>JAHVAK010000292.1:0-2547500 GCA_019845155.1 Luehdorfia chinensis
TCGTATTTATAATATTAGTATGGATTATAATGGTTTCTTATATTTACGCGAAATGTGTAGTACATTTAAATAAAACAATTTTTACGGATTTTATAGCGTTTAATTTAAACTATTTATGACCCGAAGTTTCGAGCGCTTCAGCGTGAATTTTAAATTAAGTTTAAATAAACGGGAATTTTACAGCACCCATGGTCAAGGGAGGACTGAGGTGACAGCTGTCATAGTTAAAAAATATATTATTATAAATATATTAAATATAGTATATAAGTATAAAAATAATAATTAAAAGTTGAAGTTACCCCACCCGACTTAAACTTTTAATTATTATTTTTAGTCCGATCTACGTAGAAAGAGCTTCCTGTGTCTTCAAGCCTTGCAGTGGCATGATTGGTTTTTGATTTAATTTTATTAATAATAGGATACCAAGCCAGTGGTACTACCCCAACCATCTTCTCTATTGAAATTAGGATGTTTTTTTAATTTCAATAGCCTCGCGCGATTATGTAAATAATGCAAATTGAAAAAAAATCTATTATAAACATAATTTTACCGGACAACGTGTCGTTAAGTATTTAAATGAATAAACGCACCGGCCTCGGAACAATTTTTCGCTCCGTTAACCAACCCCGGACGCAAACTCGAACGTAGAACCACTCCGCAATGTATTTTCTATTCAGTAAATGCGAAAATTCATAATTGCTTGAATAATTTATTATAGTAGACAATATGCTACTACCAGTAAGATGTGTACTAATGAAATACAATTCGTAATTATACACATTTTACTGGTGATACAATTCCTATGCAGGTATAGGATTAAGGCGAGTGTGAATGGGCAAGCCGGTAAGGGTCGAAGTAGGCGAACGCATCATGATCGAAAACGTTTTAAGGAAAGGCCACGTCAAAAGTCCACCCGCAACCGAGGAGCTTGTTTGAAAACACAAATGAAATTCAAGTTAACAAGTCGATACGACGTCGGTTTCAATTAGTTTTAAAAATGAGGTTCATGTAAAATGAAAAGAAAAATCTGGCATTGAACAGATTCAATGCGAGAGTCGAACAATGTTCTTATCACCTGCGGTGTCGCAATGGTCCCTTGTAGGCGTCAGTTAAGATCCCAGTTATTTTATTTATTTATTTATTTATTAAAACTTTATTGAACACCTTAATTGAAAGGGTAACAATGGGCGGACTTAATGCCTATTGGCATTCTCTCCCAGTCAACCCGGGCGTGGAGAAAAGGTGAAGGGTGCAAAAAAAATATGTGAAAAATACGAGAAATAACCAGCCGAAGGAAAAAAAAAATGAAGAAAAAAAAAAAAAGAAGAAGATGGGAGACAAAAACAGACAAAAACATAAATACACACATAGAGAACAGATAGAGAGAGATAGATATAGAGAGATATATATATAGAGATATATATATATAAATATATATATACAAAATAAACATACACACATATTAATACATACTTAAATATACGATACATATACTTAAAAATGCAATGATCAAGGAAGACGAATACAAATTAAGTATCAACAGAAGATGCCTTCAGGCAATATTCCCGCACCAACCTTTTAAAAGTATATTTGTTGGATACTTTTCTAATATCTTCGGGCAGGGTGTTCCAGAGCAGTGTAGCCTGAACAGTAAAGGAGTTACCGACGAAACCGGTGGAATGTTGAGGTACACTAATCTTATGATTAGATGAGGAACGAAGAACCCTTTCATGAGTTAAATAAATATACTGGAATTTATCCTTAAGATATGACGGAGTGAAGGGATTGTTTAAAATAGTGAAGAGAACAAGGAGAATTCTAGAGTTACGCCTTTGTTGAATAGGAAGCCATTTAAGGCGAGAACGATATTCAGAGATATGGTCATACTTACGAAGGCCGAAAATATACCTGATACAATTGTTTAGAAGGCGCTCTAGCTTATAAAGAAGATCTTTGTTCAAGTCTGTGTAACACACATCTGCATAGTCAATAAATGGAAGTATGAGTGACTGCACAAGCATGACCTTAGTCTTAACGGGCAGAAAGTTTTTAAGGCGGTAGAGTGAGCATAATGTCCCGGTCACTTTCCGGGAGACTTCAGTGACGTGTTTCCTCCAGTCCATAGTCGTATCGATATACAGCCCCAGGTTTTTCACCGAGTTAGAGAACGGTATTATGTTATCGTTGTAATGCACGGAAGGCAAGACTTGAGAAATCAATTTTACCTAGCATTTTCGGGCTACCTACCAGCATAGCTTGGCATTTTGTGGTATTTACAGTAATTCCAAAGCGTAATGGACCAATCGTATATGGACTTAAGATTGTTATTCATATTATTAATCGCGTTATGTAGAGTATAGATATCAGATTGCACGTAGATCTGAAGATCATCTGCATACAGGTGATACGAACAATTGAGACTCGAAGTGATGAAATTAATAAAAACTGAAAAGATTAAAGGAGAAAGAATACCGCCTTGCGGCACGCCAGTATCAATATCAGCCCACTGTGAGGTATTTTGCCCCATGCAGACAGATTGCTGACGTCCGCGAAGATAAGAAGACAACCACTCCAGGACCGAGGGAGCAAATTTAAAATGGGTAAAAATAGCAAGGAGGATTTCGTGGTCGACTGTGTTAAAAGCATTAGAAAAGTCAACAAGCACCAAAACTGTAACTTTCTTCAGTTCCATGCCTTCCCTGATATCTTCAGTGATTTTAAGTAATGCAGTTGTGGTGCTGTGACCAGAGCGAAACCCAGACTGATAAAGACTCAGTAGGTTATGTTTGTATATGAAGTTAGAGATTTGCTTATGGACACAGGCTTCCAAAACTTTGGACAGAAAAGGCAGAATCGATATGGGCCGGAAATGATGGGGAAGTATAGGGTTTGGAATTTTAGGTAGAGGTTTCACAAAGCCTTTTTCCACAAGAGACGGATATTGGCCCGAGTCAAGAGAAAAGTTAATAATGTGAGTGACTGCAGGGAGAAGGTACTCTATTACAATTGGTTATCATGACTCTACTAACCTCATCACAACCCACAGCCCCGGACTTAATTGCCAAAAAAGTCTTCCTAACATCTACTTCGTCTACAGGAGAAAAATTAAAGACAGGAATTGGAGGGGGTTGGATTGAAGCTATGTAAGCTATGGTACAAGAACGGATTGTAGGGTCCATTGCAACAGCAGAAGTGAAATGAAGGTTGATATCGTCGTGAGAAATAGTAAGACCGCATTCCAGAGATGGTGACTTACCCACTCCCATAGAGTTAAGAAATTTCCATATATTGGATGGTGAAGAATTATTTATATTATTGTGGAAATATCGGCGTTTAGCAGTACGTACCACCTGATTGCATCTATTTCTGGCCATCTTAAAAGATAACCAGTTCTCCTCCGTACGTGCCCTCTTAAATCGTACGAAAGCCCTATTGCGCCTGTTCATTGCCTTCCGTACAACTTCAGTCATCCAGGGAGCTGGCCGACGTTTGACCCTAACCATATGAGCTGGAGCGTGAGCATCATACAAATCCAGAATCATGCTATTGAGTAAAGTAACCTTTTCATCAACAGCAGATGCCCTTGTTATAGAGGTAAAACTTAAATTGGCTGCGTCACTCATTAAGTTATCCAAGTTTATTCTATTAAAATTGCGTAAAATCCGAACCGATGGACAAAATTTCGGTGGTATTAGCTTATACGAAGCATAAATGAGGTCGTGACGAGAGAAACCCGGTGCAGGAAGCTGACCATGAGTTTACCACATGTTCATAAGAATCGGCAATAATGAGATCAATCAATGAGTCATCAGATTCGAAGTTATGATGAGTAGCCCCCAAAGGAAGAATAGAGAGATTAAACAGACTCAATGATTATACGAAGTTTTTGAGAGCGTAAAGAATTTTTTAACAGATCGGTGTTAAAATCCCCCATGACTATGCAGTGCGAGTACTCAGAAGTAATGGTCTCGAGAGCCATTTCTAAATTGGCGAAATAGTCAATTGAGGAGGACAATACACTACTCCTAGAATCATCCTTAAACCCTTGACATTAAGTTCCAGAAACAAAAACTCCGCTGAGGCAGAGTAGGGAGAAGGAGAAAGCTAATACGATTTTGTACGAAATTGATTTATGCAAATAAATAGCAACACCACCGCCCTCTCTGTCTATGCGGTCGTTTCGAATCAGTACAAAATCCGGTAGAGGATACAACGTCGAGTGCAACGATGGCTTTAGCCAACTCTCAGAAACTAATATTGCGTGTATAAAACTGTAAGAGAAAGATACTTCAAGCTCTGAAAAGTGGCTTGGGATACTTTGTGCATTAATGTGACAGACATTTAGCAATTTATCGTTGTTCGGAAAAATTTCGTTTAATTGTTTACTTAAAGAATAAACGCTACCATTTAACTGATCATCGCAAGATACAAATGAGAGGTCGGAATCATCAGAACATAATGATTCAACATCGACCATAATAAAATCTAATATGATAAATATTTATATTATGTATATAAAATAATAAAAATAAAATATTATACCTAACGCAAAAGAATAATAACAAAAAAAATCCAAATGAAATAAGCACCATCCCTCCAGTTGACTGTTTACAACGCAGTAGCAATCAGTAGTAGCAGGCACAGTTAACATTTTAAACTGGGAAAAAAAACAAATGTCAATGCTTTACACAAAGAAGCACAACTCACCTTACGTAATTTAAGGAGTAAAAAAATGACGACATAAACTAATTATTCTAAATAACAATAATAAATAAGAAAACATTCGAGTAATATTTACAAAAATGTAGCTACTCGTAAAACATAAATGAAGATTGTAGGCTGTATGTTTAAAATATCTGTGCCTGTTAAGTCAAAAATGTTGTTAAAAATTAAACCAATTTGACAATAACGTTTTGTTTACATTATCTTGTGAATGTTCTATAACCACTGATTTACAAAATATAATAATAATCACCTTAACCATATTTACGTAAAAAAGAAAAAAAATAACTATACAGCAAACATCAGATTATCGGAGTGGAACAAAAAGTGTAATTAAAAGAGACAAGATAATTTTGAATGTAAAGTGTTACAATATAGTAAATAGTAACAACATACCAAATGAGGAAATAACACTATGAAAACGAACGTAAAAAAAATAAAAACCATAATAGTCAAAAAAAATATTGGTGCAAATGAACTCAATTAGTAATCACCTTGAGAAAAAGAACTATTTCTTGACTGTCGGTCGCCTTGATCTTTTGATGTCATCTACCTGAGTCACTTTATGAGATTTAAGTCTAGCACACTCTGATGGACGACCGGTACAGGAAGAGCTATGCTGTATTGGAATGACCTGCATGCAATCCCTTGCAGTATTCACTCCTTTTGCAGCATTGTCAGAGCCCTCAGGCGAGCTTGCAATGGGATATTTTGCAACAAGAACATCTAACTCCTCTTCAGTAAAGATCCTCTGTTGGCCTCCAGGATGCTTTATATAAATGGTACCATCCAGAGTCCACACATTCTTCATTCCAAAATGCTTGCGAGCGTTGCTATGAATGGCCTGTCGTGTTCTAGTCAGAAATTCACACAATGAAACAGAAGACCCTATATATATTATTCATGCACCAAATAATTCAGTACCTGCGAACGCTGTCGAAACAGCAATCTATGGTTTATTACTGATTGCTACTGTTTTTTTTTTGGTTTAAAATTGTATAAAAAATTCTTTCAAATCCTTTCACGGATTCTAAGTGCCGTTCATTTTAAATCTGGTGATATTGAACTTTTATTTAAAGCTGAATTTTATTTAAAGATTTATAGCTAAAAATAGAAAAATGAAACGATACATATTTCTTACATGTAATAGGGACCGTCGTACGGAAGTTGTAACAAAAAACGAAATCACAATCGCACAAAACTTTCTACATAAATATTCTACGCGGATCTTTGTTTACACGAATAACAAGGTTATGACTACCTATACTTTGTTTTAATATACTTAAGTAGACCTCTGCATCTACATCAACGTCTTTATTAGAAACATGGAAAATCCCCAGTAAACAGATCGGCGCACCGTATATCAACTTTGTCGCGCCAACTCCCGTATTAACGGGTATTGCCGCTCGTAAACCAAACGTTACGGTTGCTCGATCGTTAATCCAAAACGTGGAATCCATACCAGCTATTAGGACTGCCTTTAAAACGATATAAGCATTATATTATATCAATGCTCTGATTTTATGGGCTTGTTCTAGTTATTACTTATATTTAAAAATTAACTAATTGTTCAACTAGTTACTCCCAAATTGTTCAACACATTACTCTCCATTGTTTTAACAAATTACTTTTGAATGATCAGTATTTGGATCATTAGTTCGCCTTTATCATCTAGTTATTCAGTCAGTTACAGAAGCGATATACCTAAAAACGTGGGAATTAGAAATGGCCCACTTACATATGACTTAGTTATGGTAAGTCGGCCACCGTCACTACACGGCAGATTTTAGATTTCCTATTTATTATTCCATTTGTATCAGTTAAATTTCATTTGAATTTTCTGTACAATACCTATAAATATAGATAACTACGCAAGCATTCTGAAACGGACAGGATTCGATGGCGACTAGCTCGATGATTAAAACAATGGTACCTCGGCTTTATACAGTCGATAGCAATATCTTTGGTTAGCATATATACTCGTATTAGTATTTGGTGCAACTCTCTGTTATCTATTTAGCGTAGAATGGCAAAGTCCATGGACAATCCCTCTCCCACATTTATGCCATTTCTTTCAAAAGCTCATGCAGCCTGTATTCATAAGTAAATATCTGTGTGCTTAACTAAACATAACCTGCTGAATGTTTTTCAATCGGGGTTTGGTCACAGTACCACTACTGCACTGGTTAAAGTCACCGATGATATAAGGAAACGCAAACTAACAGTGGTGGTGCTTGTTGACTTTTCAAATGATTTTAACACTATCATGATATTCTTCTTTCTCTCTTGACATATTTAAGATTCTCCACCGAGCCTTAGAGTGGTCTTCATCATACCTTCGTGGCCGCCAGCAGTCAGTCCGCGAAGGGCCAATTTTCACTGCATGGGCTGAGATCGAGTCTGGTCTGCCGTATTCTTTCTCTTATTATGTTTTCTTTATTTAGAAACTTGATCACTTCTGTTAT
The DNA here is from genome assembly GCA_019845155.1 of Luehdorfia chinensis. Taxonomy (NCBI): domain Eukaryota; kingdom Metazoa; phylum Arthropoda; class Insecta; order Lepidoptera; family Papilionidae; genus Luehdorfia; species Luehdorfia chinensis. Next base: position 7,188 of record JAHVAK010000292.1, read on the forward strand.
CAATTGCTCGTATCATCTGTATGCTGATGGTCTTCAGCTTTACTTCCAATCTGATAGTAATGAGCTTAACAATGCTATACAAAAATTAAACAATAATCTGTAAGCCATCATAGACTGGTCTTGCAGATACGGCGATACAGTTAACCCAACTAAATGTAAAACGACGGTTGTCGCAAGTCCAAGAATGGTGGCCAAGGTTGATCACGAAAGCGTCTCTCTTATTTTTTGTAATGAGACCTAGATCCCATTCTGCTGCTCCGTGAGTAACTTTGGCTCTTTTTGGATTGCTGTACATTCATGAAATATATCGATTTCAGCACAGTTACATCGTTATACGCATTGATAATCCAAATCACGCGTAACATTCCCGAATAAAATGTAAGAAATAAGAAAAAGAAAACGATTTAGCGAACAGATATGGAAGGCATGCAACCGAAAGGCCTTAGCGTAACAGTTGCTTACACTATGAAGCGTTTGTTGTATTCGGTGGTGTGCAGCGAAATAATTATTGTTAAGATTAAAAAAAAATTATTCACTTATTTCCAGATATATTAAAACACAAATGACGACATCGTGTGTCAGAGGTAAACGTGTATGCTGAGTCATTAGTTCTGGGTTTGATACCCAGATAGAACCAATATTTGAGCTACGCACAAATTGGATTTTGGTTTTGGTTGTATTATACCGTGTCTCTGACACTATGTGTTACTACTACTTCGGATAACTGAGATGAAGGAAAAAAGGAGTCTCTGTAATGATTTCTTATATTTATGCGAATATAGTCACGGATAAGATTGGCTGTATCTTGAAGCGGGCTTCCATAAGAACATTTTTCAAGCCGCCCAAGAAGATAAGTCAGTTCTTACTATCTGTCAAGTGTGATGTACAACAAGATGCAGGAGTATACAATATAGATTGTGAATGTGGTCTCTCCTACATAGGGTAAACAAAACGATCTATAAAAACTAGCGCAAGGGAACGTATAGTTGATGTGAAGCATCGACGCTCTAGGATGTCTACAGTGTGTGATCCTGTTCTTGATCGTTATATCAGATTTGATAGACCACAAACACTTGCAAAAGAACACCGATGAAGAAAAGTTTGTAGCTCTCATTTCGGGGGGGATTTGCCATAGTTGCCACGCTTGGCAGGCGGGTTGGCAACCGCAGTTTAATTTTTCAGATGTTCCAGAATGATGCTGCTGCCCATCTTTTGGTTTTCATTTTCCCTCTGTCGACTTTTACGACACCCACGGGATGAGATGGGGTGGTAGATTCTCTTAAGCCGCCACCACACGGCTTGGTTAGACATATCACACTATTATATTTATTGGTGGCAGGACTTCTATCCAGGAGTTCGTCTAAGTGGGTACCCCTACAGTTCCAGTTATTCTGCAGCGAAGCAGCAGTGAGAAGGTAATGTGCTCCGGTCTGACGGGCACAGTAACTAGTGAAATTACTGGGCCTAAGAAATAAAATATCAGACGTCTAAAGGCGTCGAAAGCAGCGCAGTTCTACATTCATCATCATCATCATCATTTCAGCCTATCACTAGTACACTACAGAACATAAGCCTCGTCCATAGATTGCCACAAATCTTTGTAGCTCTCATTTTGGGGGGATTTTGCCATGCTTGCCATGCTTGGCAGGCGGGTATTTATTGATATGTTCGAGTATGATGCTGCTGCCCATCTCCTGTTTTTATTTTTCCTCTGTCGACTTTTACGACACCCACGGGATGAGTTGGGTGGTAGATTCTCTTAAGCCACACGGCTACACCAAACCTCATTATAGGCAGGTATGGTACAAGTTGCCTAATACTATAAAAAGTATATTTTGCGTTGCGGGTGACATCTTCCAGAAGGTTTTTCCGTTGTTGAAATCGACCAAGAAGTAATCATTACTGGAATAGACAGTACAGTGGAACAGACAGAATGAACAGTCGAAACGCTTATATTTAAAAATAAATTATATACTTTTTTATTGAAAACGAAGATAGATACATATTTAAAACAACTAGTGCAACTACTACAAATCATCTAGAACTGACGTCTGTCACAGGACTCGTTCACTCGGTTACGTGAGACGTACAAAATAATATAGGTCTATTTATCATCGAAAATAGATGTCTTACCCAGAATAGTTTCGTTATGGCAGCAAATCCCTACCTAATAGTAAGCTACACTTATTCATAACAACAGCAATGTCACCCAGAATGTTGAGCTGCGTTCCTGTGTGAAACTGCCCCGAACTCGCCCCCTTAAAACGGACTTCCGTTTAAAGTGTCACATACCCAGAAATTTCACTAACTACTGTGACCTTTCAAATTTGAAGACAGTTTGTATTTAAATCAGTTTTTAACTTTCTTTTCCCTATAATAAGTAACTCTGAAACAGATAATTATGATTTTTTTAAAATCTGAAGCTTCCTGTATCTGTAGAATAAGTCTGGATAAAGTGCAAGTTTTTTAAAATGCAGTCACGTTTTCGTGTCGCGGTCAACGTGAATAAATGTCTAGTGTTATAAGCAAGATTTATGAAGAGCTGCTAGAATAGCATTACTTATACTTACATTTTTAAAATGTTGCAGTTCTGAAAAGATAAATGTGAACATTGATTGAAATAAGTCTTTTATGAAGGTCGGCAATGCACCTGTAATTCTTCTGGTATTGCGGATGACATATCATAGGCGGCGGTGATTACTAACCATGAGGTGAGACGCTTGCTCGTTTGACCCTCTTGTAGATATAAAACAATAAATACTCGTATATATAAAAAAAATCTTTTTAGCTTCGTTGGTGTCAACAGTTGCCTCGACTGGTGCAGTTGCTAATCGGTTGGCATCTGCGTTATGTATTGTGTGTATTCAGGGTTTAGGCGTTTGTGTATTTATCTCCGCAAAACGCACTTACGATATAGGAGGAATTCTAGAGCCCACTATAGCAAAGGATTTAAATATAAAATATCTACGCATTATTTAAAAAAATGTATAACATACCTACACTATTTTAATACACATTTTACAATCGCGTGCTAGAATGTTAATTAATACTTTCATATCCTTATTGAATACCACTGCACTTCAATAAGGACGTTGAAATGTTATTCATCTTTAAAGTCTAGTAACTGCTCCTAAGTTTTATGCATGCATTTTCTACATGTATTCTGATATTTGTAAGATACGACTTATATAATATATATAAAATCCAGCTTTTTGTGTGTATGTTTAATGTTTCGAAAGGTGTACAACTATCTATGATTTATGTCTATATTGATTTTTAAAGAAAATAAATATAAATATAATTGAAAACTTTATCTCTGTGTGCGTATGTGTGGTGTAATTGCAGCTCTTAAGAACTCATGTATTATTGTAATTAAGACAGTGCGGTGCTACACAAATGCCATTGAAAAATTCAGTGACATCGTAACTGTTATGGGCAAGCCACTTACCATCAGGCGAACGACTTGGTAGTTCTACCACTACACCAAATTCTACTAAAGGAAAAAAAAATATTAAAAAGTGTTATTATTATGTTGAGAAAAATACCAAAAACTATCTAGTATTCCTAGTTAAAAATTTAGTAATTAGAGTGAACGGATTTTACACTTTGAAGAGTTGAAGAGTTTAAACTACTTAACACACAATAAGTAGAAAATATTTGTGTTATTATGGCACTGACTAGTTTATGAATCCATGTCATTTAGCTTCCCATCTATCCTGATTTCTGATTTTGGATTATCGTTACTTAAAAATGTATAGCTAATTTAACGTTTGTTGGTTTTAGGAATTGTCTTTCGGGTGATTAGATTACTGTTGCCATAATATTTTTATAGAACTTGAAATATAGTCACGTTGTTTCATAAAAACAAAAAGGACAATGCCAGAATCACTAAAGAACGTTGCTCCACCCAAAATTATCGTGTACACAAATGCCGTATGGTGTGTTTTATAGCTGATTTGACTAAATACCACTAATGACTAAATACATACATACATAGAGTCACGCCTCTTTCCCATAGGGGTAGGCAGAGACCACATCTTTCCACTTGCTACGATCCTGACACACATCTTTAGGCGAGTGTGAATGGGCAAGCCGGTAAGGGTCGACGTAGGCGAACATATTACGATCAGATCGAAATCGTTTTGAGGAAAGGCCACGTCAAAAGTACCCGCAACCGACGAGCTTGTATGAAAACACTAATGAAAGTATAGGAAGCTAAAGATGACTAAATATATAATTTAAAGTCTTTAGAACTTTCTTTATAAATCTAACCGCAATAATTACTTTTTACTTATGTTTTCAAATAGCATCTCTTGCAGTTAATTATCATTGCAGTATAAAGGAAGATGGTCTACAAGATTCTAAGACTAGAACATCATCTATATCCTTACCTAATATTAGCAACCACTACCAATGATACTATATCTTAAAACAAGAGATTTTGTTGCTTTTGCAGTATTTTCACATAAAAATCAACAAGATAAGAGTGAACACAATAACAGATAGACAGTTTTTAATTTTCGTAAGGAGCGCGGCGTAAGAGCGTTTTTCACGTTTAAGAGAGAATTTATTTTTAAAACTCTTTGAAGAGAGTTTCAAATGTTATTAAATTTATACCTTCAAAAGACATTCGACTATATTAAATTCTTCGCTTAAAACATCTTATAAAATGAAAAATGAACATTAATAAATTTGCTACATGAATACATACTCAAGTAACAACGTTTTCTTTTTGAGAATATTTTTATATTTATAACGGTTTCGCATTTTTTATGAAAAGCTTATAAATTTTTATAGTCTACAAAATTTTAGCATCGGTATGCAAAGTCAAAAAGTTATTCGTTTTATCCATTCTACATTATGAAAATTCGCATGAAACAACTCGTTCCCGTTAGGTCGGGTCACTTCGTTACAGCCATCAATAGACGTCTTCTGGCCCCATTGACTGCGAACATTCTCATTCACATCATTTCCTTAGATCCATCACAGATGCGAACGATTTAAAAATTCAATGAATTATGAAAAGCTACTATTACGTACATATATTTTTGTAATCGCCGCCATTATATCAAATTGGATCCAATTTTTTTAAAATGCCACACTTGCTACAGTTACAGTTCTGAATGATCGAAATAATAGCAAATGAATATAATATTATATATTTAATATATTTGATGACTGCTCGTGAATTTTATCAATGGTCCCGATCTAATATCAGTGCCGCAGCAAGACTGTTCTGTTATATATCTGATAAGGTTAAGTTACGAATAATAGATAATTTAATAATTTATGTACAACATGGTTAAAAAGAAAACAGGATGAATTTAGTACAAAGGCAGAGCTTATTATTTAGATATTAATTCCAACAGGCTTGACGCTGGACAGTTTAAAAGAAATGAAGACTTAGTGTGCTCTTAGCAAAATTACTTTATATGGACACACTTTACATTCACACATATATATATATATATATAAATATTCAAATCAATATATACCTATTAATTCATACACATATACATAGTTTATTGGTTTTATCGACTGATGATGATGATATTTCCTTTTTTCAAATAGAAAGCATATTCAAAAGCGTAATCATCAGTAGGGCCTAAAAGCCTAAGTTTGAAGCTGTAGATTGGCTCGCCCAATAAATTTCCATAAAGCTCGGTTTTGTAGAATCTGCAAACTTTCCAATACAAGTTGAACATTGCTATGATAAATAATGTTAAGAAAATGCAAATTCTTACATTTATAATAAAACCTTTCATGATTTGTATTTGAAACATTTAAATAAAGCAATCCATATCATATAAATTAATGTCTGAATTAATGCTTTCCATAAGAACAAGTTACCGTGTGGTGGCGGCTTAAGAGAATCTACCACCCCATCTCATCCCGTGGGTGTCGCAAAAGTCGACAGAGGGAAAATAAAAACCAGGAGATAGGCAGCAGCATCTTCCTGGAACATCTTAATAAATAAACTGCGGTTGCCAACTCGCCTGCCAAGCGAGGCAACTATGGAAAAATCCCCCCAAAATGAGAGCTAATAACTTACTTGTTTTGTGACAATCTATGGGGTAAGCCTACGTTTAGCAGTGGACTAGTGATAGGCTGAAACGATGGCGACGATAATAACAAGTAACATTTTTTTAATTATTGAGATATTTTTCCGTAATACATTTTATTCTGATGTTATTCTTTATAATTAGATTCCAAAAATAATGATAAATCGTAAAATAATGAGACGAAATTATAATTGCTCAAAGTTTTACAATTGTTTTATTGTTTATTTTGGATAATCGTAAACTAAAGAATGTTTTATACTCGCGAAGGCCTAGTGATATTTTCTGTCAACGACTCCTGTCTGAGTGTGAAGAAGAAAAAAAATGGAATTATAATAATGGACAAATAAAATTAAGTGATATGCAATATAAAAAATCACACAAAATGTTGGATTTCCGGTCTGGTTGTGTTGTGCATGTGAAATATATGTATGTAAAACACACTCGCGATACAGGAGAAATCCTACAAGGGGCACCGTATAAAAAAAATTGTTAAATATTATTTGTGAGGATGTGAAATGTAATAGGTTCTGTGTCTTGAAATCTAATTCTAAATAGTGAAAACAATGTGATGAGATGTGTAAGCAGAGCTTGTGACAAGTATAAATACGTGCTTACGAGAGTGAAGCTTAAAACTAAAAGAAAACGGTATTAAACGAATGAAAATCTCTTTTTCAATGACTAAGATACTACTTCAGTAAATGATACGTCGTTTGCGATTGTTTCTCAAAATAAAAGCTTTTACATACATCAGATGCTAGTGTGGTTTTTCGTGCTCGAAATGATTACATGAGTGCAGCAGAAATCAAATATTATGTATCTCTTTCGACATATCCCAATGATCGTGAGACATTTAGACACATAACTTTATTGTAATTAAAAATCTTATCTCCAATTTAATCTTTTTGTAATTTCTCGGAAATTAAAGCAAACAATTTCAAATTATGTTTCAAGTTATTCTGCCGTGAAGCAGTAGTGTGCAAACATTGCTCTTTTTCGGTTTGAAGGGCACTCTTAAGGACAAATGTCTCCGGGGAACCGGCGCAGTGTGGTGTGACACAGAGATGTTCTAGGTGACACAGCATTTGTTATGGGCAAAGGTTGAACTTACCATCAAATGAAAGTTTTGCTCCTTTCATTACTTAATGTAATAATCAAAAAGATTCCACGCTGTTACATACTTCATCTATTATCTATTTTTACTCGTACATATTTGAACTTCATTAATTCTGAATTTAACCTAAATATTCCTGAATTCAACATCTATTCAAATTTTACAAATATTGGCTCGGAATTTTAAATGAGTAAAAAATTCATCATCGTCATCATCATCATCATCATCATTTCAGCCTATCACTAGTCCACTGCTGAACATAGGCATCCCCCATAGATTGCCACAAAAGTTTACAGTTCTCATTTTGGGGGGATTTTGCCATAGTTGCCACGCTTGGCAGGTAAATAAATAATTAAATTTACCGATCGATTTATTTAAAATATTAAATTTACCAAGTAGCATCTGCTTTTCCCCTTTGTTTGGGAAAAAGGCGTGAATGTATGTATGTATGCATGTAGAAAATTCCTATATCAATAAATTGAATATAACGCAGTCTTCAATCGATCTCTCGAATCGAAACCTCGAATATTTGATTGCTTATTAAACATACGAGCATTTATTTTATTATTTCTTGTACCCAAAAATAAATATAATTTTCTAAACGTTTTCTTTTGAGTTATGTGTTTGTAGTTTTTTGTGTGTACATTATTCACGGAAATTTTCGTGTTCTACCTGACGAAGAATCTTCACTGTGTATGCTGTTTAGACTTCTTTAATGGGGGTGACAAATCATTCTGATTTAAGACTTGGATATCGTCATTGCCACTTTCTCTCTTTATACCTCTCCGTCGCGTTTTTTTGTGAAATTATATCTGTTCCTAGGTTTCATGACTCCATCCGAACATAGTAAAGGTATCCGATTATATCAAGCCTGATAGCGAACACATATCTCTTTCAACATCAATGTAAAGAAAAATGCAAAACAAAAACAAAAATTTCAGTTGACATTTCATTTTTAACAGTTTTTCTTTTTGTCAACAACATTAAATGAAGTCACCATTATCCTGTAAAGTGCTCTAAAGTTTGTCAAACTTCCTCAACTAAACCACTTAGCTTTATGATCTAAAATGTATCTTGATGCTCCAAATCTGTGTGGCAGATCTTATCGTCGGAAGTGTATAGTAATGACTGAAAATCTTAAATGAAGTCGCATTACAGAGCAATCAGAGTGACTTTTATTGTTTACCGTTATTATTTACATACCGTAATCAGTGAAAAATATTTGAACTGCCTCAATGTTTTAATTATGCTTTCTTCTGTTAACATAACGACACCATTTTAGGGATAAAATAAAAACACAATTGAATATAACAAAACATCGTGCAAACGTGTTCAAGTGCGTGCGTGTGCACGATTTTTCGTTGTAAAGCAGTTTATTATTATGTAAAATAACATGAATCTCACAAAGCACAACGGCAAAGTTTGCATTGGGCATTCAACCGAAAGACATTCGTTATTTCGTCCCAACGGAAAAACAAAATGTAAGCACTTAGCGTTTATTTATTGTTACATATGAAAATCAGTGACGATGACGCGATTGTTATTTGCATAATTGATAGGCGGATTTATTGTAAATAATATTTGAAGATCAAATTGTAATTTATAATCAAAACCCAGGTAAAAATACACAGTAAGTGAAATTGTTGTACTAACGATATTTCCCTTATTAAGAATTGAAGACCTTTCACATGTCCTATTAATTTACGGATTCTGAGTTTGAATCTTTTTTTTTAAACTTAAAAATACCACAACCCGGCATTCCTGTATAGTAACTGCGATTTACAGCAACATTACACTGTACAAACCTCCCTGCCAAATATCTGTAGGCCATAAAAAAATTCATTTCGTGCGGAGTCGCGTTCGAAAGCCATAGCATAGTAGCCAACTGAGCTGTAAAACTTGAAACAAAAATCGTAACTGAAGCCATGAAACGTGTTTCACCTCAAAACGAGGCATTCATAAGTGTTATTGACTCAACGACAGACAGCCACCGAGGTGAAACACGTGTCGTTGTCTCGATTTCAGTGGTGTATATTGCCTAGTGTTGCATGTCGATAGCGGTGGGTATCTGATGGCGGTGTTAGTTTGCTTGTGCACGCTACTGTGGGAGGGCGGGCGGTGCTCTCAAAAACTAGGTAATATACAACATTTTATATTTTGCATGCGGATCTTAGGTAACGAACTTCTTTTCCTTCATGATACTGTAACTGTTCCCTCATCTCTGATAATGAATCATTACTCGTCCTGCGACCCGCGACGAATACGCTCATTTGGTAAGATCTGAGGTTGGCTATAACGCTGTGTCAGAGACACAAAACCCGCAAACCAACAAGTTGTGTATTTGTACAAATGTTGGCTTCGGCTTGGATTGGAATGGAAGGCGTAGTCAGTTACCCTGATCACTAGGCCATACGGTCTTCCATGATAAGAGTAACTAACTTGTTAGTAGCGTGGGTCCATCGCCTGACGATCAGGTCTGCGGATCTTTGTCTACAGCGAGCCACAGCCTTAATTTGTGCAGAATACACCATAATATGGAATGCTGTCACTATACTGCTCGTGGAAACGCAATGGGGAGTAAAAAATGTTGGACTCGTACCAAAATGGCGGCGACATGGTTAGCCACCCGTCACGTCTAGTTTCCCGCGATGGCGAAAAGTGGGCTGCCTACTCCTTATATGGGAAAAGGGCGTGACTGTATGTATGCATGTAAAAATTGTTTAGAATTAATACATATGTATGGTATTTAGAATTATTATCGTATAAATATTCATTATTTTTTATTAGTATACGTGAAACTAGACTAAAAGTAATAAAGTATTTTAGAATACGAATACGCCGTCGTTAAAGGGCATACGATCCTCTTTTCGGATCGTTCCTAACAAAAAGGATATCCTTGATGGCCAAGGATCTGCGCGACGATTCTGCTGTTGTGCAAAAGAACCTTTGAGACGGGAGAGATTCAAGGTTGTTTCTTTTTTATGGATTAATACACGTTCCGAAGTTATTGCGAATGGAATGTCATTTAATAGACTTTATGAAGTGTAGAATGGATGTATAATGTATATTTTTTTCAAAACGTAATAAAATGTATATATATGTATAAAATGTATATAAAAAAAGTAAAAAAGTAAAGTTTCAGCCTATAAATGTCCCACTGCTGAGCACAGGCCTCCTCTCGTTTCTGAGAGGGTTTTGGAGCTAGGAAGAATCCGCCACGCTGCTCCAATGCGGGTTGGCGGACTTCACATGTCCTCGAAATATTTCTATTCCTCGGACATGCAGGTTTCTTCACGATGTTTTCCTTTACCGCTAAGCACGTGGTAAATCAGCACTTAAATTTGTAGAACAATATTAGAGGTGCTGGCACCGGGGATCGAACCCGGGTTACTCGCTTACTATGAAATTAAAGGCGAGCACCAGGCCCCTGAGCTACCACGGCTTATAAAAAAAAATGTATATAATGTAAACATAATAAACAAGTTTTTTATTTGACATGGATTAAAACATAAAATTTCAATATTAACTCAAAATAAACCTTTCATTTTAAACAATACCAGAAAACTAAAAGCAGAAATATCTTCATCACCAACAGCAACTACAACATTTGTGTAGTACACTGTAGAACGTAAGCCCGTCCCAAGTTGTATGATCTGTAGTTGTTTTGCACAACTCAATCATCTTCATGATTCAATTATTGATTATGTACTAAAAAAAACCCGGACCGTAAATTAATATTCAGAACATTTCAATCGGCAAGAGCTTAAAAATTTTCCGGTGCACGTATTGCCGTGCAATTAGTAACCAGTTTAAAAAGTAATGCGAAATAATAAAGAATTTTGAAAAGACCCTTTATATAGAATGTCATACTCAGTGACCCGGACCACTAGGCCACGCGGTCGTCTATAATAGGAATAACTAGCTTTTAAGTAGCGTAGTAAATACGTAATAGTGTAGCGTGGGTCTATAGTCCTGAAGATCAGGTCTAGGGATCGTTGTCTGACCATACGTAACAAAGCAGCTGTCCCATTTATGAGCTACAGCCGGTATACTTCTAGATAATATTCAAGTTTCAGCGTGGCTCGACGAAAAACAAAAACGATTATATACGTCTTTCAGTCAATCACGAAAAGTCAGATTTTCATAGGGAAAGGGCTTATAAAGTTAGCTTTATAAAAAGCTTTATAAAGACACACGGACAATCGCAAAATATCTAAATCTAAAAATTTTGTACGTTAGCCGATTATTGACTTTGGCTAGCATTCTAAATCAAAAGCCTTTCAAACACAGACACAAATACAATATTTAATTGCAAATAATGCATTTATATTGTATATTTATATGTACCGCTATCGCATGGCGAAACCTCAGATTACTCTTTATTTTATTTATTTTGTCAGATTACTTTAATCAAAAACATTGTTGATTTTCGGGCCTGGTTGTGTTGTGATTGTGACTGTCAGTGACAGTTAGCTTACCTACAATCTTAAAGCATCACGCGCCGGTAGGAAAGGACGTGTATCTTTTGCGCAGTTAATACCGTCCGTCCAAAACCTTGCGTAGAGGTTTGTATGATCTGCTCTATATAGACTCAGTATTATATATGTAAATATAATATAGCAGATAGGTGTCCGGCAAAGTAGAATAGCTCTACCTCTTTCATACCGGGGTGTCGTAAGATGCGACTAAGGTATTGTAGGGACACTTTTATTTGTGCAGAATAACACCATAATATGCAATTCTGTCACTATACTGCCCGTATTTTTGACTTCTACCAAAATGGCGGCGACGTGGTTCGCCAACGGCCACTCTCTGTCTCGTTCTCCGCGAGGGCAAAAAGTGGGCTATGTGAGTTGCCTCTGCCTAGCCCTTATATGGGAAAAAGGCGTGATTGTATGTTAAGTTATATATATAGTATATTTTAACTCGGCTTATCAATTAAAATGTAGACTTCATGCATCTTAAAAAGTTTTCGGCAACCGAATAATTCTCGTTTAATTTTGATAGGACCTGGTTTATCTTGTAAAACCAAGTAGGCTACTTGCATTCAAAGCAAATTTTCCATTAAAATTCAAATTCTATTAGAACCACGTTATCAACTTTTGGTATTTGCAAATGGAACCTTTAAATAAACTGTAAAAGTCACGATTTGAAAATTTTCACACGTAAAATTTTGAGCGTGAACTCATATTAGAATTGCTTAAAATCACGTAAATTGCTTGCAATTTCAATATAAATATTATGGTAACATAAGTGGAATTGATAACATTAGTTTAACCGTTTCATATCGTTTAGTATGTATGATAAGTATCAGAAATGGAAACTAGTCTGTTGTTTTGTGCAATATCGTTAACTTGGACCTGTACGGCACCTGCCACTTTACAACTCATAAAAAGGTGGTGCTGAGCACAGGCCTTCTTTCGTTTCTGAGATGTTTTTGCAGCCGGAATGCCTCCGCCACCCTGCTACAATAGACTTCTCATGAACTCGAAATACGAGTATTTTTATTCCTCAAAAATGCAAGTTTCTGTGAAGCTGTACGTAGCAAATCAACACTTAAAATTGTAGTACAATTTTAGAGGTACCGGCACTGGGGATCGAACTCATCGAAGTCATTCGCGTACTACAATTTTTTAAGGCGAGTGCCCGGCCCTTGAGCTTGGCTCTAATATAAAAGTAAAAAAGTAAAGTTTCAGCCTATAAATGTCCCACTGCTGAGCACAGGGCTTCTCTCATTTCTGAGAGGGTTTTTGGAGCTAGGAAGAATCCGCCACGCTGCTCCAATGCGGGTTGGCGGACTTCACATGTCCTCGAAATATTTCAATTCCTCGGGCATGCAAGTTTCCTCACGATGTTTTTCTTCACCGCTAAGCACGTGGTAAATCAGCACTTAAAATTGTGGAACAATATTAGAGGTGCTGGCACCGGGGATCGAACCCAGGTTACTCGCTTACTATGAAATCAAAGGCGAGCACCAGGCCCCTGAGCTACCACGGCTTAGCTCTAATATAATATATATTAATATTAAAGTATCATATTATTATAATTTTATGTGATTGAGTCTCGTTGTATAAGCATGCTTACACTAACAACAATATTATAATATTTCTTACTATCCGTGGGATTTTGCCTAGGTATTAATCAGTTTTATCGTTAGGTAACACAGAGATTATTTTTAATCATTTGATTGTACATATTTTTAATTTCAATTACATTTTAAATACTTGTGAAGCATAATAGCAAGTTATGGTTTTCCGTAACTTGTATTATGCTTTTGTGAAGCATAATACAAGTTACGGAAAACTACTAGTGTTTTTAACTACTAGTGTATTCACTCCTAGAACAAAGAAAGTTGCGCATAAGGGGTAACAATATGTAACTCAAAAAACTTAGTAGTAACTCAGTTATTTGCATTTAATATCAATCTCTTTTACAATATAACTCTATTTTCAGAGCGCTCGAATTTCATACAAACTCATAAAGGGCGCGGGTGCAATTTTTAATATGGCCCTTCATGGCAGGTTTCTAGATAGTTTTGTAATAATATTTGACATTGGTGTACGTCGACTGCGACGGAGAGACGTAACTTTAACTTAATTACTTACGTACACTAGCTATCAATGATCTTCAGGCCAAAACGCAGTCATACATCTGCCTCACGTCAGAATAATTGGCCCTGTGATTGGATTGTTATTAATTGGCCCTTGACCATTGCTTATTGTGCGTAGTAAGTACAAAGAAAATAGAAGATTCTATATTCCTTCAATCTCTGTATTACACTTCACCACTCTGATTTCTCTTCGTCGTCGTTTGTTGTCCAAGTTGCTAGATTATGGAATGCGCTACCTGAAAACTTGAGACAACCACGACAGACAAGATCTAATTAAAAATTCGTGAATATTTCTTATGTTTACATAGCAGCTGAGTCGTACAGAAATTATGATCATCATCATCATCATTATAATTGATTTCAGTTTCTAATAAGATGAAGGTAATTTGGTGTGTATTTGTATTTTATTATATAAATATGTATTTAATTATTTAAATATTTTATATATGTAAGTATGTATATTAGTATGTATGTGTTTTTGTATTGTAATCGGCTTCGTTGTTTACTCACTGCCCTAAAGACTGGTAGATGCTTTTAGCGTTAAGTTCGCCTTTTATTCAATTACTTTATGTAAGGTTCAATGACGTTTAAATAAATAACATCTTTTGTTTTTTGTTTTTCGCAAACACTTACATCTCACTAGATTAAATCAATCGTTTACCTTCTCGTTTACTGACTTAGGGTTACAAAATATTAATATTATAATATAATTTATTTAATTATTGAAAACTTCCACTTTCGCTATAATTACATTTGCAGTTATCAAATAACAGAAAAGGAAAACAACTTTTTTTTATTGGATAAAGAGACGGAAAAAGCAAAACGTTCACCGGGTGGTAAGTGCGGCAGACGTTGGACTTACATAACAAATACTATGTCACCCAGAACATTTCTGTGTGACGCCACTCAGCGCCCGTCTCCCTGAGACATCAGTTCTTAATGTTGAAGTCTCATATGCCCAATGATTACGCTAACTCTCAGTGACCTTCAAACCGAAACACAGTAATGAATGACTGGCCCAGGGGTGGTACCTATCTAGGCGGATTCCTGCATAGAAATCCTACCACCTTGTTATCATGAATAACAAAAAAATGGCATCTCATTTTATGAAAAGAAACCACACAACGATACGCGTTCATTTTAATAAGAGCAAGTATTTATGTAGGTTTTAAATTAATTATTTTAAAATATTTCAACAATTAAAGACAACAACCAAGAACCCTAGCTCCATAACCCTCTCAGAAATGAGAGGAGGCCTGTGCTCAGTAGTGGGACATTTATAGGCTGAAACTTTATAACCAAGATAGTCGTGTCTAGTAATGGACAATCCGGCTGCATGTCAATTTTTAAGAATATTACCGAATGGAAATTTGTAATAATAATATCCAAAACTGTTTCGCTTTGATTAATGTAAGTTTTAGCATTGCGGTCACGTATCTCCTTAGTGGATGACGTTAACCTAGATCCCACGCTAATACTAGTTTACTTGAAAACGAGATCCTAGTATACGAGTATTAACACCTATCTAACTTTGAACACGATCTTCAAACAAGAAATTATGCAACTCATCAACATAAATGGACGTTACGTACGAATGGAAGTTTTATGCGTTTCATGAGTAATGAATAACCCCTTGTGTAAATAATAACGTTTCTAGTGTAATTTATAACTTGTTCCTTACATCATTTTACGTACATACATACAGACACGCCTTCTTCCTATTTAAGTAGTAGGTCGTAAGTAAGGCCACTTACGTAGCCCACTTTTCGCCTTCGAATCGACGCTTCACGGGTGGCGAACCACGTCGCCCCCGTTTGGGTACGAGTCAAAAAATTCTTACTCCCATTGCATTCCAAGAGCAGTATGGTGACAGTATTGCATATTATGGTGTTCAAAAAGGCTGTTCATACAATACCTTAGTCGCCTCTTACGACACCTCGGCAGGAAAGAGGTAGGTGCTATTCTACTCTGCCGGACACCTATCGACTTTTATATTTTTACGAGTAATTTAGTAATTTTTTGAATCAGTAATCACTTTTCCGATTTGACTCATTATATTTTATCACGGCGTCTCATTACTCGAATTACACGTATTATGTTTTTTTTTTAATTGAGTATAGTGACGAGACGATCACCATGAGACATCAGTTCATAAGTTTCTTATACCGCGTGGCCTAGCGTTCAGAGTAACTGACTTCTAAGCTGCGGGTCCTGGGATCGAATCCCAGCCGGAGCCAACATTTGTACTAAAACATAAATTGTTGGTTTTCGGGTCTGGTTGTGTTGTGATTGTCCCCGTGTTTCTGACACTGCATACTAGCCTACCTCCGATCCTATCGCATCAGCGTTACATCGGGCGCGTGTATGTTGGGACGAGTGAGTGCCTCTGTGTTTGCGCGTACACTTGTGGCACTATAATATCTCCTGCGCAGTTGATGTCTCTCGACAGTAGTCGGCAGTTGTCGCCGTGGTCGAAATCGGTCAGGAGAAGATCATCATACTCAGTAGATCATGCTCTCTTCTATATATTTTTTTATTGGAAAACGTGACGAGACGATCAAAAGGCTTACCTGGGCCATGGTGAGTGCGACGTTTGCCCATAATAAATGCTGTGTCACCCAGAATATTTCTGAGTGACACCACTCTACGTCCGTCACCCTGAGACATGATATCTTAAGTCTCATCATATCAATCTAGCTGACAGTGCCCATTAGAACGAAACTGTCCACGCCCCCTTGCAGGTTTATGGATATGTCATCGAAGCACATTTATATGTTTAATAGGCGCAGGTTTCCCCTTGCACGTGCACGTGCACCCTTGTTTTCACTGGTTGTGGTCACTAGTATAATATAATGAAATTTATGAAAGGCGAACTGGCCCTTGACCTACCACAGCTATATGTAGTATTTTTTTAGGGACGAAAGTGTAACGTTAATCTAAACCAATTGCAGTATCATCCTGAGAATTTTTGTGATATACAACACTGCGCTCGTCATTCGGAACCATCAGTTCTTAAGTCTCTTATGGCCAGTAATTACACTAGCTACAGCCGAATAACCGGCACTGTGGTGGTACTTACCTAGACGGATTCCTGCAAAGAAATCCTACCCTATAAAAAGGTATACTATATTTTGTATAAAGTAATTTGGAAAAATTACCAAATTCCTTATCCTTTATTAGGTGTAAAGTGTTGTAAAGTTTACTTCATACCTTTTCCTTAAGACAAATTCGGCAATATATAATAAATTTGATTTATTGCTAAAGTTTAGTATGTGTCTAGACTCCTGACGAATAAATAAAATCTGCTAATGAATCCCTAACTAAGTAAATGGCTTTAGAGATATTTTTGCAACTACAACAGCTAATGCTAAGAATGTATATAAATATTGCGGCAATATGATTCTTTGTTATCAAATTTATGGCAATATTAAGAATTATTTTAATGAAAAACGAACGAAAATGCTAATCATCTAATCATGTTTTAATAGTACCTTGGATTGGGGATCTCACGCCTATGCGGTTACTTAAAGACATCGAGCGCTATGTTTATTATAACAGCTGTTATGAAAATGAGGAAAATATTTTTACATCGAAAAGCAAAACGAAAAGTAAGATGAACATTTAGATGATTAAATATTCCGGTCAGAGTCGTAGGTTAGTCAGTACGGCCCGGTCAAACGTCCATTTAAAATACCGCTCGCACTTCTTTTCCACTCCTCCGCATCTTATGCTAATATAAAATTCTACCACTGGTAATGTAAAAAAAAGCTACACAAAACTTTCCAGCGCTTAGCATAAGGTGACCGTCCTGCTTGACACTTCATAAAATGAAGTTGAGAACCGGAGAGTGGAGGACACAGAGTGGCGATCTATCATAGTCCTTAGGTGTGAACGGCAAATTTTTTATCAAGGTCATCTCATCCCGTGGGTGTCGTAAAAGTCGACAGGGGGAAAATAAAAACCAAGAGATGGGCTCCAGCATCTTCCAGTAACATTTGAATAAATAAACTGCGGTTACCAACCCGCCTGCCAAGCATGGTAACTGCGGCGAAACACCCCAAAGTGAGAGCTACAAACTTGTGGCAATCTATGGGGGAGGCCTATGTTCAGCAGTGGACTAGTGATAGGCTGAAATGATGATGACTGTTTTTCATTTTAAATGTGCATTAATTGAAACCACCTAAAAATGTTGTAGTTGCAAAATCTTGTAGTTACGGTGTGCCTGATATGATGATTGCTATTGATAATCTATTTGCCTGAAAAGTAATTAAAACAAACCATTCCAACTATGGTAGGAAAACTGGTAATAGACAAATGATAATGTTTCTAATAGACGTAATAATATATTTCTCTACTTCTTCGCTTTCAAAGAAAAGGTATACAGTTTGTATCTGGGATAAAATTGAATGTGATATTATTTTTAAATTATGTTTATTTACAATAATAAGATAAATAAGAATTAATTTATAATTTAAAATAATGTACAATAAATCAAATAAACAGGAAATTATTAACAAAACTAAAAACTAAGGTAAAAAATGATGGCCAAATCGCCGCCATCTATGGGCAGCGTGCCCAGAAAACTTTGCCGAGTTGCCGTACTGTATCGCGAAGCTATTTCGCTGATCAAAGTTTTGTTTTGCATACGCGTAACGCATGTAACACAACAAATTTTAATAATTCTAAAATTCATTACTTTAAAATTAGACACAAAATTAGGCATGTTTAGAATTATGATTGAAAAATACTAAAATTTTACGTTCTCACGAAAGCCGCACGTCGATGATTCATGTCCGCAGTTAATGACATTTTTTGACGAAATTGTAATAACATATTATACATTTTTTATGAATCCTTATAAACAATGTGAAATTTCTGCAACCTCTTAATTCTGTTGTACAACCAAATACCTATCTCAACTAGTCAAAGCACTTTGTATAAGAAAAATCTTTAAACGAGTTCTTAACGACATCGCTGAACGTTTATCGTGCTTAATTTGAACTCCTTAATTGCTACATCGATAAAATATATACATTTCTATACTACCTACAACAATGAAAATTTTCTTTTTTGTTAAAAATAAATATCACGTCTTCCAGCATCCATTTATCAATAGTATCGAAACTATGTAAGTTCTGATCTGAACACATTATTCACAACTTAACAACAACTGAAACGATAGTTTAATAGGTAGGCAAATTAAATTAAATTTTAAACCAAAAATTAACAAAAAATATTTTTTTTTATCTAAAATCTGGATCTTGTAATATACTCAAGAGTTTGACTACAGGTTTACTCCTTTATTTTCGTTTGAGAACCGATATCAAACTCAATAGTGGACGTTACATACGAGTATAAACAACCATGAAAGTCTAGACTTAAATGATTTATATATATTTGATATATACCCCGTCATCACGCTATCGTCACAGACGCCGAAACGCCTTCAAACCAAAATACAGTGGTATTTACACAGTATTGCTAGACGGCAGAATAAATAGCCATGCGGTGTTACATACCTAGGCGGATTTCTACGGAAAAGTTCTATCATAAGTATAATTTTCATCAACTCGTCATCATTCAATTCAATGAAACATCACAACGGTCTTTGGTGTATGAAAAGACAAGTTAAAATATGCATTTACAGTATCGCACCTTGCTGCGCGCTTTTTAAGAACACATTTTGCTATCAAATTATTGACTGTAAAATATACATACGTATAGGAGGTGTTATTCTAATCTGCCGGACAGGTGAAAATAGCACCTACCTCGCATACGCGAGGCAACAGGCTGTCACATTTTTACTCCGTCTAATACGATTGTCGTTATGATGTTTACCCAATTATATTTTATGTAACATATACTCGTACGATTTCCAAAATTTCAGAAATTATAAAATATGTGAATATTTGAAAGGGCGCCCTTTCTTTGAAAACTTGAATACCTTTTTGTTTTTTTCATTTAACATAAAAATTCATGTAATTTTATCTAGAATATTGTGTAGTTAATATATATTCAAAGAAAGAAAGCGAATCATAGCAAATTAATTTTCTTTCCTTGATTATAATGTATTTTTATTCTATTCATTATAGTTAGTATATGAAAACTTGCACATTCGAAAATAGTTATGAAATAATACACTGTAAAAATGTCGGATATGAGATATAAAACATTGGTGATATTAATGTGGTTGAGCTATACTGTCGGAAATGATATATCCGGCAAAAATAACGAAAAACACCCGTGTAACAATGTTGGATCTGCCATTTCCGATATCTTTATATTTACTTAATCTAGCTGAAATTGTCATTTGTGCCACGTTCGATTATCACATTAATAAATGTTCACACAGTCTACTACATTTTACGGACCGAATAAACAGTGCAAACTATACAGACTAATGCTGAGCTTACAAAACAAATAGAAATTTTAAGAGCATAATAAAAAGCGAGCATTTGTTACCAGCGTTTTTTATTAATGGGTTATAATTTTAGTGACTTCAGATCGGAATGATATTATGAGAACGCGGATGAGTCTGCAAATAATGCGACACCCAAAATTAATAAAACTAAATTTATGATCTTGGATGAGTTGCGGAAGACAACCACGAAACACCACAACAAAAAATATAACTCATTAATTCATATGTAATTTCGGTAATATAAATGCTGTTAGCCTTTTTGGATTTTACAGCTTCATCTGATACTGTGCTCACGGGCCAGGGGCCCGGGTGCCTGGTTTGGTTTGACCCAAACATAAATAAATAAATAAACTCCTACAAAAACCTCGAAATTCGGACTGTGTCGCGTTCGCTGCGTGCTTTCGCGATTTCGAATATCTTAAATGTTTTAAGTCGTCTAATGACCTGGCCGGGAGGCTGCGGGCCTCCATTCGGGCTGTCGACTTGTGTGTCGGTAACTCTGGACGGTGAGAACCGCCCTGGAACACGGGTGAATCGTGTGTACATTGTTGTGATATTTGACTATTGCGCGCCGCTCTCTACGGCGGTCGCGAGTCGTGGTGCGTGTTATATTAAAGTGTACAGTGTGGCCTGGGTCGTGACTGGCATTAATTCATTCATATGTTGAAAAGCCCTTTTAACTGAATGGTAGTATTCAATTAATAAGACTTTTCATATTTTTTTTTTTTTTTACAAATTATTTGTATTATAGATAATTATTATATTACTACAAATAAATTACATAAACAAATAAATAACATTTGTTTTTACTTGCTCTGTTACTATATTTATTCCAAAACGCTTTATTTGTCGTTTTCTTGAATATTTTATTTTGTTTTGACGTTTATTACAAAAACATAAAAACATTAATTAAACAAATAAAAAATATAGTGAACCCTATTTGGTAACACAGAGGTTTAAAAACGGATTATCTGCATATTTATTTGCAAAATATGTCAGAGGCATTTGTTGAAAGCTTCTCTCACCCCCGCTTAAGAACGAGATAGTGTCCATAATTGCGTTCCTCTTCGCGTGCGTATAAACCATCTATGTGACCTTCGGTGATTGAAGTATGTGATGATACATTTACCTGTGCTACGATAATCTACAGCTAGTGCTACGAGATCGCAACAGCTAGCTATGTGTATTACTACGACCACTACATTCCAAAGTAAGCATTGTTTATAAAACTATATATTTATCCGTAAACGTAATACGGTGCTGATTTGAAGTGCGTACACCAGATAAATCAAACCCATTCACTGATATGTGTACTTTAGAAAAACAAAGCGCAGAAAGCTATATAGCGGTCAGAAATAAAAGAAAAAGGCCTCCTGATGTATGTAACTCTCAACAGGAAGACATAAAAAACGAATTAAAAAAGGAAATGAAAGAACTATTTCAACACTTCTCGTGACCAAACAAATACCATATTATCACCACTAAAAGATATTCAACAAAAAAGTAGCAATGTTCAGATTCCATTAACTTTTCTATGTTAAGAAAATTCAGAACTTAAATATTAAATTGAACAGCTACAAATTCAAGCTAAGAGAATGAATAAACATTTCATTAGTTTAGGTTAATCTTTAGCCGAACAAATAAAATTGATTTTCAGTGCATAAATGATTATTTATAAATATTTCCTTCCCAAAACTTAGCCGTGTGGTAGCGGCATAAGAGAATCTCGTCCCCCCGTCTCGTCCCGTGGGTGTCGTAAAAGTCGACAGAGGGTTATGAAAACCAGGAGATGGGCAGCAGCATCATCCTGGAACTCTAAATAAACAAACTGCGGTTGCCAACCCGCCTGCCAAGCGTGGCAACTATGGCAAATCCCCCAAAATGAGAGGTACAAAACAAAAACGGCCCCTAGTCTCCGGCGTCCCCGCTAGTCCTGGCTACGGTAACGGTCATGGTAACGGCGGGGCAGGGGGTGCGAATAATCTCCGGAGGAGGAGATCTTGTTACCACCACCGACGACTGGACCTGGCAATATTTAACGCACGCACGCTGAGGACCGACAAGAAGATCTTGGAGCTGGAAGAGGAGGTGAGCAAGTTACACTGGGATTTTATAGGATTATCTGAAGTCCGAAGACAGGGGGAGGACACGGTTATCCTTGAATCCGGTAACTTGCTCTACCACCGGGAGGGCGACCATCTGTTCCAAGGAGGTGTCGGATTTTTCGTCCACAGGTCTCTCATTAACAACGTTGTCAAGATCGGGAGTGTGTCGACTAGGGTTGTATACCTTATACTTAGAATAACCAAACGGTATTCGCTGAAGGTCATACAGGTATACGCACCGACCTCGACACATCTTGATGATGAGGTGGAGGAAATGTATGAAGATATTTCAAGAGCCATACATTCCTCCAAAACTCACTACACGGTGTTGATGCGAGACTTTAACGCAAAGCTGGGCATGAAACAAGACGATGAGCTGGTAGTGGGGCAATTTGGAATAGGGCAACGGAACCAGAGGGGTCAACAGCTGGCCGACTTTATGGAGAAGGAGGGACTCTTTATGATGAACTCCTTCTTTCAAAAGCGGCCCCACAGAAAGTGGACCTGGATGAGCCCGGATGGTTCCACCAAAAATGAGATCGACTTCATCATGACGACCGAACGACAGCTGTTCAATGATGTCTCTGTGATCGCTAGGGTGAAAACCGGTAGTGATCACCGAATGGTAAGAGGCACATTGAACCTGAAACGTGAAGCTGGAGAGGTCGCGCCTGGTGAAGTCCACGCTCCGTCCATCTCGTGCCGTTATCCAAAACCCCGAAAGCTTCCAGCTCGAACTGCAAAATCGTTTTCAGTGCCTGGAAGATTGCGTTACAGTGGACGATAAGAACGAGAGGCTCCATGGAGTGGAAACTGTCCATGCGGTGGGGGCAAAGTTTTGCAAGATCCACTGCACAAAAAAGATCCAGAAACTCTCCGACCACACTCTCAATCTCATGGTGGCTAGGCGCGAAATGAGGCTGCAGTCCTCAACTGATGCGTCAGCATATCGGCAACTGAACAGACAGATCTCCAAATGAATGCGGCGAGACCTACGCTTCTTCAATACTGCTCGTATTGAGGAAGCGATAGAGCGAAACCAAGGCTCCAAGGTCTTTGCCAGGGATCTGTCTGCCGGAAAAGCCAACTGATTAAGTTGAGGACCGATAGCGGTGGCGTCATTTCCGCTGGACCAGAGATTTTGAGTAATCGAGAGATTCTATGGACAGCTGTACACATCGTCGTTGGAGTCACACACTAGTGTGAGTAACGACCCAAGAGCAAATCTCGTCCGACACTATTCCGACGATATCCCGGACGTCAGTCTGAGCGAGATTAGTATGGCTCTCAAACAGCTCAAGAATGGCAAAGCGCCGGGCGAGGACGGAATTACAGCGGAGCTTCTGAAAGCGGGTGGAAAACCGGTACTTTTAGTCCCTCAGAAGCTATTTAATTCCGTCATCCACGGCGGCGCTACGCCGGAAGCGTGGAGCAGAAGCGTGGTTGTCCTGTTATTCAAGAAGGGCGATAATGCCCTCTTAAGTACCATAGCACCATAGACCACATACATACCCTTCGCAATTATGATTTAGATGCTGTTTCTGCTTGGTCAAGTTCACTTCTCAGAAACTAGGAATCTTGGGCTCCTCCTTGACAATCACCTACGTTTTGAAGCACATGTCACAGAGAGTGTAAGAAATTGCATGTTTAGATTAAAAATTTTATATCAAATTAGGCCCTATCTCGTAGAGGAAATAAGAATTAGATTGTGTGAGTCTTTGATTCTATCTAGACTAAATTACTGTGACGTAGTTTTCGGACCGTGTCTTTTAGGTAGGAGTCAAAGGCTCATACAGCGTGTACAGAACGCATGTGCAAGGTTTTGTTTCCAGATACCACCTAGAATGCATGTTACTCCATTTCTTAACTTAATGCTAGTCTTCTGAAAATGTCATTGCGCCGAAAACTGCACCTTGCTACACTTTTGTTTGGAGTAATCACTAATAAAACACCGACTTATTTATATGTCAAGCTAGTATGGTACAGTGATCAATCTAGATATTCTAATCGAAATTGTAGCAATGTATTCGTAACCCCTAAACGTCCTATGTTTAGGGGTTACGAATACATTCATTCAGAGGGTCTTTTAGGTACACAGCTTCTCGCTGTTGGAACGACCTCCCTCCACCTTTGCGTGCCCTGAAAACAATTTAAACTTTTAGGAAGAAACTCTCACTTTATTTAAAATATCATCAAAGCCATACATAATTTTATTCCACACAACTCAAAAAAAATATTTTTCCTACAATCATCTACGTTTCATGACGTCAACTTTAGTATAAATGTTTTATTTTCATTTACTTATTTATTTTAATTTATTTTGTATTTTATGGTCCTCCCCACTCATGGTGATGAATGTATTGTATATACGGCAATGTAGAATTTTGCGATGCTGTTTGTAATTACTAGTTGTTAAAATTAATTACCAATTTTTTTTTTTTTTAATTTTTAATTTTTTGCTAGTAGTTGCGTGGCAGATTAATGTTTTTTTTTAATTTTTTTTCATACACGCTTCGTAACTGAACGTATTTCCGCCCGTTAAATCAATATCAGGCTCTATTTGAAAATCAGCGCTGCAGCATCTTAGTGCTGCCGCAATTTGCTGAAATAGAGACCTTGTTTGACTTCACATTTTTTTTTCTTTTTTTTTATTATTTTTTGTCCCATTTTTTTTTCTCTCACTTCATTTTCGTTTTTTTTTGTTTTTTAATATTTTATTGTGTATTTGTGATGTCAAATAAAATAACTTTTCTTTTTCTTTCTTTCTTTACAATCTCCCGCTATGTCTGGCGTATGTGGACTATGAGAAAGCCTTCGATTCCGTCGAAATTTGGGCAGTGCTACGGTCGCTTCAGCGGTACCGAATTGACTGTCGGTATATCGATGTGCTGCAGTGCTTGTATACCAATGCTACGATGGCTATCCGAGTACAGAACCAGATTACGAAACCGATCCAATTGCAGAAAGGTGTAACGCAGGGTGATGTTATGTCCCCGAAACTCTTCATCGCTGCATTGGAAGATGTCTTCAAGCTACTGAACTGGAAAGGATACGGTATCAACGTTAATGGCGAATACATCACTCACCTTCGATTTGCCGACGACATAGTCATAATAGCAGAATCGCTGGAGGACCTCAGCGCTATGCTCAATGACCTCAATAGTGTCTCCCAACAGGTGGGTCTTAAGATGAACATGGACAAGACGAAGATTATATCTAACGTCCATGTCACACCTATACCGGTTGTTATTGGGAACACTACGATCGAAGTTGTCGACGAATATTTATACCTAGGACAGATTGTCCGACTAGGTAGGTCCAACTTCGACCAAGAGGTCAATCGACGGATCCAACTCGACTGGGCAGCGTTCGGGAAATTGCGTCACATCTTCTCGTCGAGTATACCTCAATGCCTGAAAACAAAAGTATACAACCAGTGCGTGTTGCCAGTGATGACTTTCGGAACCTAAACGTGGTCCTTCACTGCAGGCCGCATGAAGAAGCTCAGAGTCGCGCAGCGAGCTATGGAAAGGGCTATACTCGGAGTTTCTCTGCGAGATAAAATCCGCAACGATGTTATCCGCAGCAGACAAGAATAACCGACATAGCCCTAAGGATTAGCAAGCTGAAGTGGCAATGGGCCGGCCATATAGCTCGTAGAACCGACAATCGTTGGGGAAGAAAGGTTCTCGAGTGGCAACCTCGTACCGGCAAACGCAGCGTAGGGCGACCCCCCACTAGATGGAGCGACGACCTGCACGGTTTTGCGGGAAGTCGATGGATGCAGGTGGCTCAGGACCGTGTTTTGTGGCAATCTATGGGGGAGGTCTATGTTCAACAGTGGACTGTAATAGGCTGAAATGATGATGATGATGATGAAAAAGAAAACTTTACATATATTTTTGGATTTAAAAATGCTGTCTCTATCGACATTCTTCGTTAAATAGAAAGGGTGGGTGTTAGTGGTACCTTTTTATCCCTGCTTACGGACTATCTTAACGGCCGCACACAACATGTAAAACTTGAAAAAAAAAACGCTAAGTACCGACATCTTGACTAAAAAATTCGGCACAGGGAAGTGTTCTTGGACCATCCTTATTCCTTATTTATATTAACAACTTGACGACTGACTTTTCCGTTTTCTTTTTTGACGGACTTTTCCTTTCATATGCAGATAATACAGCTTTGCTTTTTTTAGGGTATGAACTGACTAAAAGTTTTTAAAAGTGCCAAAAAGGTTTGGCATTGGGCGGCTGACTGTCGTAGAGTATTAAAAATAAATTAAAACACCAAACACACACACACTATTCAAAGTTTCGCATGCGGATCTTAGCAAATTTAATTTATTAATTCACTTTAAAACCTTTTCTTTTTTAGGGCACTATGCATAATAGTAACCATCGCCTGCAACTCTTCCTCCGATGATGCTAATATAACTTAATTATCAATGTATAGGAGGCATTTAATATTTTTTTCCTAATCCAAACGCAATCTGTTTAAAATCTGTCTAACAATTGTCTATAAATAGGTTAAACAGCCCAGGCGAAGCCACACCGGGGGTCTGTTCTAACCCGTAATATAAATTTAGAAAAAAATATTATACGATTACATAAAAAATGATTATATTTCGTCCGTTACAAAGGCTTAATAATAATTTCAACTGAATTTTTTATTAAAGTTAATTAAGGTAACCTTTACGCGCACAATTAATTAAATATAATTTAGTCTTAAATTTCCCCCGGGAATCAGAAGCTTAATTAAAATAGATTCACGTCTTTTCAATAAATTTTTTTAAAAGTGTTTCAAAATTTTTTTCAATTACTCTTTCTACACTTTTGTGAAACATGTGAAATATTGATCATTATAAGCTATAAAACTGAAGAAAAAGAATAATATCATAATTAATTAAATTAATCTTCGCACAGATTTAATTCCTGTACGAAATTTTGGGATAATTGCCATAATTAGGAAATCTGGACGACATAGAACGGGACGAATAAACTTAGAATATTATTGAAAATAAATTTTCAATATTATTCTAAGTTATTTTCTTGATGCTTTTATTTCCATTACAGACATAATAATGTTTAACAATAAATTATATTAATTATGTAATTTAAGTAACGTTTTACATTGTTCACCAGTCCAATAATATAATTCTCGGTTTCTATTTTTGGAATACAAATATCGGTATAAAAAGTCATTATAGTATGATTAAATCTGTTTGAAATTTTTGTCTGTTTGTTTGCCATGTACCCCACCTCATCCGGTGGGGTTTCTTCTCCGCCAGAGGAAACGCCACCGTTACGTTACAAAAAATGACATTCGAACGCTGCCCGTCTAGACCGATCCTACCACCATTAAACGTAAAATTGCTCATACCATGCATCAAATATGTGAAGAAGCTCAATACATAGGCCGATAGGTGTCTGGTAAAGTAGGATAGCACCCTCCTCTTTCCTACCTCGGTGTCGTTAGAGGCGACTAAGGTATTGTACGGACAGCCTTTATTCGTGCACAATAACAACATAATATGCAATAATGTCACTATACTGCTCGTGGGAACGCAATGGGTAAGAATGGGGGTAAGAATTTTTTGACTCGTATCAAAACGGCGGCGACGTGGTTCGCCACCCGTCACGTCTCGTTTCCCGCGAGGACGAAGGGTGGGCTACGTGGGTGGTCTCTGCCTGCCTCTTATGTGGGAGAGGAGCTTGACTGTATGTTTGTATATATATATAGATAAGACTATGTATGAGACAAATCGGGCAATACCGAAAACTCAATATAGTCATGGTTATACGTGTATATGAAATATATGATTTTTTTACAAGCTTTGATTGAACTTGCTTTCTTCGTACTTCTTTCCGGTTCAATCTAGTAAGTGAACTTTGACCTTTTTAATGTCCGATAGAGCTAAAATTTGCCATACCGATGTAGCTTAGGTGGTAATGCAATAATGTGGCACCATGGACATGGTCTGATAATGGAGCCGGAAGGTGGCCATAATAACTCGACAAATATACAAGATAGCTACTTCATGTTTTGGCTAGTTAGATTTGTTTTGACAAGTACTATAGACCTAGCAACATTTGAATTTAACTGCCGGACATAGGCCTCACAAAGAAAAGATTGTAATAAAAATATGATTTTTGTATGAAACTTTTTTTACAGGAAAAGTTGACGAACAAAACATTTACCCGATGGTCAGTGCAACGTCTGTCCATAACAACTGCTGTGTTTCCGAAAATATTGCTGAGTGGCATCACACTGCGTCCGTCACCCGACATCTATTTTTAATTCTCATATGCCCTATCTCTCATGCCATATCTCATATAATACCTCTCAGTGTCTTTCAGACCGAAAGACCGTACTGTTTGCATACTAATGTTTCACGGCAGAATAACTGGCCTACCTATCTAGACAGATTCCTGCATAGAAATCCTACCATCAGTAGGAAAAACACTTCCACCAGAAACTTATTTTTAATTAAAGTAAGTTCTCCGCCTGCCCATAACATAATTACAACAGCTACAGTGCTCTTCAATTCGAAACACAAACAAAGTGAGATTTGTACATCTCTGCTTGACTGCAGACTGCAGACTAACTAGCGTTAGCTGGATTCCTACTAAGGAAACCTGTCTATCCTTTGATTGTCTTTCAATATAAAACATTTCCCCAAACTAGGTTTTCTGTTGCATCGTGGTGCGTTTTATAGACATACACATAAATAACACATACAGAAAAACCTAGAAGTGGAAAAACTATGTAGATATTCAATCATATAAATATTTGTTTAGTGCGGAAATCGAATCCGCGGTACCAGAAGCCAATCGTTCAGCAACTGCGCCAACTAAGCTGTCAAATAATTTAGGCTATCTTATAAAACTACCTTGATAAAGTTTATCCTATCGTTACTTTCAATCAGATTTCAAAAGAAGCAAATTAGAAGACGTCGAACACTGACATAAAGCTTGTTTATTTAGTTGCCGATATATTGAAAGGAAATGAATTCGAGATTGAAAATATTCAATTCCTAGTTTATATCGGTCAAATATTGAGTACACATATTATGTTCGATCTGACAAACTATAGTGCTGAGTGTATGTTTTTCGGAGGAACTATACGCCATATATAAAGGAGAAATGCGAGGACAATCGAAAAATATACAAAGAAAAAAACGGAAGGAAAGTGATATTAAGATGTATTTAGCACAGGGTATTAAGAAAGAAAGAAAGAAAGAAAGAAAGAAAGATTGTTTGTTTTGCCTAAACCTCTGGCAATGAAGCAATATCACCCGTACTGTTTGTCTGTTAGTTGGCATCCGATTTCCTCAGAAACCATAGAAACTGGAAATTTGGCATATTATGACATCTTTTTAGTGTAGACCTTTAGCACAAGTGTTGTTAAAATCTTAGAAGGGGCTAATTACCTACTTTTTTATTTACTTACTATGCGTGATATCACATAACATTAATTTGTATGTGGATTACAATTTTTTTTTAGAAACAATACTTCACACTATCCTCCTGTATCGTGGGTGCGTTTAACAGATATACATTTAACAATCACAACACAACCAAACCCGAAAACCAACCATTTGTCCTAGTGGTCGAAACGGTCGAATTTTTTTAATGATAATAAAGAGCATTTTTTAATGTTATTAGCTGCAATAAAGTGCTTTAAAAATATGCGAAATATCAAGAAACTGGAAATCTTACTTAAAGTTTAAGAGAACATTATAACGACAGTCCTAAGTCGTAGATTTCAATTAATTTTCGGTCGACTTCTTTATAGCTTCAACTTTGTGGTAAGTTCTACTCACACTTGACCGTTTTTAATTATTCGTTAAGTACAACAAGCTAACTTTTTTTTAAGTCCACAAATAAAATCAGACTTTACAACAGTGGTTTACCACCTAGGGTGCCTAGGTGGTAAAATGGGTGTGTGTGTGGGCATTACTTTGTTACGGTTTGGAGAGCAATGGGAGCTTGTGTAATTACTGGACATATGGCACTTAATTGATGCCACAGAGTGACGGGCGCAGTGTGGTGCCATACAGAAATGTTCTGGGTGACACAGCATTTGTTATATGCAGACGTTGCACTTACCGTCATTTCGCTCATCTCATCACTTACTCCAATGAAAACAAAATTGAATGTACATACGACTGCGGTTCGTCATTGAAATCGGAAATTGATGTCGGAAATGAATAGAAAATTAAAATGACTTTCTTATAGCGTAGTAGACAACACTGAGCCACCGCTGCAACGGATCTTAAATAGATTAGGTTGGGTAAAAAGAAATCCATTATTTTCACGAGAACTTCAAGACTTTATTTAACATGTTTCGGATTACCAATTTCGGTCAAATATGTTTGACGGATGATATTGCCAATGAAAGGAGTAGCTACCCGACAGATCGGATGGTCTGATCTGGGGAGGCCGTCTTCTCCTACTATTAATATTTAGATGTTGTGTATATAGTTCGCATCTCAGAAAACTTTCATAGCGCGATTATGGAATGTATGAAATATTTCTTGAGCTTCTGATGTGGCGACATAGATGTCGCTACATATGCACAGTGTAGCTTCATAATGCCTTTCTCATAGAATTGTCTGGCCATATGGAAGCAACTCATAATAAATGATTACTTTCAAGTCCATCCCCAATCACCATCCGCTTAAGAAATGGGTCGATATCATTCTGTTTCACCAAGGCTCCGCAGATGGAAATTTTATCCATCATGATTTTTGTGTTAATTTGTGTGGCATCCATACATCAATCTCCTTTTTGAATCCAGCTTTTTGTAAATGGTTTAAAACTGTTTTACGGTCGATCTTTAGCTTCTGGCCGATGCTACGACTGCTAACATGCCGGTTAACTTTGATTCTTTCTGTGATTTTTCGAAATTTTCGACGACGGATCTACCAGTGCGAGGTGTATCTTTTTAAAATCAAAAATACCTGAACGGAATGGACAAAACAATAAACGAAAATTTTTTAGTGCAAAATATCACCTTTCCAATGAGTATAAATCTATATATATATAAATTGTTTGATCGATACTGTACGAGATATCGATCACTACAGCCATCTACGTAAAAAACATTCGATTTCTTTTTCCTGTAAAGTGCCTATTATTACTACTACTACTTTTTGATCCAAAGTTTATTAACAACAAATTGAAAACAAAGTTATTCTTCACAATGTAAGTTTTAAGGCTTAATGAAAATTTTATTTTTACTGAGAGCTCGCCTTTTATCAGTTTTTTTTTAAAAGAAAACCGCTCTGCAATTATTAAAAGTGCGATAATTGCAGAGGGATGTAAGCCTGAACATCCGTAAAACTTAAAAAAAATACACTCAAAGAGTAATTAAAACGGTTGGCTTTTTAAAAGAGCTGTTACGTTGTACAAAATATTTTTTACGTTATTTTGTATTTTTGTAAGTTCTTCTGGTGTTAATATCGTTTCTAAATGTTTCATTTGATTTCTATTTAACATTAAGATTTGTATTAGCTCACAAGTCAAGTCACATGATTACATATCTAAACACTAAGCAGACAATAAACATTGTACATCACATCACAGACCTCTTTTTGGAGTAATAAAGTGGTAAATAAGGCTGCAACACTGTTTTAACAGGTTTGAAGTCAAGTGAATTAAATATATGTATAATATACTCGTACATTTGCTGTGTCGGCACAATTACAGAGGTTATTATTATTTTATTTTATTTTATATGGAAACAAACAATGTTACATACAAAAGAAGACATTTAAATTTTACAGAAATCAGTAAAGTTTCTGTAGCGCCATCTATGTCGCCACATGAGAAGCTCAAGAAATATTCCCATACGTCCATAATCGCGCTATGAAAGTTTTCTGAGATGCGAACTATATAAATAACATCTAAATATTACTAGTTGGAGGAGACGTCCTCCCCAGATCAGACCAATCAATCTGACGGGTACCTACCCTTTTCCTTATAAATATCATTCACCAAATTTCCACTGATAGATTATACATAACAACAAAAAAAAGTAGGTGCAGAAACCAATAAAGCACTGAAGAATAGGAAATGTGTAATTAAGCTAATATAAATAAGCATGATAAGGCAAGGAATTATTATGTTTTAATAGTGCCGTAACCTGTCTGTCTCAGATTCCTCTTACTTGACTTATCTCAAATTATCCATATCCGATGGGGAGTTTTAGGAGCACGGTCAGAAGAACATTTCAAAGCAGTATCACAGGGAGACAATCAAAGTACGTCGTAACGTACGTTATAAAACCTATTATGGACAAAAAATAGTTCTCCCCCACGGGAAACGAGATATGACGGGTGGTAAAACACGTCGCAGCCATTTCTTTCTTACTCCCCATAGCCATTTTCACGGGCAGTAGATACATAGGACAGCATTGCATAAAAAAAAGTAAATTAACAGCCTATAAATGTCCCACTGCTGAGCACAGGCCTCCTCTCATTTCTGAAAGGGTTTTTGGAGTCGGGAATAGTCCGCCGCGCTGCTCCAATGCGGGTTGGTGGACTTTGCATGTCCTCGAAATATTTCTGTTCCTCGGACATGCAGGTTTACTCGCGATGTTTCCCTTCACCGCTAAGCACGTGGTAAATCAGCACTTAAAATTGTAGAACAATTTTAGAGGTGCTGGCTCCGGGGATCGAACCCAGTTTACTCGCTTACTATTATTGTGCACGAATAAGGGCTGTCCGTACAATACCTTAGTCGCCTCTTACGACACCTCGGTAGAAAAGAGGTACGTGCTATTCTACTGTGCCGGATACCTATCGGTACGATAGAGAGTACCTAAATCTTTATATCGCCTAAGCCTTGTTATGGACGGCATTAAAAAAGGTGAAAAGGACGAAAAATTTTGAAATAAATAACTATTTTTCTCGGCTTAGATTACTCGCTGTCTTGGAATATCTCGAATATAATTTTAATTTATTTAAGGACTTATTCTAACAATTTAAGCCAGAGCTAAATTGTGATGCGGATAACTGGATCTCATTAATATGCTCTGTTTTGTCTTAATGTCGCAAAATTCG
Organism: Luehdorfia chinensis; assembly: GCA_019845155.1. Taxonomy (NCBI): domain Eukaryota; kingdom Metazoa; phylum Arthropoda; class Insecta; order Lepidoptera; family Papilionidae; genus Luehdorfia; species Luehdorfia chinensis. Next base: position 40,565 of record JAHVAK010000292.1, read on the forward strand.
ATATAGATGGACTTATAATTAACTGCTATGGAGGTTCCAATTCATAAAGATTTAGCATAGCATAGTTGCAAGTAATAAAAAGCAAGTCACAACAATTTATAAATGTCCCACTTTTTCTCAAATTCCTCCTTTTATTTTCGGAGATTTTTGGAGCCGAAATTTTCCAATCTGCTTCAAATGTCCTTGAATATATTTTTAATTTTTTCAAATATCCATAACCATAATGTTTCATTTTATCACTGATATTATAGTAGATATTTTTTATTTTTATTGAACCGAGGATTTACCGCGACTCCTCACCACCCCAATGAAATATTGCATACAAGCCTCTGTCAAGTTGAGAGGAGTTGCCGTAAATTAGGTCCAAAAATCAATCTTGCGCTTTTCGCAGATGACACAGCCCTGTATTATTCCGATAAGCACAAGGGCCGCATAACGATCCAGCTCCAAGCCGCAGCCGATCGCCTAGGCGAATGGTTCCGGAAATTGAGAATAGAGGTAAACCCCGAGAAAAGTGTAGCGATATACTTCTCGAGGGGCACACCTAAGCCCGCTAGACGTTGCCACACAATCGGCAATAATCAGCTAGGCTCGATCACCCTGTTCGGACGCCCTATTCCCTGGGAAAATAGCGTCAAATTCCTCGAGGTCACGTTAGACGCAGCGATGTCGTTCGCTGAACACACAAAGAACGTTCGTAACAACGCGGCTTTTATCGCAAGCCGTCTATATCCGTTAACTTGCTCCTCAAGCAAAATGTGCCTCAGACACAAACTTCGCCTCTACAAGACATGCATTATCACACTTTTTTTTCGTTTGCACACGCGACGGGCAATCGTATAAAAAAACTGCAGACCGTGCAAAATAGATTCTTGCGAGGTGCCACCGGAGCCGGCTGCTACCAACGCAACGTAGACCTTCACAGCGACTGTGAAATGCCCTTACTCTCTGAACACTTCAAAGAAATATCACGGCGAAAAGTTTTTCGAAAAAGCCGCGGTTCATCCAAACCAGCTGGTGGTTAAAGCAGCGAATTATCGATGGGATAAAAACGCGACCGAACGCAAACGTCGCCCGCGAAACGTTCTAGACGACACGGACGTCTCAGCAGTCCCTGAACACGACACGGTCAGCCATGATCCAAACAACTGTGCTGTACTGTACACACAGTCAATAGCTTCAACATAACACGCACAACGTCGCGCGACCGACGTAGAGAGTGGCGCGCAGCTATCGTAAATAACACGCTGTGTTCCAGAGCGGTTCTCACCGCCCAGAGTTACCGACACACAAGTCGACAGTCCGAACGGAGGCCCGCAGACTCCCTCGGACGGTCAGTAGATGACTTAAAATTATAATTTCATGGAGATATTCACAGTAGCGCAAGCACGCAGCGAACGCAACGGTCCGAATTTAGATGTTTAGTAGGAGTTTATATTTATGTATTTATATTTGGGTCAAACCAACCCTGGCACGTGGGCCCCGGGCCCGCGAGCACAGCATCCGATGAAGCTGTAAAAGCCAAAAGGCTAACAGCGATTACTTCACCGAAAACAAGCAGTAAATTAGCTTGTCAGAATCCTAAACTTCCCGTACCTTAGACGAGCTTTTCCGTCACTTGTTTGGGAAACATCTTCATCATTTCAGCCTATCACTAGTCTATTGTTGAACACAGGTCTTCTCCACAGATTGCCCCAATAGTTTGTAGCTCTCATTTTGGAGTGATTTTGTCATAGATGCCACGCTTAGCAGGGAGGTTGACAACCGCAGTTTATTTATTCAGATGTTCCAGGAAGATGCTGCTGCCCATTTCTTGGTTTTTATTTTCCTTCTGTCGACTTTTACGACATCCACGGGCTGAGATGGGGTGGCAGATTCTCTTAAGCCGGCACACGGCAGGTATCCTGTCTGGGTATTCGTCTACCAGTGATTACACTAGCTAGGTTACACTAGCTCTCAGTGCCCTTTCGACTGAAACACAGATGTATTTGCACAGTGCTTCACGGCAGAATAAGTGGCTTACGTTGGTACGTAGCTAGACCGATTCCTGTGTAGGAATTCTACCACTTGTAAAAGTTTATTTCCTATACAAAATTGGAAATAAAATAATTATTATGAATACGATAATAAACGCGAGGTTCAGTTTTGAACATAAAGTGGGACATTTTACGAATATTTATGCTTAGTTTGCTTTTGTTGTAAATCTAGGAAATTGGCGTCAATGTTCGTAGTTAACAAGGTCAGAAGAGATCTTTTGACGACTGCGGTGACCCGACCTAGCTGTAATAAATTTATAAATAATCTCTAAGAGTTAAATGAGGAAAACGAAATATCTTTTGACCAAGTATATTAAATATATTATTGTACGATACATACATCAGTTGTAAAGAGTGCTTGTAAATAAGTTTTATATTCAAAAACTATATGACCAAATGTATCGATCGTAAATTGTTCGATTTTGTAAGTCAAACTTAAAAAAGAAGTCATGCATGGAATTATTATCAGCTGGGCAACGTTAGGAAACAGTGACATCACACCTTCGCGTGTTTATAAATTCCTAGGCCACGAGTGTGTTAACAGTAATGAAAGACATGGCTTCAGTGCTGACTGTTATAGAGTTCAAAGTCACTAAGCAAGCTTAGAATGTATCTGCCAAATCGGAAATGAGGATATTTGCAATTCTCAGTTCCCATCATAGCTCAAAGATCAGAAAGCAGAAGATGCCGTGCGCCGACCATATAGCTTATACAACCGGTAATTTTTGGAGAAGAATAATAACATTGTACATCGAGCACAGTGAAATACCCTGACTAGACGGAGTGAGTATCTTTTAAAGAGTAGATGAGGCTCAGGGCCACGTTTTAAGGGAATCTATCGAAGCGGCCAATAATCAGCGATGATAATGAGACGTTACAGTTGAAACGACACGTTAGGTAAAAAATCTGACTGCCCATTGCGTTTCCACGAGTAGTATAGTGACAGCATTGCATATTATGGTGTTATTCTTTACGTATAAAGGCTGTCCGTACAATACTTAGTCGCCTCTTACGACACCTCGGTAGGAAAGAGTGCTATTTACTCTGCCGGACACCTATCGGCCTATTTTATAAATCTGAAATATTAAAATTTCTGGTGGTACATACGCAGCCTTTGCGTCTTATATGTTGTGTAGTGTGCACGGTATATAGAGAGAATTTGCAAGAGTGGGCAGTAATAGCAAGTTCAGAGCAGTAAGAATATTTATTATTCTGTTTAGATAAGGTAATGTACTTTGTCTTGTCTATATTGAGTGTCAAAATATTGTCGTGGAGCCATTTAGTTACTCTATTTAATCCAGTTTGAGCAAGCTCAAACACCTCTTGCCAAGAATCACCACTAACAAATAGTGCTGTGTCATCAGCAAACGTGACTTTTTTTCCAGTAGTGAGATTTGTTTTGTAGAGATCATTACTATAAATCAAGAACAAGGTGCAGCCAAGGATACTTCCTTGAGGAACACCAAAGCGGACTAGAAGCTCATCACTAACGTTATTATCTATTTTTACACTCAGAGTTCACCCCGTTAGGTAATCCCTGAAAAGCTGCAACTGCATTCCCCTTATGCTCAATTTCTCCATTTTTTGCAGTAAATTGGGAACAGAGATCGTGTCAAAAGCTTTCGCAAAGTCTAGAAATATTCCTATTGTTTTTCTTTTATTCTCCAAGCTCAGTACGATTAATTCATTTCAGTTCGTGAACCGCAACAGCAGTCGATTTTCCTGAGCGAAAACTGATTTGGCGATAAGATAGCATTTTTTCAAGAAAGTTTGTTAGTCTGTTATTCATAACGCGTTCTAATAATTTTGACAATGATGGCAATATAGATATTGGTCTATAGTTAGTAACACGGTCTCTCCACTTTTGTAGACTGGGTGAATGAGGGATTTTTTAAAAACCGAGGAAAAAGTACCGACGTAAGGGCCAGTTTACAAATATAGGTAAGTGGAGGAACAATAACATTTATCTGCAATTTTAAGAAACTACTAGATATTTTGTCCCAACCAAAGGCACGGTTATCTCTAAGCATGATTATTTGTTATCCAATTTCAGCCTCGTCGGTACGTAAAAGAACCATGGAGTTGACTGGACTGTAACTATGACTAGGTGACAAATTAGGATTGGAGTGCTTAAGAATTTTTTCGGCAAGTACCAATGTTAGCAAAATACATGTTTACTTCGTTAACGGAATCTTTAGATGTACAAAGTTTAAATAACAGTTGAATGGAACATTCTTGACTATTAGTTCTGTTTGTTATTGTATTTATTACTTCCCAGAGTTTTTTAGTATTTGTACCTGCGTTTTTTTATTTAATTTTTTTCGTAATCTCTCTTAATCTTTTTAGGTAGTTTATTACAAAAATTTCTATACTTAGTGAAAGATAATTTCAAGACTTCATCTTCAGTCGCCTTTTTAATTTTTTTTTGTAGATTGCCTTCAATATGCTTCATATAACACAACAGTCTGGGTGTAATCCATGGCTTTAGAATCTTTTTACGATTGGGCAAAACTATTTTATTAGTATTGGAATCTATGGCTTCAAAATCTGAACCAGATGATCAGCGGCAACGTTTGGGTCTTGTGTAGAGTACACTAAATCAAAGTAGATTTTTAGCAAGATCAGATGTGATTCCATTATAATCTGTACGATGTATTGTAGTTACAGAGTGTTGTTTGAGGACTTTCTTTACAAGTAAAAATGTTACGGTCTCTCTACGGTCGGTGTTAGCAGCTACATTAAGGTAGTTAAGCTTATGATGATGCTGTTGAGATTCACAAATATTGATGTTAATATAACCAAAAAAAATATTTTACTTACATTGGCTATTTTGGCAAGCATCCAAAGAATTAATAAACTCGGTAGAATCTATGACAGCAGGTAAACAGTAAATGGCTGTAAGAACTATACCTGTATTCAATTTCAATAGAAGGCAATTTGCATTCCGGAAATAAATTTCTTCAGATGTTACATTTAAATTGCTGTTAATTTATGCGACAACACCATCGTTTTGTGTGTAGTTGTTTCCTGTGGCAAAGATTTTATAAACATCTATTATAGGAAGTCTACTTTGTAGCCAACATCTAATTAAGATCCCATCCAATAGCAACCCAGTGTACCTTAGCTCGTGCAAGCAATGCAAGAAAACTAGAGAAATTATGAGTGAAACTTCTGAAGTTTTGACTAATAATTTTGTTTTGAAGTTTTGAGGTTCTGGTATTTGGATCCAAATGGCAGCAGTCCTCAACATTACAAATAGCAGATTTTGATACTGAAAAGGCGTCTAAATCATTTTCTATCTTTCATATATTCCATAATTGCGCTTCTTTTTTCTTAGATTCGAACTACATCAGCGAATATAAAACATAAAATATTACTGTTGGGAGGAAACGTCCTCCCCAGATCAGACCACCCGATCTGTCCGGGTAGCTTACCCTTTTTCTTGGCAATATCATTCGCCAAAATCAGTTTTTAAAAAAAAGTTGCATTTTGATTCCTATAATATATTGTTCAATAATTACTATAGAATAAAAATTATCTTATATCGTTAGCGGTTTATTAAATGGTGATGCCTTTCTTAATAGTTATGATATGAATATCCGCAGCAGAACAAGGGTAAGCGAGTAAATTTTGGCGATCTGTAAGTTGAAGTAGCGATAGGACCATTAGCCGGCATATAACCATAAAGTGTTAAAGGAGACAATTTCGCGAATGGCTACCGTTGCCGGGAGACATGTGTAGATAAAACTCCACTAGATGGATTAATAACCTGTTCTATTTTGCAGAGGTTCGACGGAAGCTGGTGTCAGCACTATGCTTCGGATGCATATTCGGATCCGAAGCATAGCTTCGGATGGATAAATCTATGTTCAGCAATGGATTTCTGATATGGATATCCGACGGATTTATTATATTTGAGTTTTGTTTAAGCACATCGTAGTTTCGAGTTTGGATTTTGAATAAGCGATTTTTTGAGTTAAGATTTCTAAGTCTAAACGGACTCGTAACAATGCTCTCAGACGCTTAGAAGCTTTCAGTCCTTACATAGTGACAATTTCATAACTTTGTGATACTTTAGAACTGTATCAATTTTGTTTTAAGAATATTTTTAAAAACATTGGTCATATTGTTGTCCCAATTATAATTAAAAAAAAAAATGTTTTACAATATTTAGGACATAAAAACTGTGTCCAATATTAATGAGGAACTATAATATATTTGATTTTTAAGTATAAGTATATTAATTCTCTAGTGTCAATACAGATTGTATGAAATTAAATAAAAATAAAGCGAATTAAATTCATATTCTCGACTGCACAAAATAGTATACGTCAAGCGTTTTAGAACGTTTCCTAGAGCGATTATCACTTGTCATCTTTTTTAAATGCATGTGTGCTATGAAACCTTATTCTAGTAATGTTATTAATAATATAGTAACATTTAAGTTTTGGATACTAGTTCTGCTGCGAGTGATTATATTTATCTGCGTTAGTTTTTAAAGATGACTTGTTATATTTTGTTTAGGAAAACTAACAAGTAACTACTATTAACAAAATTAGAGCCGTGGTAGCCCAGGGGTCACGCGCATGCTTTAAGTTACATAGTACGCGAGTAATCCTCATTCGATTTTCTGAGTCAGCACCACTAAAATTGTTGGTGTAGTTTTTAACTTGCTTCACTGTGAAGGAAACATCAGGAGTAAATTTAGCGGATTTATAAATCTTTATTGTTTTCCTCACAAAGAAAGGATACAAAGGGCGGACTTAATGCCTGTAGGCATTTTCTCCCAGTCAACCCATATAGTGGTGATTTTGATTTAGGCGGATTCTTCTTGGCTCTGAAACCTAATTATAAAGAGTTAGCTACTCTGTATGCAGCCGTGGGAGATTAACAGGCTGTTTTGTTTACGTACTACAAACACCGTAACTAACATGTTAAAAAATAAAACTACTAGTATTTTTGTTAACACATTCTCACATTCAGTATATTTTTATTTTATAAAAAAATCATGGCCTCGCACTTCCCTCAGTCGGAATCTTGGATTGGGGCTAAATCACTCCAATGAAACACAAAGAAGACACAGGTATGCGTGTTTACCGCTAAAAAGAAACCTTCCCCTCATTTTAAGAGCACTCCCCTTGTTGCCTCAGCGAGTATCGATATCTTTGGCGTTCATATATCCAGTGATATCCAGTTCGGCGGCCATTTGAAAGAAGAGGCCATATTGGTCTCTAAAAAGCTTTTGTGTCCAGCTCAGAATTTATCCTGGCCCAACGATCAATAATTTTACAAGGTCAAAGATGAGCCTCACTCTGTTGGTAACACCATAGTACTGTTCTCATCTCTTGGCGGAGGCACCCTACTGCTACCTCAATCTATTTGACACCCGACCAGAGGCGGTCTGAATTGTCGACCACCATGACCACCTTGAGAAGAGATATTCTTTAAATAATAGTAAGCTCTTATGATGACAAATTATTTACATAGTTATCAGAATTTTTAGCAGTACATAACTGACTAACCACACACAAAAATAACATGTACTTACAAAAAAGTGTACCTTTATTGTGCGATCGAATAGAACTATAGTACGCCAAAACATTGCTGTGAACAAAAGTAAAGTAAAAACATTTTGGCAAATAAAGATTTGAGAAAGGTATATGTATACGCGTAACTAAAAGTCTATTAGTACCAAACACAAAGGAAGCACTTATTAGCCTAGTGACTAGGCTATTAAGTGCTTTCTTAATTTAACTTAACCAAGATTACATACTGACTTATGAATTATGCAGTCTTATGAAATCAATATGTTTACTCGTGGACATTGGAGTATGAGTAGGTTACCAAACCCCTGATCTCTATCAAAACTGATTATAGTAAGTCCTCCTAGCTGATTACGATCGCAACGAAATTTTTGTTGAACAAAAGGGGTCATTTGAGCAGTATATACTTTAGTTGAATATGTATTAGTAAATAACACATAAAAATACAATCGTCCTCGTCCTTCTGTTGAGTATATCTGAAACAGAGCCATGACAATGCAACCAAACATGTGAACCAATAATTGGTAGGTTGTATAAATATTAACTTCATTTGGAAATTCAATTCATTTCACTTTATTTCAGTAAAGTTTATAAGGACATTTAATGTTTATAAGATTCTGCTTTTAGAAGAATTATTGTAGTCTTTTTCTAATACCTTTTGAGTTACAATTGGTATCTTTAATTATCTCTTATATTCTTACATTATAAATTATATTCTTACATATTTTCATCAGTGTCATCGTCTCTTTTGTGCATCCACTAACTTCTGACATTTTGGTTGGCGAACTCGAAACTAAATTTATTTTAATGCATCAGAAGTCATGAAAAAAATCAATATAGCATCGTACATATTTCAATAACATCTTGCAGAAATTAATTATAGCAATTGGAAGGGAATAAACGTTCTGTCTAAATCTGTAAAAGTAGTCAATTTATTAAAAGTCGACCTTTACAAACCAGAATATTTTACGCAGGGAACAATTCACTACTTCGACACCAAAGTCAGATGGAAAACTTTTAACAAGGCTTTTTATATTGCGGTATGAATTGAAAAACTTTTTTGCAGATAAATATTTTACATATATATTTTTCTAGTTACAGAAGTAAACTAACAAACATGAAATATACTGATAGACAAAGTCAGTTCTTTAATCAATAATTGTGTGCTATTTTAATTATAGAGACACGCAATTTTGTCCCATTTTCTTTAACTGTGAATTATTTTAATAAAAAAACTGTTCAAGTGTATCAGGCCACGCGCAGTGTAGTGAAGTAGCCCGTCACAATATTCAGACTTAGAAGAAGGCTTTTTGTCTATACTCTGAAGATATTAATGAAATTGAGTTCATAGTTTAACAGCTAATAACGTCTAAAAATGGTCCCACATGGATCGACGGTAACTGAAGAAGGAATTATAAAATCCATTTTCAGAAGCGAACTTAAAAAAAAAAAACTATTTGAGTATGTATCGGCGTATGTAGAGGCATGCGAATATACCCTAAAAAAATATTTTATCAAGATTTTATTTTACCACTTTGTCGGCATGATTAATATGTATGCCCGTGCCAAACTACAGTTTTCTAGTACTAAGTACTAAGTACTAGTCTCTTACTGGTGGTAGGATTCCTATGCAGGAATCTGTTTAGGTAGGTACCACCCCTGGGCCAGTTATTCTACCGTGAAGCAGTAGTGTGCAAACAGTACTGTGTTTCGGTTAGAAGAGCACTGTGAGCTAGCGTAATCACTGGGCATATGAGACTTAAGAACTGTCTCAATGTCTCAGGGTGATGGGCACAGTGTGGTGTCACACAGAAATTTTCTGGGTGACGCAGCATTTGCTATGGGCAGACGTTGCACTTACCATCAGGTGAACGTTTTGCTAGATCATACTTTATACAATAAAAAAAACTAACGAGTCTCTGAGCGAAGCCGTGCACAGACAGACGGACACGGCGAAATTATACGCGTTCCTTGTTGACTACGGAATCCTAAAAATAGGAAGTTTAAAATTCTGTAGTTGGCCGCATGTTAGAGAACATAAAGATGCTTTTACGCAAATTAAGAATTCTGTTACTCGAATATTTTATAGATGACAATTGATTTCTATAATAGGTGGCTTACAAATCTATCGTCCAGTACAAATGACAACAAGTAATAAACTAGAAATTACTTAAAACAAAGTAATTACAATATCAGACAATAAATTTCAACAATCAGTGTGATGTCACGCGTTGTCATGACAAAGTGTGACTTCAAGTCGTTTTGGTCATTTTACTAACACGATATTAGCCAGATTATGGTGTTGGATTATGTACACTTTGGCATTAAGCTTTGGCATTAGATAGGTTGTTATAGATAGTGTTACAGATAGTGTTTAGTAGTTCTCTAAAGAACATACCTTGATAAGGACAGCCAAAACGTGAAAGGGTGCAATACAGATCGTTGTGTATGCTTTTACAAAACTGAATCGTTTGATGCAGTCGCTTATCTATTTCCATTAAATAGAGTTTATATAAAATTATAGTTTATATAAATTAGATTAAGATTTCTATTATATATAATAACTATTATATATAATAACCCGAGACTTTCGGGCGCATTACAGCAGCCATGATTACGGGAGGATTGAGGTGACAGATGTCCTGATGTCCTAGTTAATCCGGGGTACCCTCAGCTTTTAATTATTATTTTTGGTCTGATTTACGCAGAATGAGTTTACTGTGAGTCGAAACGTAAATTGAATGGCAATTAAAATATTCAACAAAATACCTCTAGATATGGGACAGTTGCCACAAAACACATTCAAAAGAAAATTTACTAAATGGCTTTTGGATCATTGTTTTTATTCTGTTAGTGAGTTTCTAACATGTCAAATTAGCACAATAAAATTACATTTTATCTTTTATTGACACATTTTTTTTGTTAAATTAGTACACTTTAGAGTGTTGAATAAATTAAATGAAATAAAATAATTTATAAAATATATGAATGACTGAAATGTTCTAAAAATTGAACAGTCTAAGACAAAAAATTGACCAAAGGTATGGCAATTGAAGATTTTAAAGTGTTTTAAAGTCTTGCAGTGGTATGCTTGGTTTTTCATTAAAATGTATTAATAATATGATCCCAAGCCGGTGTTAGTACCAAACCATCTGCTCTATTGAAATTAGGAAGTTTTCTAATTTCAAGAACCTCGCTAATAATTTTTGGTAAATTTATGTATGTTGCAAAGATTTGTGATCTATCACATTAGATGTAATGGTAGGGATGGTCCAGAACATGTTCACATACTGCAAACTTCCTAGAGCGTCGATGCTTCATGTCAGTTTTTCTCTGACGTTCTGATGATAGTATCTTTGCTTAGATATAATGTTTTATATTTTTAAAACTTTTATCGAGACATAAACAATTAAACGGTTATCGGAACACCTAAAGGAATGCTAAGGATATTGTGATATGGCCTCCATGTTCATTATCTTTTAATGCAATGTAAAAATTTTAACGTTTTTGAAATACTATAAATGCCCTTAATAGAAGGTATAGGAATAGAAGGCATAGGAATACCAACAGTCAAACTTACTAGTACAATTCAGTTGAATAGTTTGTATGTTTAAAAACGCTAATCTCAAGAAACAAAAATTAGATACAAAATGTTGTTTTTGCATTAGGTAACCAGTTTATTGAGGAAATTTCGAGGGTCTAAAAGGTCATGCTATAATTTCTAGAAGCCGCACTTTGGCAACCGAACATTACTGGGTAGTGCCGAACATGAATGTACAGGGATATAATATGTATTTTATTCATATATATATAGCCTAGAAACTACTGCGTGGCCTCGTAGTCAGACTACGATGCTTTGGATCATGGGTTCGATGGATCCAGTGGGAGCGTATATTTGTGCGATAACACAAATTTTTAGTTTTCGGGTCTTGTTCTATTGTGATTGTCTCAATGTCTTTGACACTGCATCTCAGCCCATCTCCTATTATTTCACATGATTGTTATATCGGGCGCGCGTAGGTTATAATATGTGAGTGTGTTTGCGCGTTTAGTTGTGGCACTATAGTATGCCCTGAGTAGTTGATAGCTTCCTAGTAGGAGGTTGTCGCCGTGGTCGAAAATCGACCAGGATGACATCATAATATTGTAGTTATATTTTGTCACTGTTATCTTTGTTCTATGTTATCTCAGTTTCTATCTTAACAAATGGCCAAATTATAAAAGCAATGACTTTTTTATTTAACATATTTCTAGCAACTCTTCATGAATCTTGCTAATAACATTATACATTTATTCACGTCATCCATGACACGAATACGTGTCTGCATTACAAAAAACTATGCATTTTAAGAGCCGTGGTAGCTCAGGGGGCCGGGTGCTCGCCTTTCATTTCATAATACGCGAGAAACCCTCTCAGAAATGAGAGGAGGCCTGTGCTCAGAAGTGGGACATTTATAGGCTGTTACTTTTATGCATTTTAAACTGCATTATTCTTTATTCATCTAAATTAAATGGACCTTACTGACTTAGTAGTGTTTTTTTCATAACTGACATCATATACAAATTATTCATCTTTATTTTTTATGGAAGAAAGTAATGAGACAAGCAAATAGTTCACCTGATGGTAAGTGCAACGTCTACCCGTAAAAAATGCTGTGCCAATATCTGTGCTATGGCACAGTGATGATACTAGGATTTCTATGTTGAAAACAGTCTAGGTAGTTACCTCAGGGCCATATGGAGACCGTTTTGTTCGTCTCGTCACTTTATCCAATAAAAAAATTTGGCACTCATTTGAAGTAGGTTCTTCAGATGGACATCTACATCTGTATTAATAATAGAACACTAAGTGAAGGCTAAGTAAGAGAATACATTACTATTCTCATCCCGTGGGAATTGCAAGAGACATCTGTTTGATGTGTACTCAAACTATGGTCCACGTGATACGCTACTAACAATACAATTTCCGACAATAATAATAGTAACTAGTTGACAAGATGTGATTTTACGATCGCTTAAATTTTCTCGCTAAGTTAATTATTCGTTTAAAGCTCTATAAAAAATGGCCGGTAAGTTACCGATTTCAACTCTGTTTGTGAGCATTGCTTTTAACAATTTACAGTAGAGTGATTCAGAAAGACGGATCACGTAATAAGCGTCAGTTAATAATTTTAATTACTTGCAGGAAGACCGAAAAAGGGATTTACACAGAATTAAACCTTTCCAAGCTAACTTTTTCGTGTGATATGTTTCTAGACGCGAACCACATCGCCGCCTTTTTGGTACGAATAAAAAAAAAATATGTTACTCCCATTGCATTCCCACGAGCAGTATAGGTACTGTCAGCATTGCATAGCAATGCCTATCTAGCTGTTATGAATGTCAAAATCTGCACCGGTTCAAAAAATAAGACCATAGAGAAAAACCGTCTAGAAACTCTGGCGTCAGTTTTTTCTTCAATGTCCTGTATGAAATACATTATTTCATTAATACTACCACTCCATCTCATCCAATGGATCTCGTAAAAGGCGAGTAATGAATTAAACTGCACTGTGCACCCAACAGCGCATGGGTTAACCTTTATTTAATGTTTTTTTTTTATTATATAAAACTTTATTTAATAAAACGCTTTTTATAATAATGTCTTCTTGACCAGCTGGTTTAAATCGATGTCAATTTTTCCGCGCCAAACTTTTAGGCAATTTAGGCAAATGGCAGATCTTAATTTCGAAGCTATTTTTCAGGGTACGTCGATTCATATATATATATATATATATATATATATATAATTGTCTCCTGCATATGGGAATAGAAACATAAAAAGTTTTTATTTTCCTAAATATAACTGACATACAATTTTAAGCGTGCCGACACCGGGGATCGAACTCAAGTCACTCGCGTACTATGCCATTTAAGGCGAACGCCCGGTCCCTGGGCTACTACAGCTCACCTTTTTAAGTGCGGTGAACGAAAACATCGTGCCGAAACCTGCATGTCTGAGAGATTAAAATAGGATTCGAAGGCATGTGTAGTCCTCCAACCCGCATTGGATCAGCGTAGCGGTCTCTTCCTGGCTCCAAAACCCATTCAGAATAATAAAGGAGAATAAATTCAGAAACTGAATGAATTACAGTTGTAATTTATTCATTTCCTAAATAAATATGCCGATAGGTGTCCGGCAGAGTAGAATAACACTTACCTCTTTCCTTCTGAGGTGTTGTAAGAGGCGACTAAGGTATTGTATGGACAGCCTTTATTCGTGCAGAATAATACCACAATATGCAATGCTGTCACTATACTGTTCGTGGGAACGCAATAAGGAATAAGATTTTTTGACTCTTACCAAAATGGCGGCGACGTGGTTCGGCACTGACATGTATGTATGTAATTATTTATCAAGACAAACGTTTCTTGTAGCTCAGTTTTAGTACTCGTTTCGAATATCGTGCCGGAATAAAATGCATCGTTATTTTCTTCAAAATACCGTCTGCCGAGCTCTCATCAGATGATATATTTAAATTTCAATAGCTGCACGAATAAATATTGTATAATATTAACATGTATGAAAGTATAATTTTTCAGAGAGTTAATTTTATAAAGCGTGTTGTGTTAGATTTCAAAATAGTTTTAAAACATTACGGCAATCTTAAAAAGGTGAACGTACGTCTAGTGTTTTCAATTTTTTATCATAATGAAAGCTTTTGAGGTGAATATCAAATCATAATAATGAATTATGTAAATGCCTTTTAGTGTAAAATTAACTAAGTGTTTTTTAAAAGAATTGTAACAATTTGTAAAGGTTTTAGTTATTTGCGTTAACTAGCAACGAGACTAGATTATCAAACTAATTGCAATTTTAGAAGGCATTTGATGATTAACTTAGAAGCAAGCTAACACTTAAATGACGTTTTGCAATTAATAGAAAAACTTCCACTAAATATTGAGATTCTAAGAAGAAATTGATAACGAAATAATAAAATAAATAATAAAGTATAATATAATAAACAAGAAATTGATATATTGTTAAAAAAATACATTCATTAAAATAAATACATTCTGTATTGTCTATTTTGCACTACAATTTATCGGAATTAATCCTCTAACGAAATTTAAGTACTTAATTTAAAATATAAATATATTTATAATAAATCAGTTATCTGGTGGCAGTTTAAGAAGCGACCCCGTCTTTTCCAGTAAGTGCCGTAAGGTCACTTTACTAAAATATACTTACCACTAATATAACATGCGTAAGACATTATTTTTACCGCGGACTTGTCGGTAAGCTGCCATTTTTTATGGCAAAATGCCTCAAACATTGACTCCTCTCCGGTGACGGACGGGACATATAGGGCTTACACTGTCCAAAAATTGTTGGAAACACTGTTGGAATATGGGGGCCACCTGCCAACAGGGCCTCCATCTGCGCTTGCGCTACAGACCCGCTTCTGACTCCGCCATGCAAAGGATATGAGGGATATGTGAGCACCTGGAAGCACCATGTGAATTCCTATTATCTTCATCGAAGGAAACAAAGCCATAGTTACTGAGCTGTACAGATCTTAAAGAGAAATTTTAAAAAAATATTAAAAATAATAATAACATTAATTCAATAGACAACAACGTGTCTACTAATGTACCAGTACGGTAAGCGCAAGAAAGATGAACAGCTTTTGCAATCCAAGGATGTGTTGAAGCAGAGCATAAAAAATTAACATTGAAATCTCTTCTTGGGCACCACTAGCTAAGGACCGTTTAAAAAGGAGACACATCGTAAAGCAAAATATTTACGCTTTCGATGACACTCACAGGATACTCAGCGCAATAAGCTCAAAGTCCTACAGCCAGTGGTAATAAAATGTGATTACTGCAACTGTGTTCTCACCATTTTTTTATTTTTAATTTCACGGGGACATGCCTAACGCATACCTGCTCCCGCGAGGGCAAGGAAGGCTTATGTTGGACTTGCATCGACGAAAACTCTATAGTGTTCCACCTTCGCCGCATTCGGCCTGGGGAACAATAACGCTCAGCTGCAACCCCACCGCCTACCATAGGCAGTCCCTCCTCGGGAGATGACCAATCCTCCCTTCTTTGTCTCTCATATCAAGGTGCTCCGGAAAACAGGACGTGCATATTCCAACATGTCCCCCCTCTGTGTGCGCAACAGACACTAGCCTTCACGGCCCCAGCCACACTTTGACTGCGGAGGTTAGGGAGAACGGCGCACCGCTTCCCTTCTTCTGCGGCCCCACCACCGCCGCGACAACGGTATGGCCCCGCCAAAGATACAGTAGAAAGGGAGAAATTTGCATCGGAAAACCATAACTTTTCTTCC
Organism: Luehdorfia chinensis; assembly: GCA_019845155.1. Lineage (NCBI taxonomy): Eukaryota > Metazoa > Arthropoda > Insecta > Lepidoptera > Papilionidae > Luehdorfia > Luehdorfia chinensis. Next base: position 56,479 of record JAHVAK010000292.1, read on the forward strand.
CCGCGACTTTACGTCGACTGTGGAAGGCAAGGTGAGCGGTGTTGGCACACTGCTTCTGCTTTCCCCAGCGGTCCTCTTGTTCGCATACATAATGAACTCGACCAGCCCATTCAGGGTGACTTCCCCGGGCCAGCCCTGTGCCACAGACCGACCGTGTGAGCTTCACCGTGGATGAAGCCACGGTAACTTAGCGTAGCAAGGGACCACGACAAGCTCAGATCCCATTGGGGGGACGGTGTTCTCACCTGTCTTAAGTATGCTTGTACTATTTTCGATTAGATCGGTTTGCGAGCACACGGAAGGAACAGTAAAACCTTCGCCGCAAGAGTTTTTAAAAGCGGCAGCTGTAGCTCAAAATCGGCTAGTAGGTAGTAGTAGTATGACTTACTAATATATGTAGGGATATAGGTTTGTTTGTTATTTTTCTTTAATACAAAATCATTTCAACTATCAACTATCAACTAATAAAAAGAATTGTATTTTAAATAAATAATCGTTCCGTTTTATTGCTCCCGGGTGATAATTTACTTCAATAATGGATAAAGGTACCTGTTGAATACAGTGACACCATTTATTTTGTTAAGAAAAAATAAAATCAACAGTACAAGCGTATTTATAATCAGTGTAGTTAAAAGAACTGCATTGTATGGAAATGCTAGATTATCATAATGGGTAATATCTTACACTAAAAGGTTGAATAAATGACAGAAAGGTTTATTATAAATTAGTCTGTCTTTCTCGGGTCACCGAACGAGTCGTACATGTACCACCACTAGTATCGTGCAAAAAGTATTTACGTAAACACAAGGAGTTCTTAAGCCGCGGGTCGCTGCAATAATTAAAATGTTTAGTTGCGGTCGTTGTAATTCTAAACTAACGGACGGAGTTGTTTGTTCTTCGTGTCAGCAGCATTTTGACTTTTTATGTGCTGGCATATCCGAGGCTAGCTACCGCAAGCTTGGCAAAAATAAATCCTCCTGGCGTTGCCCTGAATGTAAGGCTGGCGTGTCTACTTCACGTATCACGCAGCATACCCCGCCAATGACCCCAAAAACCGATCGAGTGCATAAGGAGCTACTAAGAATTACCTCGAAGCTCACCGTCTTGGACTCGCTTTCTGAAGATATTAAATCTATTAAAACCGAAATTTATCATCTAAAAACATCCCTGGAATTGGCACACGACTCAATAAAATCTTTTACCGATAAAATAAACTCGTTGGAAACAAGGGTCAATAAAGTTGAGGCTCACTCCGCAGAAATTCCTGCCCTGCTTTCGTCAGTTACAAAATTACAGCACGATATGCGCGAGCAGGAACAATAGCTTCGTGTAAATAACGTTGAGATTAAAGGAATTCCGTTAAAGAAAAATGAAAATCTATTGAACATAGCACAAGATATTGGAAAAGCAGTTGAATGTTCTATAAAAAAGGAAGATATCAACCTGATTACGAGAGTACCCACACGCCAAAAAGACACTGAAAAGCCAATAATTCTCTCTTTTATTAATAGATATTTAAAAGAAGAATTTCTTATTGCAATGAGAAAACGCAAAGAACTCACGGCGAGTTCACTTGGTTTTAATAGCGAAAACAAAGTTTACATAAATGACCATCTTACAGTATACTATAAGAACTTACTACTATTACTTACTTCAAAAAGTTTAATTATGATTTTTTTGATGGTCTACGATTATTGTTTACGAGGTATTTGTTTTCTTTTTAAGTGTCAATTCGTTAGAAATGATAAAAACGTTTTTGTTATGACTCCGGTATTTTACACTATTTTTACAATAATATTAAATTTTTACAATGTTAGGACTTAACATCTATTACCAAAATACACGCGGATTACGAACAAAAACAACATTATTTAAGAGAAACGTATTACTTGCAAATTACGATATTATATGTATTACGGAAACTTGGCTTCTTGACAGTATTTTTGATCAAGAACTTTTTAGTGATCATTTTATTGTATGGAGACGCGATAGGGACTATGCGACTACTGGACAGTCTTTGGGAGGCGGTGTTTTGATAGCTGTGCGTCGTAACCTTATTGCGTGTGAGCGTGTTGAATGGCGATCATCCGCCGAGGATCTTTGGGTCACTCTTAGTATAAACACACAAACAAAAAATACTTCAATTAAAATACATATATGTATAATTTATTTATGTGCACAAAACGAAGGATACTCTCTTTCTTCTCAGTTAAACAATTTTACAGACAAGTTATTCGATATCTATACATCTTGCCCAAATGACTATTACATTTTATTAGGAGACTTCAACTTAAGTAACATTAACTGGAAACCTCACCTGAGACATTTTGTACCCAACAATATAATTGGGGACTCACAGGTGCATTTCTTTGACACAGTTGCTCAGTGCAATCTAGTTCAGTTTAATAACATATTTAACGTTAACAACCGTATTCTTGACCTGGTTTTTTCTAATTGTCATTTATTTTTGGAAGCCTGTGACGATCCATTAGTTCCTGAAGACCATTACCATAGGTCCTTAACAGGATATGTTCAGATACCCTCATATACTTCATTAAGCCTTAATTCCAGAGAAAGGTACTTATATAGGAAGGCAGATTACGTAGGAATTTGTGCAAAACTAGACGAAATTTCATGGTATAAAAGGCTGACCACACTTGATGTGGAAGAGAGTGTCTCATATTTTTACGATATACTTTATCAATTACGCGACGAGTATGTTCCTAAGAAACATATTTCTAAGTGTACTCGTCCGCCTTGGTTCAATACAGCACTTATTAAAATATTAAATGAGAAACACAAATTTCACCGCAAATACAAAATCTATGGTAGACGGTCTGATTACGAATCCTTTTCATATCTAAGAAAACGAGCTAAAGAGGTAGAAAATACTTGTTACAATGAATATATGATTAGAGTAGAAAATTCCATTGCTAATAACCCTAAGGCATTTTGGAGTTATGTTAACACCTCTAAAAACGTAAAAGGCTCACTCCCATCAACTATGCATTGTAATGAAAAGACTGCTAGTACCGGTGAAGATGTTTGCAATGTTTTCTCTAATTATTTCCAAACGACCTTTAAAGAACCCAGTGGCACAGCCATTAAAACTAATTTATATACCAACCGTGATCAATCAGCATTTATTAATAAAGTAAGAATTGATAAAAATCACGTCTTGCAATTGTTAAAAACTTTAGACCTAAAAAACGGAGCGGGGCCAGACGACATTCCAGCTACATTCATAGTTAACTGCGCTAAAAGCTTAGTCCTGCCTATATGCATACTCTTTGAAAAGTCTGTGAATGTCGGAATGGTACCTAATATTTGGAAATCTGCTTTTATTACACCAGTTTTTAAGAAAGGTGATAAAAATGACGTGCATAATTATAGACCCATTTCAAAGCTTTGTATCTTCTCTAAAATATTAGAAAGAATTATTCACCAAGAAATGTATGCAGCTCTTAGACCTGTAATCATAACAGCGCAACATGGATTTATAAAAAATCGCTCTACTACGTCTAACCTGTTACTATTTAATGAGTATCTCACATCCATGATGGATGCTGGTTTGCAAATAGATACAATATTTACTGACTTCTGTAAATGCTTTGATCGCATTGACCATTCAATATTACTAAGCAAGCTCTTCTATGCAGGTGTACATGGAAATTTATTTAGATGGTTCTCTTCATATATAGAAAATAGATCCCAATGTGTTGCTATCCACGGTTATAAATCTCAGTGGAAAACCATACCCTCAGGCGTGCCTCAAGGCTCGATACTGGGTCCGTTGTTGTTTACGCTTTTTATTAATGATGTCTTCTCATGCTTCAAATACTCTAAAATAATTTTATTTGCCGATGACATTAAAATCTTTAAAAAAATAAGCTTTACAAATGACTGCAATTTGCTACAAAATTATATAAATAGATTTGTAACTTATTGTAACGAAAACAAACTCGACCTAAATATTTCAAAATGTTTCTCTATGTCTTTTTCACGAAAACGAAACTCTACAAAGTTTAACTATCATATCAATAATCAATTACTTACAAAAGTCAACTACATGAAAGACTTAGGTCTTATCCAGGATTCAAAACTTTTATATGACAAACATATTGATTATGTTGTCAACAAGGCTTCAAAAGCTCTAGGTTTTTTAATGAGGTCCTGCTCATCTTTCAAAAATGCCAAAACTCTTAAAATTCTCTACTGTTCGCAGGTCCGCAGTGTTTTAGAGTATAGTTCCCAAGTGTGGAATCCGCGGTATGCTATTTATGATAAACGCCTGGAGTCAATTCAAAAACGTTTCATGAAGTACCTAGAATACAAGACCAAAGTTTATGATAGTTCATATAAATTGCGATGCATAAGACACCACTTATTACCACTACAAACTCGTAGAAATATTTCCGATCTATCGTACCTATCAAATATATTTAATGACAGTGTGGACTCAAGTGAACTTCTTGAACACCTCAAGCTTGTCGTTCCGCGCACAGTCAACAGCAGAAATAAACTTAGGTTGTACGTGCCATTAGTGCGTACGAATTATAGGCAGAATTCTTACATTGTTCGCACTTGCAGACTCTTTAATTCAATAAGCGACCATACTGACATAGATTTATTCTTTACCACTAATAATCCACTGAAGCGAATCTTGGCGGCTGAGCTTCTAGTATGTTACAATGATGTATAATTTTCTTTCGATCTTCTTAAATATATATGTAACATGTATGTATGTATGTATGTGTATGTATATACATGTGTGTAAGTATATATATATATATGTATATATATATATACATACATAAAAACCCATTACCTTATTTGTGGAAACTTGTAAATGGTTAATGTTATTCCATGAGAAATGTAATCAAATGTTTATTTAATAACTGTAAGTTTTCCTAATAAATAAATAAATAAATAAATAAATAAATACTTGATATTAAAAAAGATTTTTCGAATAATTTTCTTAATGTAATAAATATTACATAAGTAGTTTCATCGTTTAAAGATCATATTTATAACATCATAATACAGAACTGAACTGAGATGAATATTAATTACTGCTAAAAACAGAGTATTAAGGCTGGTAGTAAGACCCTTACATATAGACTTAATTCAAAAACGTTCAAATGTAAGGTTTCAGAAAAGTCTTTATTCAATTCAACTTTTAAAAGCTTTGAAAACATTTTATGGAAAGGAAAATTTTGCTGAACCAAAATTTGTTAGTGAAAATATGGTGAAAGTCTAACTAGAATAACATCTGTGAAAAAGAACAAATATGATTCAGTATTTTTAGTATACGTAAATCGAGAGAAATGATTCCAGGTTCCTGGTACATATTTATTTAATCTTTTCATTACACTCTACAGACTCGTGCTCCGTATTATTTTTTATTAAATTTCATATACTTTGGTGTTACAAGCTGCAGAGTGCAGAAAAGTTTGAGAGATCCCCGGCACCGGGGATCGAACGCACGATAATCGGATATTGGAAAGTAAGTCAAAAGTAACTTATAAGATTTCAACCGGAAAGACATACGAAGTAAGCAAGTTCAAAGGGTCAGATTTGTATGCAAAGTATACGTAACATCCTATAAATATCCCACTGCAGAGCACAGGCTTTCTTTCTGAGAGGGTTTATGTAGGGTTATGTAGGGCTATAGACTTATTAAAAATATTATTAACACACTATTTGATTATTACGCGAAAGTTTTTGTATATTATACGTACAAAATATCTATACAATTATTATATTTAAGTAAGATTCTAAGCATTGTATATAATAAAGATAATTTCATAGAAATCGGTCCTGCTGTTTTCACGTGATGCGCGCGCAAACGGACAGACTGACAGAACAAATTTCTAAAAAAAAATACGCTGACTTTGCTCCATCCCAAAATCCCCCAACAAATTTTTGTTTAAAATATGTATAAATGAAAACCGGAGATAAATACAAATAAATAATATTTTTGTCAAAATTTCCATTTGTATGTTTTTTCTGAATACAGCAGCTATGGTCGCAAAGGGAATATGAAAAATAATTGGCTATGAGATGGAGTATGATGAATTGCATTCGCTTGGGAGTCACATCTGTAACCTCGGGAAAGATACGAGTAGCTTTTTAACTGAATCAATATTATTACTCGTATAAATGTGTAAGTTAAATTCCATAACATGTTGTAAAGTTTTTGTATTGGTAACTATAAACTGGGAATATTCTAAAAATACATTTTCATACAGTCACGCCTTTTTCCCTTATAAGGGGTAGGCAGAGGCAACTCACGTTGTCTACTTTTCACCCTCGCGTGAAACGAGACGTGACTGGTGGCGAAGAACGGCACCGCTATTTTGATACGAGTCAAAAAATTCTTACTCTCCTTTGCGTTCCCACGAACATTATAGTGACAGCATTGCATATTATGGGTCATTCTGCACCTACTACTACCTAGTAGCCGCCTCTTTCGACACCTATGTAGGAAAGAAGTGCTACTCCGCCGGACACTTATCGGCATATTAATAAATTTTATTGGGTATCCAATGAGATTTTAACACCTAGTAACGAAATCCGATAAACATTTTGTTAAATCCCAGCTAAATTGGCTTAGCATCCGACAGAGCTGGCGTATCGTTCCTTATCTCTTTACAGGGTATTTAGATCATCTTCTAAAAGAAAACGCTTGGCACTTTTCTTGACCTTTCGGTAACTAATGTAACGATTAGGCGATTTTCAATATTTATTCGATATATTTATTTCGATGTTTTGGCTTTTACAGCTTCATAGGATAGCTGGGCATGAGCCCGCGAGACGGTATTAAAGTATCGGAGCTACCACACTATATCCAAACTATAGAGCTAGTAAATTATTTGTTTAACAAATATTGACTACAACTGGGATTCGTACCTATGACTCCCTTAGTAAGTTCGCTGACTGTCCGTCTTCGCTGTCTGCTATCATAATCATATTTCATCTTACTGTTTAATATGATCGACAGGAAATTCCTTAGCCGGTGTCGTTTGGTTAAAAATGCTAAGCGTTTAATTTTTTGTATTCCTTATGGATTTTACAATTTGCCTATCTCTATTGTCACTCAGCACACAGTTCATCTGATGATAAAAAGTCTCTATAAAAATCAAGATATGATGATGTCTTCCTGATCGATTTTTAGCCACGGTGACAACTTCCGAATACTGTCGAAAGCTACCAACTGCGCAGGAGATATTGTAGTGCTGTGACGTGTGACGACTGCGTGTCCTAGTCGTTAGAGTATCGGACTTCTACGCCGCGAGTCTTGGGTTCGAAACCCAGCCAAAGCTAATATTTGAGCATGAACACAAGTTGTGGGCTTTCAGGTCCTGATCTGGTTGTGTTGTGCATGTGAAATTTATGTCTGTAAAATGCACCATGCCGCCGAGTGGCGGCTTAAGAGAATCTACCACCCCATCTCATCCCGAGGGTGTCGTAAAAGTCGACAGAGGAAAAATTAAAACCTCGAGATGGGTAGCAGCATCTTCCTGGAACATCTCAATAAATAAACTTTGGTTACCAACCCTCCTGCCAAGCATGGCAACTATGGCAAAATGCCCTAAAATGAGAGCTACAAACTTTTGTGGCAATCTATGAAGGAGGCTAGAAGGAGGGAAATGATGTTCTGCAGTGGACTAGTGATAAGCTGAAATAATTATTATGATGAAATGCGCTAACGATACAGGAGAAATCCTAGTGTTGGACAATTTTTTAAAAAACTGTATGCGCAAATAGGCACGCACTCGCCTTTACCCTACCTGCGTTCGCTATAACACTGATACAGTATCAGAAACACACGAACAACCACAATACAACCGGAACCGAAAGCCAAAAAATTGTGAATTTGCAGAAATGTTGACTCCACCTGGGATTTGTACTCTGGATCCGCGATACCGAAGTCAGGTACTCAGATTGCAAAGTTACACGGTAGTGACAGGCGGATCCCGAAATGCTTATATTATAAGCGGTAATAGTCTTCACCAATACAAATATAATAAATAAAAGATAGCTAGCGTTTACATGAGAAAGTTTATCTCGAATACTAAAGGTAAAATTAAAAAAAAAATCACTCAGGGCAGCTAAAATATTCCAGGTGGACGTAGTATGTTTAATTTATATTTAAAAACTAAACTACGGCAAAGCAAGGGTACTTCGCTGGTTATATATAATTAATATAGAATTCTCGGTGGTTTCAGCATTGAACATTGAAGTTAAAAATTTCACGTTCAGAATATGAATAACGTATTTCAAGTGGTGTAATTTTTTTATCCGCGCTATGAATTTTCACGTCATTTTAATATAGCATTAACGTGGCAAGTAACTTGGTGTTTTTGACGACGTTATTGCGGTATAAAACGAGCAAGTTGAATGTCATCACGGATTTGAAGACAATTTGATTTCAGGTCACGCGCGGCGGAATTTCCATCGTCGCGATGATTCTTTGTAATTACAAATAGTCAGCTAAATATTTCAGTCACTATAGAAATCGAGATCGGAGGTAAATAGCTACGATCTCGATTTCTAAAGATAACTATTTAACTTTTTCGTTTTAAGATTTTACTAAATTTTAATATAAGGAGCAAAAAGGTTTATGAATAAATTAAATTCAGTGATCATTTTTTTAGCTTTGTATATAAACAGGATTTTCGTTCACTCCTTTTCAGAAAAAGTAGGTAGGTGGGTAGAAAGCCCGTGGTATGTTTATTTTACTTTTTTTAAGTTTTATTTATTGCCGCGGCAGGGTAATATGTCTTAGGTTTATGTAGTTTGTTGGATTTACGGGACTCTAGTAAAGCCAAAGATAGTAAATTAATAATTTTTATTCCAACCATGTATCACACTCTAAATTTGTTTATTATTATCAATAAGGAAAATACATTTAAAAAATCTAAAATTAAAAATCAATAAAAGGCGTGATTTATTCATCTTAAATTTTTACCACGTGTAAATAATTGTTTCAAAATGTGTCTGTGCTCTCAAACAGTGCGTGGTCACAATCTTTATTATCTTATCTTGATTATTTATAATAATTTATATATAATGATTTCTTATAATAATAGTAATTGTAACTAATATATACTGTGTAGGCATTGTTAATGTCCAGGTAGCTTCTTAATACTGGTTGTAGGATTCCCGTGGAGGAATCCAAAGTTGAGAAGACTTAGGGGAGATAATTAGAGGGGACGGTTCCGACATTTGTTATGCTGCGGAATGCTTATTACGTCGGCTTCTTTCCAGGCATTTGGAAAGGAGCAGCTGTATAAGAACCCATTGAGAATGCTAACTAAGGGCGCAGTTATACTGGTTTAATCACCCCGTGGTTCATACTGTCGCGGCCGAGCGCGGACAAGCGCTAAAGGTTTTTAACTATTGCAGTTACTTGGTCGAGTGTCACTGATTGCCATTGTTCGCGTCCCGCGTCCACCTGCTGCAGGTGCTCGGGGTCAGCAAGAGCGAATGAGAGAGTACAATGGCTCTCCACACTGTCCACTAGGAATTCGCGCTAATAGACTAGAAGGCGCGAAATGTGAACAGATTTTTAATGTAAGAGTAATATGAATATACTTTTTTTAATTGGCTTCATTCGTGATTAATTTCATCGATTGTTTAATTATATTTTTTCATCTCATATTTGTAAGAAACCTAATTCAGTATTTGCCTATAAATTATGTTAGACGTAAACGTAAATAGAATATTATACTAGTACAAGGCCATGCATTCAGACGGATTTTGGGTCGGAATATTTAAAATTCGCGAAGGGATTGGAATACGTACGATGAATTTTTAGGGTACATTATATGAGTATTTTATGTGCTCTAAAAGTTGGATATTTGCATCAGTATAACTTGTAAAAGTTTGGGAACATTATTATGTCTGAAACTTCCTTTAAGTAAATCATCGCATACTCTTAAGATTTCGTACGACGATGGTATAAAACATAACGATTTATTATTTTGACGTTTGTGTTTGCCTGTATGTGATATTATAATATAACTTGACGACTGCGTGGTCTACTAGTCAGAGTACCTGACTACTAAGTCGCGGTTGTAGGTTTGATTCCTAGCTGTCCATTATGTGCAACACCAATATTGTTCGATTTCTGCTCTGAGTGTTTTTGTAGGCGTCTCGTTTCGTTGACAATGCATTCGATCCTCCCTCCGATTCCGTCGCATAGGCGTTCTATCAGCATATGGAAAGCGAGGTTAACCGAGGGCATCTATATTTTCGCGAATACTTACGAACAGTAACATTTCCTGTGCAGTTGACAACATATGGTATCAACCAATATATGTCGCATCAATTAATGTAACATATTACATTTTAAGACGATGCCTAGAAAGGCCTATTAAGACTTAGCATATGGTATCAGCGCTTAATGAGCAGAAGATGTCATTTGCACAGAGTATATTATATTACAGTTTATTAAAAATATATATATAATGATAAACTAAAAACTTCAGCTGGGACTATCGCGGTCCGGGTTGCCTCGCGATCATAAGGAATGCGCAGAAATTTAACTTGAATAAAATACAGACAAAAATAAAAATTTAACTGTAAATATACACTTGTTTATGGATCATTAAGTAGTGATAGTTTAAGAAGTCCCCCTACAGTGTTACAAATATCGTTTTTCGTTTCGTTTAAAAAAAAAAGCCCCACAGTCGAATTTCTCCTGTGGCGTTGGTGCGTTTTACAGACATAAATTCCACATGCACAAACACCCAGACCCGGAACAACTATATGTAGGCCATACATATATTTGTCCCTTGCGGGAATCGCACCCGCGACCCGCGTCGCAGAAGCCAAGGGCTTAGCCACTGCGCCAACCGAGCCGACTTACTATAAATGCCAATGTCACGGCAATTCTTCGATGGAGCTGCACTCCATCCAAACCTACTAGTGGTTTACCACACTAGCCAATTACTGAACAGATAAAAACGCGACTGTGGGCAAACGTCGTCCGTGAAATGCTCTTGTTGCAGTTTGCGTTGCTTAAATTCCTTTGAACAGAACAGTACACATTAAGAAAGTCACACGTTAGGTACATGGCTTTTACTATACGACTTAAATCCTCACTGTATCCGATTAGGTCTGTTTGGCAGAGGGGGACGCTTAATCATCTATATTTACCAATTCGGAATGCGAAGAAGCTGGAGAAGAAATGGCGTAAGAAACTCCGGCGACGCTTCTAATCATAATTGAAATTAAACCAGCCTTAAGGATTGCGGTATCGCGAGTGATTAATATGTATGCTAATAATGATGTGTTCATTATTGTTAAATTGAGTTGTGTTGTTAAAATGAGAGAATAACGTTGGGTTGAAATGGCGGCACTTTCAAACAGTAGGGCTATTAAGGTTGAAAGTTGACGATAGCTAGGAGAGACTACGTGCTGATACCGCAAAGCTGCGGCTATCCTATCTTCGGGCTTAACGTTGGTATCACTCAGTGCCTTTGCAAGAGCGTAAACGTAATCGCGGCAGACTAACGCTAGGTCGCTTTTGTCGATAGGTCGACTCGCGGTGGGAGTGTCTGGTGCATTCGGTGTATTAAACTGTGTATATTGTATTAAACTGCTTTTTTATGGTATAAGTTTTTTATGAGCAAATCGTTCACCTGGTGGTAAATGTAACTTTTTCTCATAATAAATGCTGTGTCACCCAGAATATTTCTGTATGCCTTTCAGGCCGAAACACAATAATGTTTGAAAACATCTGTGTTTCGGTCTGAAGGGCATTACTGCTTCATGGCAGAATAACTGGCACTGCAGTGGTCAGAATTAGTTCTTCCTTATCCTTAAATTTCATTTCAATTGAAGTAAGTCTTTGAGCACAAAATGTTTATAATTTTGGTATTTGTAAGGTTTAGAATGTTTTTATACGGTTTTATTTAGTTTGCTTGGTTTGTGTCTTGTGCGGTTCAAATCTAGTCCTTGAAATTTTACCCCCTTCCTTTTGACTAATTGATCTGAAATTTGGGACACAATTTTAGTTCTGATGACAATACAATTATGTTTCATTGTAAATCCAAGATGATAGCCGCCTCAAAATGGTGGATTACATATTTTATTCAACCGCCTCAATATGGGTATCAAATGGAAGAGTTTAACTAATAGAATACAGAATTACGAGAAAAAATTCCAAATACAAGATTGCCGCCACCACAAAATGGCGGATTACTTTTTTCAATTTCCTCCATATAGGTATTAAATGAAAGGACTTGACAAGTAGAATACAGTACACTTTAGAAAAAATTCCTTATCCAAAATGGCGTCCGAAAAAAAAGTTTAGACAGTCAATACATTCAAACTGAAATGTAGGTCTCTAATCTAAAGAAAGGACTTCAGGAAAGAAACCTTGTAATAATGAGGCTCTAAATGAACTATATATAAAGAGAAATATAAAGTAATAAGTCGCCAGTCATCATACCACTCTCCTCATCAATCTAGAGTCTAGAGCATTGATCAGACTAAGAAAAACGAGGGGCGAGTCGAATTTCTATTATCTGCAGTCAACCGCATTATATTAATGGTTTGGATGCACCTTCTCAATAGTTATGTGTCTATGTATGTGTGCGTTGACAGCCGTTGATTGCTTCACTAGTCTCCTGCGCTCCGTACGACGAACGTAACATGGACTTATTAAAAAGGAGTGGTAAAGTTAATCCGTCACTTCCATCGTGCGATATCACAGAACGATCATCTACATATTTTCTAAGGTTACGCTACGCCCATCAGGCCAGCAGCTCCGGCTTGTGGCAGCTCAATTGTTATTCCGTTTTTGCTCAAATTCTCCTCCAATTTTGGAACGATATTGTCAAACTTAAAATACACAAACTTGTAGACAATAAAAAGTATTGTTTAACGATCCGACAACCTTACTTAAGTTGGTCGTTTAGTGCTACACTTTTTTCGAAACGAATATTTTTATCGTGGTTATTTTTTGGTTAACACCATAACTTCCAGTTTATTGTATACAAATCATTGTTTTCACTATAATAATGTTCATCGTCATCATCATCATCATCATCATTTCAGCATATCACTAGTCTACTGCTGAACACTATGCCTCCTACATAGATTGCTACAAAAGCATGAGAGCTTGTAGCTCTCATTTAGGGGGAAGTATGCCATAGTTGCCACGCGCTTATTCAGATGTTCCAGAAAGATGCTGCTGCCCATCTCCTGGTTTTCATTTTCCCTCTTTCGACTTTTACGAAACCCACGGGAGGAGATAGGGTGGTGCTACACAGAAATGTTCTGAGTAACACAGCATCTGTTATGGGCAGACGTTGCACTAACCATCAGGTGAACGTTTTGCTTATTTCATCACTTTATCTAATAAAAAAAAAATATTTCAGTGAAAACAGACATACACTCGTCCTTACTTCATATCTGCTTAAACTCTTGATAAAGTGACAGAGGCATTGGACCATGACAGTCCATCTCAGACCCTTTTCAGAATATTTTGTAGTATAAAATAATTTTAGTTATTTATCAGTGTACTAGAAATACAATTTATTCTAAATTTTACGACAATTAAAAATTATGTCAAGGTGTTTACTTAATTTAAAACGAGACTTTACACGTTACGAGTCGCGTTTGTTAATTAAATTTCACTGCCCTATGAAACCAGACCTTTCATAGATTTGCTTTCATCAAGGCACGTCAAAGTAAAAGTCAAAGTCAAAATTACTTTATTTAGTTTAGGCTTGAATATAGCTCTTGTGAATGTTTAAATCTACACAGGTTCAAAATTCTCAGAGTCTGAACATTCTCAGAGAAGAACTGGCAAGAAACTCTAAGGTCTTTCTTTTTTCTCCAATCTCACATTACATGATGTCAGTGAAGACTACAGTAGCCCAATTATTCAATAGCTTCAAAATTATGTAATGAAGCAATTATCAATCACAAATTTGATAACCAGACAATGTGAACATCTTCGAAGGATATTCACCGTTTGACTAACAAGAGCAATAACGATCGAAAACAGAATGAAAATTTAAGAAAATTCAAAAAAAAAAATGCTGATAAACTGTCATGCATACAAAATAATAAACCTTAACTGTTATACACACAACGCCAATCTACCGATATTACCATCAAGTTTATAACTGACAAATCATGAATTCATTACGTATGTAGTATTCGCTATTTGTCAAATAAGTGATTATTATCTTATATGCATTACACGTTACTCGCATTTTACAAGCACATATTACTTACCTATTTAATTTAATAATTTATTTATAATTGCAGATTCTTTTGTAGTATTTTCCTGTAAGTATTAAACTATGCTCATGATCCTAGTATCTAAATATATCGCTTGTTATATACACTGCGTTTTTATATTAACAAAAACACCATCAACAATATACACTTTAAACATACATCATATTTATTTATTTATTTTTTACCCTCTGGGTTATAGCTGAAAATCAGTGCTTGTTCATTGAGCAAAGATGCACTGAGCTATGGCCTTTTTGTGTCACTGCAGCACACGCTATCTAAGATGTCTTTGTTACTTCAAAATCACCTATTTTTTTCTTCTTGATATTGTTTATTGTTTATTTGTATGTGTAAATTGTATCTGTGTTGTAGTGACCAAATAAACGATTTATCTATCTATCTATCTATCTTATACATAATAAGTAAATCCCTGGAATTTCTATCAACAACCTGTTTAGTATAATTTATTATAGTTGACTAACATTACATATAAAGTCGAAAATATTTTCACTTAATTGATTTTTGTTACATACACGTTATGTTTTGACGAAAAAACTGATGCAGGTAAAATATTCTAACCTTTTGATGTACGTATTGATAATTAAACAGCCTTTACTTCGGAAATCCACAACTAAATAACAGAAATTTGCCGTTCGTCTACTCGTCATAAGATAGAAAACAGATGGTGTAATTAAATCGTGTAATTCCTACGCACACTCTCCAAAATGTAAAACACCCAAAAACTAGAATCAAGGTCACTAATAAGACCCTAGCCACGACTTTCTTAGTTGAACGATGATAATTTGCAGTACGTGCCTATTTGCGGCACCTGCATTCTACATTCGATTGAACCTGTGCTTTGTACATGGCCAGAGACTGCCCTGGAATAGAATATCGCCGCACTTACGCAACCACTCCCAACTTCTTTCAGCTGTGAAATGTGACGTCTGGAGTTTGTGGTATCGAAACCCGCAAGATTAATATTTATCCCAGTTACATTTATTCTCAGCTAACACTACACTTGATTCCGACTAGGCTAATGGTATCGAGTTTTAGCAGGTCGTTAAAGTGCAGAAGGACGTGAGTTGCAGAGAAAAGTAGCCGCTGACGTACTCTGGCATTCACTGCCATAGCTTCTGGCGAAAATTCTCCACTAACCACCCGAAGAAACTGTTTCTACAGGAAGTCTTTATTCAGGCGATCGATCCATAAGATAATCCATAAGAAGGAAGTTTGCTAATACGACTAGCATGCCAGAATCTGTCAAAGGCCTTCGTGAGATCAAGCGATCTGATACTTGAGTTGTGGTGTAATCTGGAACTACTTTCTCCCCCCGGGTCGAGAACTTAGCCCCTCTGACACCCGCCGGTCGACGAATTTCCGTTTAGCGTTGAGTTCGCTCCGCTTTACGTTGAGAACGTCGTACTGGCCTCGAGTTATTAGATAGTCCCGGGTTCGTGTAGCGGTGCGATCGAAACTTTTTTCTTTTTAGAAAGAATTTTCACGGCACCCGTCGGACGACGCACTCCGCCTTTTCCAAGGCGTCGAGACGTCTCCCCGGCCACGCACTCAGGACACCCTTGCAGTGTGTGTTACCGCGTATCTGCTCGTCAGCTTTGTGTGCCTACTCGTCGTTCGTTGAACATCGCTTGCGCTGCTTTGTTGTTTTTTATAAATAACCAAGTACGCAAGTCGGTGGGCTTCGGACGATTTGAGCGTGCACTCGTTGACGGCAGTGCGCAGAGTATACCATTGCGCCGTTAGAACTAGGGTGAACAGCAGTAACCTACGCTTGCGCGGGAAACTGCATCACCTCTGGAACTTTCGGCTTTTTGCGCTACTGTGTGTCAGTAACTGTCTGTGCCTAACGTCACACAGATCGCAAATTCACAGCACTATCTACGCCCTTTTTTGTCAAAAAGGGGTAAATAGTGTGCCTTCCGAGGCAAACGTCTTCTTGTTTCTTTTGTTTCTTTGGCCCGTTGGGCACTCAAGAAAACTACAAATGGACTCAAGCAAGGACAACCAGGAGGTTAGGGACCAGGAGTATTCCAGATCCGGAACCCCCACTAACCAGGAAGACCAGACACAAGAACAGCCACGAGAACAGCGCGTAATTCGCAGAGTGCGCCAGCGAGGCGATGCAATCATCGACCGCCCGCTCTGCTTGCGTGACATGTTCACGTCAGGGAACTCGAGGGTGCTGCCAGCCGGTAGCCTCACACCAAGACCCACTACTAGACTGACTAAAGACTCGGACCAAACGCCGATGAGATACCGCGAGGGAAGCGACATCATGACCCCGAGACCTGTGTGTCTCCCCGGGACTGAAGCCGCACCCATGCGTGGCATCAAAACGGCGTCCAAACACACACCGCCGGAGACAGAGGATGCTTACTATGAGAAGAAGCAGCGGGTCGTTATTTATACGTCCCCGTCCCCCTCACCCCCGCCGGTACCATCTACATCGGGGACGCAGGAGGGGAGGAGGGTACACACTGCCCCCCCCCCCCCCCCCCCGCTCCCCCTCACCCTACACTGGATCGGAATGCGGTACTCCGGTGCGATCCAGGGACTCATCACCCCATCACCGCATCACAACTGAAGCGCTAATACATCAACAAGGAGGAGAAGAGAATTTCGGCTGGAATTCAACGACTTATCGTTCGCTTGATCAACAAGTCGGAACTCGTTCCCCCCCCACCCCCGCCCGCGCCCCCGCACCCCGTTCAAGGGATAGCAACGGTGAAGATATCGCCAATATTTCGATGGCGAGCTACGCAGAGAGGGCAGCAACACCACGTGCGGCTCCTAGAAACGTGACTCCCGGAAGCCAGCGACTGCAGCCCTCCCCTCTCCAACAACAACAAGAGCAGCAGCAGCAGCAAGTTTCCGAGAGGCCTACGGCCACGTATCCGCCTCTGGTCGTCGAATGCCTGCCCAATTGGGTAAGGCATTTTGAGACACTGCGTGCAAAATTAGGCCACGCCCCCAACGCACGTCCTTTTGGAAAAGGCGTGCGATTCATCCCGCAGAGCCCGGAGGAGTACAGGACGGTGCAGAGGTACCTCACTGACCTCGCCAAGGAGGACCCCGCACTATCCTGGTTCTGCTACACACCGGCCAATGAACTACCAACGAAAGTAGGCATAAGAGGCCTACCAGTCGATACTGAGCCAGGACTCATAACAGAGGCACTTCAAGCACTAGGCTTCCCGGTGAGGTTTGCTAGAGCAATTCCACCGAGAAGGGGTCGACCTGGTTGCTTCTTTCATGTGCAGCTGGACCACCTCAACCAGCAAGAGTTAAGCAGACTGTATGCAGTAACAGAGTTACTCTACATGCCTGGAGTTACCATCGAAGGATGGAAAGGCAAAACAGGGCCGGCGCAATGCCACAGGTGCCAAGCGTTCGGGCATGCGTCGGCTACCTGTTACAGGCCCATTAAATGTGTTCGCTGTGCGGGCGATCATTTCGCCGCAAACTGCGACAAAGCTAGGGATGCCGAACCAAAGTGTGCGAATTGTGCACGGAACCACACTGCCAACGACCGTCGTTGCCCGGTGCTTAAGAGGGAAGCCCGGAAGCGTGGAATCCAGCTGCCAGCACCGTTACCGGAACGCCCGACTACAAGGAGGCCTGCACAAGCGCCGACTGCAGGGCCTAGCCGTACGAACGCGGAAGGATGGACTACCGTGCCCAGGGGCAGACGACAACCTGCACCACAAGCACCACAGCCACCACAACGGCCACAATTGCCACGCTCTACTGTAACAATATCCAGTAGAGCGGCAACAACTTCAATCGTGGCGCCTCCACTACCAGCGCGTCGGTTGATTAAACCTAAACCGAAACCGACCCCAAGAGCCCCTGCAAACACAGAGGCGCCGCCACAGGTGCCCATAAGAAAGAAGCGCAGGGGCCGAAAACGCAAATCCAGGCGACAACCGCAAGCATCCACTCCGTTAGCGACGAGCCTCGCAAGGCAAGGAATCCAACAAGATGGAAAAACCACGCGACCGAGGATTCGAACCTACGAAGCTGCGACCATCGACCGGACGCAACACGTAGTGCCCGCCGAACATGCACGCTCGGTGAGAGGCACGGAAACGGGTGGATTCAAAATTACTATTAATAATCGCCAGACAGGGGGCCCGAGAACCCTGCCGAGAGCACAACAGCCAACTATTCAACCACAGCCGCAACAACAAAGGCAACGTCAACAACAGCCCCTCCCACACATAGGGAGCGGGAATGTGACTATCAACATTAACGAAGAGATCGTCTCAATGTTGATACAGTTAGTGTCTGACGTCCTTACCGCCCTCTCGGCGGGTTCCAACCCAGCAGAAGCCCTCGCTAGGGCCCTCACCCAGCTATTAGCATTCCAATGGCGTACACCGGCTTAAGAATTATGTACTGGAATCCCGGCGGAGTGCAGTCTCGAGCTGCAGAGCTGCGCCTCCTCGCCCAAACTCATAATATACAGATTATATTATTGGGCGAGTCGAAATTGAAGCCGGGATTAATATTTAGAGTACCGAATTTTTTCGTGTATCGGCGCGACGAAGTCTCCCCACTAGGCATACCGTATAGAGGTACGGCGGTGCTAGTGCGTAGGGACTTAGTACACGAAGAACTCGACTTGCCGGGATTTATTTCAACACGCTCGATTGGCATTAGGCTTAGCACAGCCGGGAAGGATTTCCGGATTTATGCAGCTTACCGCCCTCCCGGCGGACGCTTCCATCCCTCCGACGTCCGGACAATATTCGACGGAAGCTCCCCTGCTATCATGGTGGGTGACCTCAACGCCAAACACCCGGCTTGGGGATCTAGAGTCACTAATGTAGCAGGTAGAGAGCTCTACGACGACGCTGAGGAAGGGGATTATATGGTGCGAGGGCCAGATGAACCCACACACCACCCCTTCCGTGTTAACTGCAGTCCGGACGTGCTGGACATCGTGCTATGCCACAAGTGGGATTACCCGGTCGATATAGAGGTGCTTCATGAAGTGAATACGGCGCACCTCCCTATACTACTGACACTGGACCTCGTAACAGGAGCCATCCTGCCCAGAGCACCCAGGACGAAAACTAACTGGGGCGTATACCAGAACGCCCTCGCGAACCTGACTCTCGGCGGACCTCTACACACAGCGGAAGACGTAGAGGCCGCAGCCACAACTTTTAACACCACAATAGCGGAGGCTAACACTGCGGCCTCCACAACTATACCACCTTCAGGAAGCCGAGAGCAGCTACCTTCATCGCTGCGCGCCATGCTTAGCAAGAAGCGCGCACTTCGGAAGCTCTGGGCCCGCACAAGATGCCCCAGGATCAAAAGCGAGCTCAACAGCCTGTCCGAGAGGGTGTCAGAAGAGGCACGCAACCACAGAGGGGTGCAGTGGGAGCAACGGATAGATGCGGCGGGCGATGATCGCACGTCGCTCTACCAACTCAATCGTGCACTCTCTCGGACAAAAACTCCCGTCTGCCCGTTGTTCAACAAAGACGGCGGATGTTGTTACGAGGCCATCGACCGGGCTGAAGTACTAGCGGAACATCTGGAAGAAGTCTTCAGTCCCAACCCCAAGGATGCCAATCTTACAGAGCACTATAGCGTTGTTGAAAGCCGCGTACAAGAGCTCCTGTCCGACGCTATCTCGCCTCTACCGGGTGATGTCTTTATCTCCCCGGCGGAGGTTAAGAGGGCTATGCGTCGACTCCCGGTGCGGAAGGCGCCCGGGAATGACGGGATCACTAATGCCGCCATCAAACAGCTGCCAAGGAGAGCCATTGTCACCATGGCACGGCTGTTCAACGGGGTGCTCCGAACAGGACACTTTCCTACTATATGGAAGACAGGTAAGGTGATCGTGTTGCCGAAAGCTGGTAAGGATCGGCGCCACCCATCGAGCTACCGACCTATCACGCTGTTGCCGCACATCGCCAAGCTGTTCGAGCGGCTGTTGCTGAGACGAACTCGCCCGTGCATACCGCTACGGGCTGAGCAACACGGGTTTCGCAGCGGCCACTCTACAACAACTCAACTAACCCGCGTGCTACACTACATGTCGGCTGAGAAGAACCGCGGCCGACAGACGGCGGGGGTCTTTCTCGATATAGAGAAGGCCTTCGACCGGGTGTGGCACGACGGGTTGATTTTCAAACTTACAACTAATTCTACACTGCCTCAAGCGATAGTGCGGCTTATAGCGTCGTATCTCGATGGGCGGAAATTCTACGTGTGTGTTGAGGGAGCTAGCTCGGCAACACGATCCATACAAGCAGGAGTACCTCAGGGCGGCTGCCTATCTCCAATTCTGTACGCGGCATACACCGATGACATCCCCACACTGGAAGGTCGCCTCCAGGAGGGTGCAGAAGATGTCATGTTGGCGCTGTTTGCAGATGACAGCGCCTACTTTGCGTCGTCTCGTCGGGCCGAACTTGCCATTAGCAAGTTGCAACGGCTGCTGGACTTATTGCCGGAGTGGTTAAATAAGTGGCGGACTGTTGTCAATGTTGACAAAACTACCGCCCTTATCACTCTCCGGCCTCGCAAGAGGACAACACTCCGGCTCTGTGGGCAGGACGTAGAGTGGTCGACGGCCGTCAAATACCTAGGGTGCATCATTGACCGCTCGCTGCGCATGGTACCTAATGTGGATTTGTTAATCCGCAATACCAGGGGCGCGCGAGCGGTCTTCCGGCCAGTACTGGCGTCACACCTGCCGACCCGGGTTAAGATGGCCGTCTATAAAACCTACGTCCGCTCCAGACTTACTTACGCTGCACCCGCCTGGTACGCACTGACCTCGGCAACGCAGCGTAAAAGAATTCAAGCCCAGCAGAACCTCGCGCTACGAACAATCGTAGGAGCAGGTCGCTACGTCAGAAATGACGTCATAGCCCGGGACCTCAAGATCGAAACCATCATCGAATTCGTTACCCGGGTGGCGCGTCGGCTATTTGACAGAGCCGACAATGGGCCGCACGACCATCTGTGCGGCTTTGCGCCCCTTCATGCCAGACCACCAGAAGGGCGACCGCTCCCGCGCGAGTTGTTGCTGCCGCCGCCGACCGCCCAAGGGGGCCAGAGTCGAGCGGCAGGCCCGACGACCGCAGGGGAACGCCCGTGACGACGCACCACGGTGTATAAATTTCCTTAGCTTCGTTGATCTGTGTTTTCAGCAAGTTAACTTTTTCTATTTTCTTTCAGTGGTTGTAGAATTCTGCCTACACCACTTTTATACATAATTTTATACAATCTACGCTTCCCGCAACCCTTGCGTAGCAAGGCTGCATTTAACTTATTATTTATTTGTGTATTTCTGGTTTCCAATTGTCCTGAATAGATGTCTTTAAAATAATATATTTATGTGACGTCTTATACTCTGTGTTTTTATATAGTATGTATATTTAATTTCAGGACAATTTTTCTTCTTTTGGTAATGCGATTATGCTGCGTTGGTCTGCTATATTAGTGGATCAACGCAGCACTCTTACGCAAACTTCAAGCTCCGGCCATCGTTGTTTTGTTCGCTCGCTCCGACGGGCACATCGCTTGCTCGTTTCCGGCAGGGCGTCTTGCTCGTTCGAGCGGGCGTCCCGCTCCTTGGTCGTCGAGTTTGTTGTTTACCTTTTGTCCTTTTACCTATCTTATCTTTTCTTTTTAATGCCCGTGAATGCTGCAGCAACCATTATGTTTATGTATAATGTTTAGTATGTATATATTAATCTTCACTGCAGCATTCACCCTTCCCACAAATCCGCAAACGCGGTACCCAAGACCGGGGGGAGCAGTGCCCCCCCGCGATGATTTCTCGGGCAAAGAGGTTCGCCTCGAGGCCCGTACCTGCACGACGCCTCAACGTCGTAGCAGAAGACCGGCAGCAGAGATCAAGCGAAACAGCGAGTGTTTCACCGTTGCTGTGTGGCTTTACGCCACAGATGTGTCGCGTACTCCTGAAACTCTTGTCGACCCATTTTGGCTGTACAGTAGGCCATTAAGGAGATATTTGTTCGTTAACTTCGAGTCTCAATTACAATATACAAATTATAGTCGCTTAGCCAATTTCATTCCACGAAAATCACGTAATATTTGAATAAATTTAAATAACAAAATACTCAATGTTTTCTTATATTTATGCGAAAACTTCTTTAATCATCATCATCATTTCAGCCTATCACTAATCTACTGGTGGTAGGATTCCTATGCAGGAATCCGTCTAGGTAGATACCACCCTAGGGCCAGTTATTCTGCCGTGTAGCAGTAGTGTGCAAGAATTACTGTGTTTCGGTTTGAAGGGCACTGTAAGCTAGCCGTAATCACTGGGCATTTGAGACTTAAGAACTGATGTCTCAGGGTGACGGGCGCAGTGTGGTGTCACACAGAAATATTCTGGGTGACACAGCATTTGTTATGGGCTGACGTTGCACTTACCATCAGGTGAACGTTTTGCTCGTTTCGTCACTTTACACAACAAAAAAAGGTCTCCCCATAGATTGCCACAAAAGTTCGTAGCTCCCATTTCTGGATGAATGAATTGGTAAATTGAAAAACGAAAATCGGTAAATATAGTTTTATTCAGCATATAATACAGATCATTATTATCAAATTATAAATTATATTAATAAATATCAAATTATTATTAACACGTTTATTATCAAATTATTTTAAAAAAAATTATATTTTGATGAGCCGCTTTCATAGTAAGCTGGTGGTAATACGGTGGCAATATTACAATTGTTTATTACAATCAAAGTGCTGATTTGCTCTGTGCTTAGCGGTGAAGGAAAACATCATGAGGAAACACGCATGTCTGAGAAATAAAAAATGTTTTACGACAAGTATGCCAACCTGCTTAGCAGCGTGGCAAACTCTTACAGCTCGAAAACCCTCTCAGAAATGAGAAGAGGCCTGTGCTCAGTAGTGGGACATTAGTAGACTTTACTTTTTATATTTTGATAAGCCCAATCCGAGGTACAGAATGTTAGTGTTGCATATCGATACGCTTCAATTATTCGTATAAGCAATCTTGATAGAACGTAACGGCTAAGTAAACATTTCATTAATTAATTGATTGGCACCTAAGTGAAGCAGCATGAACAAAACTAAAAGCTTTTCGGAATAAACACCTTAACGTTTATTTAAAAGACGAAAGCAGAAATTATATGGACGTGCAATGTTAAACAGTTTATTTACTTTGTTAAGTTATGAATGTTCTGATGCTGTACAAAAAATGTACAGCTTGCCGTGTGGCTAAAGAATCTACCACCCCATCTCCTCCCGTGGGTGTCGTAAAAGTCGACGGAGGAAAAATGATACCTAGGAGATGGGCAGTAGCATCACCTGGAACATCTGAATAAAAAAAATCTGCAGTTGCCAACTCGCCTTCTACGCGTGGCAACTATGGCAAAGCCCCTTAAAAGAGAACTACAAACTTTTGTGGCAAACTATGGGGGTCTATGTTCAGCAGTGGTCAAATTATAGGCTAACATGATGATGATGACAAAAATGCTTACACGTAAGGTACACGCCACACAAAAATGTTCTGGGTAACACAGAATCTATGATGGGTAGACGTTGCACTTACCATCAGGTAAACGTTTTGCTCTCGTCACTTTTTTAAAACAAAAGCAGGTCTCTATAATTTCTTGATTAAGTAATATGGTCAGTATTTCATACATAAGATCACGACTGTATCCCATAAGGGGTAGTCAAAGACTGGGCACTCACTGCAAAAACAGATGACTGCCACAATCCGCGTTTTTCAGTATTTCATAAGCGAGGTAAACCTGCTTCATAATTCTCTATAATTAATGAGGAAGTAGAACGATTGGGATTGGCTTTACATAACACCAACTATAAAACTATTCTCATATAATACTTTATCACCAAGTAGCCTCCCTGGTTTTGAAGTTACCTGCATAAATCTGACTGTTGAATTGATTTTAGGACCACAAAAGTAGCACTCATCATGCTCGCAAGCATCGCTCTAATGAATTTCTTATACAAACAGCCAGTGGGTTCTGTCTGGACTCATATATGGAGTTAAAAATGTGGATATTTATGGTATAGTTATAAGTAAAAGTCAAAATCAAAATTTATTTATTCAATTTAAACCATTTAAATCTCTTATGTACGTCAAAATCTACACCGGTTCATAAAATAACCTTCTCAGAGAACTGGCAAGAAACTCAGTTTTTCTTTTTTCAATTCCATAAAACATAATGTCATTTATTAATTAAAAAAAAATATAGTAGCCGGGGGTTTTATGAAATCAAAAAGTTTATGAAAGAGCAATGGAGAAAAAGTGTTTCGGGTTTCTCTAGGTAGTAATGAATAATCCGCATAAAAGTACTACCGAAGTTACCTCAGCCTTCCAAGTATACAAACCAAAGTGGCATGAACTGGTCACATCCGTCGCCTCACATAGTAACCTTAGTCGACGTATCTTAGTATGGAGTATAATGCCGGTCTATAAAATGAACGAAGAATGGTTTAAAGCGCTCATCATAAATCGAAAGAAAGAACTTTTAATGGTGGATGAATTTTATTACGAATCCAAAACAAGTGAAGAGAACCGTTCTGTAATAATGGGAAGAAATTAATTACATTTAATCTGTAAAAAAAATTACAAACTTTGTGTTTAGGATAATCTTCAAGTTCTGCATCGACTTTAAAAATGTATAATAATGCATATCGTAATAAAATGGCCATCTTTACAAATAAAATAGCAATAAAACACTGGACGGAAAGTTGGAAGTTACAAAGAAAAAACTCGACTGCGCGTTATTTTTATTTAAGGGACCGCTTTTAAACAGATACATATACACTTTTACTACTTTATAAATATTTTATGTTACAAAAGGTTATAAATAAATGTCAAAGACGAAAGATCAACGACTTCAACAGAGTTTGATGTAGCTTTAACCTTATTATTTTTTTTCTCCGTCTGTATCGAATAGGAATAACAACAGATAACTAAAGTACTCGAAACTTTTTGACTGAGAAGTAATTAGTCTTTGACTACACATGTTAACTACACCTAATGAACTAGTACTCATAAAAATAAGTTTCCGTGTCTTGAACAAAAAGCTAATTACGGAAGTATAAAGGGTAATCTCATTGCACTGACGTTTTGAATTTTTAAACCTGTTGCTTATTACGTCCCTCGCTGGTTGGTAAATTGGTAAAAAAGTAGTGTTTTGACAGATTAATGTAAATATTTCTTCTGTCCATATACTCTTCACGGATACCTAATAACTAATTCTGACTTTCTGGGTCGGAATTACTCAGTCAGTTATCAGTTAGCTCCGACCTTATTGTAACAGGGCATGTTTTGGATATTCTCTAACGACATATCAACATCATCACAAAATAGGAAGAAGCTTAAAAGTGGTATGACACACATATAGCGCAGGATATGACATTCGAAATAAATTAAGACAGACTTAATTTTAGCTTAGTTTAGCCTAGTTTTAAATTAGTGTAAATTTTTAACGAGTAAGAAAACTGTTTGCTCCAGCTAACTCTTTCGCATAAGCAAGATTCGTGGATATAATCAATAAAACACTGATCGCAATTTCTATAATTTCTTTGATTATATAAATTACCTTGTAAGAAATATCATCACTTAAGAATGCCTCGACCGATTTGGTTAATTTTTATGGTTATGTTTGTAATTTTCAGGATAAGGTAATGAAAGAAAATTTTAGCGAAATCCACAAAGAAAAAATAGAAATTAAAGAAACACACAAAAAAAGAAAACACCAAGACAAAGAAAAAAATAAAAAATAGAAATTTCATACAAAAAACCGGATGGTATTTTTGTATGAAAACCTCAGTAAAAAGTGACGTTTACTTTGTCAGTTCTGCTTTCACATTTTTAATAACAAGATAAAATGTGACATATTGACAGGCAGATTAACTAACTAACAACGCATAGCCTAAACCACCGGAGACATATTATTAAACTAATTTTACTTATCTACGTAAAATAAGCTAACAGTGCTTATATATATTCTAGTTAGCTTGTATTCTTTTCCTAATTCTTCTGTTTGGGTACTACCACCGCCTTGGGATCCTATAAATGATAAAATTAAATCAAAAACCATGCAAAACTTTAAGACACTGTAAGCTCATTTTGCTTAGATCTGACAAAAAATTAAAAGCTGAAGGTACCCCGTAGTTGCTATGTCATCACGACGTCTGATTGATCAGCCCTTCCGTAAACATGGATCAAAGCGCTCGTAACATCGGGTTAAAAATTTACGCGATTAAATCTTTAAAAGTAGTTTTATTTAATGATAAATTAAATTTAATGATAATTAATAATATTCGCGTGAATATAATATTTCATAATTTCTTCGTTTTTTAACTTATCATGAACTGAAGTTTATGACTAACATAATTAAATATTATATTGGTTTATATATAAATTATTCTTATATACGTTCTTATTATATTGAATAAAAACCAAAACTAAAAACGTTATACAAAGTTTAAGGATGTCTACTCAATATGTTTTTACTATTGTAAAAAAAATATTCGACACATCCATTAAAATTAACTACGTCAGCAGAAAATCGTCGTAATCATTCCGTTGTTACCCACTTCGGGTGTTGTACAATTAATTTGGTTTAAAAAATGAATAGTATTATACTCAGTAACAGTAAAAAATTAACAGATGTGGATGAAAAGTAATCTGTCAAAATGATTGATTTCTTTCAGGCCAATTTTATAATAGTGACAGCTTAATTCCTGGAATATCTGAAATATAAACTGCGGCTTCCAACCCGCCTGACAAGTGTGGCAACTATGGCAAAATCCCTCCAAAATGAGAGCTACAAACTTTTGTGGTAATCTATGGGGGAGCCCAAGCAGCACACAAGCGTCATATACGTTGAAATATATACTGAATTACGGCTTGAGGTTCAATAGCGGTATTATAAGTTTTAGAAATCTATTAGCTACATTTTAGAGTTTACTAAACTTAGTAACGTCCTTAGCTGTAACGAACCCTCTGTCTCGGCCGTTTGCTAGACTATTGAGAAGGTATCAAACGCCCGGGGGTGTTGGCCTACTATAGCTGGAATCTTCGTTCGATGTTTCTTATCATGTCAACATGATAAGACACATCGAATGCATCATCAGCGAGTGGAATGGAATCTAAGTAAGTCGGGGGAGCTCTATCAATAGGGGCTATGGTAATTTATCTACAATACGATCGACTACTAATGGACGAATCCTATATGAGCAATCAAGATTATAACGGTACATAAACTCGATTTCGGTCTCTCCTTTAACAGTATTCGAACCACCACCGAACCTATGCACCAAAATAGAAAAAGCAGGCGTGTATATTGTCAAAGACAATCCTTTGCAACACAACTCCGGAATGAAATGGTTTTGGGAACCATTATCAATAAGACATCGTACTAGATGTGAATTACCCTGCGAATCCAACATCTTAACGCGCGTTGTATCCAGTAGTACAGTTGAAGATAGACCTTTAGAACGAGTAGTGTCAAGCGCGTTCGCATTACGCATTGAAAACAGCGAAACTCCACTGTCAACAGTCTCACCTCTCCCGACACTATCACAAGACGACGCGCCTGTGTACATTGCAGTAATAGCCTCACAGCGTTGTTTCATGCTATCGTCGGTTGCTACTGGTAACGAAGTACTAGTCTGAACATTAGGAAAATGCAAGAGAGTGTGATGTGTTTTAGATTGACACATATTGCATGCCCTTTTAGCATTGCAAGAAACAGACTTGTGTGCAAAACTTAAACAGCTTACGCACCCATTATTCTTATTTAATGTATTATATCCTCCCTTAACGGGAAGTTTTAAAAAGTCAAAGCAACGTGATATGAGTGTATGATCACTATTACCGCATAAAGGACACTGAATAGTATTACTCGACGTGAGTAGCACACGCGACTTTTGTAATGTATTAGGTCGAGCATTCCTCGGCACTGGTATTTTATACAAGGATGTATTTTTAACGATCACACTAGAATGACTCAAACCTGTTCGCTCTTAGTAATATTTTAGCTTGCTCTCGGACAAACTTGACTAAACTGCTAAAGGAGGGCAACTTCTGCCCATGTACAAAGTTTTCATACAATCGCGCGGTTTCAATATCAATCTTTTTAAGAGAGAGGTGTAAATAAATAAAATTTAATTTATTCCCTATTTCAAGTTTCTCAAAAGCAGCAACTGATACCGATAACTTGTCAATAAATGAGTTTAAACAATCCACCGATGCAGTGTCTTTTTTAAATTTAAAATTGCCTCCAAGTAAGCAGTACCTAATGCCCGCACATCTTGGTATTTATCTGTTAAAGCCGAGTAAATAAGTAATATCATAATTATCACCTGTTGGAGAAATTCCTGAAACTGATTCTAAAGCCTTATCTGACAGCTGTCCACAGAGATAATATACCTTTTCAGTGTTAGACAACTCCATATTATTATGCACTGTGTGGTTATAACATTCAATAAAAATGGGCCACGACTTTGAATTGCCGTCAAATTTAGGCAGAATTATAGGTGGTAATTTAACATTGGGCTTGCTTTGTCTTTGAGATGATAACTCGTAACTACATCTGCTATTAATATAGGTATATGTAACATAAACTCTGAACGCAATTTTTCTAAATTACTTGTTGAATCTAAAAACTCGTGTTCATTTTGTGGACAAAGTGATTTTGAGGCATCATATATGCTCTGTATTTTAACAAAATATGAACTTACTCTAGATTCTTCAAGTTTTATTTTCAAGGCCATTCTACTATCTTTAGACATTTTGAAATAGCAGAGATACAAGGTTAATAATATAAACCCTGAAAAATAAAATAATAATATTTTTCAATTTAAATTATAATTTCAGATGTATTTAATGTGATAATATAAATTAAGCCAGTAAGAAAAATTAATAAATATGTTCCGCCTTCTATTAATAAAAACGAAATCAAATTCTATCCATATAGGCACTTAAATCACTTTAAAGTTATATATAAACAGACATGAATTTAACAATAACGCCCTCTAGTGTCAAGCTATCGTGCCACCAAAAGCAATATAACCAAAATAATTAGCCCGCCAAAATGGCGGCGTAAAAATTATAAGATAATAAAATATATCAAACAAAAATACAATTAGTGACTTGTATAATATTTTATTAACAGTGTAAATACTGGTAAATTTATGACTATAATTATTTTATGTTCGTTTTTCAGTAAATATAACGATCATAAATATTAGATAGCAGTACAATAAAAAAATGTAAAAATCCAAGTTTAATCTTAAATCTTTTTTTACATATAAAACCACTGGTTATTAAAGCAATAAGGTTCGAAGGACCAAAAATCGATGTCTCGGCCGTTTGCTAGACTATTGAGAAGGTATCAAACGCCCGGGGGTGTTGGCCCACGGTAGCTGGAATCTTCCTTACCAAAACAAAGATAAGCAAAGCTCACTCACTTGTTCTATAGCGCCTGTGTGTCCTATCAAGGGCAGGCAGCTCCGTCGGGATATCTTCACAGCATCCAGAAACATTCACCGGAGTCCGAAACGTATCACCCGTCAATAAAGCGTGCGGTTAAAACATAAAAGCACACCGATTGCAGTCTAAACAATACCAACAGCACAAGGAATGCAGGAACAAACAGTCTATGAAGCACAATATTAAGTTATTTATTATTATTATTAAGGGCAGGCACTGTTCGGTTTCAATTCTTGCATTGATTCCCGCCAAAAATGCAACTTTTTAAATTAGTAATATTACATATTTAATTCTTTTTTATTTTGTTTCATAGCGGCCAGTCTCATGTCACATTGCTACCCTTGCTAATGACGTGTGAAGTTAAGCGTACCTATGCTTTGTATTAGAATGGAATTATCCAGCAACAGTTTTTAACTGGCCAAAACACCCTCTATAAAGTTCTTGCTCAGAAATCAGCTTTAATGTAATTATATATAAGGAAATGCCAAATTGGCCTCAAAAAAGCTCGGCGTGCTCAGTGGAGCGGGACAATATTTCATGCCGCCCCACCCCTTGCAACTTTACAAAGCGCAAGTTCGGCCACACATGGAATACTGTTCTCATCTTTGGGCGAGGGTCCAATGAAGAGCGGCTCGAATCGTCAACGACCAGGTTCTTTCCGATAGACTTGATCCACAGGCCTTGCGAAGAGACGTTGCGTCTTTTTGCGATTATTATTATATTTACCGGGGGTAGTGTTCCAAGGAATTGTTTGAAATCACCGAGTTTCACCATCGTACATCGCTGCACAGCACCAAATTTCATCCACATCACGTTGATGGTTGGCATTCCACCACTGTGCGCTTTTCGAGGAATTTTCTTTTACGCACGACGACTTTGTGAAACTTGCTGCCGCCAGCGGTTTTTCCGGACCGATATGACTTAAGGACCTTCACGAAAAGAGCCTATTCTTTTCTCAAAGGCAGGCAACGCACCCGCGACTCCCCTGGTGTTGCGGATGTTCGTGGGCGGCGGATCGCTTAACATCAGGTGAGCCGTTTGCACGTTTGCCCCCTCTTCTATCAAAAAAAAAATAGAAATCATAGACGAAAGCTGTACATTGTACATGTTTGTTAATAAAATAAGTTTTAAAAGATAATCACGACCTTCTAAAGTCTGTAGTAAAATATCTGAGTTCTACAATAAAGTTGACAAAGAATAGTCTGTTTATCGGTATAATTTAAGACTATTATAGCACTAGTTTTATAAGGCCCTTGGCAAAATCCTCAAAAAAATCTCTTTCAGTATAATATAGATATTGTAGAATGGGTTGATAAATCGCAGATTGTAACCAGACGATGTTCTAACAAAAATGTAATTCTGACAGAATGCTCCAAAGCCAAATCCGTAATGAAATCTCTTTTGCAGCAACAAACCAACTACAACCTGACTAAAATAACATTAATTTACCTTTAGGCTGCCTAACAATCTAAACCTTGCTCTATTATTTCGATACAATTTTCTACTATCATAGATATACTAAATGCTTTTGAAATTATTTAAGGGGTTATTAGCCATGGTAGTAAACCAATGACCATAAAATAGTGTATATCCAAAAATTAATATGCAGTATGTTCTTTAAATCTTTATTTAAATCAAAATTGAATTATCATACGGGTGGGTTAAAACGAAACTGTGTACGTACAAATTTACATTAAACAGATCTTCGCAACCATTTAACACTTTTCCTAGATTAAACCAAGTGAATTGACTTATACAGATTTATAACTAGCACTAGATCCACCATTATTTTTTGTTGACATATTATCTTTAATAATTTCGCTTTTTCCAAATGCTTTAACAAACTTAAACCGTTCTAATAATCTTTTATAAGACAATTTTCGAACTTAAACTTCAATAACAGATATACAAAGGGAAAACTTTAGATCAGAAGTTTATAAATCAGCATTCAACCAACCATTTTCCAGGATTGGTACAGACTTAAGCCAGACGATTTAAAGAAAGAGGCTGTATAAATTGTGCGTTACCTGTACTTATAAGAGCTATATAAGCGCTCAATCAGTACTTCAAGCAGTCTTTCCAGACAACTTAAAGAATCGATGAGAACTATTCATCAGCTCTTGTATAGCTTCTTTTTGCTGCTTGGGAGGTCAATGTTCAGCAGAAGACTAGTGATAGGCTGAAATGATTATGATGATGATGTTTGAAGCGAAACGTTTTATTTAAAATGATTTTGTATTTAATTTTGATTCCATTTTAATCTTATTTGTTTTTTTGCTTAGTGATTTTCTCTTTCATTTTCATTTGTTCTTTATTGCATTATCTAATAAAACTTGCTAAAAGAACGGACTAAATACCAATAGGCATTCTCTAGCGGTCAACCATTTCGTGGTGAGATTTTTTTTTAATTATTGCTTGAAATATATGTGCTGGTAATCTTCCCGCCATACTAGAGATAAGCAAGAAGATAATACTTTCTGATATGCCTATAACTAGTTCATAACAAGCAAAAGTTAGATTGCTAATAATTGTTTGAAAACAATAAATTAAATTTTGGGTAAATAAATCAAGAAAACTATTTGGACTGTGCGAAGGGCCTTTTTTAAATCTTCTGAATTCGGTTGTTAAGTTAAGTTAGTACTCGTGTCACTAAATTTTCTGCGAGGAAATGTAGTGTCATGGTTCGAATATCTATTGTAAAGAATCTACCATTTACCTACCGAGGTTTCGTAGGAGGCGACTAGGGTATTGTACGGGCAACCTTTGTTCATGCAGAATAATACCATAATATGCTATACTATCACTATACTGCTCGTAGGAGCGCAATGGGGAGCAAGAATTTTAACTCGTACCAAAATGATGGCGACACGGTTTGCCAACCGCCATGTCACATTTCCCGAGGTTTGCAACACAAAAACGATTTTAAATGTGAACGAAATAAAAACATTCAAATCTTAAATGTTTCTTGAATGTTTTTATTAGAAGAAATTATTAGATTATTAGAAGAGGAATAAAAAATAAGGTGAGTTTTACTAGGCTGATTTGACAACTTCCTTTAAAGTGGAATAAAATAAGGAAAACAGCATTTCCAGCATTTCATTTAATAAAAGTCGTAGAAGGTTATTTTATTTACTTTTTTAGTTTTGCCGTGTGGTGGCGACTCGTTAAAAGAATACTACCACTCCATCTCATCCAATGGATCTCGTAAAAGGCGAGTAAGGAATTAAACTGCACTGTGCACCCAACAGCGCATGGTGGCGATGGGCTCACCACCTATCACTTTCCTCCACCTTCATTTTATTTTTTTGGTGAAGAGATTGGAAGCTACGTAAACTATTTTTTAAGTTAATATTAGCCTCTTTTAAATTACTTCAAAAAAAGTGGTAGTTCTCAATTCGTCTGCGTATATTTTTTGTCTCTTTTAAATGTATTTTTCGGGAAAATATACGAGTACTAGGAAAAAAAATATTTCTTTATTTTTGAACCGATTGTAATGTTTCTTTTTTTAAGAGAAAGGGTACCGTAACGGTGGGACCATATAAATCTGTTAATGGTCAAGTTCTGATGACGGTATCTATGAGAAAATCATGAAACTCTTTAATTCGCTCGTTTGGAGCTGCTGCGCTGAATCGTTTTTTTTTGATTAAATAATAATTAGATGTATAAGTTTAGGAGGAGAAATTCTTTTATACGAAAATATTGAAGAGTAATCTGTCCCGCTAATCTACTACGAGTACGAGTTAGGGGACATTTTACGCTAGTCTTAATTACATTTTTAACTTTATATCACCGTTGGTGTTATTTTTGTGTATACTTAAATAAAATTGCCTATTTATAGTAGGAAATTGTGCTTTTCAGACTGAAAGAGAACGAACCAATTCCTGTTGCAGTTGTTATACAAAAAAAAGTATGTAAAAATAATTTTGTTATGGAATATTATAATATTTTTGAATAGTATAGAAATTTCAACATATCTTAACGTAAAATATAAGCACCTAATTACTTACTTAATACTCTTTTTATACAATGTTCTTTTAATTTGATTCCCTTTGAAGTAATGAGTTCTTGTCGGTTCCCTTTAATCTGTGAATGCAATATTTTGGGGGCATGATCCTTTTATAATTACTATTTTACTTACTTGAAATTTGATCTTTACTGGTGGTAGGAACCTAGATAGGTACCACCGCAGTACCAGTTATCCTGCCGTCATAACATTACTGTGTTGCGGTCTGAACGGCTCTGTTAGCTAGTGTAATTACAGGGCATATGAGACTTAAGAACTGATGTCTCAAGGCGAAGAGAGCAGTGTGGTGCCACACAAAAATGTTCAGGATGACACGCCATTGCACTGATTGGCAGACGTTGCACTTAACATGTTAACCTAATGTTGAGTGCAACGTCTGTTTTGTCTGATTTGTTTCGTATAGTGATAGTAGTAGTATCGATTCGTATTCGTTCAACCGTGGTTCGGATTCTAATCGCGAATGTGGAACAGGGAGACCTAATTTTACTTCATCTTCTTCTTTCTTTTCATTCTCCTTTCATCAGCCTATAAAATTACACTGCTGCGAAGGCCTCTCCCAAGTATGTCCGAAGGGGATCTGTCGTAATTGCCACGATTTGTAGGAAGGACCAACAGTCTGGATAATTTTGCTCAAATAGAATTTAAATGTTTCTTTTGTAATAAGCTGGAGGCCATGAGATTTTTCCCATTATCAACT
Organism: Luehdorfia chinensis; assembly: GCA_019845155.1. NCBI lineage: Eukaryota > Metazoa > Arthropoda > Insecta > Lepidoptera > Papilionidae > Luehdorfia > Luehdorfia chinensis. The sequence goes on from JAHVAK010000292.1 coordinate 90,988, forward strand.
TGAATGGGGTGACAGAGTCTCAAACGCTGCCACAATACGGCTGTTTAGTTAGCTCCAACAACTATCTTATCTATACTTTTACTTGAAAGCAAATTGCTATTTATTTTTAAACGTCAGGTGTAATTTCAATAACGTTACAGATTTAGAATAGATTTATTTGATAACACATACACAACAATAACAGCGAGAAAACAAATGAGCTCACAAGAAAACTACGATATAACATAATAATACAAATTTGCAGTTCTCGGTCAATTAAAGCTTTCATTTGATTTGGATTCAGCCTTTACAATAGCTGTAGCTCTTATAACAAGATCGTGCATAAAAGTTTATAAAAATAAACAAGAAACTACTATATTAGGAAGAATTTAACTACTAGAGGTGGTACGAGTAGAATTTCTATGCAGGAATCCGTCTAGGTAGGTACCGGCCCCAGTGCCAGTTATTCTGCCGTGAAGTAGAAGTTTGCAAACATTACTGTGTTTCGGTTTGAAGGGCACTGAGAGCTAGTATAATCACTGGGCATATGAGAAGAACTGATGTCTCTGGGTGACGAGCGCAGTGTGGTGTCACACAGAAATGTTCTGATGACACAGCGTTTGTTATGGGTAGACGTTGCACTTACCATCAGGTAAAGGTTTTGCCGGTTTCGTCACTTTCCTAAAAAAATAATAATCCTGAAGTGGAAATACCGATTGAGTATTTTTTTAAGTATTTGAGTCATAGGACATTAGGTTTAATTATTGAGAAAGATAACTTACAGTAATAAAAGCCGAACTTGTTTTAGAATCAGCGATTATTGGTTTCACTATCTCACACTGTTTAATCAGAAGATTTACATAAACAGGCTCACCAGTAGTTTTTAATTATTGTTATTATAGCACCATGTATTAGCTCGAATCGCCCAAAATTAAACAGTAAATAGTTTTTTACGGTGTATAAGACTACTTACCCAATTACAGAGTGTCATCATATACTTTTAGTATCAAAAATGACTCAATATTACCATTTTTAATTACCATAATATTGGCCTAAAACATACCTTAGCTCGAAAGAATTCAAGCAACACTATCTGTAGCATGAAAATACGTCACAAAACCTTTTTCTTAAAAAACGGACGTTCTCGATTTTTCCATCATCATCATCATCATTTCAGCCTATCATAGTTCACTGTTAAACATAGGCCTCTCCCATAGATTCCCACAAAACACGGTCCTAAGCTACCTACATCCATCGAATTTTCGCAAAAGAGTGCAGGTCGTCGTTCCATTTAGTTTAGCCGCTGCGTTTTCCGGTACGAGGTTGCCACTCGAGAACCTTTCTTCCATACCTAAAAAAAAATATTTTTAAAGGTTTTAATCATACGAATAATGTACACTACATACCAGCATGTCCAAATTCAAATTACCTGTTTATAAAAAGAAAGCCTATTTATACTAAGAAAATTAATTTTAATAGAGCGGATCGTATTAATTGTTTGTTAACGTTGTAAGTAAATTTTGGTGATTTAGCCGATAGATGTCCGGCAGAGTAGAATAGCATCTATCTCTTTCCTACCGAGGCGTCGTAAGAGGCGACTATGGTTTTGTACGGACAGCCTTTATTCGTAGGATAACACATATATTATGCTGTCACTATACTGATCGTGGGAACGTAATGGGGAGAAAGATAGTTATTGACTTATACCAAAATGGCGGCACAGTGGTTCGCCACCCGTCACGTCTCCTTTCCCGCGAGAGCGAAAAGTAGGCCACCTATGTGGTCTCTGCCTACCCCCTCATATGGGAAAAAGGCGTGACTATATGACTGTATGTATTATTTTTGGTCAGTTTTCATTGAATTTTTAATGATTTCGTTGACTTTTCAGTTATTTTTTTTAAATAGTAAACTTATAGCGCTACTTGAAGAAGGCTGTAGCTAAAGTTACATATCGCTACAGTTTAATTTTTATCATTCTACTGTTCAGACGATCTGGCTACAATTTCAGGTGACGGGATCCATTGAGACGAGGCCAGGATTGCATCTTAGACAGCGAAGCATTAAGAAGTCGTAAAACTACTTACGTTTGTTATTTGATGAGGATTGCCGTCGGTGAGTGCTTCGTTCAACTGGTGGTAATTGAACGTCTGCCGATAACAAATGCTGTGACCCAGACCCATGTGGCACCACAATGCGCTCTTCATCGTGAGGCAGTTCTTAAGTTACGTATACTCAGTAATTAAACTAGCTAACAGTGCCCTTCGGACCGAATCAGAGTAATGTTTGCACACTACTGACTGATAGCAGAAAAACTGGCACTGCACCTGAACGGATTTCTGCATAGGATCCTATCTCTACTAAATCTGTGACCAGAGGTTAATCTAAAACTATTTCAACGAATTTCACTTACGTAATCTAAACAGATAACGTAATTGAATTTTCATAAGCTAAAGTCTCAGATGGCCATATTGAATGGATATTCTATTACATATTTGAATAGCTGTTTTTAAAGTTTGACCAGTGAGAAACTTAGTGAAGTAAGCAAAAGTTTTGCTTAGTTGGCAAACAATGCCTATATATACTTTTTATTATCATATATGTATATTAATACAATAAGAAATTAATTGTATTTATCTCTTTTTAGCAAAAATCACGCACATTATCCATATGAAATTGATGTCATTTTAAACATAACATTTTATTATTATTGAGATAAAAATAGTTTGAATTAAAATTGTTTTGATTTACTTTTTTTTGCATTTCTATCTAAATTATTATTGAATTTCATTATTTATGTTCATTACTGTCATCTAGCGGTACTGTTACGACCACGTATAGAAATAATTAATATATGAACATGTTAACTGGTGGTACAAAATTAATGCTGCCAGATCGCTGGGCTCTTATTGTTTCAATGATAAACTGAAGCCCGCGACTACGTTGGTTAATTGATTGCCGTCTTGTGGCGGCTTAAGAGAATCTACCACCCCATCTCATCCCGTGGATGTCGTAAGAGTTGACTGAGGGGAAATTAAAACAAGAAGATAGGCAGCAGCATCTTCCTGGAACATCTGAATAAATAAACTGCGATTGCCACCCCGCCTGCAAGCGTGGCAACTATGGCGAAATCCCAAAAGGACAATAACGTTAACCGTTTTGGTAAGGGTACTTGGGATGAATTGACTGACTGTTTATAATGACATATTTACATAATGTCTGAGCTGGTAATAATTCATTTCATTTTTCCGGAATAAAACAAACAAAACATCACTCGGAATTTAAAAGTAACCTAGTTTGAGATCACAAAGTCGCGGAGATACAGACACAGAGACAGTGTAATATAATTACCGACTCGCCTGCAGAATATGTCAAGTCACTGCGGATAATGTGAAGCATTGCCCCCGGATGTAGGGGAGAAATATAATACATAAGTACATTTGAATTACCTGTTTGCCACCAGTGTTTTTAATTAAAAAATAATTGTAAATTACAGAGTTTTCATCAATTCTTATTTAGAATCAATTTAACTCTCTTATACTCTCTACTCTCTTACATAATATTTCGCAATGGTCTTTCGTTGTAAGTTTATTACAAACATTATAACAATTATATTTTCATTGCCATTAATGGAAAGCTTCAACGATTTATTTTTAGTCTCAGAATGATGGTGGACTGAGTTATACATAATAATAAGAGTAAAAAAAACGAACAGGAACGATAGGGCCGATCCGGGTTTTTTTTTTATCTCGCAATGACGCGTTGACCTCTAATAGGTAGTTAATCTTAAACTTCTTGTGGTGGGACAACGGAGCATAGTCCTTTGGATCACTGATGTATCGCAATTTATGTACGATTGCTTCGCTACTAGTTAGCAGTAAACATTATAAAATATGTCGTCTCTATTGCATAGAATGAACGCTAAAAGCGTAATCTATATTCAAAATTGTGAGGATAATAACGATATTTTTGTGTATTTTAACAATTTTGTATCTTATGATATATTTACTGCCGATATATTTATTGCCGTGTGGTAGCGGCTTAAGAGAATCTACCACCCCATCTCATCCCGTGGGTGTCGTAAAAGTCGACAGAAGGAAAATTAAAACCTGTAGATGGGCAGCAGCAACTTCCTGGAACATCAGAATAAATAAACAGCGGTTGCCAACCCACCTGCCTAGCGTGGCGCCTATGGCAAAATTCCTCCCAAAATGAGAGCTACAAAGTTTTGTAGCAATCTATGGGGGAGGCCTGTGTTCAGCAGTGGACTAGTGAAAGGCTGAAATGATGATGATATTTACTGCTTTAAAAGAACTTCCATAATATTGTCCAAGTCTAAAAAGAAAAGGACTTTTATTTGTTTAGTTTAATGCTACAACGTATTACTTCAACTTCAAGTTGATTTAAGTGTCCGAGTTAAAAAGCACGAATCGCAAATACGAAGTGACATTTTTGGTTGACTTCAGTAAGTTGCGAAACGTTGATCCAATAATACGACGCTTAATATAATGCTTCATTTCTAGATAAAATAACATACGTTTTTTTATAGAAGGGAGCAATCGAGTATGGTTTCTAGAAATTTATGAGAACTTTATTGAGGTAAAGGGTGTCGATAGGAGTCCGGCAGAGGAGAACAGCACCTAACTTATTCCTACCAAGGTGTCGTAAGAGACGACTAAGTTATTAGACACCTATCGGTATGAGTTCGATCGAAGTCCTGATTTTAAAAACACCCGTACGTCTGAAGAGTAAATATATTTGGAAGACACGTGAAGTCCGTCAATCTGCATCAGAGCGCGTTATGGACTCTTTCCGGCTACGAAACCGCTCTCTTAGACGAGGCATGTGCTCAAATGTGGGACATTTACTGGCTGTGACTTTACTTTCTTATATCCAATATTCCACTTTGGTAATTCAATATATTTTTGAGCGTGATCCGATCTTATATTGTTATTAACTAATAAAAAAAGAGGTTCAGAATATTAAAGATGTTCTTTTTAAATGTTTGTATAATTGTTGTTGACCGCGTGGCGTAGTGGATAGCGTACCTGACTTCTGCGCCACCGGTCCTGGGTTCGATTCCCAGCCGGAGGTAACATTTGTGCAAAAACACAAATTGTTGCTTTTCGGGTCTGGTTGTGTTGTGCATGTGAAATGAATGTTTGTAAAACGCACCCACGATACAGGAGAAAATCCTAGTGTGGGGCTTTTCTTTAAAAAAAAAAAAACAATTAAAATATTAAGAAATATAATATTAAAAACGTGCTGTAACAAATTTACAACATTATTTATAATGTTCTAAGCCGGCAAACAGTACGCATGTACTTAGAAATTATGACTAATTCCTGATGTAACATATAAAAAAAAATTAAGTGATCCCAAATGTTATCTATTTTTCTTATTAGCATCACTCGTTTTTCACCCAAATCCGGTCGGCTTAGGCTGCCAGTCCACCAGAGCGGAGCGAGGCAGCGGAGCCGAGAAACGGAGAAATATTAACCAATAGGATTGCACAAAATCTCCGCTCCTCTTAAGTGGACAGGGACTTGCGAGCTAGTTTAAAATTTCATATAAAACCGGTAAGCGGAGCGGGGAAACGGAGCGGGGAAACGTGCGGGGATGCGGAGCGGGGAAGCGAGTGCGGGCGCGGGCGCACTTTGCGCCGGCAGTGTGCCGCCGTATTCCGACCAGTGCGTATGTGACCGAAGATAATGGATGAAAACTTATTGAAAGTGTGAAAAAGTTTCCGTGCATTTGGAACACATCTTCAGAATTTTACAAATGCAACGAAACAAAAGATGCTGCGTGGGACCAAATTATCATTGAAACAAACATATCGGATGGTAAATAATATGTATCTTTATTCTATAATACCTTCTAGTAGGTACATATTGATATCTTTTTTTTTATTTAACAAAATAATACCTAAATAATGTCCGCAGCTGGCCAAATTATCTATATCTGTCTCACATCACTGACTATTATAGATTCTTTTCAAAATTCGAGTATCTTGCCATGGTACCTTCCCCTGATTATTAAAGTATGAACAATACATTTCACGAACTTGATAACCATCGTTACTAGAATGTTGTGTTTCTATAATATCACCAACTGATAATAATGATTGCTCCATGTTATTTTCAATATTGTTTATATAATTAGGTTGTCTTTGAATTAAATAATTGTGCAAAACACATGTTGCTTTTATTACCTTGTCAACTGTTTCTATTTTGCATTCAAAATCTTTATGATACACGTACCACTTTCTCGTCAATACACCGAAAGTTGCCTCAACAATACGACGTGCTCTTGATAATCGGTAATTAAAAATTTTTTTTTCTGCGTTAAGTCCATCACGTGGGTAAGGCCTCATAAAATTTTCCATTAATGGAAAAGCTTCGTCTCCTATAAATACGAACGGCATTTTTGCTCCACCTTGATAAAATGGTACCGGCTGAGGTAAATTCAATCTCTTTTCTTTTAGACTCTTTCCGAAAATGCTGTTATCAAAAATTCCTGCATCAGAAAATCTTCCCATAGATCCCACATCAGCCATTATGATTTTCCTTTTGGCATCAGCTAAACACATCAATACTACAGAAAATCTCTTTTTGTAGTTGAAAAACGAGGACCCGGTTTTCGAGGGAGCCTTGATATATACGTGCTTGCCATCAAGAGCACCTATACAATTTTTAAATTGCCATAGTTCATCAAAATCTTTTGCGATTTCTTTCCAGTCGTTTTCTGTTGGTTGTGACATGACAAGAGGTTGCAATATATTCCATAAAGCATCACAAACCTCCTCAACAATTCTTGATACACTTTTCAATCCAATTCTAAAATTCTCTCCCATCGTTGTAAATGACTGGCCGGTTGCTAAATACCTAAAAAAAAACGTATTTAATTGTACTTCGCGTAAGTGATGTAATATTTTTGTCATAAATAGACCATGTAATACATTTTTGTGTTTGTTGATTGTTTCAGTTACAACTGCCAAGTCGCGATGGAAACAACTGAGAGATAACCATCGGGATGCCTTAAAAAGACAAAATGCAACAAGGAGTGGACAGGCTAGAAAACAACGAAAAGAATGGAAATATCAAAAAGCCATGTCATTTTTATTGCCTTACATGAGTAACAGAGACCGGTCAACAAATTTTACGCCCCTGGACCACTCAGTAAGCGAAACTTCAAATCCGCCAAATACCATTGAAGAGAGTTCACGGGAATCATGCAATTTTTTGCCATCAAATTCAAATAATCTTCCTTCTGCCGATGATCCTAAGAATCCAACAGCTTCGGAATCTCTTCCATCAACATCCAAAAAAAGAAAGAACGATGAAATTCTAGATTATTTAAAAAAAATCAAGAACGCCGCGAAGTGTTGGAACGAGAACGGATAGAACTTAAAAACATGATGTCAGCCAGTGATAAATACGATGAAATAGACTTATTTTTTTTAAATTTGGCTGCATCGACAAAAAAGCTGCCGTATTATTTTCAACTTCAAATTAAAAAAACCTGCTTTAATGCGGTAATGTCAGCTGAAGAAAGTAATCTTCAACATAGTTGGTATTCTCCGAATAATTATGGTTATTCTACAGGCTCAACACCTACATCAGATAACATCAACACTAGTATCGATACTCCTAGTGCTTCAGATAATATCAACACTAGTATCAATATTCCTAGTGCTTCAGATAATATCAACACTAGTCTTAATATTCCTAGTGCTTCAGATAATACCAACACTAGTATCAATATTCCTAGTGCTTCAGATAATATCAACACTAGTCTTAATATTCCTAGTGCTTCAGATAATACCAACACTAGTGTCAATATTCCTAGTGCTTCAGATAATATTAACACTAGTATCATTAATCCTAGCGCTTTACAAATTCCAACAACCCAGGATATTGAAACATCTGCAGCAGAGCCAACAGAACCCAATGAAAATGCGGTCAATTTTGAGACAGATTACGATTTTTAAATTAATATAACATGGCTTCTATAACTGTATGCAAAAATAAAAGTTACTTTGATTTAAAATGTGTACTTACTTTAAACACACCGCTAATCTTTCACGGCTACTAATTGAATTTCTGTAATTTGTGTCTTGTTTCCGAATATATGGTTCAATCAGGGAGTGAAGTTCATAAAAAGTACATCTTGAAACTCTATAAGAATTTTCGAAAGTTTCTTCATCAGCTGTTTGGAAAAAAGTAAAATATTCACTGTGTTCTGAACGATGTTTGATATGATTTCTTAACCAAAATCTATGTTTCCTCATAGAATTGTTCAAATGGTATATGGTAAGTATTTCGGCTTCTTCTGACTCCAACTCTTCTTCCTCAAGCAATGTAAGGTAATAATGTATCAACTTTTTCGATGGCATGTCTGCTATCACTGACATTTCGCGTAGAACTAAACCAATCGCCCCACGCCGGGAGCTCGAAATCACTCGTCGCGTACTTGCTGCCTAGCTCCGCATATTGAAAAACACAGCAACTCCGCTCCGCATTACTTCCTCACTCCGCTCCGCAGCCTCGCTCCGCTCCGGTGGACAGTCACAGTACGCAACTCCACTCCGCATTAGTCCGTTTCTCGGCTCCGCTGCCTCGCTCCGCTCTGGTGGACTGGCAGCCTAACTCAGACCGATAGGGATTAGTTTTTTAATTTTTGATTATTTCTTCTCTATCTATTTCTAAGTATATATATCACCGTAAAATAATTATTCAAAAGTCATTATTTATATTTTATTTATTACATATTTCTATTTTATTGACGTCTATGACAACATAAAAATAAACCCGTGATATATAAGTTATTATTGTAACAACATTTAGTCTCTACAGGATTTTCTTTACATTTTGCAAGATATTAATATTTTTATACTTTTGTGTGTTATGTTCTGTCGTGTGGTGACGGAGTAAGAAGGGGCGCACTCCATTTTATCCCACAGGTGTCGTATGAATTTTAAGCTTTAAGCATCAAAATTCTCAGGGTTTCCGTCAAGCGGCGGAATCATCTGGAAAAAAGCCGAACCTAAAATACACTGACGGACAGCAGTCTCATGGAGGCGTCATGTATTGCGATCGCCAATCCTCCTACAACGCCAGTAATTATGGCAATTCCTATCGTCTTGAAAGACCTATCCTCATCAATGAACTACTAACAGGCAGCGGAACAAGAAAGAAAAAGTAGAACCGTCCATCACCAAAGCGCATATTTCTTCGATGACTGGTTTCTATTTGACTTATTTGTGTTTTTGACATATAGGCATTGTAAACAATGTGTGTGCCTGGGCGAACAATATTCTGAGTATGCTACGTTAGACACTCAGAATATCCAAGTTAGTTTTTGTCTGTGAGATTTAGCAACTTAGACTGTGGCGTCATTTTATTTATTATCATTTGTGCTATCGTAACCAATAACCACCTTAGTCAGCAAGTCTATTTTTTGGATTAAGTGACCAAATGAGCAAAACGTTCACCTGATGGTTAGGTCAACGCCTGCCCATAACAAATGCTGTGTCACCCAGAACATTTCTGTGTAACACCGCACTGCTTCCGTCACCCTGAGACCTAAGTTCTTAAGACTCATATGCCCAGTGATTACGCAAGCTCTCAGTGCCCTTCAAACCTGCTTCACATCAGAATAACTGGCCTTAGACTGATTCCTGCATAGAGAAATCCTACTACAAAAAGCGTACCACGAAAAGCGGTTACTTAGGCCTAAACTTTTTATGCTGAATGTCTAACTTAGCAACTTAGAATTTTGTTCGCCCAATAACAGATTACTACGGTCATGACAATGACATAAGATTTTGAAACTATTGAACATTTTTGATTTGAAAAAAAAAAATCATTCTAAACACTGTCACATATATTTATTGCTTGGATTCATCATTCATAAAATAAATATGAAACCAACTATTTTTTAAGGTTCATCGACATCTTTAGCAAACCCACTGTTCGTCATAGGCGTCTCCCAAGTTGCGAGGATTTACCGTATACGATGCTTAGCCGTGAAATCGGCGGTCGATCTGAGTGATTGAAGTCTCCTATATTACAGACTGGTTTCCCGAAAGAAAATTCCCGAAGTAGAATTTTACGACGTTAAAAATAATTATTATTAATTGATTTTTTTTTAATTCTACGAATAGTCAATTTTAAATGATTTAATTTTATTGTAATAAAAAAGTAGCTTTTTTATTTCCATACAGGATATAATATTGTGTATTTTATGTAATACGAAAATGAAATATCTATATGCCGTATTAAAATCTAATGAAAAAAATTATTAATGCCGATTTTTAGCCAATTTTCTAAAATTTGTAATTCTAGTTTCTTGAGATCTTTACAATATAGAATCTATCAAAAGTAAAATATAATCTAGAAAGATTCAAAAATATAGACAATTCAGTATTATTAGTAGGAAAATCTAATTTTGCTCTATTAAATAATAAAAACATGTTGAAATTGACTCAACATATTTTGCAGATTTTCATATATTCAATCTATGAAAATCTGCAGAATATGGCGATCTTATTATTTTAACCAAATGTTATATTTAAAAAATATCTATTAGTAACGGTTAGTAGTAGTTTTACGCCTACTATAAATAAAAAAAATCATCCGTTTTTTCCTCACAATCTTGCGAGGCAGGTACTTTAAACAGTACGTTCTAATATATGTCGTATCAATCAGCTATATTAAATTATTTTTGACGTCATTTCTGTATGCTCTATAATCGATTCACCCATTCGTATATTTCGTAGATACCGGTATAGCTGTTTTAGTTACACAGTAAAAAATAAATAGTGGAATTCGGACTCATTGTAAACATTATCCTACCCATCTTCTAACTTTCGCAGTAGTCGAGTGAAAACAACTACCATAGGCATAACCCAAATTAAGCGGTTTAAGCGCCAAAAGTGTAATGGCAAGGAAACGGTTTGCGAAACATAACTTCGCAGGTTTCAACTCGCCATTCGACTAGTACAAGCTTTTATGCTTAGTTGGAGTGTTGTAAAAAAAGTAAATAAAAAACACAAGGTCAAGGAGGTTCTTTGGTATATTCATATAATGTTCTCAGACTGTAAATCTTTATACACATACGTTTTTTTACTTATGTGATTATAACAATTTGAATGCTTCTTAAGTTATTTAGGTCTATAATGGAAATAGTAACATATATTTCATCTAAAGATAAGGAAAGTATGAAAAAGGGATACAAATACAATATAGAGATCGAGCGTAATAGTGGAATTATGTGATCAAAAACCTAGCATCGGCTGTTATTTCCGCTATGAAACAATATGATATTGTTTAATCCACAATTGTGAAAGATCTTTCGCAACATCATCATTTCAGCCTATCTTTAGTCCACTGCTGAACACAGGCCACCCCAATAGATTGTCGCATAAGTTTGTAGCTCTTATTTATGGGGATTTTGCCATAGTTGCAACGCTTGGCAAGTGGGTTGGCAACCGCAATTTATTTGTTCAGATGTTTTAGGAAGATGCCGCTGCCCATCTGTTGGTATTTTATTTCCCACTGTCGCCACACACACCCACGGGATGAGATGGGGTGGTACATTCTCTTAAGCAACCACCACACGGCAAGTATCATAACTAAATGCAACTTTGTGTTTGTTGACATAGATACATTTGCATGTATCTATGTCAACAACTCTCAGTGCCCTTCAGACCTTCCCTTAAGACCAGAAATTTTGACTGGACTTGACCAAAACACGTTATGTTAGCACACCACTGCTTCATGGCAGAATAACTGGTCTCGCGGTGGTACGTACCTAAACGGATTCATACATGGAAATCCTACCAGAAAAAATGTTAAATATTCCATTATTCTATGATATAATAGATTATTTATGATAAACATGATATGTACATACAATTGGAAGTACTCAACTATTATGATAATCACGGAACACGTTTAAAAATGTTACGCTAGCGTCACACCGGATATATTGTAATTTAAACAATAAAGTCACGTGTTTTTGCCTACGTCTCACAAAAGTCGCAATATCTTTTTCTCTGTTGGATTACACAGATATAGAAAATATCTACGACCTCTTTCATTACATATAGTGCGTATGGATAAGGAATGAATGATCTGTCCAGCAAATGTCGCTTATATGCTGATGGTCGGCTTATATTAGCATCATCGGAGGAGGAGTCGCATGCGTTTTTTAATATGCATGGTGCTCTAGAAAGCAAACGGATGAAAGTGAATATAAGTAAGACGAAATTAACGGTTTTTGAAAGAAATGTAAGTGACGGATTGCAGGTGCAGTTTCGCCTATAATAGACGCACAGACTCAAACTACTTATACCATAGACCTGCGGGAAAAAAAATATTAAAATGTTATTTAAATGTACCGAATAAAATTTGAAACCTTTTGTACAAGCTCTTACGAGTACATTTTTTCAATTAAGTGTTTTGGTTTTTAAAATTGGAATATCACAAAAAACTTGTTAAAAAATGTAGCAACTTTCTGATCTGATGTTATAAATTTGTTTTTAATATTGAATTTGTAATTACGGTGTCGCTCCTTGACTTCATTTTTATTGTATCAGACGCTTTCTTAATTTCATTGATTTAGTGTAATAAGTTGGTTGCAGAGCATACTAAGCATAGCATAGTAAGTAAACAATTGTTTTAGAAAAGTCTTATTTTAAAGATTTTTTTTAACATCATCACCATCATCTTTTCAGCCTATCACTAGTCCACTGCTGAACATAGGCCTCCCCCACAGATTGCTGCAAACGTTTGTAGCTCTCATTTTGAGGGGAATTTTGCCATAGTCGCCACGATTGGCAGGCGGGTTGGCAACCGCAGTTTATTTGTTCTGATGTTCCAGGAAGATGCTGCTGCTCATTTTTTAAGTTTAATTTTACCTCTGTCGACTTTTAGGATACCCACGGGATGAGATGGGGTGGTAGTTTCCCTTAAACACTACTACTTCTTCATATTATGTTATAAATGTCTTAGTACGGTATATAGCCTTTCATTGTAAAGTTCATACAACATGTACCTTTTTCTATGGATTCCTACAGTCACAAAATTTTAAAGAGAGGGTTTTAGAGATAAATATGACCTTGTTCAGAAGTTTAAACAGTACTCAATATAAAAAAGCAGCTTTAATGCTGATGGAAGAATCTTCTGGAAGATCGATCACTATATGGAAACTGCAGTAGCCAGTGGTTTTTCTGGATCGATACAAATATGGCACCTTTTTTTATTCTAGAAAGTGTCGAAACGAGCAAAACGTTCATCTGATGGTAAGTGAAACGTCCGTCCACAACAAATGCTGTGTCACCCAGATTATTTCTGTGTGACACCACACTGCGCCCGTCACCCTGAGACATCAGTTCTTAAGTCTCAAATGCCCAGTGATTACGCTAGCTCTTTCAAACCGAATCAAAGTAATGCTTGCACACTACTGCTTCACGGCAGGATAACTGGCACTGGGGTTGTGCCTACCTAGACGGGTTCCTGCTTCTTTCTCAAAGACCGTTCGCGCAACCGCAATTTCTCTGTTATTGCGGATATTTAAGGGCAGCGGCCATCATTTACGATGAGCGACATGCTCGTTTGCGGCCCACCTCTATATAAAAATCCAATTTTCTTTCAATAAAATGTGGATAGATGTATTCCATTCACAGTTTACGACAGTTAATGTTTAAATTAATTACCGCCTAGCATAGCCGTAATAATTTCCAACATGGAGCGATTATTTGGCTGCCAATAATTATTAATTGTCAGATCTGAACATATTTAAACACTTCACTTGTCTGTAACAGCGCAAATATTGAGTGGATCTAATTTTGGGCGAACCCTTTCGGCACTCTGTAAAATATCCAGCTTAGATCATAAATTCTGATAGTAACATAGAGCATAGTTTACATGACTTCTACGCCGCGGTTTCTAGGATCTAATCGCAAAAACACCGATTGTTGGTTATCAGGTCTGGTTTTTTATAATTGTCTCCGTGTCTCTGACACTGCATCCCAGTCTACATCTGATCTTATCGCACATAATCTGCGTGCACGAACACACGCACGTACGCACAAAAATAAATCCGCCATAGACATTTTTTTATGTCAAACCTTGTTATCGTAATCGCAAGGTCTACACAAACAAATTTCTTAAGCCTAGTTATTCGAATACGTTTGTATTATTGTATTTATAATTTAATAAAACAAATTCTCTCAGTTGGCCAATCTCTCTTCTTGCTATCGTAACAATGCCTTTGTCTCGAATGTAATACAGACACGTCTTAGAGTTTTCAACTCATTAGTTATAACTTCTACTTTGTGGCCCGGCTGTAATTTCCAGAAGAGCAACTAATCTATTTTTGATTAGAATTGAACATGCTTGAGTTTAATTATTTTTTTTAAGTAAATAAAGTTGTAAAATTTCAAGTTGTATGCATTATAAATACAAGATACGAGTAGTATACAAAAGGAACTAATATGTATTAAATTGTTTGAGGAAAACATACTATGGAGACCTAGCGAGGACGGTGCTAAACCCGCTAGTATTACTTACGGTATCGAGTATATTTTGTATGAAACTATACACATACATACACATTCACGCCTTTTCCCACATATGGGGTAGGCAGATAACACACCCGTAGTTCACTTTTCTACCCGGCGGTAAAGGAAACTTGACGGGTGGCGAACCACGTCGCCGCCATTTTGGTACGAGTCAAAAAATTCTTACTCCCCATTGCGTTCCCACGAGCAGTATAGTAACAGCATTGCATATTATGGTATTTTTCTGCAAGAATAAAGGCTTTCCGAATATTGTACGCTTAGTTGCCTCTTACGAAACTTTGGTAAGGCAGAGTTAGGCCATGATTTAAAATATATTATGTACTACGTTATTAAATGTTCCACGAACGAAATATAATGCTGTAGATTATTACTAAAAATATATTTAATTATCTCCTTCTTTATCCACTATTCGACATACGCTTCTCTCAAGACGGGAGGATTTGCCATTATCAACACGCTTGGCAGGTGAGTTGCTAATAGTACCAGATATCTTAGACTCTGCTGCCCGTTACTGGTCTGGCATTTCTCGAGATAGTTATTCTGTCATTTGTCCGCAGCCATGGAATAATCCACGAAATCCACGGAATGAGTTGGGGGTGGCATGTTTTCTTTCCCCGCCACCACACGGTTTATATATATTAAACATTAAAGCTATAATCTTAATATTTTTTACTTTTTTCATGTAGACTTGTTATTCAAATATGCTGGCTGACTTTAAAATAGTATATGCAAAGGTAACATTGTTCCTCCTTGAATGTGTGTAAATAACAGACACGTGTATTATGAATAATGCGATCGACGCGATAACAAAGGTATACGATGACTGAGAATATGTGACATTATTCGTGTGCATATTTACTTTTACAATTTATTTTAGAAAAAGTAATGTTACAGCGTATAAATGTCCCACAGCACGAGTCTCCTCACATATCTGGATCATGAAATCGCATACGGACTAGGTGTAAATAATGCGCGTGTAAACTGTCATAAATATGTTACACTTGAGAACGACATTAAAACAAATGACATAATCAACAATGTCCCCATCTCAACGATAAACCTACTTTGCAAATATTCAGAAAGCAGTTTTAAAGTTGTGTAATACATATCGTTGGTTGGTTTGCATCTTCTGCGCTTTCACATACATTTAATATCTAAACTTAATTAAAAGTTTTTTTCTTCTGAAACACCGACATGGTTCCACAACCTCATAAATAGAAGAAATCAACGTCTATTGCAGAATAAGTAATTGCTTTAATTCATTTTGGTAATCGCACTATTCTAACTTAACTTAACTTGACCACCCGTCAATTTAGATAAAGTAGACACGCAATTTATTTTCCAAACTCGGTTTAAGAGAACTCCGTTCACATTCACTTGCTCAGTTTGATGAGATTGTGAAGTTTTGTTTAGTGATGAAAATACTGTGACTAATTGTGAGGAAAATCTTTTAGGATTCCGTAGAATTTCATTAAGAAAAAATGAGCCAATTGTTGGATATTTTTTAAATACTTCATATCATTCTTTTAAATCAAAACGAAGGTATTTTTAGTATCTGTAAAATTTTTAGAATTTATTGTGTTTATTTCAACTATTCTGCGTAGATCGGACGAAAAATAGTAATTAAAAGCTGAAGGTACTCCGGGTCAACTATGACATCGGGACATCAAACATCTCAGACCTCCCGTGATCATGGGTGCTATAAAGTGCTCATAAAGTTGGGTAGTAAGTAGTTAAAATAAACGCGATGAAATCAGTTCGAAAGGATGAATTGTAACAAATATTTTGAGATTTATTTAATCCTTTATGTACGGTGAATGTTGAAAAAGTTGAGGACTGAAATGTTAATAAAACTTGAATACGAAAGTTTTCATAAAATTAATGACATTTTTAAAACGACATAACAAAGATATTTAAGACTATGTGAGTACTATGACAATGAAGTACATTTTTTTATTTATCATCAATAGTTTTCGCACCGCTCGCGAAATAATGACTTTAATTAGTAAATTTTTCATACCTTGAGATACATCGTAGCGATTTTCAAAAGGATCTCAATTTTCTTTTTAACTTAAAAGTAGCTCATGTTAGTTGCTGATAATCTAGCTGTCTCTAAGTTTATTATATTCTTTTGATTGATCAATCAATCCAAATTCGATAATGGTTTTGATTATGCATTTTTTTTATTTTTTTTATTATTGTAAGTCCTATGCTGATAAGAATTTGAGTCTCACTTCACTGCAAGTTAGCATGGTTTAAACATATGATATGGTAAGTAGAAAAATTATTCATACTTTTCATTTAATTCGTTAAAATTTCTTCAAAGCTTTTTGTTCTTGTCAGCTAAGATTTCCTTCGTCGAAACCTGTCCATTTTGGATATCGCTGATGTCTGCTATTTGGATGTTACACAGGAACAATTATTATATTTTATCTATACTATTATGGTTCCTCTATATATATATATATATATCTATCATCTCTCTCTCTCTCTCTCTCTCTCTCTATATATATATATATATATATATATATATATATATATATATATATATATATATATATATAAACAAAATTTCTAATGAATATGATAAAGTGATCACAAAAAAGGTAGTAAAATTCGAAAAAAAATATGCTTTTGTCAGTGGGCAACTAAATGTATTAGAAGGAGTAGAGACAATTTATATGATCTCTCTGCTAAAAGTATGCTAAAAAGTACTCAAAAATCTTTAAAAGTGTCTATATGACAGCTAAAGCTGATTTCTTAAGCAGTAAAGTTAAACTTACTTGTAATAAAATAAAAGACACATGAAATATTATTAATTTAAAAACTGGCAGGCTTAATACAACAAATGATGACTGCTTTGAGTATTAAAGATAAATATAAAGTCACAAAGGAGTTGGAGAAATGTTTTTTGAAATACCTACTGAAACTACTAAACATTTGCAGTCAAGTCCTGTAGTTGCAGAATCATTCCTAAGAGAATATGTAAACATGGAATGTTCATGTTTACATATTTTTATAACTTTCAATTTAATCACAAAAATTATTATCGATATAGATCCAATATTGGGGATGATTTTTAATGTCTGTGTTGACTTTGCTGTCTTCCCTGATGTGATGAAACATGGTAAAGTTGTACCAGTTTTTAAATCGGGTAGAAGAGAAATTCCTACAAATTACCGTCCCATTTCTGTGTGGCCTGCTTTAAGTAAAATATTTGTAAAAGTTATGCTAGACCAATTTAAAAACCAAGCTCGTTCATTTTAGGATACATAGAATTTTAAACGACAAGCAATTTGGCTTTACAAAAGGAAGGTCAACGACTGATGCCGGTGTTCAACTAGTCACACATGTTCTCCATGCCTGGGAAGATCTTCATGACACTATCGGTGTGTTTTGTGATCTTTCAAAGGCATTTAACTGTGTAGAACATAATATTTAAATTCGTAAACTTAAATACTAAGGCATTCGTGAAGTCTCACTAGATCTTTTATCACCGTAAATTAAAGTTCTGTTATTTTTGCTATTAGAAGGATACAGCTAAATTAGTCTATTTTGCATACTTACACAGTATTATGTCCTATGGCGTATTACTGTGGGGATCCGCGGCCGGTTTGAAAAAAATATTCATTTTGCAAATACAAGCA
Source organism: Luehdorfia chinensis (assembly GCA_019845155.1). Taxonomy (NCBI): domain Eukaryota; kingdom Metazoa; phylum Arthropoda; class Insecta; order Lepidoptera; family Papilionidae; genus Luehdorfia; species Luehdorfia chinensis. The sequence goes on from JAHVAK010000292.1 coordinate 109,198, forward strand.
TTTCGGGCAATATATTACTTGGGTTCTCGCGAGAACGATACTAATATTATGACACTTCCGTCTTTGTATATTTATGAAAATATAATGTACGAACGGAAACACATGTATTTATTTAATTAAAAAGTGACTGTATCCTGTACAGTGGGCCGAGGTGAAAAACTAACTAGAAGAAGAACTAACTAAGCCAAAACTAGAAAATCTTTCCTTAGTAGATCCATAAAGTTTTGTAACAAAATTTCTAAAAGTGTGACTCAAGTAACTGACATAGAATTCCACAAACTTGCCAAGAAGACGTTATTAGAAAAAGCGTATTATAAAATAGGTCATTACATAAAGGCAGAGATTTGTGGAAATAACTCTTACTCTGCACTTGCAAACCCCCTGGCTACTAAATTTATGATGTAATTTTTATGTAACTTTTAAATTAAATTGTGTAATATGGCATTGAAAAAAAGAAAGACCCCAGTTTCTTGAGGGTTCTTCTCTGAGAAGGTCTTATTATTTGAACCGGTGTAGATTTTGACATTCGTAAGAGCTTTATACAAGCCTAAACTAAATAAAGAAATTTTAATATTAAAGACGGAAGCTCCCACGCTAGAATTTCTGTTGTATTGTGAGTGCGTTTTAGACAAATTTCACATGCACAACGCAGTCTAGTTCCGCAAAACTACGATTTACCCGATAACCCGAGCTATAGAATATAGGAAAGGAAGTTAATTTGCTAAGATACATACATACATACATAAGATCACGACTGTATCCCATAAGGGGTAGTCAGAGACTGGGCACTCACTGCAATAACAGATGACTACGACAATCCACGTTTCACCAAAACAATATATTGCACTTGCCACGCCTTTTAACCTGTTATACTCACTCATTGCCATGCTTACATCCTCATTCGTTGCTTTTTGCATTCTTTGATTTGCTCTTGTATCGTTTCTTCCTACATTATAATGGATTTCTGCAAAGTAACGCCTGATTCTGTTAACGAGCAATAGAAATTATGTACTCTGTCCATAAGGCCATGTGGTCTTTATTAACTTGAGCGCTTGTAAAATTTCTGCATTATTTACATTTTATATTTACTAGTATAATATTGTCGTTATGTGCATAGCTTAACAAATAATTTGCGAGGTTGAAATTGAAATACCTTAAAAGAAACCTTTAAAAGAAACCTTTACCTTGAATACTGTGAAAATCTCAAGGTAAGTTTTGGTCATATGAAGATAAACAAATTGATCTATCATATATGCAAAGCTTCAGGGACTAGAAAATAAGAGGAAATGGGGCATGGCACTAGTTCGGCAAGTGTCCATCATCATCTTCTGTCAACCTTCTGGTTGTTGATACCTTTTGTTTATCAGACAAAGCGACAAGACGAGACAATCGTTCCCTAGATGGTGAGTACAACGACTGCCTATTACAAATGTTGTGTCACCCAGTACATTTCTGTGTGGCACTATACTGTGTTCGGACCTTGAGACATCACTTCTAAAGTCTCATATGCCTAGTAATTATATTAGCAACAATGCCCTTCAAACCGAAACACAGTATTTTTTGCACACTACTGCTTGACGGCAGAATAACTGATACTGCGGTGGACCCCACCTAGATGAATTCCTGCACTGTGATCCTATCACCAGAAAACCTTATTAGCACAACAAAAGGAAAAAAGAGATTTATGTGGATTGTTGCCAAGAAAACGGCAACGTTTTAAAAATGGGACATATAGTCGTATTTCTGAAATTGAAACTGACGACGGACATCGATCTGAATATTTTGACATTAATTAACAAAATGACGAAGAGTCCCAGGAAAAATTAAAGAAAATCATTTATTTAAACTCCGTTAAAGCAAAAAAACCTAAAAATCAGCGATTTTTGAAGATTTTGGGTAAGTTCAGGGTGTACTAGCTCGGGCTATTATTTTTACATGATAGGAAGAAAATGTAGGTCATAATCTACTTATTTAATAATCAACGATTAGGTCAATCATTATTTATGGTTCTATTCATATTTTATGACCAAGTTTATGTTTGCATCAAACATTTCACTATAGTCAAGATATTAATTTAAACTTTTAAAAGTAATTAGGCTTATAATGCAGTGCGATGTTTTGAATGGCGCGGAATGAACAGTAGAGCATCAATTATTCTGGACCAGATTAATGAACTTAACAAAGACTTCGGATAACATCGACAGGCGTCTTAGAAAACGAGGAAAAGATAGCCTCTCCAGTATAGCTCGTTGAAACTATTTAAAATCAACGTTATTTTCATAACAAATGTAAATTGATTACACATTAGTATTTCCTGTTCATGTTAATCGCGTTTTGTAAAAAGTAATTAAGTAAAAATATTTTTGAAACTTATAAATTTATTCTGAATATTAGACATGATATTTTATTTCACGAATTATTGTTTATTGAGAATGTTTATTTAATAACAGTAAGTTTAAAAATAAGTATATTAAATTTGTAAGTTCTCTAAATTATGACAGTATATTGGCCTGCAGACACGGAAAATATATTTTCTGATGACATAATTTGTTAATAGCTAAAAGAATTTGCTTGGTCGTCAGTCGTCAGTGCGGAGTTTACGCTAAGTGTCGAAAAGTCTGCGTGCGGGTAAAGCGAGGAAGATAGTCGTCCTTAGGTCGCTCTCGCACAGCTTATAGCTCTATGGAATGAGTTCAGCTTCAGTGCTTCGTCAACGGCCGTCGTCGTTGGACGTACTGTGTTTCGCTGTACGCGGGTGAATGTTCGCGGGTGACGTTACACGATGACGATGTTGAGTGTCGTGATTAGTTTTGTGCTTGTTTTGTGAATTTCGAATTTAGTGCTTGTAATTTGGCAATTGAGACTCCAGCTATTAACCCAGCTAGCTATTGCTGGCAAGTCTCCAAGAGTCGTAAGTTTTTTTTCTTTTTGCTTTAGGAAATTGTTCTGTGTAATCTTTGAACTTTGTTTCTATTCTTTTGTAGATGACTGAGCACGTAACTCGCTTGTGAAATATGTGTTTTACGACAATATTATGCATTAAAATAGGCATTATTGAACGCAACGGAGTTATTTTGTACTGCCAAAGAATAAATGTTCTAGTTATTTATAAAACTGTTACCTACAGTGTAACTGCACTGTAGGTAATTAAAGAAACAAATCTTTCGCGGTTAACATTTAACAACTAATATTTGTATACATTGTTAAACCTTGAACTTTCGATCACTAACCTCTAATGCTTACTAAAAATATTTTCATATTTTTTAACTAGTACTCTCTTCACTTTTAAATTAGATATAATATTGATATATTACTTTCTTCAATTTTAATTTATTTTCAGTACTTCATCATCATCATCATCATCATTTCAGCCTATCACTAGTCCACTGCTGAACATAGGCCTCCCCATAGATTGCCACAAAAGCTGCAGCTCCCATTTTGGGGGGACTTTGCCATAGTTGCCACGCTTGGCAGGCGGATTGGCAACCGCAGTTTATTTATTCAGATGTTCCAGGAGATGCTGCTGATTTATATTTTCCCTCTGTCGACTTTTACGACACCCACGGGATGAGATGGGGTGGTAGATTCTCTTAGGCCGCCACCACACGGCAGTACTTACTTACTACACAATAAAATTTTATTTAATAGTATTCATATAAAGTATATTAAAGTATATTTAAAAGCAAATATTCCTCCTTAACTTTTAGTAATTTTTCTTTATTTATAATTTAATGGTTTATTCTATAAGTAACCCTTCACAAATGACACAGCGGGACACTAAAAGGGGAAATATTTAACATTTTTTTAAATCTAATGTTATTTTGATTTAAGATAAACCTACAATTTATTTGTGCAATGTAGCCAATATCAGACTGGAATCGATACATTAGTGATAAAAAATCTACCTGTGTGGTAGTATGGCGATTCAAGGGGTCTCTATGAACTCTTCATTACATTTTTGACCGACGGACGTACGATTTTTTTACTATGTCTGAAATATGTAACAAACATCTAAATGCCGTTCTCTTACTATATTATAATTTTAATATGTTTTTTGTATTTTCATGTATGATGATGAGAAGATTGTAATAGTCAGTAATTTAAAAAATAGTGATTAATAGTAGTATAGAGTGAATGTAGTCACAGATATCACATTTGTTTTATGAAATAAGTTATACTTCAACAAATCATTGGAGCATGAACTGTTGTGAAAGGTAGTAAGCTATAGTATATGTACAAAAAGCGTCACAAGAGTAACATCATCTATTAAACCTTGAGGCAACTTTATGACAAACAATTATGAAATGTCGGTCAATTGCAGCTTCTTAGTTGGCAGAGGTACAATGCATGCTACGCTCTAGTGCTAAAATATAACTAACGAAGCTCTATGTGTTGATTTTAAACATGCAATATATAACTACGCAGTTACTCGTTGTTTTTTGTTTTTTATTTTTTATGTAATTGTAGTTATGTAATTTAAGACAAAAGATGTCGGGATAGATGAGAATTTTCCCGTTCCAAGTTTTTTTCTGATAATGTTTTTATCAGTCGACGACCTGCACTTTTGGCAATAGATGCAGGTGGCTCGAGACCGTGTTTCGTGGCAATATTTGGGGGAGGCCTGTGTTCAGCAGTGAACTTGTGATGGGCTGAAATAATAGTACCTAAGCATGTTAAGTCACATGCATTACTCTGGTTAATACTTCGAAAATTTTTGTTTGTATGAACTTGAACAGTTGAATCTGATGCCGGACTTATACTCTCAACTATTTTGTCTTTGTGTATTTCAAACTAATTTCAAAATCAATGCGTAGTTTCTAGACGTTCAATCACTGGCATATATAATCACACTGTCACTAAAGCACATTGTATTACCCGTGGTCAAGTCGCATTACACACATACCGCTCTTGACAATGTAAACTGGTTTCAAAGATTGCAACGGCTACCCATATAATACATGTTGTAGTATTTTTAGAGGCCACGTACCTTCACCGATTGCGCATTATAATTCTTGATTGCCCTTATTTGCTGTGATAGTTTGTTTTGATGCAATTTTCGTAAAGTGTAATAACGTTAAGAGAAATTGAGAAATTAAAAGTCCGTATCTCAAGTTGCTTAAGTGGACATTTATAATGTTTCATAATATTTATTCAGATATTTTTTTATTTGATGACAGTGACGGAACGAACTAAACGTTCACCTTGTGGTAAGTGCAACGTCTGCCCATAACAAATGCTGTGTCACCCAGAAAATTTATGTGTGTCACTCCACTGCGCCCGTCACCCTGTTCACATCACTTCTTAATTCTCATATGCCCAGTGATTACGCTAGCTCTCAGTGCCCTTCAAACCGAAACACAGTAATGTTTGCACACTACTGCTTCACGGCAGAATAACTGGCCCTGGGGTGGTACCTACCTAGACTGATCGTTTTGCTAGCTAAAATAGTGTTACATATTAACTAATTATGTACATAGAGTTTTAGATTTCAGTACTTATTTTATAAATAGTTTCTGTGTTGGTCTTTGTTTTTATGTTACGATAGTCTTTAATTTAAGCTAAACGCCAGTAAGAAAATATCTTATTACTATTGGGTTGGCTCCTTACTTGTCTGAATTTAACCTAAATGAGGGCTGTTATCGCTCTGAGCTGCCATGCTGCGTCTCAAAACTGTTATTATTTTAACGTAATAGCTATTTTTGATAACGTTCTACTTATCTGAAAATACTTATCTTTATTCTTTCAATAGGCATACCCCGAGATTTCAGGTTGTATCTAATTTACACCCACCTTAAGATTTACGAAAAACTTTTGTTCGAGAATCTAATGGACAAAGACAAGGGCGTGGTTTTCAGTTATTATTGATTATCATAGAATAATGCATAATATGTAATCACAAATAATAAACGAATACTTTTACTTGTATTTGCTGTAATAATAAGTATACAGTTTATTTAAAAAAAAAAACATTTTAATTTACTCCGGGCAAAGGACAACGGCAGAATAACAGCGCTGCGGTTATACCACTACAGAATAACGCGGAATCCGACGCCTTTTTGTTGCTGCAGTCCAAAATTCCAACACCAAATAAATTTCTGACTTCCTACTTTTACTATTATTTTCAAGCTTTTTACATAAGAAATATTTTTTTACTGGTGGTAAGATTTCCATGGGGGAATCCAGTAGTCTAGTCAATCGCAGTGCCGGTTATTCTGCCGTCTAGCATTAGTTGCCATACTGAAGGGCCAATGCCATTTAGTGTAATTAATGGGCATATGAGACTTAAGAACTGATGTCTCAGTGTAACATGTGCAGTGTAATGCCACTCAAAATATGTCATACTGACGCCCTGATGGTCTTTCACTAATCTTATGGGAAAAGGGTTTGTTTAGTTTGGAATGCGACGTGCGTCAACCCTTTTGCTGCTGTACACTTCAAAAACAATTCACGTTGGTGGAGCTGACGCCGAAACTGCCGCAAAGGCAAAGCATGTTAAATATGCTCATTTATCGTTTCCTGCCTTCTGCAGTAGAAACGGAAACGTACAGCAAAACTACTGGTGGTAGGATTCCTATGCAGAAATCCGTCTAGGTAGGTATCACCCCAGGGCCAGCTATTCTGCCGTGATGCAGTAGCGTGCAAGCATTACTGTTTCGGTTTGAAGGGCACTGTGAGCTAGCGTAATCACTGGGCTTTTGAGACTTAAGAACTGATGTCTCAGGGTGACGTGCGCGTGTGGTGTCACACAGAAATATTCTGGTGTGACACAGCATTTGTTGTGGGCGGACGTTGCACTTACAATCAGGTGAACGTTTTGCCCGTTTCGTCGCTTAATGCAATAAAAAAAAATCGGCGGGCGCTTGGGGAACAGAGGCTTTCCTTTGGACCGGAAACGATTCGGGGTGGCCTTTTTGAAATATCTTTTTATAAAAATTTGTTAGCTAATATAATTTTATTTAATTACATTTATAATTACTCATAAGTTAATTATTTTGGTCATATTGAAACTTAAATTCACATCAAAAACACAAAATACTTATCACTTGTAAGTTAGTGCTACTGTACTATTGAAATGTTCGAATCTGTATATTAATTTCCTTTCACTTCATTGAGCGGTGAATAGTTGTGGGAAAAGTTTGTTCCGAATTCTAAAGTAGATAAGATCCTACATAGATACGACGTAAATGCCGTAGGTCATTATCGTCGCCCACAGAATCCTCGGGCTCAATAATATACATGCGCCTTATGTATTGGGTCATGACTACGTTATGTACGTACTTATGTAGCGTTATTCATCGGCATCGAAAGGTGTGCATCAGACCTTATCGAATTAGAAATTATATTCCTGATGCAATGTTCAAGGATTTATGTAACGCCATAGGATTTATATTCTATGACAATTTGTGTCCCGCTATACTAAATTAGTATACCGAAATGGAAATTTCTACTTTATATATTTCCCACGGAACCTTATTTTGTTTACTATTGAAAGTTGTCTTACTTGTTCAAACTATTTTCGTATTCACTGGGAAATTTAACTGGTACGATTGAGAGCATGTTTAGCTGTACTTACTGTTACAACCGTGGGAATAGTCAAAATCACAATCAGATGTACTGGTGGTAGGATTCCTATGCAGGAATCCGTCTAGGTAGGTACTACCCCAGGGCCAGTTATTCTGCCGTGAAGCAGTAGTGTACAAACATTACTGTGTTTCAGTCACAAGGGCACTGAGAGCTAGCGTAATCACTGGGCATATGAGACTTAAGAACTAATGTCTCAAGGTGACGGGCGCAGTGTGGTGCTACACAGAAATTTTCTGAGTAACACAGCATCTGTTATGGGCAGACGTTGCACTTACCATCAGGTGAACGTTTCACTCGTCTCGTCACTTTATCAAATAAAAAAAAGATCTCATTTAGACTCGAAAATCATTAGTATTTATTTATTTATTTATTTAATCTATATTGACCATAATAAAAGTAAAGGTAAAATTAGGCGGGCTTAATGCTGTATGCATTCTATACTAGCCAACCTTTGGGGGTAGCAGAAAAAGTCTGCAGATACTTTGGTAAAAGAACACTGTCTGCTGAATTATGTAATGTTGAAAGTAGTAGTGAGAGAATGAGGAGAAATATCGTATAATATCTCACTGAAGGACCCGTAAATTTAATTGAGGTCAATAATCTTTCTTAATAACCGAATAAGATGGAGCTTCGTACCTTTCTTGTTAGGGTTAGATAGTGTTTCGTATTCTGTGTGCAATATTCAGTGGAAATTATATGGATAATAACTAAGTTAGGAATCGGTACAATCGTAATATGAATTTACAATTTCTCCCAATTTCTAAATATTATTCAAATGTTTGTTTTATCAAATTGATAAACGAAAACAGTCGCTTTACAAACTAAATGAAATTACGAATCACTATGTTAAAATGCTCTTGCTAGAAAAATTCGAACTTAGACCAACCTATTCAAAGATGTACTTGCACAAGTATTTGTAGAGGGAAGTTAACAACCTGCCATGCGATGCCAGAGACGTTCCAGCAAGGATTACATATTCAAATCTATTATACAATAAGATAATGATTCCATTGATATAATCACATTTTATATAGCAATCTTGATATTCTGTATTAGACCACAAACTATCCTAAATTATATAAAAAAATATTGCCTGTGCTCAAAATAACACGTTTTATATTACTTTATACATAATATACGAAAATTCCTTATAATTTAAGCTAAATTAAGCGTTGGACCATAAGCTCTTTTTAACATATGGATCAAATTATATTTTAATTTGACCTCAAAAACACTTTTAAAAAAACTCTGACATAAACAAAACTCAAATAAATAGTTATTAATTTTGAAAAACAATATCATGTATAGCGCTAGGTTTTAAATAGCTTACATGGCGCGAGTCCAATATATTATTATTTAAATAGTAGCTTTGCCCCGCGGTAGCTCAGGGGCTAGGCGCTCGCTTTAAATTTCATAGAACGCGAGTGACCTGGGTTCGATTCCCGGTGCCGGCACCACTAAAATTGTTAATTGCAATTTTAAGTGCTGATTTACCACGTGCTCGGCGGTGAAGGAAAACATCGTGAGGAAACCTGCATGTCTGAGGAATAAAAAATATTTCGAAGATATGTGAAGTCCGCCAACCTGCATTGGAGCAGCGTGGCGGATTCTTCCTAGCTCCAAAACCCTCTCAGAAATGAGAGGAGGCCTGTGCTCAGCAGTGGGACATTTATAAGCTGAAACTTTACTTTTTACTTTTTAAGAAGGAAAAAAACAAAATGGTAGGTCGTGGGTGTAGTGGCCCGTCTAATTTATGCAGACGTAGTCCGGTACTCCCCTGGCGTTCTGCGTGACACGATGGTTGAAGGCACCGTCGGGTTGCCAGTGACGTTGGAGGGACGCCGGTGATGAACGACCACGCGGCGTCACGGTCGGCTGACAGGTGTTTTCGTCGTTTCGCGGAAGGTAGTCGTGCGGTCGCTCGAAGCTTAGATCGAACCTTGATCCTGAACCTCGAAAGAGATCTTGATCCGAACCTCGAAAGAGATCTTGATCCGAACCTCGAACCCTGGAAAATACGTTCCAGGATTTTATATATACTCCATATAATTCCGTCTGGCTGTGACTGGTTACTACCAATTGGTCGAGTCTCGACCACAAGCGAGATGGAGAGTGTGCGAAGGAATTACACGAATTAATTCCCCTTCCCCTTTCCATCACCGGACAACAAGACGGACGGCGAGTTTCCATTATTTTGTTGTTGACTTACCCTGCCGGGCCACTACACCCACAACCTACCATTTTGTTTTTTTCCTTCTTATTAAATTTTATTGCGTTGACAAGGGTAGTTCTTTCATTCATTTATAGTAATACTTTAACTACACTCCTTTCTCATGTCTCACTGCTCACCGGTTAGCCGGTTGGGTCGTCTTTCCACTGAGTCCAAGGCTACCAGTTAATATTTAGGAGCTCCAGCCCATATGTGGCAGCAGTACCTACTCTACAGCCGGCCGGACCATAATCATCTTTTATAGATGCTATAAGGCCAGTGATAATAGTAACATTAGAGACGATCAGAGCTAGTCGTTTATCCGATGGAGAGTACCACGCCCGCCCATAATAATTGCGTTGTAACTCAGATGCAAAAGTCGACTAATTAACATCCTTATTTGCTCCGACTAAGTAAGAAAATACTACTAATAATAGCTATTTATCCCTGAGCTACTGTGACTCTTAAACATTATGTGGACTGTTTGTATGTGGGTTGGTCACCCTGAAAGGGGAATGCCCAGTGGCTATAGTAAAATAGGCCCTCAGTGCACAGTATCAAATAATATACTTTAGGATAGTGTTTATTGAGAAAAACTCTTTCTTGAAGGAATGAGATATAATAAAACTTGGTGTTGATAATTAATAAATTATTTTTATTTTCTAGCAAAATGAAGTTTACATTATATTTACATCGCATATGCATGTTAATAAAAAAACAAAATGACAGTTACTTTATAATAGAAAATCAACTTAAATTCAAGTATATACTTTCATTAAAAAAAGTTGTGATAGAAGTCTATAATGATGAAATCATTCCTCGGTGATGATTTGTGGTGTTTGATTTGATTGACAATATTGACATGAGCGAGTACGAGTACAGACAAGCTGATTGTAGTGTTGCCACTTTAAAGATGAAAAACTCCTTATATCGATATATTGATTTAGAGCTTTTATATACATTATTGCTTAAAAGATTTTATTTTTTGAAGTTTGAATAAAATATGTCAAATACTTTATTGTTTTGTAGTACATACTAGTTTTCGCGTAACAACAAACAATAATAAAAATAATAATCAAATATTTAACAGAGGAAAATATTTTTTTACAAAGGCAACATTATATTCAAATAACAGCGAGAATTATGAATGGATAGGAACATTTAACTACAAGTCATTTAAACAATTATATAAATGAATTGAATTTGTGCCGACTAGTTACGACTAAACATGCCTACTAAAAATCATAATTAATATTTTATGTCCTTTTGATAAATTGAATTTCATGTTGCCTCAAGACCTAAATTGGGCATGCCCCTGTAATATAGTTAATAGAATCAGGCGTTACTTGGCGGAAATCCATTATAATGAAGGAAAGAAAGTTAATTTGCTAAGATCCGCATGGAAAATATAAAATGACTCTACGACATACCGCCGAGTCAATATAACATGATAATGCCTCGTTTTGAGGTGAAACACGTGTCGTAGTCTCGACTTCAGTTGTGTATATTGCCTAGTAGTAGTGTTTTAGTGGTGGAGGGTATCTGGTGGCGGTTCCCGGTGGCAAGCTACTCTGGGAGGGCAGGCGGTGCTCTTCAGACCTAGGTAATATACACCATTTTTTATTTTGCATGCGGATCTTAGCAAATCAACTTTCTTTCCTTCAGCCTGAAATTTATAACTAAAACTTTTTATGCCGTTTCTGACATTTAAGATGCGCGCCAGTTTGATACTGCGATTATCAATCAGCACACCTGCTAATTGTGGAGAGGCTCTGCAGTCGCCTGTTCGAGTTGTTGAATTTAATGTTGAAGAATTTCGTCTTCTACTGATTATATATTATTTTGTGTGGAAATGATAAAACAAACAACATAATCCATTTTTTATATTATGCGAAAGTTACAATTTGTGTATACAACATCTATGCGTAAGTTTTTATTGTACATATGAAAATTGTTACAGACTTATGATAATTTATTAAATAAAAACTAAAAGTGAAGTACTTAAAGTTTGCCTTCAATGGAGTTCTTGTTCAATTGAGTTCTTGTACGTCAAATGTATAATTCTAACTTATCTATGAACAGAAGCTGACTTGACTTGGCTGCCAACCGACAGCGCGGCGACGCGTTGCCATAAACAGACACAAGCAATTCCTTTATGTGTCACCACAGTTCTCGACGAAAATTTATTAACCGCAACAACAAAAAATACGACTCCGGTAACCACAAAGTAAAATTTTTCGGACACGAGATGTTTGACCTTTTTGCAGTTACGTTTGATGTTCATGGACTAGTTCGTCGAAATTCCAATAAAAAATGTGTTCACCGTTTGCGTCTTATCAAAAGTATCTATAATATATACATTTCAGTCCGATGCTCTAAGGAGGGTGGTTGATAAGTTTGCGGCCTACAGCATTGATGAAAGAAAAGTTTAAATTAAAAAAGTGTAATAAATTTCTGACATCTGGCGTGACACCTTTAAAGCGCCAAAAATATTCGTTTTCTTTGACTTCAAAAGTGAATTAAATGTCGGACCTAGTTATTCAAAAAAATTGCAGTAGGCCTGATCTTAACTTTTTTCCTATTTAATAAAAGTGACGGAACGAGCAAAACGTTCACCTGATGGTAAGTGTAACGTCTGCCCATAACAAATGTTGTGTCACTTAGAAAATTACTGTGTGACACCACATTGTGCCCGACACCCTGTGACATCAGTTCTTAAGTCTCATATGCCCAGTGATTACGCTAGCTCTCAGTGCCCTTCAAACCGAAACAGCAATGTTTGCACACTACTGCTTCACGGCAGAATAACGGGCCCTGGGGTGGTACCTACCGTGTGCAAACATTGCTGTTTCGGTTTGAAGACGGATTCCTGCATAGGTATCCTACCACCAGTAAAATTGTTGATAAAATCCTGTAAATCCCGTAAGTTTCAGAGCCTACCGTGATATTCACGAGGTATCTTTTTACTGGTGGTAAAAAGATACCACAGGATTTCTATGCGGTAATCCGTCTAGGTAAGACGGATTCCCGCATAGAAATCCTGTGCCAATCCGGTACCACCCTAGTGCCAGTTATTCTGCTGTGAAGTAGTAGTGTGCAAACATTACTGTGTTTCGGTTCGAAGGGCACTGAGAGCTAGCGTAATCACTAGGCATATGAGACTTAAGAACTGATGTCTCTGGGTGACGAGCGTGCAGTGTGGTGTCACACGGAAATGTTCTGATGACCCAGCATTTGTTATTAAATAAAAAAAATTGTCATTATTGTCTTGTTAAAACAGTATTAACCGAACTTCTGAAAGATTGTTTACCTGAGCCAGTAGTGTGATTAACATTGAATACTAGGGCCGGGGGAGTTGGCCATAGTTTTTTTAGAAGCCAGTTAAATTAAAACTACAGGGATTAATCCACAATAAACAATATTGAATTTAATAGTAATCAGTCTCATAATTTACTTTTTTCATCAAATTACAATTGGTCATCTCTCCCGTAATGCCCGGTAGAGATGGCCATTATAGCAAGGGAGAGATGACTAGTTTTTTAATCTACATTTAACTACTCTTTTCCTTTAAGTTTTTGCCTAACATCATGTTTCTTTTTCTGCCCACATTTCGAGCTCTTGTCAAACTCAGTGCAATTTAATGCACTCACAATTCACATACAACGGCATTGAAGCCAGTTTTCAATAAGTTGCGTTTCATAGTATTTTTCTCCACAACCTGCACAGTTATCCACTTTCATCATCAGATAAATCGCATAATATTGGTTCTTCACCGTCTTCACTACTATCAGATAACTTTATCTATGATTTTCTCTGTCTTGATAATGTTTTCAATGGTTTTGTTTCAATTTTAATCTTTCCTTTACCATCTAATAAAAGAAATAATTTTCCTGCTGGTTTTTTCGGAATGAAATGTCTTCAACAATTCATTAAATAACTTTACAGTTATGTATGTTGATTTTGAGAACATGACAAGTTCTGATCCTGGTGGTATCCCATCTTCATACTCCGTATTTTTATTTTAACTTTTCACAATAACGACAGGTGGCAAAAATGTACCTTCTGCATTGCAGCAGACTATAACTGTAACCGTTTCATCCTTTTCAGTCGATGTAACTGTATTTACAGCCTCAGAACATTTTTACCTAGAAGATGTAGTTGAAGGCCAGTCTCATCCATGTTGCAGATACAACGGTTTCAAAGCGTTATCGTCGGGCATCACATTTCTTTCAAGAAGCTCAAAGAAGCGTCAACCTCCAGTTTGTTCATGGCAGTAGATCTGGCTAAAGAAAATCCTTCTGATTTTCTTAATGTCTGGATTTTTTCGTGAAAAACTTTGCAGAAGTCATAGCACGCTTAAAGGAGATCGCCGAATAAAGGAGATGGTCCCATTGATCCTTTCTTAACATTATTTTTCTTGTATCGCTCAAAAGTCTTTCTTGTTACTTGATAGGTTATGGAAGCTGCGAAGATACTCATTTCACCTTTACTAACAGCATCCACTGCTGCTTTAAGTGACTCTTCACTCCAGTTCCCTTGCGTGCTGGCTGCTTTATCTTTGGTATTTATTTATCTAAAAACAAAATATGGTTATCTAAGGAATCAGCCGTGTGGTGTGGCTTAAAATAACCTGCCACCCCATTTCATTCCGTAGAAAAAAATCCAGTAGATAAGTAGCAGCATCTTCCAGTAACACCTGAATAAATAAACTGCAGATGCCAACCCGCCTGCCAAGCGTGGCAACATACCCCCAAAATGAGAGCTACAAACTTTTGTGGCAATCTATGGGAAAGGATTATGTTCAGCAGTGGACTAGTGATGGGCTGAAATTATGATGATGATGATCTAAATTACTGAATTGCTAATTAAATCATATAAAATGAAACAACTTAAATAATACACAGTATTTTAAGTTTATATTATGGCCATTACACACCGAACAAATATGGCTATCTCTCCTAACTATACAGGATAGGTAGTCACACATTTTTGTAAGTAAAATATAAACAACCTCACCTTAATTTTGAGATTATTAGTTGGTTTTGTTCATAAATTGTTCATTTTACTAAAAATAACATGTATTTTTTATTATTATCTTATCACCAAGTTTTGTAACGTAAATACTTTGAAAACTCTAAGCTATATTTAAAACAAATATAGGTACATTTTACTTACTTTTGATTTTTTTTGCCGGATTTCGAGAGAAATGTCGTCCGCACACTGCACGAAGCGAACTAACGAAAAGTAATGCCATCTAGTGAATGTAACTATGATATTTATTGAGTGGGCGTCTCTTACTTACGGCCAACTCTCCCGGACTTACCCTAATAGATGCCTCTTTTGGCAAGAGATTAATCTGAAAAACAGTTTTGCTATACCATACAACCGTCACTATAAGCTTAGAAGATACATAAAGTGCCAAAGAAATACAACCTTTTATTTATTTGGCGTTTTTTCCACTTTTCCATCTTGCGTGGACTTTTATCTCTTCTTTGTACCTTCTACCTTCGTTATACCTTATGAATATGAAAGTATATACGGTTCCTATAAGAAAAACATTTTTTTTGTGTTTGTTTGTTCCGGCTAATCTCTGAAACAGCTTGGCCCATTGTAACGGGACTTTTATTGACAGATAGCTGATATTATAGCGGATAACTTAGGCTTCTTTAGTTTTTTGGAAAATAATTAGTGTTCCGCGCAAAGTAATTAAAACCATAAAATTCGATTGAAATGCTCAACTATATAATATAATATATATGTGGGAAAAAGTTTCTTCGCATTTTATATGAAAACTCACGTAATTTTGTCACAAGTATCATAGCCGTGTGGTAGCGGCTAAAGAGACTCTACCACCTCACCTCATACCGTGGGTGACGTAAAAGTCGACAGAGAGAAAATATAAACCAGGAGATAGGCAGCAGCATCTTCCTGGAACATTTGAAGAAATAAACGGTACGGTTGCCAACCCGCCTGCCGAGCGTGGCAACTATGGCAAAATCCCCCAAAACGAGAACTAATAACTTTTGTGATAATCTATGGGGGAGGCCTATGTTTAGCAGTGGAATAGTGACGGAAATGACGATGATCATGATGACAGTATATATGTGCCATTTTGTTCGATGATTTTTTGCTATCTTGAAGGCAGTGATCCCGTTGCTGTAGAAAAACCGCGACAAGTAGTTTTGGCATTCCTTTCTTGACGTTAACCTGACACGTCCTAAAGAATTCTGAAGAGATCGAAGCAGGTAGAAATTGAAGATGCAATGTCAGAGCCATATGGCGATGCATTAATACCTCCCAGCAAAACTCTCTTAATTTTTGCTGAGTGTATCAATATGTATATCATCGATCGGGGTCGGCTTTTTTACGCCGGTGAAATCGCGAGGCTCAGCTATTACTTTATAAAAACGGTTGTTATAATATTGCAGAATACATTGATGATAATATGGCCATTAGGAAAGAGAAAATCAATGCCAGGCTATCTCTCGTTTAGACAGTGACGAGACGAGCACAACGTTCACCTGGTGGAGGTGGTGAGTTCCTTACTGTCAGCCAGCGGTATTTTTTGCGAGTTTCAGAGTATTTATAAATAACTTTGTATATATAGGTATTATATATTTAATCTACATTGAATGAAAATATATTCCGTTCTATTATATATGTATAGCACGAGTTTGAACAAAAATTTCATGTTTGAGAAAAAAAAATATTTCGACGACGTGCGGAGTCTACCAACCCGCATTGGAGTAGTGTAGCGGATGTTTCCCGGTTCCGAAACTTACAAAGATAAATAAAAAGTTAAATTATTTGTCAAAACCTTTACGTGTATACCTTTATACATAAATATTTAGTCAAAAAACTGACTTTCACGTAGCAGCTCCAAACATTCTTGTGCGAATATATATGCATAATTTTAGATGGATTCAATCATCAGAACTTTTCTAATAAAAAAAAATATTAAAATCGGTTTATAAACTAAGGAAGGTACGTCAAAAATATGTATACAGACGAATTGAGGACCTCCTCCTTTTTTGGTGTCGGTTAAAACCATGCTTGTATGATGTTTGCAAAAAATAATAAAAAGTACTAATATGTTTATTATATTTTGATGATGATGAATTAATATTCATATTTGTCGCAGTCCGCTGACTAAAGAGCATTAATTAAGTTTTCGCTAAGTTTATTGTTACTTTGCGGAAATACATTACAGAGCCCTCCCTATATTGCCTGCACAAGCAAACTAATACCGCCACCAGAAACCGCCACCAGATACCCTCCACCACAACAACACTGCCACTAGCCAATACACATCACTGACGTCGAGAAGACGACACGTGTTTTACCTCAGAACTAGGCATTATCAAGCGATATTGACTTTACGACAGACAACGGCCGCTGCCATTTTTCACCTCCCAATGATTGAGTTCAGTGCGTTGTTGATGTAATTTTCATGAGAATTGTCATCCTTTCATTCTATTGTCACGCAATAATTGTCGCTCGCACTGACATCTTGATTATTTATCGAGAATGGATCTCTAAGTATTTTGTAGGTCGCTGTAACAACTTGCTCTTAGTTCGACATAGGGCTCATTTGTTATCCTTACTAAAATAAAAAATAAACGAAATTTTCTACTTTTCGTGACGTTTCTTCGCATAGGTAAACTGATAATCATTGTATTCAATATTTAACAGAATGAAGGTTAAATTTATACTGCTAATGAGAGTCGCAATTAGCGGTATCAAAACTGACATGATTACGCGTCACTGAGTACGCAACCTTATCAGCCACCCTTCGTATTTTGTTCCCTTTTAAAATGAATGTAATGAGCGAATGAATTCAGAATGAATGCAAAAATACATTGAACTCGTACTAAACAAGTTATCAGTTTAGTATTTACGTCAATATAAATTATATTTATGATTTATGTTAATATAAATATTAATACGTTTTATTCTTTTTTTTAATGGATAGACATGCTGTTAACATTATTAAAAATGCGGTTTAAATATTATTTTCGTAGTAGCTTTGCATTTATAATATTATATTCTTAGCCGTGCTGTGCTGGCATAAGTAAATCGTCCACAGAATTCAATCCAATGGTAAGAAATGCCTGGAAAATTTCATGGGTTCCGGGAGATGGCGGAATAACCATCTCGAAAAATGCCAGACCGAAATTAACCATACCGTAAACAGTGCCTGAGGTGCGATGCGTCCGTTATTTCATGACTACTGACATGAAATAAACAAAATGTGTGTATCGCTGAGCGACTCTGAGCTTCCTCATGCGGCCTGCAGTGAAGGACCACGTCTCGGTTCCGTATGTCATCACTGGTAATACGCCCTGTTTACATTCTTTTGTTTTGAGGCAGAATAGATGGATCGATGCAGGTGTCTCAGGACCGTGTTTTGTGGCAATCTATGTGGGAGGCCTATCTTCAACAGTGGACTAAAATAGGCTGAAATGGTGGTGGTGGTGGCGGTGGCGGCAAAATAAATTATTTACAGAAAATTCAGAAAACACAAAAACATTCTTATGTACAGTATTCGTAAATTCATATATATATATATATGTATCTATATAAATATCTTTATATATATCTTTATACACATTATTATCTGTCATTCCGTCTGAATACACGCATGTAAATTGCGACACGTTCAATGTAAGTACACTTACAAATAAACCAACCAACAAACAACAACAAAACATACTGCTTAAAAATAAGCTGATTATGAAATTGTTATGTTTTCATAAAATCAAAATTATATAGCAAGTCATACTCCAGATATAGCGATCCTTATCAAAACAAAAACCGACTAAGTGCGTGTCGGATCACGCATAGTGGGTTAAGTAATGGGTATTCGAAAAATGCGTGTATCCGAAAATAATACTAACTCAAAAACTACACGACATATCTTTTGTTTGACATATTTTTACTTCACACAGTCTTTATAATTAATAAAATTCGCCAAGTGCGTGTCGGGCCACGCACAGTGACAGACACTACAGGGTTCCGTGGTGGAACCGAAAATATCTCATATCTCAAAAACTACACGACATATCTTATTTAAACCAATTTTCGTTGAAAGTGTTTTCTAGGTTCTATCAAATCAAATTTTTTTAGAATTTTTCACTGCATTGTTGAAAAGTAAGAGGAGAGGAACGGCAAATACACATTTTACGACATTAGAAGCACAAATCTCACCAACTATTAGGCTTAAATAAAATAGTTATTTTCAAACTTCCATATCATTTTTCAAGATCTACACCATAGTATAGCGGTTCACAAAAAAAAACACATTGCTTAAAAATTTAATTTATAGTATTAAATACTAGGTGCCAGTAATCTCCAAGTAAAATGGTTGTGACATATGGACAGACGGACAGGACGAAATTATAAAAATGTATATGCAAACAGGCAAAATTAATGTGAATAAAACAGTAATTGATTCGTAACTTACTTGAAGCTATATATACTTATATATAACAATATCATACAATAAGATCAAAAGTTAATTTCAATAAATGTCGGAGAATTTTCGAAAGTTTTTTTTTTATATAGTTAGTAAACTGGTGAAGTTGCAACTTGTTATACTTTCTTATATTTCTTTTTAACGTTTAGCAATACAATAAGAAAGTAATATTACTTATATGTCGGAGTCAGCGATGGCTGAGCGATAGCGCCGCCTACCTCTTGATTAGGCGGTAAAGGGTTCCTTGTGTAGACAGCGCAGAATAACAATTTCAAATGCACCTTGTGTAATAATTTCAACTTACTACGCTTAACCACCAATTAACTAGGTAAACCGACAGTTTCGTTTCGAAAGAGTGACAAGGTCGGTGTCTCGAATTCAACTGCCCCCTGCACAATACGAACTCTTTTTTTGTTTTTTAAAACGAAGCCCCACAGTAGGATTTTCTCCTGATCTCCTAATTATAATTAGGACTCTTTACACGTGACGCTATTACAATAACAAGTGACGTCACCGTGTTTACCACCTCCTCAGTACTATATTAATCAAATGAGAAACTTATTATTTAACGATATCGTTTTCCCCGACATAATATATTTTTGTGTTGCTCTTTTAATATTTAAAGAAGTATATTGTGGTCAACACTAAAGAATTTTGTTTGTTACATTTTAGCAACGCGGTTTTACCGTTTTTTTCCCTCTAGGGTTTCTGTAAAGCAATAAATAAGTAACACTTGAAAAATTACAAAAGGCTGGAACGCTTATTGTTGCGCGTTGTAAAAAGGTTATGTGGAGCAAATATTTTTCGTTTCTGTTAAGGGATTAAAAGGATAAAATGTTTTTTTTTTTGGGTATATTTGTGTAGAACAATTCGTTTCAAAACCAATAATGTTTAATTATTGTTGTTCGTAAAAATACGTCGTTAGAAAATTGGTGTCATTCTGTAGGAGTTGTAACATAGAACTAAGACAAACTCTTAGAAAAATCATGGATTGCGACTGGTGCCAGAACAACTGTCTCGTCTGGCAACAAGTTTACGATATGAAAGCTCGTCTGCCAAGCGTAATAAATAGTGATTATGGCAAATACTCCCTTTTAGGGGAGGCGTCTATTAACGGGCTGATGATATACTGCTAACTATATTTAATATTTAATACAATATATTAACGTTATTTAAGGGGTGCCGTAGAAGTCGACTAAATGAAACTCCTAAAAAAACTCGGGGGTTCCGACAAGTGGAGAAATAGAAACGAAAATAGAAATTGACAACGATGATGAAGTGCTGTTTATAGTTTCGAAAAGCAAGCAAATATTTTATTTTCCCAAATGTATAGATAATACGTTGATTGGTCACAAGAAACAGTGTCTAATCGTAAGACGCAAAAGTCTAATATGGCATCGCCAACACATACATACATAGAGTCACGCCCCTTTCCCATTGGGGTAGGCAGAGACCACATCTTTCCACTTGCTACGATCTGACACACTTCTTTCGCTTCTTCTACTTTCATTAGAGTTTTGATACAAGCTCGGTGGTTGCTTACTTACTTTTGTAGTGGCCTTTTCTTAAAAAGACTTCGATCTGATCGTCATGATACGTTCGCCTACACCGACCCTACCTGCTACCGGCTCGCCCGGATTGCTAATCCGACCGCTAAACATACAAATTGCGGAAAATTCTAATTGGGAGAGGCTTATGTTGATCAGCTGATTAAAGGTCGATGATTATGTTGGTAAAATAGTTATAACTAATAGTAAATCTTAAATTTTGACTCATCTGTTTGCTATGAGACATAAATATCCTTCCTTCACGTTTTATATATTATTATTGCTTCTATACTTAATAGTAGTTCGGTAGGATAAAAAAACTCGTTTGATATTCAGTTTCATATTTAGAGATAGGTACTAGTGATGTTACGAATGTACATATGAAAGTATTCGCGAATGCGAATGCGAATATTATATTCTTAGGCATAATAGACGCTATTGAGAGCGCCCAATTTTGTTCTTTCGCTAAAAGTGCTTACAGTTAAATCAAATTAATCACGATAACTTTCTGCCTTAGACTGGCCAGCTAACAGCCTGGACCTAAATTCAATGGAACTTGTTTGATGCGAAGTAAATAAAAGGGTATCAAATCGATAATGTGGCTATTTAAAAGGATTTAAAAAGTTTTCTTACAAGTATGGAACTGTATAGCTGTTTAACTAAGTGTTAAAATTGATAGAGTCAATGCCTCGCCGGTGTAATTAATAAAAATGTATTCATTTGCATTTTTTCGTTTGCATGCTCTCACATAAATGCAATTTATTTACTCTACGTTTCATTTGAAACAATTCTCGAACAATTTATTAAACGTTTCTTATTATTTGTCCAGCTTCGTTTCTATTTTAATTTGTTACTATTGAATATAAATGATATTCGTAAATATACTTTGGGAATTTTTTCTTTTAAATTATTGTTACATAATTCAGTTTGCTTTATCTATGTGGCTTTTTTATGACATATCTAATTACTTATGAGAAGGAACACAAAAGTACATGTAACATGATTTTTATCAACAATTTGTGGAGCTGCATATCGTTCATAATTATATGACCATCATAAATAAATTAATATAAATTTTCATACAAGTGACTTATAAGGATATAGTTGAGCTATTTTTATTAAAAAGAGGATATTTTTTGTGTAAAGCGATCTTTTGTAATAAAATTTCGTTATAATGCTAATGTTTTTCAGGTAATTTTAATATTATTTACACAATTTTTATACGCAAAATCGAAGTACTTGTCTCATTCGCAAAATATCCGCATGATTTTCGCGAATGCGAATGCCAATATTCGTTACATCACTATAATTGAAATATAATTTAAGACGTTTAAAAACACTGTACTATTTACTTTATTGTATAAAATGAACACCATTATAATGTTTAATATAAATACATATAATCACGCCTTTTTCCCATATAAGGATGAGTAGTAGGCAGATACTACCCACGTAGCCCACTTTTCGCCCCCGGGGGAAACAAGACGTGTCGGGTGGCGAACCACGTCGCTGCTATTTTCGTTTTTAGGGTTCTGAAGTCAACGAGGAACCCTTATAGTCTCGCCATGTCCGTCCGTCCGCGGCTTAACTCGGCGACTCTTATAACTAGAAAGTTGTAAATCTGCACGGGTATACATATTAATCACGCCGATAAAGTGGTGAAATAAAAAATTAAAAAGAAATTCAGGTTATCTCCCCTACGCATAAAGAGGGTACGAATTTTGTTTTGCTCGTTTATCTCATGGTGTGGGATGTCGTTGGATAGGTCTTTCAAAAATATTGCGGATGTTCGAAGTCTATTTTTCGATTCAGGGAACCGTTTGCGAAACATAAAGTGCTATTATTTGTTAAAGTCACTGCCAGATAATTGGTTAATTTTGGATATACGAGTAGTAGTATATATAATGAATTTAAAGGAAAACTATCACGGCTAACTATGCTTTACCAGTTAACTAGTAATAGTAGACTAACTTATAAAATGTACTTGTAGTCGTATACATTTCATTGAAAATTACTTAGATGAAGTTGTTAGTTGTGTAAACAGCTAGTAAATAGAGGTTTATGAACCTTGTAAAACATCATGCAACGGCACCAACAGTGTCGTAGTAGGTTTTGTAAGTAATTTGTAATCGCATAACAGCCCTTGCATAATATTTGGAGACACTAATGAATATTATTTCAGAGTATCAAACAAAAACCTTCCTAAGTCCGCATATTGTGACGGGTAACTACGGAACCCTACACTGCGCTCTGCCCGACACGCTCTTGGTCGGTTTTTGAAGTTCCCCAAAACAAAACAGATAGTGATTTAAAAAAAAAAAACTTTTATTTAGGCATAATTAATTTTACGATTTTTCACAATTTCGTCAAAATTCTTTTTCGTACGGCTAATTAAGGTTTACTTGTGACTGTGGTAACATAAAAAAGATTTCTTGTAGAAATGTTGATAAAAATGATTGCATCAGAAAACGTGCGGAATGGCACAGACATATATTTTTTATAACCGCATCATTAGTAACACGTTTTCATATTCAAGGCCTTTAAAAATAAACAGACGCATCGATATTACGACTTATGAACGCAATATTTATGAGCAAGCTAGAAATTAATCGTATTATAATTAAGATTTATAGTATACTAGATGATGCCCGCGAATTCGTCGAAGTTCGTGGGAACAAATTGATTTTCCTTGTTAAAAAGTATCCTATGTCGTTTCCAGACGCAAGTTACCACTGTGCCAAATTTCGCCGAGAACGGTTTAGCGGTGGAACCGTGAAAATGTTACAAACAGACAAAAGGACAGAGAGTTCCTTTCGCATTTATATTATATTAGTTTAGATTAAGAGAACTATTTAAACGATCGTAAACAATGATGACCAAAATGCAAATTAAAACCGCTCGTGACAAGTTCTGGATAGCACCTAATTTCTACAGTTTTTAAGATTTTACGCAGGGGCCCTAAATATTTACGAAATAAAAAGTAGCTTAGATTGCTCTGTGAAAAGTCCTCTACTTGCCTGTCAAATCTTCGAGTCCCGACTAATTTGATTCAGCCGTTTCGGATATTAACCCGGACAAACAAAAAGACAGATAAAAATTTTCAAAACGCGTGTTTCGAGTTTGTGTGAAGATTAAGAAAATCAAGAAAAAGTTTTAATTGAAATATCGCAGACTGTCCAGAAGCTAGAACCTGCTGAGCCACGCAAGTTCATTTATTGCTGTAGATGTATTTATTGATCTGAAGGTATTAATTTTACTAAATATGGATTTTAACTGTATGATACATTAAGACGTTACTATGTCTAATATGTCATGTTTACAATACTACTATAGTCTTTTATACATCTTGATTTGGCTTCGTTAATAATGTGATGTTAAGGATAGTATGAAGTGAGAAATAAACATTTAAGATTAAACAAAAACTACAGTCTACATAGCAGCTACAGGTTTTACCTAATTTTATCTTAAACACTATTATGCTAATAGAGGAACAGCTCAAAATTGCCCCACTGTCGAGCACCGGCCTCCTCACAACTTTTTTTTATTATGATTTCTTGGGCCGGAAAGAGTATCACTCCAGTGCATGTTCGAAAACGTTAAATGTCGTCGAAATATTTATTTCTTAGAAAGCTTGAGATCTAATTTATTAGTTATGGGATTTTTTCGTCCGTTCGATCCGTGTGGCGTCGCAAGAATTTGTTATCAAATCTGATTAAATTGTGGAGATGATCATGAACATGGTAAAAATTAAAGTAACAGCCCACTTATGTACCACTGCAGAGTACAGGCCTTCGCTCATTTTTGAGAGGGCTTTGGAGCTGGGAAGTGTCCGCTACGCTGCTCCAATGTAAACTGGCGGACTTCACACGTCTTCGATATATTTTTATTTCCCAGATATGCAGGTTTCTTCGCCGCTGAGCACGTGGTAAATCAGCACTTAAAATCGCAGATAAAATTTAAGAGGTGCCGGGATCGAACTCGGGTCACTCGCGTACTATGAAATTTTAGGCAAGCCGCCCGGCCCCTGAACATAGTACTGAACACACACTGCAACTTCTTAGAGCGACGAGACTTCACTTCAACATTTGTGTTTTAATCAATTCAGGTTTTAATTTATATTTCAGTTTGCTCTACGTAAGAGAGACCATATTTCACATTCACAATGTAGCTTGTACTCGTATACTCCTGCATCTTGCAGAGCGATATTACATTTGACGGATGGTAACAATCCGTAAATAAGTAAGATGTGGTCTCTGCCTACCTCTTTATATGGTAAAATAGGCATGATTATAGGTATGTATGTAGTTTCATTCCATGAATAATGTTCGCGTAAATATCAGAAATGTTTTTATGGACCAATAAAAGTGTCATCAACAGGCATAATGATGTACAACCAATCCATTGTATAATTTTCCTTCTACATTATATATGTATGTACATAATAGGTATACATACATTCAAAGTTGTTCAATGATCTTTTAAGAGAACAATTCTAACATATTTTTTATGAAAGAAAGTGTCAAGACGGGCAAAACGTTCACCTGATGGTATT
This sequence comes from Luehdorfia chinensis, assembly GCA_019845155.1. Classification (NCBI taxonomy): domain Eukaryota; kingdom Metazoa; phylum Arthropoda; class Insecta; order Lepidoptera; family Papilionidae; genus Luehdorfia; species Luehdorfia chinensis. The sequence goes on from JAHVAK010000292.1 coordinate 134,565, forward strand.
GGAACGTCTGCCCATCACAGATCCTATGCCACCCAGAATATTTCTGTGTGGGGCCACACTGTTACCCGGAGACAGCAGTTCGTAAGTCTCACATGCCCAGTGATTACAGTAGCTCTCAGTGCCCTACACACCGAAACAGGGTAATTTTTTCATATTACTGATCCACGGCCCTGAAACGAAAGTTCAGCTGTGAGCTTACGATGATCGGCAGCGATCATGGTTTCACAGGAATGTTAAGCAGGTGACAGCCACAGCGGGAAACAAAATCTTAAATTAATTTCCGAGAACCTCTTAAGCTCGGTAATAGTTCACCCAACTCCCAAGTGCACTTTATCAATGTAGCTGAGCGTTGGCGTTTGAACTGTAATGCTTCGTAGAAATGCTAGTAACTTTGCAATACCTGTTGATTACGCTGAACACGGCATTCAGCATAACTTAAATAATTTGTGTGAAAAGTTCATTCGCATTATAAATGCGATATTTGGTTCTCAGTTCATTTAATTTTATTGAAGTTTATTTATTAATGTGCATACATTTATTCGCATGTTTGTACGAAATTTGGTAATGCAGTTTGCCCTTATTTACATTTCTTTACTAACTAGTAATGAAAAAAAATGATGCTCCACATTAATTTCACATTCACTACTCAAGTGCAAGTGAATTTGTGTTTTTGCGCAAATGTTGGCTCTGGCTGTGATTCGAACCCAGTAGCGAGAAGTCTGGTACTTACCATTAGGCTACGCTATACTATAATTTATTGTTTCTATAATAACAAATTATGGCTAGAAACTAAAAATTCATTTCACTGTTGAAGTCGTAAAATATGATAACACTGTTTATGTTAATTAAGAAAGTTAAACAATTGTACCACTTCACAAAATGTTAACAATAAAGATTGTATACACCTGGTGCATCAAAACATACAGGGCATATTAGGCAAGGAATTAGAAAATGAATTATTTTTAAATAGCTATCATATTCATGTTTTGTGTATAACTGAATATAATTGGTTATAAGACTATAATTTCATGTTTAATTTCAGTAATAACCAGATGGTTAGTTCCTTCAATAGAGGAAAAACCTTTACGCGGTGGCTTCTTGATACTATTAAATAAATCATTGCGATTTAAGGAACGTAAAGACATTGTGAGCCTCTCTGTTGAGAGAACTATAGAAATGGCCTGTGTTGAGCTTGAGCACATCATAGTTGTCAGCGTTTCCATTAGTCTGCGTTAACCATTCAGTAAAACTCTCTCCTTGAACAGTCGCAAGACTTTTAATGAATGGGCGACAGTAGGAATTCATAGAAGTAGGCAAAGGTTGTAAGAAATTTACCATGCAAAGTCATACAACCATAGCAAGACATTCGTAGAATATGTTAAAAATTATTCAAAATTATTCAAAATTATTTAAAAAAGTATGCTCCGCAGCCCAGTCTATACACTTAAGCAATAATATAAGCGGCGGATAAAATAAAAATGACTTGGAGTATTATTAACAGTGAAACGGGGAAAGTCAAGGAACGCAACTCTAATTACAAATTAAATATTAACAACAAGCTTTTGACATCTGATCATGATGTTGCCACAGCTTTTGAAAAGTTTTTTACTGAAATTCCTATTTTGACAACCAAATCATTAAATTCTTCCCCTACTGCCGCTGAGACATTATTAAAACAAAATGTAACTTCTTGTACAAAATATTTTTAATTTCATTTCGTAGATTCAAACGATATTTTATATAATTTTAAGACATTGATTATAAGAGAACCGCAGATCTATGGGGTCTATCTGTTGAAGTCAGTACGTCTATTATAGATATAATTCCACCTCAATTAGCCATAATATTTAATTCTAATATTGAATTAGGTGTATTTCCTGATTTATTGAAACAAAGTAAAATCATACCTTTATTTAAATCTGGTAGTACATCGGACCCCTCTAACTTTAGACCTATTTCTGTACTACCAACATTAAGTAAAATTTTTGAAAAAAATATTCTTAATCAAATGTTAAAACATTTTAATTTAAGTACATAAATTGTTTCACAAAAACCAATTTGGTTTTACAAGGGGTCGTTCTACAACCGATGCCGGTGTTGAACTAATTAAGTATATATTCGATGCCTGGGAGAATTCACAGGTTGCCTTAGGTGTTTTCTGTGATCTTTCTAAGGCCTTCGATTGCGTTCATCATGAAACACTCATCAGGAAACTACATCATTACGATATAAGAAATTCTGCACATAACCTTCTAACTTCATATTTGAGCAATAGAACGCAGAAAGTAGTTATTAATAGTACGAGTTCTTCCGGGTCAGCAGTATCTATAGGTGTGCCGCTGGGTTCGATTCTCGGCCCATTTCTATTCCTAATTTACATTAATGACTTACCTTACCTTGTAGGGGATAATCATAGTATAGTATTATTTGCTGATGAGACATCATTGATTATCAAAATAAAACGTCAACTTTTATTATATGACGACGTGAATAATGCTATTTCAAGAGTAGTAATTTAGTTTAACGTTAACAATTTGCTTTTAAATGGCAATAAAACTAAATGTATAAATTTTACAACACCAAATGTTAAACGCATGGATGTAAATGTATTCGTAAATGGGGAAGATTAGGCGCCTTGTGGATACCACTGTCTTTCTTGTAATTACTCTAGACGCGAAACTTCAACGGGGCCCCCATATATCTAAACTAGCAAGTAGACTTAGCTCTGCAGCTTATGCTGTGAAAAGAATTATACACTTGACTAATGTTGAAACTGCTCGATTAGTTTATTTTATTTATTTTCACAGCATAATGTCTTATGGTAATTTCATCTATCACAAGTCAACTACTGAACATATGCCTCCCCCATGGATAGCTACAAAAGTTGCACACGCTTGGCAGGCGGGTTGGCAACCGCAGTTTATTTATTCAGATTTTCCAGGAAGATGCTGCTGCCCATCTCCTGGTTTTTATTTCCCTCTGTCGACTTTTACGGTGGTAGATTCTCTTAGGCCGCTACCAAACTGTACCTATTACAAAATAATAAGCACAATGTTTCTTTATAACCGTGTGAATCAATCTTTTACACTTTAACACTTGGGTGCTGCATGGGGTACTTTCTGTGTCCGATCTCTACAACAACCGAAAACTAAATAAAATCCTTCACAGATGAGGTCTGTCAGAACTATCCGGACTATTCCGAACCGAGAACTACTAAAACTATTTACATGAATTTAACACAGGTTATAGACAATAACTTAATGACCTCGTGTTTGTTTCACCGGTTCCGAAGTTACGTGTAATTTTTCAATAACTTTCAGAAGCTTTGTTTTCTTTCTTTATACTTTGTCTTAAGCTGAATGAATAGATTATGGTTGGAATTTAATTAGGATTTAATCGTTCTCTATGGATTTTCACCGGAATTGAAATATGATCGCAGAGTGCATTGAGTATTCTACTTCTAAATAGAATAGATTAAGTTCTAGTCTCAATAGTATACTGAATCACTAGAGGACAGGTTGGACTCAAGTCTCCTGAAACACTGGATATGGTCTGTTTATTTTAAATACAATGTAGTTGTTTCATATATTATAATTAAATATTAATTAAATATACATTACATTGTAGCCGTAAATTTACAATTTTTTTTTTACTAACACGCATTGACATACCTTCGGGCTTTTATATGACCTGTAAAGAAAACTGGAAATAAAAAACCCTCTTTTTTAGTTACTCCATATCAGTTATTGTGTAGTAAATATTGTCCTATAATTTGCGTATATTGCACAGTTTTCGCCAATAAACGATACTGTGACATAAAGATGACGCCATGTTCAATAACTGGAAAAATACGATCTGATTAAAATAATTTGCATCTTATTTACAATTCTTGTTAAAACATTTTTGTAATTAATTCCAATGTTTAATAATCTAATAGGGTACTTAAACGAAAGCACTTGTAAGTCGGTGCTAAAGGAAGTTCGTTTCGGCGTTGTAAAAGCCTCTAAACGTTTCGCCTTTTTTAAGTAACGTTGTTTTTTTTTACTTTTTCGTATTTTTTGTTCGGTATAATTGCAGCTAAAAGGAATGCTTTTACTTTTGGCAAATTCAAAACTGCCCTCGTTTTGAAATTAAGCATTTTATTTTTAAATATTCCGAGAATTTTATGCCCGAAAAAATTGTTTACATGTTTTTTTAAAGGTGATAAATAAACATACAGTCCAAACGGTGGTAATTAGTTACTGCGGAATATGGGGAGTGCTGATATTTTTTATTTCATTTGCTGATACTTTATGCTGGTATTCTGTTTGTCCTGCAGTATGGCTCTAGCATGTACAAAATATATTTTGATTCTTCTTCTTCAGCCTGTAAAAATTCCACCCTTGTGGGCTATATGACTATAATTGGATGTCGATCGCAATATTAGCCACTTCGCACCTATAATTGTCACCGGGTTTAATAAATCTGATAAATTTAAGATGGCTATACCGATATCAATTGTAGCCATATGATTTTCCTGGCATTTTGTTTTGTTTTAAATATGAGGAAGTGATGAGACGAGCAAGACGGTTACCTAATGGTAGGTGTAACGTCTGCCCATAACAAATGCTTTGTCACCCAGAACATTTATGTGTGGCACCACACTGCGCTCGTGCCGCTGTGGCATCAGGTCGTACATCTCATATGCCCAGTCATTACACTGGCTCTCAGTGCACTTCATATCAAAACACAGTAATGTTTGCACATTACTGTTTCACGGCAGAAAAACTGGCCCTGCGGTGGTACTTACCTAGACGGGTTCCTGCATAGGAATCCTACCCACAAATTAGTCGTTTAATAGAATTTAAGGACACATGTAAAATGAAATGGGCTGTCAAATTCTCTAAATCCACTACCATATGGATTTTTGAGTTATATATTTATCACTAGAATTATTTTGATTCGGCGGACCCACTCCTATCATCCATACTAATATTACTCGTATAAATCCGAAAGTAACTCTCTGTCCCTCTGTCTGTTTGTTACCCTTTCACGGCTCAACCGCTGAACCGATCTTGACGAAATTTAGCACAGAGATAGCTAGCTCCAGGATGGAGACGGACATGGGGTAATTTTTATTCCGGAAAATCAAATAGTTGCCACGGGATATTTAAAAAACCTTTATCCACGCGGACGAAGTCGCGGGCATCTGCTAGTAATTTTATATAGAGCGTTGCACAAATTATTTAGTATTTCTTTTAACTTATGTTTTTGGATTATTATATATCAAACGTTTATAGCACTAGACTATGCGACGTTATGTTTCTTATCAATTTTCAAGACGTACAAATCTCTTGTCCGCTGAATCAGATGATAACTAAGAAAATATGCAAGCATTACTGTGTTTCTGTCTGAAGGGCACTGAGAGCTAGCGTAATCACTGGGCATATGAGAGTTTAGAACTAATGTCTCAAGGTGCCGGGCGCAGTGTGGTGCTACACAGAAATATTCGGTGTAACACACCATCTGTTATGGGCAGACGTTGCACTTACCATCAGGTGAACGTTTTGCTCGTCTCGTCACTTTATCCCATAAAAAAAATCTGAAGTGAAAAAGTTATTATTCTCTGTTTAATTAATAAAATATAATTATATTAAAACTAATTACACTTGCAAATATTTATGTAAAATGTATAAAAAAGAAGTTTACGGTGAATAAGCATATTTATATACTCACAAAAAATTCTTACACATGTGTTGCATTTGTTTAAAATGAATTATTAATCATCTGCGAAAGTAGGTAATCATCTCTGTCCCCGTGTCTGTTTGTTACCGTTTTCACGGTTATACCGCTAAATCGATCTAATCGGAATTTGACACAGAGATAGCTTGCATCCTGGAGACGGACATAGGTTAATTTTTATCCCCGAAAATCAAATAGTTCTAACGCGATATTCAAAAAATCTATGTCGACGTGGTCGAAGTCGCAGTCATCGGCTAGTATTTTATATACTACACGTAATGACAGTTAACTATACTTATTAGTAGTAATAAGTATAGTTAACTGTCATTACGTAAGTCATCAATACTTATTAGTATAGTTAACTGTCTCAATATACATGAGTTGTTAAATAAAGTATTAACTTAATTGATTGCAATATTAAATTTCCTTTCGTTTATTTTCATTTATAGTTGTTTTCCCGATTGTCGAATTGTATGCAATATAAATAACAAATGAATGACGTCAAATAGATAGTCGCAGTAAATTAGGATTCAAGTTGCGGTCTGTGTGATACGAACGAATGGGCGACTCGGGATTCGACGTGCTCGAGAAATCTTGGTTGTATTCCATTACTCACCCTGTCATGTATGCTTAAATTGAAAAGCTATTAATTCTCATTGCGCATCTAAACTTCTGAATAGTAGTAAATACTGGTAGTAATGGTAATAAATAGTAGACAATGGTATTAAATTCACTGGTGGTAGGATTCCTATGTAGGAATCCGTCTAAGTAGGTACCACCCCAGGGCCAGTTGTTCTGCCATGAAGTATTAGTATGCAAACATTACTTTGTTTCGGTTTGAAGGAAACTGTGAGCCAGTGTAATATCTCATATGCCCACATGAGATTTAAGAACTGATGTCTCAGGGTGACAGGCGCAGTATGGTGTCACACAGAAATGTTCTGGATTACACAGAATTTGTTATGGGCAGACACTGCACTTACCATCAGGTGAACGTTTTGCTCGTTTCATCACTATATCCAATGAAAAATATGTTGTGAATGTAATTGTCCAATAGTTTATTGCGGTATTACTGTGTGCGTACGTACATTTTTTTAATAGAAGAGGGGGGCAACGAGCAAGCTGCTCACCTGATGGTAAGTGATCATCGCCGCCCATAAAATAAAAAAGTAAAGTAACAGCCTATAAATGTCCCACTGCTGAGAACAGGCCTCCTCTTATTTCTGAGAGGGTTTTGGAGCCGGGAAGATTCCTTCACGCTGCTCCAATGCGGGTTGGCGGACTTCACATGTCCTCGAAATATTTCTATTCCTCGGACATGCAGGTTTCCTCACGATGTTTTCCTTCACCGCTAAGCAGGTGGTAAATAAGCACTTAAAATTGTATCCTTATTTTTTGAGGTCCTGGCACCGGGGTTCGAACCCAGGTTATTCGCGTAGTATGAAATTAAACGTGAGCACCAGGCCCCTGAGCTATTTTACTTATTAATGAATAGCTTGTCAGTCTTCTCGTATGTAATGTTGGTTCCCGCTGGGATTCGAACCCAGAGGCCGCGGCATAGAAGGTACTGTGACCGCTAGGCGACGCGATCGTCAAAACTAGAAAAAACATTGCAATACTGTTGGAAGCTATCAACTGCTCGGGAGATACTCGTATTATAGTGCCACCAATGTCTGAGTTTGCTCGCACGCACCTACTCATCCTAACGTTCAATCCTACGTAACGCTCTTACGATAAGATCGTAGGTGGGACACGATGCAGTGTTAAAGGCACAGAGAGAATCTCAACACAATCAAACCCGGAAACCTAAAGTTTGCCTTTAAGTAGAGTCTCCGGCGATCGATTTGTGGTGGAAAATCGATCGAAATATACCGAACCTAAATTCCACAAGTTATTTCGGTGCTTCACATGCTTACTCGCCGCTCTTGTATAATGAGTAAGGAAAATATTCCAAAAATATGCATACCTGATTCTTTTTAGCTGTTTGTAAGACTGTAAATTTGTAAAGGCTGATTATTTAAATTTGTTTTATTATTGATAGGATTAATAATTGATAGGATAACTTGAATATAAGCTTTAAAAGTTTTGACTTCAAATAATAAACACAGTAATTCTTAATCATGTTGACAAAAGTTTAATCAAAGACTGAGACGTTATACTAATCTAGTTGAAACTTGAGACACTATTCTGTAATAGTGGTAGGGCAAGGCACGTCCGGCTCATAGCTGTTGTATATAACTTTTAATGAAATTCTCGCAGAGTACATAAAACTACGTGACGAGAAATCTATCGGAACTCTCGAATAATTTGTGGCCAACACAGGGTTGACGTTAAAAATGTATTTTTTAAATTGTATGTATTACAACCTATCTTTTACAACATAGATTATTTTCATAACACTAATTTGTAGTTTATTTTTGACTATACTGATTGGGAAGAAAAAAGTCTCAGCCCTAGGAAGAGCCAGTAAGAAACTGAGCGGGCTTTTAAAAAATATTTTTTAACTATTTTACACACATCACATTATATTAGGTGCATATTAAAAGTTAAAATGAATAAACGAAAATTTTTGTCGTAAATCATAAACTGCCCCTGCGAAAGAACTGATTTCATGAAGTTGAGCCAATTTTAGTAGCGAGTTTGTTCATTGTATTAACATTGCGAACATCACTTTTTTAGTAATTTCCATATGTATGGTTTAAATACATTTTTTATGAATTAATTTATTATCGATATATTTATATAATTTTTTATATTATTTTTGAATTTCTTAATTAATATTCCTACTATTAGCACTATTAGTGGTAAGTACTATGTACCACGTAGACAAAATACTTGGTATAAAAACATTGCATGTGTTAACTTGTAGTACCCAATTAATGCAGTCAGTTGGTATAAATATAGTATGTCACGATTATTGAGCTATAAATAGTTAGAATAAAAATGGTTTATTATTGAGTTACTTTTTAATTGAATGATATATTATTATTGCATTTCTTTATTAATATTCAATTCTACAAACTCCCGGTACCACTAAGTAGCCTGTAGATAATATAATTTATGTATTATATCACAATCGATAGCTATATCATGATTTATAATAAGTTTTATTTTTTATTACATGGTGTGATAACTAAAAAAGGGCACACTATTAGTATTAAAATAATTTATCATTATTTATATTAAAATGGCGGCGACGTGGTTCGTTACTCGTCACGTCCCGTTTCCCGCAGGGGCGAAGGGTGGGCTGCATGTGGGGCCTCTGCGTACTAACCCCTTATATATATATATTATTTTAATATTGTGTCCTTTATTTTAATGCCCTTATTTTAATACTAATAGTGTGTCCTTTATATTTTTTGGATTAAGTGATGAAACGAGCAAAACGTTCACCTGATGTTAAGTGCAACGTCTGTCCATAACAAATGCTGTATAACCCAGAAAATTTCTGTGTGACACCACACTGTGCCCATCACCCTGAAACATAAGTTCTTAAGTCTCATATGTCCAGTGATTACGCTAGCTCACAGTGCCCTTCAAACCGAAACACAGTAATGTTTGCACACTAGTGCTTCACGGCAGAATAACTGGCTCTGGGGTGGTACCTGCCTAGACGGATTCCTGCATAGGAATCCTACCACCAGTAAATGGGAAAAAGTTATATGGGATAAAGGCGTGACTGTATGTATGAATATATCATTATTGCAGCCATCAGTCATCGCTCTGTCTAGTGGGGAGTCACCACTGCGTTTGTCGGTACGAGGTTGCCACTCGAGAACCTTTTCCTCCAAATGGTTATAGGTTTTACGAGCTGTATGGCCAGTCCATTGTCACTTTAGCTTGCTGTTCTATAGGACTATGTCGGTAACTCTAGTTCTGTTGCGGATACTATCGTTACGTATTTTATCTCGCAGGGAAACAGTGTTCAACAGCGACTTTGAGCTTCCTCACGCGGCCTTCTGTGAAGGACCATGACACTACCAACATGTTCTGTTTGAAGACTTTTGTTTTGTGACATTAAAGTATACTCTACGAGAAGATGAGACGCAGTTCTTAGACGCTGCCCAGTCGCGTTGGATCCGTCGATTGACCTCATAGTCATCGTTGGACTTACCTAGTCGAACAATCTGACCTAGGTATACAGAATCGTAGACAATAGAGCATAGTGTTCCCTGCAATAACCGGTATAGGTATGGCATCGACGTTAGAGATGATGTTTGTCTTTATCATGTTCATTTTAACAGCAGCGTCAGTAGCGTCTCCCAACGGGTAAGACACTACTGACGCCGTTGAGTACAGTGCAAAGGTAAGTGATATATTTGCCATGGACTTTACTACCGTTTCTTTTCCAGACCAGACCATAATATATATATGAGTAAAAATAATTTTAAATCTATAATAATTTTATAGATGTGTACCTTGCTGTTAATACCTCAGTAATTTTTCAACTTTAATCAGAATTGGAGGTCAAAGAACTAAAAATTTGATTATTATGATAAACAACTTATGGAAGAATTTGTAGTTTTTAAATAATTAAAGGATAGTGTTCAGAGTATTGCACTTCTATTTCTACTATTCTATTTCGCAGGACCTGGGTAAGTATCCCGCACCATTGTGTAAAAACAAAACACATCGTGCTTGTAACCTTTGACAGTAAAATGCGCGGTAAAAAATATAACTTATTAAAAAAAACCGCTCAAGTGCGTGTCGGACCACGCACAGTTAAGGGTTCCGTAGTAGGGAAGAGCGTGTAACCGAAAATATCACATATCTCACACATCTTATTTAAACCAATTTTCTTTGAAAGCGTTTTCTAGTTTCTACCACCTTATTTTATTTTTCTTTTTACGACTTTTATTTTGTTTTCCAGTATAACTACTTTACAGCATTTTTATAACCCTCTTAGCGGATGTAATATTCAAACTAAACACTAAACGTAATTAAACCTTGAATAGCCTAGCCTAACTGCATGATGTGGTGCGGAAATGGCGTATCCGGGTCACGGCTGTTTGCTTAGTTTTAATAATTTCTTAAAAAACTTCATAATCAGCAGCATCGTGTCGAGGAGTAACTTGGTTTGAGTTTTAAATAATTTGTTTTTTGTCATTAATAAATATGTGTATATTGTTTCGAATATTACAACTAGCGTAAAAGTTATTAGACAATACGTTTTCGCAGACGCGTCAGGTTATTTTTTAATTAATTTATTTTATATCTCAGTAAGTAATAATTTGCCAATCTAAAAAACAGTTTATCGGAAGCAGTTGTTGTGGATACAAAATTTATGCAATTGAACTATATCTATAATTTGATAGAAAAAAAACAACATATCTCCGCGTAATTAAAAATAAGGCAACAGAACATCAATTATTATTTTGTGGTCCCTAACGTCAATGCCTTTTTTTATTGACCGTACAGCAAAGTTTTATAAAAAAATGTTTTGGAAACGAAACTTTCTAAACAGCTATCCCGTCGCTTTATCTTGACTTATTGCACTTTAAAGTTTTAAAGTATGAAGAATGATAGGTCAGTGCACAGAACCACTCGAGAAATTATTACGTGCAGAGTTCACCATAGATAAATAATTGTAAGTGTATTTTTAAACCTACAATTTGAAACGTCTGCTTTGTATTAGTTGTTAACCTTTGTAAACAGCTGCTCAGGTCCTACTTTATTTTTAAAAATAAAAATAGAGAACATTAAAATGTAATACTTTTATTTTACGCGTTTTGATATTTCTGAACGAATTCCTCCCCCGTCCTGACCAACTTTCGACCACTACGGTAACTTCTGAATCCTGCCGAAAGCAGAAGGTTTGGACATTACTAAGATGTGGCTCTGAAACCGAAGCCTTCTACAGAGCTGTGGGGTTGTAAAGCTGCTCTAGAGACATTGTAGTTCCACAAGTGAACGCGCACAGACGAATGCTTACTCACTGTAACCTACATACAGTCATGTCCTTTTTGCCATATTAGAGGTAGGCAGAGGCCACACACATAGACTACTTTTCGCCCTCGCGGGAAAAGTGACGGGTGGCGAACCATTTTGGTAGGAGTCAAAAATTCTTGCTCCCCGTTGCGTTCCCACGAACAGTATAGTGAATTGCATATGTATTATACTTATGGTATTATTCTGCACGAAGGCTGTCCGTACAATACCTAAGTCGCCTGTTACGACAACTCGGTAGAAAAAGAGGTAGGTGCTATTCTACTCTGACGGACATCTATCGCCTATACCTAACCTAACCTTTTTTTACATGGAGAAACGCCTTACGTATAACCGCCTTCACGGGGGGAAGGACGGGTTATGTCGGACTTGCACCGACTAAAACCCCACGGTGTTCCGCCTCCGCCGCATGTTAGCTGGGCCACGGGAACTCTCGCGCACCCATCCGCGACTCCACGGGCGCCGGCCGCCTTTTATCGGCCCCTCCTCAGGCCGATGCCTCAGGCCGACCATATGGGCTCCTCTTAGCTTCACCGTGGGTGACCAAGCCATGATTACTAAGCCCCCCCGCCACGACACGGCGAGAACCGGGGGGGGGGGGGGGGGGCTAACCTACGCGCACCTGATACAACACTCATGCGATAAAATTGGAAGCAGAGTCAGAAACACAGGAACAATCACCAAACAAAAGAAACCGAAAACCATTATTTGTGGTTTTGCAGAAATGACTGCTCCGTCTGAGATTCATTAGCATTAATAACAGAAATATTTTAAAATACATTTTTAAACTCCAAAAAAATCTGTTTTTTGTTTAAATTATTCAAAAAAAGTTCTTAAGGGTAGGAAGGAGACAGGTATATTATAAAAATGTTAACAAATAAATATCTAATATTGATATTTACTGAAATTTGTCACTAAAACGTAAACTGTTATTAATTGATCTCTACTTTGGACGCTTCGTAAGGTTACAGCAGTATTAATTGCCGGCTACAACATATTTACGAGTGTAACATATTTATCCATATTAATACGTAACTATATTTTCCCTGTTACAATCGATAGTAAAATAAACTTAAATGTCATTTGCGTGCCAACTTCAGTTTTTATCGCTCGATGGTATAGTTATGTACAGTTAAGTAACGTATCATCCTGTAAATTCTCCCACACCTGATTCCAGGTCCCTTCTCATTTCTGAAAGAGTTTTGGAGCTGGGAAGAACCCGACACGCTTCTTTATTGCGGGTTGGCAGACTTACATGTGGTAGAAATTTCTGTTATTTCTTAGTAAAACCGGTTTCCTCGTGCTGTTTCTCATTACATATACCGTCGAGGACTCGGTTTTTTTTATTGTATATGTTGATGAAACGAGCTAAACTTTCACCTGGTGTAAAGTGCAAGTCTACCCAAAACAAATGATATGTCACTCAGAACGTTTCTGCGTGAACAAAATTCAAACCGAAACACAGTAATGTTTGCACACTACTGCTTCACGACGGAATAACTGTCCCAGCTAAACGGATTCGCGCATAGGAATCCTACCACCAGTTGGATATCATAACGAAATTAAATGATAACTAAGTAAAGTAACTAAGAAATGTAACTAAAACACGTCTTAAAACGAATGTTGCAGTAGACTCTGATGTTACGGCGTCTTAAATTCAAATAATGAAATATCCATGTACCTTATACTCTCTGAGCCTTACGTGTTTCTCCAGATAGTTTTAAATAATGCATATCGAGTGTCTTTTTCTTAGCTGACCATTGATCTTAATTGCATTTTAAATCGTTTGAATATTAGTCATTGTAAAGAATTGAAAAAACGAAGTCCTATCAAAAATATCAAAATATGTGCTAAGTCTCCCAACCTAGCCTCTATATTGTAAAAAGTTGTGAAATCCTATGTTGGGCAATGTCTGCAATTTTCACATAATTTAATCGCCAATTCCAACATTTTGTTAGTAATTAAGATACATTTCCCACTTATTTGCATATTTTTAGTTATGAATGTTTCAAAGAAGGATGAGAGTCTAAGTAGCATGCGCCAGTATTTTTAGTTTTAATTTTTATCCAAGTTTTCTTCGTATTCCATTTATTAATTAAAAGTCAATATTGGAAAGATCGTCTAAAAGGCAAGTTCATCTAGAGGCTGTAACTCCAGTTTTTATTTAAACTTCCGTTTTTGATTATACATTTTACAACTCAATCTATAAAACGGTCTTGTGATGCCAGCTCTAACTGAGAATCATAGATGTCGGTTACAGATATTTTGGGTAAACATTGTCAGCTTTTTCAACTTTGAGTGTAACGTCTCTCAGAAAAAATAAAAGATAACTGTAAAATCGTAGGATTTTCTGGAATTTTTGTGTCACTTTAATTTCTTAATAATTAATGGCTATAAATTTCTTAAACTATAATATAGTTGCACAGACCGTCTAGCATGCATGAGTAAAGTTCATCCGAATTAAAGCCAGTGGATGAAGCCGATCAGATAGGACATGGTCGTCGACGATTCGAGCCGGTCTTCTTTGAATGCGATCTAATGGAAGGAGCTGACACTGGGGCATCTACATATAACATAAGAAATACCGTTGAAGTCGAGATACTGATTATTGAATACTAAAATTTAAATATTGATTTTGTTAATTGCTATAAATCAGTTTAAAAAGTGATACTATATTTTGTTAAATTCAATGAAGAAAATTAATAAATTCATATATATTTTCATAAATGTTTACAACCGCTTAGGCAAAGATATGAAAAAAAAGATGCTAAACATAAGAAAATTTGTAACAACTTCAGAGTGCAACCATGTTGATAAGTGCAAAAATTTTTAACACTATTTTCATAAGATTTGTCTCACAAATTATGGTTTTACCACTACTAGATGGATTAGCCTCAAACTACACGAAAAGCCCGTCTACACGCGAAGTCTATAAAAATACCTATATTTTAATGGTAACTGAGGTTAATCCAATTTTTGTAGCTTAATTTAGTGTGCAGCTTTAACCATAACAGTTACTGTAGAATGTGTATATCCATTAATTAGATTCAGTTGAATATAAATGTTACTTCGACACATAGACCTTACTGTTAATAATATTACGCTTCTAAAATATTTACCGAAACAACATGCATATTTTAGTCATAACATCTAATATGTATACTTAAATAATAGTTTATATGCTCTCCGTGCGACTAAATTAAGCGTTTCACTGGTACACTTCAGCACTGTACAGTAAGCTCTTAATCGTAAGTGACGCAGAGTATTATCAGAGGAGCAATTAGTGGGAGGACAAAGCACTATTAGGATTATGCAAACTACCTGAGGCCTGCATTTCTTTATCAAATTAACAAATGCATTTGTATTATTTCTAATTTGAATAAATGCTTGTATTTGTAATAAATATGAACATGTGATGCTCACTAATAAACAATTTTTATATTTTTTATTATTGCCTTTTTCTTGGATGATGATAACCCATGGGAATGAGGTGATAGCTGCCAAGCTATTTCTACATTTATAAAACTGCTGTATTTGCATATTTAAAACGATTGAAAAAAAATCCCGCTGGGTTTCTTACTGGTTCTTCCCAGGACAGTGGCATTTCTTTGCAAACCAGTGTAGCTTAAAAAATGACGTTCAATGAGTATTATGTAAATGATCCATATTGAATAAAAAATATTCAATTTTATTCTATTTTACTATATTCTTAACAACCGGTTCTGGATCGTCTTCGCTGTCAATGTGTTTTGAATTAATCAAAGAAATATTTTTAAACTGAAGCAGCAGTGATTGCTTTGCACTAAGTCAATCATCATCATCATCATCATTTCAGCCTGTCACGAGTCCACTGCTGAACATAGGCCTCCCCCACAGATTGCCGCAATAGTTTGTAGCTCTCATTTTGGGGTGATTTTGCTTTAGTTGCCACGCTTGGCAGGCGAGTTGGCAACCGCAGTTTATTTATTCAGGTGCTCCAGGAAGGAATATGCTGATGCCCATCTCCTGGTTTTTATTTTTCCTCTGTCCACTTTTACGACACCCACGGGATGATATGGGTCAGTCGGTTATTTTCAAGACGCTAAAAAATGTTTTTTTTTTATTGGATAGATATCGAAACGAGCAAAACGCTCATATGATGTTTTTTTATGGAATAAGCAAACTAGCAAGCGGCTCACCTTATGGTAAGTGATCACCGACGCCCATGAACATCTACAATACCAGAGGAATAGCAGATGCGTTGCCGGCCTTACCCTTTACCCATAACAAATGCTATGTCACCCATAACATTTCTGTGTGACACTACACTGCGCCCGTCGCCCTGAGACATCGGTTCTTATGTCTCATTTGCCCAGTAATTACGCTAGCTCACAGTGCCCTTCAAACCTAAACACAGTTATGTTTGCACACTACTGCTTCACGGCAGAATAATGGCCCTGGGGTGGTACCGACCTAGACGGATTTCTGCATAGGAATCCTACCACCTACAAAAAAGGTATCAGCAGTATATTTGTTTATCGCACTGTCGACAGGTACACCAAGACCTACTTTGTCAATAACAAAAAAAAATGGGCGACCGCGTACAGTAAGAAGTAGAAAGGAGTGTTTGCATCACTGCTAAACCGTTGAGTTCGCCAAAACCGCTAGAAATTTGTCACGGATCACCAAATAATACTAGATGAAATGATTTTTTTTTTATTTTTCACCTAAAAATAAATATCGTTTGTCAAATATCATTTTTTAACAATCTACCACCTTTTCGTTTGGTTCTTCTAACATAGGAGAAACAGGCGAAAGAAACTCCGCTGGCATTCTATTTTTACTCGACTACAGCGTAGCCAAAGGAGGGTTACGATTTCGGCCCGTATTTATATATGTATGTATGTTCATCTGCTCCCGCATAACGTCTAAAGTACTTATCATAATTTGACAAAAGAGGTATCATTAGAAGCGTATTGATCGTCCGCTGGTTATAGACGTGCTATATGTGATGTCACACTATAAGTATATATAATTCTTCATGGCTCCCGATCTCTAGAGGAATTAGAAAGATTAAGAAGTGTTTCATATCCCGAAATATAAATATATCCTATTCAGCATATTACATATTGAGCCGTGGTAGCTCAGGGGCCTGGTGCTCGCCTTTATAGTAAATGAGTAACCTGGGTTCGATCCCCGGTGCCAGCACCTCTAAAATTATTCTTCAATTTCAAGTGCTGATTTACCACGTGCTTAGCGGTGAAGGAAAACATCGTGAGGAAACCTGCATGTCCGAGGAATAGAAATATTACGAGGACATGTGAAGTCCGCCAACCCGCATTGGAGCAGCGTGGCGGATTCTTCCTAGTTCTAAAACCCTCTCAGAAATGAGAGGAGGCCTGTGCTCAGCGGACATTTATAGGCTGAAACTTTACTTTACTTTTTACTATATTACATATATGTTATGTAAACTAAATAAGTTTATAAGTTGCACTGCACACCCAAAATAATTTAAATATAAATAAGTTTAAAAACTAAAACCCGGTTTTTAAAAATTCGCGGACTAAAAAGTATGAACCAAGACAATATTCTTTTCTGACATTCTTATCTACAAACTATTCAATATTTATCATCTTAGAAGTAGACATATAGTGATGCCCTCTGAACAACAATATATTAATATATTGTTATAATATATTGATCATTATAAAATATATTGTTGTGTAAACAACCATTACGATATAAGCCTGGATCCAAACCTCTTGGACTTCAAATGGTGGTCAGTCTAAGAGACATGGCCTACCGAACCCCCGACAATTCAGGGACAAAAAAAGTCAGGGAAGCCCCGACATTGAGTTAAGAAAGGTTTAGAGCCATCAACGGTGTCTCAATTTTCCATGAAGATAATTCGTCACTAATTTGATTTTGTACAAGAGCTTATAGACACACTAAGCGGCGTATTTACGTGGAACCATTAGAATGACCGAAATTAAAACACAAATTAACGGTTAATACTAAATACTTATTTAAAACTAGCTAAAGCCCGCGAGTACGTCCGCGTGGGACCACGATACCGTCATTCTCGATCCAGGCCACACTGTACACACAATCAATAACTTTAATATAACACGCACAACGACGCGCGACCGCCGGAGAGAGCGGCGCGCAATAGTCAATAATCACACCGTGTACACATGATTCACCCGTATTCCAGGGCGGTTCTCACCGCCCAGAGTTACCGACACACAAGTTGACAGTGCGAATGGACGCTCGCAGCCTCCATCGAACGGTCATTAGACGACTTAAAATATTTAAGATTTTCGAAATCGCGAAAGCACGCAGCGAACGCGACACTGTCCGAATTTCGAGGTTTTTGTAGGAGTTTTTATTTATTTATTTATGTTTGGGTCAAACCAAAGGTGACACGCGGGCCCCTGGCCCGCGAGCACAGTATCCGATGAAGCTGTAAAAGCCGAGAAGGCTAACAGCAATTACATCACCGACAATATATATACGTCCGCGTGGATTTAGGTTTTTGTTTAAAGAGACCGTCTGAATTCCTTCATTTTACGGAATAAAAAGTGTCCTATATCCGTCTCCAGGACTAGCTATTTCTGTGCCGAATTTCGTCAAGATCGGTTTAACGATAAAGCCGTGAAAAGGTAAAAATCAGACAGAGGGACAAAGAGAGCTACTTTCGCATTTATAATCTTACTAGCTGATGCCCGCGAAGGTTTTTTTAAATATCCCGTGGGTACTATTTGATTTTCCGCGATAAAAATATCTTATGTATACTGTATTGTATACCTGTTTTTAGACAATTAAACTTCTTTTATTATTATTATTATTCTATGTGCGTCTCCAGGATGCTAGCTATCTCTGTGCCAAATTTCGTTAAGATCGGTTCAGCAATTGAGCCGTGAAAAGGTAACAAACAGACAGAGGGACAGAGAGAGTTACTATCGCATTTATGGCATTTATGGATTAACATTTCACTATTGTGTTACATTAACAAGTAACATTTCACTGTTGTTTCATTATATTTGTATGGTACTTTTTATAACAATCATTTGGTTCTGCGCTAATAGTCCAATTACTGAATGGAACAAAGATATGTCTGACCTATAGATACTCATAGTTGTTCCGGGTCTGGGTGTAAACTGGGTTTGTGTGCAATTTATGTCGGTTATATACACTCACGATTCATGAGAAATCCTATTATGAGATATCTTTAAAAACTGAACAATCGAAAATAACAATTTTTCAAAATGTTTGCATAGGGACGGTTTCGTGAATCAATAACGGTTAAAACTTCACAAGTCTTAACCACGATTTAAAAAGAGCGATGGAAATATATCAAGCGTAAGCTACCCAGTGGCGGGGTATGAAAAATTGCGGTTGGTGAAGGATAAATTTGTTTCAATTTCGAAACTTTTACTGCACTAGTTGACAAACCGATTTGTCCGTAAGAAACACGGGACACGCTTACTGGGAGTCTTGCGCAACTGTAATTCTAATAAATGTTCTCTGGAGTATACATTTCGCTTTTCTGACATTGCCGAAATAGGTTCCGTCTCATGACCTTATTTATGGGTGTAATAATACTGTTCATTTGACATTTATCTAAGAGTAAATATTAGCAGAGCTATAAATATTCAGTAACTAAGCAACATCTCTTTTTGCAAATATCAGAGTTATGAAAGCGATAAGTTGAGTAATACACTTAAAACTTGTCATATGGCAATGGTTTTTAAGTATATTTTTTTTTAATAGAAGAGGGGGCAAACGAGCAAGCGGCTCACCTGATGTTAAGTGATCGCCGCCGACCATGAACATCCGCAACACCAGGAGAGTCACGTGGGCGTTGCCGGCTTTTGAGGAAAGAATAGGCTTTTTACTTGAATATTTTAAATAATACTAACTGTTATACTTCTGGTTCTTCTTCATCAGCCTCTACTGCTAGATATAGGCCACTCTCAAGAAGAAAGAATTTTCATTATACCACGCTTAACAAGAGGGTTGGATTACCAGTACAGTATCGCAGTAGCAGACGTTTAGCCCCTGAGACGCTGTTACCTCCCACAAAAACCATCGACTTAAAATACACAGACTTGTGTGTTTTCAGTCTATGATTTTTCGAGGTGGTAATATTGCCGCCTGTCGGAAGCCATGAGATTTTCTAGGCGTTTTCTTTTATCGATTCTTACAAACACACCCGGAATGAGATGAGGCACGCTTGGCAGTTTTGTAATACCGCTGCCACACGACTTTTTGAATGTTTATTCAAAGGCCAGCATGTATCTTAATTTAAATTACAAAAAAATTAAATACCAGAACCTATTTCAAAACCAATCCAGTGAAGATGGTTGTTACTCGTAGTCAATATCACATGATAATGCCTCGGTTAGGTAAGTCGCGAATACAGTGGCGTGTATTGCCTAAGAGTATTGTAGTGGTAGAGAGCATCCAGTGGCGGATTTTGATGGCAGTATTAGTTTGCTTGTGCACGCTGCGGAGCTTTACAGAACTGAGTAATACATACTGAGTAATTACAATGTCGGATCCGGGTATTAGCAAATTAACTTTGTTTCCTTCTTTTACACAAATATTTCTTTCTTAAGAAGTTTGTTTGCTCGAACTTTTGTACATTGCAGAAGGAAGTTGGTCAATGTGTTTTTTATTATGTATTATTTTTTTACGATTTTGCTAAGCTAATGTGCCAAGTTTATACGTGTGTTTCGAGGAAAGTGTTTTTATTTGTACATTAACCTAAATTCCCTTTTTCTGTTTGCGACACAAGGCTTAGGAAATCTAATTCATCCTTTATGTTAAGAGATATTAATAATAAGATAAGAAATAATTTATTGCCAATCAAGTAAGTACAGATAAAATCGTTAATTAATTAAACTCAAAAAAATAATAATAATAATAACTAATATAAAAATACCCCTTAACTAGTAACATAAAAAACTAAAAATTAAATCGATTTATTATATTATCGATTTATATTGTATTATCTATATAGTCTACCATCTTGAATGCCATAAAAATAAAATAATTCCTTCTTAACATAATACAGAATTGACAAATGTAATATTATTACAGCTTATAAGTTTTGTTGAACATAATCTAATATTTTCTGTTGAGAAATTGAATCCTATTTGAAGTCTTAATCTTTCCAATAAACAAACTATAGATTTTCGGGTCTATATATATTAGGACACTAGCACTGCTATAAGTAAAAAATTACAATAAACATAAAATCGAAAACGGGAGATATAAGATACGGGATACAAGTCGATATCGGGTACTGTACATGCGCTGATGACAAATTCTGGTTGTAAACCGGAAAATGTCGAAATGGTCGAATTTAATTAAGAGAAAATCATTGCTGAAACTGAAAATCCCTGCCCATTATGATAAGTGTCAGAGACGCAGGATCAATTACAGTGAATCTAGATCGATACAATTAATAATAATTTGCCATTGCCTTACGTCGGTATTATGTAGCATTCAAATCGGAACTCAATATAAAGAAATACGCTGACTCATTTATTACATACAAAAGAGTAATAGTCTAATATATTTCTGATACAACAGATAATTTAATAGATAACGTGCAATTCTTTCTTGTTATATAGTTAATGTTATCACGTTTTACTTTGCGAAAATCCATTACGATAAAGTTGAGTACTAAGTGTGAACACAAAATTAAAAATATTGCCTCGTTTTTTAGTGATCACGGACTATCTCGTAGTTGCGTGCACAAACTATTAGTGCCACAGGGAAGCGCTAAAACTCATATAAAGACAAAATCGATTGCTGCATTACAGTTAAGATCTTAAAAATACTCCCAATTAATACGCTATCCATACTAATATTAATTATTAATATTATTAATTATAAATGCCAAAGTAACTTTGTCTGTGTCTCTGGCTACTTATTACGTTTTCACGGCGTAACCATGAACCAGATCTTAACGAAATAGCAGTAGTGTGCAAACATTACTGTATTTCGGTTTGAAGGGCACTGTGAGCTAGCGTAATCACTGGGCATATGATACTTAAGAACTGATGTCTCAGGGTGACGGGCGCAGTGTGGTGTCACACAGTAATTTTCTGGGTGACACAGCATGTGTTATGGGCAGACGTTGCACTTACCATCAGGTGAACGTTTTGCTCGTTCCGTCACTTTTAAGAAAAAAAAAATCCTGAAGACTATCTAGGATACTTTTTATTCCGTATTCCAGGATATTTTAAACCTAAATCAACGCGGACGTAGTTGCGCGCTTGACTTAGTTCATTATTTATTTAATTTATTTATAAATCTTTATAGTTTCCCTTACAAAGAAGGGATAAAAAGGGCGGACTTAATGCCTTGAGGCATTTTCTCCCAGTCAACCCATGGAGTGGTCAGTTTTGATGTAGGTGTAATAAAATAAGACAAAAAATATAATATAAAAAAATTATACAAAATAAAATTGATATATATTTAAATATAATCATACATATATACAAAAACACATTTTTTAAATGAATATTATTAGACGTTTTCCTGATGTCATCGGGCAAGGAGGTCCAAAGAACCGCATCCTGAACAGTGAAGGAGTTACTGTATAAGCCAGTGAAATGTGGGGGAATACAAATTTTATTATTGGAGGAAGAACGAAGAACCCTATCGTGTGATGAGGAAAGATATTGAAATTAATCTTTGAGTTAAGTCGGCGAAAATGGGTTGTTTAATTAAGATGGAGAAAAGAACTAGTGAAATTCTCTATTAAATTAGTCTCTGGATTATTAACTACAATTTGTAATCAGTACGGCTACTACAGATTTGCGCCTTTGTCGAACACTAAGGCAATTAAGCTGAAATCTACATTCAGATATATGGTCATACATACGCAGACCAAAAATAAATCTAATGCAGTTGTTGAGCAGGCGCTCCAGCTTGTTAAGAAGATCTTGGGATAAGTCCGGATAACACACATCTGCATTATGAAAAATGGGTAGTATTAGCGCATGGAAAAGCATGAGTTTAGATGAAAGAAAATGTTTGAAACGATACAGAGAACGTAAGGAGGCACTGACTTTCCGACTGATTTCAGTAACCTGAACTTTCCAGTTAACGGTGTCGTCAATGATTAGACCAAGATCTTTTACAGACTTACTAAAAGGAATAATAATATTATTATAATGAATAGAAGGTAAGTCGGCAAAATTAACCTTAGCCAACATCTTCGGACTACCCACTTGCATGGATTGGCATTTCAAATGATTGACAGTCACTCCACAACGGGATGAACAATCTTTGATGGCGTTTAAATTCTAATTTAAATTATTAATTCCGTTATGAGGATCAACATTGCCATACATTCACAAACAAGCTATCTTCTCGATTAAAATTAGGATGTTTTTTTTTAATTTCAATAGTCTCGCGAATCATCCTTGGTAGGAACCGGTGTACTTTTGCAAGAATTTGTGACTGATGTAATAGTTGGGGTGATTCAGAACGTAGACAACAGACTGCAAACTTTCTAGATGCTTTACATCAGCGATATTTTTTTAAAAAATAATTAGCCGAATTAGAAAAAAAAGCGCCTTGTTCTAACAGTTTCGACTCAAGTTAATAAAAAAAACAATATTCTTTAAGAAACTTTTCCAAGCAAAGCGAATGTGGGCAACAAATCACCCAAAGTAAATATTGATGAGTACTTATAGTCTATTCGCCGATATTTTGCTAATTTAAAGTAACTAAATAGTGTCAATATAAAATATAATACTGTAAAATATTGTAAATGTCATTAAAACGTTGTTCTGCCGTTTTGTTAGGTGACGCGATGAGTTTGATTTCTGAATTACATTTAAGTATGAAATTTAAGGTACAATTTATGTAAAAAAATTTTATTAATGATTCGTCACACGGAGTCGACGGCAGCGCCACCTATTGGGTCCAGATTTTGTAATATCTTTATCTGGCATTAAACCAACATATTATATATATAATATGTTGTTTTAATGCCAGATATATATTTAGAATATGAGTTATTTTGGTTCATAAATAAAGACTTTGTTAATAACTTGACTACATCACTACTTATCGGATCCTAGCATAGCTACGAGTATGAACCATCGCCTCGACATAACAAATAAGTATATTGTGTTAATATGACCTTAATTATTAAAGTCGTTCAGAAGTTACACGACCACTAACAGACAAACTAACGATTATATAATGGTATATAACGATTTTACATATATGAGGATCAACTTAGTTGGAGATAAAGAAAGTTCTGAACAATATTTCGAATTAATGACAAAAACTGAGAAGAAGTGATGAGTTTTAAATAATTATTATGATTAACCACTGAGGCTACACTTTAATATGTTCGATCCTTATCTGGAAATGTCTTAAATAGACCTTTTACGGAATAATTCATGGGATTATGACCAAAATGGGACATTACCAAAAAAAAAAAAAAAAATTGAAGCCAACGTTGAGGAAAATCTGTGCCGTCACGTAAAAACGCCATGGTGACATTTCTAATTACATCCTTTGTTAACTTTCTGTGATTTTAGGTCGTCTTTTTATTTTACAAATCAATCATTTATGAAATAGTATTTGAAATCGTCCTAAATTATACTAGTAGTTCGTTTAACTTCAGTTTAAAGTTTTTATTCATAAATAACCATTTTCTATTTTCGTAATCATAATCATTTATTTGCTTAAATAAGGTTACAAAACAGATATTAAATGTATAAAAAAGTCTCACTTATTCTGCCTATACAGGCGGGCAAATTTAAAAAAAATAGGCATTATAAAGTTATTAGCTACAATACAACAAAGTTCAATTGCCAATATACCTTTTGTCTTACGGTATTCCATTTTTGTTACCCCCATACATATATTATTTAATAATGCTGAATTTAATTTATTCAACATTTCCTTATTATTACACTTAGTATCTAATTAAACACACAAATAATTATAATGAATGTCAATAAAATAAAAATGTCCAATTTTTGTGCTAACTTAATGTTATAAACTCACTAAGAGAATAAAAACAATGATCCATAAGTCATTTGGTTAATTTTCTTTTCAATATGTTATGTGGCAACTGTATCACATCTAGAGGTATTTTGTTGAATATTTTAATTGCCATGAAATTTACGTTTTGACTCACCATGACGAGGTTGCTTCTTGGATAGAATAATTTATCCTTATGCCGTATAAGTTTCCATTGTATGCGTCCCTTTCTTAATAATGTAAGGCAATTCGACTGGATACCGAATTCCTTTAACTTACATTTTCGATCTTTTCCTTGACAAGGGGTTTTTTTGCAGTATTTATTTGATCTTATCTACCCTGCATGGGATTTAAAGCGAAAAGAAAATAGAGTATAATTTATTTTTCAGATATCCTCTATTCTCATATAATCTAAGAATAATTTATAACATTTGTTGGAGAAAAAATATTTTACAAATTTAGAATATATTTTAAAAGTGATTTCTAATTAATGATAGTAATAATTTCACGTTTGGGAGCGATTCAGAATATGTGACCGAAACTTGGAGTGTCGCCACTGGAATTGTCATAAATGTATAAAAATGTATTTATGCTGCGTATGAAATAACCGACGGATTATTTTTCAAAGACACGTGAAGTGTATTCGTAATTCATCATAATCATTCATCTTCCTTCCACTAGAACTAATTTTTGAGCGTGTATTATTAGCTCGCTCATATGTACACATAGAAGTTGCTCACTTTAAATTTCATAGAACGAGTAGCCTGGGTTCAATTCCCAGTGCCGGTATCACTAAAATTGTTAATTGCAATGTTAAGCACTGAGTTACCACGTGCAAGGCAGGTAGGTTTAGCTTGTGTTGCCGGCTTTATAGAATCTACCACCCCACCTCATCCCGCGGGTGTCGTAAAAGTCGGCAAAAGGAAAATTAAAACGAGAAGATGGGCAGCAGCATCTTCTTGAAACATTTGAATAAATAAACTGCGGTTTATTTATTCAAATCAAATCAGACCAACCCGCCTGCCAAGCGATGCAGCAAAAGCACCCCAAAATGTTATCTAGTAACTTTTGAGACTATCTATGGGGGAGGCCTATGTTCAGCAATGGAGCCAGTATTAGGCTGAAATGATGATTATGATGACGCATGTCTAAGAAAAAATATATCGATGACATGTGAAGTCCGTCAACATGAATTGCATCAGCGTAACGGACTCTTCCTGGTTCTCAGTAGTGGGGCATATATAGGCTGTTACTTTACTCACTTATCGAACTGACTGTTGATGACAACGCCCCAATATCTTGATACGTCATAGAAAAATAACGTTTCTGTCTTTGCGCTATGTTGAGCACCAGTACACATTACAAATGCTGTGCCACACAAAATATTTTTCTACCACGCTGCGATCTCATTCTGAGTCATCAGTTCTTAAGTCTCAACTAAGACTTAGGGTGGTACCTATCTAGACGGATTCCTGCGTAGAAATCCTATCACCAGTAAACCACCGTCATTTGTCTCCAAGAGTACCATTGACTTCTCGTCAGATCTTACAGTTACAAGGGAAAATGAAGGACTGACTTGACTTTCGTCAGTTACTTAGTGTTTTTATTCAGAAGATGCGACCGTAATCGAAGATGGTAAGGAATAGATCACATTGATTATTTTGCGCCAAATTGGCGGTTTCTAAAACTAGTTGATACACAAATGAAGCGAACTACATAAAGGAGGCCTCGGAACATGTGCTCTATCCATGTGCAACTTATGCAATATATTGTAAGTTCACTTAGTAAACCGTCGCAACGGTTACGAGCGATTATGTTATGCTCAGTTAATCTTAAATGCTACAATAAATTTACTTAAGTAGATTAAATTCTGCCAGTATGGCATTTCTAAGTTATAAAAAAATATTATTTCGAATATCAAATATTTTCATTTCGAACCCTTTAATATGTAAAAACTTGTATATTCTGAGTTTGTCATCCAGCGTAGACAAAAGTAGATAAAAGCGTAGTAAAAAGTACAAGAATCACAAGTAACATAATCAGTTGCGAAATTTGTACCCAACAGACAAACAAATAGAACGACATCAAAGCGAGTTAGTAATGAATTGTCGTCCAGGTCTAAGCTACGTTTAAAGTAACAAGTCCCGAGCTCCTCGGGGAGGCCGTTTAAAATCAATTACTAAAGACCCGAACAGACTTACACGGAAGCGAGGTAAAGACCTCAAAAAAATAGTTATTTTTAAACATTGCTCCACACTAGAACTTTTCGTGTATCGTGAGAGCGTTCTATATAAATTAATTTAAGATGTACAACACATCCAGACCAGCAAACCAATAATTTATGTTTTAGCTTGGATTGGCTTGATTTAGCTTAATTCGTATCCCAGGACAAAACAAAAACCCTTTCGAGGTAAAAGTCACTTAATCCGACTACTAGGTCACGCGGTCGTCAATTCAAATTCCTTAAACTGCTCTTCGATAAGATTCAATAACGATTTACCATAGACTAGGTAGATTTAGAAAAATCTATTTCTTTTTCTTAACTTCAATATACTTTTTACTTACGAGCTAGTGTAATTACTGGGCGCATGAGACTTCTCACGGTGACGGGCGGAGTGTGGTATCACACAGAAATGTTCTGGGTGGCACAGCATTGTTATGAGCAGACGTTGCACTTACCTACAAACGAACGATTTGCTCGTTTCGTCACTTAATCCAAATAAAAAATTCTATCCTAACAGTATGTAACACTGTATCCTGTAGAATAGGTCGAGGAGACACGCTAGAGGTTCCCATGTTTAGATTGGCTAAAACTAGAAAGTCTTTTCTTAGTGGATGTATAAAGTTTTGTAAGAAAATTCCTAAAAGTGTAACACAAAAATCGGACACAGATTTTAAAAAACTTATCAAGAAGACTTTATTAGATAAAGCGTATTATAAAACAGATCATTATATAGAGGACTAAAATGTGTGGAAATAACTCATAATCTGCACTTGTAATCTATAAATGACATTATGTAATATGGCATTGAAAAAAGAAAGACTTTCTTATTCTATCTTCTTTTTCCCAGAATTTCTTACCGGTTCTTCTTTGAGAAGGTTATTTTTTGAACCGGTGTAGATTTCGACGTTCAAAAGAGCTTTAAACAAGCCTAAATTGAATAAAGAAATTTTGACTTTGACTTTATGTTATTATTTGTAATGCAAGATTAATAATTAATTAATTACAAGATTTTCTAAATAAACCCTATAGTGAAGTCATCAGTCCACTGTTAAACATAGGCCTCCCCCATAGAGTGCTACAAAAGTTTTTATCTCGTTGTACTTTTACGGCACACACGGAATGAGATGGGGTGGTAGATTCTCTTAAGCCGCTACCTCACGGCGGATAGTGAATTTCAATAAAATAATGTATTTTCCTTTATACAATGCACGTCGATAAATTTCACATCTGCGCCATTTTAAAGCGAGTGCTTCCGTCACAAAATTGGAATTGTGATTTTATCAAGCACAAAATATGTCAGTAGCCCGCCGGTACGTAGCGCTCATTGCACGCTGCGTCATAGAGAAATATGTAAACTTCGAAAATATTGGAATCCATTTAACCTTTAAACTCTTTTTTGTGAGGTAAGAACAGATCACAGAATTTATGTTTTTTTTTTCAGCGTAAAAAATATACAGAAAAAATGGTTAAATAAATGGGGATACTTTTTTTTAAAGAATTGGTGGCAAACAGGTCACCTGATCGTAAGTGATCACCACCGCCATGAGCGTCTACAATACCAGAGGATTAGCAGATGCTTTGCCGGCCTTTGAGAAAAGAATAGGCTTTTTTTTAGAAGGTCCATTAGTTGTAACGATTCAGCAAAACCGCTGGCAGCAGCAGATTCCATAAAGTGGTTATGCATCCCTGAAAATTCCGCGAACAACGCATTGCGGAGGAATGCCATTCATCAAGGTGGTGACGATGGAATTTTGAGATCTGCTGCAATGAGCGATGGTGAAATTCAGCGGCTGGAATTAGTCCGAACAAATTCTCGGAACACTCCCTATGGTAGATCCTGTAAAAAATGCAAAGAGATACAACATCTCCTCGCAAGGCAAGGATCAAGCAGATCGGAAAGAACATGATCGTCGGCGATTCGGGCTGCTAAATGCGGTCATATGGATAGAGCAGGCACGGGATACAACCGCCCAGAGATGAGACCAGTACATCGCGTGAGGTCGAATCTGCGTTAACTATGTAATTTATGGTAATAGATATCAATAAGTTTTATCTAATACAGGAAAGATAAAGAAACAAATGTTAAACAGACATTCAGCCATGGACAAGACGTTTGCTTGGCATTATGTTGAAAGACAGAATTTCATAATAGCTACATATAATCAGGGTGGTTGGTACAGTACATTAGTGAGTTAGTGTCAATGGTCTGACCATATTTTCCTTAGGATCGATAACCGATGGAATAAGCGAATCCTTAAGAGTAGTTGTTACCTAGCTTAACGTTGCTTGGGGCGTTCTCATCCAAACGACATGACCGTAGTTACTGGTGGTAAGATTTTTATGCAGGATCCTCTTAGGGAGGCACCACTGCAGGGCCTATTATTCTACCGCGAAGCAGTAGACTGTCTTTCTAGCACTGAGAGTTGACGTAATTATTGGGTATATGAGACTTAAGACTGTTGTCTAAGGATAACTGATGCAGTGTGATGACATATCATTTGTTATTTGTGCGGACCATTAGGTGAACGTATTAATCGCCTCGTCACTTTCTCCTATAAAAAAGGTGATTTGGGATAGGCGTGTGTCCAGCAGTAGACAAATGTAGACTGATCATTTTGAGCTTTAAGAGAAGTGGTACAAGTTGATTGTTCGCTATAAATCGTGCATTTATTTTCATTTTAATGTAAAACATTTATACTTTAATTTTTATATTGAAACGCCACAAAAATAAATATAACAATTTTTCACACAATTACATCAATATGGATTACCTATGTATTACTAATTTAGTTTATACCAAAGGGATTACATAATTCATTTCGTTATTAACAGCACATTAATGTGCGATTTAGGTTGTGAAGATTTTTTTTTTACTTTTTTTAAATTGATGATTATGTTTCATAGGAAGCAGTTTCATTCTTCTACTTTCGATTTATCCAGCACCTTAGCCAAAGTCAAAACGGCGGATAGTCCACTGCTGAACGTAGGCCCCATCCACAGATTGCCGCAGTAGTTTGTGGGATAGCTTTTGGGGGGTAGATTTTGGGGGAGTTTGCCGAAGTTTCCATGCTTGGCAGGCGGGTTGGCAACCGCAGGCGGCTTTAGGGAATCTGCCGCCCCATCTCATCCCGTGGTTGTCGTAAAAGTCGACAGAGGGAAAATAAAAACCAGTATAATGTATTCATTCGCATTTATTACACTAGGAAATGCAAGTCAGACAACAATAAAGCTATTTTGAATGGACTTCTAGTGCAATATTTCAATAAACTTATTTCTTCTTCGAACAATACTTTTAGATAAATTTCACAGCTGCGCTACCTTTAGAAAAATGGATTTATGAAATTGTACTGACAAAATGTTGCAGCTTCCTTTCCGTGTTTAGCGTTTATTACATGTTACATCAGAAATAATACACCTTTCAAATATTATAATCGATCATTCCTTTAAGGTTCTCCTGCCGATAAAAATAAACAAAGAAAAAAAAACCATATTCAATAACTATAAACTCTTTGTAGGTCTATGTGCAAGTAAATATTAGAGTATATTTTATTTTCGTGGAAAAAAGTACATTAAAAACAGTAATTTTTGCTACTAAAATGATTTATAATTCGTTTGAAAAAGGAAACACGTATTTATAGTTATTTTACATTTTAACATTATATTGTTGGTTAATGCATACATAGTTATATGTAGATAGCACTTTGTAGATGTCTAACAAGTGAGTCGTGTCTAACTCATAAATGTATTGGATCCAATTCAGTGCGCGAACAAATTCAATATCTTACTTTCGCCCGTGATAGACTAACAAAACACAATAGTTTAATTGCCGTGTGACAGTAGCGTAAGGTAATCTAGTGGGTGTCGTAAAAGACAACTAAGAGAAACGCCAGATAAATCTCTTGGCCGTCGTCAGGTGGCGGTATAACTACAATAACTAAATAATTTCTACTACATTTCTTCTATTTAGCGGATAGGAGTATAATATCAGCTACCTCTTTCTTACCGAGGTGTCGTAAGATGCAACTAATATGTTGTACGGACAAATTTTATTCGTGCAGATTCACACCATAAAATGCAATGAAAAAAACCGGACCAATTTAAATTATATTTTATTAATTTTTTATTATATTATATAAGGAAATAATAATGTTTATTCATTAATGTTAATTAAAAAAAACAATATGTAACAAAAACGACAAAAATTTCTAAGTGATAAAAACAAACCGAAAACAAAGAGCGGTTTGAAAGTTTGTTCGCGGTTTGAAAAATCTTTTTTTAATAGGAAATTTGTATTGATTCATATATGTTATGTTTTTATTGACAATTCTAATAATGGCAGTTAGGGTTAACATCGTTGGATGGAATCAATCGTTAGCATTAATACTAATTATTTTACTTATACCCATCCGTTGAAGTCTTCTCTTGCGTCCCTTAAAGGGGCGCCGGGAAACTGTTCGGGGCTTTTTTTCAGTGATGTAATTTTCGCCGCACGCAAAGACGTGCGGCTGGTTGGCTGGCACTGGGTTGCCATTAATTGGCGTTCTGGATCTAATTTGCCGATGGCTTTTAAACCAAATCCAAGTACAACCAATGAGGACCACCGCGTGACATAGTTCAGAGCACCAACTACCCGGCAGGTCCTAGGTGCGAATCCCAGCCGGAATATTTGTGCAAAAACACAAATTGTTGTGTTGTGCTTTTCCCCGTTTCTCGTTTGCCCCCAAACGAGTAAGCCTGATCCGCTTACTCATCACCGCCGCCCAAGAACATCCGCAATATCAGAGGAATACTAACTACAATATCAGAAGAACTATCGGTCCGGAAAGTCACCGTCGAGGTAGGTAAATGATATCCTTCTTTAAATCAATAACAAGATTATATTAAATAAAAAATTAAGGATTCCAATCAAAAGAGACTGGCTAAGAAATTGCCTGATAATAATCTTAATAGCAAGATGAGATTAGGATTAAGATGGGACCTAAAGTCGCCAAAGTGAGAAGTCGCCTAAAGGCAACTTATAAATGAAGACGTTCTGTAAAACCGTAAGTTTTAGCTACCACTAGCTTTAGCTAGTCCACAAATATGAAACCCTCTCGACAAACCGAAATCCTGCGGGTAAATTATAACATAAACTTAGTTATACAGTAAAAGTTCTCTGTTAAAACTTTGTTGTTCAAGTAACAAGTTCTTCCGCACTAACTTATTAGCGCGGCATCCCTTATTTGCGTTTGGCGACAGTATATATTCTGGAAATTTCGAAGTATTTCTTTGGCAAGTTAACATATTGTACAGTAAAATAAATCTCGATTCAATTTACATAAGTTTTTCAAGGCAAAATTTTACGTTCGCCGTTTTTTGATCTGTTGAATCTGCAAAGTATCGAGACGAGCAAAACGTTCACCTGAAGGTAAGTGCAACGTTTGCCCATAACAGATGCTGTGTTACTCAGAATATTTCAGTGTCCCGTCACACTGAGACAAGTTCTTAAGTCTCATATGCCCACCATATTACGCTAGCTCTCAGTGCCCTTTAATCCGAAACCCTAACCCTAACTGGCCCTGAGGTAGTACCTTCGTCGACGGCTTACTGCATAGCAATCCTACGACCAGTAAAAGTTCAAGCAGATAAGCAAACATTTTTGATACGTTTCGTGATCATGGATGAGACCTGGATCCACCATTTTAATCCTGAATCCAAACATTATAAAGCATAACTTTCACCTGATGTAAAGTGCAACGTCGACCCATAACAATTGCTATGTCATCCAGAACATTTCTGTGTGACACTACACTGCGCCCGACATCCTCGGACATCAGTTCTTAAGTCTCTTATGCCCAGTGATTACGCTAGCTCTCAGTGCCCTTCAGACCGAAACACAGTAATGTTTGCACACTACTTCGTCACGGCAGAATAACTGGCCCTGGGGTGGTACCTACCTAGACGGATTCCTGCACAGGAATCCTACCACCAGTACGACCTGTTGTTTTGTTGACCTTGCGAAGTGATTTTGCGTCTCTTTGCATACTTTATCGCCTATACCACAGGGACTGTTCCGAAAAACGGCTCGGATTAAATCCAGCTGCTTATTTTCACCATAAAATATTGAGGTACAAATTAAAATTCCATCGGCATCAGCTTGATGGTTGGCATTCCATCACCGTGCGCTTTTCACGGAATATTAGCTACGCACGACCACTTTCAGGCCTTCAATAATCTTCAAGAAGCCTACTCCTTTTTTAAAGGCTAATAATTCCTCTGGTATTGCAGATATTCTTGGGCGGCGGTGATCAATTACCTCGCTACGTGGGCTGCTTGCTCGTTTGCCTCCTCTTCCATAACAAAAATTATCAACAAGAAGACATGAACAATATACGCATATCATACTATATATACAAAATACGCATATCATTGTGTCATGAGTGCAAACCTAAAGGCACTCAATTAAACTCAACTTCTCTTATCAGAAGTAACACTGTATACAACAGGCCAATGGCAATGTTGTGGTTTGAGGGTATCACTCGAAAGGTAATTTTATTAGCTTTCAGGAATTTTAATTGAATTTTACTTTTATAACGAGACGAAAGAGAAATTAAAGAAAAAGACAGGGTATGTACAAATTTGCAAATTAATAATTTAAAAAAAAACTTAAAAAATACAAAAAAAGTTCTTAAAACCTAGTGTTACCCCCCCCCCCCCCCCCTTGCCTTGATAACGGCTTCCATGCGATCTTTCATGGACCTTACAAGGATCGCAACAGCCTCTTGGGTATTTGTTCCCACTCTTCAAGTACCGCATCTTGGAGCTCTTGAAGAGTGGCTGGAGCTGGATCTCGAGCTCGCACGCGCCGTTTTAGGTCATCCCAGAGATGTTCTATTGGGTTAAGGTCTGGACTTCGTGCTGGCCAATGCATAACAGGGTTATCGACCTCCTGTAAATAATCCCGTACAATAGCCGTGGTGTGGCAACGAGCATTATCATGCATTAACATGAATCCATCACCGACATAACCAGCATACGGGACCACATGTTCCTCCAGGATTTCAGTAATGTACCGACCAGCATTTAATGACCCTTGCCCACGGCCACCCCGAGTCTGGGAAACGCACACAAGTTCCGTTTTCCCGTCGACGGAAATGCCGCCCCAAAACATACACGAGCCACCCCCGTATTCGATTCTTCGAAGCAGGGTTGTGTGGACCTCTCCCCCTGTCTTCTGTAGACCCTTCTACGTCTATCATTGCAGAAGAGACAGACCCTCGTCTCATCAGAGAAGAGTACGATCCGCCACTGTTCTAGAGTCCACTCGCAATGATTGCGAGCAAACTCTAGGCGATCTCTGCGATGCTGTGCAGTAAGTTTTGGACCTTTAGCAGGTTTATGGGCTGTTAAACTCTTTTCGTGTAACCTTCTTCTTATCGTAGAAACACTCACAGATGTTCTCCGAGTTGATCGAAGCTGTTGTTGCAACTCAACAGCATTTGTAAAACGGTTCCGTAAAGATGTCACGGTCATCTCTTTCTGATGTGCACCGTTTTCTTCCAGATCCCGGTTTTCTAACATAACCACCAGTCTGCTGAAAACGTTGGAACACCCGTCGAACTGAAAAACGGGACAGGTTCAACTGTCGAGCAACGTCACACTGCCGCATCCCCGACTGCAATAGGGCAATCACTTAAGTAATTGCCCTATTGCGGCTTCTTCAGAGTTGGTGTCCATCTTTACTTGTTCTTACTTGGGTTACTTGTTCACGTGTGTTCACTGCAAAGTCTAAATTACGACTGGCCCATATTTCATCCAGATCGACCCTTTTATACCCTTTTTAGGTG
This sequence comes from Luehdorfia chinensis, assembly GCA_019845155.1. NCBI lineage: Eukaryota > Metazoa > Arthropoda > Insecta > Lepidoptera > Papilionidae > Luehdorfia > Luehdorfia chinensis. The sequence continues at coordinate 169,284 of JAHVAK010000292.1, forward strand.
GTGTAACTAGCGTCCTTACTAACGAGCATTTGACAGTGTTTATTTTTGACGCTCTATAATGATAAATGTTTTAATGATTTCATGATTTTTTTCTTAATAATGTAAAGCTATTCAAATACCCATTTCAAACATATCAATATTTACATAAATATAATTCGTTTCTAGCCATTACAGCCATTTTTAGCGCAAACTCAGAGAGGTGCGATTTTTGTGACGCTGAGTGTAATACATCCAAAGTATGTATGTGTTTGATAAATTTCGCCTTCGTTTGGAATTGGAATTCAGAAATTTATGTTATCAAAATATATTAGCCTAAAAACTTAACATTATATTTTTAGCTTAGTGTTTTTAAATAACTATGAGTAAAAGAATATACCCACAGAAGCAACGAAATGAGAAAGCTTAATTAGGGATGGGTTCAATGATCATCTTGTTTAAAATTCAAAGCTTAATACTATCCATGCAAGTAATATTACTTTAGGGTGCTATAAAACTAGCAACAATGGATGCCTAAATTATAGTACGGTTATATTTGTTTTGTTTCTAAATGCAATTAATCTTTAGTGCATTATCGACCTTACTTGAACTTATAGATAATGCTCAGTTACAATTGAAAAAGTTTCTAATCATGTAGAACTTAAACAAACCTTAAAAATATTCTTTACGAAAAATGTTCTTCATCTGCACATGATATTTGGTATTTAGACAACAGGAAGGAAAAGTTTTCATTCATATTCTTTTAGAATGTAATAAAAGAAATGCAATCATTGATTCCGATGTTTTGATACATAAAGTCACTAGATTTATAGAAATACTAGCTAACAGCCTGCGGCGCTCGAACCGCTTCTTCAGACAACTACACTTCCAGCGCTGTCAGAATAAATACTGACGTCAACACGCCTTTTCTTCGTAACGTAGTTTTCCTCTTCCGGGAATACCTTTTCCTTCACTGCGTTTAGACAGCAATTCACTGTCCGAAGTGATCCGAATGATCAAAAATCCTGCACTACCGCCAAAGTGCCCTGCCAGTAATCCGGCGTCGTAGAACCATGAACAAGTCTTGCCCAGATAGCTCCGAAAATGTACTGAGATAGGGGGGATTCCAAAATAAAACACACTCAAATCTTTTCCACAGTGGTAAACCACAAATTTCATTGACCATCGTAACACAGGTCAGTGAAGCAACACGAATCTCAACATCGCGACATAGGAAAGACGATTTACGGTACAACGCCACCTATGGTAATTATTTGGATATTAAACTTGCATATAAATTAAACACCGTTCGAATATTTCGCACAGTATAGTGATCATGAACAGATGGCGCCATCTACTTTCATTCTTTAAATAATGTAAACAACTCCAACCGACAGCTGTCGTTCACGTTAGTTAAACAGATTGTAAACATGCTTCATTCAATTCAATTAATTAATGCTATCTTTTTAATCAATGTTTTAACGAAAACACATTAATTATAACACGTTAACGAAAATACATTTTTCGTTAAGACATTTTACTTATCTTCCTTTATACTGTATCGACATTAATATTGATACAGTGTTAAGGTATTAGATATTTCATACCGACAAAATAACATATTTGAGAATTAATAAAGTATCCATCAATCTCGTTCATCTTTCTTTCGTTCTCTCTAACCTGTAAGGTAGTGTGATCGCTTACTCAAACGGCAGTTACGGCAAACCTTTTCACCTGATGTATGTGCACCATCTGTCCATAACAAATGCTCTGTCACCCAAAACATTTCTGTGTGTCATCGCAATGAGCTTGTCATCCTATGACGTCAGTTCGTAAGTGCCATATACCCAATATTTAGGCTTGGTATCAGTGCCCTTCGAAACAATACACAGTAATATTTGCATGCTACTACTTGATGGCAGAATAACTGAAACTGCGTTGATACCTACCTAGATGAATTCCTTGAAAATGAAATAATAAAATGTGTAGTATACTGTCCATTAGCTAATGACGATAACTTCATTCAAACAATCACGCCTTTTTCCCATATAAGGGGTAGGCCGAAGCCACATACGTAGCCCACCCTTCGCCCCCGCGGATAACGAGACGTGACGGATGGCGAACCACTTCGCCGCCATTTTGGTACGAGTCGAGAAATTCTAACTCCCCACTGCGTTCGCAAGAGTGTATAGTGCGCAGTATAGTGACAGCGTTGCACATTATGGTTTTATTCTGCACGAATAAAAGGCTGTCCGTACAATGTCTTAGTCGCCTCTTTAGACACCTCGGTAGGAAAGAGGTAGGTGTTATTCTACTCTGCCGGACACCTATCGGCTGTAATAAAAATGATGTCGTCCTGGCCAATTTTCGAAAACGGCGACAACTTCATTATATTTCAGGAAGTTGTCAACTGCGCAGGAGGTATTATAGTGCCACAAGGGTTCGCGCCGTGTATTCGGTACCGTTTAATGAGAATCTAGATAGGGATCTCATCCCGTGGGTGTCGTAAAAGTCGACAGAGGGAAAATGAAAACCAGCAGATGGGCAGCAGCATCTTCTTGGAACATCTGAATAAATATACTGCGGTTGCCAACCCGCCTGCCAAGCGTGGCAACTATGGCAAAATCCCTCCAAATGAGAGCTAAAAACTTTTGTTGCAATCTATGGGGGATGTTCAGCAGTGAACTAGTGATAGGCTTAAATGATGATGAAGGGTAAGCGCAAACACAGTCAAAAGCTCCCGAAATATTTGACTGCGTGGTGCTTTCCGATTCCGGAGAGCCGGAGACAACATTTGTGCAAAACACAAATTGTTCGTTTAAGGGTCTGTTTGTGTTGTGATGTGTATCCGACACTGCATTTTAGCCCTCCTCCGATTTTGTCAAACTACGGTTTAGGGCATTAATTTATCAACTAATGTAAATTAATTAACAAAATGTTTTATCAGTTTTTGATCGCATCGCCTTCATTAAGTTGATAGTTCGTTACATACATTAAACATGTATTTGTAACCCGCGTGTGTGGGATTAAGTCGCTTTCAAGGTAAGTTAGTTTTTGCCTCGCAGATAGCAAAGCCATAATGACGTTTTATAACGCGAATGCAATACAATTTTTCATTTTATAATATACACATGGCGCACACTGACTTCGTCCGGGTTAAATAAAAATGTTTTGAAAATTAAACTTTGTTTAATCATCCATCACATATATATACTATGACGATCGCGTGGCCTAGTGGTTAGAGTACCTGACTTCTACGATGCAGGTCCTGGGTTCTAATCCCTGCCGCATTAAACACAGGTGCTAAAACACAAAATGTTGGTTTTTCATGTGATTGTCCCCGTGTTTCTGACATTACATCCTGGCCTTTTTTGTTTGATAAAGTGACGAAACGAGAAAAACTTTCACCTAATGGTAAGTGCAACAGCTACCCATAACCAATGCTGTGACACCCAGAACATTAATGTGTGACACACTGCGCCCGTCACCTTGAGACATCAGCTCTTAAATCTTATGAGCCCAGTGATTATGCCAGCTCCCAGTGCCCTTCAATCCGAAACACAGTGATGTTTGCACACTACTTCTAAACAACAGAATAACTGGCCTTAGGGTGGTACTTATCTAGACGGATTCCTGAATAGGAATCCTACCACCAGTGAAGGCCTTCGTTCGATCTTATCGCATGACCGTTTCATCGGGCCTGGGTAGGCAGTGAGTGCCTCTGTGTTTACGCGTACACTTGTGGCATTATAAGATCTCTTGCGCATTTGATAGCTTCAGGACAGTATTCGGTAGTCGTCGCTGTGGTCGAAAAAGACGTCATCATAAATACTGTACACAATTGCTGAGATACATTTTTAATTTGCTGCCTTGTAATTAAAGTATTATCTATACTTATAAATAAATTTTTAGTGTCTGTTTGTAATAACAAAATAACAGCTTTTTACTCAATACTTATGAAAGTATATACGGAACTTAAAGGGAAAAATCATTTTTGAAAATGTTTGTCTGTCTATCTGTCTGTCTGTCTGTTTGTTCCGGCTAATCTCCAAAACGGCTGGACCAATTTTGACGGGACTCACTGAAAGATAGCTGATATTACAGCGGGTAATTTAGGCTACTTTAGCTCTAAAAAAATAATATTGATTCCGCGAAAAAAAATTAAAACCCCAAAATCCTCTTCAAATAAAGAATTACATATGTATATCATCGATCGGGGTCAGCTTTTTTAACATTAACTAGCTAATTACTAAATAAAGGAAAAGGAACAGTATTATTAATATTACTCATACCAATTTACATACAGACCAATTTATGAAGTTGCATATTTTAAAGAAAATTAGCTATAACAAGGTACGGTAGGTAGGTAAGGTTTTTTCCAGTACTCTTAAAGTATGTTAAGTTTTCTGGAGGTCTCCACCTTTTCTAAACGTTACAGTGGACGAGAACACGAGCTTTCGAGGCCAAGGTATCACCCTAGAGAGCACATCCTGGCCGCCGTCATGAACTGATTTGAAAGGCTTCACTGCAGTAAGATCGCCATAGCGAAGTTACTTACCCTTGACCAAGCCAACAAGCTACTTCCCGAGACTTATCAAAGGGGATCATCAACATTCAATCTTAAGAGGAGGTAACCCGAACAAAAAAAACAATGCATGTGTTAGACTCAGTACGTAAAGTAACATTATAAAGAAAGGAAGAGTATGCTTAAAAGCGAATGGAAATCTTAAAAATATACTATTGGAAATGAATGGGATAGCATTGTAAAATACTTTGTACCAAACAAATCAAAATAGTTGGCGCTTTCATTTAGCGACACAAAATTTAAATTCGAACAAAAATTCAATTGGAAAATAGTGACAAATATATTTTTGGTTATTTCTGCTTAATGTAGTTACGATTAAAGCATATTCGAATCAAATAAAAGAGACGTCAGTACGGTCAAAATAATTTTATTATTTTTAACTGGCAGAGAATGCATCAAGGCATTAATTTTGGTTTTCGTTACCTTAGGCTTTAAGGTATTTTAAATTTTAAGAGAAACACATATAAAACTGGTCGTAGGATTCCTATGCAGGAATCCGTCTAGGTTGGTATCACCCCAGGGCCAGTTATTCTGCCGTGAAGCAGTAGTGTGCAAGCATTACTGTGTTTCGGTTTGAACGGCACTGTGAGCTAGCGTAATCACTGGGCTTTTGAGACTTAAGCACTGATGTCTCAGGGTGACGGGCGCAGTGTGGTGTCACACAGAAATATTCTGGGTGACACAGCATTTCTTGTGGGCGGACGTTGCACTTACCATCAGGTGAACGTTTTGCTCGTTTCGTCACTTTATACAATAAATAAATAAAACATACACAGCGACAAAATATAAGCATATTTAGAATATGTCTCACCGCATATTTAGATGCTTAACTCGAGATCAAATCTCTTACACATATACCGTATATTTTCATCGTCTGTTTAGGCTTAAGAAAATCGGGTAGGATCTTTTATAAAGTCTGTGAAAGCCTGTCTATAACAGCAAAAAACTTCAAACATAACTTGAATAGTTACGATAACAATTCAAGTTATGTTTTAAGTTTTTTGAAATAGTAAATCTATGAGAAAATGTATTAAGATTTCTACAGCATCAGTAGATATACATTAAATCCAAAATCAGATCACAAGTTGTAGTCTGCATGTTAATTGTTTTAAGAAATGTATAAACGATAAAGATTGTTATGAGTCAGACGAAATGGAGGTAGGATTTCTATACAGTTATCAGTCTAGTTAGGTAGCACCACAGTGTCGGTTATTCCGTCGTGAAGTAGTAGTGTGTAAACATTGCTGTGTTTCGGTTTGAAGGGCACTGATAGCTAGAGTAATTACTGGGCATATGACGCTTAAAATCTGATGTCTCTTGGTGACGAGCGACCACGCGGTTCGCCACCCGTCACGTGTTGTTTCCCGCTAAGACATAAAGTGTGCTATGTGAGTGGCCACTACTTATTTCTTATATCGTGACTGCATGTATGCATGCGACAATAACAAAAAAAACATTAGTGTGTTAATGATTACGATTATTAATTACAAATTTACATAAGAAATAAGCTGAAAGCTCGTAACAAAGACATGAATTATGTTAATAATGTAATCAACTAATGTGTGAAATGTCAATGACGACATCGCCGTATTTAAAAAAAAATCATGTCATTATCGTAAATAAATTAGCTTGAGTTACAATTACTTAAAGTTAAAATTTAAATTACAATTACTTAAAGTTAAAATAATTTTTAGGAAGTGTTTAATGCTACATGCGTAACTTCACTTTTAGGTGGCGGATCTACCACCCCGTTTACGCGTCAAGAAAATGTAATTGCCTTCGATGTACGAAATAACCCTCCCAAATATCGTCATAATTTCTACATCGCTTCGAGAGATTATAAACAATTAATCTGATAATCAATTGAAGACATCATCACCATTTCAGTCCGTAAGTCCACTGCTGAATATAGGCCTACCCTGTAGATTGCCACAAAACCACCTGCATTCTTCGACTTTCCGGAAAACTATACAGGTCGTCGCACCATTTATTGGCGGGTTGCCCTCCAGGATGCCGCCTTTCTTCACCAAAATTGCTAGAATTTTGAAGACCGTGATGGGCTGCTAATATGTTATAGGTGTACCAAGTTTCGCAATTACATCATCCTACCAACTTGGGAGAGGCCTTCCAGTATGTCCTGACTGACAGTCAGACTATTTGGATACTAGTGTACCCACGGGATGAGATGGGGTGGTAGATCCTCTTAAGCGTGATGTGATGGCAGCTTTCCGTGTGGCATCACACAATAATATTATGCAAATATCAAATAGTCTCGTCTCTCGGAATCACGATTGTCGATACAGGCTACCGATGAAATAGTTGGCTGCAAAAACTGAACACGCTTTTCAACTTAGTTTATATTGTCTTCTAAACTTTACAGTTTGTGGTGACCGCGTTTAACGTGATCGCGATGATCTATCGCTCCTGCTTGAGTCGAAGCCCGGCTCCGCCCTGTACGGATTGGTCATGCTGATATATACGAAGCTGCATGACTTTATACTGGGAAGTTCGAGACTCCGGACCTGACTTATTACTGGTGTGCACCGACATATCATTTATAAGTTAGTTTTTCTCTAAATTACTCATAATTTTGCTTAATTGTTACATGTAGTACCACACAATACCACAATGCTGCTGGGTGCTAGCTATAGCATGAAAATGGGTACGACTGATAGGAGAAACTATCACAGATTACCAGAGTTAATTTGCGAATCAAAATCAAAACGAAAGAAACATTTGGTATCCTCCCGGTTCACCTGATGGTAAGTGATCACCGCCGCCCATGAACATCTACAATACCAGAGGAATAGCAGATGCGTTGCCGGCCTTTGAGGAAGGAATAGGCTCTTTTCTTGAAGGTCCCTAAGTCGTATCGGTCCGGAAAAACCGCTGGCGGCAACAGATTCCATAAGGTGCTTGTACGGGGTAGAAAATTACGCGAAAAACGCACTGTGCTGGAATGCCAACCATCGAGGTGGTGACTATGGAAGTTCGCGCTGTGCCGCAATGTGCGATGGTGAAAATCAGCGGCTGGAATTAATCCGAACAATTCTTCGGAACACTCCCCATGGTAGATCTTATAAAAAATGCAAAGAGATGCAACATCTCTTCGCAAAGCCAGTGGATCAAGCCGATCAGATAGAACATGGTCGTCGACGATTCGAGCCGCTCTCCGTTGAATGCGGTCAAATGGAAGTAGCTGACACTGGGGCGCCCCCGGCCAGAGATGAGAACAGTACTCCATGTGCGACCGAACCTGCGCCTTATAAAGTTGCAAGCGTTGGGCCGGCATGAAGTACTGTCGCGCTCTACTGAGGATGCCAAGCTTTTTGGAAGCCAATTTGGCCTTCCCTTCCAGGTGACCGCGAAACTGAACGTCTCTCGATATGTCGACGCCAAGAATACCGATACTGGCTGAGGCAACGAGGGGAGTGCTCTCAAAATTAGGTGATACGACGAAGGGTTTCTTTTTAGCGGTAAACGCGCAACCCTGTGTCTTCTTGGGGTTGAACTGGACTAGATTTAGTCGGCCCCAATTCGAGATTTTGTCTAACAAAAACTCGACCTCAGACACAAGTTTGTTCCGGTACTCGTCAACGTGTTCCCGAGAAATATTAGCACGGCCGGTGTATATGGCATCACCAGTGCTGTCATCTGCATAGCAATGAATGTTACTAATTTGCAACATATCATTGATATGCAGAAGAAACAGGGTTGGTGATAGCACACAGCCTTGAGGGACACCAGCATTCACAGACTTAGAGTCCGAGCATGCACCGTCAACTACGACCTTGATGCTCCGGTTTGTGAGAAAACTGGTGACCCAATTACAAAATTTCTCGGGAAGCCCGTAAGAAGGCAGCTTCGAAAGAAGCGCTTTGTGCCAGACCCGATCAAAGGCCTTCGCTATGTCCAAGCTAACTGCCAGGGCCTCCCCCTTACTCTCGACTGCCTCCGCCCATCGATGAGTGAGGTACACTAGAAGATCACCAGCCAGGCGGCCCCGACGGAAACCGTACTGGCGGTCGCTAATCAGCTGGTGCTCCTCTAAGTACCTCAGGAGATGGCAGTTCATAATGGACTCCATAATTTTGGAGAGCAAGGAGGTAATGGCAATCGGCCTGTAGGGATCGGGTGCACCAAAGCTGTCTTCCATGACTTCGGGACGACGCCTAGAGAGTAGGAGTACCGGAAAAGACGCGTTAAAAGGTGCAACTCTGGAGTACACATCCTCAGCACAATAGGCGGGATGCCATCAGGCACACTCGACTTGTTGATATCTAGGGAGAGTAATGCTTTGCGCACTGAGCTTTGCCAGAACCTGATGTCTGGCATAGAGCACTCACACCGCGGGATGGTCGGCGGTGAGCTCCCCCTGTCGTCAAGAGTCGAGTTGGACGCAAAAAGAGAGCCCAGAAGATCGGCTTTCTCCTTTGCGTCATGGGCCAGTGAATCGTCCTCCCTGTGCAGAGATGGTAGTGATGGCTGACAGAAATTCTCTTGGACAGCCTTGGCGAGAGACCAGAACGCACGGGTTCCCGAAGAAAGGCGACCTAGTCTCTCACCAATTCTGCCAATGTGCTCCGACTTTGCCGTAGCAATTACTCTTTTGAAGGACCTGGAAGCAGAGTTGTACTTCTTTTTAAAGTCGCTGGTTTTTAAATCCCGAGACGCCAATGCATAAGCCCAGGCCCGGTAACACTGCTGCTTTTGGCGAGATGCCATTCTGCAGGTGCCACCAAACCAAGGTTGGGACCTACCGCCGACGGGCACCACAGAGGGTGGAACGAAGAGTTCCATTCCCTGAAGCACCACATCGGCGACAGACCCGGCAACGACGTCGGAATCATCCAGCGAGAAGCAAACCCGCCCCCATGGGTAGGATGCAAAGAATGACCGCATCCCATCCCAATCCGCCGACCTGTAGTGCCACACACGGCGCGAACCTGCAGATCGCGATCGCATTGGGCACATGATAGGCACTGTACTCCGGATCATACAGTGGTCCGATGATCCCAGAGGGGCACCGACGGAGACCACATATCCGTCCGGATGAGAGGTCAGCAGAAGATCCAGCAGGGAAGGTGTATGATCCCCCACATCTGGTACCCGCGTCGGCGAAGTAACCAGTTGTGTCAGATCATATGCCAGGGCAAAGTCACAGACAGATCTCCCCGCATGATCGGTGGTTCGCGATCCAAGCCATTCGGTGTGGTGGGCGTTAAAGTCGCCGAGTATCACGATCTCTGCGGGTGGAGTCTGCTGTAGCACAGAATCTGCAGCCATTTGGATGTGATCGATGAGTCGGTCAGTTTCGGTATTACCGCTGTGGGACCTATAGAGGCAGCCATAGACACGAGGGTGGTCGTCGCTGTCTATGCGTAGCCAAAGGGTGTACAGGTACCCTACCTTCAAGGCTGCCGAGGCGTGAGAACATATATCCTCTCTGACGTACACACAAACCCCGGCCCGGGGCCCAAAGGAATGTTCCAGCTTGTACCCCGGGTAGGAAAGATAAGAGGTATCCGCCGGAGAGGATATCTGCGTCTCGGTAAGAAAAAGCAAGGCCGGCTTTGCCGTCTCCAGATGGTACGGTGGACGGCATCAAGATTGGAATGTAGTCCCCTGATATTGCAGAAATCCACGGCAAGCGTGGTAAGGGGTGCCGTAGTTTTTTTGCTACTTTTGCCTCGAACAGTTCGGGAATAGAGCGGAACTTCCCCCCCCCCCCCCCCAGAATACGAGGGGCAGCCTGAGCACCCACGCTCAGGTAGCGACTGGTAGCCCGAGCGCGGGTGCCCAGCGGGGGATTCTCCAGCACCGGTGGTGCTGGTACCCCCCTGGGGTAGATTTTTTGTTTCCGCTACCATGTTTTGGGGGAGGGGTGGGTGGGCCTCCGGTTACCTGCACTCACCAGACGAAACGCAGAAGTTTGTTAAACATCGACTTCACGTCGGTATTCTGTGAGGTCGTGGTACTTCCCCGGTCGAGTCGGCCCATTCATGCAACAACAAAAGCTGATGCGTGGCTCTACCACTGTTGTTATACCCATCATTGATTATGCCGATGTGTGTTACCCATATTTGAACCAACTGCTGCTTAATAAACTAGAGCGCCTTCTTGACAACTGCCTGAAAAGAAGCGCGCATCTAGAATTCTCTCTGTTCTCTACTCCATCTTAAATTACTCCACTTCTCCTATTTATCTTCAGGACAAATTTCTTTATCTCATGAAACAGTTCTTCGTTCCGCTTCAAATTATAAGATTAAGATTCCAGAAAACTTCTCCAAATTGGTTGGTAACTCCTTTATCGTTCAGATTGCACTTCTCTGGAACTCATTGCCCGATGACATTAGAAAATCTCAAACTAAGATTTGCTTTAGTAGCAAGATGTTTGCGGATAAAATGGTTTGTGGATTGTTTTTACAAATTTGTAATTTATTAAAATTATAATTGTATTTATATTTATTAATGGATATTAAGGTTCTACTTATTAGTTTATTTCATTAATTTTACACCTGCCACAATTTTTCACTACGCCCTGGGTTGACTAGCAGATATTGCCAATTGGCATTAAGTCCGCCCTTTGTGTCCTTTGAGGGTAGACAATAAAGCTTAAATAAATAAATAATTATATAGTTTCAAGTCATGGGTTTTAGAAGAGACTGGTGTGATTCATTGTGAATCTCGTTAAATGGATGTTTTTAAGAATACCTTTCATTAGGATTTCTACTGCGTCGTACATATGTAACTTTTCTACGTACAACGAACCAAACCTGAAAACCAATAATTTGAGTTTTTGCACAAATGTTAGCTCCGACAAGGATTAGAACCCCGGATTCCTGAGGTAGAAGTTAGATACTTTGACCATTACACCACGAGGTCGTCCTAATCAATCCTAATCCTAATTGACTTAATAACAATTAATAAGTCTTAAGAATTGACTACGTGCTTTATTTAACTTACGACTAAGTGCTACGTCTGCCCATAACAAATGCTGTGTGACCCAGAACATTTCTGTGTGACACTACACTGCGCCCATCACCCTGATACATCAGTTCTTAAGTCTCATATGCCCAGTGATTACCCTAGCTCTCAGTGCCCTTCAAACCGAAACACAGTAATGTTTGCACACTACTTCTTCACGGTAGAATAACTGGCCCTGGAGTGGTACCTACCTAGACGGATTCCCGCACAGGACCAATCCTACCACCAGTAAACTATACACACGCAAATACGAGTATTACAATATAAAGAATTTTATTATTATAAAATCGATTTATTACACTTTATTTAGCACAAGTTAAAACAGGCTTTTTAAATAAATTATAGCAATTACGACCGAAATGAAATTTTTAACGCAAAGCACATTTTAGCTAATGTTGAGCAAACTTTGCGCCGTCATGCTAAGGGTGTTAAAAAGCTGTTATGCTTTTTCTCATTCTGTTGTTTGGAAAGTTTAATTTTGTATTTTTTTTTATTTCGACTACTTTTTTACCTACTATCCACATTCTGTGTGAATGTTTTTTAAAGTGGAAGCATGAAATTTAGTTTAGGCGCTTAACAGCTAATGTCTAATGCATAAACCAACATACAGAACCTTGATAGCTAGTAAGTAAGAAGGTAAACGATGAGGCGAAAGGATATGTTAATTTAATAAACACGATATTAATATCTCTTGACGACTACTTGTTGCTTTACCCTAAAGTTTATGAATCAGTTTAACATCTTTGATATATTACTACATAGATAAAGTTAGTCGCTTCATAATTATTTTCAATGAACAAGACAGGTACATGCAACAAACTTTCACAGTTTAAATAAAACTATAATAATTTTAAATTAAATAATTTCATAGTAACTAAAGGAGGAAACTGATTTTTTTCTGCAGTTTGTTGAAGGGAAACTCCTTTCAGCGCGAGTAAGTGACAGGTCGCAGGGACAGTTCAAAAATATACTTTATTTTAATTTTAACAGTACTGCTGGTAGCTTATAATTAACTAGTTTACGCTAGAGGTCTGAAACAATCACACCATTCGCTTTCAGATAACCATTTCATTGTTTTTATAGTAACACAATTTTGGGATAAATTCCGTTATGGGGACGTTACTCGCGACGAGATTATAATTTGAAAGTCGAATTTGAGTTCAACATTGTCATACAATGTCCAGTGTTCAATCAATCTTAATTAAATTTTATCGATTAAATAATAATTGAATTCACACTGGGGGACACTGAGAATATTTTAATATATTATGGGCAGATGCATTATTTGATATTTTTTTGATATATTTGACGGAACGATAAAAATCGTTCACCTGATGGTAAGTGCAACGTGCCCATAATAAATGCTATGTCACTCACTCAGAACATTTCTGTGTGACACCACACTGCGCTCGTCACCCTGAGACATCAATTCTTAAGTCTCATATGCCCAGTGATTACGCAAGCTCTCAGTGTCCTTCAAACCGAAACACAGTAAATTTTGCACACTGATTCACGGCAGAATAACTGGCCCTGGGGTCATACCTACCTAGACGGATTCCTGCATAGAACTCGTACCACCAGTGAAATATAATAGATATATATATATATATATATATATATATATATATATATATATATATATATATATATATATATATATATATATATATATATATATATATATATATATATATATATACACTCGGCGTCAAAAAAAATCGCACATCCGAAAAAAATAATTTAAATACTATTTTAACACAACAGGCCAATGGCAATGTTGTGGTTTGAGGGTATCATTCGAAAGGTAATTTCATTAGCTTTCAGGAATTTTAATTGAATTTTACTTTTATAACGAGACGAAAGAGAAATTAAAGAAAAAGACAGGGTATGTACAAATTTGCAAATTAATAATTTAAAAAAACAAACTTAATAAATACAAAAAAAGTTCTTAAAACCTAGTGTTACCCCCCCTTGCCTTGATAACGGCTTCCATGCGATCTTTCATGGACCTTACAAGGATCGCAACAGCCTCTTGGGGTATTTGTTCCCACTCTTCAAGTACTGCATCTTGGAGCTCTTGAAGAGCTGGTGCTGGAGCTGGATCTCGAGCTCGCACGCGCCGTTTTAGGTCATCCCAGAGATGTTCTATTGGGTTAAGGTCTGGACTTCGTGCTGGCCAATGCATAACAGGGATATCGACCTCCTGTAAATAATCCCGTACAATAGCCGCGGTGTGGCAACGAGCATTATCATGCATTAACATGAATCCATCACCGACATAACCAGCATACGGGACCACATGTTCCTCCAGGATTTCAGTAATGTACCGACCAGCATTAAATGACCCTTGCCCAAGGCCACCCCGAGTCCGGGAAACGCACACAAGTTCCGTTTTCCCGTCGACGGAAATGCCGCCCCAAAACATACACGAGCCACCCCCCTATTCGACGGATTCTCCGAAGCAGGGTTGTGTGAACCTCTCCCCCTGTCTTCTGTAGACCCTTCTACGTCTGTCATTGCAGAAGAGACAGACCCTCGTCTCATCAGAGAAGAGTACGGTCCGCCACTGTTCTAGAGTCCACTCGCAATGATTGCGAGCAAACTCTAGGCGATCTCTGCGATGCTGTGCAGTAAGTTTGGGACCTTTAGCAGGTCTATGAGCTGTTAAACTCTTTTCGTGTAACCTTCTTCTTACCGTAGAAACACTCACAGATGTTCTGCGAGTTGATCGAAGCTGTTGTTGCAACTCAACAGCATTTGTAAAACGGTTTCGTAAAGATGTCGTAACGATGAAACGGTCATCTCTTTCTGATGTGCACCGTTTTCTTCCAGATCCCGGTTTTCTAACAAAATCACCAGTCTGCTGAAAACGTTGGAACACCCGTCGAACTGAAACACGGGACAGGTTCAACTGTCGAGCAACGTCACACTGCCGCATCCCCGACTGCAATAGGGCAATCACTTGAGCGGCTTCTTCAGAGCTGGTGTCCATCTTTACTTGTTCTTACTTGGGTTACTTGTTCACGTGTGTTCACTGCAAAGTCTAAATTACGACTGGCCCATATTTCATCCAGATCGACCCTTTTATACCCTTTTTAGGTGGTGTAACTAGCGTCTTTACTAACGAGCATTTGACAGTGTTTATTTTTGACGTTCTGTAATGATAAATTTTTAATGATTTCATCATTTTTTTATTAATAATGTAAAGCTATTCAAATACCCATTTCAAACACACCAATATTTATATAAATATAATTCGTTTTTAGCCATTACAGCCATTTTTCACGCAAACTCAGAGAGGTGCGATTTTTGTGACGCTGAGTGTATATATATAATATAAGGTCTTCTTTTTTTTAAATATATTACAAGCTTTCTGTCTATTACACTAGTTAGGGATAGAAAATTTCCGTAGCTGTAAGCCATCTTTTCAATCCCGCCATACGAAATGAAATCAAATGCATCTTTAACTTAACCAAATAATAACAAAATCGATATGAATTATTATCAATAATTCTAAAGGAAATCGGCGGCTGTCTCTCGTAAAGTCTATAACAATTGATAATGCCTCGTTTAAGGTGAAACACGTTTCTCGGTCTCGACTTCAGTGGTGCATATTGCCTACTGGTAGCGTTGTATTGGTGGAGGGTATCTGGTGCCTCCCAACCGGAGTGCGGGTTGTAAACCCAAGTTGTAAGTGGTCTTCAAAAACTAGGTAATATACACCATTTTATATTTTGCATGTGGATCTTAGCAAATTAATTTCCTTCATTAAGAAAGCCGTGGTAGCTCAGGGGCCTGGTGCTCGCCTTTAATTTCATAGTAAGCGAGTAACCTGGGTTCGATCCCCGGTGCCAGCAGCTCTAAAATTGTTCTACAATTTTAAGTGCTGATTTACCACGTGCTTAGCAGTGAAGGAAAACATCGTGAGGGGAAACCTGCATGTCCAAGGAATAGAAATGTTTCGAAGACATGTGAAGTCCGCCAACCCGCATTGGAGCAGCGTGGCGGATTCTTTCTAGCTCCAAAACCCTCTCAGAAATGAGAGGAGGCTTGTGCTCAGCAGTGGGACATTTATGGGCTGAAACTTTACTTTTTTTAATAAAGAAATCTATTTTTCAACTTAGTATTTTTTGCATATAAATATTACATTATTTAATTTTATCTATAAATTTGCTCTTGATAACTTTTACTATAGAAGGCATTAACATAAATGAATGGTAGTTCAGATGCCTTGCTTCGAACTGCATACCATTCGATTGACCTTGTTACGATATCCAGTCCCAGCATTACTAAAAGTGTTAAATGTAATTAAAAGTGATAATTCACCGCTCTCCTTTTTTGATGGAAGAAAGTACAAGACTACCTGATTGTAAGTGCACCGTCCGTCCATAATAAAAGCCGTAATCTCAGAACATTACTGTATCACTGTTTCTGCATCACACTCTGTTTGTCATCAAGAGCCTTCAGTTCTTCAGTCTTATATTTACATTACTACTACTTATACCCAATAATTACACTGGAATTACTCGGCAGAATTACTAGCACTGTGGTGGTACCTACATATACAGATTTCCACACTAGAATAATGTCAGTAAAAGTCTTCTCGGACATCAAAATAACTCAGAATTACTTGCGTCCAGTATTGGGACATAAATGGGTAACCATAATTGGTGGAAAACAGTTCATCAATCTACACTAATTATTAGTATAACAACCTTATCTATGAGGTAGCAATGAAAAGTCTAGAAAAATCTTATCGCCACAGATTGATTACGGACCTGATCAGTCCAGACTGTAGGCGAGCAGCAGTATCTATGGTGCGAAGTGACCAGTACTGCGATCTCCAATCCGCCTGCCGAGCTTCTTAAATTCGACCTTCTGAGTCCTACTCGTATGTGCTATTAGAGATCTATTTCCAGTCTTTCAGATCTTTGCCATGCCAAAAAATATTTATATTATTTTAATCGGTTCTTAATCTCTGTCGATAGTAAGGGGTTTATTGGTGGTAGGATTTCTATGCAGGAATCCGTCTAGGTAGGTATATTCTGCCGTGAAGAAGTAGTGTGCAAACATTATTGTGTTTCTGTCTGAAGGGCACTGAGAGCTTGTGTAATCACTGGGCATATGAGACTTAAGAACTGATGTCCCAAAGTGTCGAGCGCAGTGTCACACAGAAATGTTCTGGGTGACACAGAATTTGTTATTACCATCATATGAAAGTACTCGTATAAACATATTTTAACTATAGACAATAAACGAAAAATATAAAATCTTCTTTAAAAACAATTTTACGTGGACGATCAAGTCCGAGTGTCAATTAACCTTCGTCTTTTCCAGTATACATTACAAAAGGTAGTCCATAACTAAATTTTCAATAGTGAAGGTTTTTGCTTCGAGACCAAAGATAGCGTTCTGTGGAATATTACAGAAAAAATGTTCATAACTTCGGAACCGCAGTATTTAAAAGTATATATTGTAGAGCATAAATCGCGCATATATACTTATATGGATTTACTATACACTAGATCATTCAAAGCTGTGAAATATAACCGGGGTAACAGCCTATTAAATCAAACGAAACGTTCTGTCAGACATCAATGATTCATAGTAGTACAACGATTGAACACTAAACATCGCGTCACCAATGTACTTCAATTTGAAAACTCACAAATCCAATTATCAAACACAGCACTCGCTAGGCTAGCCAATAGAGCAGATGCAAATGTTTTCTAGAAATGATTACGAGTAGAGGAATAAATTTTGTTTATGAAATAGACTGTATTTGTGGCATTTTAAAAAAGACAAGATCCCTGGGTATTGTTGCCGGTTCTTTTCCGAGAAGGATTTTTTGAACTGGTGAAGATTATAGCAAACATCATCATCATTTCAGCCTATCACTAGTTCACTGCTGCACGTAGGTCTCTCCCATAGTTTGTAGGTAACATTTTGGGGGGATTTTGCCATAGTTGCCACGCTTGGCTGGCGGGTTGGCAACCGCAGTTAATTTATTCAGATGTACCTGGGAGATGCTGCTGCCATCTCCCGGTTTTCATTTTCCCTCTGTCGACTTTTGCGTCACACACGGGATGAGATGGGGTGGTAGATTATCTTAAGCCGCCACATTAAATAACATTCATAAGAGCTTTAAACTAGCTTAAATTGGTTAATAGAATGAGGCGTTACTTTGCGGAAATCCATTATAGTCAAGGAGAGAAAGTTAATTTGCTAAGACCCGCATGCGGAAAAATAAATAATAAGAAGAGTAATAATTACAAAAAGACGGACACGAAATCCAACTATTTGTGTTTTCGCGCATTTTTTTTATTGATAAAAGTGACGGAACGAGCAAAACGTTCACCTGATGATAAGTGCAACGTCTGCCCATAACAAATGCTGGGTCACCCAGAATAGTGTGACACCACAATGCGCCCGTCACCCTGAGACATCGGTTCTTAAGTCTCATATGCCCAGTCATTACGCTAGCTCACAGTGCCCTTCAAACCGACACACAGTAATGTTTGCACACTACTGCTTCACGGCAGAATAACTGGCCCTGGGGTGGTACCTACTTAGAAGGATTCCTGCGTAGGAATCCTACCACCAGTAAAAATTGCTGGCCCCGACTCAGATTTAACCCGCGATATAAGTATAGCATAAACTTGCTGTATTTCGTATGGTGAGTGATTAGATCAAAAGATCCATTCACCGGCAATTTTTGGTGGTAGGTGAATATACGAGTATCTATTTTTCATTCGGAACAGCATTAATTTTCTCAGTGTCCCAGTGCTGGGTTGTCTTTACACTTTTTGACACCACAAGGTACTGACGCACTTTGGAGCTACTTCCAAACATAATGAGAAAGATTCATCTTGATTGGCACGCCGAAGTCTGTTTAGTTAGAGTGGCCACCAGGTGGCTACGTTGGTCAGTACTACATCAAAAACACTAGTTTTGTAGCGCAGCTAACATTTGCACCACCCGTTGGCAGTCTTTGTGTTTGAATTTATGATGCTCGGTAAAGAACAATGTTTGAGAACTATATTTAAAGACGGCGAGGATATTTAAAGATTTGCTTTTATGAGCTCTTTCATGGATTGGTAGCTCTTCTAGACAATATTGATTTGTCTCTTTATCTCTTTGTTTAGCCTTTTTTCTCCGTGGCCTTACAATTCCTATTGTTGGTTATTAGCTGTATTTTATTCGAATTCATCTTTAATCTAACTTGAAGGTTTTCTATTTAAATTTCTTATAGCATTTCCTGCTACTTTGACTCTGTGGAGACATAAGATGAAACTAGCGAAGACTAGTTAACCTCTAAGCTATGGTAATGAGCTATAATATTCCCATTCCCATTCACAGGGTCTAGAAAACTTTTGCACGGGGCCACGTAAGTGATTTACAGTACGGTACGGATGTTATAATTACTCAATATTATAAAAAAATATTACTTACTATAGTAAATATAATCAGGCGTTACTTAGTATCCATTATGGTAAAGGAGAGAAAGTTAATTTGCTAAGATTAGCATGTAAAATGTAAAATATATTACCTAGTTTTGAAGAGCACGCCCTCAACAGCGTGCACAAGAAAACCAATACCGCCACCGGGAGCCGCCACCAGATACTTTCTCTCCTTTACTATATTACTTACATCAAAAAACATTGTATGTATATAAAAAGGCCTTGAATAACGTATTAAGAATAAATAAATATTTATTTAAATTTTGGTCGCCTTTAGACTTGGGTTTAAATGACATTTTATCTCACTCGAAAACTTATCAAAAAATAAGTAACACAAAATAAAAAAGGTCATAATGGAAAAAAAAAGAATGAAATTCTTTCATTTAAATAAAATAAATAACTTTTAATGTCAAAAATCTGGCAGTCGCACGTGAAAGTTTAGCGTTGAATGGGAAAAGCAAGTGAGTAAAAAAAAAGAATTCCTTAAGAATACGTTTAACTTCTGATTTTCCGCTCTTCACATTTTCTTTAAGGCTATAAAATTCGTTTTAAGTTCAAATTTATTTTAATACCTATTTTGCGCGTAGCCGACTTAGACTAACGGCTTCCTATATTGGATGCCGTTAGTCCGCAAATAATGCTCATGAAATTACGGGCGTGCAACTGCGTAATCATATCTTAAATAAATATACATAGATTAAATTACATCGATTTGTGCACCGTCACAATTATTGTACTTAATGATTTGTTAGCGCGAGTATATATACATATTATGTGTAGAGTGTGGTAGTGATGTAATGCATCTAATCATCCTATCTTATCTAACACAGCACTCGCTAGGCTGGGTTGTCGTAAGAAACGACTGAGCGAATAAATAAGCCAGACCGAAAAATGTAATATTTTGTATAACCTATTCATCTGCGGCTGTTAAACCCGCAGATGAATAGTTTATATTGTTTTCAGCAGTAGATTAAAACAAGGTTATATAATGACATTTAACGAATAATAAAGCGTTAAGTAGTTAATAATGATTACGCGAATACTACACATTTAAATAATACTAACCCGACGTTTCGATCGCTTAACAGCACCCATGGTCACGGGAGGGCTGAGCTGACAGATGTCCTGATGTCATAGTCAACCCGGGGTGGAGTACCTTCAGATTTTCATTATTATTTTTGGTCCGATCTACGCAGAAAGAGCTAACTGTGTCTCGAAGTCATATGATTTTTTTTTATTTAAAGCCAAAATTACTTTTAATGCTACAAGGAATAATTTGAAATTTAGGTTAATTTACGAAATACCTTTAACTATAAATTCGTTTTAGTGTTACATTGAATTCATTTTGAAACGACAGCCTGTGTGACAAAATGTGAATATCCGTCCCCAATACGACCAAATCTACGCTCCAGTGCACATTCAAGCCTAGCCACGGCCATATGTGCTCACACCGATTTTGTAAAGACCAATTATCCACTTAAATATAATATCAATGTTTTGAATTTGTTTTAAATGGATTTAATATTTTAAACGAACTCTCCAATGACCTAGTTCTCTATATTCTCTATATGAGTTATAATACTTTAAAATTTACAGAAAAAAATTTAGGTATGTAATTTGTGTTTTGCGTGAAAATATTAAATATAGGTATTTTTAAACAATCGGTACTGTATGTTCTATGTATGAACAAAACGTATGTTAACAAAACCAAATTTGTGGTAGTTATTCAAGACTTGGATTATTTTGATTTCTGACCTAGTTATATAAAGGCTAAAGAAGGATTGCTTGATGTAATGTGCAAACATTACTGTATTTCCGTTTGAAGAGCACTAAGAGCTAGTGTAATCACCGATCATATGAGACTTAAGAACTTATGTCTCAGGGTGACGGCGGATGTTCTAAGTGACACAGCATCTGTCATAGGTAGACGTTGGACTTACCACCTGTAACTGTTTTGCCCGTCTTGCCACTTAATCTAATATTAAAAAATATGATGAATAATTTACAATTTACACACTTTAAAACAAATATGAAATAGAGAAAATGTAGTTATTTACAATTTGACGGTCAAAATAGGTAAAACAAAATGAAGCATTCGTGCTTAATAAATCAAATTGTATCGCTCTCACAAAGCGAGTGTAATCATAGATAACACTGATGTTAGACGCTTAACATCGAGTCGCTAGTGAATTTCGAAATTCACAAATCCAATTATTAAGCATTGTCACCCGCTCCACTTAAAGCTTGTCGCAGATATAAAACTCTTATAGAAGTGCCATCAGCTACGAGGAATGCTACTGCTATTGAATGTATGCAGACTGTATTTAAAATGGAGAAAAATATGATAATGTCATTTTGCTCAAATCCAATCACGGCGTAATTTTCTAGGAAACAATCAAAAATTGTCGTCTTATCTTCCTTCAACTTTCCATACCTGATGTTAACAAGTAGGCAAAAATAGAATAAGGGAGAAGACAGGAGAGGAGTGACCAAAGAGCTTATAGACATATATATGTATATATAACCGCAACATCCAGACACGAAAACCGGTTTTTAACTGGATAAAGTAACAAAACCAGCAAAACGTTCACCTGATGGCAAGCGCAGCGTCCGCTCATAACTAATGTTGTGTTTGTCACACGGAAATGTTCTCACACACACATCACACTGCGCCCGTCAGCCTCAGACATCAGTTCTTAAGTCACACATACCCAGTGATTATACTCTAGCTCTCAGTGTCCCTTCAATGGCCCTGGGTGGTACCCATCTAGACGGATTCCTGCATAGGAATCTTACCACCATGAAAGCTTATTTTTGTGATGTGGAAATACTAGTTTCCTTTGCGATCAAAACCTAGAAACTTATATTACCTGAGATGTGGGTCAGATGGTCGAGAAAAACTCGAATGAATATTTTTAAACACTTCAGTTACGACAGAAATTTGTACAAAACAATCATAGTAGTAATAACAACAACTTATTTATAACTGTTGACACACGGTACAGTAGCATGATTAATTTTCTCATTATTTTTGATTACTTAAATTATTATTATATTCTTATTATATTCCATTTATATAACTCTCCTTAAATTTAAATTTCGATGCCGAACCGCCTTAAATTTTAAGTCGGTTCCGGCACCTAAAACAATTTTCAGCAATTTTAAGTGCTGATTTACGTTCTCAGCGGCGAAGGGAAACATCGTGAGGAAACTTGCATGTTTGAGGAATAAAAATATTTCGGGGATAAGTCAAGTGCGCCAATCCGCTTTGAAACAGTGTGGCGGACATTTCCCGATTCCAAAACTCTCTAAGAAATGAGGAGTGGTCTCAGCAGTTGAACATTTATAGGCTGTAACTTTGCTTTTTTATGTTACACATAATCAGTAATAAGATCGACAGATGTAGATTATTGAATAAAGTGTTGGCAATAGTAAGTATCTATCACGATGACTTGTGATTCAGTAGAAAGTTACGCTGAGAATTGAGTTCTGCGATTATAACATTACAGGATTTATGAATCAGATAACGAAATAAAATGACCATGTGAATGAAAAAATGACCAATGCCATTACGAATATAAAATAGCTGGAGCTATTTTATATTCGTAATGGCATTGGCACTAAGTAACACCTGATGATAACTCATTGACATCCATAGAATTGAGAAGTAAATATATACATACATAGTCACGGCTTTATAATGATTAAACTCCTCTTTGCTTTTTTTATTGCATATAGTGATGAAACGAGCAAAACGTTCACCTGATGGTAAGTGCAACGTCTGCCCATAACAAATGCTGTGCCATCCAGAAAATTTCTGTGTGACACTACACTGTGCCCATCACCCTGAGACTTAGGTTCTTTAGTCTCATATGCCCAGTGATTACGCTAGCTCACAGTGCCCTTCAAACCGAAACACAGTAATGTTTGCACACTACTGCTTTACGGTAGAATAACTGGCCCTGGGGTGGTACCTACCTAGACGGACTCCTGCACAGGAATCCTACCACCAGTAAACGGTTCTACGGTTCTCTTTACTCACGATACCATACATGGCGGTTTTATGCTGCTTAGCAGTTTTCCTCTGATAGCCTGATACTTTCCTCCAAAAAATAAAATCAAATAATTAATATTTAGTCAATAATACTCGTACACTTGAAGACTCTTTAAAAGCAAATCACGTCGCGCATGTTTGTTTTCGGACCACGTCATTCAAATGCTGATCAAGTGCTTCAAAGTTTCAAAGTGGTTTCCAAACACCGACCGCACTAGTCTTGGGTGTTTGATGTTAATCATTTTATTCAGCACTCACTATATTATTCTCTTTTAACGTAAACGATTTGTTATATGTTATATATTAAGCTTACAATAATACGATTATATACGACGCCATGCGGTCGTTATGTACCTATTTATACTGTGACATTAAATAGGACAATTTATACTGTATTTTTTACGGTGGTAGGATTCCTATGCAGGAATCCGTCTGAGTAGGAAGCACCATAGGAAGAGTTGTTCTGCCGTGAAGCAGAAGTCAATCATTCTGTGTTTCGATCTGAAGGACACTGGGAGCTAGTGTAATTACTGGTCATTAATGAGACCTAAGAACTGATATCACAGGATGACGGGCGCTGTGTGGTGCCACACAGAATTGTTCTGGGTGTGTCACAATCAAATTGAATCAAAATGAAACAACATATAGATCTTCAAGTCTCGCTGCTGTATTTCGTTATTGAATCGGCTCGATTGTGGAAAGATCACGCTTACATAGAATATCAGCGTAAATTAGCAGTACAACGATACTTTTCATGTACAGTAAGTACCGAAATCGGATAGACGGTTATTGGCAATGAAACATTATATCTTAGTCTTTATCATAGATAACGTATTTACACCTCGATTCTCTACCTGAATATGAAGATAATGACATAAAAATATTTCCATATTAAGTTAATATTTATTTATCTATTTATTTTAAGTAAATCAACAACTACATCACATAATTTAGTTATAAAAATTAAATACATATACAGGGTCATTCGTAATGTCCTATACATCCCGGCAGGCTGGGCTTAGGGACGATGTGTATATGTCCCATAAAATATAATGAGCCTGGTAGCGTGATACCTGTAGGAGATATGTCGACTTAAAGAATTTGCTTTAAACTCATAGGTAGACTACCCTGTCATACAGCTGATCGAGGCAATGAAGTCATAAATTTAATTGGGCGTTTTCCCATTGAGCTGCCATTGAAAGAACTCGCAAGTACTAGGATAACATGAAGCTTAAGGAAATCAGTTGCAAAGTAAATCTCTTAGTATGACGCCGTAGTACAAGTAAAGTAAATTTTCAGCCTATAAATGTCCCACTGCTGAGCACAGTCCTCCTCTCATTTCTGAGAGGGTTTTGGCCGTAATAGGGTAACATAAATTAAATGGAGAAGAAAACGTATTTTGAATTTGTCTGGTTCGGAGCAATTACTTTTT
This sequence comes from Luehdorfia chinensis, assembly GCA_019845155.1. NCBI lineage: Eukaryota > Metazoa > Arthropoda > Insecta > Lepidoptera > Papilionidae > Luehdorfia > Luehdorfia chinensis. The sequence goes on from JAHVAK010000292.1 coordinate 193,778, forward strand.
GAGTTAGGGTCGCGTAAAGTTTTACAAAACAAATAATTTTATAGTTTGTATGGACATTTTTAGTATTCAATTTTGTCATTAAAGCTTTACCGTTATGTTTATCAGATCAAAGTAGCATATAACGGTGGTATAAAGTGACGAGATGAGCAAAACGTTCACCTGATGGTAATGCAGCGTCTGCCCATAACAGATGCTGTGTTCCTCAAAATATTTGTGTAGCCACACCGCGCCTGTCACCCTGAGACATAAGTTCTGAAGTCTGATATGCCCAGTGATTACGCTCTCTCAGTGCCTTTCTGACCGAAACACAGTAACGTTTGCACGCTACTGCTTCATGGCAGAATAACTGGCCCTGTGGTGGTACCTACCTAGACGGATTCCTGCATGGGAATCCTACCACGATTACAACGTCCTACCACGGTTATTATTGTTTAGCAATTTAGTCAGTATTACCTATATTATATCAAAAAAATTAATATTTAGTAGTTAGAAAAATATTAGTATTTAGTAGAAGAATCCTAGTTTAAACCTTTTACAACGACACTAAAGTAACTGATCTGCGTTCTGTACAATTTTATTTTCATCAGTTGCTAAGAGTGGGTAACCATTTTGTTTTTCATACTCCTGTAATCATGCTTTGTGATTGCTTCGTAAGATACGCTGATTCTGCTTATTCCGTGGGTGTGCTATTAGTTGACTAAGATAATAAATAAGACAGACTAAGAGAAGCAACGACTTTTTGCACAGATACTGTAATAAAGCCGATATTAGAAAAGGATTTCCACCACACGTAATTATTTCCATGCTAGTATTATGATTGGTTGATGGAGTAAATAAGAATGTGTGTTGAACAACATCTGTAACTTGGAATAATATATTTTATGATTGTGTGAAAATATTGAAGTAATAAATACAAAAACGATATAAATCTATAGATTTGATAGTGGTAAACCACAGTCCAGACCACCGAGCCTAATAAATCGGTGACGCTCTCTAAAAGGGTCAAATGAAATATTCCTGATTCGAAGTGGGCGCATGAGGTGAGTAATAAATCTGTATTAAGACGGAACGGCGAGCGTTTGCTAACCGCAGTTGTAACACGCATGATGTATATATATAGTCAGCCCTCTTTACGAACTGGCGAACTGCTGAGGGGATTAGTGGCGGTGTATTGGCACCGTTCATCCTGCCTTCCGCAGCCGAGGTGGAGTCGCGAAGGAATAGGAGTGACGGTATTACGTTGAGCTGCTCTCCCGATCATACGCGGCCGATATGCGTGATCGTCGGTGGAGCAGATCAGCTGCTGGGGTAGGAAAGACTGATGCTTCCGAGTGCTGGCCCCGTGGCCGCCGCGAAGGAAACTCAAAGTACCGCCGTTGGTTACACAGCAAATAAGTATTTTAAGACGCGTCGTGTTCCGGTGCGCCACGCTGGGAGAGAGAGAGAGGGGAGAAACTGCACTCTGCCGAGGAGGGGCCGTCGATAGTAGCCGACCAGCGCCGATGGGGACGCGGATGCGTGCGTAAGTGTTCCCGTGGCCCTGCTAACATGCAACGAAGGCGGAACAACAAACCATAGGGTTCTAGTCCGGTGTAAGTCCGAAGTAACCTGTTCGTGCGCCGGGCTTACGAGGGTGGATAGGCATGCGTTAGGTATCTCCTTATGTAAAAAAAAAGATGGATCGCGATAAAAGTCTCTACTCTCCTTTCACAAGCTGTCCCCTATGTAGCGAAATCCATGTCACCACATAATTAGCTCAAGAAATATCTCAAATGTCCAACATCGCGCTATAGAAATTTCTAAGATGCAAACTATAACATACATACAGTCACGCCTTTTTCCCATATAAGGGGTAGGCAGAGGCCTCTCACGTAGCCCGTGTTTCGCGCTCGCGGGAAACGAGACGTGATAGAATATTTTATTAAAGATATCTAACTTCCATCTTATTCTAAATTTTGATACATGATAATAATCCAAAAACACATTAATTTCTGAACAGCCTTAAGCATAAGTCGTAATTAAACCAAGTTTCTCAGATGCGATTATAGCATCCAATACAGCTGAACATACTCGTACATCACTTCAGACACTCATTACCGTTAAATGTCAATCTGTTCAAATATGTTGGATCAATAGTTAGAGATGACTCACAAATAGTGACGGAATCTATAAAATAAACGCTGTCTAGCGCAGATGATAAAGTTCCCCTTAGTTTAAGCGCAAATTTAACACACACTTGTTTTTTTCCTCACGAACCAGACGTAACGCTTATGCTACAATCAATCAAATCGAAAGAAGGCATAAAAGCAAATTGTTAGAAAATAACTAAGTAGTGACCCTGCACTTACAAACCCCCTGGCTACCAAATATTTTTTTTAATGGAAAAAGTGAGGAGACGAGCAAAACGTTCACCTGATGGTAAGTGCAATGTTTCCCCATAACAAATGCTGCGTAACCCAGAACATTTCTGTGTGACACCACAATGCCCCCTGAGACATCACTTCTTAAGTCTCATATGCCCAGTGATTACACTAGCTCTGAGAGCCATCAAACAGAAACACAGTAATGTTTGCACACTGCTTCTTCACGGCAGTATAACTGGCTCTGGGGTGGTACCTACCTAGACGTATTCTTGCCTTATAAATTACATTATGTGATGATGTCCTATTTTCGACCACGGACGGCTTCTGAATATTGTCGGAAGCTATCAATTACGCAGAGATATTATAATGCCACAAGTGTAGGCGCAACTCAGATCGCAACTCAGAGCGCTCAGCCATCCCAACCTACCCGCGCCCGTTGTAATGCTCCTACGAAAAGATCGGAGGTAGAATAGGATGCATTGTGAGATACACGAGGTTAATCGTAAAACAACTGGACACAATAACCAACAACTTGTGCTTTTGCATAAATGTTGGCGTCAGCCGGGATTAAAACCCAGGACTTGCGACATAGAAGTCAGGCACTCTATCCACTAGGCCACGCGGTCGCCAATTTACATTATGTAATATAGGATTAAAAAAATAAAGACGCCAGAGTTTCTTATTTATAGAGCAGTGAAAAATTTGGCATTCGTAAGAGCTTTGCAAATATAAATTGAATAAATAAATTCTGACTGACTAGACGGAATTTTTGATTTATTTATGGTCTTAATTGATCAGTCAAGCAAGTTGTTCGCCTGATGGAAAAAAACCTTTTTTTAATCTGCAAAATCTAGTTTTATTTAAATGTGTCGTATTCACGTAAATATAAGAAATCATTATCTGATGATAAGTGTCAATTCAGCCCTTAAGTCTGCTACTGTAACAAAGTATAGAATAGAATAGAATATTTTTAATTCAATATAGATCATTTACTATAATCACATAAGTCTTTCACATATTTTTTTTAAGCTACACTGGTTCGCAAAGAAATGCCTCTGTCTTGGGAATAACCACTAAGAAACCCAGCGGGATTATTCTTTTTTCAGTCATTTTAAATATACAATTACAGCAGTATTATAAAGATGTAGAACGCGATCACCTTATTCCCAGGGTTCACATTATCATCATCCATGTATTCCTTGATATTATACAACCCTTCTTAAAAAGTCTTTGTTTAACAAATAGTTTGCACTTTTTGATTGAAAGACTTCGTGCACTTGAAATTAAAGAATGAAGTCGAGTAACTGGCATTATTAATTTGTGCTTGTTCCAGGTATTTACATTATGAACATCACTTTTTTATTAAAGTGATTTATATTCTTATGTTACATACATAACGTTTTATATAAATATTGAGAGGCCAAAGTTAAGATATTAATTTCTTTAAATTTATCTCTGAGATACACTCTAGAGCCAACATTATAAACAGATCCTAAGGCCCTCTTTTGCAAAAAATGAAAACTCACCTCTACGTCAGTCGCATGTCCACACCACAAAATACCATTACACATTATGCTGTGAAAATAACTAAAATAAACTAATCTAGCAGTTCCAACATCAGTCAGGTTTCTAATTTTTTTCACAGAATAAGCTGCAGAGCTAAGTCTACTTATTCCAAGAAAGACAGTGGTATCCACAAGGCTCAAATCTTCCCCATTTACGAGTACAGTAACATCCAATCGTTTAACATTTGGTGTTGTAAATTTTGTACATTTAGTTTTATTGCCATTTAAAAGCAAATTGTTAACGTTAAACCAATGTACAGTGTACTTTTGAAATAGCGTTATTCACCTCGTCATATAATAAAAGTTGACGTTTTATTTTGAAAATCAATGATGTATCATCAGCAAATAATACTATATCATGGTTATCCCCTAGTAGGTAAGGTAAGTCACTAATGTAAATTAGGAATAGAAATTTTTGCATAAGTAAGGTAAAGATACTAATTGCCCAGAATGGTCAGAACTTATTTTGTGAATTAAGATACAGCATGCTATATTGAATTGTAAAGTCCTATTACCACACAGCACTGCACTGAGCTATTCGTCGGTTATTGAGTATCTTATGACCAGTAATTTCTCTAGTTACATGCACAAAAATTATGCAACACATAAATAAATAATTCATGTTTTGCATATTTTTTTGTTCCGACCGTATTAAAAGTTCTCACGACTAGACAGGTATCTGTTTGTGGGACTGTGTCTGAGTGGTCAATACATGTAGAGACATCTTTTCGGGTATTAAATGAGAAATAGGGTGTAATTTCCAGAGTTAAATCGTAATTAGTGCCGTATAAAAAACTTTTGGTTACCACGTTTTTTAACGGACAGTTTATAATCAATTGCAAAATTTGTACCCAAATGGCAAAGAAAAAAATCGATAGACAACAAAGCTATAATGAATTGTCATTCAATTTTAATCTATGTTAAAAGTTTCAAGTCTCTCGCTCCACGGAAAGGTAGTTTAAAATCTATTACTGAATTCGACCCGAACAGACATTCATGAAATCGAGTTAATATTCTAAAAAACGTGGCAAAATGGCGGGTGGAAGAAAACAGCGGTATGACAGTAGGCACATTAGGATGCTGCTGCCTATGCATCATAATTTTACTCTCACGTCACTCAGGGAACGAGACAGGATGCTTTAAAGCTGAAAAAGTATAACGATTCTCGAAATTATTTTTGCACTTTAGATCTCAAACGCAATTCATAAATAAAAAATGTTAAAGTTATTTTTCTAAAACGAAAATAAAACAGAACTCTTACTAGTTGAACTCTTTCAATGCATTTTGTTCAATGTCACTTAGACATGAAACGGATGGAAGTGCAACATTTTCTTTTGGAATTCTCGCAACAAGCTACAAAAGGCAGTTGGAGCTATGAGCGTAACTTTGCGAGCCGTCTCTTCCTTTGGGATTTGCGGTGAAAATGTTATTTCCACTTTTGATAAAGTTCACAAATTGAAAATTGATACGAAAACTTTCATATCTTAAAATTTCTCTGGATTTCATTCTGAATGCAAAATAAATTATTTTAATGTAGTTAAGCATTCACAATTGTGATTTACTCTTATCCACAATATACGATACGAACTAATTGAAATTCGTATTTCAGTGCAGAAATAATGAACTTTTCACGCAATTCCGACGCGAGAAACAATCATTTCACAAACGTGTGTTGAGTGTTTTACGTGATAATAATGCACTATAAAAGTTTTCCTTTGTTTGTGTATTAAGTGTAGAGAAGTATTAATTCAACATCCTTGTCGTGTTACACATTTAAGTTCAATATGACTTAATAAATCGGAACAAGCGACAATACGAAGACATCTCCTCAACATATATGGAAGATACTCGTAGTGATTAAACGAGCAAATCGTGATCGTAATGGTAAGTGCAACTTCTGCCCATAAAATATGGTTTTCACTGAGCACTTCTGTGTGTCAAAACATGTTTTCCGTCACCGTTTGATAAATCAGAAATTTAAAATTGCAATTACCATTTTAACTGGTGACACAGGACTGCATTCGTCACCACGAGACTTCAGTTCTTCAGTCGCATATGCTCTGTAATTACATTAGCTATCAGTGTCCTTCAGAGCGAAACAGTAATGTTTGCACACTACTCCTTGGCTGTGGAATAACTGGTTAGGCGGTGCTACGTAAACGGATTTCTGCATACGAATCCCACCACTAGTGAAAGAGTGTTCTTTGACAGACTAAAAATTGTACTGATGAATATGATGATCTCCTGACTGATTTTCGATCACGGCGAAAACTTCCGAATATTGTCGAAAGCTATCAACTGCGAAGGAGATACTACAGTTTCAAAGTGTACGCGATAACACTGAAGCACACTCTCGTACTTGAAATAAAAAAAATGTAATTAAAAAACTACTTTAAAAAACAACATTACACGAACTTACTCATTGATAAAATTGGATATAGTCACTGTAGTAAAAAAAAATTGTATTGGGTACCAATCAGCGTAAAATACGAAAACAAAGAAAACTGTACATTTATAATTTTAGGTAACAACTTTTCCAAAGTAATTTCAAAAAATATTAAAACGTCTTTTGATACTTACTTTGTTACCATTTCATAAATTGCAGAAATCATACGTTTCGCTATTTATGCGCGTAAGTAACTAAGCATTTTGTAAATTCTTTTTCAATCACTTTATTTAGCTATGTAATCAATTTGTAATTTTTGAAATAAATTAGTAGACACTCAGTATTATCATAAGAATTTGAAAACGCTAATGAACTTACTGGTTCAACTTTTACTGGTGGTAGGATTCCTATGTAGGGATCCGTCTAGGGCCAGTTATTCTGCCGTGAAGCAGTAGTGTGCAAACATTACTGTGTTTCGGTTTGAAGGGCAATGAGAGCAGGGTGTCACATAGAAATTTTCTCAGTGACACAGCATTTGTTATGGGCAGATGTTGCACTTACCATCAGGTGAACGCTTTTGCTCGTTTCGTTACATTATCTAATAAAGAAAAAAAAAGAAAATATATCAGGAGCACATTTGGACTTGAAGTTTATCATGATTTCGTTCGTGTTAAATCACGTATATGCGTCAAATACAGAGCAATTCGAAACATGCCTGAAAGATTGTACGCTCGAAGACATTACCTTGCACCAACTTGTCCACGCTTATTGAGTTGCCGAATTTTTCATCTTGTACGAACCTGTGTACGCTTATCGGTTTGTTGAGTTTTTTTAAAGTACAACAGTGTACAATGTAACAATGTACTGCGTACTAAAATATTAGTCATTCAGATATCAAGTTGGTTCACGTAACACAACTACGTATTCAATAGTTGTGTTTATAGTTGTGTTACGTCGTATCTTGAATGTTTCAAATAAGAACTTGTGTTAATTACTAGGGGTCGATTTTGAGACCTCGTGGACCCCCAAAATCAGTTTTCGTTTATGTCGACCCCTGGGAAACCGATTTTGACTACTTCAAAAATCCCGGAGATGATCACCGCCACCTGTCGGAAACCACAAACAACATTTGCTTTTAAAAATATAAGTTTTTCTAGATGACCACTGTCGTAAACAGGCACGGTACTTATAGATATGACATTCGCGATGACTTAATACATACATACAGTCACGCCCTTTTCACATATAATCGGTACGCAGAGACAACACCCGAAGACCACTTTTAGCCTCCGCGGGAAACGGGACGTGACGGGTGGTGAAGAAAGGCGCCACCATTTTAATACGAGTAAAAAAAAAATCTTCTCATTGCTTTCCTACGAGTAGTATAATGACAGCATTGCATATAATGGTATTACTTTGCACGAATAAAGGCTATCCGTACTTTAGCCGCCTCTTACGACTATAGGAAATAGGTAAATGCTATTCTACTCTGCCAGACAGCTTTTGACCTCGGAGTTATTTATTAAAAATAAAAATGTTTAATGAATAGTAGTAGATCAAGCGGAGCTTAGATCATTCCACTACAGATCACACTCGGCGGCTGACTGTCGTAGAGTCAATATCACTTGATAATGCCTCGTTTTGAGGTGAAACACGACACGAGTTCTCGACTTCAGTGGTTTGTATTGCCTAGTGGTAGTGTTGTAGTGGTGGAGGGTATCTGGTGGCGGCTCCCGGTGGCGGTATTGGTTTTCTTGTGCACGTTGTTGAGGAAGGGCGGGCGGTGCTCTTCAAAACTAGGTAATACATACCATTTTAGATTTTGCACGCGGATCTTAGCAAATTAACTTTCTCTCCTTTATCAATTACCTAACCACCTCACATTATTACTAATTGGGCGAAAGGGGGTAATATACACGTACTAAGTAACTATATACCCGAGTCTCAAGTTATGGTTTCTAGGAACTTTATTTGAGCTTTTAATTAACGACACCGTAAATCTCGCCGTAAATAATTCATCTCAATTCTGCGACCTGATACGATATACGAGTAAAACAACGATCATTTTTCAGATCAGAGCAGACAACGATCGGTTGGACCCGGTTATTTATTGTGCGAAGAGTTACATCGTAGTAAAATGACCCGGATAATATTTGTTGACGGAAGATATTAACTTACCTTCCTACATAAAATAAAGTAATTTTTTGTAAATGGCCAAAAAATATAAAAATTGGGAAGTAATTTATTTTATCACAAATCTGAACTTAAACAAATATATGTGACGTTTATTCTGAAGATAAGTTTTTATTTATCAAGCTCTTCTCGTTGTTCAGTATCAAAATTACATTTAACTAAAATTCTTTTATCATTATTATTAATTTACCGGTAGTAGGATTCCCATGCAGGAATCCGTCTAGGTTCCAACGCAGTATCAGTCATTCTGCCGAGAGCAGTTGTGTATAAACGTTGTGTTTCGAACTGAACGACATTGCGAGCTAGTGTAATTACTGGGTACATGATCTTTAAGAACTGATGTGTCAGGAGGAGGACGGGCGCCGTGTAGTGTCACACAGAAATGTTCTGGGTGACACAGCATTTGTTATGGACAGACGTTGCACTTACCATTGGGTGAACGTTTTGCTCGTCTTGTTCCTTTCTCCAATAAAAAAAAATATGACACAAGAAGTGTCGAAGCTGCGTTTAGACAAACGTTAGAGGGCACAAAGACATGGTTGCTATCATTAAATAATAGTATTTCGTCATAAATTTTCAAAAAAAAAGAATAGGAAGAAAATACATTGTATTATAAAGAAATGAAAATTACGAAAAAAATGAACACTACGCATAAATATGTTTAAGATAATTTACTGTGTGTAATCGTTGCAGACAAAATGGACCAACAATCGGTTTCGACAATTAATTTTTACTAATTGGTTGGTATACTTATAATGGAATTGATTTATATAAGGTAATAATACTATAAGGTACATACCACTCGTAGTACGCTGATTGCACTCCTCGACTAAGCGTAATGTTTTATTATATATAACTATTGACTTTTTAAAGATTAATTAGCTTAGTATGATCATCTAAAATGCTATTATAGCTAAACGGTAAATTATTTTTATGCGAGGGTCAGACTATACTTTAATAAAAATGCTAAAGAAACTTGTTCCTTTAAATAGAATACCTTTTATATACCAGTTTATTAAAGGATGCTGTATAAAAATATTCTACTTTATTTGTTACATTTTAATGGAAAGAGAAAATCCATTACCTACTTCTCGCCACGACCGCCTAGCCTAGTCGTTTACGTACCTGACTTCTACGCTGCTGGTCCTGGGTTCGTATCCCAGCCGAAGTTGAATCCTTTACGGATTGAATTAATCAAGTCTAATTAAATAGGCTCGTCCCTGTAACTGTAGCCTAAAGTGTTTGTACCAAAAGCATCTACATTATATATACAACATTTCTCTTAGTGTATATATAGTAATTCATAAATATATAATTTAACACATAAAAAGATAAATTTACAGACAGTAGAAGTGAAGAAATTCTATAATATAAAAAGCTACCTCCGATTTGGAAGTCGCCTGTAATTGGAAATGGCGTGTTTAAATTCAAGCGATTCAGTTCCATTGTTGCTTAGGTTTTACGCTGAACAATAGACAGTTACTGCTTTGACTGGCAAATAAATTTTAAGTTTCATTCTACAAACGTTAATCATAGCAAATATGCAATATCTTATATCTTTTATAATTTTCTCTGCATCCGAAATCTTAATTTAACAAACTTTTCGTTTGCAAAACTGCAAATATAAATTTCGTTTCAGTTTTATATTTGCTCACTTAATTACTGTTAGATCAGAAACACTCATAGTCTCAATAGTTTTTCGATTATATATAGTTTCTAGAATATATTTTGTTATCGATTCTAACTTTCGCATAAATCATCTATTGTAAACATTATTTAATTTATAGTTTGTAAATATGGTGCCTTGCGTAGGTTGTATTACTTCTCCACAAAGTTTATAAGGCAATAGTGTTATTTTGAAAATCAAAAGCTTTAATAACTTTATTTCGTTAGCGAAAATGCGTAATTACCATCTCCTCATTTTGTAAAACATTCTTACCTACTTAAATCAGTACAAAGTTATGCAGGGTAAAAAGAAAGTAAAGTTTCAGCCTATAAATGTCCCACTGCTGAGCACAGGCCTCCTCTCATTTCTGAAAGGGTTTTGGAGCTTGGATGAATCCACTTCGCTGCTCAAATGCGGGTTGGCGGACTTCACATGTCTTCGAAACATTTCTATTCCTTGGACATGCAGGTTTCCCCTCACGATGTTTTCCTTCACTGCTAAGCACGTGGTAAATCAGCACTTAAAATTGTAGAACAATTTTAGAGCTGCTGGCACCGGGGATCGAACCCAGGTTACTCGCTTACTATGAAATTAAAGGCGAGCACCGGGCCCCTGAGCTACCACGGGCAGTGATCGTCTGACAAATAATGTTAACAATAATTAAGTTATGTATTTATTCCTTCATACGACAATTCGTCAACAATACACAATGTTTTTAAAGTATAGCATCTAGATACAAAATTGTATATTTAGGATCCCCGGGATACGTCTGCTCGCTTCTTCATTATTGTGAGCATATACTTTCTGAATAAAGAATAAATTTTGCGATATTTTTTTCCGCTTTCCACTTTAACAAACATAATCTCTCTAACCTTATATTTTTGCAGACTCTTATTAAGATAATGTCCTGTTTTTCGTCGATAAGCTCGGAATACCAAGTCCACTGGAGTAGCACTCTTTTGACCGTAGTTCTGCTTAACCCCAATTGAAGGGCTAACATTTTTTGCTTGCGGACGGGATTTCGTGTCTTTGTGATTTTCGAATCTCAGTGTTATTTCCAAATTTAACAGAAGTTTAAGCTTTTGTAGTTGACGCAATAACCGCGACTCTGTCTTCCTTTTGCGTTTACTCCGTTTTTTTTTTAAATGGAACAAATTCAATTTCTATTTTATTTCAAAATTGCGCAAAAGGTCCTTTCTCAAAATCAATTCAAACATTTCTGGCCAATATTCGAAATTAAATAAAATAAGGATGTGACAAAATTTATGACCCTACTAGTTACATACACTCACATTGTTTTTCCAAAATAAGGGCGAGGCCACTTCCGTATCTCACTTTTCGCCTCCACGAGAAACAAAACGTGACGTGTGGATAACCACGTCGCCGTCAGTTGGTACGAGCTAAAATTTTTGCTCACCATTGCGTTCCCACGAGTATTTGGGAAGATGCTGTCCACCCAAACAGAACCGTTGGGGTAGGAAATGCGGAAGTTAGGAAAGGAACTATAAGGTGTAGGATACTGCTAGGAGCAGGAGGAGATAGCACTATCTCCCGAGCAGATCGGGTGGACAAATGAAGGAAAGTTGAAAAAAGGAGCGGCGCGGTCACTCGGCGCTCACTCGGCGGCCGTCTGTCGTAGAGTCTATGACGCTTGATAATGTCTCGTTTTGGGGCGAAACACGTGTCGTGTTCTCGACTTCAGTGGTCTATATTATCTAGTGGTAGTATTGTAGTGGTTGGTGGAGGGTACCTGGTGGCGGTTCCTGGTGGCGGTGTTAGTTTGCTTGTGCACGCTACTGAGGGAGGGCGGGCGGTGCTCTTCAAAAAACTAGGTAATATACACCATTTTTATTTTTTGCACGCGGATCTTAGCAAAGTTAATTACTTTCCTTCATAATAATGGATTTCCGCAAAGTAACACCTGATTCTATTAACGGGTGGTCAAAGTTTTTTTAATAAATATCAAAATATCGTAATGCGTACACCAGACTATTTTTATGTTATGTGGTTGAAAAATAATAAATTAGCTTAACCTTATTTATTTTCTAAATCACATCGTTTCGATTGCAAGAGGTAACAACTCCGAAGATACAAAAATTTATAACTGAAACTTATAAATTCGTTTAAATACACACTTACAACATTAGATATGAACGTCGACGAAACGAAATAAATAGACGAAGAATTTAAACCAAATTTGTAGAAACAAAATAGGATTCTTTTAACAAACAAAGATAAATCGTTTTCCTTTTTATTACATCTTTGTTGATTTTATATATTTTTAACGGCTATGGCTCGTAAGTTCACGACATCAATGAGGCGCATGTTAAACTTGGTGGTGATTTACAATTAATGTAACAATCTATGCTCGTGGGAACGCAATGGTGAGTAAGAATTTTGGACTCCTACCAAAATGGCGGCGAAGTGATTCGCCACCCGTTCACGTATCGTTTCTCGCGAGGGCGAAAAGTGGGCTACGTGAGTAGCCTCTTCCTACTCCTTATACGGGAAAAGGGCATGACAGTATGTATTTTTTTAATAAATTTAATTCACTTCATTAAGTCTTTCTTCTTGTAACATACGTAAATCTGTTTCTGCTCGAGTTTGCAATGCAATTATTCATTTGTTATTAAAATCTTGTATAACATTTTGTCACGGAGCGTACTTTGGTTGTCTATGAGACTGTTCTTTGTTAATTTATTTATAATGTATTCTTGACAATGATTTTCTGATTAATGTTTCTTTCGCCTGTCTCTTCTCCGTCAGAAGAACCTCATTACGAAACGGTGGTACATTGTAAAAAAATACGCTTGAAAAACGAAATTTATATTTCTTACGTAGAAGAATTAATTCATTTCATTTCTTTTCATTTTTTTTACGAGCCGCCACCACACGGCACTCGTTAAAAGAATACTACCACTCCATCTCATCCAATGGATCTCGTAAAAGGCGAGTAAGGAATAAAACTGCACTTTGCACCCAATAGCGCATGGTGGCGATGGGCTCACCACTTATCACACCAAATGCATTATATTGTTTTGGTGAAACGTGGATTTTGGCAGTCATCTGCTTTTGCAGTGAGTGCCCAGTCTCTGACTACCCCTTATGGGATACAATCGTGATCTTATGTATGTATGTTTGTATTTAATTGCAAATAGTTCGATGTAATTTTAGATATAATAGTAGAAAACACGTTTGATTTATTCATGAACATGACGCATATAATTTAAAAACAGAATAATGCTTTACGTAACATGTCTTATCACTGAAAAACACCCGCAGTTTTTTGAAGCGTTACATAAAAATTCAAAATTATCACGTAAAAAATGGATAAAGTTAATGAAATACTTCATGGATTTTTCTCTTTGTTACTTTTTTACCGTAACAATTCTCAGCAAAAAGCTTTTTTTTTTAATGTCAACGATTGGAAATGTGTAAGTTAAATTATTGGACACTACAAAGAATGTTACAGAATGGAATTGCGATTCTCATAAAAGCTTTCTTAATAAACGGATGATATTAACACATATTAGTATAGAATTACAATTTATTTTTCTTTGTTACTACTACTACTACTACAAAAACATATTAATAACCAAAAAAAGTCGAATAATCAATTATGACTATATGTTGTTTATAAGACCGTACAATATTTTATTCCGATGACAGTATTTAAAAATATTGTATGCATGTAGAATCCATGCGGTAAATACTCTATTAAAATAAAATGTATAAGCGAGAAGGATTCGTTTGCATCCTGAATATACAATTTAAATAAATAAATTATTAGGAAAACTAGGAAATAAAAAAAATCCAATAGCCTTCCAAAAATGGAGGCATTGTAATGAGGCAAGATTTTGCAAAGCCGTTTTTCTATTTTTCAGTCATTAATAATTCATTTTGATAATACGTACAGAGCAGGATCTGTCTGAAGAAAAAGCATTATTTATTTCTTTTTTATTTGCTTTGAAGAGAAAATAACAAAACGTATTTTTTATTAAGTTGGATTATTTATAGTTGAGAAAAGCAGAAAATAAATAACAGATAAAATTATTCTAGGTTTCTGATGACGTGAAAAAAAATATTGAATTTATTTATCAAAATGTAAGTGCAATATTGTTCGAGCTAGCATGTTACATTCATCATCATTTCTGCCTATCACTAGTCCACTGCTGAACATAGGCTTCCCCCCATAGATTGCCAAAAAAGCTCTAATTTTGAGGGGATTTTGCCGTTGTTGCCACGCCCGGTGGGTTGGCAACTGCAGTTTATTTATTCAGATATTCCTGGAAGATGCTGCTGCCCATTTTTTAGATTTTTACGACACCCACGGGATGAGATGGGTTGGTAGATTCTTTTAAATCACCACCATACGGCGGCATACAGTATAATAAATGAACAGTAATAAATTATTTTCTCAATGGCCAGTGTCTCAGTACCTATGCAGGAATCCCATCAAGGTAAGTACCATTGCAGTGGCAGTTAATCTGCCGTGAAGCAGTAGTGTGCTAACATTACTGTGTCGGTCTGAAGGGCACTTGTATATTATATGCTTGGGTCAAACCAAACCTGGCACGCGGGCCCCTGGCCCGCGAGCACAGTATCCGATGAAGCTGTAAAAGCCGAGAAGGCTAACAGCAATTACATCACCGAAAATATATTATATTATATGAACAGTAATAAATTATTTGTTGATGAAATGATATTGCTTATTATTTCGATAGGCATATTCAGTATCGAGGATTGTGATTCAAAAGGCGCAATTCGTATGTGTAATTTTCATTCTATTGTGCATTTGACAGTACCTAATTATGGTTTTCAAACGCAACTAAATGTCAAAGAATACTCTGCTCCTGTATTTAGTTATAGCAAATATTAGTATTGAATGCGCAGATTTCTTTTCTTCTTGTTATTATTCACGACTTAGGTTCCTTCACAATATCGTTATCATTGAGTTTCCAATTATTATTGGAAGTAAAATGTGATGGATTCACCTATCTTTTTTTCTGTCTTTTGCACTTCTGCTTAAGGAGAAATAATATTATTATTATTCGTCATCGTTATCAGTTTGGTATAGGCTATGGTTGAACATAGGCCTCGGCCCGGATAATTTATGTCTAGCGTATTTAATCGTTGTTCCGCCATCTGTCTGACGTCACCCGACTTTAACAGCATTTCCAATAGTTACTTATTGTATCTACTGGTGTTATAAAAAGTAACTAACGGAATCCGTCTAGGTGCCACCACAGGACCACTTATTCTGTGTAAATCGGTAACGTGCAAACATTATTGTGTATCGGTCTGAAGGGCATTCAGACCTAGTGTAATTGCTTTTTATATGAGACTTAAGAACTGATGTCTTAGGGCGAAGCGATGTTCTAGGTAACGCAGCATTTGTTATGGGCAGACGTTGTACAGACCGCAACGGGAAGAGTTCAGGTTGAGGTTACTGTTACGCTAACACAATAGAACCGACTACTTTTAATTTGATTTAATTAACTTTATGAATTCAGCGAGGTTAATTTGTAACTGTAAACTCAGCCCGTACATTTCGTATGCCAATTTTTCACTCACTTCTGCAGAAATAATTTAAACCTGCGTGTATTTGCAACCTTTAACGTTGCCGCGGCTTTATAAAAATTAAACATTTTCCGAGGTCGTCAAACATTTGACCCGAAATAAACAAGCGGATATTTTACTCATAATGAAACAGCAACTTTCAAGATAAGTTAAAAAGTAGGCATTTTTAAAACAAGTGAATAAATTGCGAGTTTTTTTACGCTCATAATTATCGAGAATAGCGCTTTGTTACAGACATCCAATATTAGATTTCTTTGAATTCAATATAAAAAATTTAGTCCATTATTAGACTATTACAAAAAACATCAAACACAGCATAAAGAATTTTCGTGAGATAAAGTCATGGGTAGGTAATATTTCCATTTTTTGTAGGTGGTTGACTACTATGCATGAATTCGTGTAGGCACCGCGAGGCTAGTTATTCTGCCGTGTAACAGCAGTGTGCCAACATTTCTGTTTCAGTCTGAAGGGCACTGAGTGCTAGTGTAAATACTGGGTATATGCGACTTAAGAACTGATGTCTCAGGGTGATGTGCGCAGCGTGATGCAACACAGAAACGTTCTGGGTGGCACAGCATTAATGGGCAGACGTTGCACTTACCATCATGTGAAGGTTTTGCGCGTTTCGTCATTTTCTCTTATAAAAAAGCACATGCGCCTTTTATGTGGGCTGCACATCATTACATTCATAGATATAATGATTAGATTACAATTTTTTTTCTCAATAGGCTCTTACGACACCCCGAAATGGAATTATGAATGCTCCTTGCAGGATAGTTTAAGAGACATGTTTGTAAAGAACAGGATAGTTAAAAGGACACGTTTGTATTTAACATACAACCGCACATCGATATCATCATACACAATACCACTGCCGGACATAGGTACCTACTCTCCAAGTTGGGAGGATTTTCCGTAATCGCCACGCTTGGTCGTCGGATTGGTGATCGTGGTAAGATATGGTATAGACAGTTTGGGAATAGCATATTTGTGATGGTTGTCCCACCATATTTCGGAGGTAAGAAGATTGTTTTGCGTTTTCCTTTATTGACTTTTGTGACACCCACGAGATGAGATGACTACCACATGAACTCATATATATCAGTCAGATATTACGAGTATAAGTTATAGTTTCATATTAAAAATGTTTAAGACGTGAGTAAAAGTAAAGCAAGTGAATTACATACTTGATGTGATCTCCTGGCCGATTTTTTTGTATCTTATATCTAATTATTAAAAGTATGAAAAGGAAGTTCGCGTGATCTTTTTGAACCATAGTTGAAAGAAATACTAATTTCGCTCGTTGCCACTAGCGTATACGAGAACATATGCAATCAACAAATAATATTCATTTTTTTTATTATTTATGTACTACTCTTTACGTTGAGAACCCTGGATTAAAACAATATATAATTCTTGTACAAATCAGAGTTTCACTATAAAAGAGTTTTCTTCCAAGAAACCTTATTACTCATAGAGAAAAAAAAACTACCAAACTTTTTATTTGAGAAACAGTGAACTTTTACGTACCATATTTTTTAAGAATTTTGATGAACAACTTCTAGGAATTAAGAACTGAAAATGCTCACGTAAAAAAAGCGGGAGAAAAGGATTATGAATAATATTATACATCATACAGAGTACATTCTTATCACGTCGGTGACGTACTGGAAGTCATTTTAATTCAGTACGAAATTCAGAGACTTGATCAAACTTCCGCAAGCCATATTTGAAGCGGATGCATAAACATTGAAGACGCCCTAATTTATAGCAAAATTAGTCTAGAGTATCAAGAGAACAAACATCTGCATAATTAAGAGCAATGAGCAAGGATTGTAACAATGTTACCTTGGTATGAAAATTCAAGACACTTTAAAGATGTTTGAGCCATTAAAATGTGTATATCATTTTTTTGCTTAATATGTGATGACCATGATAAAGTGGGGTCAAAGTGTTTTACCTTCAATTTTGACGAGTTGTTAAAACATAGATAGATAGATACTTTATTCATTGCATCACAACACGCAAGCATAAAGTTACAATAAAACAATAAAAAGTAGTTACAACTAAAACCAGAAAGAAATCAAATTATAGAAAAAAAAAACAAATAATAAAATATAAAGAATAGAATAAAAAAAATGTCTAAACATACTAAAGTTGTATCCTAAAATTTTACTATACATGGCAGTTTCTGTACAATTCTGACAGCTCAATATAATTAATGGGAACGGACTTCGAAACGTGACGTCACAGTCGTGAACCATCTCCTACAACAAACTTTTAAGCTTTGTGGGAGTCGTTAACATAAATTATTATATATATTATATTAATAGATTACTATCACATTATTAGATCGACGTTACTAGCAAAATGCTATTTACATCTTGTTTTCATTGTTTCATCATCATCATAATTTCAGCCTATCACTAGTCCACAGCTGAACATTTGTTCATCAGTATAAAAAAATTGCAAGCGTTTTTCATATTTTTTTTCTATAAAGTGTCGAGACGAGCAAAACGTTCACCTGATGGTGAGTGCAACGTCTACCCATAACAAATCCTGTGTAATCCCGATTATTTCTGTTTCACCACACTGGGCTCGTCACCCAGAAATGAAATCAATCTTGCCAAAAAGGTAAGCCACGACTAAATTTGTTTTGCTAGTCATGTTTAAATCTATTGTATAACATGCTGCGAGCTAAAAAATTAAACGATCGTGGTACAAAAAATAGATATTCACGATACTGGAGACTCTAACTGACAGCTGACTAATGATAAAAACAGTGTTAGGGAACTTTAAGCTCTGACCTGAACTTTAAATATGCCGTGAGAAAAAATGTCACTTCTATTTTGCAACAATGACGTGTCATGGAAGTCTGCTATATCAGTGCTAGAAAACCTTGGATAGACGGCGAAGTAACCGTACCAGCCCTCAAAAGTAAAAAACTTAAATAGATTTTTCAAGATGCGTAAGTAAACAAAAGTTGAAAATAAGTTAAATAAGTTCTTCTATGTTTTATATATTCTTTAAATATTGACTACATTGTTTCCTTTTAATTCTTTTAATACTCAAAATAATCTCTTTGTGTTGTTTGTCCGTCCATCTAAGTTTCTTCTATAAGTTTTCATCCTTTATTTTAATTATTATTATATTGTTAATAAATTGTGTAATTAGCTGTAAGTTTTCTTAAAATTAAAAAAAAAAATTAAAAAAAACTCGACAATTATGTTTGAAAATGAAGACAAGCGAGGGTTTGCACTAATAATTACATACGATTGTTCATTCTGCAAGGATAATAACTTCTGGTTGGAAACTTGAAAATGACGAAGTGATCAAAATCATTTGGGAGGACATCACCAGTGATCATTTTTAAATAAATTTTGCTTTAAAATGACTTAATCTACAGTATGTTTTTTTCTCAATTATAGCTCTATCTGGTCGAAGTCTAGCATAGCATTTACATGTATATATGATTTATATTGCATATATATGCACTAAATAAGGTTTTTCGCTTAGTATTTTATGTTAAAAAATACTGTTAGTCACTAACTTAAGATAATTTCTTGAACTCATAATTTTTTCCCTTGTTTCAGAATTTGTTGGAGAAAGAATTCTAATGAGCCGGAAGTAATTCAGTTCTATGAAGATTAACGCAAGGTGCTTGATTTATTATCGACTTTTTAATGTTAATCGCGAAGTAATTAACTAAAATAGCGGATATAAAAGACAAATCAGGAAGACTTAGATGGATTATACTGATCAATTCCATCTCATCATCCAGCAGTATCGATACTGACATGGATGGATTCTGTCTTTACACGAAGCTTGATACAATATTTATTTTTTATGTAATTTGTATAGAAAAATAAGGCGTTAATGTTAAATTGAGTTAATAGTTTGACTAAAATTTATAAAAATATGATCTGCCTCTACAACCTGATAAAAGTCCTGATACTCGTAGGTACAAGTAATTGAAGTAATAAAACTTTTTCAATATTAGTATCAGTAATTAAATGCTAAAGGATCCTTTTAACATTACATTATTATATTTTTTCATTGCTTAGCTGAATTTTTGACCTAAGGAAATTTATGGTGCACTGCTTAATAAACGAGGTCAAACATTGTCCTAGATACACTAT
The DNA here is from genome assembly GCA_019845155.1 of Luehdorfia chinensis. Classification (NCBI taxonomy): domain Eukaryota; kingdom Metazoa; phylum Arthropoda; class Insecta; order Lepidoptera; family Papilionidae; genus Luehdorfia; species Luehdorfia chinensis. The sequence goes on from JAHVAK010000292.1 coordinate 213,670, forward strand.
GCATCTAACGATCTATTTTGCTGGTGCTTAGTCGTTCCACTTATGAACAAACAATTATCGATATTTTTATGCACATATTGCGGTTATATTTTACTTGGCAGTGAAGACATCAAAGTTACACTTTCTGTTTATTTATGCAATAAAGTGTAGACCTACAAAGTTTAGTAGTTATTTCAATCATCATCATCATCATCATTTCAGCCTACCATTAGTCCACTGCTGAACATAGGCCTCCCCCAAAGAGTGCAACAAAAGTTTGTAGCTCTCATTTTGGGGGGATTTTGCCATAGTTGCCACGCTTGGCAGGCGGGTTGGCAACCGCAGTTTATTTATTATGATGTTCCAGGAAGATGCTGCTGCCCATCTTCTGCTTTTAATTTTCCCTTTGTCGACTTTTACGACACCCACGAGACGAGATGGGGTGGTAGATTCTCTTAAGCCGCTACCACACGGCAATACTATTCTGTTATTTCGTAAACTTTTCGCCTCATTGCTTCCACATATATTTTCTTATATTTCGTAATATTATAAACTGGCAACAAAAGTGCAATAGTAAATTATAACGATAACGTACAAAGCTGTTAAATAAAGTAGAACGAGCTCCGTAAACACACTCAAGGGCTTATTGTTACGCTAGCCCCAACAACGTGGAAATTAGGTACCTGCCTAACGTTTGCTTTAGTCTAACCCATCTTTGGGTAATTTTCATTATACCCACGATAATTTCGTGCTCTTTATAGCTCCGTAAACATTTACATTGTCGTAACTCAAACCTTCTGATGAATTTACTTGTATAAGCAATTGCTAGTTCGTAGAGTTCCTGTAATTAATTGCTCACCTAATTTAATTACATATATTTCTGTACTGTATTATTTAACTGAGTTAATACTTAAAAATCTTATGGCGATTTCAACTTGTTACTTATTAAAAACTCAATTAGTTCTATATGCGTATTCTTTTGTTTCAACAACAAGCAACAACAGTAATAATTAGCACCAAGTCAACGAACCGGGTATATCGTCAGACGACCTTTTTTGTGAAAAGACAAAGATATATGTTTCACTTCGATTATGATATTCAGTAAAACCTTTGGAACTGCATTTGGTGGATGGATATCGTCGACGTTTATGACCTTCTATATCAAATTATTTTATCCCCAGTCATTGAATAAAATAACAATTATAAGAGAAAATCGGTTCTTTGGTTAATTAGACATATTAAAGATATCGGGCAAATTCGTTTCCTCGTGGAGTACTGGTCTCGGCCGGGGCATCCCAGTGCCAATTACTTCCATTTGACCGCTTTCAATGAAGAGCGGCACGAATCATCGATGACAAAGGTTCTTTTCGATCAGCTTGATCCATTGGCTTTGCGAAAAGTCGTTGCGTCTCTTTTCATTTTTATAGTATTTACCACAGGAAGTGTTCCGAGGAATCTTTTGAATTAATATCACTTTCGGACATCACTCAACAGCTCTCAACAACAGGACATCACTATCAGCTCAACTCAAAATATGCACGCATATTCACTTATTATTAAACAAGCTCAAAGGCCGGCAACGAACTCGGAATTCCTCTGGTATTTCGGATGTTTATGTGCGGCGGTGATCACTTACCATCAGGTGAACTGCTTGCTCGTTTTCTCCCTCTTCTTTAAAAAAAAATCTATCAAATGAAAAGCACGCAAGGTACATTTATACTTAAAAATACTGTCACCAGGTTAATTCAGATATATTGAACAATGCCACATTTAATTATAATAAAGCACATTTTAATTAATATAAATGAACGTATTCATAAACATTGTGGAAACCTCCGGAATCTTTAATTTAGTTGTTTCAGTAAAATTCTACTACCGATATTATTAATTAAGTAATGTATTTCCTGTACCCACGATACAGGAGATATATTACTGGCATCATTTTGCAGACATAAATTTCACATGTACAAAACATCCAGACCCAAAAACCAAGAATTTGTGTTTTTGCACATATGATGACTCCACTCGGGATTTTGACCCAGGACCCGCGGCATAGAAGTCAGGTACTCGGTCTATTAGGCCCACGTGGACGTCTCACCTTAACTATTGTGCTCAATAAATGTTTCTTTTCCTTACGTTATATCTACTCGTATAAAAAAAAAATTCTTCGGCGATATCCGTATATAGCTGACAGAAAGAGAAAAAATGAAAAGACTGTAATACGCTTTAAAAAACAACGATCGTTGTGCAATTTTGAAACGCCTCATGCCGGTAAAATGCGTGAGTTGATTACCTTTACGCCTTTGAATGGGGCTTAAGATGTGAAATAAAACAGGTTATAGCGTTACTCCAGGGACAATCAGCGAACTACAGACTTTAATGAAGTAAAAATTCTTTTCTTATATAAAGTATCGTAACCTATAATTCTGTTGCTTTTCCATATATTCAATAAACCACGAAACATTAAAGTCCAAAGAAAATTGAATACATATTTAACCACTGCGTACTGTTGGTAAATTTCAAGATAATTTTTCTAAGAAAATAAATCGCAAGCAATGTAAAAATAAAACGAACATTTGTTGTTTTTATTTAATTATTTCTTCGTGATATTGTTTCACTTTGAAGTGAGCTAGAAATCTTCGTAGGAATAAAAACTTGCAATGTTCATGAAAACTCAATGATTTCACATTTGATTTATATATAATATCAGATTATATTTATTTACTCTTTTAATTTTCTTTTTTATTTATTTATAATATCACATTATATTTATTTACTCTAAAACCAGGATTCTTAAGGAAGATAAAATATACATTTGAACAGAAATAGGTCATAGTTAAATTTCTTGCAAAAACCTGTGCGCTGTGTCCGTTTTTAATTATAACGTATCCGGAAGAATCGAGAGGAAATAGTTCTTAAAGACACGAACAGCTTCTTCCATAAATGAACAAGTGTATGAATATGTTAACTAGTACACCTTTTCCATACTTACATACTAACATTATAAAAGCGAAAGTAACTCTGCCTGTTTGTTACCTTTTCACGACTAAAACGTTGAACCGATCTCGACGAAATTTGGCACACAGATAACTTGCATCCTGGAAACGGACAAAGGATACGTTTAATCCGAAAAATCAAAGTCTCTACAGTACTTACATAAAAACCTAAATCAACGCGGACGTTGTCGCGGACTTCAGCTAGTTTCTTATAATTTACTAGCTGACCCGGCAGACGTTGTTGTGTCGTTTACCATATGTGACACGATGATTTTGATTTCTGAATTACATTTAAGTATGAAACTTTAAGTACATTATAATTAAATAAATGTTGAATAATGATCCTTCACACGGAGTGACGGAGTTGACCACAGTGCCAACTATCGGATCCAGATTTTGTCATTTTCTTTTTTGGCATTATACCAACATATACTGGATATGAGTTATAGTGGCCCATAAATATACAATTTGTTGATAAAATTACTACAGCGCTATTTATCAGATCCTGGCATAACTTTAGATAAAAAAAACGATGCCCCACAGAAGAATTTTATCGTAGATGCGTTTTACAGAAAAATTTTATGCACTACACAAACTGACGCGTAAATCAACAATTTGTGTTTTTGCACTTAGATATTTGTTGGCTCTCGTTGGAACTCGAATCCAGGACCCGCCAGCTTAAAAGTCTGATACTCTGTTCCATAGGCCATACGGTCGTCTAACTATGAACCATCGTCTCGCCCTAACAATAATAAATGGTGTGCATAAGACCAAAGACGCACCAACGATTAGCCATTTTGAAATATTGACAGAACTTTTTGACATAGCCATATCCATCTGAAATGTATGTACTTCACTAAGGTCACTGTTGCCTGCATGTGGTAGTAAATAGAAATCACTATAAGTTCACCATGAAGAACGAAGATTAAGAGGTAATTTACATTTTTTTGTCATTAAATTGTGGCAGTGATATATTTTAGGGTTAACAACCTTGAGCTTTTTTTTCGGCCACATTGATATTTTTTGGTTACTTTCATAAGTTCCTATCTGGTCACACTGTAAGAAAATCCGGTAACCTATTCTACCCCGTAACCTGTAAGTACCAAGCAAGTCGAGAATGACAAATATAAGAATAGCGCTAGGAGCGAGATTCACTAATCCGCCTGGCAATTGTTGCTATTACGATAAAATTTTATCAAACTTGAAGAGGCCTTTATCCAGCAGTCGAATGTTTGAATTTTTTGAAACAGCATTCTTCGCTCATCCTGAGATTATCTAATAGAACACATAAGCGTAATTTTCATAAGAAGGTATTACAATTTTCATAATAACATAGTCCTGACAATTAATTGTCTATTACAAATTATTTATAAATTTTAATATTTAATAGAATTTGACACAATACTCTCGTCATAGACAGGTTTTCTTATTACCAAATCTCGCCCTTGTTGATGTTATGAAATATATCGTAATTATAATGATAACATTTTAGAATAATTGCGGACTTATTCACGTCGTTCTCATTTAATGAAATTCAATAGACCTTGTGGCTATGTCTTCAGTTTTACAAGTCCGGTATAATTTAACTACGTGTATATATACTAAAGTAATATACTACACTAGCTGTGCTCCCCGTTTCCACGTTATTTAATATAAAATAAATCGCTCCTAAGGTTGGTAGCGTGATGTTAAATAGCCTATAATCTACCGCAAAAATTGCTCTGTCAAATGCAAAAATAATTTTTGAAATCCGATTGGTAGTTCCACAGATTAGCGCGTTCAAATAAACAAACTCTTTAACTTTATTATTAGTATAAATATGAACACGTAGAAATATATGTACATACGTAGTAGTCATAGGTCAACAATTCATGACTATCGCAAACCACCTTTCGATTGAACACTGGGAAAGTAACCAGGCCCATGATACTTGTAAATATTGGTAATAATATATTTAATAAGATATATATTCTTAATATTTAAAAGTATTAAGAAGCGCCTCATTAATAAAGCTATGAAATTAACGTCACCTTTGTTGTTAGATTAAAAGTAAACAATGTTGGGAGTTTCGGCACTAAGTCAAAAAGTTTTGGGGTAATAAATGCAAATACTGGCTTAGAATGTGGGTTTAGGGACAAACATTAAATATTTTAACTGAACAAAAAGAAGGGAAGTAACAGAAAAAGGTACTGACATACTCGTAAATAAGTGCGAAAAAGTGTTTTGGGGTTTATGTGTTACAGTCTTTTATTTTATTCACACACTTTTAATTAAGATGTTAATTTCCTGACTGGATTAAGATTTTTGAAGATAATGATATTTAAACTTCATGATGTACTTGTACACTATATGTCCAACTGTTAGTTAAATCTACCTTTTCTTCTTTTATCTCTTATATTACACTAATATTTGTTTTGTAAGTTTTAATCAAAAACAAAAAAATAAAATTTAAGTGTCTCTTTGTTCTACCAAAATAACAGCTTTTTACTCAATGCTTATGAAAGCATATACGGTACTTATAACTTCAATACATTTTTTAAAATTTTTGTCTGTGTTTTTGTTCCGGCTAATCTCCGAAACGGCTGGACCGATTTTGACAGGACTTTCACTGGCAATTTCAATTTAGGCTACTTTAATTTAATAAAATAATTATTAGGGTTTCGCGCAAGTCCGATTCAAATAGGGAAGTATATATGTATATCATCGATCGGGGTCGGCTCTTCTACGCAGATGAAACCTCGGGGCACAGCTAGTTATTCAATAAAATAAGCCGATTGAAGTATTTAAAATTATACAAAAAAATAAATTTAAAAAGCAAAACTAAAGAAGGTTGGATGTGCTGTCCGAACGCTAAGATACTAAACCTTCTTCCTCTCCAAATCAGCGTACTAGATGTAGATACCGGCTTTAGTTCATAAATAGATCAGTCAGAAAGCACCAAGCTGTGTAACTGCTGACCAAATTAGCAACAGGAAGCTGCCATATTTACAGTTTTCGTCTTGAATATTTGTTTATTTATTCTTTACTATATTCACCTTATTTAAAATAAAAGATAACAAAGATCGGACTTAATGCCTTTTGGCGTTCTCTCCCAGTCAACCTAAGGCATGAAGAGATATTTTTATAGGTGCTTCAAAATGTTTAAATTCATAATTTTAAATACTAATAAAAACATTACACTAAGAGGACTAAAATACATCTAATCAATAATAATTATATTAGAAATCATATTTAACTTATATATAGATACATAGATTTTTCATACACGATATCTGTGTCTGTGGGTCGCATGATCGAATGATCACAAACGTCTGGATAGACGGCGACTCGATGACAAGTCAAAACGCATCTCATTTTCTCATAACGCTTTCAAACAAACTAGAATTTACAGTAATTTTGTGAAACTTGCATACACACACACTTATGAATAAATTTTAATTTTCTTTAACTGTTTTGACTGAAGAATTATCATTGACAAATTTAATTATTTCTCATGTTTTGCGATTGCAGTCCAGTAGCCGGTTCTAAACTTTCAAGTTTTGTGTTTATTAAGTTGCACGTTGTAGGCGTGATAGAAGATAGATAGAGCAGCAGAAGTTATAGAATACATGGCCACAGTGCTTACTAAAGGCCGTCCGTAAAATATCTGTTTATCATTTGGGAAAACAAACAATTGTACAAGATAAAGTATTACAAACTTGTTATATACAAAATATGAATATATGTGCGACAGCACCATATTCCACATCAATTGAGGTCCTTTTACAATGGTATTACATTGAATTATTAAAATTTAAAAAACCTTCAAATATATAATATTAGAATACAGAGAAAGATTCATAATATGATTTTAAAAAATTGGTACTTAATAACAAAATACTAACTAATGAAAATGTGGTAAAAAAAAACAATACGTTTAATATTGATAAAATGATATATAGATAAAATGCAGTTAAGTAATATAAAAATAAGTAAAATAGTCAATCGCGACCCCCAACCAAAAACTCTAAAGCAGTTTTCTTTAATTTTCTAGAGCTTAACTCAAATATATCTATTTTGAAGATTTTATTTTATCCAATACTATCCAAGATATAATGGAGAAGCGCACGATCAATCGCCTTTGTTTTACCTGGCTTGGGAAAGAAAAGCGGTTGCCGATGGAACTCCCGTATTCACTGCGAACTGCTTAGTATACGGACGTAAATTTGAGTTCATTACAATAAAAATTATTATGGGAAACATTATAAAGAAGCGTTTGATCCAAAAGTAGTGTTCTAGACTCAAAATAATGAATGTCGAATTTCTTTAGCAATTCATCATAAGAAAGTTCAGATCTAAAACATTTGTACATTGATGATTTTAATAATTTACGTTGCACACATTCTAGCCAATAACTGTATTTAACAAATATTGGGTTCCTAATGAAGGAAGCATATTTAATGTGTGACCTTACCAAGACCTTGTAGAAGTTTAAGAAGGTAAAGGGTTTCTTGAAACATCAGTAGATCTGTCTTAGTTTAACTGAATCATTTACAGTCATCTACTCATTGGACAGAATGGTAAATTTTGAGGTCATCAGCGTACAGAAGGAAGTTAGCATAACGAAAGCAACCACCGAAGTCATTCATAAATAAAATAAATAGCAGGGTCCCAAGGATAAAGCCTTACCTTACCTTGGTCGCCTCTTACGACACCTCGGTAGGTAAGAAGTTAGTGCTAGTCTAGTCTGTCGGACACCTATCGGCTTATACATATGTATATGTATATGCATATATTTCAACAAGGTGATCAAGCCATGTTTGCTGTTAAATCTGAAGCTCAACCTTATCACTGAAGTGTAGATTCAAACAAACATAAAACACTTATTTTAATGAGAATAATTTCCAGATTTGGTATATGTTCAAATAAGATTTATTGTCTTCGAATACTGTTTAAATTTCTCACGCTATGTACTAGCTAATATATTTTACACTTTCTCTTTTTATTCTCATATATTGACGGTTAAATCCGTCGTTTTGGTAATTTATAATTTAACGTAAGAATTTAACGTAAAGGTAACTTTGGCATTATTATTTATAATAATTCCAAAGAATCCAGGTAATCTTAACAGAACAAAATGAACACGATTATTACATATCAAGGCAATGCATACTATTTGCAGTTTCGTATTAGTCGATGCCGAACATTTTACATTAATCCCCGCTGGCGTTCATCGTTGTTTCCGTCTATCGTTGCGAATACATGGAATAGCTTAGCTTATTTTGTGACATTAATAATACAATACTGCGAGGCTGCTACACATCATTCGATCTGATTATTTATTTACATCTATTTAAAGTAGTAGTTACAACACCAGAGTTTTACAACGCTCGATATTCCGATGTAACCATTGGTATATTGCATTTATTATATGATACCTATTAATACAATTATTTTGCAAATGATAATAAAAACCTGAAGAATGGCATCTCGCAAAAAGCAGCAGTGTTGCCATACCTGGGCTAATGCATCGGCGTCCCGGGATTTAAAAAGTAGCGATTTGAAGAAGAAGCGCAACTCTGCCTCCAGAACCTTCAAAAGGGTTATTGCCACTGCAAAGTCAAACTAAATTGATAGAATTGGCGAGAAACTAGTTCGCCTTCCTTCGGAAACCGTTCAGGTCTCTCGCCGAGGATTTCTGACAGCCATCTATGAATAGGCAGGACGACTCGCTGGTCCACGATGCAAAGGTGCTCTCGAGGTGTCCCGAACTCTTGGTAGATAGCTTAAGTACACCCTAAAACCTAAAAAGGCGATCGCCCTGTCCAACTACAGGTCTATCGCCATCACCTCCTTGTTCCCCAAAATAATACATTATGAACGGCCAGCTCTTGAGATACCTAGAGGAGCACCAGCTGATGATTAGTACCAGTATGGTTTCCGTCGGGATCGCTTAGCTGGTAATCGTCTATTCTACATCACTCAGCGATGGACGGAGGCAGTCGAGACCAAGGGGAGGCCCTGGCAGTTAGTTTAGACTGGTAGGCCTTTGATATGGCACAGAGCGCTTCTATCGAAGCTTCCCGAGAAATTATACTACTGTGACACCAGTTTTATCGCAGGACGGACGTCGTAGTGGACGGTGCATGCTCGCACTTCAACTCTGTGATTGCCGGTGTTCCACAAGGCTGCTTGCTATCGCCAACTCTCTTTCTTCTGCATATCAATGATTTTTATAAATTAGTAATATTAATCGCTGTGCGGACGACATCACTGGTGATACCTTATACACCGGCCGTGGCAATCTTAATCGGGAACACGTCGACGAGTATGAGAACAAGCTTGTGTCTGAAGTCGAAATCTTGTTAGACAAAATCTCGAATTAGAGCCGACTAAATTAAGTTTATTCAATCCTAATAAGACAGTGGCTTGAGGCTGATGATTCCATCGTCACCACCTTGATGGTTGGTTTCCATCACGTTTCCACTCGTTTTTCAGGACCAGTGCGACTTAGGTACTTTCAAGAAAAGAGCCATTTCCTTTCTCAAAGGCCGGCAACACATTCGCTATTCCTCTGATATTGTAATGTTCATGGGCGGCGGTGATCACTGTGATCAGGTGAGTTAGCTCCATAGTCTATAAAAATGGTTGCGTAGTTGCCATGTTTTACTGATCTTTTTATTTATTGGATAGAGTGAGGAAACGTGCAAAACGTTCTCCTGATGTAAAGTGCAACGTCTACCCATAACAAATGCTATGTCAACCAGAACATTTCTGTGTGACACTACACTGGGCCCATCACCCTGAGACATCAGTTCTTAAGTCTCGTATGCCCTGTGATTAAGCTAGCTCTCAGTGCCCTTCAAACCGAAACACAGTAATGTTTGCACACTACTGCTTCACGGCAGAATATTTGGCCCTGCTCTGGTGTAGGTACCAGAGCAGGGCCAAATATTCCTAGACGGATTCCAGCCATTCACTGTTCTTACTACCAGTAAAATATAATATATAAATATATAACTTCTACTACCTCTGAGCAATGCCTTTTAAATGGAACCTAGTAATCTTGTATGTTTTCTTACCACATTATTGTATTTGATTAGTTTGTAACGTGATAAAAAAGGGTTTATAAGGTCCACCTTACCTTACCTTACATTTTTCGTACGTTAATTATGTTTCTGTAACTTATTGCTCAAAGAGTCAGACTCCCGAGTCTTGGGTTCAGCTCGATCGGGTTCAAATCGCTTAAGCTCATCATCATCATTTCAGTCTATGACTAGTCCATTGCTGAAGTCCACTGCTGAACATAGGCCTCTACCATAGATTGAGACAAAAGTTTGTAGCTCTCATTTTGGGGGGAATTTCCCATAGTTGCCATGCAGTTTATTTATTCAGATGTTACAGGAAGATATCGCTGCCCATCTTTTGGTTTTAATTTTCCCTCTATTGACTTTTAGGACACCCACGGGATGTGATGGGGTGGTAGATTTTATTAAGCAGCCACCACACGGTAAACACGTGTTATAAATAGTCAAAATTTAAAGAGATAAAATCCGTAAACTAATAATTAAATGAATAATTCTAATGTACATACACTAAAGTTTAACTTTTGTCACGTGTACTAAGTCGCAAACGCTCTTTTTTATATAACTTCAGTTCCTTTATTGCCTGCTGTATTCTGGTTGAGGAAATAGTCCCTAAGGCATTAAAAGAGCTCCTTAGAGACATTTAGAGAGTAGTAATTTATTTAATATACAAACAACTTGATAGTTAATATTATTTAAGACAGTAAGTTCCTTTGGGAAGTGTTAGAAATGTTTCGCATTTCGTAATTGGATTTTTTGGAATTGCTAAAACATCAATGTGTTAGTTTTGTTTATGGCCGAATACTGATGTAAGTTAAAAATATATTGGTTTAAAATTTAAGTATAAATTGAGCAGTCATTCCAAAGACAAATTTATAAAAATAAATTTATAATGTTATTTAGTTTGGGCGTTGAGTATTTGCATATTCTGGCAATGTTTACGTTTGTTATTTAGGTATTAGGACAACTTACTTTGGAAATCTTATATATTAAAAAAACCTTGCTAAATAACACTATAGTTTGTAACATAAAATACATTTAAGTTATACAACCTGTTGGTAGTAACGACGGGTGATTATTATTTTAAGATAATGCCGACATTGAACGTTATTTTTAATTATATCAATTGAATAATTTTAATGTAATAACCCTGTAATTCGTTGAACGATAATTGCCTGCCCTGGATCTTTTCGTTCAACGCATGTCGCAGGCCACGGCACGTAACGTCAATTTCAGCATGATTATTGGCTATGCTTTAGCTATGAGCGATTTGGGGTAGACTTTTAGATTAAACAAGGGTGTCTTATAATTAAAAGATGAAGGTAGCCCGGATTAACTATGATATTCGAGACGTCTACTACCTCCGTGTACAAACCGATAGGAGTCCGGCAGAGTAGAATAGCACCTACCTTTTTCTTTCCGAGGTGTGGTAAGAGGCGAATAAGTTATTGTACGGACAACCTATTTGTGCAGAAAAACATAATAATACGCAACGCTGTCACTATACTGCTCATGGGAATGCAACGTGAAAAGCCTGGAAAATCGCATGACTTCTGACAGATTGTGGAGTAACTATCTGTAAAATTCCTGACTAAAAATACTCGTCGCGCCTTGCACGTGAGCCGATGGGTACCGTCTAAGATGAGAGGCGTCTAGTACTACAATCGTGTGTGTGTGGTAATCATGGCTTCGCCCTTTTTTGCACAGACATGTGTACAAGAGCAGTCCAGCAGTGGATTATTAACAGGTTACCTTATAAATATTCTGTGCGACACCACACCGCGCTCGTCACCCTGAGACATCGGTTCTTTAGTGTCACAAACCCAGTAATTACCCTAGCTTGAGTGCCGTACAGTACTCGGTGGGAAAGAGGTAGATGCTCTACTCTGCCGGACACCTATCGCCTATTTCTCATTCAAAAGAAAACGACTGCGTTGATCTTTATAGATGGTAAGATCCCTATGCAGGAATCCGTCTCTGTAGGTACCACACCATGGCCAGTTATTCTGCCGTGAAGCAGTAGTGTTCAAACTTTACTGTGCACAAGTAAACTAACTCCGCCGTCAGGAATCCCCACCCGATATCCTCTTCCACTACAACATTACCACTAGGTAATATATATTTTTGAAGTCAAAAACACTTTTCATCCACCGCCGAGTGCCTGTCTGCGGCTCGGCGACAGTGTTTCTTTGTGCACGCCATTGTGGGAGGGCGGGCGGAGCTTTTTATTTTTATATAACATTTAATATTTTGCATGCGAATCTTACTTAATTAGCGGTCTTTCTTTTATTATAATGGTATTAAATGGTAATGGAAACGAGCAAGACGCCTGGTTTTATTACCTATATAATGATTAATGTAAAAAAAAATCAACGTTGTATTAATTAATAATGAGGTTTTCCTCGGTATTTACCAAAAGTAACAAGTGTCATACGATGAGCTTAATATATCACTGAACATAATGGGTTCATTTTTTCATATATTTATTTATATATTTTATATGATAAAGTGACGAGACGAGCAAAACGTTCACCTGATGGTAAGTACAAACTATGCCCATAACAGATGCTGTGTTATTCAGAATATTTCTGTGTAGCATTACAATGTGCCCGTCACCTTGAGACATAAGTTCTTAAGTCTCATATGCCCAGTGATTACACTAGCCCACAGTGCCCTTCAGACCGAAGCGAAGTAATGTTTGCACACTACTGCTTCACGACAGAATAACTGGCCCTGGGGTGTGGTATCTACTGATGGTGGCCGGTTATATAATCTGTTTATACTGAACTTAATCTTGAATTGCGTTTCAATAAAAATGCCCATGATGTTTTCTTATTGCGAAAATATTTATTAAGGGCTCACTGAATCGTTTTATAGTAGAAACTTCTTTTCAATTACCTTTGATAGGTAATAAAAGATGGTTAAAAGCTCGTGCTTGTTTCTCAGGTACTTCAGCGAAAAAATAAAGCGCGCAAGAATGCCACAAGAGCAACAAAACAAGAACCCGATGCGACAATATTTACCCATTTGTGGTGTATAAAAGATAATAGATAACTATTGAACCAAAGGAAAAAGGAATACTGGTATAATAAAACTTCCTTGTAAATAATGATAGTTTTTAACTTTTTAAAAATGTATCAATCGTTATATAAGAAATCGTTTAAAAGGTATTTAGTATATTAAACCATAGAACGCTGATTAAGGAAATCAGTGGGTATAAAAGTCTCTTTGCGGTAATGACAAGAGCTGCATTTGCTTAAAATTTTATTTACAAATTGCTCAATGGGCTGGAAAAGTTTCATTAGTTTGACCTTTATGCAAATGAAGCTAAAGTGCTGACTGACGCGATTTCTCGCCGACTCATCTAAAACTTGAGATCTCTTGTGTTATGTGTACATTTGTGTCAATCGTGTTAAAGTATTTAGGTATTGTATAAGCATTGTTTTCCTTTATCAATATTTTTTTCGGTTTTCAATCTGTGTAAGTACAACAATTTAGATATTAAAAATTGCTTATTTATTTTAAACTCATATCGTAAATCATTTATATTCAGTCATATTCTTGTCAGGATTTTTATGTGATAAATATAGGGTGAATAACTTACAAATGACTATATTAATTAACTTTGATAGATAAGATTATAAATAAGATAGATCAACACAGTTGTTTTCTTTTGTATGAAAAATAGCCGATAGGTGTCCGGCAGAGTAGAGCATCTATCTCTTTCCTACGTATCGTGGTGTCGTAAGAGGCGACTAAGGTTTTGTACGGAGATTTTGTGGTCTATGTGTGTGGCCTCTGCCTACAAGTATATGGGAAAAGGCGTGACTATGCGTATGTATGTTATGGACAGGCGTGACACTGTCAGGTGAACATCTTGCTTGACCCGTCACTCGCATCCATTTAAAAAAATCTTTAAAACGCCTCCACTATTCAGAAGAAATCCCTACAATGCGCTAAATTTTTTTTAATAGAAAGTTTTAAAAGATGCTTTGTTTTTGTTTTGATTTCAAAGATATTGTTTCTCACTAATCATCTGATGAAATTGGTACGACGCCCGAAGTTCAATGTTTATTTATATAAAGTAGGTCGCACTTTGCTTGAATTGAGTGTAACAGATGAGATTGCAACACTTTCCTTTCACTGTGATGTAGTTCTATTTTTATTAAATGTATTTATAGCACTTGAAACAGAGTCTTTTGTTTCAGTGTATGCCAATCTCGTCTTGTTTATTTAGATTTATCAAATTGGAGGACACTGGTGAAGTTCGAATAACTTGTTATAAACGTACGTAAATATGTTTGAATAATTTATTTTCAAAATTTGTTATTGTAGTGGTTTTTGCTTTCTAAATAATTAAATAGGATTTTATGTAGGTAATTTATTAAATTTTAAAATTACTATAACAAGAATAAGAATCCTACCACCAGTGAAATTTAGAAATTATTTAATAGGCGGAAGAATTTATTTAGTAGGCGGATCAGCCGTAAGATCGTAGTGTAAAAACATTACTATGTTTCGGTCTGTACCGCACTGAGAGCTAGTGTAAACACCAGTGTTTATATCGGTTGTTAAATCTCATATGCCCAGGCATATGAGACTTAACAACCGACTGTTACTGTTACGCCATCCTAAACATCTAACCACATACAATTTTGAAAAAGACGCAGTTTATTTATTCAGATGTTCCAGGAAGATGCTACTGCCCTACTCCTGAATTTCATTTTCCCTCTGTCTATCCGCAGCAGAACTAGAGTAACCGACAGCCTGAAGGATTAGCAAGCTGAAATGGCAATGGACTGGCAATATAGCTCCGTAGAACCGATAATCGTTGGAGAAGAAAGGTTCTCGAGTGGCAACCTCGTACAGGTAGCGACGACCTGCACAGTTTTGCAGAAGTCGATACATGTAGGTAGCTTAGGACTGTGTTTCGTGGCAATCTATGGGGGAGACCAATGTTTAACAGTGAACTAAGACAGGTAGAAATGATGATGATGATGATATGTTTTAATAAACTTTCGCTACACTTATAACCTTATGTTAAATAAGAGTAAATTCATGATAATTAAAAAGAAACGATAAGAATATTCGTACAAGGGTATTATTAATTTTGAATTAAAATTTCTTTTATTACACACAAATCTACTGGTGATGGGTTTCACCCAAGACGAGAGGATTTGCCGTAATCGCCATACTTAACAGGCGGATTGGCGATCGGAGTACCAGACACCTAGAACTTGAGACTGCTGTCATCGGTCTGTGTATTTTCAGTAGGATATTTTTCGAGATGGTTAGTCCGTTACCTGACAAGAGCCATGAAATTTTTCAGGCATTTTCCTCAGACGGCTCAAACCATCTCCTGGGATGAAATATCCCCCATGATTTCTTATGCTATCCCTACACTGTGGAATACATTACTACCAGCATATAACCTATAGATATATTGCTGAGCCCAGGCCTTCTCTCATTTATGTCAGGGTTTTTGGTGGCGGGAAGAGTCCATCACGATGCTCCATTGCTGATTGATGCCTGTTAGCGGAACTCAGTTATCCCCGAAATATTTTTATCCCTCAGACATGCAGGTTTTCTCACATTGTTTTCCTTCACCGCTAAGCACGAGGTAAATCAGCACTTAAAATTGTATAACAATTTTCGAGGTTCGAACACCGCAGATCGAACACAGGTCACTCTGTTTTGAGGAGGGCGCTTGGCTCCAGAGATAACGTATAAAAGAAATATATTTATAATGTCAATCACACCGAGAATTTTATTGTTTGCACCTCACAAATAACATGAGTAAGTAAGTCACAGTAAAAGGAATCTAAGGAAGTTATTTTAATTGTAAAATTGAAAGTATTCCGTTAGTCGTATAATGTAATTACGTTTTACTGTTTAAGAAGAACTTTATTTCTCATCAGTAATTTTACATAATTCACTTACTGAGAAAATGTTTACACGACTTTCTATATTGGCACAGAAACTACCATAAAAGGTATTTTATATAAAAACCAAACATTAAATAAATAAAACAGAAACAAAATTGGGTAGTCACAGAAACAATAAAAACGTCCCTACCATCATTTTACAATAAATATTCGACAAACACGGATGTAAAGTAAAAGTAGAAATGGCTTTCAAGAAAATCATTTCTACTGTATTACAAATAATTGCAATGTATTAAAAATTTAAATTTAAATATTAAAACACGTAAATCAAAAAAAAAACATTCATTTACAATATTTAGTAAACAACAACTTTGTTTAATATTGTCAATGAGAATACTAGTTTGTTACGTAGTAGTAAGGGTAGGGTAATGTGTGAACAGTATGCGTAGATCGAGATCGCATTAAAATTATTTTCTGTTTAAAATATTTCATCGACGTTAAAACGCATAACAATTGCTTGTTTAGGTCATTAAATCCATCGATTGCAATCGTAGTAAGATTATAGAAAGGCTATTCTAGTTCTAGAACTTCTATATCAATAGATTGAACTTTAAAACCACATCAGCTAGTGGGCGTACCATTAGCACATTTTTAAACGTAGCCCTACACTGTAAACTCTACTACACCGTGATACTAAAAAGGCATTGTATACAATGATTACACGTACGCAAACATCAGGGACAACACTTTGAAGGTCATACAAATATTTGATCGAACCCGCGACCCGTAACGAAGAAGCCCACCTTAAAAGCCATATTAGCCACTTTGCTAACCGTGCTGATTACAAATTGTAGTTAATACTCCAGAGTCTAATTAAATAAAACACAATAAATAAAAACAATATCTGAAAAACCTTTTATGTGCTAGAACACATGGTACAATATTACTATCTTGTGTTATAATTTAGAAAGAAAGAAAGAGAAGTTTATTTGAAGTTCTTCTGTATCAGAATGCAAAAGTAGTATAATAGTTACAATACAATTACATCAATGAGGTTACACCACACGGATTAACAGTAATTAATCTTTTACGTCATATTCGTTGCCTTCATTATAATTAATATTCATTCCATACGTCATAAATTTTTTAATATCTAACATATCAAATATTTTTTAATAAGGCAAAGTTAACTTTTTAAAGTCATTAGGCAATCTATTAAATGCGATTATGGCCATACAGTAAGCATTCTTTTTCTAAACATTCAAATTGCTTTATTGTACCATATACCTTGTCCGGATGTCGAACAGATCCTGTACATAACTTTATAAAATATTTAAAATTATGAATAAATAATTTCACACACTATACTTTAGCATGTTGCCTACAATCTTTACTGCGTAGCGAGAGCCAACCTGTTCCATTTGCACGATTCTCTTTAATTTTCAAAGGCAAAAAAATTCCATATTGACCAAAGAGTAAACAAGACTTCTATCTGACGAACTAGCTGGTAAATAAGTAACGTCAGAAAATAAATGTAAGATATTGTTTTCGGAGGGGGAACAGACAGACTGTTCTTCAAAATAACGTCTTCATTTCTCGTCTTATAAATAACTTAACTCTTTCTTCAATGTTACTACTTCACACGTCTATCATCTTACACATTCGCCATACGTCTGTCTGTCTTCTCGCCCAGTCAGCTATACATTAGCTAGATAAAATATTTTTTTCCATGTACCAAACCAGATAGGTGTCCGGCAGCATATATCATTTATACATATGAGGCGACTAAGGTTTGTTTATTGTACGGACAGCCTTTATTCGTGAATAATAACAACATAATATACAATGCTGTCAGTATACTGTTCATGGGAACGCAATGGGGAGTAAGAATTTTTTAACTCGTAGCAAAATGGTGAAGACGTGGTTCGCCACCCGTCACGTTTCGTTTCCCACGAGGGTGAAAAGTAGGCTACGTCATTTCATTTCCTATTATAGTCTGACATTATATTAGTATAGCGATATTGGCACATTCATTTCATTGGTACGAGTTTCTCATTCTTACTCCCAATTGCGTTCTCACGAGCAGTATGGTAACTGGAAAAGGAGCATGCGAGATTAAATATCTAATGTCTCAAGGTGACAAGCGCAGTGCCACATAACACCTTACCATTTAAATTTCTCAGTGACAATTCAGTTGTAATGGGCAAGAGTGGTACTGACCATTAGAGGAATGATCTGCTTATGTCGTTTCTATATGTCATACAGTATCAGTCGACGCATTTTTTTGATTACCAAATATCATCATATTAAGCATTGGTCAATGCCACGCCTGCCCATTACATCTATGGTTAGCGGTGAACTAAATAGGTTGAAATGATGATGATGTTATTTAAAAAACCTTTATTCCTGCGGATGAAGTCGCGAGCATCAGCTGGTTACCAATAAAATCGAATTATGCCATATGCGTATTTGTACCAATAAAATATGAGGGAGGCCTATGTTCAGCAGTGGACTAGTGATAGGCTGAAATTATGATATGCCCATTGATTACACTAGCTCTAAGTGCTCTTCAGATATAAACACAGTTATTAAGGAATCCATAATTTATCCAATGTTATTTTCTCCAAGGAAAATAAATTGAAACGCGCACATAAATTCTAATAAAACTCCACGTATTAATAAAATATTGGAGAGTATAAATTACCTTTACGGGTGCAGTTTTTAATGATGCTAATGAGTGTAGTTTTCTTTACTCACGTATTGTCTATACCTAAAAAGAACCACATTTTTTGACTGTTATGTCGTGGAAGAACTGTGACAATTTTGATCTCCACTTTTTTTTAAAGAACACTGTAAATTTACAAAAAAAATTTGGACGTTCTAATTAAAGAATTAATAAGACCTTCTTACGAATTCAGTATCGTTTAGTAATGTATCTGCGAATAATATAAGATTTAAAACATGGTGCAATGTAACAGTCGGTGTGGTTTACAAAAGCCGTTTAATTTGACCTTCATTTCTACGCCATTTTTTGTGTTACTATGGAGATCAACGCCCGTTTTGCTTCGTTGAACAAACAGGTCCGTGGCTCAAGAGTTTTTTAAAGTAAAGTTATCGTTATAAATTGATTTGTTATAAATTAGTTTAAATAAACATTTTGTCAGAAGAAGAGGCAATTACCTTTTTAGATATTACAAAAAAGTCTTAACGTCTAAATATATTGTGACGGACGAATCTGATCGGTCCGAAGGAAGTGATTAAACGAGCAAATCGTTCACCTGATGGTAAGTGCAGCGTCATAACAAATACTATGTATGTGTACCATGTCATAATGCACTCCTTACCCTGAGACATCAGTTCTTAAGTCTCATGTCCCCGTTAATTACACTGTTTATTGGACTCCCTGACCACGACTCCCTGACCACGATACGGTCAGTCACGATCTAGGCTACACTGTACACACAGTTAATAGCTTTAATATAACACGCACCACGACTCGCGACCGCCGTAAAGAGCGGAGCGCAGCAGTCGACAATCACACCGCGTACACACGATACACCCGTAGAACACGGGTGTAAACACGAGTGTCGGTAACTCTACCGACACACAAGTCGGCAGTCCGAATGGAGGCCCGCAGTCTCCCTTGGACGGTCATTAGACGACTTAAAATCATTTGAGATATTCGAAATCGCGCAAGCACGCAGCGAACGCGCCACAGTCCGAATTTCGAGGTTTTTGTAGGAGTTTATTTAAGTATTTATGTTTGTGTTATACCAAACCTGGCACGCGGGCCCCTGGCTCGTGAGCATAATATCCGATGAAGCTGTAAAAGCCAAAAACAGCAATTACATCACCGAAATCATATATGTCTATTAGTTTCCTTAAGACCGAAACACAGAAAAGTATCATAAGGTGTAACAAAAAAAACCTATTTAATAAAACTACTTTTACGGATTTTATCGCGTTTAATTTTCAAACTATTTACATACATACATACGTACAGGTCAAGGTAATAAAAGCGTTTTAAAAAGGATTTCTCTACGTAAGGGGTAGGCAGAGGCCGCAAATCCACTTTTCGTCCCCGCGGGAAAAGAGACGTGACGGGTGGCAAACGACGTCGCCGCCATCTTGGTACGAGTAAAAAAAATGAAATGATGTGTTATTCTGCATGAAAAACGGCTCTCCGTATAATATCTCAGTCGCCTTTTACGACACCTCGGTAGGAAAGAGGTAGGTGGTATTCTACTCTGTCGGGTAAGCGAAGCATTTATTTATTTACTTCCATTGCTTTACATGAAATTAATTAATGAAATTCATGTACCCTGTGGGGCGAGGCAATGAATGTATGTGAGATTCTTGATCTATCTGAATCATTTTTCAAAATATTCTTCAATATTATAATAACTTTTTTCTATTAGAACGCTCTTAATTTTTTCTGAAATGTTTTGTAGTTTTTTTCGTTTTTTATGTTAATCGGGAATTTATTATATATTTTTATAGACATGGAATAAGAGCCAGAACTATACAATTTAAATTTAGACGATGACTGGACTAAGTTACTCGTATGTTTTCGGCGTGAATCATAACGTCGAGGAAGAAGAATAAAAATTTGGGTATCGACGGAAACACAGTAGTGTTTGCACACTACTGCTTCACGGCAGCGGTGGTGCCTATCTAGACGGATTCCTACATAGGAATCCTACCACTGTATAGATAATAGGTACCTCACACTAGGATTTCTATTGTATCGAGGTTGCGTTTACAAACAAAAATTACATATACACAAACACCAACTCCATCTCGAGATCAGTACTACTATCAGATAAAGGTAGTTAAGGTGCAGTGGCTTAACAATTGGATATTGAGTCCAGTATCTGGCATACTATACACATACTGTATAGTATCCAGTATATTTTAAAAAAACACCTCAGTTAGGCCTGATTTTGACACTCCAAACCAAATCATAAATGATGAAGGATAATGCCCATGCTGGGTTTTCGGAATACGCCTGCTCGATTCTTGACTGTTGTGGGCATACATTTTATATTTTTTTCATCATCGTCATCATTCACCTAAAAAATAATTTCGCGGTATTTTTTCCCGCGTACGGCCTTAACAAAGCTCGGGATCTCTCGAGCCTTTATTTATTTCAGACGCTCATTAAGATAATGCCCTGTTTTTGTCGATGAGCTTTGGAGTCTCAGGTCTTCACTTAGCATTCTTTTGACCGTAGTTCTGCTTAACTCCAATGGAAGGGCTAATATTATTTGCTTGCGGACGGGATTTTGTGGTAATCGCTCCCGCACTGCTTTAATGTCCGCTGGTGTCCTAACCGTACAATGTCGGCCGTTCCTTTTACGGTATTCAAAGGTCAATAAACGACCTCAGCGTTATTTCAAAAGTTTGCAGAAGTTTGAAAATCTCAGTTGGCGCGTAACCCCAGCACTGTCGCGCAATAACTGTTACTCTGTCTTCCTTGTGCGTCTACCCCTTTTTTAATGGAACGAAATCAATTTTATTTTCATTTTAAGATGGCGCATGAGTTCCTTATTCAAAATCATTTCAAACATTTCTAGCCAGTATTCGAAATATAAATTAAATAAGAATGTGTCAGAACTTATTACTCCACTATATGGCATAGCTATTACAAAACCGCTGTAACTCAAAAAGTTATTTTTTTCAGAACCGATCAAAAAATTATTTCCATCTATCAGTTTAAGGTTATTTGGTCAAAAAAATAACACATAACGCTTTGGTTGTTTGGTATGATGACGTTTGATTTTTTAAATTTCTTGAAAACTGTTTGGTCACGCGGAGATAATACGCGTTTCATACGCAAAAAGATATTTTTTTTTACTATCATGTTTGAGTGTTATGTATGTATGTTTGAGTATATATACTTGTAGAGGTTGAGAATAGATACTTATTTATAACCTTATATAACACACAATAATAAAAAAAATACAAGAAAAATATTCAAAGAAAGCCCACAATCTACATATCAGAACATTGTAAATAAATAAACACATGGTTTCACTGTCTCAGCTGGGACCTGAACTAGAATATGTCGAATAGCAAAAACAGAAGCGATCTAAAAAAAATAAGAAATGACACTAACTCCGAATAATGTAATTCGATGTTTGTTTGCCACACCACTTATATTTTTTTTTTGTAAAACAAACAGACTATTGTTGAGAATATACAAAAATAAAATTTTAATATGTCATCATGGTTTCTACATAACATGCACTACATATTTATTAGTGAAACGCTCATTAGGTTAGTATCGTGAACATGTGGTGGCGGCTTAATAGAATCTACCACCCCATCTCATACCGTGGGTGTCGTAAAAGGGAAGGGGGATTAAAACCCGAAGATGGGCAGTAGCATCTTCCAGAAGGATCTGAATATATTAACTGCAGTTGCTAATCCGCGTGCCAAGCGTGGCAACTATGGTAAAATCCCCCAAAATGAGATCTACAAACTTTTGTGGCAATCGATGGGGGAGGCCTATGTTCAGCATTAGACTAGTAGTCAAAAAGTAGAGATCACGTTCTTGTTCTTCAACAACATGTAAAATGTCCACTGAAGGACATAAACGTCTTCGAACTTGGAAGGCTACACTTGCGAGGCGAACTAGATTGATATCATTAATATCATTGAAAACAATAATTAAATAGTAACGGTAAATAAGTTCGCTGGTAAATCAGTTCATATGGGGCACTTTAAATTATATTTGCTTTAGCTATCACTGAAATTTATGATTTTCGGCAATCCTTTTGTAAAGTAAATTGGCTTAAAGTGTATTTTACCAATGATAACATTTCCAAATAGATCAGTAACCTTAAGAGTCAATGTACAGACACTTCGCTAAAATACCCGATAAATATCTGTAGAAAAAAGTGACACACCCGTCTTATCCGATTCCTTTCCGATTTTCAAAACGACGATAGATGTATTTAGCTTAGTACCATAATTTGTGGCAATGAATGCTCCTTTATTTTGTGTTTTTGTATTATTTATTTGTGTGTAGTGTTTAGTCACACAGGAATCAAGTTACCCTAATCGGGCTTATACTTAGTGAGTCAAACAAGTAATCTTACACCATCTGGGGACTGGAGAAGTAAGAATTCTCTTAGCCGAAGATTTAAAAATCGCGTAAAAAGTGGCGTCTTTCATCCTCAATTCGCACACATTTCACCAAAATATGGTAGACATTTTGTACACGTACGAATTCTGTACAATAAGATGAACTAAACCAAAGCTATTTAGTGGACAGTTTTCGGATCAACGCCTATGAATGATGTCAATTTCCTCCCTACTTAAAACAACACTTTAACAATTGTCACTCGAATGTGAGACTCACTCAGTTACAAAGTGCTGGTAATCATTTTCGCGTGTATTTCTGATATTTTCGCCGATATTCACAGAGCGATATGATTGTTGTCACCGACTTAGGTTTAAATGATGCTGTTGGTGGTGAAATATATGACCCAATTTCAGTGGTAGTCAAACTGTGTGTCGCGGTTTCACCCGCGTAAATAAACCCGACCTTTGATTGCGCCGTACGGTATGGTTCCCCACTGATCTGAGCATTCATTGTTCAGTTTTTTTCGATATTTTGCGATTCTTAGTATGTTTAAGGCCGTACCATAAAGTTTTAAAACCTGAAACTTTTCTCAAAAAACGGGCTATCTAACGCAAAAATATTTTTTTTAAATCCGACTGTAGTAAGATTATAAAAGACCCCAATAGGAAGGTTAAAATGTACGGTGTTGTTGGCAATGAAAAGTTTATTCAAGTCTTTTGAATATTTTTTTGTCTTTGCAAATAATCGGCTGGTTTTTTGTTTAATTATTGTTGAGATGAATAATTCTTTGTAACTCAACTGTCAGAGTACGCCAACATTTCTTGAGCATGCAAAACAATGAGGTTTTACTTCATTCTGACTAGCCAATACTGATGACACTGAGTGGGTATCGTTGTCATTGGTATTGATGAATTTTTCTATCGTATACGGGAGACCGAGGCCGAGTAGATAAATACTGGGTCATTATACAAATGCCACACAAATGATAATTTCTGGTATTGCCCCTAATGCTGAAACGATCGGGCGTTTCATGGCGCTTAAGAGTTTTTTTAATCTACAGTTACTGAATAATTCTAAAGGATAAATTAGTGGTAACTTTTTTATCTCAAAGTCGAGATTTAATTAAGCGTGGTAGGGTTTAGTAGCTTGGAAGGTAAACGACTACTTTATTTGCATAAATTTGTCATAGAATATTTATACTTTTTAGTAAAGTTTTCCCCGTAGATAACGCTTTATTCGAGCAAAAATAAGAACAGCATCTATTAGGCCAATATTTGGTGTTTTATTCGTTAATAAATATATACTTAAAAATGCGGTAGTTATAGTGAACGAGCACTATTTTTCCCTGTTGCCACGATATATATAATTCTTATTACAAATTTGGTAAAATTTTTGGTAGTATATTTTGTATAATTATTTTTACTGTTATAAGTATTATTTAAAAAGTGCACACTAAATTTGCTTCTCACTCAAATGGTCCACTAACCGGCCTGCTGGAATAAATCCTAATATGAAATAAAAAGTATCTTTGTACGCAATTTTCTTTATTATCTATTTCGTGTACAATATTTTCTGTGTATATGAACCATTAAATAAATAATTACTAATTTAACTTTTCAAACCGAATGTTTGCTTAAATCCTTATGTTAAACTGTACCATTTACAGATAAAATGTTTTCAACAACCAAATTAGCATATCGAAAATATATTTGATGATCGCAATAATAACCCGATGGCACTGGTTAACCACAACATGGTGGAATTATAATGTGTGACTTAAATTTGCACACAGTTCGAGGATTTAGTTGGTCGATTTTCAATACGATGAACCAGTACATTATGTACGTTCCCGAAACGATGACTGCTTTAATAAATATTTTATATAAAGTTAATGTCATCAGCCATACATTCGTTTTTGTTTTTGGATCGAGTGGTTCAAGGTATATAGGTGGTAGGATTCCTATGCAGGAATCAGGTATGCAGGAACAACTGAAGGGCCAATTATTTTGCCGTGAAGCAGTAGTGTGCAAATGCATTACCTTGTTTCAGTTTGATTTCTGTTTTCGTTCGGTTCGGTTCCGGGCACGGGCGTGATCACTGGGCATATGAGACTTAAGAAATGATGTCTCAGGGTGACGGGCGCAGTGTGGTGTCACAAAAAAAAATTCACACAGCGTTTGTTATGCTGACTTACCATCAAGTGAACGTTTTGTTCGTTTCGTCACTTCATCCACTATAAAAAAAGTGTGCAACCATTACTGTGTTTCTATCTTAAGGGCACTGAGAGCTAGTGTAATTACTAGGTATACGAGGATTTACTGACATCTCAGGGTGACGGGCGCAGTGCGGTGCCACACAATTATATTTTGGGCGACACGGCATTGCTGTGGGAGGACGTTGCACCTACTATCAAGTTGTTATAGTTCAGAGGCCAAATTCGGTAGTCGCATAGACTGCTAACAATTTTGTTGTAATTTATTCCAAGAAAAACATAAAGCGTCTCTGTTCATATGAACGTAAAACGAAAGCTTAATTGGCATGTCAAACAATATATTTACCAACTACCAGCTAGTAGCCTGCTTGGCTGGGAATGACTGATTTTTTTTTATTGAAGAGGGGGCAATTGAGCAAACGGCTCACCTGATGTTAAGATGTCACCGTCGCCCATTAACATTCGCAACACCACTGGTATCGCGGGTACGTTGCCGGCCTTTGAGAAAGGAATTGGAACGTTTTGCTTGTCTCGTCCCTTTCTCTAATAAAAAAAAACACATACATATGAAATGTTTGCATTCTTTTATGAAAAAACAGTAAAATTCTGTTTGTTGAAGAAAATATTGTAAAATTGATTGGACAATTACTGAGAAGATAAATTAATATAGCATATTCCGATCTTCACCTCAAGAAGCCTCATTTAAAAATAAAATAGGTTCAACATTAGGATTTCTCCTGTTCGTTTGTGCGTTTTACAGACATACATTTCACATGCACAACTCAGCCAGACCCGAAAACAAACAAATTGTTTTTGTACAAATGTTAGGCTCTGGCTGTGATTTGAACCTAGCTCCCGTGGCGCCGAAATCAAATTTCAAAGTTGTTATCACAAAATAAATAAAAAAGAAGGCTTCTTATGTTAAAGCGTATGTAATTAGTATAATGTAAGGTGGACTGCGTGCCACTCACTGCTTAAAAAAGAAACCTTTATCTGCATAAGTATGGAACATTTAAATTATAAAAGTCTTTTGAAAGCATTCTATATTTAATTTAATAAAAGCAAATAAACTCATAGCGCTTTGGAGATCCACATATTTAAATAACGTACATCCGCAATCACGAATTACATCTTTGAATAGCAAGCCGGAAGCTTTTATGCTCCGGAAACTGAGAGACCACTTAGTGGCTTGAAAGTTTTTTTAAACGTGCTTGTTTTTCCCAGTGCACAAATACTTGACTAAAAAATATAACTGCTGAATTGTTTTTGAAAATCTCACGTTTAACATTGTATTTTGTTTTGTTGACAGGTTGATGATGCGGCATTTGCTAAGCATTACACTTGTCACCATCGCTTTTGACTACGCGTATTCACAAGAAAACAGAGAACACCAAGGACCTCCAACATGCGGGGGCCATTTAAGGGGCCACGTGGGGACAATACAGACGCCTAATTTTCCAAATCCCTTTCCAGTTCCGATAAAATGTCGATGGATTATCGAGCATGATATAGTTAATGGTACTATATCGATATATTTTACACAGCAGTACACTACAAGTGGGTTGACATTCACTGAATACATGTATTACGACGAATCATATAAACTTGGCGAGAGAAGAGCTTTGACAGTAACTGAGGAAAACATCACAAGAATAAAATGGTTACAGGTAAAATTGAGCTTTCATATTAATAATAAACTCTGCAAAATATTGAAAGTGCCGGAACTCAGATGGACGCATTTATCCCTTAGACTATACTAGTCTAAGATTCATCCCATCTTCCCGAATTCAATTAAGTAATATGAGATATAAGATTAATAATAAAAACTTGAAGTGAATGCTGACTGAAACTGGCCGTTTAAGGCATCTGCAATTTTCTGTAAAATTAATGGTATAAGCACAAAACCCGCCTGTGGATGGTAGATTGAAGTCGTGAAATTATGCTATTAAAAGTGTGTAAGTCCCTACTTGAAATATGAAATTCATGGTACTAATTAGAAAATGGAGCGACTTTTAAAGCGTAGATGTTTGTCGCAACTGAAAATTACTGGCACTTCTCAAAGAAGTGTCATTATTTTTTATAAAGATGTTTAAGTATATATTGTGTATTAATTCTTAAATATTTTTAGGTCCAAAGCCCTGTCCTGGTTGTAGAATTAATTTTAGATAGGCTAGAAGGTACACAACTGCGAGCGCTTGGTCTGCTCTCGGTATTCGGATTTAACGTGACGTACGTAGTTCAGAAACCTCAAGACCCGCCAGGTCCGTCGTCCTGCAGCGCCATTGAATGCCGACTACTAGGACATTGCTACGCTAGACATGATTATAAGTGAGTATTACTTCTTCCTTTATATCCAACTCACCGTAGCTTAATTCTAATTCTATCGAGATTGGCTGTAAATTTAATTTAAGTATTCTAATTGAGTAAACATATCTCTTGACACCGTCTATTCATTGCTACTTTAAATTTCTTGTAAACTATAGTTAATAGAATCAGGCGTTAGTTTGCGGAAATCCATTATAATGAAGGAAAGTAAGTTAATTTGCTAAGATCCGCATGCAAAATATAAAATGATGTTTATTACCTAGTTTTTGAAGAGCAACGCCCGCCCTCCCTCAGTAGAGTGCACAAGCAAACTGACACCGCCACCAGATACCCCCCACCAACCACTGCAATACTACCACTAGGTAATATACACAACTGAAGTCGTAAACACGAGACGTGTTTCGGCCCAAAACGAGGCATTATCAAATGTCATACTCTCTAAGAAGGACAGCTGTACTCGGCGTTCTTTCCTTCATTCTTGAAAACTGTTTCGATGGAGTAAATATACACGTATAATATGCAAAATTAAATGTTTGAGATTTTTTTGAGTTACTACACTTTGTAACAGCTTGTTTAAGATACTATAGTTTATTTGCAAAACGACTATTGCTGGAGCCATATATCATAGGAGGTTGGGATCGACATGAGTTAAATTGTGTCTCTCATTCAAATCTCATATTAGTTCTCTGACTTGACTTCACCTTACAAAAGTAGCCACTAAAACGGTCCGACGGTGATCAGCCTAGTAGTTGACCACGCCGAACTATGTATTGTGGATATTATAATATAACCGATTGTGTAATTACTAAATAGAGAACTGATACGATCAGTCAGGGATGTTTACACAACTATTTGTCTGATAGCCCAGTGGCATATTACATGTGAAAACAAATTCGCCTTTACGAGCTACTACTTACTCTTGTGTTCCGAGTTAATCACGCCTTTTTTCGTTCACCTTCACTTCTTTCCTTTTTCTTCCCCTTATACTAATTTAAGGTCCTGCAAAAATGAGATAGTTCTTAATTAGATTTTCAAATATAGAATACCATAAATATCTGATGTTTCTGAACCTGATAATGTTGTCTCACATAATATCTTGAGATACTGGTCTGGCGAAGTTATATCGTCTATTAAAATAATAATAATAAATGTTGTACGTACTATTAAATACAATTTAATTTGTGCGGTTCGATAGTTTTCTTCTTCTGAAAATCTTTTCTTTAAATAATCTGAATGCGCTCGCTTAAAATTTCATAGTACGCGAGTGACCCGGGTTCGATTCCCGGTGCCGGCACTACTAAAATTGTTAATTGCAATTTTAAGTGCTGATTTACCACGTGCTCGGCGGTGAAGGAAAACATCGTGAGGAAACCTGCATGTCTGAGAAATGAAAAAATATTTTGAAGCCATGTGCAGTCCGCCAATCCGCATTGGATCAGCGTGGCGGATTCTTCCTATCTCCAAAACCCTCTCATATTTGAGAGGAGGCCTTTGCTCAGCAGTGGGACATTTATAGGCTGAAACTTTACTTTTTTTTAATCTGAATGGTGCGATCGCGCCTCCTTTCCTCTTCTTCTTTGTCCAGTTCGTTTTTCTACTTTCTTTTAGCGTCGTTAAACGAATGCTTAGCTTTTTTTTCTTTTCTTAATTAGCTTATTAATTTTTTTAACAACTGTAGATTGGCATTGGTCTAGGCCACTTGGTTACATGCAACACTCCGGTTCAAGATAGCAGAAACGGTAGCTTAAGAATTTGCTAGAAGTAAATCATATATTTTACGATTTTTTTAGTACGAATTGTAGAATGTTTTCTTAGCAATGTAGTATTTACGTATGAATTTGTACAGACATTCATCTTCATGTGATTTTATTCAAATGCATACTCTTTGTTTTTACGTAATATGTTTCTCGTCTTAGGGAATTTTTCTGCTCGTGTTTTGAGGGATACACTGGAGTTGATTGCGGAGTTGGTCCGTTATGTCCGAAAACCTCTAATATGTGCAAAAATGGTGGAACTTGCAGGTAAATTAGTTTGTTTGTTTTGTATAATGATTTTTGTATTAGTATAAAAAATCATAATTGAAATTCTACGTCAATTTTTAATAGTAATAAAAGAAATGTTAAGAATTCACGGAGCTTCACAGAATAGTACAATCAGAATAAGCTTAAATGGATGCGGCAAATTAAAACCACTAAATCATTTTTACTGCTTCAATCACAATATATGTCACATTATCGTAAATAGACGATGGGCTACGATGCAAGTCTTGCGTTATTTATTATACCTCCTTCTTGATTATAAGTACTACAATAGTCATAGATTCACTAAGTATTATTCAAAAATTTGACATATACTTAATATAAAAAAACGCAATTTATAAGAATGTTAAAAAAGTCAACTAATTATGTTCTTCACACTGTTTGTTCCATTACTTAGTAATAAGCGTTAAGTTGTACAAAAATAAGTTTTTACTTCAAAAGGAGTTTTACTTATCAAGGCTACATTCCGCAGACAGATGGGTCCGGCGGCAGTAAGTTGTATCTGCGCACCGGGCTACACGGGTGACCTCTGCGAGTCGCAAATTGCTGCACCAGGTATGTGTAGCTACGATAGTGATTCATCTTTCGCGTACCATATATGCGAGTATTTTGCGAGTAATACTCATAAAATAGCTATAAAGCTTTGCTTTTGGTAGGATTCCTACGCAGGGCCAGTTATTCTGCCGTCAAACAGTACTGTGCAATTCTTATTGGCAATTTATGGAGAAATACGTACACACCTTTTTACATACAGTCACACCTTTTTCCCATATAGAGGGTAGGCAGAGGCCACTCAAGTCAAGGATGGCGAACCACGCAAACAAATACATTAATTATTATTTACTTTAAAGGAAAAGGTTTATATAAGTTTATACTAGTAGTAGTTTTAAACGAGAAAACGCCGTATTGCATTCGTAAGGCCTTTTATTAAAAATACACGATTTTATTCTTAGGTCAGTTTTTAAAATTCTAGAATTCGTTCATTAATAATTTATCAAATATAGTCTACCAGTAGTTTTGCGAGTAGAAGCGTAGACTAGAAGTAGACTTCGTCTGCATTAATGGAATAGTCTGGTGTAATTCTAAGAAGATCGCACAATGCGTTTGGTCGTGACTAAGTAACCAGAAAACGTACAAAACATAGACGTTCGAGTTAAAACAGGATCTCGCTTCGCTCGGTCAGTTATACGAGGAGCATTAAATTAAAATATTTGTTTTAGAATGTGGAATCGAAGAATGTTTCGAGGGATGCAACAAAATAAGCGGCTGCGATTGTAATCCTAAGGAGAGCGACTTTAGTAAGTATAAATATATAAAAATCTTTCCATGTTTTTAACGCTATTTTATTCTGATGGCTGAATGTCTTTTTATCTGCTGTTGGATTCTACTTCTTTATAATTTTAAAAGTTTATTTGTCATGTCGTCGTCGTGAAGGTACTACATATTATATTTTAGTTTATTTATTTAATCATTTATGTACACACAAACAATGGTTACAAAGAAAACCGTATGAAGAAATGTAGTACAAAGCTTATTACATTTAGAAAATTCTTCCAGCAAACCTGACACTGTACAATTTAAAAGAGATGAAGACTTAGTGTGCACTTAGCAAAATTACTAGACATGACACGTACATTCATACATTTATTTTAGTTCATTATCTTGTATAAAAACTTTAACACAAATGATAAAAGGGTAAAATAAAAGTTATTTTGGATAATCTTTTACGTTTCATTATTATCTTTGGAAATTTTATTGTATTATTATTGTAGTATAAATAGTCGTATCAATTATGTATTAAAGAACTAAAGAGCAATTTAAGCACCCAACAATAATGAATTTTAAACTAATATTTTTTTCTATTTATTTACTCTTTTACGAGTTAAAAACTTATTGCATATTATCGTAAATTTAAAGATATATATTTTACTAACAGATATTATAGTTCTGATAATAAATGACCCAAGGAATCTAAACTTTTGATGTACTTAGGTAATATGGTATCTGAAGGTACTCAAAAAGAATTTTCGAGAAAATGGATCATTTCATTAAATAGTTATAAATCATATGAAAAAACATATGAAAATATCTGTATAATAATAATAATAATTTATTGAAACATTATTTTCTTTGTAGCATCGGCGCGTTTTGAAACAAGACTTCAGATTATAGACCACGGAAGTAATAATATAACACAAGAAATTGGCAGACAGGTACCATTTTTAATACTTACTTTGCCACATCATTACGTACTTATAGTATCAGTTATCTTTTTATAAAGAAGATACAAAGACAGAGAGAGATAGGGAGAAAGAAGATATAGACAAACATATATGAAGCACTTTTCTATCTACTCGTATCTGCAAGCTGTGAAAGATGATATAAAATACAAATATTTTCGAAGTATTAACGAGCAGTAATTTAGGTATAGTTAGAACATTATTACTGTAACCAATTCCATCTTTTGTGGTCGCCGTCAAACCCTAGACGGGCAATAAATTACAGCTGATATTAAGGGTTTGTTTTTAAAACGTTTTTGCTGAAACAATTGCTACGTTTGACATTCAGCACATTCCATGAAAATGTGCAATAAAGTTCTGTCTTCATCATCATCATTTCAGCCCATCGCTGGTCCATTGCTGAACATAAGCCTACCACAAAGATTGCTACAAAAGTTTGAAGCACTCATTAGGGGATTTTTGCCATAATTGCCACGCTAGACAGGCGGATTAGCAACCGCAGTTTATTTATTCAGATGTTCCAGGAAGAAGCTGCTGCCCATCTTCTGATTTTAATTGTCCCTCTGTCGACATTTACGACACCCACAGGATGAGATGGGATGGTAGGTTGTCTTAGTTTCGTTACGTTTTATCTGCTGTTCTGGAAAACCTACACATTCTTAGGTTACTCAGTCCCAAAAAAGACATGTGGTTATTTAGGCGGCACTGTCCACTTTTTATTGAATAAAGTGACGAGGCGAGCAAATCGTTCACCTGATGGTAAGTTCAACATCTGCTCATAACATCGTGTCACCCAGCAAACAATTATGTGGCACCACGACGCGCTCGTCACAAGTGCTGACGAGCTACTACTGATGTCAGGAATCCGTACACCGGTAGTACCACTACTATCCTAGCAACTTATTTTAAACCTATATCCAAAGTCGAATAAAAAAAATTATATTCAAGGTTGAGCAATCAAAAACTTTCTCCAGAAACTTAAAACTTCAGAATTATTTCCTGTCGGATTTTCGCCCATGTCGTATAACTGATCTTTTTTTTTTATTTGATAGTGTCGAGACGAGCAAAACGTTCACCTGATGGTAAGTGCAACGTTTGCCAATAACAGATGCTGTGTTACTCAATATATTTCCGTGTAGCACCACACTGCGCCCGTCACCCTGAGACATAAGTTCTTAAGTCTCATATGCCCAGTGATTACGCTAGCTCTCAGTGCACTACAAACCGAAACACAATAATGTTTGCACACTAATGCTTCACGGCAGAATAACTAGCCCTGGGGTGGTACCTACCTAGACGGATTCCTGCATAAATTCACAAAATTTCCTTCAACACTGAATGAGTGCCATTTAAATTTACTCGTTCTTTTCGACTTCTGTAATATTTAACTACATCAATTATGATATTTTTATCGTACCTTTGATTTTTCTTAGTCAATAACCAAGTGGTTTTATTCTTACATTAACAGTGCTCGCATAATCGTTAACAATTCACGGTGTAAAAGCCATAAAAAAGCAGGAATTGTCTCTTAGTATATCCCGGTAAAACTCAGATCAAATTACCTACTACCTATAGTTAAAGTCATATATTGACAATTTCTTCTCGCTACCCGTAATTCATTACACTGATGTGTTCTACCCCGGTCTTTCGAATTAAATCGTCTGCTGAATCTATGCATATAAATTCTATTGTATGATATTATAATAAGTTGTTATGACTTACGCATGTGTCAGAATTTCGGGGCCAACTAAAATAGGTTTCCACTGCTTTGAAATCTCAATCATCTCTTATTAACTGTCCTAATCTCTTTCATATCATAATTAACATCTGTAGCCTGTGAAGGTTACTCATGGTCTTTTGCGTTGATCCCATGAATTATTTCTTCGGACTCCTCAGCACGCGTCGAAAATGTATTTTTTCTCTTTCACCATGACAGCAGCCAGTCTTTGAAATAAAGTATTAACGAAAAAATATTAAGTTTCTTGAAGAACATTAGTTCTTACATAGTTTCTTAAATTAGTTAAGTAGTACCTGGGCGGCTGAGCTTCGCTCTTTCATGTTTCGAGCTTGCTAATATTAATTTCCAGTATATATATATGTGTATAGATATTAAGATACATAATATACACTACATCAAATCACTGATGACTGAGATGTTTCCGAAATCTATTGGTTAAAAGAGTTGCTCGTTTAAGGCTCGCCAAAACTAAAATATTTTATGTCGGTAGTCAATAATTCTTTTACTGGTTTACTGTCACTGCTCAAGTTAAATATTAAACATTATAATATGATAAAATAAAAGTTTGCTATAACAATTTAATGCCATTATTTCAGGTAACTAGTTACTTGAAAACGTCTAACATCAGCTTAGAAGACGAAATTGAAATTTTAAATGTGAGGTACGTATTAAACGTGTAAAATTATTGTGTTTAGAACTCAGTTAGAATTTGCGACTGAATGCAGTTTCAATTATTTATAAACATTACGTCTATATAGAATTCGGTAAAAAAATATATTTAGTAATTTAATTTCACTGCATTTTTTGTCACAGTTCTGCGGAAATAAACGGTTTGCGGACAGTATGGCTACGCGTTTGGAGTTCGCGCCGAGAAGCAGGCGCCTTAAGATCGGCGTTTGCGCGTCTTGCTGCAACGCGCACTCGCACTGACCGTCTTAGGCTATTACCCTCAACTTTACATTTCGAAATGCAGCCGGCCCTTAGTTTACATGTAAATATTATTATATATTATTATATATTTGTTTACATTACTTAGTTTACATGTAAATATTATTATATATTATTATATATAATATTATTATTATATATATTATGTAAACCCGATATTATTATTATTTATTGATAAAAAGTAAGCAGTATAAAAATCAGAGAAAACATTCCTTGCGTAAAATGTGGTCACATGTGTCATAGGGCAACTTTTAGAATTCTATTAGAGAAAAAGTTCAAGACTTGAATGATCTAGGTGGATTTTACAGTTAGGTATTTGCATCGTTTGGAAATGGTGATAGTTACTTGGCAAATGTAACAAAAAAACATTGGCCATGAGACGCCTGCTATATTGCACGGATAAAAATATAATAAATTAAGATCTATCAGAATCACATTTTACTGCAGTAAAATAAATCATAGGAACAATAGATACTAACTGTGAACGAGGTGTCGGGCAAACTTAGCTTAAAATGTACGTTAATATTGCTACTCTTATATAACAACGTTTTTGTATAAAAATAATATTTGTCCTAGGCTTTAATAGTTAACCAAAGACCTGAGGTTTGGGAAGGTTCGGAGTTTATTCTAAGCTGTATGGCATATGGATCTCCAGATATAGTATTTACTTGGTACAAAGATGGAGTCAGAATAAATTTTAATGGCACTACAAGGTATGTTCATTTTGTAAATTTATTTTAATATAGATTTACTTTTTATGTTACGTTACATGTCTTTGAAGTTATTGTTACTAAGATACGTATGCAAATTATAAGTGGTTTATATTACCTAGTTTTTGAAGAGCACCGCCCGACCCACAATAGCGTGCTCAAGCAAATTAATACCGCCACCGGGAACCGCCATCAGAAATCTTCCACCACTACAACAGTACCAGTAGTAGTAGTAGGCAATACATACATCACTGTGTTTCAGTTTGAAGAGCACTGTGAGCTAGTGTAATCATATGAGACTGAAGAACTTATGTCTCAGTGTGACAGCATTTGTTGTGGGCAAACGTTGCGCTTACCATCAGGCGAACGTTTTGCTCGTTTCGTCATTTAATCCAATAAAAATATAAAGATTATTGAAGTAACAAGAAGTTACTAAAAAAGCACTAATCTTAGTCATAACGTCACCTACGTACTTCGGCGACATTCCTAAATTTAACCCAAAAGTAAAATTGTTAAAAGTTACATCTTACTTTTGATAGTACAGTCATTCGAGGCGGAAGGCCGGATTTACAGACTTATGAACTTAAAAAAAAGATGCTATTACACCCAGACTCTGAACAAATTATCTGTAGGCCACACAGTGTTCCGAAACATTGGTTATGTAATATATGGATATACAAATATTTGAATTGAACCCGTGAAGCATCGCTCAGAAGCTAATTGCTTAACCACAGCGACAATAAGGTTGACGAATTTAAATTTCATTACATTACTAATGGCCCAGGACGATTGATGACAGACTTTTACTGAGTTATATACTCGAACGATGTGAAAGAATTAATAGACAAGGGTCACAATTTTAAGAGTAACACATCAATTATACAAGACTTACTGGTGACAGTACATTTTCTGGTAACATTAGGATTCCTGTTCAGCAATCCGTCTAGGTATATCATCATAGATATACCACCGCAGGGTCAGCTTTTCCGCGGAGAAGCAGTAGTGTATAAATATTATTGTGTTTCGGTTTGAAGGGCACTCACAGCTAGTAATTACTTGGCATATGAGACTTAAGAAGTAATGTCTCAGGAGGACAAGCGCAGTGTGGTGCCACAGAAATGTTCTAGGTGACGCGGCATTTGTTTCACGTAGCACTTTCCATCAGGTGAACGTTTTGCTCGACTTGTCACTTTCTCCTATAAATAAGAGTTGTTACTTTCCGTATTAAAAACTAAAATACATTAATATTTTTAAGAAATGTAGGTAATCAAGAGAGCCGTTCTAGCTCAGGGGCTAGGCGCTCGCTTTAAATTTCATAGCACGCGAGTGATCGGGGTTCGATTCCCGGTGCCGGCACCACTAAAATTCTTAATTGCAATTTTAAGTGCTGATTTACCACGTGCTCGGCGGTGAAGGAAAACATCGTGAGGAAACCTGCATGTCTGAGAAATAAAAAAATATTTCAAAGACATGTGAAGTCCGCCATCCCGCGTTGGAGCAGCGTGGCGGATTCTTCCTAGCTCCAAAACCATCTCAGAAATGAGAGGAGGCCTGTGCTCAGCAGTGGGAGATTTATAGGCTGAAACTTTACTTTTACTTTAGGTAATCAATATTTTAGGGACATTTGGACACGTACTGTAGCTGAAGATGCATTGGGGAGGCGTATGTCGGTACTGGGGATATCGGAAGCTAGGACACTGGACAGTGGAAGATGGTCTTGCTCAGCGGATGACGCAGGCAGACGACGCTGTAGAGCACTAAGGCTCGTTATACTTCGTCCGCCGGATATACGTCTTGTACCTTCTGCCTTGACCGTTAACAAGGTTATTTTTTCTTTCTTTACTCGACTAAAAATTATATACTGTTGTTCTAAATTATATAATTAAAGCTTGCTTCAAAACTAACAGTAAAATACTCTCTAATAAATGCTTGTATAAATTTTATAAAATCATATTTAGCTACTCATTATTTCGGCAGACTATACAAATTACAAAGCAACTGTGACTATCAACTATGCGAAACTCTTTTGTGTTTTACTTTGACGGTATTAACATATAACGATGTGATGAAATTAAAATATTTTTTTTCTTTTTCCTTTTTTTAGGGCGATAATGTAAGTATCACTTGTTTAGCTGGCGCTGGTCGAGTACATGGAGCTCTTGGTTTTAGTTGGGCAAGGGAGAGGACTTTGTTGAAACTTGCTCCTGGGCGAGAAGTTTGGGAGGATCTGTATCCTGCTGGCAGTGTGTTAAAACTGTACAACGTTCAAGTAAGAAGTAATCAAGAATATCTTAAAATATGTTATATATCCGATCTGTTTATTTATATCTCTTTATTATTGATTTCGTGGCGAAAAACTAAACTTAATCTAGTATCATGTTAAACATTATACAGAAATCCAGTGACTTTCGTTGTCAAGTTTCATCAGTAGCAGGGACAAATGCAAAAGGAGTAACTATGTGGGCTCTGGGGTCAAAAGATGAAGCATGCAAATCAGAGGCATCGCACGGACTTCGATGGCCTAAAACGGCACCAGGAGCTCATGCTTCTACGTCATGTCCACCTGGCCATACAGGAGAAACGACCAGGTAATAACCCCCTACTACTTCATTTTCGGTATCCCATGTTATGGAAGTAAATGCCTAAAAGTAAAAGTAAAGTATCAGTTTACTAATGTTCCACTGCTGAGCACCGGCCTCCTCTCATTTCTGAGAGGGCTTTGGAGCCATGAATAGTCCGTCACGCTGCTCCAATGCGGGAGGGCAGACTTCACATGTCCTCTAAATATTGCTTTTCCTCGAATATGCAAGTTTCCTCACGATGTTTTCTTCACCGCTGAGCACGTCGTAAATAAACACTTAAAATTGTAGAATAATTTTAGTGGTGCTGGCACCGGAGATCGAACCCAGGTTACGTAATATGAAAAAGGCGAGCACTCGGCCGCTCAGCTACCACGGCTCACAGTTACCTAACACTGAAATATTAAATAAGAAAGATATCATCAGCATCATCATTATGTCAGCCTATCACAAGTCCACTGCTGATCATAAGCACCATAGACTGCCACAAAAGTTTTTAGCTTTCATTTTGGGGGGATTTCGCAATAGTTGCCACGCTTGGAAGGCTTATTTTTTCAGATGTTCCAGAAGGATGCTGCTGCCCATCTTCTTCATCATCTTTATCTTCCCTTTATCTCCTCCCTATATCTGATCTTTATTTTCCCTCTGTCGACTTTTACGACATCAATGGGATGAGTTCGGTTGGTAGATTCTCTTGAGCCGCCACTTAACGGCACTAAAGATAATAAATTCTAATAATAGATTAAAATTTATAATTAAAAAAAATCCTGAACCAGCGATGACAAAATAGCATATACTACTATCCTTCCCAAAGTTGAACAATTTTAAGTTGTTGAGCAGGTGTTATATAAATAACTTTAAATAAGCAGTAAAATCATTAATTACTTGACATCGCTTAGTCGTAATGACAAAAAAATTTTTCTTAGGTTTTGTGAACCCAAAACATTACAACATGGAGTAAAATGGATGCTACCTGATTTCTCTGGTTGTGTTGCAGATTCTTTAAGAGACATTTATGAACGGGTAGGTTCTAAGATTATTTTTTTCATTCTTAAGTATTATACTTTCTTTAAGACAGAGGTTTGTTTTAAGCAGACTAAAATAAAACGGATGTAAAAATATATCTTCTATACCTGTATTTCAAAACAGTCATACCATTAGTCTAAGTGCTATGGTAAATGTCAATGGTAAATGCAACGTCTGCCCATGGCAAATGCTGCGTCACCCAGAACATTATTGTATGACACCACACTGCGCCCGTCACCTTGAGACATACATACGTTCTTAAGTCTCTTATGCCCGGTGATTACACTAGCTCTCAGTGCCCTTCAAACTGAAGCATAGTAATGTTTGCACACTACTTCTTCACGGCAGAATAACTTGCGGTGGGTAGTACCGACCTAGACAGATTTTCGCATAAGAATCCCAATAGCAGTAAAACAAGTTTTTGAAATGGTATATTTAATCAACATTCATTTAGTTTTTGATGGGACCTTTTCGTTTAATAATTTGCAGTTTTACATGTTCGTGATCTTTCTTTTAATATTACAGTTTACTCGTATTTCATATGGTTACTCATGGTCAAACGTATCGGACATTGCACACCAATACGGAGCAATACTACGTTCTCTCCCAGCTCACCCCGGGGAAGGAGTAATTCCGCTACGACATTCTCGTAATATGGTCCAGTACCTTCTGTCAGCAGCAGGAAATTCAAGAGACAGAGCCGAAAGTATTGAACACTTACTAAAAATTTACGATACACTGTTAAGACACCCAGATTCGTTTCTTGATGAAGAGGTATGCTTTAATTGCATTTATTATTTAACATAAATAACGATTGGCAGTCTCTTCAAAATTTAAGAGTCTAGTTTTTTAATAACTTGTACTATTACATAAACATGCCATATGTTTTACTTTTTTAACGAAACTAATGATGAATGATTTTGTATAAAATCTGTATATTGTATACTTCTAGTCTGTTCTTCTAGAATCTGTTACTTCTAGAAAAAGCTAGCTGTGATGATGATGATGTTCTCCTAGCCGATTTCGTCCACGGCGACAACTTCCGACTACTGTCGAGAGCCATCAACTGCGCAGGAGATATTATAGTGCCACAAGTGTACGCGCAAACACAGAGGCACTCACTCGTCCCAACCTACCCGCGCCCGATGTAACGCTGAGGCGATAAGATCGGAGGTAGGCTAGGGTGCAGTGTCAGAAACACGGGGACAATCACAACACAACCAGACTCGAAAACCAACAATTTATGTTTTAGCACAAATGTTGGCTCCGGCTGGGATTCGAACCCAGGACCCGCGGATCAGAAGTCAGGTTCTCTGACCACTGAGCCACGCCTTCGTCGCTACCCTTTACCCGAATTCAAACATTCATTATTACATCAAAATCGTAACGCTTCTAGGAGGTTGTTAATATTCAAAACTTATAAATATGTTTTAATGCAGTAATCATTCCATCGGAACTCAATGCACTTTATTTTAAATATTTTCCATGTTATAAGTTAAATGCAATCATTAGAAGATAAAAGTTAATATACTGTTATAGAAAATATACGAGCTCCAAAATGCAGTTGTCGAAACAGCGGGAATGAAAGAATATGTGGACATTTCAAACCAACAATTTACAATACAAACAAAACCGGTAAGAGACGACAATGCTGCCCACTTCAACTTTTTACCCACTCTTGGCACTCATGAATGGATCATTTCATCCGCTGGCGTGGAATTAACAGCAAGAAACGGAAATGGTTCTGTAGTTGTGGTGCTATATCATGATTTGACTTCTAGACTACCTTCTTTGCGAAGATCAATTGAGCTTAAGTAAGTTACACTAGTTACACACTATACATATTTTTTTTAGTATATCTGTAATTTGACATGCATAATTTTCGTAAAACACTTAGTTTCGATACTTTTGTCATTAACTCGAAAGAATTAAAAACATTTTTTGGTGCTATGCATGTCAAGGAAATGTTTTAAGTTTCTTAATCGGACGTAAAAATACAAGAAGTGAAAAATTATTTGGTTGGTAAAATTAAAATAGTATGTAACATCTCTTCTCTAGAGGTCCCAGTAGAATCCACTTAATGATTGGGAGGTGCTTCTAAAAACCATAATGAATCATTTTAATTTGTTTACGAAACTTAGCAAACTAGCTTTTCCTCCTTTCCTATTTTACAGTTATCATGTAAAGCCTGGTTGAATAAGCTAGTTTTGATGAGAAAGAAACACAAGAAACAGTTTTTTGAGGTCTAGGTACACTATATTGTAACCGATTTTCTAGCCGGTCATTTTCCAGGAATGAACGTGAGCTGGAGTATATACCCGCATCACACCAAATTCAAGTTTCAGCTCACGGTAATGGTGTTGATATATCCTTGCATCATTTGGTTACTCTACTCTTCACACATTCAAAAAACTATAGTGCTGTAGGTAAGGATGTATTCGTACATATAAGTCGCTTATTATGTTAGAATTTTTTTTTTAGTTTAAACCCGGGATTTATTTAAAATAAAATCTATCAAAATTATGCATCTAGCAAGTGTTATGGCAGTTTATTGAGAATTATTGATTAATTACAGAAAAAATATTGTTGTGCTTTTCAAATCTGGTATGAATTTTCAGATATTGTTATTACTGCAATTTTCTGATAAAAAGTTCTTCTAACAGTAGATTAGAAAATAATTTTCAGTATAAGTAAAACCAAATCGTTTTTTGTATAACTTTTACGTTATTGTTTTATTTTATATCGTTTTGCGTGGCTTATTATATTGAAAAGATATGATTTCAGTTGTATTTCAGCTATTCTTAGATGGAAAAAAATGGCTGATTTGATGTGAATTGATTTTCAAAAGCATTTAAAGTTTATTTACAATATGTATTTATTTACTAGAATCAGGCGTTAATTTGTGGCAATTAATTATAATGAAGGAAAGAAAGTTAATTTGCTAAGATCCGCATGCAAAATTTTTACAAAGCGCATATTTTAATCAGTCGACGTTACAGCATCCAAATTGTCTTGTGGACAACGCACGTCATCAGAACCTCGTACATGGAATATAAACGCGTGCGAAGTACGCATCCCAGAGTCGACCTATGTCTCTTGTCGGTGTCGCGGGCTCGGCACTTACGCACTTTTCACTATAGCCCGAACCAAGCTTGTAAGTATTTCATTTAAAATTTAAATCAAAATTTCCTCATAAGTATTTCTTTATATAAAGTACACAATGCAATACTCATTAGTAGTAGTAGTGTGGTGGCGGCTTAAGAGAATCTACCACCCCATATCATCCTGTGGGTGTGGTTGAAAGGCGACAGAGGGAAAATGAAAAATAAGACATGGGCAGCAGCGTCTTCTTGTAACATCTGAATAAATTAACTGTGGTTGCCAATCCGCCTGTTAAGCGTGGCAACTATGGCAAAATCCCCCCAAAATGATAGCGGCAAACTTTTGTGGCAATCTATGTGGGAGGTGATGATCAATCGGATCAGAAGCTACTAAAATAACTCATTTGTAAATCGTTCAAATTATGTACATGTTGTTAATTTAGGATTCTTTATCTATTTATTTTAACTCAAATCGTAACACTGGGATTAATTGGAACAAGCAAATGCGGACTGTGCAATTTATATTCGGGTAAGAGAATAAACCCAACGACCCCTAAATCGTAAAACGGACCACTGCCGTTACTGTAATTGAATAATTAACCATCATTATTTGACCGCCAAAAAATAACATCACTAGCCGTATTATATTAAAGCAAATTACTATTTTCTGTTTTTTGAAATTATGATATTAATATTTACTTATTTCATTAGATGGTTAAAGTCGTGACGATGTTTTGTAAAGTTTAATTTAAATGTTTCAATTTCAACAGACTGATGTAGAAAGGGATCTACGAGGAGTAGTTAAAGTCACCGTGGGCTTAGGTGGAGCGATGTGCCTTACAGCAGCAGCTTTGCAGCTCTTGGCTCTAGTTCCGGGTAGAAAGCCACGATTGCCGGTACTTCTGAAAGCTGCAACAGCGGGGACACATTCCGCCGCCATGCTTACACTGTTAGAATGTGATACTAGACAGGTAAAAAACGCTTTATCGAATACAATTCTCATTAAAAACTTTCCTCCCTTTTCTTCTTTCTGTTGTAATTTTTTTCCTCTGCCCATAGAAAATGCTATGTTCCAGGACATTTCTGTATGCAAACACTGCGCCCAACAACCTGAGACATCAGTTGTTAAAACTCATGTGCCCACTGATACTAGATCTCAGTGCCCTTTAGACCGAAACACTGTAATATTTGCACACTACTGCTTCACGGCAGAATAACTGGCCCTGGGGTGGTCTTACATTGGTGGAGCCAACATTTGTGTTAAAACACAAATTGTTGGTTTTCGGGTTTTGTTGTGATTGTTTCTGACACTGCATATTGGCTCACTTCCAATGTTATCATATTAGCATTACATCGGGCGAGGTTAGGTTAGGACGAGTGAGTGCCTCTGTGTTTTACACTTGTGGCACTGTAATATCTCCTGCCGCCTATTGCGCCCCTTATTGCCGTGGTCCAGATCGGCCAGGAGGGCATCACCTTTAGTTATCTTAATAGACCACCAAACGTCATATTTTATAACTATACAAATGGCATCATTTATGTGTACGCTGTGCGCTCATATTTACTGGGGAAATTGCATACATTAACCACATTAGAGATAATTGAGACACAGAATCCAGTTAGCGTAGACAAAATCGGTATGGACGACTTTAAATAATTTAGTTATTTTAATAGTATCATTTACTATTTACAAATTAGGACGAGAAGGTTCAATGTTTTTAGTTTTTCAAATAAAGTTTAGATTATTACATTATTAACAATTTAATTTTAAAGGAGGAGGCGTGTCCAGGAGCACTAGGTTGGCTATGCGCAGCATGTTGGTGTGCAGGATGCGCAGCTTTATGCGCGCAGCCTTTAATGCTTCAGGCTGAACTTGCTGGAAGGGGACAGCGCGCACCCTCTGTTGGTTTAGTCGCAGGTTTGAGAAATTCGACTATCGTTAGATATTAAAATATAATAAGTAATATCTTTTAAAATTTCATAGCTCGCTTAATTTTTTTTTCATAAAAAATTATTAAAGTATATCAAATAATTTATTTGTTTAATTTATTCTCAGGTGTATGTATCCTTGCCTGGCTGACTGCGCGCCTTTGGGGCGGAGCACCATTGCAAATTGGGTCAGCTGCGCAAGTCGTCTGTGCGGCTGGTTGTGTTCTACTAGTTATGCTGTGTTTCGTTTTGTCCCTGTGTGTGATGTTGCGACTAAGAACAATAACTCATAAGATACCAGCAGAGAGAAGAACGTACTTCAAAGAACGGTAAACTATAGTAATGTTTTATTATTAATGGTCATCATATCACGTGATACTATTTAGTTTTATTTTGTTTAAGCGTTATAAGTTGTTCATTTCATATCTTCTATATAATTATAAGCTAATGGTGCACCATATACCTGTTTCAGTTCTACAAACCTTACTTTGTAGTGTATGTAACAAATCTGTAAAAGTACTCACAATTTTTAAGTTAATAACTATTTTTTGTATGCGTTGAAATAATTGTATGACAGTGATTTAGTAAATGTTAATAGGCGCCGCATAGTTCGCCATACGCTAGTGTTACTGTTCACCACGTCTGCGGCACAGGCCACGGGCGTAATCTACGTGCAACCAGGAACGCGTCACATCGCACAAGTGGCCGCTTTCTCAGCAGCTGTTCTAGCTAATGTAAGTCTATATTGAAATTCTTGTTTAACTGATTTTGAAAGTACGATTTAGCATGCGCCGGTCACCCTGAGATATGAGTTCTTAAGCTAGCTCTCAGTACCCTTCAAACTGAAACACAGTAATGTTTACACACTACTGCTTCA
Organism: Luehdorfia chinensis; assembly: GCA_019845155.1. Lineage (NCBI taxonomy): Eukaryota > Metazoa > Arthropoda > Insecta > Lepidoptera > Papilionidae > Luehdorfia > Luehdorfia chinensis. The sequence goes on from JAHVAK010000292.1 coordinate 258,408, forward strand.
CTGCAGAATAACTGGACATGGGGTGGTACCTACCTAGACGGATTCCTGCATAGGAATCCTACCACTAGTTTTCTTTTCGACTATTGTAGGGTAAAATAACACGTATGTTTTATATGACATATTTGTTATAAAACAATGCTCGTTATTTGTTATAATTATTGCTTGTCATTATTAAGAAATCTCTCAAAATTGAATACTTTATGTCTATTGACAGTCTCTCCCAGGCAAAACAGGGCACGGCATTATGTTATTTAAGTGAATATAAAAAAAGTTTATACAATTGAGCGTGTGAAACTCACTACCCGTGTCAGAAATGAAACATATATATTACAAAATTGGTTTTAAAAAAAACTTGAAATAAGAAAAATATAACTCACTGTAAAATAACTGCATATGAACAATTACTAATTGATCGATAAATACTAATTAAGAATAACAGAAAAGTTGCACGAAAACGCTGCACTCAAAAGTCAATGTCGCTTAGTCAAGTCAATTTTAGTCTCATCGCGCCCAAAGAAGTTTATCTCCAAAAATCTTAAAAAAGGAAGCAAAGTTAATATGCTAAAGTCAAAGTCAAAATTTCTTTATTAAATTTATAATTAAAATTTAGGATTGTTTCAAGGTAAATTCGAAGAATAAAACCTTCTCAGAGAAGAACCGGCAAGAAACTCTGTGGTCTTTCTTTTTTCCAATGTCATATTACATAATGTCATTTATAAATAAAATAAAATACGAAAAATACTACTACATAAATTTAATAGCCAGGGCATGCAATTACAAACTATGAGTTATTTCCACACATAATATTTGTCCTCTATATAATGATCTAGTTTACAATACGCTTTATCTAATGATGTCTTCTTAACAAGTTTTTTGTAATCTGTGTCTGATTTTAGTGTCACACTTTTTGGAATTTTATTATAAAAATTTATACATCTACTAAGAAAAGACTTTCGAGTTTAAGCATACCTAGCGTGTTGCCTCGACGCATTCTACAGGACACAGTCACTTTTTGTTAAATAAAATCAATGTTCTTACGAACGTTCAAAATATTTTCAAAAGTATACATAGGCGGAAGTGTCAAAAAGGTAGTCTCCATCAATATTTCTCGGAGCGACTTGCGAGGTCCGAAGTGAAAGATTGTCCAAAATACTTGCAAAATAAATATTTTTTCCAATCTAGCTGCAGGTCCCCACATTAATACGCAATAGGACATAATACTCGTAGTGTGGAAGTACGCAAAATATACTACGAGTAATTTAGCTGTAGCTTCATCAGTAAGTGGTCAAATACTTCTTATAACGAAAATGGCATTATTTTATTTAAGAGCTATTTTTTTAATACCTACTCTCCACTGTTACTTGAAATCAAAAGTGATTCCAAAAAATACTGTTGAATTGTGAAACCAAAATTCGGTACAGACACCAGAATTCAGTAAGTTAATATTAATAATATGCACCGACTTAGACATTTTAAAATGTAAACATTGTGTTTTGCCCGCATTTAAAACTAAATTATTTGCCGCAAACCATTTCGAAACAAAGGGTTTCATGAGGCTGTTCCAGCGCTAAGACATTTCTGTTAACTTTAAACAACAATAATGTGTCATCGGCAAACAGAACTACCTCAGATATTTTATGTATCTATCATGAAATTAAACCATACACCGATATTGATCAAAGGTCGCTCCCCGAGTAACATCCATTTTTTCTAGTAACCTGATGACAGGTGTTACCGTTGATGGTTACTTTATGCTCTCTATTTGTAAGGTAGGGAGATAAAAGATCCAGTGCAGCTTCACGAACGCCGTAGTATTTAAATTAACATATTCAATTATTATGTTTCGCACAGTCTAATGCCTTTGAGAGATCACAAAATACACTGGCTGTGTCATGAAAATCTTCACAGGCTTGTAGAACATGTGAGGCTAGATACCGGCATTAGTCGTTCACCTACCTTTTGTAAAACCAAATTGCTTGTCATTTAAAATTTTATGTTTACTAAAATAAACGACAAATTGCTCTAGCATCATTTATTCGAATATTTTACTCAAAGCGGAAAAGGAATGGTATTAAGTAGAAATTTCTCTGCTGCCCGATTTAAAAACTGGTATAACATAGTAATGTTTATCAGTTCAGGGAAGACAGCAAAGTGCACACATAGATTAAAAATCATCGCATATATTCCGAAAATAATTATATCAATTGCACTTTTTTTTAATGCTTTTGTGATATCTGTAGGGCTAATGTGATTAGAACGAAAGTTGGTAATGTCAATATTTACATGTATCCTCTCTGCAACTATGTTTAGTAGTTTAAGCATATTCATTTGAAAGTTTACAAATTAATTATACTCCATGTCGTTTTTGTTTCATTAGAATAAAATTTAATTTTTTCTTTAGCTTTCATACAATGTTTTACTATAGAAAACCATAGTGAATTGTCTACTCTTTCTAATATCTTTAGTTACTAAAGCATATTTTTTTACGAATAGTAAATACTTCCTTCGTAGTAAATACTTCATTTTATTCGTTAGAAATTACTTAAAATAAAGTGTTAAAGATTATATCAGGGTCGTTTAAGGAAAAAGTATACTCAGAGAGTTTAAACTCAACATTGTGTTTGTATCGTTCAATTCTGTTCTTGGTCTCCATTCAATTGATATACTGTCATTAATATTTTTGATGTCCAATTGTATGTTTAGAGCTTTGTGATCTGATCTAACTCCATTTAATAAAGCTTTGTTTGATGTTTTAAGTTAACTGTAATATTATCGTTACATTATCTAAGATGACCATGAAAAATTAAATATGGTGTATGTCTCATTAGTTTGCTAGTGCACGATTTTGTGGGAGGGCGAGCGTTACTCTTCAAGGCCTATTTGTAATTTTCCTTCCGGATCTTAACAAATTAACTTTATTTCCTTTATCATAATGGACTAGTGACCCGGCCCAACTTCACTCGGGTGCAATTTATTAATAAAGAAAATGAGAAGTGCACTTAGAAATAAAATAGATGTTATGAAAACAGCAGAAAACAGTTAACAGCAGAACTGTCAAATCGAACGTCACTTTTTTTTGTTACGAAAACATGTGACACCAGAACTTTCAAACTGAACGCCTCTTTTTTAGTAAAATTTAATACAAAAATATCATCCAAATCTCCGACTTTTCTGGTGGATTTTCCTTAAAAAACTTTCAAACCTTCTTCTGACAATTAGAAACACAATAAAAAATCAGTCAAATAGATTGAGCCGTTCTCAAGTGATGATCATACATACGGCAATTAATTTTTAAATAGATTTCAGCAAACTATGTCTTTATAACATTGACTTATATATTTTTGTAACAATTTATATTTTATCTGATCCAATGTGGGGTCTTAAATGTAGTATTTTTAAACTAAAACGTATTCAGTTTTTAATACATGACCGTAGCAGTTGTATGATTCTAATTTAATTTACTAGCCACATGTATCTGTATGTTTTATTAATTTTTAGGGTGTAGCTATGCTGGTATGTTATGTGGTACAAGACGACGAGTGCTTGCAGTCTGCGAAGAGGGTGCTTTCGTTGCCATCGCATCGTGAATGGGAAGACTCACCAGCTGGTGACACCTCACTGAGCTGTCAGTAATCTCGAGTAAATCTATCATTTCATATATAAAAGACACATATAGGTGGTAGTTGCATTCATATTCTTAGTATTTGAGAATTTAATTTCATTGTGATGTATGATAAAATATTGTAAAATTTTAAACAGTTTTTTTTTTATTTAAAACTATTGTTAGAGAGTTTTCTTTCCTTCACTTAGAAGCGTATGCAATGTTTGTTATGCTAAGCAGCATTGTGTTCAGTTATATATTATAGGCGATATATGCTGGAATTCGAAACACAGCAATTGTATTGAAGTTTTTATAATTCAAAAAAAATATATTAATTTTGTCTTGTTTAATAATTATGAATAATATACAAGCAAATTTCATTTGTATATATATATACATTAACGGATAATAAAATTGATATGTACGAGTAATTTCAAAGGCAGAAGATAAATTTAGAGAATCAGGAATGAGTAGGAAATTTCAGATAGATGTATTGTATTGTTATTGAGTTGCTGAGTATTAAGTAGGGTCTTTACGTTCAAGAATATAATATCGAAGTAGTTCGCAAGAAGTTGTTAACATAAGCAAGAAAAGTGATATTAATATACGATTTTAGTGTACATAAAACAAAGCGGAGAGGTGGAAAGCAGAGGCGGTGTAGGTATGCTGGAATCATCGTCTTCGCCAGTGTCTCCTGTTACGTCATATTGGCGAGCACCAGGTCTAGAAAGTCCCGCGGGAATGCATAGGTAATATATGTACAAATCAAATAAATTTTATAGTAATGATCTTAAATTTCTCCGCACATATCTTCATTCATTTTTGCGAGCATTTTGGAGGTGCCTGATGTCCGGCTCTCTCTCCAGCGGATTTTGCATACATCATAGAAGTTTTCATTAGTATTAATTAAATTAGAGTGTTTTTTATAGTTCTTTTAAGAAGATACACTATATATACTATATATACGATATATATATATATATACATATAAACTATACATAGGTCATTTTGACCTTTAGCCTTCAGCATACGATGGATAGTGGCATATTTTTTGTCTTTGACAGACAGTATGGAATTGATTCAATTTCTCGCACATTTTCAACAACATGTGCGTTCTATCAATCTGTCGGTTGATGATTGCGGTGGTCCGCGTAAATGACACGCTGTTAAAAACGAGTGACGTTTCAATTCTCTGGCGAAACATCTATGATGTACGTTTTATTTTTCTAAATACAGTAATATACGGACTTTCAGTCGACCCTTTTCAGAATAACTAAAATAATTTAATTATTAATTTATGAATGTCAGGAATGCGAAAAGACGTATTGTATTTTATTACAGGAGACAATCGACACCAGATAGTCGGGCGGATATTGTACGTTGCGTAGAAGTCAAGGACTCTATACTAACCCCGCATCACTACGAATCACGACACATCACCACCACGCATGCGGTATGCGATCTCATTCCACACTCACCGCCACAGAAAGAGTACATAGCGAGAGTCTGTCTCGAACTGGGTGTCGTCAACACTCCCCCACCACGAGAATCCCCTGTTCCGCTACTCACATGCTCCGTAGATTTTGAGCCCTACACGGAAAAAAGGTTCGATACGTCAATAGAGTCTTGCTCAATATGTGTCCAGTCGAACCCCGATGTTTCAAGAATACCATCTCCACCCATAAAAAGCTGTTTGAAGAAAAACGGCAAAACTCACGAGTTTACTTCTAGCATATCTCTGCCGTCCATGGAGGTAGTAAGCGAGGAATCCAGGGTTAAATCAGATATCGATCAAGTGAATAGACAATGGAACAAAGCATATGATTCTCCGGAGACTAACAGGATGCTGAGCAAAATATCCAACGACTTAGACTTTTTACTAAATAGGACTCAGTTAATAAACAAAAGCACACACGATCACATAGAGGAAGCTCCAACTTAGGAGATTACGAACAAAAAAGTATTTTAAGTAATAGTTGGTATCATAAACAAAATGGAAACAGGGGTGCAATATGCCAAACATTAGGTTATTTGTGTACATAATTTGTAAATTTTTAATACTTATAATCTAACTAGAATTTATAAATAGAAGACATAACAATTATTACCAGTTTCAGATTGAACGTTGTTAAACCGCTTAAAAATAAACTGTATTTGTATTATTTAAAAAAAATGTGACAAGATTCCATTTTTTTCTACTATTATAATTATATTATTTAAGTACTCCATACTTAGAAATGTATATGTATTACTGACTGCATATATAATTCAAATGAAAATCAAATTATTTATTACGTTTTTTGTTGAATATTTAAAATACCGTTTCATATTTTACAAGACAGTCGGGAAATTAACAAACAACAACTATTTCGGTCTTGTTTAACAATATGTTAAACAAGAGAGTAAAAGCCTATATCCGTTACGACTAACCGAAAATGTCGATATTAACTATTTTGAGGTAAGCTAAGATAGGATGGGGAATTACAACACAACCAAACCCGAAAACCAACTAGTTGTATTTTTCACAAACGTTACCTTCGTCTGGGATTAGATCTGCGAGGTCGTTAAACCAATATTTAATGTAACGACACGTAAACGTATTTTAAGTTAATTTATTTAAATACAGCCGATAGGTGTCCGGCGGTGTAGAATAGCACCTACCTCCTTCCTTCCGAGGTGCGGTAAGAGGCGACTAAGTTATTGTACGGACAGCCTTTATTCGTGCAGAATAATACCATAATATGCAATGCTGTCACTATACTGCTCGTGGGAACGCAATAACAATTTTTTGACTCGTACCAAAATGGCAGCGACGTGGTTCGCGTCACGTCTCGTTCTCGCGGTTGCTTAAAGTGGGCTACGGGTATGGTCTTTGCCAACTACCTACCTGACTTCTGAGCCACAGGTCCTGGGTTCGTATCCCAGCCGGAGCCAACATTTGTGCTAAAACATAAATCGTTGGTTTTCGGGTCTGGTTGTGTTGTGATTGTCCCCGTGTTTCTGACACTGCATCCTAGCCTACCTCCGATCTTATCGCATCAGCGTTACATCGGGCGGGGTAGGTTGGGACGAGTGAGTGCCTCTGTGTTTGCGCGTACACTTGTGGCACTAAAATATCTCCTGCGCAGTTGGAGGCTCTCGACAGTAGTCATCAGTTGTCGCCGTGGTCGAAATCGGCTAGGAGAACATCATCATTATTGCCTACCCCTTGTGTGGGAAAAGACCGTGACTGTATTGTGTATGTTTAGTTATATTTCCGTTTTTTTAAACTCTATCGATTGATCTAGTCAAAGTTTAAATGACCGTATACGCAGTAGCAGTGTCTTGTCCAAGTATTATAGTGTTTTAATAATGACCTCATTACGTAATTATTTTTAAGTTTCAGTTTTTTAAGTGTCGCGATGTCGGTTATATCTAAAAATTTAAGAAATTCATGCCTACAAGGAAAGAAAACAGTATTATTCACGATTACAAGAAGTAGTTTTTGTTAAAGAAATTAGTTTTATATTATTTGCTACTTCTTAAAAAATATCAAACAAACTTGAAATGTATGTTGAAGTCAATGATGTCGAGGGACCTGGGTTTGATACCCGGTGCCAGCACCACAAAAATTGTTAATTTTAAGTGCTAATTTACCACGTGCTGGGCGGTGAAGGAAAACATCGTGAGGAAACCTGCATAGCTGAAAAATAAAAATATTTCTATGACATACGAAGTCCATCAAACCGCATTGGAGTAGCGTGGCGGATTCTTCCCAGCTCCAAAATCCTCTCGAGAATGAGAGGAGGGCTGTACTCCATATTGGGACTATAGGCTGTTTATTTACTTTACAATGATGGTTAATTTGAACCTGTGGTAACATCCTTCTGATCATTATTAATATCCGGCTATATTTTCTCTATAAAATTAGATATTATTATTAAGCAAATTAGGATATGTCATAGTGCCGCAAGTATTCGCTTAAACACAGCAACTTTGACACTTACCTGTATCACGTTAACTCTACGGTAAGTTTGAACAACACGATCGAAATAAGGGTTATCGGCTCGGCCGGACGTCGGGCAAAGCGATTGGCTTCTACGCAACGGGTCGCGGGTTCGATTTCCCCACGGGACAAATATCGGTATGACCTACAGATTGTTCCGGGTTTTGCCTGTGAAACGCACCCGAGACACATGAGAAATCTTAGTGCCACGAAACGATTTTTTGAATAAAGGTCGAATGCATGTGTAAGTGTATAAATTTGTGTAACAGTTGTAAATACAATGTAATCAATTTTTGATGACGACCGTATTGTAAGTAGTTAAATAATAATTATTACAATCCAAATGTCAGAGCGAGAAAGAAATAGCAGAAAAGAATTATAAGAATTTGTAAAACTAAAATGCATTCATCAATTTCAGATTGAAATAATGTTAATTAGATTATCCAGTAAGATTGTTAAAATATATAAAATCACTTTATAAATTCCTTCTACACATGAATAAAGTATGTAATTTTGATTCATAAAAGTTTGATATTTTGGACCATAAGGTTATGCATCGTAACTATTTTATAAAAATACATTGACTTTTTCGTTAAATAAAGTATGTTGTAGATATAGTTAAGGACGAATCATAATTTATGTTAAATCGAATACAATATATTTTTGTTTAAAATAAATTTTTTACCATTTATGTTGTCTTTTATTTAGAAGTAGCTTGCCTTATTAGTAAAAAAATTCTGTTATTCCTTTTTATGGACCAAACTGAGAATGCTGTGTCACCCAGATCATTTCTGTGATGTACCACAGTTCAGTTCCGTTCACACATCAGTTCTTATGTCTCATATGTCCAGTAATTACACTAGCTATCAGTGCCTGTCAGGGCAAAACAGTAATATAGTTAATAGAATCAGGCGTTACTTTGCGGAAATCCATTATAATGAAGGAAAGTAAGTTTGCTAAGATACTTTGCTTTAGAGAACATTGCTAAGATCCGCATGCAAAATATAAAAATGGTGTACGAGGGTGGATTGAAAAGTACTCGGCCTAACCAAGAAAATAAACACATACTAAATCAGTTATATTTTTCTACATAATCACCATCAAGTTCAATACACTTTTGCCACCTCCCCTTCCAAGCATTTAGACCGTTAAAAAAAATGATTCTTCCTTAGAGTCAAAATATGCGTCTACAGCTGCTTTGACCTCGTCGTTTGTCGAAAATCTTTGACCTCCCAAGTGCTTTTTTAGGTTAGGGAACAGAAAGAAGTCTGATGGTGCCAGATCAGGTGAATACGGCGGATGCGGTAACAGTTCAAAGCCACAGTTGTGAATTCCAGCCATTGACTGTACTGACGTGTGAACACGGGCGTTATCTTGATGAAACAGGACTTTTCTTCTGAGCATTCCTCGACGTTTTTCTTTTATTTCCTCTCGTAAACGACGTAGTAAGGTGCAGTAGTAATCAGAGTTTATAGTCTGACCCCTTTCAAGATAATCAATCATAATCACACCTTTCGAGTCCCAGAATACTGAAGCCATCACCTTATTTGCCGACAAATTCGACTTAGCCTTTTTAGGGGGTGGTGAACCAGGTCTTCTCCACTGTTTTGATTGTTGTTTTGTTTCCGGTGTACAGTAATGAACCCATGTTTCGTCCATAGTAACAAAACGATTCAAAAAATCATCTGCATCGGCTTCAAATAACTCCAAACAGTCGCGCGAAATAGTCAATCGCGTCCTTTTTTGTTCAACTGAAAGCAGTCGCGGAACCCACCTCGCAGACACCTTGTGGAAACCCAACTCGTTGACAATGATGTTTTGAGTTCGTTCATAAGAGATGCCTATAATCTCGGCTATCTCTCTAATTTTTAATCTGCGGTCTCCCATTATTAAATCAAGTACTTTTTAAATATTTTCGTCAGTAGTTGACGTCGAAGGCCTTCCAGAGCGGGGTTCATCTTTCACACTCTCTCTACCACGCTTAAATTCTGCTATCCATTTTTTGACGGATGAATATGACAGAGCACAATCGCCTAATGTACTGACCATGTCATCATGGATGGCTTTTGATGATAGCCCCTTCTTATGGAGGTACTTAATGACGGCACGCTGCTCGATTTGCTCCATTCGCGGAAATTACGACCGATTACTTTGTTAATAAATTTATAAAATCACAACTAATTATCGCACACGTTTCGAACTTCACACAATGAACTAGTCTGAACTGAACTAAATAATGTGGGTAGATTTGATTTTTAGAATTGAATGGATCTGTGTTAGGCCGAGTACTTTTCAATCCACCTAGTATATTACCTAGTTTTTTGAAGAGCACCGCCCGCCCTCCCTCAGTAGCGTGCACAAGCAAACTAACACCGCCACCAGGAACCGCCACCAGGTACCCTCCACCAACCACTACAATACTACCACTAGATAATATACACCACTGAAGTCGAGAACACGACACGTGTTTCGCCCCAAAACGAGGCATTATCAAGCGTCATAGACTCTACGACAGTCTCGACAGTCTCGGCGGCCGTCTGTAACTTACTTTCCTTCATCAAAACAGTAATGTTTGCACACTACTGCTTGACGGCAGAGTAACTAGCACTGCGGTGGTAATTACCTAGATAGGTTTCTGCATAGCAATTCACTAGTGAAGATACAATTTTATTAAAATAAATAATAGTGTAATAAATAAAAAAGTTATAGGAATTAAGTAGATATTTGCTTATATTACCACCCGACGGTAAGTACTATGCTCGCTCATGAAATTTGCTGTTTCGAGTTTTTCTGATTTCGGGTGATCAGAATTAATAAGTAGTTTATAAAATATTGAATACTCCCTGTTTTCAACCGCGTAAAATAATGCGCCGTACGGCATGGTACCTCGCTGACCCGAGCATTCACAGCTCTGCTTTTCTAGGAAGTAGGTTCTGTGTCCGAACATTAGTTCGGTGCTTAGAGCGAGGCTCCTTAAAACCTTAGCATAACAATTTATAGCTTAGAATTTTCAATTTCAATTTTCAAAAAGAATTACAATTTACTGAAATTAGCACGTTCAAACATACAAACTCTCCAGTTTTACTATATAAGTAAGATTATTATAGTAGTAAGTTTTAAAAACCATTAAAATTGAAAATTGAGTATCAGTATAGCCGTGTGGCAGCGGGTTACGAGAATGTACCACCCCATCACATCCCGTGGATGTCGTAAAACTCGGCGGAGGGAAAATGAAAACCAGGTGACCGGTAGCAGCGTCTTCCTGTATACATAAACTGCGGTGGCCAACCGGCCTGCCAAGCGTGGCAACTATGGCAAAACCCCCCCAAAATGAGAGCTATAAACTTTTGTGGCAGTTTATGAGAGGCCTATGTACAGCAGTGGACTAATGATAGGCTGAAATGATGATGATGATAATCAGTATAATATAAAATTTATAGAGATGAAAGAAATTATAGAAGTCTTATTTGAAAAAGAGACATGAATGAAGGTTGCGATGAAAGAGATAATAGTATGAAAGAGGTTGTGGTAACGATGAATAGTATGAAAGACGGTAGAATTACGGTAGAGATGCTAACAGGTGGACGGGGCGTGGTAGCTTGTTAGCTTCACCGCCTTTTCAACCTTTGTTGTAGGAGTGGCAACGTACCAGTCGACGGGTGTAAGGTCATTGTCGTACCGCTTTACAATGGAAAAGGGTCACAGCAAAACTGCAAAAAATACCTTTCCATCATTTTAATGGATTTTCGCAAAGAAACGTCTGATTTTATTAAGTATCTAAAAAGGCTATTTAACCAATTTATAGACAATTGCTTGAAAGATTTTAAAGTATCGATTAAGAATAAATGATCTGCCCGTAAAATGTCTCCTATACGCTGACGATCAATTTATACTAGCATTATCGCAGGAGGAGTTATAGGCGATGGTTAATATTATGTAATGTGCCCTGAAAAGCAAAGGGGTGAAAGTGATGTAAGCAAGTCGAAGGTAATGTTTTTTTTTATTGGAGAAAGTGACGAAACGAGCAAAAACTTCACCTGGTCGTAAGTACAACCCAGTACATTACCGTGTGACACCACACTGCGCCTCTCACCCTGAGATAGCAGTTCGTAAGTCTCATATGCCCAATGGTTTTTGAAAGAAAAGAAAGTATGACGGATTGCAGAGTTTTTATTGAAAGAGAAAGAGTGGAACAAGTGAAAGAGTTTGTGTACTTGGGTTTTAAGTTTACGAGAGATGGAAAGTATGACTGTGATATTGAGAGAAGACTATTGGCACGAAATTAAGTGTATGGGGCCCTGCATAACTTTGTTAGTACCCAGAACGTATCTAAAAAGGTACGTGTGACTGTACATGGGGGTACTGGTCCTCACACTTATGTTTGGTAGTGACATATGAATATTATAGTGAATAGTCTGGCAGGAGAAGTATGAAAGTGAGATTTATGCTGTGAAAATGAAAAGTTTGAGAAGTATAGCTGGAGTAACTTCGAACGACGAATTGAGGAACAACGTGATTAGAGATCGTTGCGGTGTGATTGAACATGTAGTAACAAAGATAGGGAAAGTGATGCTACGCTTCGGATGGTTTGGAGTGTGAATGAGCAAGCCGGTAAGGGTCGACCTAGGCGTACGTATCACGATCTGATTTTAGACTTTTGAGGAAAGGTTTTCGGGCTTGTATGAAAACGCTAATGAAATGAGAAGATGCCAAAGATGTGGGTCAGGATTGTAGAAGATGTGGTCTCTGCTAACCCCAATGGGAAAGAGACGTGACTGTACGTATGTATCAGTATAGTAAGATGTAAAAAATAAAACTCTGTCATCTTTTTACTCGGTATAGTCTTTTTCATAAATGAAAACCCTAAGTTCTGTGTAACTACATACATATCATACCGGCTTTGTGTCTCAAACTTGACATGGGTCGTTGTATGTGTGTCATTCGGATTACTGAGTTTTAAATTATTAACATAATGGGTGTCTGGGCGCAAAAAAATCTGGGTTGCTGAGTTAGACGCTCAGCACAAAAAAGCTAAGCGTTTTTCAACCAAAACGGGCTTGCTTTTAAGTAGCCATATTTGCTAACTAGCTGATGACCGCGACTTCGTCCGCGTGGGTGTAAGTTTTTTGCACATCCCGCGGAAACTATTAACTTCACAAACAAACAGACAGACAGACAATTCTAAACATTATAGAAATCTATTTACTTATTTATTTTTACCCTCAAAAATTTATTTCACAAAATTTTAAAATGGAAAGACACGTGCATTTTACATTTTTATTAAATGTATAGATTCGTCAGTACATACCTTGTGATTTGAAAGTTTATTGGAAATTACGATAACAAGATGTAAAATTGATTATATTCGTACGCAGACTGTCTAATTTAGTATACTCAATTTTGTTCGCCCAAACACTCTTTATAAGACATAATCGTCACGAACCCATACGTAATAATGTTATGCAATAAAATTGTACTACACTGTAAAAATTGTAACAATGTGGTATAATTTAGATTCAGTCAATGTGTATCCGTACGACAGAATTTTCACGGCTGCGTGGTCTATTAGTTAGAGTACCTGACTACCACGCCGCGAGTCCCGAGTCGAATGCACAGTCGCTGCCTATTTCTGTACAAAAACACAAAAGTGTCTGTAATACATTATTCTAGACTACTTCTTATCTTATCGCATTACATCGATCTCTTGATTAAAGTGGTGAGTGCAGCTGTGTTTATTCGTATTCTTTTATTACTATATTTGCTTGTTTTCGGTGAAGTAATCGCTGTTAGCCTTTTGGCTTTTACAGCTTCATCGGATACTTTATTACTATAAAATCTCCTGCGCAGTTAATAGCTTCCGACAGTATTAGAAAGTTGCTCCGTGGTTGAAAATCGTCCCAGAGGGCTTCATCGATATATGCGCGCCTCTGTCCGCGTGTATATAAGTTTTTTAAATATTCCGAGGGAACTGTTTCATTATCTGGGTTCTCATTCTATGTCAATCTTCAGGATCGGTTCAGCGGTTGAACCGTGAAAAGGTAACAAACAGACAGAGGGACAGAGACAGTTACGTTCGGATTTGTAACATTAGTATGGAAGAATTATAGATTAGCAATGCTTTTACATTTAAATACCATGATACAACGATCATTTTCTAGATAATGGTACATTATTTGTTTTATACAATCCATTTTGTTAGCTAATTTTTAGCTTTGTTAGCAATAGCAGTATCTTTGCTCTAGTACTATTTATTTTCCCAGTAAGAAAAAATACTTTTCAAAACAGTTTAGACCTTGTCGGTCAATGGTTTTATAGATATTCTGTTCTAAAGCAAACAAAATCAAGTAAGATCTTTCCGCAAATATTTATTTTTACTCAGGTTGGATCACAAAAAGAAAAAAGCTTTAGGTAACATCACCGACTAACCTTAGTTTTTGTAATGTCAATTTTAGTGTTAGTTGGAACTTGACTAAATTCTCCAATGTTAATGATGTAGAGTAACTGAAACGAATGGAATTTTTTTTTATGGAAGATAGTGACGAGACGTGCAAATTGTTCACCTGATGGTAAGTGCCGATAATAAGTGCTGTGTGACTCAGAACATTCCGTGTGGCACCACACTGTGCTCGTAACCCTGATACAATAGTTCTTATGTCACATATGCCTAATAATTACACTAGCTATCAGTTGCCTTTCAGTCCGAAACACAGTAAAATTTGCGGACTACAGCTTTACGGCAGAAGAAAGGCAGAATAGCGCGAGAATCCTACCACCAGTAAAACCAAAATTTTCTTTTTACATAATTTATAATTTAATGTATTTATTACGTTTAATAAATGTTGAGCGCAACAAACGTAAGCCTAACACTACCCCAATCTTAAAAGATAATTTTCTTTAACTTACGATAATTTTATGACATTATAAATATTTATGTCATCGTTAGTTATTCCTTGATAAATACACCAACCTCAATCAATTTGCAGATTTGCATGGATGCACAATTAAGCTCTTTTTCGTTTTAATGGTATTTTAAAATAAAATAAATGCGATATCATGTTGTCCTCCCGACCAAAAAAACTATGGCTAAATCGAACAAAGGCGTTTGATTTAGCCATAGTTTTTTTTTGGCCGGGAGTCATTTGGATGGAATTATTATAGTGTTATATTTCACTATATCAAAAGGGCACTTACATGTCTTCATCTTCCAGGACCCGATTTAACGCCTATATGATAAGTTCGGAGTCAGGGTCGGATAGTGTTACGATCACAGGGACAGTAAGAATATATCCAAGCTCTAAAACAGACATTTTTTATATCATGAGCAATTTTCGTCGGGTGTAACTTTTAAAAAATGTGACACCTACCAATATGCCGGTGTTTAAGTTGAATAAGATTCAATAATGACTGTTATGTTTGTTTTCTACACACTGCTACTCGAAAAAATTAACACCCATGGTCACAGGACATGGGTGCTGTAAAGCGCTCACAACGGTCGGGAAAAATCTTTAGTAAAATCTACAGTTAGCAATAATAAAGTACAGTTTTAAGGAAAACCGTCGCAAAAAAAAAATCATTCCTTAAATTTTGATTCTCGAATAATATTTCGGTACGTCTTGCGTATGTTGACCATGAAGACGTCAATCAAGTTGATAAATAAGGTATGAAAGACTATATATAGATTATACGACTATCTCCTTTGATTTGCCGACGTCATAACAATTGTCAACATAACAAGTATCGTAGACCGCGTGGCCTAGAGGTCAGAGTATCTGACTTCTACGCAGCGGGCCCAGGGTTTGAATCCCAGCCGGAGCCAAATTATTGGTTTTCGGGTCTGGTTGTATGTGCGTGTTTTTTTTACCTGATGATAAGTGCAACATCCGCCCACAACAAATGCTGTGTCACCCACAATATTTCTGTGTGACACCACACTGCACCCGTCACCCTGAGACATCAGTTCATAAATTAATATCTGTAAAACGCACTCACGATACAGGAGATATACAGCTTTCGGGAAACACCCTCACTAGATGAAGCGATCTCCTTGTGGCAACTAATGTCTTTTTCGAAAGTGTGACGAGCAGTAATGATGATAACTACACCTAAGTTAAAATCATAATGTACTGGGATCGAAAATTAAGCAGCTAATTAAAAACATTATCACACTTACATAAATTATTTTGAATTGATTTAACTTTTAAGGCGATAACAGATTGGGCCATTAGCTGATAATTAGTGATTAAATATAAAACAGCAACACATAATTATATTTATTATTATTATCGACTGCTCCGCTTATTTTTAATCAACATTGTCATGATCTCATTCTAAGCAGAAACAGTAGCTGTTAAGTACGGTAGCATTGCTCAAGTTTAATTAACACTCTCCGCCAGATATAGAAGATAATTTTATCCTGTTTCGCTTCTGCTTGCTGTTAATGACGCTATTTTAAAATCCGATACTAATTTAATGAAAGAATTTATTGTATTGTTAATTATGTAAAAATTGTACACAACTGTGTGTACATTTATAAATTCACTTCTCACTTTTATCTATTAATATTCTCACTAAAACAGACTTTGTTTTCTGTTAAGAGCTTGGTAACAGAAAACAAAGTCCGTTTGAAACGATGAAAATTACTGAACAAAGTATATTTAAGGTTCATTACAGTGAATTGATCAATGCTTTTATATTCTGCACATATAAATTTGGTCTGGTCCAGAGTTTGGCTTAACTGATTGAGTTATTTCGCCATTTGACGAAGGTCAAAATATACACAAACAATTTATAAAAAGCGATCCCTCACACTAGGTTTTCTCCTGTATCATGGGTGCGTTTTTCGTAATCAACAGACACAGCGGAAGATTATTTTATTTTCTGTACCATCTGCTAAGGATATGGGTGTGGTCTATGATACCAAAGATCTTTTAGAATCCGGTTTGTTTATTTTCCCATCCCCATCCCATTCATCCGGTTGTTTCGCGGCAGAATCATTATGAATCAACCAGGTACGAGTTGTTCAACCCTTTTTAAGAAGACCCGTTGCAATGCCGTCTTGATAGTCTTTCTAAGTCCGCTACATCTTTTGTCCCAGATGAACCTTGTTTATGCTAGTTACCCATACTGAAAAAAAAATTAACTGAAATTTCCAGAAACTATGTATACAACTGACCATAAAACCTCTTAATCAGACTTTAAATCTCCGATAAAGCTAAAATGTCTGTACAGTTCTAGATTTTCAACATGATCAGTCGGCTCTTTCCGGAATATAAATCTCTAGCGAAGACTTTGGGGCCTTGGTCCTGATTTGTTGTTTCTTAAATTGGGCTAGTGAATTAACCTAGGTGTCTTTACATTAATCTGGAGATCAGCCTATTCAGAGATGCCTGTAGAGACAAACCCATACAATGCATACTCATTTCACGCCTAGCTTGCATGAAAACCATTTTGTAATTCTAGCAGAAAGCTTAAGGAGTTTTGCAAGAAAAGGAAGGTTCGTAGTGATCACCAAACTGTGATGATGACCACACTCTGTCCTTCTCCAGCCTAGAGTTCAAGCTAAATATTTAGCTTCTCACGTAAGTTTACCTAAAAATATATTGACAATATATATAGTCTTACAAACATTCTAGAACATTATGACTTCACCTTAATCAATAGAGAACTTTCTAGAACGGTATGTCTTCCCCTTAACTAATAGCGAAGTTTGATTGAGGTCTGAACTGTGTGCATGCATGGAGCAATTTCGACTTCTGCTAAGTATTGTAGGACTTATGCGTGACATGCGTCGAGCCTTGTCTGAAAGTAAAGCTTGTGCCTATACGTGCTTTTGAAACTATATGTGGACGTTTCCTATTGTGGGTTACAATGGGAAATGTCCATGTGTTGTGTAATGATGTGACGTCAAATCTTCACAACCGTCTTTCTGGTAGACCATTTTAATATAAATTAGTGGCGGTCGCCCATTCATCGATATACAATTCCATACACGACCCATTATTAAAAGGAACTGGCTCTTCAAAGCTACGCAGGACATATAAAGTGGTAATTCTTAAACGAAGCCCATTACTCTGCAGCTATGTGCTGCAGTTTCTATGAGCTGTGGTCAGCTGTGGACAATTTGCGGATCTGAAAAGAGGTGATTATTTTCTTTATTTAACTTCATTAAACTCTAAGGAAATAATGCGCAAATACGTAGTATGAGGCTATGTATGATTATGTTCTAAAGGTACTATGATTTGCTTACAATCAGCACCACTTTCAAAATATATTATAGCAAGTTTATTTATCAGTATTTCTTAAGTCTCATATGCTCAATGAGCTCTCAGTGCCCTTCAGACCGAAACATGTTTGCAAACTACTGCTTCACGGTTGAAAAACTAGCCCTGGGGTTGTGCCGAGCTATACGGATTCCTGCATAGGAATTCTACCACCAGTCTAAGCTTGTAACTTAAATTTGGATTAGTACTACATAAATCTTAAATATTATTTCTATTCTATTATGATTATAATCAAGTTCTTTAAGAAGCAAAAATAAATCATCCACAGAAAATTAAAAAAGAGGTTTCAATGATGGATGCCAAAACTCTGTCTATGTCCACTGTTCCATTTAATTAGTAATCCAAAAATAAAATATACTGTCATGTTTTATTTAACTGTGAGACATAGTACAGTATAATACGTTACATGATATATAAATATTTCAGAATATTTACATATAAAACATCACCGTTTTATTTCTGCCCCTCACTTTACCAAAGCTGCAAATAGAAACGCCCCCTGATTCAATCGACGAAAGAGCTGTTAGCCTTGAGACGTTTGGAACGTTTTTCATAGTGATGAAAATTGTAGCTTATAATGAATTGTGTTTGATAAAAAATGTACTTGTAAAATAATGGAGCAGAAGTATTAAATGTAACTTAATTTTGTCTTCTTTGATATACTCAATATTATCGAACTTAACCAAACTTTGGTTAAGTTCGATAATATTGAGATTCATTTCTGATTATGAAATTATAAATTTCTGAATACGAAGTAAAATTATATTTTTACTAAGTAGGAACTAAGCAGGAAATATAATTCTTACTTATATTATTTAGGTTTTCCTTAGAAAAAGCATTTCGTAAGGACTTTTAACTTAATACACGGAAGTAGATTAAATTAAAATTCTTTACAAAATGCTTTCCTCGTTGTCCACCGCTACTAAACTTCGTAGAAAACGTTTATGGTTTAAAATAGATTTAGACGTTCATATTTATGCGCTTTGTCTTTTATATATTATTTAATAAACTGCGATTCAAATCGTGTAAAGCCCTTTATTTCCTACATATTATGTAAATAAATATTTATACCCATTTTTATCATACTGCGTGCACGGAGGAGTGTGAGATTTGTTAAAGTTTATATGTCGAAGGAGTGCAAAAAGCTAATCGAGCTAAACGCTTCTTCCGCGTGGATATAGAATTTGTAAAGATTCCGTGGGAACTATTTGATTTTCCGAGATAAACAATATTCTATATACGTCTCCAGAATGCAAGCTCTCTGTGATAGAGAGAGCTACTTTCAAATTTATAAAATTAGTGTGGATATGGTGTTACAAATAAATCTATAAAAAATTCGATGATATGGCGACCACTAGTTTTTATAAATATACAACATACAATCAGTATTTTCAATACACTGGCTTAAATTATATCAAGACTTTTCGAACTGTGCGTTGAAATATAATATTTGTAAATTGATGATTGACTTCGTGTACATTTTTTATGATGCCATAATTACGTCTAAGCTATAAAAAATCTTAAAAAATGCTAATTATATTGTTTATAAATAATTAAAATACATTATAGGTAAAATTTATAATTCGTAAACATGTTGTGAAAATTTTACGTTTCTATCGTCAATTAAAGATAATAAAGAGTACAGTACCAATGACTATACATAGCATTAAGTACTATTAATAGAAAGGAAATTTTGCTGGTGGTAGGATTCCTATGCAGGAATCCGATTAGGTAGGTACCCCCCCAGGGCCAATTATTCTGCCGTGAAGCAGTAGTGTGCAAGCATTACTGTGTTTCGGTTTGAAGGGCACTGTGAGCTAGCGTAATCACTGGGCATTAGAGACTTAAGAACTGATGTCTCAGGGTGGCGGGCGCAGTGTGGTGTCACACAGAAATATTCTGGGTGACACAGCATTTGTTTATTTATTTATTTATTTATTTATTCTTCATTGTTTACACCTTAAGCTAAAGGCTACAATGGGCGGACTTAATGCCTTGTGGCATTGTCTACATGTCAACCCTGGTTGATGGTGAAAAAAAGAAAAAAATGGCAGGTGCTATCAATTTAAAAGAAAGATGATATTTTAAATTAAAAGTAAAATTTTAAAGTAACCTAAGAAAATAAGTAAATAGTATAATCAATATATAAATAATAAAAAAATATATAAATTGATACATACCAAACTAACGAAAATATATTTACATATATATATACATAAATATATATATATATATATATATATATATATATATATATATATATATATATATATATATATATATATATATATATATATATATATAAGAATCAAATCTGTCAAGTGTGATCCTTCTCAAGATAATATTCCCGAACTAATCTTTTAAAAATATTCTTATTGGGAGCTTTTTTGATATCATCGGGGAGGGCGTTCCAGAGCAGTATAGACTGCACAACAAAAGAAGAGCTAAAGAATGCAGAAGTATGCTGCGGGATCGAGATCTTAAATTGGTTTAAGAAACGAGGTACTCGATCACGAGTAGAATAAAAAGGGGCAAAGTTATTTTTTAAATATGGAGATTTAGGATCAGTTAAGATAGAATACAGAAGAAGCAAGATTTGTTGTGGGCGGACGTTGCACTTACCATCAGGTAAACGTTTTGCTTCTTTCGTCACTTTATACAATAAAAAAAAGATAAATACTAATCATTATTTCGCAAAAGCTTGCACAATTCATTATCACAAAAGTAAATAATAAAGGGTTCAGTATGTAACTCAATCGTACTCTTACATTGGCTTAGGGAATCCGGGTGGCCATTACTTCACCTCAATATTCTTGTTCGGATAGTCACCTATTATCCGATTATAGTATGTGCTTTTACACTTAATATTATCTAACGTATATTTCATATTTCATGTATTAATGTGACGAAGACGCTTTAGGGCTATTGGATAAATAAGTGTGCTGGTATATAATAATTATCTATTCATGATAGCAAATGATGACGACCGCGTGGCTTAGTGGTCAGAATGCTTGACTTCTACACCGCTGGTTCTGGGTTCGAATACCAGCCGGAGCCAACATTTGTACAAAAACACAAATTGTTGGATTTCAGGTATGGTTGTGCCGTGCATGTGAAATTGATGTCTATAAAACGCACCTACGATACAGGAGAAATCCTACTGAAGAGTCCTATTACGTTTTTTTAAATGATGAAATGATGATGAATGGGCAAACGAGCAGGTGGCTTACGTGATGGTAAGTGATCACCGCCGCCCATGAGCACCTAAAATACCAGAGGAATAGCAGATGCGTTGTCGGCCTTTGAGAAAGGAATACGCTCTTTTCTTGAAGGTCCCTAAGTCGTATGGGTCCGGAAAAACAGTTGGGCACAACTAAAAATTCCATCGGTATCCTTCATTCCATCCTTACGGCAGTAAGGTGCGATGGTGAAATTCGGCGGCTGGAATTAATTAATTATTACTGAAAATTTATCATCCCCATAGAGTGCCGTCCATCTGTCCACCTCATTCATACGTTTTAAGACATACACATTTGCCAGTGTGAGGTTGCAACTATAGAAACTTTCTTTTCTATCAATATATGTGGCTATCGGTTCTTTCATTAATCTACCTAAGTAGCTACAACCGCAGTGTCAGTTATTCCTAGGGTTTTACCCGGGAAGAGGAACTAAACTTGTGCATCTGCGATTTTAGAATCGATGTGTCATTGTGTGTCGATGCTGAAA
This sequence comes from Luehdorfia chinensis, assembly GCA_019845155.1. Classification (NCBI taxonomy): domain Eukaryota; kingdom Metazoa; phylum Arthropoda; class Insecta; order Lepidoptera; family Papilionidae; genus Luehdorfia; species Luehdorfia chinensis. The sequence continues at coordinate 280,000 of JAHVAK010000292.1, forward strand.
TTTCTGAAATCTGCCAATGCAACGGTGATGGATGAAGGTGTATGATGATGAGATGGTGGTAGTGTATTACTTTGTCTTACAGGTTTTTCAACTGAACCCATTACTTACTCTAGTTCTGCATACATTTTAATATAGCAGCTCTACCTTACAAGTACTTCCGCACTTTCACATCTATGTATATAAATAAAATGCAAGAACTACTGGATAGATTTCGATCACTTTCTTTTAGTTTTATCTTTTATTCTTCTTAGATACTTGGTATTTATCTAAAAAGAATATCACGTTATTTTCATCCGTACTAATATTATAAATGCGAAGTAACCCTCCGTCTCCCCGTCTGTTTGTTATCTTTTCACAGCTCAACCATTTAACTAAACTTAACAAAATTCGGCACAAAGATAGCTTGCACCCTGGAGACGGACGTAGAATAATTTTTATCCCTGAAAATGAAATAGTTAATGTTGTTTAATTTTGACTGTGTGGAATCATCAAATCTTTCACCAATTCCAACGTTCCATGGTTTGCAGTTCATCAAGTTTCTCTGAGTGGAAATAACTTTGTCGTTCGACAAAAATCGCCTAAATGCAAAAGACGACTTAACTATATACAAAATGTAATGATTTCTTATATTTACTACTACACATTTAAATAAAACTACAATTAACGGATTCTATCGCGTATAAATTACTATTTATAACTCGACGTTAAAGCGCTTATAAATAGTAAATGATACGCGTTAAAAACCGTAAAATCTAGTTAAATGTATACAAAATGATTACTTCAGATCAGGTTGGCAAAATAAATTGTAGGTTTGATCTAAATAAGACAAAACCAATAAAAATCTATAGATAAAGCAAACATACTGACTGTAGATTCAACATGTTCTTTGATTTAATGTATTGTATAGTATCAAATTTCAATTACGTGAATTTCGCTTTTTTACGATAATATCGAATTCTCAATGATAATACGGATCCGAATAGAAAAAAAACAGGTAATTTTGTGACCTTTATTTAGTTTCAATTTGTAATAGATTCCGCCGTCGCAATGCACGTGATTCAAGAAAATTGTTACGAGAAAGTAAAAATAACTTATAATGTTTTTCAACCAAAATAGATTGGATAAGTAAATGTATAGGATAAAGTGGATTAGAATATTAAAATAATAGATTTTTTTTTTTAATTTTGTATTTATTTTTTTATTAGATATATGTAGTTATGAAACGAGAAAAACGAATGGTAAGTGCAATGTCTGCCCATAAGAAATTCTGTGTCACACGAACATATCTGTGTGATACCTCACTGTGTCCATCACTCTGAGACATCAGGCCTTAAGTCTCATATGCCCTGTGATTACACGAGCACACAGTGTCCTTCAAACCGAAACACAGTGTTTACACATTACTGCTTCACGATAGAATAACTGGCCCTGGGGTGGTACCTACCTAGACATATTCCTGCGTAGGAATCCTACCACCAGTAAATATTATGGTATTATAGATTATTTACATAATCGTAGTACTCATTGAACGTTATTTTTTTACCCGACCACGGCTAATATCAATAGCGAACTATCAATAGTTAAGATATCATAACCCAATGAGGGTTATGTTATTTTAACTACACTAGTTCGCAAAAAAAGCTTTTGTCCTTGGAAGAACCAGTATGATACCATGCAGATGTTTTTTTCAGTAGTAGTATTTTAAAGAAAGCTTGCAGCGATCATTTCATTCCCAAGGGCTATTATCATCCATGTACGAGTATAATGTATAATAGGTTATTCTGCCGTGAAGCAGTAGTATGCAAACATTATGTTTCGCTTCGAAGGGAATTGAGAGCTGGCGTAATCACTCGGCATATGAGACAAGAACTGATGTCTCACGGTGACGGGTGCAGTCCTGGCACAGAGAAATCGTCTACCCATAACAAATGCTGTGTCACACAGAAAATTTTTGTGTGACACCACACTGTGCCCATCACCCTGAGATAAAAGTTCTTAAGTCTCATATGCCCAGTGATTACGCTAGTTCACAGTGCCCTTCAAACCGAAACACACTACGACTTCACGGCAGAATAACGGCATAGGGTGGTACCTATCTGACGAATTCCTGCATAGGAATCGTACCATTAGTATAGGAATCCTACCACCAGTTCATGTGGTGTTGCTCCTATCGAGTTATGTATCTCCTGTAGTTATGCATCATGTAATTTATCCGACTTATAACAATTTCGAAAAGTCATTTTGACAAAAATGACTTTTTTAAGATTATTCTGTTCGTTTACATTGTGGATGGAAATTAAATTATCCCAAGTGAATGATCATACATAGATAAAGGTAGCCTTTTGATATAAAGTAATTTGATGTTACTGCAAAATCTAATATTACGATTAGTGGTCAGCAAACACAATAGTTGAAACGTGGGCCTTATAAATGAATCCAAGCCCAGGTCAATATTTGTGCAGCCACTGCTTCCGACACAACTGACATTACCGCATGAGCACATATAGTCAGATGTGGGAAGAGGTGGTCGAATACATCGGCATTATTAAGTCCTGCGCAGTTGAAAACTTCTGATTGTCTATCGAAAAAAGTTTACAAAGAGTTCGAATGCGGTATAAGAAATATTTCTGAGACGGCTTTGGAACCAGAAAGACACAAAAGAGTAGGTTTTGGCATGATCTTTTCCTTTACCGCTGAGTACGTGGTAAATCAGCACCTAAAATTGCAGAACAATTTAAGAGGTGCCGGCACTGGGGTTCGAACTCAGGTCACATGCCTACTATGAAATTTAAGAGCTGAGCTGAGCTACCGCGATTCAGCCAGTGAGCTTCAAGAAATGAGAGAAAGCCTGTGACATTTATAGACTGTTTTTATAAGAAACAACAGACTACAGTTAAAACATGTTTATAATTGTCAAAACAAATGTATCTGTAATTTCAATGTAGTTGATTTTTATCCAATTACAACACCATTATTTTTTGATCATGAATTTCGGAACGGTTTTGATTCTATTTTGACTATTAGTTCTTGATTGCGACTAAAATTAAAGCAACTAAAATTTTTGTTAATTTCGTAGAGACGATATTCGCCATGTACGAATTTTTAGGAAATAATATATAGCTATTTTCTTGTGATGTGATATCTCCTTAATATTTCAGTAGCATCCTACCATGCCTGAATTTCGTTGAATTGTGATCGAAAGTTTGAAATGCAACAACATGTTGTCAAAGACGTATGTTGAGTCAAGTCCCCTTTACTTAATTATTTTCACACCACGATTTAATTACTTTAGCTAACTGACCAATTGGCCACACGGCCAATTGGTCAGTTAAAGGCGTCTAAAGAGAATCTACCACCCCATCTCATCCCGTGGGTGTCGTAAAAGTCGACAGAGGGAAAATTAAAACCAAAAGATGGGCAACAGCGTCGTCCTGGAACATTTGAATACATCAATTGCGGTTGCCAATCCGTCTGCCAAGCGTGGCAACTATGGCAAAATCCCCCCCAAAATGAGAGCTACTAAAGTTTGTGGTAATCTATGTGGGAGGCTTTTGTTCAGCAGTGGACTAGTGATAGGCTGAAATGATGATGATGATGATGGACTGACCAATATTGAATAACCATTTAATATCGGATGAGATAGAAATCAAGCACGGATTGTAAGAAAACAAATTTAACACAGCTTATTGTAAATAAACGTATAGATTCTATATAATTAATATAAACCGACACGAACACCCACATAAAGTAACAGCCTTAAAATATCTCATAGCTGAACACGGACCTCCTCTCATTTCTGAAATGGTTTTGAAACAGCGACGAGTCTGCCACGCTATAAAAATACTGTTAAATTTAATGGCTCACTAAATGTACTGAAAAATATACTTCATTAAAAGTTTTTTCCATCACTCATATACTCGTATAAAAAATCATTTTGCTTTTCGGAGTTTTAAAATAGATCTAGGTTTTTAATTGACACTACATTTCGCAATTAAAATGAATTTTTACTATTCGTATTTTGTAAAATATATGGCGGAAGGTTTTGCTCGGCTTTTGATAAACTCGTTTAATAGAAAATGATTAATGTAACTAATTTAATATAGTATCAGGAAAATAATAAAATATTTTCAATTAATCTCTATAATCCGGAGCATCGTTTAAGGTGCGGAGTGCCTGGGACAGTGATCACCAATGCGATTTCCTGCGACCTTTTTGTTGCAGATTATAAATACTTATAATAATACTCTGGAAGGGACTAATGAGTGCTTTCTTTGTTTTACGGGTTCCTATGCAAGAATCCATCTAGGTAGGTACCACAGGGCCATTTATTCTGCCGTGAAGCACTAGTGTGCAAACATTTTTGTATTTCGGTCTAAAGGGCATTAAGAGCTAATCTACATACTGGGAATATGAGACTTAAGATTTAATGTCACAAGAGGACAATGTGGTGCAACATAGAAACGTTTTGGGTAACACATCATTGGTTATGGGTTGCACTTACCATCAGGTGACGGTTTTAGTCTCGTCACTATCTATAAAAAATGAAAGGTAACCGGCAAACGGCATAAAATTGAAGGTCTTGTGACAACTTTTACGACACGACGCTAGAAAGAAAATACTTCTTCCTTCTTCTTCTTCCCAGTTCGAAAGTTACCAAGTCGAATGTCGCTGTTAGATTCTCTTTAGTTGTAGAAGGTACGCGACGCATATCCAAACAGTGCGTTTTTCTTCTTCTTCTGCCATAGAATAATGCGCATCTCTTTAAAATACGAGTGCAACTTCTGAGTGCAATGGCGTTAGAAGCCATTGGTATCGGCTTCGAAAAGTCCAACACGGTAATCTTCGTAAACAGATTCAAAGTGCCACCAAAGTCTTTGTTAAAGGATTTTGTACATAAGTAGATTTTTAACTGAATCATCATCATCATCATCATCACCATGATTTCAGCCTATCATAGTCTACTGCTGAACATAGGCTTCCCTCATAGATTGCCACAGAATTTGTATACTATACTACTATACTCTTATTTTGGGGGAACTTGCCATAGTTGCCACGCTTGCCAGGCGAGTTGGCAACTGTAGTTTATTTATTCAAATATTACAGGAAGATGCTGCTGCCCATTTCCATCTTTTAATTTTCCCTCTGTCGACTTTTGCGACACCCACGGAATGAGACGAGATGGTAGATTCTCTTAAGCCGCCATCACACGGAAAAACCACAGTAAAACTAAACAGACTATGTTAAAACACGAAACAAGTCTTCAAAATAATTGTCACAACCAAGAAAACTATTTACACAGTTCGAATTCACCGGTATAATCTATCGCGGTCTTTACGAAGGGTTGCGTGGGAAGTAACTTTAGAAAGACTTTAGAAATATAAATGCGACGTACACTTAATGAACATACGCTGACTTTCAAAAATTGGTCTAGGTAGTACTATCGCAGAGCTAGTTATTTAGCCGAGAAGCAATGGTGTGCAAACATTACTCAGTTTCAAGGGTACTAAGAACTAGTGAAAATACGTATATTTACGACTTAAGAATTGATGTCTCAGGTGGATGGGCGCAGCGTAGTGCCACACAGAAATTATGTGGGTGACACAGCATTTATTATAGGCAGATATTGCACTTACCATCACGTCTCTTAGAATTTATTTTATGGATTTTCATGTTATTACTTTTAGACGTCTTTTACTCGGTGAGCGATTACTAGATCTACTTAAATACAGGTATAAGCACCGGAACAATTCAGCATCGGATGTCCGAAAGCAGTTATTTTAGTTACTTCGCTTTATCAGCGTTTTTGTACTAAATGAAATCCACAATAACAAAAACTTGAAATTGGAAGATAGGTATAAAATATAGTCCTTTTATTCTGCTTCATTATGAACCAGTTTTTAAAGTCTAATTTAGCGTTTTAATCTACTGTATAAAAAATCCTAAAAAAAATTATTGTGCAATATTTTTTATAAATACCATTGGTCATTTTTGTTGCTCTAGAATTAATTTTCTTAAAAAAACTATCGCATTAAAACTATTACATTATTCACCATAGCCATCATCATCATTTCATCCCGCCACAAGTCCACTGATGACCACAAACTCCCAAACTTTCGAATTATAAAATATTGATCTTACGCCATTATAACACAAATTGACCGTGTTTAAATTTTAACTAACAATCCGTTACTATTCCGTGTTATTATTACGTTTAAAATCGTTTTCATTTTCATTACAAAATTAATAAGACCACAATAAAACAAAAGCCCTTGTTTTATTTTTCCCAAAACTTAAAATAATAATAAAAAATAATGAAGATACGCCTTTAATTATACAATAAGTGGCGAGTCTCAAACGTTCGTACTTCCTTTGTAGAAAGACAGGGTAGTTTTAATAATGTTTCTGTTTTCCCTTTCCCTGTATAATTAATTGTGAAAAAAAAAATGAAAAATTACGTCATCCTTAGTAAAACCGTATCATGACTTCTGTTATGGCCTGTAAACAGAAATAAAAATGGCATATAAGGAAATGTGATCCGATTTACCCATGTGTAATAATTGGACAACAAATAGTTTTTGATTATCAATTGTGATTTTCCGTCTTTGTCACACCTCTCTCGCCATATTGAAGGGTAACAGTAAATTTAACACATATTATATCTCTCAATCTGACATTTAATATAGAAGAAATGGGATAGTTTCAGACAATTCGCAACATGATGTGTATTTCATTTTTTATAAATGTATGAAAATTACTTTAATTTTCAGCCCAAAATACCGACAGTCTTAATCCATTGCAGTAAATATGATGTAGACAAATACGTATAAATATTATTATAGTTTGCTACATAACATCATAAGACAGAAAAGCTTTCTTCAGTTTTCAACTCACATTATCTCACTTTCCGTTTTCAGGTTTAAGGAAAACCCAGAATAATGGATGGACGTTAAGATAAGGAACAAAAAACGAGATGTAGCCAACATTCATTAGCAATTAAATCCACATTTACTTTTCCCTACGCAAAGATATTAAACTGGTATTTAATTATACACGACCGCAATTGGCACTTAAACCGAAATAGACAAATAATAAATAGATAAAAAAGTAGAAAATAAAAAATAAATTATAACTATATATCTACGTAAGTCTTTTACACGTTCAATTCGCGCGACCGCCGTAGAGAGCGGTGCGCAGCTGTCGAAAATCACACCGCGTACACTAGACACACCCGTGTTCCAGGGCGGTTCTCACCGCCCAATATTACCGACACACAAGTCGACAGTCCGAATGGAAGCACGCAGCCTCTCTCGGACGGTCATTAGATGACTTAAAATATTTTTTTGGAGATATTCACAGTAGCGCAAGCACGCAGCGAACGCGACAGTCCGAATTTCGATGTTTTTGTAGGAGTAATATTTATGTATATATGTTTGGATCAAACCAAACCTGGCACGCGGCCCCCGGGCCCGCGAGCACAGCATCCGTCGAAGCTGTAAAAGCCAAAAGGCTAACAGCAATTACATCACCGAAATTATATATATACACGTTCTACTAAGTTCACCTGATGGTTCGTGATCGCTTTGACCTATAGTCATTCTAATTGCAATAAATAATCAAGATGTAGCCGTGTTATCTCCTCTGAAGAATAAACTCTATTTCTAGTTCCAATCACTCACCATGCCAATGGCAGAAGTTATATGCTGATATTCGCCTGCGGTGTAAATTAACCTTTTATGTGCAGCTGTTTGCTTTAGCTCCAGTATGCAGTAAAATTAAATGTGAAATAGATATTTTTAAAATCTTAATAGAAAGTGTGGTGGCGGCTCGTTAAAAGAATACTAACACTCCATCTCATCCAATGGATCTCGTAAAAGGCGAGTAAGGAATAAAACTGCACTGTGCACCCAACAGCGCATGGTGGCGATGGGCTCACCACCTATCACACCGAGTGCATTATATTGTTTTGGTAAAACGTGGATTGTGGCAGTCATCTGCTTTTGCAGTGAGTGCCCAGGCTCTGACTACCCCTTATGGGATACAGTCGTGATCTTATGTATGTATGTGTTAATAGAAAGTGTTACTAATTTATTTATTTTAGTATGTCGCTCTTCCTATACATACCATAACCGCGTATAAACCTAAATCGAAAATTGCATAATATGTGATTTAAAGTATAGATTTAACACGTCCTTGGAAGTATAAACCGTGAAATATGAATATGATCATTTTTAATTTGTGTGTGAATTCAATGAAGAATCTTCTTACACACAGATCGATAACTTTTTAGAACTTTCATAAAACATTTAATACGCATTCCAGAAATTTAAGAAAGAACGTTCCGATGTGTATTGGTCTAGATATAAATTGCTAAGAAACAGATGTAATCAGATGGTACGGAATGCTAAACGTCGTTATGTTCAAGATAATATTATTAACTCTTTCACAGCTGATTTGTGTAAATTCCTTAGGAATTCCTGCCGAGAGCGGTATTGGTAAGCGCTTGGCTTGCCTTGCCAATACCGCTCACTGAACTGTGGCCCTTCTTTTAATTTAGGTGACATAAAACTTCACTTGCCTTCTATTCCTTTATTGGACCCTATTATCCGGTCTCAGACAATTGCTTCGATTGCTTTAATGCAACCTCTTTCTATTCCGTATTTTCAGTTTGCTCCTGTAACTCAGAAGGAAATTGAGAAAGTTATGTCAGCAATCAAATCTGAGGCTGTGGGTTGTGACGAAATTAGTCAGCATATGGTGTCTGTGATAATTGAGTGTCTCCTTTCAGCTATTATACTAAAATTTTATAAATAAAATTTAAATAATTATAATTATATTGAAATTATTCCTTTGATTCAGGTCAGTATCCTACTTTGTGGAAAAAGCTTTCGTATAAACACTTACCAAAATTCCTAGTCCCGCACTACCCAATCATTATCGTCCCATGTCAATTCTGCGATTACTCTCAAATGTTCTAGAGGCCTGTGTTCATAAGCTAATCTCTGTGTTCTTAACTAAACATAACCTGCTGAATGTGTTTCAAACGGGGTTTCGTCCTGGTCACAGTACCATTTCTGCACATGGTTAAAGTCACCGATGATTTAAGGAAAGGCATGGATGAGCAAAAACTAACAGTGGTGGTGCATGTTTACTTTTCAAATGCTTTTAACACAGTAAATCATGATATCCTTCTTTCACTCCCGACATATTTAAGATTCTCCATCCCATTATTGTAATGTTTTTTATCATATCTTCGTGGCCGCAGTCAGTCCGCTTAGGGCAACTTTTCTCTGCTTGGGCTGACATCGAGTCTGATGTGCCGCAAGGCGGTATTCTTGCTCTTATTTGTTTTCTTTGTTTATAAACTTTATCATTTTTATTCATAATTGCTCGTAACTTCTGAATGCGGATGATCTTCAGCTTTACTTGCAGTCTGATATTCATGAGCTTAACGATGCTGTACAAAAATTAAACGATAATCTGGAAGCCGTCAAAGACTGCATACATACATACATACATAAGATCACGACTGTATCCCATAAGGGGTAGTCAGAGACTGGGCACTCACTGCAAAAACAGATGACTGCCACAGTCCACGTTTCACCAAAACAATATAATGCACTTGGTGTGATAGGTGGTGAGTCCATCGCCACCATGCGCTGTTGGGTGCACAGTGCAGTTTTATTCCTTACTCGCCTTTTACGAGATCCATTGGATGAGATGGAGTGGTAGTATTCTTTTAACGAGCCGCCACCACACGGCATCAAAGACTGGTCTTGCAGATATGGCGTTAAAGTTAACCCAACTAAATGTAAGTATGTCGGAAGTCCAAGAATGCTGGCTAAGGTTGATCACGAAAGCCTCTCTCCTCCTTGATCCCATTCTGCCGCTCCGTGATAACCCTTGCTTGTATATGGACCAAATTGCTTAAATCAGCCGTATAGTCGATGCAACCGTGCCATCTCTTTATCGTCTAAAAATCTGTTTACCTTTGAAATCCAAGTTTTTGCTGCTTCATTCGCTTATCCACCATTATCGATTATGCAGATATGTTTTATCCAGATCTATCACTAAATCATTTCACTAAATTGGAGCCCCTTCTTAATAATTAGAATAGATAAGATTTATTTATCATCCTTTAAAGCTTAAATGGCTCTCTATTCGTCAAAGGCGTCGCTCCAGAATTTTACTAGTACTTTACTAACTTTTACACGTTTCTGATTCCATAACACACACAATTTTTGGGGGAGGCTTATGTTCAGCAGTGGACTAGTGATAGGCAGAAATGGTGTGGTGGCAGCCTCAGAGAATTCGTAGTACATATTTTCTATTTCTGCGAAGAATTACTAAGAAGAAAATAAAAAAAAATATTATATTTGACTCTGACAATGAGTCATTTAATTTTTTTTGTCGTAGCGGGTGAGTTTAGTCCTTATTTTAAATTAATGTAAATGACGCTAGTAAGGGTAAAAAATATAGCAGACGTCGTTTATTTAACATGCCTTTGCGTTTTTTCTTTGAGCATAACAGAGAATTGCGAAAGTATTTTATTGGAGTTTCAGTAAAGTTATCTTTTGATTTTAAAAATCTAGTTGATGCTTATAGTTCTCGGAAAACATTTTATGAATTAATAATAATAAGATAATAAGGTAATAATAATTATACGGAAATAAAAAGGTACGGTGCATTGCACTCTAAATGATAATATAGTAATAGAGTAATAAGTGTATGAGATAATTTAAAATTCTCATTCGTCTGTATTAGTAATATTTAAACCTTCAATATGTCTAGTTATTACATGGACACCCATACTACCTTGATACAAAGCACGGTCCTGAGCCTTCAATACAGACTCAAAATTATAGCTCTGTCCATAGCTCCTAACTTCCTTGGAAATACCACATCTCGGTTCCGTGGGTCATCACTAGCAAGACACACTGTTTGAAGATTTTAAGAAAAAGAAGAAAGAAGCTTTGGATTTTAAGATACTCATTCAGACGAGAAGACAAACAGTAGTTTTTCGAACGCTGTCAAGTAACATTCGTCGGTTGACGCCTTGGCCAAAGTAAGACTTGGTCATTCAAACTATGTGTTCTGAGTACAATAACAAGCGCAGTGTTAATAGAAATAATATAGTCCTAAGGGTTGTATAATAGTAAAACAAGAAGTCGCTAATAAATGCTGCCACTAATGAATTACTACAGTACATACCAACGAAGTCGAGAAATAGAAACGTGTCTCGCCACATTAAAGCGTGTGAAATTACCATGAGGAATTACGACGGTCAACCACAGAGTGTATACACTTTACTTTCGTTATTAGCAGAAGTAAATAAATAAGTATATATACTGTCTACAAAACATAATGTTATTAGCTCTAATCTAACATAAGAATAAATAAAAAGACAGAAAGATACAACAGGAGGTTCTTTAGGAGGATTTTATCTTAAGCAGTTTCGATCGTTATTAAAATGAATGTTAAAATTTCTATCACAATCAAAGTAACTTCAAGAAATATTAATTATTATTTATTTCAAGAGCATTGTATATGTTTGTGAGCGGTTTTGTTGGAGAATAGGAGTCTTAAAGAGTCCACAAAATATTTAAAAATTTAGTATTACTGGTGGGATGGGATTCGTATGCAAGAATCCCTTGGGGGATCACTGACCGTCGCAGAGACAGTTATGAAACCGTCAAGCAGTTGTGCGCAAACATTGCTGTGTTTCGGCCTAAAAGGAACTGTTTACTAGTGTAATTATTGAACTGATGTCTCAGAGTAACGATTGCAGTGTTGTGCCAAAAATAAATGTTCTTAGTGGTACAGAATTTGTTATGGACATATGTCACTCTTACCGCCAGATGAACGATTGGCACGTCTCATCGGTGTCTTCCCTAAAAGAAAACAAGAGAATCTCAGAACATTTTGGCGAATATATATATAATTTATAAGGGTTTAAAGAAAACAGTATATACTTTTAAATAAATCCCAATTTGTTTATTTCATGTATTACATGTAAGAGGAGAAAATAAGACAACTGTTTGTCACTAAAGTGGAACTGTGTTTTTCTGTTGACATAGTGAATCGGTGCCTGTCACGAGCTTGATATGGGTAGTAACGACGCAGCATTGTTAGGGAGTTCGAGTATGATATTATTAGAATTGAAAGAAACGTTTTGCTCCTACAACATGTCTACGTATAAAATTCAGTCTTACTGTTATTTAACATTTCAGTGTTTTTATTCAGTATACGCGTATAGTATCAATTATTTATTTATTTATCTATGTTTAAAACGCTTTATTCTATACCACAATTCAAAGGGTAGCAAACGGCGGAGCCTGATGGCCTATTGGCATTTTCACTCAGTCAAGCCGAGTGAGTGAAAAAAATTGTTTAGGATGCAGTAAAAAAAATTAAATTGCTTAACATAACAAGCCACAAATTAATAAAAACATAAATATATACAATATTATACACATGAATACATTCACACACATACATATACATGTCAATCACATAATAGTCTGTGGTTTGTTTACGATCACACAGCCAATGTTAAACACGTAATCATCTCTGGTGAAATAGTCACACAGAGTATTTAAAATGTTGCCAACAAATATTTACTGAAACCTCAATAACGTATGGAGGACCTTTGACGGCCATCTACTATATGTAAATACTTATAAATACATTACAAATACATAAACCTGCAATGATCGATAATGACGTATGCAACGTTAACTCTCCACTGCCAGTTCTCCCACAGTAGCGTGCACGAGCAAACTTACAACCTAACTAAAACTAACAACAACGAACTTGAGTGGTTTATATTGCCTAGTGTTGCAGTGTGGATGGTATCTGGTGGCGGTTCCCGGTGGCGGTGTTAGTTTGCTCGCGTTTCTTTTCTTTATTTTAATGGGTTTCCGCAAAGTAACGCTTGGTAGTTAAAAACTATGTCTTTTAATTAGTTAGTATAGTATGAAGTATTTAATAATATGAAGTATTGTACACATGTGCATAATGTATAAAACATTACATACTCGAAAATAGCAGATAAAAAGTAAATTTAAGAGAATAAATATAAACTGTTAAGTTTTAAGATTTGAAAACAATTGAAAAATTAAATGTTAACTTTACTATATTCTTATTAAAAAACTTAAGGTTACTTTGTGTTAATCGAAGTGTACAATGGAAGTGAACAGAATTAATTAATTTAAGTATTTGCTTGAAAATCCTGTCAAGAACTTTGAACCTTCTGAAGCACGTTTTAAGTTGATAAATAATTAAATTAGTTAACGAAGTTCCGCTATGTAAAATATTATAGAATTGAAGAAATTAAGAGCGAATTATTGTGGCAGTCAATATATAACAATGATAATAATTTATATCATTATATTCATATCATACAAACTTATGTTAGTTAGAAAACAGAGGTACAGAGAGTGTTACTTTTCCGTTTACAATATTATTATGGATGTCATTGCTTTAACTAAAAAGTCAAAGGAGTTTTAAAACTCAAGGTAAATGTGAAATGAGGTGAAAGTACAATAACAATTCTCTAGTCGACTTTTGATACATTAACGATATCATGGAACGCTACGAGGGAAACTAAATATTCAAAGAAGCTGAAATTGAAAACCCATGACTGACAGCTCGATAGCTCGGCAGACAATCTGTCTACAATCCGCTTTGTGAATTTTAAATTCACAATTTTATTTTTTAAATTACTGCTATTCGATAAATATATTTTATTCATTCAAGTCAATACAAACATCGTCTCAAATAATACATTTTATACATTTATGTCAATACATACATCCCCATAAACAATTATTTATAAGGATAGCATTACTAAGTTTATGTATATAGTTGGTAACAAGCTGTTTTTTCTTTCTTTTAATTAATATTTGAAATTATAGCTATAAGATGTAATGTCGCGGAAGTTAAGGGGCAGGGTATCCACCATATTTACCTTTGTACGTGAGCAACTGACAGAGTACAATCTTTGGTGCCGGCGCAACTGAAATCGTGAATTGAAAATTTAAGGTCCAAAAACATCGTGAGGAGTGTGATAGAAAAATAATGACTGCCAAACCAGATTCGGTTCCAAAAAGCATGAGTCTCAAGTCTTTTGGCGTCAACTCCAAAAATGGCGATAGTGTTTTAATTGCTTTTTGTAATTTCTGTCTACATTTTGAGTTATGATGCTGACAGTTTATTATGCAGCAAGTGCTTGTGAAAGTCTTGTGAAAGTGTACAGTGATTGGAAAATTCAATTTAAGAACAGAATTGTACTTTTCGTTTTGTCTCCATCAGTCCCGCAAAGCTTCTGTAAAAGTCAACTCTCATTTTACTGTTGATTGATATTTTGAATTTTCTATTGTCATTCCCGTGACTGACTTGACATACGCAAAATTATATTGAAATAGGCTAGAATTAAAGGAAGAAAAAGAATAATGAGTCTCAAGAATCAAATGTGAAATCATCAAAGAAATGCATTCTTTTCTCATGTCTCAAGAAAGAAAGCACGCCCAAGAATGAGGGACACTTATTGACTGTTACTTTATATTTCTACTTTGAAATGTCATTTTCAAACAGTTTGAACAATATATAGCTTCGGCCTTGACTAGTGTAATCACTCAGGATCAAGTATATTACATAATATATTGTATTTTGTTCCCAAGGGTTGTGAATTACCACTTAATGCTGCAAATGTATGTTAATACGATTAATGAAAATTTAGCAGCCCTTTGATATGTATAGAACCACTAGTGCATTACAAATGAAACAACGAACAACGTTAGTAACATACATTAGTAGGTTTTAATATCGGCGGCGGCGACGTGGTTCGTCAATCGTCTCGTCTCGTTTCTCGCGGGGGCGAAAAGTGTGCTACGGGTGTGATCTCTTCCTACTCCTCATATGGGAAAAATGTTTATATTCTTAACTAACTAATCCTAAATACTGTTAAGGTAAGGCACACTAAGAGATGTGGCAAATATAATTGTCATTTGAATATTGAAGGAGCTTAACAATCTTCATTATCGTTACCTTCATTCTATTTTTCTAAAGTTCTATGCACGATTAATAGATGTTACGCAATATTTACACTCCGCCGCAGGCGCCGTGTGGTAGCGGCTTAAGAGTATCTACCACCCCATCTCATCCCGTGGGTGTCATAAAAGTCGACAGTGGGAAAATAGGAACTAGAAGATGGGCAGCAGCAACTATGGCAAAATCCCCCCAAAATGAGAGCTACAAACTTTTTGTGGCAATCTGTGGAAGAGGCCTATGTTCAGCAGTGGACTAGTGATAGACTGAAGTAAGTGAGTGAAGAGAGCTCAGAAACCCGAAAATATTTCTATAAACGATTGCATATTTGACCACAACTCCACCATTAAGTGACTTAGCGGAGATGAGATTAGACATATTAAGTACATTAATACCAGTATACTGGAAGTAAGACTCCCATGCAAAAGTCCATCAGGGTACGTAAAGCCGTTATGTCAGTTATTCTGTCATGGAACATAATTTTAAGGTTACAAGGAGGATGTAAGTTAGTGTAATTGATATCCTCCTAGCCGATTTTCGACCATGGCGACAACCACCGAATACTGTCGGAAGTTATTAAATGCGAAGGAGATATTAGTAGTGCCACGAGTGTAACCGCAAATACAGGGGCATGCATTCTTCCAACCTATCCATGCCCGATTTAACGCTCATGCGATACGATCGGAGGTACAAAGATACAAAGATAATTTTTTTTTTTTTTTTTTTTTTTGATTTATTAGGATCAACAAACAGTTTACACTATATATATTATACTAAAAAAAAAATATAGGAATACATATAAAACAATAGTGCAACCAACACCGTTGACCACGGGTTATCATTATGGTTGAGATTAGCACATTTATAATTAAATTGTATATTGTGTATAACAAACAACAAATACATAGAAAACAGTGTTACATATTCGTCCAACATGAACAGTGTTACAAAAACAAAAACGTTACTTCTTATTTCATACTCATTCTCCTTTAAGTACTGACAGTAATTCTTTTTTAAACTTACCTATCTTGTGGGTAAAAATATCAATTTCATTAAAAATACTATTGTAAGAATTCATCAACATATAAACTGGGGCTCTTTTACCTGCGTTTGTTCGGCATCTCTTCGTAGCAAATGTAGGGTTGGCACGGCAGCTACGGCACGCTGTTCTAGTGGGTACATTATATGATAAATTTTTGACAAGATCTTCACAATCGTACTTGTTATGACAGATGTCATACAGGAGCATCGCTTGTAGCTGTTGACGTCTAGATTCTAATGTAAGCAAGTTATATTTACGTAGTAGTTGATTGTAAGATAATTTAGTGCGTTTACATTTGTAATTCATGTTGCGTAAAAATTTTTTTTGTACGGATTCGATTTTATCTTTATATATACTATAGTACGGACTCCAAATAACTACAGCATATTCAAGTTGTGATCTTATTAATGATTTATATAAGTGCAAATAAGTAATGGTTTTATTGAAATCACGTCCCACGCGCATAACAAAGCCATACATTCTATAAGCTTTATTGATGATGCTGTCGATATGTGCGTCCAAAATAAGTTTACTGTCTAATATTATTCCTAAGTCTCTGATTTTATTGACTTTTTCTAATTGGGTTCCACCTAAATAATAGTAAAAAGTACTGGGTTGACACTTACGGGTAAATGTTATAGACTTACATTTTCCAAGATTCAATTCTAGTTTATTGAGTCTACAATATGCCGAAAAATTGTCTAAATCTTTTTGAAAGTTTAGGTGGTCACGATAATTTTGAATTTTGTGATAAATTTTTATATCATCAGCATATAAAAGGAATTTACAACAACGAAAACAGTTAGTTACGTCATTAATGTACAAGACAAAGAGAAGAGGTCCTAATATTGAGCCTTGTGGGACTCCAGAGCTTATTTGCACAGTGTCTGATTCAAAACCCTTAATGACTACTTTCTGAGTACGATTTGTCACGTATGATTTGAACCATCTCCACAGATTACCTCGGATACCATTAAAAGCTAACTTTTCCAGGAGTATTTTATGGTCTACGCGATCGAAAGCTTTCCGGAAATCTGTGTATATGCAATCTGTTTGGGAATTGTTATCCAAATTTTCAAATAAGTAGTTCGTATAAATTAATAAATTGGAGACAGTTGAACGCTTTTTGACAAACCCGTGTTGTTGTGGGATTATTTTGCTATGTAGACTAGTATATAAAGCATCATGTATTAGTCTTTCGAAAGTTTTTGCAAGAGACGGTAAGATAGACACCGGTCTGTAATTCTCAACATCTTTTTTTGAGCCTCCCTTATGGATCGGAACAACTCGAGCTGTTTTCCAAATGGAAGGACATATCCCTTCTTTTAAGCATTTGTTAAAAAGGTATTGTATTGGTTTGCTAAGTGTATGTGCTGTAGATTTCAAGAAGAATGGAGAGATGTTGTCTGTACCCGATCCTTTATTAGCATCTAGGGTTAAAAGAGTTCTAGTAACATCCTTTTCGGAAACGAATATGTCATTAATAATTAAATCAGAATTTTTATTTTTAGGTATATTTATGTTGCTATGGTTCATATCATCTGTGACTGAAGTGTTTTCAAATACCGAATAGAAAAAGGCAGAGAACAAATTACATACTTCTTTTAGGTTAGTAGCAACTTTATCTTTGTAAAACATGTCGGACGGGAATTCTGTTCTGTTTTTATTATTTGTTATATATTTCCAGAAAAAATTTATATTTTGATTTATACTTTTCTCCACGTCGTCCATATACTTAACGTAACGTAGCTTAGATTCTCTTTTAAAACGATCGCGGTACAATGCAAATATCCTATAATCTGACTCATTTCGGTATTTTTTCCACTTAACCCAGGCCGAATTTTTATTTTTGAAAATATGTAGTAAAGGTGCGTCAAACCACTTTGGAAAATTACTATTTTTAATTGTTTTCTTTAGTACATATTTACGGATAATGCCATATATTTTGTTATAAAATATGTCCACAGCAGCTTCAGCAGTAATATCATCTATCATTAATACCTTCCAATCGATATTTCTTATTTCTTTATTAATCAATGCATAGTCTGCACTCTTAAAACAATAACGGGTATGTTTAATAGATCTACATCGAATTTTCTTCGCGGTAATCGGTACCACTACATAAAATGGTGGATGATGTTTATCAGGACTTAATAAAGGAACAGAAGCAAGACTTAGTGTATATTCGGTTGTGTTTGTCATGCATAGATCCAGAATAACATTATTTAAGTTCTTATATGAATTAATTTGTGTAAAATTGTAAAAATTTATAAAATTTATCAAATACTGACACGAAATTGAAATATCGGACATAGAACTAGACTCTGTACAAAAATCTGTATCACTCCAATTTATTGGCGGCAAATTGTAGTCTCCTACTAAAAAAAAATTACAAGATTGGTATTGGTTTATTATTCCCGATAAATAGTCTATGTAGCATCTATATACATCACTCTTTTGATTAGGCGGGATGTATACAGCATTCAGAATAAACAAATTTGTGCCAGCCCTGACCTCAAGTATAACGTAATCAACAAGTGGGCTGAGCGCGGGTTGAGACGACATGGTCCGGACCTCGGTCGCAGTAAGAGATCGGAGAACCGCTATTAATACTCCACCACCGTCGCGTCTTCCACACGCATCACGATTCCTATCGCATCTGTACACACAATATCGAGAATCAATGAATTCGTTATCACAAATACAATCATGTAACCATGTTTCAGTTAAAATAATTATATCATATGCGTGTGAAAGAATGTTCATATGTAAAATATGTAATTTAGTCCGAAGTCCGCGGCAATTTTGATAGTAAATAGATAGACTATCCATTATTAAATATATTAAATTCAAAGATTACCAAACTGATATTGAAATTCTTAACACTTAAAGCATATACTAACATTGTCCGCACATAAGGATAAACAGCAATTATTCTTAATTTATAATTATATACCCGAACAAAGAATATCGTGCAAGATATATTTATACGCCTACTTTGTAATATAAATAACATTTTACCCATATTAAAAAGACCCAGCGTAGTTATTGTTGTGGTTACCCGCCGAAGTTCAATATTAACTAGTTGACTTTTAATTAAAAATACCCAGCAAAATAAAAGATAACTATAAAAGTAATAAGAAAGTTCAATATTAACTATTTGTCTTTTAATTAAAAATACCCAGCAAAATAAAAGATAACTATAAAAGTAATAAAAAAGTTCGATATTAACTATTTGTCTTTTAATTAAAAATACCCAGCAAAATAAAAGATGACTATAAAAGTAATAAAAAAGTTCGATATTAACTATTTGTCTTTTAATTAAAAATACCCAGCAAAATAAAAGATAACTATAAAAGTAATAAAAAAGTTCGATCATAACTATTTGTCTTTTAATTAAAAATACCCAGCAAAATAAAAGATGACTATAAAAGTAATAAAAAAGTTCAATATTAACTATTTGTCTTTTAATTAAAAATACCCAGCAAAATAAAAGAAAACTATAAAAGCAATAAAAAAGTTCGATATTAACTATTTGTCTTTTAATTAAAAATACCCAGCAAAATAAAAGATAATAATAAGAGTAATAAAAGTGAGGAGAATGAGTACAAAGTAGAACAACCTTAATTTTTCGACAAAAGTCACACTTGTGATTAAACTTGATGATAAGAAAACTATTTAATCTTCTTGATGTCATCCAAAGATCGGACTGCCATAGCCGGCGAATTTTCATTCTTACGCACCAATACAATGCCATGCTTGACCCATACATACTTATATTCCTTAGATTTAGCTGCGGCTCGACATTCACGAAATAAAATCTTATTTTTTATTGTCAAATGCTCATTTACATAAATAGTATGCGGTGGTCCAGAGATCGATAACTTCTCGGAATTTATACCTCTACGTACACGACATGCAGCTAGAAAATTATCGCGTAAAATTCGGGATGAAAATTGTACAATAATATTTTTTGGACGAGAATCTTTGTGATCAGCATGTGGAACACGGTGAAGAGCAGTAATATCTGTTGATAGGATCTTTTGATTCACTATAGCTCCCAAGTTCGTTATTATAGTTGTTAGATTTTCACCTCTTTTTTCCGGCAGATTTGATATTTCAATATTATTCCCTCTGACCTGTTGTTCCATTACTGATAACTTATTTTCAAGACTAGCAATTCGCTCCGACGATTCTGTTACATTTAACGTAGAGAATTTTTCTTCAAGAAGCTTTATACGAACTTCGAACGAATCTTGGCGTAAATCTAAAGCAGTAAGTGAGCTGTCAATACCCACAAGCTTGTTGTTCACCTCCTGTAATGATTGTTTCATAGCAATATTATCAGAGATTATTCCAGACACGGCTGTCTGTATATTAGCTAAAGCATTTGTTATTTTGGTAAGCTCGGCGGACAGAACAGAGCGAACAGAGTTGGTAACAATTTCTTCTATATGATTTTCGTTAAATATGTTCTTAGTAAATGATGAATTAGGATCCGATGTGTCATCCATTTCTTTACGCTTTCTACAAGTAATGAAGTTATCAGTTGTATCAAATACTCTGTGAAGATCCGGAGAGTCTAGTTCGGGTCTAGTTGTGTTGAGATAATCACAACACAACTAGACCCGAAAACCAACAATTTGTGCCTTTGCAAAAATGTTGGCACATGTTCGAACCCAGGACCCGCGGCGTGGCAGTCAGGTACTCTAATCACTAGGCCGCGCGGTCGTCGGTGTAGTTACAGGGTATACGAGACTTAAGTACTGATTTCTTAGGGTGTAGATTGCAGTGCGGTGCTTCAAAGAGCTTCGCAATTGAATTTTCTGGGTGACACTGAAACTGTTAGGTAGTGTGATCAATTTGCTCGTCTTATTTAAAAAAAAAGGTAAAAATATGCACATTATCTCTTACAGTCACGCCTTTTCCCCATAAAGGGAGAGGCCATTCACGTAGCCCACTTTTTCGCCCTCGCGGGAAACGAGACGTGACGGGTGGCGAACCACGTCGCCGCCATTTTGGTACGAGTCCAAAAATTCATAGCATTGCATATTATGGTATTATTCTGCACGAATAAAAGCTGTCCGTAAAATACTTAGTCGCCTCTTACGACACCTCGGTAGGAGAGTTCGGTGGTATTCTACTCTGCCGGACGCCTATCGGTACATAATCTCTTACCTCACAGATAATACCACAGAATATTAGAAGGATATGCGTATTAAAAACGGCGAAGCAAAGTGCTTTGTACGCGTACGCTTGAGAACGCCAACCATATACTTATGAAAATTACACGAGCATCGAGACATCCGATTATGGAACGAGAATGAAGAGATTTTCGGGTGCTGTTTCTATGGATACTCACCAAAGTGTAATTTGTAGAATACCGTTAGACTTAAATCGTCCTATGGAAATTGCGGCATTGCAGTTTGTTATCCACAAACGGTCGGCGACGAGATTTGCCACCCGCCACGCTTCGTTTCCCGTGGGCGCGAAAAGTGGGCTACAGATAGCCACTTTGCTACTTGAATGTTAGAGGAGGTAAGAGTGATAAAATTGACAAAATATGCGAGATGATGAGCGCAAGACGGATTGCCGTTTTTTGTGTGAATGAGACCATGCGGAAAGGATGCGACACCACCTCGCATGGACCCTACACAGCCTATTGGTCGGGAGTTCCTGAGACCAGTAGAGGCTGTCAGGGCGTTGGTGTACGACTGTGATATTCAACGAAGAGCGTTGGCAGGAAATAAATTATATGCGGCCCTGCATAACTTTATGTGTCGCCAGAACGTATCTAAAAAGGCACGACTGGCTGTACATAGATGAGTACTGGTTTCCACACTTATGTACGGTAGTGAATGTTGGGTCTGGCAGAACAAGCATGAAAATAAGATTAATGCTGTTGCAATGAAAAGTTTAAGAAGTATAGCTGGAGTGACTTTGATGGACAAACTGAGAGACAACGTGATAAGGGAACGTTGCGGTGTGGTAGAAGATGTAGTGACAGAGACAGAGAAAGGGATGCTTAGATGGTTTGGACACGTAGAGAGGATGGATGAAAGAAGATTGACAAAACAGATTTATGAGGCGAGTGTGAATGGTCAAGCCAGTTAGGAACGACGTAGGCAAACGTATTACGATCAGCGGGGCTATTACGTATCCTCAGTGAAAATCACTTATACAAGTGTTGAACTACATATTATCTGTCTAATAACTGTTTTCATACTGGTTATGGTTAACGAAAATGACGATTATTTTTCATGTGACGTCTTTTTGGTTAATTATAACCAGTATTCACACAGTAATTTAGCAGATATTAGTTCAACACTTTTAAAGGTGATCATCACTTTGGATACGCAATAGCCCTGCAGATCGAAATCGTTTTAAGGAAAGGCCACATCAAAAGTACCGGCAACCGACGAGCTTGTATGAAAACACTAATGAAAGTAGAGGAAGCTAAAGACGTGTATCAGGATCGTAGCAAGTGAAAAGATGTGGTCTTCGCCTACCCCTATGGGAAAGAGGCGTGACTCTATGTATGTATATCCACAAACTTGAAAGCGTGTATTTTCGCCGACATGAAAACAGCCAATAGTTGATTCACAGCACTCGTCCAGACGCGGTAGCAGAATTACGAGTATAAACCGGAGACGTCCTCAATAAATTTTTAAACATATTCTTGTGTGACATCATTTTTACAGCTTTTGGCTCAAACTCCATCCTTCTCATAACAAAACGTGGTCTAAAAATTGTACTGAGTTTAAACCATTAAACTACGGCTAAAATGTAATCTTATTATAAAAATTAATTTAACAATAAATAGTAATAATACTGGTGGTAGGATTCCTATGCATAAATCCCAAGCCCAGTTATTCTGCCCTGAAGCAGTATTTTGCAAACATTACTATGTTTCGGTATGAAGGGCACTCAGAGCTACCGTAATAACTGGGCATATGAAGTGTGGTGTCACACAGAAATGCTGTGGGTAACACAGCATTTGTTATGGGCAGACGTTGCTTTCAGCTTGTTTCGTCAATTTACAAAATAAAAAAATAGAGGATCATCTACGGCATCAAAACTGAGCTTTTATCTTTTTACTGAATTTCAACCATCTAATTCTTATATATACAATACAAGCGATTCTATGGAAATGGATATTAATATAGATGCCCTACTTTATTAACGATATTTAGTTATTAGAGACCCCCGGAGGCCTTATAAGTATCAAGTTCGATTGTACCGTAGGGGTAACTAAGATTGGGTAATGGGAATTCTTACGCTGCTAGCCAGACATGCTAGAACACGATACAATTAATTTGATATGGTATTGGGCAATGGGTGGTTGTTCCTTGTAGAGCACAACTAATACATACGTATGCAAAGCTCCATTCCACATGTTTTCAAATTCGTTTATATTTCTTATTATAAGCTATGTACTGTACTGACAAGAAAAAAATCGATTGAGATTTTTTGTTCAATAACCGCTTTGCAGTTTGTGATAATGTCTAACACATCAATCATCAATAATATTGCTTTCTCTAATACAAATGAGCGGAGATTTGTGCCCTAGAATGGGACATTCTTTCATTTTAATTTACGTTTTTTTATGGTTTACTGCCATAAGTAACGTGGGGTACAAATCGTTCAACCTGATGGTAAGTGCAACGTCTGCCGACAACAAATGCTGTGTCACTCAGGTAATTTATGTGTAGCCCCACCTTTCGCTCATCATCCTAAGACATCAGTTCTTGCATACATGCCATATGCCCAGTAATGAAATTAGCTAACTGGTACCCATTAGGCCGAAATACAGTATATAATTTCGGTGATGTAATTGCTGTTAGCCTTTTTGGCTTTTACAGCTTCATCGGATACTGTGCTCACGGGCCAGGGGCCCGCGTGCCAGGGGCCCGCGTGCCAGGTTTGGTTTGACCCGTTTGGGTATGTTAATAAATACTTAAATAAACTCCTCGAAAAACAAATCGAAATTCGGACTGTGTCGCGTTCGCTGCGTGCTTGCGCGACTTCGAATATCTCAAATGATTTTAAGTCGTCTAATGACCGTCCGAGGGAGGCTGCGGGCCTCCGTTCGGACTGTCGACTTGTGTGTCGATAACTCTGGGCGGTGAGAACCGCCCTGGAAGACGGGTGTATCGTATGTGAAATACAGTACATAATGTTTGCACACCATTGATTGGCGGCAGAATAACTGACACTGCGGTGGCACCCAAACAGATTCTTCATAGGACTCCACTCCTACCATCTATATGTTACTTAAACCTCGCATATTATTCCGATGTATTAATAACATGGATTATGTTTTGTTAGAATATAATTAATAGTCGTCGCTGATTAAAGCTCACGAAGTCTTTGGCATGACAATATTAAAGAAATGAAATATGAGAAAACAATTCTTTTAGGGTACAATCTGGCGTAACAAGACGTAGGGAAAAACAAAAAGTAAATACTCTTATGTTACAATCAACTAAATAAATGCCGTAAAGAATACTTACAAATATAATTATGTTTTTCTGAAATACTGTAACGTAATTTTGAATAATCACCACCTTACAACAGATGAATAAAAAGCAATATCTAGTAAATTCTTACTAGATATTGTTAATATTTTCTTACATTCGTAAGAAAATATTTTTCAGCTAGTTTAGTACGAAAATCGACGATTTTTATGTTTATCATATTGTATTAATCATAACTATCAAAGTAAAAATAACACATTTTAAATTTAAATAGAATAAAATAAAATATTCATGTATTAAATAAAATAAATTAAATTATTCATGCCGACTTCCTGCCTAAGTAACTAGGAAAAACGGCGATAACTAATAGTTATTTCGACAACGTTTACATGCGTCAAGAACTATTTGCTAATACTTTAAAACTTGACTTTTAAAAGCTAAAATGACTTTTTAAAGCTTAAAATACTTTAACCTATGGAATACAATACCTATGCAGGAATATACCTATGTAGGTACCACCCCAAGGCCAGTTATTCTGCCGTGAAGCAATAGTGTGTAAACAGTGTGTAAACTGTAGCACTGAGAGCTAGCGTAGTGACTGGGCATGTGAGACTTAAGAACTGATGTCTCAGGGTTACGGGCGCAGTTTGGTGTCACACATAAATGTTCTGGGTTTTTTTTATTGCATAAAGTGATGAAACGAGCAAAACGTTCGCCTGATGGTAAGTGCAACGTCTGCCCATAACAAATGCTGTCATCGTCATAATCATCATTTCAGCCTATTATAGTCCACTGTGGAACATAGGCCTCCCCCATAGATTGCCACAAAACACGTTCCTGAGCCACCTGCATCCATCGACTTCCCGCAAAACCGTGCAGGTCGTCGCTCCATCTAGTCGGGGGTCGGCCACTCGAGAACCTTTCTTCCCCAATGGTTGTCGGTTCTACGAGCTATATGGCCGGCCCATTGGCACTTCAGCTTGCTAATCCTTAG
Source organism: Luehdorfia chinensis (assembly GCA_019845155.1). Lineage (NCBI taxonomy): Eukaryota > Metazoa > Arthropoda > Insecta > Lepidoptera > Papilionidae > Luehdorfia > Luehdorfia chinensis. Next base: position 305,558 of record JAHVAK010000292.1, read on the forward strand.
GGCTATGTCGGTTATTCTAGTTCTGCTGCGGATAACATCGTTGCGGATTTTATCTCGCAGAGAAACTCCGAGCATAGCCCTTTCCATCGCTCGCTGCGCGACTCTGAGCTTCCTCATGCGGCCTGCAGTGAAGGACCACGTTTCGGTCCCGTAAGTCATCACTGGCAACACGCACTGATTGTATACTTTTGTTTTCAGGCATTGAGGTATACTCGACGAGATGTGACGCTATTTCCCGAACGCTGCCCAGCCGAGTTGGTCCGTCGATTGACTTCTTGGTCGAAGTTGGACCTACCTAGTCGGACAATCTGTCCTAGGTATAAATATTTTTAGACAACTTCGATCGTAGTGTTCCCAACAACAACCGGTATAGGTGTGACATGGACGTTAGACATGATCTAAAATCATCATCATCTGCAAATGACCCAGAAAATTTCTGTGTGACACTATACTGTGCCCATCACCCTGAGACATAGGTTCTTAAGTCGCATTTGCGTGATAGTGATTACGCTAGCTCACAGTGCCCTTCAAACCGAAACACAGTATTGTTTGCACACTACTGCTTCACGGTAGAATAATGACACAGCATTTGTTATGGGCAGACGTTTCACTTACCATCGGGTGAAAGTTTCGCTCGTTTCGTCACTTTATCAAATAAAAAAAATCTGTACACATTCGTTGCTTTATATACGTATATTTTAACAATTTACGTAAATCCAGAATCTCTATGTAAGATTACTAAACGTAACTTGTTAAAATTATATTTAGTTATCTGACACAGAGTTACATTCACTCATAAACAAGGACAAAAATAATGTTTCATATTTAGTTAAGTAAAAATTATAATAAAAAGAAATAATATTTTAAATGTTGAAATTCGAAAATCTGTGTAGTGATGGTTTAAGATAGATACACTTCCTGATCACGAACTAAATCATGGCGTTATTGATATACTTAAAAATGTGTTAATTATGTAGCAATGATTTTGTCCGTTCTAATTAAAAATTATCTCCGGAAATTTAAATACGTCCCTGAAAATTTTAAAGCACCCGCTTAAATCTTCACAAGCCTATATTTGCGCTGTACAACACGAATATAAGACAGTTAAGACCGTAAAGTTTCAAAAGTTAGCACCAATGTTTAATACTTAAATTTGTACAAAAAAATATACTATGTCAGTAAATATTCCACTTTTGTGAACAGGTCGCTTTAGTTTTTGAGAGGGCTTTGAATCCGAACAGTTTGCCACACTACTTCAGTGCGTGTTGGCGGACTTCACGCTTTGGCTAAATATATTTTCTGCTAATTCCTCCACAAGATGTTTTCTTTACTGCAGTTCAATACAAAATTGTTACTTGCATTTATGAGTGTTTCCGGTAACGGTCGCCTTCCTTTGTACATTGTAATTTTAATACGAATTGCATTTGCACAGATTTTAAGTCCCCCATTCCCTGCTACAAGTTTGAGTATTGTGATTTATGAAGATTTCGACAATTTTTTAATATTTTAATTTTATATACTTAATAGTAGTAGTAGTAGTAGTCGACCGCGTGACGTAGTGGTTAGCGTACCTGACTTCTGCGCCACCGGTAATGGGTTCGATTCCCAGCCGGAGGTAACATTTGTGCAAAAACACAAATTGTTGCTTTTCGGGTCTGGTTGTGTTGTGCATGTGAAATGTATGTTTGTAAAACGCACCCACGATACAGGAGAAAATCCTATTGTGGGGCTTCGTTTAGAAAAAAAAAAAACTTAATATATTTCCAATTAAATATTTATGCGAATATAAAAATAACGTTATTCCGTTTTTTGTAATAGATGTCGTCGTCAGGAGTTTAAAGGTCCAGACCCTTATCAAGTGCTCGCTAGACAGCCGCCAGAAGCGTAATGCTGACATACTCGTAAGAGTGATTATGGTGCTAAAATGTCACTGACAATATTTTATATTGATAGTGACATTTTTCCAAAACAGCTTTGTATAAAAAAATATAAGTATTATTGCCAATATTTAAACCGTGTGGTGGCGGCTTAGGAGAATCTACCACCCCATCTCATCCCGTGGGTGTCGAAAATGTCGACAGGGCGAAATTGAAATTCAGGAGATGGGCAGCAGCATCTTCACATCACATCAGATATGGCAAAATCCCCCCAAAATGAGAGCTACAAACTTTTGAGGAAATCTATGGCGAAGGCCTATGTTCATCAGTGGATTTGTGACAGGCTTCAAATTACCAAATCTTAAGTGATTTCTCAAGTAATACAACTCTGAAAACGCTTTCCAATTTCGTAAAGTAGTTTTTAGGTGATTCGCGTACAAACATACAGACAGACAAACAAAAATTCCTAAGATAATTGTTTTTGCTTTGTTTTTGCTTTTATTAATCTTATAAAGACCTCACCTAAAAAAAGTCTTAAACGTCTCCTATATACATACATCGGCCAGTTACAAATTTTCTTACATCTACTATAGATAATATACGAGTAGATAGAAGAGTTGACCTCAGAGCAACACTCGCTCTGTTCCGCTTTTCAAGCAAACAATAATAATTAACCTTCTGAACAACTGTCTCTTCTGAGGCACGATTATTAATTATTCCTCTATGAAAGTTAAATTCTTTGTAACATTGCAACTAACTAAGTAACTGTTTACAAAGAAAATACAAGTTAAATAACTTTTCTGTTAGCCTTTGTTATTGAAAACTATTGCACATTTTCTACTATCTTGAATTGCTAAAAAGGATTTTTTATTTATATAAGTAATAGATAATAGAGAAACTTACTAAATCTCTTTTAAATATGGTTTAATGTGTATTAAACTTCTTAATTGTTGAATGGAGCTAACAACATAACGTATGACAATTTATTTCATTTTGTTTTTTTCTTGTCATGTTCTATGTTACAAGTTTTTTGAATGGCACAAGGTATTATTGTACATGTATCTAATTATTGATTTATAAAAGGTGTTTTATAATGTCCCATAACATCCCGGGAGGTTGGACTTCGGGACGATGTGTATATGCCTCAAAAAATATAACGACGACTAAAAGAATTTGCTTATAACTCATAGGTGAGAAACCTGTTATACAGCTGATCGAGGCAATAAACTCATACATTTAATTGGCCATTTTTCCATTTCCCGACCGATGACGGATAAGATAAAAACCAGTTTTGTATCCAGTTATAAGTAAGCACTTTCCTTCAAACAGCGATGAGTCCGTCAGTCGCCGGCGCCGGGATAGTATGTTTTCCGCTTCCAGCCGTCTGACAAAACTGAGCATATTATGTTGCGTAATTATGTAAGCTGTAGTAGTGTGCGTGTGCATGGGGCGTTTTGGGGAACGTAATATGAATTACTTTATAACTAATTAGCCTTCAGTACGCACGTGTTGTACTCGTATTATTTTCGCCTACTTTCCATACAAAGTACTCGGCCCTGCTTAAACTAATGAAATTAGCTTAATTTAAATACTCCTAGAGAAACACTGTCAAGAAATTCTTAAGCCTATATGAGGTTTAAAAATAAGTTGTTCTAAGTGTCGTACTTTTAACATCACCCACCTGATGGAGTCATTTTACGTAGTATCTGAATTCCAACCGTGTTAGTACTGCCCAAAAAGCCGGCGCAGATAGGCACCGTCGCCGGCCTAGTAGAAAAAAAGCATTGGTCCATTCCGTCATCGTGCTGTGCCGGGCAATGGAAACACACACTAAAAAATAATCTCCTACTAACGTAGTACTAGGACAGCCTTTATTTTTATGCAACAGGTAAACTGCTTTCGCGCTAACAACTCAAGATATATCTAGTATTTTACATTATTTTGTAGTTACAACTAGGTGGTAAGTGCAACGTCTGCCCATAACAAATGCTGTGTAGTACGCAAGTGATCTGGATTCGATCCACGGTGGCGGCACCTCTAAAATTGTTATTTTAAGTGCTGATTTACCACGTGCTCGGCGGCGAAGGAAAACATCGTGAGGAAACCTGCATGAATGAGAAAAAAATATTTCGAAGACATGTGAAGTCCGCCAACCCGCATTGCAGCAGCGTGGCGGATTCTTTCTAGCTCCAAAACACTCTCAGAAATGAGAGAAGCCCAGTACTCAGCAGTGGGACTGTTTATACACACAGTTTATAGCCTGAAACTTTACTTTATTTTACTACTTCTCGGCAGAATAAAAGAATTCCTGAATAGGAATCCTACTATAATTGAAAAATGGTTTACCGTACTAACGTACATTTTTGATATAGTTTGCTTGGTCATGATCTGTAAAAAGATTCATTTCAATCATTCAATTATTTCATCAGCTTAAGTTTTAAGGTATGTATATTGTTGCTACGTTAAACCAGTTCAACTTTAGGAATACCGCGGCCGTTTAGTCGTGGCCACACTGAACATAGGCTCCAGTAACTTTCGCGCATGTACAATAGTGAATAAAACTTCTTGCTAGATAAACAAATACATGTACATGTTATTATAGGTATAAAATAACAGTTTGAACTAACATGTTTTACCAAGATTGGTGTACAAATATGAATTAGTAACAGTTCAAAATGTCAATAAATAACTTCCAAAACTAAATTAAAATAAAATAGATAATAAAAAATTACATGCAACTTAAGAATTAATTCGTTACACTCATACAGCTCATACAGCTACATTATAATGGCTTTTATCAGTCAACAGTTTTTAAAAAGTTTTAATTTTAAATAGTTTTGTATTCAGACGTTTCATGTTATTAAGGATTTTATTGTAAATTAGTCGAGCCTTACACACTACACTTTTATGCAGCAGTGCAGTTTTAGCAGGGTGAACAAAAATTCTACTGTTATCGCGGCGATTATATATCACATTATCAGGGAAAAAAGTGACGATTGCTTCTAACAAATAGAGCTATTTCCAATACATAAAGTGATGGTAGTGTGAGAATTTTGTATTTAATAAATAGTGTCTTACAATTATCAGTGCTTTGGATACCGAACATCGCACGTTAGCATCGCTTTTGCATTTTTAATGCCATATCTTTATTTGTTGTGTTAGCCCAAAAAATAATGCCATATCCGTGGACACATTCAGCAAGACCATAATACGCCGAGAGTAGCGCGTCAGTGTTTATATATTGCTGATTTTTTTACACAGTGTGTTAATGTGTTCTTTCCAATTTAATTTATTATCTATAACCGATATATCTATAAGCCGAGAAAACGGACAATAGCTATTTCCTTTATTGTGTAATTATCATGAATCAAATTCATATTTAATGGGTTCTGCAATCTTTGTCCAAAATGTATTATATTTGTGTTCGTTAAATTGATTTTTAAATTATAATTATCTAACCATGAAATTATAGATGTCAATGAGTTAATTATGTCAAATTTATAATAGTTTATGTCCTTACATGCAATTTTAAAAGTGCTGTCATCAGTAAATAATGCCATAGGTTGAATCGTTGCATTTGGCAAGTCGTCAATGTATATAAAATAAATAAAAGTGGCCACAAAAAACTCTGCCTTTCTTGATTTTTTGTTTTAATATTACTCTCGTTATATCCGTTGTCGCTTGGTCAAATAAGATCGAATTAAATCTAAAACCTTGCCTCTGATACGTATATTGTGACTACATAATCGAACGCCTGTGACATATCCCAATAAATAGCACAAACGGGATATGTTTTATCAACGTGGGATTTTCATTTTCCATGAATTCATAAATGTCCATATTTATTTAAGTTTTTTTTTTTATAAAAATCTTATTTTGTCTAAATCCTTTTTGTTCATTACAAAAAATTTTGTTTTTTTTTTCGAGATAGGCCTTTAGATAATGGCAGATTTCTTTATTACGAATACAAATTTTATTTGTTTATCTATTTATAAATAAGTAAATAACAACGCATAACTTAACCAAAATAATAATAATAACAACGAAAAAATTAACAAAAGCGCAACGAAAACTTTTGTAACTGACTGTGCTCAAAAAGATGGGAATTTAAAAGATATTTTTATTTAGTTTCATAACGAGTTTTTAATTTTTTCAAACTAAAGTAATCGCTAGAATGTGTATGTAAATTATATCTTTAAATCTAAAAAAAAACTTAATATATTTTTAAATAAGGACTAAAAGCAATTATTAACGATAAATATTCATTTTATGTTTATTATGTACGAATTTATTTTATGAATTGTATTAATTGTACTAAAATCAATTAATTCTAAATAAAACTAATCGCTTACGATATTTGATCATATGGTGGGTGCGAAACCCATCATTGGCCGTGTTCGTTTCCTAAAATGAAATTCTGGATAGATTTGACTCACTGTATAATATGAGGCTAGTTGGTAACAGTAAATACATAACGTGACACAGTTTCTTAGTAAATCATTTAAATCGTTAAAATGTATACATGTTATCAAAGCTAGAGAAGACTCGATTCTCTTGATAAATTTAAATCGAAAGAACACAATACAATTTCATAAAACAAAAAAGAAACAGAATACGAAGTCCAAAATCACAAGAGGTTTGAACTAAAATAGTGCCAGTATCAAATCCAAGTGGCCAAAAGTGGCATAAAGGATAGTTTGTATTTATTGCTTGCTTTTAATTATTAAATTTATATTTATTATTTTCGAAATTCATTCGTTAAATCCACTAAAATCAATTTATTCCTAATGAAACTAATCGATTACGATATTCGATCATATAAAGGATTGCTTGTGTTTACTGCGCGGCTATTTCACGAACTTTGGACTGGTCAAGGCTGAACGGCTGACCTTGTATATCTTTATTTTACATACTTACATACATAGAGTCACGTCTATTCTAAGCATCCTTTTCTTTATCTTTGTCACTATATCTTCTACCACACCGCAACGTTCCCTAACCTCTGTTATGTCGTCGAGAAATAATCTTTGGTCGGTAAAATTCGAAAATTCGCATCATAATATGTGAAGTAAGAAAAAGTAGGAGTAGTGGGTGTCTTAATTGATATTTTATGCAGATATTTTACTTAAATATCGAATAAAATCCTATAGTGAACTGTTGTATATATTGCGGTGACGTTATATCCCTAAAGATAGATATAAGATACTAATTATCAACCGGTGAAACAAAGCGACCGACCAAAGATTATTTCTTGAGACTATTAATAATAAAAATGCGACACTTAAAAGACATTTTTGAGACATATTTGAAACTGGAATTACAATACTTATGTCGTTTATTCAATATACCGTAATGAAAATGAATCTGAAATGTGGGCGAAAGTATCTGACGAACAAAACATCTGGACTAAATTAACTTTTCCTGTATATTTTAATTATACTTTACTCTGAACAGCTTTTTCCTGAAATTATCTTTAATTTTTTAAACGGAAATGTTTTTCGGAAATTATTACATGGAAAATATTACGAGGTTGTGTCTCTGGGCTGAAACATTATATTCTTCATCATCATCATTATTTCAGCCTATCACTAGTCCACTGCTGAACATAGGCCTTCCCCCTAGATTGCCACAAATGTCTGTAGCTCTCATTTTTCCCCAAAAATATTTATTATTATATTTTTAATAAAGTCGACAAAATTGGGGGATTTGCCTATTATATTCTATGATATTCTTTTTACTTCATTAAAAATATACTAATAAAAATGGAACACGTTAACAAAATTTAAGTGAACTTTACAAACTTTAAAAAGAATCGCAATTATTGTCATATTTTACTTAAAATTCTCTTAGGGAAGAGATAATTAATAAACTATCGGATCTACAATGCGGCATGCATCGTTATCGAAATGAGTTGCAAATAAGTACTCGTATTGTTAAGAAAACAAAACTTGTTCCTTTAATTATATGTATACTAGCTGGCCCGGCAGACATTGTCCTGCCCGTTCCGGTATGTGACGCGATGAGTTTGATTTCTGAATTACATTTACGTATGAAACTTCACAGCCACACAATACCTACCGGGTCGGATTTTGTAATTATATTTTTTTGTTTTCCACTTCATTTTTTAGAATTATATTAACGATGTGCTAGTCGTTAACGATTCTCTACAGTTATATCGACGACAATACCTTGGATAACCATCGTTGCCATTGAAATTTCAATTCTCCGCCGTCAAATTTCGCGGATAACACTTGGAACACTTGCCGTCGATCGTGCACGGTAATAACGGTAGAAATATCACAACGCAATTGAAAAAAAAACGATTTTGTAGTCGACAACACTTGGATTGTTCCGTATTCGCAACTTCTCTCCAAAACATTGAAGGCGCATTGCAACGTGGAGTGTTGTAATTTTCATCTGCGGTAAATGGATTAGCAATATTGCGAAGTCTAATTGCATTACGGCTTCGATGACAAATATTAGATCTTCTTGCTCGCGGCATTGTAAATAACACTGGCATTTTATTCACACAATTCAGAATAACATAATGAAGCAATTATCAATCACATTTATAAACTCACAAAGTGAACATCTTCGAAGGTTACTTACAGTCTGATTTACAAATACAATCACGATCAAAAACTGAATGAAAATAGGTGAAAACTAGAAAAAAATTCTGATACATCGCGGCGCCCGTCTGCACAGCTAGTTCAATGAAATGCAATGAAAGGACCGCGCAGTTTAATTAGCTGTCAGAGGATAATGAGTGAAGACAGAAACAAAGAAAAACTATTAATTGTCACAGAACTGTCATGCATACAAAATAATATGAGTTATGTTCATGTCATGTATCACTGATGGCATTGTATACGGAAAATGTACGACAAAATGAATTCTCTTTATAATTTATTTTTCGGTGTTTTACAGTTAATCTCCTATTCGATTCGGAGACAAATTCAACATCATAAAAATCGGTCCAGCCGTTCGAGTTATAAATGGTGTAACTAACCCGACTTTGATTTAAAAAAGATATTTAAATAATGTTAACAATGTTCAATTTCGAGGTCTATTATTATTTTCAGTTTTCACTACTTAGTTAGTACTTAATTTTCACTAGTTAGTCATGTGGTGGCGGCTCGTTAAAGAATACTACCACTCCATCTCATCCAATGGATCTCGTAAAAGGCGATTAAGGCATGGTGGCGATGGGCTCACCACCTATCACACCAAGTGCATTATATTGTTTTGGTCAAACGTGGATTGTGGCTGCCATGTTTTGGCAGTGAGTGCCCAGTCTCTGACTAACCTTTATTTATTTATTTATTTAAACTTCTATGCAGTTAAGTTGTACATATGGCGGACTTAATGCCTGAAGGCATTCTCTCCCAGTCAGCCATAAGGCTAAGCAGAAATAAACATATGATAGGCGGTGCAGCAAACATTAAAAAGAAAAAAAAACAACATGAGAAAAAATATATACATAGATAGCAATACAATATACGCAATTATATCAATAAATACACATTAAAAAAAATATATATATATATATATATATATATATATATATATATATATATATATATATATATATATACATATACACACACACATACAAACACATCTATATATACATAAGTTCTTATAACTACTACATAAATATAGATATAAATGTACTACTAGATAATAATTATCAAAGAGGAACAGAAGGAACATTTAATTACGTCCTTAAAACATCGATTTATATGCAATAGAATTAACTCATACTTGCAGCGAATTTTTGAAGTATTCCCTGACTTTATTTTTGAAGGCAAACCCATTGGGAGCTTTTTTAATGTCAAGAGGTATATCGTTCCAGAGCCTTATAGCCGTTAGGGCGAAAGAGTAAGATATGTATCCAGAACGGTGTAAAGGTGTGAGCGACTTGAGATTACCCGAGGAACGGAGTGAACAGTCATGAGAGTCTCCTAGGTATTGAGACTTACATTTCAAATACTCAGGAGCACATGGATCGTTTAGTATTGTGAAAAGGGTGCAGAGTATTCTAACATATCTGCGCTGACGGATAGGCAGCCAGTTTAGCTGATTACGAAAGGAAGATACATGATCGTATTTACGAAGACCATAAATGTATCTTATACAAATATTAAGCAGACGATCCAATGTGTTAAGCTGATGTTGTGATAAATCTGGGCAACACACATCAACATAGTCAATAATCGGTAGAATGAGAGATTGAACAAGCAAAACCTTGGTAGTGGTTGGAAGAAAATTTTTCAAACGATAAAGAGAACGCAAGGTTGCAGTAGTTTTACGACTTACCTCCTGAATATGCTTGTTCCATGTTAAACAACTATCAATATACAAGCCGACATTCTTAACATTGGGACAAAATGGAATGGCATTGTTATTACACACAATTGATGGTAACGTGGAAAGATCTAGGTCTCAAATGCCCAGTGATTACGCTAGCTCACAGTGCCCTTCAAACTGAAAACAAGTAATGCTTGCACACTACTGCTTCACGGCAGAATAACTGGCCCTGGGGTGATACCTACCTAGACGCATTCCTGCATAGGAATCCTATTATCAAAAAATGTCAGTGAAATGTCAATTTCGTGTTTTAGACTTGAGTAATAGTATGCCATGTTCGATTTACTGCCTCTGCTTGCGTTAGCGTCGTGTGGTGGGTCGCCCACTTTTCTTAAGTATGGTTGAGGATTAGACGATTGAGGCTGCATCATACTTGTTTTGATGTGCTGCTTGGGGAAACGTATATGATTTGATTATTATAAAATTATCACGGAGCATACGGTTGCCTGTTCACGGTTGCATTTTTAACTAAACATATATTAGAGATTCCGCAGGTATCTCTTATATATTTCAGTTTATAGATTTACTTGCGAAATATGTTGTACTTGCTTTTCTCAGTCAGACGAACATCATTCAGAAACAGTAATTTGCAAAAAAATACGTTTGATAAAAGTAATTTATATTTCTTTCGTCGAAAAATAAAGGAATTTCATTTCATTTCATTCATTGTATAATTTAAGAGACAATTTATTCAATATCGATTGAATTAGTGGCTTAGTATTTTTTTCTACAACTTAGAAGGCACTTTAGTTAACAATTACGAATTGTTCATCATTTTAAAGATAACGATAGTTTATTGTTGAGTTATTTCACCGATAGCGTAATTAAGTAGTATTAATTTTGAAGGAAAGTAAGTTAATTTGCTAAGATCCGCATGCAAAACATAAAAATGGTTATTATAATGGATTTCCGCAAAGTTACGCCTGATTCTATCAACTATAGTATTAATTTGCCTTATGACTAAGTCATTTTAAATTTTAAAGACTTTTACAACAGTACGTTTGAATTTATCGCTACAGACATTTTTTGTAGGGGTGATTCAATGCCACCAAAATACAAGCGTTCCTCGTCAAAAGGGTCTTTTATCTTGTCAGTAACTCAACGGAATGAGACCATAAAGTTTTGTGACCTTTAACTGCGTGAGTCTTTTCACACGGAGAGAAAAAGCTAGAACTGAAGGGTTTATATTTAGCTGAACAGTGAAAAAATGTTCTATCTTATGTCAATTCCATATCAAAGATAAGAATGTAAGAAGTCATATTTAAAAGTCGTTCAATTAGGAGAAAAAAAAATGGAAATATTCATCACTGGGCACATGAGACATAAGGACTGATGTCTCAGGGTGACAGGCGCACAGAAATGCCACACACAAATATTCTGGGTGACGCAGCATCGGTTAGGCAGACGTTGCACTTACCATCAGGTGAACGTTTTCCTTGTCTTGACACTTCTTCGTCGCTCAGCGAGTTATGGAAAGCTCGGTGTTTTGCTGTAACAATGATATCCGCAGCTGAACTAAAATAACCGAACTAGAAATTGGCCAGCCATACACGGCTCATTGAACTGATAACAGTAGGTGAAAAAAGGTTCTTGAAAGGCAAAATCGTACTAGCGACGACTTGACCGTGTTTTGTGCCAATATGTAGGGGGGGGGGGGGGGGGGGGGGTTTGTTCAGCATTGGGCTTGTGATAAGCGGAAATTATGATGATGAAATATAAAAAAATTCTCACAAAATTCCTGTGCCATCCGAAATTATATTATCTCTAAATTTTGATCTGGTCCTCAATTTACCTTCCACACGCAGAGGTACGGCGCAACCTCGAGCTGCACCTGAACTCCAGCACCCGTGACTTGGAGTTCACATTTCCTGAGATATATTACATAGCATAACATGACAAGGATCTTGAAATTTAAAACTAAATTGTAATAAATATTTAACTTTGACATACATTGATGACGTAAATAGCATAAGCAGCTGGTGGCAGGATTCCTACGCAGGAATCCGTCTAGGTAGGTACCACCCCAGGGCCGGTTATTCTGCCGTGAAGCAGAAGTGTGCAAGCATTACTGTGTTTCGGTTTGAAGGGCATTGTGAGCTAACGTAATCACTGGGCATTTCAGACTTAAAAACTGATGTCTCAGGGTGACGGGCGCAGTGTGGTGTCACACAGAAATATTCTGGGTGACAAAGCATTTGTTGTGGGCGGACGTTGCACTTACCATCAGGTGAACGTTTTGCTCGTTTCGTCACTTTATACAATAAAAAAAAGGGGACATCACCAGTATCAAAGTAAAATAAGAATCAATTTTGAAAGTGATATTATAAAAAAGAGTTAAGTTAACAGTAATACAATGCATGTCTAAAAATCTTCTTAGCTTAGAGACGATATAAATGACCTTTATTAAAAATATATACGCAAGGAATTGCTTTGAGCTTTTGCAAGGGGAAACTTTTCTCAACCGGCTATCCTTTGTACACAAAGGAGCGTCGTTTTTAAATTATATGATAAACTAATATATTCTGCGTACAAAGAAAGCATTCAATATGTTATTGTGAAAAGCGTTTGGAATGATCTTATTCACAATGGTTTATTTATATTCTTGTGAAATCTATATATATATACACATAGTCACGCCTTTTTCCCATATAATGAGTAGGCAGAGGCCACTCACGTAGCCCACTTTTCGCCCTCGCTGGAACCAAGACGTGACGGGGGGCTTGTCGCCGTCATTTTAGCCGAGTCAAAAAATTCTTACTTCCCATTGCGTAAAAAGTAACCTATTTTACGGTGTTATTCTGCACGAACAAAAGCTGTTCGTATTATACCAATAATAATGTCTAATGTTATTATTAAGAAGAAAGTGTGGTGTCAAAGTGTCAGGTTAAAAAATTTTCTAAATAAATAATTTGTTCTATAAAATATATAATTAGCCTTTCCGATTCCATAAAATACATATGGAAAATCAATTAATTACCTATCAAAACTGATCATTTAAAGGAATCGAATAACGGCATGCATTCTAATTTACAACAAGACGAGATAGAGTTCATATCCGCACCATATTATGCACAAACAGGAAATTGCTCATCATCAGGAATTTGTAAAAGGAGGTATGAAGACAGCAGCCGCTCGCTGTGAGTTTCGTCTTGCGTTTGTTCAGTGTTCAGCATGACATTCAGCGCTTAGTCGCCAGGCAGCACAGTGTGATGCCGGACAAGAAGCATTATTGAAAGCACAAAGCTGCATTTCAGAGTTAGCATTACAGGTGTGACGTGATGATAAATTGTGATAGTACACCAAATACTGTTTGTTTTGCTATAATAATAAGACAAAATCACATTTTGTGACCAGTGCTATTAAGCCAAAAGCCAAGTGTCTCGCAAAGTGGAACAGCACCTTCCTCTTTCCAACTGAGGTGTCGTAATTGACAGTTAATATTATGTATTTAGTGTTTTTACTGTAGTATTACTTTTTTACTTATTGTATTGTTATTTTGTTGTACAGAGTGTAATGTATGCATTTTTTTGTAATGATTTTTACTTTGCTACTTTACTTATGTTAGGGGAGGTATGAGTGATAAAATTGACGAAGTATGCGAGATGATGAGCGCAAAACGGATTGACGTTCTTTGTGTGAATGAAACCAAGCGGAAAGGGTGTGACACCACCTCGCATGGACCCTACACAGCCTATTGGTCGGGGGTTCCTGAAACCAGTAGAGGCTGTCAGGGCGTTGGTGTACTGCTTTCTGCTAGAATTAATGAATGTGTGACTGACTTTGATTGTGTGAGCCCTAGACTCCTCTGGGTGAGGTTGAAGGTTGGCCTTACTCGCGTCTTCATATTAGGGGTTTATGCTCCACAAGATGCGAGTTGGAACCGTTCCTCAAAAGCCCAAAGTGAGAGACAGGAGTTTTGGGATACCATGAAAGATATTTTGAATAAATGCAACAAAAACGATTTTAATGGGTGGGTGGGAGTGAAGCGTGATGGATATGAAAGTGTGCTGGGAAGGTTCGGCGATAACAGAGTGAATGAAAATGGAGAAAGTCTGCTTGAAGTATGTTTGGAGTGGAATTTTGTAGTAACGAACACTATGTTTGACCATAATAGGATCCACTTGTATACTAGAGAAGAAGGAAGCCTGCGAAGTATGATTGATTTTGTAACTGTGGATGAAAGATTGAGAAAGAAAGTCCTAGACACTCGGGCATACCGTGGTGTCGGCATTCACACAGACCAATTTCTGGTGTTGAGCCGATTAAGAGGTGTCTTTAAGAGATGGCGGCACCGTGTGCATGAACCTATTAGTGTTCTAGAACGCATAAAAGTTGAGGGTCTGCAAGAGAAAGGTGTGAGAGAAGAATTTGTAAAGAAACTGATCGAGAAGTTTGACACGTTGGATGAGGCATGTGAGGTTGAAGAATTATGGAAGCTGTTTAAGGAAGGAATCGTGGAAGTTACTATTGAAGTGTGTGGTGAAAGTACGGCGGAGAAGAAGAGGGTGTAAGTTAAGAACTGTGTGTACAGAGGTGCAAAAGGCAATATCTAATAAAAAAAGGCTTGGCTGAATTGGTTGGCCACAAGAGCCAATCAGATAATAAAAAAGGCAACGAATGAAGATGTAAGCAAGGCAAGGAATGAGTATAATAGGTTAAAGGTTGTGGCAAAAGAGGTCGTGAGAAGAAAGAAAGAGAATGATAGAGATGAATTTGATAGGAGGTTATCTGATGACTTTCAACACAACATAAAGTTTTTCTGGAAGTCCATAAGAACGACCAGAGGTAAAAATACAACCTCGTAATTGGACAAAATCACAAACCAGGATGGAAGTATTGTGAAAGGAGAGGAATGCATCCTAAAGAGATGGAAGTAATATTTTGAAAACTTATTTGAGAAACAAGTACAGGCCCCATTCGGGGACATGAATAAAGATTGCAAAGAAAGTGATATAAGCATGGAAGAGATCGTGGAAGTGTTGAATAGTATGAAATTAGGCAAGGCTGCAGGATATGACAGAATTACTGTAGAGATGCTGAAAGCTGGACAGGGCGTGGTAGCTAGTCAGCTGTACCGCCTTTTTAACCTTTGCTGGAGGAACGGCGTCGTACCAGGAGACAAGCAGGATTCAGGAGAGGAATGGGATGCATGAATGATGATGCATGAAGGAAAAGACCGGTTCCTTACGAAGCATAGCCGAAAAATTCTTGGCTCAAAGTCAAAAGGTCTATTGCGCATTTGTAGACTTGGAAAAGGCTTATGACAGAGTGGTGAGGAATGAACTGTGGTCGACATTGTCTATATATGGGGTGAATGGCGGCTTGATACAAGCACTGAAATCACTGTACAAGGATTCCAGTGCTTGTGTCAGGGTAAACGGGGCGTACACAGACTGGTTTAACATCGAAAAAGGTATTAGACAGGGATGTGTGGCTTCACCGTGGCTGTTTAACCTATTTATAGACAATTGCTTGAAAGATCTTAAAGAGAGTGCATTTGGATTAAGAATGAATGATCTGACCGTCAAATGCCTCCTATACGCCGATGATCAGGTTATATTAGCATCATCGGAGGAGGAGTTGCAGGCGATGGTTAATATTGTGAATGATGCTCTACAAAGCAAAGGAATGAAAATTAATATAGATAAGACGAAAGAAATGGTTTTTGAAAGAGAAGAAAGTATGTAGGATTGCATAGTTCTGATTGAAGGAGAAAGAGTGGAACTAGTGAAAGAGTTATATTTGGGTTAAAAATTTTCGAGAGACGGAAAGTATGACTGTGATATTGAACAAAGAGCGTTGGCAGGAAATAAATTATATGAGGCCCTGCATAACTTTATGTGCAGCCAGAATGTATCTAAAATGGGAGGACTGGCAGTACATAGAGAAGTACTGGTCCCCACACTTATGTACGGTAGTGAATGTTGGGTCTGGCAGAAGAAGCATGAAAATAAGATTAATGCTGTTGAAATGAAAAGTTTGAGAAGTATAGCTGGAGTGACTCTGATGGACAAACTAAGAAACAACGTGATAAGAGAACGTTGCGGTGTGGTAGAAGATGTAGTGACAAAGATAGAGAAAGGGATGCTTAGATGGGTTGGACACGTAGAGAGGATGGATGAAAGAAGATTGACGAAACAGATTTATAAGGCGAGTGTGAATGGGCAAGCCGGTAAGGGTCGACGTAGGCGAACGTATTACGATCAGATCGAAATCGTTTTAAGGAAAGGCCACATCAAAAGTACCCGCAACCGACGAGCTTGTATGAAAACACGAATGAAAGTAGAGGAAGCTAAAGATGTGTGTCAGGATCGTAGCAAGTGGAAAGATGTGGTCTCTGCCTACCCCTATGGGAAAGAGGCGTGACTCTATGTATGTATGTATGTATTATTCCTTAGTCTCTTCTTACAACACCTCAGTAGGAATGATGTAGGTTGTATTCCATATATATGTTAATATAGCGGCCGTGCCCGGCGGTATTGTTAAATATTCTAAACATAAAAAGATTACTATTTGTATGTACTTAAAATAACTTACTTGATAGGCCATAGTAGCCAAGTAATTAATACTACGACAGTGTATAATTTTGGTTTATGTTGTTATTAAAGACATAGCAAGTGCAATAATTCCTTGTGGTGGCGGTATAAGAGAATCTACCTCCCCATTTCATCCCGTTGGAGTCGTAAAAGTCGACAGATTGAAAAATAAAACTAGAAGATGGGCAGCAGCATCTTCCTGGAACTTCTGAATAAATAAACTGCGGTTCCCAACCCTCATGCCAAACGTGGCAACTATGGCAAAACCCTTTCAAAATTAGAGCTACTAACTTTTGTGGCTATTCATAGGGGAGGCGTATGTTAAGCAGTGGACTTGTGATAGGCTGAAATGATGATGATGAGTGCCATAAGTAACGCTAACTATATATTATAAGTTGTGTCTTGTTCTATAAAACTGATTTCTACATTATATTTTTTGGCATTAATATAATATTTATAAGAGTGTATTTGCGCCATTTCTTGGAAAGATGATCAATCGGTCTTAATTTGAATTTAAGATACAAATATCCGCAACTAAACGTGACCCCTGGGATAAGATTGCTGTCAATTTTTTCGTCAGGGATAATTACAATAATTAAATAATTACGGAAATACTTTACAATTTTTCTTGTTACAATGCCGTTAAGACTAGAAGTTTATGATAATTTAATTATTTAATCTTTTTTTGCACACAAAGTAAAATATGTACAAAAAAGCGTGCTTAATGCAAGGTAAATTAAATTTTTTTGTAATAATAATAACAATACAACATTAAGATATATATATGTAGAAATACATATATACAAATTATTTACATACATACAATACATTTATTTATTATTTATTTATTATTATCAAATCTCTGTACACTTACAGTTTACATAAACCATCGCGTGCACAGATTATTTTATGATTTACAATTACAGTCACATAAAAACAAATAGGCATACTTATAGAAAACTTTCTTAATTTTATAATTAAATATGTCGGCGTCTTTTTGTTGAGCAAGCAAAGTATTAACTAATTTGAGTGCTCTATAAGACGTCGCTTGTTTTGTAGCGGCGCAACGCGCCGGCCGCAGTGCGAACACCGGTCGTTGCCGTACGCGCAAGTACTGCTGGGGTGCATTGATTTCGCACCGCGCTAACCATTGCGGATTATCGACTTTGTTGCCACCTATTGTTTCCATCATATAAGTTAATAGCGCCATCTTTCGCCTCAATTCCAGTGTATCAAGCCCTACCATACCGATCACAAACATGGAGGGAAACAAATACGGATAGTATCCATATTTTTTTTTTATACAAAAAACGAGCAAATTTACGTTGTATTTTTTCTACACACAGAGTGTATTTATCCTCATGTAGATCCCATACAATCGCGTTGTACTCTAAACTGTTACGTACATATGCATTGTACAGCGCGGTTATACATCTGCAGTCAGTAAAGGAAGCAGATTGCCTCATTATGTAGCCCAGTGCTTTTTGAGCGCGCTTGCATATGTCCTTTATGTGTGCATTGAAATTCAAAGCTGTATCAACTATCAGACCTAAGTCCTTTATTAGCGAGCAGCGACGAAGGGATGAACCACACAATATGTATTCCCATTTGATGGCAAATCGAGGTCGGCTTACAGTCATAACTTGACATTTAGACAAATATGTCTTTAAGAGTTTAATAAAACTCTAATTTATTTCGAGAACACCACTCCCGTACAGCATTTATGTCACATTGAAGAGCTTGACAACCTCGAGGATCATTTATACCTAGGCACAGCTTAAGATAGTCGGCGAACAGTAAGCATTTGGCAGTCTTTAATACTAAAGGGAGATCATTAATCATAATTAAAAATTGGGTAGGTCCGAGGTTACTTCCTTGACTTACTCCCGATGATACATTATAACTATCGGAACATATGCTCCCTAATTGCACATATTGTTTTCTGTTCGTGAAATAATTTGAAAAAAATGACAGCAATTTAGGCGTAAATCCGAACAACGAAAATTTCTGCAAAAGTATAAAATTATCAACTTGGTCAAATGCTTTTTTTATATCAAGATAAATGACATCTACTTGATTGCCCCGATCCATTTCATCGATGCAATACTCTGTAAAGTTAACAAGATTTGTTAACGTTGATCGTCCTTTCCGAAATCCGTGTTGACTATCAGATAGACGCGAGTGAATTTGAGTTATTATTTTTTGATTTATTATAGACTCAAATATCTTACTAAAAACTGACAGTACTGCTATGGGTCTATAGTTTATTATGTTAGCGCAAACATTATCGCCTTTAGGTATAGGAGTCACCCGTGACGTTTTCCAAACATATGGGTACGTTGCCGTTTGAAGCGCAAGATTAAATATATAAAGCAGAGGTACCTGCTTTTGTATTATTAAGTTTATTTCTTAATAATACAAAAGCAGGTAATCCAAAATATATAGATTGCAAAGTAGGCTTTAGCCAGTTTTCTGAGATAAGTACTGCGTGAATTGACTGTATATCAAAAGTGTCAATGAGGTCATTATAGCACTGCGGAATACTCTGGGCATTAATTATTACAAACATTGAAATATTTACGATAATTATGAAATGTTTGCATCAGAAGGGAGCGACGAGTAGTTGGTTCTGAGCCAGAGCCAGAAAATAAAAAGAACAATCAGTGTAACTGGAGATAAATGAAGCAATATCGGAATCCGTCATTACATTTATATGTAATAAAATAATTTGAAATATATAATATTCAGTTATTAGTTATGTATTGAATACAATTTTTGTTAAATAATATTTTTGAACCGCTGAATGCAAATGTATCACTACACATTCAAATAAAACTAATTTTTACGGATTTTATCGTATTTTTGTACACCTTATGTCACACTGTGTATAGGAAAAAGACCCATACTAACAGATATTTATACGGTGAATCTCACCACCATCCATCACAGTTAACTACAGTGGGTAAATCCTTGTTTCAGAGAGTAAGCTTCAACATTTCATGCAAGTTTTGCACGATAACAAGCTTCGGAATCCGTGCCTACGTCGCAATGACCGAGGTAAAACGGCCACAGTCGAGCGTGTACCTGCAGATCTACCTTATGTCAGAGGAGTCACCGACAAGATTGGCTATATCTTGAAGCGGGCTTCTATAAGAACATTCTTCAAGCCGCCGAAGAAGATGACTCAGTTTTTACCATCTATCAAGTGTAACATCCCTCTACAAGGTGCAAGAGTGTACAAGCTAGATTGTGAACGTGGTCTCTCTTACATAGGGCAAACAAAAAGATCGATAAAAACCCGCGTAAAAGAACACATAGCTGATGTGAAGCATCGTCGTTCCAGGAAGTCTGCAGTCTGTAACCATGTTCTGGATCATCCCTACCGATTCCTACCAAGGATGATTCTAATTTCAATTGAAAAGATTATTAAAATTAAATCAAAAACCAAGTATACACGGTCGGTTTATTTTAAAATTAAATACAACTCATGTTAGTCGGTGATAATGTAGTTGTATAGTAATGTAAAGTAAGAATTTTTAAAATCGGTTCAGTAGTTTTAGAGTTTATTCATTACAGTATAGTTTAGAAAAACGCCTTTAATCTTAGTATTGAAATGTATTAATGCAATACTATCTCGTGAACAGTACTTTTGTAATAACTGTCAGGTTCCAGGTGGAATGACATTTTTGTTATTATTAAATCCTCTTTGTCATACAATAAATCTTTTCAACCGTTTCCTTCCTTAAACGTATACAATAAACATTTCGTACAAAAAATGTAAAACCGTCTCTCGCAGATTATTCCAATATATCCAGGTAGGTACGTCTTTTGAGTTTCAAAAAGCTTTTGAACTCGTTGAGTGTAAAACGAAAGCTTTCGTGCAATGGCGTACAAACGAAAGCCGACCCAAAATGGTTTAGCTCCCTAGTATATTGTGACAACAATGCTTTTCAGAATTTTCCAAACGTTTTTTTTTGCTTCGATCTCAGTTTTGGTTGTAATTCGTTTACCATTTTATTACAAAAATAATGTTCTGGTGTACTGTTTTTTTCTGAACAATTTTTCTACTTCACTGAAAATAACTCTACTTTAAATTATTCGTTTATAACGTAATTAATGTTGTTTTGGTAACTGATCAGTTAAAGGAGAAATTAT
Source organism: Luehdorfia chinensis (assembly GCA_019845155.1). Taxonomy (NCBI): domain Eukaryota; kingdom Metazoa; phylum Arthropoda; class Insecta; order Lepidoptera; family Papilionidae; genus Luehdorfia; species Luehdorfia chinensis. The sequence goes on from JAHVAK010000292.1 coordinate 326,496, forward strand.
TATTATAATTTAATTTGCTACATTCTATTCCTACGTTTAATTTTATTAAAGTGAAAACGTAATAGCGCTCTTCGTTCCATCCTCTGTGGTGCCCATCGGTGGTAGATCTAAGCCTTGGTTTGGTGGCACTTGCAGAATGGCATCTCGCCAAAAGCAGCAGTGTTACCAGGCCTGGGTTAATGCATCGGCGTATCGGGATTCAAAATCTAGCGATTTTAAGAAGAAGTACAACTCTGCCTCCAGGTCCTTCAAAAGAGTCATTGCTGCGGCAAAGTCTGAGCACATTGGCAGAATTGGTGAGAAACTAGTTCGTCTTCCTTCCGGAACACGTGCGTTCTGGTCCCTCGCCAAGGCTGTCCAAGGGAATTTCTGTCAGCCATCACTACCATCTCTGCACAGGGAGGATAACTCGCTGGCCCATGACGCAAAGGAGAAAGCCGATCTTCTAGGTTTTCTTTTTGCGTCCAACTCGACTCTCGATGACAGGGGGAACTCACCGCCGACCATCCCGTGCAATGAGTGCTCTATGCCGGACATCCGGTTTTTTCAGAGCTCAGTGCGCAAAGCACTCCTCTCCCTGGACATCCAAAAGTCGAGTGGGCCCGATGGAATTCCCCCTATTGTGTTGAGGATGTGTGCTCCAGAGTTGGCACCGGTCCTTACGCGTCTTTTCCAGTACTCCTACTCTCTAGGCGTCGTCCCGAAGGCATGGAAGACAGGCTTTTGTGCACCCGATCCCTAAGAAAGGCGACCGCTCAGATCCGTCCAACTACAGACCGATCGCCATCACCTCCTTGTTCTCCAAAATAATGGAATCCATTATAAACTGCCAGCTCCTGAGGTACCTAGAGGAGCACCAGTTGATTAGTGACCGCCAGTACGACTTCCGTCGGGGTCGCTCAGCTGGTGATCTTCTAGTGTACCTCACTCATCGATGGGCGGAGGCAGTAGAGAGCAAGGGGGAGGCCCTGGCAGTTAGTTTGGACATAGCGAAAGCCTTTGATCGGGTCTGGCACAAAGCGCTCCTCTCGAAGCTTCCTTCATATGGGCTTCCCGAGAAATTGTGCAATTGGGTCACTAGTTTTCTCACAGACCGGAGCATCAAGGTCTTAGTTGACGGTGCATGCTCGGAATCTAAGTCTGTGAACGCTGGTGTCCCACAAGGCTGTGTGCTATCGCCAACCCTGTTTCTTCTGCATATCAATGATATGTTACAGATTAGTAACATTCATTGCTATGCAGATGACAGTACTGGTGATGCCTTATACACAGGCCGTACCAATATTTCTCGGGAACACGTCGACGAGCACCGGAACAAACTTGTGTCTGAAGTCGAGATTTTGTTAGACAAAATCTCGGACTGGGGCCGACTAAATTTTTGCGCGTTTACCGCAAAAAAGAAACCCTTCGTCGTATCACCTCATTTCGAGAGCACTCCCCTTGTTGACAGTACTTCATGCCGGCCCACCGCTTGCAACTTTATAAGGCGCAGGTTCGGCCGCACATGGAGTACTGTTCTCATCTCTGGGCGGGGGCACCCCAGTGTCAGCTCCTTCCATTTGACCGCATTCAGCGAAGAGCGGCTCGAATTGTCGACGACCATGTCCTATCTGATCGGCTTGATCCCCTGGCTTTGCGAAGAGATGTTGCATCTCTTTGCATTTTTTACAAGATCTACCATGGGGAGTGTTCCGGGAATTGTTCGGATTAATTCCAGCCGCTGAATTCCACCATTGCACCTTACGGCATAACCTCAAATTCCATCGTCACCACCTTGATGGTTGGCATTCCACCAAAGTGCGTTTTTCGCGGAATTTTCTGCCACGCACTTGCACTTTATGGAATGTTCTGCCGTCAGCGGTTTTTCCGGACCGATACGACTTAGGGACCTTCAAGAAAAGAGCCTATTCCTTTCTCAAAGGCCGGCAACGCATCTGCTATTCCTCTGGTATTGCAGGTGTTCATGGGCGGCGGTGATCACTTACCATCACGTGAGCCACCTGCTCGTTTGCCTCCTATTCTATAAAAAAAAAAGTCCCGGTGCTTGGTACACCGAGAAGGGAATTTATAAACCACATCTGTTCATTTTTATTAAGAAGTGGATGCGGTAAGATCATTGTTTCCGCTACGTAATGTACCAAGATAACTCATAGATTAATTTAAAAAAATAATTATCAATTCTGTTCCCACGTTGTTCTTCGCTTACTTAAGTAAGCACACATAAATACATACATGCATACATAAGATCACGACTGTATCCCTTAGGGGGTAGTCAGAGACTGGGCACTCACTGCAAAAGTAGATGACTGCCACAATCCACGTTTCACCAAAACAATATAATGCACTTGGTGTGATAGGTGGTGAGCCCATCGCCACCATGCGCTGTTGGGTGCACAGTGCAGTTTTATTCCTTACTCGCCTTTTACGAGATCCATTGGATGAGATGGAGTGGTAGTATTCTTTTAACAAGCCGCCACCACACGGCACAAGTAAGTAAGAAGGAAAGAAATAACTTTATTCTTTGCCACGCTCAATACAACAACATACAAATAAACAATTAACGATAAAAAGTTTAAGACGAACATTTTCTCATTTTCTTGTAATGAGACAGTAACGGCCATGGTTTTCTTACCACGGCAGAGTTGAGGTTTAAGTTGCTGTTTACTATTTCATTACGTTTTAACAAATTTTTAAAACTGTTGTAAATAATGGAAGCTGTAATTCAATATTATGCCTGTGATATCATCAGCTGGATATGTTTAGTAAATTTAATTTTCCTTCCGAATCTGCGTTAAGGCTAAGGTTAATTTATTTTATAATATTAGGTTTGAAAATTTAGGAACAATATGGCAATATTTGGAAATACTTGTGTGAAAATTTAGAATACGTAATTGATAATTTACTAACGACAACAAAGAAAGCAACACATTTATTCACGGTCTAATTACAATTTATACAAAAAACAAGAAAATAAAAATGGAACTACACAGAACATAAAATAATATTACAAAAGTGAAAAAGTTATATAAAATTGATCTGTGTAGCAGCATAATACCGTGAAATGGACAGGACTCAGTAAAAATCGAGATACAGAGACATAAATTGCTCTGATCCCGACACTGGTTTTCAGTCCTGCCCGAACTCCGAGGCAACTCGGACGGCTGCATCAGTGCACTTACAATAATACGATGCAATAATGGAACTTAAATAATTTATGTTTTGACTTTTATTTATATAAACAGTGGATATCATTAGTCTAATGAAGGTAAGTAAAAATTAAAATTAATGTATTCCATCTAAATATTGATGTCAGTTTTTACATTCCCGTTTCTGTTTTAGGTTACCAATAGTTATAGCTACTCTGTAGTAGTGTGATGTGTGGAAATCTTTAAATATATGAGCTGTTTACCCGTGTTGGAAGAATTTAGAGTATAATGCCTTTGAATGCAGAATAAAAGGCGAACCTCTTCACACGTTGGCTAAACAATAAAGGTAAGAAAATATGGTCAGAATAAATAAATTTTTGTATGTACTGTATTTTATAAAGTAAAAATTAAAATATCTGCATAAATTATGGGATTAATAAGATTACTAACATATTGATATAATTTATTTACCAGTATTTTTTTGTTCCAAAAGCAAATACAATCTGTATTTGGTTTTAAACCCGCCAACTGTTTTCAGGTCACGGAGGGGAGGAGGGAGGTTGTTCCAACATTTGGTGGCATTATATTTGAAACTACCTCTGAAAGCGACCGACCGGTAGAAAGGATATACTAACTTGTAATTGGAAGATCTGGTATTATACTTCGTATTTCGATCTTTGGACCAGATCAACTTATTATATAAATATAAAGGCTCATGCGCACGCGGCGGTGTGTTAAAACAAGCGTGCACAGGCATTCTGTACCCGCTGTATTATTTGCCTAGTTCGAGATAATAGACGTGGGCCTATGAGAGAATCTGCGTAATTGAATTTTGAGAGCACGAGAGACTCGCAAAGATTTATACGTAAGGTAATATTCAGGTAATCACGAATACGATAAAGTACTTTCAACCTATAAAAGCAATTACATGCAATAACCATTACATGCTTCTCAAAACGAAGTTTGTCGTCCATTATTACCCCCAAATTTCTGACTTCCGAGACTCTTACAATCGGTTCGGTATTTATAATAATGGCTGGGTGACTTGTTGTGATCTTTTTTATTTGATTTGGCGATCCCAGAATCAGATATTGCGACTTTTTTGGATTAAGAACCAAGGCGTTACGCTCTGCCCACACAGATATCCGACCCATATCCAAGTTCAACTTTGCCACTGCCGCTTGAACATCACAAGGCTTGAACGAAATATATATCTGTAAGTCGTCAGCGTACATGTGGTACTTACAATTCTCTATATTTTTAATAATGTCTGCACTGTAAACAATGAAGAGTAAAGGACCTAAAATGGATCCTTGCGGTACTCCTCGGTCCACAAGTCGCTCACCGGAGATAGTTTTATCTTTTCCATTTAATTGTATTTCAACTCGCTGTGACCTGTTTTTAAAGTAACTGGCAAACCAATGGGTTGCGTTTCTACTTAATCCATAAAAATATAATTTTGATAGAAGTAATGGAATATTGAGGGTTTCGAACGCGCGCGAGAAATCAAGTAATGTCAAAATAGTACCCTCACCGTTTGCCTGTGCAGTCAGTATATCATCTACGACCTCTATAGGTGCAGTGGTAGTGCTGTGCTTCTTTCTGAAACCAGACTGCAGCTTAGGAAGGATGTTATTTGATTCAAGGTACTTTGTTAGCTGATTACATGCAAGCTTTTCAATTACTTTAGAAAGGCACGGAAGAATGCTAATAGGCCTAAGATCCGACATACAAACAGGGTTACTAATTTTAGGTATAGGTTTCACGATGGATTTTTTCCAGACATCCGGGTAGGTATTTGTCGCTTAAGATTTATTAATTATGTATGTTATTTCTGTAATAACGTCATTAGGTAATAACTTTAACATATCAAGAGAAATGCCATCGCACCCCACTGCATTAGACTGCAAAGAGTTAATAACTTTAACCACCTCAATTTCCGACACTTCTTTGAAATTAAAAGAGTTATCATTTGTGCCATTAAATTCAAAGAAAGTGAGAAGGGACAAAGAAACGTCATTTTTTCCAGGAATATTAAGAAAATGATTGTTTAAGGCATTAGGGTCATTAAAATGAGATGGTTGAGAAGTATCCTTACTTTTTATTTGAACTTGTTGTTTAATGTGCTTCCACATTATTTTAGGTTGATTTAATTTGGAGTTAACATAAAATTTGAAATAGGCAATCTTTTCTGCAACTATCGCTTTATTTACTATTGATTTTAGTTCCCTATAATAATCCTTATGTGGAGCAAGTTTTGTTTTCCGGGCTCTAACTTGGGCTTCATTGCGCGTCCTCATCATACATTTTATGTTATGCGTTATCCAGGGATAACATTTTTTTTTATATAGACAGTTTTAGGTGGTGCGTGAACATTAAAGATATCTAATACAGTTTTGTTAAGAGAATCAACCATATCGTTTATGTTATTTGATGACGCAAAGTGCCAGTTGATGTGTTTTAAATCTTTGTTGAAAAGGTTTATGTCCATATCTCTTAAAGGTCTATACGTGACGCTCTTAGGCTGAAACCTAGGCTTGGGAATATTAAGTTCACATACAATAAAAGCATGGCTACTGAGGTCACTGATATAGTCCACTCTTATGTATGACACAGATGCGTCGGAGCATATAACGTCTAAGAGTGTCTCACTATGTTCAGTGAAATGTGTTGGTTCCTCAACATATTGCACGAGGTTAAACAACGTGGCCTAGTATTTAGTTTTTATTTAAAAAAGGAAAAAGGTGTAGTAATTCATCGAATATTATAGTAAGAAACGGATCATAACCATAAATTCATTGAAATAAGCAATTCATTGACGGATTAATGATAAATGTTTATGTTATAAAAAAATTCAAACGTCAAATTCAAAAAATCTTTCATAAATTTTTACTTGTTGTCTCTGTGTTTTTAATCCAATTCACGTTCCGTATGCAAAGCCAAATTGATTCCATTTGGCTTCTAGCATTGTTGGATATAACAAAAACTGTGGTATATTAAGTAAAAGTTTCATAGATGAAGAAACTATTATAACTCATTTCTTAGGGCGGATTTCACCGTTGAAACTTACCGCGATCAGTTCAAGCTAAACGAAGTTTAAGCGTTTAACTGAGTTCAATGCTACTGTTTGGATTTCATCAACATCAAATGAGCGCAGTCAATGCTAAACGCGGTTCAAATTCCGAACGCCCTATTTTCGACGTTCAGTTCTTTAAACGCGTTAAGAGAGCTGTCATTGTCAATTGCACAACTATGTAAACGCAAAAAATATTTTTAATTCGTATTATTTATTGTTTGCATACCTATGTAACCTATGCATAAAAACAACCTGTTTGATGTCGCAAAATACGAAATAAATCGTCTTTTTGTTAGATTGTGACGATATTTCATGTAAACTTCGTTTGTCTAAACGTGATCAAAATGGATTCGGTGAAAACGGTTTGACGAAAACCGAGATCAAATGATACATTTGAACTCAGTTAAGTAAAATGCTGGCAATTAAAGCGCGCGAATTAATATAACGAGGTTGCGTTTTCTATGGTAGTGAAAAGAACTGAAAACTTTCCATTAGTCTTCAAGAGAGAGGATTCGCGTTTATCTTGATACTTTATGAATATGGGTAATTTGAATGAACTTGTTACGAATGCTTTTTTTACATGATATGGGGCAAACGAGCAAGCGGCTCACCTGATGGTAAGTGATCACCGCCGGCCATGAACATCCGCAATACCAGAGGAATTCCGGGTGCGTTGCCGGCTCTACATCCTTTCAATGAAGAGATGTCAAACATCCGGAAATAAATCCCAGAAAAAATCCTCAATAGTCAATAGCGTAATCACTGGGCATATATGACTAAAGAACTGATGTCTCAGGGTGACGGGCGCATTGTGGTGTCACACAGAAATTTTGTGGGTGACACAGCATTTGTTGCAATTAACATCAGGTGAACGTTTTGCTCGTTTCGCCACCTAATAAAATAAAATAAAAATAGCCCACCGACACAAGCTTCCACCGGTTTTTGAGAAGGCTGTCGTTGCTACACAAAGAAGTTATTTTCCAAATTTCCCACCTAGGCAGATTCCTGCATAGAAATCCTCCTAATCCAGCAGTAACTTTTTTACTTAAATTAAAATAATATGTCGAGACAGAAAATATTCATGACAATCATTTTAATAATAATTTGCCGTGTGATAGCGGCTTAAGAGAATCTACCACTCTATCTCATCCCGTGGGTGTCGTAAAAGTCGACAGAGGGAAAATTAAAACCAGCAGCTTCTTCCTGGAACATCTGAATAAATAAACTGCGGTTGTCAACCCGCCTGCAAAGCGTGGCAACTATGGCAAAATTCCCCTCAAAATGAGAGCTACACACTTTTGTAGTAATCTATGGGGCAGGCCTATATCACGCAGTGGACTAGTGATAGGCTTAAATGAAAAAAAAAATGATTTTAATAATGCTAAAAACCTAAAATATATACGTTTCATTGAACTGATCTTGGTGAATCACTTACACAGCAAAAAACGATAAACGCGTTTTTAAGTGCTAAGATAATAAAGATTCAAGTGTCGTGAACGTAATAGGATATTTGAACAAGAATTCCTAATAGCTTCCAGGCAAGTATTTCACGTTATCCGAGGCAAATAGAGGCAAGGTTATGTAGTGTGTGTTATATATATTTTATTTAATGTGACGAGACAATCAAAACGTTTACCTGATAGTAAGCGTAACGTCTGCCCATAACAGATGCTGTATCAGCCAGAATATTTCTGTGTGTTTCGTCACCATGAGACATCAGTTGAGTCTCATGTGCCCAATGATTACACTAGCTCTCAGTGCCCTTCAGTACAAAGTAATGTTTGCACACTACTGCTTTATGGCAGAATAACTGGCCCTGGGGTGGTACCTACTTTAATAAATACGTAATTAGTATGAATCCTGCCTTCGTCGTCGTCGTTTCAGCCTATCAATAGTCCACTGCTGAACATAGGCCTCCCCCATAGATTGCCACAAAAGTTTGTAGCTCTTTTTGGGGGGATTTTGCCATAGTTGCACGCTTGGCAGACGGGTTGGCAACCGCAGTTTATTTATTTAGATGTTTCAGCAAGATGCTGCTGCCCATCTCCTGGTTTTCATTTTCCCTCTGTCGACTTTTACGACACCCACGGGATGAGATGGGGTGGTAGATTCTCTTAGGCCGCTACCACACGGCCTATCCTGCCTTATGTAAAAAAAAACATGATAGCTGTTAATTTGTAATTGGCCGGTTTTCGAACTTTTATATCAGAAGGCAAAACTGTATTGGATGAGCAACTTCACAAAAATGTTCTCTTTGTTCTAATTTTTGAATGCATCATATTTTTTTAAGTTTTTATCATTATTACTTATTAGGTGTAATAAAGGAAAGAAAGTTAATTTACTAACTCGTAGTGTTCTCGACTTCAGTGGTATGTATTACCTAGGGGTAGGGTTGTGGTAGAAGGTACCTGGTGGCGGCTTCCGGTTGCGGTATTGGTTTATTTGTGCACGCTGTTCAGGGAGAGCGGGCGATGCTCTTCAAAAACTAGGTAATACAAACCATTTTAAATTTTGCATGCGGATCTTAGCAAATTTTCTTTCTTTCCTTTATTATAATGGATTTCCGCAAAGTAACGCCTGGTTCTATTAACTATTAGGTGTAAGTCAAATATGGTTTTCTGTACACCTAGTAGAGAAATCCTTACTTATCCATCCTGTACTTCGGTTTGTATTTTAAGTATTTTGCTAGCGTGCTAAAGGCGTAATGGAGTAACTTTATTAAACGCAATAAACTTAATATGTTTTTAAACGTACTTAATAAATATTCATATTTAATTTTTCAAATTCAAGGTACATATAAGTGTTTTGTAGTAATCTATGGAGTAAGCTGCAATGATGATTATGATTGAGTGTTCTTGATTCACTCAAAAAAGTAGAAGTCTTCTCTCTTCTTTCTGATTTCACAAGGCGTAGAAAATTTTTTTCAGACATCAAATATGTAAAATAAGATTCTATAGTGATAAACTAATACCTGAACCTAAAACACAGCAAATGAAAAATTATTTTGTCTAACAAATAATTTTATACAAAGTACAATAGTTAAACAATATCAACAAAAGATGGCGTTGTGCAAATTATGTAATTTTCTGAATTGCGTTATCCGCCATTGAATGACGTTACGTTTTTAGATTAAAATGTTGGCACGCGTTGAATACACGGATTTTGTGTTAAGCAAACTATCGAATTCTGAATTGATTGATTGAAATCTAAACTTTGTGCAATTTTCGTCGTAGTATATGTTTGATCCAAATTTATTTATTTATGACTCCTTATACATCGAGGAGCCGTGGTAGTTCAGGGGCTAGGCGCTCGCTTTAAATATCATGGTACGCGAGTGACTAGTAATAATAAACTATACGTTATATTAGATACAACATAAAGAAAAACATTTGCGAATTGACTATTATTATTAGTATTTATCGATTTATATTCTTATTATTATATTCTATTCTCAAATGACTAGTCTAGTAAAATAGAGTATCTACGGGGACATTATAAATTGTTATTACTGTATCTTATTACATGTCATGCTATCCTTGTAAATTCACTCAGAAAATAAGAGAACAAATAAATTTTCTCTAGCGATTGAGCGCGAGCAACGCTCGTATCAGTGGTGCTTTGTTGAGCAAGTTAATCCGTCTGTGCGTCACCACCAGCAACTGCGGTCGGCATCGTCGCCACACGTACACGTATATTAGGAACTCATAAGCCCACAACACGCAAAATTGAAATCCGCAGTCATCCCGCACATATATATATATCCACGTTTTGCAACACGAGTGTTCTGATATGTGTTCCCTTCACCGGGGAGAACAGGGTATAACAGTACTTGAAATTGCAAGTTCCAAATTTCAGTTGTGCCAGCACCGGGGATTGAACCCATGTCAATCGTGTACGATGTAATTTGAGGCGAGCACTTGGTCGCATACCTATTACATATTACGATACTTTTAGTTCAAATTTGAGTTAGCATTGCAATTAAGTGAAATGTGATTGAAATCAGAACAGTACCCGCTAGGGAACGCAAGATTTAAGTCTCGAAGGTACCTTTTCGAAATTGACAGCAACATCTGAATGAATTGAAAACTAACTGAGACGACATTTGCAATTTTTTGATTCTTTGTTAGTAAAAGAATATTGTGGTTACGTTCCCCCCATTTTTGGATCTGTTTTTACTACGGAACCATAAAAATGTTTGATTAAATTAGGTTTGATTTTCTCCTGTCCATCGGTCCATACGACACATCCGTTTTGCTTGGAGATTATCGGGACTACAAAGTTGAAACTTTGAGAGAAGATGTATTTTTATCAACCACTATACAATGGTGTAGTGAAATTACGAAAATATGATAGGGTTGGCACACCATCCATTTAACAGAAAAATAGAGATATACTGTGAACTAAAAATTTAACGTTGTTCCCTATTACCGAAATCTTATTAGTACTAGCGTAGTCAGACACACACTTTATTACGCCGGTTATTTTATTTACATGGGAAAATGCCTCTCGCATGTGGCATTTTGTTTTCAGTGAAATAAATGTGTTTACTTTCAGGTCTTACGTTTATCCTGTTATCGCATCTAGTAGCATTACAAAGTAACAACAAAAATAATGAGAATGGGTACTAAAATACCTCGTATAAAAAGAGTATTTAATGATATAAATATACGTATAATCAAAATTAAAAGAAAGTTTTCAGAGTGAGAGACAAAAAGGTTTTGTGGAAAATATAATAAAAAAGTTATTCGTCATAATCGTAAGTAATCTTATGTGAAGCTAATAAGAAGATAAAATATCACAAGATTCTTTCAAGACAATGGGATTACTAGGAATAATTGCCCCCTACTGACGAATACACAAGATCTCAACAAAGTATGATAATAGAAACTTTTTCAGACCTATCCATCAGAGGAATTCTCTCACGAGACACAAGGTCATATCTAAAATAACGGAAGTATCTAGTACAATTTCATTTATTTTTTAGTACTACATATATGAAATATGAAGTAATAGTGTTTTCGAATTCGTACAGTAAATTGAAATATATTTCGTTTCTTTTTAATGCTTTTTTTAAATGAAACTAATTTTACGGATTTTATCGCGTTTAATTTTTTTTACTACGAGTATTTATAACCCGACGTTTCGAGTGCTTTACAGCACCCATGGTCACGGGCGGACTAAAGTGACAGATGTTCTGATGCCATAGGTAACCTGGAGTACTGGGCACTTCAAATTGCACTCTTTCAATACTTTCGAGATTTTTCTGACCGTGTGGGAACCGACTAAAGTTGATGAAAAAGTCAATCTAAAAAATTAAGAATTTAAAAAATATTGTGTAAACACGCAGAGCCCTATCTCGATAACTCTACGATCAACGTACGACGTTCTTCTTATAAATGACGTGTTAAGAGCCGTGCTTTCCACACCGCGGTGCCTCGAGCACCGACACGCTCTTTATTAATTTTTTTTTTTTAGGACTGATGGTCACTGTTAGCCCGAAGGCTTTTACAGCTTCGCCGGATTGAAAGGTGGCATAGCGCTGAGGGCGCTTAGCCGAAACCTTTATTTATGGATGACTGGCGCAAGGGCCCCCGAGGGGGGACCTCGGCTTGGACCGTCATCCTGTTCGCGAGAGTAACAGACTCGAGGGTGCCCAAGGGGGCCGGCCTCGGCTCGGTCAGTTACTGTCTTTATTAATTACAATACAACGACGAAATTGTTGTGGTGATATGATATGAAATGAGATATAATTATCGTTACTTCTACTTATCCTTAGTTAGAATGTTTTATCAAATTACATTTGATTACAATTAATTTTCGTAATGAACATATATTCATTATTTTCATAATTAATAATTTTTAAGGTAATAATTTTTGTAAAGGAATCTTTTTCGGTAAAAGATTCCTTTACAAAAATTATTATGAAGACATACGAAGTCAAGCATAAATTTTAAGGTAACGATATTTATTATTATTAAATCTATATATAATTACATATCTATATTACATAAGGTTTATTTAGAAATATATATTTTAATGATCATTATTATTTTTATAATCTTTATTCACTGAGCAATCAAAGTAGAAAAGTAAAGTTTTATCTTACCAAATACAAATATTATGCTTATCATGTTTTCTTTAGATTTTGGTTTTACAGAATAATATCATCAATAATAATTTTAACGTAAGGAGCAAACTTTTTGTAAAGAAGAGCGCGAAAAGCTACAGTATTATACATAAAGGTCAAAAATAAAATAAAATCGTCTTCAGTAAACACGACATTTACAGTTTACGAGTTTCCGCTGGGAAATAAAACTGGTTTATTGCCGCAGGGTAAAACCACTGAATTGATGTCAGCTAATTTTAACGGATCACTTTTGATCGTATTATGAACTGCTAGTTGACTACGTAATATTTATGCGTATGTTTTTTTTTGCAAAATAGTACTACTACCTAATTTTTCTGAAACTAAGAAAAATATTTGTGGCTAGAACAGTTGTACGAATGTTGTACTACAGTCTCTTCGGCGATACAAGATTGACGGTAGGGATAAACAATTGCTTGTACTTGTGCTTGTTCAAGTATTTGCTCTGTAAAGAACTAGAGTAAGAAAATCTAAGACATGTGGTTTACACTGTCCCTGTTTATACCCATACCCTAACTTTTATCGTTGGTCCTAAGTTTCAATCCCAGTTGGCGCAAAGAAGATTGTTTTTTTGGTTCTGTTGTTGTATTGTGTTTTTTTTATTGGAGAAAGTGACGAGATGAGCAAAACGCTCAACTTTGATGGATTATTAAATAGAAATCCTACCACCAGTAGGGCTGCAGTATTATCTCGTAAATTTGATACTTCATCCGTACCTTCTTATCTTGTCGATTTAGCGATATATCGATTAATATACATTGGATAGAATCTGTTCTTGCGGTCATACTTACGGAACTGAAATCAAACATGACATTTTCTGATTATTAACCAAATACAGAAGCGAAGTATTTTAATTACTTTTTAATTTCATCACACTTCTGTTTTAATCCACTTACAATATATTCATTGTTTATTCACACTTTTCTCACACTTTATAAAGATTTAACTCCATTTATTTATGAGATCATAATTACGCAAGTACATTGACGTAAATTTCTGAGAAGGAAGCTATTTTATAGGGTGAGAGGAGTCCTATCAATTACGCAAAACATAGTCGCAGTGTTGCGTAATTGATAGCTTTAAGCTTTATTTTACTTAATCGTCAATAACTGCTTAAGAAGAGTACTAAAATAAATGAAAGTCCCATCTAACCTTATTATTCTAAGGACTTAATTAATTCAAATAGAGAAATACTTATGTAGAAGGTTATAATATCTAATATTTCTCTGCTATGCATCAAAAAGTAATGTGCTGATTAAAGATAGAATTAATTTCTGGTAAGCACTCTTGTGTTTTTACATCGAGAAACATTTGGTCTCCAAGATTAGGAGCGATCAATACAGTTGAATGGTGCAATAACAGAAATGTTTGGTACGTTGGTAAGAGTTATATATATCTTAAAAGCTAAATATCGCAGACATAAGGTAGTAAAGAAGAACTGTACTAGGAAAATGGGGCGCAGAAGGACTACTGGGACTAGTACAGCTGTCCACGGTACACATAATCTACGAATACAATATGCAAAAATATTAACGAAAGTTACAGAATCTTTTTTTTTTGTTCACAGTTTGTACAAATTTTCCTGCAATATTGTCAAAAAACCAGGAGACAACGTTCCAAATTCTGATGAAGAAGTTGTCGGCTCGGTTGGCGCTGTGGCTAAGCACTTGGCCTCTGCACCACGGGTCGCAGTTTCGATTCTCGCACGGGACAAATATTTGTATAGCCTACACATAGCTGTTCTGGTTTTGAGTGTTTGTGGGTGTGAATTTTTGTCTAAACGGCACCCACGACACTGCAGAAATCCTAGTGTGGGGTTTAAAACAAAGGTCAACGAATATAGTGCAATTTGGCCTTGTTATATTCAAATAGTGTGAAACCAATCTAAGAGGAAACCCTTAATAACGCCCAACTTGACGTATATTACGAGCTACCGAACACCGGTTACCTCAGATTTGTTCTATTCATATTAAATTTCTCCAGGTTACAATTATCTTCGTGTAATTTCTAGAGATTACATTTTTCGGATACATTACATTTCTGATTTTTTAGCATTGAATTACCTACCTTACATTACATTTCATAATTATATATAAAGAAAAATCACTGTATCTTTATAAAATACGAGCATACATAGTGTAGGTATTTTTGTAATTATCTATAAATACCTAATACAAATGATACGTTGTTCTCAAAAAATTGGGTGTTCTGACATGGCAGTGCGACGTTCTAAAGACGTAATCAATAAGTCATTTAGACACAATGTGTAATTAATATATGTACCTATAGACAAAAGTTATCCAGAAGGGCAGCCGCATTCATTTGAGCAAACCTTAGAACCTTAGACGTACCTACCTTAGAACTAATCAACCGGCTTTGCATGGCAACTACGACAGTTACATCTCATGTAACGACGCATAGACAGTGGAGTTGAAGTAGTGTACGCTTCAGCTATCATTATCATCATCAGAGTCCTGAGCCTGGTAATGTTTTATATCACATATATATTATATATATAGTGGACTAAGAAAAGTATTATATATACTAGAGTGTATATATAAAGAATACGGCCAACATTGCATATGTGCGCTCCACCGAGTTCGCTACTCCCCTACAACGTAGCGGACCTGGTCTGTGACTCCGCCGCCGACCACACTTCAGCCGCTGAGGGTAGGGGCGCAACGTAATTCCGTTACTTCTCTCCCTCCGTGGCCCCACCACTGCCGCATCAACGCTGCGGCAAGGTTGCTAATAATGAGCGCGTCAAATTAAGCCATTTCTTAAAGTTCTACGGTATATTTAATACATAGGAAAGACAATCGTGGTTCGTCCGTTGTAAAGTTGTGGATTGCATTATTTTAATAAATTGAATTCTAGTACTTCTTATGTGAGCTTTGCTCCTCATATCAGCTTTGAGTGAATCCATTTGGATTCATTCCAAGTCGCCTACACTTAAATAATATGTGCAATTTTTCTTACAATACATTCGTAATGGGGTTCTTAGCGTTTACTATTCCTGTAAAGAATGCTCATGGAGTTTCACTATGTTAAGCTTCTATTTTCTTGTGTAAGCTCTTTGATAGTGGTGTAATATTCTCCAAAGTTATATGTGGGTATTTTTCTTTTATAATTTAATATTTAATGTCATGATAGCATATATCCGTGTGATGAAGTGTAGTTATGAGAATATAAGTATTTGCCATCTCTTTATCTTACAGGTATCGTAAAATACGCTGGGCGTTTGTCACGCCCTCGAATACATAGCAGAATATACTTTTCAAAAATACTGAAACTGTTAAATCTAAAATTAAAATAATCTAGATTGAACCGAGTGAACACGGCTACAGTCGAGCGTGTACCTACAGTTCTGCCATATATCAGAGTCGTCACGGACAAGATTGGCTATATCTTGAAGCGGGCTTCCATAGGAACATTTTTCAAGTCCCCGAAGAAAATAAGTCAGTTTGTACCATCTGTCAACTGTAACATTCCTGTTTTTAAATGAATCTCTTTTATCGAAGATTTGCCTGGAAGAGATCGCTGTTCAGCGATAAGGCCACCTATATTACAAATGTAGTCACCATTTTAATATATTTTTCTTTAATTTATGCAATTATGAGTATAAATAAAAAAATAGTATAGATAATGGTCTCTCTTACATAGGTAAAACAAAAAGATCCATAAAATCCGCGAAAAAGATAATATTCTGGGCCGAACGTTGTTTTTGGTTTACATTAATGACCTATGCCAACTGCAGCTACTTATGGGAAAAGAGTTACTTTCACTAATGATATTGCTCTCTTTTTCGTTGATGATTCTTGGGAGAATGTCTTCAAAGCCACTCAAATAGGTTTTAAAAATAATAAAAGTCTGTGATTGTCTTCCTGGAAATGTGTTAACACTAAACCAAATATATGGCATTTGTTCATAGGACCAACCTTCTACCACCACCATCCACAGCCATCACAGTACACGCGTATGTTCCTGAGACTTCCCGAATGTTACTGTCCGATACTTGAAAGGACTGATAAAATCAAATATATAGGGGTTTTCATTGAACAAACTTTAACTTTTAAATCGCGCTTTGACATTCGTGTAATCCGGCTACTAATTCTCATTTACATTTGATCGTCGTGTTATCAAAATGGTCTACTTCGCTTTATATCAATTCTTAATTGAATATTGTATAATATCATGGGGTGAAGTTGCCAAAACTCACCTTATTGAAGTTAAAAGAGCAGAGCGCGCCATTCTCAAAGCAGGTGCTGTTTTTCCTTTCAGTTTTCCTAAAGTCGAGCTGTACAGTGTCGGATGTACTAACGGTTAGACAAAGTTTCATATTTCATACCGTTCTTAAACAACATTCGCAATTGCATTACGACCAAGAGCTGCTTAAAAATAAACGCCGAAAGGATAAGATGTGCACAACCCAAACTTTCAACTCAAAGCTTTCTCATAACGTCTTCTAGTTCATGGAGCTATTCCTATATAACAAACTAAGTTGTATCTTAATTATATCCCAACAATTAATTTAGTTGTAAAGCAGCACTGTCAAATTTCTTAAAACCCTAAACTACTAAGAAACAGAAAATCTTTTGTTAACCTACTTGGAATATTCTTACTCAACCCAATCTTAATGATACCCAATAACTGTGTAGCAACATCTATGTCGCCACATGAGAAGCTCAAGAAATATTTCATACATTCCATAATCGCGCTATAAAAGATTTCTGAGATGCGAAACATTTAAATATTACTAGTTGGTGGATACGTCCTCCCCCGACCCTTTTCCTTGGCAATATCATCTGCCAAAATGGCGACCCCGACGTGATGAACATCCCGCAGCCAGCTTCTCTGAACCACAGCAACAAAATCATCGGCAGCCCCCGCAGTCACAGCACTAGACTATTGTCGGAACAACGCGTGCTTCTTCGTCTCTCAGCCACTGAGTATCATCAACGGGCGGCCCCTCTCCTCAGGCTGACTCCTGCGGCATCAACACTTGAAATATTCACATACGTCCATAATCGCGATATGGAAGTTTTCTGAGATGCGAACTATATATACAACATCTAAATATTACTAGTTGGAGGAGACGTCCACCCCCGATCAGACCACTCGATCTGGAGCCATGAGTAGCTACCCTTTTCTTTGGCAATATCATCCGCCAAAACTGCACACTGCCAACTAAATGCATACTGACACTAAAGCTTATATACCCTCATTCTCTACTGGCAAACCTTTACCATACACATGCATCCACATACACAAATAAACATTCACCCATACTCATACACACACATTGGTTGTTTTGCATTTTTGCTTCTCTGCTTTGTTTCAGAATTTTTGTTTTGTTTTTGTTATTTTTAATCAGTATTAATTAGTTTTTCTTCTTTCAACTTGTATCATTATGATCATCTAACATCTTAAATGCCTGATCATCTAAAATAAGAGTCTAAAAATGTAGTCATACAGTCTCTTACAACGCCGTATCCTTAATTATCGTGAGTGTATTACGATAGGAGAGTAAATTTATCGTGAACTAGCCAGTAAGTTGTGACGAGACAAATAAAATGACTTTATTATTATTATTCCATACCTTTAAAATAAACTTTTTTGTAATGATTTGTTATAGTTGCGCAAATACTAGACATTTAATAAAACTATCATAAAACTATATAATATATAGTAATACATTAATAAAATCGATAAAAATACATATTATAGAATCTATAAATATAATTAACAAAACATTGCAACTTGTGTTGCTTGTCGATGGGAATGTTTTCTATAACCCTCCTTTTTTCAAAGTTAAAGTCAAGTCAATACTTAACTTCCTACGAAAACAATTACAATTTGTATGTAAAACTTTGCCGTCTGGTAGGTGTATGTGTGTGTTGTCCACGATTCTCGAAATTCTGTTTTCTTCCTATTTGGGGCTTATCAGCTTCGTATTTCTTAAGCTTTTTATTAATCAGTCGTGTGGTGGCGGCTCGTTAAAAGAATACAACCACTCCATCACATCCAATAGATCTCGTAAAAGGCGAGTAAGGAAATAAACTGCACTGCGCACCCAACAGCGCATGGTGGCGATGGGCTCATCACCTATCACACCAAGTGCATTATATTGTTTTGGTGAAACGTGGATTGTGGCAGTCATTTGTTCTTGCAGTGAGTGCCCAGTCTCTGACTACCCCTTATGGGTCATGGTCGTGATCTTATGTATGTATGTTTTATTAATTGCAATTAAATAAAGCAATGCGTTAGTATGCGTTTTTATTCACGTTTTTTTATATTTATAATTTATATTGAGTTTGTTTCAGTGCTCAAGCAGAAAATATATTCGTCAATACTCGTATTAATAGTACTACAATTGTAACGTGTACCCAATTAATTGTTGGGATATAATTAAGATACAACTTAGTTTGTTATATAGGAATAGCTCCATGAACTAGAAGACGTTATGAGAAAGCTTTGAGTTGAAAGTTTGGGTTGTGCACATCTTATCCTTTCGGCGTTTATTTTTAAGCAGCTCTTGGTCGTAATGCAATTGCGAATGTTGTTTAAGAACGGTATGAAATATGAAACTTTGTCTAACCGTTGGTACATCCGACACTGTACAGCTCGACTTTAGGAAAACTGAAAGGAAAAACAGCACCTGCTTTGAGAATGGCGCGCTCTGCTCTTTTAACTTCAATAAGGTGAGTTTTGGCAACTTCACCCCATGATATTATACAATAGTCAATTAAGAATTGATATAAAGCGAAGTAGACCATTTTGATAACACGACGATCAAATGTAAATGAGAATTGGTAGCCGGATTACATGAATGTCAAAGCGCGATTTAAAAGTTAAAGTTTGTTCAATGAAAACCCCTATATATTTGATTTTATCAGTCCTTTCAAGTATCGGACAGTAACATTCGGGAAGTCTCAGGAACATACGCGTGTACTGTGATGGCTGTGGATGGTGGTGGTAGAAGGTTGGTCCTATGAACAAATGCCATATATTTGGTTTATTTCCAGGAAGCCAATCACAGACTTTTATTATTTTTAAAACCTATTTGAGTGGCTTTGAAGAGATTCTCCCAGAAAGTGTACCGTATGCCGTGTTTTGTGGCAATCTATGGTGGGAAGCTAATGTTCAGCAGTGAACTATGATATGCTTAAATAATGATGATGAAGTAACATATTGGAGGCTCAAGATGCAGTTACAGGTACTGTGCTTATCTTATTAGACTATTCAGGGCATATAATACGATAAATACGACGTAACTTTTGTCCAAAATGGCGTTTCAAGGATTTTACCCCAAAACGGTAAAATGATTGAACAGCCTATGGACAAACATAACAAGTCATAGTTCCTAATGAAAATGGTCCAGAGTGCGTGTCATCTCTATAGCAGGTTACGAAAGGCATACCCCCGGGATCGATTTTGAGCCCTGTGCTCTTTGCATTGTATAAATTATAGGACGCTCTCATATTGTCGAAACTTATGCTGATATATCTTATTCAACGGATCCAAAACGCATGTGCGAAGTTCTGTTGCGATGTGCCGCCAAGAGATTATATAAGCTCATTCCTCAATACAACGTAGTGGTAATAAGCTCAACGCGGGACTTCTTTTTCATTTTCTTTTTATCATTTTGCACATATACTCGTATTAAGTACTTATTAGAGATATACTTTAACATTGTTCATGTTCATGCTACATTGCAGAAATTTAGACTAATTTATAGAATAGAATATAATAATTTTTATTCAATTTCAATTATTACATAATACTCATTGAAAGTATTTTTTTTATACTACACTGGTTCTCTAAAAACGTCTGTTCTGGGAAGAACCAGCAAGAAACCCAGCGGATTTTTTTTTTTAATTTGATTATTTAAAAAAATGTTCAATTACACCATTGTTATAAATATGTAGAAATAGCTTTGCAGCGATCACCTCATTCCCAGGGACGATCGTCACCCATGTTTAATATTATAGTAACCCTTTTTAAAAAGTCTTTGGTTAATTAAAAAAAAAAATGGTTGTATAAAGTGACGAAACGAGCAAACCCTGTTCACCTGATGGTAAGTGCAACGTCCGCTCACAACAAATGCTGTGTCACCCAGAATATTTCTGTGTGACACCATACTTCGCCCGTCACCCTGAGACATCAGTTATTAAGTCTCAAATGCCCAGTGATTAAGCTAGCTCACAGTGCCCTTCAAACCGAAACACAGTAATGCTTGCACACTACTGCTTCACGGCAGAATAACTTGCCCTGGGACTCCTGCATAGAATCCTACCACTAGTTATGAATACCTGTACTATGTATCATGTGTGTAGTGTTTCTAACACTATGTCTACATGTCTCTGTCTTCTAGAAAAAAAATGTCATATTTTAAATATACCTAAATACGTTCCAATACCTTACACTTTTTTTTTAATTAAAAAAAGCTATGCAATATTTATGTAACTCACAATACCTGTGTACATTTTCAATTAATGTGCAAAGACATTTCGGTTGGGTAGATATAGATCTTTGTAACGTATTTCAACCGACAAACTGCGGTAGTTAGATCGCTTTGTACTGGTTTGAAGTTGAGATAGCTACCGTAATTACTGACTCCGTGATCAACCCACCTTAATATCGCTTGAGTCGCGTAACGCCTCAAAGATTACGGTTTCTATTTTCTATCACATGGAGCTGATGTCCGTTTGTTTCAAAGTAAAGTTTTAATAATTTCATTAATGAATATAATTTTTCTAGATGATGATGATGATGATGATGATGATGTTCTCCTAGCCGATTTCGACCACGGCGACAACTTCCGAATACGACGTCGAGAGCCATCAACAGCGCAGGAGATATTATAGTGCCACAAGTGTACGCGCAAACACGAAGGCACTCACTCGTCCCAACCTACCCGCGCCCGATGTAACGCTGATGCGATAAGATCGGAGAAAGGCTAGGATGCAGTGTCAGAAACACGGGGACAAACAACACAACCAGACCCGAAAACCAACAATTTGTGTTTTAGCACAAATGTTGGCTCCGGCTGGGTTCGAACCCAGGACCCGCGGCGTTGAAGTCAAGTACTCTGACCACTAGGCCACGCGGTCGTCAATTTTTAGATGGGCACTATTGCAATGCCAGTTATTCTGCCATCAAGAAGTAGTCTGCAAATATAACCGTGTCGGTCTGAAGGGCACTGGTAATTACTTCGCATTAGGGTTTTTAAGATCTGATGTCTCGGGGTGACGAGCGCCGTGTGGTACACTGAAATGTTCTGGTGGTTATCATTAGTTGATCGATTCGTTCATCTCGTCATTTCCATAAATTATTTTTTTTAAATACGGTTAGCTGAATTAATTAATTTTTGACTTTTATAATATTGTCTAAGATGCATTCTGAAAGTGGAACCTATATACAACTATTGATAGAACCAGTGTACATCAATTCAACCAAAACTATTGTAAACCATTTAAGATGTGCGCATTGCCCCGAGTCCAAAAAATAGCATCTTGTATACTTTAAATACTCTGGCATTTATATTTCCAGATCTATGATAAGACGTAGCAGAGTCTAAGTTATAAATAGTTTAAAGCTGTAATTAATTTTGTTATTTTATTTTTTATGATTGCCATCGAAGGCGGCAATTAGGGAAAATGCTCCCAGATTGTGACATGCCTATATCTAGTTGAATAATATTGATAAATTAAAATTATTGCGCATTAAAAAGAGGAAATACTATTTTATCAAAATTAAGCCATTGGGGAGCCAAATTGCTATTCAACTCGCACTTTGAATAGACCGCCTTAATGAAAGATCTTTTTGATAAATTAATTTTGTGACTTAAATACAGCTCACCATTTACTGCCGGTGTGAATAGCTTTGTCATTATCATTTTCGAAAGGGTTTAGAAGTTGATAAAAAATTTGCATAATAACTGGTTAACACTTTTTAACGAAATTGAAATAAAACATTACCAAGATGAGATTTTTTACAAAAAATTTACAAAAAAATACATATTTAAAATATGTGAATAATTATTTAAGTAGTTTAAAAAAATCCTACATCGATTTCATATATTTTTTTAATCGTATTCTTGGCCTTAACTTATTAAACAAATATTCCGAAATTCCTATTTAGTATCTATTTATTAAAATTTTAAGATACGAAGCCGACATCGATAGCATTGGCGGCTGCAACGGCCCAAAAAAAGGTCGTCTCTACTTATAAATTTTTTATTTATGTTCAGCGATAACTTTTTTATTAGAAATGAAGAGATTGCTAGAGAAAGAGTCTTGGAGTTGGTTCCATATAAGTTTGGTCAAGTTGTGATGATGGGACCCATGAAAAAAAACATCAAACTCTTAAATTCACTTAAGCATGTTTGGAGCTGCTGCGTGGAAGCCGGTTTTTTGATTAGATAATTATTAAGGAAAACGAACAGCCTGTTATTTTGCCACTTAAAAGAGGAGTGAGCGACGTAGTGCGCATATGAAGAGAAAAAAGAAAGTTTCCAGACTCCATGATAAAATAAACGACAGTCGAGTATCATTCAGCGACCCTATTGTGTGTAGTTTCATGAGTAAATCATTATAAATAGATTACTAAACTTGATCATATTAATTCTTAGTAACAGTTATACGTACATACATCAAACGTAGTGCGTGACTGTACTAGACGTTTCGTGTGTATGGACACTCTGTCAATTGTCATTAAGGAATTTGACTGCTGTCGCCTGCCAAAAGGTTACGGTTGCATTTTTGTGGGTGAACGGTCTTTACAGAGTGCTCCAAGGAAGTCATCAGGTCAAGAAGAGACATATGATCGTCAGAAATCAAGGCCAGTTTTATTTGTTGTCGATTGCGGTGGAAGCAGATGTTTGTAGGGTTTTGCCATGGGATAAGCCTCATCGTTGGTTTTAATTGGGTAAAAAATGATTACTGTTATCAAATAGAAACGTTTAAAAGTAAATTGTGGAAGTAGAATATTGCGGCATAACATAAATTAGGAATGTCCTTTCTTGACCTTTCTTATACATTATGAAGATTAACATAATAACCCAAATCGCAAATAATTGACTGTACAGTTATCTCGCGTTGCTCTTCACGGAGTACGGAGAGACAGTTTCGGGGCTCTGGGCCTCCTGACTATAGCTTTCAACGCCGTTTGCTACTACAAACGGGTCTCTGGAGTCCAGTTTTTTGAGGCCGGAGTGGTTTGCGGCCATTTGAAGTCCGGCCTTCAAGTATTCTTAGTGTGGTTTCTTCTTTCTTGAGGCTTCGCTTTTTCACGCCGCCCTCTGCGCGGTACTAGCCAGCCGGGTGGGACCCCTTGCGGGGAGACCCAGCTAACGACCAGCGAACAGGCGGCGACTTAGGGCTTCACTGCTGTTTAGCAGGTCCCTAGGGACCCCTAAGGCGTCTGGAGGGCGCGCATAAAGGGGCGCTATGCCCCTTATGTGCGGTAGCTCCGAGTCGTCGGCTCGTTGGAACATGTTCCTGGCGAGTCGACCGATGAAATCCTCGAGACTCTCGATTTCGAGGTCTCTATGGATGGTGGAGTTATAGATGGTGGAGTTGAAAATATTTGAATAAATCGTGTCTCTTAGTCACACAACGTCCGAGAATCCTAATGCCGCAATTCAGAAAACGACGTTATTTGCACAACGCCATCTATTGATATTGCTAATTAACTGTTATTGCACTTCCAAAATCCGGAAAATTCGTAATGATAAACCGCGATACGTCGTTCGAGAAATAATTTATATTGCAAACAATCAACATTTAAACTAACTTATTATTGAATAAAAAATATTTACAGCAAAGTATCAACTTATTAGGCTATTTTAATATTAATTGGACCAACAAATATAATATGACGAAAATTGCGGTAAGTTTAATAATTAGACAGTTCGTCGACCACAAATGTCTAAGTATTCAAAGCATTTCAAAATTTTAAACTTAAATCTCAATGTTATTCAACGGCGGAGAACGCAGTTCAGAAAATTACATCGTTTGTACAACGCCATCTTTTGGTGCTACAGCTTAACTATTACTCTGTATAAATTTTGCGGTTGGTGGGTTTTTTAATATTTGCGGTGTTTCAAATATTAACTTAATACTGTAGAACATTATTTTATATCTTTTATTACCATTTGAATGAGTATTACCGTCTAAAGTAATAAAATCTCATCTAAGAGACTTAAATGTACACTCAATCGACTTATCGCCACCATTGAACAAATTTGTAGAATTCAAATAATCATAAGTTTTTAAAGAATAAACGGATTTTAATAAAACAAAGACTAAGGGCGGATTTCATCGTTGAAACTAAACGCGATCAGTTCAAGAAAACGAAGTTTAAGCGTTTAACTGAGTTCAATGCTACAGTTTGCATTTCATCACCATCAAATGAACGCAGTCAATGCTAAACGCGGTTCAGATTCTGAACGCCTAATTTTCGACGTTCAGCTCTTTAAACGCGTTTAGAGAGCTGTCATTGTCAATTACACAACTATGTAAACAGAAAAATTATTTTTAATTCGTATTATTTATTGTGCATACCTATGTAACCTATGCATAAAAAAAAGTTGTTTGATGTCGCAAAATACGAAATAAATCGTCTTTTTGTTTTAGATTGCAACGATGTGTCACAATATATGTATTTGTCATGAAAGATTCATGTAAACTTCGATTTTCTAAACGCGATCAAAATGGAGTCGGTGAAATCGAAATTAGACGAAAACCGAGATCAAATACATTTGAACTCAATTAAGCAAAACGCGGTTTTATTAAACTTGGTTTCCAAAGCAATAGGTGAAATCGGGTCTAAATGTTACTAGAAGATATGCTTTATAATTTTTTTACTGAATCTTGAACAAATTTAGTACTTTAGACGTGATGCGTTCTTAAACAAACAGACAGACAAACAATTCCTGACAGACAGTCAACAGACAAACACTTACTTACCCTCAATAATTTATTTCGCAAAATCTTTAAACGTACAGACGCGTGCAGTTCACATTTTTCTTATACGTATAGATGTTTACTTGTTATTAATAATTTTAATGAGCCGTGGTAGCTCAAGAATGTGCGACTGCTTTAAATGGTACGAATGACTTGAATATTAACCCCGTTCACCGCAATGATTGTCAACTGAAATAAGGCTGATTTATCACGTCTCGAATGTAAAGGAAAACATCGCAAATATAAAATATTGAAAATAATAATAGTTCGACGACATGTAAATGCAGTGGCATAATCCGCAGTGTGGCGGATACTTCCTGGCTATGAGGCCTGTATTCAGAATTGGGACATTTATAGTATGGTATTTACTTTTAATAATAATATTTTATACGGAAGTATAAATTAGTAAAATATATGTAGATCAACTACTTATTCGCCACACAATATAGAAATCTTAAACAGGTGTAATGAAATTTAAGTAAAAATATACGTAAAAAAGGTACGAAAGGATAAGACATGATTAGGACCGAAAATAAGAGCGTAATAACATTAAATAAAAAAAAATCTTTATATTATCTTTCCTTTCAGCAATATTGCTATATTTAACAAAAAAGTTTACCTTTACTGAAAATAATTAGAAATAACTATTTTCATATTCATTTCATTAATTTTTTTTTTTTGTTTTTAGTATTACACTTGTGTTTACACACACAAACACAAATTATTCATCAGAGTGTCAAAATTCACAATATGCAAGCACCACTTTTTCTTGCTTGGCTAATGTAGTTGTAATGATATTGTTGTATTATATTTTTATTCAATTCTTCTTCGAGCAATTTAATTATAAGAGCATTAACCAATCACAACACGATTACTGATCGCACAGTGTGAAACTGGTTCCAGCGCTTTGACGCTGATGACACAAGCTTCCAAGCCCACGCATCAGTTAACAAGGCGCCTAGGACGAAGATGCGAAACGAAACGAACAACTTGAGCTACACTCAGGCTATAGTGGCCCTTAAATAAGTAAGAAAGACCTGAAGGATATACGCATTGTGTACACACACGGTACCTAAACAAATATCCCCCCTCCACCCTCATTTCCCCATTATTAAGTATCTTCGAAAAATTGTTAACAGCTAGAAAGAAGGAGATAGCTGTATCAAAGCTAAACGATTAGCTCCACATATTCGTTATGAAAATTTAGAAGTCGTTCCCCGATTACTCCACCCGCAGCGCAGCTGAAAACATTAAGTGTAAGTGTTTGAAGCAATGATATGAAAAGTTAAAAAAAATAAAAGTATAAATATTACCACTCCGCACGTATTGTGCAAAATTTACATCCAAATAATAATATAAGACGTCATAGTTTTTGGTACAGGTTAAGACAGAAAATCGACAAATACAAACAGTATTTATCTAGTATTTTATCCTTTGACGAAACGAATTTTTCCAACGACGGTATGTATAGCCGCAAAAATTGACATTATTGGTCACGCACTGATCCTTTACGGATAACCGAAGTTCATCGCAAACTGCGTGATACATTCAATAGTTAATATGGTATTTTGAAGGACAGACTATTTTATTTTAGAATTTATGATGGAACATTGGCGACATTTCAATATGTCGAAATTTAAAATTTTTTTTATGAAGAACTGCATAATTCCCCTTTGGCTCAGAATCAACAGCGCGGTCGTCGAATCTTACTCCTTAGATTATTTTTGATGGGAAGCGATTCTATGGCACTGACTCCCGGCTAGGAAAATTGTTTTGCAATCTAAATAAACAGTTTGCGATTTTATCCAAATTTTACCCCAATAGCCCTTTGAACATTTTTCGCTATTCCATTAATTTGTCCATCCGTGTCCAGTTGAAAAATTCACCCCGTATTTGTGATTTCAGGTAGTTGTTACCCTGTGCATCTTTACTCTGTTAGTTAGAAGTACAGATATAAAGAAATAAGAAATCATAAAAAATAAACAAAAAATCTTATAAAAGACTTTTAAATATTAATAAAGTAATGCCTTTAGTGTCAGTCTCAAGTACTTATATGAAAGCTTAAAGCAGTTAAGTACTGAATACCTTTACGGGAAATTACTTCGTAATATAATTTTGCAACACATTTTGTCGAAATTCGCAAATGGTGCTTTCATGTTTAGTAATTTTGTAGATTGAATTAATTAGAGTCAGAAAATATTTTGTTAGGCATTACTATGGTATAATCATTGTATTATGCATGTAAGCGTACATAATAGTTTGGATGTTCTGTTTTGTTGTCCTTCCTAATAGATATTATTATATAAAGTTAAAGATTACTTTGAGGTAGATCAAAAACATTAATATTCACGTTGTGATTAATTCATGTGTTTAAAAAAAAACTCCAAATAATGGAATAACTATGTTTTTTTTCGAATTTTTAAATCAAATATAGTCCGAATTATTTAAATTTTTAATTAAAATTATTAACACTGGTTTTCACGTCTATTGGCACTCCGACTATCCGAGATAATTATATACATTTTTATACAGTTTATTAATTAATCAAACATATTATGGACTGCAGAACCTCAATACAAAATATCATATTTTATTTCTGACAATTTAAGCTACTAAATTTGACAAATAAAATTTGTTATATAATTTTATAGAATTTTCAATTTATAAATCCGATCGCACAACTAGAAATCTGTTTTACCACGCTAGTAAGATAACTCATAAGTCACACTGATAGAAGGATTTGTAACGGAGTAATAAATCAATTTGTTTGAGATTTTTGACAAAATGAGGTTACACATTGAAATACGTTAAAATACCATTTACAAATGATTTATTATTATAAATAAATTATTTATTGGATATTAATAAATATTTTTCAACCACAAACAAATGACCTCATGACCTTAGAGGCCATTTTTTTGTTGTTGAAAAATATTTATAAATTATATGATTTTTTATCTTTTAATAAATATTAAAAAATATTATTAAATACTAACAAATTATTCTATCAGTGCACTATATAATATTCATTGCACGATGAATTGCAGATATCAAATATTAGAAAAATGAATAATGTCAAATTTCTCAACGCAAATATCAATAACAAACTTTGGAAATATTGGACAATAAATACTTTGTTTTATCATTTATTTTTCTACATAAACATATAAGTATATTAAGTACTCACTGTTGAACTGCACAGTGATTCTACAATTACAAAACAGTATATACAAAAAAATATTTAAGTAGTCAACATAACTTTACTTACTGCTATTACAGCATGTCGGTGACGCGAAATCACAAGATTAACAGTCGAGTATATACAATGTATTATTATATATATGCGTATACATTGTACACAGGCCACTATACTACGCGTCGCTAGTCTGGCGCAAGCACAATACGTCAACCATGACGCGAACCCATAAGTTTTTCCCCTACCAAGAATCGTCCAACGCGGCTAAAGAAGTATTCACTTCAATCTTGTATGGATAGTCATCGCTTATGTACCGTTACCTCTATCGTCGTGCATAGTTTGCCACATCATAAATATATCATATCCTTAAGTCCTGTTATAATAAAGATGGTTAGTTCGCATGTTTGAACGTGATAATTTCAATTAATACGAAAGTCAATATTACTTTTAAAAATTATGTAAATATTTTCTTAAATAGCTACGTTGTGCTCGATTAAACAATAGTATTTCTAAGGCGCCTGTTAAGAAGTTAAAACTAGGCAGAAACTTTTCAAAGTAAAATCATTTTTAAAAGTTTAGAACTACTTAATAATTGGACAGAGAAATGTTGGCAATCGTAAACTAAAAACGCTTCGAGCACTTTCCAATTCCAAGGGGAAATAAAGGACGCAGAAACAAGACATTCAGAAATAATATTTTGTTTTTATAAAAAAATTACTAAAATTATTAGTTTCATTAAGTTCGTGTTTTTCAGTCGCATTGAAAAAGTCAGTACGGGTTAATTAGTCCTCTACAGCATCCTATAGTCAAGTTAAAGTCTTGGCCTCTGGGCCTTTTCACTATATATGCAACTTTTCTCGTGATGGTTTCATATACGGATCGCACATATACGGTAACACTATATATATATGTATATATATAGAAGACACTGCATATTAGCACAGTAATTAAAGTATCAACAATTTTTTTATGCACCACAGTAAGATTTTTTCCTTTGTCGTGGGTGCGTTTTAGAGATATACATTTCACGTACACAACACAACCAGACTCGAAAAGTAATAATTTGTGTTCTTTGCACAAATTTAGCACCGGCTGGGTTTCGAACCCAGGACCCGCGGCACAGAAGTCAAGTACGCAAATAACTACGCGACGCGGTCGACTTAAATATTTATATCTAGTTATCTACTTTTAATTTCCCTTACTTAACTACGTATGGTGGCGATGGGCTCACCACCTATCACACCAAGTGCATTATATTTTTTAGGTGAAACGTGGATTGTGGCAGTCATCTGTTTTTGCAGTGAGTGCCCAGTCTCTGACTACCCCTTATGGGATACAGTCGTGATCTTATGTATGTATGTATGTTCTTAACTACACTAACGTAACTAATTGACGTAACTAAAACGACAAGCTGTCACTAAAAATATTTCATTCTTATTTTTTTTTGTGGCAGGAATCCGTCTAGTAGGTAGGGCCAGTTATTCTACCGTGAAGCAGTAGTGTGCAAGCATTACTGTTTCGGTTTGAAGGGCACTGTGAGCTAGCGTAATCACAGGGCATTTGAGACTTAAGAACTGATGTCTCAGGGTGACGGGCGCAGTGTGGTGTCACCCAGAAATATTTTGTGTGACGCAGCATTTGTTGTGGGCGAACGTTGTACTAACCATGAGTGTTGTCACTTAATACAATAAAAAAAAAAATTTTGTTACTGCTTCATTGGCCATGTTCATTTGTAACATTTACAGCGTACGTTATGAAATAAGAGAGTCTTTAAGAAGACTTTGGTAATTAAATGAATTATGTATTGAATATTAAACAGTCAGAATTGTATTCCAAAATGATGTACTGTTATGTACAAATAAAGTATTTCTTACCAACTCTTGAGCAGTTAACTCGGAAATAAATTACTAACATACATTGAAACTGTACAGATATATGGAGAAGTTAGAATATTCTCTGAATAAAGGTAAAATCCAATCACAATTACTCACTATCTAACAAACAAAAGGTTATTAGCCGAAGTCATATTTGATTGTATCCAAACCTATCTCCTAGCACGTCAAATCATCATTCTGTTGGATATGGTAAGTGAACAGTTTAGTTTCAATTTATATCATAAATAAACAAATATCGATAATGGAGTTCCTATTTATATTCAAATGTGTGCAGTCTTTTTTTTTAAGTATGGTGCCGCATATCAAAGACCGGCAAAGTACCCGGAATTCTCAGTTGTTCACTTACCACCAGGTGACTTGCGAGCTCATTTGTCCGCTCTTCTATTAAAAACATAAAAATTTAGGATAACTCCTGTAACGCGGGTGTATTTTACAAACATATGTATGTTTCACATGCCCAACACAACCAGGACCAATAACCAACGAAATCTGTTAACGAACATAATATATTTTTCCAACATAATTAACATCATGTTCATTTTCTGTGCTTATTTTCGTTTGCTTTTTTATTGGATGAAGTGATGAAACGAGCAAAACGTTCACCTGATGGTAAGTGCAACGTCTGCCTAACAAATGCTGTGTCACCCAGAAAAATTCTGTGTGACACCACACTGTGCCCATCACCCTGAGACATAAATTCTTAAGTCTCATATGCCCAGTGATTGCGCTAGCTCTCAGTGCCCTTCAAACCGAAACACAGTAATGTTTGCGCACTACTGCTCCACGGCAAAATAACTAGCCCTAGGGTGGTACCTACCTAGACAGATTTCTGCATAGGAATCCTACCACCAGTAAAAAGCTTTAAAGAGCTCTTGTATATTTGTTATACCAGTTTTTCTCCAACATGTATGATCGCTGCTTCGTATGCTGCTACCGCTTCCTCGAGACTAGAACTGATTACTCAAATTTAATCGTTTTATTGTTTTATTGCAGATGTCGATTATAATAGAATAAAATTGTATACTTGTGATATCATCACCATTTCAGTCTATCGCTATGTCCACTGCTGAACATAGGCCTCCCCCCTTGATTGCCACAAAACACGTAAGTTTGTCGTTCTCATTTTGGAGGGGATTTTTCCGTAGTTACCACACTGGGCAGGCGGTTTGGCAACCACAGTTTATTTATTCAGATGTTTCTAGAAGATGCGACTACCCACCTGCTGGTTTTATTTTATAATACATTAATCCATAATCATAAGAAAAAGAAACATACTAACAGATATTTAATCTGTGAATCTTGACTCACGACTCGGTTTTCATCATCCACAGCGGTATTAGTTTCAAATCTTTGTTTCAGATGGCACAAGGATCTGTGACAAGGAACACCTGGCCAAAAACATACCATCATTATCTGTTTTATATACCTTTTTCATAGCATACACGCTTCTCTGTACAATCAAAATTTATTATTTCTGCAACATTATGCAAGAACACGAACACTGATTCGAATACGAAACGTTTTATTAAAATTAAATTATGAAAAAAAAGCAGGGTTTGAAAATAATTTTTCCGATAAATAACAAATCCGCACAATTTACAAATTTACACAGCCGATAGATGTCCGGCAGAGTACAATAGCACCTACTTCATTCCAACCAAGGTGTCGTAAGAGGCGACAAAGGTATTGTACGGACAGCGTTTTATTAAACAACGCCATAATATGCAATGCTGTCACTATACTGCTCGTGGGAACGATATGGTGAGGAAGAATTTTTTTGACTAGTACCAAAAGGGCGATGACCTGGTTCGCCACCCATTACGTCTCGTTTGCAACGGGGACGAAAAGTGGGCTTCATGTGTGATCACTGCCTACCCCTTATATAGGAAAAAACGTAAATGTATGTAGGTACAAATTAAGTATACATTTTTAAAGGAATTCTATACACAATAAATTGATAAATAATTATATAAAATTAATTTACTTTTTCCATTATTCCGGTCGTTTTTTTTAAATGCTTTACATTATCTGGTGACCTAAAAGACTAGACTTGTTATTTTGTTTTGTAATATTTTTGTTTGGATTGTTACGAATAAGAGACGAAACATCGTTTTCTGAAGCTATTTATTAATGATAGCTATGAAGGCTAAAAGTAAATTTTGCCATTTTAACATTTAAACAATATTTTCGTCGTTATATTTTTATTAAAAGCGATAGAATGATAATTTATATCGTTAGTTTTTTATTTACATAAGTGTAATTAATTCATCTTCAACTATGTTTCTCTTTCACGGTGGACTTTCTTAAACATATGATAAAGCAATCACAATATTACATAAACGTCTAAGAAGGTTTTTGAATTTTAAAACATTTTTTTCGTGACAAGAAAAATAACGGTTACTTTATAAACCTATCCTATACTTCCATCCTTTTTAATCTTTAAGAAAGTACTTAAAGGTCAGAATGTTTTGAACATCTTCCGTAAAGATTGATCCTACGCCACACGTATATATATATCGTGTATTTTCATTTCTTTGTTTTCAAGACACGAGGTAAAAGAACTTGTATTATATTTAAGTTAAAAATATTGTGAATAGAGCTAGTGTGAATTGTATGGTAGCGGCTTAAGAGAATCTACCACCCCGTCTCATCCCGTGTGGTGTTGTAGAAGTTGACAGAGGGAAAATAAAAACCAGGAGACGGGCAGCAGCATCTTACTGGAATATCAGAATAAATAAACTGCAGTTGCCAACCCGCCGACTAAGCGTGGCAACAACGGCAAAATCACCTCAAAATCAGAGCTTTTGCGAAAATCTAGGGGGGGGGGGTATGTTCAGCAGTGGACTAGTGATAGGCGGAAATGATGAATATATTATGCATTTTAATAAACAAATTCAATATTTTTTTTTCACGTCATAGGAAGCCTAATTTTACCTGTTATTAATAAATAAACTGCGGTTGCCAACCTGCTGCTGCCTGCCAAGCGTGGCAACTAAGGCGAAATCCAACAAAATGAGAGCTTTTGTAGCAATCTATGGAGGAGGCCTTTTTATTTCATAAAATTGACGGAACGAGCAGAACGTTCACCTGATGGTAATTGCAACGTCTGCCCGTAACAAGTGCTGTGTCACCCAGAACATTTCTGTGTGACACCACACTGCGCCCGCCACCCTGAGACATCAGTTTTTAAGTCTCATATGCCCAGTGATAACGCGAGCTCACGGTGCCCTTTAAACCGAAACACAGTAATGTTTGCACACTGCTGCTTCACGACAGAATAACTGGCCCTGAAGTGGTACCTATCTAGACCGATTCCTGCATAGGAATCCTACCACACAACTCAACAGTGGACTAGTGATGGCTGTAACGACGACGCGTAAATATGGCATCTCCAACAAGCAACAGCTGTTCCCTTTTAAAATCATATATTGCTATGAATAAGAAGTATAAAGTATATAAAGTGTAAAGAAATTTGTCAAATTTCAATGCGTCCATTACAACATTCTTCACGCTCTGGGTTGTTTGAAGAAGAATGTCAAAAATGTTTAGGTCGGCCCTTTGTTAAGCCCAAAAACCCTCTTAATTAAGGTGGATATTATTAAGTTATTATTTTTCAACGTAAGAAATATATTTTTCATAAGAAAAACGAATTTTTTACAGAGGTAGACAGTAGGTCTATTCGTAATGAAGTTACTCCGACGTATACTCCGTGCCACTCAAAACAAAGGTGGAAATATTTTAATAGATGTTAGTGTCGAACGTCAAAATTTATGCAGATGTTGAAACGTTTTTTGGTTACAGTACAAAACCTTCCCACTATCCTCATATAAGATTTAACCCATGTCAGAGGCAGTCGCAAACTGCTAAATTTGCTGTGCGATACAGCATCATTCATTTCAGCCTATCACTAGTCCACTGCTGACCATAAGCCTCCCCCATAGATTTCCACAAAAGTTTGTAGCTCTCATTTTGAGGGAATTTTGCCACAGTTGCCACGCCCAGCAGGCGGTTTGGCAATCGCAGTTTATTTGTTGAGATGTTCTAGGAAGATGCTGCTGCGCATACCTACTCTGTTTTTAATTTTCGCTCTGTCGATTTTCACGACACCCACGGAATGAAATAGTGTGGTATTATCTTAAGCCGCCGCCACACGGTGGATACGGCATCATTATCTAAATTAAA
This sequence comes from Luehdorfia chinensis, assembly GCA_019845155.1. NCBI lineage: Eukaryota > Metazoa > Arthropoda > Insecta > Lepidoptera > Papilionidae > Luehdorfia > Luehdorfia chinensis. The sequence continues at coordinate 361,104 of JAHVAK010000292.1, forward strand.
TCATATTTTTTTTACTGCCTTGAAAGAAAATTTGTTAGATTTTATGCGTAAAAGACTAAATAAAGCTGCAAACAATCTAACTTAAGATGACTAGATTAATCATTAAGTCTAAACGAGAAGTAGCTAAGTCATCAATTAATCTTGAACCTCTAGTTTAGTGCAGACCTCCTTCGTGAAAAGCTCTTAGTCTAAAACAATCTGGATATTAATGAGCCGAGTGGATATTAACCGAACGTCTGGCAGAGAGCCGAGACGGTATAAAATAATAGGGGCACGTCTGGTATCAACAACTGCCTAAGGGCTGAATTGGCAAATTACTAAAAAGGCGGCTAAAAAAGTGTAAACCTACTAATAAAGAAGACGATACGTATTTCAAGCAAAAGTTTGTATGACTGCGTCGCAAAAAACGTTGCAAAACTCAACTTTTTTTTAAAAAGAAATACGTTATTAAAATTTGTCTATAGCCTAAAAGTGTAGGCAGGCCGTACCTGCGAAACACGGCGTCGCAGGTTCTAGCGTGCCATTCGATTATTGTCGTGAACCATGATTTTAAGAATCCTTGGGAGTGGTTAAAAGTAGCGTGGGGCGATTATTACTAAAATGAATCGAATTACAGGGTTGTTCAGTTTAGTCGATAAAAGTCGTTAATCATCGATTTTAGTCGATTGTCATCGACTAATGGCGCGTGGCGGGCGACAATGACTGACACGGTTACCGTGTCAACTTTAACGACTAATTTGTAGCGCGTTCTACTATATAATTCTTTATATAAGATGGTGCGGCGGGCGTGCGCTGCACTACAAGTCAATTGTTAAAAGTCTGTGCGCCTCTACTTACTTGCAGTGTGCGCCCAGTTACTCGTATTAGTTCAGTTACTTTTTCGAATTTTTGTGCGTTCTTGAGTCTCAGAGCATGGGAGTAGTAGTTGAGGCAATCTCTATCAGACCCGCACTTTAAGACGTAGTGGAGCATTTGGTTATTGTATCTTAGGCAACCCATACGTATATATATATGTATATATATATATATATATATATGTGTGTGTGTGTGTGTGTGTGTATGTTATTAGTTTTTATACTTTTAAAGTTGGCATACGGATCCTAGCAAATTAATTTTGTTTCTTTCATTATTTATGTTTAAAAAAATTCTCAATCACAGTCAGTATATGTATATAAGAAACAATTTAATTTATGAATTATGTGCATTTGTATAATTCATCATTATCATCATCATTTTATTCTATCACTAGTCCACTTCTGAATATAGGCCTTCCCCATAGGTTGCAACAAAATTTTATAGCTCTCATGTAGGGGGAATTTTGTCATAGTTGCCCCGTTTTACAACCGTTGGCAACCGCAGTTTATTTATTTAGATGTTCGAGGAAGATGCTGCTGCCCATCTCCAGGTATTTATTATCCCTCTGTCGACTATTACACCCATGGGATAAGATGGGGTGGTAGATTATCTTAAGCCGCCACCACACGATTATCGCCACTACCAAATAATTAGTGGAATTTGAGATTTCTCTACAGCTTTATTTTTATTATATTTCGCTTTGTACAATAAAAATTGTAGTCGTGGTAGCTCAGGAGCATCCCCGGTACCGGCACCTCTAAAATTGATCTGCAATTTTATTGCTGACTTTCCACGTGATTAGCGGCGAAGGAAAACAGCGCCAAGACACCTGCATGTCTGACGAATCAATGTTTCGAAGATATGTTAATTCCGCTAACCCACACTGGAGCAGCGTGACCGACTCTTCCTGGCTCCAAAACTCTCGCCGGATGCCTGCGCTCGGCAGTGGGACATTTCTAGGCTTCTACTTTTACAATAAAAATTAAATTGGATTAGTTGCCAATAAATACGTTCATGAGGCATTTGTGCGAAAATTTTTGAATTAAAGAAAAGTAAGCTCCTAATTTCCATAAAAGCCGACCAAATCGACTCTCGAGCGTTGCCCGCAACTGGCTATTAGCACAGTATATATATTAAAGCAGCAATAGAAATTCGGCCCATTTGTTGAGTAAAATACCTATACTCCATAGCAGCGCTAAGGTTGCCCTAATTGAAAGCACTCCAATTCGAAATACAAGCTGATTTGACTTGTATTTCGAATTGGAGTAAAGCATATGGCTTAACTATTAATCCGACGAAAACTCAAGCCACTATCATTGGGAGTTCTAGATTAGCTGCTAAAATCGACTGGTCTACCGACCAATTATTCTCAATGATACTCTTATCCCATACACCAATAAGGTGAAGAATCTGGGAATATATTTTGATGCCTGTCTGCCATGGACTCCACAGATAAATGAAACTAGTAGGAAAATGTTCTCTGCTCTAGGCTTTCTACGACGACTACGTAATTTCCTCCCCACTGCTACTAAAGTGGCGCTTGCTCATTTATTACTTCTGCCCATCCCTGAATATGCTGATATTTGCTATCTTGACATTACTACGGTTCATATTTGGACTTCGCAAATATGATCATGTTTCCGATTTTCGTAAACATTTCAAGTGGCTCCCAATCCTACTGCGCAGGAATACTCATATTCTTTCTGCTTTGTACTGCGTGCTGTTCAATCCCTGCACTTCTAAACACTTGAAAGACCGCTCTCAGTATATTTCCCTCTCCCATGAACGGTTCCTTCGTTCTTCTGTCAATCTCTCCCTCCAAATGTCCAAGCATTCGTCCTCTTTCTTCAAGAAATCTTTTACGGTCACAGCTGTGCGATTATGGAATTGTTTACCCCCACACATTCGACAAGCTAAGTCCCTTTGTTCCTTTAAAAAACTCGTAAAAGCTCATTTTATGCTTCCTTTGGAACTATGATTTTATGCTTCCCTTTTCCTGAACTTCAGTCTATTGCTTTTATCTACGAATGCGTTCATCCTGTGCTTTACATTAATTTATGTACACCCTCCTCTGCTCCCTTCTTAATGACAACAATTCCGTTTACAATAGTTGTCTGGAAGAAATCGCTTTCTGAGCGATAAGACCGCCTATTGTACATGTTTTTACACTTTTTTTGTTAATTTTTGTGCTTATTTCTGTATTTGATGTACAATAAAGAATATATTGATTGATTGATTGATTACTCTGTAATTATTGAGACATGTGTCTGTGTGGGTGGGTTCGTTTCAAACTTTTGTATGCAGTTTCCCTACTGCTTTAGCTATATATTTACTGTACTATTAGTGCCGAGCGTAATGCGTTGTAGTCGGACGCAAAAGTAGGAAGTGCCCCGTAGTGTTTACGTGAATTTTATGCGATTTTTTGGTTGGCTTAAGCTTGTCAGGTGACCAGAAATGCTGAATTTATGCGAGCCATTATGCTATACTACGCCAAATGAGCCAACAATGCGTATAGCATGGATAGTAACTGCTATTTTTTTAAGCGATGACACGAGATTTTCTCGTAATATCATAACTGCGTTTTGCAGACAGAAATTTCACATGCACAACACTACTAGTTCCGAAATCAGACAATTAATTTTTTTACACAAACGTTTGCTCCGACTGGGATTCGGAGCTATGACCCGCGGCGCAGAAGTCCGGTGCACTGACCTACACTGGCCTAATGGCCAAGCAGCTGCTACCTACCGCAACGCATTTTATGATAAAAATATGGGTAAGTTGCGTCTATGTCGATGCATTTTACGCACTAACAAAAGGTTATTAGATGGATTTTTTTTTCAAAAATAAATGTCCAATGAAGGCTATTTAAATTTATCGTTTTCATGATTTCATTTTATGATAAAAATATGGGTAAGTTGCGTCTATATCGATGCATTATACGCACTAACAAAAGGTTATTAGATGGGTTTTTTTTTCTCTGCGACATACCACTGCGCCCACAACCCTGAGTCATCAGTTCTTACGTCTCATAGCAATGCAACTTTCAACATATTGTTGGTTTCAATAGACTTAAGGAATACCTTTAAATTGTAATTCATTTTTATTTCATTCCACCCTTAGAACCCGTACTTACAACACATATTGTAACATTAATTTCATCATGAAGAGTAAAGCAAGGTTAAAAGGCCACACGAGTTTTATTTTAAGAAGCTCCAGTATCCATTATCCAAGACATAAATTTTGATCTGACAATTGTAATTTTTTAGATAACTTATGCTCATCATCATCATCATCATCATTTCAGCCTATTACAGTCCACTGTTGAACATAGGCCTCCCCCATAGATTGCCACAAAACACGGTCCTGAGCCACCTGCATCCATCGACTTCCCGCAAAACCGTGCAGGTCGTCGCTCCATCTAGTGGGGTTCGCCCTACGCTGCGTTTGCCGGTACGAGGTTGCCACTCGAGAACTTTTCTTCCCCAACGGTTGTCGGTTCTACGAGCTATATGGCCGGCCCATTGCCATTTCAGCTTGCTAATCCTTAGGGCTATGTCGGTTATTCTAGTTCACCCTGTCTTACACCTTTCTGCAATTGGATCGGTTTCGTACTCTGGTTCTGTACTCGGATAGCCATCGTAGCATTGGTATACAAGCACTGCAGCGCATCGATATATCGACAGTCAATTCAACACCGCTGAAGCGACCGTAGCACCGCCCAAATTTCGACGGAATCAAAGGCTTTCTCATAGTCCACATACGCCAGACATAGCGGGAGATTGTACTCATCTCGATCTATGGTACTAAATCCTTTTCGGAATCCGGCTTGTTCGGGAGGCTGGAAGTCGTCAAGTCTGCTTGCGAGACGATTTGTAATGACTCTCGAAAACAGCACGTAGACGCAGCTCAGAAGCGACATTGGTCTATAGTTCTTCAAGAGGGCATTATCGCCCGTCTTGAAGAACAGGACAACCACGCTTCTGCTCCACGCTTCCGGTGTAGAGCCGCCGTGGATGACGGAATTAAATAGCTTCTGAAGGACTAAAAGTACCGGTTTTCCACCCGCTTTCAGAAGCTCCGCTGTAATTCCGTCCTCGCCCGGCGCTTTGCCATTCTTGAGCTGTTTGAGAACCATACTAATCTCGCTCAGACTGACGTCCGGGATATCGTCGGAATAGTGTCGGACGAGATTTGCTCTTGGGTCGTTACTCACACTAGTGTGTGGCTCGAACGACGATGTGTACAGCTGTCCATAGAATCTCTCGATCTCACTCAAAATATCTGGTCCAGCGGAAATGACGCCACCGCTTTCGGTCCTCAACTTAGTCAGTTGGCTTTTTCCGGCAGACAGATCCCTGGCAAAGACCTTGGAGCCTTGGTTTCGCTCTATCGCTTCCTCAATACGAGCAGTATTGAAGAAGCGTAGGTCTTACCGCATACATTTGGAGATCTGTCTGTTCAGTTGCCGATATGCTGAGGCATCAGTTGAGGACTGCAGCCTCATTTCTCGCCTAGCCTCCATGAGATTGAGAGTGTGGTCGGAGAGTTTCTGGATCTTTTTTGTGCGGTGGGTCTTGCAAAACTTTGCCCCCACCGTATGGACAGTTTCCACGAGCCTCTCGTTCATATCGTCCACTGTAACGCAATCTTCCAGGCACTGAAAACGATTTTGCAGTTCGAGCTGGAAGCTTTCGGGGTTTTGGAGAAGGGCACGAGATGGACGGAGCGTGGACTTCACCAGGCGCTACCTCTCCAGCTTCACGTTCAGGTTCAATGTGCCTCTTACCATTCGGTGATCACTGCCGGTTTTCACCCTAGCGATCACAGAGACATCATTGAACAGCTGTCGTTCGGTCGTCATGATGAAGTCGATCTCATTTTTGGTGGAACCATCCGGGCTCATCCAGGTCCACTTTCTGTGGGGCCGCTTTTGGAAGAAGGAGTTCATCATAAAGAGTCCCTCCTTCCCCATAAAGTCGGCCAGCTGTTGACCCCTCTGGTTCCGTTGCCCTATTCTAAATTGCCCCACTACCAGCTCATCGTTTTTTTTCATGCCCAGCTTTGCGTTAAAGTCTCCCATCAACACCGTGTAGTGAGTTTTGGAGGAATGTATGGCTCTTGAAATATCTTCATACATTTCCTCCACCTCATCATCAGGATGTGTCGAGGTCGATGCGTATACCTGTACGACCTTCAGCGAATACCGTTTGGTTATTCTGAGTATAAGGTACGCAACCCTAGTCGACACACTCCCGATCTTGACAACATTATTAATGAGAGACCTGTGGACGAAAAATCCGACACCTCCTTGGGACAGATGGTCGCCCTCCCGGTGGTAGAGCAAGTTACCGGATTCAAGGATTACCGTGTCCTCCCCCTGTCTTCGGACTTCAGATAATCCTATAATATCCCAGCGTAACTTGCTCACCTCCTCTTCCAGCTCCAAGATCTTCTCGTCGGTCCTCAGCGTGCGTGCGTTAAATGTTGCCAGGTCCAGTCGTCGGTGGTGGTAACAAAATCTCCTCCTCCGGAGATTCTTCGCACCCCCTGCCCCGCCGTTATCATGACCGCTACCGTAGCCAGTACTAGCGGGGCCGCCGGAGACTAGGGGCCGTTTCTGTTTTGTACCTCTCATTTTGGGGGGATTTGCCATAGTTGCCACGCTTGGCAGGCAGGTTGGCAACCGCAATTTGTTTATTTTGGTGTTCCAGGATGATGCTGCTGCCCATCTCCTGGTTTTCATAACCCTCTGTCGACTTTTACGACACCCACGGGACGAGACGGGGTGGTAGATTCTCTTATGCCGCTACCACACGGCGGACTTATGCTCATGTAAACAATATGATCTTTTAGTATCTTCCCTGTAATTTCATCTATCGCGAAACGTGATAGGTTTGTATAAAATTTAATTATTTAGCTATATAGTTATATAGTTTATTATATTTATATTTTTATTATTTTTTTATTTATATAGTAATGTTTATTTTATTTTTACTGTCTTATAATGTGTGTCATCCTATGTGTCAATCAATAGTATTATTTTAATATTTAATGATATCGTTTAGTTTTTAGATGTCGTGTAAATGATGCCTATATTATATTCGTATTTAAATATTTCTTAAGCTTAACGTTTCAATCAAATCAAAGTATACAAATAACTTTTTTTAGCGTGGTTTTGAAAAACTGGGACCGAAGTTTTCCTATGTCATTTTTTCTATACTACATATTTTTGACAGTTTTTCATCCACTATGATACCAAGGTCTCGAATATTTTTCACCATAGTTAGAAGTAGATTGCATATTATGTACTACCGCAAAACTAAACCAATACACTATGTAGTATTGGTTTAGTTTTGCTAAACTAATACTACATAGTGTATTGGTTTAGTTTACTAATAATAAAACACTTATCACTATTAAGGTAAAGTTGGTTGTCTTCACAGTATTCGGTTAGATTATATATCTCAGATTGTACCTGACGGCAGTCATCAATGGATCTTATAATTTTGAATATCTTTGCATCGTCTGCATATAATAATTGTTTTGTCGGAAGAGCTTCATTAATATCATTTATATATAAAGTATATAAATTTTATAATAAGTAAACCGTGTGTTGACGGCTTAAGAGGCTTATCACTCCATCTCATCCCATGGGTGTCGTAAAAGTCGACAGAGGCTGTAGTTGCCAACCCGCCTGCAAAGCGTGGCAACTATGGCAAAATCTCCCCTAAAATGACAGATACAAACTTTTGTGGCAATCTATGGGGGAGGCCTATGTTCAGCAATGGACTAGTAATAGGTTGAAATTATGATGATATATAAAGTAAATAATACGGGTCCAAGATGCGAGCCTCGAGGAATGCTCGAGGGTAATTTGAGGAAATCAGATATGAAACTCTTAACAAAAACGGCTTGGCTTCTATTCTTTATACAAGAATCTTCCCAGCGCTAGAGACTGCCGTATACACCGGCCCTCCAAGGCTTGTCTAGAAGTAGATTATGATTGATTTCATCGAACGCTTTGGAGAAGGCGGTGTACACATCGATTTGGAGGTTCTTATCCATAACCTCGTCAGTAATTGTGAGGTTTGTATCTAGGCTACGTAACTTGATGAAACCATGTTGGTATTATAATATATAATTTCAAAAATGATACGAAAGTGATGCTGTTATGATTTTATCTAATATTTTTCTAAAAGTATATAGTTAAGAGATTGGTTTATATTCAGTCGTTAAGTTTGTTTTTGAATGTTTGGGGATCGATGTAATTAAAGCTTCATCCAAGTTGCTGGAAGGTATTCGTTGCCAACAGAGTATAAGAAATCTTTACATCAATGAATTCAAAAGCGTTAGTTAAACGAGTCCATTTTGAATTGACATTCGTCTTTCTCTGGGTTAATAAGAACATTGGGATGGGGAAGGCGTTTACTTGGATTGAGTTTTATGAGACTTTGCCAAGAACATCACTTCAAAGAAGAGATAGTTAACTTAGAAAATAGTAAAACTATCAGTAAAAGGAAAAACCAATTATTATGCCCAGGAAGAAAACCTGATTAAATTGATTATATCTGCTGCTCATCTTAAAACACTGCAAGGGGGACAAAATGTAATGATAAAAGTTTTAAATGCTACTTATTGGATATTTGGGCTGAAACGGTTAATAAAAACTTTTGTGCAAAAACGTGGAAATTTGTAAAATATAGCGACATAACAAAGAAATAGTTATTGGGGCAGCTACCAGCAGTACGAGTTAATAGAGCTAGACCATTTAAAGTGGAATCGATTATGCAGGGTCTATCCAGTTCTTCAGAGTCTCCAAGGGTAGAGGTCAACGCCCTTATAAAGGGCTATATATGTCTATTTCTTTGCATGGCAACAAGAGCGTACACTTGAAAGTGGTATCGGATCTGACAAGTAAAGGTTTTTTCAAGCTTTTAAATGATTTGTGGATCGAAGTGTACATTGCCAAGATATAGAGTGTGCCAACGGAAAAAAATTGTAATATATGTTGCGACGGTACACAGAGAACGTACAGTAGTTAAAAAAACACTCCTAGATCTTTCTTTTGTATACCTTTTTAAATTTCTAATTTTTGAGAATTTCAATAAAATAGTCTGAATAAAAAAGTACAAAACCAGCCGAAATTAGGTTATTCAGATAAGAAGTACATTATTAACAGGAGTTAAATTGCCTATATTACAATAACATAACGTAGAATATTATGAAAACGTTATAAGAAAATGCATATATACATACATAAGATCACGACTGTATCCCATAAGGGGTAGTCAGAGACTGGGCACTCACTGCAAAAACAGATGACTGCCACAATCCACGTTTCACCGAAACAATATAATGCACTTGGTGTGATAGGTGGTGAGCCCATCGCAATCATGCGCTGTGCACAGTGCATTTTAATTTCTTACTCGCCTTTTACGAGATCCATTGGATGAGATGGAGTGGTAGTATTCTTTTATCGAGCCGCCACCACGCGGCCTAAGAAAATGCAATGATTTTAAATTACTAACAGTCTGTGAAGCAGGTCATCGTCACTGTTTACTGTTTACAGGCGGTTATCCTATGAACTGCGTGAGAAGAGGAGACGGTTAATTAGATGGAGGAATTGCTCAGTGTCCGCTTTAGATTTTAAATTCCGTGCTAGGTGACAAGAAGGTAGGTTTTTTACGTCCGTAAAGTATCCATCACGTACACTTACTAGATTAATTATGCTCATAACATATACAATAAAACCAATCACACAATGAAATAAATCTTTAACAAAAATCGTGAAAAAATATATGTTAAAAATTAGAAAAAAATTGTTTACCTTAAAAGATCAAGTGTAGGACAACTTACGCTATTCGTGCGTGCTAATGTGCTAGATGCGTGGAATTTTTGATTAAATCAGTAGACAGTTACCACAAAAGGAAAGTACAAAGAATTTACTGGTGGTAGGATTCCTATTCAGGAATCCATCTAGGTAGGTACCACCCTAGGGCCAGTTATTCTGCCGTGAAGCAGTAGTGTGCAAACATTACTGTGTTTCGATTTGAAGGGCACTGTGAGCTAGCGTAATCACTGGGCATATGAGACTTAAGAACTGATGTCTCAGGGTGACGGGTAGCAGTGTGGTGTCACACAGAAATATTCTGGGTGACACAGCATTTGTTGTGGGCGGACGTTGCACTTACCTTCAGGTGAACGTTTTGCTCGTTTCGTCACTTTATACAATAAAAAAAAGAATTAAGAAGACGTAACTGCTCAGTCAGTGGATGTTTAAACTTCACTTTAAACAGCGAAATTTTACAGTATCAGTTGGATCAGAAAGGAAAGCAACCAATGAATTTTGTAATACGTCATGATACAAGTGACTTATTACAAAATTCATTGGTTGGTTTCTTACAGTATTTTTTTTATCACTCTTTTTTGCGTAAGTCTGAGTTGACAGCCGTTGCACTCTGTGCTTTTGTTGTATGAACAAAATGTTTTATGACAATATTATTTAGTTTTGGAAACTTAAGCCATGTTTCTGCTGCATTTTTGAGTGTGATATACTATGTAGTATTACTCCACGTTGAAATTCCGGTGTCGGTGCCCACAAACTGTGGTTTCAAGCACAGGTTTGCCATATTTTTTCATGGAAATAAATGTCGTGGCGAGCGAGGCGGTTTAAACTGGTGATAGGATTTATTTGCAGGAATCTGTCTAGGTAGATACTACCCAGGGCCAGTTATTCTGCCGTGAAGCAGTAGTGTTCAACCTACCAGCTAGTGTAATTGCTGGGCATATGAGACTTAAGAACTGATGTCTCTGGGTGACGAGTGCAGTGTGGTGCCACACAGAATTGATCTGGGTGACGCAGCATTTGTTATGGTTAGGATAGTATAGGCACGATATATCCTCCGCGGCCGAAATGTGGTTGGCGGCGGACCACGGACTGGTTCGGCTGCTGGGGTCGGGAAGACTGTTGCTTTCGAGTGCAGGTCTCCAGGCCTCGTGGCCTCCGCGTGGCGGATTCGGGGGGGTTCGTTGCGCGCACAAAGGGGGCCGTGCTGGAGGGCGCGTCATGTGTTCCGGCGCGCCTTGCTGCGAAGGAGAGTGGGGAGGAGTTGTCCTCTCCCGAGAAGGGGCCGCCGATGAAAGGCGGCCAGCGCCGGTGGGGTCGCGGATGTGTGCGTGAGCGTTCCCGTGGCCCCGCCAACATGCGGCGAAGGCGGAACATCATGGGGTTTTAGTCGGTGCAAGTTCGACATAACCCGTCCTTCCCCCCGTGAAGGCGGGTATGCGTTAGGCATTTCCCCATGTAAAAAAAGGCACAATATTTAAAAAAATCTTAAGCAATGCAGACGAAGTCGCGGGAATAAAATAGTTTTTATATATCCCGTAGGAAGTATTTGAATTTCCGGGATAGAAAGTATCATATATCCGTATCTATCGTGCAAGCTATCTCTGTGCCAAATTACATTTTACTACCGATAAATTTAATGTATAAAAAATATTGTATTGTGTTACCTTATACTTCATTATGGATTAACCTAATTTAGCTACTGCATAAATTGCATTAAGTGTTGATAAATCACACCAGTTCAGTCCTCAGCAATTTATACCCATATGAATCATCGTACTCGTAAATTAAGCTTAATATATGAAGATCCGTAGATGCACTAAAATATGTAATCCCTATAAAATAGATGAGGTTTATTGGGCATGATGTGGTTTTATAGCGTACACATAACGCCAAAAATTTGATTTTGCAGTACATGACGTTAAATATGCCAGACATAACTTTTGTTTGTAACACACTATAAAACAGTTTTATATAATCACAACTCAATCCAAAATGCTCACAGGTTTTATGACACCTTGAGGTACGTACTCCTTGATGTATAGCAATTGATATGCAGGAGGGGTACCATTTTGATAACCGCTGAGCAAATTTTCACAAAATTTTATTCTTCTGTGAAAGATTTACCTCAGCGTTATGATTCGCGCCGAAAACATGACTTAGTCCAGTCATCGTCTAAATAAAAATTGCATAGTTCCATTCCATAAAAATATATAATAAATAAAAAATAAAAAAAGGTTTTTATTCCATGTCTATAAAAATATATAATAAATTACCGATTAACATAAAAAACGAAAAAAACTACAAAACAAAATTAAGAGAGTACCTAATAGAAAAAAGTTATTATAATATTGAAGAATATTTTGATAAATTATTCAGATAGATGTCTGCCTCTCACATACATTCATTGCCACGCCCGACAGGGTACATGAATTTTATGATTTTATAATTTAATTTCATGTAAAACAATCTAAATAAATAAATAAACAAACAATCCCGTGAATTGGCAACCAACTAACAAAAAGTAAACATTGTGTATTAAATTAGGTATTTACCTCATGATGTTTATGCGATCCAAATATAATACTATAAATATTATATTATAAAACACTCAGTAAATATGTGGGAAATACGTACAGATTAATTCAAAATATTGTCATTACTCTAAAATTTACTATTAAAGCGAAGAATTCCATATTAATGCTAAAAAATAAGCTAGATAATAGAAGGTATTGGTAAACCAATGTACTCCCAACGCCACCCCGGGGGCCAAGTCCTAAACTCCCGGCCATTGTTATTGATTAGATCAACGTTTCACCGCAAATGTGCCTCATGGCAAGCAGCTGTATGGTCCAATCCAGTTAACGCGGTTGCTTAAGTGAAGCCTATGCACTATTGTCTTAAATATCTCCATCTCTATATCCCACAACACTTCTCTAAATTCGTTGGTAACTCCTGCACTTCTTTGGAATTCCTTGCCCGAAGACATCAAAAAAGAACAAAATAAGACCTGCTTTAGGAAGTTGTTACGGGAGCTTTTATTAATGACTGCGGATGATGTTGTTCGTTGATTACTTTCACAAAGTTATATTATTCATTAATAGGTACCATCATATCTATGTGTATGTATATGTTAACATCCGCAGCAGAACTAGAGTAACCGACATATCCTTAAGGATTAGCAAGCTGAAGTGGCAGTGGGCCGGCCATATAGCTCGAAGAACCGATAACCGTTGGGGGAAGAAAGGTTCTCTAGTGGCAGACTCGTACCGAAGAACGCAGTGTAGGGCGACCCCCACTAGATAGAACGACGACCTGCATGGTTTTCGTGTCGTGTAAGTCGATGGTTGCAGGTGGCTTGTGACCGTGTTTTGTGGCAATCTATGAGGGAGGCCTATGTTCAAGAGTGGACTATGATAGGCTGACATGATGATGATGATGATGATATATTAATATTTATGTGTGATCTCATTTTCATCATAATTCATAATTTATATTTATTATATATTATTAAGTATTTAATTGTACGTAAGTATGTATCTTTAGTATTTTATGTAATTGTATTTATATTTGTTAATTTTATGTTTTAAATATGGTTTTATTTTAGTTTAAATACCTATCACAATGTATCACTGCTCTCTTGGTTGACTGGCAGAGAATGGCAACAGTCCAAAAGTCCGCCCATTGCATCCCTTTTTTGGTGAACAATACAGCATAAATAAATAAATATCATAATTATATCTATTTAAGGAAACTAAAAATAGGCAAATAGTTTTTTATTAATTATTTAGGTCAGTTACAGCAAAAACAAAATACACTATAGTATTGTTCAAATTCCATTTAGAATTTTTTTACTTTTTGTAGGCGAACACATTTATTTAGAAGATGAATGAGAAAAAATAACTTGAACAAATAATAATTAATCTAAATTATGTAAAAATATATTTATCTACGAAGACAAAAGGGACATTGTTATGATGGTACCTTTAGATGGACATATTTTTATATTAATTGTGAAAAAATATAAATATTTATAACTTAAAACACTAAGTAAAAGTAATAAAAGTAATATAAGAGAGTATTGAAAGTAAAATCGTGGTTCTCTAATATATAAATACATTAAAATAACGATAAACAACGGTGTACCAGGTACTTCAGCAACAAAAGGAAAGAATCTCTCAGTGCCTCATGTCGATTTATGGTGAAGGCAAAAGAAGGTTTTAAACGAATGCATTCGTTGGGCAGTCTCTCCGAAACGCAGCCTTTATAAAATCAACAGTGACTGCAACAATTTTCTGAAATTAGCAGTTTGGTTGCTTGTTTTGGAACGTATGGACGTACGAGTAGACTGTGAGCGGCCTGGATGATAGTTATGACAGTTTTGTAAGATATTGAAAATTTCTTGGTCTTTATAGGAAGAAATCGTCGTGATCAAAATAGATCAAAATATTGTCATAATATTTATCTAGTGTTGAGTCGTCTAACTCTAGTCTAAACTAGTCTAATCCGGCTCGAAGGACTAATGTAACGCCGATGGCTCAGTGGTGAGATAATAAAAGAGCCGACTGTAGAAATGATGTTATATTTTTAAACTGCACAACGGTTGTCGTTACGCTACGGTACAAAGTTTATATGCGTGTGAATGCGAGTGCTTATTATGAGGCGTAACAGCTGACTGGTCCACCGCGACGCCGCTCGGATCAGCCGGTAGATGCGCCGTGTGTCCCCCGCTCCTCACGTCCCTCGCCTCGCCTGTGCTGTTGAGTTAGACGACTCAACATCTAGAATACATTAACGAAAATTAGTAATAATTTTTTTGATTTGAGAATGAACCAGTGTTTTTCACTCATGTCAGCGAGGCACCCTCAAAATTAACATGTAAACATTATCGGCCTCGTTTTGTATTGCAGTCTATTTAAGTTTCAATGAGGCTTTCGTATATAATTCGAATGCCGCTTGACACAAATCTGAATTAATTTAATGTTTGCCTATATGTAGTAAGCCAACACTAATTAAATTTTAAATTTATTCAGTGATTTTATTGGTAAATGTTTAATTTTTTATCCAATCGGAATAAAACAGTTACATTACAAGTCTTTTAAAAATAATATTTATAGAAGCCGGAAGAACCCGAAGGATCCGGCCAATAAAAAGAAAGTGTGCAGGCGTGCGTGCGTGCATCTGTGCATGCGTCCATGCATGCATATGTGTATGTTATATGAAAATGTCATGTTTGCTTATCATTGACATTTTCATAAGAACAAGAATAGACATGAAATAGATAAATTATAAAAGATTGCCATGCACTCAAACAAATAGTAAATTCAAATAATTCAAATGATTTTGACTTATGATGTCAAGCCTATTAAATCTTAATAATTTATTTATTGTTATTCATTTCATAATTCATAAAATGAGAGTTAAGAACTCATCAAGTGGTCTTTAGTATTAAGCGATCTCATTATATGGATTTTTTTCAATGGTTCTAAGAGTGCTACTCTACTACTTTAGTCAGTACAGATTTTTTCTTCCATAATGGTAATCGAGTCTTCCAACTATATTGCCACTGCAGCTTGATGATCCGTCGTTACAGATACGATCAAGTAGAAAAACGTTTCCCTTTCCACAGCGCGCTGAGAGACTTGGACCTTCCGCATGCGACCTGTCGTGAATGATCACGTCTCGTTTTCGTGCGTTATCACTAGTTTAAATATATTTTCCAATGCAGCGGCGAAGAGTATCGAGGATATAGCATCAGCCTGTTGTACACCTTTAAGCCATTAGGTGGGTTTCGTACTCTAGCACTGTACTTGGTTAGCTATCAACTTTACTGTACAAACACTGCAAAACGATTTACCGACTGCCAATCTGGCACCGCTAAAGAGACTTTCGACCGACACACATTAAATAAATAAAGTCAACTCTTTTATCAAGCAATGTAATATCTCTCCTATTTATATTTTAATAACCTTGAATGGTTTTATATCTTCAAAAATTATATCAGTTGTAAATGTTAATGTCAAAAATCAAAAATCAACGTCGCTTACGTCAACAAATACTCGTACTATTCGATAAAAGGATGTATCTCAGTGAAAAATGGCCGTATTGAGATTAATAGAGTTTTAAGGCTTAAAGTATCTAGTTTTAAGATCTTATGACAAAATAATTTTGTGAGCTACCGTTGTCGCACAATCATAAAGGGCTAGTTATTCTGCCAGGAGTGTGCAAACATTACTGTTTTTCGGTCTGAATGGCAAGGTATATGAGATACTTAAAAACTGATGTTCCAGGGTAACGAGCGCAGTGTGGTACCTCATAGAATTGTTCTGGATGACGTGTCGCTGGAAGACTGTTTCTTAATGATACTTTTAGACTGATGTAATACTAGCAGTTTTTTTGAGCATAGACTCAATAAGGGATTAAGAAGAAGTAGAAGATTTACGAATATATCTTATTTCTTCTTGTACCTTCGGAGAAGCGAAAACTTTGTTAGTAGCTCATATTTATAAACACGTACGAGTCAGATGTGTCGCATAGCATTGCGTTTGTCGTAATTAAATCATCTCCCCATCACTTTATCCTACAAGTTCATTACAAAATTTTAATAACAAATTCGGAAATCTGGACGGTACATACAGTTTTTACAACAATTAACAACCAACTTTTTATTATCTTGTTATGATATCTGAACAAAATTCACTAACCAAATAAACAAGTCGCGCCATTTCGGGCGGCGCCAATTTGTCTCGAAATCTCCTACTATAATTAAATAAATATGGTATCCCAAATGGTACTCGCCATGTTCGTTGTAACATGTTAATTTATTACTATATTTGGACATAACTCAGTTTATTATTTAAGTCTCCTTTTCAATTTATATTTTATTTAATTAAAGATAAGTTCGAGTTCCTTCGCATTTCTCTGGATTCATTGATAACTCCTTCACTGTATATTATTTTCTACTTCGGGACTCCTTCACGATTATATGAGACGAACGTCCAGTAAATACTGCCACAAATGTCTTTTCTTTTAATGTGACTAACCACGATGTGTATATTGTATGTATATGTATCCATAAAACCCTCCAATCTCAATCAAAATCTCTGGTCCGTCCAAATGATTACGCCACGCCACGGATGAGAAGTATATTAATAATGTTTCGGGCTAATTTTTGATAATGTCCATATTTTGGATACTCTGTTTCTTTTAGGAAATGAGTGACGAGACGAGAAAATCGTTCACCTGATGTTTAATGCAACGTCTGCCCATAACAAAGTCTGTGGCATCCAGAATATCTGTGTTCCACTCGACATCCTGAGACATCACTTCTTAAGTCTCCTATGCCCAGTAATTACACTAGTTCTCAGTGACTTGCTTAACGGCAGATTAACTGGTACTGTGATGGTATCTACCTAGATGGATTCTTGCATAGGAATCCTTCCACTTTTAATGTTTTTATTTGATTGTTGAGTGGCAGCGCTGATTGTTATCACAGCTATTTAAATTATTTGTAGTTGGCAGTCGTAACGTTCAAATGTCATCTTTCCTGTTGAAGACAATAAAACGTTTATTCATTATTATCACTTCATCACTCATCATCATCACTTCAGCCTATTACTAGTCCACTGTTGAACATAGGCCTCCCCCTTGGAGTGCCAAAAAATTTTGTCGCTCTCATTTTGGGGGAATTTTGCCATAGTTGCCACGCTTGGCATGCGGGTTGGCAACCGCAGTTTATTTATTGAGATGTTCCAGGAGGATGCCGCTGCCCATCTCCTGGTTTTGATCTTCCCTCTGTCGACTTTTACGACACCCACGGGATGAGATGGGGTGGTACATTCTCTTAAGCCGCTACCACACGGCACTATCACTTAGTAGTAGTAAATCAAAAATCATTACTTGCATTAAAATATATATAAGCGTCGTTTTGGGTTACAAATGTATGTCAAAAGTTACGAACGTTATGCGTTCGTTGTTTGTAACTTTTGACATACGAGTACTTTAAAATTGAGTTTGCCAAGAGTGTATACCTATTTTTCTTTTCTCAAAAGAACTGTATGTTATAGGAGAAAAAGACAAAACTCGCAAAACATTCACATGATGGTGAGTGCAACGTCTGCCAAATGCGGTGTCACCCGGAACATTTATGTGTATAACCACACTGCGACCGACACTGAGATATGAGTTCTTAAATATCATATGTCCAGTATTTGCACTAACTCTAAGCTAGCGACGGGGACAGCTTCGTTTTGAAACATAGTGTTGTTCGCACACTATTGCTTCATGGCAGGCCCGCGGTGGTGCCTACATAGACGGGTTTCTGCACAGCAATCCTACAACCATTAATAAATATTTGGTCTGTAGAGATTCGGAGAAATGTTCTAAGATTAAGGTATGTTTATCATCTAGTTACGTGATCGCATATGTACACAATAAAATGATAAATGTCAGTCCCAAGAATAGGCAATTTATACTAGCACCCAAAGTAATGGAAACAAATAGCACTTCGTTCCTGAAAAATGTCTGACAATAATGGCTGTCCTGCTCATGGATGGACTGTATGGAGCACATTTATTTCGAATGTTTGTAATAAATCGATATAGTGTTTTTTTTTTAAATAAGGAGCTAGTTTATTTAATTATAAGCTTACCTTTTTTAAGAGAATACATACATACATAGAGTCACGCCTCTTTCCCATTGGGGTAGGCAGAGACCACATTTTTTCACTTTGCTACGATTCTGACACACATCATTAGCTTACTACGAGTATACTTTCATTAGTGTTTTCATACAAGCTCGTCGGTTGCGGTTACTTTGACGTGGCCTTTCCTTAAAGTTTTAAGAGGCTAATTTAAGTTATTTAATTTTTATTTTATATGAAGCACCAGGCAATAAAAATGCAACAGGTCAGGGGCCGTGTTCTCTTTTTAAATTGTTATTTAAAGTGCTGATTTCCCACGTATTCAGTGGTGAAGGAACCTGCATGCCTGATGAAACAAAACATTTAGAAGACATGTAAAGTCCGCCCACCCGTTTTGGAGTACCGTGGCGGACTTTTTCCGGCTCCAAAACGAGATCAGAAACGAGAGAACGCCTGAGCTCGGCAGTGGGGCATTTATACGCTGTAACTTTATTTTAACTTTACTAGTGTGCATTAAAATATAAGCACTAAAGTGAATAGGGCAGTTCAATATTTGCTGGCTAAACTTTTAAGTGGACGAAACTGTGCACATATCCAATATACTGGAATTGTTATTATTCTTATTATTCCTGAAACAGCATTAATTGTGTATAAATATAATAGGTAATAATAGTTAGTTTGTAAATCCTAGATTACCTTCTATTAATCACAGACAAAGGATTTACTTCTGTAAAAATAATAGGTCTGTGAATTTCAGATTAAAGTTTTCTATTTTATGAAATTTGTGTATCATTTTAGATAAACAATAACAAAATAAAGTTCAACATAAAAAAATACCTTGGCAGAAAACTCATATTTCTTTACTTAAAAAAAATATCTAAAACATAAATCTGATAGCTAATCGTATTTTTAAATGAAACTAATTTTACGGATTTTATAGCGTTTAATTTTGTTATTTATAACCCGACGTTTCGAGTGCTTTACAGCACTTATGGTCACGGGGGGACTGAGGTGACAGATGTCCCGATGTCATAGTTAACCCGGAGTAGAACATAGATGATACTTTCACAATTCTACATTCTAATAAAGTCACTGCATTTTTAGACCACCTTAACTCCATAAATTCTAAAATACAATTTGCAATGGAGTTAGAGACAAATAACTCTTTAGCTTTTCTAGATGTTTTAGTAATTAGAAATTCTAATAACACCTTGAGTCACACTGTGTATGGGAAATTTTGCAAGACAACAAGCTTCGTGTTCCGTGCCTTCGTCGCAGTAACCGAATGAAGCCGGCCACAGTCGAGCGTGTACCTGCAGTCCTACCATATGTCAGAGGAGTCACGGACAAGATTGGCTATATCTTGAAGCGGGCTTTCATAAGAACACATTTCAAGCCGCCGAAGAATATAAGTCAGTTTTTCCCATCTGTCAAGTGTAACATCCCTCTGCAAGATGCAGGAGTATACAAGCTGGATTGTGAATGTGGTCTCTTACATAGGGCAAACAAAAAGATCAATAAAACCCGCGTAAAAGAACACATAGCTGACGTGAAGCATCGCCGCTCCAGGAAATCTGCAGTCTGTGACCATGTTCTGGATCATCCCAACCATTTCATCAGATTTGATAAACCACAAATCCTTACAAAAGAACACCGATTCCTACCAAGGATGATTCGCGAGGCTATTGAAATTAAAAAACATTCTAATTTTAATAGAGAAGATGGTTGGGTATTACCACCAGCTTGGGATTCTATTATTAATAAAATTTAGTCAAAAACCAAGCATACCACTGCAAGACTTCAAGACACAGTTAGCTCTTTCTGCGTAGATCGGACCTCAAATAATAATTAAAAGCTGAAGGTACTCCGGGTTAACTATGACATCGGGACATCTGTCACCTCAGTGCCCCCATGACCATGGGTGCTGTAAAGAACTCGAAAGTAAGTATCTCATTTTAAAATATTTGTAGAAAATTGCTTTTATTAATAAACAACTTTCAAAAATTTATATAAACACTTATTAAAACAAAAATTAACCCTTCGACTCTATGATCGTTAGGGCTATGACGGCTACTCTAGGTCTAACACTGAGTCGAAACGCCTTCCTTAGCACGACAACTCTGACTTCACAACATAAAATGAATAGCCTATAAATGTCCCACTCTGAGCACAGGCCTTCCAGTTCTGAGAGGGTTTTGCAGCCGGGAAGAGTCCTCCACGCTGCTCCAGTGCGTATTGGCGGACTTTGCATGTTCTCGAAATTTTTTTTATTTCTCAGATGTACTCGTAGGATTCCTCATAAAGTTTTCCTTCACCGCCGAGCACGTGGTAAATCAGCACTTAAAATTTCCATTAACAATTTTAGTGGTGCCGGCATACGGTAATTGAGCCCAGGGCGCTCGCGTACTATGGAACTTAAAGCGAGCGCCTAAGCACTGAGCTACAACAGCTCTTGCGGCTCTCACTCCACAACGTGATTTAAACATATCTTTAAATTTTTAAAAGTTTAATGTGTTCTTTAAGCGCTTATCCATAAAGCTGTGAATAACACATTTAAATAATTCGCCAGGATACATACATTTTCGGTGATGTAATTGCTGATAGCCTTCTCGGCTTCTACAGTTTTATCGGACGCTGTGCTCGCGGGCCAGGGGCCCGCGTGCCAGGTTTGGTTTCTGACCCAAACATAAATAAATAAATAAACTCTTACAAAAACCTCGAAATTAGGACTGTGTCGCGTTCGCTGCGTGCTTTCGCGATTTCGAATATCTTAAATATTTTAAGTCGTCTAATGACCGTCCGAGAGGCTGCGGGCATCCATTCGGACTGTCGACTTGTGTGTTGGTAACTCTGGGCGGTGAGAACCGCCCTGGAACACGGGTGAGTCGTGTGTACGCGGTTTGATTATTGACGATTGCGCGCCGCTCTCTACGGCGGTCACGTGTCGCGGTGAGCCGCCAGGATAAGATAGATTGTTTAAGACTTTCAAAGGTGATGGTAATTATCCATAGCCACTGACATTTATTGTCATGAATTTTAGCGATTATGTGGAGAACTGTATGTGCTTTGAATAAATTAAAATTGTGCATTTTTTAAATAAACCACAAATTCACACACATCTACAGCTTTATAGAAACTTTACTGTATTTGCCAGCCCATACAATTTTAAAATTGACATTTTTACATTTATATCTCATTTCGTAATTAAGTAAATACTTCAAATTACACTTAATTAAATTTTAATAACATGCTGTAAAACACTGATATCTTTTCTTATTAGTATTTGGGAGATACGAGAGTGGGAGAACGATAACTTAACCAATCCAATTACGTATTCCCTAAAGTCGATTTTGTTGAAAACTCGGTAATTATCAGTAGTTATTTACGCTGTAAAGTAAACTGCTTTGAATATTGAGAAGTGTTTCAATTTACTTTCAAGGGATATCACAGATATGCTTTTAGAGTTAATTCATTTAGAGTAATTTTCTGATGACTTTGGGAATGAACACAAACTACTGTTATTTCAAGTTGATTAAAAATTATTGGAAATCGAAGAGATAATTATTGAAGATTTCAAATATAATCAGAGGTCGTAAACTTTTTTATACTTAAGATCCGTGAAAATCCTTGC
Organism: Luehdorfia chinensis; assembly: GCA_019845155.1. NCBI lineage: Eukaryota > Metazoa > Arthropoda > Insecta > Lepidoptera > Papilionidae > Luehdorfia > Luehdorfia chinensis. The sequence continues at coordinate 383,079 of JAHVAK010000292.1, forward strand.
ATTATAATACATATAATGTCAATCGAGTATTGTTTTTAAAATGTTTTTAATTTGTTACTAGCACAGTGCTTTTAAATCGTAATTGATGTTTCACAAATTAGCTATCCAGTAAGTTAGGCTTGGTAATTTTATTGCTGTAAGTGACAAAGTAAAGGACTTTGGTCTAGTCAATGAATATATAAAGTAATAATTGATACTGAAGTTCTCAGAATAGTATTTACATTAGTGATAAATTCATATTGTGTCTCTTACTTAATCTACTCGACCCTTGAGAAGATTATAGAACTTAGCTATAACTTATGGTCTTTTGTGATGTGTAAACTTTTGTTGAATATCGCGTGGACTAGTGGTTAGCGTACCTAACTTTTATGGCGCGGGTCCTGGGTTCGAATCCCAGCCGGAGCCATTTATGCAAAACCCTAATAGTTGGTTTTGTTCTTGTCTGGTCTGGTCTTTTTATTTTGGTGTGGTTAAGTTGTGCATGTGAAATGTATTCTGTAAAACTCACGTATAGTAACGCAGAAATGATACTTACAAAGACGGATTTCTGCATAGAAATCCTACTACATACTGTTCTGTTCACGATTCGGTTCTCCGGACATATGATCAAGTTTGGTTTTATTCTGCAAAAACTATCCTAGCCTATATATAATAGCTGCCAATTCACATAAGCTGGAATGTTTCTTCTCTATCATCTTAACTGTGTGTTCTGAAGTCCTCTGTCTATGTCCTATCACTGTCAGCGCCGACCCACACCTTATTTTGTTGTTTCACTGACCTGTCCATCCACAATCAAATTTGCATTTAGCTTTCATAGATTTAGCAATATAGGATTTAGAGTAACATTGTATAGCCTTCAACAAGTTAAGAATAAAGTTGTATCAAATAATGCTTGATTATTTAACAAAATCGGTGAAATAGTTTAGAAGTTATATGGTTCCAGATAACTATACAAACATTGTAACTAACTTTCTTCCTGGCCATGTCTCAGATGGTGGTGAGATGGCCAGTCTTCTTAATCATTTTCCACTACTTTTCTCAATCCTCGACTTTGTTTTCGGATAGCGACGTAGTTGAAAAGGGCATTCTCTCGTGTGATTTTCAATTATATCATTCCAATTATTGCTCAGAAACATATCCCGACGCAGCCTACTCTTATATAGAAAAGATGCAGTTATACGCAGTCTCGTATATAGGCGTGGTTAGGCCTGGTCACACTGCAATCTCAATCAATTTGTAACTCATGTATTTTCAAAATTTAGCGGAATTTCGACAAAACAAATCAAATAGATTAAGTTTATATTTAACATTAAATACGAATATAATTTTAAATATGAGTGTTGATGTATGTGTTAATGAAACTCCAGAACAGTAAAGTGCACTATGCTTGCAATGTTGCAACGTGTTGAGGACGTTGATGGGGTTGTCCAATTTCTGGGTGCCTTATTTTTTTATTTGATAAAGTGACGAGCAAAACGTTCACCTGATGGTAAGTGCAACGTCTGCTCATAACAAATGCCGTGTCACCCAGAACATTTCTGTGTGACACAACATTGCGACCGTCACCGTGACACATGAGTTCTTAAGTCTCATATGCCCAGTGATTACTGCTAGCTCTCAGTACCCTTCAAACCGAAACACAGTAATGTTTGCATACTACTGCTTAACGGCTGAATAACTGGCCCTGGGGTGGTACCTACCTAGCCGGATTCCTGCATAGGAATACTACCACCAGCATTCGCCATCTCCATTACAATGTTTTGGGTATTCATTGAGGCGTTAGTAAATTGCTTTTACGTGCTCATGTTAAAACTGCATCTCTAGTGAGCAGGATACGGACTAACATTATCGGCATTCTGAACAGGTTCGCCTGCCGATACATGAACCATAGCTTTATGACATATACATACATACGGCAGAGGCCACACACGTGCTGACACAAGAGGTCTTAGCGATATAGTTATATAATATTAATGAATTTTATATTAATTGCTTTACATAGTCCTTACACTTTAAAAAACACACCAAAATTATATTAAGTTGAAATGATTACAAAGAAATTTAATTTCATTGTTTGTATTTTGTTAGCATAATTTACCTACCTAGTGCTCTGACAGCCGTCTGACAGCCGTTTGCTATCCCCTTGACAAGGGTTGAATTGATTAATTTATTCATTAATACGTGTTGATGACACAAACAACCTCAAATTGCTTATTTATTTTCTTTTCTTGTTATATTTTGAAATATCTCATAAGTTGACCCCGTAGGAATTATTTACATTCCCCGTATTTATGTACATTCGTATTACCTCTATATCTTACACTGTTAATGCTGTGGTTCAAAATCAAATTCATAAAGGCGAAGATTAGTGGACAAGATCACAGTTGTGACTCTCTTTGTATTGACTCTTATGACACTACTATCATAACTTGCTCAGTTTTATGTTGATAACTAGATACATATACTATCTATAACAATAATTGACGAAATTTAATGAGCGCCTCTGCTTCCGTTGAAGATTAAGATAATAGAGAAAATATATTCCCAATTTCGGCGAGACCCAGTATGCTTTACTTGCAGCTTGACGGCTACGATCAACGATAATAATACAATAGTAAAAATAATTTACATAATTTATTGTAAATTCCGAATCAGGGTCAGCCGAAGCAATAAGAACCAACTCAAGAATGTCCGCGGTGTGGTAGCGGCTTAAGAGAATCTACCACCCCATCTCATCCCGTGGGTGTCGTAAAAGTCCATAGACGGAAAATTAAAAACAGGAAATGGCAGCAGCATCTTCCTGAAACATCTAAAAAAATTTTGTATGTTTTATCTATATTAAAAATATAAAAAATAATGTTTATTTGTTTTGTTATTAAGTATGTGAACAGTAAGGAAATAAAGGAGTCATTAAGCCTAATTTTATATAATAACATAATTTAATCAGCAATGAGTTACTTTGTAATTAGCATTATTATCTAAACAATGCATTATTGTGTGGTGGCGGCTCGATAAAAGAATACTACCACTCCATCTCATCTAATGGATCTCGTAAAAGGCGAGTAAGGAATTAAACTGCACTGTGCACCCAACAGCGCATGATGGCGATGGGCTCACCACCTATCACACCAAGTGCATTATATTGTTTTGGTGAAACGTGGATTGTGGCAGTCGTAGATCTGTTTTTGCAGTGAGTGCCCAGTCTCTGACTACCCCTTATGGGATACAGTCGTGATCTTATGTATGTATGTATGTATGTATGTATACATTATTTAAGATGACGTTGACTTCAAATAAGGACATGCATATATTAACTATAATATAATTATTGTTATAAACGATGTAACAATACTTAAAAATGAAAATTCATTACAAAGTACAATAATAACAAATGTGTCCAAGTCGTCAACCATTATTTAAATTCTGAGACTAATCACGAAATGTACGAGTATAATACTTATCACAGAATTTAACTACTCGTAGAACAATCACAGTATACTTTTGTTCTTGACACACTTGCACGATGTAGGAACTGACTCATAGCAGCTGTTTAGTCATATCCACTGCATAACCTCGGTATAGCGCCTAATCTTGAGAGCTAATAACCAATCAGATCCACCGACGTATGGGAATCAAACAGTGTTGACACAGAACATTTACCGCCTGGTGTTGTGTGACACCACACAACAGTCTCACAGTTTGTTCCTTATGTTATTATAACCTATATAATTCATCCGATTGCAATTAAACTTTGGTGAGTATTGTGCGCACGTTTGCAATGGTTTCTGAATTATTACAACTGTTTTACATTAGATGGTACGCGAGTCATATCGGATAATTGTTCGTGTTCTATGTGTTTTGAGTTATCTGTGACAGGAAACACCTGACCACCAAGCTTGAGCTTGTTAAGCAAGTTTTGCACGACAACGAGCTTCGAGTCCCACGCCTACATCACGGGAACTGAGTTAAGCCGGCCATAGTCGAGCGTGTACCTGTTGTTCTACCATATGTCAGAAAATTCACAGACAAGATTGGCTGTATCTTGGAGTGGGCTTCCATAAGAACATCTTTCAAGCTGCTGAAGTGAGTGAGTGTAATGTCCCTCTACAAGATGCAAGAGTACAAATTGTTGTACAAGTTAGAAATTGAATGTGGTCCCTTTTACATATGGCAAACAAAAAGATCTATAAAAACGCGCGACCGCCGCAGAGAGCGTTGCGCAAAAGTCGAAAATCACACCGCCTACGCACGATTCACCCGTGTACCAGGGCGGTTCTCACCGCCGCGAGTTACCGACACACAAGTCGACGGTCCGAATGGAGGCCCGCAGCCTCATTAGATGACTTAAAATTTTTAAGTAATTCGAAATCGCGTAAGCACATAGCGAACGCGACATAGACCGATTTATGATTCGGTGAAACCAAACCAGGCCCGCGAGCAAAGTATCCGATGAAGCCGTAAAAGCCAAAAAGGCTAATAGCGTAAACACAGGCAATCCTTTATATGATAGAATATCGTTATCGATAAGTTTCATTAAAAATAATTGACTTTAGAGTATTTAAGATAATTATCAAAATAAATTTCCAATATACTAAATAAAAAATATGTATATGTATATAAATATGTAATCTGTATATGTATGTGTGTATGTATGTTAGTTTATATGTATGTACATATTTATGTATTATGAGTATTTTTAAATTGTATTTTATATTTATCAGTAGCTTTTTAAATTCAAATATTTAGTTTTTTTAAGGTTTACACCTGCCACATTGTTTCGCTACGCCCTGGGTTGACTGGCAGAGAATGCCAACTGGCATTAAGTCCGCCCATTGTATCCTTTATGGGGAAACAATCAAGTATAAATAAATAAATAAATAAAAAATTAAATATTTACAAGGAAGCAAGAAATACAAGCAATCCTTTGTTACTCGTATATTGTGGCAGATTGGCCACTTGGATTCGAAACTGGCACTATTTTAGTTCAAACCTATTTTGTAATTTTGTGTTTCATATTCTGTTACTATGAAATGTTTTATGAAATTGTAATAAGTTTTTCCATTCAGAGATACCAAGTAAATCGATTCCGCTCTAGCTTATATAAAATATATAGATTTTTGCGATTTAGATGATTTACTAAGAAACTGTGTCTTGTTATGTATTTACGAACGAGCCTATTATACAGTGAGTCAAATCTACTCTGAATTTAATTTATTGGCTATCTTGAATAACACAGAACAAAGAACACAGCAAATGATAGGTTTCGCACCCACAATATAATCAAATGTCTAATAATCGATTAGTTCAATTTAGAATTCAAAGATTATAGTGTATTTAATGCAATAAGCGAACGAATTTCGAATACAATAAATGTACGAGTATATTGAATATTTATCGTTTGTGAATTGTGAATTTAGTCCTTATTTAAAAAACACACATTGTTTTTCTAGAACTAAAGATATATTTTACATACTATAATCATAATATTCTATTAACGATTACTTTAGTTTGAAAAAAAAAACTTCTTCATTAAACTGAATAAAACATGTTAAGAATCTACATGTAAAGAAAGCTACTTCATTTTTATACCGCTTTTCTTAAGTATCAGTTTTGACATAGTATTTGCTATGTCAAAAATGAGAGTGCCAACAGTGTAGTGACATTTTTAACGAGATAGGAGAATTTATAAATATTGAGAACCTTTCGTTTAAGGTAACATTTTCTACATTCGTTAAAATATAAAAATACCTGAAATAAAGGCTTTAAATGTTGTTTCTTTTGTTTTTACAGGTAAATGAATTTTTGTTAACATATTTTTATTATAGTTAAATATTTTAAGTGTTGTAAATAAATCTTCTGTTTTTACAGAGAAACGCAATTACGTCTTTGTTTCATTATTTCTAATAATTCAAGATAATATAATATCATTATATACATATTTCCTTATTTCAATAGATTTGAAGTATAATCGATTAAACAACACGACATTGCATATATCTTTGAACACAGTCGGTTACACAAGTTTTCGTTGCGGTTTTGTTAAATTTTTGTTTATCGTAATTGTTGTTCGCTATTATTTTTGTTAAGTTTTCCGGTGTTGTTTAGTTTTTTATTAAAAAATATTAAATAACAAAACTTGTGTTCATAATAAAAATATTAATAACGCAATAAATTATTTAATAGGTTGTTGATTTATCGCTTTATTTTCTTAGTGTGCGAAACGAAACCAACCAAAGTATTCGTTTTATATTTTCTGTACGTATTGTTTTTCTAGCAATAAGTTTTCTTCAGGAGTGTACATGCGCGAAAGTTCGGAGGGCTTATGTTTAGAGTAGCCACGACTAGACGGCCGCGGTATACCCCGGATTAACTATGATATCAGACATCCGTCACCCCAGTCCTTCCGTGACCACGGGTGCTGTAAAGCGCTCAAAACGTCGGGTTATACATAATTAAAAATTAAATTCAATAAAATCCTTAAAATTCGTTTTATTAGACATCATTATTTCTTATTCAGATCTTATAACACTCATTATTACAATTTTATAAATATTATAAATATATCACGACATCCTAACCTGATTGTAGCTAAACCTAAGTTTCTTACGCTGCTAACTGCATCTCTGAGATGCAGTTAGCAGCTAACTGCATCTCAATATCAAATACCTTAAATTTGCCAATAACATAATTAACGCTTTACTATTTACTACACATTAATGTTCATAGAACGTAACTGTGCACGATGTAAATGTTTGACTTTAGATTAGGATAAATGTTTTAAGTTAAAAACAGCATTTTAAACTAAAGTGCAGCACAAAGCAGTGACGCCCGGCTTCCTTGTATTTAAGCTTACTTTAAATACTTCTGGGAACTTTTGCAACTACAAGGACTAAAATATCTTATATCCTAGTGCGTACTCAGGATGAAACTTGTACAATATCAAACGAAAATTGTAACAATAGGAGCAGGTATTAAATTTTGTTAGGATGAATTTAAATGGCTTCAACTAGATATAGTTATTGTAACTAAAATGTTATATTTTGAATAATATTTGGCATATGTTTATTTTAGTCTGTTTAAGAATCATAAAATGATTCTACATTATGTCACCATGCAATTATTATTCAAAATTAAACAGTTATAAATATTCTAGTTAGAATTCGATTTGGCAATCAACGAAAACACATTAAACTTTATTAAAGATTACTCACTATATTCTTTTACACTTTCCTGTTATCCTTCAGAAATATTTTGTGTCCTAGTAATTCCCTAAGGACACTACAGTTACGAGGATTTTAGTATTTTCAGTATCTAAGATAGCGTAGTAACTAGCAGATTATCTGGTTGGCTACAGCCACATCTCGGGGAATAGTACAAGGCTGACTGTATATTTTTCATCCCTTTAGGTATATTTTTTTCGAAGTTTTGAATATACGTGTAAAATATTATTGTGGGTATAACGAATAAAACAATTATATATAAAACTGTTAAAATATATATATTTAATATCTAATATAAATCTTAGCTCCTAATCCCTCTCAGAAATGAGAGGAGGCCTGTGCTCAGCAGTGGGACATTTATAGGCTGAAACTTTACTTTACTTTTATATATATTTAATAAACAATATGTAAAGGACTGATAAAACCATTATAATTAATAATTAGTTGATATTATCAATGTTCAGAATCGTGAATGTTAATTATGTTTTCAATTGAAGATTATTTGTTTTTACAAGAGAGGTATATAAAATCTACTGCCATTTTGGTAATGAGGTTCCTCTGACGGAGAAAAGCAGACAAAAGATACTTCGTGGGTATTCTCTTTTCTATCACACTAATTAATAATTTAGATATTTTACACAACACTATGTTTAAAAAAAAACAACTTAATCTCTTAAATCGAACCGTCTATACCGGTTACACTAACCAACAAACTGTAACTGTTTTAGTCCGGTTCTAGTCACGTAGTTTATTGTACTTATTAAAACAGAATTTAGTCGGAATATCTTTTTTTTTTTTTTGGATAAAGTGATGAAACGAGCAAAACGTTCACCTGATGGTAAGTGCAACGTCAACGTCAACGATAAAATATCAGTACAAATTTGGCGTCAAAAGAGTATTTCGTTCCATTAAAAACACTTCCAGGGCGTTCCAGTCTTAAATTGGTAGAAATAATTACTAGTTAATCTTTTATTTTTTACAATACTATTTCTGTAAGCGAAAACCTGTAATTGGATAGCAATTTGCCTACTTTATAAATACCTGTGTTGTTAAATAACTTTAGATGTTGGTTGTACGAGTAACTAAAATAAATATGATAAATAAATGAAGTCAAAATGGGAACTGTTCAATTACTAGTATGAGAATTTTTAGTGAATACGATTGCTAGTAGGTATATTAAACATGACTGTTAAGCTGATGAGGTCTATGAAATACAAGCTCCGTCATCCGCGTACCATGTCCAAAATTTCGAGGTAGAAGTCGAAACTCCAAATCGAATGCGAGATTATAAAAAATTGGGCGCTTTCTATGACAAGCATTACTAATATAGTAAATGCATTAATAGTGTACTCGTAAAATCATTAGTGACGTTAAAACTATCTACGAGATAAGAGCAAAGTTTGTCATACTCGTAGTAGTTTTTTTTTCCAAATATGCCAGGCTATATACAACTTAACAGACAGAGCCATCTCACCAACTTAAATACCGTCAGTCGGGCCATTATTTCTACTGAAGGAGATATTTTAAAGGATTGAGAGATCATATAAGCAGCTGTACGCATCTTCGTTTGTATCACATGTAAATATGAGGAATCACCAAAAGCAAAGCCCATCCGATACTGTCCCGTAGATAAAAACTATACGGCAATTTAAACAAGATTAGGAAGACTTAATGAAGTCAAAAGCGGCAAAGCAGCGGTTGTTGATTAAGTAATTGAAAACCTTTTGAAAACAGTGCAATATCAAGACTCGAAGTCTTTCAGAAGCTGTTCAATTCGATATTACGATGCTGCGCACGAACCACGGAGCAGACGTGTCGTGGTTAGTTCTTAAGGAAGTGTGAAATCGCCCTAATAAAGAACAGAAATTCTAAGTCGTCGCAGAGCTACGTGCTGCTTTTAAAAGTCAAAACGAATCGGCTTGCGTGCAAAATTATCAAGTTTCAACCTTATAATGATTTAAGTTGCCGTAAATTATTAGTGAAATAAAAAATTGTGACTAATAAAATTAATAGTGATCTTTGCTAGATGATTAATCCAACAGTTATCAGTTATAATATGTACGGCTGTTATAATAATTATATAATGTTTCTTGATTTATTTGTAGGAAGTATTTTAGTGCGACAAGACGTCGCTCAAATACACTTTATATCCAAGAGGCACTTGAACTGAACAGGGGTCTTAAAGTTTCCGCTGAGACTAAGCTAAGTAAGGAAATCACATCCAAGTTTTTCTGTAAAATGTTAATTATTTTCAATTTTTTGCAATCTTTAAGATTCCGTCATAAAGAAATCAGGACAGTAAATCTAACTTGACAATATATTTGATATTGATGTTAAAACTGGATCCTTACCAATCCGCTACCTTGTAAACGTCTACCAGTCAAACTTTGTCCATGCAGTGGATGCAGTGGTGAAAATGAAAACGAATTTATCAGTAAATACATTTCATTAAACATTAACTGTCATTATCATCATCATCATCATTTCAGCCTACCATAGTCCACTGTTGAACATAGGCCTCCCCCATAGATTGTCAAAAAACACGGTCCTGAGCCACCTGCATCCATCGACTTCCTGCAAAACCGTGTAGGTCGTCGCTCCATCTAGTGGGGGGTCGCCCTACACTGCGTTTGCAGTTATGAGGTTGTCACTCGAGAACCTTTCTTCCCCAACGGTTATCGGTTCTCCGAGCTATATGGCCTGCCTATTGCCACTTTAGCTTGCTAAACCTTAGGACTATGTCGGTTACTCTAGTTTTGCTGCGGATAACATCGTTTCGGATTTTATCTCGCAGAGAAACTCCGAGCATAGCTCTTTCCATAGCTCGCTGCGCGACTCTGAGCTTCCTCATGCGGCCTGCAGTGAAGGACCACGTCTCGGTTCCATATGTCATCACTGGGAACACGCACTGGTTGTACACTTTTTTTTAGGGATTGAGGTATACTCGATGAGAAAATGTGACGCAGATTCCCGAACGCTGCCCAGCCGAGTTGGATCCGTCGATTGACCTCTTGGTCGAAGTTGGACCTACCTAGTCGGACAATCTGTCCTAGGTATACATATTCGAACGTAGTGTTCTCAACATTAACCAGTATGGGTGTGACATGGACGTTAGACATGATCTTCGTCTTGTTCATGTTCATCTTAAGACCTACCCGTTGGGAGACACTATTGAGGTCATTGAGCATAGCGCTAAGGTCCTCCAGCGATTCTGTCATTATGACTATGTAGTCAGCAAATCGAAGGCGAGTGATGTATTCGCAGTCCAGTAGCTTGATAACATCATCAACATTAACTGTAATGAATTATAATTGATTTCCGCAAAGTAACACCTAATTCTATTAACTATGTTACAGTAAATTACTCATGTTAGTTTATTTATGGTATTTTAAGATTTTTTTAATAAAATAAATTTAAAGTATCAGTTGCATTAAACAGTACTATCCTGAGCAGCCAATTTCCTTTTTTCCTTTTATTTCAGATTTCGCATAAAGAAAACTGAATATTAATCGCCAGTTAATATGCACATATAAGATACGTTCATAATTATAAGGCATTGCTTTTAATTAACAATTACGAGTAGATCTGTTATGATGAGAGTGCTTAGTGCTGTTTAATTTTACAACAATTGAAATGAACATGTGCAATTTAAAAAACGAATTTATTGCAGATTGTTATTTACGTTCCGAATTAAAGTAAAAAGCATTCATTTTATCGAGAGCGTGCCGAATAGTTTTTCGAATAAAATGCGGGCAGTTTCTATCACAAGAGAATTGAAAAATCAAATGGCTATTCGTCTGTGATACGCTTCATTTTGTAAATAGTATATAGTAATTAATTTGTAAAGCAGTAACTACTGGAATACCACATTTTCATAATATTGTGAAATAAACTTTTTACTTTTTAAATTTCTAAATATTGACTGCATAATTCTAGAAAAGGTGTTTTCAGTTCTCTAACGTTAAGTAATGATTGTTCTGACAGTAAATTAATAAGGGATCAAATTATTTGACTCTTCTGAATACATTATTGGATTATTCGTTAACGAAAAACTTAATTGGATTATTCCTTAAATTTCAATGTAAAAAAAGTTATAAGTATAGTAAAGGCAATATACAAAATCGTTATAAAAATCGATACTATTATACACTAAATAAATACCAGTTTATATGTTTACAAAAAAAAAGATAAGTTCAACAAGCTTCTGTTTTAGGCAATCTAAAGATGTCAAGATTTAAATTAAATGTCATAATTTTGAAGGGTCTGCAGAAAAGAAATGAGAGATAAAGAGCAAAAATGAAAGGAAAAAAACATTTAATTGTATAATTGATGTGAAAAATAATACTATTAACATGCAATGTTGCTGTTGATGATTCTATAAGCTTTTTCCATATAAAATGTACAAAATTAACGTTCAGTACTTTATGTCAGTGTTTTTTTCAATAACAGACGTCTACATGGTAAATGTGGAGAGTAGTATTTGACTGTTTAATCCAATTTTATCTAAGACAGCGTATACATTTCAGGCATAGTATAAGTAAGAAATGAGAATATTTACCTAGAAAATATAATTATTATATTGAATGGAACAAACAATGGAACTAGCGGAAAAAAGTGATTAATTCGTTCTATGTAGTTATCTAATAAAGAGGTTTCTTTGTTTATGTTTAAGGTCGTCGTTTCAGCCTATCAATATTCCACTGCTGAACATAGGCCTCCCCCATAGATTACTACGAAAGTTTGTAGCTACGTTTTGGGGGGATTTTGCCATAGTTGCCACGCTTGGCAGACGAGTTGGCAACCGCAGTTTAATTTTTCAGATGTTCCAGCGAGATTCTGCTGCCCATCTCCTGGTTTTCATTTTCCCTCTGTCGACTTTTACGACACCCACGGGATGAGATGGGGTGGTAGATTCTCTTAAGCCGCTACCACACAAAAATGTTTAAGGTATCTTTGTTTTAAAAACTAAGCGAAATGGCTCCGAATTCACATTGACAATCAAGACACGTACGCTATACGCGTTTACTATCAGAGTAGAAAACAGAATGAACAACAAAACCTTTGAAAGTATATTTACCATATTCTAGGAAAGCCAAACAAATTAGTACAATACAGGCATTACTTGATATGCCTGCTGACTCCGTAATTACTCTTTCTCAATATTCGAGTATCAACCAAATCACTTATTTACGGATATTGGTACATAAACACAAAGCTTTTAAAGCGATTTGACCACGATTTTACAAAACTACCTGTTTTTACTTAATACTCAGCTTGATGTAGCTATCAATTAGTTAAAATATTTATCGGTTTCTGTCTTGACCAGTTAAAAACGGTTACTGGATAATTCCATACTAATTCAAACCATGAGTACGCTTATGCTCACACATCATTAGCAAGGATAGCAATATATCATGAGACTGGCTGCTTTAAAACTAAATTAAAAATATTAGAAATTAAAAATGAACAAAGTTGTCGGGCATCAAGTGAAGAATTCGAAAACTAGCATTGCCCACGCTTTACGGATTGAATACCATGTTATTTGGTTTTCTTATTATAAACTAGCTCGCCCGGCAGACGGTATGTATGTGACCGGTATGTGGTCGACCGCGTGGCCTAGTGGTCAGAGTACCTGACTTCTACGACGCGGGTCCTGGCCGGAGCCAACATTTGTATTAAATCACAAATTGTTGGTTTTCGGGTCTGGTTGTGTTGTGATTGTCCCCGTGTTTCTGACACTGCATCCTAGCCTACCTCCGGGCAGGTTAGGACGAGTGAGTGCCTCTGTGTTTGCGCGTACACTTGTGGCACTGTAATATATCTTGCGCTATTGATATCTCTCGATAATATTCGGATGTTGTCGCCGTGGTCGAAATCGGCCAGGAGAACATCATCACTCACATGTGACGCGATGAGTTTGATTTCTGAATTACATTTTAGTATGAAACTTTACAGCTATATGATAACAGCGCCACCTACCGGGCCAGTTTCGTGGAGTGTTGTAATTTTCATGTGCAGTAGAATGATTCTAAATATTGTAAAGCCTAACTGCATTACGGCTTCGATGTGCAAGGTTAGATCATCTGGCTCGCGGCATAGTAAATGACACTGATAAATTGGTCACATAATTTAAAATTACAAGCAATTATCAATCACCTATTTGATTGTTTGAACGTTTTGCACGTTTCGTCACTTAATTCAATAAAAAAATTACAGGGCATGTTAGACTGAGTCTGAGGCTTGTTGAAATTGTATATCCGTGCCAATTTACAGCTTTCTGGTACTAAGAGTCTCTGAGCTAAGCCGCGGACAGGCGGAAAGACGGACATGACGAAACTATGAATGTTGACTACGATACCCTAGGAAAGGAGGCCATCATGAACAATTCCATTTTATTTATAGATAGTCTGTAAACGGTTCACTGTTCGACATTTGCATCTACCAAGTCGGTAACGGATCTTAATACAGAAAGGTTAACGTCTTCCTCTTTTCGTTACTAATTACCGTAGAAAAATCAAAGGATAGTATAGTAATTGATTTGTCAATACTATGGTAATGTCTTTGATTCCGGACTCTGGATTTCTATTATGCGTACGTTGTACATAAGCTATGTGGATTAGTAGTTAGATCAGATGCCTTGTACCATGGATACTCTGAGCTTGGGGTGTTTTTTTTTGCTATATCGATTCCTTAGTTGACTTTTATGACACTATTGACACCTAGCTATTTCCATTTTAAATAAAACAATAGGACAGATGTAAATACGAATGGAATAAGGAGCTTTAGACAGTAATTTAGCAGATAAAAAAATGTATTCTGTAATAAAGAAGAAGCGTTTGTATCAAATTGTTAAAACTTCTGTTCTTTTCATTAAGAGAAAATTAAAAAATATCTCGTATTGTACGTACTCCAAAAATGATTAGGTATGGTATGGTAAGTTATAATGATTCTTTCGACGCAATAAGGACTTGTTTACGTATTTGTTTCTTTTGTATAGCAAGAATATGGCCCAATATAAATGCATATTCAAGTAAATTATAGTTTTGCTCGTTATAATAACTTCCAAAACATTTACAGGCTTCACTCAATTATTGAGTTGTATCACACCATTTGACGAGGACTATCCGCCCCTTAAGGAAGATTTTATGAACTTGGATTATATATATATATATATATATATATATATTGTCTTTGAATATACATATACATAATAAACAGTGTCATAACACTTGCCCTATCCAGCTGTTCTCGTGGTAGAAGGTAGGTGAAGCATAAAATAGTAATAGAATAACATTTTCTTTACTATTTTCCGTCACCATATTTGATTACATTTAAACTCTAAATTAATCTTATTATCAATTAATATATCAAATCTTATATCAGATTTTTACTCACTAAAGAGAAGGAGGACTGTATGTGATATATACAGTAATTTTCATGTTTTTTTGTTCAAGATTTTGTTCATCTTTTTTGTATTGGATAAAGTGAAGAGGCGAGGGGTACGTTCACCTGATGTTAATTATTTCTGTGTGGAAGGTTTACTTTGGTCTGATGTGCTCAGTGATTACACCAGTTCTCAGAGTCCTTCAGACCGAAACAAAGGAGTTTTTCAATATTGAGCCGGGAAGAGTTCGTCACGTTGCTCTAATGAAAGTTGGTGAACTTCAAATTTCGTTGATTTTTTTTTATTTTAAATATTTCTTTTATTTATGTAACAAAGTAACAAAACGAGCAAATTTATCAGCAGACGGTAAGGCAACGTCTGCCTATAACAAATTCTGTGGCACCCAGAACATACTGCACACACTGCAGACGTAATTCTAAGACCTAAGTTTTTAAGTCTCATATGCCCAATAATTGAACTGGCTACCAGTGCCCTTCAGACCGAAAAAAAATAACGCTTGCTCACTACTGTTTGATGTCAGAATAACTGGCTCTGCGGTGGTACCAACATTGACGGAATCCTGCACATTAAACCTATCACCAGTACTTATATGCCTTAAGGAATTCGTCTAGGTAGGTACCACCCCAGGGCCGGTTATTCTGCCGTGAAGCAGTATTGTGCAAACATTACTGTGTTTCGGTTTGAAGGGCACTGTGAGCTAGCGTAATCACTGGGCATACGAGACTTAAGAACTTATGTCTCAGGGTGATGGGCACAGTGTGGTATCACAGAAAAATTTTCTGGGTGACACAGCATTTATTGTGGGCAGACGTTGCACTTACCATCAGGTGAACGTTTTGCTTGTTTCATCACTTTATACAATAAAAATTATATAAAGTGATTAAACAAATAAAGAAAAAAAAAACCCCTCTTCATCCCGTGGGTATCGTAAAAGTCGACAGAGAGAAAATTAAAACCAGAAGATGTGTAGCAGCATCTTCTTGGAACATCGGAATAAATAAAATGCGGTTTCAAACCCGGCTGCCAAGCGCGGCGAAAATGAGAGCTACAAATTTTTGTGGCTATTAATAGGGGCATAAATGTTACTGCTTTTAAGCACATTTCCAAAAGTATTTTATAAATCTTTATAATTAAAAAAATCGTATTTTTAAAAAGCTCGGCTATTGCTATACGAAGAGAAGAGGACTGATATACCTTGCAGGCGATAAAATTAACGGTAAATCTAATAACGAGCTTCGAACGAGCGGTCTGAGAATTGCAATAATGAAGCAGTTCATTTTATTTATTTATAGATATTTTCTTTATTATTATTAAGAATTTGTAAGTGTTTCAATAATTTGTAAACTGTATTTTATTTATATGTTATACTTAAACATTAAATTTGACGAGCATTAGACTTAAATATAAAATAGGAGGCTTAATAGGGAGGCTAAAGGAAATATATTCACAATTAAATCAGACATTTGTTAGATATTTTGAATTTATATTCAATGATTGGAACACACGTATACTCAATTGTAGGATTGTCTACGATTCCTCAGCCAGGTCGAGTAAATAAACAACACGGGGAAGGCCATAACATCCTTTTCTTGAAGAAATACGCGGCATTTATTAGCCCTGTGTATCTTCGTTGTGGGTAAAGTTATAATTCTGAAATTTCATTTACCTAGAATTTTTTTAAACCTAACTTACTCACAGATCATCAAAAATCTAAGATGCTTTTAGCAGAGATAGAAACATAAAATTAGTCATTCAGTAAGTATTTGATCCTTAGCGGTAGGAAAAATTAAAAATCCCCATGTTTTCTTTGTCGTTGGTAAACAAACGGTGGTTTACAAAGTCTAGAACAGTATCAGTTTGTAAATCGTATAAACTATTTACATATAAGGTTAGTTAGTCTCATAATGATTTCTTATATTTACGCGAACACTACACATTTAAATGAAACTAAGTTTACGGATTTCATCGCGTTTAATTTATTACTATTTATAACCCGACGTTTCGAGTGCTTTACAGCACGCATTTATTAGCCCTGTGTATCTTCGTTGTGGGTAAAGTTATAATTCTGAAATTTCATTTACCTAGAATTTTTTTAAACCTAACTTACTCACAGATCATCAAAAATCTAAGATGCTTTTAGCAGAGATAGAAACATAAAATTAGTCATTCAGTAAGTATTTGATCCTTAGCGGTAGGAAAAATTAAAAATCCCCATGTTTTCTTTGTCGTTGGTAAACAAACGGTGGTTTACAAAGTCTAGAACAGTATCAGTTTGTAAATCGTATAAACTATTTACATATAAGGTTAGTTAGTCTCATAATGATTTCTTATATTTACGCGAACACTACACATTTAAATGAAACTAAGTTTACGGATTTCATCGCGTTTAATTTATTACTATTTATAACCCGACGTTTCGAGTGCTTTACAGCACGCATTTATTAGCCCTGTGTATCTTCGTTGTGGGTAAAGTTATAATTCTGAAATTTCATTTACCTAGAATTTTTTTAAACCTAACTTACTCACAGATCATCAAAAATCTAAGATGCTTTTAGCAGAGATAGAAACATAAAATTAGTCATTCAGTAAGTATTTGATCCTTAGCGGTAGGAAAAATTAAAAATCCCCATGTTTTCTTTGTCGTTGGTAAACAAACGGTGGTTTACAAAGTCTAGAACAGTATCAGTTTGTAAATCGTATAAACTATTTACATATAAGGTTAGTTAGTCTCATAATGATTTCTTATATTTACGCGAACACTACACATTTAAATGAAACTAAGTTTACGGATTTTATCGCGTTTAATTTATTACTATTTATAACCCGACGTTTCGAGTGCTTTACAGCACCCATGGTCACGGGAGGACTGAGGTGACAGATGTCCTGATGTCATAGTTAACCTGGGGTACCTTCAGCTTTTAATTATTATTTTTGGGTCCGATCTACGCAGAAAGAGCTAACTGTGTCTTGAAGTCTTGCAGTGGTATGCTTGGTTTTTGATTTAATTTTATTTATTATTGGATCCCAAGCTGGTGGTAATACCCAACCATCTTCTCTATTGAAATTAGGATGTTTTTTGATTTCAATAGCCTCGCGAATCATCCTTGGTAGGAATCGGTATTCTTTTGCAAGGATCTGTGGTTTATCAAATCTGATGTAATGGTTGGGATGATCTAGAACATGGTCACAGACTGCAGACTTCCTAGAACGACGATGCTTCACGTCAGCTATGTGTTCTTTTACGCGGGTTTTAATCGATCTTTTTGTTTGGCCTATGTAAGAGAGACCACATTCACAATCTAGCTTGTATACTCCTGCGTCCTATAGAGGGATGTTACACTTGACAGATGGTAAAAACTGACTTATCTTCTTCGGCGGCTTGAAGAATGTTTTTATGGAAGCCCGCTTCAAGATATAGCCAATCTTGTCCGTGACTTCTCTGACATAAGGTAAAACAGCAGGCACACGCTCGACTGTGGCCGGTTTCACTCGGTCACTGCGACGTAGGCGCGGAACCCGAAGCTTGTTGTCGTGCAAAACTTGCTTGACATGTTGAAGCTCGGCGGCCAGGTGTTTCCTGTCACAGAATCCTCGTGCTCTCTGAAACAAGGATTTACCCACGGTAGCTAACTGTGATGGATGATGGTGAGATTCACCGTTTAAATATCTGTTAGTATGGGTCTTTTTTCTATATACAGTGTGACACAAGGTGTTATTAGGATTTCGAATTACTAAAACATCTAGAAAAGCTAAAGAGTTATTTGCCTCTAACTCCATTGTAAATTGAATTTTAGAGTTTAGGGAGTTAAGGTGGTCTAGAAATGCAGTTACTTTATCTGATGGTAAAATTGTGAAAGTATCATCTACATACCGCTTGTAGAATCTTGGATTTACTGGAGAAGTACGGAGGGCTCTCTCCTCAAAGTCTTCCATGAAGATGTCGGCGACAATGGGAGATACTGGGGAGCCCATCGCCACACCATCTACTTGCTTGTAGTACTGTTCCTTCCACAATAGATAGCCAGATGTGAGGCAATGTCTTAGTAGTTTTGCATATTCCGCTGGCATGTTGTTCTCAGCTAGCTTCCTAGATACAATTGAGATGCAGTCGTCTACTGGTAGGCATGTGAATAGAGACTGGACATCAAAACTGACCATAGTTTCATTGTCAGTCAGGTGTAGGTCTTTAATCTCACTGACAAAATGGTATGAATCCTTTGTGTGTGCTCTAGTGTGTCCTCTGAGTGGTGAGAGTACTTTAGCCACATGCTGAGCCAATCTGTAGGTTGGTGAATCGATCTGGCTCACTATTGGACGTAGTGGAGCATTTGGTTTGTGTATCTTTGGTAACTCATACAACTTCGGTGATTTGGCACAAGATGGTATTATCGAACTAACGTCCAGATTTAATTTTTCGGAGTATTCCTTATAAGATTGCTAGTCGTTTTAAGCGTATTTGTAGTTGGGTCTGATTTGACCTTTTTATATGTACTTTCGTCCGACAAAAGTTCTTGTATTTTAAAATTGTAATCTGACGTATCCATGACTACCGTAGCATTACCTTTATCTGCGCGGAGGATCGTGAGTTCAGGTCTGTTCCGTAGGTTGTTCAACGCCTTTAATTCGTCTTTAGAAAGATTTAGTTTCGGCACCGAACTTCGACGTAACATAGACGAAATGTCTTGACGTATGGCCTCCAAATCTTCTTTATTGATATTGTTTTTAAACAGACAATCTTCGACACTACAGATAATTTCCTCGTACGGTATTCTTCGCGGTGTTACTGCGAAATTCATGCCCTTCGATAATACTTTTAATGTAGATTCATCCAGTGTTTGTTTTGACAGATTATAGACCGCGCGTAATCTATGATCATTGCCCGTAGTCAACGGTCGCGTTCCGTTCATGCGTTGAGATTGATGTTTGACATTTAGTTTGGTCGTTAATTTTTGATATTTTTCTATGTGTTTATTTTTGCAATCATTATATCTAGCTGTTTCACGCTTATTTAATGTTTCAATGCAATTATTAAAATCAAATGTCGTTAAAACTGTTTTTAAAAACCGCGTAAAAGAACACATAGCTGACGGTAAGCATCGTCGTTCTAGGAAGTCTGCAGTCTGTGACCATGTTCTAGATCATCCCAACCATTACATCAGATTTGATAAACCACAGATCCTTGAGCAAAAGAACACCGATTCCTACCAAGGATGATTCGCGAGGCTATTGAAATCAAAAAACATCCTAATTTCAATAGAGAAGATGGTTGGGTATTACCACCAGCTTGGGATCCAATAATAAATAAAATTAATTCAAAAACCAAGCATACCACTGCAAGACTTCAAGACACAGTTAGCTCTTTCTGCGTAGATCGGACCCAAAAATAATAATTAAAAGCTGAAGGTACCCCAGGTTAACTATGACATCAGGACATCTGTAACCTCAGTCCTCCCGTGACCATGGGTGCTGTAAAGCACTCGAAACGTCGGGTTATAAATAGTAATAAATTAAACGCGATAAAATCCGTAAACTTAGTTTCATTTAGTTGGTCTCAGTTTATCCAGTATTTTTCTGACAAACGTTTTTGAAGAAACTAAGAATCGAGAGAGATTGAGCCCATCATCATCACCTTTATAGTAATTTTTAAAAAACACGTAAACGGTGATCTAAAGGTAACCAAAAATATTTGTCACTAAGTAATCACTATGTAATTAAAGCATTGATTATTTCCTGAATAAAGCAAAATAAAGAAAAGTATGTAGATTGGTGACCGTATAAAACATACTAAAAACCGGCTAAGTGAGAGTCGGACTAGCCCACAAAGGGTTCCGTACATTTTTTTTACACTTTGTTATATAACGATTTCTTATATTTACGCGAACACTACACATTTAAATGAAACTATGCTATACTACTTCGTTATATGTTACGTTGTACTCTTAAGAATTACTTTTCTAAGTTTTATTATTTATCTTTGATAGAAGTCACCATAACACACAACCCGTTTGAATTTTAACTGCCTACGTCTTATGCTTTGCCAATGACGAGATATATGCCTGTGATAGACGGACGGGCAGACGGATGTCGGAGGCTGTCGGACTATATTACTAGGGTTCCGTTTTCACTCATTGTTTGCGGAACTGTAAAAATTATAACAACATAATTTTCCACCTTTTTACTTAATGTCCCGTTAATTGTATTTTCCCTTGATTTTGTAACTGAAGTGGTTGACGCCGTGTAAATTTAGTCCAATTCAACCCAAATAAGACACAGGTTTGCGCGTTTACCGATAAAAAGAAACCCTTCGTTGTATCACCTTGTTTTAGGAGCACTCCACTCGTTGCCTCAGCCGGTATCGAAATCCTTGGCGTTGACATATCGAGTGACGTTCAGTTTCGCGGTCACTTGCAAGGGAAGGTTGAATTGACTTCTAAAAAGCTTAGCGTGCTTAGTAGAGCGGGACAGTTCTTAATACTGGTCTAATATGGCCCGGCCATGGTGCTGTGGTACTTTTAAAACACGCTGTCGGATATCTGGGACAAAGCCTGCCTTAGCTTCTGTAACGCTGTTCCTTAGCTCTGACTTTAAACTAGATGGTGCAATCGTATTTAAAAACATGCTCTGGTTGTCCCGTCAAAACTTAGCTCAGCGATACAATGTGGGCAATTCACCGATCACATCTAAAATAACCAGAGGTTATCATAGATATTCTGGCTATAAATTGACTTGAATGATTATTACTAGAGAAAAACGATTTTAAAGGTTTGTTACGTCATATTTCGATTTGTTGCCAGTAATTTAGACGTTAGTTGTATTGCTTTTATACTGTGTCCTACCTAATTAAAGCGTGCACTTTTACTTGAAACTTCAAAAATATGTCAAAAGTTTCTTTATTCATTAAGGACTTGTTTAAAGCTCTTATGTACGTCGAAGTCTACACCGGTTCGAAAAAAAGAGACTTTACTGGTGGTAGGATTCCTGTGCAGGAATCCGTCTAGGTAGGTACCACCCCAGGGCCAGTTATTCTGCCGTGAAGCAGTAGTGTGCAAGCATTACTGTGTTTCGGTTTTGCTCGTTTCGTCACTTTATACAATATTAAAAAAAAACATTCTCGGAGAAGAACCGGCAAGAAATTGTGGGGTATTTCTTTTTTTCAATGCTTACATATTTATTTTTAAATAACATTAAAATTATAACTACTTCATAAATTTTGCAAGCAAGGGGTTTGCCAGTGCAGAATAAGAGTTTTTTCCAAGCATCTCTGTCCTACATATAATGTTCTATTTTATAATACGCTTTAATGATGTCTTCTTGACATCCGACTTTTGTGTCACATTTTTATTATAAAGTTAGATCTACTGTGAAAAGTCTTTCTAGTTTTAGCCAACCTAAACATAGAAGGGCGTCAGCAACTATACCTGTGTCGATTTGATACCTAGTTACCGATATATTCTTGTTTGTTCTTTCCTCTTATCCAAAACCTATGGATAACCGTTGGGGAAGAAAGGTTCTGCAGTGACAACCTCGTACTGGCAAACACAGTGTAGGGCGACCCCCCACTAGATGAAGCTAAACTAAAACTAACTAAAAAAAGTTTTATTATTTACATTAACAATATAAATATTTAAAAAAGTGGAGTATTATCCAGTGGCCCCACACTAGGCAAGCCTGTCCTGTGGGTGCCTGGCAACGACGTGCACGGCTTTGCGGGAAGCCGATAGATGCGCAAGTGGCTCGGGACCGTGTTTTGTGGCAATCTATGGGGGAGGCCTATGTTCAACGGTGGACTAAGATGGGTTGAAATGATAATGATGCATGATGAACCAAGTCTACGATTTATACCTGTGACGAGCATGAAGACTACCATCTGTACTCGACGGCAATGCCAAAACGATTCCGTATATGAACAAATGGCGGTCATCACACTTTGTATCAGTACACTTTTCATACATTCATACAAAAGATCACGACTGTATCCCATAAGGGGTAGTCAGAGACTGGGCACTCACTGCAAAAGCAGATGTCTGCCACAATCCACGTTTCACCAAAACAATATAATGCACTTGGTGTGATAGGTGGTGAGCCCATCGCCACCATGCGCTATTGGGTGCTCAGTGCAGTTTTATTCCTTACTGGCCTTTTACGAGATCCATTGGATCATGTCACATCCATTTTCATACACTTTTCAGGTGTATGAAAATGGCCGTTTAAGAAGATCTTTTGATGATGATCCTGAGAACCCAGTGAATCGTTTATCGTATGTGCCACTGCCAAGTGTGACTTGTCTGGAATGATTGTATGTAACGAATGTTGACATCGGTGTTATCAAAGCTCACGAGCTCGCAATTGTTGAATATAATCAACATTTAATTGTTACACGAAAGCCGTTAAGAAAAACCAACAAAGATTGGCAGTGTGGTTTGAAAAAACGTGCGTGGTATTTGAACAAGAACAACAGACGCAACTCACTTCATCAGCTCGTCTTCAATCTTACCCAAACGAGACTCCAGTGGGTAGCTTGCTGTTGTAGGTTTATTTTTAACAGAGGTCTCAACAGAAAGCAAAGAAATACGCGAAAAGCTTATGTTAGATGTGTAAGGCCAATTTGTGATGAACACTCAATAACTCAATCTACATGCGACAATGTCCACAAAATTAAATTTAAATCTATGCTTTCTATGTGTTTCAAATAAATAATACAATAATTATACCCATTTGCTTTTTTACTTATTTCTATGTAATTACTGTTTCATTTCCTACTGAATAAATAGAGGTACCCAGGTACCTCGTCACTCGATTACATGTGCACCAAATAGTTCGGTTAATATCAGTAACTTCAAAAAGGTAAGAAAATTTAACTTACGAAAACAATCATTTGAAACATAGTTCGGAGCTCTCAGAAACTCACAGCCGCTTATCATGCCTATCAAATAATTAATTAATTGTTGAAATTGCAAAAGGCACCCGGGTACCTCGTCACTCTCATAAGGGTTAAACTTCAACAGCATAAATATTCATGTATATTAAATAATAAATTTGGACTATAATTCTAACATTTTATAATTCAAGTGTATTCTCGGTTTATTTTTAGAAAGATGTATTTTTATGTAGCGTAACTAAAGATCTGTCATCTGCAATACCAGGCAATTTTAGATGCACTCCTGGTCTTGACAGTAATCTTAACTAAGTGCATAACTGAGTTTTACTTTTGTTTGCTTTAAGTGAAATTAAGCTTATATTATAATTGGCTTATCCATATAGCTTTATATAAGAGATATTTGTATATTCTTATTGTAATATATACCCTAAATTAGATTTTTGTACAGTAATTTATTTATTATGTGTATTTTATATTCTGTTATGGTTTAAGTTTTATTTTGGTCTAAATGTTGATCTTTACAAAAGCCTTGAATTTTATCTTAAGTAAGGTTATTTAAAGATACCAGTATATTTCGAATTTGCAAGTATAATGAAAATGCAATTTTAAGATAAATACTTTCAAAAATTGTAATGTTAAGTTAATGAGTCTTTTTAGTTCTTGACATTGTGACTATGGAAACAACAGTAGAAAATGGATTTTTTAAACATGAGTATATCACATATATTTGGTCTGCAATGAGCGAGAACTTCGTGAATAGCCTGTATTCTCGAGAATAAGAAAGGCCGCGCTCTTCACTTTGGGACATCAATTCTTTAGTTTCATATGCTTAATAATTACATTAGCTATGATTGCCCTTCAAACCGAAACACAGTAACGTTTGTACACTACTGCTTCACGGCAGAATAATTACGGTGGTACATATCTACGAGAAGACGGATTCCTGCATATGAATCGTACCACCAGTTAAAATGGTAGTCAACTGATTTTAAAAACACTAACTTTTTTTTTGACGACCGCGTGACCTAAAAGGCGGAAGTATACTTTTTTTATGTTTTCAGATATATTATGACGGTCCTGTGTTTTGTGACACTTTAATAATGGTTAACTGGTTATTTGCTTGGTTAATTGTTGTAATTGTTAATGACAAATGGTTGGATCCATTTGTTTCTTTTAATATTCTCTTTAAGACATTAAACTGATACGTGAAGGTGAAGGCAAATGAATGCTTCGATCTCGCTATCATCATCATCGTTGTCACAACATTGTAACCAACATTAATAAACACTTATACACAATAATTTTTGGTACTCTGCTAATATTATCATCATTTCAACTCAACTTTATCTACTTTCGAAAATAGGCCAGCCACAGATTGACAGGGAACACGACGGCATTCACAACACAACACAACGCCGGTAGGTCGTTTCCAGTCCAGAACTTTTACTCCCTAAGAGTTATCGGTTCTAGGAGGTATATGGTTGGCCCATTGCCTCTTTAGCTTACTAGTTCTTTGAGCTATGTCGGTTATTCTACTTCTGCCGCGGATATCATCGTTACGGACTCTTACCTCGCAGAGAAACTTAGCGATTTCTCTGAGAAGTAAGAGTCCTTCGAATCCTTCTATGTGGTCGGCAAATCGAAGATGAGTGATGTTAATGCCGTATTATTTCCAGCCCTGTAGCTTGAAAACATCTTCGAATGCAGCGTTGAAGAGTTTCGAGGATACGAAGCCGTATTATCTTACACCTTTTTGCAATTGGATCGGTACTCTGGTTCTGTACTTGAATAGCCATCGTAACTTTGCTGTACAAGCATCGATATACCAACAGACAATCCGGCACCGCTGAAGTGACTTCAGCACCGCCCAAATTTCGATAGACAAATGGACAGAGTAGCGATATGGGTTATATACTCGTAGTTCTTCACGAGAGCGTTATTGCTCTTCTTGAAGAACAGGACATCTACGCTTCCGGCGTAGACGAAACGGCGATGACGAAATTAAACAGCTTCTGAAGGACTGCACGTACCGATTTTCCATGCGCTTTCTGAAGTTCCGCAGTAATTCTGTCCTCACCCGGCGCTATATAGTATTATATAGTATAATAAATAAACGCCACAACGCGTTCTAGGCTCCGAAAACATTTTACAATGCTAGCGTCATATTGGCTTTGCCGGAGATTTGACTTCAGAACCCACACTATACAAGCCGGCTCGGTTGGCACAGTGGTTAAGCGGTTGACTTCCGCACCGCGGGTCGCGGGTTCGTTTCCCGCACGGGACAAATAATTGTATGACCTACAGATAGTTGTTCCGGGTCTGGGTGTTTGTGCATGTGGAATATATGTATGTAAAACGCACCCACGACAAAGGAGAAATCCTACTGTGGGGCAACGTTTTTTTATATAAAAAAGTCAATAGAAAGACTAGACATATTATTCACGAATCAGACTACTTAACACCATATGATTAGACTACCGTAGTTGAAGAAATAATTGACCGTTTCTTCGTCGTTTGTTTGTTTTTCAGTATGAGCTTAAGCAATTCACAAAGATTAATTGACCTGTTGTTAAAGTCTATATTTCCAGGACGGCCGCAATCAGTGTCCAGGGTTCGTTATTAATGGAATGAAAATTATAATACTTAATGTAACACTGGTCCAGTTTACGGTAACGTACTAATTACGATTTCTACAAGCTATTTTGTAGTTCTTGCTAGGAATAATATGATCATACATAACAATTCTTTGGAATTAATTAACATATCCATAACCCATATACATAACATCAATAACATTCAGCCTGGGACATGCTGAACATATAAAAATATATTAATGCAAAAAAATTAAATATGATTACGAAACAGTGATGAAACCTCGAAATATTAATAATGTAGTTTTATTTTGTTATTCTTTAACCTATTTTTATTTTGAACCCTTTTTTATTTCGTTATATTTGTTATTAATTTTTTTAACTATTCGCTGGCAATACAGACAAAACAATCAAAGTAAACACATATTTGTTAAATTGTAGCCTATAAGTGACGCCGTTTTCTCACAATTAATGTTTAAGACTTTCTATTAGATTATTTTTCCAGTAATTTCCCAAAGCAACAGTTAATACTAAAAAGGGTTTATTCATTAAACAATTAGACCGTGTGGCGTAGTGGTTAGCGTACCTGACTTCTGCGCTGTCGGTCCTGGGTTCGATTTCCAGCCGGAGCCAACATTTGTGCAAAAACATAAATTGTTTTCGGGTCCGGTTGTGTTGTGCATGTGAAATATATGTCTGTAAAACTCACCCACGATACAGGAGAAAATCCTACTAAATCCTAGGATTTTCTCGATCGTTTTTTTTAACAAATAAATAATTTATTCATTAAATAACTGAATACATTGTCGGGTCGGAATCCGATGTTCGTAATAATTTAGCTGTAACACAATTTCACATATAAAAGATAAGTCTGTAACTAAGTTAACGCTAGCATATTGGTCTCGGATGTTTTGTTCTGTCATACGTATAATACATAAATCGTGTAATGAATTTTAATTGCTACAAGAATTCATACTTTATTTTTTACTAGCTGTATCCGCGACAGCGTTCGCGTGGTCTTTTGAATGTATTTAGACACGTTTTAAAAAAATATCTAGATAAAATATAAACATATATTACCATTATTAGAGATTTGACGAAATTAGTGCTCTATAAAATGTGTGTGTGAAAATTTTGGACAGATTGAAATCATTACAAAATAATATTGAAAATTTAACGGGAGGTACACGGCCACATTTCTACCTATAAAATAATTATTCGTATTATGTTTCATTCAAGTGTGTTCACTCTTATAAGTCGTCATGTCTAATATTTATACTATTCAATATACATGATGTGTTACAAATGCATTAAATAAAATAAAACATTCATTATTTACGTTCATTTCGACAATTTCAAACACATAATAGTCTGTCGTTTGTTAACTTTCATACTGCCTATGTCTAAACACTTTATAGTCTATGGTCAAACAGTAAAACATAGTATAGATTGTGACCAAAGAATTTAAAAATGTTGTCAACAAATAATTACTCAAACCTCAATAACGCTCAAACTTAAAAAAAATAGTACTACGGTCGAATTTCGACCACCACTAATATTTTATTATTAATTTTCAAATAACACTGTCGCACAAGTGAACAAACAAACATGCAAGATTACATTAAACAGGTGGCATTTTTGTAAAATAATGAGAGAAGAAAATCCTAAGAGATTGTAAAATGATCATTATAATTATAAATCTCCTTACATTTTTACACTATGATTACTAACATTTATCACAAAGTAACTTACATAAACCAAAAATATAAAGAATACTAGTTAAACATCACAACAAAAATTCATTCATCACAGCAGATTCTCGTAACTTCTGGATCAAAAAAATAAGAAAAGGAAAAGTCTGTACATGCAAAGATAAGTTATCTTTTTATTTCTTTACCTGAGAAACAATCCGTTAAGCATTAAGTACTTTATCATTTCAGTAGCAAAATCTAGATATGAAGGTGTCCGCTTTAATGGTGTTTATGCTAAGACTCTTCATAAGGCACGTATCTCAGGATAATGGCCGCCATAAAACTAAGTCTGAGATTTTATGGAAGGTTTAAAAGTTCTTACAGCAGTTTCGCTATTAATCTTTTGTGATGAATCTTCACTGGGTCCAATGCCTTAAGTTTATTGCCATTATATCCGCAATATGGATTATAAGATCCGCTAGACAATAATTAGTTCTTTAATAAAACAAGCCACTGACTCATGCAATAAAATACAAAAACAAGAAAATTTCGTATTTACCTCTCTTTAGTAGTAATTGTTCCTCTTCGTCGTCGTTTCAGCCTATCAATAGTCCACTGCTGAACATAGGCCTCCCTCATAGATTGCCACAAAAGTTTGTAGCTCTCGTTTTGGGGGGATTTTGCCATAGTTGCCACGCTTGGCAGACGGGTTGGCAATCGCAGTTTATTTATTCAGATGTTCCAGCAAGATGCTGCTGCCCATCTCCTGGTTTTCATTTTCCCTCTGTCGACTTTTACGACACCCACGGGATGAGATGGGGTGGTAGATTCTCTTAGGCCGCTACCACACGGCCAGGCTGTTCCTCTTGAAATTATAAAACTTGAATGAAGAAAATGACCATGAAATGTCTTACGCAAACTTATTTAATCATTAGAAACCGTTTCGAAAATGTCATAGTGCAATTAAATATTATATTTTTTTAATGTATTACGTAATCTAACTTACATAATCTAACAGCAGTACATTGCTCTCTATCGGTAACGACTTACATACATATGACCCAAGCTATCCATCAGTGCACTGCAATGGTCTTAGCATCCCGTTGATTTTTATAAAATGTATTTTGAACAAAATACGGTGCACGTGGCTTCTATTGGGGATTTCTTTGGATAGTGATGATGGTTTCTGACAGTTCTCATAAATTTCTGAACAAAGTTTAAGGGGTCCAGAATTTACGATAAGGTAAAGTCATAATGATTTCCAAGTTTTGAGGTTCGAAGATCTGTAAGTCTTAGTTTCGTAGTTGTCTCCGTCAGTATCAGAATAACGGTAGGTAGGGTCTTTTAATTTTTAAATTCTAATCATTAAATGTCTATTGAAAAGGTTATTGGAAGGTATTTTAGAAATCAATGGTTTACAATGGTTTGTTTGTGAATGCTTAATTACATGTGCAAATTAGAATAACCCGCAGAATTGTGTTAGAGTATTATCGAAGCAGACTAGAAATTGAAAACAAAATGAATGTATTTCAAATGCTTTATTACCCAATAATGTAGTTTAAACATCAGTGTAGAGCATGTTCAAGCTGTCGATTAGCTCGTTAATAACGTTTATTGTAAACTAATATTTTATATTTTAACCAATTTCCTGTAAAGTTTGTTTGAAGTTACTACAGGAAAATAACATTATCGATGTCACATTATACTGTAATTTTAATTTCTTAAGACTATGTTCTTTTAATGTATTTTCAATTTGGCACGATTCATTTAGGGAGTTTATAATAATCACTAGGGGCTAGGTAGGGCTGTAGGGTTGGGGTTGGAAACTTTAAAAACCCGAGCTCTGCCAAGCGTTTTAAGTATGGCAAAGTCTCCCAATTATTCGAGGGACCTATGTTCGGTAGTAGACTAGTGATAGAAGGTGTGCTGAAATGATGACGTGCAGTGCTTATCTCGACAGGCCACCTGCTTGGGATCGGTTGCAAGCACGTTTCTGTCTTGCTTAAAGAGGCCGTAGTACTTGTAAATAATGATTTTCCCAGGGCAAAAGTCCCCGTAGTCAAAGGGTATTGCTGTAAGGATACGTAAATAAGTTGTGTATGCTTAGCGGGGAATTTAATTACAGCGAGAAACTCGATTTTCTTCTTTTTCTCCCAGATTTGCTTGTTTAAACAACAATAGTTCAATGAATAATGATGTGCCCTTTTTAGTGACGTCCCTCCGCCAAAATCCCTTGATTCCGCGAACTTATTTACCCGCCCTCGGTTATGGTAGTATATTTGCATTAACGAAGTCATCATTTTATAATAATATTGAATTATTCGTAGAATATGAAAAAAAAATTACGATAAAATTTTATATCTACTCATATTTAGCGTATTTATAAAATAGAAATAGCAAATTACGGCAGTAATAAAGTGGATTAAGGTATGGCTAAATTTCTATCCCCCCCTTTTTTTCTAGACCTTTTTCCCGCTTTTACATCCTTTAACATCAATGCAGTGGAATTATAGAAATAGTTGCAAATATTCGTTTTTTTTAAGTCTGTTTAAAAAACTATTCGGTTTCATGTGATTGTTTTTGTTACATGACAATAGACTAAATTTCATAATTAAATAAACATAAGCAAAATAAAACAAATTTATGTGGTACATTTTTGTTCACTTTGATGAAATTCTAAGTTAGTATACTAAGTTAAAGAATAATCACGTCGTATTGTTTGTAGAACAAATTTCATTTCACTCATAATTAAGGTTCGTCTTGATTTCAAGTACGTGCTTGCCAATTTATCCTGCAGATTCCATCTATAGATAGTGCTTTTCTTTTGTGAATTTATTTTTTTGTGTGATATTATGTCCTGATTAAATAATTTTTTGACGATTTCAAAACATAACTAGATGTAAAAGTAGCACGTAGAATATAACTAACTGCTTTATTTTTTCAGAGTAAGGAACAAAATTTGGAAGCAAAATCGCCTAATAGAAAGCTGTCTCATATGACGAGCATGTTAGTCTAAGAATAACTTCTAATACTATAGTCTTGAATGATCCAATGCAATATCAGTCCGTGATACCAGCTAGATTCGTATCGGTTATTGAGAATATCCTTTTCTAATCGCTCTTTAATCTTAATTTGAATAGTGGTCCCGATCACCAGAAAACCAGCTAAAGCATTTGGCATGTTTCTTTTTGGCTACCTTTATTTCTGAATCGTAGTCTAAAATCAACAACCACTCATCATAAAAATATGCGATTGATATTTTAAACATTTTAGAGATTTTAATCCTTGGAATAAATGATGAAAGAAATTATTCCAAAAAGTGGCGGATACTATAACATAACTAGTCTGGCCATAAATACTGTTACATAAACGTTTCTTGTTTTCAACTTTTTAATTATTTTGAATTTGGAACACGTATATAATATGATTTTTCAATTATTTAACAACTTCTTTCGATTTTGCGCCATTTCACTTATTTTTTTCGTGTTCATTATCAAATTACAATATGTAAAGGGGTTTTAAAGAAAATAGGATTGCAGTGATCGCCTTGCACAAAGTGGGTATGGAGCCGTCGGTCATATTCCAGACACTTCAAAAGCTTGGTATCAGCCGTATGTTCGTATATCGTATTATCAACAGATACAACAATACTTCCTATGTCGAAGACCAGAAAAGATCGGGGCGGCCGCGTGCTGTTAGAACTACAAAGGCTGTTAATGCTGTTAAAGCCAGAATTCGTCGAAACCCCATTAGGAAACAAAAAATATTATCGCGAGTAATGAAGATTCCCGCTAGGACTCTGTCGCGTATTATAAAACAAGACCTGAAGCTCGGTGCTTATTGTCAATATACAGGACATGCCCTAAATCAATCTTTACCATTAAAGAGAGTGGATCGATCGAAACGCCTTCTATCGCGATACGCAGGTGAAAGGCACATAAATATCCTCTTTACCGATGAAAAAATTTTCACCTTTGAAGAACACCACAATAAGCTAAATGATAAAGTGTACGCTCACAGTTCTAAAGAAGCTGCTCAAGTGGTCGGAAATGTACAACATCCTGCGTCAGTGATGGTTTGGTAGGGCGTGTCTTATCAAGGAGTCACAAAACTACATTTTTGTGAAAAGGGAGTGAAAACTTCAGCCAAAGTATATCAAGATACAGTCTTGGATCATGTTGTGATACCTCTCAGCAAATACACTTTTTTTAAAAATATAACGTGGACTTTCCAGCAGGACTCTGCACCTTGACCTTGGCTTGAAACCAACGTTCCAGACTTTATAAGAGCTGAAGACTGGCCCTCAACTAGCCCAGACCTCAACCCTTTAGACTTCAAATATGGTCAGTTTTAGAGAACATGGCCTGCTCTAAACGACACGGCGACATTGAGTCTCTTCAAAAATCTTTGGAGCAAGCAGTGGCGAAATTTCCCATGGAAACAGTGCATAAATCCATAGATTCGTGGCCAAACAGATTAAAGGCCTGTATAAAAGCTAAAAGTGGCCATTTTTGTAAATAGAAAACAAAGTTTGTAAATAGCTCTTATGGCCCTCTTTTGCAAAACAAAAATCACATCTTCGTCAGTCGCATTTCCTCATAGCAAAATACCATCATCAGCAATTTACTAATATCATGACGCTATAAAAATTACTAAAATAAACTAATCTAGCAGTTTTAACATTAGTTAAGTTTGATTTTTTTTCACAGCATAAGCTGCAGAGCTAAGTCAACTTGCTACTTTAGATATATGGGGGCCCGATTTAAGTTTCGCATCACATGAATCTGGGCTCGTCTATGGTGAGGACCGCTGTTTGTGACACCAAACTCTTCCCAGTGACTGTTGGGGTTCACCGAGGTTCCGCTCTGAGTCCTTTTCTGTTTAGCGTTGTACCTGATGTAGTGACACCAAACATCTAAATTACGTCATCGTGACTAATGATGTACGCCGACGACTTAGCGCTGACAGACGAGGATCGGTCAAGCCTGGAGCGGAAAGAGAACCAGTGCAAGGGTACGCTGGAGAACGGCGGTCTGAAATTGAACGTTATGAAGACGTACAAACTCCGATACAATACGAATTCTGCGTTCTATTGCTCAAATATGATGTTAGAAGTTTAAGTGCAGAGTTTCTGATACCGGAATGACGTAGTTCCCTGATGAGTGTTTTATGATGAAGGTAATCGAAGGCCTTAGAAAGATCACAGAAAACAGTCAAGGCAACGTATGAATTTTCAACACCGAAATCTGTTGTAGAACGACCCTTTGTAAAACCAAATTGGTTTTAGTGAAACACTTTATGTAAATTAAAATGTTTTAACATTTGATTAAGAATATTTTTTCAAACTTTTACTTAATGTTGGTAGTACAGAAATCGGTCTTAAGTAAGAGGGGCCCGATGTAGATTTAAATTAAGGTATTATTTTACTATGTTTCACGATACCAGGAAATACGCCAAGTTTAATACAATAATTAAACATTACGACTAATTAAGATGCAGTCATATCTAAAATAAACGTACTGACTTCAACAGACATACCCCATAAATCTGCGGTTTTTTTACAAACAATGATCTTAAAATTATTTAAAATTTCATTTGAATCTACCATATGAAATTCAAAATCTTTTGTACAAGAACTTACATTTTGTTTTTTTTTTGTAAAGAAACGATACCCCACAGTAGTATTTCTCCTGTGACGTGGTGCGTTTTATGTAAATAAATTCCACATGCACAAACACCTAAACCAGGAGCAACTATCTGTAGGCTATACAAATATTTGTCCCGTGCGGGAATCGAACCCGCGACCCGCGGCGCAGAAGTCAAGGGCTTAACCACTGCGCCAACAGAGCTGCATATTTCATCAATTTGTTTGAGTTATGTCTCAGTGGCAGTAGGACAGGATTTAATGATTTGGTTGTCAGAATTGGAATTTGAAATCTTGATCAAATGTCATAAGCTTATTGTTAATATTTAATTTGTAATCAGAGTTGCGGTTCTTGATTTTCCCCGTTCGACTGTTAATAATACTCCAAGTAATTTTAGTTTTATCATCATTTTTATTTTTTTAATATCTTCTGTTGTTCTTTTTAATGTCTTACTATGGTTCTATGACTTTTCATAGTAAAGTTCATACAACCTTTATCTAATTCTATGAATTCCTACTGTTGCCCATTTATTAAAAGTCTTGCGACTGTTTTAGAAGTAAAAATGGCATTAAATTCCTTGCTCAGAAGGTTCGACAAAAGAATTATTGACAAGCAAAAAAATTAAAATAATTAATAAAAGTTCGTCACGATATCATAGGAGAAGATATTACAAATGAGTACAGACCTAACCGTAAAAGAAACGCGAAGGCTGCCTTATCTATGGAACATTAATCTAAATATTCAATTATGAATCAAACAATGAAAATCTAACAAATGAAAAATGATAAAAAATTATAATGTACCAGTAGGATTCTGGAGCTACAACTTTGAAAGGCAGCAATTTAAATTTTGAAATTAATATACGTATCATAGTTACGTATGTAAATCGAAAATATAACTTATTGAAGTAGTAGGCATTCCTACTTAAAATATTTTGATATATATATGGGTAACACATATCTACGTAATCGGTAGTCACTTGAACAGCTATATTAGGTCTTATATTGACTTTAGGAATAAAACCACTTAAACTTTATTAGATGAAAAGTTATTCAGTTGTACGACGTACATTTATGTTACTGCATCTGACTGTGGTTTTGGTCAAATACATCTTTAAGAAAAGTTCTCTCGTGTTTTGTTGCTTTACTATTGTTCTCTTCAGTACCAATCACGAATGTAACAACACACGTGTAACGTTATTGATAAGCATTACGTATTACGAGGTTGTTGTTGTTTATAAAGAGGAATTAATTTATGGCATTACCTAACCATAATGGTTAGGTAATAAGTGTTTAATTTACCCCGGTTGACTAGCTCACATATGTGCTACACTCAATGTGTATCTGCAGCGTGGCTCTGCAGCAAGTAATGCCAATAAAATAATAAAATAAGACCCTAAAATGGCCCCACTGTTGTTATTTCCCAAACGTTTAGACTCGGCATTAAAAATTTTGTTAATTGACAATCTTGGTGGTATACCAATATACTAATAATTATGCAGAACTGCGACGGAACCAATGATTGAATAGATATTGATAATTATTATACTGTATTGTACTATTATAATACTGTCATACTCGTAATATGAAAATTGAATATGAAAAAGTGGCTCGCCACCCGTCACGTCTCGTTTCGTGCGGGGGGCGGAAAGTGGGCTACGTGTGTGGTCTCTGCCTACCCATTATATGGGAAAAAGTTGTGATTGTATGTATGTCTCCCCATTCTAGAGCTACATATAAAAATTAATTATTAATACACGCTTCATTAAGCAACACCATGCAAAAAGATACGATCCCAGTTTTATTATAAAAGAGTAAAACGGAAAAACGTCACTGTGGTAACCCGAAAGAGCACTTGTGTGTCGTCATCGTTTGAGAGTGACATACATTTCCTAACGTTAATTAATAATGCAGTGTTAACAAATTACGTAAATGTAGATACATTTTCTTGTGACTATTTTTTATGTAACATTGGATTAAAATTTAACAAAATGAAAATGATTGTTTAATTAACTAGGCTTAACATTTTTAAATGACCTCTCCCCTCAATTTCAACTACATAGTAATTTAAATAGTGGTTTCGTTTATACAAACAGAGATACACACTTGTTCTAATTATTTTCGGATTAAATGAAAAGCATAAGGGCTCGAATGAGTGATGAGCAGTAATGAGCTCGTAAGAGACATACGAGTAGGTTCGGAATTCTTTAATACCCGAAAATTTTGCAGTTTTTTGTGCTACTAGAAATTAATAGTGATCTTCAAGACTCATAGTCATATTATTAGAATTTTTAACACCATAGCATCCTATTTGTAAGACACACAAAATGTTTAATTTAGGATTCCCGTGAACCTTGAATTCGAGCCATGCAGGCAAACCTTGAGAAAATATGTTCCTAAATTGAAGTCAGATTCTTGTAAGTCCGTCTGACTGCGACCTCAGCGAAATGGGAATACCAAAATGCAGAAGTGAGGTGGCCGTTAAAGGCAGGCAGATGGAGTTACAAGAAATAAAAAACATAAAAGTAAGAATATAAAGCAAATGTAATAAGCTAAAATAATCCTACCACCATCCTAGCTTTTAAAGCTCACAGCCGATAATTGTCCGGCAGAGTAGAATAGTACCTACCTCTTCTTACCGAGATGTCGTAAGAGGCAACTAAGGTATTGTATGGACAGTCTTTAAAAACAAGGAATGTATTGCTGTTGCGATGTCCTCATACGTTGTCTCCACGTCATTCCCACTTGTATGTAGTACGCAAGCACTACTTCTTCTGCTTCTACACATTCCCGAATTTGACAAGGTTGTTGTCCAACATCCCAGTTCTGGAAAGATGGATTGCGACATCTTTATATATTTTTTTGTGAAACTAATTGAATTTAAAATTGTATTTTATAACTTATCTGTTTTTGTAATTCATTCTCTTTCAGGGGTCTTTAATGTATTCTCGATCTCGATCGGGGTCTTCGCAAAAAAGGATGTAATAGACGAGCAAATCGTTCACCTTATGGTAAGTGCAACTTAGCCCTTAAAAAATGCTGTGTTACCCAGAATATTTCAGTGTGTCAACACACTGCGCTAGTCAGCCAGAGGCATCACTTCTTTAGTCTCATTTGCCTAATTAGGTTTGCACAATACTGCTTTTACGACAGAATAACTGGCATTGCGGTGGAACCTAGATGGATTTGTAAATTGTTGGTATCAATTTTCATTTACTTATTTATTGATTCAACAAACGTAGTAATATTGTTATCAATGCCTTTCATATGAGAGTGTATAAGTATTTTTTGTAATATAATTATACTTTTTTAATTGCCGTATAAACTGTGTGCGAGGAATTCTAATCATATTTTACTTTCCAACTCATAAAGTAAAAGTAAAGTAAAGTTTCAGCATATAAATATGTCCCACTGCTGAGCACAGGCAGTGCAATGTGAGAAGGCATTGCACTTCCAACTCATATTTGTCATCAACTATATTATACATTAAATATAAACGCGTTTTTGTCACACAAAAGAAAACGAAATACTCGCGCAACCTTTTAAAAAAGACTAAAAATATTCTAGCTTCCGTAAATTAACTTCACCTCTATGTTGCAAACTATATATGCAGTTGGAGTTAGGCTTATTCCTTTTTATTTTGATATAGGCAATTAAGTTAAATCTGTTAAAGCTTTAAATATCTAATGTTGTTGTATGTATATACAGTAACGAAATATTTAATGATAAGTTGAGACAGTAACAGTGCTTCCCAAAATGAGTATAATGTAATATGAATCTTGAAAAATTATGATACCCGGACCAATGGTCTGTAGGACCACTATGAACGATCTGTTCTAAGAGTATTATAGTCTTTAATAAAACGACGAAGTCCATATATATTTTATAATGTTCTACTTTCAAATTTTTTGTCCGTTCTGTTTTCTCACTTTCCTTTTTGCTATATATATATATTAAAATGTCATATGTCAAATCAATGTCTAATCGGCCAGTCAGTCTATCGTCACTGTGGAGGTTGGATGGCGTCAACACCAGAATATTAAAAATAATTCTTTGTTTTTTTTGTATTCTATTAATTTCATATGATGGAGTAAATATCAAACAGACCGGCGTTTACATTTAAATCTTTACTTAGCGCAATAATAACAATAGGGATTAATTTGCAAAGACTCACATGTAAAGTACCACTACCGTTCTTCCTGTTATAGTGTTTGTGAAAAGTGATGTATAATCATCACGAGTTTCAATGAGTTCGTTCCATTTCACAGTACAGATACATTATTTCCTAATTGCTATTTTATTTTAAGAAGAAGCTACAGTCGTGTTCTTAAGTGTTTTTTTTTAGGTTTCTGTTGTTTGTATTTTGTGCCATATTTCTTAATCATGATTAAATATAGTATTATCTAAAAACCTAATATTCGCATTTCAACATCAAAATGTTTAATTAAATATATTTGTGACTCGTTTGACGAACTTTAATTACACTTAATTAAACTAAATTAAATCCGTGTTTCAACGGCATATGATGGAAAGACGTACCGTGTGCTAATGTGTTTTGCTCGCTACAAGAGAAATAATTTAATTAACACGCTACAAATCCAAGATCTTTGTACAAAACTTGTCAACCTGATAAACCAAAGTTACATTGCATTGTCAATTACATTTTACTTAACAAAAATGTTTCACTTGCCAGTTTAAATATGTACAGTTAAAAGTTGCGATTACATCTTAACAGCAAATAAAGATTTCATCATCATCATCATCATTTCAGCCTAACATAAGCCTCCTCCTTAGATTGCCACAAAACACGGTCCTGTGCCACCTGCATCCATCGACTTCCTGCAAGAAAGATTTATAATTATAAATTGTCGTACTGTTGGATACGGACCTCCTTTCATTTTTGAATGTTTTGGAGCAAGAAAGAGTCCGCCATGCTTGTCCAATATGGGTTGACTGAATTCACAGTCCGTCCAATGTGTTCTTTCACATCTGTGCACTTGGTAAATCAGCACTTAAAATTCTTAATGTCAATCTGAACACTCGTAGTAAGTGTTCCGAATTTGAGACGGGGCCACCCACTAAGTAGTTTTTTTTTATGTAAGAAAGTGACGAAGTTCTGTGTGTTACCATACTGCGCTCGTTACTATGAGTCATCAGTTCTTAAGTCCCATTATGCCTAGTAATTACATTAGCTTACAGTGTATTTTACACCGAAGTACTAATGTTTGCACACTACATATCTGGTAATGCGGTGGTAGGTACCACCGCAATCTTCACTGTATTCACCACTCTTCACTGTTTACTTAACTATGAGTTAAAAAATATTTTGACGTTTTTTCAATAGGGGTAAAATTTTTACATATTAAAAAATTAATATCTTCTATAAATAATGTTCGCTAAAGTTTGAGTTCAAATTATTTATTAAGCAAGTAGGTAAGTATTTTAAATATTTTGTACACTTTTTATATAAAACGATGTCGCGAGTACGTTTTACAGACATTTTCACATGCACAACACAACTATACCCAGAAACCAACTATTTGTGTTTTTGAATAAACGTTGGCTCCTACTGGAAATCGAACCCAGGAGATGCGGCTTATAAATGTGGTCTCTGAGTCAGACGGTAAAAAACTTTTCCAGAATGAAGTGACATTTATGTATGCCTTGAATTATAACTAAACTGTGGTATGCCTTAGCAAGTGAAATTGTTTTCTTATCGCTATCTAACTAACAAATGTTATACAGATTATTCTGTTCTTAGTTTAGTTTTCCCTGACATTGTTTTTTTATTTAGTATATTGATTGTTGTTGAATTTTCGTCGTTGGGAACAGATTACAGCGAAATCTTTTTTGTTCTTCATATCTATCCAAGATAAAAAAATAAGTTGTATATCACTGTCGAGCGTATCATTTTTGGTCTTTACCAATAAATGCCACGTAATTGGCTAGAGTCACAAAGGTTGGAAAATATGATTAAGGCTTGTTGAGTAAATGATTAAAACTAAATAAAACTAAAACACTGAAAGTGTTTTAACACTTTTAACACTTTGAGTGTTTTAGTTTTATTTTAAAAGGCAACTAAATTGCCATAGAGTAACATTAATTACAGTTGCGTTTGCCCATTTGAATAATTTGATTGCTTTCAATATTTTCAAGTAAACTGAACGAATTGGCTTTCTATGCAAAATAGTATTGATCTGCTACTGTTTGCAATTTCATGTAATGTATACATACATACAGTTACAAACTCTTGTTCAGTCAAAGTTCTTACACCCCATTGCGTTCCACGTAGCATTTTATGGTATTATTCTGCACGAATAAAGGCTGTCCGCACAATTCCTTAGTCGCTTCTTGCGACACCTCGCGACTGTTACTATTTATTGTCTTGGCGTCAACTATCTCGTTCCAGGAATTAAAATGTATACATCTGATGATACCAACACATAGCTGAGATATCGGAGTATGGCCACAAAGTTTGCCACCCGACTATAGTCTTGTTTGGACCAGACCACTAGTTTGGACCAGAGGACGTCTCCAGCATGTGATCGCCAGGGTTGAAGGCCAGTGACTGATTTAATCGGGAGCTGTGCGGCTGTTCAATTAAAAATAATTAGTTGAAACGAAAATGTATTTGAAGTAAATAAAACATTTACTATAACGGTGATGTACGATAACAGCCGCAGAAGTACACACTCTGTCAAAGTCATTAACGCCCACCTCTTAACATTCTCGAGGCGTTATAGTTCTAGAAGCTTAAGAAAGAAAAACATGAATTAAAAATAAACGTGTTTGCGTGTTTTGTGTGTAGTGTGTATGCGTGTACGCGCGCGCGTATTTGTGTGTGTGTATTAGAGCACAGTTACGTTACCAACACCTCTAAAATTGTTCTACAATTTAAGTTCTGATTTACCATGTGCTCAGCGGTGAAGGAAAACATCGTGAGGGAACCTGCATATCCGATGAATAGAAATATTTCGAGGACATGTGAAGTCCGCCAACCCGCATTAGAGCAGCGTGGCAGACTATTCCCCGGTCCAAAACCCTCTCATAAATGAGGGGAGGCCTGTGCTCAGCAGTGGGACATTTATAGGCTGTTACTTTACTATTTTGTTCAGTTTGTTATAAAGCGACGCCGCATCCATGCTAATTTTCTATAATTCTTGGATGTGATCTCTTGAGTGTTATATATGGACGGGGAGGACGTTAGGACTAGTGAGTTCATCTCTCTTTCTTACGCTACCCCTATACCTATAACTAAAACATTCTGAGTGGCACAACACTTCACTTGCCACCCAGAGACATCAGTTCTTAACGTTGATACGCCCAGTAATTTCACTAGCTATCAGTATCCTTTAGATAAGAACACAGTAATGTTTGCATACTGCTGCTTTACGGCAATATAACTGGAACTACGATGGTATCTACCAAGATGGATTTCTGCATACCACCAGTAAAACCTGTTTTTGCGCTTAAATTCATGACACTATAATATCTCTTGTGCAGTTGATATCTTCCAATAGTATTTAGAAGTTGTTTCCGTGGTCGAAAATTAGCCTGGGTGCCACATTTAACCACATCCAACAAAGAACGGCTCGAGTTGTCGACGAGTCGGAGTCCATTGTGTAACTCTGGTAGGTTTCGGGATCAGTTTAATTTGATACCATTAACCAATGAACGAGCTTCAAACGCCAAAGTAAAACCGATCACGAAACCTATCAGAGTTATACGATATATGGGTAGCTACTGCTGCTAGCGGTTTTTCCGAAACTTTCGACTCCGGGCCGGCTCAACCTGTCATTTACATAACTTAATTTTATTTTTAATGGTTTACTATGTACGAGTATCATATATAACAGCGTTTTCGTCGTTGTTAAAAAATTCTTGGCACATATCAGAAATATTTTAGGTAACACAGCATTTGTTAGGGGTAGATATCACACCAGGTGAACGATTTGCTCGTCTCGTTACTATCTTCTATAATCCCCATTCAGATATAACCCTCAAACGATCACATCGAAAGTGGGCGAGAATGCAGTGTATAGAGACGGGGGACAATCACAATGCAACCAGACCTGAAAACCTACAATTTGTGTTTTTTTAGGCAAATGTTGGCCCCGGCTGGGATTCGAACCCAGAATCCGCGGCTTAGAAATCAGGTACGCTACCAACTAAGACACGCGGTCGTCAATAATTAATATAAATTAATGGAAATCCAAGCAAAACACTGCAAGTCTTCAAGACACCGTAAGCTCCTGCAAAGCGGACCAAATTCGCCAAGAACCTTAATCAGGACGTCTAACACCTCAGTTCCGCTAAGTGACCAAGAATTCTGCAAAGCACTCGAAACGTCGGGAAATAAAGTAAATATACTCGATAAAATCCGCAAATCTTGATAAATAAAAAAAGTACATTAGAAAATAATAATTACTGGACTTTAACGTTTCTCTAATTAACAAATCATCCAGTTATATAGCCAAACTGCTGAATAAACTGTTCATCAGGAACCGCGTCTTCCTTTATCGTTATTTTTGTTTTATAAGATTTTTTTTAAAATATTTATAAGTATGAGTGATATTAAAGTAAAATTTATTATCATCTTTTTTAACTGTTAGAAAATGTGTACAGAGAAGACGAAATGTTTCGCTGCTCATTTTTTAATAACGTATCACGTTACATTTTTCTCGGAACTTCCCATATTATAATTACCTAAATAAATATTTCTTGTTATATAATAATGTATTATTCCCTTTAATACTGTATTGTACCTTAAATACCCCTCTTTATCTTTTATTTATGAACTGCTTATGACCAGTAGTTTTGAATGTAAATAAAAGCATTTATACAGTCAAAAAGTACGAGATCTCTGCTTGGGATGATGACGACTACTTTGTTCGATGTCACTTCGCCCAATCCGCCAAATGCGTATTAAGTAACGTATATTAGTAACTCATAAATTTATAAAACATTTGTGTTTCGAGTTGTGTTAAAAAATGGGCTATTGGTCTATACATATAGTAATAAAATACGTATATTTTACCATTGAGCTTTTTTGTAGTCGATAATAGTCCTTTCCACTGATCCAGTCCCGGTTGGTTAGTTGATGTAATGCGGAAATAGTAAAATAATTTCCCTTAAAGGACTTTTTGCAGAGCAAATTCATCGGCGATAAGCATACACGTAAAAATCATCATGAAAACCTGAATGTATGAAAATAAAATATTTTGAGAACATAAAACGTCTGTCAACCTAAACAGCAATTTACTTTATTGCCTTTTAATTAAACCCTCTCAAAAATGAGGCGAGGTCTGCGCCCAATAACTGAAAACTGAAATCAGATGCTGTTACTTAATTATCATTCACTTAATTACAAACTAATGTAATTGGGCTGACTTATTTAAAACGTACTATAAGATACTTCTGTTATTTGTGTTTTACCACAAGTCGATCATCGTCAGCTATATGCGCTCTCTAACTCGTTTTAGATTTTCATACATACAGTCACGTTTCTTTTCCATTAGGGTAAATAATTCTTTCCTTAAAAGTTCTCTAATCTTTCTCAAATCAATTAAAGGTACGCTTAGGCCGACCCTACGTGTGCAAACCATCTAAGCACCCCTTTCTCTGTCTTTGTCACTATTCCTTTTCAACGCTGTAACGTATACTTTTCTCTTACTTACACCCACTTTCATCCCTTTACTTTTATGAGCACCATGCGTAATTTTAACCATCGCTCTACCCATACATAGACAATGCCGACTGTAATTCATTCCTTACCATTCTGCCGTAACCCTTTTCTAAGTTTACAAATGCGTAATAGACCTTTTGAATTTGAGCCACAAATTTTTTTTTACTGTTACCGGTGCCAACCCACAGCACACATTCTTAACACAAGGCGGGATTTCATCAGGCCCAGTCAACTTTTGGATGTCCAGGGTGAGGAGTGCTTTGCGCATTGAGCTAAGGAAAAACTGGACGTTTGGCATGGTAAGTTCTCTCTGTCATCGAGAGTCGAGTTGGACGTAAAAAGAGAACCTAGAAGATCGACTTTCTCTTTTGTGTCATGGGCCAACGAATTGTCCTTCCTTTGCAGAGATAGTGATGGCTGACAGAAATTCCCTTGGATAGCCTTGGCGAGAGACCAGAACGCACGGTTTCCCGAAGGAAGGCGAGCTAGTTTCTAGCCAATTCTTCCAATGTGCTCTGACTTTGCCGTATTAATTACTCTTTCGAAGGACGAGAATGCAGAGTTGTACTTCTCCTTAAAGTCACTGGTTATTAAATCCCGAGACGCGCTGGTACATTAAGCCCAGGCCCAGTAACACTGCTGCTTTTGCCGAGACGCCATTCTGCGGGTGCCACCAAACCAAGACGTGATTTATCACTGATAGAATAAAAAGTTCTACTCCCTGTATGTCACCATATCACCGAAAATATTTTCCCTAACCTCGTATCTAATTCTATCTTTCTTTCTTCCCGCAACATCTTTTGCCACACTCTTTAACCTGTTATACTTATTTCTTGTCCTGCACACATCCACATTGTGCTTGTTGTTGCTTTTTGCATTCTTCGATTGGATCTTGTAGCCAACCAGTTCAACAAAGCTTTTTTCTTCGAAACTTCCCGATCAGTTTTCGTACAAATTCTTCTCTATTACCGC
The DNA here is from genome assembly GCA_019845155.1 of Luehdorfia chinensis. NCBI lineage: Eukaryota > Metazoa > Arthropoda > Insecta > Lepidoptera > Papilionidae > Luehdorfia > Luehdorfia chinensis. Next base: position 427,165 of record JAHVAK010000292.1, read on the forward strand.
TTTCTCTTGCAAACTTTAATACGTAAGGTTCATGCACACAATGCCGCCATTGCCAAAAGATGTCTCTTAATCAGCTTAACACCAAAAAAGGAGTTTGTGTGAATGCCGGCATTAGGATCCTTTAATTTTGGTTGCATTTATTGAAAACATATTTAATGCTATCCCAAAACTCCTCTCTCAATTCAGGCGGCGGCCTAGCGGCTCTAACTCGCATCTTGTGTAGCATAAACCCCTAATATGAAGATGCAAGTATGACCAACCTTTAACATCACCCAGAGTAGTCTTGGGTTCACGCATTCAAAGTCAGTCAGACATTCATTCATTCTAGTAGAAATCAGTACATCATCCCCCTGACAATTACTGGTTACCAAAACTCCCGACCAATAGGTTATGTATGGTCCGTTAATGGTGATGTTGCATTCTTTCCACTTGGTCTCATTTACACAAAGAACATCAATCCGTCTTTCGCTCATCATCTCGCATACTTCTTCAATTTTAACTTTTTCAATAATTGGGTAATTGTTATATCTATAATTACGTTAAATAAGTTATACACAATCTGATTACCAAAGGACTTTAACAATGGTTTGAAAATTACAGCCTCATCAAATGTATTTTTAGATCAAGAAGGGTAACAATGGATGAATAAAATATGTGGCAGGTGTGAATTATTGTATATAATAATATAGGTACTTAAAACTTTCTGGTAACCTTTTTATGTCAGTTCGCAGAGAATGATCACTGAACGTAAACAACACCTTTTCGTTTAATTACCGTCTCTCTCCAATTGGCTGGAGTCACGTGACACACGTCATACGCCCAGCAGTCAAAACGGCGTTTTCCTCGAAATTGAATTTATAATAATGTAACATTAGTTGGTCTTCAATCTTAACTGTAGCTCTTTAAGTATGTACTAAAATATGTATAACGTGTAATGAACAAATAAATTTGAAAACATATTGTCGTAAGGCTCCTTTAAAATAAAGTGTCAACCAAAAAATACTCGTAACAACGCAAAGACTCGAACGCATCAAAACATTGTTGACTGAAATTGCATCGTTACCTGAAGCGACGAGATAAGCGTCGTATAAAATAGAAAATATTCTTAGAACCGAATATGTTGTGGTAAAATAAGAAATATTTTATTTTTGCTACGTCTACGTTTGTGTAGTGATATTATCGCACGTGCGTTATATCGGGCACGGATAGGTTGAGACGAGTAGGTGTCCCTGTGTTTGCACTTTAGCCTTATAATACCTCGTACGCAGTTGATAACTTCCAACAGTATTTGTTAGATGTCGCCGTGCTCAAAAATCGGCTAGGAGTTTTTTTTGTGCGTTGGCAGTTTCAGATAGTACGCTACTACGTCCATTCGGTGGGTGTTGTGAGAATCAACTAAAGGAAATAGCTGGAGTCTTCCTACAGGTGACGAAATAACCATCTCGAAAAGATCTAGACTGAGCTGACTCATTTTGGTCTTTTCTGGTGCTAAGCCATGTATCATTTGCCTGCCACGTGTAGTAATTACGGCAAATCGTCTCTCTGTGGAAGAGCAGGGGATTATTGCACGCTAATTTGATTAAGCACATGCAATTAATGAAAAAAGGAAATTTAATTTGAAAAGATGCATGTAACATTTGAAATAGTGTGAATCACCTAGTTTTATAGCACCACAGGCATTCCTACAATATGGTTCAAGAGCAAACTATGTAATACCGCTATCGGGAACCGCCATTAAATACGAACCACCACTACAACACTACCACTAGGTAATATGACACGACACGTGTTTTACTTCAAAACGATGCCTTATCAAGTGATATTGACTCTGCACGCCATTGTTGAATATATATACTTCCAGTAATATACATGATAAGAAAGTTACAAAACTTATTTTAAAATACTTATTTAAACAAAGTACACCGCAGTGCCGTGAAGCAATACGGAGCGTACATTACTGTGTAGCAATGACTACGGGGTATAGGCGCAGCGTGGTGTTACCCAGAAATATTCTGAGAGACACAACATTTGTTATGAGCAGACGTTGCATTTACAATCAGGTGAACGTTTTGCTCATCACATCTTTTTCTCTTATAAATTAAAAAAAATCGTTATACTGTGCAGAGTCCGAATACGCTAATGTAATCAAGTGGTAAAGCAAATAGATATATAGGAGATATGACGAATACTTTTTTTGGCATTTGTTAATCTAACGCTGACTGACAGACGAGATTCTGGCAACCGATTGATAGCGGAAAATTTATTGGAATATCCAAAATTCCACAGACAGAGAAGTTAGCAAGAAGTATCGTACCAGTTACGTTTACTAACTCCTCCGCGCGCCCGGTGAGTATGGACAAACCTTTCAGTAAATACATTTTTTTATTGGTTAAAGTGACGAAACGAGCAAAACATTCACCTGATGGTAAATGCAACGTCTACCCATAACAAATGCTGTATCACCCAGAACATTTCTGTGTGACACTACAATGCGCCCGTCACCCTGAGACATCAGTTCTTAAGTCTCATTTTCCCAGTGATTACGCTAGCTCTCAGTGCCCTTCAAAATGAAACACAGTGCACACTACTGCTCGTACATGTCATACTATTTAGCATATTCTTAGAAAGGGCGATGCTTAATAGCAGACTTTGAAAGACTGATGAGGACGATGACGAAAATAGGACTTAAAGTCGATTATTCAAGTTTTTATTCGAAAACTGAACTGCATTCTGCAAAGTTCGCCAAACTAGAATAACTAACGTCAAGTTTTCACATACTTTAATTCATTAAGTTTTAAGGGTCATAAAACTTAGGAAAAAAAGTAGTAAGTAAAAATTTAGGTATAACATTGCTTAAGGGAGCTTCGGAAACTAAAATTAATATTTATTCATATGCAGTCAGGGAAAGAAGTTTCTGCTATATCTCAAAAAACACTTACTTTTTGTAGCATCAACACTAGCATAGCACAGTTCAATACAGGGTCACTCTTCTCGTGTATGATGATTTTTCCAATGACGTCACGCTTTGGAAGCAGACTGGCCGTCACAATACCATACGTTGGACACCTCAGATACTGGAGCTGTAGTGTTTTTGTTTGGATTTACTTTATATATAACTAGCTTCCGCCTGCGCGAAACATAAATTGTTTCTACTGTGGGGCATCGTGTTTTAAATAAAATATCAAACGGAAACCTAACTACCAATTTCCATATTGAATCCCTAAAAAATTATGTCTTTCGTCCCTTATTTAGCGTTCTTAGGATGAATTTCCAAAAACGCTGATGCGACTGATCTTTATTATTAGACAGACGCCTAAATACCAATTTTATACAAATAACTTCAAAAATGAGGCACTTCCCATACAAACTTTCGACCCTTATTATACCCCCTTAGTGGATGAATTTTAAAAAAAACGCTGAGCTCCGACGAGAAGATCTTGGAGCTGGAAGAAGAGGTGAGCAAGTTACGCTAGGATATTATAGGATTATCCAAAGTACGAAGACAGGGAGAGGACACGGTAATCCTCGAATCCGGTAACTTGTTCTACCACCGATAGTGCAACCATCTGTCCCAAGGAGGTGTCGGGTTCATCGTCCACTTCCTCCAAAACTCACTACACGGTGTTGATGGGAGACTTTAACGCGAAGATAGGCATCAAGGAAGACGATGAGTTGATAGTCGGCAATTTGGAATAGAGCAACGGAACCAAAGGAGCCAACAGCTAGCCGACTTTATGGAGAAAGAGGAACTTGTGGCTAGTGGCTACTGACTGGGCTGTGCGTTCATCAGTTTCTCCTTTTATATATAAATATTAATTAATATTGTAACTGGCCGATCTCTGCACATAGGAGAAATTAAAAAAAATAGTATGAGGGAAATTTATGAGAGCAGTAGAAGCCAAATCCATTATCTTTATAATGTTTGTTCGTCTGTCTGTCTATATATTTATACGCGCATCATGCAAAAACTACTACACGAAATTGGATGCAGCTTTCACAATGGTATTTCTGAAGAATTAACTTAAAATCTGGTGCAGTTATTAATCTTCTATCTATACATATAATGAAATTGTAACTGGTCTGTGCATAGGAGGTATTTAAGAATAAATAGTATGAAGGGTAGGGTAGGAATAAGAGCAATAGAAGCCAAAAGAATTATCTTTATATTATTGACTATCTGTATGTTTGTAAACATATCACGCAAAAACTGCTACACAAAATTGAATGTAGTTTTCACAGTTGTATTGATGAAGGTCTAACTCGAAATCTGGTGCATGTTTCGTCTTGATACGCCGCTTAGAAGCCTAGTTATTAATCTTATTTATTTATTTATTTATTTATTAGGTACACAAACAGATTACAATAAAAAAATGAGCGAAGATTTACAATGAGTAAGCTTAGTTTTACACTGTATTGCAATCCACTTAGATGTATACACAACTTATTTAATTAAATCGCGTAAACATATTTTAAAGATTTCTTATATTTACGCGAACACTTCACATTTAAATGAATTACCACCAGCTTGGGATCCTATAATTAATAAAATTAAGACAAAAACCAAGCATACCACTGCAAGACTTCAAGACACAGTTAGCTCTTTCTGCGTAGATCGGACCACAAAAAATAATTAAAAGCTGAAGGTACTCCGGGTTAACTATGACATCAGGACATCTGTCACCTCAGTCCCCCCGTGACCATGGGTGCTGTAAAGCACTCGAAACGTCGGGTTATAAATAACAAAAATAAACGCGATAAAATCCGTAAAATTAGTTTCATTTAAATATTTTAAAGATTTTCTTATATATTTATTAACTACAGAAGTAACTTAACCTATATTATCTTTTTTATACAATCTTTAAAAGTCCTATGATTATTAACAAAAATATCAATATGTCTGCTTTTCTCAACAATTTCATTATACAGTCTACACATTCTTATTATGGGGTTATAGTATGAGGTGTTATTTTTGTATACGTGCAATGAGAATGTTTTCGGAGCCCTAGATCTATAATAGGTGTTAATGTTGATGAGAGATAATAATCCTGGTGTGTCCACATTACTGTGCAAGATTTTATGTAAATAAATTAAATCATAATATTTTCTGCGTGCTTCCAGCTTACGCAATTTAAATTTAGCCAATCTATGATCATAATCTCGTAACACACGCATCTGCCCAGACCGAAACGCTAAAAGTTTTAACATTTTTTTATTTTGTACCCCCTCTCAGGGAGACCATATCGGACATCCGTATTCAATAACCGTTCTAACTAGGGCATAGTACAGAAATGAAGTGACTCGTTGGTCACGAAATTCTTTAGTCGATCTTGCTACAAATCCTATTAATCGGTTTGCTTTATTAACCATGTAGTCATAATGGGGTCTGAAAGTTAACTCATCATCAAAAAATATATCCAAATCCTTTGCAATAGTTCTTCGTTGTAATATTTGGTTGCACAAAGCGTAATCGAAGGAGAATTTAATTTTCTTCTTTGAAAATGATATTACAAAACATTTTGAAACATTCAATGACATCAGATTTTCATCACACCATTCCTGTAGTTAAACAAGGTCTTTCTGTAGAGTTTCACAATCTTGATGGTTAGAAATAGTGTTAAAAATCTTAAGATCATCAGCATACAGCAAACATGAACATTTTAGTCGATTTGGCAAGTCGTTAATAAACAATACAAAAAACAAAGGACCGAGATGAGACCCCTGGGGAACACCTGAACTTACAATAACCGGACAAGACAGAAAACCCTTTATAGCTACTAGTTGACTTCGGTTGTTTAAGTAGGAACATATCCATCTGAACAAGTTTCCGTGCATTCCGATACTTTTGAGTTATGCCAACAAAATTTTTTTGATTAACATTATCGAAAGCTTTCGAGAAATCTGTGTATATGGAGTCCACCTGTCCTCTTTGAACACACTTCTCTCAGGAAACTTATCAGATTTGAAAAATTATATTTTTCATTAGAGAAGATGATATTTATTAAAGAAGATTATAGGCTGGAAAATTGTATGCTATACAACTTTAAGGTGCCGCACGCTGAGAACAGAATGGTACCGAGAAGTGCCGAACTGTGTACTGACCTTAGTATGGTCATACGGTATCATGGCGTACAGGGCAATTTTACGCAGGTCTCACCTAGTATATAATATTTTTATTTCATATCTGAAAATATTTTTTTTTTTCTTTACTTACTATAGGGCATGGCATGTTTAGTTAAAAATATATACGCCATAAACTTCTAATCTTAGCAAAACAGCATATCCAAAGCAATCACACAAAAAATTAGGCAACAGTTTTGCTAAACATAGTTATTAGAGACATATAGCTCCTGAAAAATTATTCTATTAAATACTAATAAGAGTGTTTAGAGAGATTTGTCTATGTCCGTATCAACGTCTTTGAAAAAATATTTTATAAAAGTTGACTAGAAAAGTCTACGTTTACCATAATGTTCTTATCTATTATAATCTATTATATTATATACGATAATATCTTATAGAATAGCATTTAGAAAAAGATGTAGGAGAAATGTAAGAGAGTTCTCTGTATATTTAGTTTTGGTGGTAAGATCCCTATGCAGGGGTCACAGCATAGATACGATCCTGACACACATATTAGCTTCCTCTACTTTTATTAGTGTTTTCATGCAAGCTCTTCGGTTGCGGGTACTTTTGACGTGGGCTTTCCTTAAAACGATTTGGATATGGTCGTAATACGTTCGGCTACGTCGACCCTTACCGGCTTGCCCATTCACACTCGCCTCCTAAATCTGTTTCGTCAATCTTCTTTCATCCATCCTTTGTACGTGTCCAAACCATCTAAGCATCCCTTTCTCTATCTTTGTCACTACATCTTCTGCCACACCGCAACATTCTCTTATCACGCTGTTTCTCACTTTGTCCATCAAAGTCACTGCAGCTATACTTCTCAAACCTTTCATTTCAACAGCATTAATCTTATTTCCACACTTCTTCTGCCAGACCCAACAATAATAATACATATTACGTAATAACAATTGTCATATTAACGACCTTATTAAATAATTTTATTTTTAAACACTATTTTCTTTGAGACATTTTTCACATTACGTTTCGGTTACTTAAATTAAACACTTTACGGTCGAATAATGTGTTGCCAGTCAAAATATAATCTAAATACTGTATAACATAATTGAAATTTCAGTCAGTCTAATCAAGTTATAAATACAAAATTAGCGTTACAGACATCTGTTACCTTTCGAGTGTTTAGTGTATAAATAAATAATAATTCATATTTGTGATGTTTTTATGAAATTACATAATTTAAAGATCAAATTGAAATTGTTATTTAAAGGTTCAAGAATACCTACATGAAGTATACATGGAATATTGTAGTTGTATATTCATTGTATAGTCTTCCATAGCAACTTGATTTATTATATGAATATTATACATATATTAAAGAAAAAAATTAATTGTGTCAACTTTTTTTCGTGTTTCAATTCAGATATAAAGTTGTTTATATCTGACGTGGTAAAATAGACAAATTTTCAATGAAGTGGATACAATAAATACACAATTTCATGATTTTAAATAAAAATATGTGAGTGCCCCGCCTGCCCAGCGTGGCAACTATGGCAAATCCCCCCTCTCAAATGACAGCTACAAAATTTTGTGGCAATCTATGGGGTAGTCATAAGTTCAGCGTTGGACTTGTGATAGACTGTAACGATGATGATGAATTATTGCTGATATTGGACTTGGTCGAATTATTGAAATGTTTGTAGATCTGAGAGGATAATTACCACTTAAAATTGAAATTAAATTAGTGCCGCCAGAAATCGAGTTCAAATCATACATGGAACATCATCATCATTTCAGCCTATGACTGCTCCACTGTTGAACATAAGCCACCCCCATAGGTTTTCACAAAACACGGTCCTTAGCCAACTTCATCCATCCTGGTTCTCGAATGTCAACCCCGTACCAGCAAACGCAGTGTAGGGCGAACACCTACTAGAAGAAGCAGCGACCGGCAAGAACTAAGCATTGTCAGAAAACATCAAAAAAAAAGAATACGGCATGAAACGAATATATACTCGTACAAGAGTTCATGTAAACTGTAACTTATGAATCTTAATCTTGTCAGGTATTTTTCTTTCGAAGTTGGAATAAATCTTATTCATCATCATCATTTTAGCCTATCTTAGTCCTCTGCTGAACATAGGCCTCCCCTATAGATTGCCACAAAGCACGGTACCGAGCCACCTGCATCCATCGACTTCCCGCAAAATCGCGCAGGTCGTCGCTCAATCTAGTCGCGCCCTACACTGCGTTTGCCGGTACGAGGTTGCCACTCTAGAACCTTTCTTCCCCAACGGTTATCGGTTCTTCGGGCTATATGGCCGGCCCATTGCCACTTTATGTTTAACCGTAACGATAAACCTTATTAAATCCAATAAAATAATACTTGCTTCACACTGCGCATACAATGAATTGGTTAAACATAGATACTTTAATTTGTGCCAACCGAATGATAAGAGAATTCTACTGCGAAAATATTCAAATGTATTTTCCATATGTATTTTCATGAATTCCACGAATAACGTGTAAATGTTTCCATCCCTGCAACATATCATTTAGTAGTGTCGTAAATGTCCGCGTTTCAATGATTGATTGATGAGTCACGCAGAACCATTTTTTTATATAGTGATGGTACCTGATGGTAAGTGCAACAGATGCTGTGTTACTCGGAATATTTCTGTGTAGCACCACACTGCGCCCGTCACCCTGAGACATAAGTTCTTAAGTCTCATATGCCCAGTGATTACACTAACTCTCAGTGCCCTTCAGATCGAAACAGGAATGTTTGCACACTACTGCTTCACGGCAGACTAACTGGCCCTGGGGCGGTAGCTACCTAGACGGATTCGTGCATAGAAATTTTAGCACCGTTAAAAAACCATAAAATTATAATTAAAAAAATAAGACCAGTAAAGTTTTTCTTATTTATTCCATTGTTATTTGTGTTAACATTGTGCTATGGCAAATGTTGATGTATAGTTCGAAAGACATTCAGTGTCTTTTTCGAAGTCAGTCAGGCATAAATACAACTTGAAACTCACTAACATATACACATATTTAAAACTATTTTCTTGAATATGATTAAAGATGTCTAGCTGCAGTTTAAATCATTAAATATATTGAAAACCGAGACACACGCACACACGTATGCCAGCACACACACACACACACACACACATTCAGAAAATAAAAATAAGTCACACCTGAAAAACCGGGAGTGGCTAAAAACATCGCTGCTTGAGATTAACATATTTTTAGCAGAACCCTCTTTTTGCCTAATTTTGTATAATGTATTTCTCTTTTTTTATGTATTATTATGTTTTAATGTTATAAGGAGATAGTTCTCAACTAGTCTGTATTTTTTTGTATTTTCGGGCATAACTTCTTTATTTATGAACCGATTTTAATGACTATTTTTTCATTCAAAAGGGGGTATTATAGGAAGAATGGTCCCATTTGGGACAGAAGCGTTTACAATTGAAATAAAAAGGGTGAAGGTGAAGGGTGCTTTGGAAAGCGTTTCGACACATTTGGTAAGGGCTACATTTTAATCGGAAAAGGTTTCTTGCAAAAGGTCATATTTGATTTGTGAAAGGATACAATTGACTTGGAAAAGGTTCAAAAAGACTTGAAAATGCAACATAATATTGTATACGCAGGCATAAGCAGATATTTCACAGTAACTGTAAAATAATTAAAGATCAGTTTGTAAAGTTACGGTATTTATTTTTAAATAAGTATCCTGACCATTGTAATTTGCTTGTATCCTATTAATATTGTATAATCTAATATAAATAAATATGTTACATAATCTTGAATTGTTACAGTAAAATTGCATTATTTTTATTCTACGTAGATTATTGGCATAATACTCATTAAAAGTAATTTTTTAAACAATGTTGTAAAATAGAAAATTAAATGTAAGATCTTATTATTAGAAGATTAAAAACAAAATGTATTTAAATTAAATTTATATTAAAAGTATCTAACTAGCTCAACGATATATTCAGAGCCTAATTAAAACTTTCACACAACGGCTGTATATCAAATAGCTTATAAATGTAGCTTTTAATTTACCAATACCCAGGGCGCTTCATTTGAAGAAGTTAATATACTTTTCCAATTGAAGTGCCATTAGTATTAGCAAATAAATCCCCCTATATCTCATAGAAATATTCACTTTTTATTAAAATGCTTTCGACGCTTGGATTTCTCTGGGATCACAGGGTGCATTATAAAAGACATCAACAACACCTAGACCCGGAACAACTATGTGTCGAGAATACATATGGTATTTGTTCTGTTTCTCATTTTGTAGATGTTTGGAGGTATTCTCAGCTTATATCGTTGGCAATTTTTTGTTATACATTTATGTATACGCAGCTAATATTACTATAAATAATTAATAATAAATGATTTAATATTTAAAACATACATTTCATTTATATACAGACCATTTTGTCGCATCTGTTACACGTTGTGGTAGGCAGATGTCCCAGTTCATTTGCGTCCAATATGGAACTTTTCTTTCAATAGAATACATATTTTATTCGATGATGCGGCTCGTTTAAAGAACACTACCACTCCATCTCATCCAATGGATCTCGTAAAAGTCGAATAAGGAATAAAACTGCACTGTGCACCCAGCAGCGCATGGTGGCGATGGGCTCACCACCTATCACACCAAGTGCATTATATTATTTTGGTGAAACGTGGATTGTGGCAGTCATTTGTTTTTGCAGTGAGTGCCAAGTCTCTGACTACCCCTTATGGGATACATCCGTGATCTTATGTATGTATGTATGTATTCGACTCTGAAAACTTTGCATTTACCTCTTTCATTTCATTTCTTTAACTTCAAATATACTCGTACCTTGGTTATCCGAAAATATTGAAGTATAATAAAATTTTATTGTATAGCAATATATCTTTTCTTTAATTAACGTTATGTTGAAAATATTAATAAGCAAATAGTATGCCACATGGTCACAAAATTATTATAAATGTAATTATGACAAATTGACATTTTTCGAACCATTGCAGATTTTGGTATTCACAGGAGCTTTAGAAAAGCTTAAATTAAATAAAGAAATTTTAAGACTTTTTTTATTGGAATAAGTGACAAAACGAACAAAACGTTCACCTAATGGTAAGTGAAACGTCTACCCATAAAAAATGCTATGTCACCCTGAGACATAAGTTCTTAAGTCTCATATGTCTTTATGGTATTGTTATCTCTTTTTAGTGCACTATTACTTATTCATTCTTTTAATCAAAACAGATAATAATCATTTTTATTTAATTGAAGGATATGTGTATTTAGGTTAGGACAGTAGGTAATCCATTTATAATATTAGTAATCCATACTAATATTATAAATGCGAAAGTAACTCTGTCTGTCCCTCTGTCTGTTTGTTACCTTATCAAGGTTCAATCGCTGAACCGATCTTGATGATTTTTTTTTTACAGAGATAGCTTCCATCCTGTAAATGGACAAAGGGTACTTTTTTCCCGGAAAATCAAACAGTTCCTACGGGATGTTTAAAAAAATCTATGTCCACGCGGGCGAAGTCGCAGGCATCAGCTAAGAGTATATAAATGTTGTCTTTAAGTTCATTAAATCATAGTTAGCCTTACTCAAAGTTAGTAAAATTATTTCAATTGGAAGTGGCTACAAACAAATAAATGTTATTTTATATAAATAGTGATTTTAAATCGCGTTTCTGCGAAATTTCTACTAATTTACTGGTTTTGTATACTTCTACGTTTAGAATTGCTGTAGCTGCAATAGTTGCGTGATGTAACATGGAGCTAATTAATGTTGCAGAAATAATGTCGCTTTCATATTGCCGTCTTAACACGCAGGAGCCAAAATCGATGTATTTACAAAACTTATTAACGTAAGTATAATACTTTGGGCGCTGATGATCGCAATATTTTGTGAAATCTAATTCAAATCTTCTTAAACTAGTTTTTTTTATAACATAATTGCCTTGTGTGGCAACAAACTGTCGCAATATGTTATTGCATTTTAACTGCATGTATTGTAGTATTTAGTAAAAAGTTTAAAGAAGCGTTATATATATTTTGTTTCAGTTAAACTTTATCGTTGGATATTCATGCCAATTTTAACAACTTTTTTAAATATTCATTCAGTAGTCGGCAAACATAGACACCAACTCTTGCCTTCACATTTTTGGCATCTGTTGGAAAGTCGAAGCAATACGATCGGAGGAAGAATTAATTTATGCGTTGCCCAAGTATTGGTTTGCTGAGATGCTCACCCAAATCTTATAACTCAGTATACGTTACTAAGTTAATACGTTGCGGGTTCCAGGTTCGAAATCCAGCCGGAGCCAACATTAGTGCAAAAATACAAATTGTTGGTTTTAGGGTCTGTTTGTCGTGTTTGTCCTTGTCTCTGACACTGCATCCTAGCCTACCTCCGATGTTATAGCATGAGCGTTACGTCGGGTGCGGGGCGAGTGAGTGCCCCAGTATTAGCGCGTACACTGTGTTTGGTGGTGACACTATTATATCTCATGCGCAGTTAATAACTTCCGACAATATTCCGCAGTTAACACCGTGGCCAGGAGGACATCTCGTTGGTCACAAGTAAGTTTATAGAGTTTTAATATTTTATAACACGATTATAAAAAATTTTAAATCATACTACGTTTAATTTTAACTTTAAATTTTGGTAACATCTTACATAAAGACGTTATATAAAAGAGCCCGTTCATTGCAGTGAACGGTGCCAGATGGAATTCTTTATGTCTTTTATGGTGTTTAACGTCCACACAATGCATTGTTCTCAAGTTTCTGCTGAAGAAAATTTGGTATCAACTTTTATTACTTTTACGTAAGAATTAAAACATGTATTCGCATCTACGACTGATTTATTTTAAATTAAAGGCAATTTAGCTAGTGTCATTACTGGGCATTGAGAGTTAAGAACTAATTTCTCAGGGTAACAAGTGCAGTGCCACTCAGAAATGTTCTGGGTGACACAGTATTTATTATGAGCAGAAGATGCGCTTAAAATTTAAACCAGACGTGCAGCTGCATCTTTCTGGAACGTCTGAACAAATAAACTGCGGTTGCCAACCAGCCCGCCAAGCGTGGCAACTATGGCGAAATCCCCCTTAAAATTATAGCTACAAACTTTTGTGGCAATCTATGGGACTAATGATCTGTCTGAATCTGAAATGATGATGATGATGAGACGTTGTACTTACCCCCAGTTGAATGATTTGCTCGTCTCGTCACTTTCCTCCATTAAAAAAGTAGGACTGGAGTGTTTGCAAATTAACTCCATTCTTTACTTTATTGATTAACGTCGCAGTGATGCTGCAAGTAATAAAAATCAAAAAATGTCCCTCTGTCTGTTTGTTACCTTTTCAGGGCTCAACCACAGAACCGATCTTGACCGAAATTCGGGACAGAGTTAACTTGCATCCTGGAGACAGTAATGGAATACTTTTTATCCCGGAAAAACAATTATTTATCATGGGATATGTAAAAACCTATATGGACGCAAACGGAGTCGCGGTCATCAGCTAGTATTTTATAATTTAGACAGCATCTATAGACCTAACAATTTCAACTATAAAGTTGAACGATCAGTCTAACTATAAATCACAATTCGAAAGTTATTGGTTCCACCACTGAGTGTTAGTGACAAGCGATAAATGCATCTGTCGTTGTCTTCATCTTTTTCTATATTAAAACTTTTACTTTGCCTACATTTTATACGTGTAGCGTTTCTTTGTACAGCGAAAAAGATGTTTAAAATAATGTGATATATGTTAATTTATATTATTTTCTAATTTATTCAAAAATATATATAAAATTTCAATGCAGAGGTTTGTGGTTTTTGAAATAGCCTGTAGGTGTCCGGCAGAGTAGAATACAATAAGTTTTTTCATACCGAGGCATCGTAAGAGGCGACTAAGGCATTGTACGGACAGGCTTTATTGGTTCAGACTAACACCATAATAGGAAATGCTGTCGCTATGTTGCTCGTGGGACCGCTATAGAGAGTTAGAATTTTTTTTGACTCCTACGAAAATGGCGGAGATATGGTTTCCCACCCGTCTCGTCTCGTTTCCCGCGAGGGCGAAAAGTGGGCTACGTGAGTAGACTCTGCCTACCCCTTATGTGGGGAAAAGGCGTGGCTGTATGGATGTATGTATTAAAAGAAAGGAGTTTTGCCTTTCTTTATTGTAAACCTTTTTTAACATAACATTGTAAAAGCGTATACTCTAAACGATGTAATTTCAAAAGTCCATATATATTTTTTACGATTCAGAGGTAGGAAATATTTATATGCTACTCGTAAGTAACGAAAATGTTGGTATTTCAATTGTCAATCAAATAATATACTGAGTGGCAAAAAATATTGTTCTCTGGATACCCTAAGACATAAACTACAACATTTGCACGGGTTTTTCATTAGCTACTATTATGTTAAACATTTTTAAATAGACTAAAATCTAATATTTTTTCTGTAAATACGGGTAATAAACCTTTTTCCACCTAATGCTAAGCAGTCATCAATGATCATAGACACCTACATTTTACTTTAAAATTTGATCACGCTTTCACCGTTGGAGAAACTTTTATTGAAAGACTGATTTGAAATACCTGGTTGCCAGTAATTTGGTGTCTGGTTTTCCACTATTCTGGTGGTAGGATTCCTACGCAGGAATCCGTCTAGGTAGGTACCACCCCAGGGCCAGTTATTCTGCCGTGAAGCAGTAGTGTGCAAGCATTACTGTGTTTTGTTCTGAAGGGCACTGTGAGCTAGCGTAATCACTGGATATTTGAGACTTAAGAACTGATGTCTCTGGGTGACGGGCGCAGTGTGGTGTCACACAGAAATATTCTGGGTGACACAGCATTTGTTGTGGGCGGACGTTGCACTTACCATCAGGTGAACGTTTTGCTCGTTTCGTCACTTAATACAATAAAAAAACAAATTCAAACTGGCCGTAAAGGTTTGATTTCTTTTTTTCTTTTATAAAAAAGGATGTTTCTCACTAGGATTTATCGTGTATCTTGGAAGTGTTTTTTATATATAAATTTCATTAGCACAACACAACGGGAGTCGTAAACCAACAGGTTATTTTTTACACAGAGCTTCGGCCGGTTTTCGAACACAGGACCCGTTACGTAGAACTTGGTGTGAGTTGTAATTACTTATTCATTCTTTTAATCAAAACAGATAATAATCATTTTTATTTAATTGAAGGATATGTGTATTTAGGTTAGGACAGTAGGTAATCCATTTATAATATTAGTAATCCATACTAATATTATAAATGCGAAAGTAACTCTGTCTGTCCCTCTGTCTGTTTGTTACCTTATCAAGGTTCAATCGCTGAACCGATCTTGATGATTTTTTTTTTACAGAGATAGCTTCCATCCTGTAAATGGACAAAGGGTACTTTTTTCCCGGAAAATCAAACAGTTCCTACGGGATGTTTAAAAAAATCTATGTCCACGCGGGCGAAGTCGCAGGCATCAGCTAAGAGTATATAAATGTTGTCTTTAAGTTCATTAAATCATAGTTAGCCTTACTCAAAGTTAGTAAAATTATTTCAATTGGAAGTGGCTACAAACAAATAAATGTTATTTTATATAAATAGTGATTTTAAATCGCGTTTCTGCGAAATTTCTACTAATTTACTGGTTTTGTATACTTCTACGTTTAGAATTGCTGTAGCTGCAATAGTTGCGTGATGTAACATGGAGCTAATTAATGTTGCAGAAATAATGTCGCTTTCATATTGCCGTCTTAACACGCAGGAGCCAAAATCGATGTATTTACAAAACTTATTAACGTAAGTATAATACTTTGGGCGCTGATGATCGCAATATTTTGTGAAATCTAATTCAAATCTTCTTAAACTAGTTTTTTTTTATAACATAATTGCCTTGTGTGGCAACAAACTGTCGCAATATGTTATTGCATTTTAACTGCATGTATTGTAGTATTTAGTAAAAAGTTTAAAGAAGCGTTATATATATTTTGTTTCAGTTAAACTTTATCGTTGGATATTCATGCCAATTTTAACAACTTTTTTAAATATTCATTCAGTAGTCGGCAAACATAGACACCAACTCTTGCCTTCACATTTTTGGCATCTGTTGGAAAGTCGAAGCAATACGATCGGAGGAAGAATTAATTTATGCGTTGCCCAAGTATTGGTTTGCTGAGATGCTCACCCAAATCTTATAACTCAGTATACGTTACTAAGTTAATACGTTGCGGGTTCCAGGTTCGAAATCCAGCCGGAGCCAACATTAGTGCAAAAATACAAATTGTTGGTTTTAGGGTCTGTTTGTCGTGTTTGTCCTTGTCTCTGACACTGCATCCTAGCCTACCTCCGATGTTATAGCATGAGCGTTATGTCGGGTGCGGGGCGAGTGAGTGCCCCAGTATTAGCGCGTACACTGTGTTTGGTGGTGACACTATTATATCTCATGCGCAGTTAATAACTTCCGACAATATTCCGCAGTTAACACCGTGGCCAGGAGGACATCTCGTTGGTCACAAGTAAGTTTATAGAGTTTTAATATTTTATAACACGATTATAAAAAATTTTAAATCATACTACGTTTAATTTTAACTTTAAATTTTGGTAACATCTTACATAAAGACGTTATATAAAAGAGCCCGTTCATTGCAGTGAACGGTGCCAGATGGAATTCTTTATGTCTTTTATGGTGTTTAACGTCCACACAATGCATTGTTCTCAAGTTTCTGCTGAAGAAAATTTGGTATCAACTTTTATTACTTTTACGTAAGAATTAAAACATGTATTCGCATCTACGACTGATTTATTTTAAATTAAAGGCAATTTAGCTAGTGTCATTACTGGGCATTGAGAGTTAAGAACTAATTTCTCAGGGTAACAAGTGCAGTGCCACTCAGAAATGTTCTGGGTGACACAGTATTTATTATGAGCAGAAGATGCGCTTAAAATTTAAACCAGACGTGCAGCTGCATCTTTCTGGAACGTCTGAACAAACAAACTGCGGTTGCCAACCAGCCCGCCAAGCGTGGCAACTATGGCGAAATCCCCCTTAAAATTATAGCTACAAACTTTTGTGGCAATCTATGGGACTAATGATCTGTCTGAATCTGAAATGATGATGATGATGAGACGTTGTACTTACTCCCAGTTGAATGATTTGCTCGTCTCGTCACTTTCCTCCATTAAAAAAGTAGGACTGGAGTGTTTGCAAATTAACTCCATTCTTTACTTTATTGATTAACGTCGCAGTGATGCTGCAAGTAATAAAAATCAAAAAATGTCCCTCTGTCTGTTTGTTACCTTTTCAGGGCTCAACCACAGAACCGATCTTGACCGAAATTCGGGACAGAGTTAACTTGCATCCTGGAGACAGTAATGGAATACTTTTTATCCCGGAAAAACAATTATTTATCATGGGATATGTAAAAACCTATATGGACGCAAACGGAGTCGCGGTCATCAGCTAGTATTTTATAATTTAGACAGCATCTATAGACCTAACAATTTCAACTATAAAGTTGAACGATCAGTCTAACTATAAATCACAATTCGAAAGTTATTGGTTCCACCACTGAGTGTTAGTGACAAGCGATAAATGCATCTGTCGTTGTCTTCATCTTTTTCTATATTAAAACTTTTACTTTGCCTACATTTTATACGTGTAGCGTTTCTTTGTACAGCGAAAAAGATGTTTAAAATAATGTGATATATGTTAATTTATATTATTTTCTAATTTATTCAAAAATATATATAAAATTTCAATGCAGAGGTTTGTGGTTTTTGAAATAGCCTGTAGGTGTCCGGCAGAGTAGAATACAATAAGTTTTTTCATACCGAGGCATCGTAAGAGGCGACTAAGGCATTGTACGGACAGGCTTTATTGGTTCAGACTAACACCATAATAGGAAATGCTGTCGCTATGTTGCTCGTGGGACCGCTATAGAGAGTTAGAATTTTTTTTGACTCCTACGAAAATGGCGGAGATATGGTTTCCCACCCGTCTCGTCTCGTTTCCCGCGAGGGCGAAAAGTGGGCTACGTGAGTAGACTCTGCCTACCCCTTATGTGGGGAAAAGGCGTGGCTGTATGGATGTATGTATTAAAAGAAAGGAGTTTTGCCTTTCTTTATTGTAAACCTTTTTTAACATAACATTGTAAAAGCGTATACTCTAAACGATGTAATTTCAAAAGTCCATATATATTTTTTACGATTCAGAGGTAGGAAATATTTATATGCTACTCGTAAGTAACGAAAATGTTGGTATTTCAATTGTCAATCAAATAATATACTGAGTGGCAGAAAATATTGTTCTCTGGATACCCTAAGACATAAACTACAACATTTGCACGGGTTTTTCATTAGCTACTATTATGTTAAACATTTTTAAATAGACTAAAATCTAATATTTTTTCTGTAAATACGGGTAATAAACCTTTTTCCACCTAATGCTAAGCAGTCATCAATGATCATAGACACCTACATTTTACTTTAAAATTTGATCACGCTTTCACCGTTGGAGAAACTTTTATTGAAAGACTGATTTGAAATACCTGGTTGCCAGTAATTTGGTGTCTGGTTTTCCACTATTCTGGTGGTAGGATTCCTACGCAGGAATCCGTCTAGGTAGGTACCACCCCAGGGCCAGTTATTCTGCCGTGAAGCAGTAGTGTGCAAGCATTACTGTGTTTTGTTCTGAAGGGCACTGTGAGCTAGCGTAATCACTGGATATTTGAGACTTAAGAACTGATGTCTCTGGGTGACGGGCGCAGTGTGGTGTCACACAGAAATATTCTGGGTGACACAGCATTTGTTGTGGGCGGACGTTGCACTTACCATCAGGTGAACGTTTTGCTCGTTTCGTCACTTAATACAATAAAAAAACAAATTCAAACTGGCCGTAAAGGTTTGATTTCTTTTTTTCTTTTATAAAAAAGGATGTTTCTCACTAGGATTTATCGTGTATCTTGGAAGTGTTTTTTATATATAAATTTCATTAGCACAACACAACGGGAGTCGTAAACCAACAGGTTATTTTTTACACAGAGCTTCGGCCGGTTTTCGAACACAGGACCCGTTACGTAGAAGTTAGGTACTCTTACCACTAGCCCACGCGGTCATCAACCTCATTTTATAAAATACTAACTATTACTGTCTAAAAATTATTTAAGAAATATTATAAAACAAAAACAAGTGATTTGTAATAAAAATATAATTTAACGTAACATAACAATGACACAGTTTTTCTTGACAATATTTGCGTTTTTGTAACGGCAACAAAAAAAATGTTTTGAATTTCGCATTTCTAGTAATTATATAATCATACTTTTTAAATATTTGTCTAATTAAATTAAACCATCGACGAAAGTCACTTGTGTTAAATTAAACTTGCAAATTTATTACCAACCGTAACAGGAAAGGGTCGTACCATTCATTAATTCATTACGGCCAATCGCAAGTTCAGTGCTTAACCTCTCGTATAAACTGACACAATGCACGGTCCTGGGCTATAAAAAGGAAAATGCCGCGGAATAGAAAAATTATAGGCCATTTTGGCGCATATTTTATTCACGTTTTAGCGGCAATAGCCTAATGGTTCAGGGTACGGACTGCGAAACATGACGTCGCAGGATGGAGACCGCCATTCGACAATTGTCGTGAACCATCTCCTAGCACAAGCTTTTACGCTTAGTTGGAGTAATGTTAATATAGTATTGCTAGTATTCTTTAAAAAAATCTTTTCTTTATTCGTACATATTGTTGATCACGTCTTAATCAGTTTATTCTCCAATATCGCGTAATGTTTTGTTTAACATCAGAGGCTCTTATCGACCCGGAACTGTCACTGTATCTGTGCGAACACAGAAGCACTAAGCTTAGCTTATCTGTATTCGATTGAAATCCTAAGCTACGGGATCGAAGGAAAGAACGGACTTGAGGACAGTTACGTTACGCCCCGAATCGAAAGTTGATATCTATTATTTTATAAAATTATTGCTTTAACTGAAATTAAAATTTAATGGATGTGGGTCTCCGGTCTTAATCTAAAAGTAAGCAAAAGCTCATCCATGCTGTGTTTAAATCTTTGTATTTCTCATAAAATGCAAATTAGACTTAGACTACTGTACTTACTTTTGTTTATGTACTTCTTAAGGCCTTTCTGTTAATATGTTATTACTTTTTTTTAAAGGAGATACTGACGAGACGAGCAAAATGTTCACATGATGGTAAGTGCAACGTCTGCCCCTAACAAAAGCTATGGCACCACACTGCGCCGATCACCCTGAAGCATCAGTTTCAAATAACCCTTCACATCGAAACAGTAATTTTTACTGTTTCGATGTGAAGGGTTAATGTTTCACGGCAGAATATCTGGCCCTGCGGATCACCGCAATAATACGGTAGGTATCAACCTACCAATAAGGATTATTGCATAGGAATCCTACCATCATATAACAGTTTAATAATCGATCGCAGAGCGAATTTTTTGTTGTTGTTGTTTGTTTTTTGTCGCGTAAGCGCCATCTAACAAAGCAGTTTAAATTGCAGAGCAGTTTGAGGCAAAGTTGATATTATTGTTATTGTTCTTAAATAATAATAATTTATGAAGTCAAACTTTTAAGCGCGATGAGAGTAGACTTTCAAGGTCGAATTTGAGTGTAAAGTTTCTGTTATTTTTCAGCATCATCGTCATCATCATATCACCTCCCCCATAGATTGCCACAAGAGTTGGCAGCTCTCATTTTGGGGGGATTTTGCCATATTTCAGGTAGATGCTGCTGCCCATCTCCTGATTTGTATTTTCCCTCTGTCGACTTTTACGACACCCACGGGATGAGATGGGGTGATACATTCTCTTAAGCCCCCACCACACGGCAATTACTTAAATGAACAAAAAAATTTTGAAACTGTGTATTCGTGTATAATAGCACTCTTTCTCCTTCCACCTACAGATTGAGTTACATAAGAGAGAAGAATCTCGCATCATTAATTATGTTGATAAAATAATGAGGTAAAATTATTGTAATAATAACATAATTATATAAATCGTTACATATTTTATGTACATACAATCACGCCATTTTTCTATATAAGTTAAAGACTTAAAATGTATTATTTTTAGATGGCAAACGTAGTTGTATTACTTGTATACACAGAATATCAGATGATAAAAGTTACGCTGTAATGAAATACGATGTACTCTCAATCGTCTCTTTGTGCGCACTTCAAAATTAAAGCAAAAGTGTCACAAATCTCTAAATGGAATTGTATTTTGCCTGGGAATGGAAATGTATTTTGATCCTTTATGGTATAGTAAACAATACTCATAATGAAACGTAGTTATACCTGTTTACGCTTTATATGTTGAACATAGCCCAAATATGTAAATAAAATATGTAAATATATTATTATAATAGTTATATTTGCGCGTAAATAAAGTGTTTTTTTTTAATATTTTGTTATCCGTGTCTTATATATTATTAAATTTTTGTCTGAACCATGAACTATTAGTAAACGTCCATTGAATGAACTCGTAAAATGATGGTTAAGTTTCATGTACGTAGGTAATAAAAAAAAGAAGAGTGGAGTGATATAGGTAAATGCATACATTGGGTGATGTTAGCATATTTACTAACAATAAGACTGTTATAGACTGCTTACTGACCGAATTATTTATTTTAGGAATTGGATGTGTTTGGATTGTATAAACGCGGAATGAATTTTTGCCACTATTGTTATTGTCATAGGTAGATGTGTATAATGAATAATGAATTACTTAGAAAATCATACTTTTACTTAAATATATTATGTTCATTGTCTTGATCATGTATCTCGAGCCCCGTACATGAAAGAAATGGTATAGTCGACCACATAATTACTTTACCACTTTTAACAATAACTTTTTTTTATTGTATAAAGTGACGACGAGCAAAACGTTCACCTGATGGTAAGTGCAACGTCCGCCCACAACAAATGCTGTATCACCCAGAACATTTCTGTGTGACACTACAATGCGCCCGTCACCCTGAGACATCAGTTCTTAAGTCTCAAATGCCCAGTGATTACGCTAGCTCCCAGTGCTCTTCTAACCCAAACACAGTAATGCTTGCTGACTACTGCATCACGGCAGAATAACTGGCCCTGGTACTTACCTAAACGGATTTCTGCATAGGCATCCTAGCACCACTACTTCCAGTAATTTAAAATTTCACTTCGGCTCAGACACGTATTAAATTAACGCAATTCCGAGAGAATTATATACATCACGTTTCAGCCTGGGGTGGTACCTACCTAGACGGATTCCTGAATAAGAATCCTACCACCACTACTTCCAGTAATTTAAAATTTCACTTCGGCTCAGACTTTTATACACGTATTAAATTAACGCAATTCCGAGAGAATTATATACATCACGTTTCAGCCTGGGGTGTTACCTACCTAGACAGATTCCTGCATAGGAATCCTACCACAACTACTTCCAGTAATTAAAAATTTCACTTTGGCTCAGACTTTTATACACGTATTAAATTAACGCAATTCCGAGAAAATTATATACATCACGTTTCAACGTACGAATTAGGATTACACGAGAAGGCGAAGAAGGCAATCTCCAACATTACAGGCGAAGTGATCGACGTCTTAAAGTAACGAGCACGCAAGGGAATTAATGGGACGTGTGTATGAAGGAAACGGTTTTACGCCTACGGCCCATTTTGTAGAACAATTTGACGTCAGTGCTAAAACTATTCGCCGCCATTTGCACCGGACTTGGTTGCACTACAGGCGTTACGCCAAAACGTGTATTTGATTGAAGCCCATAAAGCAGCTGGGTTGGTTTAGGCACGGAGTTCTTAAATTCCGTTTGTTCAACCAACAGACGAAAAGACCGCCAAATCTAGCCATCATGGTCGATTAAATGTCAGGCGTTATAACAATACGAGATATGTTAAAGATCGTGTAGTGCCTATCACTGAATCTGATAGTGCAAACATTTGGGGCGGGATGTCGGTGAACAACGCGGATTACCTCCAAAAAACAACAGCTCTGAATTGTTAATACTTGAGAAAACGTCATGTTGCCGACCATCCGGAACGCTTACCCTGAAAATGCACTTCCCCAATTTTATTATTTACAAGACAACTGTCGATTACATGCGGCCACGACTGGTTCCAAGACACCAATATATTCGGCTTATACTGTGGCTTTCAAAATCGCCTTATTTAAACCCAATTGAAAATCTTTGGGGACTTATGGTGCGAGGATGGAATCGCCGCTATGAGAAAACAAAAGATTTCCTCGAAATTAATTGCAGGGAGACTTGGGGATCTACTTGGGCGCCTTCTTGGTTCAATTAGGAGCCGGCTGCTTGGTTCAATGAAAGAGAATGGCGGAAATACATATGTTTAATTCAATATTCTATTATCATTTATCAGAAAGTTAAAACATACTTTTATGCTGATAATTATAGACTAGAAGTTATAGGAAAGAAGATCGGTTTTTTGTAAATTTTTGTTTAAATTTTTTAACATATGAATACGATGTTATAGGTAGGTCCCTTTGGGATAAATTTAAATAACGTGACTTTTAAAATTTTAATAAATAGATATATAATTAAATTTTTTGGATATCGTCTTTTGAATCAAAAAATAAGAATACGCTAACCGCGCTAGGAGAAGACGCAACCACAAATAATATTTCGTACGGTATCGTGGATTACACGGTGGTATATGCTTTATTAATGAATATGCACGAAATTACATAACATTACATTATTATTTTAAGCTAAAATAGATCTTGTAGTTTTGCGCAAACGACATTCAACCTTAGGGTGGTAAAGCAAGTATGGGATCGACCCTACATTAATATAATTAAAGAATAATAAATAGCTCAAACGTGGATTGTGAAAAAATAAAGCAATATATAGCTGACGAAATGTAGCGAAAAAGTATTCGTATGATATATTATGTCTATTATCTTGATAATCTATTTCGCTAGCCATGAACGTGAAATAAATGGTAAATCAATATAACTAAAGAATAATAAATGTCTGAACTGTTAAGATTTGTGATAAAATAAAATGATGAGTCGCTACAAGAACTGTTCAAGGAGACTGATATTTCGACACTTCCATCGTTGTTTATTTTTGAAAATATCATATACGTACGGAAAAACTGGAATTTATTTAACAAAAACTGTATCGTGTAGAATGTCATGGCGCACCCTTAAACTTCTGTATATTTAGGTTGGTTAAAACTGGAAAGGGTTTTCTGAATAGATCTATAAACTTTTATAATCAAATTCTTAGAAGTGTGACACAAAAATTGGTTTAAAAAAACTTGCCAAAAGACGTTA
Organism: Luehdorfia chinensis; assembly: GCA_019845155.1. Classification (NCBI taxonomy): domain Eukaryota; kingdom Metazoa; phylum Arthropoda; class Insecta; order Lepidoptera; family Papilionidae; genus Luehdorfia; species Luehdorfia chinensis. The sequence continues at coordinate 451,638 of JAHVAK010000292.1, forward strand.
TTAGGTAAATGATATTATAAAATATATCACAATACTATAGAAGACAAAGATGTGTAGTACGAGTAATAACTCATATTCTGCACTTGCAAACCTCCTGGCTACTAATTTTATGATGTAATTTTTATGTAATGTATAAATAGGATGAATTATAATATAATTATGTTATAATGATTCCTATACAGGAATCCGTCTAAGTAGGTCTAAGTAGGACCACCCCAGGGTCAGTTATTCTGCCGTGAAGCAATAGTGTGCAAACATTACTGGGTTTCGGTATGAAGGGCACTGTGAGCTAGCGTAATCACTGGGCATATGAGACTTAAAAACTTATGTCTCAGGGTGATGGACACAGTGTGGTATCACACAGAAATGTTCTGGGTGAAACAGCATTTGTTATGGGCAGACGTTGCACTTACCATTAGGTGAACTTAATTTTGTAAATGTCGTTAATTTTGGAAAACGGGTCTATTGCCCAAAACAGTTTGGAAATCCCTGGTCTAGAGGAATTTAAAACTTCTAACTAATAAACGCATAACTGCATAACGATAGCTGAATTTTGATCCGTTTTTTCATTGAAAAGTAAACAAAGCCTCTCAAACCTATGCACAAACGGTGCTATTTTAATGTTTGTATTTCGATTGCATTGCTGCTCTCAGTTGTACAGTTTGCAAATACGAAATATGAGTTAGCTTATGTTGATTTATATGCGTGTGACCAATATTTGATACCAAAATTTCAGGTAACTTAAATGTAAGTAAAGTTTAAATAACTGATGAAATATTTTCGCATACAAAATTTTTCATATCTTACAATCTGAACAGGAAACGTCCAGACTTAAAAAAAAATCTATGTGTTGAAATTAGAACACCTGACATTTGAACGTGTCGCAGTAATTAATCAATAGTTTAAAATCAAAAACAACAACGTAACAAAAAAAAACACACGTACAATATATAGAAGTGTTCACATGAGATTTAGACAAAAGATTATATTTTCTGTTATAACAATGTTTCAAGAAGCAATTTTTATGGAATCAAGGTTATTTTCTGAACGCTATTAAAACAATATGTTCAGTGTATTTTGTTCGCAGTACATAATCTGATAGCGGTGCAGTACAAATACTCAAAGAAAAGCTTTCAAATGCACAACACAAAGGAATTTCGTGCGAGTTTATAAAAAGAAAGTTGTCCCTGAAAAAACCTTAGTGGTGTTTTACAGGTTTTTTAATTAACAATATACTAACAGGCTGCGAGCCCAAAGGCAGATGGAACTTTAAAAGCAACATCAAAAAGCAAAGGATTGTTTAAAAAAAGTTGTAGTATAATATAAGAGCTTTTTATAATATAGAAAAATTATTGCAACGGTGTATTTTTTTTGAACGTTTTTTGAAGTTACGTTTTTAAAAAAAAAAAACATTATTCATCTAAAGTGGACTTATGTGTGTACGTCGAACTTTGCAATTAAATTTCTTGCTTTATTTTGTGATTACAATAATATAATCTGTATGCTATTCGGACAGCATCTTCCCTGGTTCTTTCGTTACGTCCTAGTTGTCTTGTTCAAGAAATATAGTAGAGTATTTGAAAGCGACTGCGGCATCCCGAGTTACTGCTGTCTCTTCCGGTTCCTTCCGAGATAGAAGTTACCTACACCTTATAGCTACTTTCCCAACTTCCGCATTCCCTGCCCCAACTCCATCACCTACATAGTCCTTTTCTCTTCCTCTCCACAAAACCAGTGGTGGTCGTGCCCATAGCTGTGTGAGTAGAGGCGAGTCTAGTCGATAGCGTGCCAATCTGCTCAGGAACATGGCGAGCTCAGGAACCATGGGAACCCCAAGGAACTGTGGACCATGGGAAAGATATGTGAGTGTAAAAAAATAAATAAAAGTAAAGCAACAGCTTATAAATGTCCCACTGCTGAGCATAAGCTTCCTCTCATTTCCGAGAGGGCTTTGGAGCCCCAAAGAATCCGTCACATGATCGGCGTTGAAAGAATACATACATATTCTTTCATACACACACATAAATACATACATATACATACATATGTGTCTGAGAACAGCACTTAAAATTGCAATTAACAATTTTAGTGGCGACGGCCGTTGTGCTACCTAAGCTGACTGTATGTATGTATGTATGAAGGTTTTTAAAATATTTTATTTAAACAGCCTTGACAATGACAAATTTAAATTTTCCGATACCAAATTATAATTTAAAACATAAAACTCATGTTATAAAAATAAACATTTTAAAATTCATTATAACGTATATTTTGCTTTTAGGTAATTAAAATTAGTTGTTATTTATCACCTTATTAAATTATGTCTACAAAATAGCCTATGACTTGCAGAACAAAATGCATAAAATAATTGATCATTTAATGAAATTGATAATATACCGGACTACTACGACTACTGGATACAAGTATCTACGAGGAATCAGATTAAAGTGCGAGTCCGTGTGTATGATTACATGAGTGTGACATCCATGTACACGCGAGTTTAACTATTGATTATGTATTATACGATTATGATTATCAATTCAGTGAAATATGCAACTCTAGGAAAGAAAGGAAACTAATAATGCTTATGGGTTACTTAAATCATCTTACGGGATGTAATAAATTTCTTGATAGATAAGCGTTTTCAGGTCATCAGCGACAGTTTGTTTCCATCGGTGTGTTTTGAGCGAATATCTGCTGTTTCCTTTTTATTTATAAATATAGGTATAGCCGTTAGTAACAAAAACAATTGTGGAAAAGGGATGTGTTTAATGTTCCGCTTCATCGCTTATCCTTTGTAAGCTCTTTGTGATTGTATGCTGAGAGTTGCTTTTTGAGTACGATGCGGAGAACAAAAGATTGGTGAACTGTCAGCAATTCCCAGTTCCTGTAGAAGTCAGTAATAGGATAGCGAAAAGAGAGACCTGTTCTGGCTTTGATGATAGCACGTTGCGCTCTGTCCACTTCATTTGCGTGGGATTTGGCGGCATCACCCCATAATAAGTAAACTAGCCTATGAGCGACTGACGTAGGGCATCGTAGACAATTTTTATCACTCTGCGCTCTGCTACGTGACGCAGGTTTTAAAATATGTAAGTGAGCTTACGTAGCCCCGTGACTATTATTTACACGTGCAGCTTAACACTTAATGTATGATCAATCATGACTCCGAGATACTTACCATTGTTTGTTAGTGTGTTATAAGGTGCATGTAGTTATCCCAGCACCGCAGACGTGAGCTGTTATTGAAAATGATGGATGGGAGTGGAGGTTTGTTTTGGTGCCAAACGTTATAAATTTAATTTTAACCACATTAAACGTCAACAAGTTACTTTGCAACCGGTGACTGACCCGGTTAAAGCCAGTCTGGGCTTATATCTAACACTTCGTTTCAGGTATTTCCACTACTGGTGGTGGAATTTCTATGCAGAAATCCGTCTAGATACGTGCCACCCCAGGGCCCGTTATTCTACCGTGAAGCAGTGGTGTGCAAACATTACTGTGTTTCGGTTTGAAGGACACTAAGAGCTAGTGTAATCACGGGGCATATGAGACTTAAGAACTGATGTCTCAGGGTGACGGGCGCAGTGTGGTGTCACACATAAATGTTCTGGGTGACAGCATTTGTTATGGGCAAATGTTGCACTTACGATCAGGTGAACGTTTCGCTCGTCTCGTCACGTTTTCCAATAAAAAAAATAATCAAGAGAGCAGTGTCATCGACGAAGGTTAGTATTTTACCATTACGAATTTACTGACCGACTATAATGCCATGGGGAATTCCATATTCCGTGATTAGTTCATCACTAAGCCTGTTTTCAATCATGACTGTTTTATTTGTGTTTAGTAGTCTTTTATGATTTTAAGTGGTACACCTCTTACTCCTATTGTTTCCAGTTTAGTAAAAAATTGTGAGATTTAGGCTTTCGCCAAGTCGACAAAAACCGTTACTCATTTCTTTACGTCTTTACAGCAAGTTCATGAACCGTGTCATTGGTTAACCGGCCTCGGAAGCTGTACTTGGCCGCTTGTTGTACATGATACGTTACTATGAGAATTACTAAAAAAATGTAGATTTAAAGATTATATCAGATTAGATCTCGATCGAGAAGATTATATTTCGATAAGTAAGATGAACTGTGCATTCGTTATATATGCATGTACATTTTTCTGTAACATACCCCCGCAGGAACAATGAAAAATGTGAAAATTAGAATTATGTGTTAATGATATTTTTGATAGTACCATAAATAAAAATTTATGAAATATTCAATTTTTTTTTACCTTTCTAAGAAAGGTCTTTGCGTAGTTTACGCTTTAACTTATATGAGGTTATTACGTCGGCGTTAATATAAGACAGAAAATTTACCTACAATGATGATTTTAACTTTTTGAAACTTATTACTGATGCCCCGATGCGAAATATAATTGAGAACTTTTCCTGTATCGTGAGTGCGTTTTATAGACATGTTCACTACAACGAAACCCGAAAATACCCGAAATACTCTGATCTCCTCTATCTATTATATTTCTTAAAGTTTTTTTTTAAACCTGGACAATTTACTTTACAAAACACTAGTCGCACAATCATAGTTATAATAAACATTTGAAAGCTCACTTTAATGGAAGCAATCGACATTTTGATAAAAACTATTTGGCAAGCTCTCGATAGAATGAATAATAGAATTTCGTTCCGAACGTAAATAGCAATTCTACGGCGTTTCCGATTTAAAAAATTGAACATCTGAATTTCATTTGTTAAAACAGTGAACCATATTAAGAACATTAATAGCAAGAAATTCATTTACGAAAAGTAATACTATTTATAAACACATTAAATTAGTGACATAGCTTATCACATTTTGGCGGTTAATCATATAAAAAAAGTAGTGTTCAAAATATTTTAGTTTAATGATTAATTAAAAACATCTTAATAGTCCATAACATTTGCATTTATATAGAACCTATAAAAAATTGCACTATATATACAAAAAAATTAAGTTTAGCATATAACTATGTGGTCTGGGTACTCGAGTTCTACGCCGCGGGTCCTGGGTTCTAATTCCAGTAGTTTAAAATATTTGTGGAATAACACACAATTGTTAGTTTTCGGGTCTGATTGTGTTGTGCATGTGAAATTTATGTTTGTAAACATAGGATACAAGAGAATTTTTATCGTGGAGCTTCGTTTTTTTAATCTAAACTTTATTAAAACCTAAATGCATGCGGAATGCTTATAAAAATAATAATTACTTAATATATTATTTTGAAATAAAATGCTAGCGATTTAAAAGCACGAGTACTCAAAAGTTGAAGTTGACACGCGTGTCGTTATTCTCTGTGTCACAAATACGTAATCATACAAGAACACATACATACTCATTTAAATAAAACTAATTTTACGGATTTTATCGCGTTTCATTTTAACTATTTATAACCCGACGTTACGAGCCTAAAAGCTGAAGGTACTCTGGGTTATCTACGATATCAGGACATCTGTCTCCACAGCCCTCCCGTGGCCATGCGTGCTGTAAAGCATTCTAAACGTCCGGTTATGAATAGTTAAAATTACACGCGATAAAGTCCGTAAAATTAGTTTTATTTGAATTTCGAATTCGCGTAAATATAAAAAATCATTACATACATACTTGTTGACACATACACAGCGCATACACACGCACTGATCCACTCATTAAGCTCATCGTTTAATTTTAAATACAGCTACGTAATCTTTTTATCCTGTGATTATTCGCCAAAATAGCACTTAATTACATTTTAACAAAAAGTTTAACTCAGGTGCCAGCCGCTCGCATTAAATTGCATAGTTTGCGATTGACCTGGGTTTGAGTTTCCAGTTAGATTATATTGTCTAATTATCGTTAATTATGTCCTGTTTGTTAAGTAACCAGATCTTTTAGGTGTTTCTTGTAAAGATGAATGCTCACCAGAGAAAGCCGTAGTCAGTGCTATAATACTATCTAAATATCTAATCCCTACTCACTTGTATAGGGTTCACAATGTTTATCTTTGAAGTTATAAATGTTACTCGTATGTATTTTCGATCGAATTTGTCCTACCCCACCGACAAGTTTCGATTAATCATTCATAGTTGGGAAAGTTACTGAGAGTGTTATTTAATATTGTTGTTATACAAAACATTGACACACAGTCTGCAGCCCCGTCATGAAGGGACCCGACTTGGGTAAAACTAATAAGGCGTGAGCCAACCCAAGATGCGTAACGCAACTATTATGGCTGTCGAAATTTACAAGCAACCACCAAAAAGACGCAATGGAGCAGAACGAAACCTGTATCAATAATACAATCGCTGGACAAAAGCGATCACAAGAGCCTCCATACAGTCCCAGCTGACATGTATACCCATCGCATCAACTCAGGCGCGGTTCACCCATATAACCGCCACAAAACGCAATACTACATCAGCAAGCATCTATGCGACTATCACACGGATAGTGGCTTCTCACAACGCAACAATATGATTAATATTTGAGTTTGGTAATTGTTGTTAACTAAAAACACCACTAACGTATTATAGCGGCGAGCCACTAAGTCGCTAGTGACATAATATCCATGTATCATAGCGCTGGAGCACTAAGACATGGGTTATGAGTATGCTTATAACACCGGAGTGCCACCAAACTCACTTTTCCTGATCATTAAGATAATTGACGTGCCATAGTAAACTACACCAAGACGCCGACACCAAAAGGCAGGATCACACGATGTCCACGAGAAAGTCGTATTACTACAACTGACTCGCTGACCACAGCCACTATGATGATGTGTCATTCAATAAGACCTATTGGTTCAAGTCTGCGTTTACCACTAACTCCTGTCTCGGTATGAAAGCTTACGCAACTATGTGATAATCATTTTCAAGTCTCAAGTCTATCATAATAATGCTTTTAGATCTTAGAGACCTTTTATATTATTGTTTGAATATCATAGACTCATATAACATAGAACCATAATTAATTAATTATATTTTAAATTTATAATATGTCGTCACAATGTTCATAGCGTAACATGATGGAATCTACATGATGATAAATTAAAATCGCGTCCACATAATATTACTTTTGCGGATTCCCAGATAGGAATCTCTTATATGGAAATAAGTTAGGAGACGAGGAATTCGTTCCCCTGATAGTAAGTGCAACGTAAACAATATAACGTACAAAAGCTAACAGTGCCCTTAATACCAAAACACAGTCCTTTTTGCACACTACTGCTTGACGGCACTATATATGGCAATGCGGTGGGTACCTGGATGGATTCTTGTATAGGAATCCTTCCACCAGCATCGTTCTAATAAAATTTCATAATAATAAATGTGTAATCTCGGAACCCACAGAAGGTGTTAACGTTACTCTTTGTCATGTAGTGAACTGAGAGTAAGTATTCATAAGACTCACTAGTAATAACAATCTATGGCTGGTAGAGCTTTATCATATATCCTGATATTTAACAGAGAGCAACAGGTACTATTACGAAAGGAGTTTATGAGGTTTCCCCCAGAGAGCTTTAGTGCGATTCGATGTTCCTTGCGATTTTATGCCACTAATTTATATTGAGGTTATATTAATTTTGAGAAAAGATTTACCGTTTGATTTTTCTCATGTGTATGAATACTTTATACGATTTCTGCTGTAACGTGGGGACGTTTTACAGACATAAATTCCATCAACTTTTCCGAGGTTCCTCTGACTATATCCATTTTTTGTGAATCTTTTTTTTATGCTAACCAAATATGCATTATAAACGGTATAACCCATAAGTAAAAACAAACTTTAACGTCGCCAAGTTATAACAACAGTACAAATATATAGATAAGTAGTATAGTAAAGATAAGCCAACGTCGTCGAAAAATATCCTATAACAAATAAAACATTCAAGATACGCGAGAACAACAACAAAGCGAATGATATTAGATAATAGACAGACAATTGAGATTAATCAAACTCAATGTCAAAATAGTAAGATCATTTGTGTTTAATTGTTTATCAGCAGGTTGTATTCCCATTTTAATACAGAGCTGGTAATAGACTCTTGGCGAACTTATGACATAACCCAAAAGTCGGAATTTTTATGTATCTATTTAAACGAACATTTCATAAAATCTTATTGTGGTGTCCACGAGTGGGACTGAAATGGGCTTTCTCATAGAAACGATTCAATAATAAATAAGTTCTAATATAGTAGCAAACTCGAGCAGACCAGCCTCCACCAACAGCACCTGTTCACTAGTATGACGCACGTATTTGTCTTCCAAAAGATTAACTTATTCATTTTGAAAGTGCTATTAAAATACCCATGAAAACATTGAAATTGTTTTACGTTACTATATAATGTGCACTAAATCATGATCTATAATTATAGGGGCCGGGCGCTCGCATTAAATTTTAACCTGAGTTCGATCCCCGGTGACGGCACCTCTGACATTGTTCTGCAATTTTAAATGCTGATTTACCACGTGCTCAGCGGTGAATGAAAAACAACGTGAGGAAACCTGCATGTCTGAGGAATAAAAATATTTCGAGAAAATATGAAATCCGCCAACCCGCATTGGAGCGGCGTGACGGACTCTTTCCAGCTCCAAAGCCCTTTAAAAAAACGGGGCCTATGCTCAGTTGTGGGAAATTTATAGGCTGCTACTTTACTTACTTTAATATTATATTATTACTTTATTGCGTGATACATTTTCTGTTTTGAAAATAACAGAATAAAAATAACAGAACATGATTAGCAGAAGGGCGACATAACTTTATAATAAAATTAAAAGCTTAACGCTGCATATAAGATTTAACTTTATTGCAATTCTTGGCAGTCGGATTGGTTGTCGCAGTACTTGACGCCTCATAATTGAAACGCTGAGGTGTTTATTCAGCCATATGTCGGTGGCGACGAGTTTTTCCTCGCATTTTCATATTCGACTTTTATGACTTCGATAGTTAGATGCAGAAAGAGGGACCATATATGCTACCATGGTGGGATTTAATGTTTTTATTTTAAATTTAACGATGTATTATTTATTTGCGATGATATTCGCTTAAAGTTCACTAACAAATTTATCTTCTTTTTCTGCACTTTCTTGGTTTTACATTTTGCAGTTAGTGAAATATTTTCTCGTTCATAATTCTTAACTGTTGACGTTAGTATACTCCATTAGGGCTGCTAATTTTTTACTTCCTTACGTTTTTTTTTTTCAAATCTAAACGTGATTTAATATGCAGATTTCTATTCATTATATTAGGCGTATGTTTATCACGCCAAAAAGCGCAGGCCTTTTTTTATCATTTTATCAAAGCAAAAATGTAAAGATTTAAATCTATAAATTTTATAATAAAATACTACCACTCCATCTCATCCAATGGATCTCGTAAAAGGCGAGTAAGGAATTAAACTGCACTGTGCACCCAGCAGCGCATGGTGGCGATGGGCTCACCACCTATCACACCAAGTGCGTTATATTGTTTTGGTGAAACGTGGATTGTGGCAGTCATCTGTTTTTGCAGTGAGTGCCCAGTCTCTGACTACCCCCTATGGGATACAGTCGTGATCTTATGTATGTATGTATGTAATTTTATTTAATGTAGTAGGAAAAATAGTTATTTATTAAAAATTAAATATAAAATGGTGAAATATAAATTAAATATTAATAATATTTATACTTATTATTTACGTGTTTAGAAAAGATAGAGAGAAAGAGAGGGAAGAGTCGCCTGGAAGGGGCATAAGGCTTTTACCTTACGTGACGATTTCAGCAAGTTCACTCTACTGTAAGCCGCCTGAAAGAACTTCAAAAACACTCGTTCTCGCGCTCTGGTGCAGAACGGACCTATTTTTGACCGCGCTCCATGCGCAATCAAGCTCAAAAATCATACTCGTTATGGACAGTTGTCTGTAAACGCCCGTTGTCACAGTTGTGGATAGTGGCCAACACCCGCTCCCGTAGCGGTGTGTCTGGTTATTCTTCTTCGTGCGTGCCTTCATCTATCGTGTCCCTCGAAGTGGAAGTGTTGTGCTTCGTGGTGTTGTGCGAACGTGAAAGTTACGCGAAAGCGTTCCTGTATTGCGTCGGCTTGCTGGTGAAAACCGTGAGTAGAGTGCATACACATATCTCGCCTCAGAGGCGGCTTTGTATTTTTGTGTCCGCTTGTTGCACTAGGCAACAGCCAGGTACACACCCTCGCGCACCTAAGGCGTAAGGCATTAGGTGACGTTAAATTAGCACACACCTCCCTGCTCACGTAGGGAGAATATTTTTGCATTTGTGTACACACCGCCTCTCGAACCATCGAAATGGCGACACCCCGTGCCCCCGCGCCGGAGTTTGTACATCTCGCGGAGTTTTTACGCGCCGCGCACCCCGAGATCTGGGCGCAGTTTCACGCCCATTGCGTTAGGTCAGAGGAAATCTCTGGAATCCGTCCAGACACCCAAAATCTGCTTAGGAGTCGCGTAGCAACGTTTGACTCCGACAGCCCGTCATCGCCAGCTGTAGAGCCGGCCGCGCCGACACCTGCGCAAGATGACGCATCCGCACCTGTGTGCGAAACAATGCCAGGCGTAATCGCCGGCAATAAAAAGACCGTGCCGACCGTGTCGGCATCGTCAGTAAAGAACGCACCTGCAGGCAATAAAACCGCCGCTAATGGGTGCAATAAAACAACAAGCACACCTGCGCTTCCCTTCCGGGAATCGCAATCCATTGTTGGGCCCGCGGCCCTTTCGGACGAGGGATCCGACATGGATTGCGAGGAATCCGGAAATGCGCACGACGACGGCTTCACCGTCGTCGCGCGCAAAGCAAAGAAACGCGCCGCGAAAACGGATTCCGAGCCTAACTCGGACACCGCATCGCCGTCCGCCTCACGGAACCCGGCCAAAAAGGGCGTGTCCAACAGTCGCAAGACTATAGATAAGTCACTGCCCGCGCATCCCGCGGCGCAAACGAACAAAGCTCCTCCGCCAATTATCCTACAGGATAAAGCGCAATGGAACAATCTGTCACTTTGGATGACAAACAAGAAAATTGTGTGCCCGAAGGCGCAGACGGCAGTGCAAGGTATCCGCGTATACCTCAGCACAGTCAGCGATTTCAGGGCCGTCACCAGCCATTTGCGTGGAAACAACATAAGTTTCCACACGTACTCACTCGCGGAAGAACGAAGACTCCGCGTAGTCATTAGGGGCCTGCCTAAAGAATTAGAGACAAGCCACATTCTCAGTGACCTTAAGTCACAAGACATACCTGTGTTGGAGGTGCATCGTATGCATCACCCACACAATAAGAAGTCGTACGACCTGATCCTAGCCATACTGGAATTAACTCCAGAAGGCAAGCAGGTCTTTAACATTAAGACGATTTGCGGCCTTTCAGGCCTTTCTATTGAAGCACCCCGCAACAGGGGCATCATTGGCCAGTGCCACAGATGCCAACTGTACGGACACTCTGCCCGAAATTGTTTCGCCCGCCCTCGTTGCGTAAAATGCCTCGGGGATCACGGCACCCAGGATTGCGCTCGCACGCCAGAAGCGCAAGAGCCCCCAAGCTGCATACTCTGCGGTGAGCTGGGACACCCCGCGAATTACCGCGGGTGTAACAGAGCGCCGAGGAGTACAAAGCGCAGGGGAGCCAAGAAGAACGGCCGTAGGAAGGGCCCCGGGGCCACACAGCCCCAAACACCCGCTCCTAAACAAACACCCAAGCCCGCGACTAAACCCGCGCCAAAACAAACGCCCGCGCCCGCTCCGGCCGCAGCGAAACCCGGTCCCGCTGACGGGACTACCGGGCAGAGCAAGAGCCAGAGCGCCGCGCCGGCGACGAACGCATGGACAAAACCGTTGCCCATGACGCAAAAGAGCGCAGCCGCCTCACGGCCCGCGCCTCAAATCGCAACGCCCAAAATACAGGGCTCGTCAAATTTCGCCGCAGATTTCTCGCTAATCTGCGGCTTCATGCGCAGCATAAATGTTGCCGAACTTTCGACTTTAGCTCGCAAAATCCGCGAAGCAAAGTCTCCTCAAGACCGACTCATGGCTACCGTAGAGCACATGAACGTCATCGACGCGATATGGACGTATCAATGCGCCTAAACATCACGCGCCGCGTCGAAAAATAAAATTTTTAATTGTTACCAATGGCGTCCCATATAGGTAGGATTAAACCACGCTCTCTGACTGTCTCGTATTTTAACGCAAACGGTCTTAAGACGCAGTTAGTTGAAGTCGCGAATTTCCTTCGTGACCACGACATCGACGTTATGCTAGTGCAAGAGACTTTCTTAAAACCTAGTATGCGCGATCCAAAGATTGCCAATTACAAATGCATCCGTAATGACAGAGCGACCGCGAAAGGCGGCACTCTGATCTACTATAAAAAGTCCTTGCACTGTATCGCGCTCGATACACCCGACTTAGTTAATATAGAAACTTCCGCGTGTAGGTTAGCAATGACCGGCCATAGGCCGCTTGTACTAGCATCAGTCTACCTCTCGCCATCCAAACAATTATTAGAATCAGACCTAAAATCCCTACTAGATTTAGGCCGTTCTGTTATTCTCGCCGGAGACTTGAACAGCAAGCACGGCAGTTGGAATTCCAACGCAAATAACACAAACGGTAATATACTGTACAGATTAGCGGAGAGCCATAACGTAAACGTTATAGCTCCCGAAACACCAACCAGAGTTCCGACGCAGTTAAATCAGCGGCCGGACACTCTCGATGTAGCCATTATTAAGGACGTGAACTTAGAAATAGACTCTATAGTTACGCTTCACGAACTTGAGTCGGACCACCGTCCGGTCATTTTTAAGCTGGGCCGGCCAAATGGTGAGGTCACACAGACCAAAACCATTGTGGACTGGCGTACCCTCGGGGTCAAACTCGAGGCTACGAGCTCCCAGCACTTGGATGAAATACCAGATATTATCGACTCGCCAGAGGTAGCCTGTCGAGCGATAAAATCATTCTCAGGTCATCTCAAAACAGTCGTCGGAGAATCCTCCCGGACGGTTACGGTGTCGAGCGATCGACGCTGCAATCTACCGGCGGACCTCCGACGCCTGATTAGAGAAAAGAACCGTGCGGCCAAAGCGCACGACAGATATAGAACAGACGCGAATAGACTCAGACTGCGCCTCCTACAAAGGGATGTTAAAGAGCGCTTATCTGAGTACACTAAAGATAGCTGGGACACTATGCTTGGAGAAATCGAGCCGTCGCACACTGCCTACTGGCAGTTGGCACGATCTCTCAAAGCAGAGCCGGTCTCACCCATGCCGCCACTTATTAGATCGAACGACAACTCGCTCGCCTTCGACGACAGCGAAAAAGCCGAATGCCTTGCAGACAGTCTAGAGAGCCAATGCACTCCGTCTCTCGCGCCTGCGGATCCCGACCACCTGCAGCAGGTGGCCGCGGAACTCGAACGCAGGGCTGCCATACCACCAGTGGGCGAACCACTGACTCCAGTGACTCTCGACGAAGTCACGAAGATTGTTAAAAATCTTAAAAACCGATCCGCGCCCGGCCTCGATGGCATAAACAACAGGGTGATCAAATGTCTAACTACGCCGCTATTGTGTCTGTTAGTCAGTATTTTCAACGCGCTCCTCTCCAGCTGCTCCTTCCCGGACGACTGGAAGGAAGCGGACGTTATAGGTATTCCGAAGCCTCACAAGCCGAAGAACATCCCGTCCAACTATCGCCCAATAAGTCTCCTCAACTCGATGGCCAAGATTTATGAGCGAATAATCCTTAGTCGATTAAAAGACTACGTCCTAAACAATAACATCCTTCCAGACGAGCAGTTCGGCTTTCGCCCCGAACACTCGTGTACCCATCAAGTGCACCGCCTAACGGAGCACATATTAGAAAACTTTCACGACCGCCCTAAGCCAGTAGGCACAGGGGCCTTATTTTTCGATGTCGCAAAGGCATTCGACAAAGTCTGGCACGACGGCTTGTATTACAAGTTGTATCACACAAAAGTGCCGGACAGACTCGTGAACATCATACGAGCCTTCTTGTCCAATCGCCTATTTCGCTTCCGGGTAGAGGGAACGCGCTCCTCAAGCCGCCCTCTCCGTGCGGGTGTCCCTCAGGGCTCCTGCCTCTCTCCACTCCTTTTTTCGCTATACACTAGCGATATACCTAAAGACCCTAAAGTCAATCTTGCGCTTTTCGCAGATGACACGGCCCTGTATTATTCCGATAAGCACAAGGGCCGCATAACGATTCAGCTCCAAGCCGCAGCCGATCGCCTAGGCGAATGGTTCCGGAAATGGAGAATAGAGGTTAACCCCGAGAAAAGTGTAGCAATATACTTCTCGAGGGGCACGCCCAAGCCAGCTAGACGTTACCACACAATCGGCAACAATCAGCTAGGCTCGATCACCCTGTTCGGACGCCCTATTCCCTGGGAAAAGAGCGTCAAATACCTCGGGGTCACGTTAGACGCAGCGATGTCGTTCGCTGCTCACATTAAGAACGTGCGTAACAGGGCGGCTTTTATCGCAAGCCGTCTTTACCCGTTAACTTGCTCTTCAAGCAAAATGTGCTTAAGACACAAACTTCGCCTCTACAAGACATGCATTAGACCCGTAATGTCCTATGCATGCGTCGCGTTCGCACACGCGACGGGCAATCATATAAAGAAATTGCAGGCGGTGCAAAACAGATTCTTGCGAAGTGCCACCGGAGCCGGCTGGTACCAACGCAATGTCGACCTTCACAGCGACTGTGAAATGCCCGTACTCTCTGAACACTTCAGAGAAGTATCACGGCGGTTTTTCGAAAAAGCCGCGGTTCATCCAAACCCGCTGGTGGTTAAAGCAGCGAATTATCGATCCGACAAAAACGCGACCGAACGCAAACGTCGACCGCGAAATGTGCTAGACGACACGGACGTCTCAGCACTCCCTGACCACGATACGGTCAGTCACGATCCGAACAACACTGTACACACAGTTAATAGTTTTAACATCACACGCACAACGTCGCGCGACCGCCGTAGAGAGCGGCGCGCAGCTATCGATACTAACACCGCGTACACCAGATACACCCGTATTCCAGGGCGGTTCTCACCGCCCAGAGTTTCCGACACACAAGTCGACAGTCCGAACGGAGGCCCGCAGTCTCCCTCGGACGGTCATTAGATGACTTTATAAATAAAATTATGGAGATATTCACTGTAGCGCAAGCACGCTAGCGAACGCAACGGCCCGAAATTAGAAGTTTAGTAGGAGTTTATATTTATGTATCTATGTTTTGGGTCAAACCAAACCTGGCACGCGGGCCCCGGGCCCGCGAGCACAGCATCCGATGAAGCTGTAAAAGCCAAAAGGCTAACAGCGATTACATCACCGAAAATAAGTTGAAAGAACTTCGTTCCAATATATAATAATTGAGGTAGTAGATTGCTCTTAAATATTTCATATTTCTTCGAAAGCTTGTATTGGTGTTCATATTGTAACATGAACGAAAATGTTGGCCATAATGAAGATGATCAAAACAATCCAATACAACAAACAAGTAATTTTGCATAACTAATATTTGTACATGATTTAACATTTGTTATTATCAACCAACACAAAACAAGGTTGTTATGCCGAATCGGGGAATATATCCACATATATATTTCAATTGAAATAACAATCACTAGAGACGTATAGATCTCTACACATGGCTTTATACAAATTGATACGGGCTTTATAAAATGGTAGCTATTCGTCACTTCTTTTGTAGTCTGATATTCTATGGACGATGTACCTTAACGTTACGATTGCGCCGAAAACATGACTTGAATAGGTTTGGTTCTTTTTTTATGTCTAAAAATATATACTAAATTACCGATTAACTTAAAACTTTCAAATAAATACTACCAAACATTTAAGAAAAAGTTCAGAGATTTTAAGAAAAAAACTTATTAAAACTTTGGAGAATATTTTGAAAAATAATACAGACAGATGTCTGCCTCCCATATACATTTTTTGTCATGTAAACCCAAAATTAAATAAATATTATTACGAACTTTAATAAAATACAGTAAATGTTAATAATTCATAACATTATGGCGGTCAATAATTAGCAGTTTAACGTAAAATTTTCATATATTTCTTTAAATTCTTGAATTATTGTTTAATTTTGACTATTACTTTGAATATATTTTAAAAACAATATGTGTTTTATATCCAGCACTTTCTAGTCAAAAATTGACTCATGATTCGCAGAAAAAGTAGCCATAATTATTTTTTTAAGGAAAAGCAGCAGAATTCATAATACATAGTAAGCTATTTATATAATTATGTTTACTTAATACGAGTAGTTATAATCTGTATGTAGAGGGATGAAATTTTGTGAATATAATCTATTTTTTTTTTTAATTTTTCACAAGACCTTTGGTATTTAACCGATATGTTATGGTTAGCTTAATGTATTGATTACTACTAACATTAAGGTTTATCCGTTGGGATTTCAGCCTTTGATCTCAACTTCCTATGAAACTTTGAAAACCGTTTTATTTTATCCTCAAACGAATAAATGTATTGAAGTAATTTATAGCTTTATACTTGGCTGGCAAAAGTATAGGTAAAATCTATGACAATTTAACCAGTCATATATTAATAAATACGCTACAGATAGACACACATTTAACAATTGAAAACAACCGTAAATACTTTTCATATGATGAGTGAACTGTAGGCCCTATTTCTACCGACGGGTCTTCCGTTATTGTCGTTGGCTAAGACAATGCACCGTCATCTTGATTATTTATCGTAGTGTGGGTACTACACCTACCTACCTACCATCAGGTTGATTAGGTAGAACGAATATATACTAGTTTGTTATCTGTAATAAAAAAAATAAGCAAAAACAATGGGCACATAAAGACAAGTCGATAGCTTTTTTTTATTTCATAAAAGTGACGGAACGAGCAAAACGTTCACCTGATGGTAAGTGCAACGTCTGCCTTAACTTACACAATAAACGATTTTGATCTCTTATAAAATTATTTACAGTACCAAAGAACTTCTTTTCTGATTGAACATTCAAGAACATTTAGTCCTATTTATTTGAAATAAAATTCAAAATTGTTTCGGATCGTTTTTATTTACTGGTGGTAGGATTCCTATGCAGGAATCCGTCTAGGTAGGTACCACCCCAGGGCCAGTTATTCTGCCGTGAAGCAGTAGTGTGCAAGCATTACTGTGTTTCGGTTTGAAGGGCACTGTGAGCTAGCGTAATCACTGGGCATTTGAGACTTAAGAACTGATGTCTCAGGGTGACGAGCGCAGTGTGGTGTCACACAGAAATATTCTGGGTGACACAGCATTTGCTGTGGGCGGACGTTGCACTTACCATCAGTTCTCATCATCACATCATCAGTTTCCGTGATTAGTTCATCACTAAGCCTGTTTTCAATCATGACTGTTTTATTTGTGTTTAGTAGTCTTTTATGATTTTAAGTGGTACACCTCTTACTCCTATTGTTTCCAGTTTAGTAAAAAATTGTGAGATTTAGGCTTTCGCCAAGTCGACAAAAACCGTTACTCATTTCTTTACGTCTTTACAGCAAGTTCATGAACCGTGTCATGGGTTACCGGCCTCGGAAGCTGTACTTGGCCGCTTGTTGTACATGATACGTTACTATGAGAATTACTAAAATAAATGTAGATTTAAAGATTATATCAGATTAGATCTCGATCGAGAAGATTATATTTCGATAAGTAAGATGAACTGTGCATTCGTTATATATGCATGTACATTTTTCTGTAACATACCCCCGCAGGAACAATGAAAAATGTGAAAATTAGAATTATGTGTTAATGATATTTTTGATAGTACCATAAATAAAAAATTATGAAATATTCAATTTTTTTTTACCTTTCTAAGAAAGGTCTTTGCGTAGTTTACGCTTTAACTTATATGAGGTTATTACGTCGGCGTTAATATAAGACAGAAAATTTACCTACAATGATGATTTTAACTTTTTGAAACTTATTACTGATGCCCCGATGCGAAATATAATTGAGAACTTTTCCTGTATCGTGAGTGCGTTTTATAGACATGTTCACTACAACGAAACCCGAAAATACCCGAAATACTCTGATCTCCTCTATCTATTATATTTCTTAAAGTTTTTTTTTAAACCTGGGCAATTTACTTTACAAAACACTAGTCGCACAATCATAGTTATAATAAACATTTGAAAGCTCACTTTAATGGAAGCAATCGACATTTTTGATAAAAACTATTTGGCAAGCTCTCGATAGAATGAATAATAGAATTTCGTTCCGAACGTAAATAGCAATTCTACGGCGTTTCCGATTTAAAAAATTGAACATCTGAATTTCATTTGTTAAAACAGTGAACCATATTAAGAACATTAATAGCAAGAAATTCCTTTACGAAAAGTAATACTATTTATAAACACATTAAATTAGTGACATAGCTTATCACATTTTGGCGGTTAATCATATAAAAAAAGTAGTGTTCAAAATATTTTAGTTTAATGATTAATTAAAAACAATAGACACACCAAAGATTAACGAGAAAAGAAAAATCTTAATAGTCCATAACATTTGCATTTATATAGAACCTATAAAAAATTGCACTATATATACAAAAAGATTAAGTTTAGCATATAACTATGTGGTCTGGGTACTCGAGTTCTACGCCGCGGGTCCTGGGTTCTAATTCCAGTAGTTTAAAATATTTGTGGAATAACACACAATTGTTAGTTTTCGGGTCTGATTGTGTTGTGCATGTGAAATTTATGTTTGTAAACATACGATACAAGAGAATTTTTATCGTGGAGCTTCGTTTTTTTAATCTATGCTTTATTAAAACCTAAATGCATGCGGAATGCTTATAAAAATAATAATTACTTAATATATTATTTTGAAATAAAATGCTAGCGATTTAAAAGCACGAGTACTCAAAAGTTGAAGTTGACACGCGTGTCGTTATTCTCTGTGTCACAAATACGTAATCATACAAGAACACATACATACTCATTTAAATAAAACTAATTTTACGGATTTTATCGCGTTTCATTTTAACTATTTATAACCCGACGTTACGAGCCTAAAAGCTGAAGGTACTCTGGGTTATCTACGATATCAGGACATCTGTCTCCACAGCCCTCCCGTGGCCATGCGTGCTGTAAAGCATTCTAAACGTCCGGTTATGAATAGTTAAAATTACACGCGATAAAGTCCGTAAAATTAGTTTTATTTGAATTTCGAATTCGCGTAAATATAAAAAATCATTACATACATACTCGTTGACACATACACAGCGCATACACACGCACTGATCCACTCATTAAGCTCATCGTTTAATTTTAAATACAGCTACGTAATCTTTTTATCCTGTGATTATTCGCCAAAATAGCACTTAATTACATTTTAACAAAAAGTTTAACTCAGGTGCCAGCCGCTCGCATTAAATTGCATAGTTTGCGATTGACCTGGGTTTGAGTTTCCAGTTAGATTATATTGTCTAATTATCGTTAATTATGTCCTGTTTGTTAAGTAACCAGATCTTTTAGGTGTTTCTTGTAAAGATGAATGCTCACCAGAGAAAGCCGTAGCCAGTGCTATAATACTATCTAAATAACTAATCCCTACTCACTTGTATAGGGTTCACAATGTTTATCTTTGAAGTTATAAATGTTACTCGTATGTATTTTCGATCGAATTTGTCCTACCCCACCGACAAGTTTCGATTAATCATTCATAGTTGGGAAAGTTACTGAGAGTGTTATTTAATATTGTTGTTATACAAAACATTGACACACAGTCTGCAGTCCCGTCATGAAGGGACCCGACTTGGGTAAAACTAATAAGGCGTGAGCCAAACCAAGATGCGTAACGCAACTATTATGGCTGTCGAAATTTACAAGCAACCACCAAAAAGACGCAATGGAGCAGAACGCAACTTGTATCAATAATACAATCGCAGGACAAAAGCGATCACAAGAGCCTCCATACAGTCCCAGCTGACATGTATACCCATCGCATCAACTCAGGCGCGGTTCACGCATATAACCGCCACAAAACGCAATACTACATCAGCAAGCATCTATGCGACTATCACACGGATGGTGGCTTCTCACAACGCAACAATATGATTAATATTTGAGTTTGGTAATTGTTGTTAACTAAAAACACCACTAACGTATTATAGCGGCGAGCCACTAAGTCGCTAGTGACATAATATCCATGTATCATAGCGCTGGAGCACTAAGACATGGGTTATGAGTATGCTTATAACACCGGAGTGCCACCAAACTCACTTTTCCTGATCCTAAAGATAATTGACGTGCCATAGTAAACTACACCAAGACGCCGACACCAAAAGGCAGGATCACACGATGTCCACGAGAAAGTCGTATTACTACAACTGACTCGCTGACCACAGCCACTATGATGATGTGTCATTCAATAAGACCTATTGGTTCAAGTCTGCGTTTACCACTAACTCCTGTCTCGGTATGAAAGCTTACGCAACTATGTGATAATCATTTTCAAGTCTCAAGTCTATCAAAATAATGCTTTTAGATCTTAGAGACCTTTTATATTATTGTTTGAATATCATAGACTCATATAACATAGAACCATAATTAATTAATTATATTTTAAATTTATAATATGTCGTCACAATGTTCATAGCGTAACATGATGGAATCTACATGATGATAAATTAAAATCGCGTCCACATAATATTACTTTTGCGGATTCCCAGATAGGAATCTCTTATATGGAAATAAGTTAGGAGACGAGGAATTCGTTCCCCTGATAGTAAGTGCAACGTAAACAATATAACGTACAAAAGCTAACAGTGCCCTTAATACCAAAACACAGTCCTTTTTGCACACTACTGCTTGACGGCACTATATATGGCAATGCGGTGGGTACCTGGATGGATTCTTGTATAGGAATCCTTCCACCAGCATCGTTCTAATAAAATTTCATAATAATAAATGTGTAATCTCGGAACCCACAGAAGGTATTAACGTTACTCTTTGTCATGTAGTGAACTGAGAGTAAGTATTCATAAGACTCACTAGTAATAACAATCTATGGCTGGTAGAGCTTTATCATATATCCTGATATTTAACAGAGAGCAACAGGTACTATTACGAAAGGAGTTTATGAGGTTTCCCCCAGAGAGCTTTAGTGCGATTCGATGTTCCTTGCGATTTTATGCCACTAATTTATATTGAGGTTATATTAATTTTGAGAAAAGATTTACCGTTTGATTTTTCTCATGTGTATGAATACTTTATACGATTTCTGCTGTAACGTGGGGACGTTTTACAGACATAAATTCCATCAACTTTTCCGAGGTTCCTCTGACTATATCCATTTTTTGTGAATCTTTTTTTTTATGCTAACCAAATATGCATTATAAACGGTATAACCCATAAGTAAAAACAAACTTTAACGTCGCCAAGTTATAACAACAGTACAAATATATAGATAAGTAGTATAGTAAAGATAAGCCAACGTCGTCGAAAAATATCCTATAACAAATAAAACATTCAAGATACGCGAGAACAACAACAAAGCGAATGATATTAGATAATAGACAGACAATTGAGATTAATCAAACTCAATGTCAAAATAGTAAGATCATTTGTGGTTAATTGTTTATCAGCAGGTTGTATTCCCATTTTAATACAGAGCTGGTAATAGACTCTTGGCGAACTTATGACATAACCCAAAAGTCGGAATTTTTATGTATCTATTAAAACGAACATTTCATAAAATCTTATTGTGGTGTCCACGAGTGGGACTGAAATGGGCTTTCTCATAGAAACGATTCAATAATAAATAAGTTCTAATATAGTAGCAAACTCGAGCAGACCAGCCTCCACCAACAGCACCTGTTCACTAGTATGACGCACGTATTTGTCTTCCAAAAGATTAACTTATTCATTTTGAAAGTGCTATTAAAATACCCATGAAAACATTGAAATTGTTTTACGTTACTATATAATGTGCACTAAATCATGATCTATAATTATAGGGTCGGGCGCTCGCATTAAATTTTAACCTGAGTTCGATCCCCGGTGACGGCACCTCTGACATTGTTCTGCAATTTTAAATGCTGATTTACCACGTGCTCAGCGGTGAATGAAAAACATCGTGAGGAAACCTGCATGTCTGAGGAATAAAAATATTTCGAGAAAATATGAAATCCGCCAACCCGCATTGGAGCGGCGTGACGGACTCTTTCTAGCTCCAAAGCCCTTTAAAAGAACGGGGCCTATGCTCAGTTGTGGGAAATTTATAGGCTGCTACTTTACTTACTTTAATATTATATTATTACTTTATTGCGTGATACATTTTCTGTTTTGAAAATAACAGAATAAAAATAACAGAACATGATTAGCAGAAGGGCGACATAACTTTATAATAAAATTAAAAGCTTAACGCTGCATATAAGATTCAACTTTATTGCAATTCTTGGCAGTCGGATTGGTTGTCGCAGTACTTGACGCCTCATAATTGAAACGCTGAGGTGTTTATTCAGCCATATGTCGGTGGCGACGAGTTTTTCCTCGCATTTTCATATTCGACTTTTATGACTTCGATAGTTAGATACAGAAAGAGGGACCATATATGCTACCATGGTGGGATTTAATGTTTTTATTTTAAATTTAACGATGTATTATTTATTTGCGATGATATTCGCTTAAAGTTCACTAACAAATTTATCTTCTTTTTCTGCACTTTCTTGGTTTTACATTTTGCAGTAAGTGAAATATTTTCTCGTTCATAATTCTTAACTGTTGACGTTAGTATACTCCATTAGGGCTGCTAATTTTTTACTTCCTTACGTTTTTTTTTTCAAATCTAAACGTGATTTAATATGCTGATTTCTATTCATTATATTAGGCGTATGTTTATCACGCCAAAAAGCGCAGCCCTTTTTTTATCATTTTATCAAAGCAAAAATGTAAAGATTTAAATCTATAAATTTTATAATAAAATACTACCACTCCATCTCATCCAATGGATCTCGTAAAAGGCGAGTAAGGAATTAAACTGCACTGTGCACCCAGCAGCGCATGGTGGCGATGGACTCACCACCTATCACACCAAGTGCGTTATATTGTTTTGGTGAAACGTGGATTGTGGCAGTCATCTGTTTTTGCAGTGAGTGCCCAGTCTCTGACTACCCCCTATGGGATACAGTCGTGATCTTATGTATGTATGTAATTTTATTTAATGTAGTAGGAAAAATAGTTATTTATTAAAAATTAAATATAAAATGGTGAAATATAAATTAAATATTAATAATATTTATACTTATTATTTACGTGTTTAGAAAAGATAGAGAGAAAGAGAGGGAAGAGTCGCCTGGAAGGGGCATAAGGCTTTTACCTTACGTGACGATTTCAGCAAGTTCACTCTACTGTAAGCCGCCTGAAAGAACTTCGTTCCAATATATAATAATTGAGGTAGTAGATTGCTCTTAAATATTTCATATTTCTTCGAAAGCTTGTATTTGTTTTCATATTGTAACATGACCGAAAATGTTGACCATAATGAAGATGATCAAAACAATCCAATACAACAAACAAGTAATTTTGCATAACTAATATTTGTACATGATTTAACATTTGTTATTATCAACCAACACAAAACAAGGTTGTTATGCCGAATCGGGGAATATATCCACATATATATTTCAATTGAAATAACAATCACTAGAGACGTATAGATCTCTACACATGGCTTATACAAATTGATACGGGCTTTATAAAATGGTAGCTATTCGTCACTTCTTTTGTAGTCTGATATTCTGTGGACGATGTACCTTAACGTTACGATTGCGCCGAAAACATGACTTGAATAGGTTTGGTTCTTTTTTATGTCTAAAAATATATACTAAATTACCGATTAACTTAAAACTTTCAAATAAATACTACCAAACATTTAAGAAAAGTTCAGAGATTTTAAGAAAAAAACTTATTAAAACTTTGGAGAATATTTTGAAAAATAATACAGACAGATGTCTGCCTCCCATATACATTTTTTGTCATGTAAAGCCAAAATTAAATAAATATTATTACGAACTTTAATAAAATACAGTAAATGTTAATAATTCATAACATTATGGCGGTCAATAATTAGCAGTTTAACGTAAAATGTTCATATATTTCTTTAAATTCTTGAATTATTGTTTAATTTTGACTATTACTTTGAATATATTTTAAAAACAATGTGTGTTTTATATCCAGCACTTTCTAGTCAAAAATTGACTCATGATTCGCAGAAAAAGTAGCCATAATTATTTTTTTAAGGAAAAGCAGCAGAATTCATAATACATAGTAAGCTATTTATATAATTATGTTTACTTAATACGAGTAGTTATAATCTGTATGTAGAGGGATGAAATTTTGTGAATATAATCTATTTTTTCTTTAATTTTTCACAAGACCTTTGGTATTTAACCGATATGTTATGGTTAGCTTAATGTATTGATTACTACTAACATTAAGGTTTATCCGTTGGGATTTCAGCCTTTGATCTCAACTTCCTATGAAACTTTGAAAACCGTTTTATTTTATCCTCAAACGAATAAATGTATTGAAGTAATTTATAGCTTTATACTTGGCTGGCAAAAGTATAGGTAAAATCTATGACAATTTAACCAGTCATATATTAATAAATACGCTACAGATAGACACACATTTAACAATTGAAAACAACCGTAAATACTTTTCATATGATGAGTGAACTGTAGGCCCTATTTCTACCGACGGGTCTTCCGTTATTGTCGTTGGCTAAGACAATGCACCGTCATCTTGATTATTTATCGTAGTGTGGGTACTACACCTACCTACCTACCATCAGGTTGACTAGGTAGAACGAATGTATACTAGTTTGTTATCTGTAATAAAAAAAAATAAGCAAAAACAATGGGCACATAAAGACAAGTCGATAGCTTTTTTTTATTTCATGAAAGTGACGGAACGAGCAAAACGTTCACCTGATGGTAAGTGCAACGTCTGCCCATAACAAATGCGGTGTCACCCATAAAATTACTGTGTGACACCACACTCCGCCCGCCACCCTGAGACATCAGTTCTTAAGTCTCATTTGCCCAGTGATTACGCTAGCTCACAGTACCCTTCAAACCGAAACACAGTAATGTTTGCACACTACTGCTTCACGGCAGAATAACTGGCCCTGGGGTGGTACCTACCTAGACGGATTCCTGCATAGGAATCCTACCACCAGTAAATAAAAACGATCCGAAACAATTTTGAATTTTATTTCAAATAAATAGGACTAAATGTTCTTGAATGTTCAATCAGAAAAGAAGTTCTTCTATGGTACTGTAAATAATTTTATAAGAGATCAAAATCGTTTATTGTGTAAGTTTACTGGTGGTAGGATTCCTGTGCAGGAATCCATCCAGGTAGGTACCACCCCAGGGCCAGTTATTCTGCCGTGAAGCAGTAGTGTGCAAGCATTACTGTGTTTCGGTTTGAAGGGCACTGTGAGCTAGCGTAATCACTGGGCATTTGAGACTTAAGAACTAATGTCTCAGGGTGACGAGCGCAGTGTGGTGTCACACAGAAATATTCTGGGTGACACAGCATTTGCTGTGGGCGGACGTTGCACTTACCATCAGGTGAACGTTTTGCTCGTTTCGTCACTTTATAAAATAAAAAAAAAAAAAAAAAAAATTATAGGAGAAAGTGACTAGATTAGCAAAAAATTAAACTGATGGTAAGTGCAAAGTCTGTGTCACACAGAACTTTTATACCAGTGGCACCATACTGCGCCCGTCACCCTGCGACATCAGTTCTTAAGTCTCATATACGAGTACCTAATATTTACAGTGAGTGATAGGATAATATTATGGACTTTTCTAAAGAAACATAGTTCAAGGGGTTATAAATTAAAACTAGGCAAGTGTAAATAAACTAGAGTTCATGAACAAAGCAGATGTGTTACCGTCGCTAAAACTGTAATGAAGACCTAAAATCTGGTAGAAATAAATCCTACAGAAAAGCCTCAAGTAGAACCATTTCTATTAATTATTAAGCAGAATTATACGTTAACTGACAGAATCCTATTACGGGATTATGAACCCATGAAATATGCAAAGTTGTGAAAAAACCATCAATAATCATACTTAGATGATAGGATTTTGCCATAGTTGCCACGCTTGACAGGCGGGTTGACAACCGCAGTTTATTTATAGGAGGATGCTGCTGCCCATCCTGGTTTTTATTTTCCCTCTGTCGACTTTTACGACATCCACGGGATGAGATGGCATGGTGGATTCTCTTAAGCCGCTGCCACACGGCTTCCGAGGGTTGATTATCATCCATTTCGCACCACGACGCGCGACCGCCGTAGAGAGCGGCGCGCAGCAGTCGACAATCACACCGCGTACACACGATACGCCCGTGTTCCAGGGCGGTTCTCACCGCCCAGAGTTACTGTCGACACACAAATCGACAGTCCGAATGGAGACCCGCAACCTCCCTCGGACGGTCATTAGACGACTTAAAATCATATTGAGATATTCTAAATCGCGCAAGCACTCAGCCAACGTGACAGTCCGAATTTCGAGGTTATTGTAGGAGTTTATTGATGTATTTATGTTTGGGTCAAACCAAACCTGGCACGCGGGCCCCTGGCCCGTTAGCACAGTATCCGATGAAGCTGTAAAAGCCAAAAAAGGCTAACAGCAACTACATCACCGAAATTATATATCAGCCATTTGTTCTTTTTTATTATAATTACCATTGAGACATAGGTTCTGTTTAACAAACTTTTTGAATCTATGGGTAGGAAGACTTGTGCACTTACTGGGATTTTCATACTTTGCCCCATCAATGAGTTACTGACTCTATTGAGTGTAGTAACTGTATTGTAAACATCACTTTTTTACTAAAGCTGTTTATTGAGAGGCTACTGTTAAGATATTTATTTATTTAAACAGGCAAATGTACGCAGCTTTGAAGTACCGTAATTGTTTGACCTAATTAAATAATAACTGTCTCGACTACACGTTACTTATTTATTTTTAATTTTTATATTAAAACATGTCCCACGAAGGAATTTCTCCTATATCGTAGGTGCGTTTTACAGACACACACATCACTCAAACCATCCACACCCGAAAACTAACAATTTGTGTTCATGCACAATTGTTGGCTCCGGCTGGGATTCGAACTCAAGACCTGTGGCGTAAAAGTCGGGTACTCTATCCACTTGAACAGGTAATTCAATGTAACACTTAACTCATTTCTGTCACTTTCACAAATTGTAGTTGGTTCTGTGGCCTTGGTTGTGATTTGAAACCAATGCCTACAATTCAAGAGGCAGGTACGCTTACCACTTATACTATAATAAGAAGTTACAGCCGACATTGTGTTTTTAAAACATCATAAATCCAATACATTTAATCGTTTAGTGTCGGCGTAAGAGACAACCCTTTCTTGTTCAGTGGGTATTGAAAGAGGAAAGTAATGGAACAAATAAATCAAAGGAAACATTTACACTGATGTTCCCAACCCATTTGCCAAGCATGGAAAGTGTGACAGTTAGTCGCTCATCCCCTTCATACTCGTAGAATGGAAGTGTTGCTGTTAGTAACGGACTAATGTAATGATGGTGATAATTAATCCATGCAAAATATTATACTACAAATATTTAATATGTGATGTTATAGGCCCTAAAGTGTTTCGTGAATAAAGGTTACCGCGAGCTAATGTAATCACTACGCATATGAGATTTAAGATCTGATGTCTCAGGGTGGCGGTCGCAATGTAGCGCCACGCAGAAATGTTCTTGGTGACACAGCATTTGTTATAGGCAGACGTTGCTCTTACCAACAGTTGAAAGTTTTGCTCGTCTCGTCACTTTATCAAATAAAAACTATTCTCAGAGATTGTCTATGACGGAAAAGGAATATGTATGCCAAATTTCAAGTCAATACGTCTTGTAGTTTCGGAGATATCGTGATGAGTCAGTGGTAAATCGCTTTTATGTATATATATACATATTTTATTGCATAAAATATATGAAATATATTCCGCGTCGGTAGGCCTTTCATATGCAAAACTACAGATATCCTTCTGCCAATATTCGTCATGTTCATAAATCAACTTAAAATATTAAGACCTGACTTTATCGTAGTGCTGCGGAAAACATAAATTCATATAAATCGTTTCAGCGCTTCGTGGAAACAAATGATTGTTGATCCGTAAATTACACAATTAAAAAAAAAGTGTTTTTTGTGTAATTTACGCCGTGTGGTAGCGCCTTATGAGAATTTGCCACCCCATCTCATCCCGTGGGTATCGTAAAAGTCAACAGAGGGAAAATAAAAACCAGGAGATGGGCAGCAGTATCTTCCTGGAACATCCGAATAAATAAACTGCGGTTGCCAACCCGCCTGACAAGCATGGCAGCTATAGCAAAGTCACCCCAAAATGAGAGCTACAAATTTTTGTGGCAATCTGTGGGGGAGGCCTATGTTCAGCAATATATTAGTGGTAGTAAGCAATGTGTACACATTATGTAAAATTGTATTTAAATAGAACTTGGTCTCAGTTTACACAGTAGTAAAGCAAGTATCTCCTGCGCAACGGTCATAGGTTCGAGATATTTGTTCCGGACAAGTGTGTTTGTTTATGTGCGATTTATGTGTGTAAAAAGCATCAAGGATGTAAGAGAAATCGTAGTGCGGTGCATGGTTTTTGTTAAATGACAAAAATAAAAAATTCTGAGAACCAAGGAAGCTCAGATGCGGGTGCTCTCTCGCTCGCTGGAAACGTGTTTACGCGATATCGTACTAACTAGAAGAGTTTGATTTTCTCGCGATTGCTCCCCCAGCGCCCCCGCCAGCGCCCCCGCCAGCGCCCGCGCTTTTAATGTGGAGGAGCAGTAATACACCGTATATGGAGAAGAATACAGGAAACATTTCAACACGGACTACTGATTTTTATGATAGGACAACCTACAGTAAAAGAAAGTCCACCGAAGGCAATATTTTGGTTATACTCGTCCAACAAATTATTGGTTTTAGATTAAAGTTTGTTTATTTTTGAATTGTCCTGTGTCTGGCACAACATCCGGCTCTTCGTCTGATTTAGTATAGGTTTGTCAATCTTAGTGATCTACTCATAGTTACTTATACTATACTTATCTTTCTCCGGTATATATAGGTATTGATTCGTAAATATGCTGTATTTCCGTTCCTTTTTAACACAGGGTTTAACTATTAATGGGATTTCATTGCAGGTGATAGACAGAAAATAATACGGTGTAAGTATCGTCAGAAAATAATGGCGGCTTAAAAGAATCTACCACCCCATCTCATCCCGCGGGTGTCGTAAAAGTCGACAGAGGAAAAACGAAAACCAGGAGATGGGCAGTAGCATCTTCCTGGAACATCTGAATAAATAAACTGCGGCCACCCCGTTTTCCAAGCTTGGCAACTATGTCAAAAAACTTCTAAATGAGAATTACAAACTTTTGTGGTAATCTATAGGGTAAGCCTATGTTCAGCAGTGGACTGGTGATAGGCTGAAATCATGATGATGATAATGACCGTAAGCATTACTACAAAAACAAATGGATGTAACGATATGAAATGCTTATTTACTAGCCAAATTAACACTGTGCATTTTCATCCAAATATAGGTTTTTTATTCCATTTAGGTCCGTATTGGACCTTTTTGTACTCTTAAATTTAAATATTGATTTTATTATGCACTACGATACGTTAATAGCAAAATTTAATGACGCAAACATTTGGTATAATATTCCCAGATTGAACATTAGTCGACACTACATTAAATTAAAAATTTTAAGTTTATATCTACATATACGTGGGAGATTTCAACGTCTTTAAAACTTAAACTGTCACAAAGTCTGCGTAAGTTTCTTCGCATTCGGAATTCAAAACATTGCCGTATTTTTGTGTAAAATAAAACAATTATTGTTTTCTTATTTATTGTAAATTACTAGTTCTACAGTGTTACATTTAGCAGATAAGTGTTTGTATACTTTAGTTTAGCTCATATTTAGGTAAGTTTGAGTCTTTAATTTGTCAATATGGTTACTCACACAGTTATTTTGACTTTTGACTTCCTTCCACTGTTTACAGTTTTTTCACATCATTACCTGTAGAACAATATATTTATCCTACTATTCAATGTTTCCATTGCATTCGATTTGGACTCACCCGTACTCAAAGTAGGCGTAATCCTAGATGTCATAAATGTGCAAATGAACATGATGGGGCATCCTGTACTTATAAAGAACTTATCTGCATTAACTGCAATGGGAAGCATATAGGTACAAATAAAAAAAACTTTACCGGGCCCCGTTGCCATTAATATTATTAATAATATCTCTATTTTAATTTTTGATTATTATAAATATGGATCACATTCTCCAGAGGAACTATAGAAGTTTAGTCTCTAAAAACATGAATTAATTCACTTTGTTAACAAACATATTTTCTTACCAAAACTAACTTAAACAATGTTTGAAATCGTTGACAGTTTTATAGAATAAATGTTTACTAGTTACCAAACTCCATCGCCTCCATGGTGGGGAAAAGACTGTACAGACTGTAAAGAAATCAGTCGGAAGCTAATTGTAGTCAAAATTTAAACTTAAAAACATTTTTAGATTGGGACATTGCTGTACTGCTTTCCATATTTTCAAAATGAAATTTAGACTAAGATGTCAGAAGTGTCAGAGAAATTGGTGACAGCACCCATATTTTATTTCATTGTTCTTATTTCAGCTCTCCTACCTTATACAATGTAAAACTCCTCTTCCCTTTAATTTACTATCTATCCTGGCCGTATGTAACAAAATATATATTAAAGCTATTAATAAATGTATTGCACACCATGGAATTTTCCTATAGTTAATTTTATTACTAGTTTCTATATCATATTTCTTATGTTAAAATTAACCATCTTAAATCTACATACACATTTCCCACTTCCCTTATAATAACCCAATAAAGTATTCGCGACCATAATAAAAAACTACTTTCATAAATTATTACCCGAAATTGGCAAAAATGGTTCGCTTGGGTAGCCGATTGCCAGGACGAAAAAAAAGAAGGAGAAGAAGAAGGAAAGAGGCCTGTACAATGGAGCTCCTGGTATTGCCTTAAAAGTATTCCTAGCAGTGCACAGACGGAGCGATATAAGCTGATGTTTTTACATGATTAGCATTAGCTTGTTTGGAGCAGGGACAGTTTATGAATAAGATTGTTTATTCATGCTGTTAAACACATAACTTAAAAAGTTTATTGAGAAAAAGCGTGTTTGTCTTTTGACATTTTTTCAAAATGGCTGTAAAGTTTCATTCAATGTAATTCAGAAATCAAACTCATCATACCGGATTGGGCAGGACAACATCTGCCGGGCCAGGTAGTAGTATTAATAAAAGTCGTAGTCATGTCTATAGAAAATACGCGATTTTTCACACATTTTAAGAGATACTTATCACGGAAATATGCCTCACTAATTAAAATACCTCTAAGAGCTCCGGGCTTTGAAAGTAATTTGTCTGAAATGAGGCAGCCCAGGCAATGTTAATTATATAGTTTCAACGGATGTCATAATATGCAGTAACGGTGTGGGAGCGTATAATTTGCTGGAATATGTTGGTACGAGAATCATTTTATTTATAAAAAATTTCGCAATTTTTGGCAGAAATTCAAACTTTATAATAGTTAGTATATAGTAGTTTGTGGTTTAAGGCGTTAATTTTTTAAAAAGGAAGATTTAATATCTAATTTTGAAATTATTAACGAAGCTATCAATTTTATAAAATAAAACGTTTATTTATTTTAAACTTTTTTTTATTTTTAATGTAAGACATCAAAAAATTATACAGTAAATTATTGTCATCAGTTTCTATAGATTCAACTGAAGGGCGCATACCTTTCTCATTATGGGAGTATTTGCCGTAATTATCACGCCTGGCGATCATAAAATTTTAAATTGGAAAGGGCAGCGTTCGACTTTGCTGTCTGTCATCGGAGACCTACGTGAAGTTAGCAACTGACTTTACAATAATACATTTTTATGACGTCTCATCGGTTGTACCAGGTTAGTACCGGATCGTACCGCTTTTTAAATCGTTTGTACCTCAAAGGGGTAGGAGATATAGGGGTGCAAAAATTTGAAAATATAGGATAATCTCAAAATAAAGTTTTGTGACTTTAGTTCGTTTGTACCGGGCTCGAACCGGATTGTACCGCTATTAAAATCGTTTGTACCTCAAGGGGGTAGGAGATATAGGGGTGCAAAAATTCTGAAAATGTGGGATGATCTCGAAATGAAGTTTTATGACTTCTGTTCGTTTGTACCAGACTCGAACCGGATTGTACCGCTATTAAAATCGTTTGTACCTCAAAGGGGTAGTAGATATAGGGATATACAAGCTGTATTGTGAATGTGGTCTCTCTTACATAGGCCAAACAAGAAGATCGATAAAAACCCGCGTAAAAGAACACATAGCTAACGTGAAGCATCGTCGTTCTAGGAAGTCTGCAGTCTGTGACCATGTTCTGGATCATCCCAACCATTACATCAGATTTGATAGACCACAAATCCTTGCAAAAGAACACCGATTCCTACCAAGGATGATTCGCGAGGCTATTGAAATTAAAAAACATCCTAATTTCAATAGGGAAGATGGTTGGGTATTACCACCGGCTTGGGATCCTATTATTAATAAAAGTAAATCAAAAACCAAGCATACTACTGCAAGGCTTCAAGACACAGTAAGCTCTTTCTGCGTAGATCGGACTAAAAAATAATAATTAAAAGCTGAAGGTACTCCGGGTTAACTATGACATCGGGACAACTGTCACCTCAGTCCCCCCGTGACCATGGGAGCTGTAAAGCGCCCGAAACGTCAGGTTATAAATAGTAAAACATTAAACGCGATAAAATCCGTAAAAATTAGTTTCATTTAAATGAGTAGTGTTCGCGTAAATATAAGAAATCGTTATGAAGTTTTATGACTGCTGTTCGTTTGTACCGGGCTCGAACCGGATTGTACCGCTATTAAAATCGTTTGTACCTCAAAGAGGTAGGAGATATAGGGGTGCAAAAATTCTGAAAATGTGGGATGATCTCGAAATGAAGTTTTCTGACTTCTGTTCGTTTGTACCGGACTGAAACCGGATTGTACCGCTATTAAAATCGTTTGTACCTCAAAGGGGTAGGAGATATAGGGGTGCAAAACTTCTGAAAATGTGGGATGATCTCGAAATGAAGTTTTCTGACTTCTGTTCGTTTGTACCGGGCTCGAACCGGATTGTAACGCTATTAAAATCGTTTGTACCTCAAAGGAGTAGGAGATATAAGGGTGCAAACATTCTGAAAATGTGGGATGATCTCGAAATGAAGTTTTATGACTTCTGTTCGTTTGTACTGGTATAATTAATAGCGGTACAATCCGGTTCGAGCCCGGCACAAACGAACAGAAGTCATAAAACTTTATTTTGAGATCATTCCAAATTACCAGAATATTTGCACCCCTATATCTCCTACCCCCTTGAGGTAAAAACGATTTTAATACCAGTACAATCCCATTCGAGCCCGGTACAAACGAACAGAAGTCATTAAACTTTTTTTGAGATCATCCCGCATTTTCAGAATTTTCGCACCCCTATATCTCCCACCCCCTTGAGGTACAAACGATTTTAACAGCAGTACAATCCCATTCGAGCCCGGTAGAAACGAACAGAAGTCTTAAAACTTTAGTTTGAGATCATCTCACATTTTCAGAATTTTTGCACCCCTATATCTCCTACCCCCTTGAGGTACAAACGACTTTAATAGCAGTACAATCCGGTTCGAGTCCGGTACAAACGAACCGAAGTCATAAAACTTCATTTTGAGATCATCCCACATTTTCAGAATGCTTGCACCCCTATATCTCCTACCCCTTTGAGGTACAAACGATTTTAATAGCGTTACAATCCGGTTCGAGTCCGGTACAAACGAACAGAGGTCATAAAACTTCATTTCGAGATCATCCCACATTTTCAGAATTTTTGCACCCCTATATCTCCTACCCCTTTGAGGTACAACCGATTTTAATAGCGGTACAATCCGGTTCGATCGCGGTACAAACGTGCAGAAGTCAGAAAACTTTATTTTGAGATCATCCCACATATTCAGAATTTTTGCACCCCTATATCTCCTACCCCCTTGAGGTACAAACGATTTTAATAGCGGTACAATCCGGTTCGAGTCCGGTACAAACGAACAGAAGTCATAAAACTTCATTTCGAGATCATCCCACATTTTCAGAATTTTTGCACCCCTGTATCTCCTATCCCTTTGAGGTACAAACGATTTTAATAGCGGTACAATCCGGTTCGAGTCCGGTACAAACGAACAGAGGTCATAAAACTTCATTTCGAGATCATCCCACATTTTCAGAATTTTTGCACCCCTATATCTCCTACCCCTTTCAGGTACAAATGATTTTAATAGCGGTACAATCCGGTTCGAGCCTGGTACAAACGAACTAAAGTCATAAAACTTTATTTTGAGATTATCCTATATTTTCAAATTTTTGCACCCCTGTATCTCCTACCCCTTTGAGGTACAAACGATTTAAAAAGCGGTACAATCCGGTACAAACCTGGTACAATCGATTAGAATTCATAAAAATGTATTATTGTAAAGTCAGTTGCTAACTTCACGGAGGTTCATCGGAGTGGTTTATTAAGGTTGAATACATTTGAGGTGCCTATTTCGCCATACATCGGAAACCGTAAGATTCATTCCGGCTCTTAAACGACATATAATATATATATAAAGAAAATAATTGAACATATTGATATTATTTACTTTATTATATATAAGAGAAAAATAAGCAATAAAATTCCTTTGATCAAAATACTAGAACGCTCATACATTGTATGCCGTATATAAAAGAACGATAAATTACTAATATAAAAGGAACATTGTGCTTTCATCATCATGATCGTCAATAAGCCTATCACTAGTCCATTGTTAAGCCATAGATTACCCCAAATTTTGTAGCTCTCATTTTGGTGGGATTTTGCCATAGTTATCACATTTGGCAGGCGGGTCGGCAACCGCAGTTTATTTATTCAGATGTTCCAGGATGATGCTGCTGCCTATCTTCTGATTTAAATTTTCTCTCAGTTGACTTTTACAATACCCACGGGATGAGATGGGGTGGTAGATCCGCCACCTTGAGCCGCCACCACACGGACACGTTGTGCTTGGCGGCGAATTATTTTTTAATTATTAATGAAAACTGCTGTTTTGATATAAATTGTATGTATGATACAAAAAACGTATTAAGGATCTAAAGAACAACTTCAAAATTTAATAAATATGATATATTCGTAGTGTTGTATAAATAGTATTTTCGCCCGCATAAAGAACAATTTAATTATGTAGAGTTTAAAGAAATTTTCTAGAGAACTAGTGTCAGTATCTTGACTTTTATTGCATTCTAGTGCTAATAAATAATTGCCAAGTTATTTCCAGCCTTTGTCTTATCAACAAAGTGAAGCTTTTGCTTTCTGTATTATAAAATATTTTATTTGACATCAACTTGTCTAGCATAACTTAACTAGCAGCTCAGTGGCAAAATGTTCACTGTAAAATGTAATCTAGTAAACGACCTGGGTTCGATCTCCGGCGCATGTTCTAGTGCTTGTCAATCGCAATTTTAAGTGATTTTTTTCCAGGTGTTAGTCAGTAAAGGAAAACGGGTTTTACTGGTGGTAGGATTACTATGCAGGAATCCGTCTAGGTAGGTACCACCCCAGGGCCAGTTATTCTGCCGTGAAGCAGTAGTGTGCAAACACTACTGTGTTTCGGTTTGAAGGGCACTGTGAGCTAGCGTAATCACTGGGCATTTGAGACTTAAGAACCGATGTCTCAGGGTGACGAGCGCATTGCGGTGTCACACAGAAATATTCTGGGAGACACAGCATTTGTTGTGGGCGGACGTTGCACTTACCATCAGGTGAACGTTTTGCTCGTTTCGTCACTTTGTACAATAAAAAAAAAAAAAACATCGGGAGGAAATAAAAAACTCGACGACTTGTGAAGTCCGCCAACCCTTAAAGAGTAGCGTGGCAGATACAGAAATGCTGTTATTTTTTTTTAGACTATATTTAGCAGAAGGTCAATGAATATTTTTGAGACGTTAATGCTGCTATTTCTCGGAAGACCACAAGATTTCCCTGGGTTTTCACTTAGACCCTTCTCTTAGAAAACTGTCTCTTACGCCGTCACAACAGAAAGATATTTAAATATTTTTTTATTTAATTTTATTATTACAATCTTTCTAGTAAATTCAACTATTTCTTTAGTACGTAAAGCAAAAGTAGTGGTAGTGAATGCTGGGTCTGGCAGAAGTAGCATGAAAGTAAGATTAACGCTGTGGAAATGAGAAGTTTGAATTTGAAATTGAGAAGAAATGTGAATGGGAAGCCGGTATGGGTCGACCTAGACGACCTATAACAATCAAATCGGTGAACTTTTGAGGAAAGGTCACGTTGGAAGTACCCGCAACCGACGAGCGTGTGTGAAAACGCTAATGAAAGTAAAAGAAGCTAAAGATGTGTTTCAGGATCGTAGCAAGTGGAAAGTGTGGTCTCTGCCTACCCCAATCGGAAAGAGGCGTGACTCTATGAATGTATAGATATGTATATATATATATATATATATATGACTCGTAAAAAGTTGACTAAGGAATGATACGAAAATTTTATATTTAATACATACCGACAGTCTAGTCAGTACATCTAGCGTGGCAATAAGTTAGAAAAACCTTTGTCCAACTGTGGAATTTTTCCGAGTTCATGATGATCACGATTAACCAAAAAGTTGTAGTAGTAACCAAGTAACAAAGTAGTCAAGTAAACGTCATGCACATTTACTTGATTTGCATTTTCGTGATTGAAATAAAGGATCATATTAAAAGAAAAAATACGGTAAACGTTTACCACGTATTTCACGTGAACTTCAGCAAAATTCCGTGCTAATGAAGAGTTTTTGACATAGACTGCTTTTATAGAAAGAAACATTCCTCACGGTTTCTTAAACATCTTTTCATTATTGTCATCACTATTATTACAATCAGTTATAAATCCCCTGCTGAACAAACCTTCTCATCGAAGATTGCCTCAAGATACGGTAATATCTTCCTTTTTCCATTGACTCTTAAAATTTGATGAAGGAAATTGTCGGCACGAGCTTGGCACTTAAAAATCCGTGTTCCTTTTTCGTCTTTCTTCGAAAATCAATGACTCTTCAGCTTTAGCTATAAATGAATGGCCACCTATGGAAAAGAGAGGTGGCCTTTCTTCCTTCTATCTGGGCCTTTGTCCTTAGTTTATTGGAAGTAAATAGGCATTCCACAAGTACTTTGATGAAAACTCTACAACTGTTTAGCATTTTCTTGAATATAATAAAACGATTCTGTGTTTGCTTTATTCAGTAATCTTCAACAATTATTGTTTTTGCAATTAATACTTAGTATCGATAAATTATAGTTGCTTACAAATTCAATTAGATAGTGTTATTATATTTCATTAAAAACATACACTAAAGACCGAAATAACTTTTAATGCAAAATTAATGTATATTGTTCACATACAAAATTACATCACATAATATCATATCTCATTTTGTGACCAGTGCTATAAAGCCAATAGGTGTCTCGCAAAGTGGAATGGCACCTTCCTCTTTCCTACTGAGGAGCAGGCAATATTATGTATTTAGTGTTTTTACTGCGGTATTACTTTTTTACTTATTGTATTGTTATTTTGTTGTACAGAGTGTAACGTATACATTTTTTGTATTTTTTTATTCTGATTATCTATCTATAGATGATTGTGAGAACGTAATGAGCAGTGCAATTGTTAGCAGTTAGGCGGCAACGTGGTTGGCCACCCGTCACGTCTCGTTTCCTGAGGACGCTAAAAGTGGGCTACGGATAGCCACATTGCCATTTTGAATGTTAGATGACGTATGAGTGATAAAATTGACGAAGTATGCGAGATGATGAGTGCAAAACGGATTGACGTTCTTTGTGTGAATGGGACCAAGCGGAAATGATACGACACCACCTCGCATGAACCCTACACCTCCTATTGGTCGGGAGTTCCTGAAACCAGCGGAGGCTTTAAGGGCGTTGGTATACTGTTTTCTGCTAGAATAAATGAATGTGTGACTGACTTTGATTGTGTGAGCCCTAGACTCCTCTGGGTGAAGTTGAAGGTTAGCCTTACTCGCATCTTCATATTAGGGGCTTATGCTCCACAAGATGCGAGTTGGAACCGCCTCCTCCTCAAAAGCCCAAAGTGAGAGACAGGAGTTTTGGGATAGCATGTAAGATGTTTTGAATGAATGCAACGAAAATGAAAGAATCATAATGCTAGGCGATTTTAATGGGTGGGTGGGAGTGAAGCTTGATGGATATGAAAGTGTGCTGGGAAGGTTCGGCGATGACAGAGTGAATGAAAATGGAGAAAGTCTGCTTAAGTATGTTTGGAGGGAAATCTTGTGGTAACGAACACTATGTTTGACCATAATAGGATCCACTTGTATACTAGAGAAGAAGGAAGCCTGTGAAGTATGATTGATTTTGTAATTGTGGATGAAAGATTGAGAAAGAAAGTCCTAGACAGTCGGGTATACTGCGGTGTCGGCATTCACACAGACCACTTTCTGGTGTTAAGCCGATTAAGAGATGTCATTAAGCAATGGCGGCATCGTGTGCGTGTGAATCTATTAGTGTTTTAGAACGCATAAAAGTTGAGTCTGCAAGATAAAAGTGTGAAGAATTTGTAGAGAAACTGAAAGAGAAATTTGACACGTTGGATGAGGCATGTGAGGTTGAAGAATTATGGAAGCGTGGAGGCATTGAGGCGTGGAGGAATTATGAAGGCTTGACTCTATGTGTATGTATGTAGAAAAAGCTGCAAGCATGCATCATCAAATATTTTGGTATAGATAATGTTGCATACATACAGTCACGCCTCTTTCCCATTTGGTAGGGCAAAAACCACATCTTTCCACTGGCTACGATTCTGACACATCTTTAATAATCGATAATGATAGACATGAATTATTTTATTGTTAATAAAATAGGCTAAGATAAACAAGTTTCTACAAAATTAACTGCAATAATTTAAAAACATGTTTAAATTATTAAAAATATGAACATCTTTTTAAATTATTGCAGTTAACTTTGTAGTCGATATAAATAAAACTTCGCAAGTGGAAACATTAATATTCGAAAATTATATATTTTGTAGTAATAATGTAACGTTCGTTCTCAGAGACGGTCGTAAAATATCGAGTCGTAAAATTTAAGACTTTCATATGCTGTTATAAATAACAGTAAATAAATTTATGGATTAAATTATGAAACCCAGTAAACTTTGTATTTTAACTTTACCTTTTTACGATTAATTTTAAAAAAAAATTGCAAAATATATGATTCAAACATCTGACGCCGTTTTAGGATAAAGTATGGAGGCCTGCTGCTAATATGATATTTACTGAAAAAAACATGCATATAATTACGTAAGTACGTATATATTACGTAGGTCAATATCAGGCTCTATTTGAAAATCAGCGCTGCAGCATCTTAGTGCTGCCGCAATTTGCTGAAATAGGGACCTTATTTGACTTCACATTTTTTTCTTTTTTTATTCTTTTTTGTCACATTTTTTTTCTCTCACTTCATTTTCGTTTTTTTTGTTTTTTAATATTTTATTGTGTATTTGTGATGTCAAATAAAATAACATTTCTTTCTTATCTTTCTTTTCGTTCTATTAACATCAACATAGTTAACAGAGTCAGGCGTTCTTTGCGAAATTCTATTATAATAAAGAAAAGAAAGTTAACTTTATAAGATCCCCGTACAAAATTTAAAATGGTGAATATTACTAATAACTAATACCGCCACCGGGAACCGCCACTAGATAGCCTCCACTACTACAACACTATGCAACACACACCATTGATGTCATGTCAAGTAACTCCCGACATGTGTTTCACCTCAAAACGAAATATTATCAAATGTTACTGACCTGCAGTGAGGGCGAGTTTTTTACTTCAAAAACTAGATAATATACACAACTTTAAAATTTTAAAGAAAATATGTTATTTATATTAGTACGAATTGATTTCTTGCTTGAAGGATTGCCTTTGTAACTATATCAGCGTTATCCTGCTATTTTACTTGTAATCTATGGATGTAATAAATTTGAACAATTTTTGAATTACACCGCATAAGTTAATGCGTATAATTAATATTATCGAAACGAAAACTGTATGGTAGTGAACGTTGTGTCTGGCAAAATAAGCATAAAAGTAATATTAAGTTTGAGAAGTATAGCTGGGTAACTTTGATGGAAAAAGTGAGGAACAGCATTATAAGGGAACGTTGCGGTGTGGTTGATGATGTAGGGACGAAGATAGAGAAGTGCTTAGATGGTTTGGACGCGTAAAGAGGATAGATGAAAGAAGATTGACGAAACAGATTTATACAGCTAGACTGAAGAGGCAAGCCGGTAAGAGTCGTATCACAATCAGATCCCGACCAGACAGACAGAAGACTTTGCCTACATCAATTATAAAGAGGCGTGACTGTATGCATTTCATACATATCTGGTATAGATTATTTAATCCCAAATTAATATTAGTAAAAAATTACATGAAAAAAGAACCATACATGTTTATTTGTCTATATTTCAATTCGAGCGCTTCATGATTCTGAGAACATTAAACAATTCAACAAATACTGATCAACTTATGTATAGATGTTTGTGTTTTTTTGTTCTTTGATTCGAGGCTAGTGTGATATAATACAAGCCGCCTGTGTATCACGATAAAGTATAATACAGTTATTTTGTCCGGCTTAGATGCTCGACATAAGAGAAGGCAGAAATATATTATGTTGAATGCTAATTGAATTTTTAGTTCACTCAAATAATATACCACTGGTTGAAATTGAAAAAAACTGTTAGGATTAGCGTTATTGGTTAACAATTTTTAATCATAGGCGTGCAAAGGCGTAATAAGTAAATGGTGCTTAATCCTCTATTCAATATTTGTCATCAATTATTTTTCTTATCGTAACTGATAAATTTTACTGGTGACAGGATTCCTATGCAGGAATTCGTCTAGGTAAGTACCACCCCAGGGTCAGTTATTCTATCGTGAAGCAGTATTGTATAACATTACTGTGTTTCGGTTTGAAGGGCTCTGAGGCCTAGCGTAATCACTGGGCATGTGATACTTAAGAACGGATGTCTCAGGGTGACGGGCGCAGTGTGGTGTCACACAGAAATATTCTGGGAGACGCAGCATTTGTTTTGAGCAGATGTTGCACTTACCATCAGGTGAACGTTTTGCTGTTTCGTCACTTAATCCAGTTGAGATATAAGGATGTATGGTTAAAAATGTACAAAGCTTGTAACACGAATGTATTAAGATGTACTTGAAATTTTCTTCAAAAAATAATAATTCGAATAGTACTGTTTAAAACTGAATAAAATTATTTTACATAACTTCGTACATTTGAACTCTATAATAATATCTAGCATTCATTACGCAAAAGCCGCGCTAACGAAGAGAGGATTTTGGTATCTCTTAGACTTACGAGCACGTTTCGTATCTTTTTACATAACTTTGTGGGGAAATTTTATTATTAGTGCCCTATGCAGAAATCCGTCTAGGTAGGTACCACCCCAGGGCCAGTTATTCTGCCGTGAAGCAGTAGTGTACAA
The DNA here is from genome assembly GCA_019845155.1 of Luehdorfia chinensis. Taxonomy (NCBI): domain Eukaryota; kingdom Metazoa; phylum Arthropoda; class Insecta; order Lepidoptera; family Papilionidae; genus Luehdorfia; species Luehdorfia chinensis. The sequence continues at coordinate 493,494 of JAHVAK010000292.1, forward strand.
GCATTACTGTGTTTCGGTTTGCAGGGCACTGTGAGCTAGCGTAATCACTGGGCATTTGAGACTTAAGAACTGATGTCTCAGAGTGACGGGCGCAGTGTGGTGTCACACAGAAATATTCTGGGTGACACAGCATTCGTTGTGGGCGGACGTTGCACTTAACATCAGGTGAACGCTTTGCTAGTTTCGTCACTTTATACAATAAAAAAAAAAACTTTAGCCAATCGCAAATAACGCATGTCTGTGAAACAAATATATAAAACAAGTGTTTTTTAAGAAAATGAGAGGAGGTTTGTCTTGAAATATTTTCACAGCCAAAGACAAACCATTGACCGATAAGCATTATATCATTGTAGTTACAGAAAAATGAAGAGGTGTGATTGTCCTAATACTTAGACATTTACTTACTTAGACATAGACTTGCGTGACTTAGACGTATACGCAGATGGAAATGACTTGAACTTGACTTGAATCTGCTGGTGGTCCTGAGTAAAGTCAGCCAGGAGAACAATATCTTCTTAAGATCTACACTTTGGGATACACTATTGAGGTCAATGACCACAGTGTTAAGGTCCGCTAGAATGTTGTTTGACTGTAGCAATTAGTTAACGCCATCTTACGTGATACGCTATTGTATTGCTACAATAACACTCCTAATTAGGACGTGACATATAACGTTATTAGTTGACAGTGTAACGTGTGTTGTTGTACAATATTTTCTTATGAAACCTTTATATTTCTTTTTTCATAGTTTTACAAGTGTGGCTATATGATTTTTACATATTAGAATTATTTATTATCATGACAGTGGACCATGATAGGCTGAAATGATGACGATGAAACAAAATTAGACTTATATCTTATTTTCCAAACTTCATTTTAAAAAGTAAAGTAAAGTAAAGTTTCAGCCTATAAATGTCCCACTGCTGAGCACAGGCCTCCTCTCATTTCTGAGAGGGTTTTGGAGCTAGAAAGAATCCGCCACGCTGCTCCAATGCGGGTTGGCGGACTTCAGATGTCTTCGAAATATTTTTTATTTCTCAGACATGCAGGTTTCCTCACGATGTTATCCTTCACCGCCGAGCACGTGGTAAGATCAGCACTTAAAATTGCAATTAACAATTTTAGTAGTGCCGGCACCGGGAATCGAACCCAGGTCACTCGCGTACTATGAAATTTAAAGCGAGCGCCTTGCCCCTGAGCTACCACGGCTCATCATTTTGATGGTAAAGAATAAAATTTGTAACGAATACAGAAAAATGTATTTTCGAATTTTAAGGTTTGAATTATTTTACCGTTACAATTTTCTCTGTAACAAACTAAAACCAGATATTTAAAAAAAAACCTAATATTCTTTCTTCAGTCGTTAGTACCCGGAGATCTATAACTTTAAAAATGCAGAAGGGGTCGAAAAGTCACGTTTAATAGGCGAAATGGCGAACGCAGTACCGAACGCCTCGTACAGTATACAATACTGTTTTGTCATTAGTCTAGATAGATAATTGAGGCCTGGCATATTTGAGATGGTTATTCCGTCATCTGTCGGAAGCCGAAAGAGTTATTCAAGTATTTTTCTTTCTTAGTCACCCACAATATCGACTATAAAGACACTGGGTGTCAGATTCCTCACGACTCGCCACCACACAGCAGATTAAAAAGATACCTTGCTCGCTTGAAAATAAGTATCGTGACCATACTATTATCAACATTTATACACATGCATATAAAATATTAACTTGATTCTAAGTTTAAACCCACATAGCAAAAATAGTAAAATTACACATTTCTTTTCCAACATTAACATAATAAGTTTTCAAGTACACTCACAGCGCTCGTTTAGGGAGCAACGACTACTGTTCACAGGCCACACGATCTGTCAATAAATCCTGATTGTGACTTTCCTAAATTGCAGCTAGCATTCTCGAATTGCCAATAAATAACTACGGTGCCTATTGAACGATGTATTGTATAAGAAACGTTTAAATTCTTGAGGGACTTAGTTAAAAAATTCATTAAATTTAATATTCGATAACTAAGTTCAACGTAAATAGTATAATATATAACTGATAAAGTAATTAAAAACCAAATGTAAAAAAAATATTTTAAAATGTAAAGTTTGTATTGATTAATCAAATAATTATGACGAATTACGTACTCTAACCCTTGCAAATAAAGTAGGCAGTATGTTGATAATGAATCAATGAACTTTTTATAGCATTTGTTAGGCTTATTCTTTAACAATCATCATACATGAAATAATGTCTCTGTTCAGCAGTTGAATTTTTATAAGCACAGCATCGGAGGTACATTGACTCATTCCTTCATCCTTATTTAGCATCAAACGACAATACGTGCAGAGAGGCTTTCTTTTCATGGTTGAGGAGTCCAGGATCCGTACAAAACGTTTTGCTGGAGAAAGGGACGAGAAGAGTAAAACGTTCATCTGATGGTATGTGCAAAGTCCACCCATAGCAATGCTGTGTCACCTAGAATATTTCTGTGGTGCCCCACACTGCGTCCGTCCGCCTGAGACATCAATTCTTAAGTCTCATATGCCCAGTGATTACACTAGCTCTCAGTGCCCTTCAGACCGAAACACAGTAATGTTTGCACACCACCGCTTTACGACAGAATAACTGGCCTGGGATGGTACTTGCTCAGATGGATTCTAAAAGGATAATTCCATTCGGCCTTGTTTTCGGTACACAGCAAGAGAGTGAAAATCTTTGCCGGCGTCCATTCACAGACCACATTAACTTGAGACTTGTCATCAAATTACCTAAATATTTCGCCGCGGGTGGCTTTGTACTCGATAGCTGATTAGTTTCTGTTTTTGTAAACTTAATGTATAAGTATATATAGTTTAAAAAAAATTAAAAATAGAAACACCTTATACTTCTTTACATTAATTATTATTTTTGTGGCATTTCAATAGTTTTCTCGTCCGGTTGGGATAAATATAAATATATAGATAAAATAAGATAAAACAAATAAGATACTATAAGATATTTACTAAATTATTATTATTTTTATATATTATTACCGATATATTACTTTTATTGACTCTCAATCACGGCTTAATGGTTAATTTATAATATAATAGTATCCGTAGTTTCATTCGGTGTTTGTCCTTTCATCATCACCAGTCTAGAAGAATTAAGTATTTTATTTTTTTTGAATTTGAGAATTTCAATCACTGATTTTTTGCTAGTTAAGCACAAGTTAAAAATCTTAACAGCTCTTACTCATATTGATGATCTTTTTCATTGCATTGGATGCTTAGGATCACAATGATGAAGACTGTTAAATATACGTGTTTGGACTGTTAAATATATTACATTATCTCCGATACACAGACATCCTCATTCTGCGATTTGTTGTTCTTAATTTTCACATCCACTGCGGAATCACCAAATATTTTGTATTGGAAAGATATGCAAAAATTTGTGATTTCTTACGTCTTCTTTAAAGTGCGAAAGTCACATATTTTCTTTGAAAAATTGTATGCTTTTTGTAAAATAAAGTATAATTTAAAAGTCTCGGTGAAAGTTACTTAAATAACAGATGAACGTAATCATTCTCTGAATTGCTGTGCTTGAAAAAGAAAAATGAGTTTGTAAAAACAATTCCTTAATGTACTTTGGCAGTTCGAAACACTAAGCAGTAATCACTGTTAGCTTTTCTTAAAACACAAAACTTGTTCAAGAGATTGGAGGAAGTTGTGTGTAACTTTTAATGACGGGTATATTTTTAGCTGTTTTTTATAAATAGAACCTGCCTGTGTAAATAGAGCTGTGTCGTTAAATCGTAAGAAAATCTGCTACTCCGTCTCAGCTGGAGGCAGAATTATCACGAAAAATGCCAAATCAAAAATACATGGACCGGTGATAGCCAGCAGTGTTGTGCAAAGTACCAGACCTTTTGTTCTGCTATCTTGGCATTTTTTAAAAAAATAATTACGCTACAAATCTATCCCACAGGAATGGTGCATTTTCCCGGGATAAAAAGTATCCCTCTATTTATTCCAAAACGCAAGATACCTTCATATAAAATTTTATCAAAATCCATTTTAGCTCGAAGAGATAATTTCAGAATTACGCTCTGCTTCTTTACCACAGGAACCGTGCATTTTTCGGGATAAAAAGTAGCCATGTCATTCTCCGGCCAAAAAAAACACCCACTTTCACATTTATAATATTATAATAGGGATTTCATCCATACTAATATTATAAATGCTAAAGTAACTCTCTGTCCCTCTATCTGTTTGTTACCTTTACACAGCTCAACCGCTTAACTGATCTTGACGAAATTTGGCCCAGAGACAGCTTGTATCCTGAAAACGGACATAGGATCAATTGTTCAGCAATTGAGCCGTGAAAAGGTAACAAACAGGCAGAGGGACACAGAGGGCTACTTTCGCATGTATAATATGTAGTAGTTTGGATAATATTATACTATTTATTCATCATAGAATGAACAACACATTGCAAAAGTTACAATTAAGAAACCAAAGTTTAAGTTTATTCAACTTTGTATTAAAAAGCTTTGCCTCGTTAAGAGATTAAAAAAATCAGGCATGCCTATACATCACAAGTAAAAATAACAGCTTACTATCGCCCTATTGCTAGGCATGGGCTTTTGACATTTTTGAGAGGATTTACGTAGAACTTGATAAAAATATGTATATTAAAAAAGAGGCCTGTAGAGTTCTACGAGTAATACGCAGTAGTTTTTTTTTTATTAGATAAAGTGACGAAACGAGCAAAACGTACACCTGATGGTAAGTGCAACTTCTACCCATAATAAATTGCCGTGTCACCAAGAACATTTCTGTGTGACACCGCTCTGCTTGTCACCCTGAGACATCAGTTCATAAGTATCATATGTCCAGTGATTGCACTAGCTATCAGTGCCCTTCAAACCGAAACACAGTAATGTTTGCACACTACTGCTTCACGAAAGAATAACTGGCCCCGGGGTGGTACCTACCTAGACGGATTCCTGCATAGGAATTCTACCACCAGTTCCTATTAGTAGATCATCATCATCATCATCATCATTTCAGCCTATCACTAGTCCACTGCTGAACATAGGCCACGCCCATAGATCGCCACAAGTTTGTAGCTCTCATTTTGGGGTGTTTTGCCGTAGTTGCCACGCTTCGCAGGCGGGTTGGCAACCGTAGTTTACTTATTCAGATGTTTCAGGAAAATGCTGCTGCCCATCTCCTCGTTTTTATTTTCCCTCTGTCGACTTTTACGACACCCACGGGATGAGATGGGGTGGTAGATTTTCTTGATAATTTTTTTATTTTTTTAGTAAACTGTTTCAAGAACATTATATTTAGTAAGTTGTTATTTCAATGAACATTCACATTTATCTCGTCGTTTGGGATTTATGTTGAAGGACGGACTTGTATAAGTCTTGACCAAAACAACCTTTTATTACTTTTTTTGTTTTTAATGTAAGAAAACAATGTGTGGCTGAAAAATATACGGGGATATTGACATGGCCTTTTGTGTGTGTTGATAAATATAGTATTAAATACAGTATAATACTGTATATAAAATATGTTAGGCATCATAAATAATTAATTCTTTGAATTAGGTTTAAAACGCAAAATACGCGCATAGATGTAGAGCTGGAGCTAGGAAATCAGCCCGAAGCAATCTACAATCATCTAGCTTTAAAACTCGTATAAATTTTAACGATCACGTAGCTTAGAGGTACCTTCCTAAGGAGTCGTTGGATCCGAGATTTAAACCTTAGTCGATATCTATATTATGATTTACCTACGCCTCTAACTGCAAGAGTATACCAGCAATCCTCCTTACTTATCGCATAAACTAAACGGAGATGAAGATACCAAATAAACTTGTACATCTTCTGCTTCGGGGTTGCATTCTATCTACAATCTTCTTCAGCATCTCAATAATCTGTAAGTATATAATCAGCAAAGCACTCAACGGTACAATCGGTTAATCTTTATTAGTTTGTATTAGTATTAAAGTTAGTTTTAAATGAAATAAGATCACCAATCAGTCATTCAATAGCTTCAAAGATTGATTGCAATGACATTATGGCTCTATACTCACAACAAGAATTGCGATAGGACTAATGTAATAGTGAGGGGCGTCCCAACATTGTTGTTGATGATTTCGAGTGGGTACCTCCGCATATGCCAGCTATTCTGCCGTAATATGCAAACATGTTTAGCTTTTAAGGACACTGGTAGTGTAATTACTTGCATTTGACATAAGAACTGTTGTTAATTACACTTACAATCTGGTGTACGATTTGCAGGTCTAGTCACATTTTACAGTAAATAAAATATAAGCGCAAATACAGAATCACTCACTCGGCTTCACCTTCTCGTTTTCGATGTAACGTTCATGATTTAAGATTAGAGGAAGAGCCAGACACAGATAATTTACAAAAATATAATTCATAGTTTAAACTTAAGTTCAGTCGAAAGTAACCGAAAAACATACTGTTTACAATGGATGTCATCTCTGAAATTGACATCTACGAAACTTGTCTTAAATTTGTCTTGAAGATTAAGCACAACGAATAAACAAAAAATATATGGCGCTAAATAAGTAGGTAAGGGAGGTATAAATTGTTATAAATACGAAAGCATTCGAAGATAAAAGCAATAGGCTTGATACTTACGATAAGTATCAGTAAAGTATAAGAGAAAGCATAAATTCGAAGTAATGAACTTTTTTAAGTTTAAAAAAGGGACTTATCACTTCGAATATGCAGAATTAAGGATTTCACAAGCAACTCTTCTGTAACGGTAGAAAAAAATCTAAAGAAAGAAGAAATGTACAGGAGCTCGAAGAGGCAGATTGACAATAGACCGAAGAAACCTTTCATCATCATCTTTACAGCCTATCACTAGTTCACTGCTGAACATAGGCCATCCATTTCCACAAAAGTTTGTAACTTTAATTTTGGGTGGATTTAGTAAGTTAGTAAGTTTAGTAGTTTAGTAAGTTGCCTCTGCTGGCAGGCGGGTTCAACCTTTCATACGGAGGGAAATAGAATCAAAGTGGTCTTTTAAGTAATTAAGAATTGCTGGATTGCGTATTTTCGAAAGGCTGATTGGGAGCTACTTCAGGCGTTTACAAGTCCGAAGATTTGATCATATTTGTAAGCCCAATCTAGATTCGTAAGCTCATGATTTGTATTCGCTAAATTTTATTAAGCTGCACTTCGGTAATGAGAATGTAGGATTTCTATGCAAGAATTAGTCTAGGTAGGTACGCCAGGTCCTTAACATTTGTTATGGGCATACGGTGTACTTACCATCAGGTGAACGCTTTGCTCGTTCCATCACTATATCCAATAAAAAATTTCTATAATTATAAATAAAAAATGCACGCCTTTTTACCAAATAAGGGGAAGTAAGAGGCCACTCAAGTAGTCCACTTCTCGCCTGCGCGGGAAACGAGACGTGAAGATTGTTTCCTATAGAATTTTTAAATGTTGCCAACAAATGACTACTTAAACCTCAATAACGTTCAAACTTAAAAAAATGTATCAATTACGGTCGAATTTCAACCACAGAGCGACCGCTGTCACAGTTTAATTGGTTGTGTGAATAATTAGAAACTCGGTAGCTTAAGGGCCGAATACTTACGCAAATTAACGCGTTATTTTTGTTTACTTGCATTTTTGTAGTTCTCGCGAAGGAAATCTCGAGTACAGCTGGTATATCTATATATATTATACGTGAAGAGAAAATTCACCCTTCTCAACTTCAAATATTATCATTTAAGGTCTCACATAATTTTCGATAGTATTTTTTAAATCCGTGTGCCTAGACCTCTTGCCCTGGGCCCCGATTTTACTATCTATTTTAATATATAAAATAGACAGTTTCGATATTCCACTAACACATCGTTTTTGAATTGTACTATTGTAAACCATTGTAAAACAATTGTGAAACCATAGTTACAAATTGTTATTTCTTATTATTATTTGCATAAAATTCTAAAAATAATTTGAACGTAATGGTATTTATAACGTTTTTTTTTTATTTGATATAGTGACGAAAAGAGCAAAACGTTCACCTGATGGTAAGTGCAACGTCTGCCCATAACAAATGCTGTGTCACCCAGAACATTTCTGTGTGACACCACACTGCGCCCGTCACTCTGAGGCATGAGCTCTTAAGTCTCGCCCAGTGATTACGCTGGCTCTCAGTGCCCTTTAAACCGAAACACAGTAATGTTTCCACACTACTGTTTCACGGCAGAATAACTGGCCCTGGGGTGGTACCTACCTAGACGGATTCCTGCATAGAAATCCTACCACCAGTCAAAGTTTTATTATAATCAGTTTTATTTATTAGTTTTTCGATCTAGGTGCATTCAAACATCAAATCCTTCCCCCTTTTCATCACTAAGTTTTCGTTCGCGTTTCATTGGACATCATACGATTGAGACGAATGAGTGTATCTGTACTAATGTTTTCGCAAATATTTATGCGACTATGCAAATGGATATTTCTGATCGTTGCTGAAAGGTTTCGCTGTAGTTTAAGTAAGCTACGACGATACTCGTATTTTCATAAAGAGCCATTTTTACAATCCTTCCCATTATATAATAATATTAAAAACATAACAGTATACCTAGTCCGCCCGTAAGTTCTGTTACAAACGAAAATGCATTTTTTAATTAAGTAATGTAATACTATTAAAATTTATACCTACATATTTATTTATCTCAGCAAAAAATAAAACAAAATATTCTATTCGAAATGGCCACTTTGGCTTTTATACGGGCCTTTAATCTGTTTGGCCACTACTCTATGAATTTACGCACTGTTTCTAAGGGTAATTTCGCCACTGCTTGCTCCAAAGATTTTTTAAGAGACTTAATGTCGCCGTGTCATTTTGAGCAGGCCCTGTCCTCTAAAACTGACCATTATTTGAAGTCTAAAGGGTTGAGGTCTGGGCTAGATGAGGGCTAGTCTTCAGCTCTTATAAAGTCCGGAACGTTGGTTTCAAGCCAGGCTTGGGTAGTTCGTGCCTTGTGACCAGGTGCAGAGTCCTGCTGGAAAGTCCACGATATATTTTTAAAAAGTGTATTGCTGAGAGGTTTCACAACATAATCCAAGACTGTATCTCGATACACTTTGGCTGAAGTTTTCACTCCTTTTTCACAAAAATGTAGTTTTGTGACTCCTTGATAAGACAAGCCCACCAAACCATCACTGACGAAGGATGATGACCACGTTGTACCTTTCCGACCATTTGAGCAGCTTCTTTAGAACTGTGAGCGTACACTTCATCATTTTGCTTATTGTAGTGTTCTTCAATCGTGAATTTTTTTTTATCGGTAAAGAGGATATTTCTGTGCCTTTCACCTGCGCGACAGAAAGCGTTTTGATCGATTTAAAATCTCATTAATTGAAAATATTGACTTAGTATCTTCTGTATATCGACGATAAGCACCGAGCTTCAGGTCTTGTTTTATAATACGCGACAGAGTCCCAGCGGGAATCTTCATTTCTCGCGATAAGATTTTTTTGCTTCCTAATAGGGTTTCGACGAATTCAGGCTTTAACAGCATTAACAGCCTTTGTAGTTCTAACAGCACGCGGCCGCGCCAATCTTTTCCGGTCTTCGACAGAGGAAGTGTTGTTGTATCTGTTGATAATACGATATACGAACATACGGCTGATACCACGCTTTTGAAGTGTCTGGAATATGACCGACGGCTCCATACCCACTTTGTGCAAGGCGATCACTGCAATCCTATTTTCTTTAACACCCCTTTCCATATTGTAATTTGATAATGAACACGAAAAAATATGTGAAATGGTGCAAAATCGAAAGAAGTTTTTAAAATAATATACGTGTTCCAAATACAAAATAATTAAAAAGTTGAAAAAAAGAAAAGTTTTTATGTAACAGTATTTATGGCCAGACTAGTTATATCCCTGTGTACCTAGAAGTGTAGTATATACGTATATATTAGAAAGTAAACATGAATTAAATAAAATATACTGTAAAACAACTGCGCGGTATATAAATAATAATTCATTGATAAATATTAATTAAGAATAACAGAAATGTTGCACGAAAACGTTCCACTCAATTTCGACCATAAAATTTTACTCTCATCGCGCCCAAAGAAGTTTCATCTCAATAAAAAGTGCGGACTTATTCGTTAATTTAAAAATTGCGTATTGGGTCGTTGGCAATTACTGAAGTGTTGTTGTAGTATTCGTAAATAACTTCAGTGATCGAAATTGCCCGGGAGGTAGAGCCTTACACATGCACTCAATAATTGTGAAAAGATTTAAAAATAATAACGCAGAAAACACTCTTTACGCTCTTAATATAAATTTATGACTAGCTTATAATTCGTACAATATATTATTTCGCGTCTTTCTCACGTTCTCGTTCTTATTATTATGACATTTAATTAAATGTGTACGGCAAGCAGATTTAATTTACAAAGTTATATCGCAAATAAATAGCAGCTGCTTTTGTATATTTGCTGTTAATAATAGACCAGAACATTTTTGTTAAAACGTGAAAATTCACAAAATTCTTATGGAAAGTTTAATTTGACTTTTTTTTAATTTTAATTTAAACGTAACAATACTTTAATAAATATATGATTAGTTTAATTCATAGATTTATAAGATTATTTTATAGATTATATTAAATCTTTTTCACAAAAGTTAGATGATTTTTACTTGACTTCGAAACATGAGCTGCAAATATCGTTTCTGGGTTACCATTGTGTGCTACAGAATGATGACATATTCCAGTATGATTTGATGAAGATGGTTACTGATTTGATTACTTTACAGGATTGATTTGGATTAACAAACCCTCTAACAATCTAATAAAAATTTTCGTAGCCTACTTATTCAAAATCAGTTTCGTAAAGTGATGCATTATTTTAAGAATTCCGTTAGAGATTATTTTAATTATCATCTTCAGTATTACTATCAGCCTTTTAAAAGTCATAGGGCTTATTTAGCTAAACGCTTGCATGCATTCCACGAAGGATTAGCCCATACTCACTAAGTCGGTCAGGCGGGTTTTTGACTTCATTTCTAGCACCTTTGCACTGCTTATATTGATCTTTATGACTAGACTCTGGGATTTCGGTTCAGAATTTTCAGATATTTTTTCATCGTCTGTCGTTCGCCAGAGCCTCGTTTATCAACTAGCAGCGTGCACCACGAAGAAGTGTTGTTAACTTTAGAAAACAAGCTAGAATAATTTTCCTTACGCCCACATACAATTACTGATAGAAATTTGGCACATTTCTCTGCAGTGCTACGGACTACTACACTATTCTTCAGCTATAGTAACAAGTTTCCCAAATGCACCAGAAGATATCCACGATGTTTGTAAGTGTATTGCAAAATATTACAGCAACAGAAAGGACATTACAAAATATATTTTAAAATAAAATAACGAAGGTTGCCAGTATTCATTTATTTGTTTAACTGATGGTTAATAAAATATCAGCCAATGAGCCACGCAAAACGCGCATACCTATACGTGGAGTTGCGGAAACCGGCCCGTTGCCATCTACAATCTAGCTAAAGATGTTTTTTTTGTGACTGCTAAAATTTAAATTCTTACTGATTTTGATAATTGTTTGAGAACCTCTTCCTATACATTTTTCTTGACCATTTTTGTGTTACTAGTCTTAAACTTTTAACATTATAATCAGTGAATTGAAGTCATACAAAATGAAAAGACCAAAAGTGGCTGATGTGGGTTGAATATATGTTCCCTCTCCTGAACAACAACCGTATACCGTAGTTTGTTCTTACTTCTCTGTTTCCGAGTCTTCAGTTTCTGTTCCAAAGTTAAACAAAGTTTTCTTATCTGACTTCCTACGTTCATATTTATTATATACTAGCGGACCCGACAGAACGTTGGCATGCCTGCTGTTAACAGATTCAGCAAACGATTTTTCGATATTCGAATTATCGATAAAGTATATACTGAGTGACTTTTGTCATTTTCCTAGAACTATATCGCAGCGATAAAGATATCAGACAGCGACTAAAAAACGTCCTCAAAAAAACGGCAGGCTTGTTAACGCACGGACTGTCAAAACGTTGTGGAACGAACGTTAATATCATTTAAAAAGCTACTGTGTTTATTTAATCGGAATTTGTGATCTTTTTCTTTATTTTTATGTTTTGATCGATCAAAGACGCTTTTTGCAGGGAGTTTTGTATGGAAAGTTTTTTGTATGTCAATGTAAGTTTATGCATATTATGGATGCATTTGAAACATGTTTATTTCAGAAACACTAAATTCCTACGGAGCTGTGGTAGCTCAGGGGCTAGGTGCTCGCTTTAAATTTCATATTACGCGTTGCAATTTTAAGTGCTGATTTACCTCGTGCTCGGCGGTGAAATAAAAAAATGTTAACAAACCTGCATTGCTAAGTAATAAAAAACTTAGTGCCGTGTGGTAGCGGCTTAAGAGAATCTACCACCCCATCTTATCCCGTGAGTGCCGTAAAAGTCGATAGAGGGAAAATTAAAACCAGAATATGGGCAGCAGTATCTCCCTGGAACATTTGAATAAATAAACTGCGGATGCCAACCCGCCTGTCAAGCGTGGTAGCTATGGCAAAATCCCCCCCCCCCCTAAATGAGCTACAAGCATTTGTGGCAATCTTTGCGAGAGGCCTTTGCTCAGCAGTGGACTAGTGATAGGCTGAAATGAGGATGATGATGATGATGAAAAAATATTTGAAGGACGTGTGAAGTCCGCAAACCTGCATTGGAGTAGCATGGAGGACTCTTCCCGACTCCAAAACCCTCTCAGAAATGAAAGGAGACCTGTGCTCAGTAGTGGGACATTTATATGCTTTTGAATTTCCTCGATATTTTTTTACAAATATCGTTTTGCAATAGAAAAAAAAAAATACTAGTTGTATAATTATCAGGGCAGGAATCGAACCTGCGACCCAATGGCTTAGGTCAGACTTGGCAAAATGGAAAAATGAACAAGTCAAATTGTTACAAACTGTTAAGAAAGATAAAGTGCTCTATAAAGTTCACTTATAAAATGTATAACTGTCAAGAGAGAAACAGTAATATAAAAGTTGTTTTAACGTCTTTACAAGGCGTTCTTTGTAAACATCTCTATTTTGTTTTCGTAACACAGTTTGACATGGTTCACTTTGCTTACAATTACTGTTACTACGGCCACTATAACGATACTCACTCACACAAATGTATCGTGTACTAATGCACCGTTGACTTCTATTAAGCTTCTGTTTGTGACACTTTACTAAATTAGACTAGACTGCTTTATTAATTTACGTACATTCATAAAATCATGTGAAACAACCTTAGAAAGTAATACCAACTGCACAAGCAGTGTTGACAAAAACAAAGTTTATTAGTGTAACATAGGAAATAATATGTAGCTGGCTTAAAGTGCTGCGACTCCGGGGAAATTTATTTCGTAACCGGAAACCTAACGGTTATTTATAGCATACTCGTATCGTAAATAACCGAGTGTCTCAGAAATAATAATTATTAACGAAACAATGGGACTGTAGTTGCTCACATTGGCGTGTATTTTTCAACTATTGATTCCCTACTCTGTGTATCTTAGGTCGTGCTGAACGAGATGCATTGCCACAACAGTAAACAAAGTCAAACCTTTGTTGCCGCAATGGGCACAAATGTATAGGGGCGATTTGCGCGTGATCTATCAACGGAGCGATCACGTACGCGCCACAAGTGTGCAAATCTTTATTAGCCGGCTCGGGCAGAGGACAATTATCAGTTTTGTGTAAAAGAGATCAGTATCTGTATGATCACGCGTCAGGTTTATGTAAAAAATCACAAAATCTAAATGTTACTAGAAAAGTGGAGAAAACAAGATATACAATAAAAATGGTAACAAGAAGTCTCAGCACAATGCTTATTTCGATTTCAGCGTCGACGCTGGTTTTTCCTGAATGTGTAGACAATAACGGACATCAAATAACTGTATATCTCCTAAGATTCTTTCTTTAGCAACTGCGAGGATTTTAATAAAGGCCGTGTACATTCTGCTTTTTTTTAGTAGAGTCATTGCCTGTAATCGGTTTCGGGAAGAATCCGCCAGGTTGCTCCAATGTGAATTAACGGAGTCATAGTTTGTTATCTTAGGCCCACCCCGTAAGTGAAGCATTTTTTCTCTAGTTACGGTTTATCTCTGTATAATTTTGTTACCTTAATTTTATTACGATAGCAATTTTTTTTGGAAAACGTTTCGATCTCGAAGTGAAAAATAGTTTACATTCGCAATTAAATAAATATCTTACATTTAATTGGAAGTGTTTTCAAATTGATTCAGACCCTATATATACGCCAATAAGAAATATGAAAATGTAATTAAAAGCATGTTTAATAGTGTTTATAATGTAAGCAAATTATTGTAACATTTCTCTTTTAATGTATAAAAAATCGGATGAAAGTAATTTTGCAAAACAGGCATATTATATCACATAATGCGCTCGTACTCTTATGTCTGTGTCACTGCTATGCAAGTGACGGGTACCGTGGTTTTGCACCACTCATTGGGCAACTTATGACCAAATGACTAGTCCGGTGTTACGTTGTAAGGCCTAGCCATTCACAGCCTTTTGTTACCTGCATCTATTCATCTAACTCTACCACCCCATCACATCCCGTGGGTGTCGTAAAAGCTGACGAAGGGAAAATAAAAACCAGGTAATGGATAGTACGAGTAGCATCTTCCTGGAACATTTGAAAAAGTAAATTCCGGTTGCCAAACCGTGTGGTAGCGGCCTAAGAGAATCTACCACCCCATCTCATCCCGTGGGTGTCGTAAAAGTCGACAGAGGGAAATTAAAACCAGGAGATGGGCAGCAGCATCTTCCTGGAACATCTGAATAAATAAACTGCGGTTGCCAACCCGCCTGCCAAGCGTGGCAACTATGGCAAAATCCCTCCAATGTGAGAGCTACAAATTTTTGTGGCTATCTATGGGGGAGGCCTATGTTCAGCGGTGGACTTGTTATAGGCTGAAACGACGACGACAACGACAAACCGCCTGCCAAGCGTGGCAATTATGACAAAATCCCTCCAATATGAGAGCTACAAGCTTTTGTGGCTATCTATGGAGGAGGCATATGTTAAGCAGTGTACTAGTGATATAGATAGGCTGAATAGATGATGATGATTAGTTGCTTAAAGATCTTTAAAATTTTTTTGTTAGAGTAAATAATAACTAGCCCTGGGGTTAATTGAAATTAAAATTGGTCAATTTTAACTTTTCTTATTGTGTGGAATTAATCTGTTACGAAAATGCTACGATAATTACAGCAACATTGCATTAATGGTCACAGTTTCATAAATTCTTATCATATTTCTCAGAAACTTGCTTTTATTGAGTCTAGCTGACAGGTGTACAACAAGATTGTTTATATTTGCTCAGATTCTAGAAGGTGACAAATAAGTATAATATAGCAATTAAAAACATCACGTTTCTTTAGCTAGCTTTCAACGATTTATACAAATAAGCAATTAGGATTTTTAAATGCCTTAACATTGTTGATGTTTCTCGAAGTAGTGTTTCTTAAATGCCCATAATAAGAACAAATGATTGCCCAAGAGTAACTGGTCACTGTAGTCTAAGTACACAGTCATTCTCAATGAAGAATCATGATGTAGATACATCACGTAGAGGTTGTCACCCCTGTGAATTAAGCAAGATTTTTTTATTGAATAAAGTAACAAAACGAGGAAAACGTTCAGCTGATGTTAAGTGTAGCATCTGCCCATAGCAAATGCTATGTCACCCAGAACATTTCAGTGTGACACGTCACTGCGCCCGTCACCTTGAGACATGGGTTCTTAAGTCTCATACGCCCAGTGATTACCCTAGCTCTCAGTGCCTTTCAAACCGAAAAACAGTAATGTTTGCATACTCCTTCGCGGCAGAATAACTGGCCCTGGGGTTGTACCTACCTAAATAGATTCCTGCACAGGAATCCTACCACCAGTTAAAAATACCACTACACCTGTAAATATTCCAGTAAATAACTCGTTTACAGCAAGTAAACTGCATGATGATGCAGTTCAAACCAATCACCACACGTATTTAATCTACAATACAGTACCATTATGCTGCTTCTTTGCGCGTGTATTCTGGAAACGATCACTGCGTTGCCTTGTGGTCGGAGGATCTGACCACTACGCCGCGGGCGAAGCCAATATTTGTGTAAAAACACAAATTGATACTATGTATCTGGCTTTGCATCCTAGCGTTACTTGGAGCACCTGTGGCTCTTTGCAGATGGAGCTCCATCTTCCTCCCACTAGAAGGAGCTGATTTCACTGATTTCCAATCGACGATGATTTCCGCTCGTTTGACTTTGTTGGAAATCAGTGAATTACGATGCGTTTTGCGACAATTTATGGAAATACCTGTGCCAAAAAGAAGGCGCTAATGGCTATAAGACTCGCTTTAAGAAAGTGCTATAAACAATAGTCACAATTTTGGTCTCAGAGTTATTTAGTATAATTTAGCTTATATTTTAGTGCTTTATATGCACACACTTTGCATAAAGATACAATAAGCTTTGCGAGCTCAGTCAATGAAATGAAATAAAAGAATATTTTATTGAATAATGGTACCTAATATATATGTGGGTAATAAATTTTAAAGTAGTAATACTTCTTCTTTTTTAAAGCTACGCTAAAAAGCACGGATACTATCTTGCAAAAAACATAATTCAGAATAATAATCAAGTTTAATAAGAAACCTGAAAATATTTATTAAATTTAATAATTAATTACGACACTAATAAAGGCATCTAATTTTTGATTATCGTTAAATAAAAAAATAATTTATTTACTAATACTATTAAATTTGACTTAAGACAGATTCCAATTAAAAGTTTTGCACATTTCATTAAAGGATTAATTATTGGATATTCTTCTAAGGGCAATTGTAATTGTTCTTAATTAACAAACCCGACATCCATTTCTGTGAACAACTGATTGCTCTATATCAGTGGAACTTAATTGTGATGAAGTTGAAGGCTTAAGATGGAATCTTGGGACGACAGCTGAAGAATAACAATAGGGGACATTTGATTGCGGCTTATCTTATATACTTGTTCAATTAGGAATAGTATACTATAGTAAATGTAAGAAAATATTATCAGCTGTAAGTACTTTTGAAAGTTTGTTTACATCATAAGCCTAGCAAAAAATTACATACATTTATGAAATATAATACACAGGCCCCGTTAAGGTATTCCCATTTCATGTAATTTGAATTGTGTAAAGTCTTTTTTTAGGAATCGTCTCTTTTTTATTGAATTTTCCTACCAGTCTAGATATCAGAATTAAGTTATGCGGTCACACAAACACATAACACACATTATGATGACTAATGTAATATATCTTCAAATTATTATTTAATAATTCAAATATATGTGCAAAGTGAGTATTTTTTTTATTGTGGAAAGTGACGAAACGGGCAAAACGTTCAGCTGATGGTAATTGCAACGTCCACCCACAACAAATGCTGTGCAACTCAGAATATTTTTGTGTGACACCACACTGCGCCCGTCACACTGAGACATCAGTTCTTAAGACTCAAACGCCCAGTGATTACGCTAGCTCACAGTGCTTCAAACCGAAACATAGTAATGCTTGCATACTACTGCTTCACGGCAGAATAACTGTCCCTGAGGTGGTACCTACCTAGACGGATTTCAGCATGTCACCCCAGGCCCAGTTATTCTACCGTGACGTACTCAGGGTGATGGGTACAGTGTACACTACACTGTGCCCATCGCTGTGTCACCCTGAAATTTTCTGGGTGACACAGCATTTGTTATGGGCAGACGTAGCACTTACCAGCAGACCATACTGCGCCTGTCACCTTGAGACATCAGTTCTTAAATTTCATATGCCCAGTAATTACGCTAGCTCTCAGTGCCCTTTAAACCGAAACCCTAACCCTAACTGGCCCTGAGGTAGTAACTTTGTCGACGGCTTCCTGCATAGCAATCCTACGACCAGTAAAAGTTCAAGCAGATAAGCAAACATTTTTGATACGTTGCGTGATCATGGATGAGACCTGGATCCACCATTTTAATCCTGAATCCAAACATTGAATTGTTGTTTGGATGTCTAGTTCGGCTAGAAATGTTACGGTGCCAGTTTTTTTGGACGACGAAGGAATGGTTATGGTGGATTATTTGAAAAAAGGGCTATTTCGGAATCTTACTACGCAGACCAAATAAGAAGATTGCGGGAGGCCTTTAAGGAAAAAAGACCTGACAAACAGCAAGTTACAATGCTGTTTCACCAAGACAACGCACCGGCTCACGAAGCCGCAGTTGCAATGGCTGCTATTTAAGAAATGGGATTCGAACTGTTCAAACACCCGCCCTATTTCCAGCGACTTCTACCTCTTTCCTTGGCTCAAGGAAACCCTCCGAGGCAAGAAATTTGAAGACTATGGCAAGTTATAGCTGCTGTTGAGACGTTTTGGGTTGAGGTATTTTCATTCATTTCATTTTCAGTTTCATTTTATTTCATTTTAAATTGAAATTTAATAGTTTGCGACATTAAAATAATGCATTTATGATTAAGAGCAACGGAATCAAAAAAATTACCATAATTCGTCTTGGAGGGTTCTTAAAAAAAATTAAATCTTTAGAAACTTAGACGCATTGAAAACGTCTACAGTGTTTATGTAAATACAATAATTTAATTATTTGCAGATACATTTGAAGCGAAATTTATGAAAATCTATGAAACCCTTTACAGTGTTAGAGTTTCTAATGTAAATAAAATATATTCAGAACCGGAGAGACATGTTCTATTAACTTTGAATTTATTGTTCTATTGAATTTGCATAAAATGAAGCAATGGAAATATTAGACGCTTTCTGTAACTTTTGCCAAATGATGAAAAATAAAAATCTTTCTTTAGTAACTCATTTTTTTTATTTATTATGTTGTGTAGGTTTTTTGTTTCCTATATACTTAAATCATCTTAATTGCATGGACTAATTAAGACTATCAGCAGAATTTATTTTGCCTTTATGCTATAATAGCTGCGCTTCGCAAGAGGATAGTTTACAGATATATCCACTGCAAGACTTTTAGATTATTTTAGTTAGTTTATTTTAGTTGTTTTCACAGCAAAATGTGTAATGGCATTGTATTATGGAGACATGCGACTGAATACAATTAATTTTTAGATTTTTTACAATTACTTTTCAGAAAAATTAATTTTTTACAATTACTTTTCAGAAAAGAGCAGTTCGCCCAGTTTATAATATACGCTTTGGTAATTCGCTAAGGACTTAATATTTTAACTTTTAAATGCCAGTATTTAAAAGTTTCAAAATTTAGACTTACCTAATAAAATTTCCCTTTCCCTTGAATATGGTCGAGGAGGGCGATGGGTGCCACATACGTCATACTTGTGAACAGGTGCACCAACAGCACCTGTTCACATGAAGCTGGTTTGCTTGAGTTTGCAATGCATTTATTCATTTGTTATTGAATCTTGTCTAACATTTTGTCCTGGAGCGAGCTTTGGTATTCTATGAGACTTTTCTTTGAAAATTTATTTATAATTACTTTTGACAATGATAAAAAAAAACAAAAACTAGGATACCTTAGAAGTTTCTTTCGCCTGTTTCCTTTCCTTCACTTTACTACGAAACGGTGGGAGATTGTAAAAAAAATTACGTTTGACTAACGAAATTTATATTTCAATATTTAACAATATTTGACATTAAACGGCAGATTTTAGTAGTCGATCAGTTATTATATGGTTAACTGACGACTTAACCACACTAGGCTTAACTAAACGTTATGGATAATAATTTGTGTTAAGATGTTGTTTAATAGATAATATTAATGATATAAACAACATACAAAAACTTTTTCTTACGTTAGAAATGATTAAGAATGAAATCCTTTCTGTAGTTATAGATGTGTTTTTTAACCTAAGACAGCCAATTTATATCCGTTAGGACACAATACAGAGCAGTCTTGCTGTGTGAAATATTAAATAGGTGGCATAAATTCATACAGTGTAATACTCGTACTACAATGCTTATTACTATCATTGGGATTTATCGAAATCTTATAACCTTATTTTACTTTAACTTGTTTCAAATGAATGCAGTTGTATGTTGGGTATTTTAATTGAATTGTAAAGTTTGATGAAACTATTAGAGTGCCGAAAATATAGCACTATTAAGACAATAAAAGAGTTATAACAGTTTTAAGTACTGTTGCAACGACAGCATTCAAATTTGAATTTTATTTAAAAACGGGCTACTGGGCAATGTTTTATTGATAAGTATTTTCGTACTATCAAAGTTGCTTATTATATAGTTCATTAAACATCAACACACTCAACTAAAGTTACAAATAAGTATCATAAATAAATTCAATTAAAAACAAACACATCGTACCTCAGATTCATGTTTCGTATTTTCGATTCGGTTCGTTGTCAAATTTATGAGCAAAAAATTATTATCTCTTTCATAAAAACATAAAATTTTACGTGGCGTAAGTCATGAATAACAACTTGTCAAGATCCTATAACAAAGACATCAATTATTATGTGTTTGCCTTTTTGATGTCAATTACACGTCACTGTTCCATGTGTTGTAGAATGTAATAAAAATGTAATGGATAAAATTGCTATTACGATACAATTGAACACACAGATATTATATTCCGTATTATTTTAAGAGTATGTTGTTATAAAATACGTTGTACTCTATAACATTAAATTTAATTCAAGTAGTTAACAACAAAATCTTGTTGACTTCGGATTATTTATGATTATTAATTATATTATCACTATCTCCATTAAACACAGACATTGCTGGATTTAAAGATTTCTTGAGAAACTCAATTATATCGTTTAGGGCCTAGGCTGTGCTATACTTAGTAGTCCAAAACGTTGAGATCTGAACGAGGACTGGGCACCGGCCTTTATGTGGTTCGGAAATTAACTTCTTTGTCTTTTCAAAAGGCTACGGTATTTCTTTAAAGGGTGTCATCACTATAAGACAGCACGATACGACCAATGTTATTTCTTGGTACACTTACGCCGATATCGTCTTTTCCTTTACTTTACTTACTAAAATAAGGCTTTGTGACTCCCTGATAGTCCCCTTACCAAAACATATTTCTCGCATGATGACCACATTGCACCATTCTGATCATACTTTGGAGCTGCGAGTACATTGTCTCTTTGCTTGTTTTTGTTGGCTTTGCCCACGCACACCTGCACTCACGCACGCCCGGAAACTATAAATTTACGCACGACCGATTCCAAGTCGATTTCCAATACGATTTCCAAGTCGTTTATTTTGTCTAGAGCCGTGTGGTGGCGGCTCGTTAAAAGAATACTACCACTCCATCTCATCCAATGGATCTCGTAAAAGGCGTGTAAGGAATTAAACTGAACTGTGCATCCAACAGCGCATGGTGGCGATGGGCTCACCACCTATCACATCAAGTGCATTATATTGTTTTGGTGAAACGTAGATTGTGGCAGTCATCTGTGTTTGCAGTGAGTGCCCAATCTCTGACTACCCCTTATGGGATACAGTCGTGATCTTAGGTATGTATGTTATTTTTTCTAATCTAGTTAAGACTTCTAACCTAGTATTATCTAAGTAGTAAATATTCTGAACAAAAATAATTTCCATATTTCTAAAGGGCAAAGTAATACAATGTATTGGAACGAAATATTTAGTATTACTGAACCGTTGACAAGACCTTTACAATAATACACGTAGCCGAGCTAATTGCTTTACCACCCATAGGTTGAATATCGTTTGCACATCACTAATCTACAAGATCTATTTACGCTAAAAATATTAATGTGACAGTTAGATACTCCTGTCATCATTGCATGACATCAGTGACGTGTAATTTCCTATATTCCACGTTTATTATATTTTATTAGAACTTGAGTTGTTATGTCATTTCGTGCATATTCATTGATAAAGCACACACCAGTGTGAAATATTATTTGTTGTTGCGTCTTGTTCTAGCACGGTTAGCGTATTTTGTTATTATTTGAGTAATGTTCTTTCATGGTGACGATTTCATCGTGACACCATAAGTTCCCAAAGATTTTCAATTGGCTTTAAATCAGATTTTGAAGGCCACAGTATCAGCCGAATGTATTGGTGTCTTTGGAACCAGTCGCGGGTAATCCTAGCCGTATGTAATCGACAGTTGTCCTTAAAAAAAAATGGGGAATATCATTTTCTGGGTAAACGTTCTGGGCGGTCGGCAATATTACGTTTTCTAAAGTATTAACATAACTCAGAGGTGTTGCTTTTGGAGGTAAGCCACATAGCTCACTGACTCCATTAGCTGACATCCTGCCCCAAATGTTTGCACTAATTCTACCAGACTCAGTCACTACACGATATTCATCATATCTTGTATCGTTATAATACCAGAGATTTAATCGACCATGTTGGCTGGATTTGAAGGTTTTAGGATTGCCTTCTGCGACTTCTCGTGTAATCCAAATTCGTACGGTGAAACGTGATATATTTAATTATTTTGAAATTGTATTTATGTTATATCCCGATCTGTGTGATGAAGTTATTACTACCGTTTCGGATATATTTAAATTCATTTTCATTCAGAAATGAAAATGAATTTATTCTTAAATTGTTTCTCACAAGATTCTAACATTAAAACCCCATAGTTTCTAGTGACATTTAGATTATATTAGTTGAAAAACAAACATCTATTTCTTTGGAAGAAAGATTAAAACAAGACGAACTTTTCCAGTGCTTTGATTGGCTTACAGTCAACCAATTGCGTTAATTTAAAGTCTGAGCATTAGTGAAATTTTATTGGAAGTTGTTGTCAAACGTTATACAAATCAATGATAACCAAATTGATGTCAATTCTGTTAAGCGTGCCCTTTTCAATCATTTTAATGCCTAATTTTTCTAATAATAAAATAAGGTTGTGAGCTAATAACACTGACATTTTCTTGTTACTTAGTTGTTATTTCTCGTAAAGTTAATATTCGAATATAATACCACCTAAGGGAACTTTCACGGAGGCATTGAAGTAAAGATAATTATGATAAGTAAGTCCGGAGAACGGCCGAGAGTTGCATTAAGAAATCAATTCCTTCAGTTATCCGTGAAAAGGTTCTGAGATAAAACGAAAGCCGTTTATTTATGAAAATATGTATATTGTTTTTCTTTTGCCTTTTGAACTTATTTAAGGCTTGCTGTAATTGTTTGAAATGTACTTTAAAAAATTAAAGTAACAGCCTATAAATGTCCCACTGCTGAGCACAGGCCTCCTCTCATTTCTGAGAGCGGCTATACTATTTACTCGTAACTTTTTTTATTGGATATAGTGATGAAACGAGAAAAACCTTCACCTGATGGTAAGTGTAACGTCTGCCCATAACAGTTGCTGACTCAGAAAATTTCTATGTGACACCACACTGTGTCCATCACCCTGAGACATAAGTTCTTAAGTCTCATATGCCCAGTGATTACGCTAGCTCAAACCGAAACAGTAATGTTTGCTCACTACTACTTCATGGCAGAATAACTGGCCCTGGAGTGGTGCCCACCTAGACGGATTCCTACCACCAGTATAAAGTAAACTAAAGTAAAACCTTTGGTACGTTTTTGACTCTTCTGAAATCATTTGACTATGGTAATTCTTATATGCTTTTACCACAGTTGACTTCGATGTCCCTATTTTTTTCATAATCTATCTAAGATTTTTGTTCCCTTGCTTTGTTTTTCATACTATTACCCACAAGTAATTATTTCACTGGGAATAGCAGTCGTCTGCTTGATTCTCTTTATTGTCTCAAAAGGCCTTTTAACAATTACCTCCTTATCTATGAATTTAATGTTCATTTGATTGAAGATTTTCAAAGAATACAAAAAGCAGCATTTCATAATATTTTTTTAGCATTTTAGCTTAAACGCTCTCAGTTTAGCCCTGTAGACAAAAGCTGCACAATCTCGAGTACCGACGTATAGTTGCCTGTCTATCTGAGCTTTATACATTCAATCACTCCTCCATGCCCATTTTGCCGGTCTACCTAGAACAGTATAACATATGCTTTATGATAAGAGTAAATAAGACTCTTCTACATTAACACGACTACTATGCTTAACCTTAATCCCACTTAAATCAGGTGAGATATTGGTCAAATGTTATTCAGAATCAACAAAGATATGGATTTTTAAGTTTGTGTTTAAACTAATTGCTTTGTTTATTATTATACGAGTACTATACCTTTCTCGTACGAAACAGCTGCAAATTTTCATCTGCTTAAAAGCTTGCAAAAGATTACTTGATTATTTCCCAAAGCAAAAAGTCGTATGCTTTTACAAAGGTACAACAATGTTATTTTTTTTGAACTATACGTTTTAAAATGCTCTCGAATTTATTAACCACACTTCTGGGAAAGTTTATGCCATTACATTATTACATAAACATTTCTTTATGTGTGTATAGTGCTATTACACTGGCATATTATAATTTATTATAACTCCTTATTTCATTAAACGTTAAAAAACCAGCCAGTGTCTTTTTCAAAATAATTTTATTGTACTAGCTCTAAATTTATACTTTAGTTAAAGAAGTGAAATACTTTGTTTTAATTTACATATTCAACATTTATTTATGCTTACGTGAACTGACAAAATTCGGATATTCATCACCGTATCTAATCCTCTGTAACAAACTGATGATTTTATCCAGATATCTTTTACAATATTAAATCATAATTATTCTTTATATGTCATTACATGCACGGACCCTGTTTTACCCAGTTTTACATACACCACACGTATAGCTGCTATCAATATCTATCATCTATCATCATGCGAACTGTTTCTACCATTAATTTTAAAAATGCTTAAAATGTGTTTTGTTACTTTAAAAGTTTGCCTGAACTCAAATAAAAGACAAAGGGCGATCATAAGAAATTTAATAGTTTCGTTGGTTTAAAAATAGGTCACACATAACTAATTCCTTAGTTTTTAAATTTATATTCTAAAGAGTATCTGCGACTTTACTGGTTTAAATTTATCATAAAAAAACTAAGTTAGTTATCTCTTATCTTCTTATTTAATAAAATCTATGTATGAAGAAGACAAAAATTGTCTTTAGTTAAGAGGTCTTTTCAAAAAAAGCGGCTTAAGAAATTTTACCATCCCATCCCATCCCGTGGGTGTCGTAAAAGTCGACAGAGGGAAGATAAAAATCAGGAGATGGGCAGCATCTTCCTGGAAAATCTTATAAATAAACTGCGATTGTCAACCCACCTGGAAAGCGTGGCAACTATGGTTAAATCCCTACAAAATGAGAGCTTCAAACTTTTGTGGCTATCTATGGGGGAAGCCTATGTTCAGCAGTGGACTATTGATAGGCTGAAATAATGATGATGATGATGAAATATATTAATACCTAGTAGTTAAAAATTATTTAGGTATTTAATCATAGAACACCTCCAATAGAAACCGCATTAACGACATTTGCAACCACGTTAGTGAATTTATCACTGATGTAAATTGCAATTTGCATTTAACGTTCAGTGAATTGTTCTTTGACCTATAATATGTTCATATCATGCAAAATAATTTAATAATTTCAAATTGTTTCAAAGTGTCATAGTTTGCGCTAATATATTAATTAATTTTAATTAATTTCTGGTGAAATATGACTATACCGACGGTTTTTTATAAATCATCAACATCATTTCAGCGTATCACTAGTCCACTGCTGAACATCATAGCTTGGAACAAAAGTTTTTAGCTCTCATTTTAAGAGAATTTTGCTATAGCTGCCACGCTTGGCAGGCTGGTTGGCAGTTTATTTATTCAGATGTTCTAGGAAGATGCTGAGTCAATGTTTTAGGCTAAATTGGTCCTTCATTTACATAATTGTGTAAATGAAGATGTACAACGCTTTAAATTTTTTATTTCCTAAAATTCGTTATTTCTATGGTCAATGATGGAGTTTAACCAAATGGCATTAATCGAAAGTATTAGTTTCCAATGTTTATTATAAGATTTTTGGCAGGATATTAAAAAAAAGTAAAGTTTCAGCCTATAAATGTCCTACTGCTGAGCACAGGCCTCCTCTCATTTCTGAGAGGGTTTTGGAGCTAGGAAGAATCCGCCACGCTGCTCCAATGCGGGTTGGCGGACTAACGGGATATTATGAGATAAAAATTGTGCACGCGTTCATTTCGTCAAATATTCGACGACTCGGTTGTCGCAGTGGGTCACGGGATCGATCCCCGCACGATAAAAATATTTGTATGGCCTACAAATAATTTCGGCTAAATACTCAATATTCGTGTTTGCGCAATTCTTGTAAAAAGCACCCACCGTACACGAGAAATTCTAGGGTTGGGTATCGATAATTATAATAATTACCGTCATAGTAGAGTATTTTTCAAATTGTCATATGATTTGTTAATTTATTTTAAATCTATTATTTTATTGTGTTATGTATTTTGACATTTGTGCATAAATACAAATTGATAGTTTTCGGGTCTGGTTGTCTTGTTCATGTGAAATATATGTCTTGTAAACGCATTATAAATTTTACTGAGGGGTATCGTTTAAAAAAAATGTATTAATAATCCATATAGTACAAAATGCCGTCATTAAAACACAAAAATGAATATGATGTATTCGATTTGTACAATTATTATTTTTTATTGTGCCAACATTGGTACATCACTAGGTCAATGACGTCATCAGTGACGTTCTTATGGCTATTTTAAGCTATCCAATCAGAGCCCGGCAGTGGCCTTCCGGCTCCACTGATGTGTTTACGGCAAATTTCGAACGAAGTTGCATGCGGCTTCTTTTGAGGGTGTTCTGTGTATTTAATACATAAATCGTGTTTGATTTATTTGAATTAATGAATTCGGTAATATTTTTATTGATCGGTAATTTCACATATAATCATGAATTTTTCAAGAAATTCTGTTGGTGCAGTGGCCCCTGGCTTCTGCGCCGCGGGTCGCGGGTTCGACTCCCGCACGGGTCAAATATTTGTATGGCCTACAGATAGTTCTTCCGGGTCTGGGTGGTTTGCGCATGTGGAATTTTTGTCCGTACCACACCTGTTGTGTAACATGCCCACGACATAGGAGAAATCCTACTGCGGGGCATCGTTTTTATCAAAAAAAAACATAACTCGAGAAATAATTTAATAAATAAACTCTAAACTCTTCATATGCAGCAATGTAAAAGGCAATAAACCTTTTAAAACTCAATTTTTTATCTCTAGAAAAAAATACTCCTCCAGTTTAATTTAAGTTATCTTTAGCTATTAAACTACACTGTTCAACAGCGCATGGTGGCGATGGGCTCACCACCTATCACACCAAGTGCATTATATTGTTTTGGTGAAACGTGGATTGTGGCAGTCATCTGTTTTTGCAGTGAGTGCCCAGTCTCTGACTACCCCTTATGGGATACAGTCGTGATCTTACTTATGTATGTATGTTTTAGCTATATTATTAATTTAACTATTTTAATATTAACCCATTAAAACCATTGCTATCGTAATAATATTAAAAAAAAGTATTAATACAAAAATTAGGTACATAGATCATCATCATCATCCACATCAACAAGTACATACAATTTATTAACAAATACCGCGGAGGTTCAGAGGCCAGGCTTCTCTTACATTTCATAATAGGTGAATGATCTGAGTTCCATCCCGGTGCTGGCCCCTGTAACAATTTTTCTGTTAATTTAAGTGCTGATTTACAACCTGCTCAGCGGAGCAGGAAAACATTGTAAGTTGTGCTGAATGTCTCAGGAATAAAAATATTTTCGAGGACATATTGGCATAACGTATTGACGTAACACCAAAGCACAAAAATAAGACAAAAATAAGACAAGCCTGTACTAAGCAGTAAGACAAAAGTTACTTTGATTTTTTTATTAACATACATACGTACATTAACGCCTTTTTCCATATAAGGGGTAGGCATAGGTCACTCACGTTGTAATCCAAATAAACGTCGACAATTAAAATAAAGCATAAATTAAATAAGTGTGTGCTTTCATAGTGATCTAATCGTTCACTATACAAACTTATAAAAAATAGCTTAATATTTTCTTTCAAACATGAAATGAAGTGTACAAAACTTACCGTGCCTAAGAGAATCTACCAGCCCATCTCATCCCGTGGGTGTCGTAAAAGTCGACAGAGGGAAAAATAAAAATCAAGAGATGGGAGATGGATTTTTGCCGCTGTATGTCGCCTCCTCCCTGTTCTTTTGAAACTGCCTTTTAATAGTTAACGTTGTTTAATAAATTACACGATTGAATATTTAATACTTGCTTTATTACCGATATTCCTACACCAACCCGCCCGCAAAGCGTGGTAACTATGGCAAAATCCCTCCAAAATGAGAGCTACAATATTTTGTACTATGCTATCTATGTTGGGATCTACGTTCAGCAGTGGACTTGTGATAGGCTGAAACGACTAAGAAACGACGACGAAACGACAATGAAATAAAGTAAAAATATTAGAGAATACAATATTATGAGTAATAAATTATTCCTTTCGACGTTACAAATTTGAAAAAGCTCTTAATTTATGGGTGCTTCCAATATAGAAATGTCTTGCCTTATAACTTTAAGCGAATTTAAAAAGTTATTATACAAGTTTCTGAAATAGCAAATGAAATTACTCTTATGAATTCCATTATCTTAAAAGCTATAGTTAAATATATTATATACACTACGAACTTTTTCATTTAATTTAGTTACAAAACGAGCAAAACATAAGACTTCTAATAAATTTTCAATTACTCTATTTATTATTTAGTGTTAATAACCTAAAGCATTAGTTTATACAGATAAGTAATTGGGAGTAGTATTCACTACTACATGGCGTCCAGTGGGTCGCTAAAGTTGACTATATAATGTTTTTAAGAAGAAGTGTATAATATAATCTTCTCAACTGTACCAGGTCTTAGTAAACATCTTGTTCTGCAATTAATGCATCAGTCAAACATGGTATGAGTCTGTACGCGAGTCATCGTCATAATCACGATTTCAGCCTATCGAACATAAGCCTCCCCCATAGATTTATATAAAAGTTTGCGGCTGACATTTTGGGGGATTTTGCCATAACTGCCATGCTTGGCTTAGGCGGATTGGCAATCGCAGTTTATAGTATATTTAGATGTTCCAGGAAGATGCTGCTGACCATCTTATGGTTTTAATTTTCCCTCTGTCGACTTTTACGACACCCACGGGATGAGATCGGGTGCCCACAGTGATCACAGTGATCACTCACTAGCAGCTGGAATTTGTGATCGTTTATCTCAAATTTTACTGATTTAATGATTTCTTATATTTACGCGAACACTACACATTTAAATGAAACTAATTTTACGGATTTTATCGCGTTTAATTTTTTACTATTTATAACCCGACGTTTCGTGTCTTGAAGTCTTGCAGTGGTATGCTTGGTTTTTGATATAATTTTATTTATTATTGGATCCCAAGCTGGTGGTAATACCCAACCATCTTCTCTATTGTAATTAGGATGTTTTTTGATTTCAAAAGCCTCGCGAATCATCCTTGGTAGGAATCGGTGTTCTTTTGCAAGGATCTGTGGTTTATCAAATCTGATGTAATGGTTGGGATGATCCAGAACATGGTCACAGACTGCAGACTTCCTAGAACGACGATGCTTCACGTCAGCTATGTGTTCTTTTACGCGGGTTTTTATCGATCTTTTTGTTTGTCCTATGTAAGAGAGACCACATTCACAATCTAGCTTGTATACTCCTGCATCTTGTAGAGGGATGTTACACTTGACAGATGGTAAAAACTGACTTATCTTCTTCGGCGGCTTGAAGAATGTTTTTATGGATACCCGCTTCAAGATATAGCCAATCTTGTCCGTGACTCCTTTGACATAAGGTAGAACAGCAGGTACACGCTCGACGCAGGTTTCACTCGGTCACTGCGACGTAGGCGCGGAACCCGAAGCTTGTTGTCGTGCAAAACTTGCTTAACATGTAAAATTAGTTTTACTTATTTTTTTTAAACTTATCCCCACTAGGATTCTCCTGTATCGTGGTAGCGATAGACATAATTTTTACATGCACAACACAACCAGAGCCGAAAACCAACAATTTGTATTTTTGTACAAATGTTGACCCCGGCTGGACCCGCGGTGTAGGTGCAGGTATTCTGACAACTACACCACGCGGTCTTCAAATTCTAGACACTAGTCTACATAGTCTAAACTACAAATAAATTTAATTTTTCCTAACCTTCGTGTAGAAAATTTATCTAACAATATTAAACAACAATACCACAATTTTAGTAATTTATTTCAAATTTAATATTTATTATTCTTCTTGCCTTTGTTTCATATATATATACTATTTCACATATACGAGTATAACTTTCAAAGTGTAATTGTTTCATTGAACCCCAATTTTGACAGCCTTTTACATCTTCATCACTGGTAGTGGATTTCTATGCAGAAAAAAGAAAAAAAAATGTCTCAGGAGGACGAGCGCAGAATCTTGGCACACGAAAATGATCTGGCTGACACAGCAGTTGTTATGGATAGACGTTGCACTTACCATCAGGTTACTCGTCTTTTCCGTGCCGTCACCTTATTATTTTAAAAAAATCACTTTAACAGTGGTGTATATCCTTAAATGTTTTCGTATGGATTTGACATGTTTTAGTATCATGGGAAATAATATATCGCACTGCTATTAAAAAAACCATAGAAACTTAAAAAGTGATGAAAAAGTGAAGTTTAAGGTTTCCAATTCAGTAAACATGTCTCTTGAAGACAGCTGTCCGTACAATAACTTACTCGCCACTTACGACACGTCGGTAGGCAAGAGGTAGATGCTATTCTACTCTGCCGGACACCTGTCGGCTTAATCGGCTTAATGAAATAAACCTAAACTAATCCTTTAAACTGACTAGATTTAAACATATAACTTTACACTATCAATTATTATTCACAATAATTTGTTAAAAAAGCCACCCAAAATCGTCTCTGGTTCAAACGTGCCCATTTGCAAATAGCTGCATTGCCACAATGTAAGGCCAGTGACATGTGTTGAAACAAAATCTTTCCGAAAGCGATCAGCGTGTGACCATCAGGGCGCTTTCCGTCAGTTCGAGATAGGCCTGGAGGTTTTAAAATACTAGGAATATTAGGCGAAATCCCTAGATCACTCATGAATTTAAAAAAGAAAAAGGAAAAACGTGAGTTTTTTTAAGAAAAGAACACTTAATTTACACGTTTTACAGGTTTCATTTTCTACGGTGAAATTCTTTCTGCCTGCATTTCTTGAAGAATTTAATTAAATTGAAACGTGTTCCGTACGAACCAAAGTATTCAGTATTCGTGTTCTTGCATAATTTTGTAAAAGTAATAACCTTTTAAAAAAGTGCATTTTGTGTCATAAAAATTAAACATAAAAACATTAATAGAACAAAATGCAATATACTATATATTAATGAGACCGTGGTAGAAATGGAGCGCACACCTTAAATATCATAGTACGCAAATGACCTTAGTTTTATCTCCAGTGATACCATCACTGAGGATCTAAGTGGATCCAGTAAAATTGTTATGCAAATTTAAGTGCTGATGTACAACGTGCTCAGCGGTGAAGGAAAACAGCGTGAAGAAACCTGCATATCTGAGTAACAAAAATATTTCGAGGACATGTGATCCACCAACCCGCATTGGAACAGCGTGGCGGACTCATCCCCGCTCCAAAACTCTCTTAGAAATTAGAGACTTGTGGATTTTTTTATAGGAATGAAGGTAATTGTTACCCCGAAGGCTTTTACATTTTCACCGGATTGAAAGGAAGCCGAGCGCTGAGGGCGCTTAGCCGAACCCTTTATTTATGAATGACCAGCGCAAGAGCCTCCGAGACCTCAGCATGGAACGTCATCCTGCGCGTGAGAGTAGCCGACATCGGCTCGGTTAGTTACTTCATTTGGGAGGGCATTTACAATATTATCTGAATTATCTATATTTCCACCAATTCGGGGTTGTATGTGGTGGCACTTACAAACGGTGGGTTGAGTTGCTTGATGACAGAATCTAAATATCGGCTGAGGCCAACATCAGGTATTGAGTTATAGGAAGAAGCTCAAAATCGATGTATAGGTTTATATTACCCAGAAACCACGGTGCTCCCGTGGCCGGTAAATATAACGCGGGGAGGAATGCGCAAATACGGGACTTGCGTATGTCATGATTGGCCGAATACAGGCTTTGTATAATGAAATTTTATTACTCAAAGACATTTTGCTATTTTTATTGGGCGGGGGTAATCGGTCGAGAACGAAAGCCGCTCGATTCCTTACGCGGGTAATGTGTGGACTGAAAGTGAGGCTTGAGTGAAGCTGGACACCTAAGTATTTGATTATCTTTTCCCATGGCAATGGACGATCAAATAACTTTATGGCAGGCAGGTGTGACTTTATACGCCGAGAAAAGTACATAGCTGCTGCTGCGGCATGGCGGCTTTTAGTGGGGTTGAGTTCGATCTCAGATTTCCAAAACCAGTTCCCTGGGGTTTGGGCTGCGGATTGGAGGCGTTTAGTGATAGTATGTGGATTAAGTCCAAACACGTAGAGACAATCGTCTGCGAAGAGGTCCAGTTCGACACCACAGGTGTGCGGATGTCGAAGTTGAAATGGTGTAAAGCGCGGGACCTAAGACTGGTCCTTGAGGTACGCCGGCGCAGATGGAATGTGCTTCGGAGCGCACCCTCTCGACGCGGAACGAAAGGTAGAAAATGTCGTATGATGCGTACGATTCGATCTGGCACACCCAGTTCATATAACTTGTATATGAGCCCGTTGTGACAGACCTTGTCGAACGCTTTCGCCACGCAGAAGAAGAGTACTCCAGGATGATGCACAAAAATTAAACGAAATTGAATGTGCTCCGTGATGCAGTGCACCTGCTGAGCACATGAGCGTAAAAGTAAATAACTTTATTCGTTGCTATTAATTTTTGTTCGTTATCGTAAGCAATTAACAATTATAAGTATTAAAATATATATTGGATTGAAAAAAAATAACCTAACTCAGCATTATGCTACAGAAGGATTGCCGAAACGCTGTTATTCTGTCGGCGCTACTAATATTAAACCTACAAGCAGCTGACAGACCGTTTAAATTTAAATGCATACATAAGATACCATAAAAACAAAAACAATACAACGAAAGTAGCTTTGTCTATTTCCCGAAAAGGGTCAGGGCGCAGGTGGCTGGACGGTACGATCGGACTACCTGAGCCTGGTCACTTTCATTCACTTTACTTTTTTACTTAATTAAAACCTAGACATTAAAATATTCTTATTATATAAGTTTTAAAAAAGTAAAAAATCACTTTAAGCTTACTGGCAACAAGAATTTGTAAAATTTACTTCATCAAAATGTAGTTTAGTGTTGTCAGCTTTTCGTACAGCTTTCTTTTTATACTCAATAAGCGGCTTAAGAGAATGTACCACCCCATCTCATTCCGTCGTGTCGTAAAAGTCGAAAAAGGGAATATGAAATTTTGGAGATGGGCAGCAGTATGTTCCTGGAACATATTAATTAATAAACTACCATTGCCAACACGTCTGCCAAGCGTGGCAATTTTTTTTTAATTGGATAAAGTGATGAAACGAGCAAAACGTTCACCTGATGGTAAGTGTAACGTCTGCTCATAACAGTTGCTGTTTCACCCAGAACATTTCTGTGTGACACCACACTGTGTCCATCACCCTGAGACATAAGTTCTTAAGTCTCATATGCCCAGTGATTACGCTAGCTCACAGTGCCCTTCATACCGAAACACAGTAATGTTTGCACACTACATGCTTCACGGCAGAATAACTGGCCCTGGGGTGGTACCTACCTAGACGGATTCCTGCATAGGAATCCTACCACCAGTAAAATCCCTAAAAACGAGAGCTACAAATTTTGCGGCAATCTATGAGGGAGGCCTATGTTCAGCAGTGAACTAGTGATAGGCTGAAATGATGATGATGATGAAAGTAATATTTTGAAGTTTTTTTTTTAATAGTTAAAGAAACAATGTTTTACATGATGTTAAGTGCAACGCCTGCCCATTACGGCTTTAGTATCATCCAGAGCAGGCCATTGCAAAGTTTTGAATGTCACGTCACTGCCCTCGTGATCCTGATACCTTAATTCTTAAGTTTCATAAGCCCTGTAATAACACTGTAAGTACCTGTAATAAAGCTTACGCTACCCTTCACATGGAATTATACGAGTAGTTATGTTTTCACACTACTGCTTGACAGCTGAATAACAGGCACAGCGGTGGTATCTACCTAGACTGATTCCTGCATAGGAGTTCAATCAAAAGAAATATTATTAGGTAATCAGTAGTAGTACTTTTATTATGGAAAATTGAAACAAAACGAATTTGAAATTTATTTTTGAATAGGCGTCTGTTCAGTATAAAAAATTAAGTCAGTACTAACGACTTCATTAAAAAGCGCAAAAAAATATTTTTTTTTATTGTAGCAGAACGTTCACCTGGTGGTAAGTGCAACATCCGCCCACAACAAATGTTTTGTCACCCAGAATATTTCTGTGTGACTCCACACTGCGCCGGTCACCCTGAGACATCAGTTCTTAAGTCCCAAATGCCCAGTGATTACGCTAGCTCACAGTGCCCTTCAAACCGAAACACAGTAATGCTTGCACACTACTGCTTCACGGCAGAATAACTGGCCCTGAGCTGGTACCTACCTAGACGGATTCCTGCATAGGAATCCTACCACCAGTTTAAACAACAATACATCGAACATTTTGAAGGGCTTACGAAATATTGCAGAAATGATCTTAGTTATCTTATTTTCTTCCTACTCGCTTTTATTGTATTTTTGGTAATAACAGTATTATTTTATGAAACACATTTGTGTATAAACTTTGAATATATTTTTTTAGCAATTCGAATTTCGCAAATTTCTTACAAGCTCCAGCTCTTAACTTTTCTATTGTTCATAAAGATTGAAAAAGTTGAATTATAAGAAGAATGTTTATTGTTTCTTAATTTCTTGGAGCCAAAAACAATGAATAAGTAATGGAACAGTCGAAACGAAAAGGTAGAAAAAATAACTTGCTCCCGACTCACCCGGAATAAGGTACGAGTATATTTTAATTTAACAAGAACATAAAATAGTGATTGATACTTTTAGTAATTATTCTAATTGCTTTCACATGATTTGTAGTATACAGTATAAATAAAAATGTCTAATTTGTAAGTCTGTTTCTTTTAGGTACTACACATCTAAATGAAACCCGATTAAATCCTTAAAATTTGTTTTATTTAAAAGTATTAAGAGAGATCATTGTCTCCATAAATGTCGTAAGAGTCAACAAAGAGTAGAAACACACTAGAGATTACAAATATTGCCATCATCTACACCAAATACTTTATCTGCGTGCATAGTTCCAACAGTAGACCATGTAAAGAAAAAAATATAATACTGTTACAAATCTGACTGAAATATTTTGTTTCTCGTTGCGTTCCCACGAGCAGTATAGTGACAGCATTGCTTAGTATTGTTTTGTCCTCCACGAATTAGAGTACCACTCCTGAGAATATTGTATTTTTGTTCCTCAGATATGCAGGTTTCCTCAAGAAGTTAATATTATATAAAAAATTTAGAGGCATCGGGGATCGAATCAGGTCACTCGCTTACTGTGAAATTTAAGTCGATCACTCGGTACTTCAGTTACTACGGCTCTTCTTATCACACTGTAAATAAAAAAGTAGACAAAGAAAGTATCTTAATTCAAATATTTTCATTCTTCTTCGTAACTTCAAAATAAAGCATGTTAACGTCTTTAATAATTGCATACAAGTCTAAGGATTTAAGATCTAAATAATTTAAAAAAAATATATTAACAAAGATTAATAATAATTTTATATTATCTCTTATCTCTTTCTTCTGTATACTTCTATCGTCTTCATCTTCTATTATCTATTATATAAATAAAAATCAATTGCCGCATATATGAAAGATTATCACTTGAGAATGGCTCGTAAAATTATGATTCGTAAAATTTTTCGAAAATCCAACAGAAACGTCAGAAATTTGGAAGGTATTCTTTATTTAAATCTCAAATAAAATAAAAGAGATAGATGTTATAAAATAAACTTAATATACTCTGCTAAGCGCACTTCTCATTTTCTTCATTAGTAAATTGCACCCATGTGAAGCAGGGGCAGATCGCTAGTTAACAATAAACGTTTCATCACGACGGGGCACTACCTATCTTTCTACCTTTCGTTTTTTGTATTGTATATACTCTTTCTCGTTGGAGTTGTCTTCCATCGGTTACAATAATATAAAAATTTACGAGTGCCTACGTGATTCCATTAATACATGGGCTTTATATTTTATCGCAAACGTCGAATTCTGACATTAAATGAAATATGATGTCATGAGTACACTATATATGTGTAGACAAAGAACTATACTAACTCCTACATTTCGTCGGATAGTCAAAAATACGTGCCTTACATTTATAGTGAAAATTGTGGCCATACGAAGTAACTGTAAAACTAAAAACAAAAGAAATAAGTGTTTTGAGCTGAAAGTTGCTCGTTGTATACGAGTACATATAACAAATAAATTCTCAGTTCCATATATTAATATTACTGGTTCTGCCCAAATGTTTGCCATCCAATAGCTAGTAAAAACTTAAAAGTTTTAGTTTATAATGACATCGTGATACATAAATTCTAGCCAACTGGCCCGTAAAAGCAACAAGTTTTAGTTTATATCTTGTACTCGAGTTGGCTGTTTTACTCGCTTGTTTTTCTCTATTGTATATTCCAAGTTTAAACGTGTCGTATACTTGCGTAATACTGACATTTTATGGATTCCCATAAAAACACTTATAATGCTACATCGTATTTACTTTTTTGAAATATCCTCCCGGAAAATAAGTAGGCAGGGTTATAGCGGAAAACAAGGAGTTAATAAATGGTATCATCACACTTCGTTGGCGAGCAACTGGTGGTAGGATTTCTATGCAGGAGTCCCAGGACCAGTTATTCTGTCGTGAAACAGTAGTGTGCAAACATTACTGTATTTCGGTTTGAAGGGCACTGAGAGCTAGTGTAATCACTGGGCACATGAGACTTAGAAACTGAAGTCTCTGGGTGACGGGCGCAGTGTGGTGTAATAAAGGAATGTTCTGGATGACACAGCATTTGTTATGCGCAGAAGTTGCACTTACCATCAGATAAACGTTTTGCTCGTTTCGTCACTACACAAACACAAAAAAAAGAAATGTTTGAAGAAAGCCCTTTAAGCTCTATTTGTCTTTTATAAATTATATGAAATTAAAATTCTTTGTTGTTCAACATAGAGAATACATTTCGTTTGTCGCAAGTCGTTTTTTTACAATCCAGTACACCGTTTTATGTATTTTTTTTATTGTAGACCAAACATTGTAATTAAATTTTAAAAGCATAATCTCATCATGTTGTGACAAAATTTTAGACAAGACAGATTCAATAATATTTATATTTCTGTGTATTACAAACTGTGGCAGAGCTCCACCTGTTCACAAGTATAACGTATATGTGTAAAAGTAACAACAGCCTATTAATGTTAGCACATGCCTCCTCTCATGTCTGAGAGGGTTTTGGGGCGAGGAAATAGTCTGCCACGGTTCTCCAATACGGGTTGGCGGACTTCACATGTCCTCGAAATATTTCTATTCCTCGGATATTCAAGTTTCCTCACGATGTTTTCCTTCACCGCTATGCAACACCACTTCAACGCTATGTGTGTACTTTACCCATTTAGATATTTAATATTATGAATCCATAATTTTATTTTCAGTTTGTGGTTGAATTTCACAAAGAGTCTTATAATAATAGACTATTTTTTTTATTCTTTTTATTGCATAAAGTGATGATACGAGCAAAACGTTCACCTGATGGTAAGTGCAACGTAACAAATGCCAGTGCCACCCAAAAAAATTCTGTGTGACACTACACTGTGCCTATCACCCTGAGACATAGGTTCTTAAGTCTCATATGCCCAGTGATTACGCTAGCTCACAGTGCCCTTCAAACCGAAACGCAGTAATGTTTGCACACTACTGCTTCACGGTAGAATAACTGGCCCTGGGGTGGTACCTACCTAGACGGAGTCCTGCATCGGAATCCTACCACCAACCTAAACCATTTTGACATGAATATCGAAAGAAATAATCTCATTTTAGCTGTCCCTTGTTTACTTTCTCCATTATTTACGTTAAAGTAGCTTATTCTAAATATTGTATTGGTTTTGATACGAATAATAATATTTATTCTGTTCAGTAATAAAGTAGGTACACATTATTACAATGTAACTTCGCGCGCCAAATTAATGTTCGACGATAGTACACCAATCAGTGCTCCATAATCTTCTTCTTTTTTTGATAGCGATTCCGGGCTCTGGCTGCGAACACAGGACTCTCGGTGCAGAAGTCCGGTACTCTGACTACTAGGCCCCCGTGGTAATTTTTTTTCACTTAATGCATTATTTCGTTTTAATTTGTATACTTCTAAATTATCATTTTAATAGAGAAAATCTACTTAAGATAGGTCACAGAAATGATTATTAACTATTCCTGACCCTATTGTAGTAGGGGAAATGATACAAGATTAAAAAGCTGCAAAGGGTTCAAGATTACAATACATTTACCACTAGAGCCTATGTTTATTTAATTTAACAAAGTTTAGTTTCATTGAATATGCTTCTAAAAGACGAAACGTGTACTCTCGCGTATTTTTATTACATATTCATTGGACGAAATTGGTGTGCAACTTTAAAATATTTTTTATTATAATATAAATATATTCATTTATTAAGGTCAGCATTATAAGGTATCCGGCAGAGTAGAATTTCACCTCTTTCCTACCGAGGTGTCGTAAGAGGCGACCAAGGTATTGTACGGACAGCCCTTATTGCTGCAGAATAACACCATAATATGCAGTGCTGTCGTTATACTGCTCGTGGGATAGCAATGGAGAGTAAGTTTTTTTGACTCGTACGAAAATGACATGGTTCGCCACCAGTCACGTCTCATTTCCCGCGAGGGCAAAAAGTGGTCTAGGAGTGGCCTCTGCCTATCCTTAATTTATGGACAATAAATACAAAGTTTATCGCAGAGACCGCATTTCTACGGCAAACACAAATAAAGATGGTGGCGGCGTAATGGTTGCAATATCTAAGAATCTCAATTCTTGTCGAGTTCAGCAGTGGGAGAGTGATTCAGAATATGCGTTATAATCCAGACGAAGGTTGGACGAAGCTTAAAAACAATAGCTTTGTGTGTAGTTTATATACCTCCTCCCGTTAAAGAGGAGACTTTGGCGAACTATCTAAATAATATTAATTATAGTGTGTGGCAATGTGATGACATATTTCTAATCGGAGATTTTAATTTAGGTTTCATAAGCTGGTCTGTAAAGAAAGGGACCACAAGTATGGTTCCATTAAATAACAATAATAAGTTGGGTTATACTTTAATAGATTTCATGTCGGCTAATTGTTTATCACAATTTAATTGGATAACTAATGAAGATAACAGAATATTAGACTTAGTACTATCAAATACATCAGACATAACCGTATCTAAACCTCTCAGTCTATTGAGCAAAGTCGACCCTAAACATCTCAGCTTGTTGATATCTCTGTCATATAGTTATATTCAATATCTTACCCCTAAACCTAGAATTATTCATAACTATATCAAAGCTAATTATGATTCTATTGTCTCCGATATCAAGAGTATTGACTGGCATAAAACCCTTTGCCAAAATTATGATGTCAATGGAATGATTCGAGATCGGTATTTTACGATAATTTAAGTGATGTTATTGATAGATATGTTCTCAAGTGTACACTAAAAAGATTTAGATATCCTGTATGGTTTTCTAAGCCACTTATTAAACTTCTGTTGGAAAAGGAAACATTGAGATGAGGTACAAAATTTATAAAAATCCACGCGATAAACTAGAATACAGCATTTTGAGAGACCGCTGTCATAAACTGTATGATGCATGTTATAGTAAATACAAAAATCTCATTGAAAATAACATATGAAGAAATCCTAAAACCTTTTGGCGCTTTATGAACCATAAACAATGTAATAGCTCAACCCTTCCATCTAAAATGCACTTAAATAATTTAGCTGTTGATACTGGACCTGGAATCGCGGAATTTTTTATGAATCATTTTTCATGAGTTTTTAGTCATAAAAAATTCGTTACCAATATGGATATTACTAGGACTGTTTCGAACCAAACTTACAATACTTAACCGTTCTCTAGAAGGGGGACTCTTTTCTGATGAATGGGAAAAAACTAGAATTGTCCCTGTACGGGTTGCTTCCCACAATCTTTAGTTGATGTTAAATGATACGAATTGATTCTTGATAATGTTATTATAATATAAATAATTTTTAAATTGCTAATGATTTGATGGAGGATGAGAACACGCGGTATGTTTGCTGTCCGAACGTGAACTGATGTATACAATGTTAAAATTATGTTATTAATACAATGGAACATTGGTATAATGCTAACGGAATGGAAATGTATAGTGCTTGCACTGTACAGTCCCCGTATACAAGAAAGGAGATTTTTTTTAAATTTATTTGGCAACATACAGCCATTATAAAGTTTTAATTACAGGGCATTATATTTAACCTAATTATTATCGACCTATAGTGCTGAATATGACAAGTTTTGTATTACAGAACATAGACGTGAACTATGAGCTTATTTAATGACTTAATAAGATGAACTTACAGAAATAAGGACACAAACGGAATTTAAGGATAAAAAATATGTTTAAAGGCAATAAAAGGAGTATGAATTGTTAAATATATCCACTTCCGATGTTAGGCTGTCTATGTTACTGAAATTCCTATTGTAATTATGTAAGCTGGAAGCTTGATGAGAAATCGATTTCGTGTATAGGTTTTGTTCGCTGAAGTTTGTATAAAGATTTGTAGGTATATATTATTTAAATGTTTTACACGAGAGGGATGTGTGATTTGCTTTTTGTTATGAAGTTAATTTTACTCAAAATTTTTGGACTATTAATATGGCCATTGAGGATTTTATAAAGATAACACAGGTCAAAGTGTGCACGACGAGTTTGTAGAGATGGTAAACTGTATATCTTCAGAGATTCCTCATATGTTTTTAAAAAATAATGGTTTCTATAATTTAAAATATTAACAAATTTACGCAGAATTTTATCAATTCTATCCACATGTAAACGGTAATACGGTCTCCATATTATACATCCAAAGTCCAGTATTGACCTCACAAAGACAAAGTACAATATTTTTAGAGTAAGTGTTTTTAAAAGGTTTACTAACCCTGCTAATAAAGCCAAGCAATTTTGAGTGACCTTGCAACAATATTATCTATATGTAGATTAAATAAAAGTTTCTCATCCATTATGATACCAAGGTCGCGAATTTTTTTCACCCTAGTTAGAGGTTGATTGCATATTGTGTACTGGTAGTGTATTGGTTTAGTTTTGCGAGTGTAACTGATAATAAAACACTTATCACTATTAAGGTAAAATTGGTTGTCTTCACAGTATTTAGCTAAATTACATATATCCGATCTCATGGCATTCATCTAAGGATCTTATAATTAGGAATATCTTTGTATCGTCTACATATAATAATTGTTTTGTATTTGGAAGAGCTTAACAATACGGGTCCAAGGTGCGAGCCTTGAGGAACACCTGAGGGTAATTTGAGGAAATCAGATATGAAACCCTTAACACAAACGGCGTGACTTCTATTTTTTATATAAGAGTCTATCCAGCGCAAAAGACTGTCATGTATAAAGCTTGTGTTGGAGTAGATGATGATTAATTTTATCGAAGGCTTTGGAGAAATCGGTGTACACAACATCAATTTGGAGGTTCTAATCCATAGCCTCCAAAAAAAATTCAATCTGATATAAAAAACTATCGACCTATTTCGATATTGTCATGTTTTTCA
This sequence comes from Luehdorfia chinensis, assembly GCA_019845155.1. NCBI lineage: Eukaryota > Metazoa > Arthropoda > Insecta > Lepidoptera > Papilionidae > Luehdorfia > Luehdorfia chinensis. The sequence continues at coordinate 535,627 of JAHVAK010000292.1, forward strand.
AAACTTTTTGAATCTCTTGTCTGTCCTATTATATCGCGTTATTTTGATTAATATATCACCGCGTCAGCATGGCTTTAAATCGGGTCGTTCTGTTAATACTAACCTAATGTCATTTGTTTCGGATTTATCAACTGATTTGGATACTGGACTTCAAGTTGATGCTGTCTATACCGATTTTTCAAGTGCGTTCGACAAAGTCGACCATTATATATTATTGATAAAAATCGCGGCACAAGGTATAATTGGTCCACTGTTAGAATGGTTTAAATCTTATCTGAGAAATAGACCTCAAGTTGTGGCAGCCAAGGGATATGAGTCGGCTTGTTACTTTTCTGCTTCTGGAATGCCATTAACGATATCACAGAAGAAATACACAACTGTAAATTCTCGCTGTTTGCAGATGATTTAAAATTTTACAGAACGTTTACTAGCTCAAATGAAATTCAGTTGGTTCAGAGCGATTTCAGCGCAATTCTATTCAGAATTGGAAGGTGGTGTACTTCGAATCATATGATAATAAATTAAAAAAAATGCTGCTACATTAAGTACACTAGAAAAAAAAGACCATGACCGTCCAAACATAAATTTACTGGTGAAGAATTAGTAGAAGTAAATAGTGTGCGCGATTTGGGAGTGATGATTGATAGCAAGCTTAATTTTATTTCACATATTGATACTACAATAACTAAGGCTGTGAAAATGTTAGGATTTATAAAACGGAACACAAGGGGATTTAAGTTAGCTAAAACCAAAATTATATTGTATAATGCATTAGTGCGGATTCATTTAGAGTATGCGAGCATTATTTGGAGCCCCCACTACAGTGTACACTCCCAACGAATTGAAAGTTCGCAAAGTATCTCTTGCTTTTAGTACCCCTGGTTTCTCGCACAGAAATACTTACAACCAAAGACTAGCTCATTTTAAAATGATTTCCTTATATGATAGGCGCATTGTGAACAATGTCTTGTTTTTGTATAAAATTGTTAATGGACTGACTGATTGCAGCTACTTGCTGTCACGCGCTATTCTACATCACGGTGCAAAACTAACCTCGGCTTTAAGTTGCCTATAGTAAGAATATGCAGGGAATATAACACAATACAAAGCAAAATCCGCGACATTGACATCTTTCAAAATTCTTATAATGAATTTAAACGTATGATCTCGAAATCATTCGTGGCGTCCGCTTAGGTTTTATGTATTTGTTTTTTGACGGTTTTATGGATTTTTTTTTGTTTTTTTTTGTATAACTTCTTATCAGGTTTTCGTTTACGCTTTTACTTTACGTTTTTTATTTTATTATTATAAGGTAACAACTACTTGTAGTAGCGATTTGTTCGTCTGTGATTGGTATGTACATCAGACTTTATTATGTAACTTTATTTAAAGGATAGACAATGTGTGTACTGTTGACGTTCCAAATTATATAAATAAATTAATTAATTAAAAATTGTAGTAGTCTCATTTAATAGTAGAAACTAATAATTTTGAAATTTCCAGAAGCTTTTGTCCTCGCTCTACGAATACTTTTCTAAGATAAGGCTCTTATTATAGTGTAGCTAATATTGTTTACCTTTATCTGACTGCGGAGTTTCTCTTTATTTATCAGCCCTTTATGTACAGCAACTAGCTTAAAAATTATCTACAAGTGGACGGATATTTTGACCTTTCAATAAAATTTATAATCAGACACGCAGGTTTCGCAGTTGATAGCTCCCGACAATATTCGGAAGTTGTCGACGTGGTCAAAATCGGCCGGAAGGACATCATATAATTAAATATATGTAAAACTTATTCATAAAAATTTATATGTTTTAAATAAATATTTACTTAATAGCACTAAAACGCTCTAAAATTATTCGATAACGACTTATTTAGTTACAGAAAGCTAAACTTTATAAGCCTCTAATCAAGAAAAACCCCGCCGGCGTTAGTCGATAGCTGATTTGTGACTGAAGTCATTCACATAGCTATGTACTCTTATATGCATATTCACAGGTGTGTCATATATGTAGATATTAAATTTCATCAGAACGACAACATAATCAAGCGAAAGTAACACAGAGAGGAATTTAGAATAGAATAGAATGGATTTATTTGACAAAACATATACAACAATAACAATGAGAAAACAAATGAGCACACAAGAAAAAAACAAACAAATTTAAAAAAGTGAAATTCCCAATAAATAAATACTACGCATACGCAGCAAAATAAAATAGAAATAAATAAAAAACAATAAAAAAAATACATTTTAACCCCCTCTGAGAAAAAATAACCAAAATCATAGTTTTGGAAGTGTTAAAAAACTAATGAGCATTATGGTATTACTATACACATCAACTTCCTTCGAATAGCGGGGTCACTTGTGTGGGGGGTGTGTTGAATAATGAACCTTGTGATGCCAAAATGGTCCCACTCAGCAAAAAAATGACGAATTTGCTCTAGCACTGATTTTCAGTGAAACCAGATAATACGTTTCATAATACGTTTCATAATTGAGTCTTATAAGCTTTATAATTAATACGTTTCATAAGTCTACTGTAATGTATTTTTATGAACAAGACCGTTAATGAATATGGACTACCATAATCTCGTAGCCCTGATTAAGGCCTGAGGGTTAACTTCATTACGAAACGGTCCTGCTTTTTATTTTATCGCCTTGAGAGTATTTTATAACACCTAGTAGTAGTAATTGCCTTGAAACTCTTAAACACCTTAAAATATTTGATTTTTTGTTCGTGCGCTAAAATCTTCAATGTGGACAGTAACCATAAATGTGAGATAAATCAATTTTAAATTCACAATTTTAAATAGTTCAGAAAGAATAAAAGTTTTAACTAAGATCCTTGATTCTACAGCTCTAATTTCCCCTTAGTAATGAAAAATGCTCGCGGCGTTTTCAGTCTACGACGGCGAAAACTGCACGATCAAGTATCTAAACGTTGGAAAAATCGTATTGCTTAAAAAAAGTTTTTGCCTAGTTCAAGACTCTAGGCGTAGATTTTTAAATAAATGCTATTGAGTTATCGACGATAATATTGAATAAATATTGAATATTTTTATTTAATTTTTAAGCTAATATTTGTAAACGGAAATGAAACCATAAAATTTATTATTCATGTAACCTTTACAAATTAAATAAGTAACCCAAGATCTCTTGCCACACTGTTACAAAAAATATGTGTATAAATTTTAACAACTCAAAAAGCCTGCCTGCATAGGCAGGATTCCTATGGAGGAATCCGTCTAGGTAGGTACCAGTTATTCTGCCGTGAGGCAGTAGTGTGCAACCATTATGTGATTCGGTGTGAAGGGCACTGAGAGCTAGCGTAATCACTGGGAATATGAGACTTAAGAGCTGATATCTCAGGGTGACGGGCGCAGTGTGGTGTAACACGGAAGTATTGTGGGAGACAGCAAAAAATAAATATTGGAATCTCACTTGATAAAAACAGCCGTGAGATTAAATATGAGGAGGTCATTTATCAATTACATGCACCACGGAGTACTTTTGCCATCAGCTCATAAACAATAACTGCATATATGTATAGCTTGGATGGGGCCGCTATTGTCATTACCACTAGCCAAAAAGTTTGTTTTTAAATGTTAATTGCAGAACAATTTTAGAGGTGCCGGCACCGGGAATCGAACTGAGGTCACTCGTTTATTATAAAATCTTAACCGAGCGCCCAGCCCTGATTTACGTTTATGAAAAGAGTAAAAGGCGTCAGTTTAAGGGTAAAAGTTTAAGTAAAAGTAAAAGTTTAAGTTTGGGCTGCTGCCGAGCCCAAGGCTGTTGCAGCCTATAAGATGCCTTTGTTAAGGCAAACGAAGACCACGCCCCAAAAATAACGAGCAACAGCCATCACCAACAATCGGCAAAATGCTGATCTGCCAGGCCTCAATGGACGGGGGATGGGGGCAGAGGGGTCTCTCGTGGCAATCATGATGATTACGAACTCACGTTCGCTAAGACGATGGCATGATGATCGGCGGAAATATATCGCTGAACTTCGTTATAATTTAATAAACATTTTTTTAATTACCGTTGACGTTATTTAGTCTTCTATGAATTGTGCACAAAATTAATTTGCTCCAGTTATTTCATATTTTCATAATTAATTTCGAAGAAAAAACCATAGCATATCTTGTAACAAATTGAAATGAAATAGTGGTAACTGAATCTTGTGTAATTTTTAAGACAGCGATTTCGTTGTATTTTTGAAAGATAATCATATTTTTCCATTAAAAGCCAAATACGCCTAATTGTAATTCGATATTATTTATTAACAGAACAAATAAAAAGAGTAATATTATTACTAAATATATTAAGCAAAGAATGTGTTGCTTCATCTTTGCCCCATAACTCGATATTGGCTTTTCTGAAAAAGTGGAAAACGCTATCTGCGTTCCACATGCGTGCCAACACCAGCTACATTTATTTATTTATCCTTTATTGCTGACACCTTAAGCTAAGGGCTACAATGGGCGGACTTAACGCCTAGTGGCATTCTCTACCAGTCAACCCTCGTTGTGGTGAAAAGTAGAAGGTAGGTGCTAACCAAGAATAAAATAAAAAAAGAAATAAGAGGAAAATAAATTTATGATTTTATAAGATATATAATAAATAAATTATACATATATAAACACATATACACACATACATCTGTTATCCTACCAGTGAATGTAAGCGTAACATGCAATGCTATATGCATACTATATCAGGTACGTTCCTACGCAGAGCCACCCATCATCAATTCAATTTACTTCGTAATCATAAACTTTTTAATAGTATATTATTATATAAAGACATATCCCAAGTAGGCAGTTGAATTCACGACGAACAGATTCCTTTCTACAGTGACTTGCGCCCTGTCGCCAGTTCGATTATTTTCGTATTTTCATATCTAAGTTAGGTTATTTCACCATATATTTCGAGACATATTTCTTCCATTTACTTTATTCGACTTTTATCTACGTTTTGTAGTATAGAATTGTATCGCATCGTATCGTTATAGTATCGTTATAGTCGTTGTTATAATATTGATCAAAAGGGATCAGATGCTCAAAGTAACGGAACATTCACGATACGTTCATGCTTAAAAACTCATAATTCGTGTGTTGTTTGAATTTTGGCATCGACGTGAACTCGACTGGAATCGACTCTGTAATTACATAATCGTCATACGTTGATTGGTTGGTTTCACATTTATCAAGCATTGCTTATATATTTACTTAAGACGCATATATTTACTGATAGCATGATTTCTGTGCAGAAATCCATCTAGGTACCACGCGGGGCCAGTTATTCTACCGTGAAGCAGTAACGTGAAAACATTACTGTGTTTCGGTCGGAAGGACAGTGAAAGCTTGTGTAATTTCTAGGCATAAGACACTTAAGAACTGATATCTCAGTGCGACAGGCTCAGTGTGGTACCACACAGAAATGTTCTGCGTGAACAGTATTTGTTACGGGCAGTCGTTTCACTTACCATCAGGTATTTTACTTGTCTCGTCACTTACTGCAATAAAAAACATACCTTTGGCAAACTGTATAAGATCCGTGGTAGTAAATTTAATAGTAAGCGAGTGCCATGGGTTCCATTCCGTAGCCGACACTTGTAACACTATTAATTGTAATTCCATATGCTGATTTACTCTATCTTACCAACACGACGTGTTTGCCACCCACCACGTCTCTTTTCGCGTGGTGGCGTAAAGTGAAATACTTGAGTGGCCTCTGTCTACCCCTTATATGGAAAAAGGGCGTGACTGTATGTATGTATTTACTACATGCTCGGGCGTAAAGGAAACTGTTTTTGGATAATATGACGAAACAAGAAAAACGTTCACCTGATGGTGAGTTCAACGTCTGCCCATAACAAATGTTGAGTCATCCAGAACATTTATGTAGGATACCACACTGCACCCGTCACCCTGAGACATCAGTTCTTAAATCTCATACACCCAGTGATTACGCTAGTTCAATGTGTCCTTCAAACCGAAACACGGTAATGTTTTCACACTACTGCTTCACGGCAGAATAACTGACCCTACCAAGACTGATCCTTGCATAGGAATCCCACCAACAGTAACTTCATGGGGAAACTAACAAATCTCGATAGCGTGTGAAGTCCGGCAGTTCGTACTGGATCATCATCCGTCTCCTAGGCTCTTAACACTCCTTTCAAAAGTGGGAGGACCGTCATCCTGTGCACGAGTATAATTGACTCGAGGTGCCCCAGGGTACCCGCCGCGGCTCGGTCAATTGATCCATTCGGGACGGCAATTACACCATTATCTCTAAAATGAGAGAAATGGCGCAAAAAACTCCAGCGACGCTTCTATGAGATTTTATGATATTCAGAAACTCAAAGTTGAAAAAGTTTCTACTTCCAATCGTCTAAAGATGGTGAAATTTATATGTATATGATGATGATGAACCAATAATTCGGATGTGCTTTTTTACGGTATACGGAATTACTAACCATCTAGTGTGTTATAATATTATATGAATTATCATGTCGTTAAATTGAGAAAATAAGTAATAATAAATAAGTGTTCTTGTGCAGTCAAAAGTTTTTTAAAGTAACATCGTTAAAGAGTTTGCAATTTATTTTAACTCTTATATTATACAAAGTATAATGAAGCTATAAAACGAAATATCTATAAAATACAACAGGATAATGTATGAATGTTACGTAACGTTTAAAGAGGCACAACTACAGCCGGATAAACAGATGTTCAGTCGAACTTGATTCCTCATTTACCTTTGACTATTGAACTGGACTAATGACCATCCGAATACCCGACGCTAATGTTCGATTTAGGTCGTGGGTATTCCTATGTTTGTATACGTACTAGCCTATAAAGCTAATAGAAGGTGGACCATATTTATGTATATAGTATTTTTTGATTATATTGGAAGAAAACATTATAAGTAGCAATGAAAAGTTTATTATTTTAATAATTACTTTAATAATAATGAGACGTGGTAGCTCCGGGGCCGAACGCTCGCTTTAGATTCAATGGTACACCAGTGACCTAAGTTTGATTCCGGTGCCGGCCCCTCTAAAATTGTTCTGCGATTTGAAACACTGATTTATCACGTCCTCAGCAGTGAAGGAAAACATCGAGAGAAAACCTCTCTAATATATCGCGTCTAAATAATAAAAATATTTTGAGGACATTCACATATCCGCCAACCCGCATTAGAGAAGCGTGAACTCTCTCAGCAATTCGAGGAGGCCTTTGCTCAGTAGTGGGACATTAATAGTCTGTTACTTTATTTTATAATGACTACGGGCGATAAGTATAATCTGCCTGCGGTAGATATTTTGATAACATATTTTTATTTATATTTTAAAATATCGTATGCATAATTTAAATTATTATTATTTATTACTAAAATTTTAGTATGTTTTAATTTCATGCCAAGAAAGACTTTAGAATCGATTTTCTGACTGAAGTTAGAGAAATTTTAAATGTTTATTTTGTGCCATGCTAAACAACTAACAGTTTCATTAATAAAAAAAACAGTATTTTTCATTTAAATCAGTCATAAAATTTCGTCCACTTACACATGACGTTTTCTTAAAGTATACCGAAATCTTGATTTCGAGAAGATAAAATATAATTAGTAGACTATACCCGATTTAAAGGTTTTGTTTATTTATTTGAAGTACAACTACATCATTACATCTTACATTTAGAAATAAAATGTACAACAGTATTACAACAGTTTAAAAAACATTGTTGTCTTTTAAGCCTATGTTCTATTTGATAAAATTTAATAAATTTCTTCCTCCTCCCTCCTAAAATTTCTTCTTCCCAAACTCATAAGGTTTTACTGTTAACAACACGGATAGATTTACATGTGATATTATTTATATACAAATTTTAAAACGTCATAATATGAAATTTAATATTATAAGCTAAAAAAGGGATTATTACTACATAATAAATAATTCATATCTGTACATTTTTGTTCTTCAAGTACCTATTGCTCAAATTTTATAATAAGAATTTAGAAGAGTTTTCATTCCAATTTCTCTTCAGGGAGCTTAGTCAGGTCACTAAGCTCTCTGAAGGTATTTTATTATACATCTGCTTAACAAAGAATTTTCGTTTTGCGCTAGCTGAAAGCTTGGTATTCGGATGTATTAGTATTTTTTTATACCATTGTAGCGGTGTTGGTGCTTAAGCATCTTATATTTATTTTATCAGACAGTATGTTAATTTCTTTATAGGTTTTTTATTTTATTTACGGAAGAAAGTGACGAGATGGACAAATCGTTCTTCTGATAGTAAGTGTAACGATTGCCTATAACAAATGAGGTATCACCCAGAACATTTCTGTCTGGCATCACACTGCGCTCGTCACTGTGAGACATCACTTCTTGAGCCGATAGTAGTGTAATTATACACAATAATTACACTACTATCGGTGCCCTTTAGACTGAAAAAGTGTAATGTTAGCACATTACTACATCAGAATAAGTGGCACTGTGTTGGTACCTACCAGACGGATTCCTGCATAAGAATCCAACACTAGTAGATGTTATAATAAACGGCGCAATTAAAATTGTACATATAAATAGTACAATCTTATTATATAATTTAGAGTTCGTTCCACTCAATACATAGAAAGTGACACCAGTATAATAACAACGATATTTACGTGAATATTTAGTGGTAAAAATAGGGCCAATGGCCCGGAGAGCGATAGCAAATATTCAACATTTCTCTCAAATGATTACAGGATCTACTGATATAGAATGTTTCCTTTTTTCTGACAGGTTGCGTCAGTATCAGTGTTTTAATTATTTCTCGAACAATACAACCCGTAATGAAGAAGCTTTAGAGCGAAACCAAGACTCCAAGGTCTTTCCAAGGGATCTGTCTGCCGGGAAGAACCAGCTGACTAAGTTGAGGACTGAGAGCAGTAGCGTTAGTTTTGCTGGACCAGAGATTTTGATTGAGATAAAATCTCTCTTATGGGCAGCTGTACACATCGTCGTTTGAGCCACACACTAGTGTGAGTTACGACCCAAGAGCAAAACTTCCGACACTATCTTGATGATATCCCGGACATCAGTCTGAGCGAGATTAATATGGCTCTCAAACAGCTCAAGAATGGCAAAGCGCCGGGTGAGGCCGGAATTAAAGCGGGTGAAAAATCGGTACTTTTAGTCTTGCAGAAACTATTTAATTCCGTCATCCACGGCGGCGCTACGACGGAAGCGTGGAACAGAAGCGTGGTTGTCGTGTTCTCCGAGAAGGGCGATAATGCCCTCTTTTAGAATTATAGATCGATATCGCTTCTGAGCTGCGTCTACGTGCTGATTTTGAGAGTCATTGCCAATCGTCAAGCAAGTAGACTTGATGACTTCCAGCCTCGCGAAATATCCGGATTCCGAAAAGATTTCGTTAGATTGTACAGAAGACCGATGAGTACAATCTTCCGCTATATCTGGTGTATGTGAACAATGAGAAAGTCTTCGATTGCGTCATACCTTGGGCGGTGCTACAGTCACTTCAGCAGTGCCGAATTGACTGTCGGCATATCGAGATGCTTAGAATAGAATGCTGCGTAGAATAGAATAGAATAGGATAAAATAGAATAGAATATTTTTAGTAAATATAGATAGTTTACATAATACTCTATGACCGTCATATTTTTTAAGCTAAACTGGTTCGCAAAGAAATGCCTCTGTCCTGGGAAGAACCGGTAAGAAACCCAGCGGGATTCATTTTAAATATACAATTACAGCAGTTTTATAAAGATGTAGAAATAGCTTGGCAGTGATCACCTCATTCCCAGGGGTTATCATCATCCATGTATTCCTTAATATTATAAAAATATTAATATTGAAGTTTTTATTGAAAGACTTTGTGCACTTTCTGGGATTTTGTTGTAAAAACGTATACATTGCCCCATGAAAGAGTTAGTGACTCTGTGAAGTCGGGTAACTGGCATAATTAATTTGTGCTTTTTCCTGGTATTCACATTATGGTATCACTTTTTTTTAAAGTGATTAATATCCCCGAAACTCTTCACCGCTGCATTGGAAGATGTCTTCAGGCTACTGGACTGGAAAGGATACGTTATTAACATCAATGGCGAATACATCACTCACTTTCGATTTGCCGATGACATAGTAATAATAGCAGAACTTAGCACTATGCTCAATGACCTCAATAGTATCTCCCAACAGGTAGGTCTTAACATGAACATGAACATGAACAAGACGAAGGTCATGTCTAACGTCCATGTCACACCTATACCGGTTGTTGTTAGGAACACTACGCTCGAAGTTGTTAACGAATATGTATACCTAGGATGGATTTAACTCGGCTGGGCAGCATTCGGGAAACTGCTTCACATCTTCTTATCGAGTATACCTCAATATCTCAAATGCAAAGTTTACAAGCAGTGCGTGCTGCCAGTGATGACATACGGAACAGAGACGTTGTCCTTCACTGCGGGCCGCATGAAGAAGCTCAGAGTCGCTCGGCGACCTATGGAAAGAAGAATACTCAGTGTTTCTCTGCGTGGTAAAATCCGTAACGATGATATTCGCAGCAGAACTAAAGTAACTGACTTAGCCCTGAGGATTAGCAAGCTGAAGTGGCAGTGGGCCGGCCATGCAGCTCGTAGAACCGATAACCGTTGTGGAAGAAAGGTTCTCGAGTTGTTTATCGAGTTTATCAATGTTCTTCAGAGATGGAGCGATGACCTGCACGGTTTTGCAGTCGATGGATACAGGTGTCTCAGGACTGTGTTTTGTGGTAATCTATGGGGGAGGCCTATGTTCAATAGTGAACTAAGATAGGCTGACATGTCGATGATGATGATGAATCAATAAATTAGTCTGCTGCAAAAAGAGAAAAGTTGCCGCATTCGAAATCGATAAAAAGGACATCACCAATTTTTTGATTTCGATAAATAACGTTTTACGATAATTGCGGATAAGTGGCGGTGACATTACTATTGTCAAGGTTTTCAAACAGCTTTTAAGGTCACTTAGGGTATTTTAAACATGCAAGAGTATACTTTGGACGTAGATACTACTTATCCCTCTAATAAAGTAAATCACTTGGTTCAGCGCTCTGCGTACCTGCCTACAGTATCGTAGTAAGAAGTACTAGTGGTGAGATTCCTATGCAGGAATCAATCTACCATCGCAATGGCATACTACCATCAAGCAGTAATGTTGTTTCGATCTGATGGATATTATTGATTAGTGTAATTACTGGCATATGAGGCTTAAGAGACGATGGTGCCACATAACACTGTAATTGAATGTTCTGGGCGACACATAATTTGTTAAGAACAGACTTTGCAGTTATCATCAGGTGAACGATTTGCTCCTCTTGTCACGTTACGGAAGACCATACATTTTTTAAATCAAATTCTATACTTATAAAAAATATATGAAATAACGTTTGCAGGGCTGATTACATTGTGACTATGTTTGTGTGTGTGACACAGAATCTGAACATTCCCCCGATAGTATGGCATAGGTTTCCCATCGAATGCGGGTTGTTGAACTTATTTTAATAAGGGAATATACCATTATCGGGCGATGACGATAATGACGTTTCATCAATAAAACTTCCACAGAGTAAACCTTATTTTGTTTCCCTTTATTTATTTTAATATACGATTACACTTACGTAGTTTTTCACACATTCACATCATGACTCTGTTTTATAAATGTAATACTTACTTTTGTATTAGAAAGTTCCGAAGAGAAATATATACTATTTATTACATCACGTAGCAATTCGGAAGCTGTTCGAATGCGTAGCGTATTCTAAGCGTACTTACAAAAACGTAGTAATCAATAAGTTTCCAAGTGAAACAATATTCTTACGTTGAATCGGAATTGACTTTCTTTCGGCATAATGTTTATGTAATACGTAATTTGAAGTATTCGCGCTTTCTCTAAGAAATGAATTTTATTTGTGAGTATTTTTCAATAAGTCACTGCAGAAAGTTATCAAAGTATCAAGTAAAATATCAATCGACTAGTCTTTTGTAGTGATTTTTAGGATTGAAGAAAGAGAAAATTTTAATAAAAAAAAAGGTAATGAATGGGTTAACAATAAAATGTTACATACATTTTATAAGTACACTCCAGTAGCTAATCTTATGAATCTTATGAACCTTAAATTTTAATTCATACTTATCACCGTTTTCTAATCATGTTACTGCACAAGTCTAAGATTCAAACTCATGGCCCACGACTCAGCCAGACACGTACAGAGCAAGAAAACATGTACTATGTATATAATCGCATGTTCGATGACAGTCAGTTCTTAATATTTTTATGTATGCCTATTTTTTTAAGTAGATACATACATGTACTTAATGTTGACAAGTTACGTAAAATTAATATATCAGAATTTCTGTTTAAAGAATTTCTAAGATGAATCCCATTGTGCTTCCAGTTACTTCTACAGTAACATTTTAAATGCCAAAAAGCTGTAAAGAAAACAATTCAATATTGGATTCACCCATAAAATAAAAAGCTTTCAGGAATTTGTTACGTGGGAAGTAATAATTTAAGAGTCATTATAATTTATTAATCTCTTTAATTCCACGGAGAAAATATTCCCTTTTAAAATAAAATGTAAAACTAAGAGATATTGGGAAAACATTATAAAAAACGGTTTAGAATATTTTTATGAAGGTATAACTGTTGAGTCGTCTAACTCAACAGCACAGGCGAGGCGAGGGACTTGAGGAGCGGGGGACACACGGCGCATCTACCGGCTGGTCCGAGCGGCGTCGCGGCGGGCCAGTCAGCTGTTACGCCTCATAAGAAGCACTCATGCATATTAACTTTGTACCGTAGCTTATCGACAACCGTTGTGCAGTTTATAATTACAACATCATTTATACAGTCCGCTATTTTATTATCCCACCACTGAGCTATCGGCGTTACATTGGTCCTTCGAGCCGGATCAATGTAACGCCGATCTGTTATCTTTATTTTCCTCTATTTCTTATACAGGGCTTTATTTTAAATTTTTACATTCTGTGATAATAATGTTATAAAATCTCTGTTCGCTCCAGAAGCGAAATTTCTCTGCACGTTTGCATAAAATTCACATTGCATAGATGATGCATTTTACATTCCGTTTGCGAAACTGAGAGATTTTCTCTTTGAACTTTCGCTGGTAAATATTTCTATGCCTAAAATCGGTTGTAATTTTACTGTTGCATGGAGAAAGATTAACCATGTGTGGTATTATAACATCTAATTACTGCTAGACTAAATAAATAAATAGACCTCAATGGAGCAGCAGAGAGACGCGGGCCTTTAAAAAGAAGAACATTTAAATGTTTTTCGTGTGCTATTATTTTATAACAATGTTGTCTTGGCCACTTGAAAACTGTTGCCGGATAATTATATTACAATACAAAGAATAAATATAGCTCAGAAAAAGCTCAAAAAAATGCAACTCCTCGGTGTCTGTTCACTGATTCCCTGATTCCCAAGGTGGTTGTTTGGGACGTCAAGGAGACTAGATGGAGTGGAAGGTTCTCTTGAATCGTCACTAAGCGGCATAGTTGCTATTATTATATAAACAGTTTATTAATATATAAAAAAAAGCATCTGAAAGCCTGCCTAATGTATTTGTCATTTTTTTGTTAACCTTTGACGTACCATATATTTCATAAAAAAGTTCACCGTGTCACTTCTAAAATACCGCGACCCCTTTTTTATTTGTTGCGACTACACACTTGTTTATGGATGGCTCATTTAACAATTGCTTTGTACACAGGAACAAGCAGAGCAAACCTGGCTAAGTGCCAAGTGCAGAGCTACGTGCGATAAATCTTATTATTGTCTTCGCAGTGTCCGCATTTCAAGTTGACTTTTCAACAAGTGAAAATGAATAATGCGAGAACTTTTTAAATATTACCTACCAGTTGAATGTTTATAATAACTAATAATGTTATCTAGTAATTACTAATAAGTTGTTATTAATAGGTAAATAGACTTCGTTACTAATATTTTTTGAAGCTAAGATAATTCAACGTTTACGTTTCTTCAAAGCAGAAATGAGTTCAAAAGGGAGAGTTTGTGAACAATTTTTGTTTTCCCTTTCACCGTATGGAATATTTTCGTTTTATACGCTTAATTTGCTTCCCGAATCGCTTTATCATTTTTATATTATCCAATTTTAAAAATGTATTGGAGTGTGGTAGTGGCTTCAGAGAATCTACCACCCCATCTCACCCCTTCATCATCATCATTTCAGCCTATCATTAGTCCGCTGCTGAACATAGTCCTCCTCAGCAGCAGCATCTTCCTGGAAAACCTGAATAAATAAACTGCGGTTGCTAACCCGCCCGCCAAGCGTGGCAACTATGGCAAAATCCCCCGAAAATGAGAGCTACAAATAGTGGGTGGCAGTCTATGGGAGAGTCCTATGTCCAACAGTGGACTAGTGATAGGCTGAAATGATGATGATCGTAGATCACGGTAGGGAATTATTTAACACAAATTAGATTTGCCTTGGAGTGAAATACATACTAAAAACTAGAATTTTACACGTAAATCTAAACTGTAGAACTTCGATGTACATCAATACTGATTTATAGTAAATTTGGCACCGCTGAAGTGACTGAAAAACAGTAAATTTCAACGAAATCGAAGGCTGTGTCATACGCAACATACGCCGGGAATAGTTGTAAGATAACTCGGTCTTCTGGTTAACCTGGCGAAGGGTATCTATATGGTATATTATTCTAAAGCCATTTAGGAAACCGGCTTGTTCGGGAGGCTGTAAATCGGAATGACTCTCGTAAATAAAATGCAAATGATAACTAATGCATTCTCACAGCATTAAAATGAAATATCTTGCATGATTAACAGAAATTAAATTAAAGTTTTTCTTAACTAAATTGATAAAATATTGTTTTAACAAAGAAAGTAAGATAATATTTCTGGCTTAATTAAAAAACTTAGCTTTCGTGTAACAGCTGCATAATTTACATTTCTACTAAAATTTCGATTTTAGTATTCTTATAAATATTTAGCGGTCAAAAAGAGATGTGATTCTGTAAAAGTAGGCATTAGAAAAAAAAACTGGAAGAAGCTAGCTACGCCAGAAAATACCGAGATTTTTTTCTTTGTAATAAATATACAAGAAATATATGACTCTTTTATGCATACCATCACGCTTTTTCCCATGTAAGGGGTAGGCAGAGACCACATCCGTAGACCGGTTCTCGTCCCCGCAGGAAAAGGGACGTTTAACCCCAAACCGCGTTGCCGCCATTTTGGTACGAGTTGTATTGAAAGTATTTTGAGATATTACGAGGCAATAAAGAATTGAATTAGTCCAAATCACTGCGTCACTGTTTGTAATCCGTGGTAATTATTCGTCGGTGGATCTAAAAGTCACTAAGTTTCTCTCATCTGAAAGATCACTTGCATCCTGGAGACGGACATAGGACTGTTTATCCCGGAAAATTAAATAGTTCCCACAGGATATTCAAAAAACCTTTATCCACGTGGACGTCGCGGGTATCAGCCAGTATTATATGTATGCGAAACTCTCTTTGTTTGTTCTAAGAACACAATGTTTTTACAATTCAACCATTGAACCGAACTTAACGAAATACGGCACAGATAAAGCTTGCCTCTTGGAGACGAACATAGGATACTTTTATCCCGGAAAATCAAGCAGTTCTCACGGGATATTTAAAGACTTATATCCAAGCAGATGAAGTCGCGGGCACCAGCTAGAATTTTATATAGCTTTTTAAAATTATTATGCTACCTTGAGTGGTAATTTGTATAATGTACCTATAGAATATTCATATATTGATACAATCCTTTTATAATTCGATATGTAGTGATTCATCACTAACTATTCATATATAAATCCTTCCGAGTTGTTTACGTTAGAGAATAGTCTTCCCCTGGGGTATTTTGCATATATGTTTAGGATTAAACCAAATACAAGTGAAAGTTGTTCGTATCTGTTTCTGTTGTTACGTATTAAAAGTGTAATATAGATGTAAGAAATAAATAAACATATGCATAAAATTCTGTTCATGTATGAAAAATTAAACGCAGTTGCCGAATACGCTAGCAACTAGATGAGTATAGATCATTAATATTAAAATAATACTAGCTGATGCCAGCGACTTCGTCCGTGATGACACAGGCGTTAAATTACCCATGGAAACAATTTGAAAATGAAAACATTGATTGTCCGGGATAAAAAGTATCCTTTGCTATCTCTGTGCCAAATTTCATCAAGATCGGTTCAGCGGTATCCGTGAAAAGGTAACAAACAGACAGAGGGACAGAGAGAGTTACTTTCGCATCACAGAGATAGCGTGCATCCTGAGACGGACATAGGATACTTTTTATCCTGGAATATCAAACAGTTCGCACGGGTTATTTAAAAAACCACTCCAAAATATATCCCCGCCCACGCAGTCGCGGGCATTGTTTTTTTTTTGGACTGATGGTCACTGTTATCGTGAAGGCATTCACAGCTTCGCCGGATTAAAAGGTCGCAGCGCACTTAGGGCGCTTAGCCAAAAACTTTATTTATGCGTGACTGGCGAAAAGGCCCCCGGGCCCTCGTCATCCTGTGCTCGAGAGTTACTGACTCGAGTGTGCCCAAGTGTGACCCCCCCGCTCCTCTAGTCGGATGACCCCCCCCTGCTATTTTTTTTATTCGCTTTCAGGGGTTGCGGTCCAGCGGAACAGCGGGCGGCAGCACCGTCAGCAGCGACGTTTTTCTTTTTATTGGCGAGCCATCTGCTCGCAAGTCGATTCCGATGACGTTGTAAAAGCTACAGAGCCAATAGCATACTTCACACTAAATAAAAAAAACGATTTGAGTATGATTCCCGCACGGTGCAAATATTTGTATGACCTTCAGATATGTTTGTGCATGTGGAATTTATGTATGTAAACCGCACAACCGATACAGGAGACACACTAATGCCACGCATTTTATAAAACAGAAAAAGACGATTCTCAGGCACGCACTCTACCACCTACCACGTACCAGTCAATCGTTACCAGAAGACAGTTAGATCATTATATTTAATGTACCATCTCATCCCGTGGGTGTCGTAAAAGTCGAAAAGGGGAAAATAAAAATCAGGAGTTGGGCAGCGGCATCTTCCTGGATCATCTGAATAAATAAACTGCGGTTTCCAACCCGGCTGCCAAGCGTGGCAACTATGGCAAAATCCTCCCAAAAAAAATCTTTTGTGACATTTAATGTGGAGGCCTATGTTCAGCAGTGGATTAGTGTTTGGCTGATATCATGATGATGATGATGATTTAATACTCGTATATGTTATAATACTTATTCAAATGCAAATAAGTCTAATTATGATGTGGGCAGATGGAAAGGGCAGAATGGGAAAATGTGGCGTCGTCATTCTCTTGGCCATTCAATTTATTCACGTCACTGAGAATTATTATTAGCCGCCTCGGTGGCTTATGCAAACATCTCAAATAAGAACAACTTGCCTAAAGCTAGCACCATTGAGGTTTTGAAATTTTGCTGAAAAAGACCGTTATCATGATTCTTTGATAATATTTTGAGCCCTGAGTGCAGAAAGAAAGTTATAAGTTAAGGGTAAAGTCATTTTGAGGAGGCGTGTTCTATTATTATTAGTAATAAACAAGAAGAGGGGTTCGAGAATGGTATTTTAGAATTATTTATTATTAAATATTACGTACTCCGTAATTTTAGCGCGCTTTAAAGCGAAAACATAACCGTCATAAGGTTAGTAAAACCTGCAAAATTAAGAAAATAAAAATATGCGAAGCACTTGTAAACAACGTCAATAACCATCAAATGGTTAAAATCCAAATATTTCAAATTTTTTATGTGAGAGAAATTGACTCGATTTATTTTGTTATTTTGTTTTCCTCGAAATATATACAACTTAAAGGCGATACAAAATATCACGTGTAATCTCATCACTAACAATAGAATTATGTTACGTAAGAACGCTTGCGTGAACAGTGGCGTGTTTAAGCTATTCTATCTATTGATACAATTAATTGTTATAAATAGTATTATCATTTATATTATCATATATATATATATACATATATATATATATATATATTTACTGTCACGCCTTTTTCCCACATATCGGGTAAGAAGAGGCCACCCACGTAGCACACTTTTCGCCCTCGCGGGAAACGAAAGGTGACGCGTGGCGAACCACGTCACCACCATATTTTATTACGATCCAAAAAATTCTTACTCCCCATAACATTTCCACGATTATGGTTTTATTCTGCACGAATAAATGCTTTCCATACAATACCTTAGTCGCCTCTTACGACAACTCAGTAGGAAAGAGGTAGGTGCTATTCTACTCTGCCGGACATCTATCGGCTCAATATAATATCTCCATATAATACATCATCCAGACCATCCTTCGATCTTATTACATTAAACGTAATATAATTCATAGTGTTTGTGCAAATACTTTGGGCTATCTTGGGAATATCCTGGCCATGAAACTTCTCCAAAGAGAGTGAGTTTGTTATTCGAAAAATTATGGTGCTTAAAACTGATCAGTAAAACAACATGACCATCATGAACAGTAACTTTTCTAAAATACGATCTGTTATTTATTGAATGTAACTCTCATTGCGGACAAGTCGACCACATGATTGTGCCGTACGGCACCTCGCGTATCTAAAATTTTCGGCTCACAGTGTGCGGTTTTTTTAGCGCGGGATTCTAGTCAAGTCACTCCTTATTGCATCAGCTATCTGCCAGTACAGATGCGTCAAAATCGGTCGAGCCGTTTCAGAGATTAGCCGGAACAAACAGACAAAAATTTTAAAAAGTGTTTTTTTCTGAGTTAATTTATACTTTTCATAGTTAAGTTATAAGTACCGTATATAATTTTACATGCATTGAGTAAAAAAGCTGTTATTTTGACATAATATACAGACACTACAACTTTATTTATTTGTATAAAAGAGAGGTGGTAGATGAATGGCGAGCATGTGGGAACATTTGAAAACATACTCACAGACGCCGATGCATCGTGTTTAAATCCCACGTCGTTAGTTAACCTGTATACCCGAGACGATTATTTCATATCTATTCAACCCGTGTTGAAAAAGCGTGTCAGATTAAACTCAATACTCACTATATGATACCTACCCTATATAGTAAAAAAAGTAAAGTAATAGCCTACAAATGTCTCACATGCCTCCTTTTATTTCTGAGAGGGTCCAAACAGCTGGGAATAGTCTGCCAAGCTGCTCCAATGCGGATTGGCGCACTTCACATGTCCTCGAAATATTTCAATTCCTCGGACACGCAGGTCAGCACTTAAAATTGTAGAATAATTATAGAGGTGCTGGCACCGGGGATCGAACCCAGGTTACTCGAGTACTATGACATTAAAGGCCCCTGAGTTACCATGGCTTACCTATACCTATATTCTCCATAGTGCAACGTACTAGTACATAAAAAAGTAAAGTAACAGCCAATAAATGTGCCATTGCTGAGCACAGTCCTCCTCTCATTCTTAAGAGAATGTTGGTGCCGGAAAGAGACTACGCTGCTCCAACGCGGGTTGGCAGATCTCTCACGTCGTCGAAATATTTGTTTTCTCTCAGACATGAAATTTGAAGCGGGCGCCTAGCTCCTGGTCTACAACATGAGCATAGTACAAAATCGATAATTTAACATCAGGATGTGAATATTTCTTTATAAAATCTTTTAGGTAACATATTTTTTTATACGATTAAGACTGATGCTGTAAATACTGAGCATATTTTTAAAGTATTATCATATTTTTAAAATGAAGTGCTGCTTCTTAGTATGGGTAAAATATAAGTTGTGAAAAAAATTTGATGAAATTCAAATGTGTACATTCTACGGGATGAACTATGGCAGCAAATTGATATTGGTCATAAAAACGATAAAATAAATACTTTTTAGGCACTGCTAGGTGCAGATCAAGATGATCAATATGGATTTATTCTACACAAGTTGTTTGTTTGACGATCACAGATTTGCTCAACTCTTTCCTTCTTTTACCCTACCACAATATACTAACGCAGTGCCATAGTGTACAAACATTACCGTGTTTCGCCTTGAAGGTCATTTTCTTATAATTAATTACTGGACATGCATATGAAATTTAAGAACAGGTGTTACACGATAACACGAAAAAGCTTAATCGCTTTTAATAAACCGTGATAAAATTGGCATTATAGTAGAAATGCGATAAATACAGCAATATATTAAATAGTTACAGTTAAAATAATGCATATGTCTACAAATTATGGTTAAATATACGAGTATATATATATAATATGTTAACACCGGTTAGTTGTAGTTATCTGGTTAACTTTCATTTTATTTTATTTTATTGGTGTATGAATTATGAGGAATCAAAATGGAGGCGAATACATGGGATAAATCGTATGTTTTGTTGGAAAATACAAAAGAATTAAACTCGCTTCGAGATAACTTATAAAAATGAAAACAAGTATATGTCTTGAGGCAAACTATTTTTACAATACCGATAAAATAGGACTCAACGAAATCATATTACAAAAGCGTATGAAATATGATTTATCAAGCTTTAGTGACTCACTGGGAAAATCAAAAAACACAATGTGATATTTAGAATTGTCGGAAAGTACTGAGTAATTTTTGTACTTTCCAACATCGATAAGAATATAAATTATCTTTAAGTAAAAGGCGTAAAATGTAAAATTTGATTTTCCATATCCAATAATTTTTGTTCGAGTGAAGACTTTCTCCATATTTTTCATTTACCACCAGCGAATATTTTTGGAGGGGTGAGGGAGAAGCCGATTGGGGGTTACCATCGCGCAAAAACTGCGTGACTGCCGAGTAATGGGGTCAAATAAATAATTCTTCTCTAGGTCTGGATAAGGAAAGATTAAGATGAGAAAGAACTTTAGTGTTTCAGTTTATACTTACGACACTATAGTATGTCCTACAAAGGCTGCCAACTTATAGTTTTAATCAATAGAATGTTGTCGAGGACGTCAGTGGTCACCATGATGCAGATAATAAGGGCAATACCACTTACTCTCTCTAGCCTTTTGGTACCTTGATTGACGTCCTCTTCAGTTGCAACTATGTTGTTTTGGATAAGCCAGAACCAGACTAATTTACTAGAAAATTACTTTACGAGATTTTAGTAGAATACCGGGACATAAGACATCACGAAATGATTGGCTAGTAGCAGCCATCAATCAGTCACTGTCGAAGCTTACCACCAAGTTCAAGAAAGTAGTCCCGCTGCAGCTAGATCATGACTGCATCACCTAAAGATATCATTTCGATTGGAGAGGAAGATTTGAACTAAATAAACAACAGCATATGGTGGTAGCATGAGACTGCTGCTGTTGTGTACGGTGAGTAAAGTGTACAAGGAACCTAATTACTGGCAGAGTATTGATGTAGTTATGTTACCACACACACATACAGTCACGCCATTTATCCATATAAGGGGTAGGCAGAGACTACACATGTAGCCCACTATTCGCACACATGGGAAACGAGCCGTGACGTGTTGCGAACCACGTGGCTTCCATTTTGATGCGAGTAAAAGTAAATCTTAGTATTGCACATTATGGTGTTATTATGCACGAATAAAGTTTGTCCGTACAATACAGTTAGTCGCCTCTTACGTCACCTCGTTAGGAAAGAGGTAGGTGCAATTCTAATCTACCGGACAACTATCGGCTTCTCATTGTTTAACCGTGACTATGATCCTCCAGGTCGATTTTTTCGGCCACGGTGACTTCTTCCGAATATTGTCAGAAGCTATCAACTCCGCAGGTGATATTATAGTAAGCAGATATTATAATGTAAGTGTACGCGCAAATACAGAGGCACTCACTTTCCCAAACCTATTTGCCCGATGTAACGCTTGAGATAAGATGGGATAGGCTAAGATGCAGTGCCAGAGACACACTAGGGCACGCGGTCGTCATCATTGTTTTAAACAAATCAAACTTGCGTCGCCTCTTCTAATCGGATATCTATTACTTACAGGCACAGTAAAATAAAATAAAAAGGCCGAAATCGGCATGAAATGGTTTTTAAATTAAATACTTTATTAACAATAATATTGCAATACAAACAACTTCAGTTATCTATTAAGTACTTACATATTATAATTGTGATCTTGTGATCTAATTGCTGTTGACATTTCCTTGAACAAATGTACAAAAAGTTCACTATTGTATAAACAGTTTTAGACAATGTGAACTTCTATTTGTAAACTCTTTTTGTTTAATTATTGCATTTTTATCATCATCACTTCAGCCCGTCATAAGTCTACTGCTGAACAGAAGCCTCCCCTATAGATTGGTGGGCCATAGTTGTTACGCTTGGCAGGCGGGTTGGCAACCGCAATTTTATTTATTTAGCTGTTCTATAGATGCTGCTGCCCATCGCCTGGTTTTAATTTTTCTTCTGTCGACTTTCACGACACCCACGAGATGGGGTGGTACATTACTATATATTATATTATATCACTCTTACTCCGCCGCCATACGGTTTATTATACATTACATGAAATGACCCAAAGACTTCGTAAGTTTTCAACGATTTATATGATTTTTATCGAAATTTTTATGTACGCGAATATACGCAGTCATAAAAATGTTTTTATGTTCAGATACAAAGTATTAAATTAATATTTTATGTTGAGGAAAGTAATGTAACAGCTTATAAACGTCTGCTTTTTTATACAGTACACGGAATTGTAGTCTGCCTATTGAGATGGATATATACTTAATGTCAAATATTTAAACTTACAATTACTTAATTTAATACTTTTATTACCTTGTCAGCCAAATATATATCCATATACCTTATCGAAGCCACACTATTCGCAAGACTCGCAAACTGTATTTATTTGAAATTCCTAAATGTAAGACCAATGCCGGAGGGCGTGCGCCCATTAATCGAATCATGAATCTATTTAACACACACTTTTCAGGCACTGACTTGTTCGCATGCTTTCCTGCATCGTTCCGAAAAAAACATATGTGAACTGCTCTATTCATCTTAATTTCAACTCCTCTAAAATGTGTATTTCTTTATTATTGTAATATTTCTTTGTTAATAGTATTGTAACTTTGTGTAACCGTATACAGAACATTGCCCCAAATGCATTTAAATAATATTTTTAGCAATCAGTGGACAACGGGGCTGTTTACGCTCCAATAACCATTTGTATTGATATACCTTATTGAATTTTAATTATGTAGTGTAATTGTTTGTTGTCCCTAATAAATGAAAAAAAAAAAAAACATCGACAAATAGATATTTTTGGTTGAGGCTGCCTGAGAAACTAACTGGTTCCACTGCTGTGGAAGGGATCAAGACTCCGCATTCCACGCCCTTTCGGTGTGCCTAGCTGGGGAATCGGAGCGGAGTATCCTGGTGAGCCGAATCGGACGGAACCTCTCTCTGCCAGCAGTAGTGTCGGCTATGCTGAGCCAAGGACACGGCGTGGAGGGCCGTAGCCAATTTCTGTGAGACCGTGATGGTCCAGAAGACAAGGACAGATACCTCTCGGAGACGACGCCGCCGAGGCAACGGCGGGCCTCGTCACGGCCATCCTATCAGAACCGGTAATCCCCTACCAGAAACGGGGCCTTCGGGGTCGCGGGCATTCGGGAGTGGAATCCCGAATACCCAGAAAAGCGTCCCCGGGGAAGACGATGACTCGAAGTGGTCTCGAGTGTTCGTGCTAGCACGGAGAGAGTGCTGGGGGCAGTGAGAACTGCCCCCAGGTCGGTCGATGGAGGAGTCACGATTGCGTTCCGAACGGAGATCCCGTGACCCCTCTTAAGCGCTGATGGAGACCACGGTGGGGTTTTAGTCGGTAAGAGTCCGACAACCCGGCTGCCCCCCTGGCCAGTCGGGTATCCATGCAGGATTTCCCCACTTACAAAAAAAGCCCGAGAAAGTAAAATAATAAGGAGGGATTTACGATTACAAAGATGGCGACACGTTGACGTACATGAACTTTTTAATAAATTTGGTATTTGGTAGTGGCTTAAGTGAATCTACCACCCCACTTCATCCCGTGGGTGTCGTAAAAGTCGACAAAGAGAAAAAAAACAGGAGGTGGGCAGCAGCATCTTACTGGAATATCAGAATAAATAAACTGCGGTTGCCAATCCGCTTGCCAAGCGTGGCAACTATGGCAAATACTTGCTACACACTTTTGTGGCAAGCTATGGGGAAGGCCAATGTTCAGCAGTGGACTTATAGGCTGAGATTATGATGACGATGATGATGACTAAGTACCTTATATTAACGAGATAAAAATATTTATAAGTACTTATAATTCGACATGGTGTTCGTGGCGGTAATTTTTTAAAACAAACCATATGAAGAATGAAAGAAAAATAAGAACCCCGTTTTGAAGAATTAGTAGAAACATTTACTAAGGCAAAACTGACACGATATATTATGTATAGAAACAATTTTCAAAGTTTATTGTTGCAAGAACTCAGACACGACGTTGCTAACAGTATCTCGCTAGGGAAATCGACACAGCAGGCGTAATTGAAACATCTCTGTTAAACTGGGAAAGACATTAACACAAGTATGGAATATCCGTACCTTTTGCTTCCATCTTTTACTTTATTTCTTTAGTAACGTTCTACATTTCATTGATTTTTTTTAAGTTGAACAATTTTTTTTCCAGGATTTCACTGTACGAAACAGGCCTCCTTTTATTTTTTATAATAATAATACCAGTAACAATGCAAAAGTGTTGTGTTCCAGAACTCAGAATATTTCCGTACTAATACTATACATAAATATTAAATTTATGATGGTAGTGGTGGCTGGTGGTAGGACTCCTATGTAGGTCCGGACTCCATCTAGGTAGGTACACCCCAGGCTAGTTATTCTGACATGAAGCAGAAGTGTGCAAACATTACTGTGTTTCGGTTTCAAGGGCACTGAGCGCTAGCGTAATCACTGGGCATATAGACTTACGAACTGAAGTCGGCGGACGGGCGCAGTGTGGTATCACACAGAAATGTTCTGAGTGGCACAGCATTTGTTGCAACACACGTTGCATTTACCATAAGTTTGTTCGTTTCGTCACCATCTCCAATAAAAAAATAAACATATAATTAAAAACGATAATTTAAATAAAACTAAGTTTTATTGATTTTATCGGGTTTAGTATTGTAATATTTATAACCTGATGTTTTGAGCGCTTTGCAGCACCCATGGTCACGGGAGGACTGAGGTGACAGATGTCCTGATGTCATAGTTAACCCAGAATACCCGGAAGTCTTGCAGTAGTATTTGGTTTTGGTTGGTATTTAATGTTTGTTGTGGTGGTAGTTCGAAAATTAATGTTTATGAAAACTACTATAAATGGAATATTCTGCTACATTTACTTAAGGTCAAAACAATGTCTTAGGAACAGATTTCAAATTAATTAAATTTTATTGTTTTTTTTTTAATACTAACGCTGCATAAATATCAATAACGAATTGCGATAAAAATGATTTCTTTGAGTTTTTACGACTTTAATTTAGGATTTAATGATTTCATTTTTAATAAGAGTTTGATTTTACGAAAGACAATAATATTTTTTTTGTATTTTTTTCATGTTTATGATCAAGGAAAGGACATAAAATATTGTTTATTGCAAATGAGGGTTTTCTTATTTTACGCAGGCGAAGCTACGGGTGTAAATAAATTAACGAGTAACAACGTATATAAATGTCTGCTTATAAACAAACGCCTCAGTGGTGGGTAAAGCTGGGGAGTTTGTTTGTTTGAAATACTCATCCAATTTGAAAAAGTCTTTTTGAATTAGATGGCCCGTTTATTAAAAAAGGTCTTAGGCATAATCCATACTAATATTATAAATGCGAAAGTAACTTTCTCTGGCCCTCTCTTTGTTTGTTACCTTTTTACAGTTCAACCGCTAAACCGATTTTGTTAAAATTTGACACAGATAGCTTGCATCCTGGAGACGAACATTAGATTTTTTATCACTTAAAATCAATTATTTCTCAAGGAATATTAAAAAAAACTATATCCACGCGGACGAAGTCGCGGGCATAAGGTAGTAATTTATATTATGGCTTTAAGAAGCTACTGCGGTGAATCAGTAGTGTAGCAGTAGAGTGAAGCAGTTGTGTTCTGCGGTCTGACACTGCGGTGGTACCTACCTATACGGATTCCTGTATATGAATCAAACCACCAGCGGAAAGTCATAGCGAAAGACTAGCCTCTTATTGGAAGAAAAGAAATGTCAGGCACAAAATACACAGACCGGTGATGGACAGCAGTGTATAAATTGGGAAACATCTGATCCTGAAATCGCCAATCCTGCTACAAAACATGGTGAATATCATGTCCACTAATGGACTTTTTATAGGCTAACTATGAAAAAAGTTGCTGGTAAGGTTGTGCTTCCACCACACGCCGGTATAACAGAATCCATGTCTCCACCCTGCGCCAATATGGTGCTAAAGGTAGGTGTACAATTTATTTAATTCTGTATTTTATTAAAGTACAACGCCTACTTGTAATAAATGTGAAAGTGTTGCGGTCTAACCTTACTTTTATTAGGAAAAAAATTTTCGGTTACCCAGCACTGCGGTCGTCAGACGTCAGTTTCCAAGTATCGTATGTTTTGAATTTACAGTAGCTGTTGTGCCTTTTTAATCGAAAAATTCTGGCGCTACACCCAACTTGTCAGCGTTGAGAAATATTTATTAAAATTGGATTACAAAAATAAGCCGTATTATGTCATCCTATTAATTTACGAAGGTGATCCACACTTTGTAGAGCAGAGTACAAATACAAAACAATTTATAAACTACTTTTTGTTCAAAAAACTGCCTATCCACTGTTTTAGTCACTCATCTGAGTCGCGTCTCATAATATCCTCTGATTGTGTTGAAATAACCTTAATAACATTCGTGGGAGCAAACAGTGTATGAATACACTTTTCTATTAGATGTACTAACGTAACTGAATATTTTGAATACAGAATTAACACAGAACATCTGTGATGAAGGAAAACATCCAGAGAGAAACTTCACGTTCAAAAATAATATTGTTCAAAGCCTAGTTCTGTTCAACTGCCCGCATTGAAATAGAAACCATTATGCATGAATAGGTTTCTCTTCCCTAAAGAATGCATCTAAATGCCCATTTTATGGCAGAACATATACGTCTGGTATTTTTTATATAGTTATAGCATCTGTCGAAGGTATTTTTCGATATTCCCAGAAGCCAACTTTTACCGAACCTGTGAGATAACATGAGGTGATATATTCCTATACGCCGTCACTATACGACTAACATATCAAATCAAAACAATTGTCATGTCCTCAAAAATATCATATGTATTTTATGAATTTACGAACTCTGTATATACACGAGTGCTAAAATAAAGTAAACAGTCCTAAGGTATTTATGTGTTACAAACTGCTGGCGGCTAATGCTCAGCCAGGCGAAAACTTGGTTTAACTGTTAAGTTTTACTAAAGTTGGGCTGGAAATATACCCTGTAGCTATACACCTGGGTGAAGTTTTGTTGTAAGCAGTCTGACATACATAACGTAACAATTAGGTCTTTAAAATTTTATACCCAATATATAATGTAAAAACGTTCTTATCGTAGCATTAAGGAATAAGTAATCGTGATTATATTAGGACAATAGTAAGATATAAAGACGAATAAATGGAATAAAAGGAGGAAAGAATCCGAACTAATGATACTTCGGTTTATTACCTGTTTGTTCATCTTGATGGTGAATGATCATCGCCGTCCATGAACATCCGC
The DNA here is from genome assembly GCA_019845155.1 of Luehdorfia chinensis. Lineage (NCBI taxonomy): Eukaryota > Metazoa > Arthropoda > Insecta > Lepidoptera > Papilionidae > Luehdorfia > Luehdorfia chinensis. The sequence continues at coordinate 563,497 of JAHVAK010000292.1, forward strand.
AATACCAGAGGAATTGTGAGTTTGATGCAGTTCTTTGAAAAATAATTTGGCTCTACAAAAACTTATGGTTTAACACACTAACTAAAACAACTTTTATCTTGTATTCTATCGTAATTAGAAAGGATGAGATCCACGCACAAAAGCGGGTGTATAGATTTACATTTCATTTTCTTACATTTTTTACATACGTCACGCAATCTTCTAAAATAAGGAATTCATTATTTCTATAATTTAACTTGTTTGAAAATAACATTTATTTTTAAAAACACATAAGATTCTGTACTACGATGAAATCGCGACAAATTGTGTTAATAAAATTGCTGCACAGCGACTGATTCGCGTTGACTTTGGTAAATATTGTCGCGTACGGTGATATATCTTCGTCTAATGTCTTCTGACATAATAATATTTTGAAGAGTAAAGGAGAAATAAAATGTATGAAGAAATGTATAATTTTGTTTTAATTGATACTAGCTGGTCTGGCAGACGTTATCATTCCCGTTCCGGTATGTGACGCGATGATTTTGATATCTGAATTGCATTTAAGTATGAAACTTTTTAGCCACACGAACACAGCGCCACCTACCAGATCGGATTTCGTAATTTTCTTTTTTGGAAAAAATTGTCGTCGACCATGCACGGTGATAACGGTAGAACTATCACAACCAAAGTGAAAGGAAACGATTTTGTGGTCGACAACACTTGGATTGGATTGAAAACACTGAAAGCGCGTTGAGAGAAATTCACCGACTTCAGGTACTACAAAATCGATGCATGCGCAAAGCCACGGGAGCATGCGTAAATAAATTCACATAGATTTAGGGCTTCTTACCATATTCCAATATCTAAAGTTGGCCTCTCGCCGATTCTTCGACTCCGCTGCTACGCACGCCAACCCACTAGTTGTAAGTGTCGGCACATACAACCCCCTCGCTTTACATCAAACCTCGACTCGCGGGTAAAGGAGACCGAGGCACGTCCTCGAAGTCCCTGACGACGCGATCACTAGGGCCCAAGCGCTCTACACACAACACAATCACGATTATACCGTCGGGGAGCGTGTATCAGACAAACTTATTCGCGATACCTCCGCATCACAGGCCGGTGTTCCTCTAGCAATAGTATCATAAACAGAAGCTTCGCTGGAGTTTCTAGCGCGGTCTCAGCTCGGTCAGTTACTCTCGCGCACAGGATGACAGTCATCCATAAATACAGGTTTCGGCGAATCGTCTTCAGCTCTCTGCTACCTATCAATCCGGCGAAGCTGTGAAAGCCTTCCGGGCAACAGTGACCACCAATCCCAAAAATTAAGATAAGATAAGATAAATGTTTATTTGATAGTCACAAACAGTACATACAAAAATAAAATGCAAAACAAAATTTGAAAAAAAACACTAAAACACATGGAGTAAAAAGTATTGCCAAAAAAATCTGTACATACATCTTAACATGAAACAATACAAGGTATGTATTGTTTCATGTTTAGATAGGATAGGCACTGCAGTATGACAAAACAAAAGGGTCTCCAATAAACATGAGATGCGAGCATGCGCAGCGCTGATTTTCAGTGTAGCCCACAGTTAGTCTCCGACAGGTAGTGGCCCATTACTTAAATAGAATAATTGCTGTAATAGTAACATCCCTATATACTTAGAAATAGCTACAAAATTATTATAATTTAAGATATATATTTATAAGAAAATGGATCATCAACATGTAAATATAATTAAGATTAAAATATTGCGACAAAAAATAATATATAAAAAAGATATGAATATTTACATCAGCTTTTGTACGTTTATGAGCGAGGTCATATACCTAAAATTATTTAAAGACAGGACGTTTCGTAATGAATGTTCGTAAAAAGGAGGAGGCAGCATTCTAGCATTTTGTCGCATTGTACTTGAAGCTGCCACGAAATACAGCTGAACAGTGTAAGGCATAACCAATTTACACAGTGATGCTCTCGTTAAATAAGCAATGTTTTGATCGCATAATCGATGCAATTTTGAATACAGATACCGCAGTTTTTTATTCTTAATGACCAAATTCTTAATGACCACCAAATAACAATGTTGAAAATTTTAAATTTCTATGATGGTGCATCTTAAGTACGTTTGCATTGTTCAAATATGTATATGTATGTGATATCATATGTCATATGTGATAGCAAAACAGGCCTTGCACAAGCATTTTGAACTCGCTGTATTAATTTGTTTCATTGCGAAAGCAGACATGCTCCTATGCCCGTATCCGCATAATTAATTTAAGACAATACAAGTGCATCACAGAGCCTTATACGAAGAATAGAAGCAATATAATCTTGTATACGGTAGAGTAATTTAAGCCCGTAGAAAGCAACTACGAACTACATGATTTATATATTTTTCAAATCTTACAATGCTTTTATTATATTTTGTTTTATATCTGCACTGTGGAGAATAAAAAGCAGGGGGGCTAATATATAACCCTGTGGAATTCCCCTATTCAACTGCTTACAATTCGATACCTTTTTCGTACTATTCTCAGGTTGTAGTTCAAAGAACTGTTTTCTGTTACTGAGATAACTGATAAATCAACTTATAGTTCGAATGCTTAAACGGTGGTATGACATTTCAGAAAGAAGCAATGAGATATTTAAAGTATAAAAGCTCGGGTAAAGTTTAAAAGTACTAACAAAGTTCCCTCTCCCGCATCCTGTGCAGTCCGTATATCATAAACGACATTGAATAGAGCTGTAAATGTACTCGTACTACTGTGTTTTTTGAACTCTTACTGCAAGGAAGAGAGAAGTTCATTGATTTCAAAATACTCCGCAAATTGAATACTGACAATCTTTTCTAATATTTTTGACATGCAAGGTAAGATGCTTATCTCCAATATAAAGTAGAAACATGTGTATCATAAATTGTTAAGTAATTAGTTATTTAAGTTCTTTGATACACATCTTATTTTATAATGTGGTAATGGCGTATATAGGCCTATCATTATAATTTATTACGATTGAAAGTATCAACTCTAGGACCCCGAAACGCCACTTCAGTAAAAGTTTTATGTAAAGTTATAATAGATGGCATAGAGATGGAATGTTGCATATATTTTGTAGAAATATTTTTCATCATCATCATCATTTCACCATGTCACTGGTCCACTGCTGAACATAGACCTCTCCCAAAGATTGGCACAGGTGAGTTGGCAATCACAGTTTATTTATTGAAATGTTTGAGGAAGACGCTGCTGCCCATCTCCTGGTTTTAATTTTCTTTCTTTCGTATTTTACGACACCCACGAGATATAATGGGGTGGTAGATTCCCACACGGCTTGTTTAATAAATTCAATTACTAATAAAATATAAATTATATTACTGATTAAAAGTTTTTATCTTTTAATATTGTTTTGGAAATTTAGTAACACGTAAATGTTTATGGCAACTCTCAAGAAGACCGTTCCTTTTTCGATTTGGTATTCCTTACGGACCCTGAATTCTTCTACTGTAAGTCGATGACTTACTCGACACTCAATACGGATTACAAACTAAGGGTTTTATACTGCTACGAACGACTTCGGCATTCCCAAAGCCTTTTTTTTGAATTTTTCAGACAACGAATATCTTTATAAAACTCGGTTGTTTTGGTTATAAGCGTACCATTCAGGTAAATTAGTATCCGATGAAGCTGTAAAAGCCGAGAAGGCTAACAGCAATTACATCACCGAAAATATATATCAGGTAAATTATGGTGTAGTAGAAGATTCTATTTTGTGACTAAAAAGCATAGCATCGTTTTTCTAAAGGTTATCCTAACGAAGCCTTCCTTGCTTTTGAATAGGGTAGGTACTTTAAATGCCGATGTTTACAAATTATTATAAAGTTCTAACCAATTTAGCTAGATTAAACAGCGCGCAAATACTAAAATAATATAGCTGAGAATTATACTATTGTAAATATTATTATTTATTATATTGAAAATTATAAAGCTTAGTCCATTTGGAGCCAACCAACATATTTACGTGCAATCATCACAGTCTTTCAGATATATAATTTTGGTAATGTAATTGCTGTTAGCCTTTTCGGCTTTTACAGCTTCATCGGATACTGTGCTCGCGGGTCAGGAGCCCGCGTGCCAGGTTTAGTTTGACCCAAACATAAATAAATAAATAAACTCCTACAAAAACCTCGAAAAGTCTTTCAGAGTGATTTACAACCATACTACACACCACCCATCAAAAATATATTAATATAATAGTATATTAATTACTACCATTAATTTTTTTAATCAGCTATGATTACGTACGAGTAAACTACCTGTCGGCCACACGCAATTGGGTATGCAGCCTTTATTATTTACAAGCGACGGATCGACAAAATGGTCGAAATCCATTCGCTGGATATTTTTTACTGCTATTTCTTTCGTGTACGGCAAAAAAAGACGCCCACACTAAGATTCCATCTGTGTCATTCCATCCCGTAGTGTATTATTACTGAAACCGAAACAAATATCATCTGCGGTTTTGCAAAAATCGTGGTTCCGGCTGGGATCCGAACCTAGAACCTAGAGAGGTACAGCTTCAATTATTTTTACGGTATAAAATTTGCAGAAACTTAAAACTAATACACATATTTATTTTTTTACACCTGATGGTAAGTGCAACGTTTGCCCGTAGCAACTGCTATGTCACCCTGAAAATTTCTTTGACACCACAATGCGCCTGTTACTTTGAGACATCAGCTCCTAAGTTTCTTAAGCCCAATGATTCCCAGTAGCTCACAGTGCCGTTCAAACTGTAACACAATAATGTTTGCACACTTATGCTTACCAAATTAGGAAATTAGGAATTAGGAATTCTACCATCATTAAAAAATTGAATATTGTCAATAATAGTTCTACTAATATCTTTGATATTAAGATTTCTATGTGTTAGTTAGTGTATGACAAATGCCATCTCATTACATCTTATGGCTGTCGTGTATCATCCAAAGGGGATGCGAAATAATTTGGCATTCGACAGGTAGCGGAATAGACATCTCAAATAAGCCGAATCCAAATGATCGGTTTCAATCGATATATTACGAGTATTTACACACAGGAATAAGAAAGCAATTTTGGATTTTCTTACCTAGTAATTCAAAGATAGTCTATTAAACTTTTTTCGTAATTTAATAAATAACATTTTATTCCTACGCAAAAGTTTGTTGCACACGTTCCAACAAATTATATGAATAATTTATATCACTATAACTTCTGTCATTCGTGGAAATAGCATAACAAACTTTGCCCCTTAGGCTGCCACCTCTAGCCACATTCTTTTCAAGACCTCCGCTCGTTGGAAGTATTTTCATTAGTGAAGCATATTTCTGGTTTGGGATCTCTCCCGTAATGCATCTTAATTAAATGAAAATTACGAAACTCTTAAGAGCGATGCAAATAAGATTATAGATGAAAATAATTAGATTTACCGTATTTTACAATTTCAATACTCGTGATAGAGAAAAATACGATCTTTGTTAAAAGTGGCATTTAAATATTTAATTTGTCATTTTAATTTTAACGATATGTTACCTTATACGACCTTAGTGTAATGCTATTGTTAGGCTACCAGAAAACTGTCAAAGTACACGATTAGTAGAATACCTTAAATGGCCACGTGATAATTATGTTTTTGTGTGTGTGAGAGAGAGCAACTTAGTAAGAGTGCGTCGTTTTATTATTATCATAGAGATCTCTTAATTTTTCTTAACAATTCATATTTAATCAAAGCACGTGAGGTGTCGTGATACGCCCGTCAGAAGTGAAGCTTTTCACCCCATTATTTTACAAAAAGATGATCCGGAAAAACGAAATAACTCTGTCAGCGGAAATAACCCAGAAATTAAACGTTTCATTCATAATATGTATAATATTATAAAAGTGAAATTATTTGAAAATTAAAAACAAACATAATTTTAAGTTTATATACGTTAATTAAATTTATATATAACTAGCTGATGCTCGCGACTTCGTATGCGTGGATGGAGGTTTTTTAAATATACCGTGGGAACTGTTTGATTTTCCGGGATAAAAAGTATCGTATGTTCGTCTCCAGAGTGCAAGCTATCTCTGTGACGACTGTATAGGTAGGTACCACCCCAGGGCCAGTTATTTTGCCGCGATGCAATACATAGTGTGCCAACATTATTGTCTTTCGGTTTTAAGGGCACTGAGAGCTAGTGTAATCACAGGGCATATACGACTTAAAAACTGATGTCTCAAGGTGACGAGCGCAGTGTGGTGTCACATAGAAATGTTCTAGGTGACACATTTGTTATGGGCAGACGTTGCACCTACCATCAGGTCAACGTCTTGCTTGTTTCGTCTCTTTATCAAATAAAAAAATGCCTAAGACTGGGCGAAGTGGAAACGGAAAGCGGGCTCTAGTCATTTACCGGAAAAACGCTAGGGAGAAGGAGAAGTAGAAGATAGATAGATCATGACGTATTGATTGGGAATTTTAAAAATATTTCTTACTGATGTTTATTCATTATTTTTATTCAAAGCCTAATTTAAATTTAAAAATAATACCGTATGGTGCGTATGGCATATTTATATACGCGGGAATGCAATTTGTAGTTACAGATAAACGGGAATATAGGCTTTTTAAAATTAATTCGCTTCCTATTAACTGGTCATTGCTATCAATTGACTCGCGTTAAATGAAAAGCGAATAACTCAGTATTCCAATTAAGCCATTATGAGTTAAAATTATTAAGTAAATAAGCTTTTCATGAAAACATATAAAGAAATTTACAATGTAAAATTTTTCAAGATATTTAAAATTTTATCGAATTATTGGAAGATAAAGATAAAATAAATTTTATAACAGTTTAAGTAAATGTATTAATTAAAACGATTATGTTCAAAATTAATGTTACAAAAAGTAAACTTATTTCCTTCGATTTTGTTTATAATCGGTTTCGTAATTCCGTTGGTATCATGATGAATGTGGCGTTTATCAATTTCGTATGTAATTTTTTAAATATTTTTTTCCTTAGTAACGTGACTAATTTTTTTAGTGTTTTTTGCTTACTCCGTGTCACAAGTTAGAATTTAACAAAAACTATAATTTTGAGTCAGTACAGGTCCTACTATAGCATCAGGCCTCTACCAATTATGAGACTGTATCGAACCGTAGTCGAAGATTCCGCGTCATGACGGAGTAGTATCTCTATCTTTGTATAACAGGGTGCACACGTAACCTCACAATTACATCACCGTGGAGCACTTTATAAAGTACTAGTCCGTTGACGGACGGACTGGCAACACTGTGACAACGATGACCTGGCGTCTTCCTTTCAGCCTATCATAAATCCACTGCTGAACATAGGCCTCCTCCATAGATTGCCACAAAACAAGTAAGTATGTAGCTCTAATTTTGGGGGGATTTTGCCATAGTTACCACACTAGGCAGGCGGGTTGGCAACCGCAGTTTATTTATTTAGATTACATCTACACCTGGTTACACCTGATTACATCTTGAAGCTTATTGTATTGCAAAACTTGCTTGACATGCTGAAGCTCGACGTCCAGGTGTTTACAGTCACAGATCCCTTGTGCTCTCTGAAAAAAAGATTTATCTACGGTAGCTAGCTGTGAAGGATGGTGGTGAGATTCAACGTTTAAATACCTACTAGTATGGGTCTTTTTTGTATACACAGTGTGACTACCACCGGCTTGGGATCCTATTGTTAATAACATTAATCAAAAACCAAGCGTACCACTGCAAGGCTTAAAGACAAAGTAAGCTCTTTCTGCTGTAGATCGGACTAAAACTAATAATTAAAAGGTACTTCGGGTTAACTATGACATCAGGACATCTGTCACCTCAGTCCCCTTGTGACCATGGGTGCTGTGAAGCGCCCAAAACGTCGGCTTATAAATAGATAAAATTAAACTACACCCACGGTATGAGCTGAGGTGGTAGATTCTCTTAAGCCGCCACCACACGGCACCAGACCTCTCGTATTTTAGTGAATTTAAAATTAATTAATGTTTGAAAACTAAAATATAAGTGCTTAAAAACATTAATATGCATTGTTGTTAAGTGGTAAACATAAATTTCTATTGTGTAAAGCTTTTCATAAAGCAAAAAATACTCGTACAAATTACGTTACATTGATCTGTCAACTAAGTTTGATGAAGTCAATAGATTCATTTGAACGTTCCGTCTGAAACCGGGGGAGTATTACTTGTTTTCTTTTTAACAGCCTATTATTCTGAACAGGTGCTGTTGGTGGAGGCTAGTCTCCTCGAGTTTGCAGAGTTTGCATTTATTCATTTGTTATTGAATCTTGTCTAACATTTTGTAAATTTATTTATAATGTCCTTTTGACTAAGATAAAAAAATAACAAAAAATAGGACACGTACGAGTTATTTCGCCTGTTTCTTCTCCGTCACAGGAACCTCATTACGAAATGCTACACCATTTCGTAATGAGGAATTGTAAAAAAAATGTCGTCAGACAAATGAAATTTATATTTCTTACATTGAAGACGAAGTATAATACATTGAAGATCCCATAACATTTTGAATGAATGTCATTTTAAATCAGGTTGTAAGTAAATTGGTAAGTGTGATAATAGTTGCAATTGCGTTTTTTTATTTTAAATTTTTATTTTTTAGTTATTTTAAATTATTATTTCGTTGCGACGATTCTACTTTTTTTTTTATAGAATAGGAGGCAAACGAGCAGGTGGCTCACGTGATGGTAAGTGATCACCGCTGCCCATGAACACCTACAATACCAGAGGAATAGCAGATACGTTGCTGGCCTTTGAGAAAGGAATAGGCTCTTTTCTTGAAGGTCCCTAAGTCGTATCGGTCCGGAAAAACCGCTGACGGCAGAACATTCCATAAAGTGCAAGTGCGTGGCAGAAAATTCCGCGAAAAACGCACTGTGGTGGAATGCCAACCATCAAGGTGGTGACGATGGAATTTGAGGTTATGCCGTAAGGTGCGATGGTGAAATTCAGCGGCTGGAATTAATCCGAACAATTCCTCGGAACACTCCCCATGGTAGATCCTGTAAAAAATGCAAAGAGATGCAACATCTCTTCGCAAAGCCAGGGGATCAAGCCGATCAAATAGCACATGGTCGTCGACAATTCGAGCCGCTCTTCGTTGAATGCGGTCAAATGGAAGGAGCTGACAGCTGACTACTTATTTACTTCTTACAGGTGTTTTTTTTTAAGTTATTGTATTTTAATTTTTTGGGAATTCAATACAATCGGGAGACTCGTAAATACTTTTTATAGTAATTAACAGTGTATAAAGCATAAAGCATATACTTTCACAGTGCTTTGAGTAATATTAAATGGTTTGACAAATTGGCTATTTTCGAAAGCGTTCAAAAAGCGCAAAGCCGTTGCTTTCATTGTGTTCCTCTTCACTTGATATTGTTCACATCCGAACACAAAGCCTTTCTTAGAGCGTTGTTATTTTATACGTGATATACAATAATCACAGCAAAACAACAAGGCACTTTTTATGTAAATTTCACTTAATTTACTAAACCATTTATTGCGTTGAAATAAAACATTTTAATAAAATACAATTCAAAAATACTTACCATTATTAGTAACAGCCCATGTGTTTATTTTTCTGTATACTGCATTTTGGAAAGTGCTAAACAGAATGTAGAGACGAGCTAACTTTTGATTCCCAGTTTAAAATATTTACACTCAGGCTCGGACTCTACCTTCATTTTTTATGTGTATTACTTAAGTTTTATGACTTATAATATAAATAACACGCCAGCATCACACAAACAACAAAGCTATAAAGATTCGCTCATAATGTCAGTTATCCGGCAATAGATCCAAACAAAAATAAGCTGTTTTGTAATGAACTGGTATATAATCCAATCCAGTCCAATTCATACGTCTCGTACCTTTCAATATGAAAACGAGCAAAACGTTCACCTGATAGTAAGTGCAACGTCTGCCAATGACAAATGTTGTGTCACCTGCCTCACTCTGTGTGGTACCACACTTCGCCCGCCACCCTGAGACATCAGTTCATAAGTCTTGTATGCCCATTGATTACACTAGCACGCAGTGCCTGAAAAGTTTGAGTGTAAAACACAATAATGCTTAATAAGTGACCCTACGGTAGTACCTGCCTAGACGGATTCTTGCATAGGAATCGTACCACTAGTTAAACAGAGGTGTAATGCCGATCACCAAAGTGATAATGATAAAATGTTGAGTTGTACCACAATGTACAATGGTGAAATTCAGCGGCCGAAATTAATTCTGAATATCACATAAATATCCATAAATAATTCAAAGAGATGCAACATCTCTTCACAAAGCCGAGCTTATTCGAGCCGGGTTCTTTCCGATCGGCTCGATCGGAAAGAACCCGGTCATGGACGATTCAAGCCGCTCTTCGTTGAATTTAGTTAAATGAAAAGAGCTTGCACGAGGGTGCCCCAACCCAGAGATGAGACCAGATGCTACCGAATATCGGTGAGACTCTTCAGACTCGGTGTGACTCACTAGGCGTGCTTAAAGGCCATGAAAAGTAAAGTATTGGAATTCGTCGATACAATGCTATTTTTTTTCGCTACTAAAATCTTAATTAAAAAAGAATACGGAGATTCATTATCTAGCTTGTGTAATGTCAGCATGACAGGTTGAGGACGGCATATACTCTACTGAGGACGTACTCTCGTGTACGTTAATTAATTTTGTGTTGTCTACTGAACAACACATTGTCCCGAAATTCGTATATCATCTTATATACTCGTAATGTAAAAAGTAAATGTTTATTTTTTTGGCCGTTTTTTTTTTGGCCATTTCATTTTAATTTATTTTATTTCTTTCATAATGCTTATGTTAATGTTAATGCTATTCATATCACAATTTTAATAATTTAAATAATTTAAGTAAATATAACTGAATACACTTTTTTTTTGCTGACTGTATGTACATATGTATTTTTAGAGACTTTTTACTGCTATTGAAGAGCACAGTGTATGCGTATTTAATACAATGAAACTGCTGGAACATACTTTGCAGGCATTTCAAATGTAGAGAACCACATTTCAAATAAATTCGAAGAAATAATGCTTGCCACATTTGGAGAGAATCCAAATGGTGTTTTCTTCTAAATTTTAAAAATTTAGCTTTTTTCAACAAATTGAAACTATGTATATTCCTATGTGCAAGAAATGCTATTAAAATCCAAAATTGCATAGTAATTGCTATTATTTTTTTTACAATGAGGGTCCTCAGGTCGAAAAAGAAACAGGTGAAAGAAAGCACTTATCCTCTTTATTGTTTTTTTCCTGTGGTTAGTTTATGATGATGGGAATAAAAAATAATACTAATAATTTAAGCCTTTATTTAGACACAGAATTTACAATAAACGTTAGATAAACACTATTGATAACTTTTTTTTAGAAAGTCGCCATCGAAAACATGGTCTGTTTGGCCAACTATGGCATAGGCCTCCTCAAGAAATCAAAAAGTATGGCTCGAAGAATTTTAATAATGCTATGCGGAGGCACATACTCGTCCTCTTACTACTTACTGCAGGTGTAAAGGACGATCGCGACTCAGTAAAGATATAAAGATGCATTATAAGAAATTTTCAAATTATATTCTTATGTTAGTGAGTCTATGATATATAAACATTAATAAAAGTGATTAAATGAAACTATTTTTTCGGATTTTATTGCGTTTAATTTTAATATTTATAACCCGACGTTTCGAGTGCTTTAAAGCATCCATTGTCCCGGGGGACAGAGGTGACAGTTGTCCTGATGTCATAGTTTACCCGGGGTACCTTTAGCTTTTAATTATTATTTTTGGTCCGATCTACGCACAAAGAGACGTGTGTTTGGTTTTTTATTTAATTTTATTAATAATTGGATTCCAAGCCGGTAGTAATACCCAACCATCTTCTCTCCATATATAGCCTCGCGAATCATCCTTGGTAGGAATCGGTGTTCTTTTGCAAGGATTGGTGTTGATTAAATCTGATGTAATGGTTGGGATGATCCAGAACATGGTCACAGACTGCAGACTTTCTAGAACGACGATGCTTCACATCAGCTATATGTTCTTTTACGCGGGTTTAATCTTATCTTCTGACCTGTGAAGTAAGAAAGACAAACACATTCACAATCTACCTTGTATACTGCTGCATCGTGTAGAGGGATGTTACACTTGACAGATGGTAAAAACTGACTTATCTTCTTCGACGGCTTGAAGAATATTCTTATGGAAGCCCGCTTCAAGATATAGCCAATCTTTTCGGTGACTCCTCTGACATAAGGTAGAACAGCAAGTACACGCTCGACTGTGGCCGGTTTCACTCGGTCATTGCGGTGTAGGCGCGGAACCCGAAGCTTGTTGTCGTGCCAAACTTGGTTGACATGCTGAAGCTCGGCAGCCAGGTGTTTCCTGTCACAGATTTCTCGTGCTCTCTGAAACAAGGATTTCCTCTCGGTAGCTGAATGTGATAAATGGTGGTAAGATTCACCGTTACCGTCTGTTAGTATGGGTCTTTTTTCTATACACAGTGTGACTCAAGGCGTTATTAGGATTCCGAATTACTAAAACATCTAGAAAAGCTAAAGAGTTATTTGCCTCTTACTCCATTGTAAATTGAATTTTAGAGTTAAGGGAGTTAAGGTGGTCTAGAAATGCAGTTACTTTATCTGATGGCAATATTGTGAAAGTATCAACTACATACCGCTTGTAGAATCTTGGATTTACTGGAGAAGTATGGAGGCGACTTATAGTACTAAATGACGGAGGTTTTGTGTAGATATCTGCTAGGACTGTATGGGGGCCTTTTTGATCGCTTTTGACCGGCGATAGCAGTATCGATGCTAGTTGCGTTTTGCTGCATTGCGTCTTTGCGGTGTTGCTTGGACATTTCGACAGCCATTATGACTGTCTCCTGCATCTTGGTTTGGCTCACGCCTTATTAGTTTTGCCCAAGTCGGGTCCCTTCATAACTTGGCTGCAGACTGTGTGCGCTCCAATGTTTTGTATAACAACAATTTTAATAACACTGTCACCTATGAATTATTGGTGGGTGAGACAAACAAAATCGAAAACTCGCGCTCACCGCAAACAGCGGGTTATAGAGTCGTGTGCCTTCCCCACATTTTTGAAATAAATGTTGGGGGAGCGAATACTTTGTATCGATTATTTTTAATGAACCCTTTACAAGTGAGCAGGGATTTTGTTATAAAGATAGTATTCGAGTACTGTCTAAGGCTTGCCACTTCTCTGGCGAGCATTCGTCCTTCCGAAAAACATCTAAAAGAACTGTTACTCAACAAACACGACTTGACTAGATAGCATTCAAGAGTATATATTAATGGTGTGGCTAATACTTTTTTAGTAATGTAATGCTGGCAAAAGAGAAACAGTGTTATAATAAACTAAGTTTATTGTACTAAATTATTAACCGTTTCACTGGATTTTTTTTAGATGCAGTTGAATCGATAAGCATAAAGTAGACATCTTGTGCTTTACTTAAACTTGCCTAAAGAATTATTCTATGACATTTAATGTAAACAATTATTGTGTACCCAGTAAGTTCAACAGAACGTCTGCCATGGGAGGTGGTTGCTTAATGTTACTCAAAAATTCTTTGAAATTTAACGAAAGAAAATACATTGTGGCATGTTCTGTTGAACGTCAGTGTGAGATTGCTTATGCAGAAATAAATGAATATCTATTTACATTTATTTATAGACCACCTTCTGCTGACTTCACAGCATTGCATTCACAAACTTGCGCCTCTTGTATTAATACTATTATAGTTAACTGTAAAATAACAATCAAAACTGTATTAGATGGAATTAGATAAGATCATAAAGCTTTAAAGATCCTGTTCGAGTTCAAACATATTAAAGACGATATATCTATTGAATATAGACCTGTAACCAAGAACAGAATTGACCGATTAAAACACAATGTTAAGTCAAAACTCTCCAAGGTACCTCTTTCCTTGAATGACCCTGATAGTATCTTTAACACCTTATTTTATACAATTTCTAATGAATATGATAAAGTGTTCACAAGAAAGGTAGTAAAAATTCCAAATTAATTAAGCTTTAGTTAATTGTAAAGGAATTAGAAATAGTAGAGACAATTTATATGATCTCTATGCTAAAAGATCACTTACAGCTAATATAAAATTTCATCAGTATTTTAAAAAGTACTCAAAAATCTTTTAAAGTCTGTATGAAAGCTAAAGCTGATTTCTTAAGCAATAAAATTAAACTTTCTTGTAATAAAATAAAAACTTCATGAAATATTATTAATTTAGAAACTGGCAAGCTTAATACAAAAAAGAAGACTTTGCTTTAAATATTAATGGCAATGTAGTTAAAGATAAATACAAAAATGCAAATGAGTTACTTAATGTTTGATTTTTGCAGACATTTGCAGTCAAATCCTTTAGTAGTAGAGTCATTCCTAAGAGAGTATGTAAACATGAACATTCCTCGCTTTCAATTTAATCACATTAACTCTGCAGATATCGTAAAAGCATTTGAAAAACTAAATAAAAAGAAAACAGAAGATCTCAGGGGGCTTTCGGACTGGGTAATAGATAAAATTATTATCGATATAGCTCCAATATTGGCGATGATTTTTAATCTCTGTGTTGACTTTGCTGTCTTCTCTGATCTTATGAAACATAGTAAAGTTTTACCAGTTTTTAAATCGGGAAGTAGAGAAATTCCACAAATAACCGTCCCATTTCTGTGTTGCCTGATTAAAGTAAAATATTTGAACAAAAAAAATATGCGAGAGCAATTGCACGTTCATTTTAGTATACATAGGATTTTAAACGACAAGCAATTTGGCTTAACAAAAGGAAGGTCAACGACTGAAGTCGGTGTTCAACTAGTCACATATGTTCTGCAGGCCTGGGAAGATCTTCATGACATTATCGGTTTGTTTTGTGATCTCTCAAAGGCATTTGACTGCGTAGAGCATAAGATTTTAATTCAAAAACTTAAATACTACGGCATTCGTGAAGCCTTACTAGATCTTTTATCTTCGTAACAAATCGAGAGCAAAAAGTAGCGATTAACGGTGTTATATCGTCAGGTTGTCCAGTAAAAATGGGTGTTCCTCAGGGATCGATCTTTGGTCAATTTCTGCTCTTGGTTTACATTAATGATCTTCCTTATTTTGTGCAAAGTATGCCTGTTTCTGTTTCTGTTTGCTGATGATACCTCATTGTTGTTTAAAGTTAATAGAAATGACTTGACGCTTAAACAGCCTAATAAAACTCTGGATATTGTTTCCAAATGGTTTTCGGTAAATTATTTATTTTTAAATGCGGGTAAAACAAAATGTCTACACTTTGGAATGTCCAAGTCGGCACATAATATTAATATTAAGTTAGAGAATTCTAACCTTTCTTTTGAAAATTCAACGGTATTTCTTGGAATCGCTATTGATTCCAAGCTACAGTGAGGAGTACATATTGAAAAAAATGCTTCAAAATTAAGTTCTGCTATTTTCGCTAGAAGAAGGATTAGACAGTTGACTGCAGCCTCATGCAGCTAAATTAGTCTATTTTGCATACTTCCACAGTATTATGTCCTATGGCGTATTAGTGTGGGAACCCGCAGCCGGTCTGGAAACAATATTCATTTTGCAAAAACAATGGCTGCCTGGCTACTAAATTTATGATGTAATATTTATGTAACTTATAAATGACATTACGTAATATGGCATTGAAAAAAAGAAAGACCCCAGAGTTTCTTGCCGCTTCTTCTCTGAGGAGGTCTTATTTTTTGAACCGGTGTAGATTTTAACATTCACAAGAGCTTTATACAAACCTAAACCTAATAAAGAAAATTTGACTTTGACTTTGAAACACAGACTATTTAACGGTTCTTACTAATACAATCACACTTAATATAATTATTATAACCGGCCTAACAAAATAAATCTTTAGAATGATCCAAAGGAAAAATTAAATAAATTTCCTAGTCACAATATTTTATTTTTTATTAATATTTAAATGTATTAGTCACAACAGGATTACGTATTTTTAAATTTGTGTAAGAGTTTTATTATTTCTTTTAAATTTAAAATTAAATTGAATAGCAGAAGCATAGCCTTTGTGCGTTTATGGAATGCATGCTACTGATCGCACAAATTATAGTATCAGTAGCGGTTATCATTTCCACTGTTACTCGAAATCTTGTACCACTACTAAAATTCACTCAACATGTCGCCACATAATTTCTATTAATAATTTATAATTTAAATTAAATTTATTGCAGCACCTTGTCTACTAGTAACTGCCAACCAATAAACGAGTTCAATCAGCAATCACTTCATTCCCAGCTTTTATTTTTCTCTACACGTCGCTCTCATGTTTCTCTAGAGAGCATACTTGTGAGACTAGAAAGCGCCTCATATCGGTTCATCCTAGATATAGATATACTTTCCTTAATAGACACTTTATCTACTCTATTCCGATTAATTTAAAAAAAGTTTTTTTTCATATAAGAAAGTAATGAGACGCTCATCTTATAGCAAGTGCAGCGTCATTTCATGACAAATTCTGTGTCACCCAGAACATTTCTATGTGGCAACCCATTGCAATCTCCACTCTCAGACATACTTTCTTAAGTCTCAATGACCAGTAATTGCACTAGCTATCAGTACACTTCAAACCGGTACTGTGTATTATTTGAATACTACAGCTTCACGGCAGAATAACTGGCACTGCGGTGGTTCCTATTTACACGGATTCCTGAATAGGAATCCTACCACCTGTAAAAGGTGTTTTAGCCTAGCTACTTCCATATTTGTCTTCGTTCAATTATAGAAACAGGCTATGTTTAAAATACGAGCCACATGAAACGCAATCTTTTATTAGAATAGCGGTCCATAGAATCCGCACTACTGACTAACACACATGCCTCATCTGATGGGGTGGGTTTCTGGGAGTTTCAAGAAATTTCATTTTAATGATACTTAATCATCAACATCGCCAGCAATAGTCTATATGTTGGACATAGGCATCTCTTCAAGAGAGAGAAGAATTTCCGTAATCTTCACTCAGCAGGTGGATTAGCGATCACCGTACCAGACACTTCGCACCTTAGACGATCCTGGCCGTCACAATCTATAGTTTTGTATAGTTTTAATCTGGCATTTTTCGAAATGGTTATTCCGTTATTTGTCCGAAGCCATAAGATTTTTTACGCATTACCCTTAATTTATTTACTAACGACTCCCAAATAGTGATGGATTGGCAGATTTTCTTATGCAGCCACCACGAGTTTTTCGCACGTTCTTGTCGTACGTGATCTACTTTTCATCGCCAGTTATCAATCTCTTCGAACCATAATAAAACCGAACCGTTCGGTTTTATTACGTCTCACTAAAGAATCGCAAATGAGTATACGGTGTATTAGGTTTCTATCAGTGAGCTCGTGTGGCACCCAAATATCGAGCTTTTATGTGAACCTAGCTTTTTCAAATGCCCATTCCTAGTTCTTCAGCTATTTCGCAACTACTGATATGCTGATCTTGCGCCACTTTTTCAAAAATGGCGTGTATTTTATCCGTAACAGGTCGACTAGAGCGAAGTGCATCTTTGACAAATAATCAAAATCCTCGGATTGAAAACGCTTAAACCAACTTTGTGCTACTGTTCTTCTTCTCTTCCTACATTGCGGTTTTGTTGTTATCGCCAATGTCCTGTTTTGTGCTACTGTTCCTGACACTGCATTCGGTCTATCAACGTCACAATTTTTTTTCGAGGCTTGCGGTTCATTTTTTCCTTTTTTGTAATAAAAATTTAAAACGTTTCCAATTTCTTCATTAGATTTACTCATTTTGACAGAAAGGAAAACAAATGAACAGGCAGATACAAATAGTACAGCCAAAGAGAATTTATTACAATTTTATACGTACTATATGCGATAATACTTTTTCCCCGAATATTATATTGTATGCTATTTATATAAAAATTATTGTTTTATTTTTTTCCAATCATAGTCGCAAACTGCATAACCATTTGTGAATAGATCAATCTTAAAAATTGTTATTGATTGTTTTTATTTTTATACAGTTAATAAAAATGAAAGTATAAATTTTTTCCGAGAGAGTTTCATCATTTATTTGTTTACATTATTCCACAATAAATAAAGTGTGTTACGTTATTTTCCTTTTTTTCTTATCTGTATAAACTTTTTGTGGTTAATTAACTATGTTCAACGATTCGAACGATAAAATTGTTTCCACCAATAACCAATCCGAAGACAATAAGCCTTTTACATTTTTAACTTACCTACTACGTGTGTGACAGTTTTGTTAGCTATTTGTCATTACTTTAATTAAATGGACAATATACAACGGGGAGGGATAAACATGTTCTATTCTTTCCAGTTCTCTAGTTTATTAATGATGTGTTAAAATTTGGTTGTATTCATGAGGAAATCGCTTCCGAAATCCGATTAAAAAGTCAAGAAAAAGCATTTTAACTTACCTGCTACGTATGCCCCAGAGTATTTTCATCATTTTGTTATAACTTTCATTAGATGCACCAATACTTACTGAGTGAGTTTATATAGTCCTAGCATGTGCCTGCATGTATAATCCCTACTACAACAGAATAGTTGCAGTGGTAATAGGTAAACACGCAAAAACCTATTAGGACAGTTTTCACATTATGCAACTGTCAAACACATTACACTGGAATTTGGGCTGATATAGCAATGTAACTGTATGTATGACAAAGCTTTGTATTACAACTCGACTTCCTAAGCTCTACCCTTCAGTGTTGTAACTTTTCTAATATAAAATGTTTTTATTACCATTGCCCATTAACTTTTTTCATTACCATGGTTCGAGGACTACTTGTCCTATTTGCTTCCAGAATAAGTAATTTTTTGATACCTAAATAATTCAAAACGCACTACTATTCTTTTATTAGAAAAATAAAATGTACGTTATTTATCATTGTTTATTCAGGTCGATTTACCTACATTAATACCCGATTTCACCGATCGCTTTGGAAACCAAGTTTAATAAAACCACGTTTAACTTAACTGAGTTCAAATGTATCATTGGATCTCGATTTTCGTCTAGCCGATTTCACCGGCTCTATTTTGATCGCGTTCAGACAAAAGAAGTGAAATATCGCCACAATCTAAAACAAAAACTCGATGTATTTCGTATTTTGCGACATCAAACAGCCTGTTTTTATGCATAGGTTACATAGGTATGCAAACAATAGACAATACGAATTAAAAATAATTTTTGTGTTTACATAGTTGTGCAATTGACAATGACAGCTCTCTAAACGTGTTTAAAGAGCTGAACAACGAAAATTAGGCGTTCAGAATTTGAACCGCGTTTAGCATTGACTGCGTTTATTTGATGTTGATGAAATGCAAACTGTGGCAATGAACTCAGTTAAACGCTTAAACTTCGTTTTGCTTGAACTGATCGCGTTTAGTTTCAACGGTGAAATCCGTCTTAAGTCAGTCAGTATTGTCAGCAGACTACATGAATTAAAAGCCTTAGGAATAGAGCTAATAGTCTTTCTGTGTGTAATTTTAAAAATGTAAAAAATAACGGCAAAAAGACGCTAGTAAAATAAAAAGTAAAGTAACTGGCTGTAAATGTCTCACTGCTGAGCACGGGCCTCCTCTCGGTTTTGAAACGGTTTTGGAGCTGAGAATGGTCCGCCACTCTGCAAGCACTCGCATTGGCATTTTAGCCGTGTGGTGGCGGCTCGTTAAAAGAATACTACTACTCCATCTCATCCAATGGATCTCGTAAAAGGCGAGTAAGGAATTAAACTGCACTGTGCACCCAACAGCGCATGGTGGCGATGGGCTCACCACCTATCACACCAAGTGCATCATATTGTTTTGGTGAAACGTGGATTGTGGCAGTCATCTGTTTTTGCAGTGAGTGCCCAGTCTCTGACTACCCCTTATGGGATACAGTCGTGATCTTATGTATGTATGTATTAGAGGTGCCGGCACCGTGTGTCGAACTTAGGTTAGTTGCGTACTACGAAATTTAATGAAAGCGCCTGGCCCCTGAGCTACCAGCTACCAGCTCTCTGGGGTCAGCAGCCTCGAGAGCAGCTAGTCTCCTTTCCGATGTCCACCAGCTACATAACTTATACGAAGATAAAACAGTTTAAACAATTAATACACTATACTAAATCCAATAATATTATGGAGCAACAACTCAGGGTTTCCACTCCCATCATTGTTTCATCTTAAAGGTATGAGACAAAGGGATATGCCTGATAATTCTTCTGGCTTCTGACAGATGGTGGAATAACTATCTGGAAAAATGCCAGAGTGGAAATAGACAGACCGCTAATGCGCAGCAGCGTCAAAGGTACTGCGTAAAGATATCTGGTACTGCGATAGCCAATTTCCCTGCCATGCGTGGTGATAACGCCAAATCCTCCCTTTATGAGAGACTGCCCGTGTCCAAATTACGGATAGCCCTGTGATTATAATTATGACGAAGACAATAAATTGCGTTTTAGTATGTTCCGTTACAACAATATACTGATACAATTTAATATAAAACAATACACGAATTTTTTTATAAGATAAAGTGACGAAAGGAATGAAACATTCAGCTGATAGTAAGTGCAACATCTCCACATAACAAGTGCTGTGACACCCAGAAAGTTTCTGTGCCACACTGCGCCCGTCACCCAGAGATCAGTTCTTAATATGCCCAGTGTTTACACTAGCTCTCAGTGCCTTTCAAACCGAAACACAGCAGTGTTAACAGACAACTGTTACTGTGTTTCACGGAAGAATAACTGGCCCTGAGGTGGTACCCACCTAGACGAATTCCTGCGTAGGAATATTGTCACCAGCATATTATGTAGTTTTGTTGACTCAGTATATTGTTATGGGGATGAATAGATTTCTGTGTAATTAGTTCAAGTACACAATAGTCGCATACTCCTAAACGAGCTAACAGCATTGTTTTGATTGAAATCAAATTAAAAACGCCTAAGAAAGTTCTAAAGCATAAAAAATAGAAGGCCGATTAGATGCGGGTTTATTAGAACGGCTTAGTTGCAATATAATTCTGGGAATTATTAATAGTTGGGCTGAGGATTACATAACGTCAAAGCTGCTATCACTTTTTGTTCTAGATTTTATTGCCATAATTGAGTACGCGGCTAACGACATGCTGACAGTAAGATTAAACATTACCAGTGATAGAGAGTCTCGTTAAATATATTGCCCCTTAATGGCAAAGCAAGTGAAGTCAGCTAGGGCCTGGTTAATTTCTTGGAATTTATTTTTCATAGCTTGTTAAAGTTTTAAGGCTTTTTCGGTCATAATAACTTTGTTTCCAGTATCTGTTCCTTTACTGCTTGCCTAGCCAAACCTTTATTAATCTAAACAAACCTAATCTGCGCCATCGTAATTCCATCGAGTGTTTTCGGATACCGGAATCTGGTGCTCGCCGCAACTTAACTGCACATGGTTGTCCTACTTATGTCTTACTTCTATAATATTATCTTATTACCTGATATAATTTGTTATAAATATTTACTCAAAAACATAGAATAAACAATATTCAAATGTATTTCAAATTACAGGTAAATCGCAAAATTAATTCTTCCAAATTTCAGTACATTTGCTCCAATCACAACAAAAACCCATATATATTATATAGCCTTATTCCATCGTATTTTTTTTTTCTTTGAAACTGACTGCCTCTCGAAATCAAGACTACGCATTGAAGATGCAAGAACGGGAACTACTTCTTCAAATCGCAAGAACTAAATTATGTTGATACACAAATATCTTACAAAGGTAATGAAAAATGAATCATCTTTTAACAAAAATCAACTTTATGCATAAAATGTTTATCAATTCAATTAAAAAAATATAATACTGGAAAATACCTTAGTAGAACAAGGCTTAAAACAAGGCCTTATAAAAAAAAAACAATTTTTAATGGTAACCCCAACTCATATTTCGGGGTAGCGTACCGGCTGTCTCAAATTCATTCGAACCGTATTAGATATTGGATTTTATGTCCATGTTAATAAACACAATTTCATTAACGACGACTTTTTCATGTCCTGGCTAAAAATGATTGCCCTTTTTAAGTACTCAACAAAAATTTCATTATAACGATAACAAAATGCTTAAGACGGATTATTTGTTTTTATATTTGTTACTTTTTAATAATATTTCCTTGTTTGGCTAATAAAGTATATATGTATAGATCACCTGGGTGTAATTTTAAAACAATGCAAAAGTCAACAAATAAACACGTCCTCGTATAGAAATAATACTACTTAGAATTAAGGAAGAAGTGGTATACATTTTTTTTAATTGTTAAACTCTTTAATTTCTAGTATCGTCGGTATATTTTATATAAATAAATTCCACATATAGTCTATTATTAAATAGCTTTTGATTTTGAAATAAATTCCAGTTAGCATTGGAATGGTTGTCCTAATATTTCTAAATAACCATTATATTTGCAGCACAAGTAGGTTGTAGAAAGCTCTAGTGTGTCCTATTACTGAACTACAGCAATATGTGTGGAAACCACATAACTATTACAAGCAACATTCAGTGCTGAGGGAGTTCCAGTCACTTAAGGGAACCTATTGTCGAAGCATTAAGCTTGCTTAAAGTAACGGTTTATTAATGTCAAACTGCTCGGTTGGTGCAGTGGCTAAGCGATAGGCGCTAGCTTAATATTTACTGATTAATTAATAATTGTTTAAATACTGAACAGTTATTTCACAGCGAGTAATTCATTTTTATTTTCTTTAAACACTTCTGTCACATGTACTGAGTTGCATGAGCTCTTTTTTTTTTGAAGACCCACTGCTTACTGCTGCCTCACAGTGAACCGTTGTAATAGACTGAATTGATTCGTGCCCCATGGCTTGGCTTTAATTTTTGAGAGGGTTTTGGAGCTGGGAGAAGTCCAACGGGGCTATCGAAACATATTCCCATAATTCCTCCACAGCCAAGTACGCTGTAAATAAGTACGTCGTAACATTGCAGTTGACAATTTTGGTAGCGCCGGCCTCGGGATACGAACCTAAGTCGCTCACGTACTAGGGAGTTGTAAAATAACCCCTGACCTCTGATCTACCATTGTTAGTTTGAATTAAAAATGTAGATTTTATAATATATTTTACCCAAAAAAACTAAGTAAATTTAATACGCAGAATAAGTTACAGTCAAATTTGAGTACAACTGAGACGCAACTAATATTAATAAGATTAAATCTGTCACTGTGTGTACAATGAAGACCTACACTCCACTACAATAATATATGTAGTATTTAGGTAATAGCTGCAAAGCAAACTGGTTGTAGGATTCCTACGCAGTATTTCGTCTAGTAGTTACCACCCTGGGGCTAGTTATTCTGCCGCGAAGCAGTAGTGTGCAATCATTAGTGTGTTTCGCTTTGAAGGGCACTGAGAGCAAGCGTAAACACTGGGCATATAAGACTTAAAATCTGATGTCTCAGGGAGACGGGCGCAGTGTGGTGTCACACAGAAATGTTCTGGGTGACACAGTATTCGTTATGGGCAGACGTTGCACTTACCATCAGCTGAACATTTTGCTCGTTTCGACACTTAATCCAATAAAAAAAAAATCTTGTTTAAGGAAAGTTTCTAACATTCTCCAAACAACTCTATTAGCCATTAATAAACTATCCCGTTGCAATATTGGCTACATTTTTAGTTATTCATTATTAAGGGTCGTGTTTATTTTACGTCCTTTATGCACATTTGTTGTGAAGCTCCCATTGATTTAGGGACATGTTTATTGTATGAAATAACGTCAGGAAACGGAAGTCGTATATCATTGCCATTCCATTATATACGGGACGGGAGACAAGAGGAGTGAATGTCTGTGTTTGAGTGAATAATTTCACTACACTATTATATATTTCATGCAATTGACAACTTATGGTGATATTAGAAAAATGTAACGCGGTCGAAGCCGTTTCCTTACCGTGATTCTTATACGGTATTTCAATAATAATACATAACAATAATTAGTTCTGTAATATAATATAATCATCATCATCATTATTTCAGCCTATCACTAGTCCACTGCTGAAAATAGATTGCCACATAAGTTTGTAGCTCCCACGCTTGGCAGGCGTGTTGGCAACCGCAGTTTATTTATTAAGATGTTCAAGGGAGATGCTGCTTCCCATTTCCTTGATTTTATTTTCCCTGTGTCGACTTTTACGACACCCGCGGGATGAGATGGGGTGGTAGATTCTCATAAGCCACCACGCGGTTAAATATTACAAAAACAATTTAACAAGTAACGTAAAAATATAAAACAAACAAAAGAAATTAATCACTGGTGTGTAAAGGGATAGGCATTACGATAAAAAATCGTACTACAGATGCCGGACGCTGCATATAGTAAATGTATTTTGTTGGAAGGCTTAATGAAATAAATATATGAATAACTAAACTTCCTTCAATTTTTAATTAATTTACTATGACTATACTATACTATAAGAAGACATTGCTTAATTGATCCGATAAATCTTAATGTTAACACCTTAACTTTGGTAATATCATAGATTTATTGTATAAACTAGAGACAATATATCACCAGTAAACGAATTTCTAAATAGTTTGCAGTAACGTTATGATGGTTCTGGAATATGCTTAAGTCACGATATGTCACGAAAATGTTTATAGTGAGTGATAACTGTAGATAACATCTCTGTAAATATAACATAGAATTATTAAAAAGATGCTCCACACTGGGACGTGAATCGTGGGTATTTCTTACTGGCAACATTGCATATGCACAAAAACCCAATAGTGGAGAAGCCAATCGCTTAACCACAGTACCAACCGAGCCTCTCTCTCTCATATTGGGTATGAATTTTATACAGGGGTTTTTTTGTCATTTATTTATATTAATAAAAAGTTCTTCTGTATGCTTGCACATACTTCTAAAGAAATGTAGTGTAACCCACGCGATACATTAATATTGTACGTTGTATCATAACTATCATACTCGTATATTTCATTTGTAATTACGTATTCGTTTTGTTTTTTTTTTTGTTTTTTTTTAATGCTCCTTTGACGCACATAAGCATGAATTTATTAATGTAATAATGTGTGTTAATAAGAGAAACGATTTTGCTTGTTTAATGTCTTTAATAATACTCCTTTAGCTATGATACAACGTACAATATAAAAGTGTCGCGTGGGCTACACCGAAAAATACCAAATACCGGGCTTACCAGAAAATTAACATAATTTCAACACAAATTTAAGACAATTAGTGAACTAAAAAAGTAGAGTTTCAGCCTATGAATGTCCCTCTGCTGAGCACAGGCCTCCTCTCATTTCTAAGAGGGTTTTGGAGCCAGGAAGAATCCGCCACGCTGCTCCATTGCGGGTTGGCTGACTGCACATGTCTTCGAAATATTTTTTATTTCTCAGACATACAGGTTTGCTCACGATGTTTTGATTCACCGCCGAGCACATGGTGAATCAGCACTTAAAATTGCAATTAACAATTTTAGTGGTGCCGACACATGGAATCGAACCCAGGTCACTCGCGTACTATGAAATGTAAAGCGAGCGCCTAGCCCCTGTGCTACCACGGCTCATGGGAGTAATTGTACAGTAATTGCAGTATAATCACGTAACTTAATTGTCTAACTTCGAGCTGAATCGAAGACTCGAGGAGTACTGAGACCACTGAGAAACATTAAGACGTTTTGAAATTGATGATTTCATAAATTCGTCAGCAAACACTTAAAAAGAAAAAAGAATAACCTTTGTTTATATACAATGATGTTACTTAACATTAAAAATGGTATCTCTGAACTCCACATGTATCGAGTTGCAGTACTGCACAATTGGACAATCACTCCACTCGAACATAGTGTTGGGACGGCTGCTGGGACTATCCGTAACGCCGCGCTGTCTAACTGTTAAGCGTGGAGGCTACTTTTTACGCAGATTTGTGCGTGCATCTGCGAACATATCTAATGCACTACAGAAATAGTGCAGTCCCAATATCATCACGCAGGCAGTACATGCAATGCACTAACAGCTTTAACAGTACGGCCAACCTACAGGCTGCACGTGAAGAAGGTGTGAAAGTACTCCTTGGAAATGGTTATTTTATCATTTTTATTACATCGTGCCCATCTGCGAGCCAACATGTTACATCTTACTGTCAGTGTCAGTCAAGTGGTCCGAGAGAACATTGGTGACCAAGTACCCCAGATATTTAAATTTCTGTAATTCTTTTGACCGAAGGCATAATCTTAGACTTTCTGTTACCTGCCTTGAAAACGAGTACTTCACTCTTTTTAGAGTTATACCTGAGGCCATGGGATGCCACATGCCTTCACAAATCTGCAGCAATACTTCGAGAATTCTAATCTATGGACTCAGCAGGACCATGTCGTCTGCGTTACTGATGTTCTGGATACACTTTTCATCTATCGAGCGACCCAAACCTGACCTGCTTAATCAGAACATTTATGTATAAGTCGAAGAGCCTGGGTGAGGTCACGCCGCCACAGCTCACCCCAAACTCCTATAGTCTGCCGGAACCTGCCCATCGCACTCTGTTTGGTTATATATATGTTGGTCCACTTTATAATTTCTACATAGTATTTGGGAGTGTTAGTTTTCTTCATAAGCTTATCCAAAAAGATTTTATGTGGGGTTAAAAATGGGGGCTCGTATGCGTGGCTAAATTAATTTCTGGTAGCGGGTGTTCTAAATTTTTATATAGAGTTTTACGTTCGTCCAATTTCTTTATTTTATCCGAAGGTATTATTTTTGTATGTGATTCTATAGATACCTAATCAAATATTCAAAGGCAGATAAACTTGGAGTGAAATTTTTAATTTACAATTATGCCGTAGAAAAGCGTTCTGTAATTATTTCTCAGAATATAGGTATAAAATCTTTGTGGTAAATTTAACCTCTTATTTATTTGCCTTCTGTGTAGTTAATTAATATCTTCAAATTACAAAACAGTTGTGCTCCAGTCGGGAAAAGATGAATATGACGTCCTAAGAGGAGATGGTCGCTTCGAGGATATGATTTATTTTGTCGACAATGTGATGATAAATTGGTTGATCCCCATTTTACCCGTATTTACACAGCAAAATATTTTGCATGCATGAACTTTCGGAAAAAGCTTATCAGTCCTGGCTCACATAATTTTAATTTTTTTAATATCTCAGTAAGCTCGTTCTGTGAAGATCGGTACAAAAATAATAATTAAAAGCTAAAGGTGGTAACCCGGGGCGGACATCTGTCACCTCAGTCCTCCCGTGTCCATGGGTGCTGTAAAGCGCTCGAGACGTCGAGTTATAAATAGTCAAAATTAAACGCGATACAATTCGTAAAATTAGGTTTATAAAATTATTATATTTTTTTATGTAAGAGGGGGCAAACGAGCAAGCGGCTCAACTGATGGTAAGTGATCACCGCCGCCCATGAACATCTACAATACTAGAGGAATAGCAGATGCGTTGCCGGCCTTTGAGAAAGGAATAAAGAAAGAAAGAAAAAAAGAAAGAAAAATCATTCATTTGCTTGAAGCAGACGTACACAAAAGTAATAGATAATAAAAAAGTAAAAATAGCATTACAAAAATATAAAAAAAAAGAAACTAAATACACAAATAATACCTAAAATAAAAGTATGGAAATTGTATGCCGTACTCCTAGCAAACGAGGTTGACTCAGCATACACTTTTTGATTTTCAGTGTCAACCCCCATTGGCACTCCGATGTCATTTAAAGAAAATAAAAAAATAATATGAAATATATAAATAATTACAATATTACGGTAATAATAAAAAAAAACAGTAATAAAATTTTGAAAATAAATACGTAGCTTTCTGACACTTATAGTAATTCCTAACAATAGATTTCATAATCGCGATGGCGAATCTTATATGGTGCAAGCAAAACTTAGCAATCAATTTAAATTCTAATAGATGTTCTAATCGATGCTTTTTATATATAGTTTTTTGCATCTTTATAACAAAAGATTGCAATTATTAAGAAATGTACACAATAAAATAGACTTGGGGATGAGTTTAATTGACGGAAAAAACATAACAACGAGCAGAAAGAAGCAGTATTTTTTAGCAAATAGGCTCTTTTCTTGAAGGTTCCTAAGTCGTATCAATCCGGACAAATCGCTGACGGCAGCAGATTCCAGAAAGTGCTTGTGCGCGGCAGAAAATTGCGCGAAAAACACACTGTGCTGGAATGCCAACCATCAAGGTGGTGACGATGGAATGTCGCGCTGTGCCGCAATGTGCGATGGTGAAAATCAGCGGCTGGAATTAATCCGAACAATTCTTCGGAACACTCCCCATGGTAGATCCTATAAAAATGCAAAGGGATGCAACATCTCTTCGCAAAGCCAGTGGATCAAGCTGATCAGATAGAACATGGTCGTCGACGATTCGAGCCGCTCTCCGTTGAATGCGGTCAAATGGAAGTAGCTGACACTGGGGCCGCCCAGAGATGAGAACAGTACTCCATGTGCGGCCGAACCTGCGCCTTATAAAGTTGCAACCGTTGGGCCGGCATGAAGTACTGTCGCGCTCTACTGAGGACACCAAGCTTTTTGGAAGCCAATTTGGCCTTCCCTTCCAGGTAACCGCGAAACTGAACGTCACTCGATATATCGACGCCAAGAATACCGATACTGGCTGAGGCAACGAGGGGAGTGCTCTCGAAATGAGGTGATACGACGAAGGGTTTCTTTTTAGCGGTAAACGCGCAAACCTGTGTCTTCTTGGGGTTCAACTGGACTAGATTTAGTTGGCCCCAATTCGAGATTTTGTCTAACAAAAACTCGACTTCAGACACAAGTTTGTTCCGGTACTCGTCAACGTGTTCTCGAGAAATATTAGCACGGCCGGTGTATACGGCATCACCAGTGCTGTCATCTGCATAGCAATGAATGTTACTAATTTGCAACATATCATTGATATGCAGAAGAAACAGGGTTAACATTAAAGGTATTGAGAACCAATCCTGCGGGCTCCTTTTCAAACCTCAAAATTAGTATATCTGTGTATTTTAATTTAAATCGTACCAGCGAATATAATATACATATAGAGTCCACTTTCATTAAAAACCTTTAAATTACATGGATCCGGTTCAAAGAACCTATCGCTGTCGTCATCGACGCCGCCTGTGAGTTTGTTTTTATTATATACTATATTATTTATTACTGTAGTACAAGCAACAACAGCCGTAAACACCGATGTCCATATTAGTCAGATTATTGGTGTAGATCAGAAAGTGTGTCGGCACACTCCCTTGCGGGACTCCGAACGTTGTAGGTGATTCCTTGCTTAAGTAATCCCCTATTTTTTACTTTTTGCTTACGATCATTAAGGCAGTCTATAAATAATTCTAAGAGCATGCCCCTTATACCTATGGCCTCAAGCCTGCGCACAAGGGAAGGGATAGAAACTGAGTCAAATGCTTTTTTAAATCTAAAAATACGGTTAAGCATTTTTTCTTTCATCTACTTTATTTACGATAAAAGAAGTTAACTCTATAACAGCATCTTCAGTTGAAAGTCCTTGTCTGAAACTATAATGTTATTTGTGCAAATAATTTATTAACCTAGCATTTATTAATTTCTCAACAATTTTCGAGATGGCAGGTAGACCAGATAGGTATGGGTCGATAGCTACTTCCATCACATCTGTCACCGCCCTTGTACACAGGAGTGATAATTGCTTTCTTAAGAGCTGCCGGGAAAATACTCCTTCCAAAACACAGGTTTTCCAAGTGGGAGATCACTGGAACAATAAATTCGTTTTTTAAAGAAAAAAAATAAGTTTGTTTTCGCGTTTTAATATTTTTATTAAGTTGTTGCAGTAATTTCTATATCTTCTGTATGTTAAGTATTATACTTAACATTTGGTTTTCAGGATCAGATTTCAGCTTTTTTGTTATGTTATGTATGTTATTTCTATTTCTTATACACCTTAATAAACCAGGAGATATTCACGGTTTAATTACACGTTTATTTCTCGGGTTTAAAGTTATTATAGGCATTTTCTTATTGTTTTTATTAATAGCGCGGTTATAATATTGGGGTCATTAAAGGATAAGAGATTCAAAAGATTATTATTTTTTAAACATGTTAGAGCGTTGTCAATATTCGTCACAACTTTTGTTTTAGCGTTTTTGCATGTTATAGTCACATTTGATAACTTAAGAAAAATCATTTGATGGTCAGTAATGGTAGTGTTTAGTATAACAATCGAAACAGACTTATATATTTAATCAATTTTTGGCATAAAATGATCTAAACACGTTTTTTCTCTTGTAGGAAGCATGTGCCTCTGAAGAATTCCATGCATTGCTAGCATATTTAAATATACTGTGCCTGTTTTATACTCAAATGTTTGTTCGTTGATTTTGTGTATGATATTTATATTAATGTCTCCCGTTATAATAATATTTCTATACGATTTGATATTATCCAAACAATTATTCAATTCAAATAAATGATAAAGTTTTCGCATTAGTAATAGAGGGTGAACGATAAATACCGAGTACTACAATATTTCGTATATTTATTTGTAGGCACGAAGCATGCATTAGTTTTACTCCTTTAACACTAAATCTATGAGAATTTTTTACGTAAGCGACAACACCATCACTCTGATTAAGGTGA
Source organism: Luehdorfia chinensis (assembly GCA_019845155.1). NCBI lineage: Eukaryota > Metazoa > Arthropoda > Insecta > Lepidoptera > Papilionidae > Luehdorfia > Luehdorfia chinensis. The sequence goes on from JAHVAK010000292.1 coordinate 594,239, forward strand.
TTGGTTGTAGAAAAGGATGTGTAGTTACATATTTGTGGGATAGGTTTATAAGAGTTTAGTCTGCATTCTGTTCGAACTATAAGATCAACGTTAATTTTTAAACACGATAAGTTTAGCAAAAAGTCATCAAAGTTACTATAAATGCTTCTTATGTTTTGTGAACCTTTTATACAAATATGATTAGCAAACTTCTCGAGTTGTAGTTCGTGAGTTTGGGCAATTTCAAATCCGTCTATTTCGTTCATACTTAAAATAGCCCTATGGCTATTTTCCATAGTCAGATATCAGTAAGTATATGCATGCTTTTATCGAAACATTGATGTTTCGTGACCATTGGAAGCCTTTATTCATAATTTGAACAGTATTTTCATGTTGAAAAATATACAGAGATATGTTATTAATGATTATATGAGTGAGATATTTATATAAAACAGCTGATTGAGGGTTTTTCTTATACATAAGAATAAAAATGCGTGTATAATAAATAAGTGTTATTTTATAAAGAAATGTATTTATAATTTAGTATTTTGTAGTTTAAAGTGACTATGTGTGTTTGTGTCAGTGTATAGAGGCTGAAAAGTGTTTCTGCATTAGTAATTATGCTTACAATTTTGCGCAGTGTAAATAAATTAAATATTTATTCAAACAGATAACTCCATAATAACCTTTCATTAAACTATATACTTGGGACTGATTTCCAATAACAATGATTGGTGAGTTATCACCTCTTCTCACGTATACTCTACCGTAGGCGGTCCGCCTACGGTAGAGTATATGTGCCAGCATCCGCCAGCAGTATTTGTATACCTTCGTCTTTGCCAACTCTCTTGCTAGGAAGTATAAACGAGCTGCTTTTGCAGTCAGTTGCTCGGAAATATAAACTGGAGTGTCTTCGTTTTTAGTAAATCCCAAATGTTTGGCACATAGTTTATCTTTGTTTGTTGTTGATATTATGCGTCTTGCAAGTATTAAGGATTTCAGTCTTTAGAATAGTAGACGTTTGCAGGAAGTCGATGGATGCAAGTGGCTCAGGACCGTGTTTTGTGGCAATCTATGGAGGAGGCCAATGTTCAACAGTGGACTTTGGTAGGCTGAAATGATGATGATGATGATGAATAGTAGACGTCATCTCAGCAATAATGGGCGTATTTCCGTGATTTCTTTTCTTATCTCGTACTCTGTATGTCCTTAATGTCGGTTTCCAAAGATATGGAAGCCGACGCATACTATATTTTTTGACAGACACAGAACCATTTTTATTAAATCTTATTTATTTTCTTTGATATTTCAAGGTACGTTTTTTATCTCAAGATTAGATTTCCTATTACTTCGCTGCAAGTCTTCAATTTAATCTTCTAATATTATAATATACTCCTTGTCTTTATTTGCTTGCACCTCAAATTGCTCTACTTTCTTTTTAAGTTCATCATTTTGTGCTGCAAGAAAGGCAATGGAGCTCTATGTTATAGTTAGTTTGCTTAATTTCCATAAGCGTTGGAGTTATTTTTTAAGCTCTTTTTTCACATCATACATCATACATTTAATTTCTTCTTTGAATGCTTCTAATTCAGACTCGATGTCATCCGCTCTCCTCCTTTTGTGACGTTGGGAAACAATCTTTGACTGTGTGACAGTCTTACTATGTTCAGAAAGATCGGTTTCCGACATTGACTTATTCATATTCGCTAATTAAATTACAATCCTTGTCTACTCAATAGCGCAAGCTACGTTAACAGTGTAGCGCAAGGTCGACTAATAGTAATATTAATGAATGAGATGCTTAGGACAATAGTGGATACAGCGTAAACAGACGGCTGCAATAAGCACTGCCTACCTATCCAATCCGCAATACTGCACACATCAGTTTCTCAACGCCTACTCAAGCGCTGATTAGTTTATGCAGTTTTGGAAGGGCATAGTGTAACTACATCGTCCTCTAAGTCCGCGTTAATCAAAGTACTAGGGCACTAGGAGTCGTACAGATATTCTTCATGAAGTCGAGTTCACAATCACTTGTTATTTATGCACTCCTATTTTTGCGAGCAGTTATTTTTGATTGTGATTGCTGTCAGCCTTTTTGGCTTTTACTAGCTTTATCGGATGCTGTGCTAGGTTTGGTTTGACTCAAACATATATACGTAAATAAACTTCTAACATCATCAATATTCGGTCACTCTCGTGTCAGGCTTTTGTCACGAGATTGAAGTTTTCTTATATAATTAATTCATCTAATTACCGTCCGAGGGAGGAGTCCGACCACCGTTCGGACTGTCGACTTGTTGTGTCGGTAACTCCTGGAGAACCGCCCTGGAACGCGAGTGTATCGTGTGTAAGCGGTGTAATTATTGACTATTGCGCGCCACTCTGTACGGCGGTCGCGTGTCATTGTGCGTATTAACTGTGTATACAGAGTTAGCCGGGTCGTGATTGACCGTATCGTGGTCAGAGCGTGCTGAGACATCCGGGCCGTCGAGCTAATTCGTGGGCGACGTTTGCGTTCGGTCACGTTTCTGTTTCGTCGGTAATTGACTGCTTTAACCACCAGTGGGTTTGTATGAACTGCGGCTTTTAAAAAAAACCGCCGTGTTAATTCTCTGAAGCGTTTAAAGTTTAGTGTCATTTCACAGTCGCTGTGAAGGTCTACGTTGCGTTGATACCATCCAGCTCCAGTGGCATTTCGCAAAAATTGATTTTGAGCATGTGGGTATAAGCGGCCTGCGATACAGGCGGCTCTATTTACGTACGCTATCGACATGAGTAGCGAACGTCATCGCTGCGTCTAACGTGACCCCGAGGTATTTGTCGCTCTTTTCTAGGGAATAGGGTGTCCGAACAGAGTGATCGTGCCTAACTGGTTATTGCTGATTGCGTTAAATCGTTTTTGTAAAAGTATATCGCTAAACTTTTCTCGGGGTTGAACTCTCATCTCCATTTTCGGAACTATTCACCAGAGCGATCGGCCGCGGCTTGGAAGTGAATCGTAATACGGCCCCTGTGCATGTCGGAATAGTACAGCATCGCGTCATCCGCGAAAAGTGTGAAATTGACTTTCGGATCTTTAAATAAATCTCAAACTTCAAAAACGAACAAACTTAAATAAAAACAACTGTTCAACATCGGCCTATTCATAGAATCATCATCATTTTAGCCTACCACCAGTCCACTGCTGAACATAGGCCTCCTCCATAGACTGTCCACAAAGTTTGTAACTCCCATTTTGGGGAATTTTCGCATAGTTGACACGCTTGGCAGGCGAGTTGGTAACTGCAGTTTTTTTAGCATCTTCCTGGAACATCTGAATAAAAAAACTGTTTTTTATCCAGATGTTCCTGAAAGATGCGGAATAATAATAATTAAAACAATTATTAAGCTTAACAAATGTAAATTATTATTATGCGCATAAGTTGGCATATCGTAAACAATATTTCATCCAATAGGGCGATAAGTGTCCGGCAGAGTAGAAGAGCACCTACTACTTCCGAGGTTTCGTAATAGGCGACTGGGGAACGGATCGCCTTTATTTGTGCACAATAACACCATAATATACAATGCTGTCACTATACTGCTCGTTTGATCGCAATATGGAGCAAGAATTTATTGATTCAAACCAAAATAACGGCGATATGGTTCGCCACGCATCACATCTCGCATCCCTCGAGGGCGAAAAGTGGTCGCTGTGATTGGCCTCTGCCTACCTCTCATATGGGAAAAGTCGTGACTAATAATGTTATGCATGAGAAAATTTGCAACAATAGTTATCTATACTCATAAATTGTGAAGTCCGCCAACCCGCATTGGAGCAGCGTGGCAGATTCTTCCTAGCTCCAAAAACCCTCTCAGAAATGAGAGGAGGCCTGTGCTCAGCAGTGGGACATTTATAGGCTGAAACTTTACTTTTTTTTACTTTTACTCATAAATACTCCGTACTGACTTCCGATAAGAGAAACCACGTAAAAGAAAAGAGTAATATTTAAATCTAAAGGAAAGAAAGTTAATTTGCAATGCATGTAAATTATGAAAAGGTATATATTACATAGTTTTTGGAATTCACCATCACCATATCACTTTGAGGTGAAACACGCGTCGTGGTCTCAGTGGTGTATATTGCCTAGTGGTACCTAATGGTGCCTAGTGTTGTATTGGTGGGGGGTATCTGTTCAGCGGTTCCCGGTCTCACTTTGCTTCTGCACGTATTATTTGCTCTTCATAAACTAGGTATTATACTACATTTTATACTCGTATATTGCCTGCGGATATTAAAAAAAACTACTGTTTTTCTATAGCTAATCACTGGTGTATTTCGGTTTAAAGGTTACTGACAGCTACTGTAATCACTGGGCATATGAGACTTAAGAACTGATGACTCAGGATGACGGGCGCAGAGTGGCGTCACACAGCAATGTTCTGGGTGCCACAGCATTGGTTATGGGAAGACCTCTTGGTACTTGACACTGCTACTGGAGATCAGTACGATGACTCTACACGCAGTTCTTCTTAGGTTCCCTCCGGCGGTTCGAAAATCGACGATCCTTGTTTTTCCAAGCGTAAGCAAGTACTCTTTCCACCATCTCTGCCAGAAGCAGTCTGCGAGCCTCTGAGTAGACCAGCAGTTTACCTTGCCCACTAGATGGTGATTGGTGAATTCTCCTAGTAATGGTGCGCCGATTCGTGGAGCTAGAGCTTAGTGATGCGGCTCACTCTAGATATATTACCCGAGTGGTCAGACAGGTGAAGAGTACCCCCATCGCTTTTCTCTGCTCCTACCCACGGTGGCACACTGCCTCGATATGCTTCTCACCACAGATCTGATACCGATGATCCAATATTGCTGTCGCAGTTCGTTAATGGCCGTCGAGTGGTTACTATGATACGGCTTCTCGGTGATATTGTCATATCAGTAAGCGGTGTGGTGCTTCTGGTCTAGTACGGCTGGACACTTTGCAATTCCATCAATCGCGGGAACCTATTCAGTCAGTTATTATTTTTCAACGACTTGGTGGTGCCCGGTTATGGTGTCTTTGACGTGCGCGACTGCTTCGATTTTCTTTTTTTTGGTTCAGATCTCTCAAATTTATTCTTGGGCCTCTGTTCTTCCTATTCTCGTCGATGCTTTCAGGGTCGTCTCTAGTCGTGTCGTCGGCGGGGTTTTCTTCTGGGGCCTTTTCGTCGGAACGGTTAGCTACTGCTCTATTTTGAACAGCCTCTTGTAGCCTAATATCATACAAATACGAAAATCTTTATTTTCACACAAATTATGTAACAAATATTGTCATGGCATCCCTGCCTGCTGCTTTAGCTTTCACTCTGTTCCAAGAGCGAGTGTCTTCCTCAACATCATAGTATGTTAAATACGGTACTCCATAACCATTTATATTTAAGATACATGTAATGCTGCTGTGTGTGTCTTTGCGTTTGCGTGTGTGTGTCTCTGTGTGCGTGCATGTGTGGGTATGTCTGTGTTTGTGTGTTTGTATGCTTGTGCTACTTATGTCAAATGTACACTTAGTAAATTCAAAACTATATTTGATATAACGATGACATAGACGTATAACAAGCTGAAATTATTATTTTGTCCAGCTCCATAACAATTTTTTGTGAAAGTAGAAAATTCACTTCAATAATTACTTAAGCAACTCATAGTTTAAAAATTAAATATAAATGATTAAATGATACATTAGCTGTTTTAAAAAGAAAAAGTTTCATAAATAGCGGTTCTTCAATTTTCAGCTTTCCTTATACGTTAATAACATACTTCAAAATTATTGCTCATTGCTTACTCATGCCTCAATATCCGAAGGCTTAGCCATAATGATAATGCGGGTTCGTGACAAATTTGTGATGGTTTCCTTGATCGACTTTTGATGGATAACTTTTATCCATATTATCAAATTTAATACTTTTCCCTTATTGTTACAGTTATTCAATTAAAAATATGTGAAGTTTACACACTATTGAGATAGTAACATATAAGGAATAAGTGACAATTGTTTTGAGATGATTTGCTTATTATTTAGAACCTAATATTATTTCATTACAGATTTAGCGTCATTTCAAAATAATGTAACATTATAATGTTACAGTATTTTCTAAATAACATGTAAATCACCGCACTGGTTAAATATGCAAATTTAATTTGTAGTAACTCGTACCAAAACGGCGGCGACGTTCGCCGTCCGTCACATCTCGTTTCCCACGGGTGCGAAAAGTTGGCTATGTATGTGGCCCAATATTTTGGGGTAAAGGTATGACTGTTACGTTACACGCTTCCCTATTACATTTTGGTGGTAGGATTCCTATGCAAGAATCCGTCTAGGTAGGTACCACGCCAGGGTCAGTTATTCTGCCGTGAAGCAGTAGTGAGCAAACATTACTGTGTTTCGGTTAGGTTAGGTTAGGTTAGGGCACTGAGAGCCGTAATTACTGGGCATATGAGACTTCAGTCAAGACATTCAAATTAAAATACAAGACTTATTTACTACTATACATTTACAAAAGTTGCAAACCATAACCTAAGTGTGCTGTGTATATATATGAATGTGTAAGTATGTACTCGTATGTGTGTAGTAATGTTTAAAATGTGTGGATGAAAGTGTACCAATGTGTTTGTGTTTTAAACTGGTGTCTGAATCGTAGCGAGAATTGGTGAATTTGGAGTAGAATAAATTATATAATAGATTCATTTTTAGAAAAAAAGAAAAGAAACGTAAGTTAATAGTTTAAATGTTCGTTTTTTCTTGTTTCATAATGCTATAATGTTTGCTCATTGTTGCGCACCTCTTTATAGGCATCCACGGAAGACCAGCGTCGAGGCTGAAATCAGCCAAGGCATTATGCTGAGTGGAGGCCTTTTGGTACCATTTTTAATTTAAATTATATTTTATTTATTTTCCTCTTTTTAAATTGTTTAATATTATTAAATTTCTAATTGTATTAAATTTCTGCAAATATTGTTGCTTTGTGTTTTGTTTTTATTTTATTTATCTTTGTATGATTTTGCTGGTACCAATAAACCTTTTCTTTCTTTCTTTCTTTCTTTCTTACTTAAGAACTCTTGTCTTAGGGTGACGTGCGCAGTGTAGTGTCACACGGAAATGTTCTGGGTGACGACACAGCATTTGTTATGGGACATTATGACGTTGTACTTTGTTACACATTTCAGGTGACCGTTTTGCTCGTTTCGTCACTTTATGAAATCAAAATATCTTCTTCGACTTGCCCGTATTTACATCTAGTGACGGGGACGAATGAATGAATGATGAATGTCCCTATAGTGTAAGACTTGTGCGGAGAAAGTCAAGATGTCTGCAGTATTTTATGGATAAGAATAAGGTCCAATAAATTGCAAGTCCCATTGATCAACGCATCCTCGTTCTGATTGCCAAAAATGTATTAACTGTAACGCAGCTGATACTCCGACAAAACTTTTATGGACATAAGCTTCGATCCCTGTTGTGTCATTCCCTTGTTAAAATACCATTTAGCTAAAGATGTTTCCGTAGCAACGTATAGAATTGAAAAGAAGGTCAGAATAGCGCAGAAAGATCGTAAATTTTGTTTAAGTGCGAGATTTTATGAAATCGAATAAGTGAGCAAAAATTGTCGTAACCGGTACTTGGGTCCGCAGTTTACTAGGCTAAATCTGTTGATTGAACGAGATGGGTCTATCATGTTAACTGAATGTATTCACGGGAAGTAGAATCGTTGTAAACAAATATATGTAGAACGTAGGTATTTGCATCAAAAACAGAACCGCGGACAGTAATGACAGTTGTAATTTTATTAACATTATTTCATTCAAGGTCGTTCTTCGATCTTCCAAGGTGTTGTAGTATAACGTTACACAGGACCTAGCAGCCTAAGGTTCTAGATGAGACTGCAGTTGTTACAGGGAAGACGTTATCATGACGTTATCACATGGTCTTCATTGAAAAAATGCACACACACTGGCCACATACAATCTAGTAGAATAACGGTCCAACATTAACACGTCCTTAATCCATAATATTATAAATGCGAAAATAACTCTCTCAGTCGCTCTGTCAGTTTGTTACCTTTTCACGGCTGCACTGCTGAACCGATCTTGTCGTAATTTGGCACAGAGATCGCTTACATCCCGGAGACGGACTTTTTATTCCGGAAAATGGAATGAAATGAAAATGAATTCTAACTCTTATATATATGCTAAAATATCGGGGACTTTAATTTTTCAATTTACTAATTTCTCATTTTATTTGGATAAAGTGATGAAACGAGAAAAACGTTCACCTGATGGTAAGTGCAACGTCTGCCCATAGCAAATATAGCCCATAGCCCCTGCATAGGAATCCTACCACCAGTAACTAACGCAAGCTGCTGTTAACATGTTCCACATTGTTATCCCTCAACGGTCGTTTATTAAGATCCCTACAGTTCATTAGATTAAAGCCTCCATTTCTGAGGCTTTAGTTGACCGCTCGAATAGATGTCGGTTTCTTTAATTAAAAACTATTATTGGGGCCTTTAATGAAAACCGAATGATAAGGGTACTTGAGTAAATGAATGAAACATCAAATCGGATCCGAAACTTAAGTGCAAAATTCAATAATGTCTTCATGATAACTTTCCTCTCCTTTACTCGTTCTTTGCTATCTTTAAGACAACCCTATCGAATAATGTTTCAATATACGAGTCTACAAAGTTAGTCGCTGTTGTGATATAATTTATATTGCAGTAGTATAATTCGTTTTGTTATTAACTTCGGCTTGTTGTTCAAAGTAATTTTCACATTTTTTTTATAATGCACCCTTCACACCTTTCTCCAAGCTCACGGGTTGACTGGGAGATAATGCCAATAGGCATTAAGTCCGCCCATTGTTACTCTTTTAATTAAGGTGTATAATAAAGTTTTAATAAATAAATAAATATAATTTAGAATGTTATAATGTAAATTTTTACTAAAAAATTCTAAATGTGTTATACACCTGACTGAGCCTATTAAACCATGGTATGGGCTTCATTAATTTAGCAATAAATAATATTTTTTATTGGATAAAGTGACGAAACGAGAAAAACACACCTGATAGTAATTGCAACTTCTGCCCATTACAAATGCTGTGTTACCCTGATTATTCACCCTGAGACATCAGTTCTTAAGCCTGATATGCCCGGTGATTCTCATAGGACCGAAACACAGCAATGTTATCACACTACTGGTTCACGGCAAAATAACCTACCGAGACGGATTAAATGCACAAATTAAAAAAAGTAGCTTAGTTTTCGCCCTCGTGGGAAACGAGTGGCGAAAGTGACGGGTGGCGAACCATGTCGCCGCAACTTTGCTACGAGACAAAAAAAATGTGAATTTCCGTTGTGTTTCCACGAGCAGTGTAATGACAACACTATATATTATGGTGTTAGTCTACACGAATAAAGTGTTTCCGTACCTTAGTCGCCTCTAACGACACCTCGGTACGTGCTGTTCTACTCTGCCGGACAACAATCGGCTACTGAATCATGTATACTTTATTGAGAATTATAATTAAAATTTTTTATTGGTACATTTTATCAGAATCCAGACTGTTAACGAGCAGCAGCAGCGAAGGTGCGAAGTGTCTCTTTGGTGATTGACATTCCGTTAGCCAAGCGTGACGATTACAGCAAAGTATTTGCAGAGATAAAAAAGTAGAAAATGTTAAATAAGCTGTCAAAGTATTATACAATAGAATTCGTTACAGAAAAAAGTTTACTGCATTACCCGCTTGTCCCAAATATCGTTATTATGACTGGTTGGCCAAAACGACGACCTTAAAACTAACGATCGAGTTATATTATAGTTTTTATATTATAGTATTAGAACAATAGTAAATAGAATTAGAACTGTTTCAGGGTTACATTTTGTTCACAGTAAAAAATGTTGAGGCTTGTAAAGGTAATAAGATTTCATGTCTTTTTTCCATTACGAAATATTTTCTATTAGTAAATCTTAATTAACAATGTCTGCAATGTGATATAAAATATAAACAGTATTACACTGAGTCTTTTTTTATTATTTGATTAAAAGTGACGGAACGAGAAAACGTTCACCTGATGTTAAGTGCAACGTCTGCCCGTAACAAATGCTGTGTCACCCAGAACATTTCTGTGTGACACCACATTGCGCCCGTCACCCTAAGAAATCAGTTCATAAGTCTCATATGCCCAGTGATTATGCTAGCTCACAGTGCTCTTCAAACCGAACCAAAACAGTAATTTTTGCACAGTACTGCTTCACGGCAGAATAACTGGCCGAGAGGTGGTACCTACCTAGACGAATTCCTGTAATTGCAGGGCACAGACTTCGTCATTTTTATGAGAGAGTTTTGGAGACAAGATCCGCCAAGCTGCAATTAGTTCGGCTCTGGACCGAATTAATTTCATTCATGTGGGCTGAACTTGCTCCTATGCTCACACAGCTCTTATTTTAACGGTGTGGATATAAAATATCTTTTAGCTTATAAGCCATCGTATTCCCATCGTTTCATGAAAGATGACTTGAGCTCAGATCGACATTGGGTAATATGGTCATACTTTTGTAAGCCGAAGATGTACCTGATACAATTGTTAAGGAGACGATCCAGCTTTTTAAGAAGATCCTGCAATAAATCTGGGTAACACACATCTGCATCATCAATTATGGGTATAAGGAGCGTCTGTAATAGAAGGAAAGGAAGAAAATGTTTTAAGATATAAAGAAACTGCAGGGTAACGGTGACTCTGCGGCTAATGTCGGTAACGTTAACTCACCAACTCAGGGTGTTGTCTATATGTAAATCATCAAAACTTGATCGTTTTTAATAGAATTCGAACCCTTTCTAAATGAAAAAAAGTTTACAAGAGAACGTGATTTTTAGATAACAAGATGCAGTCCTTCCAGCCGTGGCAGCTTAAGCTCAGGCTAGGCGCTCAATTTTGATTTCATAGTACGTGAGTGCTACGTTCGTACGTAGTACTGGACTCGATTCCCAGTGTCGGCCAACTAAAATTATTATTTGACATTTTAAGTGCTGATTTACCACGTGCTCGGCGGTGAAGGATAAGATCGTGAGGAAACCATGCATGCATGTCTGAGAAATAAAGAATATTTCGAAGACATGTGCCAATCCGCAAGCAGCTTTTATTGTGCTTTCTTTCTCAACGTGACTTTAAATTGCCATGATATTTTCAAAACTGAATTTATCTCCCCCCCCCCCTCCCTCTCCCTCTTCCCATATTGAATTCCTAGCTATGGCCTTGATGGGGAGGCCTATGTTCAGTAGTGGGCTAGTGATAGGCTGAAATGATGATGATAAATTAATTAATTAAGAATTTTATTTTAAGACATGAGAACTATTACATCTAAGATTAATGGACTAGAAGGGCAGAGATCGCAATTAAAAAATAAGCATCAAAATCCAGCGTTTGAAAATAAAGTTAAAGGAAAGTAGTAATGGGTAACAGACAAAATTAGGGAATGCGAATGCCTTGTACTTCATTTTAAATAAAGCCCAAACTAAAAAGATTAAGCTTTTCGTGTCATTACCGTTTCGGTCGTTCACTTTTTAAAAAGGTTATTTGAAAAAACAATCAGTTTAAAGGTTCATTAATTATTCACGAAAACATCAACTGACGGATTAACAATAGCCCGTTCAAATCCAGACTTAAAATTAGGTTCGCAAAAGGAAGCAAAAAAGCAAACTCTTTGATTTAATGAAAGCCAAGTAGCTGAGACTGAAATAACCGGCATTAACGCATAACGATTTTTTTTCAACGATTGCCAAGAATGTCAAAAAAAATTCAAAAGCCTTTTTGACTTCGTTACTATTTAGCTGTTTTTAAAATGTAACTTCTTGAAGTATATTTTAATAACATTTTTCCCAATCATAATTTTGACGTTTTAAAGATGCCTAAAATTTAACCCTTAAAAAGGATTAAAAATCCCTAGTAGTCCGACACGTACGTTCGGACAAAAACATATGGAATCAATTGACTAAGAATTTCTTCGTCTACGTTTTTAATGATGAAATGGTAATTCTTTTTCTAGAGTTGGGATCTAAACTCAGGAGTAAGCTACAGAGTAGTTATATAGAAAAGAAAATATAGAGAAAGGGACGAGACTACCAAAACGTTCACCTGATGGTAAGTACACAACACCTGCCCATAAAAAATGCTGTGTCACCCAGACAATTTCTTTATGATATTACACTGCGCCTGTCATCCCGAGGCGTCAGTTTTTAAGTCTCATATGTCCAATAATTACACTAGTTGTCAGTCCGTAACATTTAGTTGTCTTAAATCAGTTTGCTAAAAAAAAATTCTCTTAGTTTGTAAGACAATATAATAGCAGCCACGTATCTTAACATTCAGAATATTCTATTTTAAATTGTATTGTTGTAATGTGGGCTTATAATAATGTCGAGCTACGGAATAATAGCAAATTATTTTCTTTAAATGTAGGCAGAAAGACAAAAATTCAACAACAAAATGTAATTGCTGTTTAGCCAATTTTGCTGCTCCATAAGGCGCAAAATTACCCAAAGTAAACAGCAGCCGATAAAAAGGGTCTGATGTTTTGGTCAGTTTCGTTGTGTTCTTTTCTTATAAAAAATTCGGTAATATAATTTCATTTTCGTTTAGGAGTAACTATATTACCTCAAATACGTCGTAGTTCTCGTTTTATTGCAACTATTAAATTCTGAATTATTATTTTGATATTATTTCAATTTCACCTTATTTAATGCAATTCTGTTTTTATTCTTTTATTTCCTACTTTTTACTCAAACTGTGAATCGTGTCTGCCTGTAAATGCGGTATACACATATGGGTGCACATATTTGTATAGGTGCACCCATATGTGTATACATATTTGTATATGTGCACCCATATGTGTATACCGCATATAGTTATTATGTTTTAAAAGCGATCGTTTGAATATGTGTACTGTTGGCGTGTCTCAAGGTGACAAGCGCAGTATGGTGCCACAAAGCAATGTTCTGGGTGACACAGATTTTGTTGTGGGCAGAAGTTGCACTAATCATCATGTTTTAAATAAATTAAAAAATACTTAAGTGCAATACAATAAATCTTACCTAAGGAATAATTGTATTCGTATTTATGCCTAAGTTGAGCAAATTGCTTTTAATTTACGTTGTCGATACTAGAATATTTTCGTCGGAAATTCTATCACTGTTAGTGTAAAGTACGATGTCTTGAAGAATGTCTCAATTTTTTTTATGTTTTATAAAATAGTACATGAATTTTATAAAACTTTTAAAATTTTGTTTGTCTCGTTCGGTTTAAAATTGATTCCCCAATCACTTTAACAACAGAGGTACATCCGGAGCTGATACGTTCAAGTACTCTTAATTATTTACAGAAATTTATTATCTTGAGCTACATTTTAAAAAAATTATTAGAAATCAGAAAAGCTGTGTAAATATTTGAGTGCTGTACAAATATCACATCTGTGTGGAATTCGAAAGATAGTTCCTGGACTAAGTGGGCAAAAATAAGTTAATTTTAAATTCGACCATCAGAAATTGAAACGGTGATTTTATATATAATATCACTCGACTACAGCAATTCCATTACTAAAATTACGTCCATTAGTGGTACTCAAATGTCCTTGGGAACATTCACATGAGAGAGCACAAAATTTACACTGAAAATTAACATTTCGGTGTTTGTTTACCTGTAGGAATGTTCTCTGCACTTTATATTTTGCCATGCGGATATTAATTTAATTTCTGTTTTATCGAAATCCCGATTATTTTTAATATCATTTATAAAGTAAATTCTAACGAAAGACTCAAATATTCATAATGACATATTCTCCCTCAACTTACTCCCTGCTTATTATTCAAGATTAATAAATTAAATCTTAGACAAACTTAGCGGTAAACAATTCACGGACCCAGAGGCAATCGTGATTGAGTTACGAAAAACATTTAAAAACAGAAAAGGAAAAACACTGATTTCAAGGAACGCCAAAGTGTACCAAATGTCTTGGAGGATAATTTAAGAATTAACGTTACAAATGTCTTAAGGGTGCTATCTTTGAAAAAATCTATATCAGTTTTCGAAGTGGTTGTTATATAAACTATACTACAAATATACTTTTTATTCTAATTTACATATATGATTTCGGGTTTTGGCTTAAGATTCTTATGTAAAATGCGTTTTTTCAATTGATCTTTGTTAGCATTTGTGGTGGACAGACGTTACACGTTTCAGGTGAATAAAAATGATATACAGAAAATGAAAAAATAAAATTTTTATTTAACTAAATACAAACAATGCTTTATTGTTACAACACTCATATTATAACTTAAACGAATTAATTTCGTAAGTCATGGTAAAGATAATTACAAAAAAAATACTTTACCTGTTAGTAAATGTCTGAAAACCAAACTTGATGACCTGATCTTCTTTTATCTCATTTTTTAAAATAAAACTAGTTACGGATTTTATCGCATTTAATTTTGTACTATTTATAACCCGAAGTTTAGAGCGCTTTACAGCACCCATGCTCACGGGAGGACATAGGTGACAGATGTCCTGATGTCATAGTTAACCTTGTAGAAGTACCTTCAGCTTTTAATTATTATTTTAGGTCCGATCCACGCAGAATAGTCCTTTTTCAATTTTTTTCTGTTTTTCAAGGAGTCTGTAAGAAAATAGAAAGCAATAAGTTTTCACGACATTTAAAATTTGATACAACTTGACAGTTGAAAATCTCTAAAAATAGCACTTATGTCAGTCACATATCTTCCATAAAGAACTAAGTTATATTCTGCCAAGTATACGTAAGCTTTAGACTAAGTTTCTAGGAAAATGCAGCCGTGCTACGTAAAATTTATAAGTTTGTAGATAAATTGAATTTAGAGTTAAGTGTCTCATGGTGTTTCCTTTGAAGTGTCTCTAATTTTACGAACAAGTTAATGTAAATAATGATATGTAGATATGTATATTGAGATGATGTTAAACGTTATAAGGGCCTAAATATTAAACATACAATATTAATATATATTTTGATTATAACGAATTTTAAAAATTTAAAAAGTTGACAACAAAAATAGCCGATCATGTAACTAAAGTAGATAAAAAATATACCTTTTAAATGATTCCACATCAAACGCTCAAAATTTCGTTTCATAACCTTAAATTGTGCGTATTATGATTTATGATATCTGTTGGAATGTAATGTAATTTAATTTTTATTCAAGTCACGTCACACGCCTTCCTAAATTTAGCATATATCCCTGAATTCTATATCAAAAACACTTAGAAATTTAAACACGGCTGCTCATTAGTCGGTTGGGAGTGATATTGATAATCATTTATATTCTTGTGATGAAATTATTTTACATGAGTGGAGAAAACATACAATTCCGAGGCAGTGAATCAAAGATCGTCCTCTTCGATGATGAATAAGTTTCCTCCTTCCTCCTCTAATCTTTTTCGTGTCCTGCGTTGCATTTTCTCCTTGTTTGTAATAAAATTTTAAAAATTTATCGAATTTCTTCTTTAGATTCACTCATTTGGACAGAAAGAAAAACAAATGAAAAATAGCTGGAAACAACATTTTACCAATATTGAATTTTTGTAATGTAACCTTTTTAATGTCATCAAAACCAGCCAGATACAAATAGTAAAGCCAAAGAGATTTTTATACAAGTTTATGTATAGGTACTAAATGCGAAAAGACTTTTTCCCAGACTTATTATTTTATAAAAAACAAAAGATATTTTGTTTTAGTAGAGTAATAGTTTTTTGATTGAAATGTTAAATTAAAATAATAAAAAATATTGCTAACAAAAGAACAAATCTGATGAGTTGGAATATTTAATTCACATTCATTCTGATTATTCGTACTACAACAGCCGCTTTATTTGTTCACAAAATATGCAAGGTTCGCAGTTTCTATCATCTGTTAAAACAATGGATTTCATATTTTATTGTTAAATGCGTAATGGTGTTCAAATTTCAACTGATTTTATATGATAGTACCCACGTTATTGGTATATTTAGGTAATTGGCCAACTTCATTTTAAAACTATAAGCTTTTGGATGATGTTCTTTTATATTTTTCAGATTAGTACTAACTATAAACTTAATAGTGATATAGTAATAAGGTGATATGCGCAGTATATTCATACTATGTAATATTACAGCCGTAGTAGCTCACCGGTCGGGCGCTCGCCTTAAATTTTATAGTACGAGAGTGACCTGCGAGTATATTCGATTCCGGGAAGTCAAAGTCAAATATTAATATACTAATATTAGATATACTAACACAGAACCCCGGATTTGTTTTCTGTAGTAGCTAAGAGTTGTGTAATTTCTGTCAATCAAAGTCACACTGAATTTGAATAGGTACTTGCTGAAATGATGATGATGTAAGTAGAATAGTTTATGAAAGCCGTAAATTTCGTTTAGTTTATGACAGTCATTGCGATATACAAGAAACGCTACAATGTTAGTACAAAGTATATAATCTATACAAATAAATAAAATTGAAGTGTCTGTTTGTTATAACAAAATAACAACTTATTACTCAGTGCTTACGAAAGTATATGCAGTACTTATAAGAAAAAAATCATTTTTAAATTTTTTGCATGTTGGTCTGTTTGTTCCGGCTAATCTCTGGCTGGACCGATTTTGACGGGACTTCCACTAGCAGATAGCTGATAGTATAGCGGGTAATTTAAGCTTCTCTAATTTTAGAGAAATAATTAGGGTTCCGCGCGAAAAAATGAAAGCCCCAAAATCCCATTCAAATAGGGAAGTAGAGAATGTATTCAATTTGTACATATGTATATCATCAGGGTACAGCTAGTTTTATATATAAGTAGTTTCCAATATATTTACGTAATATTATTTTCAATGTGTGCAAAATTTGTTGTTTTCGGACTGATTATATTGTGATTGTCTTCGAGTCTGAAACCTTCGATCTTATCGCATAAACATTACATCGGGCGCGGGTACGTAAAACTAGTGAGTGCCTCTGAGTTTGCTCGTACACTTGTGGCACATTCGAAAGTTCGTGAATTGGCCAGATGGACATGCCTTTCAATGTGAGACTCAAGTTTTCTACTTAAAATCACCACTACCATTTCAGCCTATCACTAGTCCACTGCTGAACATAGGCCTCCCCCATAGATCACCACAAAAGTTTGTAGCTGTAATTTTGGGGGTCTTTTGCCATAGTTGCCATGCATGGCAGGCGGGTTGGCAACCGCAGTTTATTTATTCTGATGTTCCAGAAAGATGTTGTTGCCCATCTGCTGGTTAAAATATTTGTATTTAAATATCATAGTTTAGTATAGTCAACCGTTGTTACAATTTGTATCACAAAAGTTAGAAACAAAATAAAATCCTACTCATAAAAAATATTTATTATTTATTCTTCATTACTTCTATTTACTTTGTAATTAAATATAACGCGGTCTTACTTTAGTCGAAACCCCCATTGCTTGTTATTTCACATTTTTATTTAATTTGACAGCGCGACGTCAAAATTGAGAATGTAATCGTAATAAATGAACATTTTATTCAAAACATTAATTGAGCTGTATCTCGCCGAATGAAATAATGTTTTTATTATTCCCTACATGCGCCAGCATAGTCGTGTTCTTTCATACCCTCTTTGACTTCCCGTAGAAAAAATGAGGTGACGAAATAATGAAATCACCCTATTTTGTTTTGTCTCGTTGATATCGTTAAAGGCAACAAAGGGAATAAATATTAATGGATGTACGCAATAACATTCCTTTGAAATATCTAAATAATTTTGTCCGCACCGACCAAGCTTCGTGATATTTGCTGATTAATAAATTAGCATACCCGAAAAAAAGTTTGTTAGAAGGTATATTACATAACTTCTGACTTTTTATACATTTTTATTATTAAGGTATGTATCTCAAGCATTTTTTTTCCCCATATAAGGCAGAGACCACATACGTAGTATAGTTCGAATAAAGACTTTTACTTAATCCCATGTGATATTTTGCAGAATACCAAAACAAAACAGACAGACACAATGTAAAAAATGCGTGTTTGAGTTTTTGTATCTCGCGAATTGCAACATCATTTTATTTTATTGTATAGATAAATATGAAAAGTTCATATGTTTGATTGAACGCGTTAATCTCAGGAAAAACTAATCTTGGGGTCTACTGTGTAACTCTGGTTGGTTTTGTGATCGGTTTCATTTTATACCATTAACCAATGTTTGAGCTTTATTTTGGCGAATGAAGCTCATTAATTAGTTAATGGCATCAAATGAAATCGATCACGAAACCAACCAGAGTTACACAGTAGCTCCCCTGATTTGAAAAATTATTTGCCATAGATTTGCCCATTCATTGAGGAGGGTTTTAGGTTAGAAGCTCATTCACTGGTTTTTTTTTCACTGGTGGTAGGATTCCTCTACTGGACTATAGATGGGTATCTAGGTTAGTTCAACCGCAGTGCCCGTTCTTCTACAATCAAGCAGTTGTGTGTAAACATTGCTGTGTTTCGATCTAAAGGGCATTGTTAGCTAGTGTATATTTACTAGGCATATAATACTTAAGAACTGATGTTTCATAGTGACAAACACAGAGTATATTTTCACAGAGATTTGTGGTGACACAGCATATGTTATGGGTTGACGTTGCACTTACCATGAGGTGAACGTATTGCTCGTTTTTTCACTTAATCCCCAAATAAAATTCAAATATAAAGAAATTAAGATTTTTCCTTTATAAACAATGTAATATAATCGTGGGAATTTTTGCAAATCTATTAACAATAAGTCGGTCCGATTTGAGAATTTCTAAGCATGTACATATGTACATTCTACCAATACAAACTCCAAGACCTTAGTAAAGTGTCTTAAGTATCCCCACTTGATGAATTATTCCCTTTGCGGTGAATAGCTCTTATCAGGTAATATGAGTATAATACAATTGAATACTTGATTCTAGATAAGTACGGATTGAAATTTAAGGTTATTGTGGCATGAAAATAAGTAACATCAAAATGTTTATACATAATACAATAATATGCTATTGTACAGATGACAACGAAATATATTTTATTTTTAGACCTTTTTCTTCGCATCCGAGCGCTAAGAATTGCAGCTTATAAATTATTGACTGCACAAGCACTGGGGATCGAATCTATGTCTACTATAACACTACCTTTAATAAAAAAAAGTAAAAAAAAATCGTTAACCTGTAACCATGAGCTCACCTAACGAAAAGTAGTGCACAGGTATATTACGAGTATGAAAAGGTTTAATTAGTCTTTCACTGTAACCTTTTTTAAATTACAATATATTATTATTGATTTAAATTATGATAGGTTAAATTAATGAAATTGTTTCCCTGTAACCTTTATTGAATCAGAATATTATATCGATGCGTGGAAAGGGTCCGAAATGACATAATATTATGTATAAAAATATAATTGCGGCGTAAGAGAATCACCTCTAGTGATCCCGTAGTTGTTGTATAAGCCAAATGAGGGAAAAATCTCATGGCCTCCGACGGATTGCGGTGAACTTGTATGACTGTAGAGGCTGCTGTTGCATGTATTGTAAATATTTTAAAATTTACTCTAGAAGTAATCAACAGGCACGGTCGAATAGATGTATAGTATTATAGTGTATGTGTTATCTAATAACAATTACTAATATGTTTTGACTTTTCGTTTGTTTATAAATGTTATTATTTATAAACAACCTCTAGACATATTTTACATATTATGCGATTAGTATTCATATAATAAACGTAACTTTGTTATATTTAACTTAGTTTAACACTACCTAAATTAAATATAACAAATAAAATTCACTACTTATTCGATCGAAAATACTGCGGAATTGTTATTTACACGTTAGGAATGAATGCTAAAAGAATTCGTTTTATCGAGGTCGTACCAAACCGTTTTTCCAAATAAAATGCCGACCTTTTAAAATAAAATGCCTATCCAATTTTTGAAAAATATAATCATCATTATCATACTTATATCCTTAAATTTATAGATAAACTAAATAATTCCTGCGACTTCGTCTGCGTGGATATAGGTTTTTTGAATATCCCTTGGCAACTATTTGATTTTCCAGAATAAAAACTATCCTATGTCCGTTTTCAGGATGCGAGCAAAATTGTGCCAAATTTTATTTAGATCCGCTCAAAAGGTTACAAACAGACAGAGGGACAGAAAGAGTTACTTTCGCACATATTATATTACTACTACGAGTAACTGATTCCCGCGACTTCGCACGCGTGGACATAGATTTTATAAATATCCCACTGGAAACTAATTGATTTTCCGGGATAATAAGTATCCTATGTCCGTCTTCGGGATGTAAGCTATCTCTGTGCCAAATTTCGTCAAGATCGGTTCAGCGATTGATCCGAGAAAAGGTAACAAACAGACAAAGGGAAAGAGAGTTACTTTGGCATTTATAATATTAGTATAGATAGGTATAAAATGACATCCATTCCTTTTGTTTACCAATTTAGAATTCAGTTTTTTTTAATTTCAGTTTTATTTGTCAATTTTCTATCGGTTTGAAGTCTTTTATTTTGGATAGAACTTTCGGGCGCGTTTTTCGAGAAAATATTAAAAGATTTGCGAGTGGACTACTGACGATCGTCAAATCAGCTGACATTCATTACTGAATTGTCAGATTACGCTTGACTACAGGGTCGTTATGAATATTAATATTTTTTTTACATTTTACAAATCTACCACGAGTACTAACCCGATGATTTCTTGATTAAGTATTGGATAATTACTAACATAAATACCATCAATCTTTAAATATTCCCCGACAGCATTGTCGGCAGTGCCATAGACGACGCTGCCCGTCGTCGACTCCCTTGAGACATTAGTTCTTAAGTCTCATATGTTCAGTAATAGCACTAGCTCTAAGTTCCCTTCAGATCGAAACAGTAATGTTTGCACACTTCTGCATTACAATAGAATTATTGGCCCTATCTCGACGGATTTCTAGAGCCCTACCACAAGTAAATAATATTCTAACATTTATCATCATTATTTCAGCCTCTCTTTACCACTGTTATCGGTTCTACGAGCTATGTGGCCGGCCCATTGCCACTTTAGCTTGCTAATCCTTAGAGCTATGTAAATTATTGTAATTCTGCTGTAGATATCATCGTTACGGATTTAATCTCGCAAAGAAACTCTGAGCATAGACCTTTTCATAGCTCGCTGAACAATTCTGAGCTTCCCCCTGCGGCTTACGGTGAAAAACTACGTCTAGGGTCGGTATGTCATCACTGGTTGCCAGTGATGCCTGTATTATGATTTGAAAGGTTTGAAATGAATACACAAATTTTAAAACCGACAAACTAAAGTTTGATAAATAATAAAATACATTCCCAACTTTATATAATCAAGCTTCTATTTTAATTATGTTGGTCATTTCATAATCATCAAAATGATTTTGTTTGTTATCAAAACATAAATATGTACGGACACCCTCATTCATTTGACATGATAACGCGTTTATTCTTGTTTTGTTGGGTAATTTTTAATTAAATCTTTAATTCTATTATTTTTGAATTTCAAAATAACAACAACATGAAATTTATGCGGTCTGTGTTTGCACTTCACACATGCTGTACCCTTAGCTGAAGTTTACCATTTTGTATAAGTTGGGTTCACCTAAAAACTTTTTGATTTGGGTCACGACAGTAGCTATAGTCAAAAGACCTGTTTATGTGACAACTAAATTCGAGATACAAACCCATTAATTTGATTGTGACTTGAGAAGAAAATTTCTAAATATAAAAAATACTTTAAACACATAATCTAACTATATTTATGTGTTTTCACTGTCAGTCTTCCTTGGTTTACTAAAGAAGGGCAAAATAGTGAAACAATAATTATTGACATGCAAGATAGCCACTTATGGAATATTTGAAAGGAAAGTAAAGTAAATTGATATTATCAAACTATTCTTTTTATAGATTGCCTCAAAACACGGTTCTGTCCCCCACATTTATCAAAATTCCGCACTCTTGAATTGGTCGTCGCTCCATCTATTGCGGAATATCCTGTACTGCCGTTGCCGATAGAAGATACCACTCGAGAACCTTTGTCTGGTCTATCAACGATTTAGGCGTGCACGTGTATCTCTTTCTATTGCTTGTTGAGCGACTTTGAACTTCCTCATGCTATCTTCAGTGAAGGCCAATATTTGAGTTCAGTATGTCATTAATTTGCAACATGCTATACCGCAATTCGATAAACAAGTAGTTTTAAAGTAAATTATTAATTTTGAAATTGTCAAAATTGTCAAATAAATTATTAAATTATAACCAGAAATTATGGTTATTCAAAGTCAACAATCTTTCACTGATCTTTTCAAAGTAAGACCTCTACAGAAATTAAGCTCTATGATGGAATCATGACGATGTCTTCGTAGCCAACCATGGCAACAACTTCTAAATACTAAATATTGTAGTGACATACTCATAAGTGTACGCGCAAACATAGAGGCACTCTGGTCCTAACACACTCTAGCCAGACATAACGCTCATGTAATAAGATCGGTAGTGGGCTAAGATTGCACTGAGATACACGTTTAGGAATTCTTAATTGTATGTAACTTAGTACCATAAATTAAAGTAAAATAAGTGTTGGCTTATTAATATCTAATGCATATAACAATATAACAGATAAGAATCATTACGGAGTACGCTTTTTAAGTAATGATTGTTTTGCACTGATTTGTTATTTATTTTGTTTGGGTTGCCTGCTGCAAATTTGTATTCGGAAGATTAGTTTTCTTATGTATCCCACGTTGGAACTCAAGGCGTATTGTACGTGTTTTGACTGTCAAAGATACTTCACGGCCCATTTGCGTAGTTATTTAACGTAAAACAATTTGTGATGTATTTTCTCATGAAAGTTAGTGCTATTATTGACTCTACGACAAACAGCCCGCAACTTAGCCGCTGGCGAATTAGTGCTTGTGCACGCTAATGTGGGCGGGCAGTGGTCTTCGAAAACTAGGTAATATACACCATTTTACATTTTGCATGCAAATCTAAGCAAACTGACTTCCCTTTCTCAACTATCGTTCCACGACGTTTTTAGATTTAATACGCACGACGCAATAAAATTTGAATTAAATAAAGAGTGCATTATCTGCCCTTTATTTAATAAAATAGCAAGTTCGTCATCATCATTTCAGCCTATCACTAGTCCACTACTGTACACAGGCAAAAGTTTGTAGCTCAAATTTGGGAGGGATTTTGCCATAGTTGCCGCGTTTAGCAGGCGGGTTGGCAACCGCATTCTATTTATTCAGATGTTCCAGGAAGATGCTGCTGCCCGTCTCCTGGTTTTCATTTTCCCTCTGTCGACTTTTACGACACTCACGGGATGAGATGGGGTGGTAAATTCTCTTAAGCCGCCACAACACGGGTCAAACGTGATAAAATCCGTAAAAATTAGTTTTATTTAAATGTGTAGTATTCGCGCAAATATAAGAAATCCGTACTGTAATTGTCAAAATTATGTTTTATGTAATTTTTTGTGTATGAATAAACTCATTATTATTGGGGTATTCATAGAGCTTTCGCGCCTGCTTGTTATATTTGAATATATAGATAGATAAATATATAAAATTAATTATTGTTATTATAGGTAACTAATATGCATATATAATATATATGCATATAATACTAAGACTTCTTAATCCATAATTGTATAAAGTTTAAATAGTCGTTTATGACTACATGGACTATAATATTAAAATGACCCTTAAGCCATAAAGCTAATGCATGATTTGGCGGATAAAGATCTCAAGTAAAAGGGTAGCTACCTCCCATATCGGTTTATCTGATGTAGGGAGGAAGCCTCCTTCGATCAGTAATCCGGCATGGAGGGCCAATTCACTCCTGGTACCGGTCAGCGGAGTGCAAGAGCAAATGTCTGGATTTTTGACTACTGGGAGTCAGTATGGTATCTCCTAAGAACCTTTGGGTGGATAGGGTGGAGATGAGATCCCCTGCTTTACCCCTACTTTTTCCTCTCGCCTGTGGTGAGAAGTTGGAGGAGAGCACCTATATTTGACGGAAAGACTTCACTGTCTGTCACAATTTTGGAACTTGAACACAAATTTGCCTTGTGGAAGCGCTAACAGTATTCCCATGCACCCCTACAAGAAGAAGAAGTTAAGATCTCCCACTCCATTCAACGACGCGGATAGCAATCGTTGTTTAGTCTGTATTAGAGAAAGCGTTCCCGTAGCCTCGGAGTCTGATTCCCGCACCGAGGCTTCCGAATAATATTAAAAAAACTTTACGAAGCCTGGGGGCTTTGTAGGTATATACACTAATGCTCTTATTCATGAAAATCACTTTCAGCCCTTTGTAAGAGCTCTGTAGCCAAAACGTTCACTAAGCTACTGTGTGTTTTTAAAACTGGTTATTTTTTTTTTTTTTTTTTTTTTTAATTTTATAACATAAGAATTCCTTTGTATTTAAATCATTTAACAGTTTACAATAACCGCCTTGTATTGACCACTTTTGTTAATAGGAGTGAGAAAGCGCACCTTACCAACGTAATCTTACCTACTTCGTCGCCGTTTAAATTATTTTATCACACGAGCATTATTTATTTGTAAATCATTCATTTTGTTGAAAGTTAAAAGTTTTTGTTTAAAAGGCTTGTATCGGCCACTTGAGGTTTCGCTGTGAAAGCGCCCACTGAACAACGTAATCTTAATTCCTTCGTCACGTTGTCAGTTTATTTTGTCACTCCAGCATTTGGTTATCGAAATTTATGGGGTGCCATATATCGCTAACTTTTATAAATCTATCGTCAGGCACACTTCATTCTATGCGTTACCAGTGCACTGTTGTGAATTATATTAAGATTGATGTTGAGTGGTGGGGAGTATATTTGGGTGCTTGGCCTGTACAATAGTAATATAAAAAGGGCGTTAACGACAACCTAGCCAAACCCTTTTCACGAACGACATACCGCACACCAGCGGCATCGAACTCGCCCTCTTCGCAGACGATACCTGCCTCTATGTGTCTGGACGTAATCCCGACACTATCTCTAAACGCCTCCAATCCGCAGCCCGAACCCTCGGGAACTGGTTTCGGAAATGAAGGATCGAGGTCAACCCCATCAAAAGTGCAGCCATGTACTTCTCGCGGCGCATAACGCTGCGCCTCCCCACCATAGAGTTATTCCATCGTCCAATCCCCTGGGAAAAGACAGTCAAATACTTAGGCGTCCTATTAGACTCGAGACTCGGCTTCGGTCCACATATTAACCAAGTAAGGAACCGAGCGGCGTTCGTCCTCGGCCGATTACATCCGTTACTCAATAAAAATAGCAAAATGTCCCTACGTAATAAAATTACACTTTACAAAGCCTGTATTCGGCCAATTATGACATACGCAAGCCCCGTATTTGCGCATGCCTCCCTTCGTCAAATTCACCGACTTC
The DNA here is from genome assembly GCA_019845155.1 of Luehdorfia chinensis. NCBI lineage: Eukaryota > Metazoa > Arthropoda > Insecta > Lepidoptera > Papilionidae > Luehdorfia > Luehdorfia chinensis. The sequence continues at coordinate 619,721 of JAHVAK010000292.1, forward strand.
AGGTTATACAAAATCGATTCATGCGTAAAGCCACGGGAGCACCGTGGTTCGTGCGTAATGCTAACCTTCATATCGATTTAGGGCTTCCTACCATAGCCCAATATCTAAAGTTGGCCTCTCGCCAATACTTCGACTCTTCTGCCACGCACCCCAACCCACTGGTTGTAAGTGCCGCCACATACAACCCCCTCGCGATACACCAAAACTCGACCCGCGGAAAAAGGAGACCGAGGCACGTCCTCGAGGACCCTGACGACGCGACCACTAGGGCCCAAGCGCTCGACTAATCACTCCACAAACACACAACATCACCATCATACCGCCCCGCCGTCGGCGAGGGCGTATCAGACAAAGTTATTCGCGATACCGCCGCATCTCAGGCCGGTTCTCCCCTAGCAGTAGTATCTTTAGTAGAGGGGCTGCATTGCAATTCCGTTTTTAATGATAATCAATCAAATAAAAAATAAAATCTAAAACTCATACACTTGCATACTCGGTTAGTAAATCTCGCTAAGTCTACAACATGTGCTGACAAAATTTTAACTAAATAAATAAATTAGTAAAACAAACTACACAAGACCATAACCTTGTTTTAAACTTTTATGAACTTCAAAATCTACACCGGTTCAAAAAATGACGTCATAGAAGAACCGGTAAGAAACTCGGGGGTCTTTCTTTATTTCAATGCTATATTACATAATGTCATTTATTACAATTATAAAAAATCGTGCTCTATATAATGATTTATTTTATAATACGCTTTATCAAATAATGTCCTTTTGACAATTTTTTTGAAATCTATGTCCGATTTTAGTGTCATACTTTTAGGAATTTTATTATAAAATTTTATACGAGTACATCTACTTTCTTGTTTTAGCCAACCTAAACATAGGGACTCTAGCGTGTCGCCGCGACCCATTGTAAATGATTGAGTCACTTTTTTGTTAAATAAATTAATATTTATCTGTCCGTACATAATATTTTTCATAAATATTAGTCTCCTTGAATAGTTTTCGTAGCTACTCGCCATTTCCCAAGTTAATGATTGCCCAATATGCTTGTTTTTGCAAAATAATATACATATTAATCCAGATATTATTAATTAAAAATTATGTAGCTTAATTATTGGTATACCCTACAAATTGCCCATTTTTTAACTTTATATTATCACATGTAATGTGCGTAGCATACATAGTCACGCCTCTTTCCAATTGGGGTAAGTAAAAACCACCTCTTATCACGTGCTACGATTCTGACACACATCTTTCGCTTCTTCTACTTTCATAAGTGTTTTCATACAAGCTCGTCGGTTACGGGTACTTTTGACGTGGCCTTTCCTTTAAACGACTTCGATCTGATACGTTCACATACAATCTTCTTTCATCCATCTCTGCGTGTCCAAACCATCTAAGCATCCCTTTCTTTATCTTTGTCACTACATCTTCTACCAAACCGCTATCTGTTCCTCACTTTGTCCATCAAATTCACTCGAGCTATACTTATCAAATTTTCATTTTCACGACATTAATCTTATTTTCATGCTTCTTCTGCTAGACACAACATTCACTTAATGGTCACATAAGTGTGGACCAGTACTCCTCTATGTCCAGGCAGTCCCGCCTTATTAGATACGTTCTGGTTACACAAAAAGTTATACAGAGCCCATATACTTAATTTTCTGCCAACACTATTCGCTCCATATCACTGTCGTACTTTCCTTCTCTCGTAAATTTTGGACCCAAGTATACAAACTCTTTCACTTGTTCCACTCTTTCTCCTTCAATCAGAACTCTGCAATCCGTCTTACTTTCTTCTCTTTCAAAAACCTTTATTTACGTCTCATCTTCATTACATTTCATTCCTTTGCTTTGTAGAGCATAATGTTAACCATTGCCTGCAACTCCTCTCCGCTCTCAATGATGCTAATATAACATGATAATCGACGAATCAAAGGCATTTGACGTTCAAACCATTAATTCTTAATCGAATTATTAAGTTAATGTTATTTTATTTAAATTACAATACCACTACAAAATTCGTTAAGTGTGCAAACTGTGATCTCTGACTTCTGTGCTAGGATAGCCTGTGTTCTAAGAGTCAGTGCTCTTCATATTCATTTATAATTTACTATAAATTTTTACTATTTGTTACAATAATAATATGTGATTTTATGTGAGTATGTGTGTGTTTGTTTGTGTTTGTGTGTGTGTGTGTGTTGTATGTACACGGCCGACCTTATTTGTTAAATTTCAGTTTTTGTCCATCCAAAGGTTGCCTTTAAAAGATCGCTTTTAGCGATACGGTTGTACCTTTTTCCATTTTGTATTTTTGATTATGGTGTACAATAAACTTATATTTAATTTAATTTAATGTTTGCGTAAGCACAGTACAGCGTAAATAAATATTTTTTTAATAAAAATTCGACATATCTCCTCTGTTCACTATCTTAACCAGCAGCATCATTTAACAAGCGACATTGCTTGACCGACGGCTTCACTCAATAAGCGGCATATATTAACAATCGGCATCGCTTAACCAGCACTGAGAGCTAGCGTAATCACTGGGCATACTCGTATGAGACTTAAGAACTGATGTCTCAGGGTGATGGACACAGCGTGGTGTTCCGCAGAAATGTTCTGGGTGCCACAGCATATGTTATGGGCAGACGTTGCATTTACAATCAGGTGATCGTTTTTCTCATTTCATCACTATATTCTATAAAAAATGCTTTTCAATTATTGTTCACTACATAGCTAAGTGTCGTAGCGTGGTAGCCGTGTGGTAGCGGCTTAAGAGAATAAACAACCCAACTTCTCATCCCGTGGGTGTCGTAAAAGTCGACAGAGGGAAAATGAAAACCAGGAGATGGGCAGCAGCATTTTCCTGAAACATCTAAATAAATAAACTGCGGTTGCCAACCCGCCTGCCAAGCGTGGCAACTATGGCAAAATCCCCCCAAAATGGGAGCTACTAACGTGATTCTCTGCAGACTAACCAATTATTTTTAAACATTTTCAATGGTTTGACTATTAATAAATATGGCCATAAGGTATATAATAACAAACATTTATAAATATCTATTTTCATGATAAAATGGTACCTCTTTTAGTCACAACAACAGCTACACAAGTTTTAGATACAAGAATTCATTCTTGCAAAATTTAAAGTACTCGCTCTAATTGTCATCTCCCTCGATGCTGAACAAGTTTTATTTGAAGTACGTGCTAGTACATAAGATATTAAAGGATAGTTGCAAAACTTCGCAAAAGTGTTTCACAGAAGTTTAAATACAAGAAAGGCGAACGTGACTGCTTTGGCTTAAGAAGTACTACATTTTTGGTTTTAAAGTTACAAAGTTAGCACTTATCTAAACCGATACATCTGCATAGTGTTTTACGAATATTAATATAAATATATCCCATCCCACACAAAACGTACGCGCATTTCGACATACTTTGTTATAAACTTTTTTTTTTATTGTATAAAGTGACGAAACGAGCAAAACGTTCACCTGATGGTAAGTGCAACGTCTGCCCACAGCAAATGCTGTGTCACCCAGAATATTTCTGTGTGACACCACACTGCGCTCGTCACCCTGAGACATCAGTTCTTAAGTCTCATATGCAAACTTAACCATACTTTGTCATTTAAATAAAACTAATTTTACGGATTTAAAGCGCTTAGCCCCTGAGCTACCACGGCTTTAGATTAAGCTAAGCGCTTTAAATTTCATAGTACGCGAGTCACCTGCGTTCGATTTCCGGTGCCGGCACAACTAAAAATTGTTAATTGCAATTTTAAGTGCTGATTTACCACGTGCTCGACGGTGAAGGAAAACATCGTGAGGAAACCTGCATGTCTGAGAAATAAAAAATATTTCGAAGACATGTGAAGTCCGCCAACCCGCATTAGAGCAGCGTGGCGGATTCATCATAGCTCCAAAACCCTCTCAGAAATGAGAGGAGGCCTGTGCTCAGCAGTGGGACATTTATAGGCTGAAACTTTATTTTTTTTACTTTTTACGGATTTTATCGCGTTTAATTTTACTATTTATAGCCCGACGTTTCGAGCGCTTTATATCACCCATGGTCACGGGAGGACTGAGGTGACAGATGCCCTGATGGCATAGTTAACCTGGAGTAACTTCAGCTTTTAATCATTATTTTTGGTCCGATCTACGCAGAAAGAGCTAACTGTATCTTGAAGTCTTGCAGTAGTATGGTTGGTTTTTGATTTAATTTTATTAATTATAGGATCCCAAGCTGGTGGTAATACCCAACCATCTTCTCTATTAAATTAGGATGGTATTTTTATGAAATTTTAATAGATATAAAGGTACTAGGTGATAGGTAGGTAAGGTAAGGTATTTAGAAGGTACTTCCGGGTTAACTATGAAATCTGGACATCTGTCACCAGGACTGATCCTCCCGTGACCAAGTGTGCTGTAAAGCGCTCGAAACGTCGGCTTAAAATAGTAACATTAAACGCGATAAAATCCGTCAAATTAGTTTAATTTAAAAGCGTAGTGTTCGCGTAAATATAAGAAATCATTAGACTTTGTCATGTTTTGTAATGTGTAATAGTTATTAATTACCTATTTTAAGTTAGGGGTTACTATTTTGTATAAAAAATACTCTGTAATATTATTGTTGTGAAATCTATATTGCCAAAATGAGAAGCTTAAGAAATTCTGAGATGCAAACTTTATTCAATATCTAAAGATTACTGACTGGAGGAAAGCTCTTCTCCAGATCAGACCACCCGATCTGGCGTACCGTCTTCTTAGCAATATCATGTGATTAACATCTTAATTCCATTGAAGATTGTAGCACAAAAACTATTTTCATTTAACTATTTTTTTAAATGAAACTCTTTTTAATAAAAAACGCAGCCTCACACTAGGATTTCTCCTGTATCGTGTGGTGCGTTTCACAGGAAATCAATTTCACAATACAACCAGACCAAAACACCAACTATTTGTGTTCTTCACAAATGTTGGCTTCAGCTGGGATTGAAACCCAGAACCCGCGGCTTAAAAGTCGGACACTCTGACCACTAGGGCACACAGTCATCTAACTCAATGCTAACAAATAATTAAAAATATATTCTGCCGTGAAGCAGTAGTGTGCAAACATTACTGTATTTCGGTTTGAAGGGCACTGTGAGCTTGTGTAATCACTGGGCATATGAGACTTAAGAACTTATGTCTCAGTGTGGTGTCGCACAGATATTTTCTGGGTGACATATCATTTGTTATGGGCAGACATTGCACTTACCATCAGGTGAACGTTTGGCTCGTTCCATCACAGTATCCAATAAGAAAAAAAAACATTTTGCGTAATAACCACATAAGAAATTAATTCTGGGCCAAGGTGACATCATGCAATTTAGATTAGTTGTCGACTGCTCAGTGCTTTTCATATTGCCCTAAGTGTCAGTACAAACAAACAAGCAAGCAAGCGCTTACCTTGCCTTTGTAAAACCATCTAAATTAGAAGAAGAATTTTTAACGAAAGTCAGAGAGACGAAGACAGAATACATGCAGATAAAAAAGAACGCGTGCAACTTAATATCCGCGTCCGAGGTGAAACGTATAAGGAATTAGATTAAAATAAAAATAAACAAACATGAATTAACAAAAATAATACTCACTGTAAAAAAAACTGCTCAGGATATAATCGATAAATATTCATTAAGAACAGCAGAAACGTTATAATTAAATTCAACTACGAAATTTTACTCTTATCGTGCCTAAAAAGTTTCACTTCAAATATCTTTACTGATGGAAGTTGAACATGGGTCATTATATAATGTATATTTGAACTGGAAACTATATAAGCGAATAAAAGTGAATTTCACTGAGAAGCCTTTCGTGTCATCAACACTTATTTATGAATGAATTAGCCTCTTCAACCCTCGTCAAACATCTGTCCAACGGCTTTCAGACTGCGCGGTATTAACAAAATACAAATAATGAAAGAGAATTTTCCGCAAATTATGTAAACTAGTCGTGAATTGAAATGGATGTGTTTGAATACATTTTTATTTATATACAAGTATATACATAGTCATATATATATATATTATGAAAAGGAACACGTAATGTTTTAATGTTCTTCTGTATATTCAGAAACTGTGGAATTATAGAAGTAGCTTTTATACAGTATTTGTGTATTGTTACATAAATTACCGTAACTTAGCAATACTCAAACTTTCTTCAAAAACCTAAATATACGAGTACCTGTCGTACGTGTTAGGAATATAATCAAGCTTACTAGCATATAAAATAAAATTTGACAGATTACTTATTTTACCCGACAGCGGCGAAGCAAACAGTGCGTTATGAATATATATAGTTATGAACATAGATTACTGATTTAATTATACATACTAGTGGACGACCTGTGGTCGTAATTTGTTTGTAATTCTTATTTTTTTTAAGTTTGAACGCTGTTATGGTTTGTGTAATTATTATTAATCTCCACTCTTTGCAAATATTTGGCCAGACTATTATCTGTTTGACATTAGCAGCATAGAGTATAGTAATAGAACAGGAAATTGGCAGTATGAACGTAAACAAGCGACAGACTATTATATAATTGACATAGTCACTATGAACGCATATAATGAATATTTTATTTTATTTTATTTAATATATTTTAACACGCATTTTAGCTTTCTCGCTTCTTCTCAATACAAACTTTAACTATGCCAAAACGGTGCGCGCAATATTCTTACAAAAGGGTACAGTTTTCTCTTCACGTATTAATATATAGAAGATACTGTGACTACATAACTATATGACTAAAATATTGACATGCTTTGTGGTGTTCATAAATATTTTTTTCACCCTTGGAAAATAAAAAACACATGTGTGTATGTACGATATTAACCTATAATCGTAGACTCCCGAAATATAATTCCACTTTTTAAAAAAAAAATTATTTTCATCCAAACCAAAACAATGTGGAAAATTTTCGTTTCTTCTCGGACGATTCTCATATTTATTTGGGTTTAACAAGTTTTATTTTATGTCTCTGATGAGATAAAGAAAAAATATAAATTGAATTTTTATGCAATGTTTTCAATCTTCTGAATGAATATGTAGATAATTAATTTATACTAATTCTTGGACGACCGCATGGCTTAGTGGACAAAGTACCTAACCCCTATATCGTTAAATCTAACCTCATGCTCCATGTCCAAACGCTTGTACACCGCGTGACGCATCAGAGTACCTGACTTCTATTTCCGGATTTAGCCATAGATGCCACGCTTGGCAGGCGGGTTGGCAACCACAGTTTATTTTTTCAGATGTTCCAGGAAGATACTGCTGCCCGTCTCCTGATTTTATTTTCCCTCCGTCGACTTTTACGACACCCACGGGTTGAGATGGGGATTGTGAGGGGTGGTAGATTCTCTAAGCCGCCGCCACACGGTTAAGTGAGTAAAAAATTAATGTCAAAAAAATGTTATCTATAATCAGTAAAATATCAAACTGTCCATTATTTATTACATAATATCATTAAAAATATGTGTATCCTTAGTTGAGTAATATAATTGATCGACATGCCGCGTATGTTTAAACATAATCTCACTAATATATATGTACATCTACGAAAAAGAAGTTAGTTTAATACTAAAAAATAGTATTTTAAATGTGCGAAATGTTAAAAAAAGTAAGAGGTTACGATCTGGGCTCAGCAAACCGGAGCTTAAGCGTTGATCATTAAAAAATGTAATTTAAGATTAGAGCGATTAACATTTGCTTACAGTGTTTGAAGTATGAGATCAGACTTACGAGTTTACCGGCTTACAATCTCAAGAATCCAACAGATGTGAAGTTCGAAGAGTACACCAAAAGTATACATCGCAGCCAAGTGCTATAAAAAGTTATGGAGGCAATAAAATTGTGAAAATGTTACTCTAGTCTGAGACTCTGACTCTTCTAAGAATATCATCGCTACGGAAACTACTAAGAAGAGAAACACCGAGCGTAGCTATTTCCAAAGCTTGCTGATCGCTCAGCGTCCAAAGTCCCCGTTGCCGGCCACAGCGCCACTCGTTTGGCGGCCAAGCTATGGTCTTCAAAGTTCTGGTTGACTCCGCTTCTGTTATGGGCAGGCGTTGCATTTACGTACGGTAAGGTAGAGCTTGAACTATTTACATATTTACGTAACAACGGAGCATCCCACTGTTTTTGATTGTTAGCTTCAGTCGGAACATTTTCATTGGGGTTTCGTCGCTTTTCCAACCCCTCAACAAAAGCTAGTTATAAATTGTAGTTGAGTATTTTGTCGCAGAAATCACTGTCACTGAATGCGGAAGCAAGAAAATCCGTAATAATTTAAATTTATTTAGATTACATTCTAAATAAATTTTAAATTGAAGATTGGATTTCATTTGGCCGTGTGATAGCGGCTTAGGAGAAACTACCACCCCATCTTATCTCGTGGGTGTCATAAAGTCGACAGGCAAAATGAGAACCAGCAGATGGACAGCAGTATCTTTCTGGAACATATGAACACTATGATACTCCGGAGTTACTATGACACTATGATACTCCGGGTTAACTATGACATCGGGACATCAGTCACCTCAGTCCCCCCGTGACCATGGGTGCTGTAAAGCACTCGAAACGTCGGGTTATAAATAATAAAATTAAACGCGATAAAATCCGTAAAATTAGTATCATTGGAATGTGTAGAGTTCACGTAAATATAAGAAATCATTACATATGAACAAATAAACTGCGGTTGCCAACCCGTCTGCCAAGCGTGGCAACTATGGCAAAATCTTCCCAAAATGAGACTTACAAACTTTGTGGCAATCTATAGGGAAGGCCAATATTCAGCAGTGGACTAATGATAGGCTGAAATGATGTTGATGATGATGATGAGATTTCTTTTGAATAATTCAAAGCTAGTGGTTACAAAAATGAAATTACTAACTGGTAGTAGGATTCCTATGCAGGAATCCGTCTGGGTAGCCACCGCAGGGCCAGTTATTCGGCCGCGAACCAGTACTGTGTTTCGGACCGAAGGGCACTGAGATCTAGTGTATTCACTAGGCATATGAAAAGTGTCTGATATCCTTTGGTGACGGGCGCATGGTGGAGACACACAGAAATGTTCCGGGTGACAAAGCACTTTACCATCAGGTGAGCGTTTTGCTCGAGTCTTCACTTTCTGCTTTAAAAAATAATTAATGTTCCACCTAGAAGTAATAATAAACGAATGAAAAAAATCGTACAAAGATACTTGTGTATTGAATTTTGAATTGAATTCTCAAACAACCTTTGAAAGATTTACGAAACGATGCAGATAAAATGTTTGCATTTTCGATTTGTATTGAATTCCTGCTATCTACCGTTTAGCTTTACGTTGATTTAAACGCATGGTATCACAGTTTGAGAGCGAAACTTCAAGCGGAGGAAATATCTGAGGCATAAATAAATAAAAATTATTCTAGTATTTACATAATTTTGTATATATATTAGCGATCAATATCAAACAATATACAAAGCCATTTGAGAGGAAAAATTATTCTGAGATTGAATTTTTATTTGTAAATTATATAAGAACTTATTATAGATATTAAAATAAGTGAAAGAAGAGAAGGAATTGAAACGAGTGTTTTGGAAATTATACTTTCATTTCATCAACCTATAACCTCATTTGTCACAATCACAGGACAATGACAGTTATGTTAAGAGGCTATTTATATATATACATACAAAACAAATAAAAAAAAATATTTATTAAAAATAGCAAAACTTACAGCATATACTGAAGAGAAATGTGTCAAAACAAAATTCATCACAGTCGCACAACAACGTAACGTGTTGCGGAAGCCGCCGTTGCTATGGCTAGGTTTTGGGACCATCTAAAAACAGCCTGGGACACAAGAATATCATTCAGACCGTGCATCTGGTATGTCGCATTGGCTGGACACCGTGACCAAATTTTAGTTAATTAAAGTAAAATTCATTGCTATGCGGACGAAAGCAGTGGTGATACTTTATACACCGGTAGGGCCAATCTTTCTCGAGAACACTAAATCTCGAACAGGTTATAAATCAAATTAATTTAGTACAGTTCAATCTTAATAAAGAAACCCTTCGTCGTATCATCTCATTTTGTGGGCACTCTCCTCGTTGCCTCGTTTAATAACTTAATAAAATTTATGCAACATTTTCTATAGCAAAAAAAACATAATTTTAATTACTACTTTGAGACTTTTGTTGTAATGGTTCTTATTACTGCGTTAAGATCTACCATCCATTTTCTTTGGTGTTAATTCTTAAAACACCTATATAAAAGAAAAATGTACATAGACAGTATATTATGGTAAGTTTCATGCTGAGTTAGTTATTATAGGATAATCCAAATTATAAACTATATAGTCTGGCAATGCGAATATGAACTATGTATGATATACGAGTATACTTGTATGTTCCAATATAATGTTCATTTATTGCCTATATTCAATAGCCAACCAAAATAATAATGTATAAATTCGAACCCAAATAATAATGTATAAATGTCAATTAAGAACCATAACTAAAAACAGTACCTTTTGCTTCTTCAGGACAACTGGATTTTTCATAACCGGAAAAATCCTGCGATTTTTGACGGGGTACTGTAACATTGTGTATAGCACTAGTCTAGCTGCAATTAGCTTTAGTAAAAAATAAATAAAAGTCTTAAAGAAGTATGAAATAACATGAAAAATTATCTAAATAATAAAACAGTTATTACTTAAACATAAACATTAAAATCAGAGAGCGGAACCAGCGATATTTAATGCATCGGAAATGGTTTCTTTAAAGCGAGTCTCGCTTACATTGTTCGCGATGAAGAGATTCGAACTCGCTCACCTCTCGTCAAAGGACTAGCGACAGTCTTACAGTATACACGTACGCAACCTGCTAAATAAATATATTACTTATGTAACATTGAAAATTTAATCCCGTAGGGGATTCCACGTGTATACCAGATGATGTCAACATATAGCTGAAATATGGGAATGGACCCGCTGATACTGGACCAAAGGACGTCGCCTGCGTGCGATCGCCAGGGTTAAGGCCAGTGATTGATATAACTAAGAGTGTGGAACTGTGCAGCAGTGCAAATGAAAATAATTGATTAACAGTGTAATACCAATCTTTCCGTATTTCTTTTGCAACACACCTAGATTCTATATACCTGCGGGCGGAAGGGGCACAGTAATTTCCCAACGCCGCCATCACAGTTAGATACCGTCGGTTTTTTTTTGTTTCAGAGAGCACGAGGGATCTGTGACCCGAAACACCTGGCTACCGAGCTTCAGCCTGCCAAGCAAGTTTTGCACGTTTTGAATGTAACCGGCCACAGTCGAGCGTGTACCTACTGTTACATCCCATGTCAGAGGAGTCACGGACATAGTTGGCTATATCTTGAAGCCGGCTTTCAGTAGAACATTTTACAAGCCGCTGAAGATAAATCAGGTTTTACCATCTGTCAAGTGTAATGTCCATCTACAAAATGCAGGAGTATACAAGCGAGATTGTGAATTTGGTCTCTCTTACATATGGTATTACTCTCTCACGTTAAGTAAATATGCTAGTGCCTTGATTGAATTAGGGCACGAGCGGTCCTGATTCAGAATAAGTGCGGCAATTTTATCTTGCGACAAAATATCTTAGGAAAAGAAACAACAGGAAAACTGCCGGGGACTAGGGGGCGTCGGGAACTACGGATCGCTTTTAGAAAAGCGCTATTAGACATCAAGGCAAGTTAGTTAGGCCGACATTGCAATAGTTGCCGATCTTGGCAGGCGGGTAGGCATCTGCAGTTTATTTATTAAGATATTGAAGGAAGATGCTGTCGCTCATACCTTCTTAATTTATTTTATGTCGTACAGTTCCTTCGGGACGGGATTCGTTTATAACAAAAGAGGAAGGATTTATATCTAAGTACGTAATTATTTATACTCGTATCTAAAGGTAATTACAATTCTTTCGCTTTACGTGTTTTATGTACTGCAATGTGTCTAAATCTTAAAAAATATTTTTGACTTAACTTACAGAAAAAGGAGCCGTGGTAGCTCAGGGGCTAGGCGCTCGCTTTAAATTTCATAGTACGCGAGTGACCTGGGTTCGATTCCCGGTGCCGGCACCACTAAAATTGTTAATTGCAATTTTAAGTGCTGATTTACCACGTGCTCGGCGGTGAAGGAAAACATCGTGAGGAAACCTGCATGTCTGAGGAATAAAAAATATTTCGAAGACATGTGAAGTCCGCCAACCCGCATTGGAGCAGCGTGGCGGATTCTTCCTAGCTCCAAAACCCTCTCAGAAATGAGAGGAGGCCTGTGCTCAGTAGTGGGACATTTATAGGCTGAAACTTTTACAGAAAAAGAGACCAAATAAAAGTTTCTATGAAATGAAGTTGAATAAAATTAAAATGAATAAAGTAGATTAAATACTAAAGCAATTAAAGTTAACACAAACAATAGTAAATTGTTTTTGACTTATGTTTCCCGCGGGGCAATTGAAAACTTGGGGCTACCATTTCTCTGTAATAGAGCTTAATTATAATAACGTCTTAATTTTAGGGACTAAGCAACTATTTAGTTATTTCACTTTCGATGTGTATTTACACCGTACTTAGGATTTTATATACGATAACACCGTATACAAGTTGTATATAAAAATGTCTAAACAATTTGTTAACGTTTTATAAAATAAGCAACTTATACTATAGTTTATATCCAATAAAATGTTTTTTGTTACATAAACTTGTCCTTATAATTATTGCGAATAATTAATTGTAAACAAATTTCATGTATAAGATTAAATATTTTTTAATGTTATTTTTTTTCTACATGATATTACATACATATGTATTACGTATGAATATAAAGAATATATTAAAATTCGACATGAAAGTCAATTCTTCAGGTCTACATTATACACGTAAGGATAACCGTTTTTTTTAGACGATAGGTGTCCGGCAGATTAGCACTTACCTCTTTCCTACTGAGTTGTCGTAAAAGGCGTCTAAGGTATTGCACGAACAGCCTATATTCGTGCAGAATAACACTATAATATGCAATGCTGTCACTATACTGCTTGTGGGAACTATACAGAGGGTTCAAAGTGCATGCATCAGATACTGCCACTCTATACCAAAACGAAACCACATATGACTGTATTTGGCGGAGAAAGGTGTTAGACAATAAGATTAAGTGGGCACCTAATAACGATTGCCAAAGACTAAGGTCTCGTGCCTACTCCCTTGTCGTATCTAGATGCACTCTTGCGCGAACCCGGGGATGTTTTAAATTTGCTGCTTCAAAATGCTGGAATGATTTACCTCCACTGCATTGTGATATGGTCTCATTAAGGTACTTTAAAGGAAAATGTCGCAAATGGATTTTGATGCAGCAAACACTGGGTCCGTCTGTCCATAGTTAATATATAATACCGGTGGTAGGGTTTCTATGCAGAAATCCATCTAGGTAGATTTTATTCCAGTTATTTGATTTTATTGCCGGTTATTCTACCGTGAAGCAGTAGTGTGGAAATGTTACTGTGTTTCGGTCTGAAGGGCACTGAGAGCTAGCGTAATCACTGGGCACATTAGACTTAAGAACTGATCTCTCAGGGTGTCGGGCGGTGTGGTGCCACCCAGAACGTCGTTCTGCATAGCAGCTAAAATAATTAAAAACTACATGGATTACGAGCCTATTAAGTCTTTTCGCATATTGTATGTATAAACTTGTAATAAAATTTCTTTGGCTGTATTATTTGTATCTGGCTGGTTCAGATGACTTTAAAAAGGTTACATTTCAGAAACAAATTAGTAAAATTTGTTTCCAGCTATTTTTCATTTGTTTTTCTTTCTGTCAAAATCACTGAATCTAATAAAGAAAATCGATACATTTTAATATTTTAAACGCAAGCCGCTTAAAAAAAATGTGACGTTTATGGACCGAAGGCAGTGTCAGTAAGAGAAGCACAAAGTTGGTTTAAGCGTTTTCAATACGGGAATTTTGATGTCAAAGATGCGCGGTGGCCCTTACGTGTAAAATGGACGCCATTTTTAAAAAAGTTGATGATATTTGCCTGCCACACGAGCCACGAGTGTGGTGGCGGCTGATGCTGTTGCCCATCTCCTGGTTTTTATTTTCCTTCTATCTATGGACTTTTTCGACAGCCACTGGATGATATGGGGTAGTAAATTCTCTTAAGCCGGCACACATGAAAAGATATTGTCACGAAATTATTCAGTGTTATCATACATACATACATACATAAGATCACGACTGTATCCTATAAGGGGTAGTCAGAGACTGGGCACTCACTGCAAAAACAGATGACTGCCACAATCCACGTTTCACCAAAACAATATAATGCACTTGGTGTGATAGGTGGTGATAGTGTTATCATATACTCGTACGTTAGTTCTATAAAGAACAAACTTGCACAACATTTTCATTTATTGAAATTGTCAAGAAAACTATTAAATGTAATTAAACTAATTTTGGACTTGCGAAACTACAGATTAACTAGTTTCATGATTGAGCTGTAAATTATGCAACTTATAATTGTACTGTCTGTACTGACGTCTTAGGCTCTAGTCTTATCATTATGTCAATTATCGCAAAAGCAATTTGCACTAAGAAACTTTTAAGATACATTTGGCAAATTGTTCGTATATTGAGAACAATAATGTTTACTTGACTTCGTCAGCTTGTATATGAAAGTCAGATCAACGACCTTCTGTATCGGACTGTGAAAGATTTTGTTCTCGGCGATTACTAAATCGTTGTAACAGTTATAAATTGTAAAATGTTGTAACAGTTATTTAGAAAAAATTGCTAACTGATATGTAGAAGTGGCATTAATTTGGATATTATGGTTTGATGTCCATAATGAATATTGATGGAACGTCTGTAGTCACAACATAGACAATTGTGATTCAATGTAAATGTGTTTTGTTTAACGTCAGCCTGTTTATGTACAGTCCACTGCTTATATGCGTCTTATTTTTCCGTGTACCTGTACCTTGTAGGCTTATTTAATCGGGTTTAATCTGTGTAATAATCCGTGTAAATAAGGCTACAGTTGTTAAGCTGAAGTGGCAATGAAAAAGCTGAAAATAACCGTTGCGGAAGAAAGGTTCTCGAGTAGCAACCTCGTACCGGCAAGCGAAGAGGTCATATGACTGGCTCCTACGCAATGGATTTATGTCCTACAAATAGATAAATGAAGTTTTATTTTAAGTTAGTTAAAGTGTGTCTTACCTTCTAAAATAAGTCCACCAAACTAAACTACAATATTCCATATTAAAAAAGGACGCGTGCAACTCATAACATGAGACAAAAGTGAAACTACTTATGTACGTTAGAAATTTGATAAAAAATAAAATAAATAAACATGAAATAACAAAAACATCTTCCTCTAAAAAAACTGCTCACAACGTTTATTAATTATTAAATAAATATTAATTTAGAACAAAAACGAACGGCAGAGTTGAGTCTTTAATAGAATCTCCATTATCTAAACCAGGAAGCTGAGATATGCTGGAAAAATCGAAACCTGATCACTGTTGAATTGTATTGTTCAACAACCTGAACAGTTTTGTCCAAGGTATATTGCTATGCGGAAACACCTCTATTTTTTATCTAACTATATTTATTATTTATGTTGTAAAGTCTTTTTTTTTACTCTCTAATGGAAACATTTAAAAACCTTGACCTCTCTATATGTACCAAATTCTCGTAATTTAGCCTGAAGTTTAAACTTTTTATTTCAAAACTAGTCAAAGTTTTTTTATTTAATTTAAATTGATATACGAGTAATGTATAATAACTAGCTGTGCCCCGCGGTTTCATGTAATATCAGGTATCTGTCAGTGAAAGTCCCGTCAAAATCGGTCCGGCCGTTTCGGAGATTAGCAGGAAAAAACACACAGACAGACAAAAATTTTAAAAATAGTTTTTTTCTTATAAGCAATATATACTTTCATAACCATTGAGTAAAAAGCTGTTATTTTGTTTTTATAGACAGACACTTCACCTTGATTTATTTGTATAGATTTTGCAAAACATACATTATAAGATTTCTGGTCTGCATGTAATCGTGACTGTCTTGTGACACGGTTTTTTTTATCCGATGTTATCCCATTTATGCTGGTACGGATATCTGGTACGGAGAGTCACGTTGAAGTTGGTGCCCAGCACCACAGAAGCAGCACATAAGTGTTACATACGTGCAATATATGCTGAATTACAACTTAAAGTTCAATAGCGGTATTATCAGAGTTTCCCAGACATCTATTAGCTGAATTTTAGAATTTACTAAACTTATTAACGTCTAGCTGTAAAAACCCTATATAAATTTCATAGTCAGCTATCAGCGATAATGTAGTAATATAGAAATCACTTATACATACAAAAGCTGTTCATTAAATTAAACAGTTTTAAACATTTGACTTCACTCCTAGTTCTATTGTGTAATAAAATAAGGTGTACAATTTAAAAGAAACGAGGATACCTTCTAAAGCTCCATGATAAAGTTGACAAAGATAGTTTCTTTCAGTCTGTTTATTGGTATAATTTAAGACTATTATAGCACTAGTTTTATAAGCCACTTGTCAAAATCCTCAAAAAAACTTGTTTCCTGTATAATATAGATATTGTTGAATTATATAACTTTATAGGTTGTTAAATCACAGATTGTAAGTCCTTAACCAGACGATGCTCTAACAGAAACGTAATTCTGACAGAATGCTCTATAGCCAAATCCGTAATAAAATCTCTTATTATATATCTACAACCTGGCTAAAATAATATTTATTTATCTTTATATCGTTATAAAAGGCTTGTTTTCAAATACTTGGGAAATGCCACCATTAACTACTCGTATATTTATTACTATCCACCGTTATTTTTTCTTTGTTTTTGTCGACATCATCATCATCATCATTTCAGCCTATCACTAGTCCACTGCTGAACATAGACCTCCATAGATTGCTACAAACGTTTGTAGCTCTTATTTTGGGGAGATTTAGCCATAGTTGCCACGCTTGGTCGCTTGGTAGGTTGATTTGCAACTTATTGACATATTATCTTTTAACAATTTCGCTTTTTCGAAATGCTTTAATAAACTTAAATCGTTCTAATAATCTTTTATAAGATCATTTTCGAACTAACGCCTCAGATGTATGTGGGAAAATCTTAAATCTCAAGCTTATTAATCAGCATATAACCAGCCATACATCGACCATTTTACAGATTTTGTTCTGACTTTCGCCAGTCCTTCTTAAGAAAGAGGCTGTATAATTTAGGTCCTATCCGTACTTATAAGAGATGTATAAGCGCTTATTCAGTACATGAAACATTCTTTCCAGGCTTTAAGAATCTTAAAGAAAGCAGCTTAAAGAATCGATGAGAACTATTCATCAGCTTTTGTATAGCTTATTTTTGCTGCTTGGGTAGGATTGCTCCTGTATCGTGGGTGCATTTTACAGACATACATTTCACATGCAGAACACAACCAGACCCGAAAGCCAACCCAGAACCCGCTGTGTAGAAGTCAGGTACGCTAACGACTAGGCCACGCGGTCGTCATAAATATTAATGATCTTTTATTTTGTAGCGACATATATGTCGCCACATGAGAAGCTCAAGAAATATCTCATACATTCCACAATCGCGCTATGAAAGTTTCTGACATGCGAACTATCTATGCAACATCTAAATATTACTGGTAGGAGGAGACATCCTCCCCAGATCAGATCATCCGATCTGGCTGGTTAGCTACCCTTTTCCTTTGCAATATCATCTGCCAAATTTACTATTACTGCAAAAGTTAACTTAGCAGTTGGATAGTCGACGTTAATTTCATAAGGTTCAGTTATTGATGAATAATATCATTCGTTAACTTCAACTAGTTGAAGTTTGTGAATTAATTCGTCGTTTCATGTTAGTTAGTTGACAGACATCAATAGTCCAGTGCTGAACATAGGCTCACGCCCATAGATTGCCACAAAAGTCTGTAGCGCTCATTTTGGGGGGATTTCGCCATAGTTGCCACGCTTGGCAGGCGGGTTGGCAACCGCAGTTTATTGATTCAGTAGTTCCAGGAAGATGCTGCTGCCAATCTCCAGGTTTTTTCTACGGGCAACGAATATAATCAATTTCAGCAATGTTTCACTGATATTGATATTTTTAATGATTCATTGCACAATTTAAGACGCAAATTGTACCAATGTTTAAGTTCTACACAGTCATCTCTTCGCTTGTGCTAAAACGTTTTTATATTCAGTATGGTATCATTTGGTTTTGTGTCTAGTTGTGTTATGCATGTGAAATTTATGTCTGAAAAACGATACAGGACAAATCCTACTGCGGGACATCGTAATTACAAAAGAAAAAAAACACGACACGCCACTCTCCGTCTTAAAAACCCTGGACGGTTGACTTTTTACAACTGACAAATCTCTGGGAAAGTGTTTAGAGCCTTGATTTCAAGTTATCGCTTCTTCAATACAAATTGTAATGAAGATTTTTAGTTGTCGCCCCATACTTTCGGCAGAAAAATAATATTGAAATACATCCAAAAGATTTTCTGGTTAATAGCACCAACAGAATAACAGCGCTGCGGCTAAGCCACTGCTGCAGAATGGTAAGTCGGATGCCTTTTTACAGTCCTGTGTTATGTTAATGGTTAAAATATACTTAATTTGTCGAGTGTCCATCCACTTTAAATGATGTAACCATCACATTAAATCATAATTCATATATGCGGCGAGAGACTGCGAACAGATCGATATATAATATCCATCTGTGTAGCTTTCGGTATGGTCAGTTGACAACTGCAATCCTATTTTATGCCTTGCTTGCCAGACATTTGGCAAGCAGGGCATAAAATAGGAGGACAATGCTTATTACCGATCCAAGTTTTCGTACATGATGATGATGATGATGTTCTCCTAGCCGATTTCGACCACGGCGACAACTGCCGACTACTGTCGAGAGCCATCAACTGCGCAGGAGATATTATAGTGCTACAAGTGTACGCGCAAACACAGAGGCACTCACTCGTCCCAACCTACCCGCGCCCGATGTAACGCTGATGCGATAAGATCGGAGGCAGCCTAGGATGCAGTGTCAGAAACACGGGGACAATCACAACACAACCAGACCCGAAAACCAACAATTTATGTTTTAGTAGAAATGTTGACTCCGGCTGGGATTCGAACACAGGACCCGCGGCTTAGAAGTCGGGTACTCTGACCACGAGGCCACGCGGTCGTCACATTACACGTCACATATCGTACATATGCAAGTGTTAGTAAAGAACGAAATTGAGAAGCGGGTCGCTGGTGGGTGACAGTTGTTAGTGCCGGCGCCCGTATCCCATCCTTCTTACGCTAGCTGCCACTTCCACCCAGCGCCTGTTCGCGCTCTCTAACATTTTATAACATTACTGAAACATGCATTTACTTTATTTTATTTATTATAAATAGCACATGCACAATCACCTAAACCCGGAACAACTGTAGACCATATCTGTAAACCATATATATATTTTTCACGTGCGGGAATTAACCCGCGATCCGTAATGTTGTAGTTAAAATATATTAAAGCGTAGGATCCTCAAATCCCACGAACACGTCAGAAACTCTAAATGTATTGACTTTTTTATTACGATTTAGCATTTTAGCATAATCACAACAAGGAGTTTGTTATCTTTCATCACGTGAAACATAATACATTATAAAACACGCGAGTTAATTTTGTGCTGGCATTTCATGTTTGCTTGAGAATATTTTCCATATATAAAAACCCAAAATTAAATAACATTTTTTTTAATAATTAACTTATTATTATTTAATAAATTAGAATTCCGAGTTCAAGATAATCACGCAATGGTGTTACTAACAACTTCATTTAACCACGCTGAAGGCACGTGAAGCAATACAAACATTAATTGCGAGCATGTTGTGTTGATTCTGTTGCAAAGTTAGCAGCATATTGTTTACTGTTCATAAGAACTTTCTAGTTACGTACATCTATAGTTTTTTTTTTTTTAGGACTGATGGTCACTGTTAGCCCGAAGGCTTTTACAGCTTCGCCGGATTGAAAGGTGGCATAGCGCTGAGGGCGCTTAGCCGAAACCTTTATTTATGGATGACTGGCGCAAGGGCCCCCGAGAGGGGACCTCGGCTTGGACCGTCATCCTGTTCGCGAGAGTAACAGACTCGAGGGTGCCCAAGGGGGCCGGTCTCGGCTCGGTCAGTTACTGCAATCGGGAGGGCAATATTACTACTACTATAATTATTAATACCATGATTATTATTAGATAAGTTTACCACCAATTCGGAATGCGTTTCCGCTGGAGAAGAAATGGCGCAAGAAACTCCAGCGACGCTTCTGTTTATGACACTACTGCTAGGGGAAAACCGGCCTGAGATGCGGCGGTATCGCGAATAACTTTGTCTGATACGCCCACGCCGACGGCGGGGGCGGTATGATGGTGATAATGGGTGTTTGTGTAGTGTTGAGTAGAGCGCTTGGGCAATAGTGGTCGCGTCGTCAGGGTCCTCGAGGACGTGCCTCGGTCTCCTTTTTCCGCGGGTCGAGTTTTGGTGTATCGCGAGGGGGTTGTAAGTGGCGGCACTGACAACCAGTGGGTTGGGGTGCGTGGCGGCAGAGTCGAAGTATCGGCGAGAGGCCAACTTTAGATATTGGGCTATGGTAGGAAGCCCTAAATCGATATGAAGGTTAGCATTACGCACGAACCACGGTGCTCCCGTGGCTTTACGCATGAATCGATTTTGTATTACCTGAAGTCGGTGAATTTGACGCGGGGAGGCATGCGCAAATACGGGGCTTGCGTATGTCATAATTGGCCGAATACAGGCTTTGTAAAGTGTAATTTTATTACGTAGGGACATTTTGCTATTTTTATTTAGTAACGGATGTAATTTAGTAACGGATGTATATCTAATCGACCTTGCTATCGACCTTGCTAGAAAAAATGTAACCAACATTCGACTATGGCTGATGGTTTTCCGAAGTCTCCGTAAACTCTAGTTATTCCTTTAGAAAACTCTTGCGGAGTCTTCCTTCTTTCTATGAAGGCGCGATGTTCCATTTTTGTAAAATGCGGTGACTTAAAATAGGTGATGTTCACGGTTCAATAACTCGGGATGTTGGGATTACTGATTAGATTTCTTAGAACTTTTAATTACTGATTAGATTTCACTTAACTAGTTACCCATCAGACAAGCATGGGCTGTCATTGGCAATAGCTATGGCTCAAATCTTTTCAGCGGCACTGGTATCACGCCATACGAATATTTGTTTTCATAAGGGAATCGAACCCACAATCCGTACTAGTCATTCGCTCTGCCACTGCGCCATCTGAGCCATTAATTCATTGTCAGCATCTATGAATATTAATCAAAATTCGACTTAATAAGTTATTTCTAACCACAGTTTTGGTATTAATATTTGGTCTAAAATATTTTGGAAGAAAGAAAGAAAGAAAGACGTTATTCATGACTACACGAACGTTGTATGTTACGAGTACATTAGAAAGTAATAATAGTAGTACAAACAATAAGTAACAATTACATACGCAGTATTTTATTTACAAATATGCGTTGGGTTGTAGCATATGTATATATATAAGTAGACATTAGTATATATATATATATATATATATATATATTCCTACACTGATATATACATACACACCCAAAACATAACCACATATACAATTTGTATACACCCTTACTTAATTTTAAAGTGTTTATAACTTGGGTGCAGAGGGAAGCGGCTTCTTGCTCACTACTGCATCACGACAGAATAACTGGTACTGGGGTGTCCTACGACAACGATCTACTTAGTCCGTTAAACCGGCTTAGCAAATAAATCGCTTCCTTGGCCATTTATTTTAATACGTATCTTATACATTTTCATTGCTCTTTAATTTATTGGTCATTTCGCAACTGTACTTGCTCTGAACTGTAATTACTCGTAGCTTGAATATCGATATCATAGCGTGTGGTGGCGGCTTAAGAGAATCTACCACCATCTCATCCCGTGAGTGTCGTAAAAGTACACAGAGAGAAAAATAAAACCAGAAGATGGGCAGCAGCATCTTCCTGGTACAACAATAAATAACTGCGGATGCCAACCCGCCTGCCAAGCGTGGCAACTATGGCAAAATCCCGCCAAAATGAGAGCTACAAACTTTTGTGGCAATCTATGGGGGAGGCCTATGTTCAGCAGTGGACTAGTGATAGGCTGAACTGATGATTACTGATTATCAATATATATTGATGGGAATAAATGTTGAGATATATTTCGTTGATTAAAACACGATTTCTTAAATAATTATAAGATACCACATTACAATTTCCGAGATCAAAATTTTGCAAATTAATGCTTACTGCCACTTGTTTCCTTTCATATTTCAAGAAAAATCATCTCTTCAGATCACAGAACCAACAAACCAACTCACACTACAACCAGGTGAACGTTATGCTCGTCAAGTCCCTTTCTCCAATAAAAGAAAATAAAAGCAGAAATTTATCTTTAAAGGCGTTTACGTTACTTATTGTACGAGTATAACCGTGCTTACTAAAACTAATTGTTTTTTTTTCCCATAATTGGTACTGTGTTTCTGTAGTAGTAGTTTCACTGTACGTAACATTCATATATGAGTAACTGGTGTGGTCTATTAGACTTGGTTATAATCGAGGGCACAAGTGCAAAGTGAATTATTACTAGACTTAGTAACCACTTGCAAGATTTCAAATTAACGGCCGTGACCTATCAACGATAGCAGAAAAATTGGATGTGCAAGAGCGCCGCGGGAATTGGGTTGCCAGTCTGTGTTTTTAGAAATAAACTTGATTAAAAAGATTCAGAGCCCTTGTAGCTCAGGGGCCGGGTGCTCGTTTTATATTAAATAGTATGCGAGTGATCTGAATTCGATTCCCTGTGCCGGCGCCTCTGATGAGAAGGAAACTTTTAAAATTATGTTATAACTGGTGGTGGTAGGAATCCTATGCAGGAATCCGTCTAGGTAGGTACCTCCCCAGGACTATTAATATTTTATCATTAATATTTTTCTTGTTCGTTGCTGCTTTGTATCGTCAAATGGTTATGCTAGTACGAGTCTCTGAGTTATTCAACACTATGTAAAATACATAAGTGTAATTATTAAATTTCTTCTGTAACATGCACTAGAATATTAGCCTCGTCTGTGGTCTGTTTATTTGGGCAGCGTCTTATATATAAGTAAAAATATATAAAATATATATAAGTAACAATTACATACGCAGTATTTTATTTACAAATATGCGTTGGGTTGTAGCATATGTATATATATATATATAAACATTGTCCAACAAATACATACAAGAAGTCGAGAAATTCTTAATTCCCATTGCCTTCCCACAAGTCTTAGTCGCCTCTTACGGTACCTCGGTAGGAAAGAGGTAGGTGATATTCTACTCTGCCGGACATCTATCGGCGTTTCATTCGTTTGTGCAACAAAGCGAAATATTAAATCGTAGCAATACCCGAGAGCGGGGGCGAGATTTAAATCTCTAAGGTAGTGCTCCGGAAATTGAAGGCTTTGGAACTGGAAGAATTGAAAACGAACTAATGTCATTCACAATTCAATTCTTAAATATTTTGTAAAGAAATTTAAGTTTCATAAATGAAAGGAAATTAATTTGCTTAGATCCGCATGCAAAATATACCACCCTCCCACAACAGCGTGCACAAGCAAACTAACACCACCACCGGGAACTGCCACCAGATACCTTCCACCGCTACAAAACTAGGTAATACGATGTGTATTCTATGTGTGTACGGGTGTTGAGAACACGACACGTGTTTCACCTCAAAACGTGATACTATCAAATCTTAATAACTCTACAACAGACAGTTTGCTCTTCAAAAACTAGATAGTGTACACCATTTTTTATCCTCATGATACACATGTCTCATTATTTCCCTTTGGGTGCTCGTTACTTTAGAACGTCGACCACATCGCCTGTAATCTTGAAGACTGCATTCTTCGCCTTCCCATGTAATCCAAATTCGTACGATGAAACCTAATATATATTAAATTCTCTCGTAATTTGACTTATATCCGCCCTTTCGGATATATTTAAATTACGTGTCAGAAATGAAATGTAATTTGAAAACTGTTTTATTTTTTTACGCTAGGTAGGTACCACTTCTGGGCCAGTTATTCTACCGTGAAGCAGTAGTGTGCAAACATTACTGTGTTTCGGTTTAAAGGGCACTGTGAGCCAGCGTAATCACTGGGCATATGTAACTTAAGAACTTATGTCTCAAGGTGATGGGCACAGTGTGGTGTCACACAGAAATTTTCTGGATGATACAGCATTTGTTATGGGCAGACGTTGCACTTACCATCAGGTGAACGTTTTGCTCGTTTCATCACTTTATCCAATAAAAAAAAGTTTCTAGTGACATTTAGATTATATTAGTAGAAAAATAACATCTCCGTATTTCTTTAAAAGAAAGATTAAAACAAGAGGCACTTTTAACCTATTTTTTTGCTTTGATTGCCTTATAGTCAATCAATTGTGTTCATTTAATACGTAATAATTAATGCTTTAGTGAAATTTTAATTTACTGAAATTTGTTGTCAAATATGGTAAAGCCGTTATGTGATGAAAAATTAAAACAAAAACATTAAGTAGATGTGATGTATCTGTGCAGCATCTACTTTTTTTTGTTATAATTTTTTATTATATAATACGAGTATTTTCGATACTTAAAACCTAAATAAGCTAAATAACCCTACAGCCTTCCTACTCGTGACATTTTGCCAATAAACACTACCTGTTTATACTTGCTGAATGGTTGGTCCAAATTTCTAAGAAAAAAGGGTCGAACCGGTTGTTACCGGCGGCAAACTAATAAAAAAACGGTTCAAATCGAAATTATTTGGCTATGAATAAAACCCAGGACTCTCAGGTTTTCCCATAACGTAATTCACAGGTACTTGCCTGCTACAATAAGTTACATCTACTACTACGTATAATTTATAGGAATATTTAAAGTTTACCGGTGGTAGGATTCCTATGCAGGAATCCATCTACCACGTATGTACCACCTTAAGGTCATTTATTCTGCCGTGAAGCAGTAGTGTGCAAACATTGTTGTTTCCTTGGTATAACCCAGGGATAGGGGCACAGTGCCGTGCACATATAAATGTTCTGAGAGATACAGCATTTGTTATGGTCATTACATTCAGGTGAACGTTTTGCTAGCATCGTCACTTATTTCTATAAAAAGTAATCCTTACAGTATAAAAGGCGAGAAAACTATAGGAATATTAAAACACGTTTATGGCAGTATTTCTTATAAAATAAATACTCTTAAATAATTTCCCATATTTTTTATCATGATTCTAGTAATGGACTTTAAATTTGAAATACACTGTAAATTCATTTTCAGTACCCCGGACAACTGGTGGATTTTTAAAAGCAATTGAGGATTTAATTAAAGGGTTGTAATTCTTTACTACTTCGAGAGATTTTGAATTCACGTTGTACCGATTTTATAAATTGCAATTTGACTTAATGTCAGCAGCTTTCGGAAAAGTATTTAGAAAACTATTGATAATTAAAGTAGTATTAAAATGTATTATGTACTATTAATGAATCCAGAAAAATGCAGTGTAGTCAGTTTTTGGTTTCGAATAATGCAAATTTTGGAGTCACTTATAGTACTTTGACATAATTGAAACGAATTCATATTTGAATGTTTTATAGATGTGAGTTTTGTCACAAAAACGATTTTTAAGAAGCAATAATTTATTTACACAACAATAAGGAAATTTCACGCAGTGTGTTTTCTTTATGGCAAAGAGTAAAAATTTTGCCATTTTCGGATTATGCTTAAAATCGCTGAAAAAATTAAAATACAGAAAAAAAGAATGAAAACATGGAACATATTGTATTTGTAACGACAAGTTTGAGATTAAAGAAGTATACGATTTAAATAACGATTAAAAAGTTTTAGAAGAGCATGTCATCACAAATCGGTCCCAGCAGAACAGTTCCAGCCGAAATATGCTGGCTGCGCCGGCGCTAATCTTCCAATTTGGAAAAGAGAAATCTCCATAATTTTCTTGCTGATTAATATTAGTGATGAAGAAATCCGCCGGAGAATTAAAAACACTGACTAGCCTTCCGTGATTCAAACTAAACTGGTAAAGGGCTGGTCAGCTAGATCTGACCGCAACTCGATGCTTGAAAACCAAAAATGGCGCTTAGTGGTACTTCTTAGGACAAGCCTTAGTCCAGAAGTAGAGTGCCGCAGTGGATGATGATCATAAATTAATCAACATGTCATTGTAAAATAGTATACATATTTAATAGACATGAAAATGAAAAATTCATTTGGATTTCGTCATTTCGATGTCGTGGACGCGTTTAGCAGGCATAACACATTGCAGAAATGTAATCAAAACGCGAAGCGGTTTTCGTTACTTAATATTAAATAAATAAGTCAGTTATTAGAATTATCAATAACAACAATTTTTAATAAGGTTCGTTTTTAAATTTGGACGCTGCAAATGATATAGTTTCGATTAAAATGTGATTACGGACGGGGAAGTATAATTTGACCACTGTAGAAGAATTTAAACTGTATTCAGATCATTCCTCACCCTATCATCATCATCATCATTTCAGCCTATCATAGGCCACTGTTGAACATACCCCCCCCCCCCCCCCTAAGAAAATTGAAATGTTATGAAAAAGGAAATGCTTTAGAACGAAATTAATCCGTACAAATCAAAAACGTCAAAAAATAATTTATTTATTTCGCTCTCACTTGATATTACACATTGTTATACAAATCCATTGACATATCATCATTATCAACATTTCAGCCTATCACTAGTCCACTGCTGAACATAGGCCTCTCCCAACGATTGCCAAAATAGTTCGTAGCTATCATTTTCGTGTGATTTTGCCATAGTTGCCACGCTTGACAGATGAGTTGGCTACCGCAGTTAATTAATTCAGATGTTCCAGGAAGATGCTGCTGCCCGTCTCCTGGTTTTTATTTTCCCTCTGTCGAGTTTTACTATACCCACGGGATAAGACGGGATTGCAGATTTTCTGAAGACGCCTTAACACGGCTTTGACATAATTTTATGAGAAAAACAAATTCATTCATCCCGCATCAACTTTGCATACATTTATACATACATAAGTATACATCATTATTGTAATCCATGTATTTGTGAGAATTCTTTACGAGTGAAACAATGTTCCACAAAAAACGAGCTGATTATACGTATGTTGTTACTAAAGAAAAGAAGGTCGTGAAAATAGTGTTACGTAGCAATGTTATCGAAATTTTTGCAAAAGTGGGTGTTAGTACATGGGTATTAAAATACCCATGTACTTATTAATTATGGAAATTATTTGTAAGTATTTCAGAAGATGTATACAATTAAAAATAATTAATGTGAATATGAATTTAATTTCATAAAGTAAAAAGTTCGTAGATATAAATATGGGATCATATACTGCAACATTGGTCTAATGTCTCGTTAATATAAAAGCTGAACACTATTTTATACATTGCACAGTGTTTCAGTAAGAAAAAAAGTAATAAATACGTTAAAGAGTTGGTTATTTTTTGAATATTGATTTTGTCATTTTTCTCATAAATAGTTTAATAAGAAAGTTAATAATAAATAGTTAAAAATATGTCTATTCCAATCAAGATGTTTGAATTTAATATCTGTGCCGAGAGATATATGGCAGAACAACAAACATATCCGTCTTGTTTTAAAATTCACATAGCAATCAAATCATCATCAGATCATGTAACAAAATTATCTTTTAATTGGCTCTATCTTAAAGCTTAGAAACGAAAGAAAAGGTAAATTTAAACCATGCAGAAGATTTCCAAATTACTCGATAAAGAAAGCCTGCGTAGCGTCTTCACTTCACTTCTTTACACTTCGTGACAAGAATAATCTCCACTCTTACTTATTGTCATGCTTACGACTTATAGATATTTTTTTTGTATTTCTTTATTTAGTATTTTAGCTACATAAACATATTTTTCTAACCTGATAAGTTTAGCTAAATCAAAATTAACTAGTACGGAAAATTTGTTTTTAAAGAAAAGTGTAATATAATATTTATTATCAATTATTCTTTAATTTCACATCTCTCAGGGTTGACTGGCAAAAAATGCTTCTAGGCATTAAGTCCGCCAATTGTATTCCTTAGATTGAGGTGTTTCAGTTAAGAATAAATAAATAAATAAAATAATATGAAAATACACAACGTAAAAACAATTTTAAAAATATAAATCGTTAACACTGACGTTGCAACATTATCATCATCATTTCAGCCTATCATAGTTCACTGTTGAACATAGGCCTCCCCATAGATTGCCACAAAACACGATCCTGAGCCACTTACATCCATCGACTTCCTGCAAAATCGTGCAGGTCGTCGCTCCATCTAGTGGGGGGGCGGGGGGGCACGGCCGTAGCTGGGGGAGGGCATTATAGAGCAATGCTCTACCTTAAATTACCAATGCCCTACCTTAAAATACCAATGCCCTACCTTAAAAAATGCCATCAATTAAGATAATATGATGAAAAAACTAAATAATCTGTTTGTTCTTTAAAAAACAGTTTACTTAGATTTTATTACAACTACGAGTGTTGAAACGTTGATATATCAAAAAGCATTACAAAAATACTGGTATTACATGAAGTCTGTTATTAAAGTAATACAATTTCTAATTGTCAACCAATTAGTTTTTTAATTGATAATTACATTTAGGGGCTAGGTGTTTTACAAACGTGCTATTTATGTCTGTAAACGAAGGTACAGAAGAAATTCTGCTATGGAACATTTTTTTTTAATTAGCGTGTCATTAATACTGTTGATAAATACTAAATTAAAAATTAAATTGAATTGAAACATTTTTATAGGAGTATATGCAACTACTGCCTATAAGAACTGCTGTGTCACACAGAACTTTTTGTGTGGCACTACACAGCGCCCGCCACCATGAGACATCAGTTCAAATCTCATATCATCATAGCAATCTCATAGAATAGCTTCGCGGCAATCACCTCATTTTCAGGGGTTATCATTATCCATATATTCTTAAATATTATAATAACTCTTTGTTTAATAAAATAAATTAACTTTTGATTAAAACTTTGTTTACTTCGTGGGATTTTGTTGTAAAAGCGTATACTCTTCTATTGCCCCATGCAAGAGTTACTGTCTCTGTAAAGTCGAAAACTGGCTTATTAATTTGTGCATGTTCCTGGTATTTACATTATGAATATCTCTTTTTTTAAACTGTTTTATAGTCTTCGTCTACTATGTACAAACTCTTTCTATATACATATTGCGAGGCCAAGGTGAGGGTTACTCATAAATAGCTCTGTTTTACAAAACAAAATAACATTGTGCTATGAAAATAACTAAAATATACCAAACCAGCAGTTTCAACATTAGTTAAGTAAAATTTTTTTTTGCATCATGAACTTAGCTCAAAGTTTACTTGCTAATTTAGATATATGGGAGCTGCATTGAAGTTCTACGTCAAGAATTATTCCAAGAAAAACAGAAGTATCCGCAAGGCTTAACTCTTACCAATTTTTTTGAAACTCCTTTTGTTTTATTGTCATTTTTGGACACCCTGGTACGTATATATATACTGCTGACTCAGGAGAACACATACCATTGATAACTACTTTCTGTATTCTATTGTTCAAATATGAAGTTAGAAGCTTAAGTGCAGAATGACGTAATGACGTAGTTTCCTGATGAGTATTTCATGATAAACGCAATCGAAGGCCTTAGAAAGATCACAGAAAACTGCGAATCCCAGTCATCGAATATATTCTTTATTAGTTCAACACCTAATTAACATAAATCAATTTATGTTAATTATATGTTTTAAAATTTGATCTTTTTTTACAGGAACTTACATTTTGTTTGAGTAATGTCTCAGCGGCAGTAGGGGAAGAATTTAATGATTTGTTTGTCAAAATTGGATTTCCAGTTAAAAACTTTTCGAAAGCCGTAGCAAAATCATGAACATAATAAAAATTTAATTTAATTTTAATTTGTTATCATAGTTGCGGTCCTTGACTTTCCCAGTTTCACTATTAAAAATACTCGAAGTAATTTTAAATATACTTTAACATATTCTGTAAATGACTTGCTATGGTTGGTTATGTTGATATGGTTTAACCCATCTAGACGGACTCGTCGGTAATGTCGATATCATTATTTTAAAAGTAAAATAGAAATGAATTATTGTTTTATCCAAAAGTATTAGTATTTTTCGAGATTTAAGCATTACAGGTAAAAGAAAATTGAAGGTATTATAATCCAAACAAAAAGTGTAGCTTTTCTTATTTAGATTCAAAATCGGAATGAAGAAGTATTTTTTCAGCTTTCTATTTCCACTGATTCATTATTTATGCATTGTTTCCTCTTTGGTTTTCAGGCTCCGACTAATCGAAGGTAATAAAGGCGTCGCTTAAAATTCAAATTTTTGAATCTGTAACAAAATCCTGAAAACACAGAGAAATAAGTGCACGAGAAATAAAGTTTATAATAACGATAGTTTATTTTTAATTTTTTATTCTTAAAAATGAAAGGTTTAAAAGTGATTAGTCCACTTTTACATATAATGACTTTGATACTCGTACATGATACAAACTTAATAATTAATAGTTTAATAATGGCCTTTTTATGCAAACTACGTACGGTATTCTTAATAAAACTAATGTTACGGATTTTAATCGCCTTTTAATTTTTACCTATTTAAACCCGCCGTTTCCCATAGTTACGGGATGACGACCCAGTATATATTAATGTCCTGCAATGTCCGATCTACGATAAATGAGCTAACAGTGTCTTGAACTCTTGCAGTGGTATCCTTGGTTATTGCTTTCATTTTATTTATTGTAGGATCCAAAGCCCGTGGTAGTACCTAACCATCTTCTCTATGGAAATTAGGATATATTCTACCTAGTTCTACCTCCTCAAAAAATATTATGAAATATGGCTGTATATCATCGTAATTCTTATGATTTTTAGTGCTATGTTAGTTGCTTAGATATTTTAAGGTCCTGTAAATGTAATGCTTATAGTAGTCAGTATTTAAAATTATGAATTTAGACTTTTTAACGGATCTATAACAATATCTCTCCATGCCTTCGATTGATTGGAAGAGAATGCCAAAAGGGATTAAGTCCGCCCTTTGTAGTCCTTTATTTTTAATAAGGTGATAACATTATAGTATAAATAAATAACTGACATATCCCTAAGGGTTAGTTAGAGAAAATAAAAGCTGGTACGGACGATTATTATTGGGGAAGAAAGGTTCTCTAGTGATATCCTCATAGATGTTGATTAATGCAGGTGGCTCAGGGCCGTGCTTGGTGACAATCCATTGGAAAGTTTTATGTTCAACAATGGTCTTTTTATTAATTTCTTGACTCGTAATCGATCGGCAGGCATTAAACAACATACCAGTAGGACACGCAGAATTACTTAGACATTACCTAACATCTGGCTATCTATTGTGGAAGGAACAATACTACCGGCAAGTAGATGGTGTGGCGATAGGCTCCTCGGTATCTCCCATTGTTGCTGACATTTTCATGGAAGACTTTTAGGAGACAGCCCTCCGTACTTTTCCTGTAAATCCAAGGTTCTACAAGCGGTACGTGGATGATACTTTCACAATTCTACCTTCTGATATAGACACTGCACTGCTTTTTAGACCACCTTAACTCCATAATTGCTAAAATACAACTTACAAAGAATTAGAGGCAAATAACTCTTTAGCTTTTCTAGGTGTTTTAGTAATTAGGAATCTTAATAACACCTTGAGTCACACTGTGTATAGGAAAAAAACCCATACTAATAAGTATTTAAACAGTGACTCTCACCACCATCCTACACAGCTAGCTACCGTGGGTAAATCTTTGTTTCAGAGACCACAAGGGGTCTGTGACAGTAAACACCTGGCCGCCGAGCTTCAGCAGGTCAATCAAGTTTTGCAAGACAACAAGCTTCGGGTTCGTCTCGTTCGTCGTTCTTTTTTATTGACGTAAATAATCTGACGTCGCTCGTAAAACATGGTCATCGATTTTCCTTAGATGCAACATCGATGCTTATCGATGTTTGATGCAAATTATGAAAACACGATTCGGTTGTAAAATAATAGATAGGGTTATTAAAAATTCGAGGATATCTATAACAAAGAACGCATATTTTAAAGCAGAGTCAAATCATCAATATCAGCGATACTACATGTTTGTTCTAATGATAAATTTTAGTATTTGATGCATCAGTAAACGCTTTGTTTGCAATGGACGTAGTTTATGTAAATACTTATTTTCCAAACTAAAAGACAAACGGGTCAGCAGTGTCCGTTATTAAGTTTTTGAAAGTTCGTTTTGTAGGAAATTTTAAATACAAGTCTATGTAAATATACCACAAATTCTCGCTATACCTAAATGGCCAAACTTAGAGTTTAAAAGGACACGAAAATGGTACACGAGTAACAAAAATAGAATAAAGTTTGTCTTCAGAAACAGCAATACAATATTCACGTTTTACGAGTTTCCGCCGAGATATAAAACTGTTTTATAGCCGGAGGGGTAAAATAGTATGTTACAATTTTCGTTGAATTGATGTCAGTAAATGAAGTTTAAACGAAGTATGTACTGAGGAGATTTTCTCAGTGTCTATAGTGGCGTAGTAGGAGAATCTATCAACCTATTTCATTCCGGGGGATTCGTAAAACTCTACCCACCAGAAAAACTGCCGCGGTTGGCGACTGTTGCTGGAATAACCATCTCTAACATACGAAATCGTTAAATATTATCCAGACTGGGGAAAGTTATCTGCAACTTAGCGTACAGCCATAGATCCTGGGCACAGATTGTAATATAAATCTGTGTTTGTGGAACACTATAGATGAAATATTACTAAATCATTATTTTAGTAAAAAAGTGATTGCTATCTATGCTATGCTATGTCACAGACAACTTTACCTATTAAAAATATTCTATTTTTAATACTTTTTATGTGTCTGTTTTTATCAATTTATGAAAAGGCAAACTTAAAAAAACGTATTTCTAAATTAAGAAAAATACACTTTTTCAACACTTTCGACAGAACTGAACAAAGAACGTAAATATGTTGAATAAAACATGCACGCAAATCGAAAGCATGGTTTTTAATTAAGAGAAACACAATACAAGGGCAATCAATTAATGAAACCTATCGTCGCACGTTCATTTTGAACGAACGGGATTCGTATACTAATTGTTTTTTTTTTCATTATTTTAAGTATTAATAAATCTGTATGTTTAGGGATCTAATAGTCAGAAAAATATTATTTTTAGCCGTAAAATATTATCCAACTTACTAGCAGTACGTTTCAATCTTCCGTAAAAAGAGAAACACTATGCCCAGTAATGGGTCGTAACTACTGATACAACCATCAAATTTAAGCCCGATATAGTCTACTGCTAAATATTTGCTTCTTTCATATATTTTTTTTACTTAATTAGGCCTAATTGTTATCATTTTCTAGGCTTGGCAACTGTAGCGTTAAACGAGTAGCTTACTCAAAAAGTCACTGATATACATTCCTTGGTTCCCTTTTATTTATTCAGAATGTCGCCCATGAGACACGATTGGGCGATATTAATTTCCCTATGCTGCCATCACGCGGAAATGATTGTTTATTACCGTTCTTTGATCTACTGATTTTGTTTGAAATGTTATTCAGTGAACATAATTTGCCATAACGAGCGGTTTCATCTTTCAGCCTATCACTAATCCACTGCTGAACATAGGCCTCCCCCATAGATTACCACAAAAGTTTGTAGTCATTTTCGGGGATTTCGCCATAGTTGTCACAGATGTTGCAGGAAGATTCTGCTACCCATCTCCTGGTTTTCATTTTCCCTCTGATTTTCATTTTTCATTTTCCAACTATTTCGACACCAACGGGATGAAATGAAGTGGTACGATAGATTCTCCTATGCCGCCACTCAGGCTGCTTAATGTTAGCACATTTCGTATTAAATAACGTTAGAAAAATTGTCCGTAGTAGATTGACACTACATGCTGAAGCTTGTAATTATTTTCATTGTAATGTTTGTAATGTAATTATTGTAATTTTTTTTTTGTTATTCATTTAGAGTTTTCATTACTTATTAACTTATTTTTCGGCACAGCCGATCTTACAAGATTCATAGATTTACTATTGAAATTAGGAAAGCGCTGCGTTAGTGTCCCACCAAGGCCGTGTAGTGAAACCGAATATCACTTACAATGAATTAAGTCCAGTGCAAACCAGTGGGATGATTGTAGGTTGCTACTTTTAACACGCTTTTATTAGTCCTCGATGTATATAATAATGTAATAAAATCTTTCAAATCATTTTCTCCCACTTCCAGACGTCCTAAAAATTTGATATTTTGCACACGTATTAAAGACTGATGATAATACAATAATTCCATAACTTTGACCAGGAATTCTCACCGGGATCATTAGCTCATTGCTGTTTAACTGTTTTTTTTAGTTTTTAAATTTCAATATGGACCTATGCAGGAATGCGTACCTTACTTAGTAAGTACCATCCAGTTATTCTGCCGTGAAGCAGTGCTGATGTCTTGGTCATCTCGTCACTTTATCCAATAAAAAAAAGTTTTATCACCTCGCAACAGCACAAGCTTACAATCCCTTATAACATTCATGTGACATAGTGCTCATCATACTTGGAGAGGCCTACAAATTATTGGTTTCAGAGTTTATTATATTTCTCTCACTTTTTTTGTTTCAGTTTTCAGTATTTGACAATTTATTCGGTTCTTATGGTTTATATGATGAATCAGATACAGTGTGGTAGAGAAGAACTTCATTTTGTTAGTACTTAATGTCGTATTATTTTGATATGATTATATTCTGTGCATTTCACATTCTTAAGTCCTCGAAATTTGTTAACCGGGCCGGGCGCTCGCCTTACATTTTAGTAGTCATCATCATCATCATCATGTTAGCCTATCACTAGTTCACTGCTGAACATGGCCCATGGCTTTCCCCATAGCTCGGCACAAACGTTTGTAGCTCCCACTTATTAGTGATTTTGCCATAGTTGCCACTCTTGGCAGGCGGGTTTGCAATCGCAGTTTTTTTTTTCAGATTGTTCAGGAAGATGCTGCTGCCCATCTCCGGTTTTGTATTTTCCCTCTGTCGACTTTTACGACACCCACGGGATGGGATGGGGTGGTAGATGCTCTTCTTAATTTAATCCCACGTGTCGGCATCACTAAAATTGTTCTGCAATTTTAAGTGCTTATTTAACACGTGCACCACCTGGATGTCTAAGATAAAAAATATTTTGAGAACATATGAAGTCCGCCAATCCGCAATGGAGCAGCGAGGCTTACTCTTACCAGCTCAGAGGCCTGCGCAGCAGTGGAACATTTATAAGCTGTTACTTTACTTATAACCATCTCTTTTAATATTTTTTTTTATTATTATCCACGTTTAATTG
The DNA here is from genome assembly GCA_019845155.1 of Luehdorfia chinensis. Lineage (NCBI taxonomy): Eukaryota > Metazoa > Arthropoda > Insecta > Lepidoptera > Papilionidae > Luehdorfia > Luehdorfia chinensis. Next base: position 655,364 of record JAHVAK010000292.1, read on the forward strand.
AGGCTAGGCTCAGGGCCATGCTGTATAACATACTCGTACTTGAGAAGGACTGTAATGGTGAGGGAACATAATGATTATCTGAAAACGTCGCCCACATATAAAAAAACTAGATACGTCTTGATTTATCAGTTTTACTCGGTGCAATCATTTACGCTATGTTTGATCAACATCCTTCTTCGATGAAGACAAAATAAAATAATTACACGCAAAGAAATATATTTCGAATCCACAAATTACTCCTTGTAAGTCGTGCATGAGCAATATTTTATGACAGATGTTCTTTAAAATTTTTCGCAAAACATCTCCATCATCTATTTTTTCACAAAAGAATGTCATAATAAACATATTCTGAAAGATATCATGCTAAACAGTCTTAATAATTTGAATATTTTCTTTGTACGTGGAATATTATATGAAAGATAATTTAGAAACGACGCACCTTTGTACACTTGAAGTAAAGTTTCTGCTTCCACGAGCCATTTCCAAGTTCCAAGAGGACAATTGTAGAAATTTTATTTAATTATTTTCTATACTTTGAGTTTCAGACAGGAATTATTCTTGTAATATTTATAATAATTTTACTTTGATGATGAGCATTTCATTATCAGTACTTTTGACCAGTGATACCATTTGTTTTCTAGAAAAAGTTAGGCAGTTAACCAGAGTGTAGATTAACGGCGTCTAAGGAGCTGACATTTTTGATATTATCATACATACCATTATCTCAAAGGTCCTACACCAAGGATACTGCTATGCCAGTGAACTGATTACAATTCCGGAGATTGAAATAACATCAGTAATTAATTATAGGAAATATTAACCCTTCCGATTTCTTTTGATAAACAATGAAAAGTACTATAAAGCATACACATAACGTACTCACGCATATAAGTCTTTGTTTAAAAAAATATGTAACAATCCAAGCAAACAAAAATATCTAAAAATTGTCATTAAAATATGTCATTTTCTGAGATGTCAACCAAAGAGTATATAAGTAATGTCAACTTACATCTCAGAAAATGTCTAATAATGCGTAAATTAACGGCAATTTGCTATGATTAGTATTGATTTTCATAGCCAATTTCTTGTAACATTGACCTTTGTGTAATTGCAGAGGCACTCACTTGTCTTCACCTTACCGTATCGCATTTAACGTATATTCGATAAGATCCGAAAAAGGTTCCCGAAACTCAATAATTGGTTGTTTTGTTATTGGCTTCGGCTGAAATTGGAATAAGTACCCTTTTCTTAATGTAAAGCTTTGATAAATTATAGAAAATATTTTATCTGTAATATAGAATTTAGTAATAAGGAACTGCTATGTTGAATGATCATTTATTGACATTTTAATAATTGATGTCTTTAAATCATTTACGTTCATCGTTTTGGTGCTTCCAGGTTCAGAGTGGTACCAGGACATTATAATCGCTAGATTCCATTAACGCAAATTTTGAACACCGTTAAAGTTCGACCCTCATTTTCTCATTTTCTGTACAACGAAAGTTATACCATAATTACACAAAATAGCAAAATAACATTAGGACAATAAAACTTACATGATATGCAGCTATCGATTTTATTATTTATGAACTTCAAAAAGATACATTAAACTATTATATGTTTTTTGAATAATTATCTGCCTATTCTTGTAACTAAATCTTATACCTAAAAATATCTTTTAGACAATTAACCTTGAACTGTCAACAAACTTCTGTGCTTACTTTGTTTTCGCTACAAAGTTTTCCTTACAATACATCGTTGAACTTGGCTTTTTGCATTTACATATAAATTACTTCTACAGTTTTGCTATGAATATTTAACAAGAATTTGTAAAAATACGATGATTGCTAAAATAAAAAGTGCAATAAGTATAACACAAGTCTTCTTTTGTAATAGTTATTTCATAATAGAAAAATGAACACGGTCTCAACGAAGGTCTCAGCTATGCCTATTGTAGTCGGAAACACAACGCTCGAATTTGTCGACGTATATACCTACGACAAATTGTCTGACTGAATACATCCAATATCAACCCAGAGGTTAATCGATGAGTGCAACTCAGCTGGGCAGAATTCAGGAAATTGCATATCTTAATTTATGTCTTTAACTAATGAGTGTGGCCTGTGATGACATATCAAACCGAGACGTTACGCATATATACAGTCCGCGATAAAAGGCGCAAACCGTGTTCCGGCACGCCTTAAATGGCGGGAGAGTGGGGAGGAGTGGTTCCCTTTCGAGGAGAGGCTGGTGTGCTGTATCCCGTTTCACAATACGCGGCGAAGGCGGAACATCATGAGGTTTTAGTTGGTGCAAGCCTGTCATAATCTGACCCACGTAGGCATTGTAGTTGATGCTATAACAAATGCTAATATATTGACAGGATTTTATAACATAGAGTCATATGGCCTAGATTTGTAATGCAGACGACCGACGACTCATAAGGTACAGTGGGTTTTGAACCCTGCAATCATAGACGAGCAAACGCTATTAAGCTTTTTTTAGGACTTATTGTCACTGTTAGCTTTGTTTAGCTTTGGATTTCACAGTTTCGCCGGATTGAAAAGAGCGCTGAGGACGCTTAGCCGAACCTTTATTTATGGATGACCAGTGCAAGGGACCCCCAGCTTGGAAGTTCATCCTGTGCGCGACTGTAACTGAACGTCGGGTGCAACGGCTGATAAGCCCTTTTAACAAAATAATAACTTATCTAAAATAATTCGAAGACCCCAACAAATAACCTTACACATATGAAGTTTTAAGGTCTGAATAATATTCGTATAGAATACTTAGTTATCATAACTGAGTTAAGAAAAATAAATTATGGTTTCTAGTTACAAGAACTTGGAACTCAAAATTTTAATGGCGGAAAGATAATATATGCCTTTTTGTTTCATTCATTTATGTTTTGGCAATTAAATTTGATAACTGACTTTAACGAATATTTTTACAAGAAATATAATTGAATGTACGAGTATATATACTACTTTGCTTCTCTGTATACTGTACTTTTTTTATTTGATAAAAGTGACGGAACGAGCAGAACGTTCACCTGATGGTAAGTGCAACGTCCGCCCAAAACAAATGCTGTGTCACCCAGATTATTTATGTGTGACACCACACACAAATGCCCAGTGATTACGCTAGCTCACAGTGCCCTTCAAACCGAAACACAGTAATGCTTGCACACTACTGTTAAATAAATACTATTAAATTTTAAGGTCAAAGATTAATTAAGAATGCATTTGTTTTAGTTTTGTTTTTATGAACCTTGGCGCCACCATCTCTTCCTTCCTTCCTTGTCGTTGATTCATTGATGTCATGTATTTTTATCCATGATAATTCTCGCAGAGTTTGTTATTTTAACAAGAACCCAACACCCAATTTTACTATTTACAAGACAACTGTTGATTACATACGGCTAGGATTACCCGCGACTGGTTCCAAAGACACCAATACCTTATGACAATGAAATTGCTTTACCACCAATCTAACATTGAATGTCAATAGCGCATCACAAAACTACGAAGTCTATTTTCACTTAAAATATTAATGTGATAGTTAAATACCCCTATCACCATTGCATGACGTCAGCGACGCGGAATTCACTGTATTCCGCTTTTATTATATTATATTTGTACATAGAGTTTTTATGTCATTTCGTGTATATTCATTGATAAACCACACACCACCGTGTAATCCACGATACCTTACGAAATATTATTTGTTTTTGCGTCTTGTCCTACTTTCGCGTATTTTCTTATTATTTGAGTCATATATTTAAAAGACTAAATAAAATCTAAAGAATTCAATTAAAAATGTATTTAAAATGAAAACTTTCGACCGATAATAAGGACCACAGCTTTCTGTAAAGTGGTGTAAATTACTTACGACCGAGTGATTTGATTGATATATTACTCCCGTGGTGGAAAATACTCTAAAACTTGTAACGTCCAGACTATAAAAATGGTTTAACGGATGTGTTTTATTCAATTTTTAAGTTAATGTATTTGGATAGATTTTTAATATTTTTGCCTGTAGGTTGCAGGTATGAGGAATAGATATCGTCGTTTCAGCCTTTCATAAGTCCACTGCTGAACATAGGCCCCCCACATAGATAGCCACAAAAGTTTGTAGCTCTCATTTTGGAGGGACTTTGCCGTAGTTGCCACGCTTGGCAGGCGGATTGGCAACCGCAGTTTATTTATTCAGATGTTCTAGGAAGATGCTGCTGCCCATCTCCTGGTTTTCGTTTTCCCTCTGTCGACACCTACGGTATAAGATGGGGTGGTAGATTCTCTTTAGCCGCCGCCACACGGCCCAGACAGTTGGTTTAAACTTTGGACTTTTACGACACCCACGGGATGTGATGGGGTGGTAGATTCTCTTAGGCCGCCACCACACGGCTATATAATAGAATAGATATATTTATTGAAATTGCAACTTGTTCCATTGTATTATAAAATATAAAGATTTTTTTTAACAATATTTGATAAAGGGCATCCTTATATGTTCTTATAATTGTATGCATAAAACAAATAGGAGATTTCAAGAAAATACTTTCTAAAACGCTTCTGGTATTGTATTATTTGTTTAAGGGCGGCTGTGATCACACTAACACTACCCCTTTTAAATCTATAACAATGTTTATATATGCAATAAGTACATTAACAAAAAAATTGTGTTGCACAAACAAATTGAATTAAAATCGCACATTAAATATTATACTAATTATTTTGTAGATGTTTTTTTTTTATAGAAGAAGGGGCAAAACGAGCAAGTGGCCATCTCCAAAACTACTTGACATTCAATGAGATCGAATTTTACGAACATTTACTCCTAAATGTGGTTAGGCTGGTGCTATTTTGTAGAAATTAAACTAATTGAATTAATGACTCATCATGTAGAACAATGTGATTTTTAAGCAGAATTAAGGAAGACAAAATGAAACAAGTTTTTCAAGCCTTTTTTGCGCAATTTTAGACTAAATAGTTTCTAATCAAAACTTTTATATTAATGGTAGGGAAACACTATAATTGGAACTACATATTAGACGACATTTTCCCAGACTGATATGATATTGAACTCTTCGTGGTAAGGGTCAAATATGCTTTTGTATCACTATATATACTAGTTACATCGTAAAAATTTTCATTTTTATTTTATTATTTAATTTTTTTTTTTCATTTAATTATATTAATTGTAATTAATTTCTCATATGAATGAATCAAAAATTATTTTTTCCGTCCTTTTTTTTCAGTTCTTTTCTGTTCCTCTCCAGGAAGGAAAATTATCCCTTTTATAAATTGACTGTGTCTTTAATGATACAATTAAAAAACGATATTTCAAGTCATCTAAAATCTACAAACAAAACATTTCCGAAGAGCAATTTTTTCAAAACATTCGTACAAACTACTATTCGAGTTAATACTATAAATGTGTTTTACTTATAATCATTAACTTAAAAACTACTACCGCTACTTTCTTGTAGTTAGTGTCTGCCTTTAGAGAAAATTACTACAGCGTATCGCTGGAACTGATCAGAATTTGAAAACCCAATCAGTGGCTACGTTAAAATCTTCATAACCTTGCCACGTTCCAATCCATATTTGCTACCCATGCGACGACAGATAAAATATAGGAAATAAATGTTTTTTCCCGGTATATCTAGTAGACCAGATAACACTTAAGCGCTACTAAAACTGCTGACTTAGATTTACACGGAATACAGATTAACCTTGGTATAAAAATCTTTATTCGTGAAACTTCTTAACATTTTCTTTATTAACATTAATTCTAGGGTCCTCGCTTATAATATAGTAGCTACAACTTGTTTAAGGTAATGTTACGTTGATTTTGCCTAAATAAATTCGAAATAATAGTTCGGGGAAAAAGTCTTTTCGTATATTATGTATAAACTTGAAATAAAATCTCTTTAGGTGGACTATTTGTATCTGGCTGGTTTCGATGACATTGAAAAGGTTACATTTAAAAAAAGAAAGAAATTTTCGTTCGTTTTTCTTTCTGTCAAAATGAATGAATCTAATGAAGAATTCGATACATTTTAAAATTTTATTACAAAAAATGAAAAAAAGAAACGCAAGCCGCGAAAATAATTTACGTTGTGACGATCATGGACGATGACGCAGTGTCAGCAAGACAAAGTTGGTTTTTTAATTTTTTCTTTTTCATTTCAGCCTATCACTAGTCCACTTCTGAACATAGGCCCATCCTATACACTGCCACAAAAGTTTGTAGGTCTCATTTTGGGAAGATTTTACCATAGTTGCTACGCTTGGAAGGCGGGTTGGTAAGCGCAGTTTATTTATTAAGATGTTCCAGGAAGATGCTGCTGCCCATCTTCTGGTTTTAATTTTCCCTCTGTCGACACCTACGGTATAAGATAGGGTGGTAGATTCTCTTTAGCCGCCGCCACACGGCCCAGACAGTTGGTTTAAACGTTTTCAATCCGGGAATTTTGATCTCAAAGATGGACCTCGCTCTGGTCGCCCTGTTGCGGATAAAATGGACGGCATTTTTGAAAAAGTGGAGCAAGATCGGCATATCAGTAATTAAGACATAACTGAAGAACTGGGAATTGACCACAAAACAGTTTTAAACCATTTCAAAAAAGCTGGATACACAAAAAAGCTCGATATTTGGGTGCCACACGAGCTCACTCAAAGAAACCGAATGAACTGTAACGTGTACTCATTTGCAATTATTTATTGAGACGTAATGAAACCCAACCATTTTTTAAGAAAGAGATTGATAAATGGTGATGAAAAGTGGGTCACTTACGACAAGAACGTGCGAAAAAGGTCGTTGGCAAAGGTCGGTCGAACTGTGCTAAAACCCGGGTTAACTCGCAATAAGGTGATGTTGTGTGTATGGTGGGATTGGTAGGGCGTTGTTCATTATGAGCTTTTACCGTCGGATAGAACTATCGATTCGGATCTTTTCTGCCAACAACTGATGACAATAAAGCAAGTAGTTGAGAGAAAGCGGCCGGAAATGCTCAATAAAATGGGTGTGCTCTTTCATCACGACATCGCTAGATCACACACATCTTTAGCCATTCAGCAAAAATTAAGAGAGTTTTGCTGGGAGGTGTTAATGCATGCAGTCTTCAGATTTCCACCTGTTTCGGTCTCTTTAGAATTCTTTAGGTAGGTTTAGGTTCTTTAGGTTGACATCAAGAGAGGACTGCTAAAACTACTTGTCGCGTTTTTTGCTCAGAAGTACCAAATTTTCTACAGCAACGGGAGCATGTCACTACCTTCAAGATGGCAAAAAGTCTCATATATATTGTAATTAAATGTAAATAAACTTTTAAAAAAATGTCTTGAGTTTTTATATAAAATGCGAAGAAACTTCTACTCCGACCAATATTAAAATTGCCTGATACCATTTACCTCCTTTTTATATTAAGTATACGGCACTTAAACATAAAATACAAATTCCATTATTAAATCTTGCAAACATTTTAACGTGATTTCCATCACCCCATCCAAGTCTGCTTCTTTATTTGAATATAATTTTTAGACGTCCATGTAAATGAGTCAGTTGGAATAATGTTCGTCTATTATATTTCATGTCAAAATCTAATTTTGAGTTTACGAGTTCCCGAAAAGTGACTTAAGCAAACCCATAATGGACTTCCCCTTGAAATTTTTTAATCGGTATTTCTGTCGTTATTAGGTTCGCTCAGTCAGTAAGTAATTTCAGTGTAGTCCTCCAAGATACAGTTGTATTTTTAAGGAATTTGATTATATCAGGGTTTATATTGTATATTTTTAGGACGTGGATAAGTCACGAATGAGGAATCATAATCTTTTTTATATTTTCAGCTTTCCGATTATCAGTTCTACCAATAAGACCTACTTCTAATTTCATCTTCTTCTATATCTTTGAATTTCATATCTTCAATGAAATCTTTACGCGCTTTTTCCCTGTCAATCCATTCAACATATTGGTTGTGTTCGATATTCTGTGACCAAATATTCCACCAGTATTTCCCCAACACATTTTTGGCGGGAACATTTCTTATAGTATTTTTATTGTTATTTATTTTTATTTTTTAAAGATCTGTTTTCTGTTAGTAATAATTAGTTTATTACTATTGTTTGTTTCTTATGCTTTTCTATATCTTGCTTATCTATAGCTCTAGGCGGCTAATTTCTGCTTTGGGATATTTAAAAAAATCGTCTCTACTTTAAATAAGATTTTCATGTAATTTTGTTGTTTAAATCTATTAAATATGTCTGTCGTAGAGTGAATATTACTTGATAATGCCTCTTTTTAAAGTGAAACACGTGTCGTGTTCTCGACTTCAGTTTTTTATATTGCCTAGTGGTAGTCTTGTAGCAGTAGAGGGTATCTGCTGGCGGTCTCCTTGTGGTAATATTAGTTTGCTAATGCACGCTGTTATAGGAGGGCGGACGATGCTCTTCAAAAGTAAAGTAAAGTAAAGTTTCAGCCTTTAAATGTCCCACTACTGAGCACAGGCCTCCTCTCATTTCTGAGAGGGTTTTGGAGCTAGGAAGAATCCGCCACGCTGCTCCAATGCGGGTTGGAAGACTTCACATGTCTTCGAAATATTTTTAATTTCTCAGACATGCAGGTTTCCTCACGATGTTTTCCTTCACCGCCGAGCACGTGGTAAGTCAGCACTTAAAATTGCAATTAACAATTTTAATGGTGCCGGCACCGGGAATCGAACCCAGGACACTCGCGTACTATGAAATTAAAAGCGAGCGCCTAGCCCCTGATCTACCACGGCTCTTCAAAAACTTAACCATTTTAAATTTTGCATGTGGTCTTAGGAAATTACTATTAACTATCTTTTACTTTTCCGTTGAATATAAAAGAAGAATATTTTTTTATTTCATAAAGTGACTTGACGATAACGTTTATCCGATGGTAAGTGTAACGTCTGCCCATACCAAATGCTGTGCCACCCAGAACATTTCTGCACCGGTCATCTATCGTAATGAGACATGAGTTCTTAAGTCTCATATGCCCAGTGATTACACTATCTCTCAGTGTCCTGCAGGCTGTAATACGGTAATGATTGCACACTACTGCTTCACGGCAGAATAACTGTACCTGGGGTGGTACCTACCTAGGCGGATTCCTCTATAGGAATCCTATCACCAGTTCATTATTACCTGTTAAATTAAGCTCTCTTGCGTCGTCATTTTTATAGTATCTATGATCCGATCTCACAAGAGTTTGTTCCTTATTGTGCCTTAAAGTTGGTTTGATACACGTTGTTACAGAAAAACGTTTACACTGGGATAATTTTTCCAAAAACTTTTGCAGAGTTTTTCTGTAGATTATCAAATCGGTTTCGAATCTAGTTATTTGGTAATTGACATGCGCACGTATAGTTTTCCAGCTTTAATGGTCGTAGGTCTCATTACTGACGCGCGATCTATGGCTGGCGTGATATTGCTGTGACACCTAGCACCGGCTCCAGGTGTACCCCGGCAATCGCCCCCGAGTTAGTCGTGTCTTCATTATTCTGGGTTTGCCAGAGCCTTATTAGCCGTGTCAGTTGCTGTTGTACACGTTGTCTGGCTCTCACGTGACCAGAGGTTCGACTCGGACTGTTGTATTTGGGCTTCGAGAGGCTTATTGTTATTATTATAAATATTTTGCCTAATTGGCATTGAGGAACCACGGCTAGATTACTAATAACAGTAGAAGTTAATATATACAGTCTTTTGGATGTTTTTTACAATGACAACTTAATTTTGAAGTTGCGTTTAATGGTGAATACCATTGTGATACAGTAGATAAGACTCCTAAAATTAATCAATGGTCTCTTTCCCATAGAATAATATCGTTTGCAATTGCGTTTGCCCATCTGAATAATTTTATTGCTTCCAATATTTACATGCAAGCTGAACAAATTGCCATTCTATGCAAAATAGTATTGATCTGGCTAGTATGGATGCTGCTTTCGTTTAATTTACACATATCTTATTTTTTAAACAATTTAAATTTCTTATTAATAAAACATCGTTTTATATTCTTATTCCATTGCCATTTATACACATCGATTATATCGATCCAAACATTGGGAAATATAAATATATATTTTGATATGATTTACGAAATAAAATATTGTTGAATATTTTTTTTTAAATCTAGATACGAAAAGTTGTTTTCACTTATAGATTTGAACACAGAGAACGAGTAATTTTATTTTATGTTACTTGGTAAAAAACATTTCCACACAAACTTGCATTGCAATTATACATTAAACCTCTATTAACAATTTCAAGATAAATATTTTGGTGTTTTAAATTTCCCCTAGAGAGAATTTACCATAATGTTTTCTAGACGGATTTGTGATCGCAATACTAGACGGTTTGAACTTTAGACACTGCCAACTTAAATTGAAAGAAACCTTTTTACATATTGAAATTAACCAAAACATCAAATTTTTGATATTTTTTGACTTGACATCAAATTTTGCAATATATATTCATTAGTAATATTAAATTTTCCAATATTTGCGTAGACTAAAATGATGTTTATAAAAATGTTTTTTGAAATTAACAAATAGATACACTCTATAGGTTAGATATAATCTTTTCGCAGTCGCAGTGAACCCCAACCAACACTTTATTATGTAAGTTTTTACTATATTTACGTACTCACTACATATCAGCCAGAATCAGTTCATACATACATATTTATATTCATAATAATGCTCTTACTGGAAGATAAGTGGTATTTTTTTTCTTCCTGATACCTTTTATACATTCGAAGCGTTGTTTTTAAGAATATCATTTTACGTGATTGAAGTGTTTTTAGGTACTATTATTTTTATATATTTGTTTCGTATATACCTCTGTTTGAATACAGATACGTAATATATATACGTATATCTTGGATAGGTAATATACAAAACTATATAAGTATCATTTGCTTATTCGTAAGCAACTATGAACTATGTGGAAACAAATGATTGTTAATCCATACTATGAGCGTTGACGTGGATGCGTAAATAAGGGTGTGGCGTTACTTTTATAATAAAATATTTTTAGCTTAGCTTCTGTGAATCTTTATTGCACACATACTCGCACATGACGGATGATAGGCCTCCGAACGTTTTTAGGAAGAGTGACGCAATCATTGCTGACGTCACAGTGTTCAGTATCACCATATATATATCGACAAGCAAAAGCCCGCGACTACGTCTGCGTGGATTTAAGTTTTTTTATAAATACCGTGGGAACTTATATCTTTGACTTTTCCGAATAAAAAGTATTCACTGTCCGTCTCCAGAATCCAAGCTATCCGTGTTGAATATTGTCAAGTTCGGTACGGTTGATCCATCCATACATACATACAGTCACACCTTTTTCACATATAAGGGGAAGGCAGAGGCCACACACTTAGCTCACTTTTCGCTCTCGCGGGAAACGAGACGCGAACCACAACACGGTTGAGCCGTGGAATAGTAACAAACAGACAGAGGGATAGATAGTTACATTCGAATTAATAATATTAGTATAGATGTAGGCTCAACAAACTTCATATATAAAATTGTTTACAAAAAAATAAATTTATATTACAAAATTTAGGTTAAGAGTTTTCAACAATGAATTCACAAAGTAATGTTTAATATGTGATTTGAATAGTTTAAAAATTGTCAACTATTTAGATATTGTTTTCCTTCACGTTAATAACTCCTTCGCTAAATATTTTTAGATTTCTCAGACATTCCGCTGATAACGAGGTAAATCAGCACTTAAAATTGGAGAACAATTTTGGAGGTGCCGGCAGAGATCGAACTCAGGTCACTCGCGTGTTTTGGCGGGAATTTGGCTAAAGAAATTACTTAATAACACAAAATAATATTAATTATATCAAATATACGTACGGCTTAGTGCACGTCGTAGAGTTAAGTCTTTAATAAAAGATGAAAGAACCCGTAGTCTTCAAAGTATTCAAACATGGTGTGCAAACAGCGATAAACGAAGCTACTTCATTAGGCACCAATCTTTTTATGTACTTAATATTTTAATATTTATTAAATAATAGCTTTTTTTATAGAAGAGATTGACGAGACGAGCAAAACCGTCACATGATGGTAAGCGCAACGTACTGCCCATAACAAATACTATGTCACCCAGAACATTTCTGTATGGCATAAAATTGCGTCCGCCACCCTGAGATATCAGTTCGTAAGTCTCATATCTCAGTGATTATAATTTATCTCAGTGCCCTTCATACCGTACTCAGTAATATTTACACACTACTTATTCACGCCAGAATAACTGGCCCTGCGGTGGTACTTAGATAGACGGATTATTGGACATTTACAAGATGTGGTGATAACATTCACGATTCAACACAAAGACAACAAAATTTATTTGCTTATAAGTATACGCGAGCAAAAACGCAGAGTCATTCGAATGTGGGATTTTTTTTTATTACGCTGTATAACAGGGAAGTCACCTATTAGGTTTAATCTACATATCTCCTACAGGTATCCAGCTACGAGGCTCATTATATTTTTTGGAGTATATACACATCGTCCCTAAGCCCAACCTGCCGGGATGTTTAGGACATTACGAATGACCCTGTATACAGTAGTAGATATGTATGAGTCATGTGTAATGCAGTAACCATTCAATGATTATACGTTTTTGATTAAGCGATAAAAATATAAATGCATCTAATGACAAATAAGTTCGTATTAAAATCCGTAGCATTAATAAGAATATGTGTGCTTTCATTTCTGTGTGATCAGTGAGATGTGACTTTAATTACTAACATCTACTCTAAAGTGCACACTCGGTAATGATAATACCGTGGCGTTAGATTTTCGCTGCACATGCGAAATTTCACTGCATCCGAGCTATTTGGAAAGCCAGGCGGATTTTCATATTTGCTTTTCATAGTTGACAGATTTTAATCATCTATATTTTCAGGATTACAAATTTATACTCAGCTTTAACAATTAGGCCTTTCATTTTCTACATTTTTCACTATACGAAAAGTTTTGGTTATTTATAATGTTCGTACGGAAAAGCAAAAGTTTGAAATACTAAACTTTTGGGTATAGAAATTGTGCAATTCGTAGCGTTGAGAAACCCAAGATCACTCTATTTTTAAATTTACACTGTCTCCTCTCTGCAGTCTTGAAAATGCTATCACCTACACGTACGTTGCGTATCTAAAAGCAATTTCGAGATTGTTTAAAGAGCTTAATGGATGTTTCTCTTTCATTTTTAACTTAAATACCATTAAATACACGTGGGCGTGTATTCGTATCTGTGAACATGCTTCCGTAGTTTCCAACACTAAGTACTTAAACAGATTTAAGAGTATATACTATATACAGCTTTGTTATCTGTCACTTGTACCATCTGGTATATGAACAACGTGTCCTAGCAAAGTTGGTTTTTACGAAATAGTACTTACGAATAAGTACTTACAAAATTTAATTAAGACATCGTTAAATATAGCTTATTTTAAAATTTTAGCAATCAAATATATTTTAAATCACTTTTTGTCAACTAATCAATTGTAAAAAATATGAAAGCTATAGCTTTAAGTTGTTTGTGTTGATAACTTATAATCAAAATTCTAAGGAGTCCAGTCTTAAACAAAAGTCTATACCAAGACGAATAGCTTTAAGTAAAATAAAATCAAAGGAATTCTTTTAAATAAAATTCATCACCACTGCCCCGAATTTCAAGCAAAAAAGCAAGCGGCCGAAAAATCTACAACTACTTGAACTTCTCTGTGAGAATGCGAAATTGCCGTAAATTGAGTACAGTTCGTGTCGCGAGCAAAAATGTTCAGAGTATTGTATGATTTATTCTCTAGAGGGAATAAAAAAGCGTTAGTACTCTCTACTTTGCTTGCTTTTTTATGGTTCAAAGACAATATTTCATTTAAAAACTCGGTATAATCTGTATTTGATACGTATGTGAATTCAGATGATACGAAAATTAGATTTAATGATATCGTTATTTAACATATTTAAGTAATAGAATATACATAGTTAGATAACAATTTTTTAAAACTTTCTGAAATATATTTTTATTAGGAAAATTTTAAAAAGTAACACTTATTATTAAGTAAATGATGCAGTGATGTAGTGACGATCGAGTGGCCTAGTTAATTTTGACTGACCTGACTTTTTGACTTGAATTGGTTTGGGTTGTCGGGTTAGCAGCATATTCTAGCTTACTTCCGATCGGCTCCGGTAGATTGGGACTAGTGAGTATTGTTGATAGATTCCGATAGTACTCGGTAGCTGTCGACATGATCGACAATCGGCCTGGAGGACATCAAAGATGTAGTAGTGTCAATCTCTGGTGCGAACAGATTGATCGTCTTCATATAGATACGAGTACAATTACAGTTATAATATTTCATCTAGCACAATAATTTTGTTCTCTATTTCTTCTGTTTTATAACAAAATTCAGTATACCATGAATTTAAATAAAACTATTTTTTACGGATTTTATCGCGTTTAATTTATAACTATTTTTAACCCGACGTTTCGGTCGCTTTACAGCACCCATGGTCACGGGGGGACTGAGGTGACAGTTGTCCCGATGTCATAGTTAACCCGGAGTACCTTCAGCTTTTAATCATTACTTTTTTTTTTTAGTCCGATCTACGCAGAAAGAGCTTACCGTGTCTTGAAGCCTTGCAGTGGTATGCTTGGTTTTTGATTTAATTTTATTAATAATAGGATCCCAAGCTGGTGGTAATACCCAACCATCTTCCCTATTGAAATTAGGATGTTTTTTAATTTCAATAGCCTCGCGAATCGTCCTTGGTAGGAATCGATGTTCTTTTGCAAGGATTTGTGGTCTATCAAATCTGATGTAATGGTTGGGATGATTCAGAACATGGTCACAGACTGCCGACTTCCTAGAGCGTCGATGCTTCACATCAGCTAAATGACATTTCCTAGCACACTCTTTTTAGCATCATTAGAGAGGTAACTGGGAATTCTAGTAACAAACTGACTTTTTTTGGTTTACTCGTATACACAGTCTATAGTAATCTATACTAATAAATAAAATTGAAGTGGCTGTCTGCGTTTTTCCAATAAACACTTTATATGAATCTCATATGGTCATTTGCACGACACCGACTCAGAAACAGGCGTTTTTAAAAATTTTGTCTGTTTTTCTGATTGAAACAAAACGTCTGAATCGATTTTAGCCTGACTTTCATTGGCAGGTAGAGTACTTTTCAGAGAGTAATCTAAGCTAAATTTTTAATCTGAAATAATTAGAGTTCCTGCGTAAAATCTGATAGATTAGAAATTAGGGGATATTTGGATGGACGTGTTACTCAGCTTTTATTTGCATTTAGGTTATTATTATTTTAGTTCATGGTAGTTAAAATATTTCTCTTAATATCTTAATAAGTAGTAGGTAGGATTCCTATGCAGGAGTCCGTCTAGCAAGGTACCACCCCAGGGCCAGTTATTCTACCGTGAAGCAGTAGTGTGAAAACATTACTGTGTTTCGGTTTGAAGGGCATTGTGAACTAGCGTAATCACGTAGTCTCAGGGTGATGGGCACAGTGTAGTGTCACACAGAAATTTTCTGGGTGACACAGCATTTTTTATGGGCAGACGTTGCACTTTCCATCAGGTGAACGTTTTGCTCTTCATGAAATGTGGTCATCACTTTATGAAATGTGGTTTAGAAAAATTTTGTTACGTCTTTATCAAAAAATACGATAGGAAAAAATATATTTGCATGAAATAGTCCGTTTATTGCGCCTAGAGAGCTATGGATTAGAAAGCCACACAGTGGAAATCGAATATACCGAGAAGAGCCAAACTGGGAATAAACACGTGAGCAAGGTATCATGCCGGCGCAATCATGTGCTCAGCTTGTCTTACGCGGGTGAAGCCGCGAGACATAGCTAGGCGAATTATGATATCAGACTCGTTCTTCTTTAAGAGTTTTCCGATTCTGTTACAGGCATATTTACAAATTTTTTGATTTTTTTTAATTTTCAAAACATTTTGTGGCATTTCATATTCTTTTGATGTTTTCTTTTGTAATACAAAAAAGAAAATCTTTTAGCGTGATGCAATGATAAAACGGACGTAACTAATTGAAAATAATATAGGTAAGTGAAATCTTACGCATCGTTATATGAAATTTTGGCGTTAATTTTTTATTTCTTAATTAAAAGTACAAATTACCGCGTACCTACGACCTGCGACCGCTTGGGCTAGTGTTTAGCGTACCTAACTTTTAAAATGCGGGGACCTTGGTTCAGATACCAGCCGGAGCCAATATTTGTGCGAAACACAAATTTTTGTTTTTCGGGTCTGGTTGTGTGCATGTGAAATGTATGTCTGTCTAGTTTTATATAAAGAAAAGAATAAAAATAAATATTACTCATAAATTATTAGGTTATACCGATTTTTATTTCCCAAGATATTTATTGAACTAAGAATTTAGTGAATAATTAAATTTGTATATAACTTATTTACAAATGATTTATTTATTAAATACAATACAATCGCAGTACATTTAAAAAACTTGATTCAGAAACTGAAATAACAACATTGTTATACTTTCTCTTTGCTACATAAAAGACTTTAAGCTTGACTACGAACTTTATTTCCTTTATTTATTATTTTACTATCGTCATTATTATAACTGCGCCCTCCACTGGATGGAAGCATTCCGTAAATGTAACGTGTGTCAAACCGTGTGGTGGCGGCTCGATAAAAGAATACTACCACTCCATCTCATCCAATGGATCTCGTAAAAGGCGAGTAAGGAATTAAACTGCACTGTGCACCCAACAGCGCATGGTGACGATGGGCTCACCACCTATCACACCAAGTGCATTATATTGTTTTGGTGAAACGTGGATTGTAGTCATCTGTTTTTGCAGAGAGTGCCCAGTCTCTGACTATCCCTTATGGGATACAGGCATGATCTTATTTATGTATGTATGTCAAACCACCGTTGGGTCAGTTATTCTGAATCAGATGTGCAAACATTACTGTGTTTCGATCTGAAGGGCACTGAGATATAACACTTAAGAACTGATCTCTCACGGCGACAAACGCAATGCGGCGCCGCCACACATAAATGTTCTGAAAAACAGCATTTGTCATGAGCAGACGTTACACTGACCATCAGATGAACGTTTTGCACGTTTCATTACTTTCTCCAATAAAAAAACCTTTCGGCAGTTGAATCAGTTTCATACCACGGTAACTCTAAAATACGTGTAGCATGAGGTAAGTAAACGTAATACCGAATTCGGCATCCCTAATACCTTTTTGTATTTTGCTTACTAATGTTGTAATGTATTATAATAGTATAAAATATATTGTTCTGTAAAAAACTCATAGGATAAAGTGGATTCTGTGAATATCACTATGTATTAAATTAAAATGTGTATGTAAATTGTCTATTTATTAGATGATAAATATGGAATAGTTTGTAGATAAGAAAGTCAGACAAGAATATTTTCTTATTTCATACTTTTTGGAGCGCGATTTTTAAGTAGTCTTGTTTTAGTTTTTAAACTTATTTTTTATTTAAATTATGTTGGGATTTTATTAGATATCATGCAATGTTTTGCTGTGGAAAAATGTAGAGATTAGTACAAGGAATATGAGCAATCGACGAAAATCAATAATTTGTTTTGCTTTTATAAAAGTTTCTGAGAGACGAACCCTGAACCTACAATTTAGTAGTCAGTTATTTTGAAGTATGAATATGAAAATTTTATAATGGTTATATTATTGAAAATGGGTTATTATAAACTTTTCGCAAGGAAATCTAGTATTTATTACAAAAAAAATATATTATATAACATTACATATAATAAGGAATATTAAACCGCTTTAGAGCCAGAGATAAATTTAATGTTAAGGTCACCTGTAGTTTAAATGGAAGGATCATTTATGCGTCCAACATGTGTGTCCCTACAACGTCGCTGATAGTTATTTACAGCGACAGACAATGAATTACTTTTCAGAAGATATATTTTAATATAGTATTCTTTCATGGCTTAAGCGGCAATTTATAAATTAATGAATAAATACAATATATCAACTTTTAAACCATAATTGGTGGTTCAACAATTGTAAGTAGATATAAATTGACAGCGCTGAGTTCCTCCAGTAATTCTACTGTAATATTCTACTGTAATATACGTGAGTGATGTCTTCGCCACTGACGTTAAGGCCGTGTCATTTTCCAATCCAGTAGTTAGAAGACATCTTTCAATGCAATGATGAAGAGTTTTTGGGATATAACATCTGTATTTCTTCAATTGGATCGGTTTCGTACTGTGGTTCTATACTCGGATAGCTATCGAAGTTTCACATTACAAACACTTCGATATACCGACAGTCAATCTGGCATCACTAAAGCGACTGTAGCATCGCCCAAATTTTAACAGGCAATTCATTCTCATAGTATGATTCATTTTCATACGCCAGACGCACTTGTAGCGTAAATACTCCACACTTGTTCGTACAATTTGGTGAAAAACTATAGACTACTATGGGATTTATACCATGTACCTTAGGCACTTTCACGGTTTTGTAGGAAATCTTTGGCGGATGATATTGCCAAGGAAAAGGGTAGCTACCCGCCAGATCGAGTGGTCTGATCTGGGGAGGTCGTCTCCTCCAACTAGTAATATTTAGATGTTGTACATATAGTTCGCATCTCAGAAAACTTTCATATCGCGATTATGGACGTATGGGAATATTTCTTGAGCTTCTCATGTGACGACATAGATGTACTCGTATAATATGGTGTCCATATTACCGTTAACATGTGGATAGAAGTGAAAAAAATCAGCGTAAATTTGTTAATATTTTACATTATAGAAACCATTATCTTTTAAAAAAAATATGAGGAATCTCTGAAGATATATAGTTTACCATTTCTAGAAACTCGTCGTGCACACTTTGACCTCTGCTATCTTTATAAAATCCTTAATGGCCATTATTGATTCTCCAAAAATTTTGAGTAAAATTAACTTCATAACAAAAAGCAAATATTTAACACACCCTTCTCGTGTAAAACATTTATATAATATATACCTACAAATCTTTATACCAACCTCAGCGAACAAAAACTATACACGTAATCGGTTTCTCATTAGAAGCTTACATATTTACAATAGGAATTTCAATAACATAGACAGCCTAACTTCGGAAGTGGAAATATTTAGCAATTCTTTTATTAGATTTAAAAACTTAATCTTAAGTAAACTTTAACATCGTCAATAATCATCATCTAATTTTGCTTACAAGACAGATAATGTTATCTCTGATTTATTAATTGCCTCCTTTTGATGACTTTAAACATATTTTTTTTTTATTTTTCGTTTGCGTCCTTATTTCTGTAAGTTCATCTTAATGTCATTAAATAAGCTTATAGTTCACGTCTATATCCTGTAATACAAAGCTTGTCATATTCGGCACTATAGGTCGATAATAATTAGGTTAAGCATAATACCATGTAATTAAAAATTTATAATGACTGTTTGTTGCCAAATGCATGCAAAAAAAAATGTCGCTACATCACTCCCCCGCTGAGACTGGAAGTCGTAGTTAGCGTGGAGAACTTGAGACGTCAGGCGATGAGGTGCAGTCTGGCGTTGCGGTGAACCTGTGTCCAGGTCTTCAGTGCGTCGAGGCGTATGAAGACAGGTTTTGATGCCGCAGGAGTCAGCCTGAGGAGAAGGGACCGCCGTTGATCCTCAGTGGCTGAGAGACTAGGCAGCACGCGTTGTGCCGACAGTAGTCTGGTGCTGTGACTGCGATGGCTGCCGATGACGTTTTTGCTGTGGTTCGGAGAAGCTGAAGAAGCACTTAAAATTGCAATTAACAATTTTAGTGGTGCCGGCACCGGGAATCGAACCCAGGTCACTCGCGTACTATGAAATTTAAAGCGAGCGCCTAGCCCCTGAGCTACTTGATTAGTGCCTTGATAAATGGTAAATATTTTTTTTTATTAAATTGATTATTACGTGATGCAAAAATGTATGATTTATTATTGACACGGATATCTGTCTGTGCCGTTCATATATCATTTGTTTAAGGAAGAAAGTTACATTGTGCCAAGTATACGTAAGCTACTAAGTTTCTTGGAAAATGCGGCAGCACCACCTTAATTAAGATAATTTACGACTTCATATGTTCAAAAGTTTCGGAATTCCATGTCATGTGACAGCGTTTCCTTTGAAACATGTCTTAAGTTATTCTGATATTACTTTTTGGTCAGCGACGAGAATTTTTAAAAGAATGTTATTCTGGATAAATTACACCGCATACGATTGTAAAATATTATATTAAATACACGCTTGACATTGAAATTTAGTAATTGAAATTCATGACATTAAATTTAGTAATAACTTGCTGTGCCCTGCGGTTTCACTCGCCAATATAAGACGACTAACGTGACTGCGCCGTGTGGCATGGTACCTCGTTGATCTGATTATTCACAGTTAGAGGCCCTTCTCGGTAATGTTCCGTAGCATGAAGTTTATAGCCTAAAACTTTCTTCAATAAGCGAGCTATCTACTACAAATTAATATTTAGATAGCGCGTTTAAACATACAAACGCTTCAGCTTCATAACAGTAATAAAATTATGTGGGAGCGTGGTACTGCCCCAATCAAACCGACCCATTTCTGTATGAAAGCAAGTCGGTCGAAAGAAGAAAGGCGCTAGTAAATGTTTTCATTGTTATTTTACTGTCGATAATTAACTAACATTATATACTATATGTGCCCCGCGGTTTAAACCGCGTAAAAAAGCCGACCCCAATCGATGATATACGAGTACATACATACTTCCCTATTTGAATCTGATTTTGGGGGTTTAATTTTTTTATCGGGAACCCTAATTATTTTTCTTAAATAAGAGTAGCCTAAGTTACCCGCTATATTATCAGTCAGGTCCAGCCGTTTTGAAGATAAAGGGACAAACAGACAGACAGAGAGACAAAAACTTTAAAAATGGTATTTCTTATAAGTATCGTATAGTATATACGCATGGAGTAAAAGGCTGTTAGTTTGTTATTACAAACAGATCAACTTTATTTTATTTATTTGTATAGATTTATTTATTTTGGTCTTCATTGTTGACACTTTTAACTACTCTCTACTGTCAACCCTTGTCATAGTAAAAAAGTAGATGGGGTGCTAACCAAAGGAATAAAAAATATGTCTACTCATAATATAACATTTTCATGTAATATATGATTTATATATAAAAGAAATGAATTCGTACATATATGAACACATGTATAATTAAGTGTTATCTAAATATTTAAAATACAAAAACATGAAAACAAATATATAAATAGTTACATAATATAAATAATTAAAACCGAAAATAAAATACTACACTGCTCGTAGGAACGCAATGGGGAGTAAGGCGTGACTGTAAGTATGAAAATAAGATAGCCGAATATTGTCAATGATTCAATAGGTAATATTCATGAACGAATTTCCTCAATAAGTTACTATTTGGACCTATTTAAATCTTTTCGGGTAGGGAGTTCCAGAAGAGAGTAGCTTGAACACTATAAGAAGAGTTAATGTATCCTTTATAAGACTATTTAATATTTTATAAACGTATTTTAATAGGAGATAGTGACGTGAACGAGCAAAACGTTCACCTGATGGTAAGTACAACGTCTGCCCGTAACAAATGCTGTGTCACCCAAAACATTTCTATGTGAAACAACACTGCGCCCGTCCCCCTAAGACATCAGTTCATAAGTCTGATACAACCGGCGATTACACTACCTCTTAGTGCCTCTCAAACCGAAACACAGTAATGTTTACACACTACTGCTTCACAGCAGAAAAACTGGCACCGCAGTAGGTACTTACGTAGATGAATTCCTTCATAAGAATCCTTCCAACAGAAATGAATGTTAAGTAAAGCTTTTTTATCTGAAATCTAGAAATCGATCGATTTTAGATAGACAATACTAGTCATAAACAAACTTTATAATGTAACATTATAATTGCTACATATAGCTAATATTAACAAAGTTTTGTAATTAAAATATAGGTATACTTATCTAATTATCTATTTTTCGAATATGTACCTTAGATAACAAGAACATAATTTCCATGAATCTGTTGAAAATTCCTCTTTGAATTGCTCTATTAGGTTAACGCCTCATGAATTTCAATACTTAAAAAAGCGTTGATCGTTTTTAGCGGTAAGTAATCTGTCAAGATCATTTCAATTAAGTGGATAAAGTTTCCTTTTAATAATGTTCTACCAAGAGTAAAAATATTAAACTTTAAAACCGTTAAAAGGACTGGAATGTGCATTTTTAATGCAACAACATACTTCTTCAATTTAAAAAAAAAGTTGGTTAAGAGGATATTACTACTAAAGAAAATTGGTGTAGAGCAATATTCTTTTTCGGTGAAGAATTAAGATATCGAGCGTTGGCACTTCTGAGGACTAAGAAGGAATTCATCTTTGAGATATTGGGTCTCCAGAAGGCATCACTCACCATTCAAAGTAGAGTAAGCTATTTGGTGAAAGTGTGTTCCGTCATCGGTCATGCCGGTACTTTTAAGCATACAGTCAGTATGATGCAGCAGTATAGATTTTAATCATTGTTGCACATCACTATTTAGTAGACAAAATATAAATCGAATGATTTTTTCGTTTCATTAATGTCGCTAATAATTACAGAGCCTCACTTTTGTGAAACCTGTCTCGTGGGTGCATTTAACAGATATAAATTCGATATGCACCAATACCAAGCCAAGAAGCTACTATCTATAAGCAATACAAATATTAATTCCGCGCGGAAAACGCTTCTGCTATTCGCAGCGTATAAGCCATTCTCTTAGTTATTGACAATTTAGCTTTCACCAAAGCTGTTTTCGGCTACCCTAGAGGATAGCTGGATTAATTTTGTAGAAGTGGAATTGGGCAGTTAATTTTGCTAGATATGAAAATTAGGTGTAAGCCAAGTGTGGGAACTCTGAAATATTGAACAGTAAAAGCATGTGTGTACATAAACGCGTGTGCAAGTGCGTGGGCGTAACTATGGCATTACTGGTAGTAGGAATTCTAAGCAGGAATCCGTCTAGCCAGGTACCACCCTAGGGCCAGTTATGCTGCTGTGAAGCAGTAGTGTGCAAACATTACTGTGTTTCAGTCTGACGGGCCCTGATAGCTAGTATAATTAGTGGTCATATGAGACTTAAGAACTGATGTCTCAAGGTGACGGGCGCAGTGTAGTGTCACACAGAAATGTTTTTAGTGACATAGCAGTTTGTTATGGGTACACATTGCACTTTACATCAGGTGAACGTTTTGCTCGTTTCGTCACATTACATAATTAAATAAGAATTTAAAAAAAACGGACGCGTGTGTTACGTGCATATGGGTGGGTTGATATGTTTGACTAAACATAAGGATTTTTTTGCTGGAGATCATCATTGGTTCGAAGTGTTTCTGTTTTTCTCGATGTGGCAAATTATTCTCTACAAAATGAAAGAATTAAAAATAATATTATTAAATTCAAGAGCAATGTAAACTTCTATGTTTGTCATTATATCCAATTCATTACTTACACAATACGAAGCTTCGTACAAAGACGTTCAAGATTTCAAAAGCTTTTAGCGGTTAGCGTTAGTTTGATGACGACATGGCTTCATCTTAACATTGATGGAGTCAATTATGTTGTTAATTATATAATATAATCGCAATTAAGTGGCTTAAACTTGATCGAACATTAATTACTAATGTTAATCCAATTTAAAAATTATTCTCTAAATGTGACAAAACATTTGTACCATTGACTACAGATACGATATTTTTATAATTGTTATTGTCTTTACTAAACCTGCCTCGTAATATTTTCAATGATTTTATACGAGTTATGTTAGACGTTCGTAGATACTTTTTACAAAGTCCATTAGTAATATCAAAGCAATTAACTTCTCCGTCATTGATTTCGATCCGGTGACGTTTATATCGGAATCGTGAACTTTTTTTTATTATTTGATAAAGTGACGAGACGACGGTATTAGCTGAAGGCTTCATCCCTTTAAATTTTTAATTTTTTTTTTGTTTGTAATTTGTTAATATATCTAAAGAAGCTAGTGGTTCAGCTTAAGAAAAACTTACAAACCATCTCGTGTTATCGGTGTTCGTCGTGTTTAAGCCGTTCGGCGGTTGCTCCATCTAGAGTAAACTAGTTGATAGTACAACTAGTTGACAAAATTATGGCATGTAAACGCCAGCTCACGAAATTAATACCATGCTCTTCTTTTGTTTTCTGGGTCCGACCTTATAAAGATAAATGAGGATCTATTAAAGATCGAACGCTTCAACGCTTGACATCTTTGCTCTTTGGGCATGTCCGACCATCAGTAACAAAAACGCTCCGCACCGCAGGAGCTGCTAAGACCGTGCCCTTTCTTCTCGCTTGACTCTCGAGGCTTGCTGCTGTATGCACGAAAGGGATGCTGAATTGGCCAATTTAGAAGCGAGTGCAATTACCATTGGTTTGTTTCTCATTTAATTTGGCGTAAATGCGACGTCTGCGTCTGCGAAGTTAGTAATCAGCCCGATTACTAGTTATTAATTTAATTAGACCTCTAACGTGTTAACGTTTATTCACTATATTGTCAACTTTACTTACATAAAAAAACTACTGATCTATTTACTGAACTACTTATCTGTTTATACTAGTTTTGATAATTCTTAAATAGTTAATTATCTTAAATAGATAATTCGTAAAAAACACCGTATTCAACTTATTATTAATAATTTTACTTCCTCATACTTATTTTGACATGAAAAAAAAATTATACATGGAATTATAGCAAAACAAATTAAGATGTGTACTTCACTCGAAACTATCAGGAACAACTTTAGGATTCTAGGTACAGAAATTCGTACTGGGGTCACTTATAACATATACCCAATGCGAAACAAACATCACTCGGCGAGTTCAATTGTCCACAACAATGCAACACTAAGATTGGCCTTTTGCAAACCCTGGTCTTCTCTGTATTTCTGTGCGTCTCGGAGACATGATCACTAAATGTCCAAAACATCTGCATTTGACTGGATTGGATTTTCAACCAAAATTCGATTTCTTGGGTTAACACGTTTTTGACGGTGGGTACAACATTAATGTTTGGTAATGTAGTATAACAAAAATTTGAATCCTACTTCAGTTTAAAAAATCTTTAAAATAAAAAAGTTGTGTCTGAGATATCTAAGATGTAAAAGGTTTGCTATAATATTGAAAAAGATTACATAGGTTCTTATCTATCCGTCCGTAGGTAGTCCGTCGATCACTCACTAACTAGAAAGTGGCCCAGAGAACGATGATGAAATGCTTTGTTACAGTGATTGCGTCTTCTCTGGTTTTTGTCACGTACAACAAAACCTAAATCATTATATTGCTTTTATAAACAAATTTTATTAATATCAAATAATCGTTTCGTTAAAATTTAATGAAATCAATCAACAAAATCATCTCATCCCGTGGGTGTCGTAAAAGTCGACAGAGGGAAAATGATTAGATCGCATTCACTGCCCGTGCACTGTAAAACCAGGAGATAGGCAGCAGCATCTTCCTGGAACATCTGAATAAATAAACTGCGGTTGCCAACCCGCCTGCCAAGCGTGGCAATAATGGCAAAATTCACCCAAAATAGGAGCCACTAACTTTCGTGGCAATCTACTGGGGAGGCCTGAAATGACGATGATGATGAATCAACAAATAAAGGCTTCTATGTAATGCAAACATTCGAAAGCCTCGTGTAAATTTTTTTGCGTAGTGCATATACGCGTGGAACTCATTAGCGCATGATACCTCTTATTCTCGTTAGCTGTCGTTGAAACAGATTTAAATTTGCTTTTCGCGTGCCTTGGGAATCTTTCATGTTGAGCTCACTGTTAAAATGAAAATATGATTCTCTATAGTTCTTTAAATAATTCTCGTTTCATTACATTTTAAAACAGCTATTTATTTATTGAGTCGTAGCATCTCAGTGGCCGATCGTTCGCTTTCTATTATGAAGGGTTTGATTTCTGTTGCCGATACTACTTAATCTGTTAATTGCAATTTGAATTCTATAAAATTTATTTACCACGTACTCGAAGGTGAAGTAAAAAATCATAAAAAAGGTTGCATGTTTAAGAAATAAACATATTTCGAAAAACGTGATGTCCACAAAAATATTTGTTAAAGTTATCACAAATTAAGACTCAAATGACTAATGTATGATATACAATAGCATGTCATAATGCAGTTTATTTTAAGAACTAAAACATAACATAATAAGTATATTAAAATAGTTAATAGAATCAGGCGTTACTTTGTGAAAATCCATTATAATAAAAAAAAAGAAAGCAAATTTGCTATGATCGACATGCAAAATGTAAAATGGTGTGTATTGCCCAGTTTTGAAGATCACCGCCCGCCCTCCCTCAACAGCGAGCACAAGCAAACCGCCACCGGGAGCCGCCATCAGATACCCTCCACTACTACCACACCATCACTAGGCAATACACACCACTGAAGTCGAGAACACGACACGTGTTTCACCTCAAAACGAGACATTATCAAGTTTCTGTCGCAGTTGAGTTGCTGTTGAGGAAGGGCGGACGGGGCTCTTCAAAACTAGAAAATCCACACCATTTTACATTTTGCATGCGGATCTTAGCAAATTAACTTTCTTTCCTTTATTGTATTAAAACATCCATTATTTGAATCACAAATCTATAGGCCTGCGTAAATTCACTGCTTTTCGTGAGATGTCCATATGAAAGCCAGTAAGTTCAGTTTTTATTTACACGTATCGAGTTGTTGCCACAGGCTTTATAGTTATATGGTTGGGACGATCATATTATATGGTTGGGATGATCTAGAACATGGTCACAGGCTGCAGACGTCCAAGAGCGGCAATGCTTCACATCAGCTATTCGTTATTTAACGCCGGTATTATTGATTTTTTTGTTTGTCCTATTTAAGAGAAACTACATTCACAATTCATCATGTGTACTCCTGCATCTTGTAGAGGAACTGATGCACTTGACAGATGATAAAAACTGACGTATCGTCTTCGACGGCTTGAAAACGGTGGCCGGTTTTACTCAGTCACTGCGATGTAGACGCGGATCCCGAAGCTTGTTGTCGTGCGATACTTGCTTGACATGCCAGGTTTTTTTTGTCATGGATCCTAAGAGCTCTATGAAACAATGATTTTCCTACGGTAGCTAACTGTGAGGGATGGTGGCGAGATTCACTGTTTAAATACCTGTTGAAATGGGTATTTTTTCTATACACAGGATCTATACTCTACATACATGACTCAAGGTGTGATTAGGATTTAGAATTACTAAAACATCTAAAAGGCTAAAGAGTTATTTGCCTCTAACTCCATTGTAAATTGAATTATAGAGTCTACGTAGTGAAGATGGTTTAGAAATGCAGTAACTTTATCTGACGGTAAAATTGTGAATGTATCATCTTCGTACTGCTTATAGAATCTCGGATTTACAGGTACGGAGTACAGGTACGGATGGCTTTCTCCTCAGTCTTCCATGAACATATCGCCCAAAATGGGAGATACTATAAAGCCAATCGAGAGACTTGCTTGTAGTATTGTTCCTTACACAATAGATAGCCAGATGTAAGGCAATGCCTACATAGTTCTGCGTATTCTGCTGGTATGTTATTCTCCGCTAGCTTCCTAGATTCAATTGAGATGCAGTCTTCTACGGGAGGGCATGTGAACAGCGACTGGACTTAAAAACTGAACACAGTTTAATTTTCCGTAAGATGTAGGTCTTTAATCTCACTGACAATGTCGTATGAATCCTTTATGTGTACTCTCGTGTGTCCTTGGAGCGGTGAAAGTGTTTTCGCTAAATGTTGAGCCAATATATCAGTTGGTGGATCAATCTGGCTCACTATTGAACATAGTGGAGCACTTGGTTTGCGTAATGAAGTAATGAAGGAAAGGCCACGTCAAAAGTACCCGCAACCGACGAGCTTGTATGAAAACACTAATGAAAGTAGAGGAAGCTAAAGATGAGTGTCAGGATCGTAGCAAGTGGAAAGATGTGCTCTCTGCCTACCCCTATGGGAAAGAGGCGTGACTCTATGTATGTATGTATTGTAAATGTAATGTAAATTCTTAGTTTTTCTATTGCAAACACGAGCAGACCAGCCTCCACCACCAGCTCCTGTTCACAAGTATGACATATGTGGCAGCTAGCCCTCGACCATTTTAAAGGGAAGTGGAAGGCCACATGTTGCCGCCGCATATTAAAAGCATGCACCCAAAACATTTCTGTGTGACACCACACTGCGCCCGTCACCCTGAGACATTTGTTCTTAAGTCCCATATGCCCAGTGCACAGTGCCCTTTAGACCGAAACACAGTAATACTTGCATACTACTGTTTCACAGCAGAATAACTGGCTCTAGACGGATTCCTGCATAGGAAGCACCAGCTGTAAAAAGCATCTAAAGGTGAACTGGCAGTATATAACAATGGTGTTCTGCATCTTATTCATTAGCCTTTCAATATAACCCCTCCCAAGAAATGAGGACTTGCTAAATCGTAATGTTGGCCGCTTCCAACTGTAAGTCGACAAACAAGAGATGTAAGATTTTTCCATAAATTACACCTTAATATTTTATTTATTTATTTTACTATAACTTCTTTACAATAATTGAAACTCCGACCCCCACACTAGGCAAATGCCTGTCCTGTGAGGGAAGCAACTACGATTTCCATTACAAAATACGGCAAGTAAACAATAACTCAAAACTATTAACAAAAATAATTTGAGGGAAAAGCTATTGAATGAGTATAGTAATTTTTAAAAATAATTAATTTCCAGCAGGACTCTGCACCTGGTCACAAGGCACGAACTACCCAAGCCTGGCTTGATACCAACGTTCCAGACTTTATAAGAGCTGAAGATAGAGGGGCTAGATATAGCTGGGCTAGATGAGGCTATAGTAAACTATTAACATACATTTTTCAGGAAGTGAATAATTAGAAGACCGCGTGGGCTAGTGGTCAGAGTACCTGACTTTTACGCCGCGGGTAGTGGGTTTGAATCCCAGCCGGCACTAACATTTATGCAAAAACACAAATTGTTGGTTTTTCGGGTCTGGTTGTGTTGTGTATGTGAAATGTATCTACGTACGTCTGTAAAATGCACTCATGATACTGAAAACTTAGTATGGGGCATAGTTTTATAAATAAAAAATGACCGCTTATGAATGTTCAACTGCTGAGCACAGGCTTCCTCTCATTTTTTGAGATGACTTCGGAGCTATGAAGAGTCCACTACGCTGCTCTAATGCGGGTTGGTTGACTTGAGATGACCGCGAAATATTTTTAGGCCTCAGACATGTAGGTTTCTTCTCGATCGTTACCCTCACCGCTAATAAATAAGCACATAAAACTGCAGAACAATTTTAGAGCTGCCGGCATCGGGATCTAACTCAGGTCACTCGCAGTCTAATAATAAACTTGTCAAGAAGGCATTATTAGAAAAAAAAAACTGTTACTCTGCACTTGCAAACCCGCTGGCTAATAAATTTATGATGTAATTTTTATGTAATTTACAATGACGTTATGTAATATCGCATTGGAAAAAAGAAAGACCCCAGATTTTCATGCCGGTTCTTCTCTAAGGTCTTATTATTTGAACCGGTGTAGATTTTGACATTTATGAGAGCTTTATATAAGCCTAAACTGAATAAAGAAATTTAGACTTCGACTTTTTATTTGAAATTACTTTAAATTTCAGGCGAGCGCCCGACCTCTGCGTTACCATGACTTTAATTACTAATCTACTACCCATCTAATTTATTTATTTATTTATACTTCATTGTTTCCCCTTAAAGGATACATAGGGAGGACTTAATGCCTGTTGGCATTCTACTGCCAGTCAAGCCAAGGCGTAGCGAAACAATGTGGACAGGTGTAAAACTTAAAGAAACTAAATATTTAAATTTTCAAGGCTACTAATAAATATAAAATACAATTTCAAAAATACTCAAAATACATATAAATAAATACATAGCAATATATAATTTTAAAATGATAAATAAACAATAATACATAAATATGTACATACATGTAAATTAACATACATTCACACATACATATACAGAAATACACGTGGTACTGATCCAATATGTAAAGTAAGTTACAGTCTAAATTGAGTACAACATACACAGGTAAAATAAATAAGATAACATCTTATGTCCGTGACGTCGCAAAACTAGTTATTATTCGGATTGCTTCAATTAAGATCCCCGCTCCGATATACTTTCATTATATTGGAAATTGGGAATATCAGCAAAACAAATGGTAAATTTAATGAACGTAATTGTTGTAGTAATGAACTAAAACAATGAAACAGAAACCATGTGTACCACCTATTTAAATCAACGGTCGTCGTTGAAAACTATTTTTCAACTATATTTAACCCATACCATTTTTAAACTATATTTCACTGGTGGTAGGATTCCTATGCAGGAATCCGTCTAGCCCCAGGACCAGTTATTCTACCGTAAAACAGTAGTGTGGAAACATTACTGTGTTTCGGTTTAAAGAGCACTGAGAGCTAGCGTAATCACTGGGCATATGAAACTTAATACATACATATTAGACCTTCTCTACTACGTATGTACGTATATACTAGAACTCATGTCTCAGGGTGACGGGCGCAGTGTGGTGTCACACAGAAATGTTCTGGGTGACACAGCATTTGTTATGTTCAGACGTTGCTCTTACCATCATGGTGAACGTTTTACACGTTTCGTCACTATGTCAAATAAAAAAAAATCTGTAATTAAATGTTATCTAATAACAAGCATAATTAATTAAATAAGACAAACCTTTGGCAATACTTTTCAGAATACAAATATTATTAAAAATTATTTTAAATCACTGGTAATGGCGACAGGAAGTGACTAATTATGTGAGTGTTTGAAACGGCTGTTATCATTTTTTTAAAGACCAAGCAGATTTTACAAATTAACAAAGTTAATAGTTGGTGAATACTTAATATTTATGAATGTGGTATTTTATTGCTAACCCTATTAAAATCCGGCAACGATATGAGCTGTTAATGAACTGTCGCGTTGCGATCTATGTCCAATAATTTTTGATTCACTAATTATTACAGTTCGTCTTGAATTCGTGTGTGTTATTGTTTATTTGTCATACAGTTAATGATGATCTAGTAACGTGTGTATTGTATAAAATAAAGCTATAGGCAGTCCCAAAATTACGCGACAGTCGGCACACTATGTACTTCCTACGTAATCGACAGGTTGTGGTTTACTGCAATGGGATTTTGCATGCCTTTTGTAGCTACTTTAGTCTTTGAGGTATTTAGTTGTAAACGAACTCCTTAACGCCATCACATGTGAGAAGAGTTATTTTCATAGAAAAAAATAACGAGACTAGCAAAACGTTCACCTGATGGTAAGTGCAACGCATACCCATAAGAATCACCGTATCACCCAGAAACATTTCTTTGTGGCACCACACTGCGCTCATCACCCTGAAACATTATTCTCATATACTATGTAAATACGCTATCAATATCCTTCAATCTTCATCACTTTCAACTATCTCAATAAAAAAAATACTGACTATTAAAAAAAAGTTGATTTTTCTAGCAGTAAAACCATTTGTTTAAAATATAGCTAATATAGTGAAATTTATATAAGTATCACCTTAATTTCATAGCTTAAGTAAGTTTACGTAGACAACGATATGGGTGACCTAAGCTCATGAGTTACGACGTTACGAGGTAATCCTTAAATAAATAATTTACAGCTGTGACATGACAATTATGTTATTATTTTGTATGTAGTTTACACTTTGTTTTGTATAACTAACCAAAATTTAATCCACAAACAATTTTAATTCATTAAATTATTTTACGATTAATATTTCACATCAATATCTGTGTTTTCTAAAATATTGTTATCAAATATTGGAACATTCGCTTTTAAATCAACGTTAATCTATCATTTTGCATTTGCAATGTGTAAAGAAGCAAATGGAACCGAATCAAAATGCAAACAGCAACTTTCGCAATGCTTTCAAAGGTCGTGTTTTATTTCGGACGAGTATTCAGGCACAGTATTCAAGTGTCGTTCTAGTACTTATTCAATTGTATTCAATAGCCAATTCGAATTGGAATTGAAAATATTAAATTTAGTTGAACTGACAGACTGCAGTTGACTACAGTTGAACAATCAAATGTCCAAGTTGTTTCGTGCAGTAACCAGCGTTTCATAAAACACTTTCGCAGAAGAAGTGGGTAATTTCTACATTCATTTATATGTTTATGATACTACAAAACGCTTGTCTCATGGCAGTAAGATTGGCCGAAAGAAGTTCCATACTAATAAATATAAAGTAGTCCTCGCCCAATGCTCGAAATTCAACCGTAATTCATTAACTTATTTTATATATTGTAATGTATTAGTAACACATAATACATATAAATTTTAGCTATCTGCACTATTTCTCTATATAAACTTTAACAATGTCAACTCTCACACTTCTCCGTACGCGCAATATGCTCACAAAGGAGTAAAAAGTGTTCTCTTCACGTATTAATATATAGATGCAGAGAGAGCAGGCAGACATGCAGGGGCTTATGTTTAGACGGTTAGTTGCAATGAACATGATGGTAATGATCTATGGCTTAGATACTCAAATATCCTGACATAATTATTAAATATTTTGTGATGATTGACTTTCCTTATCCATCTCTCATCCTTCTCTTCCTTCCTCCAACTCATCCTACCTCTTACTTAAAGAAAGGACTTAAGGAAACAGGTGAGATTTTAGCAGATGTCAAAATATATATTTAAAATAAGACTAAAATTAGGTTTGAGGCAAAAAGCGTCTGTAATATCGGGTCTCGTATTGCGATATGCACAAATACGTGTTTTACATCCCCAAAAAAGTGTTTTAAAGAAAAGAAATGTAGAAATATAGGTATCTAGTAGCATAGTCCCTTTATACATACATACATTTGACAATTAAATTCCAGTTGAACATTTAATTGGGTGTTTCGGTCGAAAGCTGCCGGGTGAAGGAAACTCTTCAAAGAAGCTCATTCACACAGAACGTATGCATTTAAATATATTTGTGTTCCTTAATACGGTAATAAAAATAGGCAAAGTAAAAAAAAGCGTATCTCTATGACGTTGCCTTGTTACGCCTGTTCGTGAACGAGTGTCCGGCGGCCGCGTAGAACCCCTTCCTCCTCATACGTCGCCGTTGCAGATGTTAACATCCTCCAGCGCCTTGGAAACTCCTGCTTTTAAGAATCTTGACTGGTCACCCCCAATACAGTCTTCAAATTTGGTAAGAGGGCACAACTTTGACTCTGGATTGACACCGTCAGACCCAGGGTGCTGAACGTGGATGCGACCCAGGTGCCATTACATTCGAGGCAATTGTTCTTTTTTGAGTAGGGAGAGCTCTCCAAGTTTTAGTGCTGTTAGACTATCTTCCATTTTTAGATTTTCAATGATCCTGCTTAGAGGTCCTATCCGCAGGCGCTCCGTACTTCGACAACACCAAAATGTTTTTGAGATGGAAGTTTTTTGTTAAAAGTTTTTTAAAGTTGTTCCGAAGTGATTCCAAAGGATCAGAAAATATTAATGTTAACGGACAAGAATTTTCATAGAATGCTGGTGCATGGTGAAAACTACATCTTTCTCGCTGGTGCGGAACGATTATCTTCGGTATTCTTAGGAGTTCGACAGAGACAAATCGACTCGACTTATATTATAGCGCTTTAATCTATCCTAGTGGCGTAAGGTCAAATAGGGCTGTACTGGCGAAAAAGTCTATGGATGTGCATTTCGACCACCACCGCACCAGATGAAAGTTTATTTAAGTTTTTTGCCGCAGCTAACGTGTTAATATCGTTTCTACTAGAGTGAATATTGTGGTTAATTCCCTAAATGGCTAGTTCGAGGTTCCTATATATGATATGCTTTAAATTATATTTTTCGGCTTTAATACCGGACTCCCAATTACCACCGAAGTTGAGGGAATATGCCGGATTAAATTTAAAATCAATAAGCTTGCTGCGTTTGACCTTACCTAATTCTTTTGAAATAGTTTGGCCTGTTTATAACACAGCGTTCAATTTTTTAATTTTAATAAATCTTTAATCCTTTTGTTTTTACATGAATTTTCGTAATCTTAATAATATGACATTGCATTTTGCATCATAGTTAAGCTAGAATATTGGTTAAAATAAAACATACGTAAGTTTTTTTTTAATCTAAATATTTAATCTAATTTTTGTTTCAGGTATGTTTACTTTAATGAACTGATTGAATCTGACAGAAAAATTACCAGAAATTCTTACTTAAGACCATTGTAAGACCTTTGTATGCAATCGAGTACCTAACAATGCGACAATGCTCTAGCTTCGGTATTGTTACAAGTTTCAATGGAGTTTCCCTTGTCTTAGCATGAAGTAAATAGAAACATTACCTAAACTATCATGTGACTTCGAATAGATAGCTTGCGTATGTATCCGTGAAATAATGCAATACAATGGGAGCACGTTCGCCAAAGGTTACATGGTACTTCAAAATTCATACTAGAGGCCTATGTTCAGCAGTGGACTAGTGATAGGCTGAAATGATGATGATGATGATGATGATCGGCTAAAGAGGATCGGAGAGGAGGAGCAACATTTTTATATCCTTGGTTAACATTTGTAAATTTATTTTATAAGTTTTCTTCAGTTTATTACAAATTTTATTGTTAAACGAAGTGTTCACCTGTAATAGACACGCATGTTAGATTTAAGCTTCCATTAATTGTATTAACTGTAAAGGTGTCACATGTTGTTGTTGGTGTTTCAGGAACCAAAGAGATAAGAAATCAAGGTCAACGTTGATCATCATATTATCACGATTAGCTTTTACTAGTAAGTTGCTGCTTGAAAACATCTTTCAATGCGGTGATGAAGAGTTTCAGTGATACGTTATCATTTCTGTTTTACAAATTTCTGTGATTGGATTGGTTTCGTATTCTGACTCTGTACTAAGTGTCTTTTAGGATTCTTATGAAGAATCTTAGGATTTTTATGAAGGAATTCTCTTATTATTATTTTTATTTGCTAAGAGGACTTGCATTATTTCAATTATAATATAATTTTTGATCTAATGAATGTACGATTTATAAGCTTACTTGGCTTTATTGTAGATTTCTACGATCATTCTATAAAGTACTTTGAGTTAACCGTCCCCTGAGCTATCACAGATCAAAAAATAATTTAATAAGATGAAAACTTATATCTCAAAATCCTAATAACTAAAATATCTATTGTAAATGATACAAGATTAAAATCATAAATTGTAATATATATTATAAAGTAAATTTTAAAGAATATTTAATATTATTTCAAAAGCGAACTATGTCGTGCAGTGAATTGTAAAACTTTTATCCCTCATGCCGCTTCAAATTGTCATATAAAGTTGTACTGTCGCATTATCCTAGAGAGATAGTCCTAAGCTTTCGCGTATTTCCTCGCATGTAACGTACTACTTCATAAATATTATATTATACGAAACACTAAGGGCGCTATGGCGTGAAATGTTTTGGTATGGAACTTATACAAAACATTAATGCAGTAAAATTATAATTTATGCTTTTAAAAATTTTAGGAACAATTTCAGTCAATGTTTTTTTTAATACATAAAATATGATCCAAAAAGTCAATTTATAATTTCAATTAAAGCCGCAATCAAATTACCAAGCTAGGATCAATTCGCCGTCTGCGTAATTTGATTTTCATAAGCGTAAGTAAATAGCGAAAAATAAACAAAATATACAAAAAATCGTGTATATCTTCTATATAAATATCTTTATAAAAGCGAAAAGATTAAGCTCGATTATCGTTACAATATTTTTAGTATATCACTGAACGCACCTAAAAACGCCTTATCAGTTTTGACATAGGTTTAACCAAAATGACACCATTTCTTTCTTTTCTTTTAACAGACGTAAGAAATTTACTGCCTTGAGATTAGAAGTAAATTTTATGACAGTCGTAAATTTCAAGAACAACGCGTGTTTTTTTTAATTGTCTGTTGCCAATGAGTGCCCTCGGAGTCTATGGTAACACTCACGATTCTGCCTGCTATTTTTTTTTTATTTGTTCAATAAAATCAAACTACAGTAATTACTATACAACGGTATCTCAAAAAACTTCCGAATTTGGATTCCTCTTTAGAACACTGGCTCCCATCTCGTTACAGTCTAATTCCACATAACAAGAAAAGTTTGAATTGACTTTATTTGAATTACGTTCACTAGACCATACACTGTGAAACAATCGTAATTGGTCGACATATTCTGTTACTACTATATAAAGCCTTTTATAATTGAGGTTACATAATTGCTTTTACTTAAAATGACTTTTAATCAAAGTATTTTTTATTTTTCAACTTAAGTATGATTTCATTTAAATAACTATATTCACTGCTAACTGTAGAAGGAAGCTTTAAGTCGCATAAAATGCTATTGAGAGGGCAATGTCGGAAACGGATTTTATCGCGTATAATTTACTTTTTATAACCCGACGATTCATGCGCTTTACAGAACCCATGGTCACGGGAGGACTGCGGAGACAAATGTCTTGATGTCGTAGTTAAACCGGGGTACCTGCAGCATTTAATTATTATTTTTAGTCCGATCTACGCAAAAGATCAGTTCTCCCGTGACGCGGCGTTAGTATTAAATGTTAATTGTGCTGAATGCGCTCCTCGTTATAAAGAAAATGTCATTGAAATAAATGATTTACTTATAAAATTTAGTTTTCATGATATTTCTTAAAATAAATGTTATTATACAAATGTTAAAAATGTAACTGTTTAAGAACTATCATTGCAAGAGATTTAGAAAACTACTACCTGAAGCCGCGTGGATTTACGGTTTTTTTTAAGTATCCCGTGAAATATATTCGATATTTTTCTGGATTAAAAGTATTCTATGACCGTCTGCAGGAGGCAAGCTGTCTCTGTGCCAAATTTCGTCAAGATACGTTCAGCGGTTGAACCATGAAAAAGTAACAAAAAGACACAGGGATGGAGAGAGTTACTTTCACTTTTATAATATTAGTATGGATAACTTCTAAGATAGTTTGTAGTTTATAGAAGATATTACGTTCTACTGTTTTATTAAAATACCTTTCGTTGCACGTTTTCTCTACTTACTGAAATTTTGATCACGGAACAGACCCCGTTTATTATTCAGGGGAATGAAGACGTAGAACGTTGGCAGATAATTGCAACCTTTTACCATTGTAATGGGTCGAGTACTGTTCTTTTATGTAACAAGTGTGATTCTAAGGATAGTAATAAAAACAAAGAGATCAATACAGTAGAAAAATAAAGGTGGACAAAACACACTTGGCTCTCTTTTTTTAAATTTATGCATAACTTTAAAACATTGCGAATTGCCGTTTAGAACAGTTCCCACCTTAAAAATCCCACCTTGAAAATAACATTTGATTTCCACAACGCTACTTGTCCCACAAATATGCGATAATAATTTAATTTTTATACAACACGGTATTCGGATATTTTTCTTTGATTATATAAATATAAAACATAATCAAAGAAACAACCGAATTGTATATTACGGGTGGTACGATTCCTATGCAGGAATCCGTTTAGGTTCACAATACCATTTATTCTATCGGCAGGCAGTAGCGTGCAAACATTATTTTAAATCATTTTTTGTGGAACCTGGTCTCAGCTAGCTCCACTTTCAATGGGGCCGCTTTAGGAAGGAAGAGTTTCACATTAAAAGTTCTTGTTTTTCCATAAAAGTAGCCAGCTATTGAACCCAAAATGGTTCCTTTGATCCATTCCAAATTTCCCCACTACCAACTAATCGCCTTTCTTCATGCCCAGTTTTGCGTTAGTCTTCTATCAACACTGTGTAGTCAATTTTGGAAGAGTGCACGGCTGTTGAGATTTCTTCATACATTACCTCCACCTCGTCATCAGGATGTGTCAAGGATAGGTGCGATACACGATATAATACAACATAAATATTATTTGTAAAAGAATGGAATAGTGAACTGGTCGTGATACAAAATATAGATTGTGCCATAAATCTCATTTTTTTATTGCATAAAGTAATGAAACGAACAAAATGTTCACCTGATGGTAAGTGTAACGTCTGCTCATAACAAATGCTGTGGGACCTAGAACACAGACCTAGGGCACAGTGTGGTGTTACAACACCACACTGTGCCCATCACCCTGAGACATAATCTATAATAACGTATTTTTACTAATATAATATACTGATAATATTAAATGATAAAAAAGAAAAAAAATACATCATTGCCAATGGTTGTTGGAGCTAATGATCGTTGTATTAGATATTTTGATTAGTTTAGTAACTAATTAGTATTCGTACAATGTCTTGGACATGCAGCTTCTCTAGTGAATAAACAACTTTCCTTGATACACCTAAAATAACGAGTTACTATTAATAAATATAAACATTAAACCTGATAATATCAGAGTGACGACCGCGTGGCCTAGTGGTCAGAGTACCTGACTTCTAAGCCGCAGGTCCTGGGTTCGAATCCCAGCCGGAGCAAACATTTCTGCTAAAACATAAATTGTTGGTTTTCGGGTCTGGTTGTGTTGTGATTGTCCCCGTGTTTCTGACACTGCATCCTAGCCTACCTCCGATCTTATCGCATCAGCGTTACATCGGGCTCGTGTAGGTTGGTACGAGTGAGTGCCTCTGTGTTTGCGCGTACACTTGTGGCACTATAATATCACCTGCGCAGTTGATGGCTCTCGACAGTAGTCGGAAGTTGTCGCCGTGGTCGAAATCGGCTAGGATAACATCATCAATATCAGATTAGGCTTAATGCCTATGATTTATTGTTCGTGAAGTGGAGAGGTGTCTTGGAGGATGTTGTTCGCTGGGGGTGGTTGACAGTCTGGGGGTGGTACAAAATGTTTAATTTGTAAATTAAATTTTCTTTAAAAGTATGCATAGAAAATAAACCCGATACAAGTAGAAGTTGAAGGAACATTAAAAGTGAAAGAACTTATTTGAACTTAAAAGTGAAAGACAATTTGTGTAGAGTGAATTAAGTAAACAGTTTCGAATAATATAAAATTATCAAAGATGGTGAAAACAAGGAAAAATACCAAAAAGAATGCTGGTTCGAAACAAATAATGTAGTAAAGAAATTACAGAAGATAATTAAAAAGGGGTAAAAGATTTCGATTGTATAATAAAGAGTTTGGAAAATCAGATTACGGAAACAAACAAAAGATCCTGAAATTAAAACCAACCAAGATGAGTTTTGGTTTGGGCGAGCACCTCAAATATAAATGATCCACGACAAAATATTGTTTATAACATAAGTAACATTTCGATTGAAAAGCCAAGGTTGGAGGAAGTGAAAATATTCATCCTGTTATATTTTTGGAAGATCTCACAAACTATTTAAAAAAGGTTCCATCCAAAAGTTCTCGAAATTTCAATAGCATAAGAAAGTCTAATAGGCGAGGCCAACTCTGGGCAAGAATTAATAGCGTACATTGGAAAATTTGGAGGATTTTAAAGCAGATTTTTTAAGAGTATTTTGGGGTGAGGAAGAACAAAGTAAAGTAAGACGATTCTTAGTACAAAACAAATAGGAGCAAATATACACATCCCTCAATGGTCAGCTATTTCTTATACGTTATAGAAAAAGCCCATAATCTATCCTATCCATTGTCAGAAAAACTATTAGTTACTGATGTTATAAGACATTATCCCATAAATATACAACAACTCTGGCAAAAATTGAGTCTATAATAGAGACTATTGAATTTTTAAGGAATTTAGTCGACTTTTACAACACCCACGGGATGAGATGGCGAATAACGTTGAAACTTAAAATTCTAATGAATTGTGGTCGAATTTCGACTACCACTAGAATATATTGAAATAAAAAAATCAAAACAAAAGTATTACGTCTTTCCCTATAAAAGCTTAATTTGCGTATCATCTGTATAAGCGGATTTATTCTTGCGTTGAAATGTGTGAGTCAAACTCATTACCCTCTGACGCCTTTTATCCTTATTTGTTTCGTTTCTAAAACACGGATTTAACTAACTCGTCACATTTCAGTCGGATATTCCATTTGTATGTGCGGTTTAAATGAAGATTATGTTTGCTTTTAATTTCACTGTGTTTTAATTAAAATTTATATGATAATTTTACTTTTTTTAATGGAAGTAACGAGTCGAGCAAGTCGTTCATAGTTCGCATAATGGTAACTGCCACGCCTGCCTGTATTTTTTTTACACGCTCTGGTTGTTAATATCTTATTACAGGTGAACATTGCAATTGAAACACTTTACATATTTTGTTCATTTTCTAGCCAAAATTAGCCCTAAATTAATAAAAGAATTTAAGATGTATATGTTTGTCACAACTTGTCAGTTCTTTTATATAATATTGTAAATATTTGTAAATTATAAATGTTCTTACGTCGACAGGTGTCCGGTAGAGTAGAATAGCACTAAGTTATTCTACGGACAACCTTTATTCGTGCAGGATAATAACATAATATGCAATGCTGTGACTATACTGCTCGTGGGAACGCAATGAAGAGTTAGATTTTTTTGAACTCTTGTCAAAATAGCAGCGATGTGGTACGCCATCTGTCAAGGTTCGTTTCCCACAGGGTAAAAAGTGGGCTGCGGGTATGCTCTCTGCTTACTCTTTATAAGGGAAAAAGGCGTGACTGTACCATATATCTATATTCATAATCCGCTTAAAGAAAACAAAAAATTTAAAGAACTCTTATAATAGTCTTAGGTTTCCGTTTCATTGAAAACTAAGTACTGTGTATATTAAGTATATAACTATGAACTGTGTATAAAAAGTATTATGCTTATCATAAAATATAACGGATATTACAGATGTGAGTCAGATGTATGTACGGATATTTTGAAACACTCAATCCTTCGGCAGTGTACACTGTACATGTTATCAGCAATACTCACTCAGTTAGGACAGACTTTTAAGCAAAGCAATCACGGTCATTACAACACCTCATTATATCAAGTTTCATTTTGATAAACAAAGTATTAAATGATTTTTAAAACAATGTTAAGTAAGAGTAAGAGTAAGAACTGTTTATTATTGTTGAATTATGCAAGACTATTGCCCTAGCTCGGAGAAAAGAAAACGTGTACAGACTTTTTTACGTTTAAAAGTTCTCATTTTTACTTCTAATTATGCACTGCTTTAAAGTAGGACAATATTTA
Source organism: Luehdorfia chinensis (assembly GCA_019845155.1). Classification (NCBI taxonomy): domain Eukaryota; kingdom Metazoa; phylum Arthropoda; class Insecta; order Lepidoptera; family Papilionidae; genus Luehdorfia; species Luehdorfia chinensis. The sequence continues at coordinate 696,749 of JAHVAK010000292.1, forward strand.
ACTTTAGGCGAAAAGCATTAGTGCTCGATTAAATCATCGGATCAAATTAAAATATAATTAAGATTGGGGAACAAAATATCATAAGCTAGTGGTGGGATTTCTATGTAGTATTTCGTCTAGATAGGTACCACCGTAGTGCCAGTTATTCTGCCGTACAGCAGTAGTGTGCAAACACTGTATTTCGGTGTGAGGTATACTGATAGCGTTATTACTGGGCATATAAGACTTAAGAACTAATGTCTCGGCGTCTTTGGGAGGCATTTTTTTGGAGTGGCACAGCATTTGCTATGTGCAGACGTTACACTAACTAACAGGTGAACGATTTGATCGTCTCGTCACTTTCCTCAATAAAATAAAATACAATAATAATTTGCATAAAATATAGCGTATTTTTCAATTTGTTATCAACGAATTGTCTGCCATTTTTATTGATATACAAGCTGATGCCCGCGACTTCGTCCGTGTGGGTGTAGGATTTTAAATATTTCGTAAAAACTATTTGATTTATCTGGGATAAAAAGTATCCTATGTTTGTCTCCAGGATGCAAGCTATTTATGTGCAAAATTTTGCCAAGATCGGTTACACGTGAAAAGGCAACAAACAGAGAGAAGGACAGAGAGAATTACTTTTGTATTTATAATATTAAGTTTGGATTATGAGAAATATTTAAAGTGTCATGACCGAAAATGATGATTACCAAAATGCAAATTAAGCCTAGCATAGTCCCTAATTTCTACAGTTTCTCAGAAATATTACAATATTATCGATAATATGTACTGAGATTATATTTATTAATCTTGAACTGATCGTTCTTAAATGATTACCAAAATGCAAATTAAGCCTAGCATAGCCCCTAATTTCTACAGTTTCTCAGATTTTACGCAGGAATCTTACATATTTCTTAAATAAAAAGTAGCTTAGATTGCTCTCTGAGAAGTCTCAAAAGTCCGGTCAAAATCAGTGCAGCCGTTTCCTAGATTAGCTGGGACAAACAAACAAACAAACAAAAATTTTAAAAACGCGTGTTTGATTCTTGGTATACTGCAAATTATATTACTTTCTTAATCTCATATGTATTGTATAAGTTTAAGAAAAAATCATTATTACGACTCAAATTTACAACGAATGAAAAACATGTTAACCTAAACTAACTAACCTATAATAATAATTAATAGCCCTACAATTAATGAAATAAATAAACAAACAAAAAAGTTTAAACGATAAACTGGGATTGTAACAATTTTTTTGAGTTTAATACGACATTCATCCAGACCATTTAGTTAACAACATACAGAAGATACGATATATCATGCAGCACTCAGCACCCACAGACTTAACGACAAATATTTGATATAATTTTGGTGATGTTTTTGCTGTTAGCTGCTGTGGCTTATACAGCTTCATCTGATTCGGATAGCTGTGCTCGCGGGCCCCGCCAGGTTTGGTATAACCGAAACTTATATACATAAATAGTTCCCGTACTTTGCCAACTAAATTCATGTCGACAAATTTTTGATACACAATTTCGATGATGTTTTTGATGTCAGCCTTATTTGAAGAAATAGTGTCTCTATGTCATAAAATGGAAAATTGCGGTATTGAAGACAATTCAGAAAAGGACGTCATTTGCCCAACGCTCCCTATTAATCATCATCATCATCATCTCAGCCTATCACTAGTCCTCTGCTGATGTTCAGTAATAGGCCTCTCCAATAGATTTCCACATAAGTTAGTAGTTCTCATTTTGGAGGGATTTTGCCAAAGGTGCCCCGTTTGGCAACCGCAGTTTTTATTTGGTTATTCCAGGAAGATGCTGCTGCCCATGTCATGGTTTTTATTTTCTCTCCGTCGTCTTTTACGACACCCACGGGATGAGATGGGGTGGTAGATTCTCTTTTGCCGCTACCACACGGAATAGCTCTTTTTTAATAATGCTAATTAACTTTAGTTGTACTTTAACGGCGGAAAATTGGTAAAGATGTACCGCGGCGCGGCGTTCAAGAAATAATTGATGTTGATGTTCTCCTAGCCGATTTCGACCACGGCGACAACTGCCGTCTACTGTCGAGAGCCATCAACTGCGCAGGAGATATTATAGTGCCACAAGTGTACGCGCAAACACAGAGGCACTCACTCGTCCCAACCTACCCGCGCCCGATGTAACGCTGATGCGATAAGATCGGAGGTAGGATAAGGGGGGTAAGGCTAGGATGCAGTGTCAGAAACACGGGGACAATCACAACACAACCAGACCCGAAAACCAACAATTTATATTTTAGCACAAATGTTGGCTTCGGCTGGGATTCGAACCCAGGACCCGCGGCTTAGAAGTAGGTACTCTGACCACTAGGCCACGCGGTCTTCACATTAATATTACAATAAATTAACATTTAAATTTACTTATAACTAATGAAAAACATTTCTAGCAAGTAGCAACTAATTAGCCTATTATTAATTGGACCAACCAATACAATACGACGAAAATTGCACTAAGTTTACATTTCAATTAATGAATTCAGAATGCAACCGTTCGTCGACCACAAAAATCCGAGTATTTTACGCGTGCCAATATTTAGAGCTTAAATACCAACATAATTCAACGGCAGAGAACGCAATTCAGAAAATTACAAAATTTGCACAACGTTATCTTTTGGAGATACTGTCTAACTATTGTACTTGTAATAAATTATATTCTTTGTAAGAAATTACAATTCCTTTTTTTACTTGTATTTTTTTTCTTTTATCTTGTATTTGTTTGTATTTTAAATCATTTATAACCATTTCTTTATGATTTAAATGTACTCGTACACTTAATTGACTCTTCGCCACAATTGAATAAATTCGTAGTAAAGACGAAATGTTACTGGAAGACACGGTTTATGTTTCAGTTATCAAGTCTTTTATATAAATTCAGTACTTTAGATATGATGCGGTCACAAACAAACAGACAGACAGACAATTCTAAAGATTAAAGAAATGTATTAGTTATTTTTAGCTACCCTCAATCATTTATTTCGCGACAGACACGTATAGTTTTATTATTATATGTATAGATTTGCTAACATTAGTTTATTATTTTGATTCGTTTTAATGACTATCAGTAAAATTGGTACTTTAAAGGTCTTTAAATTTCAAATTCTTTAATTTAATTTAATTTATAATAATGCTTATTTCCAGAACATACGAAACTGAAGGTACATCATTTGTTGGCTCGCCAGTTAGCGTACAAATCTCAGACGAAAAATAAAAAAAAACTGTGTAACTCTGAAATTATTGCTTTGGATCTCTTTATTTTTTGACCGTTTCCATGTTCGAACACAGACCTACCCAACATTGCTGCAAGAAACGCGTGCAGTGCCTAATCTTTCCTAACAATATCCATAAGTTACATTTCAATAAGTAATAACTGAAATAAAAATTAAATAAAGCATTTATGAACGTAATCTATGTTACTTAAACTATAGAAGAACAGTTATTCTCTATAGGCTAAACCCTCCACTTATCTCGCCATCTTCTAGGATTAGGATGTAGTTGTCCAGATAAATGCAGTCCAGATGTATTTTGTACAATCTCAATAAATTACATTTATCTCAGCTAGATAGTTTTCCAAGCCTCTATTCAAAATATTTCACATATATAAATATATGACATACTTAAATATGTTAGTTTTATTGTAGTGTTGTAAGTTAGAATTTATTTATTTATTTTATTTATTTAAAAACTTTATTGTTAACCTTAAAATAAAGGTAACAATGGGCGGACTTAATGCCTATAGGCATTCTCTGCCAGTCAACCCATGGCGTGGTGAAAAAGCAGTGGCAGGTGTATTATTTAATAAATAAGAAATAAAAGTTAAATGAAGTAAATGAATAATATTAATACATATACATAAATAAATATTTACCTATACACATACATATACATATATACATCAATACAATTTTACATACAATATACATACATACATATCCATACATATTTATCATGCAATCGAAAATAATTTAGGAATATGTATAGCCATATTACGAAAAACACACAAGTAAAAAATTACACAAGTAAAACACAGACTGAATGCGTGAAATGAAAACACGTATTTATTTTTTAATATAATTTCACTTCATAAAATCTATTATTGATAAATTGAAAGTCAATAGAATGATCCATATGACATACCAAACAGCATCAAAATTGTGTTAAATTATGTACAAGCAATGGAATTTCACGTTCTTGCAGACGTGACATTCTACTGCGCACAGCGTAGCCGTAACGTTATTATAATTACTGAGTGTGCAACATTAAAGTAGACGATTCTAATTCAATTTTTACCGCACTGATTACTACCCAAAAGCTAGCTTTAGTTTCTAAGTCTAATTTACAACTACGACCAACAAAAAATACATTTTTGTTATAAAATTTAATTACTAAGCAAATAGTACAATATTAAAAAAATAGTTATCCTTTTAAATTAGTTATAAACGAAATTAAACTTATTTAAGTTCAAAAAAGTATATACTCGTATAGTGAATAGAATCGTTAATTTGCTAAGATCCGCTTGCAAAATATAAAATAGTGTATATTGTGTAATTAGTTTTTAAATAGCGCCGTCTCACAATAGCGTGCACAACCAAAGTATTGCCACCATCGGAAACCGCCTCCAGATACCCTCCACCACTACAACACTGCTACTAGGCAATACATTTTTACACCATTGAAGCCGAGACCACGACACTTGTTTCGCCTTAAAACGAGGAAACAAGTGTTATTGACTCTAATACGACAATAATATACACTATTTTATATTTTGCATGCGGATCTTAGCAAATAACTTACTGTCCCTAAAAGTATATATATGCTTTTTAGATTTACTAAAAAGCATATATATATATATATATATATTAAGTATATATTAAGTTTTCATAGTACATTTCGATTAATATTACAATATTATCGATAATATGTACTGACATTATATTTATTAATATTAAACTGACTGAATTTTGAAATTAGTTATTTTGCGATACTGCGCCCGTAACCCTGCAAACCACGTCACCGCCATTTTGGTACAAGTCAAAAAAATCTACTACTCATAGCGTTTGCCTTGTGGTGGCGGCTTAAGAGAATCTACCACCCCATCTCATCCCGTGGGTGTCGTAAAAGTCGACAGAGGGAAAATGAAAACCAGGGGATATGCAGCAGCATCTTTCTGGAACATCTGAATATTTTTTATTTTTATACTTTGCAGAAAAAGTTTTGTGTGCTCGTCAGTATGATACATCAGTTCTTAAGTATAATAATGCAGTTCGTAATTATGCATGCATAATTAGAATAGCCCCTACCTCTTGCTTATCCAAGAATTGGACGGACAGCCTTTATTCGTGCAACTATAATGCTCGTGCGAACGCTTTGGGTCATCATCATCATCATTATTTCAGCCTATCACCAGTCCACTGCTGAACATATCTATGGAGGATCCCATAGATTGCCACTAAATTTTGTTGCTGTAATGGGGGGGGGGGGCGTAGTTGCCACGCTTGGCAGGCGGGTTGGCAAGGAGATTCCAGGAAGATGCTGCTGCCCTTTCCCTCGCTTTAATTTTCCCTCTGTCGACTTTTACGACACCCACGGGATGAAATTGGGTGGCAGATTCTCATAAGCCGCCAGCACACAGCAAAGAGGTCAGAACATTTTCAAATACTTAATGCTTCGTAAGAATCGTAACCATTTAGAATAGATAATAATTTAAACATTTCTCATAACTTACGTTAATCAATTAAAAAATAAAAATCAAATTACTATTACAAACAAAAAAATTTGCTTGGTTGTAAATGGTTGAACGTTGAAGTACGGTTCGTTTCTATTATTCCTACAACAAAAGCAGCTTTATTCGTTCGTAAAATACGCCACTAGACAGTTTTGATTTTCTGCTAAAACTTTGAATTAATTGATGATAAATAGGTGTAGTTTAATGCGCTATCGGTATTGCGGTAGACAGATTCAACAGCGATATGCATTGTTTATTTCAAATACAGTATAAAAACACTTCTTTTGTTTTTTTTTAATTTGATGGTTTTACTTTATTCTAACCTAATCAACGACTATTGAACTACTATTCAAAAGATATGGTCTATGCAGATGTGTGTGGTTAATGAGAGATGCTGCTTGTTAGATAGCTTTAATTAAACTGTTTCTTAGATTAATATAACTAACAATATAAATTTATCGCGTGGGCTACACTACAGGTCCTTCAAGCCGGATATTTTGAAACGAAAAGAAAAAAAAAGATAGGATGATGGGGGACCTTGAAATTAAACACCGTAAAACTTATGATAGCAGCATTAATGTGAGTTCATACCAACATTTCGCTATTAACACGTTTATGCTGTTAAGGCTACATTAAGCATTTTATAAAAATTACAATAAAGACGATTTATAAACATGAAATCAGTTTGAATAAATCATTTTCTACTTTTTTACTATCCCCTAGTTTGACTAAGGGGGATACTAAAAATCCGTAATTTATTATAAAACAAATTCAATATAAAAATTGTAAATAGAAATAGAAATTTATTCAGGAAAGGAATTTGAAAAATCTACAATATGCTGACCGCCACACTATGCGTAGCCTGCCCTATGGGGAAAGTAATTAATTTCAAAATGATTGAGGCCCGTAAAAAAAGTAAAAAAAAGAACATAATTCTAAATAACATTTAAAAAAGAAATTGAGCATGTGTAATTAATTTAGGAAGATTGTACGTTTGTGTGTGTGTGTGTGTTAGTGGATGAGTACGTAGACAAAGGTACATTGTATATGTGTATGTAATTTTTTTTTTCGGATGTAAATGTATGCAGCCTCATTTAACAATTTTCATTAAACCCTCTGCTATTTCATATGTTGTGCAGTTTATCAGTGTATCCTTGTGACTAGTTCCCTCGCTTTCCGAACGAAAAAACAGTATTAAACTTTACTGGCTATGAAGAATGTATGGTAAACGCAGCATACTGTGTGAATGAGCACAACTATTTAATAACCTCCCAAATAATATTAAAGATAGCGACTCACTTCGTATATTCAAGAGAAAACTTATGTAACACTTAAAAAGCGTACTTAGAATAAAGTCATTGCAAATAAATATACGTAGTCTATCACATTGTCTTCTGAATTCTGAAAAAAACGTTTCAAATTGAAAAATTTATTTTCTCTTTAAGTAAATTATGTATATATTTGTATGACAATAAAATAAGAAAAATAAAAAAAATGTCTAAACCAAACTGAGATACAATTTGAAAGTAAAAAACCCTTTGATCTGGTCATAAACTTTATTAAAAATATTTCTAGCCTGGTCCTAAGTCAAACTAATAGCTTTAGTGAAAATACTGATACTTGAATATTTTCTTAACAAATGTATGTTTTTCATTAAACTTTCTCGTTTGAAGAAATGATGCAAACTATTTTTGTTTTAAAAATAGTTCCTACAAATTCTCTCAGTAAATGCATTTATTTGAACAAACTATTCCAGTACGCTTCATTCTAGAAGTAGTCATCGGTCCGTGATCCAATTACACTCAACCACTCCCAGTTTCAGTAAATATTTCATGGGAGAACGTTTATACTAGCATGTAAAGGTGGTTTCAGAATATAAACAAGGAACTTTCCTAACAACAGAATGGAAACTTTACGTTTGCTATTTTATATATTATTGTAAACCAATAAAGTAAAGACGAATGAAGAAGAGTTGTCTATATATATATATATATATATATATATACTTTCAAATATACAATCTATAGAGTATCAACGGAGATACAACGAAGTTCAGCAGTTTTGCTCTTCGGTGACATATTACACAAAGGACATATCGCTCGTTTCCTTTTAAGAACGCCTTTCCACCGGTTCCGAAGACGTTTATATACATTGAGAAGCTATCCCTGTATGGAGTACTATTTGATATTACTTGTATTTCTATTTTATATCAAAATTTACTCAATTACGGCAGGATTTCATTGTTTATCATTTTATTACTTTTTAGTCCATTGTTTACATTCCTGCTTGCGTGTGAAAACAGTTTTGCCTTGGACTTAATGATACGACCAAATTTAAACAGTGCTGAAGTAGTAGCCCACGTAGTTTTCTTAAACAGCTTTGTTTAATTGCATACGAATGATCTGAGTTCGATAGAAGTGCCTCCACAAAAATTATTAATTGCAACATTAAATGCTCATAATTTGCCACGTCCTTTGCCGTAAAAGACAATGAGAAAACTTGCACAACAGAGACCGGTTTCAAAACTTTGTTTTAAATGTAGGCAGGCCTGTGCTCAGCAGTGGGATAATTATAGCCTGTTATTTTACTTTTACTTTTAATCTATAGCCATTATTTCGAGTTGATGAATATTATTTACATATAATAAATATTGCAAAGCGCTGCAGATGCTTTTATGTTGTCTGGTGTTGCGTTACTCATATGTGTCCAATTGTGTGAGCTGGTACCTGACGCTGTGTTAGCGCCTGTGGTGGCGGCTTAAGAGAATGTACCACCCCATCTTATCCCCTGGGTGTCGTAAAAGTCGACAGAGGGAAAATGAAAGCCACGAGATGAGCGGCAGCATCTTCCGAATAAATAAACTGCGGTTGCCAAGCCGCCTGCCAAGCGTTGCAACTATAAATAAGAGCTACAAACTTTTATGGCAAACTATGGGGAAGGCCATGGAGCCATGAACGTTTATCGGTAGTTGTTTTACTTTTTAATTTATTCATACTGATGTTACAATAATATATTAAATATTTTGTTTAACAACTTATCGTAGAATTTAGAATTAAAATGTAGCTAATTTTGAATTACGGTGAAGAAGATATACTTTAAGGTTTACTGAGCGACGAGTGATTATTTTGAAGGTAATTTGTCAAATAGGGTAATGTGTCTTCGTCTCATGACTGTTAATTTGCATTTTACTTGAGACAACATTTTATTTTCTTGTTATTTTCTTTATTTCTATCTAAACTAATATTATAAAGAGGAAAGATTAGATTTTTTGTATGTTTGGTTGTAGTGATTTAACTCAAAAACTACTGAACCGATTTTAAAAATTCTGTCAACTATATACAACTACATTATCACTGACTAACATAAGTTGTATTTAATTTTAAAAATACCGAGATTCCCACGAAAATTGCTATTATGTAACTCAAGGTATCAAAAATTTACTCATAAAAGTCATTATTTTCATAGTACTCATCATTACTCACAGAAAAGTCCGCGAGGCATGTCTAACTATTATAGTTAAGTCACAATAACCGCCTTTTGTTCAATTAGTCTATCAAAACACGGGTAGAATAGAAAGATGATGACATTCATGTTATCATATCATGATGTTAATCCTTATCCTACAAAATAATCTTAAAAAATAGTTTCATAATCAAGGTTGATTATGTACATGTAAATTCCTCTTCAAATTATTCGAATCGGACGTACCGTTTAGAAGTTACGATAGGTAGAAAAATGCTAAAAGTAAGAAAAATGCTGCGATGTGAGCGAACAGCCCTACGCTCGCCCGCGCTACTAGCGAATATACTAAGATCTATTAATTACTTACTACTCATATTTTTTTTGTGAACTAGAAACAATTGAATAGTGATTTGTAATTTTAATTATATATTTTATTTTATTTACAACTTTACAAAATACAGCGGCCGCGGTGTCTCTCGAACGACGCGCCGCCGCCTGGCTTCATGCAACTTGGGTATCATCGAGCAGCGCGGCTCCCTTTGCGCAGCGGCTGAGAGCGGTCGTTTTATTTTGCTACCACGACATCAAATATTGGCTATATTTCTTGGCTTATGTTCCCATAAATAAAACATTATTTTGGTAAAATAACGTAATATTATCTGACCAGTTGCAGAGCCGCCGATGAGAAAAGTCGCTACAAAAAATGTTAGTGTAAGGAATTGTGGTTGTTCCATTTGTCCAAATAAAGTACTAATTAATCTTTCTAATATCTATCTACCCATAGGAAGCCGGGGCCAATCGCTAGTGTAATAAAGGAATTATAACAAGTAATATTAAATATCTATAGTATAGATTTTTCACCGACTTTTAAGTGATTGAAATGAAATCATCAAGTGAATAGAATATTATTGGATTTTTATTGTATTTATTCAACTTTTGAGCACGATTCCACTAATTTTTATTAAGTGATGACATAAAAACTGCAATCCGTCTTTACAGATCACTGTCATATCGGTCTTTCCAGACCACTTTAACACAGGTCTGGAAAAGGAAAGCATTAGGTAAGAAAAGTACTTGAGGTAGGGGGTTGGGACAGAAACCATTAGGTGTAATATTATTATCTCTGAAGGACCAAGAGACGACAGTTGCTTGGAAGGCCGGGGTTGCTTACCCAGTAGTCTACCGTATTTGCCGGACACTTTAACTAGGTCAAGTACTCCCTGGCCTCCGTTAATAAAACTATTCCGGAAAAAACCGTGCAGCACCAGTGTCTTCTACCGCGTGGAACTACCAACAGGAGCCGCAAACGTTCTGCTGATGGTGGGAAGCTGGCCATTAAGACCGTAGTTGTTGTTGTTGTTTTGGGTATAAGTTGTGATTGCGGTAACCGAACATTTCGGGGGAATTCAGATTTTGATTACCGCCCACTACGTACATTATAACTCCCTCCCTAGTCACCACAGTAATTCATTGTCCAAAATGAAAAGTTAGATACGTTTTGGTTATTAATATTTATTAAAATATATTTTTTTTAAACTGCACACTGTGCTGTTAACAAATGTGTACGGTTAACAATCTAAGAAATGTGGAATGAATTCTGCCAGATATAACAAAGTTACTTCATACAATGTTTCCTCTAAAATACTAAAAATATGATATCATAATAGTACTTTATACATTCATTATTTTAACACTTATTAGTTTAACGTTATTTAAATAGTCGTAGCAGATTTAGACATAGTCATACAAAAGGCTAGAAACGTAGCACGTGAAGTGTACTGTCAAGTCCGGAAATGCTTTCTCTGTGTACATTTGTACATTACGGATATTAAGATACGATGTTAAGTTGCACAAATGTTCAAACATAAAACTGTATTCAAGTCACACTAGCGAGTAATAACGCAAGTTTTTAGATTCTAACAAAACGCTGGTTAAGTTTGCACAATGAAATCAAAATCACTAAACCCGCCAAAAGCATGTTGCGCATGCACATTATGAAGTGACGCAGTCATTCTAAGTTCTTTCACAGATTTGCAGGCTTACGGCAGAGTACTTATAATTATTAATATTTATATAGAATTCATTCCGTGAATGGGCACGTGGAAGTATCACAATCAGATCGAAGACGTTTCAAGGAAAGGCCACGTAACCGCTATGGGAAAGAGGCGTCCAAAAAATAAAAAATCTTTATTTCTTCGATCTAATCCATTTCGTCACCTTAAAAGTAATCCTCACTCGAAAAGTGCTTTTCCAGTATGGCCTTCAATGCTTTCGTCGAATCGGCTATTATTTCCTCGATCGAGTCAAACCGGTGTTCACGGATTGATCTTTCCAGTTTAGGGAATAGCCGGAAGTCACACAGGTCTAAATCAAGCGAATACGGTAGTGGCGAAACGATATGAGTTTAATGTTTGGATAAAATTTAAATGATCTATGCATTATCACGATGCTAAAAACCAAGAGTTCTCTGTTCATAATTCTGGCCTTTTGCGGTAGTAGTAGCTTCACTCAAACGACGCACAAGTCTCAAATAATCTTCCTTGTTAACAGTCAACAAAATCAAAGAAAACTGTCAACAAGACCTTGTTTTTTAAGAGACTGCCGCGGTTTATTCAATCTTAGTTCACATGATATGCACTCGATTGGTCGGCTGCTTCGTGTCATTAGCCTAGATCCAAATTTCGTCTCCCGTAATGATGCATTTTATGACGTCTTAGTAGTCAGAAATTATTGTTTCACATATGTCAACGCGACACTTTTCTTCCAAAACATTTAGCGTTTTTAGAATCGAATGAAATCACGATGCCCATTCCTGCCCCACTAGTTTATGGCGATGTCCAGCGATGTGATTTATTCTTCTTTAATTACATCAATTTTTGTTAATGTTCCATAATAAATCAAATCTGCAGTTTAAAATGAAGATAAATTAGATATTCATTAGAAATTCCGGTTTCATAGTAATGTTGACATCTTGGACATTGAATTTGTTTGTACTATTTCCGCTGAGTCAAAAAGAAAGTAAACCTTTTTTATTATTGTTTAAATTTAGTGTTGTTGTTTGTGTAAAAAAAGTCCCCTGCTGGAAAATGGCTTCTGTCACGATTTTCCATGGAAGATTTGCCATTTTTGCGATCGCAGTACCGCATATTTTACAATACACTAGGCACTGGTAGTAGGATTTTATGGCTACCTACATAAAATTTACGCGGATATATTTTCGGGTAAACCTAATAATCTTTTAATTACTCTATTCATATTTATATGAATATACAACAAAAGCAATAAAAAAATGAAAAAGACTAAATAATAAATATTTACATAACTATAAGAACACTATATATCCTATTAGGATGTCGCAGTTATTTCGTGGCAGCCCATTTCTTTTTTAAATAAAGGTACGGCGCTTTTAATGCGGAGCTTAAATTAAGAGAATATTCAAATTAGATCTCGAAATGAGATTTTGTCGGCGTTCTCGCTACCTCACTGTCTACAAATTACTGTAGAATGTAATTATAATCCGTAAAATGTAACATGATTAAAGTGACAGATTGAAATTCACGGGGTGACGTAACCTTGTAAAGGCGACATATATTTTTTATTCATTTAGGAAACGTCAAAAAATTAAGAAAAAAGTATTCGTATAGCTAAAAAAATATTTTGTTATGTATAATAATAAAGTAACATTAAAAATATTAAAAACCTAGAAATACCACACTGCTGAACACAAGCCTGCTTTAATTTTTAGGGGGCTTAGAAACTGAGAGCTGCTGCAGTACGGTTGGGCTGACTTTACATGTCGTCGAAATATTAATTATTTCTCAGACATGCGGGGCTTTCTTAAGATTCAATGGCAAGTAAAGTGGTAAATCAATAAATTAAAGGGGTCAGAGTACCTAATCACCAGAACGCGGATTGAGGCCAACCACTGTTTGTGCAAAACCATATATGGTTGGTTTTCGGGTATGGTTGTGTTGTAATAGTCCTCGTGCTCCTGACGCTGCATTCGCTGCAGGACGAATGAGTACTTCTGGATGTCTGAGGAATAAAAATAATTTGAAGACATGTGAAGTCCGCCAACCCGCATTGAAGTATCGCATAGCTATAAAACACTCTCAGACGGAGTCTTAGTAAGTATAGGCCTGTGCTCAGTAGTGGGACATTTATTATTAGTTCTCAAAACAATAAAAGAGACCGAACCCACCCATTGAGACGTTTAAAACCTGTGACATTTTTAAATGTACCAAAATTTTAAAATAATGTGATGATATTGTCATCACTCATATTTTCGGGGCTGTTTGAACTACATAAGAATTTTTTATTTAACAAAAAATAAATCTCGCTTGTCCTGCATCGAATTGTGAAAATGAGGACTACTAATTACTTATGCAGGAATCCGTCTACGTAGGTGCCACCCCAGGACCAGTTATTCTGCCGTGAAGCATACAGTCACGCCCCTTTCCCATTGAGGTAGGCAATGACCACATCTTTCCACTTGCTACGATCCTGACACACATCTTTAGCTTCTTCCACTTTCATTAGCGTTTTCATACACGCTCACACTCGCCTCATAAATCTGTTTCGTCAATCTCCTTTCATTCATCCTCTCTACGTGTCCACACCATCTATTCGGTCTGAAGGGCACTAAGAGCTAGTGTAATCACTGGGCATATGAGACTTAAGAACTTATGTCTCAGGATGACGGGCGCTATCTGGTGCTACACAGAAATATTCTGAGTAACACACCATCTGTAATGAGCAGACGTTGCACTTAACATAAGGTGAACGTTTTGGTCGTCTCGTCACTTTAACAAATAACTAAAAAAAGTTCGCAATTCCGACCTAAACGTCACGGGATCGAAATCGATTACGGAGAAGTCCAACGCTTTAATATTACTTATGGATTTCTAAGTATCTACGAACATCTAACATAACTCGTATAAAATCATTGAAAAGATTACGAGGCAGCTTTAGTAAAGACAATAACAATCATATAAATATCGTATCTGTAGACAATTGTACAAATGTTTTATCACATTTACTGGAATCATGTTTAAATTGGATTAACATTAGTAATTAATGTTTGAACAAGTTTAAGCCCCTTAATTGCGATTATATTACATAATTAATAACATAATTGACTCCATCAATGTTAAGATGAAGCGATGTAGTCATTATACTAACGCTAACCGCTAAAAGCTTTTGAAATCTTGAACGTCTTTGTACGAAGCGTCGTACTGTGTGAGTAATCAATTGGGTATAATAACAAAAATAGAAGTTTGCATTGTTGTTGATTTTAATAATCAATTTTATTTAAGATTGTAGAGAATAATTTGCTACATCGAGAAAAACAGAAACACTCCGAGCCTATGATGATCTCCAGCATAAAAATCCTTATGTTTAGTCAAACATATTAACCCATATGCACGCAACACACGTGCCCCCTTTTTTATATTTTTTTATTGGATAATGTGACGAAACGATCAAAATGTTCATCTGATGGTAAGTGCAACGTCTGCCCATAACAAATGGTGTGTCACCCAGAACATTTCTGTGTGACTCCACACTGCGCGTTACCCTGAGACATTAGTTCTTAAGTCTCATTTGCCCAGTGATTACGCTAACTCTCAGTGCCATTCAAACCCAAATACAGTAATGTTTGCACACTACTGCTTCACGGCAGAGTGACTGGCCCTGGGGTGGTACCTACCTAGACGGATTCCTGCATAGAAATCTTACCACCAGTAGTGCCATAGTTATGCCCAGGCACATGCACACGTTTGCATATACACGCACATGCTTTCGCTGTTCAATATTCCAGAGTTCCAAAGTTGATTGCCCAATTCAACATCTACTAATTTTAGTCCAGCTATCCTTTAGGGTAGCCGAAAAGAGCTTTGGTGAAAGCTAAATTGTCAATAACTGAGAGAATGGCTTATACGCAGCGAGCAGCAGAAGCGTTTTCCGCGCGAAATTGATATTTGATTGGCCTATAGATAGTCGATTCTTGGCTGGGTATTGGTGCATATCGAATTCATATCTGTAAAATGCTCCCACGAGACAGTAGATATGTACAACAATGTTTAAAAAAAACGATTAAAAATAAAAAAGTAAATGTGTTATCAGTAGTGGACACGTTAAGTTTATTTGATATATGAATAATAATGATTAGTACAAAAGCGAGGCTCTGTAATTATAAGCGACATTAGTGTAACATAAAACATTCGGTTTAAATTTTCTACTCTACTAAATAGTGATGTGCAGCACTGATTAAAATCCAAACTGCAGCATTATACTGATATAGTACAAGTACCGGCATGACCGATGACAGAACACACTTTCACCAAATAGCTTACGCTACTTTGAACGGTGAGTGATGGCTTTTGGACCCCATATCTCAAAGATGAATTCCCTCTTAGGCCTCATAAGTGACAACGCTCCTAGATATCTTTATTCTTCATCGAAAAAGAATATTGGTCTACACCAATATTCTTAATAAGTAATAACCCCCTTTACCATTTTTTTTTACATTAAAACAGTATGTTGTGGTATTAAAAAAAAACATTTCAATCCTTTTAACGGTGTTAAAGTTTAATATTTTTACTCTTGGTAGTACATTATTTAAAGCAAATCTTATCCACTTAATTGAACTGATCTTGACGGATCACTTACGTCGAAAAACCATCAACGCTTTTTTAAGTATTTTCGTGTTATCTAAGTGTGCCTTATTGGAGAAATAGATACTTTGATAAGTATATACCTAGTTATATTATATATATTAGTTACTATATATTAGTTATATGTAGCAATTATAACGTTAAATTATAAATTTTGTTTGTCACTAGTACTTATCCGATAAAGCCGATAGGGGTCCGGTAGAGTAAAATATCACCTACCTCTTTCCTACCGTAGGTGTCGTTACAGGCGACTAAGTTATTGTACAGACAGCCATTATTCGTGCAAAATAACACCATAACATGCAATGCTGTCACTATACTCGTGGGGACGCAATATTATTACTGCACCCCAATACAGAAACAAGCAGAAGCTAGGGAATTTTTTTCTTTTTTTATATATTTAACAGATAAAAAACCGAAAATAAAAAACTGAAAAATACATGACATCAAAACGAAGAAACCGATCATGGATAAATATACTCAAGAATATATTTTGAGTAAATCATAATACAAAGAACGAATCCTGAGAAGAATGTAATATGGGAAATATGAGAATCCTGCAAATACAAATATAATTATTTTTACAAGGCTTGAATTTGAACCTTCTGCACAAAAAAAGTTTGTCAGAATAATTTAATAACGTCAGTGCACTGTGCAAGTGCAACTTTAGTAGCACGTAAAATTAAAAAGTTCAGAGAGAGCCTAGTTGTCAAAATATTTTCTTACTAAACTCAAACAGCAGTTAAAATGCATGCTCATATATTTGACCTTTCATCAGTTGGGGATATGAGTATTAAGAATAATAGTGGTGGTACGATAGAACTGATCTAGTTCTTCCAATTACCTTGGTTTTCTGAGGATTAATACGTAATGCACATGATTTACTCCTATTTAAATTATAACTTAATTAGTTTTATTACTCCAAGTTGCCTATGTTGCATCTTATAGTGAAGATGAGGTATTAATTTAGATATATATAGTCAGAATAGAGTTGTAGTAAGAATATTAGAGGTGATGATTTATAAAATTATGGACAATTTAAAACAAGAGCGAAAAGAACACACTGTAATACCAGCGACTGAGATCAAAATAATTTTTGTTTAAAAATATTACAGTTTAAAATTCAGTCAGTTTAAGATTATTGCTTTTGACTTGCTTTGCACTTAAGAAGTGAACAAGAAAATACTGTTTCATATAGGAAACCAATGTTTTAAAACGCCTAGAAATTTCATTGAGTGAAAAGAGAAGTAGTTGGGAAACAGTTCACTTTACTGGTGGTAAAATTCCTATGTAGGAATCCATCTAGTTAGTTATTCTGCCGTGGAGTAGTAGTGTGCAAACATTACTCTGTTTCGGTCTGAAGGGCACTGAGAGCTAATGTAATTACTGGGCATATGCGACTTAAGAACTGATGTCTTACGGCGGCGAACGCAGTTTGTTACCACACAGAAATGTTCTGAGTGACACAGCATTTGTTATGAGCAGTTGCACGTTGCACTTACCACAAGGTGAACGTTTTGTTCGTCCTGTCACTTTCTACTATAAAGAATGCAAAATAATAAGTTAGAACATCTTTATAGATTTTAGATTCCCTAAATATAAGAACCTAGAATAAAAGAGGCGATAACTTATAAAATGTATGAGAATTAAAATAATATATGAAAGTAAAAAGAATTAATGCCAAAAAATGAGATTTTAAGATAAGTTTAAAATGATTACTTAACTCTCAAGTACTTAAGATACGAAATCGAAAAAACTTTAATTCATATGGATTGTAGGTTATAAAAGTTTTGAAACACAGAGAACATTTTATTGAGTAAAAAGAGAAGCGATTGGGTGAACATAAAAAACAAAAATACGCATTCACAGTTGATCATGTAACTACAACGTTACAGCAGATAGAAAGTCCGAGATAACCATACAACGACTTCACAGAAATTAAATTAACATAAATCCTAATTTTCCTTCTATTACAGCACCAAACTTCTATCCACTATTTAAGAGCCCTGGCAGCTCAGGAGCCGGGCATCTCTACAATTGATCTGCAATTTTTATTGCTGATTTACCACGTGTTCTGCGGTAAAGGAAAATATATCGAAGAAACCTGGATGTCTGGGGAATAGAATATTTCTCGGACATGTGAAGTCCGCTAATCCGTATTGGTGGCAGCGTGACTGACTACCCTTCTCCAAAACCCTCTCACAAATGAGAGAAAGCCTTTGCTCAATATGTACGTGGCGAGATGTAAGGTAAATGTATATGTAAATTACTCGGCCCTGTACTATTCCGACAAGCACAAGGGCCGCATAACGATTCATCTCCAAGCCGCAGCCGATCGCCTAGGCGAATGGTTCCGGAAATGGAGAATAGAGGTAAACCCCGAGAAAAGTGTAGCGATATACTTCTCGAGGGGCACGCCAAAGACCGTTAGACGAATCTACACAATCGGCAACAATCAAATAAGCACGATCACCCGGTTCAGACGCCCTATTCCCTAGGAAAAGCGCGTCAAATACCTCGATGTCACTTTAGACGCAGTGATGTCGTTCGCTGCACACATTAAGAACGTACGAAATAGAGCAGCTATTATCTCAAGCCGACTATAGCCATTAACTTGCTCTTCAAGCAAAATGTGCCTTAGACACAAACTTCGCCTCTATAAGACTTGCAAAAGAGCCGTAATGGCCTACGCATGCGTCGCTTTCACTCGCGCGAGGGGCAATCAATTAAAGAAGTTACAGAGCGTTCAAAATAGATTCTTGGGTACTGCCACCGGAGCCGGTTGGTATCAACGCAAAGTAGATCTTCACAGCGACTGTGAAATGCCTTTAATCTATGAACACTTCAGTGCATTATCACGGCGGTTTTTCGAAAAAGCTGCGGTTCATCCAAACCAGCTGGTCGTTAAATAACCAAATTACCGACCAAACAGAAACGCGACCGAACGCAAACGTCGCCCGCGAAACGTGCTTGACGAAACGGACGTCTCGCCACTCCCTGACCACGATACGGTCAGTCACGATCCAGGCTACACTGTACACACAGTCAATAGCTTTAACATAACACGCACCACGACGTGCGACCGTAGAGAGCGGCGCGCAGCAGTCGACAATCACACCGCGTACACACGATACACCCGTGATCCAGCGCGGTTCTCACCACCCAGAATTACCGACACACAAGTCGACAGTCCGAATGGAGGTCCGCAGCCTCCCTCGGACGGTCATTAGCGACTTAAAATTATTTTGAGATATTCGAAATCGCGCAAGCACGCAGCGAACGCGACAGTCCGAACTTCGAGGTTTTTGTAGGAGTATTATTTATGTATTTATGTTTGGGTCAAACCGAACCTGGCACGCGGGCCCCTGGCCCGTGAGCACAGTATCCGATGAAGCTGTAAAAGCCAAAAAGGCTAACAGCAATTACATCACCGAAATTATATATGGACTTAGTTCACTTTATCCACGATTTAATGACTTCTTTTTTCACTTGGGTGGTTTGTTACTCCTATTTTTGTAGTAAGTTCGGTACACCATTGTATAGCGATTCATAAAAAACATATTCCTTTAAAATTCCATCTATATAGTGCTAATAGTCTCCATGTAAAATGTCTGTGACATACGTACAGCCAGACAGGACGAAATTATAATGGTTCAATTTTTACTGCAGAACTCTAAAAACGCATGCTGCAATTAACCAGCATGTTGACCAATGATTCAGTCCTCGTTGTTTTCAGCTTTTATTAAAGCATAAAAATATATGAAATACTACAATGTAACATTTTTATGATTACATGCTTTGTTAGAAAAAGATTAAAATTTTTGTTATCATTAAAAATACTTTGGTGGATTGTGCTAGCGGATGCGTAATATTCTCGCTGTCTTAAATTTATGACAAGTTATTTTTTTACACCGGCTGGTACTAAATGATATGATTACGTTTTCACGCACAGAGTATTCTTTTGTGATTTATTTATTTAAATAATGTAGTAATTTTTTACAAAAAAGCTTTTAGGTTATAAAGAAAAACTCGTCACTCGATGATGCTTTCTTATTTGGCTGAGACCAAGGACGCTTGGCGTGTTAAAGTTCCATTGAACCAAGATTTCCCGTTAAATCCACTTCGCAGAGGCTATGGGATGTTTACTAATTCAGAAAAACTGCGGAGGGTCTACAGAGCGGGCTCACCGTTTCGGGAACTGCTAGCAAGGTAGGCGCTGCTGCAGCGATTGACTTTTGAGCAATTGATTCTCTTTATATTGATAATTAAGATATTTTTTTAGTTTCAGACTAAATGTCGCAGAAAAATGCCTGAAATTAGCTTACGTTTTATTTTCGATATCCTTTTTTCGGAATTCAATACTTATTAAATCAAAATATTTAAGTAAATCGCCTTTTAATCTACGATTCAGTTTTTACATACATCCACTCATTCCTTTTTCCCAAATAAGGAGTAGACAGAGACTACATCCGTAGCCTTCTTTTCGCCCCTGCAGGGAAGATTATAAAGATTATTAGTAATAAATAAAATTGCATATACTGCACAGGGCTCTGTTTTTTAAAAGGATAATGGTGCTCTGGAGAATGCGCTATGCTGCTCAAGTAGAGGTTGTCTGACTTCATATGTTCTCGCCTTTTTTTATTTCTCTGTTGCACTCACGACAGTTTACTTAACCGTTAAACATGTGGTAAACTAGCAATTTAAATTGCAATTAACAATTTTAGTGCTTTTAACGCCGGCGTTCCTACTCAGGTCGTTCGTGTCCTAATACAATTTATGGCGAGCGGCGGCCCCTACTACATTGAATCACTATATAAAATCAATAATCAAACATTGATGGTAATCCACTAAAATAATGACATGAATATCCACTTCACCATGAATATCCAATTCACATTCCCTATTATTAACAACTTATATTGAAGTTTATGAATGGCGGATTTAATACCTCAACTAAAACCTTTGGGCATTCTCTGCCGATCAACCCTGGCTGATGATGAAAATTATATGGCAAGTTTAAACAATTGTAGTCAAAAAAAAGGAAACTGAAATTTTACCGCCTCTCAAGAATAAAGTCATTTCATTTTTGACCACAGTGATGTTGTTTTGTTCAACAGTTAACAAACGCGTGCTAAGCTTTTAAGCTCAGAGTGATTCAGTGAAGCTCAGAAAACAGACGTAACATTTATTAAATTTTAAAATTTCAATATTTTAAAATGTCGTTAATTTAAAAATAGGCATTTTTGAAAATGAAATATATACTTATGAATGTCATTGTCGCTATAAAACATTATTTTTTCTAATTAAAAAGCTTAAATCGGTGCCGAATCATAATAATGAAATATATGTTAAAAAAAAGTTAATGATTTATTTTTAATTATTATTTTAATTTAACATGGTTCTTTTTTAGTTTTGTTTAAGACTGAATGAAAAATATATACATAGTTTATTATTATCATCATCATCATCATTTCAGCCTATCACTTGTCCACTGCTGAACATAGGCCTCCCCCATAGATTGCCACAAAAGTTTGTCGCCACATAGTTGCCACGCTTGGCTGGCGGGTTGGCAACCGCAGTTTATTTATTCACATGTTCCAGGATGATGCTGCTGACCATATTCTGATTTTTATTCTTCCTCTGTCGACTTTTACGACACCCCGGGATGAGATGGGGTGGTAGATTCTCTTAAGCCTCTAAAAAATATATAGTTTAAACGGGTAAAAAATCATGTAATATATATGAAAACGATATACTAATCATATTTACTTATAACATAAATTTTAAGAAAGTTTCATGTGGGCGTTACAAAATCTATTTGTATATTGTTTTTGTTTCGTAATAACAACGATATATCTAATAAAGTTGTTATACCAAAGAGTGAGATAATTTATCTGAAGGTTTCTTTCTATTTAATTGTTTCCAACATATATATATATATATATGAAAAAGGGTTGTATAACTTGATGAAAACATTTTATGTTGATCCAGCTGTAAGTTTGGACCAAATTGATGAGTAAAGTTTATTTCAAAGCGACAGTCTAACAACTGAATAGTTAATAGTTATAAATATACGCGTATACATAAATCATATTAGCAATAAAATTGTACCGCAATAAATATCACAATAATAAATATTACGATAGAATATTTGTATAACTGAAGTATCACGTAATGTATTATATATAAATTACTCATAAACATGCTCGATTTATATATACATCGTCTCATTTGACGTTTTATATTTATTATGAATATTTTTAGCGTAAGATACGAAAGTGAACTCGTGGTAATAAATTACCTTTTGTAAATATTTAACAACAACTAGTGCATATATATATAACAAATATATAACAAATAACTTTTTTTAATAATATCTTAATACCTTTTTCTGGTTTTATCAAGATACCACACACCAAGATCTCTTATTTTCCGTGGGCTTATTTTACAGATGTAATTTTCACATGCAAAAACATCTAGACTCGAGTCAGTTACTCACGCGAACAGGAGGACGGTCCAAGCCGAGTTCCCCTCTTGCGCCAGTCATCCATAAATAAAGGTTTCGGCTAAGCGCCCTCAGCGCTATGCCACCTTTCAATCCGGCGAAGCTGTAAAAGCCTTCGGGCTAACAGTGACCATCGGTCCTAAAAAAAAAATATATAATAATATCGGAACAACTATCTGTAGGCCATAAACATGTTTGTCCCGTAAGGGTATCGAACCAACAACTATCAGTTGCTACTTGCTTAGTCATTGCTGCTAACGGCCTGACTTAATTAATCAAGACATTTAGACACAGACTGATAGTAATAGTAGGATTCCTATGCAAGAATCCGTCTATGTAGGTACCAGCGAGGTCCTGTTATTCTGCCGTGAAGCACTATAGTGCGCAAGCGTTACTGTGTTTCGGTCTGAACGGCACTGAGCGCTACAGTAATTACTGGGCATACGAGACTTAAGAACTGATGTCTTAGGGCGATGAGCATTGTGTGATGCCATACAGAAATGTTCTGGGTGACAAAGCATCTGTTATGGACAGACGTTGCACTTGCCATCAGGTGAACTTGGTCATGCTCGTCTCGTCACATTCTCCAGAAAAGAATAATTGCCGTTTTACTACATTTAATACTATTATACCTTAATAATTTATATCGTGTGGGCGAATATCGATATATAAAATTTTGAGAAAAATGCAACTTTAAGATAATGAACGAAATTAGACTTTAAGAAGTGCAAGAAAATCTATGAAAATGATATAGGGCTGATAAATATAGCATAAAGTTTGTCTTCAGCAAACAGAACATTCACAGTTTATGAGTTTCCGCCGAGATATAAAACTCGTTTATAGCTGGAGGAATAAAATAGTATGTCACAATTTTCCCTGAATTGATGTCGGTAAATTTTAACGAATAAGATTTTAGCGTAGTATCACATAAACAACACATTATTTCAATTCTAACAATTTACAAACATTGTTATATAATTCCATTTCATGTATAAAGGCTCTAAACCTAATTAAAAATTTAATAAATATTTGTATCTTCATTCTTGAGTCCCTAACTCCCAACTCTTAGCTTCCGCTTTGATTTGCCGGAAGAGACGAGGAACATGTTTGATTGTTGTAGCCAGGGCACTACGTACATTAACAGTTTACTTCACAGACTACTAAGAGAGCATGTTTAGTTCTTGCTAAACACTGACGAGTAATCTGACGGGAATAGTTCTATGCATGTCCATGCGATGGGAAGTAGTCGCTGTCAAACATATTTGCGACTTTTAAGAGAGCAATCTAAGCTACTGTTTATTTAGGAAACATAAAGGGTTCCTGCGTCAAATCTGAAAAACTAGAAATAAGGGGCTACGTTGTGTATTTTGGTCATTATTATTTTAGTCCATGGCAGTTTAAATCTCTTTGTCAAGTGTCTTAATAAGTGGTTTAGAATATTCATAGTTTTTTTTAACACCCTTACCTCGAACCTTAACCTTATCTTTACTAATAGTATAAAACTGAAGAGTTTGTTTCGTTACGCACGCTAATCTCAGAAAGTACAGGTTCGAATTGAAAAATTATTTTAGTGTTGGATAGCCCATTTATCGAGGAAGGCTGTAGGCTATATAAAATCACGCTACGTACCTTAGAGCGATTTCTTTTAAATTAAACGACGGGTGAAACCGCGGGGCACTGCTTGTCCAAAATAAAACAGAAGAATTTGTATGTTTGAACGCGCTAATCTCAGGAAGTACTTAACCGATTTCAGATTTTTTTTTGCATTAGATAGCTCGTTTATTAAGAAAGACTTTATTTAAAGGTATCTGCTACAACTATGCACACTACTGCTTCACGGTACGATAATCGGCCCTGCAGTGATACTTGCCTAGACGGATTTCTGCAAAAGAATACCGCAAGTAAATTCAAGTATTTTTAAAATATAAATCGATTTTACATTTTTTAAATATTCTCTCTATTATTTTAAAAAGAGCACTGACAATGTAACTAATTACCCAACTTTTAAACACGTAAAGTACACCAAAATCAATCGCCAGTCTTTCAATCTTGCTAAAAGTACACATTTTACCGCTCACACCGGATTGCGGTTGGGTTTCATTAAAGGAAAGCTGGAATAAGTTCCTCATTCGTATACGCTATCTGCGATGCTAACATTTCCCCAACACAAGATTCTTCAGACGAATTCATACATTCGAATGTCATACAAATATATTTATTTATTTATTCTTTATTGACTATAAATAAGTAAAGGTACAATAGGCGGGCTTAATGCTATATGCATTTAGCCAACCTTTGGGATAACAGAAAAATTCAATGGCGGTACAAAAGATGACAAAGATATATAAACATATTACACATAAGAAAAAAATGTAAAACATTATCCTCATGTGTATATCTACAAACATAAAATCAATAAACATATACCTGCACAAAACCCACACACATATACGAGTACATATACATACATATATACACAAATACATACTCGTACCTATGATAATACGATGTGTTAAGAGAGAGACATTGAATTCTCAATATACTTACGGACCCTATGTTTAAAAGAACATTTACTTGTAGGTGTCCTTATGTCATCAGGAAGTTCAGAATATACAGGTGCATTAAAATGAAACTTTGTATCATCACAAAAAAAAACGTTTAAACCATTAGAATCAGGTCATTTGATGTATAGGATTATTACTTGTAGCATAGGTATACGTCGTACAAGATAATTTAGCTGCCAACGCAAAATCTAGTAAAGTTTTTTTTAACTCTCTTTATAATATTATTTTTAACGTGAATGCACACGTAAATTTCACATGGCCATCTAGACCCGAGCAACCACTTTGTTTTTGCATAAATGTTGACTTCGACTGGGATTTGAACTTAGGACCGCAGCGTAGCATAGGTATACTAATCACTAGGCCATGTGGTCTGCGATAGTGGAAGTTATATTAACAGCATAATGTTAATATCAAGAGTAGTACATCACTATCGAAATGTAGAGACTTGTTTTCTTAAGCTCATGATACAAAATGAGACACTTTTATTAAATTTTTGAGTAAGTGCCATTTTAATGGAGGTCTTGAATTTTTTGTCTGTCATTAATGTATTGTGATTGTCCTCTGGTCTGCTGCAACACTGCATCTTGGCCTACCGATTCCGATCTTATCGAACGAGTGCTTCCGAATTTGCGCGTATATTAGTGGCACTATAATAATTCCTGCACCCTGTACAGTTGATAGCTTGACAGTATTCGGAAATTGTCGCCGTCGGGTGGAGAACCACGCCGCCGCTATTTTGGTACAAGTTGAAATTCTGTATTTGCCGCACCTAAATTACCTAAATTATGTACCGTACGTACTAAGTTATATGCCGTACCTTAATTATAAAAACCAAATACATAATATTCATTATAATAAAAACACTTGTTTCGCATAAAATTTATTTATTTAATCGAGTGGTTTCGCATTACAGCTTTACGGTAATGATTCCGAAAGGCGATACCGTTCCAATTAATAAATAAATTATTTGTGAAACGACTACAAGTGTAATTAATATAATTAACAATAATGCAAAAATCGCTAGAAGAAGTTATGAGACACAGTTTAGTTCACCAAACGTTCACCTGATGGTAAGTGCAACGTTTGCCCATAACAAATGCTGTGTCACCCAGAACATTTCTGTATGACAACACTGCGCTCGTCACCCAGAGACATTCAGTTCTTAAGTCTAATATTCCCAGTGATTACGCTAACTCTCAGTGCCCTTCAAACCGAAACACAGTAATGTTTGCACACTACCGCTTCACGACAGAACTACTGGCACTGGAGTGGTACCTACATAGACTTAAGAATTAATATCTTAAAGTGACGAGCACAATGTAGTGTCACGTAATTTTTGTCATCGTATTTTTTTCGTTCGTTTTTTTTTATTCGGAACAAAATCATAGTTAACAAACTATGTTTTTGTTGGAATTGTTGAAGAATGGAATTGAAGCCAAGGTTGCCACACTGGGCATGCGGGGGGGGGGAGGGCAACCGCACTTTATTTATTCAGATGTTCCAGGCAGATGCTGCTGCCCATCTACTGGTTTTCATTTGCCATTTGTCGACTTTTACGATACCCTCAGGATAACATGGAGTGGTACGTTCTCTTAAGCCGCCACACACGACATTGTACTCGTATTGTATTTTTATATCGTTGTTTTGTTTTTTTTTTTAAGTTAAGAGTTATTTAGTATTTCACGTTTTCTTTTTTGTTCACGTATTTTTTTTTTCCTAAGTTTGGTCTTTTGTTTTCTCTTTGTCAATATTGTTTTTGATGTCAAATATTATATTCTATTCTATAAATAAAAATGAACTTGGTGACACAGTATTTGTTATTTGCAGACGTTGCACTTTCTACCATAAAAAAATACTTACAACGTCGATAAAAAAAAAATCTAGCCACATCACTGAACAAAACACATGAATCTGTTCAACAAACGCCTGCACGCATACCGAAAGAGAGATTTCCAATTAAACGTAACACAATGCCGGGCCAATCAATTATTGACACTCTATATAGACGCAAGTTCATTACCCAGTAAATAGTTGATTGGGTTCATATATTTTGTTTTACTATAAATGTTATATTAATTAAGTACAAAAATTTCCTTCAATCCACTGTGAAGCTGTATGCTTAGTCTTAGCGTTGCATTAAAATTCTGAAATAATAATAATAACTGTATCTTGTTGGTACTGTAGAAAATGACTAAGGATAATGCTACAAGAACTTATGGCCGCCATTTGTCGGAATAACCATTTAAAAATGCCAATCCTAAAATATCCGAAATTTAAAATGCCGGACCGGTGATGGGCAGCAGCGTTCAAGATGCAAGATGTAGCAACGTTTGTCTAAAACAAAAGATGTGCACAGCATTGGTTATGGACAGACGCTGCACTTGCCATCAGGTGAACGATTTGCTAATCATGTTGCTTTGTTCCATAACATAAAAATAAATATGTCCACGAGTGAACTCTTTATAAGCTAATAAAGAAAACGTAAGGTTGACAAAAGAGCGTAAGAGATGTGACAAGTGTATCTCATAAACACAATGTTTTTTTCATATATAAAAGTAAAGTTTCAGCCTATAAATGTCCTACTGCTGAGCACAGGCTTCCTCTCATTTCTGAGAGGGTTTTGGAACTAGAAAGAATCCGCCACGCTGTTCCAATGCGGGTTGGCGGACTGCACATGTTTTCGAAATGTTTTTTATTTCTCAGACATGCAGGTTTCCTCACGATGTTTTCCTTCACCGCCGAGCACGTGGTAAATCAGTACTTAAAATTGCCATTAACAATTATTTGGTGCCGGCACCGGGAATCGAACCCAGGTCACTCGCGTACTTTGAAATTAAAAGCGAGCGCCTAGCCCATAAGCTACCACGGCTACACACTTACATTAAATTCAGTCACAATTGGGGTAACATCTTAAATATCCAGTATGCTATCGCACCTAATACTCTTTATAGCCAAGATGCAAAATTTTTAAATTAATATGCCTGATTGGCCTATTAAATATATCAGGGAGGGCATTTACCATTGTCATTTCATCCTATCACTACTACATTAGCCTCCCACATAGATTGCCACAATTTTGACAGAGATTTTGCCATAGTTGCTATGCTTAGCAGGCGGCTTGGCAACCGCAGTTTTTTTATTTATTCAGTTAGTCTAGGAAGCTGCTGAAGAATGCTGCTGCCCATCTCTTGGATTAAATTTTCCCTCTGACGACTTTTACGACACCCACGGGATGAGATGGGGTAGAAGATTCTCTTAAGCCGCCATCACACGTCAGGGAGAGCATTTATTATGTGTCATTAAATTTTTTTGACATGATAGAGATGCATGTTGTCTTAAGTCTGGCATGTAATTAACTGTTACTTGGTTCACTGGCGTGCTGGAACAAATGAGGTCAAGGAGTGTTTCGGTGTTAGACGTAAAATAAGTTGGTTTCTTAGAATATTGCCTGAGATTGTTGATTATAAGGAATTTATCTAATATTCTTTTTATATTGATAACATTCATCTTCATTGAAATCGCCAAGAAGTAGTAGAAAATCAAATGATCTAAAAGAATCTTTACTAACTGTTAGCGCATCAGAGAAGCTTTGCACGCGTAGCCACGGTGGTCTGTTTGCCGTATCGATTATAAAAATCTTGTACCTAACCTTGGTACTTAACCACATAGTTCGTCTTCACCTTCTCAGAGCCAGGTTTTATTTATACTGCCAAGATTGTGGTATTTCATAGTTAAGATGAGCTCATAGTCACAAGTGACGTGTGAACCTGGGTCTATAAAACCAATTTTTTTTATGTGACCATACCATTGATTTTTTATTATTATGAAGTCCGTGTCCAGTGTCTTACACAGTAGAATAGTAAATACTATTCTACTGTGTAAGACTGTGTGTAAGACTGTGTAAGGCCACTGACGACACCTCGGTAGAAAAGAGGTAAATACCTCTTTTCTACCGAGGTGTCGTCAGTGGCGACTAAGGTATTGTAGGGACACCCTTTATTCGTGCAGAACATAGATAGAAGGCAGAACCATAATATGCAATGCTGCCACTGTATAGTGCTCGTGGGAACGCAATGGGGAGTAAGAATTTTTTGACAAGTACGAAAATGGCAGCGACGTGGTTCGCCACCGTCACGTCTAGTTTCCCACGGGTGCGATTAGTGGGCAACGTGTGTTCTCTGCCTACCCCTTATATGGTCAAAAGGCGTGACTGTAGGTATGTATTAAAATAATACTGTGATAGAGCATAAGTATTGTAACTTAATTGTAAGTATTGTATTGTAATTTTATAGAAATTAGTAGGTGTCATTGTGTCCCTGACACTGCACCCGATCCTTACCGCATTGGCGTCACATAGAACACCGAAAAGCGGAAACGACTGCTTCTGTGTTTGTACATACATAATTTATATACCCTGCGTAGATCTGATTATTAACATATGGATACC
Organism: Luehdorfia chinensis; assembly: GCA_019845155.1. NCBI lineage: Eukaryota > Metazoa > Arthropoda > Insecta > Lepidoptera > Papilionidae > Luehdorfia > Luehdorfia chinensis. The sequence continues at coordinate 726,163 of JAHVAK010000292.1, forward strand.
ATTTCCGTTGTTCTACAAATAAAATGTATTTATTAAGCTTCTTCAAATAGAATTTTCTTGAGGTTTTTGATACTTATAACTTATTTTTCTTAACTTTTAAGTAATCAAGAATTTTATTACTAAGCAACGTTGTAACAATCTGTAAAATATGATTTCATTTGTTAAGAGTTCATATTGTACGAGTCGTAAAAGCATACTATCAGTGAAAAATAATAAAAAAATCGTTAAAGTAACTACAAACCTTAAGTGGTAGATCAGATATTTTGTTAATGTATTGCCACATTAGGGGAATAAGTATGTAGTAAACTTTTCTAGGTTTACTACATATTTAAAATAACCTTAAAATTCAGAAATTATTTTAAGCACCAAAACCAATAAACTAATGGTTTTGGGTAAGGACTGCAAACATGACGTCGCAGGTTCGTGCCTGCCATTCCACTATTGCCATGAACCAAATCCTAGCACACACAAGCTTCAAGTTTAGTTGGAGTATTTAACAGATATCTTAGTAATGTTAATAGTACCACTAGTATTATATCTACTCAAAAAAATAACCATTCAAAGCACAATTGTTTGTTGTTTTACTGGTGGTAGGATTCCTATGCAGGAATCCGTCTAGGTAGGTACCACCCCAGGGCCAGTTATTCTGCCGTGAAGCAGTAGTGTGCAAGCATTACTGTGTTTCGGTTTGAAGGGCACTGTGAGCTAGCGTAATTACTGGGCATTTGAGACTTAAGAACTGATGTCTCAGGGTGACGGGCGCAGTGTGGTGTCACTCACTTACCATCGGGTGAACGTGTTGCTCGTTTCGTCACTTTATACAATTAAAAAAAATAATAATATGTCAAGTTACAAAGTCTTAATTATTAATGATTAAATGAGGATTTTATTCGCTGCGCGGTCGCGTCATAAGTAAGTCCTCTGTTCCAATTCATGCGATGGGTGTCGTCAAAGTCGATTGAGGTAAATGACACAAAAATCGCATGACCTTCATCCGATGGGGGTCATCATCATCATCATTTCAGCCTATCACTAGTCCACTGCTGAACATAGGCCTCCCCATAGATTACTACAAAAGTTTGTAGCTCGTATTTTGAGGGGAATTTTGCATAGTTGCCACGCTTGGCAGGCGGGTTGGCAACCGCAGTTGATTTATTCTGATCTTCCAGGAAGATGCTGCAGCCCATCATCTGGTTTTATTTTTCCCTCTGTCGACTTTTACGACACCCACGGGATGAGATGGGGTGGTAGATTCTCTTAAGCCGCACCACCGATGGCGGTATAAAATAATAAATAAAATATATAAAAATATTATATCATAATAAGTAAATATAATCTGTAATATGCCAGACAATAGTTGCAGGCAATTCTCCCACTTATCTTTTACTTTCTCAGAATGTTAACTCCGTTATATGTGGCTATGTATTAAGAAAAGACGTAAATTAAATAGCCCGTGCATTGCAGTGAACTGTGCCAAATGGAATTATTTTATGTCTTTTATGGTGCTCAAAGTCCCCACGACGCTGTGCCCTTAAATCTGTTACATAGTATTTCATTTTTATTTATTTCACATGAGAATAATGTTTACAATGTGTTTATTAGTCACACATTTGTATAAGAACAGGGGCATGCAAGCAAGGAAGCAAGCACAGGGCATTAAATTTAACTACGAAACCGATCCAACTGCAGAAAAACTGGTATGTGTATAGACAGTTGCCCCTATGCCTACATTAATATTTGCAGCACCATAAGGATAACAATTTGTTGTTCTTAACCGGAGAATGTGTCTGTGGTCGAAATCTAATGTCGTATCACTTTAACTCTTTTCACTACGAGCACGTCTGGCTATTGAACTAAAAATAATATAGTCTTAACGTCGATGTCGATTTGCGGACGATATAGTAATATATGGCAGATTCACTAATGTCAATAATCAATAATGTCGAAAGTCCCTACCAACAGGTAGCTCTTGTGATGAGCATCAGCAAAGTGAACGGTGATGAATTGGAACACTAAACCTCCAGCTATCGATGTATTGTGATGATAGTTTTATAAATAATTTTAATGAGTTAATATGTGATGTTATCATTACGGCATTTAATTTTAAAGATTTAGAACTTAAAATTGTCTATAAAACAACTACTCTCACACTCTCACTTTACAGAATGTTATCAAGCCGGGAGAAAGTAATTTTATGACATAATACATTTTTTTACAAAGTTTTTATACCAAAAAATGTGAGCCAACAACACACACATTAATCACTTGTCGCTAACTTTGATTTGATTTTTCTACGCGTGAAATATAGAATTGAAACTCCAGAAGTAATCCATATATTACAATAAAACAAAAGTTATTGATTCTAGATCGACTATTCATTATCTGTGGAAAAATTATATTAATAGAGCGTACTACTTTATGAAATAAATACTGTTGCACAGACAAAGTGTTATTATTAGTAGAATGATTATTTATTATTATCATAAAGTTACATTTTATTTATATATATGCATTATGCCTGCTTCTTTCATGCAAAAAAAATAAAAATATACGGGGCATAGCGCTATGAAGCGCATAACTATGCCGACCATTTAATACATCCCTGAATTATAGTTCATTCTACCGTTAAATTTATTAAACGGGGTCCTTTAGTGGTCCAGCTTACATCAATTACAATGGAATTGTTTATTTCAATTTATTTTTTTACTCTCGTTCTACTCTGATTTTATGAAGACTATATTATTAACCAAATGGCATAAGCAGTTTAGCGTTGAGCGTATATAAAGCGACGACTTGTGTTCGAGCACCGGGGTGTTAGTAAAATTGTTGTCAATTTTAAGGCTGATAAGTTATACGGCGTCTTAACGCTATACGAAACGTGGTCGAAGAAACATCGAAAGGAATCTTGCATGCATACGATATAAAAAATATTTCGATAACATGACATAACCACAAACCCAATAAGGGGCAGCACGACGGACTCTTCTATGATATAAAATCCTCTCTCAAAATGAAAGAAACTTGAGCCGAACTATGGGCCAAAGTCAGTTTTTATATTCTTCCGTGAAACAATAGTGTGCAAGCATTACTGTATTTTGATTTGAAGAGCAGTGACAGCTACTGTAATTACTCAGCACATCAGCAGCTCAGAACAGTTCTTAGGTCTCCTAAGAACTGTTGTCTCAGGGTGACTAGCGCAGTGCGGTGTTACACAGAAATGTTCTAGGTGACACAGAATTTGTCATGGACAGATGTTACGCTCACCATTAGGTGAACGATTTCCTCATTTCGTCATCTCCTTCCATGAAATAAAGTCGAACCTAAGTTCATAATGCAGTGTTACTCTAATTGTCTACATTAGGAGACGTGTTATTTTATATTAGTTTAACACAAATTATACTTTGCGTAAAGTTATACATTAAGAACGATACGCCTCACATAAAATATACATACTACCAAATGAAATATGTTAGTCTTTGTCCGTAGACAAATATCCATTCAAAAAATAAGCATTAAAATAAGTCATCATCATTTCAACCGATCACAGGTTCACTGTTAAACCTAGACATCCCTCATAGATTGACACAAACCACGGTACCGAGCATACTTGTATCCATCGCCTACTAAGGTCGCTCCATCTAATGGAGTTGCTCTATACTGCGTTTGCCGGTACGAGGTTGCCACTTGAGAAAGTTTCATAATATTATTTCTAATGAAAAAAAATGACGAGACGAGCGAAACGTTCACCTAAATAGAACATTCATTATTTTCATTCATACTGACAATGACAATCACGTTAAACTCTGGCGTTTGTTTACGTTCACACTGTCAACGTCAATACTTAACAGTCTTATCATCTATCAATACTTAACACTCTGTGGTCAAAGAGTCGCACAGTGTAGACATTGTCGCAAAAAAATGTTAAAATGTTGCCAACTTATAATTCAAACCTCAATAACGTTCCAACCAATGTTATGAATTACGGTTGAATAACGCTAGGCCACCTGTTGTAAAAAAAATCGTCTTTAACAATTGTTCTATTGACCCCAATCTTCCAAGTGTTTATTTGTTTTCATTACTCCATTGCCATCCCAGATCGTAAGTATATCCAACGAACAAAAATTTTCAATACAATGCTTTAGTAATAACGGCTCAGGTCCACCTTTAAAATCGATAGTGGAGTTCTCTTCGGTGTAACTTTATACTCGTTCCGATAGTGTCCATTAACGAAGTACTTTACAATGTTCTCTAAAGTTGAAAGAAATTGCGGACCTGTTTAAATCAATTTCAAAAACCTTAAAGAATTCTTGATAAAAAAATATTCCGAGGGAAATTATGTACATGCATTTTATTACTATAGATGATCTAGAAACTTGTACCTGTTAACTAAGCCATGAAGTCGACCCAGCCGAAATCAACATTTGTATACATTTTCATTAATTACAATATTAAAGTTACAAGTCTCGATAAATAATGTAAAAGCATAAATAATCGGGACCTCAACAGATAATGAACTGTCAGGCAGATAGCTTAATAGCGAATTGAGGAAATCTAATTTTCATCTCTAAGACACTGTTTTTCTGTTTTAATATTTAATACTTCAAACGTTGTATTATCCAAAAAATAGTTTTCATTAATATTCTACAAAGTCTTTATTAAATGTATCATCATGCAGCAGTTAATCTGAACTGTTTATTTTTGATGAAAGTAATATTTTTATTCATCACTGCATTTATCTATCTAATCTAAACTAACATTATAAAGAGGAAATATTATTGACTCAAAAACCTCTGAACCGATTTTAAAAATTCTTTTACCTATATTTAGATACATTATCAGCGTTTAACATGAGTTATATTTAATTAAAAAAAAATGAGATCTACGAAAATTGCAATGATGTAACTCAACGTATCAAAACTTTTCTAATAAAAGTCATTAAAAAAACTATTGATGATTAATAAAAAAATTTACTACATTTTCATAGTACTCATCATTACTCACAAAAAATTCCGCGAGGCTTTATGTCTAGACATACACTATTATAGTTAAGTCACAATAACCGCTTTTTGTTCATTAGTCAATCAAAACACGGGTAGAATCTAAAGATCATGACATTGGTATCATAATCCTTATCCTACAAAATAGTTTCATAGTCAAGGTTGATTATGTAGATGTAAATTCCTATTGAAATTATTCGAATCGGACGTACCGTTTAGAAGTTACGACGGGTATAAAAATGCTAAAAGTAAGAAAAATACCGCGGTGTGAGCGAACAGTCCTACGCTCGCCCGCGCTACGCCCGAATAGACTAAAATCTATTAATGACCTACCTACTCATTTTATTTTTTGTAAACTAGAAACAATTGAATAGTGGTTTGTAAATTTAATTCTATATTTTTTTTTATTTAAAACTTTGAAACGCTCTATAAAAAATACAGCGGCCGCGGTCTCGAACGCCGCGCCGCCGCCCGGTTGCCACTTGGACAACATCGAAGCAGTCGAGAGCAGCCGTTTTATTTTGCTAACATGACCTGTTGATTGTTTGTTGTTGTTGATTGATGATCAAATATTGTTTACAAGGAAGCTCTGAGCCAATAACTTTCATAGCTTATGTTCCCATAAATAAAACATTATTTTGGTAACTTAATCTTATCTAACCAGCTGCAGAGCCGTCGATGACAATAATCGCTACACAAAATGTTACTGAAGGGATTGTCGTTGTTCTATTTGTCCAAATAATGTACTAACCTTTGTGAGATCTATCTACCCGTGCGAAGCCGGGGCGGATCGCTAGTAATTGATATATTATCAATAAAGATGTACTTTTCATGTATATAAAATTTGCAATCAAATAGTAATTTAATTATAAATAGTAATAATAAATTTTAATAATATACTTTTTTATAGAATACAAATTCAACGTTATTTACGTCGAATGTCTGTGATACAATCATAACTATTGTTTCGGTTTTAGAAAGGTACATTTAGGAATCATAGCAAAAGACCCAAAGACACGACTTTGATCCCTTGAAACACTATCTCAAGGGTAACGCTGTCACGTAATATTCTACTTTCGTCATTTCCTCCTCGAATCTTTGGAATACTTCTGTCAGAGACGGGGCGATATCAGACATAGCTGAGTTAAGTTTCTTATATAAATATGGTTCTCTTAGTGGTGCCTAAGTCTAATCTAGTCCTCTGTATCTAGTCTAAGTAATCTGTCATTTGCTATAAAGATGATCAACCGGTACGATCGGAGCGGTGGAATTTCTAAAGGATTTCTATCCGCGGCCGGTCGTTACTGCTGGCGACGAGAGGCTATTTTTTCACTCAGAGATTAAGTATAACCACAGAGCAAAGTCTTCTTTCTTCACTAGCCGTGTTAATTGCCAACTGCTGGACATAGGCATCTCCCAAAAAGATAAAATTCGCCGTAGTTACCACGTATGGTAGGCAGGCAGATTGGCGATCGTAGCAGATTAGATGCCTGGCCTTTAGTCGTCGCTACCCGTCACGCAACCCGAATCATTTTTCAGGCATTTCCCTGATTCGTCGTCGTGGCAGATCTTCTTACGCAACTTAAGCAACAGTATATCAATGTCGCACTGCTGACACACAGGTCTTCTTCCATTTTTTAAAATAGCTTTGGAATAGGGAAGGAGGAAGGAGGAGGTCCTCCGGTCTGTTCCAAGCTGCTGCTGCGACTGCTCGAAATAAGCCTTTACAAAGTTGTAAGTAAAGTAAGCCGTGCTGAGGATAGTCCTCCTCTCATTTTAAAAAGAGTTTTGGGGCTGGCAAGAGTCACACCACGCTGCTCTTATGCGCGATGGTGGACTTCACATGTCCTCGAAATATTTTTAAAATGAGAGGAGGACTACCCTAGTAGTCTAGTAACACGCAAGTTTCCTCACGACGTTTCCTTCACGGTTGAGCACGTGGTAAATCAGCGCTAAAAGTGCATAACAACTTAAGAGGTGAGGAGGTCACTCAAATACTATGAAATTTAAGGCTAGGCCTCTGAGCAACCATGGCTCTAATTAGTATTACCTTGAAACAAGTAAATTTATACAGCGCTCCTAGCACTATTTAGCGGAAAAATGGACGCAATGATAATTTTAATTAACTTTTCTTTAATCAACAAAAAAGTATAACCACTGTGCGTTTCTTATCAAATTATTACGTCTGTTATTTAATATACCAGTGGTGATTTCTTTTAAATAACCATCCGAGAAATTGTTTAAAAGCTTCATTTCATATGACTTACATTTAACTACATACAAACCATAAATTAGGAAAAATAAAGCCAACCATTAAGAGTTTGGCGAATATTTTGGTGTCCCTTCGGTTTACACAAGTCATTAAGAACTTAATGTTTATCTGGGGATCATGAATTTCATTTGTTTTATAGTTTTCATCGCGACTTAAATGACTGTATAAAGCAATTAGTGACCTTGTGCTTTAAATGTATTCATAAAAACTTTTTAATGTATCTATGTAAGGGTTAAATGAAATAAAGTAGAGATTTATCCATAAAAAAGGTTTATAACACGGGAGGAGTTTTAGGAATAGTAGTTTAGGACTAGTAACACATTGTTGTCCAGAGTCAGAGACTCTTTCGACTAAGGGACGTTCAAGAAAAGAGCTTACTGCTTTCTCAAACGCCGGCCACGCTCCCGCAATTCCTCTGGTATTGAGGATGTTGATGGGCGATAGTTAACACTTAATAGGTTAGCCTATCCTATTTTACATATAAATGCATGTTACAACGTTTGTATATGGAACTGCATTGCAATAAAATACTCTGGAATATTTCCGAAATGTAACAAGTAATAAAATGGAATCAAGCGTTGGCGCAACTCCAGCCATTTCAATTGCTGCACTATTGACATAAACTTGATGTTAAATGCACAATGAAAATACACTTTAGTACTGTCTATAAAATTTAGATAACCAACTATATCGAAATCAGTTTTAATAGTTAGCTGTTCTCCAGTTCCATTTCTTCCTGTCCAAATCTATCACCGTTACGATCACACATTTGCAAGACTGAATTAATTACAATCGACGCTGGCTAATGCACATCACTAAGTAGAGCTTGATAGATATGAATATACATAAATTAAAGGGAGGCCTGTAGCAGGAAGAATTTGCAATATAATAAAACCCTATTATTAGGAGAAAAATAAAGAGGCATTTAGTCTATGAAAAACGATCTATGATAGTCAATAGGTGTCCGGCAGAGTAAATTACTATAGGGTATAGCACCTACCTCTTTCCTACCGAGGTGTCATAAGAGGCGACTAAGGTATTGTACGGACAGCCTTTATTCGTGCAGAGCAACATCATATTATACAATGCTGGCACTATACTGCTCGTGGGAACGTAATGGGGAGTACGGTTCGCCACCCGTCACGTTTCGGTTCCCACGTGGACGAAAAGTGGGCTACGTGTATGACCTCTGCCTACCCCTTTATTTGGGAAAAAGGCGTGACTATGTGTATGTATGAATGTATGAAAAACGTCAGAAGAAATTACTGTAACAAGTTGAAAAAGAAATATATTATACCAGTTAAGGATTTTTTACTAGCTAAGGTTTAGCTCAGAGCCAGGTTGAAAAAACCGGTAAAGTGCGTGTCAGGCCACGTGCAGTGTAGGGTTCCGTAATAGCCCTTCACAATATTTACTTAGAAAGAGGCTTTTGATTTAATACTCTGAACATATAAATAAAATTGAGTTTACAGTTTAACGGTAAAAACGAGTCCACATACGATGGTAACTGACGAAGGAGTTATAAAATCCAACTTAACAAGAGAAAAGTTAGAAAAAATATATATCTATTTGAGTACCACCGCATGTAGGGGCATGCGGTTGTAATAAAGATTGATAATACCAGCGTTGAATACTGCAGTATTGTTGTTACTGCAGTTGACGACCGCGTGGCTCAGTGGTCAGAGTACCTGATACGCGGGTCCTGGGTTCGAATTCCAGCCGGTGCCAACATTTGTGCTAAAACACAAATAGTTGGTTTTAGGGTCTGGTTGTGTTGTGATTGTCCCCGTATTTCTGACACTGCATCCTAGCCTACCTCCGATCTTATCGCATCAGAGTTACATCGGGCGCGGGTAGGTTGGGACGAGTGAGTGCCTCTGTTTTTGCGCGTACACTTGTAGCACTATAATATCTCCTGCGCAGTTGATGGCTCTCGACAGTAGTCGGAAGTTGTCGCCGTGGTCGAAATCGGCTAGGAGAACATCATCACTGCAGTAGTCTTCTCCAAATATTATGCAATGGCTGTTGTGCTTTTTTTTTATTTCATAAAAGTAACGGAACGAGCAAAACGTTCACCTGATGGTAAGTGTAACGTCAGAAAATTACTGCGTGACACCACACTGCGCCCGTCACCCTGAAACATCAGTTCTTAAGTCTCATATGCCCAGTGATTACGCTAGCTCTCAGTGCCCTTCAAACCGAAACACAGCAATGTTTGCACACTACTGCTTCACGGCAGAATATCTGGACCTACCTAGACGGACTCCTGCATAGGAATCCTACCACCACTACTTACAAATCTTCTGCGATACTGTTCGGGCTTCGTAAACTTACATATTTACTAGCTGTTTTACACAACTAACAACTTCATCTAAGTAATTTTCAGGTAGATTTATACGACTACAAGTACATTTTATAAGTTAATTAGTATTAACTTGTAAAGCCTACTTAGCTGTGATAGTTTTCCTTTTAACCTTGTTATATATACTACTGTATCCAAACATAACCTAAAAAAAATCAAAATTAATATTTCGCAAAGAGATCCCTGAATTGAACAATGGTCTTCACACACCCGTATTTAGTTCTAACTAACGTCACCTCAAACCACGGGATAGGCGAGAGTAAAAAAAAATCGTTCCTACTTTACGTATACCGGAGATACCGAAAAAAAATCTTTTTTTTACCAGTTGGTCGGCGTGATTAATGGGTATATCCGTGCCAAATTACAGCTGTCTAGTACTAAGAGTATCTGAGCTAAGCCGCAGACGGACAAACAGACGGACATGGCGAGACTGAAAGGATTCCTTGTAGAACCTAAATGGAATGGCACCCTAAAAAGATCAGGGAGGATACTATACGTTAATTAAAAATAAAATATTGAACAGCTGCAAAACGCTATCGCTGTTTTTTCCCTCTACTTCTGCTGCCGGCGATGATGTTGTAATGGGGCCTTAAATTGCAAAAGATAGATAGATGGAATATCATCATTTAAAGTACGCTACGATCATGGGTTTGAACCCTGGTCTAAAACTATTAATTGTAATTATAAGCGATTAAATGAGTATTGTGGAAAAATACTGAGGTTAGTCCCCACGTCATTATTCGTCGTCGTCTCCGTTTCAGTCTATCCCTAGTCCACTGCTAAACATAGGCCTTCCCTATAGATTGTGACAAGTGTTAGTAGCTTATATTTTGGGGGGATTTTGCCATAATTGTCACGCTTGGCAGGCGGGTTGGCAACCGAAGTTTATTTATTCAGATGTTCCGGGAAGATGCTGCTGCCCATCTCCTGGTTTTTATTATCCCTCTGTCGACTTTTACGACACCCACGGGATGAAATGTGGTGGTAGATTCTCTTAAGCCACCACCACACGGTGAACGTCATTATTAAAAATATTTATATGCAGAGACTAGACCATGTGTGCGACCAAGCTTAAATGCATATGTAGTGTGTTCGAGAATTTATTCCTCATCATAAATGTGTGTTTGAGTGAGCGTTTTTAGTAAATCGAATTCTTTAGTTTCTAATCTTGACATTATTTTGTACTTTATTTGACGTAAAATTTATGCAAAGCTTTATTACGTATATACCCTAATTGTTAATAAAGGTTTCATAATACAATTGTCACTTTGATGTATTATTTTGATACTTTGAGCCTCTAAAGACACCTGAGTGGGTCTTTGTAATTGAATCCCCCACAAGGATAAACTTAAGTCATCAATTAAGCCCGGTGTTATCGAAACTTACAGCCATAAAACTTGTCATGAAACCTCTAATAGTTCCACAACTAATATCTAAGTAAAGTTACTATAATCACTTTATTATTTTATGAAAAAATTATTTACGAGTTGTATTTTTACACAGGCGCAGGTATTTTATATTTGGTTATATCGTTCTTAAAAAGTTAATGTTATTTATAAATGACCTCATTGTTAACATTTTTTGAAAACTGAAGACGAAGATAAAATAAATTTGAAGTAAAACTTCTTTGGGCGCGATGAGAGTAAAATTTGAAGGTCGAATTTGAGAAGAGTTTTCGTGCAACGTTTTTGTTATTTTTTAATTATTATTAAGTATTTATTATTTATCGATTAATTAATAATTATTCATAAACTGAGCGATTTTTTGCCCGGAGTATTAACCGTGTGGTGGCGGTTTAGGAGAATCTACCACCCCAACTCATTCTGTGGGTATCGTAAAAGTCGACAGAGGGTATCTTTCTGAAACATCTGAATAAAAAATTGCAGTTGCCAACCCCGCTTTCCAAGCCACAGTTGCCAACTGTGGCAAAATCTCCCCTAAATGAGAACTACGAGGGCGTTTAAATCAATCAATACGCATTTAAATGGAAACTTTACAATTACGAACAGCATTTGAGTCGAAATCAAAATATAAAGGCTTACATTAATCAACACGGTTTTTCAAAGTTTTCAGTCGACACGCACAACAGTCAATATTGGCCGATGTTGAAAATATTAATTTTCACTATTTATAAATTAGGCCAATAGGTGTCCAGCAGAGTAGAACTGCACCTACCTCTTTCCTGTCGAGGTGTCGTAAGAGGTAACTAAGATATTGTACTGACAGCGATTTTTTATGCAGAATAATACCATAATATGCAATGCTGTCTATACGACTAACTATACGACTCGTGGGAATGTAATGGGAGTGAGTATTTTTTTTACTCTTACCAAAATGGCGGCGATGTGGTTCGCTCATTCATCTGCCTACCTCTTATATGAGAGAAAGGCGTGATTATATGCATGTATGTTGTTTTAAAACGAAAAATTTTGGTAAGTGACCTTCGCCGCCTATGACCATCTGCAGTACTTGAGGAATTGCTTGTTTGCTTTTTAAAAAGAAGTAGGCTCTTTTCTAATTCGTATCTTTAATCCAAATAATTGAAATATTCTCGTGAAGAACTTAAAGTTCAACGCTCTTTCTAGACCTTATACCATAAATTTAACATGCACAGCACGACCAACGTATTCCACGTTCTTTTAATGCCATTCACTCAATTTCTACTTATCAGTAAATAAACTAATCTAATAAGGTTCCTCAATATTTTAACCGTTTATTTTTTTACGTTGTAATAATATGTTACTATCAAGAATAAAATAAGGACACAAAATAATTAAAGACTGAAATTCTTTAAAGCAAGGCCGGCCACATTATACGAAATGGCGATCCTTTGGAGGTCGGTTTTAGTTTGTGCATAATTGCGGGAAGCTTTTCGTTTTGCACTTAAAAGGTAAAGGTTAAGGGTGGTAAACAAAAAACCAAGAATATCATCGTAAAATTATTTTAGATTGTTTTTTATATTATATTGTCCTTCTGGTTATAAACCTGGCTGGTTTTCGACCACGATGGTAGCTTACAAATAGTTCCAAAAGCTATCTGTGCAGATATATTACAGCGCCACAAGTGTAAGCGCAAACACAGAAACACTTCTCGTAACCTACCCGCTTCGGATGTAAAGCTCATGTAATTACATCGAATCACATACATTATTTAACAAAGGTCACATCTCCCTTAATACTTCATCAAAATTAATGATTGAGACATCATTTTGAAGACCACGTTCTCCGCTAATGACGAACAGTAAACAAGTGGGTTAAAATTAAAGTTTTCTTAAAAAAACTATTTGTATAAAGAATGTAGAAAGTGCCATCTGTTGACAATCTGTTTAATTAAATTTCATGTCAGCTGTTGGTTGATGTTGTTTACATTCATTGAAGAATGTAGAAGTGCTGCAGCTCTATCTTCAGGTGAGTTAAAACAAAGTGAACCTTTTCCATGAAAAAATACATACATGTGCTAATTTTCATAGTGATTGTTCAAACGAACTACCTCTTCATCCTTAACCTTATTTTTACCCGTGAACTACTTCCACTTTCAACAAAAACCATCATTAAAAAGAAATGTTACCTACTCACTACGCTGGGCACATGTTTTCTTGAGTGCAGTACCACTACTATCGCAATGTTGATATTGCTCGCTATCACTGGTCAGTGGTATTTATATTCGGGTGTATTTTTCCATCATCTAAGCGTCATCTATTAGATAACGAGATGCGTGTGTGGTTGACATGAGCACATTTTGGTAGATTTCGCCATGATGTCTTCCTGGACGATTTTCAAACACGGTGAAAACATCAGAATATTGTCTAAAGGTATTAATTGCGCGGGAGAATATTAGCTTATAATGCAAAAAGTGCGCAAACAACGAGGTACTCTCTTGTCCTGACCTACCTGGACCCGATGTAACGCTCATGCAACAAAATCAAAGGTAGGACAGGCTGCAGTATCAGAAACAAGGAGACAATCACAACACAACAAGACCCGAAAACCAACCATTTGTGTTTTTGCTCAAATGTCGGCTCTAATGGGAATTCGAAGCCAGGATTTCTGGCGCAGAAGTGCAGTACTCTGACCACAAAGCTCGCGGTCTTTGTGAATTTTGTTAGTCGGTTTTTCCAAACACTATAGTGTTGGTTGTAATCTTAGCACATTACCAAAGTAAATACATAGCACACAATATTCCTTCATCTATTTTTAAACAGAAGAATATTACAAGACGCTTGAACGGTTTCATTTTACACGAAATATGATATATTATGTATGTAATTTAAAAGCGACTCTCTTTTATACGCTCCAAATAAAGTTTTTACATCGTAGAACAATTTCTTGCTTATTTTTATTCTAAGGTTAACTCAGATCGTCATTACATCATCATGAGCCTCTAAGCAGTCATTTGAACTGCAAGTTGGGAGGACTTACTATAATCGCCACACAGACAAATAAGCGATCGCAATCCACAGTCGGATTAAACTAAAACCCAAATTCACCCTTTTCGACCTTTTGTTTTTTACTGCTAAAGTGTCCAAGCCGATATCCTCCGTAATTTCACTAGCTACATCGATCTTAAAACCAGAAAACAGTAACGCTTGTAAAGCACTACTAGGTGGTAAAATAACTGACACTGTGGTGGTATTGGTACTGTACCTACCTAGACTTACTCCTTGCATAGAAATCCAACCGTCAGTAAATTTTACAATTTCTCATAACATTGCAATATATAAATAAAATGTGTTCACGAGTAGATTTAAACTAATGCATATATAAAAAAATTGACAAATTCATTAAACTGAACTGTATAAGATACGTCTCACATGACTTGCAGAATAGCATACCTCTCTTCTTAGTCGTGGATTCGGATATAAAATTCAAAGGCATAGCTTTTTTTCTTTTTTGTATACAAACACTGACCGAAAGCTAATATTTAAATACTGATAAAAATTGAACATAGTCGATAGTTTATGGTCTGCATTTGATCCTTAAATTATTTAAACATAATACTAGTGAGTTATATACCGTGGCAGAGTATGACTTCAGATTTTTAATCTGCTTATAATTTTACTTGCAAAACAAGTTATTAGAAATTTTAGTTCGTACAGTTTGACGACTGCATGTCATGGTGTAGCTGACTTCTGTGCTATTATGCGTTCTGCGCAGTATAGCTTCCCACAGTATTCGTATGTAGTCTCCGTAGTCAAAAATCGGCCAGGGGATTACTCTTAATTTAACGGGATTGTCAACCCACCTACCCAGAGCGGTAACTGTGGCAAATAATGGACAAATATAATGACAGAAGACATAATTCTTTACTATTTATAGGAAGAGACGATATCAATTATGAATACAGAATAACATAGGTGACAGATTTTAATAAAATTTTAAATAAGATTAGATTATTATTGGAATGATTATTATTAGAATACAAATAATCACATATTGCAAAGGCCAGGAAATTTACCCAAACGTAGGAAATAAGAGACAGACCGTCCCTCAATTAATTTCTCCTAAATGTTAATTCCGTTGAAAGCGCCAAAATTATTAGCAATTATAAACTTAGGAAAATAAACTGATCTGACCATTGCAAAGACAGTAAATTACTAAATTTGCTTCTCACTCAAATTGTCCAGTAACAGGCCTGCTAGAAAAAACAATCGTTATTAAATAAGCAGTGCCTTTCTACGCAATTTTCTTTATTATCTTTTACCTGTATTTTTTGTGTGCAAATTTTTCGATTAATTACTAATTTTATTTAATGTGGACATGACCATTAGTATCAGGTATTTTCTCAGGCATAGTTAACGTAAACTACGACAATTTAATTATATCTTTTATTGGTGTTCCAGAGCAAATACAATATTTCATTTTGGCTACACCGGCTTATTTATTATAAATACAGTATATTAACTCCAAAACACTGCAAGACTAGACTTTAGAGCTATATCAATTAAGAATATTGAATAACTCAGTAACACTTACCAAATGTGAATTGTGGAGCATTTATAGACTGTGCCTTTTTACCTTTTTGTTATTAATCTTTATTTATTTAAATAATAAACCGAAATAAATCGAGCCTACTGAGTACAGCCTACAACCTCTCCCCACCGACTGTCCGGCCATAAGCAGTAAACCAGACAAGAGGAGCTTATCCAAAAGCCAAAGTCAGGGTTTGCATTGGCTGACCGGGAAAAAATTTCAAAAGGAAAGTCTGCTCTTTGTTATTCTTTTTATTAAGGTGAAAGCTTTTATTTATTTATTTTTACCTCAATGATAAAAATAAATAAATAAAAGCTCTCTGGTTGCGGGTATAGGTCAATATCTCCCTCTCCACCGGCCAGTCGACCGATAGAAATTATTCGGATCTCCTTATATGTATAACATGGGCAGCAAAAATAGGAGGCGACGTCGGTACCGTGCGTAATGTACGAATTTAATTACTAAAAATAGCGACGGTAAACCGTTAGAGAATCTGCCACCCATTTTCGTGCCACTCCAGTGTCGCAAAAGTCGACTAAGTGAAATGCCAGGAAAATACCATTGCCTACATACCTAAATTAGTTTGACAGGTGATGGGCAGCAGCGTCTGGTACTGTGATCACCAATCCGCCTGCCAAGCGTGGCGATTACGCCAAATCCTCTTAACTCGGGAGAGGCCTATTTTAAGCAGTGGACCTTTACAGGCTGTTGATGGTGATTTTTTTTTTAATGTATAAAGTGACGAAACGAGGAAAACGTTCACCTGATGGTAAGTACAACGTTCGCCCACAACAAATGCTGTGTCATCCAGAACAATTATGTGTGATACCACACTGCGCCCGTCACTCTGAGGCATCAGTTCTTAAGTCTCAAATGCCCAGTGATTACGCTAGTTCACAGTGCCCTTCAAACCGAAACACAGTAATGCTTGCACACTACTGCTTCACGGCAGAATAACTGGCCCTGGGGTGGTACCTACCTAGACGGATTCCTGCATAGGAGGTGAATGATGTTGATGAACGTGGCACTTTGATAGATAGAATAACATAGAATTCGTACTTTAACGGTGAGGGAGATCCGAAAAGAATAGAATAAGCAACAAAGCTTAAAGGGTCAATAAGTTACAGTGGCACTTAGGCGGCCACATTGCTAAGGAAGAAAAACTTAAGTGGCAACGCCGTACCGGCGCGATAGTATTGTAAGAAGGAGCGACCAGATTAAGCGACAACTTCACCGAGTTTGCATTGTGATAATATTACTCAAAAGCGTTATTAATAAACGTTAATTTCAATGAAGAGAATATAAATTGAAAGTAATTTTGACCTACTTTAAAACAAAGCTTGGGAGATTAAGATACGACCCCGATTTCAACAATATTCTCTAAAACATTTAAAATAACAAAAAGCACAAATTAGAAATGATTGAGGGAAGTAATAGCTTTAAATTAACGTTGATGAGGTTGGTCAATCATTCTTACACGCAGAAACTGACTCTAAAAAAGGAACCTCTGCTCCTAAAACATTATCTTGAACTGGTTGAGCCTGCGACTTTATAAGCGTACATTTAAAATTCAATTTTAAACTCCTGAAGTGTTTGAGATATTGCAATGAAACCAAGCCTAAATAATTTATCCCCGAATTATATCTAAAGGCTATGCAAATTTCGTATAAAGGCTTCAGTCGTTTGAATGTTAATTCTGGTCAAAAAACAGACAGGCTTAATTATTATTTAATTTAAACTGTCATTAAGGATGCAGGAAAAAGTCTAGGTAGGTACCACCCCAGGGCCAGTTATTCCGCCGTGAAGACGTAGTGTGCAAGCATTACTGTTACTGTTTCGGTTTAAAGGGGACTGAGAGCTAGGTCTTATATATCTTATATATCATATCCCTGGGCATATGAGACTAAAGAACTGATGTGTCAGGGTAACGGACACAGTGTGGTGTTACACAGACATGTTCTCGGTGACGCAGCATTTGTTATGGGCAGACGTTGCACTGACCATCAGGTGAACGTTTTGCTCATATCGTCACTATATCAAATAAAAAAAAATTTGAAGCTCAAAATTTTATTTAAGTCTTTGATAATTGCGGTGATAGTACAATACTCTTATAAGCGTATGAAGAATATAACGCACCGACACTGAGCGTTGAGCGTATGAAGAATACACGAAAACATAAATTTCGAAAATACAAAATATGATGATATATCAAAAAAGCAAGATGACATGGAAGAAAAGCTTAGAAAAAATCACAAGTATTAACCAAAAAAAAAGAAGGAAATCACGGAAATAATTAAACAAACTTTCACTATTCTCCTGCTCTGGCGCCTCGGCACAGCATTACCAATGATTACGCATTTTACAGTTTGTACCTCCCAAACGGCAATGGGCTGGTCATACAGTTCGTAGAACCGATAACCGTTGGAGAAGGAAGTGTCTGGATTTTCAACCCCGTACCGGCAAACGCGGTGTAGGGTGACCCCCACTAGATGTAGCGCCGACGTTTTTTTTATTGGATAAAGTGTAGAAACTAGCAAAACGTTTATCTAATGGTAAGTATAACGTTGGCCAATAACAAATGCTGTGAAATATTTCTGTGTGACACTACACCGCGCCCACCACGTGGAGATATCAGTGATTATGCTACCTCTCAGTGCCCTTCAAACCGAAACAGTAATGCTTGCACACTATTGCTTCAAGACAAAATAACTGATCCTGGGGTGGTACCCACCTAGACAGATTCCAGCATAGGAATTTTACCACCAGTAAACCTGCACGGTTTTGTGGGAAGTCAATGGATACAAGTGGTTCAAGGCTGTCTTTTGTGGCATATGTTAAACAGTGAACTAAGGTGGCTGAAATGATGGTGATGATCCACTCTATTAGCTTAATATGAATAAAGAAAGTATTATACAGATTAGAAGGTTTTCATCCCAGAATCAAACAATTATTTAAAAAATATTTCATTTATTAAAGAATAAAAAAAATGCAAATTAACTAACGGTACGCCGATCGATGAAAGAAATAGTTGAAAGGGCAAAAACCGTTAACTGTACCCTAATGTTTTGAGACAAGTATACCTGAATTTTCATTCGCATTTTATAAATAGAAAAAGGAAAAGAAAAGTTTAACGTCTTTGCTAATCAATTTAAATTAGTAAGTAACTTACTCTTGGGTGTTATTAAAAGATGTCGGCGTATACTATTTAAACGAACCAGGCATCTTTAATTAAATTTTTGGTTATTGATTATCCACAAACATTTGAATGTTTGTGGATAATTACTGGCGAAATTACTGGCGTTAAAATTCAATTACGTGGGAAAAATATAAATTATTGCCCCTCAGCTGAACACAGACCTACTCTCATATTTGTGAAGCCTTTGGTGCCGGCCAGAGTCCTCCACACTGCTCCTCTGAGTGGCGGACTTTATATGTCCTCCAAATATTTTTATTCCTTAGACTTAGATAATTGTTTACTTATTTAAACATACAAATTCTCCAGAGTTACTATAGTAGTAAGAAATTAACTAGTAGGATTACCTTAATCAAATTTCCTACTAACTTTTTACGGGACAGAACCATGATGATGCAAAATACTGGTTGTAGCCTCAATCGGGGAAGGACCATGCTTTCAAATAATACTAGCGTATAGGAGCACCACAGCGCTTAATTATTTTGTATGATTAAGTGGTAGAGAACTGGATACCCAACAACTTACATCTTATAACGCCACTGCCTAATGGGTATGGACAGCCATAATGCCGTCGCAGGATCTAGCCCGCCATTCGTCTTTTGTCGTGAGATATCTCCTACCACAAGCTCTTAGATTTAGTTGGGTTCATTAACTGGAATATTAGTAATGTTAATAGAATTGCTAGAATAGAATGCTGTGCCACCCAGAATAATTCTGTGTGACACCACACTGCGCCCGTCACCCTTAGACCCTTCAAACCGAAACCAAATACGAATATAATTGAAGTCTTACAGTGGTATGCTTGATTTCTGATTAAATATTAACGCGATAAAATCCGTAAATTTTTATTTTTTCAATAAATTAATACGAAAAAAATACGAGTACTTTTATCGGACGAAAGTACTTATAAAAAGGTTAAATCCGACCCAAATACTAATACACTTAAAACGACTAGCGATCTTATTAAGAAACACTTCGAGAAATTGAATCTCGACGTTAATTCGATAATACCATCTTGTGCCAAACCACCGAAGTTGTATGGGTTACCAAAGATACACAACCCAAATCGATTCACCAACTTACAGATTGGCTCAACATGTAGCGGAAATACTCTTACCGCTCCGAGGACACGCAAGAGCACACACAAGGATTCTTACCATTTTGTCAGTGAGATAAAGACCTTCATCTTGCTGACAATGAAACTATGGTCAGTTTTGATGTCCAGTCGCTATTCACATGCCTACCTGTTGAAGACTGTATCTCAATTGTAACTACGAAGCTAGAAAAAA
This sequence comes from Luehdorfia chinensis, assembly GCA_019845155.1. NCBI lineage: Eukaryota > Metazoa > Arthropoda > Insecta > Lepidoptera > Papilionidae > Luehdorfia > Luehdorfia chinensis. The sequence continues at coordinate 746,245 of JAHVAK010000292.1, forward strand.
CACAATGACAGCAGAATATGCAGAATTGCATAGACATTGTCGAACATCTGGCTGTCTGTTGCAGAAGGAATAATACTACAAGCAAGTAGATGGTGTGGCGATGGGCTCTCCAGTATCTCCCATTGTCACCGACATATTCATAGAAGACTTTGAAGAGAGAGCCCTCTGTACTTCTCCTATAAATCCAAGATTCTACAAGCAGTACGTAGATGAAACTTTCACAATTTTACCGTCAGATGAAGTAACTGCATTTTTAAACCACCTGTACTGTGTGTACCTGTACTGATTACCTGTACTGTGCATAGAAAAAAGACTCATACTAACAAGTATCTGTTAACGGTGAATCTTACCACCATCGATCACAGTTAGCTACCGTGGGAAAACCTTTGTTTCAGAGAGCGCAAGGGATCTGTGACAAGAAACACCTGACTACCGAGCTTCAGCTTGTCAAGCAAGGTCTGCACGACAACAAGCTTCGGGTCCCGCGCCTACGTCACAGGAACCGAGTGAAACCGGCCACAGTCGAGCGTGTACCTGCTGTTCTACCTTATGTCAGAGGAGTCACCGACAAGATTGACTATATCTTGAAACGGGCTTCCATTAGAACATTGTTCAAGCCGCCGAAGAAGATAAGTCAATTTTTACAATGTGTAATGTAATGTCCCTTTACAAGATGAGGCAGTATACAAGCTAGATTGTGAATGTGGTCTCTCTTACATAGGACAAACTAAAAGATCTATATAAACCCATATCCGGCATGAAGCATCGTCGCTCCAGGAAGTCTGCAGTATGTGAGCATTTTCTAGATCGCCCCACCATTACATTAGATTTGATCTCTTTTTGATTTGATTTGACACAAATCCTTTTTGACACAAATTTTGACACAAAAGCAAAAGAACACCGATTCCTACCAACGATGATTCGCGAGGCTATTGAAATTTAAAAACATCCTAATTTCAATAGAGAAGATGGTTGGGTATTACCACCGGCTTGGGATCCTATAATTAACACAATTAAATCGAAAACCAAGCAGACCACCGCAGGACTTCAAGACACTGTAAGCTCATTTTGCGTAGGTCGGACCAAAAATAATAATTAAAAGCTGAAAGTACCCTGCATTAACTATGACATCGGGACATCTGTCACCTCGTGTGTGTCGTGACCATGGGTGCTGTAAAGTACTCAAAACGTTGGGTTATAAGTAGTTTAAAAATTAAACGCGATAAAATCCGTAAAAGTAGTTTTATTAAATACATTCTCAGGTTTAATTAAGACTATTTTATATATTTTCAATCTCAAATTTTGACGACTCCTATACAAAGTTACTCAACTCAAACCGTAGTCACCCTCTTGACCCTTATCACGAAGTTTTGCGATAAACTCAACTTCAATGATAAATAAAAAAACTTTTGGTAATGATCCAAAGAAAGTGCGAAATACAGACCACGAAACATTCTCATAGTTACTGTATGAAACGCATAAAATATCGTATATGGTAACTAATAATTACACCTTCACGAATTTATTTTAATTTGTTAATAAGAAGGAGAGAAACGATAGTGAATTTGCAAAATTAAAATGATGTTTATTACTTATTCGTACTATATAATAGAACAAAATCAGAGTTGAAAAAATGTTTATTATATATAAATTATAAATTTACAAGCTAAAACCCGCCTACTGACAAATTACGCTCTGTATGAAACAAGAAAATATTCTTGTCTACATTCTACATCTACATGCCATTCTTACCTACAAACTATTCAATGTTTATCATCTAATAAGTAGACCAACTTACAATTTACGTCGGGATCGTATCAAGTGGAAAGATGTGGTCTCTGCCTACCCCAATGGGAAAGAAGCGTGACTGAATGTATGTATGTAGTTCTTCATTTACTGTCCAAGCTATACTGCTTTGGAACGCCCTCCCCGACGATATCAACAAAGCACCAAATACGAACTCCTTCAAAAAAATTAGAAGTGACGAATTCTGTTTTTTTTTCGCTCTTTGTGACATATTTCGTTGTTATTTTTTATTTTCTTTTCTATGTCTTTTTTATATGCATAATGTATTTATTTTTATTTATAGGTTTATTTGTGTGTGTATTTAGTCAGTTTTTTCTTTCTTTTTTTTTCTGTATAATTGTTCACACCTGCCAGGGTTGACTATCAGAGAATTCCATAAGGCATTAGGTCCGCCCATTGTTACCCTTAGTTTAAGGTGTTAAACAATAAATAAATAAAAATACGAATAAAATGACCGAACATTTCTCGGGGGCGATGAAACGAACGTAATTATAATAACGAGATTTGAAAAAGCTGTCTGTGAAAGCATTAAGGAATCAATTTACTTTATCTCACAGCTAACGATCAGCGCTAGAGAAACAGGATGTATTTTGTAACACAAATTATGTTAATAATTTACGAATGATATAACTAGTGCTAAGGTTTTTCAAATATTGTTTAGAAACTAGTTTAATTTTTTTGTCTAATCATGACATGGGCATGGACCTCTTTCAGGAAGAAAGGATTTAATTACTATTAATTAATAATTGTCTTCAATATTAATAAAAGCCGTTGCCGTGTGGTGGCGGATTAAGGGAATCTACCACTCCTGCTAATCCCGTGGGTGTTCTAAAAGTCGACAGAGGCACAACAAAAACCAGGAGATGGGCAGCAGCACCTTATTGGAAAATCATAATAAATAAACTGCAAGCGTTGCAACTACGGCGTAATCCCCCAAAAATGGGAGTTTGAAAGCACATTGCGAAAGCTCATCGACACCACCTGGATGACTGGCATTCCACCACCGTGCGCTTTGCCAGAAATTTTCTGCCACGCACAACCACTTTGTGGAATAGGCTGCCGCCAGCAGTTTTTCCGGACCGATACGACTTAGGGACCTTCAAGGAAAGAGCCTATTCCTTCCTCAAAGGCCGGTAACGCATTCGGAGTTCCCCTGGTATTGCGGATGTTCATGGGCGACGGTGATCACTTACCATCAGGTGAGCCGCTTGCTCGTTTGCCCCCTCCTAAAAAAAAAAGGTACAAACTTTTGTGACAATCTATGGGGGAGGCCTTTATTCAGCAGTGGACTAGAGATACGCTAAAATGATGATCATGATTTATAAAAGGTTAACTATCAATAATAGATATGTATCATCATTATCAAATGACTTTTAACTCTTTTTAAATCTCTCTCACTACATTTACACTTACACAGATTCACTTACTTTGACATCTTTAACTTTCACACATTTCATTTTTTGTTCGTTGTCTTTTATTTAATTTCATTTATTAATTAATTCATTTATTAATTCTTTATTTTTTACATCAAAAAGGCAACAAAGGGCGGACTTGAAGGCCTTAGGCATGTAGTAATTCTTTAATGAAAAAAGTATACGTAAACAGAAATAATTTGACGACCGCGTGGTCAGAGTACGTACTACTCCTGCGTTCAAATGTACTGTATTATATATTTCTGCAAAAACACAATTTGTTGGGTTTTAAAATCTGGTTATATTGTGATTGATATTCCTCATTTAACATATAACTGATGCTGCATCCTAGCGGAATCATATTGCATGGTAGGCTAGGACGAGTAGGTGCCTAATAATTCTTTTTCAGGAATCCGACTAGGGAGGTATACTGTGTTCCGATCCGAAGGGCACTAATAGCCAGTGTATATCTATCTATCTATCTGATAGTAATGTATATTACTGGGCATATGAGACTTAAGAGATATGTCTTACGATGAGGAGCGCAGTGTGGTGTCGCAAAAGTCACGAATTTACAGACTACATTTTGGAGCACATTTTAACCCACTTTTCTCCCCACGGGAAACGAGACGTGATTGCGTCAAACAATTCTTACTCCCCATTGCGTTCCCTACGATCAGTATAGTGGCAGCATTGCGTATTATGGTATTACTCTGCACGAATAAATATTCTACTCTGCAGGATACATATCGGCTATCTAAAAGTAAATAAAAGGAAATTCCTGAAGAATCACATGTCAATTGACAGTGATAGGCTAATCATTTCGAAAAGCACAAAAATGAGAATATTATCAGCAGCGTCGATTCTTTATGGATACTGGTACAGCGATCACCAATCTACTCGTATCTTCCAAATCCTGAGTTTTATTGAGAAATCTATTTCTTCTGCTCATCAGCGGTCTATTGACGAACGCGGCGGATTCAAAATCATTTTAATTTATTTATTATAAAATTTTATTATTACTGCATTATAATTACAGTATTGTGGTTTTGAGATTGCTCGTAAATCGAATAGAAGTGATTTGCGCGACTGATTGGCGTAAGGCCAAACGAGACGTTGTAACAATTAGGTAGAAACGTACGCTCAAAAGCTTGTGTTAGAATTTTGATTGCAAATGGTGCGCAATTAGTGCCGATCCCACATTAAATGCGTGTTCGTTCTTATGAATAACGCAAAAAATGTGAATCTATATTATTTTATTCGTAATAAATTAACATTTAATATTCTTAAAAATATGTACTATTTTTGGAGGCAGTGTAGCTTCACAACTACTTATGAATAAAATATCTGCGTACCTCTCTTCTTAGTCATGTATTTTGAATTCGAACCCCTGCCGTCAATAACATTACAACACACAAAATATTAGTTTTTTGTTCTATTTGTATTTATTTGTAACCCGTGTATCTGGTATCTAATCTATGTCTATGTCTAATGCAACATCGATATCATATCGACGTTGCATCAGATACGAGAAGGTACTTACCTGTGTTTGCGCTAGTACTTACGGCACTATTATAGACACTATCAGATGACATCAAAATAATTAAAAGTCAGTATTATCGAATTGTAGGCATGTAATATACGTTTCATATAAAATTGTCTGTGCCTTTATTAAAAATGAGCAAGTCGGTGCTGTTTATAAGAATGACCTGCACGATTTTGCGAAAAGTTGACGGATGCAGGTGGTTAAAAGAATCAGGCGTTACTTTGCGGAAATCCATTAGGTATAATATAGAACAAGTGGTTTAGGGCGACTGTGGCTTGTCGTTGTACGACGAGTGCTTGCTGTGAGGCAGCAGGGATTGTCCGTGAGGCGGCGGGGCTTGCCGTGAGGCGGCAACAGCTTGTTTTGCTTTTTGAGCGCTGAGATAGGCATCCCCGCGTGTGGAATCGTGCAAAGATATGCGGCAACATTTTAAAAATGCGACACCGAGACGTGTTTTCGAAACAATCTCAAACATATTTGATAGATTAAAACATATCATAAATAACATTTTCCGTGTTTGATATTACTCTTTACAACATAATTATATTTTACCACAGAAGTCACAAAAGTGTCTAAAGTCGAGATTTTGTTTAACAAAATCTGTATGAGAAAATGTATATGCCGACTAAATTTAGTCCAATTGAGACTTATGAAGACAGGCTTGCGCGTTTATCGCTATAAGGAAACCCTTCGTCGTATGTCCTTATTTTGACAGCACTTTCTTGTTGCCACAGCTAGTACCGAAATCCTTGGCGTTGATATATCGAGTGACGTTCAACTCCTCGGTCACCTGGAAGGAAAGGCCAAATAGGCCTCCAAAAAGCTTTGCGGGACAGTATTTACAAGGCGTAAGTTCGGCCTCACATGTCTTACTGATCTCTTAGTCAACATCACTAAGAGAACAGTAATAGGCGACGGTGATCACTTACTCAGTTGAGCTCTTTGCTCTTTTGCTCCCCCTTCTATAAAAAAACACATGTGAAGTGCGCATGGAAGATGAATCCACTGTACATGTTTTATTATCGACTCCCACGAGACAAATTAGAGCGAGGGATTCCAGCTATTTTACTGTGTACTTACTCCCACAGATTATTATTCAAATTCAGAATATGTTTATTATATTTACATTGTATATCCAACATACACTGATAATGCAAATAACGAATTATCGCAGTTCAACACACATTTCTATTGGAAAACAATTTGTGAGGACTAAATTGTTTTTCATGTTGTATTCATTGATAAACAGTATATTCTGTTTGCTAGTTGAAAGTAAATATTATTTAAATTTCCTTCATATCCTTAAGTTAATATAAATAAATTTACGTGTATCAAATCAATTCTTCTTCATATTTTCACCCTATCACTAGTCCACTGTTGAAAATAGGCCACCTCCATCGATTTCCAGAAAGGTTTCCAGCTCTAATTTTGGGGGATTTTGCAATAGTTGCACACTTGGCATGGCATGTGATGTTCCAGGAAGATTCTGCTGCCCATCTTCTGGTTTTAATTTTCCCTCTGTCGACTTTTACGACACCCACAGGATAAGATGGGGCCATAGATTCTCTTATGCCGCCACCACACATTTTTCTTTCATGACGTCTGTTTTGTACTGAATTTCTCTATTTCATCATATTGTCTCGCAAAAAATTAGGTATGTATTTGCTTCATGCGCGTGACCAGTCGAGGTGTTTCTGAACTTGTAACGCGCATAAAATGCTTGCTTAAATATCACGGTATTTTTATTTAAAAGTAGCGATACTCGTACTCGTTACGTTACGTTGTACGCTGTGTCGGTGCGTTGGTGTGATACGTTGGTACTTTACGCTGTGTACCATTACCAAATAAATAACATTTTAAAAACAAACATACAATTATCTCTTTGTACTCTTTGTATCAGATTCACAAATTAAACATGTAAACGTACGAAAAAGGTAATATAAAGTAACAGCCTACAAATGGAGCCAGTTATTCTGCCGTAGTGTAGTAGTGCAGTAGTGTGCAAACATTACTGTGTTTCGGTTTGAAGGGCACTGTGAGCTAGCGTAATCACTGGGCATATGAGACTTAAGAACTGATATCTCAGGGTGACGGGCGCAGTGTAGTGTCAGACAGAAATTGGTGACATAACATTTGTTATGGGTAGATGTTGCACTTACCATCAGGGGAATGTATATTTCGTTTTATCACATCATCGTATAATAGAATTCATAGTCGAACATGTGTAGCACCTTATATCAAGGTTAAAATTGACAGCGGATAGACCTTAAGAAAAACGAGACACATTTTTTGGAGTAGGTATGGAGTTGTCTGGGGGACTCATAAATGAAAAGTTTTATTATGGGATACGGGAACGAAAAAAGGTTGGGAAGCACTAGTCTAAGTCACTAAAAATTGGTGGTCTCGCTTTGTTCCAAAAATTTTCTTCGTTTTTTGATGAAACAGTATCGTGATGCCATTGCCACATCGTCTGTACAATATATGTATCATCGACGACAGCCTCTTTTAAGCAGCATATTTAAAAAATCTAAAGTTAAATTAAACCAGGATTTTATTGTAAGGGAATAATGTAACACACATTGTTCGCTTACAATAAAATTATCTTTTAATTGACATAAATATCAAAATAATTTCTATAATCCCTTGAACCTATGTATGCTGTTGTTGCATCCTAATAAAATAAAAAATAGACTGTTAGGTTTCATAGTTTTGTCAGTGCAGCACAGCAATGCTGGACAAAACTATGCATGGGAAATAAGGAAAAAATATTAATTTTAACAGCTTCACTATGAAATAACGTAAAAATAACCGTATTTATAATTTCTAACAACTCTATTTATAATTTTCCGTGGAATATCTTTTTTCATATCAATTTTATACAAGCCAGTTAACGTGACATATTCCAATGTCTGTCAATAAACATTTATGTTATAAATAATAGCCCGCTTATTCTCCGTTTTTTTTTTCAATACGGCTAAAAGGACTTGAATTTTAAATCAAAGCCGTATGATCCATTGAGGATTGAACATTTCACTTTGTACACAAAAATCAGTCAAGCGATAGCGGACACAGCGTTTGTTCATGCATAAATTCGTTCCATAGTTCAAAGTTTTAGTACAGGAAATTCTGTGCATGTCAATATCAAATACGTGCTTATAAATATTAAAATAGAAATGAGATATGAAGTTTTTATTTTTTAAATAAAATAGTAGTGTAATGTTACTCAAACCTAATCTAAGAAATGAATAAAGTATCTAGAGGATATGTTAAATACGCCAAGTGGCGTTGAAAGTAACCAAACCAAAATTCAGAAATATTTGTGTTTATAATTATTGTGGATGGAATAACCGTCCTTAATATTATTATATATTTTTTCCAATGTTAAGTATTACGATACGAACAGTCTTAGAATTTAAATCCCTCGTATTAATTTAAATAAATTATAAATGATTCAGACTTGACCACTGCAGTTAATTTAGCCTTATTACTACTAAAGCGGTAGGATTAAAAAAAAATTTCGCGACTTTCAAGTGTATGTGAGCGTGAAGTATTTTTTTAATCACGCAATGTCAACAAACTTCTCATGATCATATTTAATATGTATTACTTTAAAAAAAGAAAAAATCGTAAAATAAATATTCTCAGTCAATAGCTTCAGACTATAGAACAATACAACAATAAAAAGTGGTCACTAGTAAATCTGCTGGACGAACAATCTCTAACAATACCAATTTACACCTTATAAATAGCGAGACCGCAGCTGGGTTTAGGCTTTTAGCCTAGTTTACATTATGATTTCTTAAATTTAGGCAAATGTATAATACATTATTTTGGATTTTATTTATTTATGCTCGATATTTTGAGAGCTTTTCAGCACCCATGGTCACGGGAGGACTGGGGTAACAGACGTCCTGATATCATAGTTATCCGACGTGTCTTGCAAGTCTTGCAGTGGCATGCCGTGGTTTTGGTTTATTTTTATTAATTATAGAATCCCATGCCGGTGGTAGTGTCCATCCAACTTCTCTATTGAAATAGTTTTTTTTTTTATTTCAATAGCCTCGCGAATCACCCTTAATAAAAATAGGTGTTCTTTTTAAAAATTTTAAACTTGATTTCTTTTTTCAAACGTTGTCACGTACTAGGTTTTCTCCTGGTTCGTGAGTGCGTTTTACAGACATAACTTGCACATACACAACATAACCAGACCCGAAAACCAACGATTGTTGTTTATGGTTAAATGTTGGCTGCAGCTGGAATTCGAACCCAGGATCATTAGCGCAAAAGCGCAGAAGTCAAGTACTCTGACCACTAAGTCACGCGGTCGTCAAATTTAACAAATCATAAGGACTATCCCAAGTGGGAAGGAATCACCGTAATCGCCACGATTGGCAAATGGATAGCAGTATCTGGTACTTCCCACATTTAGATTTTCGGCCTGTTTACAACCACGGAATAACTCCAGGTGGCATTGGTCATGTGGATTTTTATTACACCAACACCACACTGCAATTGTAGGGCAGGTACCGCTGCAGTGCCAGATATTTTGCCGAAAGACTTAGTGTTTCGGTTTGAAAGGCACTGATGCTAGTGGTGTTTAGATTTCCGTCCGTTTACGTCTAGGTATGTACCACTGCAGGGCCAGTTATTCTGCCGTGAAGCAGTAGTGTGCAAATATAACTGTGTTTCAGTCCGAGAGGCACTGAGAGGTAGTGTAATTACTTTGCACGTTAGACTTAAGCACTGATGTCTCAGGGTGACGAGCACATTCTGTTACCACACAGATATATTCTGGGTTCACTCGTCACTTGTAACACAGCTTTTGTGAAGTAGCAATAGACTACTAGGACGTAGACTTGTAGCACAGCAGACGTTGCACGTACTGTCAGGTAAACGTTTTGTTCGTCTCGTCACTTTCTCACATAAAAAAAGAAATTTTATTAAAATAAATAAACATGAATTAACAAAAACATAACTTGATTTAAAATAACTGTTTATTGTATAAATCATTAAAATTAACCGATAAATATTAATTAATAATAACTTAAACGTTGCACGATAACTTACGCGGCAATAGCCTGGTTTAGGAGGTATGGACTGCGAAATATGATGTCGCAGGATTTGACTATTATATATTCTCCTAGCACAAGCTTTGAAACTTAGTTGGAGGGGTTAACAGGAATAGTAGTAATGTTAACAGCTTTGCTATTATTCTTTAAAAAAAACGCTGCACTCAAATTTGACCCTTAAATTTTGCTCTCATCGCGCCCTAAAAAGTTACCCTTCAAAAAAGAAGTACTGCATCTACACCGTATTCCTTTTTTCTTCGTTTACAGTCTCTTTTAAGCGAACAATTATTTCAAAGTATATTTGTCACGCTTTGCGAGTTTCGTGTACTAAGGGAAATATAACTTCGTTAAAATGAAACTCTCTTGAATTAAGTTTAATTTTAAGGAGTTTATCAAAGCAATTTAAAAACCTAATTATGCTTAGTCCAATGAAGGGTGTAAATATAATATTATATATAGTGTAAATACAATATAATGTATATAGTGTAAATACAATATACTAATGATTTCTTATATTTACGCGAACACTACTCATTTAAATGAAACTAATTTTACGGTACCTATATATTACTGAAAGTACTCAAACTTTATTGTGCATGAACATATTTAAAACTTATCGGAATTATTAAAAGTTAAGGTTATATTTCACTAAATTCAAGATACTCCCGTCACATTTCGCCACGTTGTTAACCACTATTATGGAATATATATAGCCATAGCAATTTTTATTCTATTAAGAGGTTGAAGAAATCGAATTAATCCAGACACGAAAAAGCAATTAACAGCAACCAAACCTATTGAAATTAATTATATTAAACTTACCAAGGGGGTTTAAAATTGATGCAATCTGCTTTATATTTTCTTCTTGTTTTAGAATAGCATTGATTTTGCTGCTTTTCAAAATGAGAACAAATAATTACGAATATTGGTCGTGCGAACTCTCTGGCGTCGAAAAGTGTTTCTACCTGCGCGAATTCGTTTTTATATCGGGACGGCCTACCTCCTCCCTGAGGCGCAAATAGGTACTCTCAGATTTCTAGAACCTTCGAATGAGACGAGATGGAAATATGGAAAGAACGGTTCAACCGAAGGAAGTCACGCCCTAAACTATTGTTTATATTCTAGAAAATTCTTGTGCTACTGAGATAGCAATAATCGAACCGAGCGAAATGGAATCATTTTCGGGTAGTTAACCCGTTGTTCGCTATTGTATTTCTTCTCGATCTTTCTATGTTGTGGGCGTTTGTTATTAGATGTTCTAGAAAGAATCCGACTTCCGGTACCAAAGAATACCTTATATGGACATTACGATGCTATCACTAGTTAAAGCGCGCGGTTTCCATTCGTTGTAACAACTAGTTATTTTGTTTCTTTGTATGTAATGAATTTATGTTTTTATTTTATATTTTAGAACCTTATTACAACATAACAACGAGGAATCTGTGACAAGAAACACCTGGCCGAGCCGAGCTTCAGCGTGTCAAGCAAGTTTTGCACGACAACAAGCTTCGGGACCAAGTGAAACCGGCCACAGTCGAGCGTGTACCTGCTATTCTACCTTATGTCAGAGGAGTCACGGACGAGATTGGCTATATCTTGAAGCGGGCTTCCATAAAAACATTCTTCAAACCGCCGAAGAAGATAAGTCAGTTTTTACCATCTGTCAAGTGTAACATCCCTCTACAAGATGCAGGAGTATACAAGCTGGATTGTGAATGTAGTCTCTCTTACATAGGCCAAACAAAAAGATCGATAAAAACCGGCGTAAAAGAACACATAGCTGACATGAAGCATCGTCGTTCTAGGAAGTCTGCAGTCTGTGACCATGTTCTGGATCATCCCAACCATTACATCAGATTTGATAAACCACAGATCCTTGCAAAAGAACACCGATTCCTACCAAGGATGATTCGCGAGGCTATTGAAATTAAAAAACATCCTAATTTCAATAGAGAAGATGGTTGGGTATTACCACCAGCTTGGGATCCAATAATAAATAAAATTAAATCAAAAAACCAAGCATACCACTGCAAGACTTCAAGGCACAGTTAGCTCTTTCTGCGTAGATCGGACCAAAAATAATAATTAAAAGCTGAAGGTACCCCAGGTTAACTATGACATCAGGACATCTGTCACCTCAGTCCTCCCGTGACCATGGGTGCTGTAAAGCACTGGAAACGTCGGGTTATAAATAGTAAAAAATTAAATGCGATAAAATCCGTAAAATTAGTTTCATTTATACAATATACTAATCTTAAGTGCGAAAGTAGTTTTTTGTAGATTCGATCTACGGTCATATTTTTAAAAACATTTTACCCACTCCAAACACAAAAGCTTATTTCCAGTTATCAGAAGCAACTGCCATAAATTTACGCTACATTATGATACAATGGTCTCTTACTTGGCCGGATAAGATAATTTCCCCTTGGATTTTTTGTGACATATATTTCTTGCGGAAATTTAATGTTTTATGTTAACTCGTATAAAGGTGCTCTGTATGAGTACAGAAAAAACTGTTTCAAGCTGAAATAAATGGGCCCCGTGGTGGTAACTACCTAACTAGACGGATTCCAGCATAGGAATCCGACCACCAGGTTAGATATAAATGTATAATATGCATCTATTATACTCACCAAGATAGACACGCTTTTATAAATTGTCAACATAAAGTAGATGCATAATACTCGTGCTTTTCGTATGGTAAATAAAAGGAACCATAGACCTAATTTTATCGACGACCGTATGACAGGTAAAAATACCTGACCTGACCGCGGGTCCCAGCCAGAGCCAACATTTGTGCCAAAAAAAACAAATTGTTGGCTTTACGGGTTTGATTGTGAAATTTATGTAAAACTCAATCACCACACAGGTAAAATCTGAGTGTGGGTCATCGTTTCAAAAAAAATATGAGTGTCAATTTCGACCGTCGTATTGACCTTTTAATCTAAAGCGGACTACGAGCTCGTTTTTCATAGAGTAAAGTCACGCCTCTTTCCCGTTGGGGTAAGCAGAGACTACATCTTGGCCTTTCTTTACAACGATTTCGATCTGATCGTAATAAGTTAGCTTACTACTCAAACTCGCCTCATTGATTAGTTTCGTCAATCTTTTTTCATTATTCCTCCGTACGTGTCTAAACCATCTAAGCATCCCTATTTCTATATTTATCACTATATCTTCTACCACACCAAAGCGTTCCCTTATCACAGCTTTTCCTCACTTTGTTCAAATAGGTTACTCCAGTTATACTTCTCAAACTTTTCATTTCCACAGCATTAATTTTACTTTCATGCTTTCAGGCATCTCTATATACCAGTCGTCGTGTATCTTTGTGACAGTCGTGCCTTTTTCCCATATAAGGGGTAGGCAGACTAACTGGGCATATGAAACTTAAGAACTGAAGTGTCAGGGTAGCGAAAGAAGTGTCGTGCCACATAGAACAGTTCTGGGTGACACAGCATTTGTTATGGGCAGACGTTGCACTTGCCATCAGGTGAACAATTTCCTGGTCTGGATCTTTTCTTTCCCTAAAATATCAAATAAACCTATAGCTTAAGAGATAATATTAACTCTTCTCGTGTTTTGCAAAACACTTCCTCTATACATTTGTAAGACGTATTTAAATTTCTAAGACCGTTTGGCAACAATTTAAACTTTATGTCTACTCAAGTTACTATGCGGGATAAGAATTGACAACTTCAGGACGAATTGAGGAGCGCTTCTAGAGTTCTAACATAAACTTTTATTACCATTACGATATGATATTTTAAAAATTACAATCATTTTGAATAAAATTTACCTTGTTTTTCAGTCTTGTTGAATCAAAATAATTTGTTATTTATCTGTGCATTTAAGTGTATGTAAAAAAATATAGAACGTTTTATTTTAGAACCAACAATTTAACGGTTCTTTTTCCATAAAACGTAAGCACTAATACAAACGGATACATCGACACCTGCAAGGAAAAACATCGTACTTTCAGGCGATTTTTAGTTAGTCATTATTAGTATTCTTAGTTAACAAAAAATTCTCTTTTTTTAAGCTCACCGCTCTATCTAAATTCAACCCCGTTACGATTTTAACCAGTAGAAAAATATTGTAAGTCAGCGTCCACCGAAGATGATAAAAAGGTATATTTAGTTGCATAAAGTTGCCTATGCCTGTCATTAATAATATTACTTACCAAAAATTGTAACACAAGAAACTCTCTTGTTAGACCAATGTCCAAGATGTTATTTATTTAAAAATGCAACTGATACTGACAAAACTAAGGAAACCCTGAACCTTGATTTTTATGAAGTCGAATACAAAACTATTCATTTCGTTCGATCCCTTACGTCCGATTGTCCCATAAGTAGCCTTAGTTTATCTTTACAAATATCGTAGATCGTGATATTTTAAGTAGCGAGTTTTCTTTTATAATATTTTTTTTAAATCATAACAAGCTTCTACAACATAATCAGAGTGCTTGGCTCGGTAAATACCGAGCCACAAAATATACCACAAAAATGTGGTAAGGTCTTTAAAAGTTAGTGACAAATGTCACTATCTTTTAAAGACCTTACCACATATTTGTTGGCAATATGTAAAGCGTGCTCTTACTTTAGCTTAGTTTTGTCAGTATCAGTTGCATTTTTAAATAAATAACATCTTGGACATTGGTCTAACAAGAGAGTTTCTTGTGTTACAATTTTTGGTAAGTAATATTATTAATGACAGGCATAGGCAACTTTATGCAACTAAATATACCTTTTTATCATCTTCGGTGGACGCTGACTTACAATATTTTTCTACTGGTTAAAATCGTAACGGGGTTGAATTTAGATAGAGCGGTGAGCTTAAAAAAAGAGAATTTTTTGTTAACTAAGAATACTAATAATGACTAACTAAAAATCGCCTGAAAGTACGATGTTTTTCCTTGCAGGTGTCGATGTATCCGTTTGTATTAGTGCTTACGTTTTATGGAAAAAGAACCGTTAAATTGTTGGTTCTAAAATAAAACGTTCTATATTTTTTTACATACACTTAAATGCACAGATAAATAACAAATTATTTTGATTCAACAAGACTGAAAAACAAGGTAAATTTTATTCAAAATGATTGTAATTTTTAAAATATCATTTCGTAATGGTAATAAAAGTTTATGTTAGAACTCTAGAAGCGCTCCTCAATTCGTCCTGAAGTTGTCAATTCTTATCCCGCATAGTAACTTGAGTAGACATAAAGTTTAAATTGTTGCCAAACGGTCTTAGAAATTTAAATACGTCTTACAAATGTATAGAGGAAGTGTTTTGCAAAACACGAGAAGAGTTAATATTATCTCTTAAGCTATAGGTTTATTTGATATTTTAGGGAAAGAAAAGATCCAGACCAGGAAATTGACTTCATAAAAATCAAGGTTCAGGGTTTCCTGAACCTTAAACTCCTAAAATTAAACTCTTTCACAACTTTCATTTTTATTCTGATAACTCGTCCGAAATGATAGGAGGTCCGAATAAAAATATGACAGTATTCGCAATGTATGCATATGCTAGTATAACATCCAATCATCATTTTTCGAAACATCTCGGGACATTCACAGTCAGAGGGTGATGCGATGCATAAAGTTATTGAGCGAAGGAAAAAATATATATATACGTACATTAGCAATGGGTTGCTTTTTTTATTGTATCAAGTGACGAAACGAGCAAAACGTTCACCGGATGGTAAGTGCAACGTACGCCCACAAAAAATGCTGTGTCACCCAGAATATTTCTGTGTGACAACACTCTGCGCCCGTCACCCTGAGACATAAGTTCTTAAGTCTCAAATGACCAGTGATTACGCTAGCTCACAGTGCCCTTCAAACCGAAACACAGTAATGCTTGCACACTACTGCTTCACGGCAGAATAATTGGCCTTGGGGTGGTACCTACCTAGACGGATTCCTGCACAGGAATCCTACCACCAGTGAAAAGTGCTTTGATCAGATGTGCTAAATCTAGTGGTGAGCCTTATGTAGTCAAGGAAATAAACCAAGATACGATATTGGATTTTAAACAGCTTTTACCACATTACAATAATTGGGAACACGATGTTAACCATGCGAAAGTCTCTTTGAGTAAAATTATGAACATTCATTGTAGCGATAGCTTTCCATATATAATTACATTTCAGTAGGATTCTTTGAGTGATGGTGAAATGTCTATGAATCTATCTCACTGCAAAAAGCCTGTTTATCTTCGGGCAGTTACTCGTCGCGCTCGCGATGTTTTTCCTTGCAGGTGTCGATTTTATCTTATGGACGCATTTACATGCCAAGTTAGAACAGGCAAAAACATAGTGCAGAGCGCTTCTGAATTCAAAATTTACCACCACATTAGAAGTCAGCCCAGTGTTCATTAACGGCCTTTAATTATCTAAAAAAATAAAGACGATGCCTTAAGTTCTGCAATTAGAGAGAATCATGACATCTGGTCTCAGAAACTAGCATAATGCTCGTGCAACATATAAAATATTTATTAGAATGAATGAACGTCTCCGGTCCTCTGTCTTGTCATCCTACTTCTACTTACTCTGTGTTCGCACAGCCACTTCAGTGTCTAAATACATTCAGTAACTACATGTAGCAGTATTCAGTAGCAATGGTAAGATATCGCTGTGATCAACATACGAACGAAAAGCAAATTCTGAATAGCCATCCATACCTTGTTCAAAGTTTAATTTTTCTTGGTACTAATCATTAATATTTTATGGTTAAGCACTTATATTTACAAATATTATCTGCTTCTCAACACTGTTAAGAATTTCGTAATTTTAATTCAATTAAGATGCATTACGAGAGCAGCTCCAAAGCAGAAATATGCTTCACTAATTAAAATACTTCCAGGAGCGCTGGTCTTAAAAAGAATGTGGCTGGAATTGGCAGCCCGAGGGAGCAAAGTTAATTATACCATTTTCATGGATGACGTAAGATTTTATAATGGAGAATATTCGTATAATTTGCAGAAATATGTTTTCAGCGGAAGATGACTGTATACAAATATGTCACAAATACAGCAGTCGCAAAAAAAATTAACAAGGTTTATCTCAGATTTTTGATTACAATTCAGCATAAAAATTGCAAAAAAGGGTTCAACATAGTTTAGAAAAAGTTTTACAGTCTTATTTTAAATTCTGTACGATAAAAAGTTATTTTATTATTCTAAATAACAATTACTAACTTTAAATATTCATTCTTTCATAAGGATTTTTTTCTATGGATATATCACAATATAAAAAGAGTAATTTAACATAAGGCAAATGCAAACCATTCAGCATCCGTCCTTCGCCATAGTTTTGCATTCTAAATTATCTACAATATTTTTTGAATCTTCCCATGTCAAACTGATTATTTATTGGTCATAAATTATTTAGTTTTTTTGTGCATTCTTTATTTTTATATTAATGATAAATTAAATTAGTAAAAGCCAGTACAGTAGTTAAGGCGTCTTGAAATTTCTAACACACAGACGTAGTGACGCAGCTCTAATATATTTCTTTAGGATAGCTTCTAACATTGTTACTTTGTCTTATATTTTACTAGCTGAAGCCCGCGACTACCTCCGCGTGCATTTAGGTTTATCAAAAATACCGTGGTAGCTCTTCGATATACCGGAATAAAAAGTATCCACGTCCATCTCCAGTGTGCGAGCTGTCTCCGTGCCGAATTTTGTCGAGATCGAATCAACGATTGAGCTGTGAAAAGGTAACAAACAGATAGAGACAACAGTGTGGCCTGGGTCGTGACCACGATACTGTCAGTCACGATCCAGGCCACACTGTACACACAGTCAATAGCTTTAATATAACACGCACCACGACGCGCGACCGCCGTAGAGACCGGCGCGCAATAGTCAAGAATCACATCGCGTACACAAGATTCACCCGTGTTCCAGAGCGGTTCTCACCGCCCAGAGTTACCGACACACAAGTCGACGGTCCGAATGGACGCGCGCAGCCTCCTTCGGACGGTCAGTAGACGAATTAAAATGTTTAAGATTTTCGAAATCGCGAAAGCACGCAGCGAACGCAACATAGTCTGAACTTCGAGGTACATCACCGAAAGAAAAACAGATAGAGAGACAAAGAGAGTAATTTAGCATTTGTAATGTATGGATAAAGTATGGATTTTATTATTTTTATTATGTATTTCCAGCCTTAAACTTACTACTAAAAAAACTTACTACGAAACTTTTTTTAGTTAGCGTATTAATTGCTTTCTGCACTTTGTAACACCTTAGGAGTATTGTTTACTTCGTAGAGTTCCTTAAGATGCGCACTATATATACAACATCGAAAGATTACTGGTTGGAGGAGACGTCTTCCTCAGATCAGACCAGCTGATCTGGCGGGTAGCTACCCTTTTCCTCGGCAATATCATCCGCCAACACGCTGAACACGTTTTTTTTTTTGATAAAGTGACGAAACGAGCAAAACGTTCGTCTGATGGTAAGTGCAACGTCTGCCCATAACAAATGCTGTGTCACCCAGAACATTTCTGTGTGACACCACACTGCGCCCGTCACCGTGAGACATGTTCTTAAGTCTCATGTGCCCCGTGATTCCGCTAGCTCTCATTGCCCGTTCGAACCGAAACACACTACTGCTTCACGGCAGAATAACTGGCCCTGGGGTGGTACCTACCTAGACGGATTCCTGCATAGAAATCCTGTCGCCAGTAGGAATCCTACCACGTTGTAAATCAACTTTAAAAATTGCAGAACAATTTTAGTGGTGCCAGCATCGGCGATGGAACACAGGTGCTCGTTCCGTAAGAAAATAATTAAAAAAAAACTACAACAATGAGAGATAATATTAACTCTCCTGATGTTTTGCAATGATACTTTGTATATTCGTAAGAGGCACTTAAATTGCAAAGACAGTTTATATAAAAAAAGTTTGGTAACAACTTAAATTCTACATGTACTCCAGTTAAGATGCGGGATAAGACATCTCCAAGCTTGAAAACGAAATATGAAAGCAACTCTAGAATATTGATTTACTTTTATTACCATTACAAAATGATAATTTAAAAATGATAATCATGCGTTTAGAAGACATTATTTTGAACAAAATTTTTCTTGTTTTTCAGTCGTTGGCTTGTTGAGTTGTTACAGTACATGATATGGGCTCAATACCCATCTAATTTGACTGTAATTTAATAAACATTTTAAGTTTGTAAGTTTGATCCTTATTGAGATTTGAGTTATTATTTGTTTTCAATATTTTAAAATTGTATGGCGACAATCTCTACCGTGTTTGACATTGGCAGTATGAACGTAAAGAAACGACGTACTATTATGTGATTGACATTGTCAATATGAACGTAAAGAATGGCTCACCTGGTGGTAAGTGATCACCAAAGCCCATGAACATCTACAATACTCTTGGGTTGGCGTGATCGTTAGAATACTGTTCTTACCTCCTAAGTTAGAGAAGTATGCAGCCGGCCCTTACCTACGGCTCTTGTATCAGGGCTATGGCTTGGATGGTGTTAATTGGGTACGAAGGACACGCCCCCTGTGTCCCCTACCCCTCACCTATTTGTAGCCCAGCCAAAAGGCCCTGAGTCTCGTCCTCCCCTACTGGTATCGGAGTTGAAGAGCATGCTGCAATCCAACTCTTCCTCAGAGAGGCGATCTTTCGGCTCAGGAACGGCAGGAGTCACCGCCCCGTCTGCGGGTACCGTGCTCTCCTGTACCGTTTGGGCGTTCTGTGGCTTACCCACCCCGGCGCGTAAGTCCAAACTGCCTGCAGGGTTACGATCCGGGGGAACTTTGGCAAACTTGTCGCTTCGTCAGGGTCGGGATTTGGTCCTCCGGGATCAAACCACCACGAATCACCCGTCCTTTTGTTGTTCGGCGCCGAGTAGTAGCCATTGCGCTTCTGCGATCCACGGATTCTTTTAGGCCAACACACGTCCTATGTCGCGTGAGTCTTTCCAGATTCCCTGTTCGTTAGGAATGAGAATGCAACAGCGAATTCGCTTTAGTAACTCGGACTGTCTCTTAACCACCAGGTGTACGCCGGGACATTCTCACGTAACCACTGGAGTGCTCTTTGGTCTTCACACCTAAGTTTAATTACACCCTCAGTGTATGTGGGTTTCCCTCAGAACACGGGCCCTTGGTGTTCCAGGCCTCACTTAATCATGTATGAATATATAGCTATATAAAATTATAGTTTAAATTATATACGTACTAAAAGAGTAATAATCACAATTATAAAACGAGGTTAAAAAAGTGTTGTAAAAAATTGGTTAAAAAATCTGATTAACATAAAGAAAAAGTAAGACGCTTGTTGTGTTTAAATCTCCATGCATTCCAAATGCCATACGATGAAAATCATCTTTAAATGGCAATGTAATTTGTAGAATAACAATAACTTTGCATAATGTAAAACGGCAGAAGTAGCTAATTCGCATTCAAATATTCCATATTCACGAAATTCAAGATTTATAAT
This sequence comes from Luehdorfia chinensis, assembly GCA_019845155.1. Classification (NCBI taxonomy): domain Eukaryota; kingdom Metazoa; phylum Arthropoda; class Insecta; order Lepidoptera; family Papilionidae; genus Luehdorfia; species Luehdorfia chinensis. Next base: position 766,560 of record JAHVAK010000292.1, read on the forward strand.
TCTTGTGATTTCTACGATAAAATTACAATGTTCATTAAAGACTAGCCGGGTTATTATTACATCAACTGTATCTTAATAGACTAGCGATATATTATTACACCAGCAATATATTATTATACAAGCGATATATTATTACACAAGCGATATATTATTACACAAACGATATATTATTACACAAGCGATATATAATAATAATAATAATAATAATTTATTTATTTCTTCCCACAATATACTAATAACTATGAACATTTTATAAAAGTATTAAACATTCGAATACTGTGAGAGACTGGTGCCTAAACTAGGCTTTGCGCCTGTATTTCAGGACATCAGGTCTCCGCCCCTAGGTAGTCATTACAATACTTTATATGTATATATATTGTGTTTTAACTCTAGCTTAAAATTATATAAGGTTGTGATAGTATAATTTAATTGAGTGTGCGTATGTGTGTGTGTGTATGTGTGCGCGTGTGTGTCTGTGTGTGTGTGTGTGTGTGTAATTGTATGCTGTTGTTAAGTACAAGTACTCGTATGTATTTAAGGTGTGGTGTCGCGGTAGAAGTGACAGAAGTACGACATGTACAATTTTTTATATTATATTTTTATTAAACAAATAGTTTTAAATAAGTTGTTTTATGTGTTGGTATTATTTATTTAGTTTTGTCAGTAATATTAATACAATATAAATTGTAAAAATAAAAATAAAATATAATATATATATATATATATATATATATATATATAATAACGAATTCGCTGTTGCATTCTCATTCCTAACGAACAGGGAATCTGGAAAGACTCACGCGACATAGGACGTGTGTTGGCCTAAAAGAATCCGTGGATCGCAGAAGCGCAATGGCTACTACTCGGCGCCGAACAACAAAAGGACGGGTGATTCGTGGTGGTTTGATCCCGGAGGACCAAATCCCGACCCTGACGAAGCGACAAGTTTGCCAAAGTTCCCCCGGATCGTAACCCTGCAGGCAGTTTGGACTTACGCGCCGGGGTGGGTAAGCCACAGAACGCCCAAACGGTACAGGAGAGCACGGTACCCGCAGACGGGGCGGTGACTCCTGCCGTTCCTGAGCCGAAAGATCGCCTCTCTGAGGAAGAGTTGGATTGCAGCATGCTCTTCAACTCCGATACCAGTAGGGGAGGACGAGACTCAGGGCCTTTTGGCTGGGCTACAAATAGGTGAGGGGTAGGGGACACAGGGGGCGTGTCCTTCGTACCCAATTAACACCATCCAAGCCATAGCCCTGATACAAGAGCCGTAGGTAAGGGCCGGCTGCATACTTCTCTAACTTAGGAGGTAAGAACAGTATTCTAACGATCACGCCAACCCAAGAGTATTGTAGATGTTCATGGGCTTTGGTGATCACTTACCACCAGGTGAGCCATTCTTTACGTTCATATTGACAATGTCAATCACATAATAGTACGTCGTTTCTTTACGTTCATACTGCCAATGTCAAACACGGTAGAGATTGTCGCCATACAATTTTAAAATATTGAAAACAAATAATAACTCAAATCTCAATAAGGATCAAACTTACAAACTTAAAATGTTTATTAAATTACAGTCAAATTAGATGGGTATTGAGCCCATATCATGTACTGTAACAACTCAACAAGCCAACGACTGAAAAACAAGAAAAATTTTGTTCAAAATAATGTCTTCTAAACGCATGATTATCATTTTTAAATTATCATTTTGTAATGGTAATAAAAGTAAATCAATATTCTAGAGTTGCTTTCATATTTCGTTTTCAAGCTTGGAGATGTCTTATCCCGCATCTTAACTGGAGTACATGTAGAATTTAAGTTGTTACCAAACTTTTTTTATATAAACTGTCTTTGCAATTTAAGTGCCTCTTACGAATATACAAAGTATCATTGCAAAACATCAGGAGAGTTAATATTATCTCTCATTGTTGTAGTTTTTTTTTAATTATTTTCTTACGGAACGAGCACCTGTGTTCCATCGCCGATGCTGGCACCACTAAAATTGTTCTGCAATTTTTAAAGTTGATTTACAACGTGGTAGGATTCCTACTGGCGACAGGATTTCTATGCAGGAATCCGTCTAGGTAGGTACCACCCCAGGGCCAGTTATTCTGCCGTGAAGCAGTAGTGTGTTTCGGTTCGAACGGGCAATGAGAGCTAGCGGAATCACGGGGCACATGAGACTTAAGAACATGTCTCACGGTGACGGGCGCAGTGTGGTGTCACACAGAAATGTTCTGGGTGACACAGCATTTGTTATGGGCAGACGTTGCACTTACCATCAGACGAACGTTTTGCTCGTTTCGTCACTTTATCAAAAAAAAAAACGTGTTCAGCGTGTTGGCGGATGATATTGCCGAGGAAAAGGGTAGCTACCCGCCAGATCAGCTGGTCTGATCTGAGGAAGACGTCTCCTCCAACCAGTAATCTTTCGATGTTGTATATATAGTGCGCATCTTAAGGAACTCTACGAAGTAAACAATACTCCTAAGGTGTTACAAAGTGCAGAAAGCAATTAATACGCTAACTAAAAAAAGTTTCGTAGTAAGTTTTTTTAGTAGTAAGTTTAAGGCTGGAAATACATAATAAAAATAATAAAATCCATACTTTATCCATACATTACAAATGCTAAATTACTCTCTTTGTCTCTCTATCTGTTTTTCTTTCGGTGATGTACCTCGAAGTTCAGACTATGTTGCGTTCGCTGCGTGCTTTCGCGATTTCGAAAATCTTAAACATTTTAATTCGTCTACTGACCGTCCGAAGGAGGCTGCGCGCGTCCATTCGGACCGTCGACTTGTGTGTCGGTAACTCTGGGCGGTGAGAACCGCTCTGGAACACGGGTGAATCTTGTGTACGCGATGTGATTCTTGACTATTGCGCGCCGGTCTCTACGGCGGTCGCGCGTCGTGGTGCGTGTTATATTAAAGCTATTGACTGTGTGTACAGTGTGGCCTGGATCGTGACTGACAGTATCGTGGTCACGACCCAGGCCACACTGTTGTCTCTATCTGTTTGTTACCTTTTCACAGCTCAATCGTTGATTCGATCTCGACAAAATTCGGCACGGAGACAGCTCGCACACTGGAGATGGACGTGGATACTTTTTATTCCGGTATATCGAAGAGCTACCACGGTATTTTTGATAAACCTAAATGCACGCGGAGGTAGTCGCGGGCTTCAGCTAGTAAAATATAAGACAAAGTAACAATGTTAGAAGCTATCCTAAAGAAATATATTAGAGCTGCGTCACTACGTCTGTGTGTTAGAAATTTCAAGACGCCTTAACTACTGTACTGGCTTTTACTAATTTAATTTATCATTAATATAAAAATAAAGAATGCACAAAAAAACTAAATAATTTATGACCAATAAATAATCAGTTTGACATGGGAAGATTCAAAAAATATTGTAGATAATTTAGAATGCAAAACTATGGCGAAGGACGGATGCTGAATGGTTTGCATTTGCCTTATGTTAAATTACTCTTTTTATATTGTGATATATCCATAGAAAAAAATCCTTATGAAAGAATGAATATTTAAAGTTAGTAATTGTTATTTAGAATAATAAAATAACTTTTTATCGTACAGAATTTAAAATAAGACTGTAAAACTTTTTCTAAACTATGTTGAACCCTTTTTTGCAATTTTTATGCTGAATTGTAATCAAAAATCTGAGATAAACCTTGTTAATTTTTTTTGCGACTGCTGTATTTGTGACATATTTGTATACAGTCATCTTCCGCTGAAAACATATTTCTGCAAATTATACGAATATTCTCCATTATAAAATCTTACGTCATCCATGAAAATGGTATAATTAACTTTGCTCCCTCGGGCTGCCAATTCCAGCCACATTCTTTTTAAGACCAGCGCTCCTGGAAGTATTTTAATTAGTGAAGCATATTTCTGCTTTGGAGCTGCTCTCGTAATGCATCTTAATTGAATTAAAATTACGAAATTCTTAACAGTGTTGAGAAGCAGATAATATTTGTAAATATAAGTGCTTAACCATAAAATATTAATGATTAGTACCAAGAAAAATTAAACTTTGAACAAGGTATGGATGGCTATTCAGAATTTGCTTTTCGTTCGTATGTTGATCACAGCGATATCTTACCATTGCTACTGAATACTGCTACATGTAGTTACTGAATGTATTTAGACACTGAAGTGGCTGTGCGAACACAGAGTAAGTAGAAGTAGGATGACAAGACAATTAGATAAATTGTAAAAATAAAAATAAAATAATATATATATATATATATATATATATATATATATATTATATATATATAACATATATATATATATATATATATATATATATATATTATATTAAATTGGTGAGTAGTTTTTCAGTATCGTCATAGTTTAATTCTTGGAGCCAAATACTTATTTTTCTTTTACAATTGGTTTTGGTTAGATTAAATATGTGCAGAGTCTTATTAACCTTATTGTATAAGAAACCTCCGAGGTAGCAAAAAAAATGTTTTGAAAATACAGTTGATAGGTGCTTGTGATGGTAATTTACGGGGTTGTATCGCCTTTTACCACAAGTGATGGATGGTAGGTTAGTACAGCGTGTTGTTTTAATAAAATGTTTTGTATAAATAACTGACGCACAGTTAGGATGTTCAATTCTTTGTAAAGACGCTCTGTAGGATAGCGATACGGTAATGAAAAAGATACCTTCAAGATGGCTCTTTGAGTTCTCTCTAGTTGAAGCATTGCCGTCTTAGTGGCACCACCCCAAGAGGTGATACCGTAGGTCAACAGAGATTGGGCCAGAGCGAAGTAGACTGACTTTTTTAGTTTCCTATCCGCTACGTTCCTCAGAGTTTTAAATACATATATAAGTTTGCGTAACCTGCTATTAAGAGTATCGATTTGTTCGTAAAACCGTAGTGTGTCATCGATTATTATTCCTAAGTATTTTACACTATCTGTTTGTCTGAGTTGAATGCTGGTTCCTGTGTTATGAGATGAGCGAGCTTTGATAGTGCAAGGAAATGTAGGTGAGGCTAGTGCATTATTTTTTAATCGAAATTCAATGTAAGACGTTTTATCTGCGTTTAGCGTCCGTACATTGTTTCGTAGCCAATCTGAGACAAGATTGAAACCCGATTGAGCGCAAGCATAGACTTCTTGCCATGTGCTAGCGCTAAATAAGAGAGCAGTGTCATCTGCAAAGGTTATAATCTTGCCTTTAGGAAGAGTGAGCATACCCAGATCGTTAATGTAAATAAGGAAAAAGGTTGGAGAGAGTACACTGCCTTGAGGCGTTCCATAGGTTATTAAACGATCGTTACTGATGAACTCATTTATCTTAACGCTCTGAGTACGCCTACTCAGATAGTCTTCAAAAAGTCGCAATTGAATCCCCCTAATACCCATATTCTCCATCTTACGAATAAGTATAGGAACGGAAACCGTGTCAAAAGCTTTCGCGATATCTAAGAATACGCCAAGGACTTTCTGTCCACCGTCCAAGTTTGTAACAACATAATTTGTAAGGTCATGAATCGCATCGGACGTAGATTTGCCAGATCGAAAGCCATATTGTGAAGACGACAGTAGTTTATGCTTTTCCAAGTTGTTGACAAGCCTATTGTTCATTATTCGTTCGAGTACTTTGGATAGAGCAAGCAACACGGCTATTGGTCTATAATTGATGGCGCTGTTTCGGTCACCACCCTTATGGATCGGGTGTATGATCGACCTTTTAAAAGGTTTAGGAAATTTACCCGTTTTAAGGGCAAGATTACAGATGTATGTTAGTGGAGGTACAACTGCATCCCTATTTCGTTTGAGAAGACTAGAGGATATTCCATCCCATCCCACAGCACAGTCACTACGAAGAGACATTATTAATCTTGCAACCTCATCCTTATCCGTCGGTAACATGCCCATAGAATGCAAGCTATTATTGCCGGATTTTCCGGCAGGCTCTCCTTGTGCAGTCACAATCTTTTCGGCAAGGTTTTTACCCATGTCCGCAAAAAAGTCATTTACTGAGTTTACAGAAAGCTCTGGGGTGGTTGACAAAGTTAATAGGTGATGCGATGTGTTTTCTTTCCTTTTAGCCCTGTTTTTGTTATTTCATTTATTGCGCCCCAAATTCTCTTGGTGTTATTACCAGCTTTAATTAATTCATTCCTTTCATATTCAGTTTTAATATTCTTTAACAACTTATTGCAGTAGTTTCTGTACCTAGTGAAAGAATTTTTTAAGTTTTCATTGTCTGGGGACTTTTTTGATTTTTTGTGCATATTGTCTCTGTGCCGGATACAACGAAGAAGGCCTAAAGTGATCCATGGTTTTACGATTTTTTTACGGTTAGATACTTCAATAATTTTCGTGTTGTCTTGGACTGCTTTTTTAATAAGATTTATCATTATCTCCGCTGCTTGATGAGGATCTTGAGTTTTATACACTCCACTAAAGTTGAGGCTTCTTAGATCAGCATCCAATTGATCATAGTTTATGCGCGTCAGTGTATTTTTTACCGCTATTATTTTACACAAGGGATTTATTATTACAACCGCTGCACATTGTAACACTAACTCCCAAAGAAAGGCGAATTCCTGAATAGGAATTCAACGACCAATTTGTATACTATACCTATACACAGTATAAAAGGAAGCCTCTGACGAGCGTCTGTCCTTCTGAATGACCGCGCTAATGTCGAGAACCCCTAATCAAATTTGTTTGTGGTTTTCACTAGCATGGTCTGTTCTTCCAGAGTGATATTACGTGCGCCCCAGCTCTTTTAGAAGCTGAACATTAACGATATTATTAGTAAATCAATTCGGGAAAAGTTTGCCGATACTGTATAATACATTGTTTTTCCATTTTTAAATAATTTATTTCATACTTTAACGCCTTATCTTTTTATTCTAAGGGTTGGAAAAGATTTTGAAAACATCACTACTCTCGTATTACTCTACAACACATTCGTAAGATCTGTTCTAGAATATGCCTCAACGGTATGGAGTCCTCAAAACAAAAAACACATAGAGGGACTTGAGAGAATTCAAAAGAAATTTATAAAACACCTGTCTTTCAGATTTGGAGTTGAAGCAGGTGATCACGTTTCTACAATAGGTTCTCTGGTTGATCGGCGAATGGAAAAAGATCAAATTCTTTTATATAAAATAATAAGAAATTTTGTTGACTCACCATATTTGTTAAGCAATATACGAGTATATTTAAGATGCCCTCGAACTAGTGCACGTAACCCTAACTTGTTTTATGTTCCGAACAAAAACGAATTATGCGAAAAATTCATGAGATCCTGCAGAACCTTTAACTCAAAATTTAATAGTGCTGACATTTTTAACCTTTCCCTTAATCCGTACAAAAAGTCAATTTCAAAAATACTTAAGGGTAATTAAATCAGTTTAATTTTCAAATAAAAATAGTAATTTATTGCTTTTTGTTACACTTTTACTAACTATTGCTGTTGTTATTGTTTTTATTACTTTTTTATATTGTTTAGGCTGTAATTTTTTTTTTTTTAATTTCTGTTCATTTATGATTCTCCTATTAGAGGAAACTTAACTGGTATTTGTACAAGCTATTTTTAATAACTATAAGTGTGGTGTATACTGTATGTTTCCCAAATAAATAAATAAATAAATAAATACAAGGGTTAGACAGAGACCACACACGTAGCCCACTTTTCCCCCACCGGAAATCCCGCCCTATTATGGTTCGAGAAAAAAATCTAAACCACGAGCAGTATATTGACACCATAGTCGTCTCTTACGATACTCGGTAGGAAAAAGATAAACCAAGCCCTCATCTCATTCACTATACTCAGAAAATTACGTTGATTCGTTATTGCGTTACGACTTGAAGGAAATACCAAAAAGGAAACAAACAAACCTTTTTGCGTATTTATTGTATTAAAAGTAATAAAGTTAAATAAAAGTATAATAACAGCCTAGAAATGCCCCACTGCTGAGCGCAGGCTTCTTCTCATTTTTGAGAGAATTTTGGAGCCGGGAAGTATCCGCCACGTTGCTTCAATGCAGATTGGCGGACTTCGCATGACTTATAAATATATATCATTTCTCAGACATGCAGGTTTTCTCACGATGCTTTCCTTCACCGCCGACTACCTAATAATATAGCAATCATATAATTTTGTTCTGTTTGTATTGAAGAAAGAATCTTTAGAAGAAAAAATGTTAATTCAGCTTGAGAGAAACCTAAATAAATTAGTAGCTTTACAAAATTAGATGTATGTGTATAAAAAACCTTTCTTACGATATCTGATACCATAAAGATATTTTCAGCAATTACCACTACGGATTCCCATGTAGATATCCGCTTAGGTAGTTACCACCGCAGTGTCAGTTATTCTGCTGTCGAAATGATGATGTCCACTGTGTTTTGGTTTCTAGGACATTGAAGCTAGTGTAATTACAAACACACGAATGAGGCACTTCTTTCTACCGTTGGTAGGATTCATGGTAGGATGCAGGAATCTATCTAGGTGGGTAACATCGCAGGGCAAGTTACTCTGCCGTGAAACAGTAGTGTGCAAAAATTACTGTGTTTCGGTCTGAAGGACTCTGAGCTAGTGCAATTACTGGGCAAATGAGACTTAAGAACGATGGTGTAGTGTGTGTAATGATGTGCCAGTCACTGTGTCTCACTACTGCGTCGTAGTTCCAGGGTCCAAATCCCACCGGAGCCAACATTTATAGAGATCAGCCTAGAAGTAAAGTACTCTGAGCACTAGGCCACGTGGTCGTCAAGTCGTAGTAGGCCAGGTAGTCGTTGCTATCATCATCATCATCATCATTTCAACCTATAACTAGTCTACTGCTGAACATATGCCTCTCCCATAGATTGCCACAAAAATTTGTTACTATCATTTTGGAGGGATTTTACCATAGTTGCCACGCTTGGCAGGTTATTTATTCCGATCTTCCAAGAAGGTGCTGCTGCCCATCTTCTGGTTTTAATTTTCCCTCTGTCGACTTTTACGACACCCACGGGATGAGATGGGATTGTAGATTCTCTTAAGCCGCCACCACACGGCGAGTCGTTGCGTCACATACATAAATTTAAAATTAACTACTAACAGCTCACACAAGAGGTCACTTAATCATATAGTATGACCGCAAAAAATGAATCCCGCAGCGTATGATGATGCTAACCGCAAATGATTAATATTCAGTTAACATTATTAAAATGTAAAACAACCAAAATAAAATTCATTTCAATTTATTTTCTCTGTTTATATGAATAACAGGAACGTAAAGAAATGCAATTATTTTATTCAAAATTAAAGTAAATGTTTACGGAGTATTTTACTTGAATAACCTTTTACATAACTTTACATTAATAGATTACCTCTACAACTTTGTGGAGTAAAATGGCATCAAATTCAATTAACAGAATATAACATTTTTTATTCAATATTTAGTTTATTTTTATAACACATCGTAAATATTTTTCTCTTCACTTTAGCAATAATTCGAATCAGATCTGAGTAGTTTTATATTTCAAAAACCATATTACAATTTCCAACAATGCGCAATTTTCAATTTACGATAGAAATAGCTCGACAACGATCAATTCATGCCCTAAGGTTGTTATCATTTATTAACTACTTCTTTATTACTAGCTGATGCCTGTTTGAATTTTATTGTAATTTGACGAAGCAGACACTTTGACTTAAAAATAAATAAAAGACAAGAGTTTAAGTAAATTAATTTTGTGCATGTGGCAACATCAAATGTTCAAAATTTTTTTTCAAATTCAAAATTTTGCTTAGACGACTCGCGCGCCACCTATTGTAAAATGGTCGTACTAATTCAAATACCTTCGCCACGAGCAACAATTACCACCAAGTTTCTTTGCAATCGGATGAATTGTATAGAAACGCATACGCAACAAAAAATATTCGTTAATATATATATGTTTATAATAATCTATGTAAATAAATATTTATTTATTTATATATATATATATATATACTAGAAGACCCGGCCACGCGTTGCTGTGGCTAAGGTTTTTGTTATATTACATTGTAGTAAACTACTTAAGAGGAACGGTAGAACATCAGTCACGGGGACCACCATGTTTTTTTACATAGATGCCATCTGTAAAAAAATATGGTGACCTCCATGACAGATTTTCTACTACCGAAACCCCTTAGTTCAATGAAATTATTATTTACGAACGAAGACGGAAACGTTAAAGCTGGTATAAAAATACACTGAATTGGGATTTGAAGGGGAAGGACTTTGAACACGATTGATTAAAATTTTCGTACAGTTGATATTAAGCATAAATCAATACAAAAGAATTAATTTTAAAATTTATTATTATTTTTATTTAATTTTGTAACAAATGAGTATTACACAGTTTGTTTACAAAATTGTTAGTAAATAACATGTGACACTTAAACTTATGAATGAGGTAGGTAGGGCAGATAGTCTTAAATCTTTAACAATAATATTTATTATTTTGAATTACAAATACTTTTAATTTCAATTTAATTTAGCACTAATCGGTGCACAATATTTTTGGTTAACCTGTCTTTAGCTAACACAAATAGATTCGACGGTTTCCCTACACGTGAACATGCAACATATAGTTGCCCATGAGAAAAACATGGATTTTCCAAATCTAAACCACAAATGGACATTGTTTGGCTTTGAGATTTATTTATAGACATGGCAAAAGCTAAACGAATTGGAAACTGTAGCCTTCTGAAGGGTATGGTAGAATCTGACTGTTAATTTCAACATTTTTGGCTGCCAAAATCGCCCGATCACTGAGCCAGTTACGATTCAAGTAATTATTCTGTATATCCGGAAAAATACTCTGAATCAATTCATTTTTTTCCTGGAGAACAGTGCAGAAATTGTCTGGCAGTTTAATGCATTGCGTATTTGGTTGCGGTTCTATTTCACCGTTCCCAATATCTAGTAATTGTTCGGAAAATATTTGTGCTGATGGATCATTTTGCAATAGTACCCGCATGTTTATGGTCAATCGAAGTGTTACAACACTTCGCCATAAGAATGATTGTTTTAAACATGCATTAATCTCATCCGCGAAAGTAGAGCGAGGTATAACCGGTAAGGTCTGTCGGAAATCACCAGACAAAAGTAAGATAGCACCACCGAAAAGTTTATTATTGCCGTTTAAATCTTGCATAGTTCTATGCAATGCTTCGAGTGAATATTTGTGAGCCATTGTGCACTCATCCCAAATTATTATTGAACTCTTTCGCAACACTGCAGCTATTCCACTATTCTTTTTTATGTTCCATATTGAATTTTGTTTAAGCAAAGTAGCCGCAATGCCTGACGATGCAACTGCCAATGCGATTTTCTGTTGCGACCGTATTTTGGCAAGAATCAACGATATTAAAAATGTCTTACCGGTTCCACCTGGTGCGTCCAAGAAAAAAAACCGCCTTGATCAGCAGCAAACGCCAGCATAATCCGATCATAAATATTTTTTTGTTCTGCTGTCAGTAATGGCTCACTGTTCACGATAATTGTTGCTAAATTTCCATGATCATATTGTTTTTCTCGTTGTAAATCGGTGTTGATTAAGTCGGTGGCTGGGCGATGTCATACCATAATGATTAAGTGGTAAATTTGAAATTAAAACACATAAATCCTCGATCAACACTAATGCTTCATTATACATCTCTGGCGTATAATCTATGTTTTGGAATTGATCTGTTTGTCTAATTCGGTACAATGTCTTCTGTCATACAATTTTTATATTTTTCCCACAAAGTTTGTGCTTGCGATGGAGGCCATGTCGTCAAAATAATTGCAAACAGCTGACGAATGTTATTGGGCGTTGATGTCAACGCAGCATCAGCAAGCGTTAAGTCCCAATGGTTATCGTTTTCTAGCAATTGCAGTTCACGACATGCATCTTGGTATGTATTGAATACTCGACCATTAACTGTTCGCAGAAATTCAAAAGACGTTGGTCCGAGAACATTCACCAATAACAAACGTAAATAGAAGCACTCGCGTTGCTTTGGATGTACCGTGTAAAGTCGCCCCAGTGTCTTAGCTTTGAATATGCCTGTAATTGAAGGATGTGGTTTTCCTTGTTTTCGAGGCTCCCATTTTTTATTGGATTTGTTCCATGTAAAATAACGTGGAACGTCAGCATAAATCAATGTCTTTGCGAATCGACCAAACATATCAGATTTTTAACACAATGTAAAAAATTCAGTGTCGTTTTTGGAGCCTCAAGCGCTCTTTGGAGAACATTTTCTTCAGTGAAGTATACACGTTGACCGTTTTCAAGATGTATTGCTTTTACATATTTACAAATGTACTTAATTGATTTTACAGAACTGCAAAGCTCAACATTGATATGAGCTTTATAAGTTTTTGAAAGTAATGGTGAGTATGGTACCACCCACTGATTATCAAATTCTACTTGATTTGGATAATTCGGCAGTCGCATTGTGAATCTTCATAGTACGCGAGTACTTATGAATCTCTTCATAGTACGCGAGTGAAATAGGTTCGATTCCCGGTGCCGGCACCACTAAAATTGTTAATTGCAATTTTAAGTGCTGATTTACCACGTGCTCGGCGGTGAAGGAAAACATCGTGAGGAAACCTGCATGTCTGAGGAATAAAAAATATTTCGAAGACATGTGAAGTCCGCCAACCCGCATTGGAGCAGCGTGGCGGATTCTTCCTAGCTCCTAAACCCTCTCAGAAATGAGAGGAGGCCTGTGCTCAGTAGTGGGACATTTATAGGCTGAAACTTTTTTTTATTGTGAATCTTTGGCCACCGTTCTCAGTATTTCTGCGGCGATACATTGGATAACCGTCAATATCCGTGACAGTGTCATTCGTATGCGGCTTTGGGAAATTTTTCTTACATTTTCCATTTTCCATGCATGGTGACGTCATATTGAAAGCACCGCTCGGCCCATGGATCATGTGTTTGGTAACAATATCAAATAATTCTTGATCAATTAATGGGTCTGGAATTTCGGCTGAAATTATTTCATCAATTTCTTCTGGACGGATTTTATCTTGAAGCCAATTAAAATTGTGGGCATGAGGCAAACCTCGCTTTTGCCACTCAATCGTATACAGCCAACAACGTGTGATACCAAAAACTGAATATTTAACAATAAAATCAATTATGGATTTCAATTTTTGTTTAAACACACGTGCAGTTATATCATGACGATGAATTGCTTGTTGTCCTGGTAATAGTAAAGTTTGTATCTCTGTCCAATTCGGATTACATGTGAATGTAATAAACAAATCCGGTCGGCCGTAATGACGTACGTAAGTCATCGCATCTTGTATGTATTCCTGCATGTTCCGTGGACTGCCGATGTAGCTTGAAGGTAAAATTAAAGCATTACCGATGTCATTGGGATTTAAATTTCCGTCGATGTTTCCAGCAACAGCATCTCGTAAGTGAATATATTCTTCCGTTCGTAATTTAGCCTGGTTGTATCGAATGAATCGCAAGCGTTCGCTTTCAACCTTAGCAAACATATCAACAATGTATTGATGGAATAGCTGACGATATCGAAGGATATAGTTGTCCTGATTTAGTCTAACCATCATTCGGTGTGCGTAGTAGTTCATTGAACTAACTTTTTTATTTCCAAAGGCACCTAAAAAAAATAAAATGCATACGAAATTAAAATTCGTACATACAGTAAGAAAATAAATAGTTAATTGTCAAATTAACCGGTATTTGGATCACACTGTTTGATGTTAAGGTGATATTCATCCTGTCCTTGCCAAAATATTAATGGATATTGTAGTGCGTCATACGAACGGTGTAGATCCGAAATCGTACTGACAGTGCTGTCTCGCCATGTAATTTTTATAGCTCTTTTGTCAACTGGATCACCAACCATAATAACAGCGACCTTATCAACAGTTGGAGCGTTGAATCTGCCAGCATGTTCACCTAATGGTACTTTGTCGGCTTTTATGACGATTTGATAGTTGTCATTTTGCAATCGTGGCGAAACTCTTTTAATCAATCGAATTAGTTTATTCTGATCTTCTAAAAAATTTTCCAACACTATCACAATTGCTCTTTCCTCTGCTTGTTCAATAAAATTATACCGGCACCGAGTCGTCACGCGCTCTTCACAATTGCCCATAAAATAAATTTGAAGAAATTTCGGATTATCATCAGGCATTGGCATCAATGACCCGACTTTATGGGTGTACCATAAAGTACTTGGCCTTGTATTTTGAATGTAGTTTCAAAATTACGTCCATCGGATGCGAGATTGCAAATTTTAGTTGCTCCAAATGACGTCATTTGGAAGCAAGAATTAAATTTGCGTATCTTACGCAAAAATAATTTTGAATCATCTGAATCGCAAGCAAGAAGGGATAATAAAGGTTCCGGCGGAGTGGGTAGAAGTGACAGCACTACTTTTCCTGATGCGCAGCACGTGCCGGGTGTTTCATTCCGAAATTTCAATGCCTGACAATATTGGCATACTTTATCCATTCCACCGATAGCAATTTTTGAATGCGCAGAGTAGTTAATATCTGGTGCATATTCAAAAGCAAGAAGAACAAATGATGTACGTGTTAATGAGCGGCTGGTCCGCTGCCTCTGTCGTTATTGTACTCGTGCTGTAGCTATGTTTCGTTCTCGTGTTCGTCACGCTGTTCTTGAGATTCTCGTGTCCTGCTGTCCTGATTCTTTGAGCTGTATTTCTTGTTGCTTTTTGTTCTGCCAACTGATGAGCTCTTTCAACACGCATGCGTCGTGCATCTCTGCTCCTCGAGTTGTTGAGGTTAGATTTTTTCGGTGGCATTTGACTGAAAATAATAATAATTTAAACGTTTATATTAGAAAAAAAAACTGAAAAACATGCTATTATAGCACATTGAAATGAGAAGTGCAAAATAATTTTTAATAGAGGTTAAATAAACGTAATGAAAAAGAAATATTTGTACAATTATTGAAAAAGTGTGGGGAGCTTTGTACCATTTTCTCATAGATATTATATTAATTAACTTTTATAACTATGTGATAATACTTACATGTATATATTTTAATTAAAGATTTTTTAACAATGAAGCACAAATAATTAAAAAGCAGGAATAATTTCACTGTATTATCTTCACTATAATATGAATTTAATTTACACTTAATTTATATATATATATATATATATATCTTAATATATATAAATTACGTGTCACGTTGTTTGTTCGCGATGGACTCCTAAACTACTTAACCGATTTTAATCAAATTTGCACACCGTGTGCAGTTTCATCCAACTTGAAAGATAGGATAGCTTACATCTTAATTTATAGTCACAATATTATTTTATTCAAATTATTTGTCTATTATTTGACATTGACAATTATCTGTTAACTCCAAACGATTTTAATAGATAGCGAAATCTGTTGACTGGATAGAGTCAATAGATGGCGCTGCTATGTTAAACCTACAAACGTGTCATATATAAGCTACAATTCAATAGCATTGCACGTGTTGTTGAGGCTAAAGTATAGGTTAAATTTATTTTGTAGTAAACGAAATACCGTGAAGTTAAATTATTTTTACTTTTTAAATTTTTGGTGTTAGCATAGCCGGCCACGTGTTACTTAAATTAAGTGTAAATTAAATTCATATTATAGTGAAGATAATACAGTGAAATTATTCCTGCTTTTTAATTATTTGTGCTTCATTGTTAAAAAATCTTTAATTAAAATATATACATGTAAGTATTATCACATAGTTATAAAAGTTAATTAATATAATATCTATGAGAAAATGGTACAAAGCTCCCCACACTTTTTCAATAATTGTACAAATATTTCTTTTTCATTACGTTTATTTAACCTCTATTAAAAATTATTTTGCACTTCTCATTTCAATGTGCTATAATAGCATGTTTTTCAGTTTTTTTTTCTAATATAAACGTTTAAATTATTATTATTTTCAGTCAAATGCCACCGAAAAAATCTAACCTCAACAACTCGAGGAGCAGAGATGCACGACGCATGCGTGTTGAAAGAGCTCATCAGTTGGCAGAACAAAAAGCAACAAGAAATACAGCTCAAAGAATCAGGACAGCAGGACACGAGAATCTCAAGAACAGCGTGACGAACACGAGAACGAAACATAGCTACAGCACGAGTACAAGAACGACAGAGGCAGCGGACCAGCCGCTCATTAACACGTACATCATTTGTTCTTCTTGCTTTTGAATATGCACCAGATATTAACTACTCTGCGCATTCAAAAATTGCTATCGGTGGAATGGATAAAGTATGCCAATATTGTCAGGCATTGAAATTTCGGAATGAAACACCCGGCATGTGCTGCGCATCAGGAAAAGTAGTGCTGTCACTTCTACCCACTCCGCCGGAACCTTTATTATACCTTCTTGCTTGCGATTCAGATGATTCAAAATTATTTTTTCGTAAGATACGCAAATTTAATTCTTGCTTCCAAATGACGTCATTTGGAGCAACTAAAATTTGCAATCTCGCATCCGATGGACGTAATTTTGAAACTACATTCAAAATACAAGGCCAAGTACTTTATGGTACACCCATAAAGTCGGGTCATTGATGCCAATGCCTGATGATAATCCGAAATTTCTTCAAATTTATTTTATGGGCAATTGTGAAGAGCGCGTGACGACTCGGTGCCGGTATAATTTTATTGAACAAGCAGAGGAAAGAGCAATTGTGATAGTGTTGGAAAATTTTTTATTTTATATATATATATATATATATATATATATATATATAGTATATATATAGTAAAGTTTCAGCCTATAAATGTCCCACTGCTGAGCACAGGCCTCCTCTCATTTCTGAGAGGGTATTTGGAGCTAGGAAGAATCCGCCACACTGCTCCAATGCGAGTTGGGCGACTTCACATGTCTTCGAAATGTTTTTTATTTCTGAGACATGCAGGTTTCCTCACGATGTTTTCCTTTACCACCGAGCACGTGGTAAATCAGCACTTAAAATTGCAATTAATAATTTTAGTGGTGCCGGCACCGGGAATCGAACCCAGGTCACTCGCGTACTATGAAATTTATAGCGAGCGCCTAGCCCCTGCTTAGTGCTTACATATTAAAACTAAAACCTTAAAAATCAGAATTAAAGTCGGCTTTTTTAACTGAGGGTCATAAATTTACTTTTAATTATAATTACAATAAGCCTGCAAAAAAAAGTTTTGTGTCAGAAATATTCTAATTTTTGAATCGTGTGTAAAGTAAATTAAAAATGATTATGCCGACAACTCTGTGTCAATTGTCATTGAGGAATTTGAAAGCTGTCACCTGTCAAAAGGCAGCTCTTGTGTTTTGTGGGAGATCGGTCTTTACCGAGTGCTCCAAGGAAGTCATCAGGCCAATGAGAGACATAATTACGTAATCGTGGCTCATCAAGGCCAGTTTTATTTATTGTCGATTGCGGTGGAAGCGGATGTTCTTCCACGCAATGCTTTTTGGTGATTTCGTGAGTATTTCAGTTTTTGGAATGAAATTTAATTTGCAAATAGAGTTTTGCCACGTGATTACCCTCACGGTTGGTTTTCAGCTGTGGTGATGTTGGAATCAACAGGAAATGTGATTGAGGTAGTGCCAGCTAATTAAGAACCAATGGTTGCCCTATTCGCTGGACGGGTTCGATTATAGTTATGGATCGATTATAGTTATGAATTACTAATATGATGTGGAATGCCTGCCGTGGAGCCTTCATCTTGATGTAAGCTTAGGAATCATGGTCTACGATAGCATATTTTTTTTTTTTTTTTTAAAAACGAAGCCCCACAGTAGGATTTTCTCCTGTATCGTGGGTGCGTTTTACAAACATACATTTCACATGCACAACACAACCAGACCCGAAAAGCAACAATTTGTGTTTTTGCACAAATGTTACTTCCGGCTGGGAATCGAACCCAGGACCGGTGGCGCAGAAGTCAGGTACGCTGACCACTACGCCACGCGGTCGACAATTTAAAAAATAACAAATAATTTGAAGTGTCATTGAGATGTGTGACATGGATATCTGCGGGTTGCTCGCCCTGAAAAGTTCTTCGGAGTGAGGTCATTGCAAACCTTTTATTTTTGTAACGTAGTGAAACAATAATTAATTGTTTTATACTGGAAAAGTTCAAAAGTTAATTGTTAAAGTATAATATGGTGGCATAGCGTAACTCAGGGAGTATACATTACCTTTCTTATACGTTGTGAAGATTAACATTAGAACCTAAATCGCCCGCTTGCGGCTGAGTTAAAATACGATTATTGTTATTTATTCATAAACCTTGTGTGTTGTGATATTATGCATTATAACCTTCACAGTGCAGACAAACTAAATAAAGTTGTAACTGCTATTAACTCATTTTATTTCACCATCCTTTAATCTTTGAATCGCCTTATAATAAATGTCGGTTCAATACTCGTAATTCATGCTTGCGACAGCTCCACCTGAGCTACCATTGAGTTATCGACGAGGTATGATGATGCAGCTAGATGAAGCACCGGCGTACTTTGATCGAGCCGTTAGAGAATACTTAGATGTCGAGCATTCGCCTTTGAACGGACGAGGCAGCAATTTCATAGCGTGGCCACCTCGTTCTCCCGACCTAACACCTATGGATTTCTTTTTATGGGGACATATGAAGCAGAAGGTTTTTTTTACGATACCAAATAATATTGCAAAAAATAATGTCTGTTACAGGTGAAATAAGGTTAGATCTGAATATCATCCAACGATCCTCCAAGCATGTAGCAATAAGAGCTACAACTTGCTTACAAAGTTAGGGTGGTCATTTTTAGCATTTAATTTAAGTGTTTATTTTTAATTATTAAATGTTCATTGTACTCGTAATTCATGCTTGCGACAGGGGTGTTTTCACTTAGCAGTATCTCCTAGAGTAACTGCTGTAAGTATACAACTATAAGTTTGATGCCGTTTTGTTGCTTGTCTTAAAATCTGTCGTTTTAACACCAAACAAATGGTCTTAACGGGCTTGATTTTGTAAAATGTACTTAATAACTTGTAGTTTTAATTAATTCAAAGTAGGTTTCACCTAATTCTTTTTTAAGTTTTCATTATTTTTAGGTGTTAAACTGTAAATAATATTGTATCAAATCGAATAATACCATATTCAGATCTGTGGAGCCACACACTTTCGAACTATTGCTATTTTTTCGAGGACATACACAACAAAACGCACAAAAAGTTTAAATGTCCATGGCTGGAAGGGGAAGGGGGGTAGGACGCATTAGGGTGTCTATTTAGAGAGGGGATGAGATGCAGAATCAGTGTCTAAATTATCGCTAATACGATCCCAGACACATTGTATAACACATGTTCTGGTACAGGTTGTATACATAGTTATATATGGTTAAGGTACAGCCGCAGAATTATTTATGGGTTTTTCATATTTATTCATTATAAAAGAAATGTTTTATTTCTAAATAAAGACAAGAATGTTAATCCGCATACAAAATATAAAATTCTGTAGCCTATTTTTGAAGAGGGCACTGTCGTAGAATCAATACCACTTGATAATGCCCCGTTTTGAGTTGAAACACGTGACGTGTTCTCGACTACTGTGGTGTGTATTGCCTAGTGGTAGTGTCTAGTAGTGGAGAGTATCCGGACGTGGTAACCGTTCCCGGTGGCGGTGGTAGTTCGCTTGTGTACGCTGTTTTGGGATGGCGCTTCAAAAACTAGGTAATATACACTATTTTATATGTTGCTAATTAACTTTCTCATCTGTGGTTTTTTTCCACAAAGTAACGCCTGATTTTATTAATTATATTATTCGTAAATATTTATATAATTATTATAATATTTCACAATAACTCTTGTTTATTAGTAAGAATGCTGTGCGGTTTGGTTTTTACATAATAAAATTAATACTATTTTCTAGAATAAAGTAAATATGTATGTATGTAAAGAAAATATAAAGAAATAAATATTAGTATTGTCTTTTCATCTCTTTACCATGATTCAAAAAAGTTACTAAAAGTATTTCGGCAACTCTAAATATCGTATTGTATACGTGTTTGTTTTGATTTCCCCAGTGAGAGACACAAAAGGTTGTTAAATCATTTTTCTTTCGTTTCCATAACATGATTTCGTTGAGCCCTAGTTTACATCGGCTTTGCGTAAAAAAAATGTTATACTCTTGTTTTTTTTTCTGTAACGTTACCTTGTTCTAAGCAAATTCTACGCACTTGTATTTCTCAACTGGAAAATACCTTTTTTATTTATTTGTAGTTTATGTTGTTAGAAGCCAGCGTGTCAGCGTCACCCCTACTATTAAAAGTAAATATTAAACGTAAATTATTAAATTATCCAAAACGTTCATTTTTTTTAATTAAATTTAGGTTACAGTCTATATATGTCCCACTGCTGAGCACAGGCCCCCACTCACTTCTGAGGGGGTTTTGGAGAGTAGAAAAATCCACTACCCTGCTCCAATGCGGGTTGGAGGACTTCACGTGTCTTCGAAATATTTATATTCCTCAGGCATGCAGGTTTCTTTACGATGTTTTCCTTCACTGCTAAGGACGTGCAACACGAACACTTAAAGTAACAATTTTAGAGGTAATGGCACCGGGGATCGACCTCAGATCACTCGTGTACAATGAAATTTAAGGCGTCCCACCTCTGAGCCACCACGGCTCTTGTATTTTTGTTTTATTGTTTTTTTTTTCATTACATAGAATAATAATATCGAGCCACATTGAAATTGAAAAAAAAAATGCTATATGCTTTAATATGATACAATCTGGGTTAAAAATGTCCTTGGCCCAATCAAATTAACTATACAACTCAAGATTTCGGGATCAATCCTGAACATTTTACTTTAAAATACACACATTTTTTTTATTTATATTAACGAATAACAATCATGGACATCAGTTCTTAAGTCTCACGTATCCAGTAATTACACTAGCTATCAGTACCATTCAAACCCAAACATAGCTAATGTGTTCAACAATCCACCTCTCTGAGTTTAAAATGCTCACTTTCCAGTATATTATATAGCTATGTTAAATGGGATTTGAATAGCTTACATTATAATGTCATGAAATCATTAAAACATTTATCATTATAGAGCGTCAAAAATAAACACTGTCAAATGCTCGTTAGTAAGGACGCTAGTTACACCACCTAAAAAGGGTATAAAAGGGTCGATCTGGATGAAATATGGGCCAGTCGTAATTTAGACTTTGCAGTGAACACACGTGAACAAGTAACCCAAGTAAGAACAAGTAAAGATGGACACCAGCTCTGAAGAAGCCGCTCAAGTGATTGCCCTATTGCAGTCGGGGATGCGGCAGTGTGACGTTGCTCGACAGTTGAACCTGTCCCGTTTTTCAGTTCGACGGGTGTTCCAACGTTTTCAGCAGACTGGTGGTTATGTTAGAAAACCGGGATCTGGAAGAAAACGGTGCACATCAGAAAGAGATGACCGTTTCATCGTTACGACATCTTTACGAAACCGTTTTACAAATGCTGTTGAGTTGCAACAACAGCTTCGATCAACTCTGAGAACATCTGTGAGTGTTTCTACGATAAGTAGAAGGTTACCCGAAAAGAGTTTAACAGCCCATAGACCTGCTAAAGGTCCAAAACTTACTGCACAGCATCGCAGAGATCGCCTAGAGTTTGCTCGCAATCATTGCGAGTGGACTCTAGAACAGTGGCGGACCGTACTCTTCTCTGATGAGACGAGGGTCGGTCTCTTCTGCAATGACAGACGTAGAAGGGTCTACAGAAGACAGGGGGAGAGGTTCACACAACCCTGCTTCGAAGAATCCGTCGAATACGGGGGTGGCTCGTGTATGTTTTGGGGCGGCATTTCCGTCGACGGGAAAACGGAACTTGTGTGCGTTTCCCGGACTCGGGGTGGCCGTGGGCAAGGGTCATTAAATGCTGGTCGGTACATTACTGAAATCCTGGAGGAACATGTGGTCCCGTATGCTGGTTATGTCGGTGATGGATTCATGTTAATGCATGATAATGCTCGTTGCCACACCGCGGCTATTGTACGGGATTATTTACAGGAGGTCGATATCCCTGTTATGCATTGGCCAGCACGAAGTCCAGACCTTAACCCAATAGAACATCTCTGGGATGACCTAAAACGGCGCGTGCGAGCTCGAGATCCAGCTCCAGCCACTCTTCAAGAGCTCCAAGATGCGGTACTTGAAGAGTGGGAACAAATACCCCAAGAGAGGCTGTTGCGATCCTTGTAAGGTCCATGAAAGATCGCATGGAAGCCGTTATCAAGGCAAGGGGGGGGGGGGGGTAACACTAGGTTTTAAGAACTTTTTTGTATTTATTAATTTTTTTTTAAATTATTAATTTGCAAATATGTACATACCCTGTCTTTTTCTTTAATTTCTCTTTCGTCTCGTTATAAAAGTAAAATTCAAATAAAATTCCTGAAAGCTAATGAAATTACCTTTCGAATGATACCCTCAAACCACAACATTGCCATTGGCCTGTCGTCGCCCACAACAAATGCTGTGTCACCCAGAATAATATCACACACTGCGCCCAAATGCCAAATGCCCAGTGATTACGCTAGCTCACAGTCCCCTTCAAACCGAAACACAGTAATGTTTCCACAGTACTGCTTCACGGCAGAATAACTGGCCCTGAGGTGGTTCTAGACGGATTCCTGCGTAGGAATCATGCCACCAGTAAATTCCTGCATAGGAACCCTGCTACTGTTAAACACTACACAAAAAATCTCATATTCATATGGGATTGTTTGTGTAGTGTTCAAGTTTCATGCCTGCCAATATCAGTTTTGTGTGCGCCGCACTGCGCTCACAACCATAAAAAGTTGGGCTCTTAAGTCTCTTATGCCCCGCAATTACAGCAGCTTCAGTGTCCTACAATCCAAAACACAGTGATATTTGCACAGCGGATCGGTGGATGACAGCATGATCAAGCATCATTACTGCTGTACCCACCTATTTAATAATTTCCTCTCATTTTTTGAGAGGGCTCTGGAGCCGTGGTAGCTCAGGGGCTAGGCGCTCGCTTTAAATTTCATAGTACGCGAGTGACCTGGGTTCGATCCCCGGTGCCGGCACCTCTAAAATTGTTATTTAAGTGCTGATTTACCACGTGCTCGGCGGTGAAGGAAAACATCGTGAGGAAACCTGCATGTCTGAGAAATAAAAAAATATTTCGAAGACATGTAAAGTCCGCCAACTCGCATTGGAGCAGCGTGGCAGATTCTTCCTAGCTCCAAAACCCTCTCAGAAATCAGAGGATGCCTGTGCACAGCAGTGGGACATTTATTGGCTAAAACTTCTTATCATTTTTTGAGAGGGCTTTGGAGCTGCGAAGAGTCCGCCACGCTGCTCCAATGCGGTTGGCCAACTTCACATGTCTATTAAATATTTTTATTCCTCAAATATACCAGGTTTCACCGCAGAGCACGTGGTAAATCATCACTTAAAATTGCAGAACAATTTTAGAAGTGCCGGCATCAGGATTCGAAGTCAGGTCCGGGAATTAGGACATTTAAGACGAGTGTTCGGCCCCTCAGCTACCATGGCACGGCATTTATTATAATAAAGTAATTTTTTTTCATGTCTTCGTGTCCTATTTATTCGTTGATTCTGATTGATATCAAATTAATGAAAAGAAATTATTATTATTTCATCAAAAATCTAGGTTAACTTCATTATATTTAACAGAAGTGATTTTTATTCGTTTTAGCAGATAACCTATTTGCCGATAAGTGAGAAAATTGACTCGTAATAGGATTCTCCAACCACTCCCTTTACTTCGTTATAACAATTATGTCCCCTTCATCGCTTTCTTAAATTCCTCGAAAACTTATTCTTTTCTAAATAGACTTTTATTCTACAAAGACTATTTTGTTATTAAAAATAATATTATAAATACTAAAGAAACTCTCTCCGTCCTGCTGTCTGTCTGCTTACTCTTTCACGACTTGACCGTTGAACTGATGTCGACACAATTTGGCACAGTGATGGCTTGCATCCTGGAAACGGACATACGATATTGTTATTACGGCAAAATCAAAGAGTTTCCCACAGTATTTAAAAAAAACTCTAATGCACGCGGACCTAGTAGCCTATAAATGTATACGTATACATATGTGTGTAGTAGTATATGTTTGTAGTAGCCTATATATGTAACTACTAAGCACAGGCCTCATTTGATTTTTGAGAAAGGTTTTTCCGATACACTGCTTCTTTTCTTATATTTTTTCGAGGAATACGTGTACCTGCCCGTCTGCCTATAACAAATGCTGTGTCACCCAGAACATTTCTGTGTGACATCACACTGCGCCTGTCACGTCCGGAAGCTCTCAGCCGCCGTCAGACCGAAACATAATAATGTTTGCACAATGCTGCTTCACGGGAGAATGATTGTCTCTGACGAGGTACCTTCTTGGCAAATTTCTGCATAAAAATCCTACCACTAGTAAATGTTGTGCACGTGCACGTTTTCTCACGAATTGTTATTCTCTGCCGAGCACGTGGTAAATTAGCTCATACATCGGGCGTTTGAATATTAGAACTAATGAGGGCATTTGTGTTTGGGCGAATACTTGTGGCACTATAACATATCCTGTACAGTATATTCGCTATGTGTGACCGTAGTCTAAATTTTGTCATCGTCATCATGAAATCAAATAAGAGCGTCCGAGCCCTGAACTACCACGGCTCTAGCTTTTTTATTATTTTTCTTTAATATATTCTTTAATATTATTCTTAACTTTAAAAGTTCAGCATTAATAAAATAAAACTATAAATGCATTCAAGAGAAATCACTGCGCTAAAATGCACTAAATGCGAAAAAATCGCCACTTCCGCGTCTCTGTCACATCAATTAATACGTCAGTGTTGTTAAATAAGAATGAAACTCTTATTGACGTTAATTAGCAAGACTTGAACCTGTAAATGCCTCTCTCTCCGTTCCTTTCTCTCTTTCTTTAGAACCAAACTCTATAGAGAGAGATAGAGAGATATTTACTCAGTTCATTACTAATCTGAAGCTGACTCCATGCTCTCAGAAATGAGATGAGGCCTGTGCTCAGCAGTGGGACATTTATAGTTCTATCTTATTTTTTTATTATATATATCTACATATCTTTTATTTGCGTGAACTATACTTTAAATAAAACTATACTCACTTTATTTTATTTTATCGCGTTTAACTTTTAATTCCCGACGTGTCGAGCGCCTTTCTACACCCACAGTCACGGGAGGGCTAAAGTGTGAAATTTCCAGAGGTCAGAATAAATCCGGCTTTTCATCTTTGAATTATTAATGTATTAATCGGACCAAAGTTAATACTACTCACTTACGAGATCTCTATCCTATAATTAGTTTCAAAATTCAACAGTCAAATCACATAATAAAATCCTGAGTAAACCAAGCCACAAAATCGATAAATTTGTTAAATACATTATTAATTAATTAAACAATTTACTCTTATATGCTGCTAATTATATGTGCTTTCAAAATTAATAAAGCTTAGTAAACACAACTTTCATTTGAATATACAACAATGGAAACCACATTTTAAAGACCTTGCTAAATACACAGTGTGTTATGAATCTTAAAGAAATCCCATGATTTATGAAAAAAAGTACCCAAAATGTTGTTCCGAGCTGACTATAACTATAGATATAGTAACCTAACGAAAAGGTCAGAACAACATCTGCCGGGCCAGTGAACTTACAATAATACATTTATTCGCTTCAACATGTTAAGTTTTAAATGTCAAATTGTAATTAGTTCTCGTGTTTAACAAATCTGTCATGCAAAAATTATTTGCTTATTTAACATTAACATTGTGCTTATTTATTTTTAATTGGAAAACGAAATTATCATTATAAACGACTTTGAGCAGCGACATCAAAATTAATTTAAAGAAAGATTAATAACGAGTAAAACAGTAGAATCACGATAATGATCTTTTAAGAAATTTCAAAACGTATAAATGGCTGGGGGCTATTTGTTCTCATTTAAAATGTTTGCTTTAGTCGCTTTGGTATAATTTTCAGGGACGCGAATAAATTGAATGGTCAAGAGAAAGCTTACACCACTTTTCCTTTTCGCTATCTCTGTGCGCCAACGCCATAATTAGGCAGATGTTTATTCCCTTCAGTCATTTACATAGTCCAAATTTTAACTAAAAATTATTTGACCTAACTAATATTTTAGTTACTTAAATACATACAGTCACGTCTTTTTCCCATATTAAGGGGTATGCAGAGAGTAGGCAGAGTTACGGTAGAGGTAACGAAACAACTGTCAATAAAATCAGATTCATTGTATTGTCTATTTCTATCGTTTCATTTATGTATCCCGTAACTATAGAACCATTTTAAACAAATATAAGCAACTATAGGGATCCGATAGTTACGAGCAACTTACATTTACGAATATTTGTGTAAACAACCCCAGGGAGAAACCCTTGTAAGCCTTATAAATATCTCAAAGGTAAACTACGCTGGAGGATTTATAGGCATGTAGTTATTTAATTGCTCTTCATCTAGAATTCTTAAAAACTAACATGTAATATATTATTGTTTTACAACTATGTTATTTGCTATAGAATTATGTATTTCCCTTTATCAAATACTCATGCGATTCTAATTGAAACCATACAAAGCACGTAATGGGAAGCACTTAAATTTCTGTCAATTATAAAGTGACAGTAAAACGACTACCATCTATACAACACGTGAAGAGAGCAGGGCAGCAGCATCTTCCTGGAACATCTCAATAAATAAACTGTGGTTGCCAAACCGCCTGCCAAGGGTGGCAACTATGGCAAAATCCCCTAAAATGAGAGCTACAAACTTTTGTGGCAATCTATGAGGGACGCCTATGTTCAGCAGTGGATTAGTGATAGACTGAAATGAAAATGAAATGAAAGCATTGTATGGAGAAGAGACGAGGAAGCTGAAATCTATAAATAATATGTGTTACAAATACTTTAAAATTAACGTAAATAATGAATGTATTAATGATAATACATTCATTATTTACATAGGATCATTTCAAAACAGTTTCAACATATATTTTTTTAAAGATTTACATTATTTTTAAATGTCTAACGATGAAGAATTTTGTATCAAATCGAATAAGACTATTTGCGGATCTGTGAGGTGGTCGCACACTTTCAAGTCATTGCTATTTTTTCGAGGACTTGAAATTGCCATGGCTGGAAGGGGAAAGGGATTCAGACGCATTAAGGGATCGTTTTATAGTGGGGATGAGACGAAGAATTAGTGCCTAAATTATCGCTAATACGATCACGTACACATTGTATAGATTTTAGCTTCCTCGTTGTTATGTACTATGTACTAGTGATAATTATTGTAATTTTTAATTATTTGTTGGCATCATTTATTTGACTTCTGCTTGTATGGCTATAGAATCTAATCAATCTAGACAATGACTTAGCCTAGTGGTCTTAGTGGTCAGAGTACCTGACTTCTATGCCGAAGGTTCGAATCCTGTCCGGAGCCATCAAGTCACAATTTTATATACTAGTAATTCAGCATGTAACGGCGTATTTCCCTTATTTGAGTAAAGGTGCCATTCCTTCTATACAGCACGTAAAATACGAAGACCGGTAAAGAGGGTCAGCGCCGAAGTTTCGAGACGTCTGATTCGAACAATTACGGCACGTCTTCGGGACGATGACGGGTACCACGTCGCCGCCTGATCAGTTTACCGATAACAAAATACCAATGTAATAACGATGGGTCGTTGTAGTGAAATTGTGATGAAATCTTAATAATTATCATTTAGAGTGGATATTGGATATTTTTCAGAGACTACGAACGTAAAGTAGAAGTATAAAACTGCCGCATTTCGATTAGTGTCCATCTATCATAGTCCTCATGGGTGGCAATGTGACCACCAACCACACCTGTCTACTGTGTGCTGGTTAGCCTTCTTTTTTTCAAAAGGACAAAAGTCCTTTCGGAGCTAGAAGAATTTGTCGTAATCGCCACTTTTGGCAGGCACACACTGACAAGGCACTTAACACTTTAGACACACTAGCGTCTAAAAGAAATTCAGTGGACTTCACACCTTAGACACCAAAAAAAAGTATATAGAGTGTGAAGTACACTGGTATTCCTTAACACAGCCAGAGTATATAACCATTACAATTGCCTGTCCTATATTTATAAGTAATAATAAAATAAAATGATATTAATTTGTTTTTGTCACGATACTAGTTAAAGTGAGGAATTATTTAAGAAATTATACATAATTTTAGTTAACTTTTCTAATAGTTATGCTTGTTTTTACATTTATCATTTACATACAAATGCAAATTCCTTTAACTTCACGAAATCGGTTTTAAAATCTTTATTATAAGAACCGATAATTTTTCATCAAAAAATCCAGTATATCTACCATGAAATTTTAAAAAACCTAATTATGATTAATTTCAAAAGTGCTTTAAGCCTTTTAAACAAATTTAAAACCGAACTTTACACTGCCAACGAGATAAATTAGACACTATCATTATTTTGTTGGAGAATACTATTGGGAACAATTAAAGCCGTGACATATATTCACTGCTCGAAATTGCTACTTTACATAATACTAGTTGACAAAAATGCGCATTGCATTCGACCTGTTTTCCAAAGTTGGAATATATTTAAAGAATATTGTTACAAAGCAAATTTAAAATATAGATTATGGACAGCATCTTCATAGTATAATTTATGAAATAAAACTTTACATCTTGATCAATTTCGTCTACGGCGACATTTTCCACTTCACATTCAAGAACTGCCTCTTGCACGGATTTCTTTGTTTCTTTCCTTGCTTTTCTTGATCAGCTCGCCCCTCAAAATGTCTTTATATGTTCTGCCCATCTCTTGATTTGTCTTCTTCTTTTTCTTTTGCTATCACGTGGTTGTCTTTCTGTCATATTTTTGTCACGTTTGCGATTACGAAACTCCGTTCTTGTGAGTTTAGAAATAAAACAGCTATTGCGCAACAGCGAAGGGTGCGGGTGAATATCGCTCCGTGAATTTTTAGCCTTACAGCTACGGTAAATCCTTCTCAAATTGAGACAAACCAATATCCAGCAGTGTAAAAATTACAAGACATCCTATATTAATGGAATGAAAAGAAATTAATTTTCCAAAATACAGGCGGCTGTTGTAATCTTGCGTAACAATATTGATTATTGTGCAGTAGCATAATTAAAGGTAAATTTTTCAAGCATCTCAACGCATGGATGACATCTTGCGTCGTTTGAGAGAAGATATTAACGATAATTGGCGGTGCTTAAGGAGGAGGAGTAATAATGAAAAGAGCTTGTATACCTGGTTTTTATGTTCCCAAGAGTTATGAATATGAAAGTGATTTTGAAAGGAGAGTCAGTGCAAAACACCAGGTAAAAAGAAAGCTAGGAAACTTTATGAGCAATCGGAAGATGATCGGAAGGAACCTTTACAAAAATGACCAAACACGTAACTTTAGTTTGTATAACCTAATAATATTACATTATACAGCAGTAAAATAATATTACAACGTTCCAAATAAAATCCATCAATTGCGATAGATAGTGAGAGGAGAAACAATTAAGCTTTGCTCACGGAATGGAATTCAATAGAATAATAAACATTCCCAATAAACAGAATATTATCTGGTAGAGTATTTATCGTAATGTAAATACAAAAATAATTACATAAATATAAGAAGAAGCACTTCGATTATATTTATTTATAAATGCTTTATATGAAAACTTTCTTTGTAATTAATAATTTACGAAAACTTATATTTATTCTAAGCATTAAGGGGATATATTGTGTAAGAGAAAGAAAAGGAAAGGAAGGGAGGCCAACATATATCTGTATTTAAAGATTAAATTAAAATAATCTTAATGATGTTATAAAAACTATGGCATTTCAATATTTCGTAATACTTCATATATTACAGCGGAATCTAGTTTTGTTCTAGCATTCTTTTTTGGTTCTAACAGTTTGCTAATTTAATACGAGTAAACTCAAGTAGAGACACATACAGTCCGAAAATATACAATCATTGTGTTGCATACAAACGAGCCGCGGATAGGATTTGAAATCAAACCAAAGACATAACTGGTTAAATAAAATAACTTTAATAATTTTAAATATAAATTCTATGTAAATAAAACCCCGACTTTCTCTGATTGAAATTATTATTCCTCTACTTCTTGAAATATGTATACTTAAGAATTATACCCCTATTCAAAATGAGCTAAGAAACTTATCTCTGAATTTAAATAAAAATACGAAATAATGTAAACAACATTTTTTGAAATATTAAATTTAATACTGAAATAAACGCTTAAGCTCGAGTATCTTATAAAAATAACGAGAAGTTAAGTAAATGAAATAAAAATTCCTGAAGAATAAAAAGTATGTTAGTTTAGATACAGAACCTCAAAGATTTCTCATTAAAAATTAATTTTATATTTTTTACAACTACTTAGTATCCTCATTTGTAAAGGATTCTAAGTAGCCATAGAAAACTTGACTTATTAAATCTCTTCTTCAGTCATTAATAATTTATTCTTTTCATTCTGTGAGTGCTAAGACTAACATTAAGATTTAAGACTAATTAAATTATAAAATGACAAACAAAAACAATAAACTTTTAAGACATTATACACGAATAGAGGGTCCAAAATTTAAGGGGTATAAACTTTGTTTAATATTTGAAGTTATTTTCCAAATAACTTGTTTTCATAAACTGAAATTAGTGCTTTTGTTTAGCTTTTTGTATGTGGATTAAAAACGACTTTGCATTATGGATACGGGTAAGATATCTTTGAATCTGTCTGAAGTCCTTTTATGTAGTAAAGCGTGTTTGATTTTATTTTTTTATCTCGAATCCTTTTTGTGTTCTTTTAGTTTTTTTTTTGTTCGTATTTTTATTATATTGTCGTTTCTTATATTCACAATTCAACACTCCGCTTGATACCTAGTGATGCTCACATACTTCCTAAAAAGGCAATTAAGACGAAGGTTTATCATCCTTGAAGACTAAAATGGAATACCTCAAATATAATCATAACCTTAAGTATTGGATGCTTAGGGGAATAATATTAAATTCATCCAGCCATCCAAAAGTTATCAAATGGGATTTGAGTTGAGATTTCTAATATTTAGAGTATTATATCACCAAAGGCCGCATGAGGAAGCTTAAAATTATTTATTTCTCTACGATATTGAAATCGGGATATCCGCAGCAGAATTGGAGTAACCGACATAGCTCTAAGGATCAGCAAGCTGAAGTGACAAATGGCTGGCCATATACTCGTAGCTAGTAAAACCGATAACCGTTAATGAAGAAAAGTTAGAAGTGGAAACCTCGTAGCGACAACCTGCATGGTTTTGCCATGGGAGGTCGATCGATAGATGCAGGTGGCTCAGATGGTGCAGGTTACTACGAGTATTTATTGTAAGAGAACCGCAGATCCATGGGGTATGTACGTTGAAGTTAGTACGTCTATTATAGATATAATTTCACCTCAATTAGCCATAATTTTTAATTCTAGTATTGAATTTGTTGTGTTTCCTGATTTGATGAAATATAATAAAATCATACCTTTATTTAAATCTGGTAGAACATCGGATCCGATAACTTTAGACGTTTTTCCGTACTACTAACATTAAGTAAAAATTTTATAATACGGTTTTGCCACTAACATGGTTTTGTGACAATATTTGATGGAGGCGTATGTACAGCAGTGGGCTTGTTATAGGCTGAAATGATGATTATAATGATAATGATGTGCGATTATAATTACAATAAATACAAACGAACCCAACGTCTATTAATTTTTCAAATTTTTACAGTTTTTTACGTTGTTTAATCCATATTAATATTATAAATGCGAAGGTACTCTCTCTGTCCCTCTTTCTGTTTGTTACCTTTTCACAGTTAAGCCACTGAACCGATCTTAACGAAATAACTCTGAGATAGCTTGCATTCTGAAGACGGACTTAGGATACTTTTTATCCCGGAAAATCACTTGAAAGCTGTTAGTGACTGGTCAAAGTGTTTTGTAGTTTCTGTCAATCCAATAAAATGTCAAGCTGTGATTGTGGGTAGTTCGAGAATGCTGCCCAAGATTAATTTATTAAATCTCCTTTCACTTTTTTTGTTTCACCGTTTTCCAGCTCGGTAAAAAATGTTGGTCTTTACAAGGACAATTCTTTGAATTGGGGTGTTCATATCACAGATATAAGCCGCAGTCTTTGCTACCTTACGATCCCTCTACCGTCTAAAAAACTTTCCTTTCTGTCAAGACAATGATTACGCTTGCACAGACACTTATTTTAACCATTATTGATTATGCAGATGTGTGTTAACCCGGAGTTGGACCAATATCTTCTTAGCAGGCTCGAGCGTCTTTTTAATAACTGCATCAGGTTCGTATATCGGCTTCGAAAGTATTTCTCTGTATCGTAATCGTATATATATATATATATATATATATATATATATATATATATATGTATATATATACAGTTTAAAATTATTATTACACTATTCTTTAATTACGCCTGCCAGAATAGCTCACCACGCGGACGAAGTCACGGACATCAGCTAGTAACAGTATATATAATCTGTTGAGGTTTTATTAATATCTATATTCTTTACTTTCACTGTGAGCTAGCGTAATCACTGGGCATATGAGACTTAAGAACTTATGTCTCAGGGTGATGGGCACAGTGTGGTGTCACAGAGAATTTTTCTGGGTGACACAGCATTTATTGTTATGGGTAGACGTTGCACTTACTATCAGGTGAGCGTTTTGCTCGTTTCATCACTATATGCAATAAAAAAAAATCTACATTTCCTACATAAATCTTGTTACTATCTTCTGTAAAAGTTTTGATTTTGATGTAACATTTTCTATAATATTTTAGTGTTGTTTGTGAGAATACTTCTTTTTTTTAAATATTTTATAATCAAGAAACTCATAGTTAAAAATTCAAATATGAAAGAGAACACTGCTCTCAAAGGTTTACGCTAAATACGATAAAAGCTTCTTTAAACAAAGAAACTTGTTTAAAGTTTGATTTTACACTTCGCTCTAACGGCACAGCTGCAAATTTTCATTCGACTTAAAGCTTTCAACAGATTAAGTGAATTTTTAGCGTAGCAAAAAGACGCATGCTTTCACAAAGGCACACTGTGTTGTTTGTTATTTAAAATTCTCTGGAATTTATTGGCTGTTTGACAATCGATTTAAGCGAAAATTTAGAGTGTTTACTAATACTTTATCACATAACGTTAGAAAGGTCCTTTTAATAAAGTGAGGCGAAAAATAACGTATTATTAACGGTTCGGATGAAGCATTATCTAACCAACTATCTTCGATATGGGTACGCCGGGTGCCCAGAAAACTATTTGAAACAGAAACAGAAAGGGAAGAGCCTAGAAACAGTTTCTTCCGGGTCTGATTTTCCAAACTGCATAAGTGATTTCTGGTGGGGTCAGCATTAATCACGAGTGGTGATGCGGCGTGTAAATCGCAGCATCACGTGTACATCCGTACAATTATATTTTTATATTTATTATCAATACCTATAAATAAATATTAAGGTTGGTCACGATATTCGAAGAATCATTGATAAACTCTCCAAAAACATTAATATATCCATAATATGCAGGTGATAAATATACCCACGTACCTTCATGGAATTCAAAATCACTTGCTATGGGGTTTAAAGCAGATATCGTCTCCCAGGTATTCTGCTGCTTCTGGCTGCTGAGCTTCGGTGTAATCGAAGAATATCTCTTCAAGTTATTTTCAATCTTCGATAATCTTGAAGCACGCGGAATTATTCACCACAATTAATAATGGGATGCCGTTATTTGTATATTTTATGAGAATTTATCGAGTTTTAAATTAATTCGATTAATTATTTTAGCGGAGCAGAACGACATTCTCTACCTCGATCTCCATATAATCTTTTTATTTTCTTTTTAATTTTTCTTTTTTTATGAAAAGCGCGGGAAACTTTTCCTACATCACCCATTCCTCATTCACCCAATAATGTACTAGATGACTACACTGCTAGCGCCATCTTAACGACGTTAAGTGAAACTCAGAAAGTTTCGGGATTATGGGCACTGCATTATACTACAGTTACTGACAGTTTATCATTTCAAAAAATATGTAATGCGTGAGATACAGATTAAACCTAAATCCTCAAAATTATTTATAATAAAGCAATGATGCTTCACCAATTAGTACTGCGCACGAAATGAACATATATGTAATGAACATAATAAATATAAAAAATTTAACACCAATATATAAAAACGGTAATAAAAATGATATCAGCAATTATCGCCCCATATCTTTGCTTTCTATTTTGTCGAAAGTACTTGAGAGGTTAGTACACGCATCCATATACACAACTTTACATAATATCATTATTCCTGAACAACATGGATTTGTGAGAAATCGCTCTACTGTTACCAATCTAATAGTATATACAAATTTTTTATTCGAACGTATGTATAATCGAATTCAAGTGGATTTTTGTAAGGCTTTCGACAAGGTGGACCATGTAATATTGTTGCAGAAATTAGCTTTTAATGGTATAAAGGGCAATTTATTACGTTGGTTTTATTCGTACGTGTTAAATAGATGTCAAAAAGTTGTGATTAACGGATTTACATCAAGTATAAAAAATATATCATCGGGTGTACCCAAAGGCTCAATTTTAGGTCCGTTATTGTTTATTTTGTATATTAATGACATTAACTCTTGCTTTCAAAATGCCAAATTTCTTCTTTATGCTGGTGATCTTAAAATATATAAAAACATTAAGAGTATTCATGATTGTTGTAAATTACAAGAAGATCTTAATCGATTATCTATTTATTGTAAAGAAAATAAACTACACCTTAGTATACCTAAATGTAAATCTATAACATTAACGAAAAATAAAAACATTATGCATTATAATTACTCTCTAAATGGATTTCAGCTTGAAAAGGTATCACTAATTAGGGATTTAGGGATACTATTAGACAGCAAACTGCACTTTGATGCACATATTGAATACATCACTAACAAAGCCTTTCAACTGTATGGATTTGTAATGCGCATGTGTAGTGTCTTTAAACGACCTGCCTCATATCTGTTATTGTATAAATCATTAATAAGATCTCAGTTGGAATATGCCAGTGCCGTATGGAATCCCTTTTACGATAAGTATAATGACCAAATAGAACTTGTGCAACGTAAATATCTCCGAACAGTTTATTATAAATGCTTTCGTAAAATAATACCATGTGATAACCTATTGAATGAATTTTCGATTATGTCACTAAAATCAAGAAGATCACTCTTGGATCAAATGTTCCTTTTTAATATTATTCAAAATAGATATGATTGCATTGAACTTTTGAATCAACTGTATATTCGTATTCCTAGCCGTTCTAAACGCACAAACGCACGTATACGACGTGACACATATAATTATTTACCATTCTCACCTAGGCTATGTAGGACTAATGCTGGCGAACGAGCGCCTTTACAGCGTAGCATGAAATCTTTCAATCGCTGTTTTAATGATGTAGATAGTATATTTGCTACAACTCGAGTAAATTTTAAAAAATGTGTGATTGAGAATCTTGCATCTTTATAGATGATATAATACGATTATTTTTATTCGTTTTTTCTTTTCTGTCTTGTGTAATTTTAGGATTCAAATGTAGCATGTAGTGTTTGCTTTTAGATATTGAAATATGTGCTAGATATTCTGTGGACAACGGTGCTGGTTGTACAATTACTATATAAGTGTTTTAGTTTATGAGTGTTTAGAGTAAGGTGTATTGTACAATTGTTTGTTGTTCCTAATAAATTAAAAAAAAAAAAAAGAAATGAAAATATGTCCGTAGCGTAATACTTGTAGATAGTTTTCTTACACCTAAGCCGATAAATTTTATTGGTAAGCTAGCATGTTCGCAACTGATAGATTTTATAGCCAAATTAATAATTTTCCTAAATCTTTTTCAAGATTAAGTTTGTAAAGATAAATAATATAAAATTGATTAAAGAAAAGTCTTCAAATGTTTCACAATTCATTTTTAAAAAAGCTTTCATACTATTAAAAGGTTGCCAAGGAGAAAAACGATTCCGCGCCAATAATTTTTTTCCTCGGAAAATATGGATCAAAAACAAAACTCTCTCTTTAATTTTTATTGTAATTTAAAATGTGAGCATTACTACGTAGTAGGTCAGGGGTAAACATTATTACCGTATTTTAATTTCGTATTTTTTTAAATATGAATTATAGTACAAAGTTAAATTTCACATACACCACTCAACCAGACCCGAAAACCAACGATTTTATGTTTTTCCGCATATGTTGGCAGCGGCTGGGATTCGAACCCTCGGCGTAGAAGTCAAGTGCTCTGGCCAAGTAAGTACCCGTTACTGCCGCCCGGTCGGCAGATCATGATCAGTGAAAACGGTAATACTTCTAATATTAAAATAATTATTTAATCAAAAAACCGTCTTTAACGCAACAACCAAACATGATTTTCTCATGGATTTCATCATCAGAACTTGACCAAAACTATATGGGACCACCCATTCGGTATCCCATTAAAAAAAAAAAGATATTTTAAAATTGGTCCACAAACATACGTCAAAAAATACATAGAGACGAAAATATAACCGCCACTTTTTCTGAAATCGGTTAATTCCTCAAATTATATTTAAATAAAGCCTATACACGCTGGGAAAAAAACGCACCCGGAATTCCTCTGGTGTTGCGGCTATTCATGGGCGGCAGCGATCACTTACCATCAGGTGAGCCGCTTGCTCGTTTGTCCCCCTCTCCTATAACAAAAAAGCAGCCCCTACTGAAACTTTTTTTTAACATTCATATGTTTACTAGTGGTTGGATTCTTATGCAGGAATCCCTCTAGGTAAGTACCACCACAGTGCTAGTTATTCTGCCGTCAAGCAGTAGTGTGCAAACATTACTGTTTTTGTCTGAATGGTACTGACAGCTAGTGTGATCACTGGGCATATAAGACTTAAGAATTGATGTCTCTGGGTGACGAGCGCTGTTCACACAGTGCTGGGTGACACAGTATTTGTTATTATTTATATTTTTTTTATTGGATAGAGTGACGAAACGAGCAAAACGTTCACCTGATGGAAAGTTCAACGTTTACCCAATAAGAATTGCCTATGTCCACCCAGAACATTTCTGTCGTGTGACACTACACTGCGACCCGTCACCCCTGAGACATCAGTTCTTAAGTCTCAAATGCCCAGTGATTACGCTTGCTCACAGTGCCCTCTTCCGAACTAGAAGTTTGCACATAACTGCTCACGGCAGTAAATGTGGTTGCACCTACTAGACATATTCCTTTATTTATGACTTGCACTTGCAGGAACGATTAAGGTCTCTCATTACTTCCATATACACGAGGAACCTAATCAACGCAGTGACCCAAACTCCTTATGTAAATGACAATATAACCGGATTCAAAATGGCTACATTGTTTTTAGTGTTATTTTTATGGTCACTATTATAAGTTTTACATTTTTATCTTGTTGCAAAAACAATTTTAGGTCATATTTTATTACTAATCTTGTTTTTGATTTTATAACGTTAAAATTGAAAAAAAAGAACTCCTGCAAAAAACTTTTACGGAGGCGTCGAATAAATGTAATTACAATAACCTAGTTTGGAGCGCGGCCGGGAACCGCGTTAAGAAATCAATTGGTTCGGTTATCTGTGACAAGGTTTTTGAGAGAAGATTAAAGCAATTTATATACAAGAACAGTGTTTTTTTCTTTTAATGCTATGTGAAGTAATTAAAAGCTTTACTATTATTTATTTGACTAGTGACAGGGTCCTATCCAGTAATCCGCGTAGGTAGGTACCATCGCAGTGCGAGTGGCGTTAAAAATCACTGTTTCTCGATTTCGAAACTGGTTTAATTACAGTGCATGTGACACTTAAGAACCGATGTCTCATTAAGTCGAGTGCAATGCGGCATTACACTGAAGGTAAGTCTAGGCGGCATCGTAGGTATACCAATTTCTCGTTTCGTCACTTTGTTTAAAAACGTTGTAGACTATAGGACACTAAAATTTACGTAAACTTCAGGAATGCAAAATTATATAACTATGACATAAAATAAAACAACATTATTGAAATATTAAATCATCATTATCATCATTTCAGCCCACACGAGTTCACTGCTGAACATAGGCCTCCCCCATCCTGAGCTACCTGCATCCATCGACATCCCGCTAAACCGTGCAGGTTGTCGCTCTATCTACTAGGGGGTCGCCCTAAACTGCGTTTGCCGGTGCGAGGTTGCCACTCCTTTCTTCCCCAACGGTTAACGGTTCTACGAACTTCATGGCTGTCCCATTCCCTCTTCAGCTTGCTAATCCTTAGGGCATGGTCGGAAATCATCGTTACAGATTTTATATCGCAGAGAAACACCATATCCATAGCTCGCTGAGCAACTCTGAACTTCCCCATGCGGCTTGCATTGAAGGACCACGTCCCGGTGCCGTTATTCGTCACTGGCAATACGCATTATAAATAAATAAATATTCTAATATTTTAAAAAGTAATTTTATAATAGCCATTTACAAACTTATTATAAGGCATTACTTAGACTTATTTATTGTCAGAAGTTAACCTTTTGCTTAACACAAACCCTAAACCTCTTATCACGATAAGGATTTACACAATATTTTCGTGAAAGATTTTTTGTTAAACTCGCTTAGAGCAAACCATATTTTCTGAGACTGACTAAAATTTCTAATCAAATTAGTTTCTGTCTTATCTAATCTAATTAAATCTTTTCTATACAAAGTAGAACCGAACTGAATGAGGGTTGGTCAACAACACTTATGGTTTACTGGTGGTGGGACTCCTTTTCAGTTAATCTACCTAAGCAGTGGTGTGCAAGTTCGGTTTGAAGGGCCAGTGCCCTGTAGTGAATTGATGTATTAGAGTGACAAGCGCAGTGCGGTGCCACACAGATCATTGCAATTTAGTTTTCTGAATGACAAAGCAAATTTAATGGACAAGCGATAGCATTTTTTAGTTTGCACTTACCGCCAGGTGAACGAGTTGCACATCTCGTCACTTTCATTAAGCAATAAAAAAAAATATGTCTAGATCTTTGACTTCGAGCCAAATTTGGGTAGTTCGTTTATCTTGCTGCAATGAAAGACCGTTCACAGTGTTTTTGTATAAAAGTGTATCACTGAGTGTTTGTACGATGTTTTCGTGCAAACTCTACAGAATTATCACTTGATACTTTAGCTGAAGACTTCACTCCCTTTTCACAAAAATGATACCTTATAATACACCCCACAAAACCATTATCGATACAAGATGACAGCCACATTACAAAATTTCGCTTTTTGTTTTTGTAAAGCAGTTTTAAACGTAAAATAAATATGTGTGTAAGTGCAGTTATCATCAAAGCCGTGATAACACCGGGACCGGGAATAAAAATGTTTTTTTTTTTCAATCGGAAACGAAAACACGAATACGAAAATAGTACATAAATAATATAAAAGTATTTTATTACATATTTATGGTACCACTAGGAAATAATTGTCTCGGTAGTTCCATTTTTTTTTTTGGGGTAAAGTGACGAGACTATATGGCATAATTCACCTAATGGTATGTGCAACGTCTGCCCATAACGAATTGCGCCCGTCGCCCATGATTTTAGGTCTTACATTGTTATGTGAGATGAAAATTCCCACGAGTTCTACATATTACAGTTCTATAGAACTAGCCGTCCTAATATCCTAAAATTAAATAAAAAATGCAATTTTATGTATTTATTTACCACCTGCAGGGCGGTGATGGAACCCATCTGCACCTGCAGTGCATAATGAAAAAATCGGAATGTCTCTAGAATTCATTAATGAATTACTGGACAAAGAATTATAGTGAAGTAACACTAAATGAGAATTTTTCATTTTTATCATCTGTCTACTTCTGAAAAAAATATTCTACTTAATTAAACATTTGATTTACCTTTCTCTGGGAATAAATCTAATCGGCGCGAAATGGCTTTCCCTCCTTGGCGAAGCGTAGACATTTTCAATAAATTATGCTTTCTGAATTTTAACGAATCTGCATGAACTATTTAAATATATAGCTTTCGATGCCTAAATTTACATATTAACCCTGCACGAGATATTTAAAAAGTAACCTTAGTCTTAAAACAGCCTATATATATAAAAGAGCATATCTATCCTTTCAGACGATATTTGCATAAGAAAATATGTATTATTGCATTACAAACTTTTCTTGATTTCGAGCAATAAAAGCTATGGAGGCAAGGAAAGCAACTGTCCGTTGCAATAAAAAAGTTCCGCTGGAAAATAAACGATAACAAAGCAAAATATAGTTTTTGTAA
Organism: Luehdorfia chinensis; assembly: GCA_019845155.1. Classification (NCBI taxonomy): domain Eukaryota; kingdom Metazoa; phylum Arthropoda; class Insecta; order Lepidoptera; family Papilionidae; genus Luehdorfia; species Luehdorfia chinensis. The sequence continues at coordinate 807,042 of JAHVAK010000292.1, forward strand.
AGGATTTACAAATGCTAGATTTTCGTTTAAACCGAGACCGTACCCGCCTTCTGTCTATTAAAACTAAGGAAAATGATCTCTGCGGTCTTTCTTTTTAAAAATGCACTGGCGGATTATCCCGTCATGATTCGCTGACTGACATTACCCTGAATACTCTTGTCTCTATTTACATTCTCTCGGTTTTAGAACCGAGTAGCATGACATGATTATACTAATTAAAACGAGTACTAAATTACTAATTTAAAAACTAGGCTCACAATAAGATTTTGGTTACATATCGTCAGTGCGTTTTAAAAATATAATTTGAACATTCATAAATACTTAGAACCCAGAAGAACTATCTAAAAGCCATATTTAATTTCTCTGCGGGAATCGAACTAGTGGCTCGTAGGACAGATACAGCTAATAACTACGCCAAACGAGACGTTTAAGAATATCGTAATAAGTATAATGCATTGTTTTCCTATGAAGTCTTTTTCCTATCAACACTTTTTATATTAGAGGAAATTATTAAAAAGCACTATAATTTCACAGATACTGAAGCCGGTAAGCCAACCGTGATAAAAAATAGCCAATAAATTTTGGAGGAAAGTGTATCGCCCACTTCGACAAATAACGCAGTCTACCTTTGTGAAAGCATGCGTCTTTATGCAATGTGAAAAATTCACTTAATCTTTTGAGAGCTTTAAGCCGAATGAAAATTTGCAGCTGTACCGTTAGAGGGAAGGATAGAATCAAACTTCAAAAAAGTTTCATTGTTTAAAGAAGCTTTTATCGTATTTAGTGTAAAAATTTACGAGCATTGTTCCCGTTGTTTTTCATCCTTAAGTAATGAGTGACAGATTTACTTTTTTGTAATAATTTTAAAATAATTTATAGTATTCTTCATAAAAAACAACAAAAATGGCGTGTCGACACGAGTGGACACTTCGGTGGACGCCACGACTTCGGATGCTGTACCTACAGGCAGTGCACTTGTTATAGGATGAAACGAGGACGACGACGACGACGAGGACCGACTCTGTCTGTGGAATACTATCAATCGAAGTAGAGTTAGTTTCAAAAATCAACTAAATCCTTATTGCAAGACTTTAGCAAAGCAAAGAGCCGAAGGACATTATTTTTTAAAAGATTAGAGACTCAAGTTACACCATATTTTTTTAAACATGCATTTCAATAATGTTCACGCTCTTATATTTCAGTATCATCAACCAACCGTGGCGGCTTAAGAAAATCTACCACCCCATCCCAATCCGTGGATGTCGTAAAAGTCGACAAAGGGAAAATAAAAATCAGGAAATGGGCAGCAACATCTTTCTGGGACATCTGAATAAATAAACTGCAGTTGCTAACCCGCCTGCCACGCGTGGCAACTATAGCAAAATCCCTCCAAAATGGGAGCTACCAGCTTTTGTGGCAATCTTTGAAGGAGGCCTATGTTCAGCAGTGGAATAGTAATAGGCTGAAATGATGAATGAAAATGATGATGATGATGAATATGTCTTGGGTTTGCTTTTGAATTTACAAAAATATAGTAGGATCACTGCATTGATCTTGGGAATAGCTTACTGAAAGAAAAGGGCTCGCTGATGCGATTTCGCCCACGTCTAGATTAGTCCACGCTACGCCACTGAGGCCTATTTACAGCAGTGGACTTTAACAGGCTGTTATAGAAAAAGAAAAAACGTAAGCATTCTATCCTTGTCCCGGGGGTGATAAGCCTTCGCCTTGATTATTTAAAAGGGTGCATGTGTAGGTCAGTGTAACCACTAACTACCAAGTGGACTGTTAACTTGTTAATCATCCAAACTTACATAAAAATGTTAATGTTTTCAAAAACATAAATAAAGAAACTAAAAGTACAAGTTTTGAAAATAAAACAAGATCAAACAATCTGTACTACATAAAGCTTTCGACGGTTCTCAAAGAAAACGTCTAGTGGTAACAAGACCACGGTAAGTGTTTTAATTCACAGACATATAAACATATATACAATAAAGCTAAGGCATTTATCTCAATTTATAATAGGTACAAGATGGCCGTAAGGGTTTGGGAGAATTCGACTGTAATTAATTTTATTTTTTATTTTTTTACGTTAATCAGCTGGGAGTAATTATTTGTTGGTAACATTTTAAATACTCTGTGCGACTGTTTGACCAGAGACCGCAGATAATACACAGTCACTGATCCATTTTGTGATTGACATTGTCATAATTAACGTAAATATTAAACGTTTTATTTTATTCAATTTAATGTATAGTGTAACATATATTAAAATTTTAATTTTATATTCCTCGCTTCTTCTCCATACGAACTTTCAATGCCAAATCTCACACTCCTCCGTGCGCGCAGTAGGTACTTAAAAACGTGTTTTGTTGCGTTTCGCTAAACACAATTTTTTGGTTAGTGAGTATTCTTAAACTGTAAATAAGCTAAAGTTGAGAATGAAACCAGATCATATCTTACTAGCGATCCGCCACGGCTTCGCACGGGTATATAGATATTATGAAGGTAAATTAGTACTTTAAAAATAATTCATTTTTGGGAGCATAACCCATGAAAGTTTAGTGGCTCAGAGCTTCCTTGTAAACAATATTAGATGTCGTGGTAGCAAAATAAAACCACTGCTCTCGACCGCTGCGCAAAGGGAGCCGCGCACCTCGATGATGCCCAAGTCGCATTAAGCCGGGCGGCGAAATTAAATATAGCTCGTGTTAGTCGCTGATAATGTAGCTATATATAGGTGAAAGAATTTTTAAAATCGGTTTAGTAGTTTTTTAGTTTATTTATTACAACCAAACAAACATACAAAATATAAAATCTTTTCTCTTTATAATATCAGTTTAGATGTCCTTACATTGTATAAAGTAAAATATTTAAGCTCACAGGGGCTCTAACATCGATGATTCAGTCTAGGCGAAAACATATGTTCGCAAAGTTTTCAAATAACTTCTCAAACTAAGGTTCTCTCCGAAGTTAGAAGAGACGTGGAACACGAGTATTATGACAAACCGAAGATATATAACACACACTTATTTAGAAGTTAATAAAACAAACTCCTGGCAAGTTGAGAGGGGTTTATAACTTGATGGCCTATCAGTGGTGGTAGGATTCCTATCCAGGAATCCGTCTAAGTAGGTACCATCACAGGGCCAATTAATCTGCCGTGAAGCAATAGTGTGCAAGCATATCTGTGTTTCGGTCTGAAAGGCACTGGAGACATAGTGTAAAATTTCACTAGCATACCTACCTATTAAGTTTTTCTACTAACAAAACTGTGTGGCTTTAATGTATGAATTAAAAGGCAAGGAAAGGCAAAGGTTACATACTCGTTGGAAGAAGTTAAATTTAATTGAAATTTTAGGAAAAATAAATGGTCCTCTGGGCCGATTTTCGACCTCGGCGACAACTTCCGAATGCTGTCGGAAAATATCAACGTAAAGTAAATGATGATTCCAAAAAATTTTACGTAGTTGAGACATGCTGCAAACTGAAATAGATCGAGGAAGGAACACGCTTCCGCATAATACCAGCGGCACCGTATTATAATTTTTATAAAATTCTGCCTCACACTAGTATTTCTCCCGTATCGCGAGTGCCTATTACAGACACAAATTACACGTGCACATCACAACCAGACAATTTGTGTTGTCAAAATGTTAGCTCCGGATGGAATTCGAACTAGGCCACGCATTTGGCATTGTAAGTGACGAGAACTTAAGATCCAGTAACTGATAAAAATAAATTTCCTCATAGTCCTCTAGTCGCAACGAATCGTTTCAGTATATAATTTCGGTGATGTAATTGCTGTTAGCCTTTTTGGCTTTTACAGCTTCATCGGATACTGTGCTCTCTATAAAACTTCGAAATTCTGACTGTCGCGTTCGCTGCGTGCTTGCGCTACTGTGAATATCTCCAAAAAATAATTTTAAGTCATCTAATGACCGTCCGAGGGAGGCTGCTCCGTTCGGACTGTCGACTTGTGTGTTGGTAACTCTGGGCGGTGAGAACCGCCCTGGATCACGGGTGTGTCTTGTGTACGCGGTGTGATTTTCAACTGCTGCGCGCCGCTCTCTACGGCAGTCGCGCGTCGTTGTGCGTGTTATGTTAAAGCTGTTGACTGTGTGTACAGTGTGGCTTGGATCATGGCTGACCGTATCGTGGTCAGGGAGTGCTGAGACGTCCGTGTCGTCTAGTACGTTTCGCGGGCGACGTTTGCGTTCGGTCGCGTTTTTATCAGATCGGTAATTTACTGCTTTAACCACCGCTTTTTCAAATTTTCGATGACCGCGGCTTTTTCGAAAAAGCACCGTGATAATTCTCTGAAGTGTTCAGAGATTAATGGCATTTCACAGTCGCTGTGAAGGTCTACGTTGCGTTGGTACCAGCCGGCTCCGGTGGCCCTTCGCAAGAATCTATTTTGTACGCTCAGTAATTTCTTTAAATTATTGCCCGTCACGTGAGCGAAAGCGACGCATGCATAGGCCATTACGGGTCTAATGCAAGTCTTGTAGAGGCGAAGTTTATGTCTAAGGCATATTTTGCTTGAAGAGCAAGTAAACGAATATAGTCGGCTTGAGATAAAAGCCGCCCTGTTTCGCACGTTCTTAATATGTGCAGCGAACGACATCGCTGCGTCTAAAGTGACCCCGAGATATTTGGCGCTCTTTTCCCAGGGAATAGGGCGTCCGAACAGGTTTATCGAGCCTAGCTGATTATTGCCGATTGTGTGACAACGTCTAGCGGGCTTAGGCGTGCCCCTCGGAAAGTATATCGCTACACTTTTCTCGGGGTTTACCTCTATTCTCCATTTCCGGAACCATTCGCCTAGGCGATCGGCTGCGGCTTGGAGCTGAATCGTTATGCGGCCCTTGTACTTATAGGAATAGTACAGGGCCGTGTCATCTGCGAAAAGCAAGATTGACTTTTGGGTCTTTGGGAATATCGCTAGTGTATAGCGAGAATCGTTTCAAGTTCTTGGTTTTCGAAGATAGGTGTGGGTGTACATGTGCGAGTGACCGCTTACCATCAGGTGACCTGTGTGCTCTTCTACTATCTTAAATAAAATAAAAAATGTTCTCGTAGCTGTGACAGAGAATCTTACACGCCATTTCATGCCGTAGTCGTCGAGCAGAAAATGGCAAGTAAATGTCACGGCCTCCGATAGATGGCGATGTTAATGGTAATACATTTCAATTATGCTAGAACTAAATTACCAAACTAGAAACGGGCAGCTGAGTCTAAGTTCAGACTGTCTGGTTCTGCTATCGGAAATCCGCCAGCCAAGCTTGGTGATTACGGCAAAGTCCTTCCAACCTCAGATAGTCCTATGATAGTTGACCCGCGTGGAAGTATTATGCATGTAAAGTTTTTCTTTCTCTTAATTGGGATAACTAACAGTCAGTACAACGTAGAAGCACGAAATAAAATCTATTTATATGTAAAAGAAGAAACGGATTTCTGTTATTATAGTGTGTTCGCCTGTAAGCTCACCCCTAAGTTTGGTTATTCTGGCATCAACCAGTAAAATGATAAAGAATGTTGTTTAAAAAGAAATATTAAGAATGATAAAAAGAAACTAAGCTAAGACATCATTATTGAAAACACAACCTGCATTTACATAAATTTATTGAAACTAATTTTAATAGTTTTGAAATCATAAAACCATTTTTGTCAATTATCAAAATTGTTACATACGCGGGAAGCGGACACGTAACGGCTAGTTACAGTATAAACAGTATTAAAATATGACCCACTAATTATCAACAACTTAGACTTACAATCCTACAATTATGCAATTTTAGGATTTTAAGTCTAATTGATTTAAAGAATATCGCCGCAGTGATTTATAAGGGCGCGAACATAGTAATAGCGGATTGATAAGCGTAAATGCGAAACTCTCTCTGTTCCTCTGTCTGTGTGTCACCTTTACGCGGTTCAACCGTTGAAACGATCTTGACGAAACTCTACAGAAAGATAGCTTGCATCCTGGAGACGGACATAGGATATTTTTTATTCCGAAAAATCAAAGAGCTCCTACGATATTTCTAAAAATCATAAATCCACGCGAACGTAATCGCGGGCTTCAGCTAGTTAATAATAAAAAAGTAAGCTCGAGTCGGAAACTTTTTTTATGAGTTTATGTCAGAACAACGTACACAAGAAATCCAGGTGTCGGGCAACCATGTTAGTGTTAATTTGCGTTCAGAGTGCGGAAGTAGTTAAGTGGGTAGTCTATTATTATAATGACAAGTTTCATTCACACTGTTCAAGTAAGTTTCCAGTGGCCAATTTTTGAGTGTTTCGGGGACCATTGTTGTATTCCGGGAGCCCATCTCATATCATAAGGGTGACAGTCGCCGGAACAATCATCCCGATAAAAGACAAAAAATACACAGAATTTGACTTCTATGCCGCGGGACCCGGGTTTGAATCTCAATCTGAAACCAAAATATGTGCAAAAACTCAAATTGATGAGTCAAGCTCAAAAAATTCAAGAATATTGAAGAGAGACCAATGTCCAGTAGTGAGTTATTAATCGGCTGATTATGACTGTGTTAAAGTTAATGATTCGGCTTAGGTGAACATTTTACTCGTGTCGTCACTTTGTCATTTTCATCACCTGCGAGAGCCAACTGCTAGACATAAACCCCACTGAATCGTTCTATGGATTGAAGGTAAATTCCTTGAAAAGGTGATAATTTTACTAAATGTAATAAAACTTATAACAAGAGTGTCACATCCAAATATTTACTGAACATCTCAATTAAAAACTTTCAATGTTAAAACGTTTAATCAAGCAACTTACGATGAAAGTAACCTGAGCGCTCATAATTTATTTATTTCTCATCTTACTTAAAAGTTTGCGTCGCCAATTTTCTTCGTTCCCAACATGTCCCCAGTTCAATTACTCTTCACGAATTTCAAACAAAAACGAAGGAAAGCAGAAAAGATTAAATTTTGAGAAGAGTTTTAATAGACAATTTGAATATTACCATAATATGATAATCATTTATTTATTTATTTATTGAGAAAACCAACAGCGATGACAAAAAAATACAATTTTAAATAATTAAACATTAGTAAGGCCAATAACAGGTTATCCTTTATAAACTAAAAGCATTTGTTGAAAGATACATTTTATAAGCAGTCGTTGAGTAATTCTGTATTAATGTATTGTAATTAAATTTAATATAGTATAATGTATTTACATTACAAAGCAAATTAAGAATAGCGACCTAACTGGTACAGTTGTTCCAATAGTGTGTATACTTGTAAAATGATATTAAGAAACGTAAGTTAAAAAAAAATAAGTTAAATGAAAATTTATAAAAAAGTAATTAACTATCCCGTTTCATTGCCACGTATTGTATTAATAATTTCTATTTTAAATACATTTATTGAGCAAGAAAAGAGGTCTATATGACTGAAGGCTTTATTGTACGAAGGAGCCATTCTTGAGAGCACTGAGTTTTTTGAGTAATTTGTGGAATGGAGAGGTACATGAAGTAGGGTTGTGCGACGAGTGCGGTATAATGGAATACGATATGCTATGTTCGCCACTAACTTGGGACAGTCTACACGCCCACGGACTATATCGAATAGTGAGCACATATCCAAGACAATTCGCCTTTGATCCAATGTCAAAAGCCCGTGCGTGGTGCAGCTACTTTGGTAACTTACCGAACTTTTCAAAATCTGTATAAATTACCACCCACCTTTATCCATATTGGTTAAAATAAAAACCTGTGAAACCCAGAAAAATCTGTGTGGCAGCACACTGCGCCCGTCAGCCTGAGGCATCAGTTCTTAAGTCTCTTATATCCATTAATTACACTAGCTGTCAGTTCCGTTTCAGACCGAAACACAGTAATGTTTGCACATTACTGCTGCACGGCAGAATAACTAGCCCTGCGGTGGTGCCTGCCTAAACGTATTCCTGCCCAAGAATCCTTCCACCAATGTTTCCCTATGCCACTGGTAAGAAATCAATTCAAAGAACAACTAAATTTATACGTGAAAACGCGACACTGCAGTAGCACAATCCTGGCGATGGACATGATTGACTCAGTTCAACGGACGACCTTCGCTCTTACAGAAGACCAGCGTAAAATTGCAGCTTAACGTTATTATGTATCGAATGGTGGTAGGATTACTATCCAGGTAGGTACCACCGCAGTGCCTGTATTTCTGCCGCCAAGCATTAAGACATACGACTTCAGAACACAAGATTTAAGAAGAACTTAAAACTTGATGTCCCAAGGTGACTAGCGCAGTGTGGTACAACTCAGAAATGTTCTCGGTCCCACAGTATTTGTTACGGGCAGACGTTGCACCTACCACCAGGTAAACGATTTGCTCGTCTCGTCAATTTCTTCCACAAAAAAGATGAGCACTATTTTGTTTTATTTTTTTTATTGGATAGGACGATGAAACGTGCAAAACGTTCACCCGATGTAAAGTGCAACGTCTACCCATAACAAATGCTATGTCACCCAGAACATTTCTGTGTGACACTACACAGCGCCCGTCACCCTGAGACATCAGTTCTTAAGTCTCATATGCCCAGTGATTACCCTAGCTCACAGTGCCCTTCAAACCGAAACACAGTAATGTTTGCACACTACTGCTTCACGGCAGAATAACTGGCCCAGGAGTGTTATCTACCTAGACGAATTCCTGCATAGAAATTCAATAACTCACAAAAAAGAATTCTATCAAAATCTTTAGGGGTAATAATTGCTTTGTGATCCCTGAAGACTCGATGAGGAATTAATTTCATTATTTCATCGCAGAGGGATATAAGTATGTAAGAGAGACAGTGAGTAATTACCATCAGACGGAGTACACGTTTGCTGAAAATGACGACAACGACGACACCTTCCGAATACTGTCAAAAGCTATCAACTGTGCAGGAGATATTGAAGTAGTACAAGTATAAGGACAAACACAAAGGCACTCACACGTCCTGACCTTCCCGTGCCCGACGTAACGCTCTTGAGATGACAACAAAGCTACTCTAGGATGTAGTGACAGAGACACAGGGACAATTACAACACAGGTCAGGTATCGGAAGCTGGTGGTGGTAGTTTCACTGGTGGTAGGATTCCTATGCAGGAATCCGTCTAGGTAGGTACCACCCCAGGGCCAGTTATTCTGCCGTGAAGCAGTAGTGTGCAAGGATTACTGTGTTTCGGTTTGAAGGGCACTGTGAGCTAGCGTAATCACTGGGCATTTGTGACTTAAGAACTGATGTCTCAAGGTGACATCAGTTCTCAAAGGTGATCTCAGTGTGGTGTCACACAGAAATAATCTGGGTGACACAGCATTTGTTATGGGCGGACGTTGCACTTACCATCAGGTGAACGTTTAGCTGGTTTCGTCACTTTCTATAATAAAAAAAACAATTGTGTTTTTACAAAAAGGTTGGCTCCGGCTGGGATTCGAGCCCAGGACCCATGGTGCAGAAGTCATGTCTTTCTGTTAACTCCCACAACAAGTCCAAACGGTCGCTCAATTTTATTTTATTTCTATATTTATACACTTTCACAATATTGACTTTAGTCATGGCGGCACTTATCTTTTGCTATGTCATTCGTGATACTACCAATAGTTCTACAAATCTCTTTCAGTTTGGATTTTCTGATAACATTTCATAGCAATAGCAAAGCGAAATTGACCGAGTGCCGACTGCAAAAGATACGGTTGTGCTATGAATCTTCATTATTGTGCCCGTAGAGTCTGCATTTCAAGTTATATTCTTCAACAAATGAAAATGAACTACGCGATAATAATTTAAGTACTTTCAAAAATTATTTATGTTCCAAAATAATTTAAGTAGTTTAATCACGCGATAGTCAAAATTAATCAAATGTTGATAATATTAAATTCAAGTAGTGTAATAACATCATTTAAATATAAGTAACAAAACATGGACTGTATTCCGTCACATTATAAGTGATCAATGTGGCCCAATGTGAACGTAGGTATCTATACCTACGTTCATCCTTAACGAACAATCAAGATATAGCATATTGGGTATCCGGTTTTCGACACTTAAACATAAAAAGGCTTTTAGAATACGTATTATAGCGTTTATTCTGTATTAAGCAGAGTTGGATTGTTAGTAATGTCGGCTCGGTTGGCGCAGTGATTATCCCTCGACTACTGCGCCGCACGGGACAAATATTTGTATGGCCTACAGATAGTTGTCTCGGGTCTGGGTGTTTGTGCATGAGGAACTTATGTCTATAAAAACGCACCCACGACACAGGAGAAATCCTACCGTGGAGCATTGCTTTTTTTTAAAGAAAAAAATTTACGTATAATGATGCAAAGTATAATTATATAAAATTATATAATTATACTTTGTATTTTTCTGCGAAAAACAGAAATCACATCGACCATTTCCGCAGAAGAATTAGAGCAACTGAGATAATCTTGAGGTTTAGTAGACGGTAGTATAAATGAGCCGACCACATAAAGTGTAGAAAATTGGGGGCACAATGCTACTCCAGTGACAGTCTCGTATCGATAAATAACTCCGTACTTTAAGAAGTGACGACCTACACAGTTTTGTGGGTAATTAATAGATACAGGAGGCTAAAGACTGTGGTTTATATTAATCCATGGGCGCAGCTTGTGTTCAGCAGTTTATTTGCTATGGTGTAATGCTTATGATGAATATATGATTAAATGTACTTACTGGTGGTAGGATTCCTATGTAGGAATCCGTCTAGGTAGGTACCACCCCAAGGCCAGTTATTCTACGGTGAAGCAATAGTGTGCAAACATTACTGTGTTTCGCTTTGAAGGGCACTGAGAGCTAGCGTAATCACTGGGCATATGAGACTTAAGAACTGATGTCTCAGGGTGACGGGCGCTGTGTAGTGTCACACAGAAATGTTCTGGGTGACATAGCATTATCAGGTGTTATGGGCAGACGTTGCACTTACCATCAGGTGAACGTTTTGCTCGTTCCGTCACTTTTATCAAATTAAAAAAAAATTGAACAGTTGCTGCATAATGGCGTTCTAAGTGTAGCGACATGTATATCGCCACATGAGATTCTTGAGAATTATCTCATACGTCCATAATAGTGTTTTGAAAGTGTTCAGACATGCGAACTACATATATATACAACATCTAAAGAGTACTCGTAAGAGGAGACGTCGTCCCCAGATCAGACCATCGGCTCTGGCGGGTAGCTACCCTTTTGCTTAGCAATATCATCCGCTAAATTGGTGACTCATCACCTCAAACCGTTCCATTAACATCACAAGATGCAGGTAAAAGAATAACTAAACTTAGAGATGATCAGCTTCAAACGCCTGGTGAAGGAAAACATATTGAACAAAATCTGTATGAATTTGAACATTGTAGCAGCGTGGACTCTTCACGGCTCTAAAACCCTCTCAGAAAAAAGGAAGCCAGTTCTCCGCAGTGTTTGGACCACCGCGTGGCCTAGTGGTCAGAGTACTTGACTTCTTCATCTATCGGTCTCGATATCATCATCTGGGTTCGAATCCCAGACGGATCCAAACGGAGAAAAACATCGCATCACAAAAGCATCGTTTTTATAACAAATAGTAAGACATTTATAGGCATGACATTACATTACATTACCTTTTTTAAAGGTTCTTGATGGCTGTGTGTTTAACGTTATTTCGTATATAACGTTGAATAAGAAATCCCAGTGTACAATCTATAAATAAATTTTTTATTTTACGAATGACAAACTTATAATAATAATCATTTAATTCGGACTTTGCATCCATATAAATAGTTTATATATATTATATAACGATACTGCAAAAACTTATATGTCGTTTAATAAAATAGCCGTAAAAATACTAAATATCGTATATAAGGGAAATTTTGTACTTTGTAAGTAAAGAAGTTAGTAACCACATGTAAAGGTCCCTTAGTTATTTTAGCGTAGTTAGCGTAGCCTATTAATCACCGGACCTTTACGCCGCGGGTTCCGAAACTTAATCCCAGCCGGAGACCACATTTGTGCAAAATCACAAATTGTTGGTTTTCGGATCTGACACTGCATCCTACCCTACTACCGATCTTATCGGGCAAGAATAGATTGGAACGAGTGAGTGGGTCTGCGCTTACGCGTACACTATAATATCTCCTGTGCAGTACATAACTTCCGAAGGTATTCGGATGTTGTCGCCGTGATCGAATATCGGACAAGAGGTCCTAATATTTTTTTTAATAAAAGTTAATTTCTAAGAAAAGTAATTTCCATATATTCTAGAAACCTACAATAACTTTTAAATCGCATAAGTTCAAAGCGAAAACATTCTAAGACTCACCTATAAATTAAGAGCTTTTAGAATTTGTAACGCGAAAGGAAATAATTTATGAGATAATATAATCTCACACACTTTTATTTCTTTTAGCATTTGAAAAAAAATAGCTTATAGCACTGAGCAGTTGTAAAATAAATTTGTCATTTTATATTTGCATTATTATACCTTTTTTACGGAAAATATACCTTATGTGAATAAATATCTGCAGTGTTTAGATGTTATTTATTTGACACTGGTTAACATATTAAATAATCATTTAACGCACCGATAATATATGTAATATATATTTTAAAATATTTATAAATTAAAAATGAATTGCCGCATGTATGAAAAATTATCACTTGGGAGCGGCTCGGCCGATTTGGCTGAGTTACTGGTGGTAGGATTCCTATGCAGGAATCCGTCTAGGTAGGTACCACCCCAGGGCCAGTTATTCTACCGTGAAGCAGTAGTGTGCAAACATTACTGTGTTTCGGTTTTCACTGTGAGCTAGCGTAATCATCGGGCATTTGAGACTTAAGAACTGATGTCTCAGGGTGACGGGCGCAGTGTGGTGTCACTCAGAAATATTCTGGGTGACAAAGCATTTGTTGTGGGCGGACGTTGCACTTAACATCAGGCATACAATAACACAAAAAGTTTTTGTTGTGTTCATAAATATCAAGACAAGGTTTGTATGAAAGAAACTGTTTGGAATTTCCACCGGAAACGTCGAAAGTTTTAATGGTTGTTTTCTCAACAAAAAAGTGACGTTCAGTTTGACAGTTCTGAAGAAAGTGACATGTTATAAAAGAAAGAAAGAAAGAAACCACTTTATTTGACACAACATCAACAAGAATCACAAAAAATAGTGTAAAAAAAATTATAACAAAATTTTTGATGTAATGTCAAAAAGGAGGAGTGATAATCTGTGGTACCCCACAGCACTGGTTTTCAGTCGGATCCATTTTGACCTCACGAGCAACCGGACATAGTGCAAAAAAATAAAAGAAAAAGAAATGTACTGAATATATTTTTTTGCTAAGAGAACTTCTCATTTTCATCATAAGTAAATTGCACCCGTGAGACGCCAAGGCGGGTCGTTAGTATTAAACAAAACTATTGTTTTCTATCCACTACTGAAATCGTCCTGAAACTGAATTAACCATTTTCTAGATAGGTATCACCCCAGGGCCAGTTTTGCTCGTTTCGTCACTTAAAAAAGCAAAATAAAACACCAAATATCACAAAGAATTGATTTAACTGAAACTAATTTTACGGATTTTATCGCGTTTAAAAAAAAATTAAACGCGATAAAATCCGTAAAATTAGTTTCATTTAAATGAGTAGTGTTCGCGTAAATATAAGAAATCATTACAAAGAATTGACTTTCAAAATTATTATACGGCAAAACTGGTGGTAGGATTCCTATGCAGGAATGCTACCACCACCGCAGGGCCAGTTATTTTGCCGTGAAGCAGTGGTGTGCAAGCATTACTGTGTTTCGGTTTGAAGGGCACTGTGAGCTAGCGTAATCACTGGGCATTTGAGACAAGAACTGATGTCTCAGGGTGACGTGCGCAGTGTGGTGTTACACAGAAATATTCTGGATGACACAGCATTTGTTGTGGGCGGACGTTGCACTTACCATCAGGTGAACGTTTTGCGCGTTTCGTCATATACAATAAAAAAAATGACCCGGAAACTATGATGACATACAAAAAGGGGAAAATTATTATATTAATCTTTCAGTAAAATGCAAACATACATAAAGTCGTGCCTTTTTCCACATAAGGGGTAGGCAGAGGCCACTCACGTAGTCACCTTTTCACCCTATCGGGAAACGAGACTTGACTGGCGCCGAACCACTTCGCCGCCATGTTGTTACAAGTCAAAAAAAACCTTAAAAATTATTTCTGAATGCATATTATGGTGTTGTTCTGCAGGAATAAAGGCTGTCCGTACAATACCTTAGTCATCTTTTACGGCACCTCAGTAGGAAATAGGTGGGTGCTATTCTACTCTGACAGGAAACCTATCGGCTAGGCTTAAGTAAAGAGATGTGCAAAAATATTTAATTAGCATAATAAAACAGAAATTAGTACAAATAGTAACAACAAACGTAAAATCGTGGTATTTTTGAAATAAATTAAAGGTGATACTACCATAGCGCAGTATTTTTATTTATTACAGGTTGTTATTGCAACAACGCTGAGCACTTTTAATCTTGTTGAGCGCTTTGTTTTTCTAGATTTCAATGAATTACCTAGATTGAATCGATGTGCATCGACGAGATAAACAGTCAAGATTAAATTGGTTTAATTCAATGAACATTTTCTAGAACTGCGCTTATTTGTACATTGCTTTTCAATACTAAGAATCTTTTCTAAAAGTATTTTAACTTACATTGATTTAATCTTTTTCGAACAGAAATATATAAATGACTATATAGTCGTCGAAGGATTTCTATCATAATACTGTCTATTTTTACTTAACTCTTAAAAGATAAAAATACGTTTTACGTAGTTACGTCTAGATAAGTACCACCACATTGCTAGTCATTCTACGGCCAAGCAAAAGTGTGCAAGCATTATTGTGTTCCAGTTTGAAATGTACTGTGTCAAGTGGAAATGATGTCCACCTGGCGGATTTTTGACCACGGCGACAACTACTCATTACTGTCGGAAGTTATTAACTGGCACATAGGCACCCACACGTCCTAACCCAGCCGCGTTCGATGTAACGCTCATGCGATAACACCGGTGGTAGGCTAGAATATAGTGTCAGAAACACGGGGCCGATCACAACACGACTGGACCCGAAAAACAACAATTTGTCTTTTTGCACCAATATTGGCTCCGGCTTGGATTCGAACCCAGAGCGGTGTGGTAGGCAGGTACTACTGATATGACTATAAATAGTTAAAGTTCATAGGTGACACGAGCAATGCAGTCCCTCATAGGACTACAGTTCAAAATTCTGGGTGACGCGGCAAATGTCAACGGTTGGCGCAGTGAACGACTAGCTCGTCTAGTTATTTAGTACAACAGACACTTTATGACTGTTTATGTCATTTTGCATTAGATAGCCCGTTTATTGAGGAAAGTTTTTGGCTATAAAAATACTGAGAAAGGGCGAACCGCTCAAACTCTCAGCGAGATACATGTCGTACGGCGCAGCGTGTGTGGTCGGCCTACTTTACGGATGAAACCGCAAGACACAGCTAGTGTTAAAATAAAGTTATTACTTATGGTCTCTGGTCTAGAGCTCACCCAAAAATGCCACACACATCGAGGTCGAGAATACTCAAGACAGTTCTTAAGTACCTACTTTTACTTATTCTTCGACTTATTCTATAACTTTACGGCGCGGTATAACTTGGTGAGGGCGTTTATAATATTTGATTTTTTTAAATTTAAATTTATCCCTCAAGAAAGTACAACTTATTAATTTAGACAACTTATTTTAACAAAGTGAATGCGAATTTGTTAATAAAGCGGCATATTTACAATGGCTTCTACACTTTTCTAAGGATTTCTGTTTAATTCCTACGTTTTTGTAAAGTTACAACGTACGAGTAAGGTTTCAACTGCTAGTGTTAGGATTACCGATAAATGATTTTAAATGGAATATTTGTGGCATTGTTTTGTTCACAATCAAATCAAATAAAGCTGCGTTCTTATGTGTATTTGTACTTGACACAAATTAATGATACATTTAATTTTTAAGTTTATTTTCACTCTTAACAAACCCTTTTGTTACGGCCCACTAGCCAATACCATAATGAATTAAAAAAAAACCATCTTCGACAACCGTACGAGTGCTAACGCCTTGTATGTCCTCTACGTGGCGCGTGTAAATTATTATCGCCGCATAAGAAGTGGGGAAAAAGCTGTTCTGTGACAAAAGTACTCTTTTGACTATGCGAAACCATATTTATGGTTTCCATTTTCGTAACGAGCTGCCAAATTTATCGGATATAACTTGGAAGACGTTGGCCTATAACTCATTCCCGCTTATCAATGTAGAAGATTTTAAACACTTTAAAAGGATTTGCATATAGAAAGTGAAATAAAAGTAGAATCTTCAGGGAAGAGAACAGATATTGTGTTAGCTCAGTTCAATTTTTTTAAGATATAAAAATAAATTAAATATTTAGATAAAGTTGCGTTTTTGGGCAAGACATAGGGCGCTTTTGTCTCCATAGGAAAGGGTGAACGGTTAATTATATGACATACTAGCTGAGGCCCCGCGGTTTCACCCGCGTAGAAAGCCGACCGCGATCGATGATATACATATTATACTTCCTTATTTGAATCAGATTTTGGGGTTGTAATTTTTTTGCGCGGAACCTCATATTTTTTTCTAAAATGAAAGTTGCCATAGTTACTCGCTATAACATCAGCCTAGCTGTCAAAGAAAGTCCCGTCGAAATCGGTAAAATCGGAAAAAGTGATAGTATGAAAGTGAGAAAATCGACCTACGGCTAGGTCGATTTTTTGAGTTATAAATGGTGTAACTAACATGACTTCGTGTTATAAATATAGATATATTAATATAATCCATACAAATATTATAAGTGCAAAAGTAATCTCTCACTGTCCCACTATCTGTTTGTTACCTTTCGGCTCAGCCGTCAAACCGATCTTCACAAAATTCGGCACAGAGATAGATTAGTATCCTGTAAACGGTCATACCCCGTTACATACATACTTTTTATCCCGGAAATGAAATAATTCCCATCAAGGGCGTCGTCAACGGGGAGAAGAGAGGGGCATTATCAAACATTAAAAATATTACTAATATTATCTGTGGTCACATGATGTTCACACTTCGCACTTCACACTCTCCTTGGGTCATATACGTATTCTCTATCATTCTATGACTAACCTGAAACTGACTGATATTGTCTGAACTGTAAGAAATTACTTTCTAAGTGACAAAACCACCTTTCCTATAATTTTGATACTATACTTCTGCTAATATTTTTATACCATAAATAAAACGTTAATTTTACGATTAATTCGCATCTCATACAAACACTAGCCTAGGCTGAAATTCTAACTCAGAATAATTGACTCAACAAGCATGAATACCGTCCGTTGAACCAATAGATTTAGTTATTGAGATACATACTATACAGTAGTCTTCACATACAAATGGATACTCTTGCATTTTTAAAATAGCTAAAGTGGTCTTAGAAATTATTTGAAAATTCTAGAGTATTGTCTCCTTTACTTATTTACTATTAAAGAAATAAGTAAAGCGGAATTACTTATTTCCACGGTAGCTAAGTCCTGCAGAGTGACACATTATTTTACAAAATGTTAATTTTATAAGTTCGGGGAACAAAAATATACTTGCACACTGCGTTTATGTTCAC
The DNA here is from genome assembly GCA_019845155.1 of Luehdorfia chinensis. Taxonomy (NCBI): domain Eukaryota; kingdom Metazoa; phylum Arthropoda; class Insecta; order Lepidoptera; family Papilionidae; genus Luehdorfia; species Luehdorfia chinensis. The sequence continues at coordinate 824,727 of JAHVAK010000292.1, forward strand.
TATTGATAGTTTATAAATTATTAAAAGTGTTTCGCAATATCTTTTGTTTTTCTGTATTTATTTTGAATTTAATTCATTATTGAAAATGATTGCCTCATGGTGCTGGTAACATGCGGATAGCATATCTCATTCTGTAGGTATTAGTAGCCGATAAAGAAAACGCCAGAAAAAATCTCATGGCACTCGTCAGAAGCGGAATGTACTATATCAAATATAGCAGATCTTAACCGAGATACTAACCAATCCTACCAAGCCTGGTAGCTCAGTGACTAAATTTCATAGAACGCGAGTAACCTGAGTTCGGTCCCTAATGCCGACACCTCTAAAATTGTACTGCAATTTAAAGTGTTGATTTAATACGTGTTCAGCGGTGTAGGAAAACATCGTGAAGAAACCTGTATATGTGAGGAATAAAAATATTTAAAAATCATGGGAAATCCGCCCACCGTGCCGTTGCTTTGGAGCAACGTGGCGGGCTCTTCCCGACTCTCTCAGAAATAAGAGGAGAACTGTGCTCAGCAGTGGGACATTTAGACGCTGTTACTTTACTTACTGGATTTACGTTATCAATTTTTTGATGGTGTTAAAGTTGTAGGAACTTAGTTCTTAGGACTTAGTTCTAAAATTATACATTTGAACTCAGTTAAGTAAAACGTTGTTTTATTAAACTTGGTTTCCAAAACGATTAGCAACATCGGATCTTAGTATTTTTTAAGCCGCCGCGTCGTCATAAATCATTAAATGTTAGCAAAAATATAAACGCTATTGACGACTTATCTTACTACTTTAATAAAGCTAGAGAGTTTGTATGTTTGAATGCGTGAATCTAAAGAAACACTAATCCGATTTGAAAAAAATATTTACGCATTAGATAGCCCGTTTATTAAGAAAAGACATTAATTTCAATGACATAAATTTTTTATCTTTTTTTTATTGGATAATGTGATCAAAGGAACCAAACGTTCACCTGATGGTAAGTGCAACGTCTGCCCATAACAAATGCTGTGTCATCCAGAAAATTTCTCAGTGCCCTTCAAACCGAAACACAGTAATATTTGAACACTACTCCTTAACGGTAGAATAACTGGCCCTGGGGTGGAACCTACCTAGAGGGATTCCTGCATAGGAATTCTACCACCAGTAATTAATGACTTTAAGGAACCACACGCTGAGAATCGAACGGTACCGAGAAGGTCCGGACTTAGAATACTTTGATTAGAGAGGTGCCATGCCTTACGATGCAATGTGCGTGTGACGACAAGCACAGCTAGTGTAGATACATAGGTTAATTGATAGAATGGATGAATGGATGCAGTTGGCTCAGGACCGCGTTTTATGGCAATCTATTGGGGAGGATGATTGAACTGATGATGATAATGACGATGACAGAATCAAGCATATATTGAAAATGTATCACACTAAAGTGACAGCCTGTAAAAGTCGATTATGACGGGACTTTCCTGTAAGTGAAAGTTTTTATATAGCTATAAGTTGGGCTACTTTAATTTTAGAAAAATAATTAGGGTCCCACGCAATAAAATTAAAACCCCAAAATCCGATTCAAAAAGGGAAGTCTAAATGTATATCATCGGTCGGGGTCGGCTTTTTTATGCGGAAGAAACCGCGAGGATCAGCTAGTATTTCATAATTATACTGCATGAGTCAGTCAGAGTGACTGATTGGCTGCAGGTCCTGGGCTCGAGTCCTAAACGAAGCCTAATTTGTTGGTTTTCGGATCCGGTTGTATTGTGATTGTCCCCGTGTATATGACACTGCATGCAATCTAGCGTCTAATCTTATCGCATGAGCGTTACTTCGGGCTCGGGTAGGTTAGGACGATTGAGTGTCTCTGTGTTGGAATGTACACTTGAGGCACCATACTTCCTGTGCAATATACAACTTCCGACGGTATTCTATTTTCTCATATAGTGAATCTATCAGAGACAAAATTTATAAAATGTCTCCGCTTCAAAGCATACTGTGATTAAAATGATTATTACTATGATAAGGACGCATGGAAAGTATCTATCCAATTTTAAATCAAGTAATCTTATTTTATACTATATACTTATAAAAAAGTTAACGCTAACCTCTGGATCTCCCAGTCGCATTTGAAAAACTCTTTTTGTATTTGATAGCCCAATTCTTAAGGAAGATTATAGGCTATTTAACATCACTCTACGATCCTCAGAAACGATTTCTTTTAAACGGCGGGTGAAACCGCGTCTCACAGCTAGTCTAACATATAATGTGACTGATACTTTGTAATATTTGAAATATATATTTTTTACGTTGAAAAAAAAAAAGATTTTTCATTACATTTTCATTTAATTTCAAACGGAAATGGAAACGGAAGCCGTAGGTCGAAAATCAGCTAAAATAACTTAACAATTTAACTATATTTTTCTAATAAACATATCAGTTTTTCATTATTCTCCTTGTAAAAGAATCTGGACGTTATTTCAGTACTCATATTACGAGTATACAACAAAAAAGAAAAGACAGGATATGTTTTCTTTGTTATCCTGCTTTCCGCATTTATAAAATCTAGACTTAGTCGGAGGGTAAAAGAGCGTAATTTAAAATTAACTTGGGAACTTTAAATCTGAAACATCCTGTGCACATTGTACTTTTTCTTCCCCGAACTGCGAAAGCAGTCTTGCATAATTCAACTATAAAAAGGGTAATGCGGAGTGCATGTTTTACATAGAACAATATTGTAATGAAAATATTTTTTTTATTATTAAACTTCATGTATACTAATATTTAAAAATTATTAATCATCATCATTTTAGCCTTTCACTAGTCTAGTGCTGAACATAGGCCTCCCCAATAGAATGCGACAAAAGTATGTACCTCTCATTTTGGGGGATTTTACCATAGATTGCCACGCATGGCAGGCGGGTCGGCAACCGCAGCTTATTTATTCAGATGTTCCAGGAAAATGCTGCTGCCCATCTCATGGTTTTAATTTCCCTCTGTCGACTTTTACGACACCCACGGATTGGGTTGGGGTGGTAGTAATTACTAAGGAGTTGCTTATAATCATTAAATGTCACTGAGTTAGACTAAGAACCATCACCTAGCCTTTGGACATACTGGCATAAAAAATTAATATCAAATCTATAAATTAAATCAAATTTTTATTCTCCTTACATAAAATTGACATACATATAAAGAAATCTTCGTTTGCTTTGACAGAAGAAAATTTAAATTTCTTTCATCAAGAAATGCTAGCAACGATCGCTACCAAACGATCCAAATAACGGAAATAAGCAAATCTATTGTAACCGTTAAAAGTTGGAAAGGAAATCGACTTTCATTTGCATTGGAAGAATCAATTGGGCCGGAATGAATAACCATTTGCAGAATAAATTGTATAGCTGCAGCGGACGCAAGATCGGTCATTTCATTGGAATCAACAACAGTGTGTAAAGTCAAATTGAAGCCAAACATTCGAGTTTGCAAATAAGAAAATCTGTACGTGAATTTCAAGCTATCTTGTTTATTGTCTGCTTCTGAAATGGGAGTCTAACAAACTATTTATTTTAATTAAAACATTTCTTGATGTCGGCTGTTGGTTGGATGATGAAGAGCAGCCATTAAAGAAATAAGACGAAATAATTACATTAATGTCATCAGTTAATTCAGTTTAACTTTGGTTTAAGTCTTAGTCTTCTGTTAATAAATAACGCTTATTCTAATATTCTTGCACTGTCGTATCTGAATTAAAAAATTTAACACTCTGTAAATGTCTTAGAGCTGGACACAGGCCTCTATTTTTTGAGAGAAGCTAACAAGCCTCCACGCTGCTACAGTGCTGTTTTCTAAGACGTGCCGGTTTTCTAAGACGTGCTGGTTTTCTAAGATGTGCCGGTTTCCTCCCTTTGTTTTCCTTCCGAAACCGCCGCATTCCAAATCAACACTTAAAATTTTAATTACTAATATAAGTGTTAAACTGAGTTTCAATCAAGTACTGCCAAACCAGGTGATGCACATAGTACGAGATTTACAGCGAACGCTCCTGGTCTACCGCGGCTCTTCATCTCTCTCTATATCTTCTACCACGTAGTAAGAGTCGTACATCACACTTATTACACACACCTTAATACGCAATATTTATGAAAAACCAGTATATCTTGCGTTGAAAGAAAAATCTTACCGTAATCTGAACCTAAATAATTAGGTACCTAAAAAGAAACGATATCATTATAAAACGATATGACGTTATGTCGAAATTTAAGGGTACCGTAATTTAACGGTAATTAAGTCCCTGCTTATTGAACATTTTCCAGGCATTTCTACGACGTCCACGGGATGAGATTTTCTAAAGCCGCTAACAAACGACCAATCAATAACTGACGATATCTTTTTAAATTCTACAACTTTATAATATATTACTCGTACTATTACCACAGACCACGTTAATGGTCTGTGCTATTATTAGATTTAAGAAGTGGATGCGCAGGGGCCGGGCTCTCGCCTTAAATTTTATAGTACGCGGTGACCTGAAAATTGTTTTGTAATTTTACGTGCTCATTTGTTTGAAAAACGGTGAAAGAAAATGTTATGAGGAAATATTATAGAAGAAAAAATATTTCGAGGACATGGGTGAGGTATGCGCATTGGAGCAACGTGGCGGACTCTTCCTGGCTCCAAAAATATCTCAGAAATGAGAGGCGGCCAATTGGATCCTCGGCACACCGAACGCTGCATGTGAAACATAGCGACATCTATGTCATCACTTAAATATCTCATACGTCCTGTATCGCGGTATCAACGTTTCAAGATATAAAAGAGCTACTGTTAGGGGACGTCCTCCCTCCTGAACTGAGACCTTAATTCATTTTATACACATAACTAATATGTACTTATAATATCTACTTATTATATAACAAAATGTTCAAACCTTTTGTACCAAAAGCTTTATTCGTAAACATGGCTCTATTTAAAAAAGTTGGCTTTGAGGCTTAACGGCTACATGAAATGCACGTTTGTCGCAGTTTGTTGAACTACTTTATAAATGCACATTAAAACGTATAACACGAAATTGAAGCGGTGTTTTTTGAAGGTAAATGTGTTTTGTTTTTGTCTCCTTGCGACTTCAGAGATCATTTAATGTCTGTTGCTAACTTTTATCGTTTTAGTGAACAGCTTAAGTCACTTCTACTAATCTGAAGAACATTTATAGTAGTTCAGCGTACGCAATCTTTATTGATATTATTTTATCTTTCGATTTTATAGAAATAGAGCACCGTTTAAATAAAAAACGACGTATGATAATATGAAATTGTACTTGTATGCTTGTGCTGGCGCAGGCGGCTAAGCGTTTAGCTTCTGCGACACATGTCGCGGGTTCGACTTTACGCGAAGCAAATTTGTATGAACTACAGATATTTGTTCCAGTCTGGTTGTTTCATCATCATCGTAATTTGCCATCGCAAGTCCATTCCTAAACATAAGCTTCCTCCAAACATTGCCACTAAATACGGTCCTGACCTGCATCCATCGACTTTACTCAAAAGGGGTGTTTACGTATGCGCAATTTATCTATAGGCTGATAGGTGTCCGGCAGAGTAGAATAGCATCAACCTCTTTGCTACTGAGGTTTCCCAAGAGGCGGCTAAGGTATTGTACGAACAGAGTTTATACGTTCAGAATAATACCATAATCTACAACGCTTTCACTATACTGCTCATAGGAACGCAATGGAGAGAAAGATTTTTTTAAATCGTACTAACGGCGGCGACGTGGTTTGCCACCCGGCACGTCTCGTTTACCGCGAAAAGTGGGCTATCTTTGTGGCCTCTGCCTACCCCTTACATGGAAAAAAGGCGTGACTACATGTTATTTATGTCTATAAACGCACCCACGATAGAGAAGAAATCCTAGTATAAACAATGTTTTAAATAAAGAAAAGAAATATTTTTTTGCTAAGATCCACATATAAAATATTATGTATATTATTTAGTTTTTGAAGAGCACCGCGCCCTCTTCACAATCGCATACACAAGCAAACTAATACCACCTACCTAGCACTAGAAAATAGACATCACCGAATCGAGAACACGACATATGTTTCACTCCAAAACGAGGCTTGATCAAGTGCTATTTACTTTACGAGTCTACGACCGACATCTGTCTGTTGAAGAGTCATAAACACAAAACTAGGTAAAATGAACCATTTTATATTTTGCATGCGGATCAATTTAAATTTCTTTCCTTTATTATAATAGATTTCCGCAAATTAACGTTTAATTGTATTCATGTTCTAAATAGAAAAACTATGCCTTTTTTCATTTTCGTCACATTTAAATACAGTATAACTCTATGCGAATCTCAAAGGACTGGGTGTTTCCTTTCGTTGTAAAGAGTTTTGCAAAAAAAGACAGTGTTAGGACACAAACACATTTTTTTTATAATTCTTTATAGTAATCGTTATTTTTGGCTTGACATTTTCTACTAAGCCAATAGTTAGTTTGGTTTTCTTTTTAAGTATATCCATCTCCAAATGCAGAGGGATTGTCTTCAAAAAATAATAAAAGCTCAACAATTAAACTGATAGTATATAATTTAAGTCAGTCGTAATACACAGAGAAGACATAAAATTGTAATTAATTGATATTTAAACCCCTCTGTAATATCAAACTCCGTGTCCAGATTAAACCCTACTCTTGCCTATTTAAATACCTAAAGCGGGATTTACAGCTTTAACTTAATTCATCATCACCTTCTATAATCTGCAATTAACTCAAACCTGGATAAATTCTTAAATTAGTTCTCGTTCGGAGGTAATAGGAGTTCGTTTTTATTGCCGTGTCGAGGTGGCTTAAGGATCTGCCACCCCGTCCCCATCTTATTATCATAAATGTCGACTACTGAAAATTCAAGGAAAACCTCTTGGATTCCAAACCAAAATTATAAACTAGAGAAGGTCATTAGTGGAGACGCGAGATGTGGGTTATTCATATCGCCAAACTTTTGCCCAAAGTGGTGATTACAGCTTATAAGAGGACTATGACCTGGAGTAGATTATTTACAAGCTGTTTACAATGATCATGATTAATTATTCTTTATTATGTTTATTGATAGTTTATATCCAAACAATAAATTATCCAATTGTTTCGTAATCCATACTAATTTTGTGTCAACTTACTAATACTGCCCTATGATCTAACCGTGTGGTGGCGGCCAGAGAATCTGCTACCCCATCTCATCCCGTGGGTTTCATAAAAGTCGACAGAGGGAAAATTAAACCAAGAATTATCTGTTAGGTGGTAGGATTCCTATGCAGGAATCCGTCTAGGTAGGTACTACCCCAGGGCCAGTTATTCTGCCGTGAAGCAGTAGTGTGCAAACATTACTGTGTTTCTGTTCGAGCACTGAGAGCTAGCGTAATCACTGGCCACTGACTTACGAACTGGACAGTATTTGCTATGGGCAGACGTTGCACTTCCCATCAGGTGAACGTTTTGTTCGTTTCGTTACTTTATACAATAAAAAAAGAAGATGGGCAGCAGCATCTTCCTGGAATATCTGAATAAATATACTGCGGTTGCCAACCCGCCTGCCAAGCGTGTCAACTAAGGCAAAATCCTCCCAAAATGAGAGCTACAAACTTTTATGACAATCTTTTGGGGAGGCCTATGTTGAGCAGTGGACTAATGACTAATAGGCTAAAGTGATGAACTGTTTACACTTCTGAATCAATTTAAAAAAAATACTATTATCGACTAATTTAAAAAAAATTTTTTTTTTATGTGAGAAAGTGACGAGACGAGGAGATTTTCTATGCAGGAATTCGTCTAGGTCCACCGCAGTGCCAGTTATTCTGCCGTAAAGCAGTAGCGTGCAAACGTTACTGGCTTCGGTTTGAAGGCCACTGAGAGCTAGTATAATCACAGGGCATATGAGACTTAATACCTGACGTTTCAGGGGGACGGGCGCAGTGTGGTGCTACACAGAACTAGTCCGGGTGTCACATCGTTGCTATGGACGGACGTTGGACTTACCAACAGGTGAACGTTCGACCTTTATCCTATAAAAAATCGTTCAGCCGTTAGTAAGTGCTACGTCTGTTCATAAACAATTGCTGTGTCATACAGAACATTCTATGTAGCTGCTACTCGGAGAATGATATCACCAGAAAAAACACTTCCACCTTCAGTATTACTCAACGTTTTCCCCTATGTTATTTATGCATCCATTTTAGCAATTAACCAATGATAACGTCGAAGAGGGGCTTTCAGTTGCTACCAGATTTTCTATCTATATTCATACGTGAAGAGAAATCTTTGTATCCCATTTTAAGCATATTGCACGCACAGAGAAGTCCGAGATTTGGCATGATTAGTTTGTATGGAGAAGAAGCGAGAAATCTAAAATTTATATTACAACATGTGTTACAAATACATTAAATTGAATAAATTTAAACATTGAATATTTACGTTCACATTGACAATATCAATCACAGTAATCTGACGTTTGTTTACGTTCATACTGCCAATGTCAAAAACGGTAGAGATTTTCACCCTAGAATAAATAATTACACTAATCTAAATAACTATAATAATTTACGATTACTTCTTCTAGTTGTTATATAATTTGGTTTCTGGTTTTTACTGTGCAGTGGTGTTTACCTACAAATGGTTGTGCTCTTACTTTTATTTTTTTACCAATGTTTATGTAAATTGTATCAGTGTAACAACTGCTGGTGAACCTCAAATAAATAAATGACGTACAAGCTTAAAAAAATATGAATTACGGTCGCATTTCGACCACTAGTTACTATTAAACTATTACATATAAACAAAATTATACTATCGTTTACAAAATCTAGACTTACTTGAAGCGGCAGCAGAGCATAAATTAAAGATAACTCGGGAACTTTATAGTCCAACACAGTCCGAGCACACTATTTTCCCTTCGCCGAGCTAAAGCAGTCTTGCATAATGCAACAATAACAAATAGACCTAGCTCGTACTTTACTTAAACAACATTCTAATGACCACTTAAAATGTTGTTAGTGCAGACATCAAGCAAATATTATGTCTGAAACAGTTTAATTTTAGTAATTAAGAGTTTTTAAACTAGGGTAGGCAAAGGACACACACGCAGACCACTTTTCGCTCCCGCAGATAACGGGACGGGACGGGTGGCGAACCACGTCGCTGCCATTTTGTTACGAGTCAAGAAATTCTTCCTCCCCATTGCGTTCCAGTTGTATAGTGACAGCGTTGCACATTATGGTGTTATTCTGCACGAACAAATGCTGTCCATAAAATAACTTAGTCGCCTCTCACGACACCTTGGTAAGAAAGAGGTAGATATTCTTCTATGTCGAACACCTATCGGCATATATTTGAAACCAGAGGATTATTCCCAGACTTTTTTCTCATATTTCAAAATTTAGCTGGTTCCGGCGGACCCCCTGCAGCTACATTTCTACCATATTCCCAAAACTATAACTAACTAACCCATTTTTTGTCACGCCACACTCTGGGGGTCCACCTGGACCAAGAGAAATCTGACAACCCGCATTGGAGCAGCGTGGTGGACTCGACATTTTTAGGCTATAACTTTAAGCAGTCACATTCTATTATTAGCTTTGTTAAAATATATAATTTGTCAATCAGATGCTAAATTTTGCATTAATCTTAAGGCAGAAGAGGATATAGCCTAGGGGCGGGACTTCAAGGCGGTGATTCACGACTCAGTAAAAGCCCATAGGTAATTAAGTTGTTAATTTCAATTATTCTCCCATTTCTTTGTAAGTTCGGTAAAAGACTAATGATTATATGATTTTTGTTTCGATCAGTGGCAGTGAGAATAAGTGACCACGCGGCTGCCTTTAATCGAGTGCGTCTGAATCCAACTTTGACTCAATTTGACGTTTAAAAAAACATTTAATAATATTGAAAAACAATACTAAGACTAATTAACATTACGAATCCTGTAAAGATAATTAATTTAAGCGAAAAAGTCCGACTATGGACTACTCCGGTGATTGCCGCCATTTTGACATATTTGCATAAAATAAAAGAAAGGCTAGCCTTTAAATGGATCACTATTGAGCACAGGCTGCCTATAAGTTTTGGAGCCAGGAAGAGTAACACTGCTCCAATGCCTAAAACTTTTTTAATTTCGTCGCAATATTCAGAGGCTATGCGCTCGCTTTAAATTTCATAGCCCGGTAATAGAAGTCTTTAATTATCAGCTATCTTATCACAGAGTGGTCTCATTATGTTGACAGTGTAGACATTGATAACATTCTGATATGATTTACACAAATTATGGTAATAAGCTTCTGCAGAAGTTTCTATTCTTAGATACCAAAGTAACATTCGTACAAATCCTGCTCGTTTCTCATGTAGATTATTCTGTTTGTTTTCATAATGTAGACGAGAAATACGTCTACGAGCGTCTTGCATCTTGTATGCTGCTTGCTTGCTGTCACGTCTACAAAATATCATGCAATCAATTAAGCGATTTTCTCACTGACATATGTACAACCTATGCTGTATAATTATTTATAATCCTGCCTTCCATTTTTATCTTCGTGTTTTGAGTTTTTTTACTTTCCAAATACGAACTCTAGGATTTCCTCTGCATCATTGGTGCACTGTTTGCTCATTATTTCACATGCACAACGGAATCAAAACCAAAACAAAAGATTTGTGTTTTTGAACAATACTGATGGTAGGATCCGTCTGGGTAGGTTCCACCCAAGGGTCAGTTATTCTGTCATGAAACAGTAGTGTGCAAACATTACTGTTTCTAGTTAGTGTAGTTACTGGGAATATGAGACTTAAGAATGATGTCTCAGGGTGTTAGGCGCAGTATGGTTTCACAAAGAATTGTTCTGGGTGACACAGCATTTGTGTGTCTGGAATTTGAGTAGTTTTATGCTAGAAAAAAAAATGTACTCAGAAAAACGTAATTTTATTGTTTATTTGTAACTACAAACACAAGTTTCATTGTCAATTAAGTTTGTGACAAAATTTTTTTTTACATAACCAGCTTATTTTCGATTAAGTACATTCGAAATTTTTGAAAATACTTGGATCAAAGGTTTTCATGACAGTAGATAGTTCAAGTAGTATTTAAAACGCTGCACTAAACTAGAAACAAATGAAAAACAGTCTTTCCTTCCTAACACACACTTCAAACACAATTTAATATTAGTCAGTGCTTTATATGTGGCCAGTTTAATACTTTGACAACAAACGACAACAAACTATGCTGAATACGTTTTATTAACATGTCATCATCATCATTTCAGCCTACCCTACAACTAGTCCACTGATGAACATCTCCCCCATAGATTTCCACAAAAGCTTCTAGCTCTTATTTTGGGGGAATTTTGCCATAGTTGCCAAGCTTGGCAGGCGGGTTGGCAACAGCAGTTTTTTTATTGAGATGATCCAGGAAGATGCTGCTGTCCATCTCCTGGTTTTCATTTTCATTGATGAGATGGGTTGGTAGATTCTCTTAAGCCGCCAGCACACGGAGTCCCTCCTACGGTCGGCAGCCCCGAGGGAAGCCAGTCGGCAGCCAGCCAAGCTCGTTAATCAATTTGGTCCCCTGTTCGATGGCCGCCAGCGACGCAACTCATACAATTCCTAAACTTGTAAAACGAATTTTTATAAAATTTGATTTTTTAGCAGAAATATACAAAAATATGAAAATAATTTTAACAAGGAAATGCATCGGCGGTCATAAAAAAGGAACCTTTGAATATTGGCCCGTCGATATAAATCAACTGCGAGAAAAAACTTTTTTTAATTCCTTAAAATTTACGGCGGTTTAATAGTTTACGATCCTATTACCAAAATGAAATATTATTACGCCAATTGGTGTCCGGCAGAGTAGAACAGCACCTACCTTTTTCCTACCGAGGTGTCGTAAGAGGCAACTAAGGAAGGTACGGACAGTACGACCTTAATTCCTGCAGAATAACACCATAATACGCAATGCTGTCATTATAATGCTCGTGGGAACGCAATGGGGTGTGAGAATTTTTCGACTTGTACCAAAATGGCACCGACATGGTTCGCCATCCGTCACGCCTCGTTTCTCGCGAGGGCGAAGAGTTGGCTACGTGAATAGCCTTTGCCTACCCCTGTCACGGGAAATAGGCGGGACTGTATGTATGTAATATTATTGATTTTGAACTTTGGACATTAAAACTTTAAATAATTTGATTTTTTGCGATATTTCCATAAAATAGACTAAATTAATCCCGAAGTTTCCATTTATAGTCGGTGTTTACTGTATAACAACAGCCTTAACAGTTTTATAATATGTTTAGTTAAACAATATATTATACTTTAAAATATCTTTTCGAACGAATAAGTGATCAAATATTTTTAAGCATTACATTTTTTTCAAAACATGAAAATATTTACAATACTTAAATAAAATTAACATACAGCCCTAGTGCATGGCATAGTGACTAGAACAAAGGCTACATTCCCTCGATAAATGATTAGCTTCGTGGGCGACTACGAGTAGAACCAGCAGAAGTAAGATAAATATGTACCATCCACCACCACCAATTGAGCCAATCACTAGTCCACCGCTGTACATAGGCCTCTCCCATAGATTGCCACAAGTTTGTAGCTCTCATTTTGGGGAGCTTTTGCCACAGTTGCAAAAATCCGGCGCACTGCTCCAGTGCAATTAATTAGTATTCTGTGTATAATTTTAAATTACAAAATGGAACAGTTATAAATTGAGCTTAGTTTTGAACTTATTTGGTCATGTCATTTTCATCGGCATTGAATTCAAAGAGTAATTAAAAGCAGATGGTATAGTATTCCTTTTACGACATAGCAAGAAGGATAAGACAAAATGAAGTAAAATTTAACAATAGAGAGAAAAAAATGGTGCCTCCATGACAAGACAAACAAAACATCATTATGAAGTTATATAATGAAAGGAAGTCACGCTGTCGCACTGCGAATCCTTAACAATCTTATTCCTCCAAGACAGCCAACTCGTCTGTTTCATTCAGTAAAATACATAATTCATTTGCAATTCGTCAAAGTAAATTAATACTATGGTTAAACAAAAAAACTATTATCTCAATTAAGGAACCAAAATATTTTCACAAGCAAATGAAATTTATTCTGAGTTTCGTAGGTATTGGCTCGGCTACCAAGTCATTGTTTGATTTGTACGTAATCCTTTTTAAATAGAAGGACAGCAGTGGAAAAACGACTGTCCTTACACATAATATAGGGGTCCTTCGCCAAATTTATGTTTTTTTTTCTAAAAGCTCATTGTTATGTTGATATATCGATTTCTACAGGTAAACGAGATGTAACAGGGTGGCGAACCACTTCGCCACCATTTTGGTACGAGTCAATAAATTCTTCCTCCCCATTGCGTTCCCGCGAGCAGTATAGTGACAGCATTGCATTTTATAGTGTTATTCTGCACGAATAAAGGTCCGTACTACGAGTATATACCTTAGTCGCCTCTTAAGGCACCTCGGTAGGAAAGAGGTAGGTGCTATTCTACTCTGCCGGACACCTATCGGCTTTTAAATTAAACGCGATAAAATTAGCAAAATTCGTTTTATTAAATTTCAGTTCTACCTAGACGGATTCCTGCATAAGGATCCTACCATTAGTAAAAATGGGTTGGCAGATTCTCTTAAGTCGCCACCACAAGGTTCCGCACCGCCGCCGCTATTGATTTTTTTTTTTATGGAAGAGCAAACGAGCAAGCGGCTCACCTGATGGTAAGTGATCACCGCCGCCCATGAACATCTACAATACCAGATGTATAGCAGCCGGCCTTTGAAAAACAAAACTTTGGGTATATATAAGTTGTACCTATATTGAAAATCAGTTTTGAATTGGATACTTTTTGAAACGCATTTATTTAAATACCTATTATAATCTATACAAATAAATAAAATTGAAGTGTCTGTTTGCGATAACAGCTTTTTACTCAATGACTATGAAAGTATATACGGTACTTATAAGAAAAAAACAATATTTAAAATTTTTGTCTTTTTATCTGTCTGTCTGTCTGTCTGTTTGTTCCGGCTAATCTCCGAAACGGCTGGACCGATTTTGACGGGACTTTCACTGACAGATAAGTGATATTATAGCTGGTAACTTAGTCTACTTTAATTTTTAAAAAATAATTAGGGTTCCGCGAAAAAAACAAGTTAAAGGTGTGATTTATGTGTATCATCGATCGATGTCGACTTTTTTACGCGGGTGAAACCGCGGGGCGCAGCTAGTACACAGTAGACCAGTGTTAAGTTTATGGAATAAGAAACAATAACTCATTCTCTTGGATTTCTGCCAAAGTTCATTTATCGTTTCCACTCTCACATTCCGTAAATTTAACTTATAGAAATATTGCCGGGAGACAGAACAAAAGCTTAATAAATTTTACAATTTATATAGTTTTCACGGATTTCTATTTCCATAACTACAACTATTAAATCCGAAATATTTTAAATATGTTTACTTGTAAACATTGACAATTGTTCTTCTTTGTAAGGTAATTTCTGATGTAATATGAATTAATAAAAATAAAGCCTTTTGTTAGACAATTTTGTTTTTTTTTATCAATCGATCAGAACAAACAAACTTGCTCCCACACTCTGTATGATGTATAAAATATGTAAATACTTATTTGACTAAGAAAAACATTGTTTTGGTAGTGCCCGCATCTCTTCTCTTAAACTATCGGTCTCTTCGAAGATGTGCAATTAACTAAATAGATCCGTTCGCTGTGTGTTATCCTAATAATTTTAATAAATCAACTTAAATGATTACTGGTATAGCTGGCGTGATTTAAGAAGAGCTTGATCAGCTATTCTAACCATTGGTTCTTCGATAGTCAGCACCAACACCAGTAACTTGAGTAAAACATAAAGAGGTAATACATTTCGATCTGTATAAAAGGTTACACAATGACTAATGAAAGAATTCCCCATGTGGGAAAAACTTCGCTTAGGTTTTTTTTAAATATTTCCTTTTTATCAGTCATATTTTTACTGGTGGTAGAACTCCTATGCAGGAAGCCATCTATGAAATGTCACCGTAGTGCCAGATTTTCTCATGTGAAACAGTATTGTACAAATAATACTGTGTTTCGGTCTTAAGCTAGTGAAATTTCTAGAATGTACGGGACTTTGGAACTGACATCAGATATTATGTTATAAGATTTTTTTCATTACAAAATCTTATAAAAGTTTTTATTTAATGATTTCTTTTATTTACGCGAATACTACACATTTAAATAAAACTAATTCTTACAGATTTTATCGCGTTTAATTTTGAACTATTTATGTCGGGTTAACTATGACATCAGGACATCTGTCACCTCAGTCCTCCCCTGACCATGGGTGCTGTAAAGCGCCCGAAACGTCGGGTTATAAATAGTACAAATTAAACGCGATAAAATCCGTAAAAATTAGTTTTATTTAAATAAGTTTTTACTTTTAACTACTCATACATACGAGTACATACAGTCACGCCACTTTCCCACATCCGTAGCCCACGTTTCGCACCTCGGAAAACGAGACGTGACGGGTAGCGAACCACCATTTTGATACGAGTTAAAATTCTTGCTTTCTATTCCGTTCCCACAAGTGACTAAGGAAGACTGTCCATCAATACCCCGTAGGGTTCGGTAAGGCTAGCCTTATTGCGGGGTCACACGGTCCCAAAGTAGATTAATATGGTAACGACTAGGTTCGCCGTTAGCCACAACGCAGCGGCTCCTAGGCATGGCAACCACTGGTTTGGCGGTGATGAAGGATAAAAAAATTAAATAGTGGTGTTAGGATTCCTGAAGCAGTAGTGTGCAAACATTACTGTGTTTCGGTTTGAAGGGCACTGTGAGGTAGCGTAATCACTGGGCATATGAGACTTAAGAACTTATGTCTCAGTGTGATGGACACGGTGTAGTGTCACACAGAAATTTTCTGGGTGACACAGCATTTGTTATGGGCGGACGTTGCACTTACCATCAGGTAAACGTTAGCTCGTTTCATCGCATTATACAATAAAAAAAAATAGGTAGGAAATGTGAAAGTTGGGGAAGGAACTACAGCTGTAGGCTACTACTATCTCGGAGCAGAACGAGACAGCAGTGGCTCGCTTACCCTGTACTCTGCCTTATTTGCCGGATATGACAGCTAGCTCGAGTACTCCCTGGCCTAAGGAGTCAGCAAAATTTATGATGATTTATTGGCCTATGGTGATGATATGTTTCTACATGCCAGGTACAAGTTTTAATTACACTTGTGATAGTACATAACCACAAAATGTATAAAATTATTCAGAATATTATTTTACATTAAGACGCAATCGGTATTCCTTTGGCCGGTTTCGAATGCGGCAATACACTCTGGTTTAAACCCACAAGTTTCTTTGTAAGTATAACGCAAACACACTGGCACTGACACGTCTTCCACTTCTCATAGTCAAAGTAACGCTTATATGATAAGATCGAATATGTACTTGACCCTTAGATGGGGTATCAATGACATTCAGATCCGATAAACCAATAATTTATGTGTTGGACAACTATTAGCTTCGAATAGTACTCGCTCCTCGCACTTACTCTACAAGACACATTACATGCTACGCCATAATATTTATTTAATATGATTTTACAATTCGAGTTTAAGAGCAAAGTGCTTGTTTAAAGAAACAAGTTTCTTAAAAACAGACAATAACTGAAACGTTTGCTATAGAATGACGTTTTAACCGTACCGCAAAGTCTTGGCGTTTTGCCATTACCGAAGTCTTCCACAATGATACTCTTGTGTTACATGTGCCTTAATTATTAACATTAAATAGAAACATTGCTTAAGCAGCTAAGTTCAATGTAACAAACATCTGAA
The DNA here is from genome assembly GCA_019845155.1 of Luehdorfia chinensis. Taxonomy (NCBI): domain Eukaryota; kingdom Metazoa; phylum Arthropoda; class Insecta; order Lepidoptera; family Papilionidae; genus Luehdorfia; species Luehdorfia chinensis. The sequence continues at coordinate 841,606 of JAHVAK010000292.1, forward strand.
TTACTTCTTTAAGAATAAATAAACAGAATTAATTTTAAATAGTAGCAGTCAGCCAGTAACCAGATGTCAAAAACATTTGGATTACGAAACTGTTTTTGATAAAGTTCGTTTACTTAAAAATATTGATAAAACAATTAATGTAAATACTTGCCGGAACATACTGAGGCGCTAGGTCTATGTAAGACATATGTGAGTACCAGTGTTTCAGTATGGGAAAGTCAGGTTTTTCACTTAGTACCCTCAATATGGCTTTGGTGCTCCCCCGCATAGTGTGCATCAGCGATGCGACTCTTTTGCGCATGACTGAAAAAAAAAAACAAAGTTTGCGCGTCAGCAAACATAGCTGATGCACTACAGTGTGGAGGGAACCCCAACATCACCCCAAAAGGCGTTATTACATTGCGCATTGTAGGTCTTCTATGAACAGTTAACTCACAGGCCGCACTTGTATAATGTCTGGTAAAATGTGCACCGTGCGAACCTGCAAGCCCCATATATAGCATCGGACCGCAATAGCTCTTCTTTCCATTTTTATGTCGAGGTCATCCTTCAAATCCTCAGTTACAACATAGCCGAGGTATTTGAATTCTCTCTAAAGATCGACTCCTTCTAGTGTTACTGGCGGGACAACAGCTGGTTTCTGTGACCCTACCCGAAACTCTAGAAGTTCGCTCTTCTTAACATTATAATGTAGGCCGTGTTTCTGCGCATAAGTCTCACAATTTGCCAGCAGATTCCGAAGTGCACTAACTGACGGATTCAAAAGCGCCGTGTCGTCTGCGTAACTGATACCGTTCACACAGTGGCCATCAATATAGCATCCGACACCGGTGCTGTCGAGATCTACAATAAGCTGGTTTTATGTAGAGATTGAAAAGTTCTGGTGACGTCACCGCACCTCAATCCATACTCATCAGAAAGTGAATTCCTCCACTTGTAAATTGACTATAGAAAGTACACACAAAGTACGTGGAAATGGTCTTGTAATGAATTCGCTACTTCCCTTACCTCTTTAGCACCCTCGACGCTTACACCATCTTAGCACTTCACTTTTTGGTATCTTTCTAGAAACCTCCAAAGTTTTTTATATTATGACGCGTGGCTATAATATCCATTTTAATTTTTTCTTGCATATTTTGACAATATTTCAATGTTTGCTTAAAATATTATCTAGCTAATTTACATTATTAATTTTTAACAGTAAATTATCTAGATAATATTTTAGCCATGTCTCGACTTACCGTCCCAAACCCAAATTTAGCAAAAACCCAAAACCAGGGTCCGAATACCACTATGAGACTTATAATTTACTCACCCATGCAATTGTATTTATCGGAGCGCACGGTGTATCCAGCTTTAGCTTAAATTATTTGCTTAAAAAGAAATAATTCTGAACTTTTCCCTAATTTCTGCAGATCAGCAGAAAACCAATTTTGATCTGAGCAGAAATTAATCATTTCTCTGATAAAGGTTCCCCCGGGTGGCAATTAAAATCGCTCAAAACAAATACGAACTCGATACAATAAGTAACATACATATTTATAATTTCTTGCTAATAAACTTGGACGAAAGCGGTGTTTTTTGTTAATAATCAATTTTCATACAAATTTCGGAAGCTCCTGACAAAGAAACATTGGCAATATCACCTCGGCCACCTGAGCCTATAATTTATTTTATCACATCAGTCTAAGGGTAAGTATTTCATTCTTCTGGTAGTATACCAAACTGATTTAAATTTTAATTAACAACTTAGAATCTGCATTATTGTTACAGAATGTAGTGTTATCACTACATTCTGTAACAAAATTGGTACAAAAATGTAACTCTCTTTACGCGTAGCAATAATACCTATATGTTTTGAGTCTTAGGTACTAGACAAAGACGATACGTAATATGTCGTTATGAAAAGAATAGTTTGCAGTATTTAAGATAATAACAGTGGTTGTCATATAATTAAGAACGCTTTTTAGATAAAAAAAAACAAGATTTCAAACTAATATAATTTTTTGCATGAATTATTTTTCATTTCTCTCGTGGTGTCGTAAACTTATCCACACTAGCGGTACATTCGTTTATCCACATGGTTATTTAAACAATTTAAGTTTAAACGTTAAATAAACTTAACATCTATACCTAGTAGTATTACTTACTGGATGGTCACGTAATTAAAAACCATGAATAGTTTATTTTATTATTCAAATTTAAATAAAAAACATTCTGTGGCTAGGTCACTTTTCACATAATTTTGGCGCCATTTAGTACTGTAAGAGCATAAAACGTTATTACTTCTTATAAGAACCGCAAGTAACATAAAAGCATGGTGGGAGAAACATGTAAATTTAGAAGGGCTTTTCTGGTCAGGTCCATTACGCTAATAGAAGAATACAAGCACCAATTCCAATACAAAAATATACTGAAAGAAATATATGCTTAAGTGCTTCTGGTTATTTGAACATTCCAGCACGGCAATGACCCAAAGCATATGTGACGGAACTTGCGCCACAGTGAAGGAATTCCTCATTTCACAATCAGTTCCTGTCTTAGATTGGATAGCTAACAGCCAAAATCTAAATGTAATAGAACATCTTTGATGCGAAGGCAAGAAAAGGGTATCAAATCAACAATGTGGCAATTTAAGAAAGTTGTACGACGTGTTGATGCCGAACATGCTCTTCTCTACGCTGTACTGTGGGCATACCTAAAACTTCTTTCCGGAAATTGTTGTTATTTGGTATTGGTTATGGTTTATTTGGCCAACTTACACAATATCGTTATAAATTATAGCCTATGTGTTGTTATTGTTTATAAGCTATATTACTGTAACTTTTCATCAAAATCCGTTCGGTAGTTTTTGCGTGAAACATCCATCACCATCTTCTGTATTAAAATTAGGATGTTTTTAAATTTCATTACTCTTTCGAATTATAATTTATAGGAATATACGTTCGTTTGCGTGGGTTTGTTGTCTATCAAATCTTATGTTAATTGTTGGCATGATAAATTACTTAATTTGAACCTAAATAGCCTAACCTAAAAGATTTAGAAAAAATGCTTCTCGAAAGACACGAAACGACTTACTTTTATTAATATACAAACGCCTAAACACCAGTTTCATAGATATTTATAACTTCAAAAATGAGGTACTTCCCACACAAAGTTTCGACCCATAGCTAACAGAACATAATTTTATAAATTCTGTTACTACAAACTTTAATTTATAAACAGAAGCCTAAGCTTAATGTCCATGTTTATAAATTCAATAATGATGCAGTTTTCATACACTTTCGTCCCTTATTTCGCCCTCTTAGAGTATGAATTTCCTAAAACGCTGATGCAACTGACTTTTATTAATAAGCATACGCCTATACACTAATTTCATATTTATAACTTCAAAAATAAGATACTTCCCATACAAACTTTCGACCCTTATTTAACCCCCTCAGGGGTAGAATTTCCAAAAACGCTGACACTATAACATCAAAAATATTCATTCAAAATTTCATCCCCAGTTAAACCCCATTGGGGTTTGAATTTTCAAAAATCCTGTCTTTGCTCAGTTATGTTTTACACTTTCTATGCTCACGTATATCATACAGGGAGCTTATGTGCAAAATTTCATGCTTCTGGACCCAGCGGTTTCGGCTGTGCGTTGATTAGTCAGTCAGTTTCTCCTAATATATAGATTCCTAATTCTGTTTGCCACATGGGTAAACCATGTGGCTACTTCATGACATAACTTCTTATTTCTGAGAAGGAACATAAAACATGCAACATGATTTGAATCAATAATATCTGGAACTACAAAAAACTACGAAGGTATACTTATTCCAACATACTAAAGTTACTAATCAACTTTACTTATCCATGTTTATGCAATCAATCCCGTCAAACCGTTACTATTACATTGCTAGACATAGGCCTCTCCCCAAAAGGGAAGGTTTGCCTTAATCACCACACTTGGAAGTCGGAATGGCGATCGCAGTAAGAATTACCTTAGACCATAACTCCCGCCCTGCCCCTCAATTTGATCCAGCCCGCGGACCATTTTATAATCGCGCCCGAAAGTAAATACTCTCGGTTAACACCAATAAGAGAGTGAGAATAGCTTACTTCCCCTGGGCTCTTATTCTATTATTTTCTTAAACAAAGCGACAAAACTGAAACTTTTAACATAAATTATGTCCCAAACTTATTACGAGTATTTATTATATTTTTTTTTACTTTTTTAATCAACTCGACATTTTACGTAAGCACAGCACTTAGCATTATATGTAGTCACGACTTTTTTCCCATACAAGGGGTAAGCAGAGGCTACAATCGTAGCCCACTTTTAGCCCCCGCGGGAAACGTGACATGACGGTTGGCGAACCACGTCGCCGCTATTTTCGTAATAGTCAAAAAAATCTTTCTCCCCATTGCATTCCCAAGAGCAGTATAATTACAGCATTTCATATAATCGTGGTTTTTTTGAAGAATGAATGTATCTTTTGAACCTACAAAGCAACCCGCAACTTTCCAAAGGTTGCCTTGAGCACTTGCCTTAGACGCTGCTGTATGAATGTATAATATATATTATATTATAATAGATTTTCTTCCGCCGCTTCCACCCGAAAACTTCTCTATTTATTACTCTTTGGGCGTCTTTAGGCTTCGTATAGCCAAAAAGGGACTGCAAAGTTTGCTCTGACCCTAACAAGCCTGGCGGTAGGCGAGAAGCAGTGTCTTATTGTGATACGTGTACTGTCTTGATGTTTGTTTCACTATATATCCCACGAAAATTAATTACAGGGTATAATATTTAAAAGATTTTGTGGTAAAATATATAAAAAATGTATTATTTCAATACGTTTGTATGAGTATAAAATGATATTAAAGTATTGTAAAACTCTTCCTTTAAAGCCGAAATCGTCTTGAGTTGCTGGTTCGCGCGAGTGAAAAGGTCGCGCAAAGGTTTAATTTATGAAAGCAGGCAAACTGGAGCAGTTTTTAGATGTATTTATTTTTGAGTTACGAGACAAGGAAGTCGTACATATGATAGGCACATTGACATCGAAAAGTAGCAGCGCAACCCTGATCTTTGTTACAAATTTTTGGTGTCTCAGTGCAATGAGTTCGTTACTAAGAGACATCAACTTCAAAAAGCAAATACGTAAAAACTTACCCACAAAGCTTGAGCTAATGGTAGGTTTAAAAACTACTTTGCAAGATTAAAGTTCTTAATTGCTTCAAGTAAAAAGGATTAATGTTCGGTAAGAAGGAACAAGTTCTGTAAGAAGAGCCAATAAATAGAACCATTCATAAAATAACGTCTTAAACGAGTTTAATTATATTAGAACGTACCGCCAAGTCTTGGCTTCTTGCCATTGGCGAAGACCACCGGACTATTCCCCTTAGTGTGACAAGTAGCGGTTATGTTAAACTTTAAAGAGGTACGTAGACATCAGTAGACATTAACAAAGTAGAAACGTCGAGCTCCAGATACTTTTTAGTTTTACTTTTTAAATCTACTCCTTAAGTTGCAACCGTTTCAACTTTTAGCTAAACGTTTTCATTTTTTATTCATGTCAATTTTTTTTTAATATCAATTCTTTACTATTTTCGCACGCCTAAAACTATACTATAGAATTTTTTTTACTCTTACCAAAAATAGCGGCGACGTGGTCCGTCACTCGTCACGTCTTGTTTCCCGCGATGGCGAAGAGTGAACTACATGGTTTAAATAGTCTCGAGGCTCCGGCAGATAGCGGAATAATTATCGTAAATATACCAGATCCAACCAGAGGCAAGATAGACCGGTGTCGGTCGTCGGTGTCGGTTAAACTTGAAGCAACAAATTTATGAAAACAATGAAATTATTTTTATATTATAAACTATTATCTTCATTTTTTAAGCCCGCCATAGTGCATGGCTGAATATATGCCTCCATCATACTAATATACTGTATATTACCATTTTTATGGAGAAAATTAAAATAGTTACCATGCTCAGGAATGTTGAAAACTCCAGTACAGTGTTGATAGTTCAGGACACGGGATAAAGCAAATACCCTGGTTTATTTAGTCTCTTTAGCCTTTTACCACTCACTCGAGATAAGATTAAGTATTTTTTTTATTTGAGAAGACGTGACGAGTAAAACGTTCTTTTGATGGAAAGTGGCACCACACTGCGCCCGGTCAGCTTAAGACATCAGTTCTTTCCTCTCATATGCCCAGTAATATCACTGGCTCTCAATGCCCTTCAGACCGAAACAAAGAAATGTTTGCGCACTGCTGCTTTAAGATAGAATAACTGGGCCTGTGGTGGAACCTAAAAATTCCTGCATAGAAATCCTACCAAAGATGTGGTCTCTGCCTACCCCTATGGGAAAGAGGCGTGACTCTCATGTATGTACTCGTATGTAGTAAATCCACCAGAAAAAAAGTGTAAGTTATTATGTGAAAATAACAAACGATAGAAAAGTGACCTAACGACCACCTCGAGGTCTATAAATAATTAACTCTTGATTATCAAGATGATGATGATCAAGTGCATCGTCAACCCGGAAGACTATAACGAAAGGCCTCCAATAAAGGGGTCTCCAGGATCGTTCACTTACCACGTTAAACGAAATCAATCGCTACTTACGCTGGCTTTCTGTGAGAGCGTGGTCACGCCGAACGTTTCACATTAAAAAAGTAAAGTAACAGCCTATTAATGGCCACAGGCCTCCCCGCATTTCTATAAGAGTTTTGGGGCCGGAAAGAGTATGGCACGATTCTCCAATTCGGGTAGGCGGACTTCACATGTCATAGAAATATTATTAGCACGTGGTAAATCTGCACTTGAAATTGCAGAACAATTTTAGAGGTGCAAATGGGGAAAATTGGTGTTACTTATAAACGCCTTTTTATCCTCCCATGTTAGTCGTCAGCGTTACAGAGTTAAGTATTCACAATGTCTTATAAAAAGTAACAAAGGGGTTAAAAAAGCTGCATACATTGCGAACTATAACTTCCTTTATACCATTTTGAGTAGAAGAAACGATGCCTTCTAATGACCTTAAGAAATCATCACATAGACGGCAAGAAACTGAGGTTTTTTTTTATGCATATAGTAACGCCTTTTTCCCATATAAGTGATTAAGCAGACGCCACACACCTAGCCGACTTTTCGCTTGCGGCGAACCGCGTCGCCATTTTGCTGCGAGTAAAAAAAATTTTACTCCCCATTGCGTTCCCCCGAGCATTACAGTGGCATTGCATATTCTGGTATTGTTCTGCTCGAATAAAGGTTCTCCACACAATACCTTAGTCGCCTCTTACGACAACTCGGTAGGAAAGAGGTAGGTGTTATTCTGTGGTGGCTTTTAATGCCTACTATAAATAAAATTTATTTATTACAATAACATTTATACAATGTCATTCTTTTTGCCAGTTTCTTGCCCTTCACTAATGTCTTATTTCCCAAACCAGTGGAAATTTACACGTTCATAAGAGATTTAAACAAACCTAAACAGAATTAAGAGATTTTTAATGTGAATGTATTTTGTCGTTTGGCGTCGTACTCACTCACTCCGAAGATTTTTTAATGGTATAATATAATGTTACATCTAATGCTATCTGTAAAGAAAATAAAACACATGCTCAACGAGTAATAAAATATTTATTAAAGCTCAACTAGCATAAACAATAAGAGTTAATTCAAAAAATACATAAACAGCCAAATTATCGATATATTGCTCTTTATAAAGTTTGACAGAATTACAAATTTTCATGTTGTTTTGCAGACCATACATTAATCAAAAAAGGGTGCATGACGTGTTCACGAACATTGTTACATAACTGTTCATATGCTTACATTACAAATTATATCATAAGGTTGGTAATTAATAAAAGGTTAATGGAAATAAATATATTGCACTAAAAGGACAAATACGATAACAGAAACAATAGCAAGTGATTTTTTGGATGCATAACACATAAAACATACCATGCCTTCCAATTACAAATGAAGGACATACCAGTTTTTCTTAACCTGACTTTGTTTTTAATTTAAAATTTGAGACTTTTTAACAAGTTAAATTTAAATTTTATGTGAAGTTCACTCACGTTGACAGAATCCACTGAAAAGTCACACAGAACGGACTGGAGGATGACGGGACAAGCAAATCGTTCACCTGCTAAAAATGCTGTCAGTACTATCCTAAACGTTCAGTACCAGTATTTACACTAGCTATCAGTGCCCTTCAGACCGAAACACAGCAATGTTTGCACACCACTGATGAGGGCAGAATAACTGTCACTGCGGTGATATCTGGTACTGGTGCTATCTAGACGGATTAGGAATCCTACAACCTTTTAAGGAATACTAACGACACGGCGCATGTGTCTTTTAGGGTATGTTACGGTTTATTTTCTTTTTTTTCGTCTACCAGAATTTGAAAATATTTAATTTAAACATTGTTTTTAACATTAGAAACGTTAAAACCATTCGTTTTAATTTGCAGAAACGAATTAATTACTAACAGAAACTTTTTTAATTAAAATTTTCAATAGATTTTAGTCAGATCTATAGTCGATCCATAATATTATTTTCTATTGGACGTTTGCACGCCTATCAAGTTTCCTATTCATCGTTAGTAACTTTCACACGAAAGTTTTATTCAAAATGTCATAATTTATTATTGCAGGCAATATTTTTACGTTAAAAGCTATTCTTAAAGATAAAAAAAATTATTAACTCGATCTAAAGAGCGAATGGAAATGACACAATATTAAAATCGATAATCGAATCGACTATGGTTATAAGGCAATGTAGCTTTCACTAAACCAACTTGTCATTGAGAAAATAAATTCATGGATCGACTATAGACACTGTGAAATAAATGTCATTTGCATTGTGACAGTAAATTACAGTGAAACATAGACTAAAAATTAATACATAACATACATTATGGCAATAACATTAAGAACGCCGACAATAATACATTACTTATAAGATATTAAATGATATTTATTAATAACAAATTCTCTTAGGAATAATTTCATCTTAGACTAGTCAAATAGGATTTTCAATTATTTCTTGTGACACGTTATTAAGGCTTTAATACTAATAAAAGCCTACCATCTGGCCGGCATGACACTCGTATTTATGAATCACTTCTGGACAGATACGAAATTTTGTTATTAAAATCAAGTCAAATAATATGTGAGAAAATGTATATTTCATCAGTTACAAAATAATGACATTTTAAAATTGGATTAAGAGTGGTAATGGAAAGTTTAGCTTGTTACAAAATATTCACATTTCATGTAATAAAGGCTCTGCTGCAGGGCGAATGTTGAAAAACGACTACCGCGCGGTTTAGCGGTCAGAGTATCAGCGGATTTCTACGCCGCGGGTCCTGATTTTGAATCCCAGCCGGGGACAACATTTGTGCAAAAACAAATTGTTGGTTTGCGCATCGTGTCTGTGAAATTGCTTCCTAACCAAGCGTCGATCTTATCTCATGAGCGTGTTTGAGCCTCTGTGTTCGGGCATATACTTGTGGCACTATGATATCTCCTACGCAGTTGATAACTTTCGACAGTATACGGTAGACGTCGCCGTTGTCGAAAATCGATACTCCTGGTACATTACATCTTAAAAAATATGTTTTTTTTATTTTTACTTCTAAGTCTAACTGTAGTTCTCTATAATACATACTGACAATTATAAAATCTTATCGACGCTTTTAGGACCTCGATGGTATATAAAATATATCAACATTAATTAAATATTACCAAGCTCAACATTTATTAATTTTAAACATATTGGCCTAATTAGCGCCATGTACGACTAAAGTCATTTCCCACATGTTTGTAACTTATAATTTTTGATATTTTATCGTATAAAGGAGGCTATGTTTCGGTTTTGAGGTCACTGTAGTTGGTGAAGTTTCTGGGTATGAAAGAACTGGGGTGGCCAACAGGTCGAACGCGATCGTCAGGTCGATTAAAATTTATTGGCTATAATAGTTATGAAAAGCTTTTCATTTTTATGAAAATGGCAACTTGTCGATCGCCGAACAAAAATTATTTCAAAAGTCGATCTTTAACTGAGAAAAGTTGGCCACCCCTGGTATAGAACAATTATTAACTGACGTTCTCGCAAGGCGACAAGTTCAGTACAGTACAACGCCACACTCGTTTGCAATTATAAGTTTGTGAATGGGCGTGTGATGGCGGCTTAAGAGAATCTACCAACCCATCTCATATCGTGGGTGTCGTAAAGTCGACAGAGGGAAAATGAAAACCAGGAGATGACCAGCAGCATCTTCCTGGAATATCTGAATAAATAAACTGCGGTTGCCAACCCGCCGCCCAAGCGTGGCAACTATGGCGAAATCCTCCCTAAATGAGAGCTACAAGCTTTTGTGGCATTTTATGGAGGGGGCCTTTGTCCAGCAGTGGACTAGTAACAGACTGAATTGATGATGATGATGATATAGGTATCGTATTAATCAAAACTAGTAATCCCCACACAGATATAGGGGAGGCCTACGTTCAGCAGTGGACTAGCGATAGGCTGAAATGATGATGATGCCTTTCATCAGTCGCTCAATTTGTCACTAACTTTATTATATAAATGCACAGTTATGCATGTAAAGTGTATGCATTGTAAACCCAAAAGCTTTAAAAAGTGGTGGTGAATCTGAATTGTAATAAAATGTAAGAACAAAATTTGGTAAGATTAGTTATAGAACGAACTTGGTGAATTTACATTTTACCTTATCTTTGCATATTTGATATAACAAAAGATGCAATTAGTGTCAAAATGGACAAAGCTTTTGCAACCAGATTTTAAACAGACAAACTAAAAGTCACCGGACAAGCATTTATTTTGGTATATACTCGTATATAGAAAAATATCATAAGCGACAAAGCACAAGCAACAAATGATAACTGCATATAAATCACCAGTTATCATTATGTATTTAGAACTGTATACTACGTCCATTATAATTGTAACGCTATAATGTATAGAAAGCAAATTTGTACAAAACTATAAAAGTATTTATGTATAGGCCGTTATTGTCTAGAACTAGAAAATCTACTGAATTTATAATTTATATGTACGTATATGCAGTTACCACCCATAAATTCACCCATAATTTACACAATGTTTGTGTTATAAATAAATTGCCCTATGATAAATTAACGATAATGATGATAAATTTTATACACTATATGTATGGTATATTTTGATTAATATTGTTATATACAATTTAATCAACCTGTATATTGCTATATGGTGATATAAGTGTCATAGGTTTTCGATCTCTATGTTTAAATAGATCTTTGTATCTTTTATTTTTTTTACATATTTAACCCAGTTCTAAACATAGATAATATAATTTTACAGAAATCCAAAGTAGTTGTAAGGTCAATGTGGGGAAATCTGTGTCCGGGAAATGTTGCCATCTAATACTTATATATAGCTTTTGGTTTATTTTCAATTACTACACTATTGACAGTTCGGTTGATAAAATTATTTATTAGTATTTGGTTCTACAGTACTGTATCCTAGCAAAATAATTAAAAAAAACTGTGTTTCAATTTCCGTAGCGCGTTAAGAAATAAAAATAGTTTGAAACTAAGCGAGTAATGTTAATTGTTATATTTAAATCTGAATAACGCATCTGTTACAGAATCATTAATAATAATAAAATTCGTAGATCAATATATCACTAACATTATCTAAGAAGTAAAACCATTACATTTCGCTCTTTAAGCCCTTGACCGCCTGCGCCGCGGGTAGCGGGCTCGATTCCCGTACGGGACAAATATTTGTATGGCCTACAGATCTTTGTTCCGGATCTGGGTGTATGTAAAACGCACCTACGACACTGGGGAAATCCTACTGTGTGGCATCGTTTTTAAAAAAACAAAAACAAAAAAAAATAATTTGTTGGTATTGAAAACAACATCTTATATCTAAAATTATATAATTGACTATTTTGTTCTACGAAATTACGCCTTTTTTGTACAAAAGTAAACAATATTTAGATTTTAATTCTACTCTGTGAAACGAATCAACGCAAACTGTTCCGTTCAAGATTTGACGCATTAAGAGTACTGAATAATGGGCATAAAGCAGAAAAAAAAACAACTGATAAAAACAACAACGAAAGTAACTGTTGTTTTTATCAAATTCTCTTCTAGATTTATGTTGATGATATTTTTTAGAAGTATTTTACTTATTGTTAGATGGTACATACTCATCAAAAAAGTAAAACTTTTGCATTGATGATTCACATATTATTTTAGAACTGTACTTTTTGTGTCCTTTAAAGAGGTTGCTTTGTTCAAGTAATGTTCATACGTTCAAATTGAACTAAAACAGACAACCTTTACGACAAAGAGACAAATATAAAGCACTATATATCATCCAGACACTTCCAGTCTGTTCCACTATTAATTTCATTATAAAATCATTACTTTTCATTTAATTACTCTACTGTTTCAGTAAGCTTAAAACTGCCAAATTATTGCTGACCCGTCAAAGACTATAAGGTTTAAACGAAAATCATATTTTGTGATAAGCTTTTATTTGTGAGGCCAGCAGTGGGACTTCAAATGTTGCTAGGGCTATAGTACTTGTCAAAACAAATCCAACGAGCCCAAACACGGAGCTGTTTTGCTTAGTTGAGGAGGTGCTATAGCCAAGTTTCGGTCCACCATCAGATCAGCTCCATAGTATCGCATTATCACAAAAGCTATATATTTTTATTATCCCGTTGGAACTATTTGATTAACCGGGATAAAAGGTATGTCCGTCTCTTAGATGCAAGCTATCTCTTAGCCAAATTTCGTCAGGCTCGGGTTCAGCGGTTGAACCTGAAAAAGGTAACAAACAGAGAGAGGGACACAGAGAGTAAGTTTCGCATTTATAATATTAGCATGGATGATAGCGTAAATTTTATTCATACGTTTTATATTTATCGGATATAATTATATTTACAGGAATTCTTGTTATATTATTATTTAACATATTTAATAGATGTAGTTTATCTAATGTAGCCTCCAAAAGCATACCGGACCTTCCCACATTGACCATAATATAGATAATTTACTAAGATGATATGAAAATCAACAAATTCATGATCTAACCTCATTCCTAGCAGTTTTAAACATTTTCATGAGTGGATCTAGAGCTAAATTGCATTATATAATTGTTAAATCTTGGACGATTGCATAACATCTGGCTGAACCTTAGTCACAGTTCATAATTACAACGCTGTTTTGGATTAATATGCTTATATAAGTTTTGCTTAATTACATATATACACTTTTATAAAATTATAATTATTATTTATGACTAAAATGATACTTTGTGTAAGTCTACTAATATAATGATACTGGTGATGACTGAAAATTCTTTGATTATATACTCGTACTTATCGAGACCAGAGCTTCGCCTACAAACGTTACAAAATATTTTTGATCGAACGTTCGTTCAAACGAACGTTTCTTATGATTTCATAAGAATAACTAGTTTAGCCTCGTGGTATAAAACGCGTAAAAAAATTCCACCACATAACTGCGCCTTCGTTCAGCTATTCTCGGTAATGTTTAGTTCTCAGCGTGGCACCGGGACTCGAACCCAGGTCACTCGCATACTATGAAATTTAATGCGACCGCCAGTGCTACCACGGCTATACGGCTATAAGTAAATGACATAAAATAAATGTTTTCCTTAAAAAAACTTGATTAAAAAAATTGAATTAATAAATTATAAATAGCAGAAAGCGTCATCTGTTGAAAATCTGTTAAACTACCAATTTTTTTGTTTCTAAAAAGTGACGAGACGAGCAAAACGTGCACCTGACGGTAGTGCAACGTTTGCCCATAACAAATGCTGCGTCACCCAGAACATCTACGTGACACAACACTACGCCCGTCACCCTGAGACATCTGTTCTTAATGCCCAGTGATTACGCTAGCTCTCAGTGCCCTTCAAACCGAAACACACGAATGTTTCAAAACACTACTGCTTCACGGAAGAATAAATGACCCTGGGGTGGTACCTACCTAGACGGGTTCCTGCATAGGAATCCTACCACCAGTCGGTTAGGGTTGATTAAATCTTTAAAGAAGGTAGATGGCACCATCTGTTCATGATCACGATACTCTGCGCAATATATTCTCACGGATTAGCTAGTTAATAATTATTATATTGGTGTAAATCGTTAGTTTGATGAAGATGAAGATATTCCTAATGCATTACGTGTGCACACGCTGCGTTAACGCGTTGTTAAATAAATAGCAGAACGAAATTATACACCAACTGTTGAAGGTTAATTTTTCGTCGCAGTCTGTACAGACAACTATATAATCAAAGATGGCCGTGACTGTTTATATGTTTTATTGTAAAAATGACGTTTACTACAAGAGCTGTATTTTCTATTCACATATAAATTAACATATCAGTTAAACAGTTGACGTGTAACAACAAATGATTTTATTTATAACATTGCAGTTGCCATGCAAGTAAATAAAAAGTCACCGCAAGGGATTTAGTAATTCGTATTTCTGCAATCGTTTAAAAATTGCTTTGGTTTTGAGTTGTTTTGTAATACGAAGGCAATTTAAAATTAAAATAAATTTTACAAAATAAACATTGTTTCCAGTAACTCGTGATTATAATACAACAAACGTATTTCAAAATTTTGAGAACTTACAGTAATATGTAAAGCTCATTAATTTATAATTATGTTTAATCGAATACTTTGTCTTATATTCAGAATATTCATAGATAAAATTATGATACAATAAAAATGAAACATTTCACAGAATCTTTGCATAATGTTGACTTTTTAATTACTTCGTAACACATAAATATACAAACTACAAATAGATAGATTTCGAACGAAAACAGATCATGTTACGATAGGCGTAGAATCCACTATCTAATATCACTTGCCGTTACGTGAAGCGTGAACTCACCGTGACGCACTCAGTCCGTACCGACATCGGCAGCTCGCGACCGCCAACGCTCGTGTCGGATACGCGATAGTGAATGCACCGTGTCGTCACACGGTGACCATATCGCGTTCATTGGAACCGCGCATACCTGCAATTCCAAACAAGTATATAGATAATTCAGAAAGAAAAAAATGTACTTTCATCACCCTTACCCTCGCAACTCGTCACTGACCACTGCACAAATGACAAGCAGTTTCTTGGTGATAGAATTACTGCGCAGAAATCCGTCTAGGTAGGTACCACCGCTGTTTCAGCTAATCTTTTTTTTTAGAAGAGTGACGAGACGATCAAAACGTTCACCTGATGGTAAGTGCAACATCTGCATATAAGAAATGCTGTGCCACGCAGAAAATTTATGTGTGGCACCACACTGCGCCGGTCCCCTGAGACGTCAGTTCTTTAGGTCTCATATGCCCAGTAATTACACTAGCTCTCAGTGCCCTTCAGACCCAAACACAGTAATGTATGCACACTACTGTTTTACGGCAGAATAACTGACCAGTTATTCATGCAGGAATCCTACGGAATTCGTAAAATAAATCAAGATTTTACGTACAATACTACTGAGTCAGTTTTCTGTTGATCGATTATAATCCCCGATACAATCGATTACAATCTTCGATGTCAATCTCCAACTTTAAGGCGACGACTTAAACTTTATTAAGACAAAAAGTAGCATTGCTGCTTTTAAATCTACTGCTATTCTACTAAAGAAATATCGGCCGACGGGAATTCTGCAGTAGTATCATTCAAGAAAGATGACATGCTTGTTTACCTGTCAACACTTGGGAAACCTCCACAGTGATTTCAAGGAACGATTCCAGGATATTTTAAACATGGACACACCAGACTGGGTTTTGGATTCTTTTTTAAATGTCAACACAGCAGAATCATCCCGGTTAGAAGTAGACCTGCTGTTCTATTAGTTCTTCTTCGACAAATAAGGAATTAAAAATTAAATTTAACAACGACTACCGAGACTTTTGGCTTCAAAAGCCGATTTCGCAACTGTACCCATGTCCATTGTTGAACGATTTCTAATAGCATTTCTATCATCCTATAAGCTGAACGTGGATTTAATGCTGTAGCAACGGTAACTGAAAAGAGAAATCTTCTCCACGTTACTGAACGCGGTATTTTGTGAGTAAAACAGAGGCCAATATCAACAAACTCCTTATACTCGTAATGCATCAGATTAAACCTTCTCATTAGATAAGTTATAAATTCAATGTCATTTGAAAGTTAATAAAAATACTACTCAATATAATTAAGTATGCGTTTTAATTCTTCAAATTGAAACATTCTTCTCAAAACTGAGAAAAAGGATTTTATTTGGTAATAAAGAAACAGTGTCTTCAACTAATAAAATCACAACCTTTGAATATCCAACCGCTAAGCACAGACCGCCTCCCATTTTTGACGAAGCCAGAGTCCATCACGCTGGTCCAATGCGGGTTGGCCAACTCGAAATATCCTCGACATATTTTTATTCCTCAAACATGCAGGTTTCGACACGATGTTTTCCTTCCCCTTTCCTTCCCTTTGTAAAGAAGCACTTGAAACTATAGTTCATGTTTAGACGTGCCGGCACCGGGAAACGAACTCAAGTTAGCCGCGTACGAGCTTCGGCTCCCAATAACTTAATCACAATTTATGGAGTAATAATTAATAATTATTTTATTACACCCTTTAAAATTGAAGATCTTAAAAAACACCTGCGCTGTCTCGACCGCTACAACTGGAAGAGGTCGTCGTGGGCCCTCTCTAGACGTCTCAAGGAGCTGTCGACGCGATGGCCTTGAGTGAGCGCGGACGGCGGCGGTGGCAGCGGTGGCGGTATCACTTCGTTGTACGACGTCGACGCGCCCATCGACGCCGACTGGCGTAACCGTGCCGTCGGCCGGTGACGGACGAAGCCATCCTCTAGGTCTTTTACGAACCTGGAATATAGAAAGAAAATTGCTTAGATATGATGTGATGAGATGCTTATGGCCAATATTTCACCACGGCGACAATTTCCGAATACTGTCAAAAGCTATGAAATCAACATCATCATCATCATTTCAGCCTATCACTAATCTACAGCTGAAGATAGCCACAGATTGCCACAGGTTTGTAGCGCTCATTTTGGAGGGATTTTGCCATAGTTGTCACACTTAGCAGGCAGATTGGCAACCGCAGTTTATTTATTCAGATGTTCTAGGAAGAAGCTGCTGCCTACCTCTAGGTTTTATTTTTCCCTCTGTCGTCTTTCACGACACCCACGGGACGAGATGGGGTGGTAGATTTCCTTAAGCCGCTTCAACACGCCATGGCTATAAAATGCTCAGCAGATATTATAGTGCCACAAGTGTACGAGCAAACACAAAACATAACCCGTTCTCACCTACCCGCGCCCGATGTAACCTATGCGATACGATCGGAGATAAGCTGGGATGCAGTGTCAAAGAAAACAAACAATTAGTGCTTCTTCACAAATGTTCGTTACGACTGTGATTCCAGACCAGGGGGACTACTGTGTAACTCTGGTTGGTTTCGTGATCGGTTTCATTTGATCACATTAACCAATGAGCGAGCGAATATTGGCGAATGAAGCTCATATTTGAAATTAAAAAAACATCCTAATTTCAATAGAGAAGATGGCTGGGTACTACCACCGGCTTGGGATGAAGGAATGAAATAACATTACTATTGTTTTGGCCTCTTCACTAAACGAATAACATATATCAGATAATCTAGAAATAAACTCAATTAAGGAAATACTAAGCTGGCTAAATAGAAGCCCGATTATCGCCACAGTAGTTTACCACACTGTCGTTTAATAGGTAAGGGTTGACACACTATAAAACCTATCTTGAATAAGCTCAAATCGCTCACTTACATCAGTCACTTCAAGATAAAATTATGGCTTCTATCAAAGTAACGTTGAAGTTACCCAACCCAGGAAATGGGAAGGAAAGGAAAATTCTCTTTAGGTTCACGGCAGTACCTTCATGAACATGCGTATAATGGATAGCCTTCAGAATTCAAAGACAAAGTAAAAACAATGTTTTTTTTTATAGCAAAACTGTCTCCTGATGGTAAGTGCAACGTGTGACCATAAGAAATGCTGTATCATCTAGAACAATTTTATATATTGCTTACGTTAACACAATATCGCGCAATAAATCATCTATCATTAGGCGCTTTCGTATACACAAAAAAAAAATCCTACATGAATAACCAGTATAAGTTAAGATAGAATAAAACAGATTATCATCCCGCACAAAGACATCGTTATTTTTAGAGATAACTCGCCACGTGGAATGTGACGGTAACGACAATTGACCACTTGCCTCTTCCGTCCGTTGTCCGATCAAATCGCAGCGTTTATGTTTCATATTACAATAGAACTAAAGACGTATTTTCTACAGCGTAACTTATGAGACGTTTGCTAGCAAGGATGTAGCGGCCGTTGTTGTGTTGCATATACTGAAACATGAACTTTTACGTTGTTGTAAAAAACAATTTATCAATTTTAGCGTTGAAGAATATTATCGCAAGTATTATTTTAAAAAAGGCGGCAAATAAATCAAGAGTAACAACATAAGAGAAAAAATTTCGTCGCTGAATCAAATACTGTTTTGGCAATCACCGGGCTATCATTCGTCTAACATTAGCAAAGCAGAGTATATAATAGCTTAACAATATGCCGTTCATTATAAGGGTGATCTTTATACAGTCGTAAATTGTATGAATGTACTACGAGTATATTTCTGCCTTTGTATTGATAGCCGTGTGGTGGCGGCTCGATAAAAGAATACTGCCGCTCCATCTCATCCAATGGATCTCGTAAAAGGCGAGTAAGGAATAAAACTGCACTGTGCACCCAACAGCGCATGGTGGCGATGGGCTCACCGCCTATCACACCAAGTGCATTATATTGTTTTCGTGAAACGTGGATTGTGGCAGTCATCAGTTTTTGCAGTGAGTTCCAAGTCTCTGACTACCCCTTATGGGATACAGTCGTGATCTTATGTATGTATGTATGTTTTATTGACAATAAACTATTGTAGAAACTATTCTCGTAATCTTTCTTTAATGATGCCCACTTGGCCATCTTTAACAATGGCGATATCTTCTATATTATAAACAGTAGTCATGATCTTCGCATGCTATGCTGCAGAACCACTAATTATAATTGGAGCAAAAACAGAGATGACACTCATTGTCTTTACTTTTCCGAACCCGATGCTGTGCGATATGTTGGGAGGTATATCAGAGGCAGTATATAGACACGGAACTGTCACAAAACGACCAGCCAAAAACTTGGATTACGACTCAGGACCCACGTTTTTACTGGTGGCAGGATTCATATGCAGGAATTCGTCTTGGTAGGTACAAGTGCCAGTTATTCTGCCGTTGTTTATTGTATAAAGTGATGAAACGAGCAAAACGTTCACCTTATGGTAAGTGCAACGTCTGCCCATAACAAATGCTGTGTCACCCAGAACATTTCTGTGTGACACCTCACTGTGCCCATCACCCTGAGACATTAGTTCTTAAGTCTCATATGCCCAGTGATTACGCTAGCACACAGTGCCCTTCAAACCGAAACACAGTAATGCTTGCACACTACTGCTTCACGGCAGAATAACTGGCCCTAGGGTGGTACCTACCTAGACGGATTCCTGCATAGGAATCCTACCACTATTAAAATTTGTACAAAAATTACTGTGTTTTGGTTTGAAGGGCACTTGATAGCAAGTGTAATTACTGGGCATGAGACTTAAGAACAGAACTCTGTAATCTGATAATTAGGCAAAGAAATTCACAAAACCACACATTCGAAAGTGCATCTCGCCAGCTAAACTAAAATTAGGTCGTGATAAAAAATAAGAAAATGTCCGCAAGACCGTGTACACGCAAAACGGAACAAAAAGAATTCACCCAGCACACTAATATTAGAACCGCGAACACTTCCAGACTTTTCCCCGTCTATATGAAACTCGATAAATGGGCCATCAACTCAGATTTTTGCATTGCACGTGAACAGATTCGCGTCTTATTAGTATGTTGACATAAAATTGTGTCGTGTGGAAGTCCTATTTGCGTAGTGTTTAGCATCAAATTGAAATGGATTTAATTGTCTAATTGGTGTTCGTTCTTGCATAAATTTTGTTGCTTGAATCGAATTTATATAATACGCCCCGTAACCTATAATCTTACCCATATCACACACGAAATTAAAATAAATGTATATGTCTGGGTATTTTTCTGTTCTTCATTTTTTTACTTTATAAAAATAAGAATTAAAATTTTTATAAGAATTAAAAAAAAACTCTCAAGGAGTAGGGGTAGCAAAACGACAGGGACAGCGCCGCTGTCGACAAATTTCATTGGATGCGAATGACCTGAGTTCGATCCCCGGTGCCTTTCTAAAATTGTTCTTCAAATTTGAGTACGGATTTACCTCGTGCTTCAGAAGGAATACATCGCGAGGACCATGTCTGAGGAACAATGAATTTCGAGGTCATGTGAAGGCCGCTAACCCGCATTAGAGCAGCCCGAAGAACTCTTCCCGGTTCCTCACAAAGATGAGAGGAGGCATATTATATCACATATCATGGGATAATTATCATAACAGCCAATAATTATCCCATTGTTCAGCAGTGGGATAATTATAGGCCGTTACTTTATTTTATGAATCGCAATTCTGGAATCAATTAAGTCTTTGTTTCATCGTAATATCTCCAAATTTCTAAAATATTGTAATTCACATTGGTATAGGTGAATATTGCGGCGTCTTCTTGGCCTCCTTGGTCCTCATCGGACAACTAAGCTTAACTTACCCCATCATCATCATCATTTCAGCCTATTATAGTCCATTGCTGAACATAGGCCTCCCCACAGATAGCCACAATAATTTGTAGCTCTCATTTTGAGGTGATTTTGCCATAGTTGTCACGCTTGGTAAGCGGGTTGGCAACCGCAGTTAATTTATACAGATGTTCCAGTAAGATGCTGCCGCTCATCTTATGATTGCTGCCCATCTCCTGGTTACCCCATATAAATACATAAATGAAGTTATATAATCATCACACAGTCATGTCACTGAAGGTCACAAGCTAAGCAAGTTAACTATAAACTTCAATGGGGCCCCCATATATCTAAACTAGCAAGTAGACTTAGCGCTGCAGCTTATGCTGTGAAAAGAATAAGAAACATGACTAATGTTGAAACTGCCCGATTAGTTTATTTTAGTTATTTTCACATCATAATGTCTAATGGTATTTTGCTATTGGGTAATGCAACTGACGTAGAGGTGATATTTGTTTTGCAAAAGAGGGCCATAAGAACTATTTATAATCTTGGCTCTAGAGTGTCTCTTAGAGATAAATTTAAAGAAATTAATATCTTAACCATGGCCTCTCAATATGTATATGAAAACGTTATGTATGTACATAAGAATATCAATCACTTTAATAAAAAAAGTGATGCTCATAATGTGAATACCAGGAACAAGCACAAATTAATTATGCCAGTTACCCGACTTCACAGAGTCAGTAACTCTTTCATGGGGCAATGTATATGTTTTTACAACAAAATCCCAGAAAGTTCACAAAGTCTTTGAATAAAAAAGTTCAAACTATTTGTTAAACAAAGAATTTTTAAGAAGGGTTATTATAATATTAAGGAATACATGGATGATGATAACCCCTGGGAATGAGGTGATCGCTGCCAAGCTGCTATTTCTACATCTTTATAAAACTGCTGTAATTGTATATTTAAAATGACTGGAAAAAAAATCTCGCGGGGTTTCTTACTGGTTCTTCCCAGGACAGAGCCATTTCTTTGCGAACCAGTGTAGTTTAAAAATGACGTTCAATGAGTATTATGTAAATGATCTATATGGAATAAAAAAATATTCTATTCTATTCTTGTGTTAGTAGATCACACGGACAGACAGATAGTAAAATATGGAACTGGTTCTAACATACCGCATATGTGATCGACCGCGTCGATATTATTTACATAAAAACATTCAGTCACGCCTTTTTCCCATATAAGCGGTAGGCACGGACCACACCCGTAGTCCACTTTTCGCCCCGCATCACTATTTTAGTAGGAGTCCAAAAATTCTTAATCCACATTGCGTTCCCAAGAGCAGTATAGTGACACCATTGCATTTTATGGTATTATTCTGCACGAATAAAAGCCGTCCGTACAATACCTTAGTCGCTTCTTACGACACCTCGGTAGGAAATAGACACGTGCTATACTACACTGCCGGACACCTATCGGCTATAATATTTATGGCTGTAAAGATTACCTTCAGAGCTACGTGGTGGCGGCGTAAGAAAATCTACCACATTGTCCTATTTCAAGAATATCGTGAAAGGTTACTTAGGGAAAAGTCTGCCAAATCATGGTTTCCGACGGGAATACCTATCTCGAAAAGCTATAGCTAGTTCCCCTTCTTTGCAGAGGCCAATTCCTTCCGTGGACTATTAACAGAATAACGATGATGACGCAAATTATTGGTGATATAATCTGAACGTGTGATGTGCTGTGTTTACTAGTGTAGGACTTCTATGCAGGGATCCGTAGGCAGGTTACACCACAATGCAAGTTATTCTGCTACCAAGCAGCAGTGTCCAAGCATTATAGTTTTTCGGTTTGGAGGGCACGGCAGCTATAGCTATTGATATTACTGAGCGTATGAGACTAAGTAACTGACGACTCAAGGCGACGAGCGCAGTACCTACAGTTCCACACGGAACTTTGCATTCCAAAGTACTGTGCATTACTGAGACTGCTTATGTTTCCATGGTGACTTTTATAGCAGCGTAATTTATCCTGCGTAATTGAATAAGTAATAAAGGTGTTCACTATATTCATCATATTTTGTCTACTATTTCGATTATTAAATTATTGGTCCTATGAATAATATTTAACTGGTGGTACGATTCCTAAGTAGAATTCCAGCAAGCTCGTGTGGCACCCAAACATCGAGCTTTTTTGTGGACCCAGCTTTTTTTCGAACAGGTTAAATCTGTTTTGTGGTCAATTCCCAGTTCTTCAGCTACGAGTATGTCGTAGCTACCGATATGCCGATCTTGCTTCACTTTTTCACAAAAATGGCGTCCATTTTATATGTTATCCGTAACAGGGTGACCAGAGGCAGGTGCATTTTTGACATCAAATTTCCCGGATTGAAAACGCTTATACCAACTTTGTGCTACTCTTACTGACACTGAAATAAGTCCATAAAAGTCACTAATTTTCTTCGCGGCTTGCGTTGCATTTTTTCCTTTTTTGTAAACATTTTAGTTTTGTTTATTTTTTTGAATTTGTTTGAACCTTTTTAATGCCATCAAAACCAGCTAGATACGAATAGTACTGCCAAAGAGATTTTATTACAAGTTTATACACACTATTTTATGCGAAAAAACTTTTTCCCCGACCTATTAGTATAAAGTGACGTGTGACAAATGCTGTGTCACCCAGAAAATATCTGTGTGGACACCACACTGTGCCCATGGCCCTGAGACATCAAGTCTTAAGTCTCATACACCCAGTAATTACAACTCTCAGTGCCCTTCGGACCTAAACACAGTAATGTTTGCACACTACTATTTCACGGCAGAATAACTGGCCCTGGGGTGGTACCTACCTAGACAGATTTCTGCATAGGAACCAGAATTTAACTTGCTTTATTTATATGTCTTTCCGTTTCATCTTGTAAGTCAAGTTTGACCTACTTTCCAATGTCCAATTAAGCTAAAATTATGCATACCCCTGTAGTTTCGGTAACAATGGAATAATATGGTACCATGGAGCTGGTCTGATAATGGAGCCGGAAGTTGGAGATAGGAAATCCTCTAAGCAAGATGTGGATGTGTTATGATTGGGATCGTTGGATTTTGGGTGGTTTTGAGAAGTACTATAATAACCCCAGCATTTGTTAGTGCCGGAGATAGACCTCACAAATAAAATCATGTAACAAAAAAAATTTTTTTCTTTTAAAACTTATTTTATCTTCCATTCTTTGATACACTTTTACCATAGAGTATTTTCTTATATGCTTTTTTGACTTAATTTGCATAGTCACTCTATTTTCAAATCTAAAGCAAATACTAAAAGTCGCGTAGACGAATTTCAGAGAACAGCTAGAACAAAACGAAAACATTCTGTCGTGTAAGACTCCATGTGTAGCATGTAATCTAAAATATTTTACGCGTCTTTTTAGTAAAAAACGAAAAGATGACTTACATCTTAAAACAAAAAAAATAATCAAAGATCGAGGCGTATAAAGAAAAGAAACATTAGTATGTACTGTAGTTCATTCTTATAATGAAATCTTTACTTAATTTGAACACTATGTGGATTCATACTGGTGTATAACTACTAATCTGTTTTATAAGTGTATGATGGAGAGGCGGCATAAAACGTTTTTAAACAAATAAAGGAATCTACTTAAATGATTCTTATCACACTATAGGTCAACAAATTTGCCGATAATATACAGTATATTTTGAAGTAGTAAAGCAAGATGGCGCTTGAGAGTAGTTACAACTGATAAGAGAACTCAATACATTCGACTATTGGAAATTATACGGCGTAATATCTGTGTGGTAACGCCGTAATAAACACCTCATTAATGACAGTGTCGCTAAAATCAACTAGAGAAATAAATAAACCAGCGAATAGTAGCATGTTTCTTAGAGCAGTAATTACACCGCATATGAGTTATCTGTAGGGTAATTTCCGACAGAGGAATTTAAGAATATAGAATGGTGAGGTGATGAATGATAAATGTTTTACATAATATAAAAGAAAAACTATGTCGTATTATGATCTTATGTCAATTATAACTATGAATTGTTTTTTTATCGAGACGAGCAAAACGTTCCCTTGATAGTAAGTGCAGCGTCTGCCGATGACAAATGCTGTGTCACCAGGAATATTTCTGTGTGGCACCTCGAGGCGCCCGTCGCCTTGATACATCAGTTCTTAAGTCGCATACATTGGGTGCGTTTTATAGACATACATTTCACATGCCGATCCCAACCAGAAAACCTACGATTTGTGTTTTTGCACAAATGTTGGTTCCGTCTTGGGTTCGAACATACTACCCGCTGCGTAAAAGTCAGTTTTTTTTTAATTCAACAAGTGACGAGACGAGCAAAACGATCACATTATCTTAAGTCTCACATGCCCAGTGATTATGCTAGCTCTTAGTGCCCTTCAGACCGAAACACAGTAATGTTTGCACACTACTGCTTCACAGCAGAATAACTGGCCCTGGGGTGGTACCTACCTAGACGGATTCCTGCATAGGAATCCTACCACCGGTACTCTGACCACTAGGTCACGCGGTCGCTATCAAAAACATCTAGGGTCTGTATTAAGTTGTAGTTATGTTTCAATACATAAAACTGCAATTAACAATTTTTGTAGTACCGGCCCCGGGGTTAAACTAGTTGAATTAGTGACGTACGTACGTGGCGTTATAGATATATCGATACTCTACACCGTATACGGATACTAAATACATTATGTATATAAACCGATGGATAACAGAGGAAATAATACATACAAACATTGTTTTAATTACACGATTAATAAGCGAATGTGTGTGATGCAATACGCACTGGTGAACAATAAAGTACAAAGTGGAAAAATTATATGAGAAACATAATTGCATATTGCTGTTACGCAATCGCGCAATACTGTCGGTGTTCGGTACGCCTAAGAAATTCTATTCATTCATTCAAAGCAATTGCTTCCTTTCTTGCAGAGTAATATGATCGTAGTCATAGCTGAATAGCGCTTAAAACATATACATGATTTTTTTTTATTGGATAAAGTGATGAAACGAGCATAACGTTCACCTGATGGTAAGTGCAACGTCCACCCATAACAAATACTGTGTCACCCAGAACATTTCTGTGTGTGTGACACCACACTGCGCCCATCACCTAGAGACATAAGTTCTTAAGTCTCATATGCCCAGTGATTACGCAAGCTCACAGTGCCCTTCAAACCGAAACACAGCAATGCTTGCACACCACTGCTTCACGGCAGAATAACTGGCACTGGGATGGTACCTACCTAGACGGATTCCTACACAGGAATCCTACCACCAGTAAAGGAATTCTACCATCAGAAAAGGAATCCTACCACCAGTAAAGGAATCCTACCACCAGTACACTGTGAAACTTGTGTGAATTTTTTTATACCTACCTACCTAGACTGATTTCTGCATAAGAATACCTATAAGGCGGGGAAGGACGGTAATTCAGCAAAAACGTACCGATCTACACACCATAAATACACAGTAAGCTGTTTCTGCGTAGATCGGACCAAAAATAATAATTAAAAGCTGAAGGTACTCCGGGTTAACTATGACATCAGGACAATCCTACCACCAGTTAAGGAATCCTTCCACCAGTTAAGGAATCCTTCCACCAGTAGGAATCCTACCACCAGTAGGAATCCTACCACCAGTACACTGTGAAACTTGTGTGAATTTTTTTATACCATCTACGAGTACCTAGACTGATTTCTACATAAGAATACCTATTTTTTGCATTTTGCTATTTTTCGCTAAAGAAGGCGGGGCGCGGCAAAATTTTATCCCGTGGGTGTCGCAACAGTCGACAGAGAGAATTTACTGTCATCGCGCCTAAAGAAGTTTCACTTCAATACGAGAAATGTACAATAAATTATCTGTACCGGTTGGTGGCAGCGAGAAATTTTACCACCCCATCCCATCCCTCGGGTGTCGTAACAGTCGACGGGACCTATGGAATGTCTACCACAAATAGCGGAACAACCATCTCGAAAATTCCCGGACCGAAAATAACAGGTAACAGCAGCGTCTGGTCAGCGACTGTTATTGCTATTACCAATTCGTCTACCGAGCGTGGTGATTACGGCAAACCTCCTTCTTCGGAGAAGACTATGTGCAGCAGTGAGCTATTAAAAGGCGGAAGAAGAAATAAAATTAAAATATTTGACCGTTAAAGAAATTAAAGTTCATGTTTGTTTTATAGTGATATCTCATAAGGATCTACAGCAGAGGTTCCCAGAATATAATTTTGGTGAAGTAATCGCTGTTAGCTTTTTGGCTTTTACAGCTTCATAGGATGCTGCCAGGTTTGGTTTGACCAAAACATAAATACATAAATATAAACTCCTACTAAACATCTAAATTCGGACCGTTGCGTTCGCTAGCGTGCTTGCGCTACTGTGAATATCTCAATAAAATTATTATCTGAAGTCATCTAATGACCGTCCGAGGGAGGCTGCGGGCCTCCGTTCGGACTGTCGACTTGTGTGTCGGTAACTCTGGGCGGAGGAGCCGAATTAACCTCAGTTCGATGTCGGAGCTCGGAATAGTCTGTAGACGACTTACGTTCCTGGCGGGGTGTTGTGCTCGGTAGAGCAGCGTCGTGCTGCGATCTGTTGAGACTCAGCCCTACGCCAGGTGATTCGTCCGAGGACGATTCGTGTTATAGATATAATAGAGATGATAGAGGCGAGGGTGTTGATCCTTTTTCAACACCCCGCCACTTGAAGAGTTTGTACTAACGATACGATATTTATTATATCGTTGTGTACACTCTTGTTAAATATGTCTATATACTATTTTTGCACAATTTCAATACGCGAACGCCTAATAATAACTTTTAAAGTTTCCAATTCAATACGCGAACACGCGATCAGTGACAACTGATCGGAACTTTGAGCGTTTTGAATTCAATACACGAAGACGCGCGCGTTCAGTGGTAGAGACGACTGATCGTTTCAAAATCAATACACGAACACGCGTCCAATTTTAACTAAAGTTTCGAATTCAATACGCGCGCGTTCACTTAGCATCTGCCAAACTTAACCATAATTTTTACCAGGGCCTGGAGTATCGAGTATTTGTTCCGTAATGTAAATTTTTAACTTAATTCATGTCCTACGACCACCACAGGGTAGAGTACCTTGCTTCAATAAACTACATCGTTGTCGTATTCATTAGGTTAGTACAAATTATATCTCTTCCCTCCTTCCTCTGTATCTTGTGTACGCGGTGTTATTTACGATAGCTGCGCGCCGCTCTCTACGGCGGTCGCGTAGGATCCGATGAAGCTGTAAAAGCCAAAAAAGGCTAACAGCAACTACATCACCGAAATTATATATACGGCGATCGCGCGACGTTCTGCGTGTAATGTTAAAGCTATTGACTGTGTGTACAGTGTTGCTCGGATTGTGACTGACCGTATCGTAATCAGGGAGTGCTGAGACGTCCGTGTCGTCTAGCACATTTCGCGGGCGACGTTTGCGTTTGGTCGCGTTTCTGTCGGATCGATAATTCGCTGCTTTAACCACCAGCGGGTTTGGATGAACCGCGGCTTTTTCGAAAAACCGCCGTGATACTTCTCTGAAGTGTTCAGAGAGTAAGGGCATTTCACAGTCGCTGTGAAGGTCTCCATTGCGTTGGTACCAGCCGGCTCCGGTGGCACCTCGCAAGAATCTATTTTGCACGGCCTGCAATTTCTTTATATGGTTGTCCATCGCGTGTGCGAACGCGACGCATGCATAGGCTATTACGGGTCTAATGCATGTCTTGTAGAGGCGAAGTTTGTGCCTAAGGCACATTTTGCTTGAGGAGCAAGTTAATGGATATAGTCGGTTTGAGATAAAAGCCGCTCTATTCCGAACGTTTTTTATGTGTGCAGCGAACGACATCGCTGCGTCTAAAGTGGAGGACTCATAGACAGCGGACTTTCAAAATTTAGCTGGAGAGGTCCAGAAGAGGTGTACCCCTGCAGGCTACACTCCCAGACATCTTTTCTCATAGACCACTTTCAAAATTTAGCTGGTTCCGGTGTACCCCCTGCAGCTACATTTTTACCATATTCCCAAAACTATAACTAACTAACTCATTTTTTGGTCACGCCAACGTAGACCCCCGTCGAGTCTCCCGTGGATCCCTGGGGGTCCACCTGGACCACTTTGGGAACTAAGGATCTAAAGTAACAAAAATTATTTACAATGTCGAGGACATGGCTGTCATTTGTGTTAGAATTTTTTTTTCCTTTGTATTTTTTAATGTATTTTTATATTGTAAACATTAGCCAACATAAAAATTATTTACATTCTATAATAATTTTTGATTTTTATAATTTTTTATAACTTTAATCAGTAATTTCTTTTCTGAAAACTTTACAAAGTTATATGAAAAACAAAATATCGAAAAATAATCATACAATAATAAACGTTTAGCTTAAAAAACTAGTATAGATAGTAATCATAAACTTTATCTATTCCACTTGTTGGAAGTGTTGATTCCGTGACCCAAAAAGTAAAACGAGCTGTATGAAGACTTTTAGTAACGTCATCATAATATCTGTGCCAAATACGCCCACTACAACTCACATATTTACACTACTTAAAGTTTGTTTTACCGTATAAGTTCAGATTTAACTATAAAACGTAGTCATGTGTATTTTTATTGATAAAACGTAATAAAGTTGTGTTAATTGTATAATTAATTACGCTTAACTATGGTTTTATTTTCTAATATAAGTACACTCGTTAAATAAATATTCGTTATCTAAAGCCTTAGGTAATGTCGCACTCCAGGACGTTTAACGATTAATTAAAATAATTTTTAGTATTTAGTAGTATTTAATATGATGTTCTCCTAGCCGATTTCGACCACGGCGACAACTGCCGACTACTGTCGAGAGCCATCAACTGCGCAGGAGATATTATAGTGCCACAAGTGTACGCGCAAACACAGAGGCACTCACTCGTCCCAACCTACCCGCGCCCGATGTAACGCTGATGCGATAATATCGGAGTTAGGCTAGGATGCAGTGTCAGAAACACGGGGCAATCACAACACAACCAGACCCGAAAACCAACAATTTATGTTTTAGCACAAATGTTGGCTCTGGCTGGGATTCGAACCCAGGACCCGCGGCTTAGAAGTTAGGTACTCTGACCACTAGGCCACGCGGTCGTCAGATTTAATATAGTAAATCAATAAATACTACGGAGTTGTTTATATCTGTGTTTGCGTGCGGAAATAAGACACGGTATGTAATTAAAAAAAAATAGAATGTGACGAGATGAGCGTAACGTTGATGGTAAGTGAAACATTTCTATGTGGCACCACACTGCGCCTGTCATTCAGAGACATCAGTTCTTAAGTCTCATATGTAATTATACTAGCTCTGACATTACTGCTCAAACACTACTGTGTTTCGTAATGTATGTGTAATGTTTGCACACTACTGCTGTACCGCAGAGTAGGGGCTAGTTATCCCAGCGGTGGTACCAGCCTTGACAGGAATACGTCTAGGCTGGTACCACAAAAATGACGAGAAGTTCTCTTTTTTTATTAATTATGCAAAAGCATTAGTTAACCTTCAGCGCCGTAGCAAAAAAATAGTGTGACAAACTATTACCAAACCGAACCGGTACCTAAATAATACATTTTATTTCGTAAGGTTATAACAGAACAATTTTATTCAGAATTTTTAGTTATTACTTTTAAATTCTTTAAAACTCTCAAGTCAATTTTATCTTATCACTACTACAGAAAAATGTCACTGTCATGAAAAAGCTGCTAGGTTTATTGCTCTTACAAGCAATACATTATTAAATATTAAAAAATATTAAAGTCTTTTTTATTTACTGTCTGCTAGAAGTAGCAAGGAAGCATATGAAATGCATAGGGAAGCGAACACCTCAGTCTCAGACATTATTATAAACTATCAAATTGGCAGGTCGTAATGATTCCACGGCTGAGTATAGGTCTCTCCTAAATTTGTGCAAGAAAGAATATACAGCGAATTATCATATGAGCTAGTAACCACTGTATAATATAATCTTCAAGACGATGCATACAACCCATCCCCTGATTAATTACGCGTACGGAAGGGGCGAGGATATCTTCATTGTCCCTTGCATGAGTTACGTACTCGTTAGTGACATTATTATCCTGTGTTTCACACACAACATAACTTTTTTACGATGTGACGGTGATTATGTTCGTATGTACAGGCTTAAAATGTAAGTGTTTTTTTATTGGATAAAGTGATGAAACGAGCAAAACGTTCACCTGATGGTATTTGCAAGAAGTGCCGAAGTTACCCTGAGATATCGGTTCTTAAGTCTCCGAACCTACCTAGACGGATTCCTACATAGGAATCCTACCACCAGTATAATATGTAGAATGACAGGAAATATTATTATGCTTAATTTCAAATCTAAATATCGCATGATTTCTGATAAAATCGGTTGTGATAGAAGGACTGACAAGCAAGTGATGTAATTAGGGGTTTTTGTTTTTCCTCAAGGTACGGATCACTAAAATTCAAGTGAAGGTGTAAAATAAATGAAAGAAAATCAAATTAAATCGAATTAAATACTTTTAAAATGAAATAAAAGCAAACAACAATCGATAACTCAACGCGAAAAATAAGAAAGGCACTTGCCTCTCGCTCGCGTCACGTGATCCGCGACGACGTATAGAAAGTGGCAAAACACGAACACTAGCAACCTTGAGAGGTGAGTCAAAACGTGCAAAAAATCTAAATAATGCATAACATTCCTTGTAAAATATTTTGATACATTTTAAAATGTAGCAGACAATGAACCTGCGACTGGCTATAGGACAGGATAAAAATATATTTTAACATCATTTAATCAATTTATTGGTATCACAATGTAGGAAAATTTATTTTAAACTCATGTGACCTCCATTTTCTAGAATAATGATAAAACATATGAATTCTATAATAGGAACAGGGTTACCAGTTATCAATTTATAATTGTTTAATTTATGTGTGAAATATCAGGCTTAGAAAATCAATAGATGCCTGCTTGAAACATTAAATGTTTACAAATGATAGATAACTAACCGAGTGGTAGCGGTTTAAGAGAATCTACCACCCCATCTCATCCCGTGGGTATAGTAAAAGTCAACAGAGGGAGAAAAAAAAAACAGGAGATGGGCAGCAGCATCTACCATGAACATCTGAAGAAATAAACTGCGGTTACCAACCCGCCTGGCAAGCGTAGCAACTATGGAAAATCCTCCCAAAATGACAGCTACTGAATTAGGTGGCAATCTACGGGGGAGGCCTATGTTCAGCAGTGGACTTGTGATAGGCTAAAATTTTGATGATGATAGATTACAAGAAGGTAGTGGACTGATTTTTAGAGATCCATATCTATTAAAATAATGCGTCTTCGTAGTACATCAAAATAAACTGATGATCGGATAGGGCAATGTATGAGGATATCTCAAAAGCCAAACATTCCTCCAAAACTCACAACACGATGTTGATGGGAGACTTTAACGCGAAGCAAGGCATGAAGAAAGACGAGGATGAGCTGGTAGTGGGGCATTTTGGAACAGGGCAACACAACCAAAGGGGCCAACAGCTGGCCGACTTTATGGAAAAGGACGGACTGTTTATGATGAACTCCTTTTAAATGTGTTTTTAAACACGTCAGCTATGTGTTCTTTTACGCGGGTTTTAATCGATCTTTTTGTTTGGCCTAGAACACATAGCTGACGTGAAGCATCGTCGTTCTAGGAAGTCTGCAGTCTGTGACCATGTTCTGGATCATCCCAACCATTACATCAGATTTGATAAACCACAGATCCTTGCAAAAGAACACCGATTCCTACCAAGGATGATTCGCGAGGCTATTGAAATCAAAAAACATCCTAATTTCAATAGAGAAGATGGTTGGGTATTACCACCAGCTTGGGATCCAATAATAAATAAAATTAAATCAAAAACCAAGCATACCACTGCAAGACTTCAAGACACAGTTAGCTCTTTCTGCGTAGATCGGACCCAAAAATAATAATTGAAAGCTGAAGGTACCCCAGGTTAACTATGACATCAGGACATCTGTCACCTCAGTCCTCCCGTGACCATGGGTGCTGTAAAGCACTCGAAACGTCGGGTTATAAATAGTAAAAAAGTAAAAAATTAAACGCGATAAAATCCGTAAACTTAGTTTCATTTAAATGTGTAGTGTTCGCGTAAATATAAGAAATCATTATGATGAACTCCTTCTTCAAAAAGGAGCCCCACAGAAAGTGGACCTTGATGAGCCCGGACGGTTTTACCAAAAATGAGATCGACTTCATCATGACGACCAAACCACAGCTGTTCAACGAATTATGTGTGATCGCTAGGTTGAAACCCGGCAGTGATCACCGAATGGTAAGAGGCACATTGAACTTAAACATTAAACTGGAGTGGTCTCGTCGGGTGAAGTCTACGCTCCGTCATTCTCGAGCCCTTATCCAAAACCCCGAAACCTTCCAGCTCGAATTGCATAATCGCTTTTAGTGCCTAGAAGATTGCGTTACAGTGAACGATATAAGCGAGATGCTTGTGGAGACTGTCCAGGCGGTGAGGACAAAGTTTTGCAATACAGGCGCAAAAAGAAAATCCAGAAACTCTCCGATCAGTCTCGTGAAGGCTAGGCGTGAAATGAAGCTAGTCTTCAACTGACGCGTCAGCATATCGGCAACTGAACAGGCAGATCTCCCAACTTCAATACAGCCCGTATTGAAGAAGCCATAGAGCTAAACCAAGGCTCCAACGTCTTTGCCAGGATCTGTCTGCCGATAAGAGCCAACTGACTAAGTCGAGGACCGAGAGCGGTAGCGTCATTTCCGCTGGACCGGACATTTTGAGTGAGATTGAGAAATTTCATAGACAGCTATACACATCATTGTTGGAGCCATACACTACAGCAAAACTCGTCGGACACTATTCCGATGATGTCCCGGACGTCAGTATGAGAAATTAGAATAGCTCTCAAACAGCTCAAGACTGGCAAAGCGCCGGGTGAGGACGAAATTACAGCGGAGCTTCAGAAAGTGGGTGGAAAACCGGTACTTTAGTCCTTCAGAAGCTATTTAATTCACAATTAACAATTATAGCTCAAATTATAACATTAAATTATAATGTCCCTAAATAATTATGTCCATTATAATTTCGAGAAAATAAAAGGGCTATAATTATAACGTATTTTTAAAAATACATAGAATATTTAAATTACATTTTAGCACCAAAAAAAGCAATTAGTTGAAAACCGAGTCTTGCATGATTAACAAGTGACAAACTAGTTCATTATGAGATCATTAATAACTGAAGATAATAACTACTCACTATTTCTCATTGGTTACTACAAATTCATCTGTAATAACGATTCCATGTTGTAATATTGCAACATGGGGCAAAGTTGATAGACTATATTTTGTATTTAACAAATTATAATCTATCAACTATATTTAAAAAATTATAAATATAACTTACTTTTATTTGTAAAGCTTTCATAACATATACCTACCGAATATAATTTTACATATTCAAGTAGTTGCATGCCGCATGTTATATTATTAATGTTTCGCTATTCATTATTTCATGTCTTCATGTTTAACTAACATTGAGCCGCGAAAAATTTTTATTTAGTTGCGTTTCGCGGGCTTTATTGAATTTGCCATTATTACCATATTTATCATATGTTCACTTTTCCATAATGATTATTTGAATTATTAAGACATCATAAATTTTGATATTTGGTTCAAGAAATAAACATATGGCATAATATTTGGAATCCTTACTACAAATTCATCTGTAATTAATGATTATTTAATTATTGTTTATAAGGCACAAAGTAACAAATTTGCGAGCAATAACATTAACAGATAACCTAAACACAGACAGACAGATATTTCAAAATTTATCTGTATTATTATGACATGCAGAGTACAAAAGTCATGTCCTATTATTATTACTATCTACAATTCATATTATAGTTCATATCTTTATGATATCAGTGTCAACATAAACTAGAGTTATGAAGAGGAGGCTATACATTTATTTACATTGCGCTTGATTATTCTACATGGATGAGAATGATATACTACTGAAATGTGTAAAATTGTTGACTTGGAGCTTGGAGGTATTATTAAACAATTTACACATTATGTCGCAAAAAGACGATTCACTTGCCTTATCTTTTCCACCTAAAATAATGGCATAAAATATTTTTATTATTTAATATGTAAAATGATAAAACATTAATCAATATATTTATTGTGATGACAGACTTACTGTAATGCCATATTTAAGAGCAATTCCTTGCAATATATCACCTTTTGACATAACAAATTTTATATATTGAGGAGGTACATTGTGCTTGATTATTCTATGTGCAGGTTAATGATATACTACTGAAATGTGTAAAATTGTTGACTAGGAGGTTGGAGGTATTATTAAACAATTTACAAAAGGAAGCAACTGAAACTTAAATGTTGAGGGTTTTCATATTATGTAAGAGCTTGTAGAATGAAATAAATGAATAGGCAGTCCACTACCTAGCCATTGTCTTTTTTTTGCATGCATCTCATGTCGTCTTCTACACGGCACAGTTAGGTAGGGTTTGAATCAACACTCCCAATGCCAAAGTGGAAGTATAGGTTAATCTTTGATATTATGCAGCAAAATAATGATATAATAGTAAAATATTAATGGAGTCTTGGAAACACATAATTTTGAAATGTGCATGCAAATAACACTAGAGTTAGGTAGTAGAGTGGCTATTCATTTATTTCATTTTACCGACACTCTCACATGATATTATAAAGCTAATTGAACTGCCAAGTGTACAGTTTCATTTAAGATATTAATTTAATGCATTTCACAATTTTCCTGTATTGAAATTTGTTAACACATATTGACTTTATATT
Source organism: Luehdorfia chinensis (assembly GCA_019845155.1). Taxonomy (NCBI): domain Eukaryota; kingdom Metazoa; phylum Arthropoda; class Insecta; order Lepidoptera; family Papilionidae; genus Luehdorfia; species Luehdorfia chinensis. Next base: position 877,387 of record JAHVAK010000292.1, read on the forward strand.
GCCTACATTTGAAGATAAGCTGCATTATGATGTTTAAACAAGGTAAAAAATATGTAAGGAAAACCTCACATTTACTTTGACACAGACTAAGTAACTTGATTTTAAAACAAACACAAACATCTCTATACACATAAATGCTGTCTATTTTTTTTAAATTTTGCCCTTCACTAAGTTTTCACCTATATTGTGAGTGCATTTTATAGACATACCTCAGATGCACAACACAACCAGACCAGAAAAACAATAACTCATGTTTTTTCAACAACCCCTGAGCGATGAGATTTAAATGTGGACCTGCAGTGCAGAAGTTAGACACTGACCACTAAGCCTATGTCATCAAACTTCCAAAGGAATAATGGATTTACTTTTTGATATTTCCTACAGAGGTGAGACCCTAAAACATCTTCATCTCGTGTCTCTCATTGTTGAATCCATACCAATATTTAAATGCGAATGACACTCTCTATGTACCTCTGTCTGCTTGTTGCCTTTTTACAGTTCAAGTGGTTAACCAATCTTGACGAATTTGGCAAAGAGATAGCTCCGGGAGACGGACATGGATACTTTTTATTAAAAAGTTCCCATGGTAAAATCATTTCCATAATCTATATCCACGCGGACGAAGTCGCGGGCATCAGCTAGTATTTAATAATTATTTCATTTCACCAGTATCTTATACATAATATTATTTATAAAAATGACGGATAAGTACTCACTCGCTATTTTCTTTGCTTTTTTCTACATGTTTCTTTATGTCAGCCAGTGAAGAATCCAATCTATTAAGAAAGTTATCAAAACTCTTCTTCTCATCAGGACTTCCAGGAGAAAAGTCCCGAGAATGTCTAGACGACATGTCAGACATGGAGGCACGATGCAGCGGCACCGCGGGCTCAGTAACTCGTTCACCATTTTCATAAAACGGAGAATCTCTGGTCACCGGAATTAGTAGATACTCTCGTAAAAATAAACTATCCGTCGCAAAAAGACGATTCGCTCGCCTTATCTTTTCCATCTAAAATAATGGCATCGAAACATTTTTATTATTTAATACGTAAAATGATAAAACATTCATCAATATATTTATTATGATGACAGACTTACTGTAACGCCATATTTAAGAGCAATTCCTTGCAATGTATCACCTTTTGACATAACATGTTTTATATATTCTTCATTCCTTTTCATATGGTTGCATGTGCTCCCATATTTTTTTAATGGGCGAGCAGAATCTCGAATAGAAATTCTTTCATCAAAAAGACGATCTTCCTCCATATTTGACGTATACGAAAATGAAATTACGGAATTTCAAATGACAAAGTTGAAGTTGACAATTAGAATGCAGATAAAAAACTTATATCGCCTCTTACAGAAAGCCACAGATCACTAACCATACGACCCACATCATTATCTATTCTGTAATCTTTACACGCATTTAAAAAAATATTGCAGAAACGTCAGGCAACGGAGATTAATAGAAATATAGTATTAATTCAATATTTCTGTCCATGTTTATATAGTTCTGTTCTTTTTATCTTTATAACATTATGATGAACCTTATTAAATTTATTAATATAAAGTATATTTGTAATTTCAAGCGAAAAAACTATACCATTATTATATTACCCTGAAAAATGTAATTAAATTACCCCAGCTGTGCGCATAGAAGGATAAGATATCGTAAGCTTTTAAAAAGAAACACTTTTTTCTTTCTTTTTATTCTACATATCTCTTCATTTCAAATAAAATATTACAACTGAGGTATGTATGTAAACAAAAATATACAAGCCAAGAAATGGGAAAAAAAATAATTTAATGTTTAATATAGAAGGGGAATCTAAGCTTTTGCTGAACGTTGGTAGATGGCGTGAATATACAATTTATCGTCACACTCACACTTGTAAACTTTCAATCAGTGTCAGTGACAATCGTTCCGTTCACCGTTCAATTCATTGATTCATTCATTTCATTCGGTTAGTCTCCGGATAATTTTTATGGAACATGGTATTGTTTTTGTGTTGTGTCCGATGAATTCTTGAATTGTTTTGGTACAAATAAATGTTTGTGATGTCTTAATACCAAATCTTATTTTTATACAACTGTTCTGCCATTTTAATTAGCGTCAAAACATTAATTTGTTGTGCTACAAAGTTGAATTTTTTTTTGTTATTTATTTGTTTAAACACATGTGATCAATAAAATCAATTGTCAAGTTTTCGTTGTGAATGAGGGTATGTATGAATTAAAAGAACTATACTTTAAGTTATCGTATATGATATTTTATTAAATTATGAATAATTTCGATACAGTGCTTGTTTTCCCCAATGTGGTGCGCACCCGCCCTGTAGCGAAATACCGCGAGGGTTGGTGGCACGGGCAGATTTATATTGAGCCATATTTTGGGGTGTGCTTGTGTGAACCCTGTTTATTACGTATTTTATTTTGTTCAATTAAAACATTGTAGATATTTTGGAATTTTAACGTTCCGTCTCATTTATGATAACAGAAATTTGGAACTGAGTTTATTTTTGTACAGGGTAAGACGTACATATGTTTTAATTTTCCATTAAACATAAAATCACGTGTTTTAATTTGGGTCTATTTAACCTAAAACTTTAATAAACGTTCGTGTATATTTATAAAATGTAGTCTCAACCCTTACTTTCATATTGAATCCAAAAAAATGTACATTAATAGTTGTAAGAATACCTTTAACGTACATTTGGTCCTTAACATTATTTCAAACACCTACTTATAAAATAATTTCTTACGTATCATACGAAATACGAAGCGTATGTCACTTTGGTTTGATTTTTTTTATTGTGCTTAACTGGCTTCTAGGAGTCCTATGTAAATATTGAGTCACGTTTTTTTTCTCGAAAACAAATCAAAACATTTTGTATTTAATATATATATTTTTTTTATTAATTAATCGTAAGTAAGATTGTTTTAGCCGTGTAGTACCGGCCTAAGAGAATCTACCTCCCCATCTCATCTCGTGGGTGTCGTAAAAGTCGAAAGATGGACAAGTAAAACTAGAAGATGGGCAGCAGCATCTTCCTGGAACATTCTAAATAAATAAACTGCGTTTGCCAACCCGCCTGTCAAGCGTGGCAACTATGGCGAAATCCCTCCAAAATTAGAGCTACAAACTTTTGTGGCGGTCTATGGGGGAGACCTATTTTCAGCAGTGTACTAGTGATAGGCTGAAATGATGACGATGATGATGAAGATTGTATTAATTTACGATTATTTCGCACGTATAATCGCATTTATTTTCGCAAGAAACCTTGCCCAACAAAAATATCCAATGGAATTAGTATTATTCTCTTTGTCGAATACAAAGTATGTGTAATCATCTGTACTATTTGTCAAGGGTCAAGAAGATTGTGGTTTTAAGTTTTTTAGGTTTTAAATATTATTGTTTATTTCCCCAATTTTAAAAAACGAAGAAAGTCTGTTTGAAAACTACTGAAAATTTAAAAAAGTGTACAGATTGTAGATAGTAACCCTGGCAATATTAGTAATAATAATACGTACATATTAACGCTTATAATAGTAGGTATTATGCACAATCGAGCTTCGACATAAAAATTGAACCAAGGACCCTTTAGCCCTTATTAGTTTTTAAGAGGTGAGTAAATTGAGCGTGAAATAAGCAGCCCTCAGTGACTGCAACGAAGATCGTTAAAGAGGTCCTAGTGCCTACGTAGTGTGTAGCCTTGAAGTATCACAAGAAATAATATTATACCAAGTAAACGTTTTTTTTAAATATGAAATCCATTAAGCCGAAATTAATTAAATCATATCCATATCATATCATATCAATATTACACACTGATATTATTTTCTTATTACTTATAATTAGAAAGTGTCGCATTGCAACGCAATTTATTTTACTTGCTTGTTCGTTTCTTTGCTGATTTTAACCTTGTGGTGTAAATTGTCTTCCGGAAAGTGTATAATCGACCCTAATGTATCGTTTTGTAAAATAAAGTTAAGGCATTCGGTCAAGGCTGTGTAGGAAGAGCCCTTGTTAACAATGCGCTTTAGCTCTATAATTCCTTTAGTTAGCTCTTAATAATACAATGCCTAAGTACCTGAGCTTAATGTACTCGTTAACTGAGTCTTAAATTGATTACCAGCTTCGTATACCTCGCTACTATTTTTTTTATTTATGTTCACTTAACGGCATTCATTACAAACAAACCTCCACCGTAAAAGTAGGAAATATGGTAGGTATTTTTGTATTAAAAGCTCTTTAAAAAAAGTGACGTTCGGTTTGACACTTCTGCTGTCAAATGTTTTCAGTACTTAATTTTTTTTTTGTTGAGCGCACTACTCATTTTCTTTAATAATAAATTGGACCCGTGCGAAGCCGGAGCCGGGTCCCTGGTAGATAATAAATGGAAGCTATCGTAGTGTCCGAAATCATTCATAAGAATATAAATGCAATTCAATTTTTCACAAAAATTTAATATAATTTTATTACAATAATATTTATTCCTAAGTAATTTCCTAGTAATATTATGTACGTATACATGTGTGTGTATTTTATCATGTTGATGATTATTTTAATAGCCATTATTTTAATAACACGGCAATATTTGCACAAATAATAAAACTTAAACCAGATCTTGACAATTTACAAATTAGCTATTATAAAAATATGTACAATAATCCAACGTCGCCATGAATCAGTCATGAATATATAGAATAAAATTTATTGTTCCTAATCCTACCCATCGACTTCCCGCAAAACCGTACAGGTCTTTGCTCCATCTAGTGGGGTCGCCCTACACGGCGTTTGCCGTCACGAGGTTGCCACTCAGTGAACCTTTCTTCCCCATCGGTTATCCGGCAGGACGGAGAGGTGTCTCAGGACCGTGTTTTGTGGCAATCTATGGGGAGGCCTATGTTCAAGAGTGGACTAAAATAGGCTGAAATGATGATGATGAATCCTACCCTGTTCTAGAATTTAAAAAGGCCAAAATATTACATTTTACATGTAATTTCATTAGTGTTAAATTAATAATTTTCTACACTATTCATAACAATACCACGACCGCGTGACCTAGTGGTCAGAGTACCTGACTTCTACGCCGCGGGTCCTCGGTTCGAATCCCAGCCGGAGCCGACATTTGTGCTAAAAAACAAGTTGTTGGTTTTCGGGTCTGGTTGTGTTGTGATTGTCCCCGTGTTTCTGACACTGCACCCTAGCGTACATCCGATATTATCGCTTCAGCGCTACAACGGGCGCGGGTAGGTAGGGACGAGTGAGTGCCTCTGTATTTTCGCGTACACTTGTGGCACTATAATATCTCCCGCGCAGTTGATGGCCTCTCGACAGTATTCAGAAGTTGTCGCCGTGGTCGAAATCGGCTAGGAGAACATCATAAAATTACAATCGTTTTTCACTTGGTCTCAGTATAATAAGTTACTGGCGCAATAATAATACTGGCTGTTTTTACGTCCAACTGCAGTATTAAACTTCCTACTCAGTATGAGAGAACGGAAAGTTCTCCGCCGCGCTATTTCTCTGCGGCCTTCGGACTTTACATGCCAAATGCATGTAAAGTCACATTCACGGATAATATGTAACTTAACTAACGATGTTGCCCTGATCGCGGTATGCGTGGTTGCGCTTCTATTGTTTTTTTATTACAGAATTAATTCGAACAAGCACCGCGTTCAATTTACAAATGAGTTTCCACTATTAGTCTTTATTATTATTATTAAAGTGGCATTGTCTCGTTTTAATGAGAATTTTCTATACAATTCAACTACAATAATCACGTTTGATCCTTAAAACTTAAAATTCCACTGACTCACTGAATACCTGTTATATTCAACTAGGTCGTTAGTGATATCTCGTTATTATGTCAACAAAAAGACTGAGAAAAGAAATGATGCGCGTGACTCACTTGGAATTTTAAACTTGTTTTTTGAATATGTCGAGCTTTAGGTACAATTTTTCTTTACTTTATTAATTTCTTGGCAGTAATTTTAATGAATCGTAATGATTGATACAAACACGTTTAGCAAACTTTAAATTTTATTAACATTAAATGTTAAAACAGTGTTTTAACCACATCGCAATTGTCGGAAAGATAAATTTCGAATTACCAGACTCCGTTAGTTTTTTCCAATGGAACTTTAATGTTTGAATGCGACAAAAGCTCTAAATTGATAATCACTTATCCATATCGTAACCATGAATTCCTTTGTAAAAACTTCAAATTTCTCGTAACAAAATAATATACGTTTGAAGAAAAAAATACATACATACATACATAAGATCACGACTGTATCCCATAAGGGGTATTCAGAGACTGGGCACTCACTGCAAAAACAGATGACAGCCACAATTTATATTGTTTTGGTGAAACGTGGAATTTCACCAAAACAATATAATGCACTTGGTGTGATAGGTGGTGAGCCCTTCGCCACCATGTGCTGTTGGGTGCACAGTGCAGTTTAATTCCTTACTCGCCTTTTACGAGATCCATTGGATGAGATGGAGAGAAAAAAATAGTCTAATAAAAAGCGAAGACGGGTTACAGGCAAATGTTTAACGGCATTTTATTATAATGAGTCACGAACTCGGCATTCGACCTCTAAGGATTTTATCTTTGATCACATCCGCAGATGTTATCAGCTGAGATAAACCATAACGTCATTAACTAGTTCATTATGTAATTTATGTGAGTATTAAACACAGTTTGCGCAGTATATCATAGTGGCGTAAAAATAAGCACAAACAATGGCACTAATTCGCCCTCAAGTGCCTGAATCCGATGTAACAATTATTATGCAATCATTTGAGCGGTAGGGACAGGAACGATTGCGATTCACTCAAACAGGAAAACCAATATTCGCCACAAAGATTGACTTCGACTGAGAACCCACCTCTCGGTAATTAGTTTGGTAGTAATTTTATATTCTGTATTCGCCACCCACCATGCGAAATGATGCTACCATGTTGATATTCTATGAGAGCTTACCCGGTCCAGAAGATACTAACTCGTTATTGAGTGTCTAAACACTCACTGCAGCGTGTCTTGTATTCGCCCAAGCGTGTCTTAATACTCGCTGCCGGTGTGTTGTATTCGCTGCAGCGTGTCTTGTATTCGCTCTAGCGTCTCTAAATACCGGCTGCATCATATCTTGTATTAGCTACAGCGTGTCTTGCATTCGCTCCAGCATGTGTTGCATTCGCTACAGCGTGTATTCTATTCCCTTCGATCCAGGGCGGTTCTCACCGCCCAGAGTTACCGACACACAAGTCGACAGTCCGAATGGACGCGCGCAGCCTCCTTCGGACGGTCAGTAGACGACTTAAAATGTTTAGGATTTTCGAAATCACGAAAGCACGCAGCGAACGCGACACAGTCCGAACTTCGAGGGTTTTGTAGGAGTTTTTATTTATTTATTTATTTATGTTTGGGTCAAACCAAACCTGGCACACGGGCCCCCTGGCCCGCGAGCACAGTATCCGATGAAGCTGTAAAAGCCGAGACGGCTAACAGCAATTACATCACCGAAAATATATAATTCCTTCGGCGGGTCCAAACTATTGCTTCAGCGTGTCTTGTATTCGTCGCAACATATCTAGGTATTCGTTGCGGCGTGTCTTGTATTCACTGCAACGTATCTAGATCCTCGCTGCCGCGTGTCTTGTATTCATAGCAGCACGTCTAGGCACTCGCTGCTGCGTCTCTAAATATTCGCTGCAGTGTGTCTAGACTTTAGACAGTCGCGCTACCGCATGTTATATTTACATCATTCTCGTCGCTCTAAAAAAGCTTGAGCACGTATTCAAATGTACATAGCAAATTTTCTCTCCTGAAATATTTTTATGCAGTCTACTTAACCTGTTAAACGGGTCACATGCACGTCGCGCAAAACAATAGAACGCTTTGTGCTTTACCGCGCCTAGGGTTGCAATAGCACTCCAAAAAATTAAATTCGACGCAACCATGAACATTTACCTCGGCTTTAAATTTCTACTTTTACACTATACAATAAAAATCCAACAATGGGCTACAACAAAGCATTTTAAAAATAAAACCTAAACTTTATATCAGCATTAATTAGGAAAGCTAAATGTGGAAACTTTATTTGCATACGTGCTGTACTATATTTTAAATTTATATTATCTGTAATTTGTTTGTTTCCCTTAAAAATAATAAAATATGAATAAATAAAAGTAAAGAAAAAGTAGTAAATAATTGTTTACAGATTAAACAATATTTTTAACAATTCTTAACGATTCTCCACACCAAGATTTTTTGTGTATCGTGAATACGTTTGACACATGCCTGAGCACCCGGACCCGAAACAACTATCTGTGCGCCATATAAATATTTGACGCGTGCGGAAATCCAACCCTCGACTCAAACGAACCGTATTATATATAATTTTAGAAGAAGAATGTATGAGAAATACCACCGTTGGAATAGACGCGTGTCAGAGGACTGAATTTACGTCAGAAAATGTAATAATATATTAACAATCATAGGATTAATTGTTGAACTACGTTGCAATATAAATTTTGCCAAAGCAACTGTAATACTCATCTAAGTAGGACACACCTTCATACATACATACATACATACGTGACTTTATCCTCCACTTTTCGGTCCTACCTCTTACCCTTTTCGGTAGGCAGAGACCAAATCTTTCCACTTACTTCACATAATTCGTTTCTTTTACCTTCATTAGCGTTTTCATACAAGCTCGTAGGTTGAGGCCTATCCTTAAAACGTCTTCGACCTGATCGTGATACGTACTACAACACATGTAGTTAATTTAATACTCCGCGTTTAAAATAAGCAATCAAATTATATTCAAAAGAAATGGTATACGCGCAGACCGAACTTCCTTACATTCGTTTTATAATAAGCTTGGTATAACCCGATAGTGCGTCTCTTCCGTTCATTGTGTTCCTACAATAACTGAACAAAGAAATCCGACACCGACATAATAAATGAGCCAGAGACTAAAACTCGTAATAGGAGGAGAGAGAGTGTATTTTTTTGCGAATCTGACGTCACTCGTATCAATTCAGCTGATGATGCATCGAGTTCTCGGATTCAGTGTGCGATTTCCGAGAATGCTTAATCGCATTTGGATTTAGTAATGCGATTTAAAATGTGACAACAAACTATTGGTATTTTTCTAATAATAAAACTATTATTATTTTCACATCACATACACGTCATAATTACAATTTCGTAGTACATAACAGTAGTTTTTTTTAACGTTAGTAACAGGAGCCTAACACACTCACACTACAATATCTATCATATCACTACAATAGGCCTTTACCAAGAAGGAGGTATTTGCCCTAATTACACTCGGCGTCAAAAAAATCGCACATCCGAAAAAAATAATTTAAATTTTAACACAACAGGCCAATGGCAATGTTGTGGTTTGAGGGTATCATTCGAAAGGTAATTTCATTAGCTTTCAGGAATTTTAATTGAATTTTACTTTTATAACGAGACGAAAGAGAAATTAAAGAAAAAGACAGGGTATGTACAAATTTGCAAATTAAAATTTAAAAAAAACTTAATAAATACAAAAAAAGTTCTTAAAACCTAGTGTTACCCCCCCTTGTCTTGATAACGGCTTCCATGCGATCTTTCATGGACCTTACAAGGATCGCAACAGCCTCTTGGGGTAGTTGTTCCCACTCTTCAAGTACCGCATCTTGGAGCTCTGAAGAGTGGCTGGAGCTGGATCTCGAGCGCGCACGCGCCGTTTTAGGTCATCCCAGAGATGTTCTATTGGGTTAAGGTCTGGACTTCGTGCTGGCCAATGCATAACAGGGATATCAACCTCCTGTAAATAATCCCGTACAATAGCCGCGGTGTGGCAACGAGCATTATCATGCATTAACATGAATCCATCACCGACATAACCAGCATACGGGACCACATGTTCCTCCAGGATTTCAGTAATGTACTGACCAGCATTTAATGACCCTTGCCCACGGCCACCCCGAGTCCGGGAAACGCACACAAGTTCCGTATTCCCGTCGACGGAAATGCCGCCCCAAAACATACACGAGCCACCCCCGTATTCGACGGATTCTTCGAAGCGGGGTTGTGTGAACCTCTCCCCCTGTCTTCTGTAGACCCTTCTACGTCTCTCATTGCAGAAGAGACAGACCCACGTCTCATCAGAGAAGAGTACGGTCCGCCACTGTTCTAGAGTCCACTCGCAATGATTGCGAGCAAACTCTAGGCGATCTCTGCGATGCTGTGCAGTAAGTTTTGGACCTTTAGCAGGTCTATGGGCTGTTAAACTCTTTTCGTGTAACCTTCTTCTTATCGTAGAAACACTCACAGATGTTCTCCGAGTTGATCGAAGCTGTTGTTGCAACTCAACAGCATTTGTAAAACGGTTTCGTAAAGATGTCGTAACGATGAAACGGTCATCTCTTTCTGATGTGCACCGTTTTCTTCAAGATCCCGGTTTTCTAACATAACCACCAGTCTGCTGAAAACGTTGGAACACCCGTCGAACTGAAAAACGGGACAGGTTCAACTGTCGAGCAACGTCACACTGCCCCATCCCCGACTGCAATAGGGCAATCACTTGAGCGGCTTCTTCAGAGCTGGTGTCCATCTTTACTTGTTCTTACTTTGGTTACTTGTTCACGTGTGTTCACTGCAAAGTCTAAATTACGACTGTCCCATATTTCATCCAGATCGACCCTTTTATACCCTTTTTAGGTGGTGTAACTAGCGTCCTTACTAACGAGCATTTGACAGTGTTTATTTTTGACGCTCTATAATGATAAATGTTTTAATGATTTCATGATTTTTTTATTAACAATGTAAAGCTATTCAAATACCCATTTCAAACATACCAATATTTATATAAATATAATTCGTTTCTAGCCATTACAGCCATTTTTCGCGCAAACTCGAGAGGTGCGATTTTTGTGACGCTGAGTGTAGTTACATAATTTTCGCGTTTCAATGCATTAATGATGGCCGATTTCTGATGTACTTTTATCGGCGGTTTATCTATCCGTTAACGCTATTGCTTCGATAACCTACGAATGATTTTTTCTGAACAACAAAACGCAGGACAAACGTTTAAACTTAATTGACCAGTTGGTGCCGTTTGTCGCTTCCATAACTTGACTTTTCTTCATCTCTACTTCGTGATTCAAATTTTTTGTTTCTTTACATATTTAAGATTATTACGTATTATTATTAAAATAAATCTAAAATCTAAAATTTTTACTACGTTTTCCTGATTTTATTTTCGTTAAGTGTTTTACACATAAATGCACAAAAGATAGCAAAACCACATAAATCAAATGGTACGTGCGCGTAACAGTATAAACGAATTACACAAAAGTAGTGTAGTTAAAAAAAGAAGTCTGCCGTGAAGCAGTAGTTTGCAAACATTACTGTGATTCAGTTTGAAGGGCACTGTGATCTAGTGTAATCACTGGGCATGTCATACTTAAGAACTTATGTCTAAGAGTGATGGGCACAGTGTGGTGTATGATAGAAATTTTCTGGATGACACAGCATTTGTTATGGGCAGACGTTGTACCATCAGGTGAACGTTTGGCTCGTTTCATCACTTTATTCAATAAAAAATAAAAAATATCTTTTTACTTTTTATTAACGTATTAACAACGTGTAGAGAAAACTTTTTGCCCCTTTTAAAGCATATTGCGCGCCGAAGGAGTGTGAGATTTGGCATTGTTAAAGTTTGTTTGGAGAAGAAGCGAGGAAGCTAAAATGTATGTATAATATTTGTTACAAATACGTTAAATAGAGTAATTTATAACATTAATTATTTACGTTCATACTGACAATGTCAATCACATAACAGCCTGTCGTTTGTTTGTACTACCTATGTCAATAGAATTAGAAAGAGAAGAATTTTAAAATGTTTGCAACAAATATTTACTGAAACATCTATAATATAGGTAGTAACTAAATAAAGTGGAACATAATTTTTTTATGAATTATGATTGAATTTGACTAGTTAATTAAAAACTGTGTTTAGCCGCATATTTAACCTAGGATAAAATTATTTGAAAAAATTATCCATAAATGTATATTATAGACTAGAAAGAGAGAGAATATATGTCTAATATTCATATTAAACGTGATCTCTTAAATAGACCCATCAATCGGCAGCAAAAGGAACTGGTTATCGGTATTGAACGGTTCATTGGGTGTTCAGAAACGCAGTTTCAGTTATCCGACGTCTATCCTATACGGAACTTTGTCGAATTAAAAAAGAATGAGAGTATAACTGGGAACTCCAGAAACCGGCCATTGGTCAAGCATTTTCGATAAGTTTATTTCGCTACTTTCTGAAGTCAACTCCAGAATTAATTTCTTGGTATATTTGCTTATGTTATAATCTCGCATACAAACACATTTAAGTTAACAGTTTATTTTAAAATAATTCCAATGGTTATAAATTCGCTACCGCAAAAAAATATTTTTTTTTGTTTGTTTACATAATACCATAATAACACCTACCCAGATGTCGTAAGAGGCGACAAAGGTATTGTACGGACAGCCTTTATTCGTGCAGACTAATACCATAATATGCAATACTGTCACTATAGTGCTCGTGGAAATGCAATGGCTAGTAAGAATCTTTTTGACACGTACCAAAATGGCAACGACGTGGTTCGCCACCCGCCACGTCCAGTTTCCCACAGGGGCGAAAAGTGTGCTACGTGTGTCGCTTCTGCGTACCCCTTATATGGGAAAAAGGCGTAACGGTATGTGTGCATGTATGTATGTTTACATCTTATTTCATGCTAATATAGTTGTAACAGATTATAATTATCTTATGCTCCTTGTAGATTTTACATACACTAGAACATCATATTCACGTATATATGTATTACGATTACATTAGTCTCAAACTAACACCACATCGTCTATAAAAATCCCTTTAATTGGTGAGTATTTTATGCTACACTCAACGAGGCCCACGATAAAAGTGACAGATACTTTAAACCGGCATGTAAAACTATTTAGAGGGATTCCCGCCCTAAAGACAATATTAACATTTCTGAATCTCACTGTATTCCTTCCGCTTAGAGAGGTTGAAGAGGTTCCTTATTCAAATATCATGAAATATAAACAAATACAACAACAAATTGCCGTATCTTCTCTTAAAATTTAATTTTTTGAACCGGTGTTGATTTTGACATTCATAAGAGCCTTACACAAGCCTAAACTGAATAAAGAAATTTTGACTTTGACTTTGACTTATTTTTGAAGTGAATTTCTTTGGGTGCGATGAGAATAAACTTCGAGCTCGAATTTGAGTGAAACGTTTCTTTTTTATCTGTTTTGATCCTGGCAATCAGCTACGAAATTGAGCCATTTTTGCCAATGTCGAGTAAGAATTTAATTATAACAAGGACTTCATATCGATCGACGATCAAATGATAGTTGACTTTTACTAAAGATTTGCTTGAGTGAATATTAAACATCAAAAATCAAAATATACACGGAAATTACAAAATTCAATAAAGCACCACCGCCACTTTTCGAGTTGGCGCCAAAAGTCTAAACATTATACAACAACTCATTATATTGATTTTTGACCGTTATTAGTGAGGTTTTTTTTTATTTTTTATTTGTGTCCAGTGACTTGTTTTAGTACTTGTTTTGTTTTAAACGTTGTCATTGCTATTTCCGGCGTCTTTTTTTCTATTATACCAGTTAGCTTCACACTATGTAACTGACTATAATATCAAAATTAATACAATTATAAAAATATAAGATTTATTGATCGATCTGTCGTGACTGACTTGAACAGGTTATAGTAGATAATGACTACTACACTAATTCTGGTACTAATATTTGTTCCATCTTATCTAATATCCCAAACGACGCGATGACGGTGTGGTCTAGTGGTAAGAATACATGACATCTACTCCGAGGATCTAGGATTTGAATATCAACATTTCTGCAAAAACACGAATTGTTGCTTTTCGGATCTGAATGCGTTGTGATTATCTCAGACAATATCCTAGCCTACCTCCGATCTTATCGCATGAGCGTTACGTAGAGTAATTTAGGATAAGTGAATGCCACCTTACGCGTACACTCATGGCACTATAATATCTCCTGCGCAGGTGATAGCTTCCAATGATGCAAAAGTTGTCGTCTTCGTGGAAAATTGCCGAGGATGACGTCATCAATATCACTAAAGGTTATAAACTGCACGTAGTGACGTGGACAGGCTGTGTTAAATAAACGAACACTAACAAACAGAAATAAAATTCTACTGTGTACGTGCTGCGTATCGAAATTTGTATTTTGTTACATAATACGTGAAGAAAGTGTCTTCCAAAATCAAATAAACGACACTTAAAAAAAAAAGAAAGCCATGAAACATCTAATGGAACACGCAATGTTTTCGTAATTATGTAATGTAAAAAACTTTTATACACCACGTTTATAAAACGGACTATAAACGTTTAAAAAAAGAAATCTATTGCAAAATTTACCACCCAACAGACAGACAAGTAAGCTAAGCAGAAATATATTACTAAATTTGACCCGTACAGACATACACGAAAGCGAGTTAACAAAAACGTGGTAAAATTAATCGACGTGACTATTGCAACTGTCGTATGTTTTTTAAAATAATATACATAAGCATAAAAAAATAATATACACTTCTAGATAGTTAGCAATCGTCATTCTTCATATCAGTGACTCACTCGCACTACAGCTTCTAAGAGCATCGCCAGTTAAATGATAGTCCTTAACTTAAGATTTATTGGACTGATGGAAATAGAAACTGTTTCGATTTCAGTCTTGAATTAAATTTCTTAATCACTAAACACTTTCACGAGCACTTGCTGTATAATACACTTGCAATGCTAAAAAATAAAACTCGTAATATAAAAAGAAATTACAAAATTCAATAAAAACATAAGTAAAGTCTTGGATGGTACGTACTTTCCTCTCCGAAAAAATATAATTTGAAAACTACTGAAACTGTTGCTAGGAAATAGGCACAGATTGTAGAGAGCAAGTCTGGGATGTCTACGATATGCCAAAAGGCATTAAGTCTAACCTATGTTACTCTTAAGTGAATAAGTAAATAAAAGTAATCTTGGAGTTAAGTCACTTTGTTCATCGTAATATCTTTAAAAAAATAGCCGATAAGTGTCTGGCAAACTAAAATAGCACCTACCTTTTCCTTACTGAGGTGTCGTAAGAGGCGACTAAGGTATTGTACCGACAGCCTTTATTCGTGCAGAATAAAACTATAATATGCAACACTGTCACTACACTGCTCGTGGTAACGCAATGGGGAGTAAGTTTTTTATAAACGTACCAAAATGGCGGCGTCACGTTTCTCCCGGGGGGGTGCGAAAAGTGGGCTACGTGGCCTCTGCCTAACCCTTATATATCTCAGAATTTAGTGGATTTAGATGAAATGAATTTAAATGAGTTTTGTTATACTCGTACTTAGTAAGTTAGTTAGAATGAGTTAGTCAGGATAGACGTACTCGCAGTATGCATTATCAAGCGTAATAGACTCTACGACAGACGGCCGCCGAGATAATTTGCTAAGATCCTTAGCATATTAACTTCTTTCCTTCATTATAATTTCCGCAAAGTAACGCCTGATTCTATTAACTTAATTATCTTTCTTTCTTTCTTTCATAATTTTCCTTTCTTTCTTTCAATTGTGGATCTGCGTTTTCATGCCTGATTCGCATGTAAGTCAAA
Source organism: Luehdorfia chinensis (assembly GCA_019845155.1). Taxonomy (NCBI): domain Eukaryota; kingdom Metazoa; phylum Arthropoda; class Insecta; order Lepidoptera; family Papilionidae; genus Luehdorfia; species Luehdorfia chinensis. The sequence goes on from JAHVAK010000292.1 coordinate 893,142, forward strand.
AACAGCCAGTATTGTTACGCAATTGCCAATTTTTTACAATTTTTAGAGGTGCTGGCAATGACGATTTAACTCAGGTCACTGACGGATTATAAAATTTAAGGCGAGCGCCCGGCCCCTGAGCTGCCACGGCTTAATTAATGAATCAATGTAAAAAGTAAAATTGTAATCCATTATAATAAAGAAAAGAAAATTAATTTGCTAACATCTGCACACAAAATTTAAAAAACTGAGTATTACCTAGTTTTTGAAAAGATAAGCCCTCCCTCCCTAAATAGCGTGCACAACTAAACTGTAACCGCCACTAGATAACCTCCACCACTACAACATTACCACTAGGCAATACACAGCACTGAAGTCGAGTACACGGCACGTGTTTGACCTCAAAACGAGGCTTTATCCTGTGATATCGTGGCCTTCAAAAACTAGGTAATATACACCATTTTCCATTTTATTCTATATATCTAAGCAAATTAACTTTATATTCTTTAATTTATTATAAGTCAATCAAAAAATCTTTATAATGTCCAAAAAAAACAAAATGCTAGTGATGTGAACTACATATCACTCTGGTGAGCGGCGTCAGCTGTCGAAGCGTGCGCTATTGAGTCAACTTTAGTCATTCATTCAGCCTGGGCCGCTGTGAAACCGATGTGCCATGAAAAGTAAATTACACAGACGTCGCTAGACCTCGTTTCTGCTCCAGTAGCTAAATTAATATTTTCTCTTTTTTTACTCCAAGTATCCATTAATTAGAAATTTTAATATTTCAGTATCGTTAATTAGAAACTTAATTAAAAACAAAACGTTTTCTTGATTAAAAAATGTGCAGACAGTATTGTTTATAATTACCGACGACCGGGTGGCGTAACGGTCAGCTTGATCTGCCTAAACAGACCTCGTCGGTTCGGGTCCTGGCATCGAATTCCAACCGAATCCAATATTTGGCCCAATAACAAATTAATTTATTTTATTTTAATTATTAATCTTTATTGTTCCCTTACAAAGAAAGGATACAAAGGGCGGACTTAATGCCTTTAGGCATTCTCTCCCAGTCAACCTATGGAGTGGTGAGATTCTGATAAAGGTGTAACAATAAAAGACGAAAAATATAAAATAAAATAATATGTAATTAATATGTATCTATTTTGTCAATGGTAACCGATAAATTCCTCAGGCTCGCTATCGGAAACGGGGATAACAGTCGCACCTCGTGAGTTCATTCTTGCACTAACGGCACAGTGATCAGTTGACATCGTCGTGTCTAAAATGTAAAATGTGAGTGGATAAAAATAATATCTAAATGTAACCTTGCACTATTTTCTATTGTACATGTGTATAAATACTACAAAAAAAAGGCAACTGGCGAATATTTGATTATCCGGGATAAAAGTATCCTATCTCTGTCTCTGGGATGCAAGCTATCTCTGTGACAAATTTCGTCAAGATAGGTTATGCGGTTGTGTCGCGATAAGGTAACAAACAGAGTCACACCTCTGTTCCGTTGACGTAGGCAGACACCACATCTTTACACTTCCTACGCATCTTTTGCTTTTTCTATTTTCTTGAGCATATTGATACAAGCTCGTCGGTTGCGGATACTTTTCACGAGGCCTTTCCTTAAAACGTCTTTGATCTGATCGTGATACGTTCGGCGACCGGCTTGCACATTCACACTCACCTCATGAATCTGTTTCGTCAATAGTCTTTCATGCATCCTCTCTACGTGTCCAAACTATCTAACCATCACTTTCTCTATACTTATCACTACAACTTCTACCACACCGCAACGTTTCTTATCACGCTGTTCATGCATTCAGTTTTTCCAGGAAGATGCTGCTGCCCATCTGCTGGTTTTCGTTTTCGCTCTGTCGACTTTCACGACACTCACGGGACGAGATGGGGTGGTAGATTCACTTTAACCGCCACCACACGGCACACGCTGTTTTTATTACTATTAAAGACGCATTCCTGCATAGGAATTTTACTGGTGGTAGGATTCCTATGCAGGAATTCGTCTAGGTAGGTACCACCCCATGGCCAGTTATTCTGCCTTGAAGCAGTAGTGTGCAAACATTACTGTGTTTCGGTTTGAAGGGCACTGAGAGCTAGCGTAATCACAGGGCATATGAGACTTAAGAACTGATGTCTCAGGGTGATGGGCACAGTGAGGTGTCACACAGAAATGTTCTGGGTGGCACAGCATTTGTTATGGGCAGGCGTTGCACTTACCATCAGGTGAACCTTTTTAGTCGTTTCATCACTTTATTCAATAAAAAAAAATGTTTATTCAATTTCAATATGGAAAACGAGTTATTTTCTAAATCTTATTAATTTCGAAGCAAGCTTGTCGTAACTTCGTAAAGGCCAGATGTAACATAACTGAACTGTAGGTGATAAGTTTGTAATAAAATATCAAATTGACTGCATACTAAAACTCACTTTTCTATCAGACAACCAAATAAAGGGACAGCTGCCTGGGCTCGTTAACATAACAGGTGCACACGATTCACGTTTTTTTTAAATATATACTCTTCTCGCTCACTCCCACAACTAGACAACGTAAGATTACGCGGTAAAGTGGTTTTAATATAAGGTGTATCCGTATTTTATCTTATATTGATGAAACAAAATTGTGTTTTTTATTGTGAAGCCAACAAGGACTTGTACAAGCCCTAAGCTCAAGAATAATATTCCTTAGAGGTTTATGAAGCTAACCCGTATAACAGCGTGGCGGACTACTCTCTAATACCCTTTCATAATGAGAGGAGACGTGAGCCCTGCAGTGGGACGTAGAAAGCCTGACGTTATTATATTTAATTCACACTTCGTTAAAAAAAAACTACTTTAAAATGTAAAGTGACAGGAGACTTATATTTTGTATCTAAATTTACATATAAATTTCAGGTAACCCTTACAGCCCATGGCACGCAAATTATAAAAATGTGACGAATGACTCATTTGTCAAAATCGTCCATGCGGCTTAGGAGCTACAAAAGATTTTTTTTTATTGCATAAAGTGATGAAACGAGCAAAACGTTCACCTGATGGTAAGTGCAACGTCTGCCCATAACAAATGCCCAGAAAATTTCTGTGTGACACTACACTGTGCCCATCACTCTGAGACATAGGTTCTTAAGTCTCATATGCCCAGTGATTACGCTAGCTCACAGTGCCCTTTAAACCGAAACACAGTAATGTTTGCACACTACTGCTTCACGGTAGAATAACTGGCCCTGGGGTGGTACCTATCTAGACGGACTCCTGCATAGGAATCCTACCACCAGTTTATATTTACATAAAAGTAAAAGTAAAGTAACAGCCTATAAATGTCCCTCTGCTGAGCACGGGCCTCCTCACATTTCTGAGAGGGTTCTGCAGCTGGGAAGAGTTCGCCACACTGCTCCAATGCGGGTTGGCGAACTTCACATGTCTTCGAGATGTTTTCATTCCTCCGACATGCGTGTTTCTTCACGATGTTTTCCTTCACCGCCGAGCACGTAGCAAATAAGTATTTGACATTGCAGAACAATTTTAGAGGTGCCGGCACCAGGGGTCGAACTCAGGTCACTCGCGTACTACGAAATTTGAAATAAGCGCCCCGCCCTTGAGCGACCACATGTCCACACATGTAAAAATTATAACCAACCACTTGCCGTAGTCGGATAAAATACATTATATGGTTCTTTATTACTATAATTACTGGAATATCGATAAGTGAAACTCAAAAAACTCAATCAACGCAAAGCTGCGTCCCGACTGCACGTTTCGTACGGCAGCTGCTACGGATTTGTATTTTTTGCACGGCCTGACGACATCGATTCGCAATTTGCAAGCCCGACCTTACAATGTTGCTACCTGCCATGTTGTTGAAAACACTAAATAAACACCTTTCCGTTTTGCCTCTGTTGTGGTAATGGACATTTTATTATTTCTTCAACATCTGAAAACGTTGTAATAAGTACGTATATACATTCAGTCACGCCTTTTTCCTATATAAGGGGTAGGCAGAGACCACACCCGTAGCTCACTTTTCGCCCCCGCGGGAAACGAGACGTGACGGGTGGCCAAAAATTTCTTACTCCCCATTGCATAATATTATGGTATTATTCTACAAATAAAGGCTGTCCACAATACCTTAGTCGCTTCTTACGACACCTCGGTAGGAAAGAGGTAGGTGCTATTCTACTCTGCCGGACATCTATTGCCTAAACGTAGTAATACCACTATTATGATAACTTGCGGAGAGGATCTACTGTCGATAAATTAATAAAGACGCAATTAAATTCAATTTGTGTTTAGTAATAAGTGGGTAACCTATGTCTGTCTGACCATACGTACTTATGTAACATAAAAGCTACTAAAGCATTTTACCAGAAATTTGCACGGATATTTGAAAGTAAATCAGAGAGTAAGTTATTCATTTGAAAAAAAAATCCACAAAACAAAAATACCACAAAATATTTATTATTAATAACAAAATATAATACGATTTCTTCTGAATCGTGAGTGGCGTTTTACAGACATAAATTTCACATGCACAACACAACCACACCCGAAAATCAACGATTTGTGTCTGCAGAAATCTCAACTCCGGCTGGGATTCGAACCCGGGACCCGCGTAAAAGTCACGTCTTCGGACTAGGCCACGCGCGGTCATATGTAATATTGTACTACGGAGAAAGTGACGAGACGAGCAAAACGTTCACGTGATGGTAAATGCAACGTCTGCCCACAACAAATGCTGTGGCACCGCACCGCACCCGTCCCTGAGACATCAGTTCTTATCATCATATGCACAGTAACTACACATGCTCTCAGTGCCCTTAGACCGAAAGGCAGAATGACTGGCCCGGCAGTGGCACCTACCTAGGCGGATTCCTGCATAGATATCCTATCACCAGTAATATATGAGATGAAATAGAGTGGCAGATTTTCGAACGTTTTGCAAACCAACTCATTGATGATAATGACACGAGAATGAAAATAAATTGGGATTAATGTTATGCGTAATATTCACTCTAAACTTATTCTAGATCAGAGGTTCCCAGACTTTTTTTTCTCATAGACCACTTTCAAAATTTTGCTGGTTCCGGTGCAGATAGATTTCTACCATATTCCCAAAACTATAACTAACTGACCCATTTTTTGTCTCGCCAACGTAGACTCCCGTCGAGTCTCCCGTGGACCCCTGGACCACTTTGGGAACAAAGGTTCTAGATACACACGCCTACAGTTCAATTTTTCAGAACTTTGCTAGTGTGGAAACACTACGTGATTTGAAACAATCGAATCGCATCGATCCTTTCCCATCTCGATAGGTCTGGTCTGTATTAGATCCATCGTTAACACGTACAAAGAGATTTTTTTTATTATTATTTGAACAGGGATTGAACATCTGCTTTATTTGAGAAATGATAAGCGAATTTAAACCTTAATGTAAATACATAGAGTACGTATCTTACCCATTGGGGAATAGGAATCCTAATTCCAGTGAAAAAATCAGTAACGAGACTTCAAAGTAAGTAAGAACATCGATAATAAAATTGTAGTTCTCTTTTATTGAAGATTTGTTGGACTGATGGAAACAAAACGAAAAGCACGATTTCAGTCTGAAATTGAATTTTCCAATCGCTGCACACTTTCGCGAGTACTTGCTGCATAATACGCTATCAACATTAAAAGCAAAATAAAGGCAGAAATTACAAAATCCTTTCTAATATTATAAAAGCGAAAGTCCCTCCGTCTGTTTGTTTTCTTTTCAGAGCTCAAGGGTTGAGCCGATCTTGACGAAATTCGGCACAGAGATAGCTTGCGTCCTAGAGACAGACATAGGATACTTTTTATTACGGAAAATATAATAGGTTCCCACGGGATATTTTAAAGAACCTAAATGCACGCAGACTACTTAGTTCAATATCACTTTTCAAGTTGGCGCCAAAAGACAACATCTGGCTCAAATAATCAAATATCTTGTAAATATATCTTGACAATAGTTGTCTTTATTATTAATTTTGTTTATTTATGGAAACAGTCGTAAACGTTTTACCAGTGTCAAGTAACCAGTTATAAGTACATAATCTTTTGTGTTACTATTTTCAAATAGCAAGACTTCACTTTTACTGAATATTTGCTGGACTGATGCCGACAAAAACAAATAGTATAATGTCGGCATCAAATTGAATTTTCCAATCGCTGTACATTAACAAGCACTTGCTGCATAATAAACTATCAATATTAAACATTAAAACTTGAAAAAATACACAGAAAACAAAAAATACACAGAAATAATAAAATTCAATAAAAACAACAGAAACTTTTCCGAGTTGGCGCCAACAGTTCATATATAGTCTTTTTTTAAACTTATGGCAATAGTTTTAACTTTTTTCCAGTTTCCAAGTATGGATACATCATCTTTTTTCGTACTCAAAGCTGTGAACCTAACGTTCTAAAACGACTGAATGATTGATTGTTAAGTAGTAACAGTAATGTTTTAATTGTTCTAATCTCTTCCACGCGTTTTGTAGTTCAATAGCCGACACACAAAAATAGTCAACTTTAGGATCGCTACACATGGTTATAATACAGCTAATATTTCACAGCAAAAAAATATAAATGACTAGCTGTGCCCAGCGGTTTCACCCGCGTAAAAAGCCGATCGATGATATACATATATATTTCCTTATTTGAATCGGAGTTTGTGGTTCTATTTTTTTTGCGCGGAACTCTAATTATTTTTCTAAAATGAAAGTAGCCTTAGTTACCCGCTATAATATCAGCTATCTGTCAGTGAAAGTTTCGTCACAATCGGTCCAGTCGTTTCGGAGATTAGCCGGAACATACAGACAGACAGACACACCGACAGACAAAAATGTTAAAAAATGATTTTTTCTTATAAGTACCATATATACTTTCATAAGCATTGAGTAAAAAGCTCTTATTATTACAAACAGGCACTTCAATTTTATTTATTTGTATAGATTTGCTGAATTAAGTACTGCTTTGGTAAATGGAAACAATTAAAAAGTTATTTATTTAATTAAAATTATTTTGAAATAATTTATATGCACATCACATTTTTGATATTATTTTTTGGATTATTGTGGGAAGGATTGGTATGTGAACAGTTTACTTAATTTTAATAAGTGGTGTATCGTTAGGTAGTCATACATTTATATTTGTGCATATATAATCTACATAGCGGCTTTTTGCCGTACACTTGTGGCACTACAATAACTCCTGCGCAGTTAATAGCCTACGGTACAAAAACTAGAATTTTTTCACCGTGTTCAAGTACTATTATTATAGGTAGGATTCCTATACAGCAATCCATCAGGTACCACTCCAGGGCCAGTTATTCTGTCTGAAGGGTACTGAGAGCTAGCGTAATCACTGGGCATTTGCGACTTAAGAACTCGTGTCTGTGTGTGACGGGCGCAGTGTGGTGTCACACAGAAGTGTGCTGGATGGCCTTTGTTATGGGCAAACGTTGCACTTAATCATCAGGTGAACGTTTGGCTCGTCTCGTCTCTCGTTCCAATAAAAAAAGTATCGTGAGTAGGACATCATTTTTATACCGATGTGATGAAAACCATATCAAAGTATTAATCATTATTAGCGTAAAAAGACAATAAAAAATGTTAAAAAGTGTTAAACAGTCTTATGTGACCACTTTGCATAACAAATCTAAAGCAAAAAAACCCTCCCTCATTGAATAAAAACGGTCCAAATTAAAAGAGTTCACAATGTTGAGGCGTTTAATACTCGTATTCTAAAACGTTCATAATATTGAATTATATATCAATCGTTCATAATATAAAACAAAATCTTTAGTCTGCGATATGCCTTAGCAACTGCGTGTATCAATACACCTCCGTCGACACTTCCAATTAGTGCCTTATTCCGAACTAATAAAAGCGTTAACTCTCCGATTATTGCAACTTTATAGCGGCGGTCAACAGCTCAACAACAGTATTGAGCTCAAATTACACTTGTTAAGTCGTTCAATTTACAACCCAAGTACGTTTAGACAATAAGGCACGTTTTAAGTATTTAAAACCTTTTTATTAACACAAAGGAGAATTACACAATTTGAATAATTGTATAGAATAGAATAGACTAATTTTTATTCAATGTAGATCATTTACATAATACTCATTGAACGTAATTTTTTTAAGCTACACTAGTTCGCACAGAAATACCCCTGTCCTGGGAAGAACCAGTAAGAAACCCAGCAGGATTACTTTTTTTAGTCATATTAAAAATTAAATATAATTACAACAGTATTATAAAGATGTAGAAATAGCTTGGCAGCGATCACCTCTTTCCCGGGGTTATGGTCGTCCATGTATTCCTTAATACTCGTATTATAATAACCCTTCTTAAAAAGTCTTTGTTTAATAAATAGTATACGTATGTATGTATGATCGTAGACAAATTTTAGATTTGAAAGCAATATTAATTACTTTCTGAAAGTCTTGTGAGTCATTAAAGAACATTGAAATTTTTTATATAAGAGATGACGTGCGATGGCGGTGTAAGAGAATTCGCTACTTCCATCTTCTTCCGTGGGTGACTATAACTTAAGGTCTTAGACCCCTTTACTAAGGAAGGACCTAGTATTCTATTCACAGAACAGATTTTTCTGTTCTGTGGTTCTATTTAATAGAACACGTAACGTATTAATAACCGTAAATAGTCCAAAAATTAAATAACAAATTGTAAGTGCTAACACATATGTTGCAAAGCGACATATTCGTTAAAGCAATGCTACAACAAGTAAACTATTTTTATAGGTTGGGCCAACCCCAGGAGAGTTAAAAAAAATATAATGAAAAAGTATTTCAGTTTCGGTAAATACTCGTAAGTGAAGGACGCATGTATCTTACTACCAAGTGGTCGCAAGCATTTTGTTAATGTTAAATCTTTCCGCTTCCAAAACAACACGCGGTTTAAATATCACGAATTCGTGTTAAACGTGTCCTTTGGCCGTAAACCGGACGATGTTCGTCCAGTATCGTTATCAACGTCTGTAACGGGAACGCTGCGCTTATCACTCGCTCGCTGGTGCTCGTTTAAGGACAATTTAATGTTTTTTTTTCTCGTTTTGCAAGTGATGCGTGCACCGCGCTCTTTGCTGCTTGTTGTCAATTTGCTGTATTTAAATGCAGGTGGATTTTTTTTAAATTAAACTGTTTTGGGCCCGATTGAGAGATTGAGAGTAAAATTTCAACGTTGTTTTCGTACGACGTTTCTGTTATTTTTATTAATATTTATAGATTAATTAGTAATTGTTTTTATATCAAACAGTTATTTTACAGAGAGTAATATTATTTTTTTCATGTTTTTGTTTCAAGCGCTATTATGCTATGTTTAGCAGTGGCCTTGTGATACGCTGAAATGATGATTATATGTTCGGCATTCGGTAATTAATTGCCACTTTATATGTTCCCAAAATCTGCTCCAATGTGTATACGCCCTGTAACGCTTCATATGAGTGCTTTATCTTTCGTCGCCATGCTAATGTAGCTAAGCTTATACGATGATTTAATTTCTTGGGCTTCTATAAAATGAATATAATTTTGTGTTAATGATTTTTAGATTTAATTAATGTATACGTCAAGCTTTATTGAGTACTAATTTAACTTTATAATTTGTGGTAGTAAAGAATAAGTGGCTAGCCAAGGCATGTTTTTCATTAAGTAGTTATAACGACGGAATGAATATATGTAAAGAATAGTGGGCTACACGGGTGTGGTTCTGCCTACCCCTAATATGACAAAAAGGTGTGACTGTATGTATCTAAACTTCTTTGACATTACTAATTAATTTATCGTCTTATGTTTTACTTTTAAAACTAAGTAATTTAATAGGTAATTGTTTGCGAGTAAGTGTCTAGGAGAGCATATCGTCAACATGATGGTTGCTTATCTCGAAGTATTTTTAATTGCAGTATCAGCATCCTACATAGTGCTGGTGGTCTCTACCCAGGTGATCTACTACACAGCAAAGATACCACCAATATTTTTGACTCGCCAATATGGTTTGCTAAATTGTTGTATTAGTGCCGTGGCGTCAAAAAATCTACCACCTCGTTTCGTCCTGTCGATGTTGTAGTCGACTAAGAAAATTTTATGGCTTCCTCTACTAGATAGCGAAATAGCTGTCTGTTTTATGAGAACATAGATTGTCTAAGCTAAAAATGTTTGAATTTGTCTTTGGGTGTTGGAGAAACGATCAAATCGTGCGGAAGATTTTATTTTACCTATATCTATACTCACACGCAGCTTTTTGGTGCCAACTCGGCTTCAGAAATACTTTCGATCATCTAAAATACACGGCGACAGGCCGCAGCTTAGCAGGTACTAAGACGATTGATATTGGTAACGCTTATCAACTTACCAAGCGTGGTGATTGAAAGCATGGTGTTGATGATAGAATCCACCACACCATTCCTCCTGTGGTTGACGTAAAAGACGATATACAGCAATATTCTGTTTCAAGTGCATCACTTTACCAACCTTAAATGCGACTGCAAGCCCCTTTTGGAAATCTAGAGATTTTCTACTGTCTAAAGACAAATTCCGTCAACTTTCATTATTGAAACATTTGATAATTTTTTTTTTATACATGTGATCACGACTGTATCCCATACGGGGTAGTCAGAGACTGGGCACTCACTGCAAAAACAGATGACTGCCACAATCCACGTTTCACCAAAACAATTAAATGCACTTGGTGTGATAGGTGAGGAGCCCATCGCCACCATGCGCTGTTGGGTGCACAGTGCAGTTTAATTCCTTACTCGCCTTTTACGAGATCCATTGGATGAGATGGAGTGGTAGTATTCTTTTAACAAGCCGCCACCACACGGTTCTTTTTTTAATGGAGCCCTTTTCTCAATATGGATCGCCGCTGTAGATAATAATTGCATAAATTTGAATTATTTAAAAAAAAAAACTAATGTCTATTTATATTAATATATGAAAACAGAAGATTTATTGGCATCTAACCTAATATCTTATTGCTTTCCACAAATTACAAGACCGTTACGGCTCGCAGTAGACATTAGTGTCAACGTAAGTTATACGCCTATGTCACCCCACGTAAAAATTCTTCACACCACATTACGATTAGAACATTCCTTGTTGTGTTTAAACTAAAAATTCATTCGATATCATTGAACCGTAACGTAAATTTACTTTTTAAATTTATCTTTAACCGTAACTTAACAGTTTTTTAAGATTTTTTTGTAAGATTTCGCAGCAAAAAAAATGCAATCCGTCTAGGTAGGTACCACACCAGGGCCAGTTATTCTGCCGTGAAGCAGTAGTGTGCAAGCATTGCTGTGTTTCGGTTTGAAGGACACTGTGAGCTAGAGTAATCACTTGGGCATTTGAGACTTAAGAACTGATGTCTCAGGGTGACGGCCGCAGTGTGGTGTCACACAGAAATATTCTGGGTGACACAGCATTTGTTGTGGGCGGACGTTGCACTTACCATTAGGTGAACGTTTTGCTCGTTTCGACACTATATACAATAAAAAAAAATAAGATGTGTGATGAATGTGTGTGAGAAATTCTGCCTCGCCATGTCATACAGTGTTCAATAAATATTTCGAAAACTAGTCAGAATACTAGAAGATAATAGAAAATATAAAGCCCGGTAACGGGAAGCAGCGTCCAAGGTGCTCGGCGTCTGGTACTGAGTTCACCAATCCGCCTGCCACGCGTGGTGATTCCGGTAAATCCGGCATAATCATGGTTACATACTGGAGGCTCTATATGAGGCTCAAGAACTGATGTCTCAGGTTGACGAGCGCAGTGTGATGCCATACATAAATGCTCTGAGTGACACAGTTTGCGTCTCGTCGCTTAGTTCCATAAAAAATAATATTACAAACCGGCATCGAAATGAAGCAAATTTTCTAAAGTATTATATCCGTTTTATAAAGTTAGCTACCAGCCAGTGCAGGCCTACAGTGATATCTCTTAATGCTCCATAAAACAGCATCGCTTGCCGAATCACAAATAAACAATTGCACTTGTGTTTAACATTCCTAACAGTTCTTCGTAATCTATTTAAGCGTTTAAGCAAGTGGTGGGTTACATACGAATGGTCTTTATTTAATAGTGCTGTACTGTTATTACTACTGTATTTTGCGCAATAAATTACTAGATTTACGCGAGTGATTGAGGAATAATTGTTGGTTAACATCTCGCCACAAGTTCAGTTATAAAAATTTCTTTCGTACTTTTAGTTTTAATCTAGGCGGGAACTAAATAATTCTGATTATATGCCCTGTGGCAGTAATTAAAAAAAAATAGTTTTATTTTTCTAACGATCCCCTGTTTCGGAGCTAGACTATAATTACAGTTTTGTTGGAAGTGATTTATATAGTCTTTCAATATTGTTATTCGTATTGTAATAATGTATAGAAAAGCACTAATTTTACTTATTTTTTTAAATTGAATTAAATTTAATAAGTTCGTTTACATATATTATTAACTTTGACGAAACCATGAATCTATCACTAAGTCTGATAAATTATTTCTTTTTACAAAATAGTCTATTATAAACCAAACTTATCATAGAAAAACAAATTGTTATTTGCACTTTTCCCGCTCGACAGCAAAGGATGTCCGTAAAAATATCGATACCCGCGCAAATCAGGCGTAAGTCTCAACAACTCATGTACCCGATAAACTAAAAATAATTCCGCCATATCCGAATTATGGCTAATAAAGCGACGTTAACACGTGGTAAGGTCTTTGACCTTATCAGCTTGGAAATTAATCTCCCACCGCGGCTGCACTTGTCTCTTCAGTTAACACATTGTTCGTGTTACAGCTAATTGGTGTTTTGTCTGGAAAGTTGGCTCCGGCGAATTATTTATCGATGTTTACATTTTTATGTCTGTAAACAAACCTCGCCGAGTTGTAAATTAACGAGAAAATGTTTACAATAAAAATGTATCCTTCACAGCGGTCAGAGTACCTAAGTCGTGGGTATTAGGTTCGAATCTTGGGCGAAGCCAATATCAGCGCAACCACATACACATTTGTTTTCTAGTCTGAATGTATCGTTAGCGTCTCCCTATCTTTAACACTGCATTCAAACCTTATATAATAATAGTTTGTAATCACGTTTGCTTGCTAGATGTCAGGAATTCCAACACTCCGTGTTGTACAACTGCGTCTTGTTAGTGTAACGACATTCCTTGCGGCATTTATAAATATTTTATTTCATAGCAAAGCAGTTGTCAATGTAAACAAAGAAGCAAAAAAAGACCTTTGGTTTATGTTGAGTTATGTATGGATAATTAATTTGAAAGTATTTATTTGGCACAGAAATGCTTGCGGCACTACTGCTTCGCGGCAGAATTGGCCCTGGTGAATACCTACCTAGACGGATTCTTGCACAGGAATCCTACCACCAGAAGTTTTTAACTAACTAGCTGTATGTATTGTTACTTATTTAGTAAATATATTCCGCCTCCACACGGAATTCTAAGTATGCTGTGTATTCAAATGAAAGAAAAAATATGATCGCTATAGGAAAGACTTGCGAAACCTGTTCCCAAGTGTTATTATACTGCATCCGTGATTTCTATGACAAATACAGTTCGTACAAATGCGTAATGTACATCACGAATATTAAATGTAACACGAAAAGATTTAAAAAAAAAAGTTGCAACAACTTTACTGGTGGCTGGATTCCGTTTAGGCCACCCCAGGCCAGTAAGTCTGCCGTGAAGCAGTAGTGTGCAAACAGTAGTTTCGGTCTGAAGCACTCTGAGAGCTAGTGTAGTCACTGGACATGTGTGGCTTAAGAACTGCTGTCTCTGATTGACGGGCGCACTGTAGGCAGGGTGGTACAGCATTTGTTACGGGCAGACGTTGCACTTACCATCAGGTGAACGTTCTGCTCGTCTCGTCACTTTATCTAAATGATTAAGATTTTTTCTTGCTTGATACAAACATAACATTGTATTTTACATTTACTTTTCATGTTTTAAAATATACAAATATAATTAAGAAAAGTGATATATAGTTTCAGTGATGTAATTGCTGTTAGCCTCTTTTGGCTTTTACAGCTTCATCGGATACTAAGAAAAGTGAACACGGTAAGCTTAGCAATTATAGATTACACATTTTTAACGTATAAAAATAATCGATATTTCATAGTATCTCATCATCATCATTTCATCCTATTACTAGTCCACTGCTGAACATAGGCCTCGCCCATAGATTGCCACAAAAATTGGTAGCACTAATTTTGGGGGAACCGCAGTTTATTTATTCAAATGTTCCAGGACGATGATTTTCCCTCTGTCGACTTTTACGACACCCACGGGATGAGATGGTAGATCAAAGTATATAAGCCAGTAGATTTACCACTAACTCATCAAGATGTCTCCGAACCTACAAGACTTACAAAATAGACCTACAATGTCAGCGAGTTTCTATAAAGTATATCGACTACCAAATAGTGAGTTGATCTACACATGCCAATAAGCTCGAAAATTAGTATTTATATTCGAAATTTATATGTCTCTTACTTAGTTTACTATTTAAACATCCAGAAGGCCTTCTTATATTTCTGAGATGGTTTGGAGCCGGGAAGAGTCCGCTATGCTGCGCTAATGACGGACTTCACATGTCTTCTAAATATTAATTATTTCTCAGACATGGCGGTTTCATCACGATGATTCCTTCACCGTGGAGTACATGGTAAATCAGCACTTGAAATTGCAATTAAACATTTTCGTGACGGAGGCACCGGGAACCCGGTCTCTGATTTTTTTATCAATTAAAAACAAAATTCGAGTATTGTTGTAAAAATATAAATACATGAAACTAAGATGTTTCATGTATTTATATTTTTTTAATATTAACAAAATTATTATCGAAATTTCGCGATATATATTGAGACGGTGAAAATCCTTTAAAAGCATCTATTGCATGACAAATATATTAATTTCTATTAACATTTAAGCTCTTGGGGAGTGAAGCCGCATCCTTTCGTGGCTTACAGACGCCTGCAACCGCTGCGAAATGGGTCGCAGGGTGAATGGACGCGTGCGTTCCGGAGCTAGGAAAGTATACACGAAGTGATAATAGAAAAATGATGAATGATTATCGCATATGCGGCGAAAAAAGAAGGAGGTTTTTAAGTCGACACGTATATTTTTTTAATGTATGACCACGCATAACTTTTGCGTGGTTCGATTGTTATGATTTCTTTTATCTCATACATTTCTTGTTTGTATTTTTCTTCAATTTGTAATGTCGTCCACTAAAAGTGTTTTAAGTGTTTTAACTCAGACCTTGTATTTGAGTTAATTTCCACTTCGTACCGTTAAATTACATTTTTAGAAAGAAGCATTGTTATACGGGTCTCCACTCTGCTAGTGAAATGAAAGTCCTGAATAGCATTAACATGCAAAATTGTACTTTAAATTTATTTGAATTTAAATCACAAATAAAAATTCATTAATATTAATTACGAATCTCCACTTTCCTATGCTGATGAATCGCAAAAGTCCTTCAGTAAATCGGGTCAGTAGTTACACAAAGAGTCCGTGTAAAAAAGATGCGGCAGTCGTTGTGATTTATAAAGACGCGAATACAGTAATAGCGGATTAAAAAGCGGTAACGAAATACGTACCATTTTTTTTTATTAACAGACATAAAAAGTAGGTTCCATATTCAATATGGACATATATAATATTATTCGGTACATTAGCTCACAGTGCCCTTCGAACCGAAACACAGTAATGTTTTCACACTACTGCTTCACGGTAGAATAACTGGCCCTAGGGTGGTACCTACCTAGACGGATTTCTGCATAGGAATCCTACCACCAGTGAAAATTCTATTTACTCGTCCAAACATTGTTTACGAATATATCAGAAGCTACTTTTGATGAAACTTCTTGCTTTGGATTATGGTTACTGCTTAGCTCGCGTTAAATGAACTATCAGTATCGATTTAGTAGTTTGATATTATGGTTTATTAGTGCATTTCGGGTTTATTTTCTCAAAGCTTTGTATGACTTCAGAAATATATTATTTTTATTTTAGTTTTATTATTTAAAACGCAATACAACGGTTTTAACAAGCGAATGCACAAGTAATATTTTTTTTGGTACCACCAACAGGCGATAATTGTATTTATAAAACGTCGTTCGTTTATGAAACGTATTTATTTAACCTGTCAAATAATGTAAACATACGTTGATTTTAAGTTTACCTACTCATAAACAAATATTTTACCAATATCACTAACTTTTTGTAACTCATAGAATGGCTCATTGTTACTGGTAGTAGGATTCCTATGCAGAAATCCATCTACGTATATATATGCCGGGAAGCAGTTTCGTCCAACCATTGCTCAGTTTCGGTCTGGAGGGCACTGAAAGCTAGTGTAATTACTGGGCATATGAGGCTTAAGAACTAATGTCTCAGAGGGACGGGCGCAGTGTGATGCCACACAAAAACGTTCTGGATGACACAGCATTTGTCATGGGCAAACGTTGCATTTACCATCAGGTGAACGTTTTGCTCGTGTCGTCACTTTCTACTATAAAAAAGTCTAAAAATACGTTAAGAAGAAGATTTGGGTTGAGTTTCAAAGACACGTCACAATAGATGCCAAAATGTAGACAGTTTGCTTATGGTCGATTCGAACCCAGAACGTGTTACCACGTATATAAGCGGAACATGGTCTGGTAAGTTGTTAAAAATTTCAGTACTTTTTTTTAAATAAGTTCTGTGGACAATTTCAATAAAATTTCTTCCGGTCCCATTCGCGTTCTGGTTTATTGCTACCCTTAGCAAACACCTGATACGCTCAAAGCGCGAATGAAATGTATTAAATCAGATGCATCACAGTGTTTACGTTTTCTGCCACACAGACTTGATAACAAAGGAAATGTTAAACATTGTGACATGAATAAACCCACACGGATGCCGAGGATTTAGACTCTCTTAAGGGAACTCTTAGATATTCCGGAACAAAAAGCGTCCTATGTCTGCCTTCAGGACGCAAGCTATCGCTGTGCCTAATTTCGTCAAGATCTATTAAGCTGATAGTTGAGCAGTGAAGGTAACAAACACAGGGAGGGGACAGAGTTACTTTTGCATTTGTAATATAAGTATGGATTTATGAAAACAGTCGTTAACTTTTTTCTAGTGCCAAGTACCATTTTCCAGAATAAATAGATATGATGTTCCCCTAACCGATTTTCGACCACAGCGTCAACTTCCGATTACTGTTTAAAGCTACCAACCGCGCAGGAGATATTA
Organism: Luehdorfia chinensis; assembly: GCA_019845155.1. NCBI lineage: Eukaryota > Metazoa > Arthropoda > Insecta > Lepidoptera > Papilionidae > Luehdorfia > Luehdorfia chinensis. The sequence continues at coordinate 910,447 of JAHVAK010000292.1, forward strand.
TAGTGCCACAAGTGTACGTGTAAACACAGAGGCACCCACTCGTCCCAACCTACCCGCGGCTGATGTAACGCTCATCGGATGCAGTGTCAGAGACAAGGAGACAATCACAAACACAGCTGAATAACACAGAAGACGAACAACTTGGTTTTTGCACAAATGTTGGACTCTAACCACAAGGCCATGGGTATAATACGTAGTATAAATGTTCACGCAGCGAGACTTAAAAATTTCCACGGTTAGGTTCCCTTTTATGAAGATTTAGTGGAGACAAAAAGACAAAAACTAAAAGCACAATTTCGGTCTTGAATTGAATTCTCCAATCACTGTACACTTTTACGAGCACTAGCTGCATAATAAACTATATATATTATTTCTCAGAGGTATTTTTGTCGGTATGAATCCTGACGATTGATTGATTGATAATGACGCAAAATAATTAATGTCTTAAAATTAATGTTTTTGTTAAAAAAATGATTAAAACATTGTATTTAATAATTTTATTTATAGAAAGCCCCATCTATTGACAATCTATTCAACTAACACGCACGACAGCTGTCGGTTGGAGTTGTTTACATTATTTAAAAAAGGTTAATGACGCCATCGGTTCACAATACAACGCACACGATTCGCACGGGTTAGCTAGTCAAAATTAAACATCAACACTCGAAATATGCACAGAATGACTTAAATCAATGAAAAATCCAGCCATCACTTTTAACAAATAAGCATAAAACAAAAATGACCAGAATAGAGCATGATTTATTAACCAATTTCGTTTTCAAGATATCAGTTGTGATATTCCCGAATTTACATACGTAAGTTATACTTGCTCCCTTATTTTCCGCCTACCGTATTGGGCAACTTTAGGACCGTCCCTACCCCTTAAGGCAGAGCCAATGCATTTGGACGGCAAGCACTTTTATGGGCATTTGTTAGTAGTTATTTCAGAACTTTTCTGTTTTAAAAACGATTTCTATTTATATACGATACATTTCATACTATCAAACACAGTCCCGAAAATCAACAATTTGTTCTTTTGCACAAATGTAGGCTCCGGCTGGGATTCGAACTCTGGACCTACGGCGTGGAAGTCAGGTACTCTAACCACTAGGCCACACGGTCTCGGCGGCCAACTTCTTTCAACAATCAATAAATCAATATGATCAAATACCATGTGTGCGTTTATTAGTTCTGAAAGTTAAATAGTGTCACCATTTAATATCTTCTGAACAAATTGTGTCTTAAAGAAGTTTATTAGCTATATTATTATCTTAATAAACCATGCATACATTATACACTAGAATTTCTTCTCTATCGTGGTTGCGTTTCAAAGACATAAATTGACAACTATCTGTAGGATTCGAAACTGCGACCAATCCTAACGCTTACCCAATGTGATCAAATGTAATAGCTATATTTTAAACTAGTCGCCGTAGTAAAAGTACCAGGCAAACTTAATATACTTGCAGCATGCTCATCAAGCTAACCGTACCGCTATCATAACGTCAAGCTAACTATACCGCGGTGCATATGAAATGTGAACACTACGAGTATGTCCCACATCACAGTGCAGTGAGCACAAATGCAGTGAGCAATCGAATACCTTTTGTGGTCTTCCGTATTTGTGATTCCATAAACAGATATCAACCGAGACAGCTTTTGTGAATCAAAGATATAATTTACAAACGCAGTAATTATTTATGAATCTGTAAATAAAAGAAGTAAATCTTCTTTTGAAGAAAGGTTCTCGAGTGGCAACCTCGTACCGGCAAACGCAGTGTAGGGCGACCCCTCACTAGATGGAGCGACGACCTACACGGTTTTGCAGGAAGTCGATGGATGCAGGTGGCTCAGGACCGTGTTTTGTGGCAATCTATGGGGGAGGCCTATGTTCAACAGTGGACTATGGTAGGCTGAAATGATGATGATGATGATGATGAAATAAAAGAAGTAAATATTTTGTTAAGCTGAAAGTAAAGTACTTTTACACGGTTAACGATTTCTCAAAAAAAAATGTACATTTTACAAAATGAGAACTAACAGTAATAAGAAATATTATATTAAGCAGTCCGAAAAATTATGAAAGGAAAGTGTATTAATACAATTTTTATGCATTTTTTTTATTAAATCTGGTCGAAGACGTAATATTTCTTACTTGTTGAAACCCGCGGCTACATCCGCGTGGATTTAGGATTTTTTTATAAAAAAACCGTGGGTACTTTTTGATTTTACGGAATCCTAATCAATTTTTTTAACGAAATTCGATCTCCAAGAGATAGCTAGATCTCTGTGCCGAATTTTGTAAAGATCGGTTCAGCCGTTGAGTCGTGAACAGGTAATAAACCGACGAGGGACAGAGAGAGAATTACTTTCGCATTTATAATATTGATATAAATATGTTATATCAGATTAAACAATCATCGCGCAAAAGCGTTCCCTATTAACATGTGGCCACAGCTATAGACTCAATTCAGCACCGGGTTTGTCACTGCAAACAATATTGCCACCTCTGACAAATCTACGTTAAGCCGTCATGCTAGCAAACTAGAGTAAAGGAGATAAATATATTTTTACTGGTTTCAAAGCTACGTCGCCGCGATTGAATAGTGAATAGATCTTTCCATAGATCGCTGAGCGACTCTATTTGTTTACCTCAATGTATTTTAGTTTATTTTAAGTACAATCTACTGTATTAAACGCATCTTAAAGCGATTTACCACGAACTGACTCATCACGATATCTCCTCAACTACAAGTCAAGTCCCAATCAATTGGATTGACATACATATTATTTTCCTGACATAGACTCCCACTAAGTACGGATTTACGATAATTTTCTCCTTAATGCCTATACGAGCTGTTGCTGTTTTTCTCTATGCATTTAACATTATGACTTCCGTGCGAAGCCAGAGCAAGTCAGCTAGTAAATAAACATAATGTCCGTGGTTTATAGTGTCCGTGCGGTGGCGGCTGAAGAGAATCTACCACCCCATCTCATCCCGTGGGTGTCGTAAAAGTCTATAGTAGGAAAATAAAAATCAGGAGATGGGCAGCAGCATCTTCCTGGAACATCTGAATAAATAAACAGCGGTTGCCAACCCCGCCTGCTACGCGTGGCAACTATACCAAAATACCCCCAAAATGAGAGCTACAAATTTTATGTGGCAATCTGTGAGGAAGGCTTATGTTCACTAGTGGACTATTGATAGGCTGAAATGATGATGATGATAGTGTCCGATCGAACCTTCGGCTTCAGCCAAATAACAACTTTCGGCAAACCTTCGACTTCGGCGAAAATGGACCAAAATATTGGCCGAAGCCGAAGTAAGCGCTGATATTGAGCGAACAGTTACGAATGCCCGAGAATGCGCCCGCAAGGTAATTTTCATCATCTCGTTAAGCCAGTTTTGACCAATCTTAAAATTAATTCCTTAGTGTTATTAAACCTTCGGCTTGGGCAAGAAATCGACCTTCTGTCGTACACTACCCTTATGTATGCAATTTATATAACAAAGCGACCAGATTATATAATTATTAATACAGTATAATTAATAAATTTAATGCTATGATTACAGTAGACGTGAAATTATATTCAAACAAGTGTCGCTTCACACTGAAGCAGCGGAGGACTGAAGGCACAGTCCTTTGTGGCTGCTCTCACTTATAACTGCTGCGAAATGGGTCGCAGGGTGAACGAACGTGGTGCGCACCATAGCTCGCCGAGCTTACATTTACAGAGAGGTCTGTTTCTCTAACTTCTCGCCTGAATGTACGTACGAGACATTGCTGAAAGGATAATGAATTATAATGATGGATAACGGAATGAATTGATAGACTGTAGGACTATGGCTTCATAATTATGATCAAAGTTTGTATTGATGTTATAAGATGTAGAGGAAAATTAAATTAAAAACGCTAATTTTCCTCTTAGTAATCACAAGTGAAATCTGCAAACCCGTACTTGAACAGCAGTAGACTCTTCCCGGCTCTAAAAACCCTCAAAGAATTATTAAGGTCCTATGCTTAATATAAGGACGTTTATAGCCATAGGCTTATTAGTAACATTCATTGCTATGCAGATGACAGCACTGGTGATGCCGTATACACCGGCCGTGCTAATATTTCTCGGGAACACGTTGACGAGTACCGGAACAAACTTGTGTCGGAAGTCGAGTTTTTGTTAGACAAAATCTCGAATTGGGGCCGACTAAATCTAGTCCAGTTCAACCCCAAGAAGACACAGGTTTGCGCGTTTACCGCTAAAAAGAAACCCTTCGTCGTATCACCTAATTTTGAGAGCACTCCCCTCGTTGCCGCAGCCAGTATCGGTATTCTTGGCGTCGACATATCGAGTGACGTTCAGTTTCGCGGTCACCTGGAAGGGAAGGCCAAATTGGCTTCCAAAAAGCTTGGCGTCCTCAGTAGAGCGCGACAATACTTCATGCCGACCCAACGCTTGCAACTTTATAAGGCGCAGGTTCGGCCGCACATGGAGTACTGTTCTCATCTCTGGGCGGGGGCGCCCCAGTGTCAGCTACTTCCATTTGACCGCATTCAACGGAGAGCGGCTCGAATCGTCGACGACCATGTTCTATCAGATCGGCTTGATCAACTGGCTTTGCGAAGAGATGTTGCATCCCTTTGCATTTTTTATAAGATCTACCATGGGGAGTGTTCCGAAGAATTGTTCGGATTAATTCCAGCCGCTGATTTTCACCATCGCACATTGCGGCATAGCGCGAAATGTCATCGTCACCACCTTGATGGTTGGCATTCCAGCACAGTGCGTTTTTCGCGCAATTTTCTGCCCCGCACAAGCACCATATGGAATCTGCTGCCGCCAGCGGTTTTTCCGGACCGATACGACTTAGGGACCTTCAAGAAAAGAGCCTATTCCTTCCTCAAAGGCCGGCAACGCATCTGCTATTCCTCTGGTGTTGTAGATGTTCATGGGCGGCGGTGATCACTTACCATCAGGTGAGCCGCTTGCTCGTTTGCCTCCTCTAACATAAAAAAAAAAAAAAAAAAAAAAAAAGGCTGTAACTTTGATTTTAAAAATTGTACCATGATTTAATAGGAAAAAAGGACTTCAAATCATGCACGATGATATTTCAGGAGTAATGATTTTCTCATGGATCCTATCCTCAGAAATTGACCAAATTTATATGGGACCATCCTCAAGGTAAGGGGTACCTTGAGGATGGTGGTCTAATAAAAAAAAAGAATCATTGAAAACGGTCCTGGGTTAAACAATTATCTCTGAACATACAAAAAGAAAGATTCCGACAAATTGAGAACCTCCTATTTTTTGAAGTCGTTTAAGAATCGTCATCTGCAACCATTTGTAGTCTACTGCCATATATACGCCTCCCAAATAGTTCGACAAGTGCGTTTTAAGCTCGATTTTAGCCTGTGACATTGCTTGCATTCAGCCAATCGTCTACATAGTTTGTCAAGGACTCGCCAAAAGGCGTTTCACATTAAGAGAAGACTAGTAAGAAATGTTAGTTAGTTAGTAGTAATAGTCTCCTTTCAAGGACCCGTCGTCTTAATGGGCTGTCAGTCCTCTTCAATTTAAACCAGGCCACTGCTAATTCAGCCTGCTTATTTACTTAACTATTACAGTTCCACGGTTTATTTCTCGTTACTAATCGGCCTGTAAGAGAAATCGTAATCGTAACTCTGTCTGGTACGCTACGCATATTTTTCAACTTGAGAACGGTTAATCCGCAAACTATAAAGGTAAATTTTATCAACGTACAAGTGGCGTAGATATTGAAGACTTGTCTTCTAGCATAGAGGAATAGACGAATTTGTATTATTATTTAGTTGTACTTTTAAATAAAACTACTTTCTTACGGATTTTATCGCGTTTAATTTTTGAACTATTTTTACCCGACGTTTCGGACGCTTTACAGCACCCATGGTCACGGGGGGACTAGTACTAGACTAGTTGTACTTGTATGATTATGGTAGCTAGCGGACGCTCTGTGACCGAAAGTAGACCGTAATTCATTTTTAAAGTTAAGGTTTTTAGGTTAAAGTTTTTTAAGACTATAACATCACTTTCGCCATTAAGACAACCTCTTTTTATGTCATATTTACTCTGTGCATGGTACAAGGAGCAGCCGATGAGGTCGAAAGCCATAAAGCTTTTTGTTCTCAACGGTACATAACAACATTTAAATAACATTGAAAAAACCTTAATGACTTAATTATAAAGCGATAATGAAGCGTGCAAATATATGGTGAAATTTATATTCATGATACGTTTGGAGTACTCCCATCTGCTTTGAATACGAGACCGTTCAGTAGAATCTAATTAATGTTGATTTTATCCGTATCTGAAGCAGATTATACGCTATGATAGGCAGCACTTGTAGTTACATGATTAATTAATGGTTAATCGCCTCGACGAATTCAGGTTGACTATTTAATTTTATGTTACGCAACATGTATGAATGGATTTCAAACTGTTTTCTCTGCGTAGATATTTTCTTGTTTTATTTTATTCTTATGGAAAACATACAGCTTTCAAATATAAAGTTATTAACAAATACATTAAGAAATTTCGTTTTCTCACAATTTTAGAAAAATAGGACGTGTGGTGTAAATCCATACTAATCCATATTCCATATTAATATTATAAATGCGAAAGTAACTCTCTCTGTCCCTCTGTCTATTTTTTACCTTTTCACGGTTTAACCGCTGAACCGATCTTAACGAAATTTGGCACAGTGATACCTTGCATCCTGGAGACGGACATAGGATCCTTTTTATCCCAAAAAATCAAATTGTTCCCACGGGATATTTAAAAGACATATATCCACGCAGTCGCGGGCATCAGCTAGTAAACTATAAATATTACAAAATTACTATGATACATTAACAAAAGTGGGTCGAATAATTATTTTGCCAGAATCATTTTATATGCAGTTTAGTATTAAATATTTCAAAATCATTTTGCTCGACATATTTGTTGTAGAATGCAAGAACCCAGAAAAAGCAGTTGTTGAAAGACATGGACGAGATTAATGTTGCTTAGAAGTAGTAAACTACAATCTAATTCACTTCGTCCGATACCTACAAAAAAGGTTCATCATCATCATTTCAGCCTACAATCTACTGCTGAACATCTCATTTTGGAGGGATTTTGCCATAGTTGCCACGCTTGGCAGGCGGCTTGGCAACCGCAGTTTATTTATTCAAATGATCTAGGAAGAGGCTGCTGCCCATCTCCATCTTCTAATTTTCTCTCTGTCGACTGTTACGATTACCACACCCCCGGAATGAGATGAGGTGGTACATACACTTAAGCCGCCAGAATACGGTTGAAAACCTAAAAAGTTTATATACGCTATAATACACTAAATAAAATTATTATATGTATTAAATAATTATTACCATCTAAAGAAAGTGAATGTGACCACTTTCTGTTACGTATACGCGAATGCAACGAGTTTTATCGAGCGTGTACCACGGAAAATTGTAAAATTCAAAATTATGCAGATTTTTCGAAAACTCGCTGGAGTAAAATTTTGACCTAAACGACCAAGAATTATATTTTTAATATGCATGTGACGACTTTTGCAACAGATGTGACCTTTTGCAAAAGTGGCAACCGTTCGAATAGGCGAATCAAAGAATGGAGACCGCGTTTAGAAAAACGTAGTGTGCCGGCGCCCTTGCCTAGACGGAGCGACAATCTACGCAAGGCGGCAGCAATTGGCATGAAGCTTAGGATAGACCTAGGTATAACAGCTGACTGGCGCAAGCTGATAATGATGTGACGTGCGCTTGAGATCCACTAATGTGAAAGTTGCCAATGTTGAGCACATTACGTTACGAGCGTAATAAAATATCAGTTATATTTCACTACTGTAATGAATTTTAAGAACAGTACGACATACTTTTAAACGCTTATCGAATATTTTTTTATACGTCTCGTCGTATAAGAATCACCTAGTGTCATCAGAAGATTTAAGCCTAGATGATGTAATAAATGCAATAAAGCGCCCTAAATCCATTGCGATAAATCTCCCAAGGTCCATTGCGATAAAGTGCCCTAGTGGGTCTAGGGCACTTTACTATAAAGCGCAATTCTTTTTCTATAATAGTTTTTTTTTGTAGTTTTGGTGATTGCCTACTTAATAGTTCTATCAAAATAATTCTACTCTTGAAATAAAAATATCTTCTAAAGATAACAACGTTAAGCGGAAGTCAATCAATATCGATCTTTATGCGGCCTTTAAATATTCCGCCCTAGGCCCGGGGCCTGGAGGGCCTAAGCGTAATTACGTCCCTGAATGTCATCCCGTGGGTTTCGCAAATATCGATTTAGAGAAATTACAGAAAAATCGCTTCTGGCAGAAGGCGAAATAACTATCTCGGATAACTCGGGCGTGAATAATCGAAGTGTCTGATACTGCGATCGCAAATCCGTGGCAAATACAGGAAATTTTCCGAAATAAGTAGAGGGTTATGTCTAACAACAAGAGTAGTCCACTCGCTCATGGTAGGATTCCTATATAGGAGTCCGTCTAGGTGGGTACCGCCGCAGTGCCGGTTATTCTGTCTTGAAGCCGTAATTAACTATAAATTTATTATTTAAAAATTAAAAAGTAAGTAACAAATTTTACTGTATTTCGGTCTAAAGACTGATGGCTAGTGTAATTGCTGTGCATTTTAAACTTAAGAACTGATGTTTTAGGGTGATGTCAGAGTGGTGCCATACAGAAATGTTCTGAATAACATATGTTATGGTCCGATTTGCTGGTCTAGTCTCTTTTCCATAAAAAAAATTGCAACGATCAAAACCAGAGACGGGCAGCAGTGTTATAAATAATAAAATAATATTTATTTCCCTTTAACAAAGTTATAAAAAAAATAATTACAGTATGTACAAAGTGATTAGACGTTAAATAAATTATAAACTGCGTAATGCATATTATTTTAATAATACTATGCACATTTAAATATTTTCCTTCCTTAATATATTGCTTTGTGTATACAAGTGGTTGAGTATAAATATAACAGAATATTATCTACGTGTCCCACTTAATTATTATTCTATTTTATCTGATCACATTATACTCATTTTGGTCTCTATAACGATAAAGTAGATCTTCTTTACATGTGAAGATATTTGTAGCTTCGTATATATAATAATTAAATAATTTTTAAACCAAAAGCCGATAAAAGATAATGAATTTTCCACAGCATGTTATTAGGGTTCCTTGTCGTCAATCTACGGAATACTTATACTCGTAACATGCTGTTCGGCCCTTCATCAAGATTACCAGTCGGTCCGCCAATCTGTTTCAAACAATATTTCCCAAGAATAATTCCACCAAAACTGTTCGCCGTAGAAACTTGTAATCTACAATGTAGAGAGCCATGGTTGGAACTGTCAATAAAAATATTTTTGAATTCGCGTAATAAATACTTTACCAGTAATAAAAGCAATACTATGCTTTTGATATGATTTGCTGAAAGTTCACGGTTTTTACGTGCGCAAGTAAATTTATTTTAATTAAATTAAATTAATTTCCCCATTGTGATTATTACATACCAATATGTATAAATACGAGGGGTGATCCAAAAGTAATGATAATCAGTTATTTCTAGTGCACACAAAAATACAAAAAAATTTCAGTCACTTACTCAGTTAACCACTAGTTCAGGGAAAAAAAATCATATAAATAGGCCACGATTCCCGGGAGCTACATTCATTTGAATACGGACTGTCAAGGAGTGAACATCAAAATGGAAAAACACGAAATCAGAGCTGTCATTAAATACCTCTGCTTGAAAAAAATGTCTACCAAAGACATACACAGCGACTTGGTGGAAACATTAGGGGACTCTTCTCCTCCATATTCCACAGTTGCACGCTGGGCTAAGGAGTTTAAGTTGGGAAGAACATCGACGGAAGACGAACACCGCGAAGGACGCCCATCGACGTCCCTCACTGAAGAAAATGTGAAAAAAGTTGAAGAAGTTGTATTGGAAGATCGAAGAGTGACTATCAGGCATGTAGCTGAGGTCACAGGGATCTCATATGGCAGCATTCAAAGAATCCTTGCGAACGAATTGCATATGAGAAAGGTCTCCGCGCGTTGGGTACCGAAAATGTTAAACGACGAGCAAAAGAAGAAACGAGTCGACATGTCAAGAGCAAATCTCGAAAAGTTCCAGGCAGACAAGGATAATTTTTTGTCACGTTTTGTGACCATGGACGAGACCTGGATCCACCATTTTGATCCTGAAACAAAACAACAATCGATGACATGGAAACGATCCGATGAACCGACGCCGAAGAAATTCAAAGTGTCAAGCTCAGCAGGGAAGGTTATGGCGTCTGTTTTTTGGGACGCTGAAGGAATAATCATGGTGGACTACTTGGAAAAGGGGGCCACTATTACAGGCTCCTACTATGCAGAACAAATAAGAAGATTGCGGGAGGCTATTAAGGAGAAAAGGCGAGGCAAACTGCGGGCTGGAGTGCTGTTCCATCAAGACAACGCACCGGTTCACAAAGCTGCAATTGCCATGGCTGCCATTCAGGAAGCGGGCTTTGAGCTGGTGGAACACCCCCCCTATTCACCAGATCTAGCCCCCAGCGACTTCTATCTCTTTCCACGACTCAAGGAACACCTCCGAGGCAAGAAATTTGACGATGATAGCGACGTGATGGCCGCGGTTGAGGACTTTTTTGAGAGTCAAGATAAAGATTTTTTTTCTAAGGGAATTTTAGGATTAGAAAAGAGATGGACTAAATGTATAGACTTGCTAGGAGACTATGTTGAGAAATAAATTTATTTATTTATTTTATTCATTGTGTTTATTATTGATTATCATTACTTTTGGATCACCCCTCGTACAAAAAATATTTACTCATCATTTACGGGGCACTGTATATGTTAAAACAAAATCCCAGAAGATGCCCAAAGTATTCCTATCAAGATGTAATTTTTTTATTAAGCGATTTATACAAAAGGGTTTTTATAAAAAATATTTAAGAATATATGGATCATAATACGAATAGGCAAGAAAAATAATAACGTACGTAGTTTATAATAAAAACTGTCCGCCGGGTACGTTGTTGGTTTCTTTCCAGCACACAGAACAGTAGAAAAAAATTACGTCCAATAACTATTGTGTAAATAATTTTCATTGATTACAAAAAATTCTATTCTATTAACACAGAAATAATTCTGGTAGCTGGTCATAACATTCACCTGGATTTAGAGATTGTATTTTATATCCTGGATTGGATTTAGATTAATTACTTTATTGTGGTTATAGTTCGCCATTTTTATAACCTGTTATGTTTCAATAAGCACGTTACTGCGACAATAGACAAACAAATTTCATGTACACTGTCAATCTCATCTATCTATTCTATTCTATGCACATATTAGCAGTGCGACTAATTAATAACCTCAGTCTTCCTAAGAGGAATGTATTTGTTCGGGGTTTCTCAGGTTCGGTAGCCATAGTCAAATCCTTCGCTAAAGTTCACGGCGCACAAATAAGAAAAGGAGCATCCGAGAGTGGCTAGTGTTTAAGAAGCAAATAGTGTGAGAACACTCCATGGTCGACTGGAAATAGGATTTGCGTACGGCCTCGAGCGGTTAACTGAATAACAAAAATCGTCTAAGTGATGTTTCTTGGAAGCCACCTGTGAACTACCACGACATGCTAATAGTAGCGATGTTTGGGATGGTCATTTCACCACTCGTCGTAGGCAATATTTTTATCGAGACGGATTCCTTAGTCGACTTTCAACACGACGAGATAGAGCGACGGATTGTCCACAGCCATTAATTTATTATGCTTTTCACGTAAATGGCGAAGGCACAATAATATGTTATTGTACAGAATTTTCTAACGTATATTGCTCATTATCTTGCATCAAATTGCCGTCCATTCGCGAACAGAAAAATGCCACCTATACAAAGACAGTACAGTTGGCGTGACTGCACGCTATGCAAATAGGATACGCACTTCGCGGATCTCCACTTGTCATAATGATATATACAATTTCCGTCGTTATTACCGCCGCATAAAAATTGAAATAGTATATGTTTGTAACATGACACGACGTAATTATGTTGCCGAGTGTAAGAGTACTTCTATCATAATTGCATAGAATTGTGTTAACATTTACATGTTTTTCTGTTGCATTTATTTCTTTATATAAGGTAAATCTATCTTGAACATTTTAAAACAATTTAATACAGTGAACTCAAGAATGTACTCAAATGTATGATTGTATTCTACTTATAGAATGGCTAAGCAGGAACCCAACAATATAGGTACCATAGTGCCAGTAACTCTGGTGTCAAGTAATGGTTTTATATTTTTTTATTCTATTTTATATAATGCATGCGCATGTATGTGTATATGTGTGTGCATGTATGTATGTGTATGTATATGTATATGTGTGTATGTATATGTATATATGTATATATATATGTGTGTGTGTGTGTTTGTGTATCCGTGTACATGTGCGCATATTTATTTCTTTTAAATTAAACTAAGTCAATTAACAATATGTCCGGAAGCTGCTCGTTAAACCTGAGGCATCGACAGAATAACAGCGCTGTGGCAACTCTGCCATAGCATTATGCTGAGTCGACAGCCTTTTCGTTGCTACAACCCAACGTACGTCTGACAATGTAATACGTCGTATTTTTTGTTTACTTATTTTTTGTATGTTGTGTTGTAGTATTGAATAAAAAAAATTTCTTTTCTTTCTTTTCTTTCTTTCTAGTAATGGAAAAAAAATGAATAAATCGATGCTCTTCAGAAGAATTTCTCCTGTATGGTGGGTGCGTTTTACAAATATAAATTTCACACGCACTACACAACGTGACCCGAAAACCGACAATTTGTATATTTGCACAAATGTAGACTTTGGCTGGGATTCGAACCTCGTCGCCTAGTCGTTATAGTATCTGCTATATCCACTAGGCGACGCGGTCGTCAAACGGTTTGTTTGCAATATTACTATGACTTGTGACTTTGTGTGATTGTGTGACTATTGTATTGAAAGCTTCAAAAATCACAGGACGCTACTGTAAACTATGATGGATACCCCAGAACACCGTAAAAAATGACATGTCCTGGTAAAACAGGACGGTTGGCAACTCTAACTTACAGCAGACTTATTAATTAATGATAATTGCCAAGGGTCCCGATTTTCAGGGGTGTGGTGACACGTCCCCATTCACCCTTGATCGGGTCGCCATATGTCCCGGTTTTTCAATAACCTCTAAAATTATCTAGTTTGTTTAAGTTTTATTTGTTTTGTTGTTTCCACTAACCATTGGTAACATACCATTTTGAAATACTAACCGTCCGATAAAAATAAATGATGAATTACAAAAATAACCAGCTTTTTTGTACCCATTGTATAGCTGTCCCGATTTGAAAATCAAATTCTCGATTATTTAAGTCCCTAAAATTTGACACACTGGACCTAACAACACTATGAGGACTAGACCACTTGTCTTCAGAATACCTAACTTGTACGCTGCGAGTACTTATAAGTCCAGCCGGAGTCAACATTTTTAAAAGCCTAAATCATTGTTTTCAGGTCTGCTCGTGATGTGATCGTCTTCGTGTCTCTGACACAGCATCCTAGTCGGATGAGTTATATCGGATGCAGATTTGTAAAGAACATTAAGTGCCTCAGTTGTTGGCACTACAATATCTCTTGCGGTGTAGATAGTTTATTTCAGACATGATTCGAAAGTTGTCGAAAATCGTTTAGGACATCATAAACTGCGAGCTGGCGATAAGAGTTACAACATCTGTAATTCTTAGTTAAACGTACAGAACTTATGGAACATAAATTAACATAACTAATTATTGTTACATTTATAGAACGAAACAGACGTCACAGTTTTTACCGGGAGATATGCTCTAGCAGTTATCGTCACAAAACCGATACTAGCGAATTCCCGCTTTACTTCCCGGTAAGTTAACATACAATATATGGTATTTATGATATGTTAACCACTTAGTTAAAGTAATTATACCAGGAAATATTACCTATATAATTATTTTAACTAAATTGTCATTCAATTCATTCAATTTTATTCATAACATTTTTAAGTTTGAGATTATTTCTTGGCAACATTTTAAAATTCTTTGCCACAATCTCTACTCTGTGCGTCTTTTTCACCAAAGACATTTGCAGTAGTTGCTTTTGACTTTGGCATTACGAACTTAAACAAACCACCGACTATTATGTGATTGACATTGTCGGTATGAACGTAAATAATGAATGTTTTATTTTATTCAATTTAATGTATTTGTAACACAAATTTTATATGAAAGAAAGAAAGAAAGAAAGAAAGAAAAAGCATTTATTAGTACAGCACAACAAGACAACGCTCACGCGCAACAAGAAAACTCATACACAATAGAAACACATACTAATTAATAAAAAAAGAAAATACAATCATGAAAAAAAAAATATAATATAATACAAAGGCAGTGTGCGTGCCTCACGGCTGAACCAATAGGTCTCCAGATCAGCTTAATGTCAGACTGTAAAGCCTGACGCTGGTTTTCATCTGGAACCTAAGTGCACCACGGATGTCAATTTAAGCTGTAGCTATGTGGGTTACTAAATAGTTATTTATACGTTAACAAATTTAAGGCACAAGATAAATTCAAATAAATTTAGAATATACATAATTACATATACATACATACATACATACACAGATATACAAATATAATGACCATAATTCATATTTTTTCATTTTTAATTTTCTAAAACTAATGCATTAGTAACACATATTATACATACATACATCCCAGCATCCACGCTTCTTCTCCATACAAACCTAAACAATGCCAAATCTCAAACCTCCTCATTCGCGAAAGGTGCTAAAAAAGGGAGCACAATGTTCTCTCTTCACGTATTAAAATATAGGTAAAGATGTATAATAATAATGAAATATAATAATAATAAAGTAGCAGCACTATAATAGATACAATAACGAATTTAGACGTTTATCATATAAAAGACGCATTTAGGTTTATGATATCAAGCTTCCGTTGCGCATCAATCAGGTAACACCGTAGGTTTATCCTAAATGAATTAATTGTTTTATGTAGTCTTAGAGGGGGAGGCAGATTATTCCATACCTTAGATGCTGCATAACGGAAGCTTCCTCTAAATGCAGCTGTTTTGTGTGGAGGAATAGATATTTGTAGTGAGCACTGCCTACTTGTGCAGTCGCGTTTGCCAGACACCCAGCTGAGTTTATTATATAAATATATAGGTTTCTTAAACTTATCAACACCAAACATAAGACAAGCCAGGTGGAGCTTACGCCTCGACTTCATTTTTAGTATGTGATGTTTATTCAGGAATGGCGTAACATGGCTCCTCCTTGGTACCTTAAAACAAAAACGAGCACATGCGTTTTGAACCCTCTGAATAAGTCGATCTGTCCTTGATAATAGGCGCGGGCCATAGACTGTATCAGCATAATTTAGTTTGGATAAGACTAGTGACTCAATCAACTGTATACGCAGATCCTCTGACAAAAATGGTCTCATTTGATATAAAATCTTTAAACGATAAAAACAGCTCTGAACCGATTCAGCGATATGAGTTTCGAACCTAAGACTGGAATCCATGATTAGACCTAAGTTACGTGTTTCCTCTACTCTCTCAATATACTGCCCCATCAGCGTTATATTTAGTGATGGTAATGACTGTAGCTGCTTTTTAGTACCGAATAACCTGTATTTTGTTTTATTAGGATTTAGGACCAGGTAGTTTTTTTCTGACCAATCAACAATTCTCATTAGATCCTCATTGAGTGCCGCTATTGCTTTTTCGTGTTCACTAGGTTTAAATGACAAATATACTTGTGTGTCATCTGCATATATATGGAATTTACATTTATGAAAACATTTTACAATATCAGCGCAATACACGGAGAATAAAACGGGTCCCAGAATCGATCCCTGAGGTACACCCCTGGATAAAGAGGCAACATCAGAGGTGAAAGTGCTTCCATCATTTAACCGGAGTTCTACACGTTGTTGACGGTTATCAAGGTAACTGTAGAACCACTGCAATGTTTTATGATCGAACCCGTAATAGCTCAATTTGGACAAAAGAAGGGAAGTGTTAATACAGTCGAAAGCACGGGAAAAGTCCAGCAGCACCAACAAAGTACACATTCCCTTATCTTGAGCAAACAAGATGTTATCTGTCACGTCTAATAAGGCAGTCGTGGTGCTACGTCCTCTCCTGAAACCTGACTGAAGCATCGGAAGGATGTCATTCTTTTCCAAAAAAATTGTCAATTGCTCGCACACCACTCTTTCAAGGACTTTCGACAGACATGGCAAAATACTGATAGGCCGCAGATCTTTCATGTTAACTGGGTTCGAATTTTTTGGTAGTGGCCTAACAGTAGCCAGCTTCCAGGTGTCTGGAAACGTTGACGACTGGATTGACCTATTTATAATATTGGTAATAGGTCGTAATGTACAAGGTAACGTTAATAGTATCATATTTAGGCTTATGTAGTCGCAACCCTCAGCATTCGATTTAAGTTTCAAAATATAGTTGTAGATGGTATCCTGACTCACTGGTGATAATGTGAACACAGCGTCGCTGTATCGATGAAATTCGTAATACGTGAGAGTCGACATACTAAGTACGGAGTTTCCAGGAACATTCAAAAAATGTTGGTTAATTTTTTGTGGGTCGGAAAAATGAGATGGAAGATCCTTATTTCGTTTATCGGGCAGTAGGGAAGTCTTTATTTTTTTCCATAGTTTCTTGGGATCATTTATTCTATTATTGATATTATATTTGAAATAAGCTATCTTTTCCTTTTGCAAAGCGGTAACTACAAGGGATTTTAACTGTCGGTAGTACTCTTTCTTAGCTTCCGATTTAGTTTTACGGTATTTGGCTAACGCTTCGTCACGCAGTTTCATCATCAACTTTACAGTATCCGTTATCCATGGGTATGATGGTTCTTTTATGACACATGATTTGAGTGGCGCATGTGCATCGAACACAGCAAGAATATAAGTACAAAAAACGTTAACCATCTCATGCACTGTTCCTAAGAAAGAAATACTATCCCAGTCTATCTTTATGAGATCATTTTGTAACCCTTCGCTGCATATGTTTTTAAGAGGCCTAAACTTAGCCACATATGGCCTAAATTTTTCCCGCATGATCCGAAAATCACATATGATAATTGAATGACCGTTAATATTCTTAAATGATTCGACTGTAATACGCCTAGCTCGGAGGTCCGTACAAACTAAGTCTATTAAAGATTCACTAGTTTCTGTAAAATGTGTAGGGGATGTAACTAGCTGAGATAAACTCAGACACCTAAAAACTCAGTAACTCTTTTAGTTTTATAGTCGTTTCTATTTAAGATATTTATATTAAAAATCTCCCAGTAATATATAATGATCAGTATTACCAACACCGCTTATTGAATCGGTAACGGCGTCGAGAAATAACTCTAGGTCAAGCCACGGTGGGCGATAAGCGGTGCCAATTGCAACCCTTTTCCCATTAAGCGTTAGTTTAACCCACATTTGCTCGACCGTTTCAAACCTAGGATCAACGGGTATAGTTATTGTGCGAATGTTCAGTTCTCGTTTAACATAAAACCCAACGCCCCCGCCACGGCCCGAGCACACACTCGCCGGTCGCGGCACGTGACGTAGACGGTACCCGGGTACAGCTGGTGCGCGCCCCACCTCGCCTGGTCGCAGCCACGTTTCATTGATGGCCATTATATCAAAGCAATGTCTCTCCACTACAGAAATAAAGTCGTCGTGATTAGTGCCGAGTGACCCTGCATTGAGAAAACCAACTTTAAAATTCTTTTCAGGCATCATGAATAGCATAAAGTATGCAAACAATAAGTAGGGTATTTACTAATATGCAGTTCTAAATTTCGGGATACTAAATAAACTAGATATAAGATGTTATTAGAAAAGCAGTTTTTTTATAATTTGTTCCCATTGCATTTGTATAATATGTAAATTTACTGAATAAAATCTTTCTACCCAATCGT
The DNA here is from genome assembly GCA_019845155.1 of Luehdorfia chinensis. Classification (NCBI taxonomy): domain Eukaryota; kingdom Metazoa; phylum Arthropoda; class Insecta; order Lepidoptera; family Papilionidae; genus Luehdorfia; species Luehdorfia chinensis. Next base: position 928,538 of record JAHVAK010000292.1, read on the forward strand.
GATCGATAAAATAACCGGGAGTCTATGTGACACGTACACGCACAGAAATATCTTAATAAATTATTAAACAGAAAATGTTCTGTTACAGAAAATATACACGGATTACTCACATAAAGACAATTTCTAAAAGAATTAAACATCAGAGAAAAAAAGGCAAACAACAATATATAACGAGAGGTGTAGTATAGCTTATATGACAGTATGATTATGGCAATATTTAAAATAACTTGATAACTTAAAAATAATATATTTTTAAATGCTATTGGAGTTGGGTACCGATTCAAAAATGCGGCTAATGTCTTCCTCGCCGCGGATGAGATATGCAGAGTCGCCAGGCTTCTTTCGGGCGAGAATGCGGCCTCGCTGTGACCATATAAACCGCCAACCGAGACGAGTGCCGGCCTCACGCGCCTTACGAAACAACTGGCGGTTTAACTTTGTAAGACGTTCGTTTACGTAGAATCGCATAGGTGGTCCAGGCACGTCCATATCAGCGGACGTCACACCGCGACGAACCCGTGCGTTGCGCAGCATCTCGTCGCGAAGTTCACGACGCGCGAGTCGCACCACCAGATGTCGCGGGCGCAGCGCGGAGCGCTCCGTAGCCGGCTCCGTCGCATTGATGCGCCGCCCACCGACTCGCTCGGCGCTCACAACATCACGCGACTCCAGTTTTACACCTATCCTCGTCGCCAGTAATATTGCTGTGTTTATGGGATTTTCGCCGCTGATTTCAGGGAAATTTGCGACCTCTACGTCATTTCCTAGCAGCTCCTGGTCACGGTCATTTAAGTCATGCCTCAGATGAGCAATAACCTTTTCGATGACCCTTTCGATTTTGGGTGTTCTGCCGCTCCTCCAAAGCATCAAGACGTTCCTCTAAGTTGCACATGCGATCATTACATGTCTTTACAGAAGCTCGCAGTTCGGACAAGTCATTCCGAAGCAGGTAGAATTCTTTGCGAACCGCTTCTAATATTTCTTCCTTAAGTAATTTTAGCTCCGATCTGAAGTCCACTACAAGTCCTTGTGTATCCTCCGATGCTACGTTTTTACTTAAAGAACCCCGTTCCGTTGCCATTTGTTCTCGACCTCTAACCGGCGTTTCAGCCCTATTGTCCCTGACCAGGTTTTTTTTACACTCGGGGCAGTGCCAAGGCGATGACAAAACACCTGAGGGAGGCAGTGCTACACATGCCCGATGGTATGCAGACTTACATTTTTCACACCTAGCGGCATCTGCCGGCGAGAGGAATTTACCACAGCCCCCGCACTTAGCCATTGTGTCGATTAGTGCAATATCTTACAAACCGACACACGTAAAAAGTACTCACAGAATTTGGTAGATGTCGCTGCTTTTAATCGATTGCTAGATATCCGTTCAAAAATCAATTATAGCCGTAGATGGGAAAATAAAACCATAGATCCTTAAAGCGTTATGTAACTAAAGGCAGGCACACACTGTGGAATCGTCACCAAGTGATATATGATTTTGATTTCCGAAATCAAAATCACGGAAGTTTAAAACAAATTAAAAAAAAAAAACAGGGTAGAATTAACTGATCACTAAAGTTTTATCAATTAAAATTAGAGTTTTGATTGTTTTATACTTTACACACTGACTAACTTATTAGGAAAAAATGTATATAACATGAAACATTGTCGTCTCACAATACACTTATGTTTATTAAACTGCTTTTTAATTTTTAATTATTTTAATTAGCACAGAGGTTAATGCTAACTTGACATCCGTAACGTCACAATGTGACATCCGTAACGTCACAATATGAATTTTATCTTTCCACGTCTTAATATGTATATAGAAGATTAGAACATGGCGTTCCTAACATTTTTGGACTACACGATCTTTATGTATACGGCGAAACTATTTTCCACGTAAGCAACAATTTATGAACACAAACACACAACACCTTTCTGACCGATTTCGTCTACCTACGAAAAACCTATCAATTTTCCACTGCTGAGCACAGGCTTGAACTCATTTGAGAGGGTGTTGGAGCTGGACATTAATATTCTTAAAATATTTATTTCCTCACGATGTCGATGATGATGATGAACCATTATATACATCCAAATAACAATTTTTGCTGATATTCACTCGAACTCTGAAACTGCGACTCAGCTACGTGTCGTCCTACTCGTATATTGGTCTCAATATAAGTCATGACTGGTTTCTCAGTCTTATTTTAATAAAAATTATTGTGTTTTTAACCTACTATGTACTTTACTATTAGATATATAAAATGTATGTATGAATCATGGTAGATTCATACATAACTTATACATTGCTTACACTTGTAATCTCGCTTTTTCAGGACATACTAGTTAGGACGTTGGAAATAATAAAGAGTGTGAAATATTACTCGAAAAGCATGTATGGGTCGTACAAGTCGTGCCAGTTATCATGCCGTCTCAGGGCGACAGGCGAAGTGTGTGTGGTGCACAGAAATATTCTGGGTGACACAGCATTGCTTTGGGCGGTTGCACTTACCATCAAGTGAACGTTTTGCTCGTTCCCAGTAACATAATGTCATTGAATAATATTATAAAAGTAAAGATCTCAAATACAAATGCGGAAAACTTTCAGAAGTGACGTTGCGTGTCGCAAAATGTTCGTTTCAATGGAACTTCAGATTTTCATTTAGTAGACTTCTTCGTCGGGGAGTTGCCGCCAATCTTTTTTCAGAATCACGAGAATCACAACACTGAATATTTCGTAATCATAAGCTTTTCGAATGTTGAAACTTTATGCGGACAGATTTTTTTTATACAATAAATTGAAGATTGATATAGATAAGAATCTACCACCCCATCTGGAGCCGTGGGTGCCGTAAAAGTCGACAAATTAAAACCAGCTGATGGGCAGCAGCATATTCCTGGAAAAGCTGAATAAATAAACCTAAAAATACCGCCTGCCAAGCGTGGCAACTATGACAAAATCCCTCCAAAATGAGAGCTACAAACTTGTGGCAACCTACAGCGAAGGCCTATGTTCAGCGTGGCTAGTGACAGGCTAAAATAATGATGATGATTTCTTCAGGGGAAAATCTTAATTAATTTTTATAGGTTTTAGAAACGTTTAATACCTCATTTGAACACACAATCATATACATACATACATTAAGTACAGATATTGATCAAGGTGAACACTGATCTTGAGACCTAGCTTCTAAAACTTTATTTTTCTTTCTTTCTAAACCTTTTTTTGAAAATCGATATATCGTTCGAATCAACAAATATATGAAATCTTATGGTACTTTATGGTACTGTTGTACAAATGGTTAGTGGTAATATGGTTTCATTTCAATAATTTCTTAATTTATTAAAAATAAAGTCCAAGCCAAAGCCTCTTAACGGTAAAGACAGTGTAAGGCAAACTCCCAAAGCCGCTTTACACGGTTTTGCTGAAACTCGATGGATGCAAGTGTCTCAGTGGCACTTAGTAGTGACTCCTTATGGGTTAAAGTGATGAAGAAGTGGTGACTCAAAACCAACTTCGTTTAAGGTACGATCTTTTTACTTAGAACCGACTTATTAATAATTTATTACCTCTCTAAGCTCAACAGGGTGAAAATGGATTTGGAACCTCAGCATGTCAGACGTAGAAACCGCATTACTTTCTCCTATGCCACATGGAGTTACCCAGCGGAAATTGCTCATTGCTTTCTGCACACTTTTTAATGACTACTTCCTCGATAGAAGCTTAATGAGTCAGTGACGGTACGGTCTGGATAATGCGTACAAATAAATGTTCAAATAAGAAGCTCAGTAGACTAAATTGAACACGATAAATTTTTGAGATTTGTATAAGAGTTTATAAAAATAGCTAAATCGACTTTGTATTTAAAATAGTGCCGTGGTAGCTCAGGAGCCGGGCGCTTGTCTTATGTTTCATAGTATTCGAGTGGTCTGATTTCGATTCCCGGTGCCGGCACTGCTAAAACAGTTCTTCAATTTTAAGTGCTGATTTGGTAAATCAGCTCAGCGGTGAAGGAAACATCATGAGAAAGCATCCATGTCTGAGGAACAAATATATTTCAAACGCATGTGAAGTATGCTAACTCGCATTGAAGCAGTGGCGTACTCTTCCCAGCTCCAAAACCCTCCCAGAAATAAGAAGATGTTGTAACTTTACTTTCATATTATACATACATACATACATAAGATCACGACTGTATCCCATTCGGGGTAGTCAGAGACTGGGCACTCACTGCAAAAACAGATGACTGCCACAATCCACGTTTCACCAAAACAATATAATGCACTTACTGTGACAGGTGGTGAGCCCATCGCCACCATGCGCTGTTGGGTGCAGAGCACAGTTTAATTCCTTACTCGCCTTTTACGAGATCCATTGGATGAGATGGAGTGGTAGTATTCTTTTAACGAGCCGCCACCACACCATATGTTTTCATTTTCCTTTCATCAAAGTAATGTCTTATTAATTCAATAGAATGTAGGTTTGAATGCTGTATCAGAAACCTGAGGATAATCTAAGCGAGTGTTAATTTGGGAATTGCAATTATAAAATTATTATCGCTAAAATTGAAACACTTTTTTTATTTAAAAATTTTAGCACAGAAACTTTATGAACAGTTACTTAACGACAGTTATTAAAAATTAATTATAGTAATTTATCTATTCACAATCAATAAATCAATGATACTGAAATCAATTATTTATTTATAACACATATATTGGATTCAAAACCCGCTGACTTAACTTTCATCTGTGCCCATTTGACATTAGGTCATAATGAATGTTTACAAAATAAAAATCGGCTTTTTATACACGACGATTAAAAAAATAACAGATTCAATTACTGGCAACAACGAGCCTTCTTATCATAATCTTAAGCAGATGGGGATGACAACATACCTACATCTTGATTGAGTGAGGTATCTGTGCCACAGTGACCACAGTCCTAATTCACTATTATCATCATCATCATTTCAGCCTATCACTAGTCCACTGCTGAACATAGGCCTCCCCCACAGATTGCCAGAGAAATTTGTGGCTCATTTTGGGGGGATTTTGCCATAGTTGCCACGCTTGGCAGGCGGGTTGGCAACCGCAGTTTATTTATTCAGATGTTCCAGGAAGATGCTGCTGCCCATTTTCTGGGTTTCATTTTTCCTCTGTCGACTTTTACGACACCCACGGGTTGAGATGGGGTGTAGATTCTCTTCAGCCGCTACCACTTTCACCTTACTATTATAAAAACATTATTTTATATATTTTTTTATAATGACCTGATGATAAGTACTCGTACATCGTCTGCCTATAACTAATTCTGTGTCTCTCATAACATTTTTGCGTGGCACCATATTGCGCTCGTCACCTAGAGAGATCAGTATAGTCACATAAACCAAGCAATTACGCTAGCTATCAGTGTTCTTCAGACAAAAACACAGTAATATTTGTACACTGCTGCTCCACAGCAGAATAACTTGCACTGCGGTTGTTACCTCCCTATACGGATACATATATAAGTTAAAAAACCATAAAAGAAATTAATGAAATAGAACGAACTCAGGTTTATCACGAACAAACTCAGTATAATCAAGCTTACGCAGATAGGATTAGGAGCTAATCAGGTAGACTAGACAGGAGTAGTGGGGAAGCATACAATTCCATTACTTTCAAAAAATACAATTGTTGCACTATGAATTAAGGTATGTTGTACATCTAGTATGTTATATGCTGTGATCTAAAAAGTCAGCGTTAATTGTTAAATGAATGCGCAAATGTACAGTCAGTGACCATGGGATATCTCCTGGTTACTAACTTGATACATACATACAATCACGCCTTTTTAACATATAAGGGGAAAGCAGAGACTACATCCGTATCCCACTTTTCGACCCCGCAGGAAACAGGACGTGATGCGTGTCGAACCTCGGCGCTGCATTTTGGTACGAGTTGAAATTCTTGCTCCCCATTGCGTTCTTAATAGTAGCCATCCATCAGCACAGCAACCACTGGCTTGGCGAAGAGGAAGGGATTAGATAGGAAATGCACTAGGGGTAGGGAATGGGAAATTAGAAAGAAAGTAAGGTGTGGGATATTGCTATCTTGGAAGGCGCAGGAGGAGACAGCAGTAGCTCGGAAGGTCGGGGTCGCTTACCCGGTACTCTACCGTATTTGCCGAACTAGGAAACTATGTCAAGTACACCGAGACTAATGGTATAGATATCGAAGGTTTAGGGAATAACAGCATCAGGGAAGCGATTAATAATCTAGAAAATAGTTTACATTCATTTCATTTTTACCACAGACTAACTACAACGACTGTAACCACAGACTACTTTTTAACACGTTTGCATTCATGTTGTTGAGTGTACAGATATTCCTGTATCTGAACAGTAGAGTATGGTTAATAGAATCAGGCGTTACTTTGCGGAAATCTATTATAATGAAGAAAACTTTGACTGGTGGTAGGATTCCTATGTCCGTCTCGGTAGGTACCAACCCAGGGCCAGTTATTCTGCCGTTACAACAGTAATGTGCAAGCATTACTGTGTTTCGGTTTGAAGGGCACTGTGAGCTATCGTAATCACTGGGCATTTGAGACTTAAGAACTGACGTTTCATGGTGACGGGCGCAGTGTGGTGTCACACAGAAATATTCTGGGTGACACAGCATTTGTTGTGGGCGGACGTTTCACTTATCATCAGGTGAACGTTTTGCTCGTTTCGTCACTTTTTAAAAAAAATAAAAAAAGGAAGTTGATGTGTAGCAATCTATGGGGGAAGCCTGTGTTCAGCAGTGGACTAAGATAGGCTAAAAAGATGACGATGACTCATATATATTCAATATTAAGGAAGTATTTGTCAACTGTTATATATCCTATACGTATCCTCCGTATACGTCTTTGTAGGTACCACCGCATAGCAGTTTCGAAGATTAGCCGGAACAAACAGATAGACAAACAAGTTATATTTTTTTTTCTTATAAGTACCGTAATGCATACATTAGAGCAAAGCCTGTTATTTTGAAATTATAAACAGACACTTCAATATTTTTTATTTGTACAGATATTACTTATATGTTTTTTCCTTTTTAATGTTGACTATATAAAACGCAATATTGATCAATAATTGGTAACGTAACGAGATTTTTTTAATTTAAGGCGTGAAATGAATATTCCACGTTCCACCTCTTTTTATAAAGGCACTTAAAAAGTTACGACGTTACACGGTGCCGGTACAGCAGTGCCGTTCCAAACGGCGGACTGAGTTTTACAAAGCGAATTCTTTAATTTATTTGGTTAACGAAATTAGCTTTACTTTTTTAATAAGTTTTTTTATCCCGGTAATTTACTTCACAATCATAAATAAAAAGTTATATAAATTAAGTCTTATAGGCAGGTTCATCGAAAGGTTTTAAATAAAACCTTTTCATAATCACAGCCTCACCATTCTGGCATTCAAGAATCAACATCCACGGTTTGACAATAACCAAGAAGAAAATAAAACATTTATTAATAATTATTGTCGGCACGGTTGGCGCAGTGGCTGATTCCTAGGCTTCTACGCCGCGGGTCGCGGGTTCGATTCCCGCACGGGACAAATAATATGTATGGCCTAGGCCTAGGCCAATAATATAGTTGTTCCGGGTCTCGGTGTTTGTGCATGTGGAATTTATGTATGTAAAACGCACTCACGACACAGGAGAAATCCTACTGTGGGACATCATTCTTTAAAAAAAAATTGGGACACTGAGTTCTATCAAAATATTCATTAAGATAACATAAAAATCAATCCATCAACGCTGTAAATTCACGACAAATAATTAACTGCTTTAATTAATTTGGAACCCTTTTTAAAAGTTGTGCTCTTAAACGAACAGTATTATATTTATCGCTGTAGTTTTGACTTTTAGAGTGTCATCATTTTTACAGTTCTATACCAAATAGGTACATTTACATTGGCTCCATCTGGCTGCTTACATATCACGAAATTATTTTAATTTATTTTTTTACATTATTATAAAAAACGCGCTGCTCGCACGACTAAAAAAGAATTTCATTACAATTTTTCCTTAAAATGTTTAAAAACTGCAAGTGTAATTAAAAATATATATTTTTATTTTTTCGACTGCAATTCGTTAGTAGTGCAATTAAAAAGAATCCCGGTTTTAAAAGTGGCAAAAACAAGTGCGGATAAAGGTTGACTCCAACTGTTGTTTAGTCGATAAAATTATATGGCTTTAAATAAAACTACTTTTTACGGATTTTATCGCGTTTAATTTAAAACTATTTTTAACCCGACTTTTCGGGCGCTTTACAGCACTCATGGTCACAGGGGGACTGAAGTGACAGTTGTCCTGATGTCATAGTTAACCCGGAGTACCTTCAACTTTTAATTATTATTTTTAGTCCGATCTACGCAGAAACAGCTTACTGCGTCTTGAAGCCTTGCAGTGGTATGATTGGTTTTTGATTTAATTTTATTAATAATAGGATCCCAAGCCGGTGGTAGTGCCCAACCATCTTCCCTATTGAAATTAGGATGTAGTATATATATAATACTTTTAAATTAAACGCGATAAAATCCGTAAAAAGTAGTTTTATTTAAATGTGTAGCATTCGCGTAAATAAAAGAAAACATTAAATTATAAAGCGTTAGAATATTTTCACACTTAATTATTTAAACTGCTCAAAGGAAATCGTAAGTATGTCATCTTACAAATTTGTTAGGCGCCCCGCGGTTTCATCATTTACATAATACTTTCGTATACGTACATAATACTTACGTATAATGTAAATAACCTGATAATTAACGTGATATTTTAAACTGCACAAAGAAATTTGTAAGTAGTCATTCTACAAATTTACAAGTTATTAGCTGCGCCACCACCCAAATTTTATATTCAATAACCGTCTTTAATAAAGGAGCTATCTAATGCAAAAATAATTTTCCTGAGATTCATCATCATTTCAGCCTATCACTAGTCTGCTGAACATAGGCCTGCCCCATAGGTCTAAGTAGGTACCACCCCAGGGCCAGTTATTCTGCCGTGAAGCAGTAGTGTGCAAACATTACTGTGTTTCGCTTTGAAGGGCACTGTGAGGTAGCGTAATCACTGGGCACATGAGACTTAAGAACTTATGTCTCAGGGTGATGGACACAGTGTGGTGTCACACAGAAATATTCTGGGCGACACAGCATTTGTTATGGGCAGACGTTGCACTTACCATCAAGTGAATGTTTTGCTCGTTTTATCACTTTATGTAATAAAAAAAAAGTTTGTAGCTCTCATTCTGGGGGGATTTTGCCATAGTTGTCACGCAGGCAGTTTGGCAACCGCAGTATATTCCAGGAAGATGGTTCTGCCCATCTCTTGGTTTTAATTTTCCCTCTGTCGATTCTCTTTAACCGCTACCACACAGCGGGTTTTTATTTTCCTGAGATTAGCCGCGTTCAAACATACGAACTCATCATCTTTATTACAGTAGTAAAGTGAATAAATCGATATGCATAAAGAAATGCTAAGTTAATTTACTATTATTATTTATTTGACGATTGAATAAAAAGTTCGTCACTTTAACCATAAAAATATGCAAGACAATCTCAGTATTGCGAATTTTTGCAGAATGTAAGTTTTTTGCTCATATTAAAGTTAAATTCAGTTTACGTTGTAATGTTGGCTATACGAAAAATGTTTTTTAAAATTCACCTAGGTCGCGTTACTTTTGGAATGCTGCAGAATATCAAAATTGACAAACGGTGCGAGAAAAGTGCAGTATATTTTTTTAAACTCCTACGTCTGTCCATAACAAATGCTGTGTCACCCAGAACATTTCTGCTTGGCATCGCATTGCGCTCGTCAATCTAAGAAATAATTTCCAGTAATTACACTAACTGATAGTGCCCTTCAGACAGAAACACACTAATGTTTGTACACTGCTGCTTGACGGCAGAATAACTGGCAGTGCGGTGGTACCTACCTAGACGGATTCCCGCATAGGAATCCTACCTCCATTAAATATTGAATAAGAGTAAATTGAATCATACAACGATAGTATAATTTCACAAATGTTTCCGCGCAATACGACCAATTGAATGTGGGCGAACATTCAATGGACTTCGTTATACTTACAAAAAGCTATTTCATTTCTGCCAAGGCCACAGCGGCTCCTTCCTGTTTCCTTTTGCCAAACAAATGTTATACTTTCAATTATCTATACAAATAAAATTGAAGTGTCTGTTTTTAATAACAAAATAACAGCTTTTTACTCAATGCTCATGAAAGTATATACGGTCCTTATAAGAAAAGAACATTTTTTATAAAGTCTTTGTCTGTCTTTCTGTTTGTTCCGGCTAATCTCCGAAACGACTGGACCGATTTTGACGGGACTTTCACTGACAGATAGCTGATATTATAGCGGATAACTTAGGCTAATTTTAATTTTTAAAAATTATTAGACGTTCGCGCAGAAAAATCTAAACCCTAAAATCCGATTTAAATATACTTATACATATATATTTACCATATATGTATATCATCGATCTGAGTCGGCTTTTTCACGAGGGTTAAACCGCGGGCACAGTATGTTATATTATAAAGTAAAATAAAACAAAAATACCGGATGGTCAGAGTACCTGCATCTCTTCGCATTTTTTACAGGATTTACAACGGGGAGTGTTCCGAGGAATTATTCGGAATAATTCCAGCCTCTGGTTTTCACCATCGCACTTTGCGGCAGAACAGAAAATTCCATCGTCACCACCTGGATGGTTGGCATTCCACCACAGTGCGTTTTTCGCCGAATTTTCTGCCACGCACTACCACTTTATGGAATCGCCTATAGAAAAAAAAACCTGACTTCCACGCCGCGAGTCCTGGGTTCGAAACCAAGTCGTCGCAAAAATTTGTGCAAAAACTCAAATTGTTGGTTTTCGGGTCCGGTGTGTTTGTGCATGTTTTTTTTATGGAAGTGCTCATCTGGTGGTAAGTGATCACCGCCGCCCATGTACAATACCAGAGGAATAGCAGATGCGTTGCCGGCCTTTGAGAAGGGAACGTGAAATATACGAGGGTGGATTGAAAAGTACTCGGCCTAACCAAGAAAATAAACACATACTAAATCAGTTATATTTTTATTTTTCTACATAATCACCATCAAGTTCAATACACTTTTGCCACCTCCCCTTCCAAGCATTTAGACCGTTAAAAAAAATGATTCTTCCTTAGAGTCAAAATATGCGTCTACAGCTGCTTTGACCTCGTCGTTTGTCGAAAATCTTTGACCTCCCAAGTGCTTTTTTAGGTTAGGGAACAGAAAGAAGTCTGATGGTGCCAGATCAGGTGAATACGGCGGATGCGGTAACAGTTCAAAGCCACAGTTGTGAATTCCAGCCATTGACTGTACTGACGTGTGAACACGGGCGGTATCTTGATGAAACAGGACTTTTCTTCTGAGCATTCCTCGACGTTTTTCTTTTATTTCCTCTCGTAAACGACGTAGTAAGGTGCGGTAGTAATCAGAGTTTATAGTCTGACCCCTTTCAAGATAATCAATCATAATCACACCTTTCGAGTCCCAGAATACTGAAGCCATCACCTTATTTGCCGACAAAATCGACTTAGCCTTTTTAGGGGGTGGTGAACCAGGTCTTCTCCACTGTTTTGATTGTTGTTTTGTTTCCGGTGTACAGTAATGAACCCATGTTTCGTCCATAGTAACAAAACGATTCAAAAAATCATCTGCATCGGCTTCAAATAACTCCAAACAGTCGCGTGAAATAGTCAATCGCGTCCTTTTTTGTTCAACTGAAAGCAGTCGCGGAACCCACCTCGCAGACACCTTGTGGAAACCCAACTCGTTGACAATGATGTTTTGAGTTCGTTCATAAGAGATGCCTATAATCTCGGCTATCTCTCTAATTTTTAATCTGCGGTCTCCCATTATTAAATCAAGTACTTTTTTAATATTTTCGTCAGTAGTTGACGTCGAAGGCCTTCCAGAGCGGGGTTCATCTTTCACACTCTCTCTACCACGCTTAAATTCTGCTATCCATTTTTTGACGGATGAATATGACAGAGCACAATCGCCTAATGTACTGACCATGTCATCATGGATGGCTTTTGATGATAGCCCCTTCTTATGGAGGTACTTAATGACGGCACGCTGCTCGATTTGCCTCCATTCGCAGAAATTAGGACCGATTACTTTGTTAATAAATTTATAAAATCACAACTAATTATCGCACACGTTTCGAACTTCACACAATGAACTAGTCTGAACTGAACTAAATAATGTGGGTAGATTTGATTTTTAGAATTGAATGGATCTGTGTTAGGCCGAGTACTTTTCTATCCACCCTCGTATGTCGGTAAAACGCACCCACGATACAGGAGAAATCATATTATGGGGCATCGTTTTTTTTTTTTTAAAGTTTTGAAGTGTATTTTTTGCTGCAAGAACAGATAGTAAAAGGAATGTTCAACATATTTTATAAACACGTAAGAAAGTACCCACGATTTTTTTTTATTGCGCAAGAATGTCTATGTAAATGCGGAAGGTGTGTGTAAAATTAAGTTCCGTATTGTCGTCACCAATAAACACTTTAAATTCGAATCACAACCGCAAAGTTTTCAAAATAAAAACCGCGTCGAAGCCGTACGGTACCGCGGTCATTTTCCGGTGCGCCTGCCATAATGTACTGTCGTCAGCCAAATTATAATTTTTCGCTTAATGGCTGCGTAATGAATTTTTAATACGCCGCTTTGATCCGCTCGCGTGGTTGCAAATGAACGGTCGCTTACTCTGTTGCACAAATATTTGAAAGAAAGAAAGAAAGAAAGAAATATTCGTGCTGATTGTTTTTGCAATTCGCAACGGTACGGTAGCTGATGCCTTCTTTAATTATAACAAAAGAAAGCTAATCTGCTAAGATCCGCATGCAAATTATAAACACACACATACTAACATCGTCACGCTGATAGGCGCCTTTTCCCATATAAAGGGGGTACAAAGTTATTACTCCCAATTTCGTTCCCACGAGCAGTATAGTGACAGCATTGCATATTATGGTATTATCCTGCACGAATAAAGGCTGTCCGTACAATAGCTTAGTCGCCCCTTAGGACACTTCGGTAGAAAGGGGGAGGTGCTATTCTACTCAACCGGACAGCGATCGGCGGGCAAAAAATGTATATGACCTAGTTGTTAAAGAGCACCGCCCACCGTCCCACAATAGCGTTTAGGCAAACCGATACCGCCACCGGGAACACCCGCCCTTCACTACTGCAACTCTAGCACTAGAAACTCGCCGGCTGTCTGTCGTAGAATTTATGAGAGAGTGAAACACGTGTCGTGTTCCCGACTTCGGTGGTGTCGAACCTTCCACCACTACAACACTATCACTAGGCAATACGCCTACTGGTAGTGTTGGAAGGTTTTTGGTTTCAGTTCCTTTTGGCGATGTTGGTTTGCTTGTGCACACTGCTGTGGGACGGCGGCCATCTTCCTGCAACGGCTGAATAAATAAACTGCGGTTGCCAAACCGTCTGCCAGGCGTGGCAACTTTGGCAAAATCCCTCCAAAATAAGAGATGCAAGTTTTTGTGGCAATCTATGGGGGAGGCCTTAGTTCAGCAGTGGAGGCTGAAATAATGATGATTTGTATCTCAGAAAATTAACTATCATTCCTTATTACAATGGATTTCCGCAAAGTATCGCTTGATTATATAATCTATATTCTTTGATGTGCTTACATTTTTTTTATGGAATAAAGTGATGAAACGAGCAAAACGTTCACCTGATGGTAAGTGTAACGTCTGCCCATAACAAATGCTGTATCACCCAGAACATTTCTGTGTGACACCTCACTGTGCCCATCACCCTGAGACATCAGTTCTCAAGTCTCATATGCCATGTGATTACACCAGTTCACAGTGTCCTTCAAAGCGAAACACAGTAATGTCTACACACTACTGCTTCACGGCAGAATAACTGGCCCTGGGATGGTACCTACCTAGACGGATTCATAAATTTGAATTGTATTGGTATTGTAATGGTACGTATCGAATAATCCGCCTAGGTAGGTACGACTGCAGTGCTAGTTATCAACATCATCCCGTCAAACACCAGTGTACAAAGTGCGCTGTGCTTCGTCACTAAAATCAGTACAAAAAGATTCTAGAAAACTGCTATTTCCTATAAGAAATACAGCGTGAAGTTAATTCTCATCAAGTCAGTTATATTTTGAAGTATATTATTCAGAAGAAAGGTCATTAACCTTCACAAATTAATTGCATTGCATGTTTGCAGCTATGAATATTGTATATAGTTAGGACTTACACAAGCGATTTGAATACGTCTGACAACCGAGAGGTTAGCGAAACGAAACGAAGTTACTTAACGAACTTTCGTTTTGTTTAATTTAATAGCCGGATTAATTATAGAGCAAATTTGATATCGCACAGTAAAATATTAAATATTAAACCAATGCGGAGTGCCTGTAGAATAAAAAAATATAATATAAAAAATGCTATGAATTCGTTAACAACATTAAAAGGATTCCGTACGAAAGGTTCAAGAGGATTTTTCGTGAATTTTCAGTCTCTGGCTCTGGTCGACATGAGGCGGAACTAGACTATAGAGCCATAGAGCTAGTCTGATGGTGGTAGACTCCGGCACTGGGTGAGTCCATGGGTCAATTTTCTGGATAACGGAGCTGAGCTTAGATAATGCACACCATCTTGGATGTTAGAATTTTCATACATACATATAGTCATTTAACTTTCCCATATAAGGGTTAGGCAAAAGACCAGTCCCGCAGCCCGCAGTTTAAAAAAAACTGTTAAAGAAGGCTCTAAGAATTTTTTTTAGTATAAAGGGCTGTAAAATGAACGAGGAGTCTTTACAAACGAAATAGGTGCATTTCCTGCGTCTCGTAACAACCAAAACCGGAGGAAATTGCATTTGATTCTGAAGCTAGGGTAACAAACCGTTGAGATTTATACGGATTTGTTCTCGATGCAAATATTTAAAAATAAAAAAACGAAAGTTTTTACATCTAATGTAAACTAATTACCAAAGCATCGAGTGTTACAAGAAATTCTCATAATGAGATGGGGTTGGTAGATTCTCTTACGCGGCCACGACACTGCATAACAGATTAAATGGGCCGTAAGTATAATAATGAGAAACTTATTTTATTCCTAAAATTTTATACACGATTTTACCTATCCAAACTTAATCATGCAGTGCGTTATGAAAAAACTTTAACTTACATGATGTTAGTCTATAAAAAAATAACGAAATCCTCTTTCAATTACACCTTGTTTTCTGAATTTTGTTAATAGAATCAGGCGTTACTTTACGGAAATCCATTATAATGAAGAAAAGTAAGTTAATTTGCTAAGATCCGCATGGAAAATATAAAATATTGTATGTTACCTACTTTTTGAAGACACCGCCCGGTGGCGGTGTTAGTTTGTTTGTGCACCGATCTGATGGAGGGCGCGCGGTGCTCTTAAGAAACTAGGTAATAGATTTTCTTCATCGATCTTAGCAAATGAACTTACTTTCCTTCATTCCGAATTATTTATTTATTTAAATTTCTATGCACTTAAATTGTACATAGGGCGGACTTAATGCCTGAAGACATTCTCTCCCAGTCAACCATAAGGCTAAGCAG
This sequence comes from Luehdorfia chinensis, assembly GCA_019845155.1. Classification (NCBI taxonomy): domain Eukaryota; kingdom Metazoa; phylum Arthropoda; class Insecta; order Lepidoptera; family Papilionidae; genus Luehdorfia; species Luehdorfia chinensis. Next base: position 944,211 of record JAHVAK010000292.1, read on the forward strand.
AGATAAACATATGATAGGATTATGATTGTTTCCGATAGATCCCTACTGTCCCTTTTATTTTTTAAGATGGCAATCCTAGCAGTACTCGAGTTAGCAAACTCTATATTTGATATCGCCTGCAGAGCATGGTTATAGTATTTCCGTTGGCATTCGACACCGACATCACTGAATTTAATTCTAAATTTAAAGCCATTTTTATTTTCTTTACAAAATATGTACTTAGTATTTCTACGTCTCATAATAAATATATATATATTCGGTGATGTAATTGCTGTTAGCCTTCTCGGCTTTTACAGCTTCATCGGATACTGTGCTCGCGGGCCAGGGGCCCGCGTGCCAGGTTTGGTTTCACCCAAACATAAATAAATAAATAAAAACTCCTACAAAAACCTCGAAGTTCGGACTGTGTGGCGTTCGCTGCGTGCTTTCGCGATTTCGAAAATCTTAAACATTTTAAGTCGTCTACTGACCGTCCGAAGGAGGCTGCGCGCGTCCATTCGGACTGTCGACTTGTGTGTCGGTAACTCTGGGCGGTGAGAACCGCCCTGGAACACGGGTGAATCGTGTGTATGCGATGTGATTATTGACTATTGCGCGCCGCTCTCTACGGCGGTCGCGCGTCGTGGTGCGTGTTATATTAAAGCTATTAACTGTGTGTACAGTGTGGCCTGGATCGTGACTGACAGTATCGTGGTCAGGAAGAGCTGAGACGTCCGTGTCGTCTAGCACGTTTCGCGGGCGACGTTTGCGTTCGGTCGCGTTTCTGTTTGGTCGGTAATTTGCTGCTTTAACCACCAGCGGGTTTGAATGAACCGCGGCTTTTCCGAAAAACCGCCGTGATAATTCTCTGAAGTGTTCAGAGATTAAAGGCATTTCACAGTCGCTGTGAAGATCTACATTGCGTTGTCATAATAAATAAAGGCTATTGTTTTGACAAAAATCAACAACAAATTCAACAGAAAGTACTACTTCATCATCATCATTACAGCTCATCATTGCTGAACAAATGCTTTCCCCATAGATTACCATAAAACGTGATCCCCAGCCAACTGTGTCCAGCGAATTCCAACAAAATAAAAATCACGAGTTGATAGCATGTAACAGACGTGTGATCAATTTAAAAAACTACGTATGTTAAGGCTCTGTAAAATTTTGCTGCAATGATCTAATTTAGCAGATAAATATACCGATTGCGAGCCGGCCCACTGACGCATTAGGGCAGTTCTCGGCGCTGATCTGTGAATTTCAGCTCAGGTATATTTGAATGGTTATTTCGCCATCAGTCAATAAAATATCTACGAAAATTCCTTCTCTTTAAATAATTAAATCTAGAAAATTACGCATTTATAAATTCAGAAAAAAGAGTACATTTCATTATGATTATTATATACTAACTCTACCCCGCGGTTTCACCCGCGTAAAATAAGCCGACCACATGATTATATACATGTATCTAAACTAATATTATAAAAAGGAAAGATTTGATTTTTTGTATGTTTAGTTTTAATGAATAAACTTAAAAACTACTGAACCGACTTTAAAAATTCTTTCACCTATATACAATCAATGTATCACCGCCTAACATGAGTTGTATTAAATTTTAAAAAAAACCGGGATCCCTACGAAAATTGCTATGATGTAACTCAGGGTATCAAAAATTTACTGATAAAAGTCATTATTTGGCGTGCGCTGCAAAAACTATTAATGATAAAGAAAATAATGTACTACATTTTCATAATACACATCATTACTCTCTAAAAAGTCCGCGAGGCTATTTGTCTAACTATTATAGTTAAGTCACAATAACCGCTTTTTGTTCAATCAAAACACGAGTAGAATCGAAAGATGATGACATTTGTATCATGATATTAATCCTTATCCTACAAAATAGTTTCATAGTCAAGGTTGATTATGTACATGTAAAGTGCTCTTTAAATTATTCAAATCGGACCTATCGCTTAGAAGTAACGATAGGTATAAAATACTAACAGTAAGAAAAATGGCACGGTGTGAGCGAACAGCCCTGCGCTCGCCCGCGCTACTCGCGAATATACTGAGATCTATTAAATACTTACCTATATTATTTTTTGTAAACTAGAAACAATTGAATAGTGTTTTGTAATTTTAATTATATCTTTTGTTATTTAAAACTTTCAAAGGTTTTACGCTCTATAAAAAATACAGGCCGCGGTGTCTCTCGAACACCGCGCCGCCGCCCGGCTCCATGCAACTTGGGCATCATTGAGGTGCGCGGGCTCCCTTTGCACGGCGGTCGAAAGCGGACGTTTTATTCTGCTACCACGACATCAAATATTGGCTATATTTCATGGCTTTGTTCCCACAAATAAAACATTATTTTGGATTGGCTGGAGAGCCGCCGATGAGAATAGTCGCTACAAAAAATGTTAGTGTAAGGAATTGTGGTTGGTTCTATTTGGCCAAATAAAGTACTAGTTTATCTTTCTAATATATCCGTGCAAAGCCGGGGCGGATCGCTAGTAACAAATATTTGTATTCATATCTTCTGATCCATGAAAGACATCGAAATGGAAAAACACACAAAAAAATTAAAGTTAATATTCCTGTTTTTATCCCTAAAGTTTTCATTGATATTCGTAATGCCGTTTCGGAGCATATTCCAGACAGACAAACATACAAAAATCCTTAAAACAGTCATTAATGATAAGGCATCGTATAGGTAGCAGTTTTCACACTTAAAATTGTTATATAGCATTTATTTTGGAATCACAGACTGACACTTCAATTTTATTATTGGTATATAGATCATCATCATTTCAGCCTACAACTAGTCCACTGCTGATCATAGGCCTCCCCAATAGATTGCCACAAAAGTATGTAGCTCACAGTTTGTAACTCCCAAAATTGGTATATAGATGTAAGTATCAAAATGTCCAATGTCGATAAAAGTTGATAGTTCGGTCCAAGCGTAGGTCCGGGTCCTCTATTCTTATTTCGCAGTGTTTTGCATTCACGACCGGAAATCCTATAGCAGGTAACAATGTGGAGTAGCGATGCGCTGCCGGTAAATAGTGGCTCTTATACCCTTCACCATTCTCTACTATACCACTTTTGATGTACTTTGAATGGATTCCGTTTACACAGTTTTTAAAACGAGGTCAAAGGTTTTTAAAACGGCTGCTTTCACAAGATGAGCGATATTATGCATCTGTATTTTATTTTTTCAAAATTATCTTTTATGACATTCACGAGTAATAATTACTGGCATAATACCTCAGTTCCTCATTTTGTTATTGTACTAAACTTCCATCTTAATCATCATCATTTTAGCTCATCACCATATTGTCATAAAAGTTTGTAGCTCTAATTTTGGGGGTATTTTGCCATAGTAGCAACCGGGTTGGCAACCGCAGTTTATAGCTTCAGATGTGTAAGGGCAGATGCTGATACTGCTGCCTATCTTCTGGTTTTCGCTTTCTCTCTGTCGACCACGGGATGAGATGGGGCGGCTTATACGAATTCTGCCAAAAAGATTATATTTTTGGCAGAATTCGTATGCAGGAATCCGTCTAGGTAGGTGCCAGTTATTCTGGCTAAAGTTGAGCTGCTGTTGTTGAGTTACTTCAGGTTAACAATTTATTTGCTCGTCTCGTCACTTTCTTCCAAAAACTAAAATTATTCACAAGCTAAATAAAGAAATTGAAATTTTTGACGTTGCTTTTTATTCAGTATTAAAATTTCTCATTCTTGTTCCAGATTCAAAATGATGAGGCGACCGTAGAAGTTTTCTTTACAAGTCAAGGAAATTATAAGTAAGGTAAGCACGAGATGAAATTTCGGGTCGCAGACTAATTCTTGAAAATTTCTGTAGAAGTTTGAAGCATCGTACAAACTTTGCGCAAATATACGAGTATGTCCCTCATTTACGCCACGAAGTTTTTGTTTGGATGGCATAGCAAAATGAAGGTATCTGGCTTACATTAGTAATGTATGATTTCATCATCATCATCATTTCAGCCTATCATTGTCCACTATAGAACATAGCCCTTCCCCGTAGATTGCCACAAAACACGGTCCTGAGCCACCTGCATCCATCAACTACCCGGAAAACCGAGCAGGTCGTCGCTCCATCTACTGGAGGCTCGCCCTACACTGCGTTTGCCGGTATTATTTATTAAATGATTATTTATTTACGAAAAAATCCAAATCCACGCGGACGAAGTCGTGGGCTAAGCTAGTATATTATAAGTAAAATAAAAATTTAATACCTTCCGATTGCTTTCAGTTGGAAATATTTTCTTTTATATTTAGGTATTTTACCAGTTTCACAAATTAATGACTGTTGGAGCAGTGGTTTATGAGCTTCTGCGCTACGAGTCGTACGTTAGAATTCCACGCGGCACAAATTTTATTTACAGATAGTTTTTTTGGGTCTATGTGTATGTGGAATTTATGTATTAATTTATTTATCCGTGGTATATTAGAAATTCTAGTGTAAGGTAAAACCAGACCCAAAAATCTGTAATTTATGTTTCCCATATATCGGCTTCGACTGGGATTTGAAGCCAGGTCCTGTGACCCAACAGGCGGATACGTTGACCAGTAGAGTAGAGTATTGCTGACCCGGTTTCGTTGTAAGACGTCATAAGGCGAAACCGGTCGGTTCAATAAATTCATTAATCTGTGAAACTAGCAAGTGTCGTCACTATAATCTAACAGCATCTATTTAACGTTTTATAACTTAAAGAGTTATTTAACTAATGTTACTTAATACGCGGATGGTATGCAAAGGCGATATATATTTATACATATGTGCCGTAATGCATTAGATTCACTCCGAAGTTTTTTTTTAATTATCGTATTAAGCAACGAGACAGTAAGTAGTTCATGATGGTAAAAGCTTGCCCTTAGCAGATGCAGTGTTACACTGCACTGCGCTCGGCACTTACAGATATGGTATTTAATCTCGTATGCGTAACGTGACTATGTCATTTTTTTTTTGGATTAAGTGATGAGACGAGCAAAACGTTCACCTGATGTTAGTCCAACGTCTGCCCATCAACGGATTCCTGAAAAGAATCCCACCATCTGTTAAATTATTAAATATTACATATATTATTAGTATTTAGATTTATATACAGCCTGGTAGCGTTCACCCTATTCCCAGAGGTTATTATTAATAAGATAACAATAACTTTAAGTGCTAGAGAAGCTGTACTAATGAAATAACATACATACACATACAATGACGCCTTTTCCCATATAAGGGGTAAGCACGTAGCCCACTTTTCGCCCCAGCGGGAAACGAGCGTGACGGGTGACGAACCACGTCGCCGCCATTATGGTAGAAGTCAAAAAAATTCACTACTCTCCATTGCGGAGCAGTATAGAGACAGCATTGCATATTATGCTGTTATTCTGCATTTAATGATGTCTGTGCAAGACCTCAATCGCCTATTACGACACCTCGGTAGGAAAGAGGTAGGTGCTCTTCTAATCTTCCGGACACCTGTCGACTATGAAATTATTAAATTGAAAAATCTTAACTTAACACAACAGTCGATAATTTTACAAAAAAAATATTGCCAGCTTTCCTGAATGAAACGTGCACGGAAAGAAGAATAATATTTTGACGACATGTGAAATCCACCAACCGGAACTGAAGCAACCTTCCCGACTCCCTAAAACTCAAAAATCAGAGAAATCTGTGCTCAGCAGTGGATATTTTACTCTGTGAATTTACTTTTTTTTCGCAGATTAACACTGCGATTTTCGTCATTCCATTTATTTACCGATTAAAAATTTATGAAAACAAAGGTTTTATATCGGTAACGGAATCTAGAATAAATGTGTTACTCTGTACATTACTCATTGTATCCCTACATGATCACCCGCTAAGCCCTAAAGGCGTATCCTACACCATAGAGCGGCCTCCGCCGACAATACACAATAGCCTGATTGTCATTCCGGCTGGAGTCTTCTACGGAAATGTATGCGTGTCGACTTGTGTTGATGTGCCATAGGAACTGATAGGGCTGTCAGAAATAACACTAAGTCAATGGATGGAATAAATATTATACATATATATAGATATATATATATATATAGAATATAGAGATATATATATATATATATATATATATATATATATATATACATACATATATATATGTATATCTTTTATAGCTGTAATTAGTTTCTCTCAGATTTTGTTTAAGTACATACATACTTACGTACAATTACGCCTTTTCACACAGAAAGGGTAGGCAGAGACCACAAACGTAACCCACTTTTGGCCTCCGTGGGAAACAATAGATGAAATAAATAAAGATGTTTTTTTATATCCACCTGGTGAGAAGTGCGGCGTCTACCATAACAAATGCTGTGCCCATCACCTATAAACGTTAGTTCTAAAGTCTATCCAGTGATTACACTAGGCATATGAGACTTTCGTCTTTTCTAATATAAATAATTATATTAGATGAACTCTCAAATTATTTTTACGACCAGATAGTTCTTTAAAATATTAGGAGTATTGGAGTTAACTTAAATTAAGACTTCATGTCAGTACCTATACATTCTTCCAAAAAAATGATAAATTGATTAATTGGAGATTACTCACATAATCTCATATTTACAACAACAATCTACCGACACATGATATGGTCTCAATTACTTTGAAAATGATTGTTATTGATTAGGGTATTATATATCTATGTTCAAATTTGAACAAAATTGCCATTCTGGATACCATTTTATATGCTTATGGATTTGTGACAACCCTAAGTATACTCGACTCGTGCATAAGGCACTGTGATTATAGTGCGGCTTTAAGTTGGCACCGAACACTACACAGAAGTAATGATAATAGGCGCGGGAAATGTTTCCGCTCCACTGACTCCTTACCATCCACCGTTACATTAAATTGCTATTAATTAATGTCTAATGAAGTTTTTTGGGGAATAAGTATTCGCTTTTTTAAATAATGTAAAGTAGACCATTTCTTTTGTTCTTATACGTCGCCAGTTATTCGCGTTGTCTCCTATCCAACTTTTACTGTTCTCACGTAAGAAGTGAATTCGCATCGTTTAACTAACCTAAACGCGAAATTCCTAATTCGCCTAACCTAGCACTAACTGCTTACCATTCACTTTTTCGTTGAATTACTATTAATAATGTGTCATGACATTTGTCGACAGTTAGTGGCAGATTTTTATTCACCACCACCATACGGCATAAGCAAAAACATTTATTCACACAATTTGCTAGCAGCATAATTAAAGTTTCCCCGAAAACCTGCAGTCTTTTGTTCGGGAACTAAAATGTGTCAGCGAAGTGGGTCAATTTATCTTATCTTACCAGTTTTATAATTAAGCTGGAGAGTTTGTATGCTTGAACGTGATAATCTCAGGAAATACTAATTTTGATTAATACGATACCTATATCATCATCATCATCATTTCAGTCTGTCACTAGTCCACTGCTGGACAAAGGCTCCCTCCATAAAATGCCACAAAAGCTTGTAGCTCTCATTTAGGGAGGATTTCGCCATAGTTGCCACGCTTGGCAGACGGGTTTCCAAACGCAGTTTATTTATTCAGATGTTCCAGGAAGACGCTGCTGCCCATCTCCTGGTTTTAATTTTCCCTTTGTCCACTTTGACGACACCCACGGGATGAGATGGGGTGGTAGATTCTCTTGAGTTCAAAGCTGAGATCTTCTTGTGTTCAAAGTTCTAGGCCATAAAACTTCATGCTACGACCTTAAGGAGCCGCACGCTAAGATCCAAACATTACCGAAAAGGGCCGATCTTCGAATGCTCAGATCAATCATTTGATCGCCTTATCTTACGCGAATTAAACTACGGGGCACACCTAGTCATTTAATTATCGGGTTTGCGTCTAATCGCAGACATGTTTTAACAAAATGGCGCATTGAAATTAAAATAATTTTTAATTTCCTTGCCGTACTGGTGGTAGGATTCCTATGCAGGAATTAGTCTACGTAGGTACCACCCCAGTGCCAGTGATTATCCCGTGAAGCGGTATTGTGTTTCGGTTTGAAGGGCACTGTGAGCTAGCGTAATCACTGGGAATATAAGACTTAAGAAATGATATCAGAGGGTGACGGGCGCGGTGCGGCGTAACATTTGTTACGGGCAGAAGTTGCACTTAGTATCAGGTGAACGTTTGGCTCGTTTCGTTACTTTATCCAATAAAAAAATACAACCTCATCACGTAATAAATTTCGATACAATTAGTCAGCAGAGCATGCGACTTTACAGTTCAGTTACCCTGGACTGCCGCCGTCGGTTGCAAAGGACCGCCGCCTCCCGACCGCTCAAGTGTTTCCCAGTTTATTGCTTTCGTTACTTAGCGGCTCATTTCCGTCCTACAGTTTATTTACTAAACACTTCACTTTATTACTAATTACATGTTGTATTCACTTACAAAAAACACTTTCTGCCGAGAGACGTTACTAGTAAGCACTTTTCTTGGTCATAGTATTATTTTTTTTTTTTAATTTATTCGATGCCTCTCTCAGAAAGAAGTCTTTGATCACCAAGTTTGGCAGGCGGATTGGTGATCGTAGTACCGGAGGCCCACCTTATATGCATAACTAAATCAATGGGAATCTTAAGCTTAAGGCTGATACGGGACGACATGCCCTGTGTTATGACCTAGATTGGATTTTCACGGATTGCAATACCAGACTCCTATCAACTGTGACGCTGTTGCGTGCAATAAACAGTGACGGATCACGAAATCTGGACCATTTACGAGTAGGTTAAGTAATATATAGATAGATAAAGTAAATAATATACATTTGTATCATTCGTAACTCATACATTTTTACGTAACAATTTCAATGTTTGTTACTCTATTATTAATAAACGGTAAAAAAATCTAAGACGGGAAACGAATCTTGGATTTTTTTACAATACAAAAATCTTTGTTTCCAAACAAAAATTTATGTATGATTATTTAGATATGGAATCCCTGTCTGCTGCTTTAGTTTTCACTGAGCAAATGACAATGTGTTCCCAAACATCATGGCTTCTTATAATAAAAGGATAATGCACATAATCCATTTATATTTATGTGGCAGCATACGTGTGTGTATGTTTGTACTCTTGTGCCCCTTGTGATACATATACATTTAATGAACGCAAGAATTTTTTGACTCTTACTGAAATGGCGACGAGGTGGTTCGCCCCCCGTCACGTCTCGTTTCTCGCGAAGGCGAAAAGTGTGTTACGTGTTTGGTCTCTGCGAACCCATGATATGGGAAAAAGGCGTGGCTATGCATGTCTATGTGTTATTTGAGACTGTGTATGTATTATATTACGCCATTTGTCGAAGGTAACGAGATTTTACTACATTTCCCTTCGTAGACTTTTACAACACTAACGTGACGGGATGCAATGATGGATTATCGTTCGCCGCTACTACGAGTATGTACATGAAAAGAAAATCATGTTAATTTTTAGGATTCCGTACATCCAAATTAATTTTTATGTCTATCCGACTGTCGCAGCCGATTTTTCTGAGAAATCATGCAACATAGAAACTTAGAAAGTTTAATAGTAATGTGACATGACATGAAATTAATTAATTTTGCTCTTAATACTTTAAAATATTCAATTAATAATGAAATTGTAGGCAAAATTATGTACTTCAAAATTATTATATTTAATTTTATTTATCATATGTTGTTTAAAAGACGTTGTATTTATAACTTACTTAAAAGCGATCCATTGTAGGATACAAGGTAATGTATATGTTGATTTTTTAGCTGAGAAGGCTATACAGACAGGACCTCTCTTCTAATATAACCTTTTCACGCATGACCCTATAGCTTAAAAATAAAGTAAAGTTTTAAGCCTATAAATGTCTTACTGCTGAGCACAGGCCTCTTCTTATTTCTGAGAGGGTTTTGGAGCTGGGAAGAATCCGCCACGCTGCTCCAATGCGGGTTGGCGGACTGCACATGTCTTCGAAATATTTTTTTAATTTTCTCAGACATGCAGGTTTCTTCACGATGTTGTCCTTCACCGCCGAGCACGTAGTAAATCAGCACTTAAAATTGCAATTAACAATTTTAGTGGTGCCGGCACCGGGAATCGAACCCAGGTCACTCGCGTAATATGAAATTTAAAGCGCGCGCCTAACCTCTGAGCTACCACAGCAGCCTCGAGGGAAGACAGTCGGCCAAGCTGGCTAATAAAATTTGGCCCTGTGTCCGATGTCCGCAAGCGGCTTCACTGTTGCCACTTCACCGGTCTAATGATCGAATCCCTATAGCTTGTTCTAAATTATTGTCATCTCTTTTTCAAAACTTAAAATGTATCAAATGTAAACAGTATGCCATGGTCCAAGATGTTCGTACAAAACCCTGGTTCTTTCGATACCGTGAAGCCAGTGAACTTACCACATTTACTGTTTGCCGCCTCCGCACTTGTATACCAGTCCATCGGGTCTCAAATAACACTGTATAATTTTTAAGTCGTCGTCGTCGTCGGTCTGACTTATACTAGTCCACTGCTGAACATAGGCCTCCCCCATAGATTGCCAATTGGAAATCTAATCTTGAGCTAAAAAACGTACCTTGAAATATCAAAGAAAATAAATAAGATTTAATAAAAATGGTTCTGCGTCTGTCAAAAAATGTAGGATGCGTCGGCTTCCATAACTTTGGAAACCGACATTAAGGACTTATACAGAGTACGAGATAAGAAAAGAAATCAGGGAAATACGCCCATTATTGCTGAGATGACGTCTACTATTCATCATCATCATCATCATTTAAGCCTACCATAGTCCACTGTTGAACAGTGGCCTCCCCCATAGATTGCCACAAAACACGGCCTGAGCCACTTGCATCCATCGACTTCCTGCAAACGTCTACTATTCTAAAGACTGAAATCCTTAATACTTGCAAGACGCATAATATCAACAACAAACAAAGATAAACTATGTGCCAAACATTTGGGATTTCCTAAAAACGAAGACACTCCAGTTTATATTTCCGAACAACTGACTGCAAAAGCAGCTCGTTTATACTTCCTAGCAAGAGAGTTGGCAAAGACGAAAGTATACAAGTACTGCTGGCGGATGCTGGCACAGAGTATACGTGAGAAGAGGTGATAACTCACCAATCATTGTTATTGGAAATGAGTCCCAAGTATATAGTTTAATGAAAGAGTTATGACTCCTAAAAGAACATTTAAGGTTATTATGGAGTTATCTGTTTGAATCAATATTTAAGTTATTTGCACTGCGCAAAATTGTAAGCATAATTACTAATGCAGAAACACTTCTCAGCCTCTACACACTGACACAAACACACATAGTCACTTTAAACTACAACATACTAAATTATAAATACGAGTAGATTCTGTTAAGCCGAGAAATATTAAAAGAAATAAACCCAGCCGGCACTCAAATTCCCTCTCAAAAGCGATAACCTAACAACTGACAAGCAGCTCTCAGTATGTAGCTCTACCGTGAAGCGCCTCTACACGCCACTTGATCGTTCACGACCTACTTCCTACACTCGTCGCTTGATTAGTTAAGCAGCTAACGCTGGTTTGCATATTACTTTGTGTGATAAAATTCATTACTCTTCAGAAATGGTAGTTTTGGTAAAACAATTACTGGTGATAGGATTCCTATTCAGGAAAGCGCCTGCGTAGGTACCACCACCGAGAGTTATTCTGCCGTGAAGCAGTGGTGAGCCAAAATTACATTTCAAGTTTAAAGGGCACTGAAGCTAGCATAATTACGGGACATGTAATTTTAAAAACCGATGTCTAATGGCGACGAGCGCATTGATATGTAAAGTGGATAACTCCAAATGGATAACACTGTTATGGACAGTTTAGCCGATAGGGGTCCGGCAGAGTAGAATAGCATCTACCTCTTTCTTACCGAGGTGTCGTAAGAGGCGACTAAGGTATTGTACGGACAGTCTTTATTTGTGCATAATGCCGTAATATGCAATGCTGTCACTCTACTGCTCGTGAAAACTTCATGGGGGGCAAGAATTTCAACTCGCACCAAAATGGCGGCGATGTGATTTGCCACCGGCCACGTTTCGTTTAACGCAGGAACTAAAATTGGGTGTGATCTCTGCCCAACCGTTTGTATCTTGCCATCAGATGAACGATTTGCTCGTCACTATCTTCCAAAAAAAATATAATTTTAAAATTAAAGAAAAGTATGTAGCTCAGATAGCTAAAAGCTCGTTCAACCGTAACCGTTGAAAACCTATCTTTCTCGAGTGGCAACCTCGTGCCGGTAAACGCAGCATTGAATTAACCCCCAATATATGTGGCGTGTAGTATGAATATTATTCGACTTATAGTCTTAAATAGAAAAAGAGGTTTAGTAAAACGTATAATTAAAAATGTAGCTTTAGAAATGTAGTTAGCAACGAAAGCTCATAATTAGTAGAAGCGATAGCCGTTAGGGAAGAAAGCATTTCGAGTGGCGACCTCGTGTCAGGAAAGACAGTATAACGACCCTCCGCTATATGAAGCATATAACAATTCAAATGTACAAGGAGTTTGGATGCAGATGACTCAGGACCCCGTTTTGTGGCAATGTAGGCGAGTTTCCTGATTATGAATGGACTTGCATGATGATGATGACGTCACGTTCCGACAGGTACTTAATATTGCAACAAAACTTAACAATGATTTCTAATATTACACAGTAAATAAAATTAGGTTTTACGGATCTTCGTTTCGGATCGCGTTTAATTTTACTATTAATAACCCGATGTTTCGAGCGCAGTACCCATGGTCACGGGAGGACTGAGGTGACAGATGTCCTGATGTCAGTTAATTCGGGGTACCTACAGCTTTTTTTTAATAATTATTTTGGATCCGATCTACGCAGAATGAACTTTCTGTGTCTTGAAGTCTTGCAGTGGCATACATACATATTTCATTTTATTGATAAAATTGGGGTCCTGATTTTTTATCGATAATCCATCTCATAAAATAGACGCATTAATCTTGTATATAGATATTAGAAAAATAATAGTCATGGGTGTATTTGCAAAGATTTTTATACATGCGTAATTTATATAGACTTATGAAGCTATCTTATTACTCCAACTACCAAGAAGTCTTCGGCTTGCGTCAAGTAACGAAGGCAACAGCTACTCGATTCATCAGAAGATCAATCGAGCTAAGAAACTTAACAACGTACAAGTTCATAAATGTCGGATTCATCGAGTACTCAGATATCTCTAATGAAATTTCTTGGGCAATTTAAAACAAAGTCAATATAATAAAATAGCACTTCGGAATATGTTTATTCACTGGTGTTAGAGCCGTGGTAGCTTAGGGGCTAGGCACTTGCTTTAAATTTCAAAGTACGCGAGTGACCTCGGTTCGATTCCCGTTGCTGGCACCACTAAAATTATTAATTGCAATTTCAAGTGTTGATTTACTACGTGCTCGGCGGTGAAGAAATACGTCGTGACGAAACCTGCATGTCTGAGGAATATACATTAAGAGGATATGTGAAGTCCGCCCACCCGCATTGAAGCAGCGTAGCGGACCCTTCCCAGCTCTAAAACCGTCTCAGAAATCAGGGTAGGATGACATACTATAATTTTAATGACATTATTCATCATTATGGACGTAAATAATGAATGTTTTATTTCATTAAATTTTGTTATACTTATATCATGTATTTGTAACATGTATTATAAATGAATAAATTTTAGATTCCTCTCTTCTTCATATATATAATTCATCTTCATACATACGATATTAACTATACCAAGTCTCACAGTCCTCTGTGTGCGCAATATACTTTTAAAAGGGGTTAAAAAAAATTCTATTCACTTATTAATATTGAAAAGATTATCTAAAAACGAATTTCCCCAAAAAAAAACCATCTGGATCCGAGATTTTGTAATCAGTTACAATGACCACTAGGTCACGCAGATTCCCCGTATAATAAATAATAACCCTAGAATTAACTTAGCCCAACTGTTTTGTTGAAATAACTCAAAGTTTTGTAAATTTACAAAAAATATATGCAGAAACGAATCCGAGAGCAATTTTTACATTGTGAATACACAATATCATAAAACATGCGCGATCTGGCAAACTGCCAGAATATTATTCGTCCTAAAATATTCAATCCTTGAAGATGATATCAGTTTTGATCCTGATATACTCGTAACATTTTTATTTGGAAATGTCGAGTAATGGTGATACGATCCATATGCCATTTCCACAAGAAAATAAATGACGTAGCGGGGAAATTTATATATTTTTAATGCAATATTATTTTGTAATCTACTCAATCGTTTAAAAAACCGAACATGTACGTTTCGGACCACGCACAGTAAAGGGTTCCGTAGTGGGGACCAGCGTGTAACCGAATATATTCCATATCTCAAAAACTACACGACATATATATTTATTCAAATCAATTTTCGTTGAAAGTGTTTTTCATCAACCCAATTTTTTCAGCATTTTCCACTGCTCACTTGAAAAGTTAGAAGGAGAGGGACACACTACACTTCACATTCATTCGCATATCTCACCAACTACTTGCTTAAAAATAATACATATTTTTAAACTTCTTTGTCATATTTCAATGCCTATCAAACGATACCCTCGCACACTTATGCGCAATGATTTTTTTTCATTTCCATGAATGGTTCGCCTCTCCTATTTTTTTTCCTAATTTCAATACCTACATTGTTGTATAGTGGTTCATAAAAAATACGTTCCTCCAAAATTCATTTAAATAGTGGCAACAGTCTCCAAGTAGGATGGCTGTGACAGACGGACAGGACGATATTTAGGAGTAAGGGGTTCCGTTTTTACTACCGAACCCTAAAAAGCAACACGGTGTGACATTTCTTTTTCTTTTTATGCCCTAGTGAAAGTACTTAAGTTACAAAGTAAACAATAAAAAAGTACTCGTGGACCCTCTACGCTATTATTCTGTCATCGCTTCGTGCTATACTTGGGCTGGCTGCTTACCTAATTGGGCCACATTGTTGTTTTAACCCAATTATTTTATTCATGAGAATCGGCTAAAGTAAAAAGTTTAAAAATAAAGTATACATGTTTTACCAGGCAAGATTTTATAAATAACATGTATGTTGCCGTATCTGCCTTTACAACATCAAAATTTCAGAAACTCTATCTGTCTTGCGAATTAATAAATATCTTACTATACTACTAAAGAAATCCAAACGCGTATATCAAGATCGGTGTAACTGCATATTCAGTCAAGTGTTCTAAGATCGAATTTCAAACTAAAAGCGCATCTATACATACAGTCACGCGTTTTTACCATATGAGAGGTAGGTAGAGACCACACACGTAGCCCACACCGCATCTATGCAATATATTTTTTTGAGACGAGACGAGCAAAATGTTTACCTGATTTTACGAGTAACGCCTATGTCACCCAGAACAATTATGTGTATACTCATACTGCGGCCGTCACCCTGAGATCTGTTCTTAAGTCTCATATGCCCAGTAATTATTAGCTCTCAGTGCCTTTCAGACCGGTTTCAGACGGGTCAGACAGTAATGTTTGCATATTACTATTAATTGTATTCAAAAGGTAAATAGCTGCACCGGTCCCGAGGGGTGAGGACCTGGTGATCTCTACTACAGGTCTTCGGCCTACCAAAATCACCAGCTCATTTTGAGTGGAGAAATCAACGTTTATTATATTATTACTACTTTACGCCAGAATAACTGGCTGTTCGGTGTCACCTACCTGTATGGATGGAATGGGAAGGCAAGGATCCCGTTAAAAGCATATTAGTGGATTGCCTCTTGCTTATAAAAAAAGTAAAGTAATAGCCTACCAATGTCCCACTGTTGAGCACAGGCCTCTCATTCCTGAGAGGGTTTCGGAGCCGGGATGAGTCTGCCACGCTGCCCATGCGGGTTGGCGGACTTCACATGTCTTCGAAATATTTATTATTTCTCAGATACGATGTTTTCCTTCACTGCCGAGCACGTGGTAAATCAGTACTTAAAATTGCAATCAACAGGTTTAGTGGTGCTGGCATCGGGAATCGAACCTAGGTCACTCGCGTACTATGAAATTTTGTAAGCGAGCGCCTAGCCTCGGGGCTACCACGACTCTCGTGCCTATGTCCAGTAATATACTGTTGTCGGGATCAGGATGAATTATTAAACCGAGTTGGTAAATTATTAAAGTGCTATTAACAGTTCTACATTTTTCATGTTTTATAGGCCAAAGGTCGCCGGGTTTCTGGAGCGGGTACGCCGCATGTTCAGGTGTGACCCAATTTGAGGATATGCTAGATATTTTGCAACGTAGCTTTTTAAGGCGTTACCACATTTCATTCACTGTATTATAACAGAAAAATGTGTCTTCTACCTAACCTAAAGGTATTTAATATAGTTTATTTATTTATTTATTAAGAAACTCAAGAGATTATTTTACATAAGTAGAAGCTAGCTAATGACAGAGTTCCACGACGAGACATGTTCCTGGGTATTTATTTTACATAATTTTTATTTACTAAGTGTACTATACTCTCAATATCACAGTGTTGGCGTGTTCTAACTATCACCTTACAGAGCATTCATGAGATCAAGAAAGTAAACAAGACAAAGAAGAGTAAAAACTAAAAAATTACTGATCTGTTACTGAAAAATTTATTTGATAATGTTCATAAAGATAGATTAATATAAGGTAGGAACAGGTACATGGTAGATATTCATGAATATGAGTATTATAAAGTTCTTATTTCCCCTTTAAGATTATCTTTATTTATTTGCACGCTAAAATGCATGAATCAGAATGACTGTTGATGATTTTTTATGACTTATTGTATATACTTATATACCGACACACATACATACACACTTACTCATACATACATACATGAATAATATGAAACTTATTTTATACGACATTGTTGTTTAAGATTTGGGCTAAGATTGTGTGTAAAGGAAGTTTCTAATATTTTTCTTAAATTTCTGCTTATTCAAATGAAAACTATCTGTTTCACTAACCTCATGTTTTCTTTAGTTCAACTGAAGTACAGATATCTTTAAAATATAGAATAACTAAAGAAGGGTGCACCTGCTGCCACGACCGCAAACCAGCGGTCTTCACTATTGAAAACCAAAATATGCCCAGCGATAAATACTAACATAGAAGAGAACTAAGAATCTTTTCAAGCTGATAATGATTATGATAACAGAGCTTGCTGCGCCGTGGGTGTCACTCACTACCGCTTATTACTGTCTACATGTTACGAAACAAAATGTAGTTAATTAAAAATATATGTTTTAGCGTTCTTTTATCCGAGAAACGTGAGACAGCTTTGCCTTCTCTTATTGGTCTCATGATATATATCATTATCGTCGTTTCTAAGCGTCGTTCTTAAGCTTGGACAAATCGTTTCAAATCGGCATACATTTAGCTCACCGGATACGTGGGTATATTGATTTATGACGTTGTGACGATGTACAAGTTATGATATATTCTCTCATTAAATTTGTAATGTCAATGACTATTATTACTATTTTATGTTGGTATCATTGACCCTCAGGGATTGCATTTAGAATATTAATATACCGTTATCGATGTACCAACATAAATCTTAAAGCAATACAATTTCCAGCCGTCCCACTATATTTTCAATATATGTAGCTACTGCTTGGAACTCTGCGCCTCATCAAATGGTTAGGGTTCTTCACTATTGAAAACCTATCATTTAATTATTTAGAACTTTATTTGTATTATTATTTTGGTTAATTTTAGTTTCACATATATAATTTCGGTGATGTTTTTGCTGTTAGCCTTTTTGACTTGTACAGCTTCATTGAATAGCTATGCTCGCGGGCCACGAGCTCTCGACCCAGGTTTGGTTTTACCTAACATGTATACATAAATAAACTCCTAAACTTTCGACACGAGAACGAAGTTTTCTTATGTAAATATAGGTCATCTAAGGACCTCCTCCCTGGGACGGTCGATTAATTTCCCAAATTTAGCTTCATGAAACGCCCCTGTCTAATTAGAAATAGAACTGAACAAGATCGAATACGATATTTGATTCATTTACAGTTACATTTTCTATATTTTGTTGCGCGCAACAATAACACACAATCAAGGCCACACCAAAGTCACACTAATATAATTTCAATTCATTTTCTACGACATCTACTGAACCCTAATTTAATAAAGTGAGACTCGCGCCTGTCTCATATTTTTTACTTACCATTCGACGCTAATAGCAGAGCAAGTAGATTTATTGGCCATAAATGTAACATTCAAAATCATAAATTATTCTTCACCAAGCAAATTGCTTTATGATTATTTTTAAGTAGTAACTATTTATGTGTCGGAAGTGTAGTAAGACTTGATAGATCGGATACCATAAAAATATATCTGCATCGCGGCTCTACCTGGTTTTGACAGTCTAGTCGTATGATAATAAACTGAACTTTACAACAAGGTAAGGCAAAGCTTTTTATTACATAACACGAAAATAGAAACACATTTAACAAATATTATTTTTACTGATGATAGATTATGAAGCCATGTATTTGAGTTTTAATACTTAAATTTCTTTTCAAATGCTTTTAAGAGACAAATAATGTACCAACACTACAGCAGTTGCCTCGATGAATTACAACTTGAGCACCGCTGTAGTTTCTTTTTACCCTTTCTCAGCTTTCTGTTGCTGTCGCTTCTAAAAGGTTCTCAAGTGCGGTAATGCATGGAGCGAGTGATTTCGTCGGTGTGCGTTATGATGAAACACCTTTACACTCTGTAAAGCCGTAACATATACACAGTACTAGACAGTGTGTAACGGAATGTCAAGTTCATGTTAGTATATATTAGTAAAATTAAAAAAGGAAAGTTTCAGCCTATAAATGTTCCACTGCTGAGCACAGTCCTCCTCTCATTTCTGAGAGGGTTTTGGAGCTAAGAAGAATCCGCGACGCTTGCTCCAATGAGGGTTGTCGGACTGCACATGTCTTCGAAATATTTTTTTATTTCTCAGACATGCAGGTTTCCTCACGATGTTTTCCTTCACCGCCGAGCACGTGGTAAAACAGCACTTAAAATTGCAATTAACAATTTTAGTGGTGCCCGCATAGGGAATCGAACCCAGGTCACTCGCGTACTATGAAATTTAAAGCGCTGCGAGCGCCTAGCCCCTGAGCTACCTTGTGTACTATAAATATTAGTACACAATGTAATTATAAATGAGAAATCAAATTTAAAATTAGTCCCTTACCTCAAAACGAGGAAAGTAACCTTACTTTCCTCGTTCCTCCAATTAAAACTGAAATCAAAACTTAAACACTGTGGACCTTGTTGAGCATTGCAAAATCTTAGAAGAGCAAAATTCAGGAATTATTGACTATAGAAATAATAGCTATAAACGTCCCACTGCTGAGCAAGGGCCTTCTATCTCTCTTTGTCGTCGGGACAGGGGATAGTCGGCCACCCAGCTAATGCGGGTTGGCGGACTTCACATGTCCTCGGTATATTTTTATTCCTCAGACATGCGGATTTCCTCACGATGTGTTCCTTTACCGCCGAGCACGTGGTAAATCGGCACTAAAATTGCAGAACAATTTTATACGCGCCGGTACCGGGGTTAGCACTAGAGTCGCTCGCGTACCATGAAATTTACGGCGAGCGCCCGGTCCTTGAGTTACCACGCTTCTAATTATTGACTATAAGCAATTTATAAATTATAAATATTATGGTATACGGTGGTTATAAGAAAATGGACCACCTCGTATTATAAGAGATCTTATGAGACCATATGGTATCATAAGAGTCGACTTAGCCACGAAATGCCTCAAAAGTCTCATGGCTCCCGCAGGGTGGGGAATAACCATCTATTAAAATAGCAGACCAAAAATATACCGGCGACGAGGCGCAGCGTTTAAGATGCGAGGACCAGGTACTGCAATGACCAATCCGCCTGCCAAGTGATTTATTTTTTTATTTACGAAAGTGACGAGATGAGCCATTCGTTCGTCTGATGGTAAGTGCAACGTCTGCCTATAACAAAAACTGTATCACAAAGATCCTTTCTGGAACCACACTTTGCTTTTGCACAAATGTTGGCTCCTCGGATCTGGTTGCGTTGTGCATGTTAAATTTATGTCTGTAAAACCCACGTACGGGAGAAATCATACTGTGGCGATTAATTTTTTAAAGAAAAAAAGAAAACAATGTATAAATTACTACCACCAGTGCATAGGAATCCATTACAGCTAATGCTCTCTTCTAGAGAGAGCCCAATGTCCAACAGTGGACTATTAACAGGATGATCATGAAGAAAATAAGATATTGTTTAATAATAAAGTTACTCAGATGCTAGGGTTATTTTTGTACCCTTTTTGTAATTATATGTGCATTATATAACGAAATTTGTCTAGCAATAATTTTTAAAATCAATTTTGGTGGCCTTACTCTTACACTTTTTACATCAATTTAGGAATTAACCTAATTTCAAAGTTAACATTGCCTTAACATCAGACAACCCGAATGGTTCAGTTGTCAGTCGTTCGACTTTTGACAACGGAGGGTTTCTAAAGAGGGTAAGTGTAAACAAAAACCCTTCCAGCAAACACTTATTGTCCCGCATAATCGTTCTTTCAGTGTTAAAGGCATTTAAACGCACACATTCATTGACTGTAAAACATTTCTCACGTTCGCTCGGTTGAATTTTACGGAAGTTTTTAATATGTTTGAACTTACTCTACTTATTGATTCCTTTTTTTTCTGTATTAAGCCTTTTTTCTGCTACTTACTTATTTACTATATTATACTTCACTACTGGCCATAAATATCTACTAAGTAAAAAAAATCGAAAGGTTTCGTAAAAATTAAATGCGAGAAGTGCCACGAAAATGTCTTTACCGACACAAGGCGAAAAATAACCATCTCAAATATAAAAAATCCACAGACCGGTGACAAGGAGCAAACTCTACAATATAAGGCTTCTCGTACTGTGATGGTACATGGCGATTACGTCAAATCCAACGTGGGAGAGGAGGGTTGACGTTGATAATGCTGATATTGTATATCCCTTCCACTATCGACTGTGAACTGTGAGTTCTATGATAAATTCACCACGGCTGTCAGTTTTAGTTGTAATGATTCCTTCGCACCAATTCCACTAAGAGCTAAGATAGAAATAACAGACACTTCTTACAGTTCTTGGATTTGTGAAGTATTTAAATAGGAATTCTGCTCGACTTCCTCATCCTCTTTTGTTTCAATGTACCATAAGAATTACGGTTAGTCTCTTCGCTGTTGCCTTTAACTTAGTACCCTGTTCATGTTTATAATTTTACTCGAGATGTAATATTATGCTAATGGAATGAAAAGGTATTTGAGAAATTCCGACACATAAATTAGTATTATTATTTTAAGTTTCGTATACTACAGCACTACCCTGACACTAGTTCAGAAACGCCATTGAATTCAAATACATATTTTTTTTGCCCCAAAACATATTACATACATTCTTATGACTTTACCCGTAAAATACCCAAAATATTAAAAAAAATATTCGTCAGTTTCCAGCATGTTAAACAATTGGATGAGGCTGCACGTTTTCAACACACCACCGCATCTTAATAAAGTGTCGTCTTCTGCCATTGTCTCTTCATTCAAAGGCGGAGCACGACGAACTGGCCAGACTATTTGTGTGACGCCACCCCCCCACCTGCCTCCTACACTCTTGTTTGTCTAGGCAATTTCACTATATTTTATTCACCAAAATTCAACTAAAGCAAATGAGAACTGCAGGCATGCCTTTATGTTTTATATTTTTAGTTAATTGAAAAGAGAGTGGGCCGAAGGTTTCTGCTCAAAATTACAATAGTATTTTATATTGAAATGCTATTTTTATACGCTTCGTTTATGTTACTCTGTATCATCGGAAAGTTTATAGGCCTCCGACGATACAATATTTTTAATGATTTATTTTATATAGCTTTGGAATCAAAAATATTTACACAACGTTTTAAATATTTGAATTCTCTGATATATTCCAAGTATCGGAAGAAGGATAAAATTCCCGCTGAATTTGTTATGTTATCAGCAACACTAACAACGTTTATCTTTCTACTTCTAGAAACGGTCTTCCATCGGGTGACGAGTCTGTGTTCAGAATATGTAACATTCAGAAATTTCGGGGTTATAGCCGCTGGCCAAGTCTAGTCGTTAGGCGTTACACATTGTTTTGTGTGACAAACAAACGACAAGTGACGCTGGTAATAAAAAAAAAACGACAAAAAATAATCTTTATCACTACTGATGTCGCCTCAAGAGACAACATACCATCTGCTAGGCTAGCATAAACACAATTTAAAATTTATAAGAATTGTATGATAGTATTTAAAAAAAATTTAAAAAACGTAAATCAAATCAATCATTTTAGTTCCAACTTGTCGAAAAAAGATCAAAAATTATAACATTAAGAAAATGTTACAATAAGTTTTGAATTTTTTGCGCTGTCTTAAAGAATGCTACAGACTGTACAATGTACGAGTACTTTAAGAAAGTTTTAAGTACCAACATGCTGTTTTTAAGAGGTAGTCAAGTTTTAACAAAGTAGAGAGCTTTATATAGTTTTTTTTGACGCGAAAAAGAAATTAACTAATGTTATTACTTATGCTAATGTCATCGTTATCCCCTGCTGGGCATAGACATCTTGCAAGAAAACATGTCGGCTCGTTTAAGCCCTTGGCTTCTGCAATACGGCTCGCGGGTTCGATTCCCGCACGGGACCAAGTATTTGTATAACCTTACAGATAGTTGTCCCGGGTTTGTGCATGTAGAATTTATGTATCTCAAACGCACCCACGACAAAGGAAAAAAAGGTTTATAGTGCCGTAAGATAACGCAGCACAATATACACACTTTCTGGTCTTAATCTGTTCCTTATTGATGGGCTGTTCGATATAATCAGAGGTAGTAAGAGTAGATGTGTGAGGAACACTAAACATCCAGAACGGAACGGAAAAGCGATTTATAAAAAACACATTTGTTATAGAAATATTGACTCCATCTGGGATTTGAATCCAATGTAGGTATTACTTATTAAAAATGGTAGAATTCCTATGCTTCTAGGTATGTACCACCACAGGGCCAGTTATTCTGCCGTGAAGCAGTAGTGTGGAAACAATACTATGTTTCGGTCTGAACGGAACTGAAAGCTAGTGTCATTACTGTGCATATGAAACTTAAGAACCGATGTCTCAATTGCATCGGGCGTAGTGTGGAGCCACATAGATTGTTCTGGGTAACACAGCATTTGTTATGCACAGGCGTTGCACTTACCATAAGTTGAATGCTACAATTAATAATGATGTACAGTATGCAGAACAGTTTCTTAAAACATCTACCACATACTTCATGATGTGCTTCATCATGTAGGCCCTCGTCTCTTTCAGTTTGTATTCTGCCTAAACCCAATTTTCCTAACGCCGAGACGTCAAGCGATAGCTCTACATTTTCAATAAAGAAAAGTGCGGCGAGCCCCCTCCGGCCTTTGTCTAATAAGTGGTGGCTCGTGATTCGCTTGTACGTGTGTTCACAGAAATCGTGCACAACGAGATGTTCCTGAAGCCTTTGTCGCGCCTCTTTAATATGCTTTAAATTTCACAGTACGCGAGTGATCTGGGTTTGGATACCCGGTGCCGGTACACCTAAAATTGTTAACTGCAATTTTATTTGCTGTCAGTCAGCACGGGTTCGGCAGTGAAGGACGACATCGTGAGGTAACTAGCATATCCGATAATTTCGACGACATGTAAAGTCCGCCAATCCGCATTGGAGCAGAGTCACCCGCCTCCAAAACCCTTTCAGAAATGACAGGTTTTTGCTTTACTTTGATATACGAATAAAAAAGCGCATATCGTATTTAAAAGTTACACCAAAAATGTTACTTCTCGTAGTAATAAATATAGTAGTTGATGACTTAGGAGAATCTGCCACCCCATCTCGTCCCGGAATTGTCGTAAACGTTGACACACGGAAAATGAAAACCAGGAGATGGTTAGCAGCATCTTTCTGGAACATCTCAATGTGTGGCAACTATGGCAAAATTCCCTTTAAACGAGAGCTACAAACTTAAGTGGCAAACTATGGGAGATCCCTTTGTTCAGCAGTTGACTAATGATAGGCTGAAATGATGATAGTTCCTAAACAAATATTAAATCGCTTAACATACAGTTAAGACTAAACGTTAACGTCATATAAGTCAAGGGTTAAATGCTTTATTCAATTTGCGGACGTCGTCGTTTGTTTCTATTCCTTTATTGCATACCGACAACTTTAATTATACGCCTAAAATAAAAGAATTTAGACTCTATAGTAGCCAAATAAGGCTTAATTACACGCAAAGCAGTTTTGCAAACGTTCGTCTAAGATATAGGATATGAGGATGTTGGAACGTCCACCTACAAGCCACGCTACATCTTGAAACAAGTATTTTTCTGGGCCATGCGACAATTTTGTGAATTAAAATAAATAAGTTTTTAACAAGGTCAGGAAATTAGAGGAAAATTTTTTCTAGATGTTACTACGGTGTTCGGCAAATATTATAACAGACAGTAGCGGCTTTGTTGATGCAGTGGATAAGCCACTGGCATCTACGCTACTGGTCGCCCGGAAGAACGTTTTGAATGACATGCGTCATACTTGTGAACAGGTGCTGTTGGTGGAGGCTGGTCTGCTCGAATTGGCAATATACTTAAATTTTTATAATTGAATCTTGTCTAAAATGTTACCATGGACCGTGCTTTGGTTTTCTTTGAGACTATTATTTGTAACTTTATTTATAATGTTTTTTTGACTAAGATAAAAAAGGACTTACAAAAAAAGAGAATACCTACGGAGTTCCTTCTCCGAAAAATTATGTCTGATGATTGGCCACACTACTTTACGGAATTAAAACCTCAGATGCGACGGATGAAAAATATTCTGACGGGCAGCAGCATCTATATTCCAAAGTGTCTGGCTACGGCAAATCTGATAGGATTATCTTGTTTACTGTTTTAAATAATGATGTGGCGTTATAAATATTACTAGATGCCCATCAGAAGTCGAAATTCAACCGTCATTCATAAAAAATGTAACTTTGAAAGTTATTGATGTTTTTGTAACTATTTTTTGGCATCATTTTAAAAACTCTGTACAACTGTTTGACCAGAGACTATTATGTGTTTTACATTGTCAGTATGAACGTGAATAATGAATGTTTTATTATATTCAATTTAGTGTATTTGTAACAATTTAATGTATTGTAAAGATAACATATAAATTTTAGCTTCCTCGCTTCTTCTCCGTACAAACTTTAAACACAACATATCATAAAAAGTATGTGTGTGTATGTGTATGATATGTTGTGTTAAAACGCACACGCACACACATACGCACATGCCCCCGCGCATTTAGTTTTAATTTATGTTTTTCTATCCTTAAGTTTATTTAAGTACAACACCTCAAGAATGTTAGGAGGTGGGCGTTAATGGCTACGACGCAGTTTATACTACTGCGGCTGTTATCGTACATCAGTGTTATTGCAAATGTTTTATTAATTTTAAATAAATCTTCATTTCATCTGTGCCAAATCACACGCCTTCGTGCGCGCAATATGCTTAAAAAGGGATACAAAGTTTTCTCTTCACGTATTAATATATAGATGATGGTCTCTTAATCTACAGTGAAGCAATGTTCTACCTGACTTTTCCGTATGAATAGTCATATAGCTAATATTATACATTTAATAAAAATTAACCGCCGTGTGGTGGCGGCTTAGGAGAATCTACCACCCCATCTCACCCCGTGGGTGACGTAAAAATCGACAGAGCGAAAATAAAAACCTGGAGATGGGCAGCAGCATCTTCGTGGAAGATCTGAATAAATAATCTGCGGTTGCCAACCCGCCTGCCGTTGCAACTATGGAAAAATCCCCCCAAAATGAGAGCAACAAACTATTGCGGCAATCTATGGGGAATGCCTATGTTCAGCAGTGGACTAGTGATAGACTGAAATTATCATGATGATGATAAAAAAAATAGCTTTATTAAATTTATTTTTCCCGTAAATATAAGAAATCATTAATTAATGATAATTATATGAAAGCTACTAATAACAACTATGTACGAACCGATTCGTTTGTTAACCTTTATATTAATGCCTCTGTGCCGCAATTCTTAAAATAAGTCAAATGGATAAAAAGGCAACATTTTTAATATCCTTATAAATAGATACCATTTAAAAAAACGTTAAAACAACAATAGCTTAGTTGAAATAAAAGCTGGCGCCGCACGTACAGCAAAAAAAAATCTGCCGTTGACCGAGTTGCAGAAACTACCTAAATTTATGCCGAAAAAAAAAATGTTTACAAACGAGAAATTGTGGTCTGTTGTAGAAATTTAAATCGTTTCACACGTCAGTATTTCGTTGAATAATATTTCACTAGAATATTCCAGACAAATCCATGAATATGTTTATAGCATGCTGTTCAGTACAAATTAGCTTCGTAATTAACTTCGTAGATCCACTTTCACCCTTGCTTATTTTTCTACTTAATTTTTGAGCCGACAACTAACACTTGACTTTTTTTTTGTTTCAGGTATGTATGCGGTACTGTAAATCTGTGTACATTTACCTCCTGTTATATCTACAAAAAGAAGACAATGTTAATAAGTAAGGTGTTCTTACATAGCTTATAGTTTTTTTACATTGCCTGTATTGTTATTGAGTTTTTTTTTTATGTTATATTGCCCTTACATAATGTTTCTGTGCTGCATGTAATAACAATAAATGTATATTTGTTTCCTATATAATTTTTCCGAATCCTATCAACAGGGTTATGGGTGCTCCGATTTTTTAATAGATCAATCTTTACCGTTTTTTTGAATTCTTAGAGAGAAAATATTTTTAAAGCCGCGTGGAGTGTCAGAAATCCTAGTATAAGACAATGCACCTTATACTAGGATTTCGTTTCGCTTCATCTTGTGCCTGCATTTTGCAGACATAAATAACACGTACATAAACAACCAAGCTCGGACCATTTATTTTTAGGCTAAAAAAATTAGTTCCGCTCAGGCATCGAATCCACGATCCATAGCGCAGGAGTGAATTATACTACTGCGACAACTGAACCGTATCAATCTCAACGTTTCTTACGAAGTATATGATCTTTGCAGAATAATTTTGCCATTGTTTTAAGAAAGTCTCCCATGGTGTAATGATGATATGCAGCAAAGTGTCTATTGTGCACTAACATAGAGAATATACTACCTTGTTTTTTTAAACAATTTTTTATAATTTTCCTTCATGTCTGTTCAATCACTGTCACGTATCATATGCCCTGTAATTACACTAGCTAGAGTACCCTTAAAAGCGAAAAAGTGGTGTTTGAATACCGTTCTTGTGCCATAATAATAAAATTTTTGGGCGAAATATAAAGCTTTCTCTCATTATGAGACGATATTGACAACATACAGTCACGCCTTTAACCTATATAAGGGTTGGGCAGAAGCCACTCACGTAGCCCACTTTTCGCCTTCGCGGGAAACGAGACCTAACGGGTGGTAAACCACATCGCCGCCACTTTGGTATGAGTCAAAAAAATCTTACTTCCCTTTGCGTTCCCACGAGCAGTATAGCGACAGTATTGCATATAATGGTGTTATTCCGCACGAATAAAGATTGTCCGTACAATATCTTAGTTGCCTCTTAGACACCTCGGTAGGAAAGAGGTAGGTGCCATTCTACTCTGCCGGCTATTATTGATAACAGTCCGTCAACAGTCACACTACACCAATGCGTTTTTTCATGTGTATTTTATAGCATTGCCATAATGAATGTATGACGGTTGACCCTTCTATATTCCGATTTACAGATAAAATAACCCATGCGATGGGCATGGCCTAGTGGTCAAATTTAGTAGTTACGAATTGCTTATCGTTTCCAGTTTTGTAAGTCAATACCTATTTCGTAATTAAACTATTTCTTTGTCAAGAAAAGCCAAGAATAAACCGAACACAAATAACACTTTTAAAAATAAAATAACACAATTACGTTGTTTTATAGTAGACTAGCTGTGCCCTGCGGTTTTACCTACCGTTTAATTTAAAAGAAATTCCTCTAAGGGTCGTAGTGTGATGTTATAAATAGCCTATAGCCTTACTCTATAAATGGGCCATAATTTTTCAATTCGAACCAGTAGTTTCTGAGATTAGCGCGTTCAACCAAACAAACTCTTAAGCTTTATAATATTAGTATGGATTATTGACATTATACTTTTTGAAGGTAATTTTTTTGAAAGTGTAATGGTTTGTATTTGAATGCCTCTGACCTGTCTTACGAATATGTATACCTAGGACGGATTCTTCGACCAGGTAGTTCCAACATCGACCAAGAGCTCCAATCGACGGATCAAACACGGCTGGGCAGCGTTCGGCAAACTGCGTCACATCTTCTCGTTGAGTATAAATCAATGTCTCAAAACAAAAGTATACAACCAGTGCGTGTTGCCACTGATGCCATACGGGACCAAAAAGTGGTACTTCACTGCAGGAAGCTCAGAGTCGCTCAGCTGGCTATGGAAAAGGGCTATGCTCGTAGTTTCTGCGAGATGAAATCCGTAACGATGATATCCGCAGCAGAACTGGAGTAACCGACGTAGCCCTAAGGATTAGCAAGCTGAAGTGGTAATGTGCCGGCCATATAGCTCTTTGAACCGATACCCGTTGTGGAAAAAAGCTTCTGGGGTTTCAACCTTGTACCGGCAAACGCAGTGTGAATAAAGCACCTGCATGACCGATGACCTGCACGGTTTAGCGGGAAAT
The DNA here is from genome assembly GCA_019845155.1 of Luehdorfia chinensis. Lineage (NCBI taxonomy): Eukaryota > Metazoa > Arthropoda > Insecta > Lepidoptera > Papilionidae > Luehdorfia > Luehdorfia chinensis. The sequence goes on from JAHVAK010000292.1 coordinate 973,069, forward strand.
GGATGGATGCAGGTGCAAAAGACCGTGTTTTGTGACAATCTATAGGGGAGGCCTATGTTCAACAGTGAAATATAATTAGACTGAAATGGATGATGATGATGACCTGTCTGAACCAGCAAGAAACTGCGGGCAGTTTTTTTTTATAATTTTCCTTCATGTCTGTCGTTGTGAAAAGTTTTTTTTTTTAAGTCGATGACCCACAGTAGGATTTCTCCTGTATTGTAGGTGCAGTTTACAGACATATATTTAACATGCACAGCTAAACCAGACCCGTTACTTAATATTATAATGCAAGTAGCTTCTATCTACTTTTATGGAAATCTGGTCTTTTTTATACTCCAAACTTTTATCTGTATGTATGTTTGTGAGCTACCGATATTTTAAGTAATGTTATAGCTTAGACGTCCGCTCTCTCCGTCGTAAATCACTGTTATCTAATTGCCTCGTAAAAACACGTGTGCACGAAATGACATTTTATCATCACATGGTAGAGAAACCTTTTATTCCAATTGCCTAAGACTTCAAGTTGTCAAGTAAAATATAATATAAATGTAGTGAAAAGGGTACCATTCATATTTTCTAGAATACTCGTATCGTTACGCTACTACGGGAGATGAAGTTGAGCATTCTATTTCGCCGAATATTTTCAGTATAATGATATTATCTATTTGTGAGACATACAAATAGTATACTGGTGGTAGGATTCCTATGCAGGAATCCGTCTAGGTAGGTACCACCCCAGGGCCAGTTATTCTGCCGTGATGCAGTAGTGTGCAAGCATTACTGTGTGTCGGTTTGAGGGTGACGAGCGGAGTGTGGTGTAACGCAGAAATATTCTGGGTGACACGGCGTTTGTTGTGGGCGGACGTTGCACTTACCATCAGGTGAACGTTTTGCTCGTTTCGTCACTTTATACAATAAAAAAAAATTGGTTCCGTTCGGTCGAACCCTTGACCCAAAGCGCAAAAGCCAATCGCTCAGATACTGATACAACTGTATCATTACCTTTACGAGTATAATATGCATAATGAGTGCAACGTCTCTGAATGCATAGGAATAGAAGATTATACCGTAAGCATGCAATTCTTCTCGATAATGTCATATTTGTGTAATTTAGACTACTCTATTGTTTTGTAAATATGGATTATTAACTGCTTTTGTACCAAAACAAAATATAATAAAATACGGGTCTAACGATTTGGATGAAATTTTGTATTTAGATATTTTGAGGTTGTCAGATTCAAACGGCAAACTCGAAAGATATATTAAATTATTTAAAAAGAAATATCAACATCATTTCAGCCTATCACTAGTCCACTGCTAAAAATAGGCCTCCCCCCATAGATTGCCACAGAAGTTAGTAGCTCTCATTTTGGGGGAATTTTGCTATATTTGCCACGCTTGGCGCAGTTTATTCATTCAGATGTTCGAGGAAGATTCTGCTGCTCATCTCCTGGTTTTCATTTTCCCTCTATCGCCTTTTACGGGGTGAGATGGGTTGGTAGATTCTCTTAAGCCGCCGCCACACTGATATCCATAAAATTTCAAAAAATATCGTATCAATTAGCGTCGCGTAAAATATAATAATTTTCAATTTATAAATCGTTACTGTAAAACAAATCAGAAACGTAACGTGGTAGCTTTGAAATTGCGAAATCTTTACTGCTTGTGGAAGGCACTATCATTATTTTTTATAACATGATACTTTTTAAAGTAACGAGCTTTTGTCATTCTTGTTAGCGAAGAATGTGCTAGTATTTTTACTTTCATTGTTTTCTTCTAAAAAAAAAAACATAATGGAAGAGTCGTCCCTCGATTTCGTTTTTCTTGAGATATAAGGAATCACTAAAACTGGAGTGAAAAATTGACGTCATATTAAACGAGGATTAATTAGAAATTTGAAGATATCGGTAATCACCTGATTGTTTTGTAGTTGTCACAATGGCTCTAACACTGTATTCTAACCTACCTTTGATGTTGTGGCATGAACGTGGGTTAGTCGGGACGAGAAAGTCTTTGTGTTTGTGCGATCACTTGAGGCGATCACGATGAGCGCTTGGCCTAGTGGTCAGTGCACCTAAGTAACCGATGGTTATAAAAACATATATAATTTTTTTTTATTGTATAAAGTGACGAAACGAGCTAAACGTTCACCTGATGGTAAGTGCAACGTCCGCCCACAACAAATGCTGTGTCCCCAGAATACTTCTGTGTGACACCACAATGCGCCCGTCACCCTGAGATATCAGTTCTTAAGTCTCATATGCCCAGTGATTACGCTAGCGCTCAGTGCCCTTCAAACCGAAACACAGCAATGCTTGCACACTACTGCTTCACGGCAGAATAACTGGCCCTGGGCTGGCACCTACCTAGATGGATTCCCGCATAGGAATGATACCACCAGTAAAAAAATAATGATTGCTAATACATTGGTCAATAGCCTTCATTGCAAAAATAACGTTGATAATCGTAGTTCAATTTAGAATCGATTTGCCGCCGTCGGTGTCGCACCAAATATGGCACACCGTAAAAGGTTGCAAAATAGCAAACAAACCGTTGTACGAGTATTTACGAGAGGCGCGTCTCTACGTGATCGGTAACTTGGCCGCTCATTTGGAACACCGTAATTTATGTAATTCAAACAACTCATGCACATGCTAATGAGCACTTCCGTCCAATTATTGCCTACTCGTTACTGTTAGGTTTCTTTCGTTCATGTGATTTTCAGACTTAATCATCATCATTATTTCAGCCTACCATAGTCCACTGTTGAACATAGGCCTTCCCCATAGATTGCCACAAAACACGGTCCTGAGCCACCTGCATCCATCGACTTCCTGCAAAACCGTGTAGAAGGGGGTCGCCATACACTGCGTTTGCCGGTACGAGGTTGCCACTCGAGAACCTTTCTTCACCGGTTACGGTTATCGGTTCTCCGAGGTATATGGCGGGTCCGTTGCCACTTCAGCTTGCTAATCCTGGAATCAGACTTAATATCATAGTAAAATTAACAACTCAAGCTCGAAGAGATAAATAAACATCAATCATAAAAGGCGTTGCATTTGTGATAACTGTATAAAAAATCTACTAACACACTTATCACGTGCGTTACGTTAAAATTAACTATAGGATAATTATTTAATCAAAAAATCGACTTCCCCGCAGTAGCTCCAAACATGATTAAACGATTTTTAGTGTCATGATTTTCTCATTATATGGGACCTCATATTAATATGGGGAATACTACACATAAAAAAAAAACAAAAAATATACAGAGTAATTGAGAACCTCCTCCTTTTTTGAAGTCAGTCACAAATGCCAAAAAAATCTCATGGCCTGCGACTGACTGACCGATCCAATTATTATACCGGTGACGTGCCACAGCGTCAAAAGTGCAGGCGGACTTATTCTGCGATTGCCAGTCAGCTGCAATATACGTAACGACGACATATATACGACAATAAATCCAACACTGACCAAGGGATCTACTGTGTAACTCTGGTTCGTTTCGTGATCGGTTTCATTTGGTCCCATTAACCAATGAATGAGGTTCATACACCAAAATAAAGCTCAATCGTTGATTAATGGGATCAAATGAAACCGATCACGAAACCAACCAGAGCTACACAGTAGCCCCCCTGGAGCCATTTAAGATATTCTTACTGACGGCCCAAGAGCCTTCTCTTATATAATTTAAAAATAAAGTCGTTTGAAATTCACCAAAATTGATGGTCGTGTCACATCAGTAAAATATTCTTCCTTCGGGTCGATGCCATCCAAATCTCTGACCAAAAATATTCCACGAAATATAAAAAAATAATAACACATGTCGCGGAAGCGACGTTTCCGCCAGCCACATACTAAATATAGCGTTTTATAGAAACGCAGTGTTTTATATTTTTAACATTTACAAACTCTTATAAAATTTACATTATTTCGTTTCAATTTATCCTGTAACTGCCACAACTAATTTTCGTTAGTAGTATTAAGGTACCAATGTTCTTATGCAAGTACAATACACTGTAGCATGTATTTGTTGTACAATCCTTACTTTGCAGAAAAGAGCAGTTCCCCCAATTTATAATATGCGCTCTCGTGGTACGCTAAGGGAACTGTTTCAAGAAATTATTATTTTAACTTTTACATGCATTACATATTTATGAAAACGTTATGCATGTACGTAAATTTAAAACACTATTCCCCAAGAATAATGACAAACATAAATTAAAATTAAGAAATAATAGCAAAGTAAATGATCCAAAATTTAGATTTAATAATGTACACGTATTTATAACAAAATTTCGAAAGATATAGTGAATTTAACTAAAATAACATTAAAAAAAATTCTGCTGTAAAGCTTATTATAATTTAAATGATTACTACAATGATAAAGAAAGCTTGGAAAATATCCACCCAGGGAGACATCAATGTAAATGATGATGAATGATGAAAGTGGTCTTATAGAAGATAAATAGATAGGTGTGCTCTGTAGAATGAAGGGCAGATTCTTATTAGTTCCAAACTTACACAGTAGACTTGAGTATGTCATGCTCGCTTAATTTCTTCTGCTTGCGGCGGGTTGTCCACTTCCCTTGAATATGGCCGAGGAAGACTGTTCTTTATTTATAATGTATTTATGACTAAGATAAAAAAGATAACATAAAAGAGGATACCTACTTTCTTTCGTCTGTTTCTTCTCCGTCAGAGGGTTCCTCTCATTATGAAACGGTGGTAGATTGTAAAAACAAATGACGTTTGACAAATGAATTTATATTTCTCACGTTGAAGAATAAACAATTTTCATTTGGTCTTTTCGCGTTGTATTCGCACACGTCCATAATCGCGCTATGAAAGTTTTCTGAGATGTTTACTATATATACAACATCTAAATATTACCAGTAGGAGGAGACGTCCTCCCCAGATCAGACCAACTGATCTGGCGGGTAGCTACCCTTTTCATTGGCAATATCATCCGCCAAAGGCGTCAACTCGAAAAGTGTCGGTAGTGTTTTAATTGTTTTTTTTAATTTCTGATGTTTTGATGTTTAATATTGATGGTTTATTGTGCAGCATGTGCTTGTGAAAGTGTACAGTGATGGGAAAATTAAATTTAAGACCAGAACTGTACTTTTCGTTTTGTTACCACCGGTCCAGCAGATTTTATTTTTATTGGATTAAGTGATGAAACATGCAAAACGTTCACCTGATGGTAAGTGCAACGTCTGCCTATAACAAATGCTGTATCCCCTTAGAAAGTTTCTGTGTGACACCACACTGTGCCCATCACCCTCAGACACAAGTTCCTAAGTCTCATATGCCCAGTGATTACGCTAGCTCACAGTGCCCTTCAAACCGAAACACAGTAATGTTTGCACACTACTGCTTCACGGCAGAATAACTGACCCTGGGGTGGTACCTACCTAGACAGATTCCGGCTTAGGAATTCTACCACCAGTAACCAATTATTATTTAACTGTTGATCGAAATTTGGAATCATCTATTGTCATTCCCGTGACCGACTTGACAAAATTCTATTGCGAGAGGCCAGAATTAAAAGAAGATGAATAATTGTAATTTTCATTTCATTGAGAGTCCGATGTATCATACAGCGTCAGTTGCATCGATTTTGTGTTAGAACCGTTGACTTGATGACAGTCGTATGTACTCTGCGTTATTGCTAGTAATGAGATCAGTTCATCGTAATGAATAGAATAGAATAATTTTTATTGATAGATATAGATTTACTTAATACTTATTGAACGTAATTTTTTTTAAGCTACACTGGTTCGCAAATAATGCCTCTGTCCTGGGAAGAACCAGCAAAAACCCAGCGGGCAATTTTTCTTTCTTGTTAGTCGTTTTACAAATTATGTACTATTACAGAATTATGAAGGTGTGTCAAAGAACTGGAGTATACTTCTAGAGAATTATTATGATAAGTGGTGGTCGTTTGTGCGACGTGCTCGTCCGTGATGTCCAGGGTATGTTCAGTCTGCAGCGCCAACATCACATTTCAAAAGCATCTATACGCTAGATGTCAGCTGCTTTTACAATCCACGTCTCGGAGCTCCGAGACTTGAGACTTGGACTTGGGCTTAATAAGAACACGGAGAAGACGAGCGTGTGCACAATGTTGAAAAAAATTATTGCATTATGTTCCCCTCTTATACTCTCTTTTTATGCTCTCCTCATGGGGGGCGGGTGGCGAACCACGTCTCCGCCATTTTGGTACGAGCCAAATAATTCTAACTCCCCATTGCGTTCCCACGACCAATATAGGGAGAGCATTGCATGTTATGGTGTTATTCTGCACGAATAAAGGCTGTCCCTACGAAATCTTATTTGCGACGACACCTCGGTAAAAAAGAGTTAGTTGCTATTCTACTCTGCCGGACACCTGTGGGCTAATTTACAACTTCTTACTCACTTACTCTTTCAAATCACTCTTTAAAACATTGGCAGCACTAAATTTTGCCCTCACAGAATGAATTGTGTGTTGTGTTACAAAAAATAGTAATAGTTTTGCCGTAGATAAATAATAACATGTTAACAAATACTTATTAAAATGTTCCGGTTAACAACAAAACGTAGCCATCGGCTCAAGATATAGTGCCTTAAGTATTAGCAGAAACAAATGAGCTCTCACTGGTTTTTATTTTCTCAATCTTGAAGGTCTATTGTGTAACTATGGTAGGTGTCAGAATCGGTTTTATTTGATCCCATTAACCAATGAATGAGCATCAAACGCCAAAATAAAACCGATCTCGAAACTTACCAGAGTTATCGAAACCTACCTATGAGAGTTCATTAGTTTCTGCTAATACTTAAGGCACTATATCTTGAGTCGATGGCTACGTTTTGTTGTCAACTGGAAAATTTGTCATCTACGAAATCGTCCAGGGACATTATAAAGGTTATAACCACAAAAAGTTATACATACTTTTTCAACAGTAGTGTTACATATCAGCTTGACTTGTTATTAAAACTTGATCAATAAGGCCTTTGTTTTTATATCGTCAACGATCATGTACAATCTTAGCAGACCTAATCATTTTGTTTAAGTCGCACGTTATATTACATCACCAAAATTGATGTTATGGTAAGGCATACATTCCACGAGTCTTCTCTTCGCGCACTACAATTATAACACCTGAGTTACCTATAATTATTGTATCCTTTCCGCCTCGAGCTGTTCTGTTTGAGTTACAAATTACAATTTATTTAGGCTTAGATATTGTCTATTTATAGCGCCGGAGTTCCACCCCGCACAGAAAAAGAATATCGCAATTATTATTTCTTTTTACATTTAGGTGTCAGTATTTTGTTATACAAAGTCCAAAATATTGTTTATATTTTTTTGAAACATTCTATGGATGTTATTGATTAATCTTTAAAAAGACTCTCATAGTGCACCATGTAACGTTCCATAGTGTTTTGTCTTTTTTTATGGAAGTTAGTGACGGGCGAGCGAGTCGTTAACTTGCTGCCTTACTGGTAATTGCAACGGTGCGCTGAGCCATAGCAGTTGCAGTGTCACCCAGTTATCTACTTACTACTGCTTAACACCACACTACTGGTGGTAGGATTCCTATGCAGGAATCCGTCTAGATAGGTACCACCCCAGGGCCAATTATTCTTCCGTGAAGCAGTAGTGTGCAAGCATTACTGTGTGTTTCGGTTTGAAGGGCAATGTGAGCCACCGTTATCACTGGGCATTTGAGACTTAAGAACTGATGTCTCAGGGTGACTGGCGCAGTGTGGTGTCACACAGAAATATTCTGGGTGACACAGTATTTGTTGTGGGCGGACGTTGCACTTACCATCAGGTGAACGTTTTGCTCGACTCTTCACTTTAAACAATAAAAAAAATACTGCGCTCATGTGACACCGGTTCTTGAGTCTCATATATTTAGACACCAACTTCAATGCCCTTCAATCCAAAAAATACCAGTGTTTGACTGCAGAATAATTGGCGCTGCTGGCGACACATTTCTGCAAGCATCCTTTCACCAGTCAGTTTCAAAGGTCAGACCGATAACAACGAAAATTCAAAGAGAAACGTAAATACGATCCTAAACGAAGTAGTACCAAATCAGAACACAATAACAAAGCTTTTGTAAGCATTAAAACGTGTTTTAATGAAATTGCAGGTACTGAATGTACAATCCTATTAATTGGGGAAGCGCTGTAGGTATCACCAATTAAGTTACGAGTACTGTTGCCATAAAGTGATTTGAACACAACGCTAATCCGTCTCACTTCGGATAATACCCATTTGTGGTGTCGCCGCCGGCCCTTCAACGACGTTTATTTTAAGAGCTTTTACATCGCTCCTCCGGCTATTTTGATGCGGATTATACGGTTAAGTTAAATTCACCCGACACTAGTTTAACCGTTTTCTAAATATTTTATTATGTAAGCGATTATGCAACCGTATTCTTGAATGTTGCCGTTTATTGGCTCAATTCTATGTATTTGTGCGTGACAACATATCGTTTGTAAGGTTCCGTAGTAAATACGGAACCCTTATAAATTCTACATTTTTTATAATTTCAGTTTTTGTATTTAATTATTTGACGAAATGAGCAAAACGTTAAGTGCGACGTCCACCCAAAAAAATGCTGTTTCATTCCGAACATTTCTGTGTGGAACCGCACAACGCCGATCCCCCTTAGATATCAGTTCTTAAGTCTCATATGCCCAGTAATTACACTAGCTCTCAGTGCTCTTCATACTGAAAAACAGTAATATTTGCACGCTACTGCTTGCAAAGCAGAAGCCTGGCCCTGTGCTGGTACCTACCTAGACGAATTTCTGCATAGGATTCTTCCCACCAGAGTCTAGGATCTACTCGTATGCTGAATATATATATATATATATATATATATTAATCAGCTCGGTTGGCGCAGTGGCTAAGCCCTCTGGCTTCTGCGCCGCGGGTCGCGGGTTCGAGTCCCGCACGGGACAAATCTTTGTATGGCCTACATCTAGTTGTTCCGGGTCTGGGTGTTTGTGCATGTGGAATTCATGTCTGTAAAACGCACCCACGAGACAAGAGAAATCCTAATGTGGGGCTACGTTTTTAAAAAAATCAAAAAAAAAAATTACACCGCACTATGGATTGAGAGAGATTGCCTATATACATTAAGTAAGTCCCTTTTCTATTAAGGCCATGCTAAACAAGAAGCAAAAATAAATAAACGTGAAAAAAGAGTTACAACACAGACAATTATAATCTTGCGAGTGACGGGGCAATGAATTATATACCATTTTTTACCTTTAATCCATACAAGCTTCGCCCGTAATATTTGTGTATAGTTGAGAACTTTTGAATTTATTATCCTGATTTAGAATTAAATTAAATAATTAATCCTTAACTTTAGTGAACTTGCTTCCCAAACCGAAGCTGTATTCCTTAACGTTCACAGATCTTTAAAAAGTTTTATACTTAACAAAATATATGGAGTTTAGAAATGACCTGACGACAATCGACGCCAATAATAATTCTTTAGTTTTTGGCACCGACCGGATCAAATTTAAAGGTTTCTTATCGGAATGAAAGTGATTGTTTCCAAGAAAACGTCAGACGAAATGCGCCTCCCGAAATAGCATTCACATGGTCCCCGTCCCGTATTGTTTTCCACATTAGGTAAAGGAATGCCTCCTCGCAGTAGACAAGATTTTCTAGTGATGTGATTACTAGGAGACACCGGGAGAACTCAACTCTTGAACTCCATTTTTACAAAAACCTACTAGTTATGATACGGTACGTGTTACTTCAGACGCTTAACATTGCAACGTTGCCAAAATCACAATTTCGACTAACTAGTGTAGTTATGAAGAAACCTGCAATGCTGATAAGCTTTCTCGCTTCTTCTCCACGTATACTTTAACTATGCCAACTCTCACACTCCTTCTTCACACACATGAGTACATGGTGTTGCTGAAAAAAGCCTGTAGCAATCTACAACATTAATAACACATAAGTTATTATTACAGGGATAAAGGAAATGTGGCCTGCGGGTGTGGACCTTATCTAGGAAAATGGCATTACTGTATACAAACATACATAAGATCACGACTGTATCCCATAAGGGGTAGTCAGAGACTGGGCACTCACTGCAAAAACAGATGACTCCCACAATCCACGTTACAACAAAACTATATAATGCACTTGGTGGGTTAGGTGGTGAGCCCATCGCCACCATGCGCTGTAATTTCTTACTCGCCTTTTACGAGATCCATTGGATGAGATGGAGTGGTTGTATTCTATTAACGAGCCGCCACCACACGGCTGGTACATATATAACGTTTATAATGTATATATATATATAAATTTGTTACTAACAACTACTTTTTTCCCTTTCGTATCCCGCGCGCAGATTGTATAGCATTAAAGATGCGATGTATGATAATTAAACAAACTATAAAACTCTTTAGAAATAAAAAAGTCACTCATTATAACCTCAACGAATTTATAAGTAGTAACGTTTGTGCTTTCTTTTATATCGATAAATCCAGCGCTAGCCATAATCGAGCTCGATCAAATAATGTCACGCGGACATCACTAACTTCCCGCGCGTCGCTCATCTTGCGCGCTCACGTATCCACGGGCTTCTCCAAGAAAACAACCTGTATAATGTATGGTGTTTTTAAATATGCTGTATTATTCATTGTGCTGCTTTGAGATGATTTTCTTCACATCGCGCGGTCTTTAAACATTTGAATTTCAATAACTTTATCCGTAATTTTTACTTTATTGACAATGTTTGTGGCATTTCTGTGGAGGTAAATTTGTGTTAAAATGATTAAGCATATGCGTTTATACGATGACACGGTGTCGATGTTATTTAATGACGTCATTAATGATTGTTAAATTCATTCCGTTAACTACTTATGCTAACGTAATCGCTGCTGCAATGAATTAACATAATCAAGACTTTAATAATGAAAGAGTCGCGTCCCAATTTTTTTTATAAAAGGTTTTATTCTTTTTTTCCGTTTTGAAATTTAAATTATTAGTTTTTTTTCTATTTGTTTGACTAACAAATATTATTTGTTGCTTTTTTTGATGCTATAAGGAATTTCCATTGAATCGAAAGTGCGTTTCGTAGATGTATTTTTTTCTCCGAAACAAATACTGTCTGTAGGCCATACAAATATTTGTCACCTGCGGTAATCGAATCCGCGACATATCGCCAGCCAATCGTTTGTCCACGGCGCCGACCAACAGCCGTTATAAATATCAATATCGTTTTGTTTCTTCCTGTTAAGGTAAACGAAATCATAAGGCATCCATTGTTTTTAAAAAGTTCGGGACATTGACTTAGGTGGCCTATGCTATATTGAGTACATACCATAGGAAGTCTACAGGCATTGTAGTGTTGTCACAAAATGGGCACTTCCTGCATTTTAACTACGGAAACACGCCTGTTTAGAAATGCATTTGTTTAATAAGTGTGTGTTTTTTAATAATGTTTTTTTTTTAGGTAGGAACCACCTCAGGACCTGTTATTCTACCGTGAAACAGTAGTGTGCAAACATTACTGTGTTTCGGTCTTAAGGGCACTGAGAGCTAGTGCAATCACTGGGCACATTAGACTTGAGAACTGATGTCTCAGAGTGACAGGCGCAGTGTGGTGTCACACAAAAATGTTCTGGGCGATACAGCATTTGCTAGGGACAGACGTTGCACTAACCTGTCGAAGCCTGTCCCCAGGAAACATCAGTCATTAAGTCTCACATGCTCAGTAATTACACTAGCAGTCAGTGCCCTTAGGAATAATGAACACAGTAATGTTTGCACACTACTGCTTCTCGGCGGAATATCTGGCCCTGCCGTAGTACCTACATAGATAGATTCCTGCATAGGAATCCTACCACCAATAAAAAATTAAGCATTTATTATAAATCAAAGTTATTATTCTTTATAAAAGACGATCTACGTGCATTTTAATTATCTGTAATCTTAAATACGAACATAACGTATTCGCTCCCATAATTTCCTCGTTTAAAATGTATGGGAAAATACTTCAAGGGATAACGTCTTACCGCTACGTATGTTCTTGATAAAAATCTATGATTTGATGACTTTCCCAGGGAACCGCGACGACCCTTGACGCTTCGATACGCTCGCCGACTGCTGTGTGAATGATTCCTTTTGTTTGGGATCCTTCCGCCTCATTTCTTGTAAGCAATTCAAAGGGAACAAACGGGAGGGGCGCCTGCCATCCAGAACTGAATGTGCAATGAAATATATTGTCCCATTTTGATCTGACCCAAATTAAACGGACTATGACGATGTTCCTTTAAGCGGTACTACACGACCCTTAAAGTAAGCCTACGTATCCAACACACAATCGTCGCGATTGCGTCAAATCAACCCAACCATACTGGTGATAGGAGTTCTATTCAATAATCCGTCTAGGTAGGAACCACCATTGGCCAGTTGTTCTGCCGTGAAGCAGAAGTATCCAAACATTACTGTGTTTCGGTCTGAAGGGCACTGAGAGCTCACTCACTGGGCATATTAGACTATTGTAATTACTGGGCATATGAGGTTTAAAAACTGATGTCTCAGGTCGACGAGCGCAGTGTGATGCTATCGCACGGCACGGAACTTTCCAACGCTAGGTTCTCGGTGGCATTCGTCAGACGACTTCCTTGTCTTCTCACTTACTTTCATTGAAAAAGACGTTACAAAGGTTACGGGAAATTTAGGAAGTGTAGTGTCTCTGTTTGTACTTATACTAAGGGCACTTTATCCTGCGTCGATGATAGGTTTTGTTAGTGATGCAACGAATACTGATATCTTCATCATCAGCCCATCATATGTCTAACATAACGTATGGCCGTCTGAACATAGTGCTCTTCCACAGAAGGCGGCCATAAAAGGCGGCCCGGATCCACCAGCATTCATTGACTTCCTGCAAAACCGTGCAGATCGTCGCTTCATCTAAGGGGTGGTCGAACTACAATGCGTTTGCCGATAAAAGGTTGCCACTTAGAACATTTCTTCCATAACGGTTGTCGGCTCTACGGGTAATGGTGCTTGCATGTTTGTTGACCGTGACCTGTTCAAAAAAAATCAGAAAGAACTGTATCCACTGCATCAAATACTTTATTAATATTACAGGTGCTAGGTTAACTATAAGTATGAATTCGTTCTCCCAAAAAAATCCCTAAAAAAAGAAACAAACAAACTTTTTTGCTGCTATTTTTTAATAGTCAGGGGCTAAACATCTATACAAATGAATACAGTTGAAGTGTCTGTTCGTAATAACAAAATAACAGCTTTTTACTCAATGCATATGTAAGTACATAGGGTACATATAAGAATTTTTTTTTTTTATTTTTATCTGTGCGTCTGTATGTTCCGGCTAATCTCCGAAACGACTGGACCGTTTTTGACAGGCCCTTCATTGACAGATAGCTGATGTTATAGCGGGTAACTAAATATAAGTTGATACGATGATATAAGCGCAAAAAATTAAAACCCGAAAATCCGGATCAAATAGGTTCAGCTTTTTTACGCGGGTGTAACCGCGGGGCACAGCTAGTTCGACAATAAAAGTACACTGTTTTCCCCGCATCAAATGTTATAAACTGTACATTATGCATGAATGTCTTGTTCAATTATAAGCAATTAATTTACTTTTAACGATTTGTAATATGTATTGTAATATGTAATCTGATTTGTACTTGTAATAAAGATAATTACATATCCAGAACAAAACAAAGTAATAAAGAAAAATTACTTTTTTATTCCTAAAAATGCTTTTCATACGTTTCGCTTGAATGCTTGTCGTCTGGCAATATCGATCTTAACTCCACGCTGTAAGGCGTACGTATGATATTCTACGCGGTGTCTTTTTACGTTTCGCTCATTTCACTTATTCCGTAAAAAAAATTGCATGTGAAGTACAGCGGCCTTCGCATTTACGATAATTGCATCAATTATCAATAGCAAAACGTAACTGTTAAATACTAAGATCTTTGATAGTAAGTATCAGGCGTTTCTTTGCCGAAATCCATTATAATACAGGAGAAAAACAAAATTAATTTGTCAAAGACAACATACAAATTTAACTGTGTGTATTCATCATCATCATAATTTCAGTCTATAGCTAGTTCACTGCTGAACAAAGGCCTCCCCCATAGATTGTCACACAAGCTTGTAACTCTCATCTTGGGAGGACTTTGCCATAGTTGCCACGCTTGGCAGGCGGGTTGGCAACTGAGTGTATTAAGTTTATTTAAAAACTATCTGCGCCCCGCGTTTTCACCCGCTTAAAATAAGTCAACCACATCACCACCACAGTACGGTATGGCAGGTACCTCATGACCCGGAGCATTCTCAGTTTCTCGCTAACGTTCTTTTCTAAGCGTGCGGTTCACCATAAAACTTTAGCATTCAATTTTGTACTCTATAACCTTCCTTAATAAATGGGCTATCTAAAGTAATAATATTTTTTTAATCGGATAAGTATTTCCTGAGATTAGCGCGTTCAAACTTACAAGCTCTCCAGCTTTGTCATAGTCGTAAGATTAAGAGTAGAGACGAGAGACGTAAAAAGAATGAAGCAACGTATAAGATAAAATAACGTAAGAGAAATATTTAAACTGCCATAAACTAAAAAAATCATGACCTACGATGCCCGAACTCATGAAGACGAACAAGACGAAGGTTGTAAAATAGTCTGCGTGCAATGTTTTACATAATGTAAGGTTTCAAACAGTAACCCAAATGCCCTCCGTGTAAAATACGCGAAAACTGGCTTCTCAAAATACTAATTACGAGCTCCATATACAGGTTCATATTACTGTGGGGTTGGCGCAGTTACCTTAATCGGCACGGCTGTTTAATTTTATACAACAAACTTTGTACACTTACAAGGGAATGTTAGTTTATTATGATTATAATAATGTCTTACTAACTTAGTAATGGAATATATAATATACTCTTATATATTTACTCTACTCTATACAACCGACGTCTCAGGGGGACGGGCGAGGTGTGCCACTCAAATATTATGGCATGACACAGCATGGGCGGACTTACCATCACGTAAACGCGTTGCTCGTCTCGTCCCTTTCTCCAATAAAAGAAAAGAAAGCGCTTCTCAAGGAACTTTGCACCCACTTTTGTGGAAAATGCTGCCGGCAGCTTCCCAGGGCCGACGAAGTCACCGCAATTCGTCTGACTTTGCAGTAGTTCATACGTAGGGGAGATCACTTACCATCAGGAAGTCTATTTTGTAACTCTGTTAGGTTTCGGGATCGGTTTTATTTTGGAGTATGAACCTCAATCATTGGCTAATGGGATCAAATGAAACCGATCACGAAACAAACCAGAGTTACACAGTAGACCCCCAGGTTGCTCGTTCGCTTGTTTGCAACCTACTACTTTTGTGGCCTATGTACTGTGGCCTATGTAGATCAGTCTACTAGATGCATACTCATTATAAGGATATCGTCACTTCGACCTATCACCAGTCCATTGCTGAACGTTGGCCTACCCCATAGATTGCGACAAAGGTTTGTAGCCCTTATTTCACTATAGTTGCCACGCTTGGCAGACGTTCCAGAAAGATGCCGCTGCCCATCTCCTGGTTTTCATTTTCCCTATGTCGGCTTTTACGACACCTTAGGCATGAGATGGGGTGGCAGATTATTTTAAGCCCCCACCACACGGTTACGATATCGTCAGCGGAAAATCACATTACTCGTTAAGAATCACATTGAAATTGCTTAATCCACTTTTATATAACAAGATGTCTAGACTATTCTAGAGATTAGCCGTTACACTTTATATTGAAGTAAATCAAGAAACATTGACAATAACTTGCTCTATTGCTCCAGGACTTATACTTAGTACACCCACGTAATTCTCTCTTTAGACGGGTTCTAGAATTTTCTTGGGAACCTCAGCTATAGGTACTGCCTGTCTGCCCACGTCGCTTGAAATGACGGGTGCTTCTTTTTTACCGCGCATTCGTGATATTTACAAAAAAAGGGTGTACGCAGTGATTATTGCTATAATGTGTCACATGATGGTAAGTGCAACGTCTGCCTATATCAAATGCTTCGTTACCCACAACATTCCTGTGTGGCACCACACTGCGGCCGTCACCCTAAGATATCAGTTCTTATATCTCATATGCCCAGTAAACACTAGCTCTCAGGGCCATTCAGACCAAAACACACTTTGCACACTACTGATTCACACCAGTAAATATTATATTATTATCAAGTTTTTAAACATAAGTGAAAAAGAAATTCTCATCGATGAGCATAGTATATAATTTCATTTATAAAATCCGCTATATTTAAGTTAACATGTTTATACCTTAACCCTCTTATACACCAATGGACCCATTTAAATATTATTTCTTATTGAAATACATTACGTTACAGAGGGGATCCTTGTTTTAATAAAAATTTGCTGAAGGGTGTGGGCGAAGCCTCCCGCGCCTCCTGCCGACTGTCTGGCCTAATAAGGAGGGACAAACGAATTTGTAATGACCTTATTCGTCCTTGTATTATAGAAAGCCCTTAATCAATTGTGCCGAGACTGCTTTTTAAGGACGCCCTTAGGATATTGTTATTGTTTCTGACGTTTTAATCAAGGAAATTTATTTAAGTGAAATTTAAAGAACAGTCGTATTTACCATGCGTTTTATATACGTACCAGTGATGTATATTAATCAAAATATCTTGATAAAGTTTAGCAAAACGTTCACCTGATAAGTGCAGCATCTGCCCATGACAAATGCTGTGTCACCCAGAACATTTATGTGTAGCACCAGACTACACCGTCCTCAGAAAACATTTATTGCGGAAATACGCCACAGACACAAATACATTAAATTAGGCACTGGACATCAGTAAACAATGTATTTACAGACAAACAGAAAGAAACATTAAACAACATCACAAAACTGAACATTTAACAAAACTCGTGTACAAAAATATTGTCACGTGTGTCGTGGCGCATTGAGCGAACGGGTCTCACTCAGCTTAATGCCGCAGTCGAGACTACAGCGCTGGTTTTCAGTGAGCCCGAGCGGCGAGGCACGTACGGACGTTCACGCTTGATAATCATAAATACATTTTGTACATACACAATTAAATAAAAAATAAAATAAAACTTAGTAAAATAAAAATACGTAATATGTAAAAACAAAATTGCACATTGCATTGCACTTTACGGGAGAATAACTGGCCCTGCGGTTGGTACCTACGTTGACGGATTCCTGTATAGGAATACTAGCACCAATGCATTGTAATGGAACACACCTATAATTGACATGCACCAATTAGAATTTCGACATTTGGTAATTCCCCTTTTACGTTACACTAATGCGATTACGTTAATTGGCTTTTCCTTACTTGTTTGTAAAAATAACTTAAAGGGCTTATCTGTCTTTACGTTATTGGGGTTATATAGAATTTAACCTACTAAGCTATTGCGCCCATTATCTAACAAAGCGGATTTTATACTATCGTTTATCCGTAAACTAGATCGAGCTTGAACTATAATCTATATTATGGTAATAAGTCTTATGGTCTTATTTGCGTTGACTTGGTCAGAGATTTCTAACTTGACCAGCCAGCCGAATTGGCTAGACCACGATCAAGCGCAAAGTGTTTTGCCTCAGACTTCCCTTCGATATTTCGAGCAATGTAAAGAAACCATCATCACAAATTTGAAAGGTAACACGGGATCGACACTGTTTCTTATATTACAATATTAAAAAAAAATTGGAAAAATGTCCTCCTGCGGAGTTTTTTTCGCCTGTGTGTGAGAGGAACATGACGATGGTAGATTGTAAATAAAAGACTTGACAATCGAAATCTAAATTTGTTTCATTTCATTTCCTTAGATTTGTAGAGGTGTGGTATTGTCGATCTGACAATTTTCGAGACAGGTATTCCGCTATTTATTTGAAAACTTTGGATTTTCCAGGCATTTCCTTTAATCGACTTTTAGACAACCATGGGGATGAGAGATAGGGCACATCTCATCCCTCGTTTAACTGCCACACTAAAAACGTTTGGTTAAACAACTCTGACTCTGATTTGTTATATTATATCTATACTAAGGAGTTGCTTTAACAAACAAACGTTAAGTCTAAGTCCGGCACTGAGTAATAAAAATATCGTAAGTTCTTTGTATCAACAAAGCGGTAGACGATCACAATCTTGTAACAAAATGGCTAAACAACTTTTTATACATAAATCGAACGTCCCAATTCAGTGTTAGTAAGTCAACTCGATATAAAACCTTAGTATTTATAATGAACAAGAATTCCTTTATTGGCACCGCTCACTATTTCCTAGCCATAAAGTTTCAGTTTAACTATTATCTTCCGCGAATTGAATTTTATTCTATACCAGCTGTGCCTCGCGGTTTACTGTACGGCATGGTTTTTGTATTAGCAAGTACGTTTCGTTGGTCTGTGACGTCTGTTAGTGTCTGACAGGAAAGGCAATTCAAAAAGATGAATGTGTAACCCCGTGGCGTTAATATCTAGACAATTCATACTGTAATACAACATTTAATTCTATTTTGATTGATAACATTGACCAAATAATTTCTAAGTAATAATAAAAGTAAAAGTAAAGTTTCAGCCTATAAATATCCCACTGCTGAGCACAGGCCTCCTCTCATTTCTAAGAGGGTTATGGAGCTGGAAAGAATCCGCCACTGCTGCTCCAATGCGGGTTGGCGGACTTCACATGTCTACGAAATATTTTTTATTTCTCAGACATGCAGGTTTCCTCACGATGTTTTCCTTCACCGCCGAGCACGTGGTAAATCAGCACTTAAAATTGCGATTAACAATTTTAGTGGTGCCGGCACCGGGGCTCGAACCCAGGTCACTCGCATACTAAGAAATTTAAAGCGAGCGCCTAGCCCCTGAGCTACCACGGCTCAAGCTCTAATAATAATGTTTACGAATGTAAGGAAGTGTCCAAGAATCCGTGAAGGAGTAGTAAGCAAATAATACTTTGTTTCTGTAAGCTACCGTACCGTACCGAACTTATGACTCAAGGTGTCGAGTGCAGTGTACAGAACTTTTCAATTGTTTCTTCTGATAAGATATATTGTTAATTTAGAACATGTTGCTATTCATAAAACTTCTTTGAAACACCCAAATAAACACCCGAATGACGAGTAAAATTCAGTTATCATTAAAATTTTGTTATATATAACCTATAACCGACCTACCCTCTCTGAGTTCTCCCTTACGACTTTTAGAAAGTCGGTCGTCTGTGTACTGGCAGGGTGCAGTACCGTCAATTATTATTGTTATGTACATACATACAGTCACGCTTTTTTCCCATATAAGGAGTAGGCAGAGGCCTCTCCACGAGCCAACGAGACGTGATCGGGTGGCGAACCACGTCGCCGCCACTTTGGTACGAGTAAAATTATTTTTTATCTATTGATAAATATATTAATAAAGAAACGCCTAATCTAAATTTACAGGGTAAGTTTTTTTTACCCCGTGTTATCTGGCTGGGGTCGTGTGAACTATGGCAATGGGTTTCATTTTTTTGTTTTGGCATACCACTCACGAGTTATAAAGCTCTGCCGCGTATCATTGATTAATAAAATAAACATCTCCTGGCGGATTTTCTACTACTGCGACACTACTACTATCGAACACTTGCTATCAGAGCTATTAAAACTTCATAACAAAGCTATCATCTGCGCAGGAGATATTAGTGCCACAAAGTGTACATGTAAATAAAAAAAAAATACAGTGTTTACATGTCGACTCACTCGTCCTAACCTACCCGCACCTGATGTTAACACCCATGCGATAAAATCGGAAGTATGCTAGAAAGTCACGGGGACAATCAGAATACAACCAGACCTGAAAACCAACAAAATGTGTTTCTCGAATGTTGGCTCTGAAATTTGAAAACCCGAAATAGCTTAACTTTATTACACACATAATTAATTTGTCATAGTTACCCGCTATGGTAATTAGATTAGGCGGTTAATTAACCGCATGCATTTATTATAAATTAATATTTATCCAATTGTGACTAAAACATACGAAAAATTATGAAATCAATTTATCCTTTGAATAGCATTTCGAAAGTAGAATTTAGCATTGTCAACAGTTGTGATTCTGTTTCATAATTTAAGGATATTTATAATTTACTGGTGCTAGGATTCCTATGCAGGAATCCGTCTAGGTAGGTACCACCCCAGGGCCAGTTATTCTGCCGTGAAGCAGTAGTGTGCAAACATTACTGTGTTTCGGTTTGAAGGGCAGTGTGAGCTAGCGTAATCCCTGGGCATATGAGACTTCAGAACTTATGTCTCAGCGTGATGGGCACAGTCTAGTGTCACACAGTAATTTTCTGGGTGACACAGCATTTGTTATGGGCAGACGTAACACTTACCATCAGGTGGACCTGCAATTCAATTTCAATTTGTCTTTTTTTTATTGAAAAAAGTGATGAAACGAATCACTTTTTCCAATAAAAAAAGAAAAATTTACGAAAAATGTTAAAATTAATTGGTACATTTATTTAGCGTTTCGAAATATATTTTGAAGACAAATTTTAATTTGTATTTTTTTATAAATTACTGAGCATTCAAAAATTAATAAATTAATAATATAAGGTCGCCCACAATCGCTTTAGTTCGTGTTTAATATATCAAGACACACGTTGCTTGATATTTGGTCAGTTTATTCGATAACGTGACGTCGCACTCGTAACGACCGATAAATAGCTCATTCATTGTAACTAAATCATTCGTCTATATAATACAATTATCATTACCCCCAATGAATACTGTAAACACGGATTGTGACGATTTAAATTGCTTCGTAAATCAATGTGTTCATTTACAATGTTAATGAATTTGACTATCGTGTCTACGGTACAATTTTATGCGCCTGCAAATAGCACCTTCCCACCATACCGTGTCGTATTTTAATATTACCGATAATAAGTATTATATAATAGCATCGACAATTACTAGAAAGATAACTATTGGTAAATTCTTTTAAAGTATATAGTAGTATATAGGAAATAAAATATAATAGGAATATAATGCAATATTTTTAGAATAACCTTCAAATATAAGACGTCTGAGGTACGGAGTATCGGGACTCAGATCGCATAGTAGTATATAGCACGCGCGCGCGCGCGCGCACACGCACACGCACACGCACACGCACACGCACACACACACGCACACACACACACACACACACACACACACACACACACACTCACACACATACACTCTCTCTCTCTCTCACTCACACACAAACACGCACGCACGTACGCATGCAAGCGCGCACGCACGTACAAATGCAAGCGCGCACGCACACGCTCAAACACACGCGCACGCACGCGCCCACACACAAACAAACACACAGACACACACAAACACACACGCACACACACAATTAAATTATACTAACTCTACCTTATATAATCTTAAGCTACAGTTAAAGCACAATATATAAACATTTAAAGTATTGTAATGACTACGTAGGGACGGAGACCTTGTTTCCTGAAATACAGGCGCAAAGCCTAGTTTAGGCACCAGTCTCTCACAGTATTCGAATGTTTAATACTTTTATAAAATATTAAATGTGAGCAGGGGCATTCGTAATCAAGCCAGTGCCGAGTGAAGACGTAGTGCACGTGCTGTGAGCCGATGTCTAATTAAGTGTTATAAGTATGAATTCTATATTATCTATCTATAATATACCAACTTAGAGGTATACTACACAGCGCCTTTTTTATTTTTTTATTTAACAATGTGACGAGACGAGCAAAACATTCACCTGATGGTAAGTGCAACGTCTGCCCATAACAGATGCTGTGTTACTTAGAATATTTCTGCGAAGCACCACACTGCGCCCGTCACCTTTGAGACATCAGTTCTTAAGTCTCATATGCCCAGTGATTAGCGCCTTATTAACATATATAAATGTAGCATTCACATTTTATACCTAGAACTTGTTTTACTTGCGTATTGCAAACATTTTATTTCAGTGTGTTATTTTATTAAAAATAAGGATATGTGTTGATAAGCCACACTATTTATAATCACTGTTTAAAAATCCTTTTTATGTCCCATTGCTGAGCACAGGCCTCATTTTTGAAAGGGTTTTGGAGCCGGGTAGACTCGACTACGCTGCTCTATGCCAACGCATGAGCTGAACAGCGAGATTCACATGTCACAGCAGGTTTTCCTTCACCGCCGAGCACATAGTAAAACGATATAAAATTGCAAGAATTTTTTTAGAGATATCGATACCGAACGCCAAACCAGATGATGTGAAAAAACGCAGAATAAGCATTCTTTTAAACGACTAGTTCGCCAACATTATTTGGAGGGAAACAATATCTGACGTTTTTTTTTAAATTAATGTTGAATATTTATGCTTGTATGTATGTATAAAGATATATGTATGGATGTATGTATATGTATTGATTTTATTATTAACTATCATTTTATTTGGTTTCCCACCTGCCAACATTAATATTTTTTTTCTCCCTGGGTTGACTGGTAGAGAATGCGACAAGGCATTAAGTCCGCCCCTTGTAACCCCCCAGAGTAATGTGTTTTACAATAAAGAAGTGAATAAATAAAATAAAATTCCGGGGTCGCATCCAGATCACTCGCGCACTATGGATTTTGAGGCCAGCTTTCTGCTCCTGAGCTACAACGACTCGGAATTAAAAAAAACGTTCACTTGGATATTATTACAGTATTGCAACTTAAATCAACACATACTATTTACTCGTATGTTATCGATTAACATGTAACGATCTAGAGTTTCTAGAGTATCGCCACATGAAGTGATAAATCGCCATCATATAACGCTGTTGGGCGCCATTAATCTCGTATTGTCACCTCGCCGCCTCACGCAGCCACCGGAGGATTAAATATGGCAGACTCAAAGCATGCTTATTAGGACACAGAAGCGAGAATCGACGCTTAAAATTCCTTCGTTTAGTTACATATCTTTTACTGGTAGGATAACTATGCAGAAATCCGTCTTGGTAGGTATCACGGCAGGACCAGTTATTCTGCCGTAAAGCTAAGACTGTGTGCAAACATTACGTCTGAAGGGTGCTGATAGCTAGTGCAATTACCAGCTCTATGACGGCACTCAGCATCAGATGATTGACTTGCTGGGTTCTTTATTTAATTCCAATAAAAAATTGAAGTAGCAGTAGTAATGGTAATATGATAGCTAATAACTATCAAGATTAAGTTAGAACGATATGAAGGGTAAAAACCTTGACAATGCACTCACGTGACTAAGCTTAAGCGACGATTTTCGTGCGGCTGTATCTCAAGTTAACGGCGAACTTAAATCATGTATAAATAATTGATGTGTGACTTCGTACGTACGAGTACATCTTGATTATGCAGGAGAATTTATGTGTCTATGTCCAACAGTAACCTTAGTTAGACTAATAATAATTATTATTAATTTGGCACTTCATAAATACATTCATACTAATATAACAAATGCGAAAGTAACTCCTTCTGTCCCTCTGTCTGTTAGTTACTGTTTCACGGTTCAACCGCTGAACCGATCTTGACGAAATCGCACAGAGGTAGCCTGCATCCCGGAGACAGACATAGAACACTTTTCGTCTCGGAAAATTAAATAGTTCCTTCAATAGGATATTTAAAAAACCTTTATCCACGCGGATGAAGAATTGGCTACTAACATAATATATACTAGAGATCCGTGACTTTGAATTACGATGATATAGAGAATAGTTTTGAAACTTTATTTAACTGTTGCTCCTTTGACACAGGAATATTTTTATTGAAAAAAGTGCCCTTCAAACCGAAACAGTAATGTTTGCACACTACTGCTTCACGGCAGAATAATTGGCTCTGGGGTGCTACCTAAACGGACTCCTGCATAGAAATCCTACCAGTGAATGAAGTGAAAATATCCTATCCTAGAAGTGTCTTTAACACGAACTCACGCTAATAGAGAATAGAAATCCTAGTGTCAGGCAAAAAATAAATATAGAAAATTTATTCACCTCTTCTGTATGTTAACTTACTAGGCAATAACTTCGATAAGTGCGGTGAGGGTGCAAAGTGGTGTTGTCATCCGCAAGTGATATTTCCGTCCGATAACTTACCGTCCCGGCCGCCGTCCGCGAGGGACATTATAATGTCATTATTTATATAACGATAGTGTCGAGACGTCGCTATAATGTTATTTAATTCGCATTAAGCACAATGAACCGCCAACTCTCCACATATCAGACTATATTGCCTTGTTATAAAATGGGAAGAAGTGCGGGCGGAACATATGCACAGTGGGTTCCGTACTTATTTTATTTAGCTAAAGTCTTTTTCCGTCTAGGTCGATACCGCCCATACTACCGTGAAGCAGTAGTGTGCAAATATTCCTGTTTCGGTTTGAAGGGCACTGAGAGCTAGCGTAATCGCTGGACATATAAGACTTAAGAACTCATGTCTCAGGGTGACGGGCGCAGTGTGGTGTCACACAGAAATGTTCTGGGTGACACAGCATTTGTTATGGGCAGACGTTGCACTTACCATCAGGCAAATAAAATAAGGCACTAAGAGCTAGTGTTATCTCTTGGCATATGAGACGTAAGAACTGATGTTTCAAAATGCTCTGGGTTGACACAGCTGTTGACGTCATACTTCCGTCTTTCGCCAATCCGCTTACGAAATATAGCGATTACCTCAAATCCACCTAACTTGGGAGCTTGAGTCAACCTGTGGTCTTCACAGACTGATGAACAAGAAAATGATATGATATATGTACACTTGACCAGCGTATATGAAATATAATCTCTTTGTCTACAAAATTGTTTAGATCCAAAGGAAACTTGAAATGTTTTTATGAATTTATTTTAATCAAAACCGTAATGTTTTACCAAAATATAATTCCACTTTTTCTTTAATAATTCAATCTTTTCTTTATTTCATTCGCAGCGACGACACATTATTAAATAGGAAATCCGCTTTATAAGCTAAGAATCGCAGGTTCGATTTCCGCATCATAACGGTAAAGATCTGTGGCTATTTGGCTTATATGACTTCTTGGATGTTCATTCAAACTGAACGATATTAGTGAAGTGAAAAAAGTCGGGACCACTAAAATATTTTGTTGCATTTATTAATGCCTCGTCCTTGGCGGTTAACAAAAGTATCGTTGGGAAACTTTTAGTTTTATCCGCAAATGTTGTGTTCGGCTGGGATTCGAACCCAGGATCTGCGTGGTAGATGCCAGGTTCTTCAACCGCTAGGCCACGCGGTTGTCAGACATACAGGTATACTTAGGGGCCAGTTACTTGCCTTTAATTTCATATTACGCGAGTAACCTGAGTTCGATCCCCGGTGCCAGCACCTCTCAAATTATTCTACAATTTTAGTGCTGATTTACCATGAGCTCAGCGATGAAGGAAAACATCGTGAGAAAACCTGAGTGTCCGAGGAATTTAAATGTTTACGCAGTAAATGAGTACTGAGGACCGAGTAAATACATACTACATACACATTACTGATATCCATACCAATATTACGAGTATAAAGAAAGTTACTCTCTCTGAAACCGTGAAAATGTAACAAACAGACGTTCAACCGCTGAACCGGTCTTAAGGAAATTTGGCACAGAAATAGCCTGCATCCTGGAGACGGACAAAGGATTCTTCTACTCCTGGAAAATCAAATAGTTCTCACGGGTACTTAAAAAGCAGCTGAGCTGGTATATTTATAAATAGCTATTAGAGGTAAAACCAGTATCTTGTGCATTAGAGATGGACTCAGTTTCAACGATTCTATCGTATGAAATTAGAATCCCACGTTCGAATCCCACGCAGCGACATGTTTGTAGGCGTGAAACGAATTACAGTTTTGTATTAGATATGATTTAAGAGCATTTCTTGCGGCTAACGTCGGTATTGGGTTATATGTTACGCTACATCTAATTTTTTTTTATTGGATAAAGTGATGAAATGAGCGAAACGTTCACCTGATCGTAAGTGCAACGTCTGCCCATAACAAATGCAGTGTCACCCAGAACATTTCTGTGTGACACCTCACTGTGCCCATCACCCTGAGACATCAGTTCTTAAGTCGCATATGCCCAGTGATTACGCTAGCTCACAGTGCCCTTCAAACCGAAACACAGTAATGTTTGCACACTACTGCTTCACGGCAGAATAACTGGCCCTGGGGTGGTACCTACCTAGACGGATTCCTGCATAGGAATCCTACCACCAGTAAACTATATAGTAGCACCAGTAACTATATATTAATAAATTATAGCAACTTCCTGTGCCCCGCGGTTTCGCCCGCATAAAATAAGTTCACCACATGATTGCTCCGTACGGCATGGCACCTCTCTGACCTGAGCATTCACAGTTCGCTCCTTCTCGGTAACGTTCGATTCTCAGCGTGCGGCTCGTTAAGGTCCATCATCATCATTTTAGCCCACAACTACTGAACTGCTGAACATAGGCCTCTCCAATCGACTGCCTCAAAAGTTTGTAGCTCTCAATTTGGGGGGATATGGCCATAGTTGCCACGCTTGGCAGGCAGTTCGGCAACTGCAGTTTGTTTATTCAGATGTTTCAGGAAGATGCTGCTGCCCATCTCCTGGTTTTTATTATCCCTCTGTCGACTTGTACGACACCCACGGGATGAAATGGGGTGGTAGATTCTCTGTTTTAGCCTAGAACCTTTTTCAATAAACGGGTTGAGCTAATCTCAAACCGCGTTTAAACAAACTCTTCTGCTTTATTACGAGGGTGGATTGAAAAGTACTCGGCCTAACACAGATCCATTCAATTCTAAAAATCAAATCTACCCACATTATTTAGTTCAGTTCAGACTAGTTCATTGTGTGAAGTTCGAAACGTGTGCGATAATTAGTTGTGATTTTATAAATTTATTAACAAAGTAATCGGTCATAATTTCCGCGAATGGAGCAAATCGAGCAGCGTGCCGTCATTAAGTACCTCCATAAGAAGGGGCTATCATCAAAAGCCATCCATGATGACATGGTCAGTACATTAGGCGATTGTGCTCTGTCATATTCATCCGTCAAAAAATGGATAGCAGAATTTAAGCGTGGTAGAGAGAGTGTGAAAGATGAACCCAGCTCTGGAAGGCCTTCGACGTCAACTACTGACGAAAATATTAAAAAAGTACTTGATTTAATAATGGGAGACCGCAGATTAAAAATTAGAGAGATAACCGAGATTATAGGCATCTCTTATGAACGAACTCAAAACATCATTGTCAACGAGTTGGGTTTCCACAAGGTGTCTGCGAGGTGGGTTCCGCGACTGCTTTCAGTTGAACAAAAAAGGACGCGATTGACTATTTCACGCGACTGTTTGGAGTTATTTGAAGCCGATGCAGATGATTTTTTGAATCGTTTTGTTACTATGGACGAAACATGGGTTCATTACTGTACACCGGAAACAAAACAACAATCAAAACAGTGGAGAAGACCTGGTTCACCACCCCCTAAAAAGGCTAAGTCGATTTTGTCGGCAAATAAGGTGATGGCTTCAGTATTCTGGGACTCGAAAGGTGTGATTATGATTGATTATCTTGAAAGGGGTCAGACTATAAACTCTGATTACTACTGCACCTTACTACGTCGTTTACGAGAGGAAATAAAAGAAAAACGTCGAGGAATGCTCAGAAGAAAAGTCCTGTTTCATCAAGATAACGCCCGTGTTCACACGTCAGTACAGTCAATGGCTGGAATTCACAACTGTGGCTTTGAACTGTTACCGCATCCGCCGTATTCACCTGATCTGGCACCATCAGACTTCTTTCTGTTCCCTAACCTAAAAAAGCACTTGGGAGGTCAAAGATTTTCGGCAGCTGTGCATATTTGACTCGTATTTTTTTAACTAAAGCTAAAAAGTGTTGACTGATGTGATTAGAGTGTTGTTTAGTTGTGTTTATTTTCTTAGTTGGGAGACTTTCATCCACCCTCGTATTACTATAATAAAGTTGCAGAGTTTGTTTGTTTGTGTGGAGTAGCAAGTAGTAAGATAATGAGGAAAGTGAGGTTTTATTTACAGTCTCATCATCATGAGCCAAGTTCCAACAGCCAACAGCCCTTTAGTGATAGAAGAATTCCTTTGCTGGAATCCGTCTAGGTTAGTAGTTAGTATCACCACCGTGGCAGTTATTCTGCAGCAGTATGCAAACAATATTTCAGTCTGAAGGGCAACTGTAAACTAGTGCAAATACTAAACACATGAGATTAAAGAACTGATATCTCTGGCTGACAAGGTCAGTGTGGTGCCACAGATATTGTGGGTGACACAGCAGTTGCTATGGACAGACATTGTTGATATTATCGAATGATTTCCATCTCGTCACTCTATAAAAAAAAGCCTAATGGAGGATACTGACTGCGAAACATTTTTTCTTCCTATTATAAAGTTATTCGACTACAATCTGCGAGTTGTATTGATTGCATACAAATTAAAACTTACTCTATATGGTTTTGCCGAAATATTGAGGTAAATTAAAAAGTAAAACCCCATAAATGTCCCCTCCCACCCCACACACACAGACGCACACACGCACGCACGCACGGACGCTCTTTAAACATTTACGAAACGCGTCAGTTTTGCATGTATCAACTAGAGCATATACAAATTAGATAGGATCGATTCCCGTGCATATAATGGCGAATTAGTTATTCATCGGCGTCCGGATTGCGACAATGCCACCTTTAATTTCAATTAATACATTCTGAATGCTGATTTACCAACCACGTTCTCGGAACATCCCGTGGAAACCTACTTCTGATGAATAAAAACATTTTGAGTACATGTGAAATCCGCCACTTTCTTCTAAATTATAGGAGGCCCATGCCCAGTAGTGGAATATTTATAATCAGTTATTCTTTTCATGACAGGTAGGCAGAAAACTGCGAAGAAGAAGTACTATAAATTATTTTAAAAATTTAGTTTAAATATTAGGTAGTTGGTGTGATTTTTTGCTTTAATTATTATCACACCATAAATAATAAAAAAGTTATCATAGATCGTGAAATAATTATCGATTTAGACTGAGTAAATAAATTATATTATCTACGTGGTACAAAGCAGTACCGGTAGATGGCTGTATTGAATATAAATATGGAATTTCAAGAAAAAATATATCAAGAAATTGAATGACCGCATGGCCTAGGGGTCAGAGCACTTGACTTGGAGAAGTCCTAGCATCCGATGAAGCTGTAAAAGCCAAAAGGCTAACAGCGATTACTTCACCGAAATTATATATGGAGAAGTCCTAGTGTGAGGAGTGTTTTTTATAAATAAAATAATAAAAACAATCATAAATTAAAGTACCGCGTGGTGGCGTCATATGACAATCAGTGAGTCAGGAGATGGGCATCAGCATCAGTATAAATAAACTGCAGTTGCCAACCCGCCTGCCAAGCATGGCAACTGTGGAAAAAGCTTACCAAAATAAGAGCTTCTAACTTTTGTGGCAATCTATGGGGAAGACGATGTTCAGCGGTGGACTAGTGATAGTGATGAAATGGTGATGATGATGATGAATCATAAATTATACCTATAAATTCAAAAAATTTTTACTCAGTAGTAGAAATAAATAAATAAAAATATCTTTATAATAACACAAAATTACTACTGAAAAGTAAAATAATTTTGATTTCATATAGCATTAATATATGAATATACTTTTATATTTTTATTTTACATTGAAATATTGACAATAATGATTCTCTTTATTTTGTTTTAAAAGCGGAGCACGAAAACGATTAGAGACAAATGACGTTAAAGCATATACTCATAAATAAATAAACATGTGTACTGTATATATCAGAGATAATATCCCTTCATAGAAATATGACACATTTTAATACAGAATAAATATTGAATGCTAACAATGATATCGTCGAGGAATGTTCTATTTCCGTTTGCTAGTATACCTTACTACATCCCCAATGAAAACAGCTAATAGTCCATCAAGCCGATAGAACGATTGCGAATCGTATCCCCTTTGGGCGATGAATCGAGATAAATGTATGGCCGTGTACACCCTCAGGGAACTATTTCGAAACCGTTCGATTATTGCATCTATTTATTATAACTAAAAGGCTTTTTTTACGTATGTGCTTGCTTACTTGCTTTCTGTGTGGAAATGTGGTAATTATATTGTTTTAGAAATGGAATATTATCTTTCATATCGATTCATGTTTTCTATATGCGAACTGTCTAAAATTGTATAATCTACTAGCGCTGCTATATAAATACTATACGAATTTAGTGATATATATTTACGATGTTCTTATCACTATGAAATATCGTATAAATCAACCAGCTTTTGTAGCATTATTAGCGCTTGTTTCCTTTTGCAAGGAAAGAGTGAACTGATCGGAAAAACCATATCGAATTTAATACGATCCAGTGATCTTGAACTCGAAATTTATTCAATCATTCAGATTAAATATAATAAAGTGTCATGCTGTACAATTTTGTCAACATGTGATCAATTCGACACTTATTACGAATGATCCTTAAATATTGGACCCCCAATGCAAGAAAGCATGAACGTCTAAAAGTCGATAATAGTCAGTTTTGTTTCTTTGCTCAAGTACTAGTCAAAAATGAAGCATTTAAAATAGCATACGTAAATCTACAATTCGAGATGAAGTTGTGGTCGTGAAGGGGAGAATTTCCATTTAGATTTTTAATTTAAACGAAGTAACAAATGCAATAAACTGAGCCTTCGAATTTGGACCTACGCCCTGTTTGACATTAGACGTGTGACCTTAAAATATTCCCCTCGGGCCCACGTGAGCTCAGCTGTGTATGACATTGTAGCTGAAAGGGGGACGCACCCCGACTGTATTGACAAACGATGTTATCTGATTATGAAAATAAACATATTTTCGTGTATTTACATCATTTGGCGATCATATTTTTTGTCATTTTGCTTTTGCTAAGGATGATATCAGATCTGGTGAAACAATGCAACGTCTACTTTACATCCTTTTGATCATGTCCTCCTGGTCGATTGTCTTATGATTTCCTGGAGACATTATAGTGCCGCAAGTGCCATGTGATAAGATCGGAAATAAGCTAAGATGCAGTGTCAGAGACAATGGAATAGTCACGACACTACCAGACCCGAAAACCAATAATTTCTGTTTATGCACAAACGTTGGCTCCAGTTGGGAGTCGAATCAAGGACCCGCAGCGCAGTAGTCAAGTTGACCACCTACTGACCACTAGGCCCGGCCACCTTTTAGTTTGTATAGTCCAGAAAAAAATATGTAATCGTTCGTTCGTTTTATGTAAAAAAATACGTGTTTGTATTATGTATCAATTTATTTTTCACTTCAAAAGACTCAGAGGAGAGGACAGATAAGTTTAATAAAAAGCCCGTGGCTTTCGTTAATAGCTACAACTTTGTTGTAACTTCCGCCATAACAACAATTCGGATACATAGGTATAAGCTAATACGAATAATGCTAATATTTATATAAATAATGATAATATTGTTTTAATCAATTGAACTTACAGCTTCATGCAATGATGCAATGTATCTCTTTAGTACTGAATAAATATTCTTCCGCCTTTTTTTATTGGCACATCTTTCATTGTAAGGCGTTTAGAACTTTACGTATTAAAAAAATATATTTTCAGCCCTTAGTGTCATGACTAGACTAGTTTTTCTAAGATTAATTTATTATTGAACAAGCGGAGCGGAACTTATGACAATCCCTTAATTATTAGTTTCTTGAAGAGAATATAGACATTCCGAAAGACAGTATTTGTGACAACAGATTTGGTTTAATAATCGAAAATGCTAAAAAGATTTAAAAAAGTTGGTAAAAGTCAAAATTTGCATTTTGCAAACAGGCGTTTATAGCGATGAGATGATTAAAAGGGATCGTTAGGGTGTTAGTGGATGTCATGGGTCGGTCAGGTTTTACATTTATTCTAAATAAAAGTATTTTTAAAATGAGTCTGTAGTCTCACCGTTTCTACATTTTATCCCTATAATATTACTGTAAATGGTACAATTTTATGACTACAACATATGTTTCGTGAGTTGAAAATGGCTTCTATAACGTATAAGCCTAGCGACGAATAACTCACCTTATTACCCCCCACCCATCTACAAAACAAATGTACTGAGCTATTTACCCTATGTTTTATGTTCGGATTTCCAATACTAGTTCTGAGCAAATTCATTCGTGTTCAGGATTTTACAAAGTTATGTCAGGATTTGACGAAAGTTTGCCCAAGGAAAAATGGTTCAAGGAACTAGCGCCCGAACAAAATGTCAATTTATTAAGGGACATCGACCTTTTGTAACGAAAAATCAATCACTCAATCAACTCGTAAATATTACAATTTAGTTCTCAACGTTTCCTTTTTTATCGTGATAACGTATTGTTATTCATTTTGGAAAAAAACAACTAAAAACAAACTGGACATAGAACTTTTTTCGTAATCGATCGTAAATCTGAAATCATGATATCTTTTTGTTTATAATTTCTAAGAATTCTATTTAGAAACGCATTTAATACAGTTAGTACGAGGCATTTTGTTTGCAAAAGGGGACAAAAAGCGACAACTGAATTAATTCACTAAGTTAAATATTGAAATCGACAGTTTCAGTAATAGCGGCAATGGGATCTAACTAACATTGCTTGCGTAGGTACTGCGAAATATAAGACGACGAAGTAAATAACTTGTTATGCATCATTACAGAAAACATGGAGGAGCGCGACCAGGGGGAGGGCGCCGGCGTGCCCGACATGACCATGATGCCGGAGATCACCGAAATCGCCATCAACGACAACCTGAAGCGACGTTACATACACGATCTCGTTTACGTATCCTTTAATACATACTTCAGTCTACTGGTGAAAAGATTCCTATGCAGGAATCCGTCTTAAGTAAGTACCAACGCAGTGTCAATTTGCCGTGAAGTAGTAGTTTGCTAAAATTACTGTGTTTCGGCTTAAAGGGCACTGACAGCTAGTGTATTTACTTTGCACATGAGACTGAAAGAACAGCTAGAAGACTTAAAGCAAATGTACTGGGAGATACATTTGTTACTGGATTACTGGATGAATGATTCGCTCATCTCACGCTTTCGCTTATCGTCGCTTTCTACAATAAAAATATGTATTAAGCACCAACATCAACGTTTGCGTTGAGGCGAAATTATGATGACAGTAAAAATGAGCTATTTGTGATGATGAATAATCAACAATGTTTCATGATGGGAATGAATTATGACCTATAGTTTGGTTTTATATTATATGCATTTTATATGCATATTATATGTATTAATATGTATCTTTATTTATTTATTAAATTTATTATCTACAAGTAGTTATGTATTTTTATATGTATATATGTTTGTTTGCATATGTGTGTATGTATATAATTTCTTTTAAATTATTGTTTCTCTTTTCTTTAATTACACCTGCCAGAATAGCTTACCACACTGCGGGTTGATAAATCTGCCTATTCTTACCTTATAATCCAAGGGTGTAACAATAAAGAGCAAATAAATAAATAAATATTTTCAAGTGATAAGTTTTTTTAGTCAAGTATTTCTAAGCTGAAGAACCACCCTCTTGCAATCGCGTGCACAAGACAACTACTGCAGTATTCACCCCAAAATCCGACATTAACACGCAAATTACAGATAAGAAATCGATAAACTAGAACAGTCTATATATAAATTTCTGTAAAATTAACATGTACATTTTATAAGCGCATGCATAGCGGTTTTGCTTAAAATTGATTATATAATAACGTAAGTAAAGTCCTCCTGGCCGATTTTCGAATACCGTGTAAAAAGCTATCATGCTGCACAGGAGATATTATAGTGCCAAAGTGTACGCGCAAACGCAGAGGCGCTCACTCTTCCAAGTCTACCCGCACTCGATGCTCATGCGTTAAAATCGGAGACAAGGCAAACAAACGCGGAAAGTAACAATTGGTCACAAATGTTATCTCCGGCTGAAATTCGACCTCAGGACCCGCGGAGCAGTAGACATGAGAGATTCTGACCACTTGTTCACGCGGTCGCCAATGTCTACATACATTATTTGGTTATAACAATGGTCAGAGTGCATTTTCCTTTTAATAATCACATTAATTAATGTCCATTAGAGTATCGATATGCATAAGTTATGTTTTAGAAATGTTATTGGTACCAAAAACGTTTTCCTCATTCCCAAAGCGATATATCCCTGACGCAAATAACCAGACATACACAGGATCCATTCTGGTCGCGGTGAATCCCTACAAGGAGCTGGGATGTTACACAATGGTGAGTTAAATCTTCCGGTGTTCTGTTACCTGCAAATACAGCAACTTGCGCATAAAGAACACACGTCAAAACTATAGTTTGGGTTCACAATGCGAAATTAATCATTATTTTTATAGATTGCGTGGGAGTAGCGACGCTAGTGTTAATGGGTTCGCTGTTCGCCTTTCCCATGATAAGAGATCAAGCGATATTAAGATACGAATGTGAAATCTCTAGACAAAAACGACAGCTGTTATTAATCATGTTGTGAGCAAAATCCAACTTTTTTTTTATTTCTTCAAATTATGCTGCAAACTGAACATGACGTTAGCGCAAATGACACACTTGTACGAGTAGCGCCGTAGAGTACCGATAGTCTGTTATCGAAACATCGGAGGATTTGTTCTTCCACGTAGAGCCACGCTACAGAAATATTTTAGCTGATATATAAGCCGGCTTCGAACGGTGTTAGGATCCGGCTTTCACGGAATACAAGCGTAAAGTAGCAAATTGCTAATTCCATAAAAAAGTTGAAAACTACCATACCATAGAAAAGTAAAGTAACATCCTATAAATATCCCACAGCTGAGCACAGGCGTCTTCTCATTTCTGAGAGGGTTTTGGAGCAGGGAAGTGCCCACCACGCTGTCCCTATACGGGTTGGCGGACTTCACATGTCTAGAAAATATTTTTATTCTTCGGACATGCAGGTTGCCTCACTGAGTTTTTCCTTCACCGCTGTAATCAATACAAGCGGTAAATCAGCACTTAAAATTGAAAAATTTTAGAGGTGACGCCACCGGGGATTGAACTCAGTTCATTCGCGTACTATAAATAAAATGTAAATTTAAGATGAGCACCCGGTCAATGACTACTAAATTACTAAATTATTCTGTTATACTACTTATAAATGCGAAAGTAACTCTCTCTGTCCTTCTGTCTGTTTATTACCTTTTCAAGGTTTAACCTCTGAATCGATCTTAACGATATTTGGCAGAGAGATAGCTTGTATCTTTTATCCCGGAAAATCAGATAGTTGCCACGGGATATTTAAAAAACCTATATCAGCGAGAACGAAGTCGTGGGTATAAGCTAGTATTTCATGAAACAATTGCAATTTGGCAGGAGCACATGCAAAATTACCGCGGCAAAGCGTTCGGGAGCATGCCGCCGCATGTTTTCGCGCTAGCCGAATCTGCGTACAGTTCATTACAGGTGAGTTTCACGTTAAACGTACTATCAAATTAAAAAAACCTTTTGGGTTTTTCTTTTTAAACTTTTAATTTTTATACTTATACACTAGAATTTTTCACGTACCGCGGATTCATTTTACAAACAGAATTGCAGAAACAACCGGACCCGATCTGTAGACCATACAAATATCTTTTCAATCTTTATACCATTGTAAAATGCTTCATAGATATCTCCGTATCACTTTCTATGTCATATAATAAGTAACCATATTGAACAGAACGGTGAAAAGAACCAATCGGTGGTGATATCGGGTGAGAGTGGCGCTGGCAAGACGGAGACCACTAAGCTGATTCTTCAATACCTGTGCGCGGCCGGCGGTCAGGCCACGTGGGCTGAGCAGCAGATCCTCGAAGCTAACACCGTGCTGGAAGCTTTCGGTATGCAATCTGACCTTACCACCTATTAATATTGTTCTCTTAACTTTTAGATCTTATACCGGCAAACCGCACGCAGTAGTTCGATTTGTTTCTCATCATCATCAGGGTCTTGGAAGATCCTCTCTTAATTAAGAAAATTGGCCGTGCGGCGGTCGGAGTTGCGTTTCTAATCGATTCGATTCTTGGGCCTCGTATCGCAGTTACCTCCTGACAGATTTTAAAGATGATGGTCAAACTGAAATCTCTGTCTCTTTCTGATGTAGTTTTTTCAATCTCTGTTTCACAATGCCGGAAAGACAACAAAGATAAAATGCAGTAATAAGGATTCACCTATTTTTTCTGCTTTTATGAGAATATTTGGTTTTATTCAAAATATAATCCGAAGGTCCGAAACGATTCTCACAAAATCGAGTAATGCCTTCACCAAAACTGGATATCCGATGGAAGAACAATCAACAACCTCCAGCACAATCTCAATCTTCAGAAATCCGCGAATATATCAATCTCTTGCACTTAACATCATTTTACCTAAATTAATTAATCATGAAGGTTAAATTTGGACAAAAGATTACACGTAGTTTTTTTTAAATTGCATGTCTAAGTAAAATTTCTCTTCCGTCCAAACTGAATCTAAACAGACTAATAGAAGCAAGGTACGAGTATATGAAAATACACTGCCGTCATTAAACGAGGGTGAGGGCTTTCCATTTGTTTTACTCGCTTCGTTTGTAACAGTAATACCTACAGCGTTTTATTAAGGTAAATGCAGAACTAATGTACTAAGCCATGTGGTAGTGACCTAAGAAAATATGCCACCCTATCTCATCATTTTGGCTGTCGTGAAAGTCAACTAAGAATCTGGAAAATTTAATTGATTCCGACAATGGCAGAATACCTGTCTCGAAAACTGCTCAAGTAAAAAATACACAGTCCGGAATCCGGTGTAAGTGTTATGAGGTCTAATAATGCAATAACGATCCAATTACTGCCAACGAGGTACCTCATCCTTAGGGATAACACGCATTTATTCAGTAAGAGTGACAAAGTAGCAGACAGTTGACCAGATAGTAAATGGTCACTGTGGCCCAAAGACAGTTGTTACCCCTGGGGACGATGAAAGCCTCTTTGCCAGTAATTGGGTCTCCTGTGATCGTTACCCACCAAAAAAAACATGAAAAATCATCATCATCATCATCATTTCAGCCTATTACAGTCCACTGTTGATTAGCAAGCTGAAGTGGCAATGGGCCGGCCATATAGCTCGTAGAACCGATAACCGTTGGGGAAGAAAGGTTCTCGAGTGGCAACCTCGTACCGGCAAACGCAGTGTAGGGCGACCCCCTACTAGATGGAGCGACGACCTGCACGGTTTAGCGGGAAGTTGATGGATGGAGGTGACTCAGGACCGTGTTTTGTAGCAAACTATGGGGGAGGCCTATGTTCAACAGGCCTATGAAAGATATAGAAAAAAATTGTTGGAACTACCACACTAGGAATTTTCCTATAGGTACGTCTTACAGACACAAAGACCCACATAAACAAACACCCAGCTTCGGCACAATAGTGAATAGACCATAGAAATATTGATGCGGTAATCGGACACGCGACCCGTAACGCAGTAGTCAATCGCCAATGTCACTGCGTCAACCGTGCCGACATGCTGATGCTACTGGTATTATGTAAGCAGCCCTCTCCAGTCTATTATGCAAGTGAATTACTGGATTTTCTGGATTTGGAGAAAATCCAGAGCCATAGACGACTGGAGAACATTTAACGATATAGTAGAGATATAGATAGGGTATGTGGGTCAAGCGTGATGGAATGAAATTGAATTTATTTATTCTTCAACATAAGAAATATAAATTTGGTTTGTCAAACGTCTTTTTTTGTTACAATCTAACACCGTTTCGTAACGAGGTTCCTCTAACGTAAGAAACTCCATGGGTATTGTCTTTTTAATTTTTTTAGCTAACTCACAAGAACATTATAAATAAATTTACAAAGAACAGTCTCTTATAAAACCAAAGCACGCTGTATGACAAAGCGTTAGACAAGATTCAATAACAAATGAATAAACGCATAGCAAACTCGAGTAGACCAGCCTCCACCAACAGCACCTGTTCAAAAGTATGACGCATGTGGCAGTCATCGCCCTCCTCGACTATATTCAAGGGAGTTAGACGACCCGCCGCACGACGCCGCCGCACGCAGAAGCATTAAGCGAACCTGAAATACTCAAGTCTACTGTTTGGAATTATATATCATATAAGAATCTGCATCTCATTCTACAGAGCACACCTATAATCCTTTATAAGACCATTAACAATTTTTGTTTGTAAAAATGTTAAATCGTAAAAACCAAAAATATAACTTCTTCCTAACGCTTACAGGCAATGCTAAAACAGTCCGCAACGACAATTCGTCCCGCTTCGGCAAGTTTGTAGAGGTGCGGTTGGATCATCGCGGTTGCATCCGTGGTGCCGTACTGCGCGACTTCCTGCTGGAGCGAGCGCGGATCACCGGCCCCGCGCCACGGGAGACCAACTACCACGTCTTCTACCAGCTGGTAGAGGGCGCCAAGGTATGTCTGACTGACCATAAAATTTACTGACGCTTTTTTCACAGATGGCTGCTATGCAGAAATCCTTCTAGGTAGGTACCGTAGTGCCAATTACTCTGCAGTCGAACAGTAGTTTTCTTTTATAGGTGAATGTGACGAGATGAGCAAAACCTTCACCTTATGACCAGAGCAACGTCTGCCCATTACAAATGCCCTGTCATCCAGAACTCCTCTGGGTGGCAATAGACAGAGCCCGTCCCACTGATACATCAGTTCTTTAGTCTCATACGCCCAGTAATTACGCTCTCAGTGACCTTCAGACCGGAACACAGTAATGTTTGCACACAACTGCTTCAGCAGGCAGAATAACTGTTGTGCGGTACGGTGCCCTGCGGTAGTACTTACTAGATGAATTCCTGAATAGAAATCCTACCACCCGTAAAGTGTGCAATCATTACTGTCTTTCTGAGTGAAGGGTACTGATAGCTAAGTGTATGGCTTGAGAACTCATATATCAGGGTGACACAGCGTTTGTTATGGATAGACGTTGCATTTTCTTCCATAAAAAAAACTATACACACAAAACTGCGGTGCCCACCCATTGCTTTGGGAGGTTCTATGTACCACCGCACTGCCCTCGTCACCATGAGACATCGATACTTTAGTTTCATATGTAACACTAGAGTCAGTTCCCTTCAAACCGAAACCGGTGTTTTCACAGACAAAACAATAACAGGCACTGTGGTGGTGGAGGCATGTTCATGCATATGAACTCTACCACCAGTAACGCTTAACTAAAACCGTAACAATGATTTACTATTCTTATAAATAATTTCCAAATTTGTTAGTCACGCCTATTTCTCATAAAAGGGGTCGGCAGAGACCACACCCGCAGCCTAATTTTCGCCCCCACGGGAATGGTATATATGCATATTATGGTATTGTTCTACACGAATAAAGGCTGCCCGTACAATGCCATAGTCGCCTTTTACGACACCTCGGCAGGAAAGAGGTAGGTGCTGTTCTACTCTGTCGGACACCTGTCGGCTATTTGCAATTAATACGCCAAATACTTACTTATAAAGTTGTCAACATAACATATTACTGAATCCAAATTAAAATTCCCCAATCAATCAAATACAGTAATAAGTTCATCAATTGTGCCCGCCGGGTTTTGCGCCCCCGACGCGTGCCCCTATTTCAATATACGTGCCCGTTTTAGTATACACACAATTAAAAATATTCGTTATTTGTTAGACGTAAGGTATAAATTGGCGTAAAGCACACTAAAACGGTATTTACGACCCATCACTAAAGCTTACAATAATTACTGATACCATTCGTCGATATAAATACACTCAATATTAAACTCACCGATGTGCTAATGAATGATTCAGCCAGGGAGTACTTGACCTAGTTGCATTGTCCGGCAAATATTGGCGGGTAAGCGGTTTACCGAAAGGTGGCGGCTTAAGAGAATCTACCACCCCATCTCATCCCGTTGGTGTCGTAAAAGTCGACAGAGGGAAAATGAGAACCAGGAGATGGACAGCAGCATCTTCCTGGAACATCTGAACAAATAAACTGCGGTTGCCAACCCGCCTGCCAAGCGTGGCAACTATGGCAAAATCCTCCCAAAATGGGAGCTACAAACTTTTGTCGCCATCTATGGGAGAGGCCTATGTTCAGCAGTGGACTAGTGATAGGCTGAAATGATTATGATCATGATGATGACCGGGTAAGCGACCTCGACCTCCCGTGCTACTGCGGTCTCCACCTACTCCTTCCGAAATAGTAGTATCCTACACCTTATAGTTTTATATATACTTTTTATCGAAACTTTCTAAAACATCATACATTTAAAAGAGAAATCCTAAAAAATCTGTCCTATCCGTTACGGTTTGATCAGACGACAAATTGTCGAAGTCAAAGAGTCTATCCTGTGTAAAATTTGTAATAATCTCATCACTTACACTACGTCAAAAAATCTCGCTTACAAAATAAAAAATATAATTTAACAATAATACAAAATGTAATTTATTATTTCTGTGATGTTAGAAATTTTTATTTTAAAATATTTATTTTTTGTCGTACGTGTGACAAGTGTCAATTATATCAAAGGTTAATAGATCACTGTCTGTCTGTCCGATCGGATGAAATTATGAAATTGTGAAATTATTTACATAATATGAACCGCGTGGCCTAGTCGTCAGAGTACCTGACTTCTACGCCGCGGGTCCTGGGTTCGAATCCCAGCCGGAGCCAACATTTGTGCTAAAACACATTTTGTTGGCTTACGGGTCTGATTGTGTCGTGTTTGTACCCTGTGTTTCTGACACTGCATCCTAGCCTACCTCCGATCTTATCGCATCAGCGTTACATCGGGCGCGGGAAGGTTGGGACGAGTGAGTGCCTCTCTGTTTGCGCGTACACTTGTGGCACTATAATATCTCCTGCGCAGTTGATGGCTCTCGACAGTATTCAGAAGTTGTCGCCGTGGTCGAAATCGGCTAGGAGAACATCATCATCATCATCATCAATATGAACACATACGAGTACATATTGTGGATTAAGATAACTTTAGCTGTTTTATTATAATACGAGTATATATCTCAAATACTTCCACTGTGGTTACCTAGTTACCTACAAGAATTTCAAAGCTTACACTTTTCATATTATGTTATGCTTAAAATTATGTTATTTCTTTTCCAGCACAATGCAGAACTCCGCACATCTCTGCGTCTACGCGACGACGTGCAATATAAGTATCTGCGCATGGACGACGTGGAAGCGCACAAGGGGCGGGGAGGGGAGCAGGGGAAGCTGGAAGCACTGCAACTGGCTCTTACTGTACTGCAGGTGCCTCCGCACATGTGCGAGGGCCTGTTCAAAGTCTTAGCGGCGATACTGTGGCTCGGAAACATACAGTTTCAGGTAAAATTTATTTTATTTCTGAATTTTGTGGAAATATTATGAATTTTCATCCGGCTCGAAGGTCCATAAATATTGATATGCAGAGTAGAAAGTAATTATTCTCACCACGACTTATACTAAATATAAGTCGTCTTGCTTGTCTCATTATCGCTTATAAACCCGATGACCTTATGGATATCATGTCTCAAGCATTGAGATCGGGAGGAGGAGGAACTGAAAATGAAAAAATCAAAACAGGCACCCATTCGTCTTAATCTATCCGCGCCCAAAATAACATTCATGCGATGAGATTAGTGCTAGGTTAGGATGCAGTGTCAGAAGCTCGGGGACAGTCACAAAAAAACCAGATCGGATTTGTATTTTGTCAATTGTTGCCTTCAACTGGCATTGCAG
The DNA here is from genome assembly GCA_019845155.1 of Luehdorfia chinensis. Classification (NCBI taxonomy): domain Eukaryota; kingdom Metazoa; phylum Arthropoda; class Insecta; order Lepidoptera; family Papilionidae; genus Luehdorfia; species Luehdorfia chinensis. The sequence continues at coordinate 1,014,929 of JAHVAK010000292.1, forward strand.
ACAGGTACTTTGATCACAAAAGCACGTCACTATTAGTGACAATTATATTCTGATAGAATGGATGTAGGTTTGTACCTTATTGACCACTTAACAGCAGCTGCGTATCCCTTTGTCAGCATCAGTCACATTAAATTAATTGTTAAGGTTAACTGGTGCCGTGAAGCAGGACGTGGATGCCACAAGCGCAGCACGTTGGGTGCCAAGGTCTCGGAAGCAATGGTAATGGTGACGTCGTCGATTTTCAAACACGGCGATAACTTCCGATTACTGTCGGAAACTATCAACTGAGCAGGAGATATTATAAAGCCTCAAGGAAAACGCGCAAACACACACGTACGTACACGCGCGTGTAAGCGCCTTTGTGAGGCACCCTCCTGTCCGCCCGACATAACGCTCGTGTCATAATATCAGAAGTTTTTTGTGGGATAAAGTGACGAGACGAGCAAAACGTTCACTTGATGGCAAGTGCAACGTCTGTCCGTAACAAATGCAATGTCACCAGAACATTACGGAGTAGCACCACACTGCGCTCATCACCCTGAGACATCAGTTCTTAAATGTCATATGTCCGTTGATTACACAAGCTCTCAGTGCCATCCAGACCGAAACACAGAAGTAACTAGCCTGAGGTGGTGGTACCTGCCTAGACGGAGTGTGAGGAACACGGGTTCTAGAATTCGAACTTAGCATGAAAGTCAGGCTTTCCGAGCACTAATGCTGTCACTTTACTGCTCATGGGAACACAATAGGGTGTAAATTTTTATTGGACGTGCGTCCGTCACGTCTCGTTTCCCCTCGGGGTTGAAAAGTGGGCTACGTGTGTGGCCTCTGCCTGCGCTTTATATAGGAAAAAGGCCGTGACTGTATGTATGTATGTATGTGTGTGTGTATGTATGTATGTATGTATGTATGTACAGGACGTTGACGGAGAGCGCAGTACGCTGGGTGCAGAGGATTCGGAGGCAGTGGAGGCGGCGGCCTGCCTGCTGGGCCTGGCGCCGCCCACCGCGCGCCGCGTGCTGCTCGAGCGACAGATCAACGTGCGCGGGAACGTCACCGATATACCCCTCCGGTTGCCCGAGGTGAGACACCCGTCATCGTTTCAGCCTATCACTAGTCCACTGCTGAATATAAGCCTCCCCCATTTGTAGATTGTAGATTGCTTCGGGCTGATTTCCGCAACTCTATTTTGCGTTGGGGCAGGAATAAAAAGTTTATTCGAGCCAACCTATCTCCTCTAGGAACCGCAGCAAACCTTTGGTGTTGCCCACGACCTCGGCGAGAGATCTCGGCGAACCGAGATACTTAGCCCGGTATTCTGTGACCACTGGGCACTCCAGCAGGACATGGGCCGCTGTTTCATCCTCTTCCATGCAGGCTCTGCACAGAGGGCTGTCCGTGACACCTAAAGAAAACAGATGTTTGTTGAAAGATCCATGTCCTGTTATGTATGGCGTATGGCGCTACTAACCATTCTGATTTGGGGCTTTTTCAGACGGAGTAGCACCTAGGAGATGCGATTGTTTATATCAGGCAGAGCTGCTTTTGTCTGTCTGCACTCTGGATGGTTGTTCCAGAGGTGTCCATGTTGGTTTCTAGTGCGGTTACAAACTAGCGTACGAACATACCTGAAGGAAAGCGGGACTATGGGTTCTGGTCCCACGGCACACCTGTTGGATTCCCCCCGAGCAAGCTCGTCCGCAGCGTCGTTCCCTTTAGATCCGCTGTGATCGCCCTTGATCCATTGAAGGGATTATTTTATTGAATTGACATACCTCATTTAGTCGTTGGTAGCATTTATGTATTAGGCCTGATTTCATAACATTACTGTCAAGGGCCATTAGTACCGCCATGCTGTCGGAGAGTATTCTTATAGAACGATTTGAAGCCTCCCCCATAGATTGCCACAAACGTTTGTAAAGCTCTCATTTTAAGGGGGGGTTTGCTATAGTTGCGACGCCTGGCAGGCTGGTTAGCAACAGCAGTTTATTTATTCAGATGTTCCGAAAATGGAAAGTGTTGCTGCCATCTCCTGGTATTTATTTTCCCTCTGTCGACTTATATGACCACCCACGGGGTGAGATGGAGTAGTAGATTCTCTTTAGCCGCTACCACGAGGCATGGCACTCACTTGCTAAGCATTTAAAGTAATAACCACCACGCTTGTGAGGCGGATTCGCGATCCACACCTTGCATGCTTTTGCAGAGGATGTTGTCAAGTAAAAGGGTAGAGCTACATGCTACATGCTTTACATGTGGCGACATAGATGTCGCTTCAATGAGTATCTTATACTCGGACTCCTGATGGGTATCTTATATCCAAACTAGTAATTGCTGCCGTATACCCACACAGGTAATGAGTATATGAGACCCCTACAAAACCAGCTGTGTCTTGGTTGCACCCGCGTAAAATAAACCGACCACGATTATATTACAAATATTTATATTCATATCTTCTGAAATCTAATTTTTAATTTTTATCCCTATAATTTTCACTGAAACCATTGAGCCGTTTCGGAGACTATTCGAGACAAACTTTCATACATACAGACAAACTTTTGAAATCGTTCATTAATGTTTAATGTTACTGTTCTTCTTCTTCTTTTTTGGCCCTAGCAATTAGCTACAATAAAATCGAGACGAATTTTCGAATATAATTATAACAAGGACTTCGTTTCGAGCGATAGAAAATTGCTAGTTGAATGAAAGATTTTCTGCACAAAACGCAAAGCACAATCTTGGTCTTAAATCGAATTTTCCAATCACTGCACATTTTCACGGGCACTTGCACAATAAAGTTCAAAACATCAAAACTCTAAATGTACACAAATTACGAAATTTAATAAAAACACCGCCTCTTTTCGAGAAAAAAAACCGTTTTTACCGTGAAATTGATCGAGTCGAGTCTGACTTTTGGTGCCAACTCGCAAATTGGCGATGGTGTTTTTATTTAATTTTGTAATTTCTGTATATAATTGGAGTTTTCGATGTTCAATATTGATAGTTTATAATGCAGCAATTGCTCCTGAAAATGCACAGTGATTGGAAAATTCGATTCAAGACCAAAATTGTGCTTTTCGTTTTGTCTCCATCGGTCCAGCAAAAGTCAACTATCAATTTACTGTCGATCGAAATTTTGAAGTCTTGCTGCTGCTTGAACATTATATACTTGGATATGTTACTTGAAACTGGAAAATAGTGTATAACTGTTTACATTAATAATAATAATAATAATAATTGATGGTGTGCGTGCAGGCGCGCGAGAACCGGCACGCGATGTCGCGCGCCCTGTACGCGCGCACGTTCGCGTGGCTGGTGCGGCACGTGAACAGCTGCGCGGCGCCGGGCCGCGAGGCGGCGCGCTCGCTCGGCGTCCTCGACATCTTCGGCTTCGAGAACTTCGCCACCAACTCGCTCGAGCAGCTCTGCATCAACTACGCCAACGAGAAGCTGCACATGTTCTTCAACAACTACGTGTTCGCGCTCGAACAGGAAATCGTGAGTGTTTTGTGTATATCGCCGTTCTTGTATTCTATTTTGTTGATTAAACTACTGGTGGTAGGATTCCTATGCAGGGATCCGTCTAGGTAGGTACCACCCCAGGGCCAGTTATTCCGCCGTGAAGCAGTAGTGTCCAAACATTGCTGTGTTTTCGATTGAAAGGCACTGAGCTAGCGTAATCACTGGGAGACTTAAGAACTTATGTCTCAGGGTGGTGGGCACAGTGTGGTGTCACACAAAAAATTTCAGAGGGACACAGCATTTGTTTTGGGCAGACGTTGCATTAAAAATAAAAAATAAATCAATGTTTAATATATACTACGTAAATATTATCATGGAAGCACTAGTTCTCTGGTAATTAACACTGAACTTATCGGGATAGCAAAGAAGTGTTTTGTTGTTGAAAAGTCGTCTATATACTTTTCCTTTTTGTAAAATATGCAGGTTTCGGGTCTTCTCTTTAGCCGGACTTCATTGCAGTTCTCCCGGTCGTGGATACCGCGACAGCGAATTTTTAGAAATTTTGACTCTAGGTCCAAGACTCTACGTCACTGACAACTAGGGCATATCACCGAAGTCCCTCTTACGCCAACATAAACACAAGAGACAGAAGTTTACGACTAGCGCTCCGTTTCTGAGCTTCCATGACTCTTGAGCTGCCATACAGAGAAAATAACCGTTTATCAAATTTTTTTTTCAGTATCGACTAGAAGGAATAATTTACAACCAGATACAATTCACGGACAACGGTGCCTGCTTAGAGCTCTTAGAGAAACCGCCAAGAAGCTTATTGAAGTTGCTGAGTGAACAGTGTCACATGCCAAAGGTATAAACACATTTGTTTAAACACTTTTCTCTTCATCTCATTGTTGCTGATGAGGTCATCTACGCGGGCTATACTATAGTGCCGTCAGTACCAACGCGATTACTTAAACACTCTCCCGTCTTTACTTTCCCGGGGTCAATGTGAAGTGACCGGAGAACCGGACGAGAAAGAATAATGCAGTGTAAGTGACACAAGATAACACAAGATAATTTACTATCTCATCTTTTCCCGTGGCTGTTCTAAAAGTCGACTAAAAGAATATCCGGAAAAATTACAGGGCCTCCGACAGATAATGGAGTGAACATATAAAAGTACGAGTACCGATTAAACAATTTCTCCTTACTCGGGAAAGGCTTATGACCAGCAGTTAAATTTATGAAAAAGATGATCAGTGTTGCAGTGTCAGTTATTCTGCGGTGGTGCCGTGAAGCAATTCTGTGCAAAATAAATGTGTTTCGGTCTGAAGGACAGTGTTATCTAGTACTTGAAGAACTGACGTCTCGGGGTGACGAGCGTAGTGTGATACCACACAAATGTTCTGGGTGACATAGCTTTTGTTATGAGCAGACGTTGCTTACCATCAGGTGTACTATCGTCTCGTTTCTATCTTCCATTTTAATGTTTTTCAGGGTTCTGACGGAGCGTACCTAACAAACATACAGGGCGAGTTTGGTGATCACCAGAGCTTCGTAAAGGGCTCCCGTAGGAAGTGGGAGGAGGAGTTCGGCGTGCAGCACTACGCAGGCACCGTCACTTACAGCGTGCAAGGCTTCGTCGACAAGAACAGAGACACTCAGCAAGATGCGTTTATCGACCATCTCAGTCGCTCAGCTAATCCGTTTGTGAGAGAGCTGGCAGACTATGCTCAGGATCTGGCTCCTCCTGGAAATGTTAGTTTGGCTTTTTTTAGGCTCTTTTTCGTCCTTATACTGCGGGTCTGTAATATTATATTGTTGTCGCTAGATTATCAATGCGATACGAGATAATTAATGTCCTGCCGATTTTCGACCACGGCGACAATTTCCGAATACTGCTATACGTAATACGGAAGCTATCACTGCGCAGAAGTTGTAGGGCTACACTTTTACTCGCAAACACACAGGCACTCATTCGTCTTAACCTAACCGCGCCCGATGTAAGGCTCATGTGATAAGATCGAGGGTAGGCTAGGATGCAGTGTCGGAAACACGGGGATAATCACAACACAACCAGACCCGAAAACCAACAATGTGTGTTTTAACACTAGCCTACTAGACTAGACAGTATGAGAAGAATATAGAAAAATATATATACGTAAATAGAACTAAGCTAGTAAAGCAGATATTAGAAGTCCTGTTCTAAGTTTCTTTTACGAATTATCATATAACAGCCTCTGGTGTACTCACTAGATGCACTGTCCCGGCACTTCATAAACAAAACACCAACACCACAAGTGTAACATTATAATACTAAGGTGTACAATGACTCTGATTTGTGTCAGAGGTGGAATAAGAAAAAAAACGACAACCAGACCCGAAAACTAACAGCTTGTGTTTTTGCACAAATGTAGACTTCGCCTGGGATTCGAACTTAGGACCTACATATTAGAAGCCAGTTACTCTATCCACTAGGCCGCGCGGTTGTCACGTGTAAATTACATTCCGTTAAACAACCAAGAGCTGTCAGCTGCGCAGGATATAATAATGCAGTAAATTTGAGCATAAATCGAGAGGCTCTCACTCAGTTCACCTTTCCGTATTATATGTAACGTTTATACGAAAAGATCGAAGGAAGATTTAAGCAATGTCAAAGACCTAATATAATAATAATGTACGTGTTGTTCTTTTGACTTCGACTAGGATTTGAACTCAAAAACATTACAGACAGGTTAATTAATCAACCACTGAATCACGCGATCGTCAAAAAATATCTTTATTATTCAATATTTATTTTGCATTTATTTTATCAAAATAATTAACTATTCTTATTATGGTCCTTCGAGGTAGATTTTTATGGGTTTTGTTTTTAAGGAATTCATTTATAATAAAATATAAGTATTTAATGAAGATAATTCAGCAATAAAATGTTTTCAGGAGTTATCACTTTCAAGTCCGGGTGCCACAAGCACTACACAACGCGGGACCTCAAAAGGTCGGCCTACAGTCGTTGATACGTTCAGAGCTCAGCTGCAGTCGCTCGTTGATATGCTTCAAGCTACCGATGTTTGGTAAGTATAACATTAAAATATGTAAATAAGGATGTAATAAAGTGTAAAAAATCATATCCACATTTTAGTAACTTTATTATTAATAGTTACTAAAAATGTTAATATTTTTTTTTTGGGGACTTTGTTTCGTGTAAAACAAAAATAAATTAAATTCAGAACTTCTTAAGACAGGTAACAGTAATCTCAGAACACGAACATTACTGTCACTGATCGCGTGACAGGTGAAAATGAAATGACTGTTCAAAGAAGAAGTTTCAAATGACACCATTTTTACTGACACAAGTGTTTCTGAACAGTGAACCGGTACGCTAAAGCGCTAAAGAGCTACAACTTTTCGTACATTAGTAGTGTCTTAAAATCGGGAGAGTGAACAATTAAAGACAGCCTTTTCCTTTTTTGTTTTTCTACAACTACATACTTCTCTCAGTGTGGGTGCGGCTTCTACGAATCTACCATCCCGTCTCGTAAAAGTCGACAGAGGAAAATGAAAACCAGCAGATGGGCAACAGCATCTGTCTGGACACATTTGAATACATGAACTGAGGTTGCCAACCCGCCTGCTAACTGGCAAATCCCCCCCCCCCCCCCCAATGAGAGTTAAAGAAGCTCAAGGGGAGGCTGATAATCAGCAGTGGACTAGTGATAGTCTGGTATCATTATGTTTCGGGACAGACAACCGGTTCGGCACACGTCTAACACATCTGTAGCGTCTTAAAGTCGGGTACAGTGAGCAATTAAAGACAGCCTTTTACTCGTATGTTTTAATTACAAGTATATAGCCGTAGCTACCCTCAGGGGCTAGGCGCTCGCTTTAAATTTCATAGAACGCGAGTGACTTGGGTTCGATTCCCGGTGCCGGCACCACTAAAATTGTTAATTACAATTTTAAGTGCTGATTTACCACGTGCTCGGCGGTGAAGGAAAACATCGTGAGGAAACCTGCATCTCTCAGAAATGAAAAATATTTCGAAGACATGTGAAGTCCGCCAACCCGCATTGGAGCAGCGTGGCGGATTCTTCCTAGCTCCAAAACCCTCTCAGAAATGAGAGGAGGCATGTGGTCAACAGTGGGACATTTATAGGCTGAAACTTTACTTTACTTTTATATAGTACTCGTTTATGTTAGGTACGTCCGCTGCATAAAGCCCAACGAGAACAAGGAGGCGGGCAAGTACAACGAGCAGCTGGTGCTGGAGCAGCTTCGCTACCTGGGCATGAACGAGATCGTGCGCATCCGGCGCGACGGCTACCCGGTGCACCTGCCCGCGCCGCAGTTCCAGGCGCGCTACCGCTGCCTGCTGCCGCACCCGCGCCCCGCGCACCCGGACATCGCGTCAGTCGCTTTTTTTAATTCTTATTATTTATTTATTTATTAATGGAAACAGCCATAAACTATTTTCCAGTGTCAAGTAACATATCCAAGTATAACAATCTTCATGCAGCAAGATCCAAAATTTCGATCGACAGTAAATTGATAGTTGACTTTTACTGAAGATTTGCTGGACTGGTGGAGACAAAACGAAAAGCACAATTTTTGTCTTGAATTGAATTATGCTATTTTTGAATTCTAAACGTAATTTTATATGTAAATTTCCATCCCTCCCTCTTTTATTCAACTCTCTCTCTCTCTCACACACATATATACAAACTCTCCCTCACACACGCACGCACACACACACACATACATATAACCATTTATAATAGAAAGTGAGAGAGAAAAAGAAAGAGAGAAAAAGGGCGCATAACGCGCGCACGCTTTTTCCTTACGTGACGATTTCTGCCAGTTCACTCTACTGTAAGCCGCATACATGAACTTCGTTCCAGTAACAAATAGTTCAACGTCGTGTGAAACCCAACCCTCAAAGAAGCAATGTGACGAAGTCCTCCCGGCTCCTAAAACCCTCTCAAAAATGAGAGGAGCACTGGGATATTTAGAGGCCGTGAATTTTTTTTGTCACTTCACTTAATTGTAAATGGTAGCCCATAGATAGTTCTATCCTCGATGAAGAATTAATATGTAGACACTCGCGATGACATAAGGATTGTGATGTAATGTTTCGTTACGTTACATTCGTTGTACGTAATACACATATGAAAGGCAACAGCATCATGTCGTCTCTCCGCTGGTGTTGTGCGATATCGTCGTAATCGCCAGTCTAGCTACAGCCTATATTTAGTTGGGAGTTTGATTCGACTTAGTTTTTTAGCGGGTTTTATGAAACTAAAGGTGTCATACAAACGCCACAGTCTTAGTATTAGAAGTGGAGTGGAGTAAATGTTCATTGAGATGAACATGCTTTTTCAAAGTATGCTCTTTAAAAATGTTATTTTTTTTTAGAGTTTGAAATAACAATAAAACGCTAAGCATTTTTTTTTTTTATATATTTCACTGCGTGTATTTATTTGCAGAACAATTACATCGTTGGTGGACGCTCCCCAAAATGACTGGCAAATTGGTCACACGAAAATATTCATGCGAAGCTCAGTGCACTCGCCTCTGGAAGCTAAGAGAACAGCTCTGCTGCAGTCTTCGGCGCTTCTCATACAGAAAGTGAGTAATTTTTACCAATGTCATGACTTATAGATCGTTTAGAAAACGGAACTAACTTTATTTATCGTGCATTTGAAAAATTTGACTAACGATATTTACATTTCTTACGTAGAAATAATTTTTAATTTTATGTACCAAATGACGGACTAAGGCTATATTTCGTACTATATTCAAATTAAACCCAATAAAGTTATGATTAATTATGTTGATTTTACAATGTTTGTCACTTTTAATTACGTCACCACACAGCAGTACATTATATTTCCTTGATGCTTCATACATTTATGCAACGTAAAAGTTGAATAAAATGCCAGGTCTCTTGGACCCCAAGAGACAGTCATGTCAAAACTATAGGGCAAGGCCAAAGGAGCAAAATTAATTGCCACTCACACAGTCGCGTTTTTTAAGTTGTTTATTCATCTGAAATACGAATGAAAGAACAAATTTTCTGTCATCGTGTGGCGCAATCCGGACTTTTATATAAAACAGCGACTCAAAAAATTACGCCTACCACCCCACCTAACTAACACCCCACCCTAAAATACTAAATCGTATGTCTGACACTGAAGTCTCCAATTTACCTACCAAACAAGGCAATCCTCCTAATTTAGAAGAAGGCTATGACAACCATTCATCTGTTAACGGGCTAATGGTTGTTTTTTATTGGATTAAGTGACGAAACAAGCAAAGGTTAACTGATGGTAAGTGCAACGTTTGCCCATACCAAAAGCTGTGTCACCCAGAATATTTCTTTGTGACACCACACTGCGCCCGTCACTATGACTTCAGTTCTTAATGCTCATATGGCGAGTGATTACACTCTGACTCATAGTGCCCTTCAAACCGAAACACAGTAATGTTTACACACTGCTGCTTCACGGCAGGATAACTGCCTTTGGGGTGGTACTAACCTAGACGTACTCCTGCATAGGAATCCTACCACCAGTAAAATCAGAGGTGATAATAATTGGTCTCGACAGTGGTACAAGGGGTCAGTGCAGCGCCGTCAGTACGTGCAGCACCGCAGCGCCGCCGTAGTGCTGCAGGCGGCGTGGCGCGGCTGGAAGGAGCGCGCCGGCTTCCTGCGGCTGCGGCGCGCCGCGCTCACACTGCAGCGACACCTGCGCGGAGCCTTCGCGCGGGAGGTGGCCGCCGCGCTGCGTGAGATGCGCCGCGTCAACGACCAGATGAAGCTGCGCGAGGAGCGCAACAGGTCAGCCTCGTTACCCACGTAGCACAGACTTTTCTTTGTCCAAGTCATCTTATCCAAGGAACTGTATATCAACAATCTTAATACTACTGCCAAGCGAACCGATTATAGTTAATCCGTATCCAGTAATTAACAGACTAATACATGGAATGGATTAACCGATAGGTGTCCGGCAGAGTAGAATAGTATACATACATACAGTCACGCCTTTTTCCCATATAAGAGATAGGCAGAGGCCACTCACGTAGCCTTCTTTTCGCCATCGCGGGACGAGACGTGACGGGTGGCGAACTACATCGCCGCCATTTTCTGTATTATGATTGTATATATATAAGTATATATCTATGTAATGCATATCATATACATAACGACTTCAGTAACTAATTTTCTGCATATGAAACGGAAACGGTTTTCTTAAATACATTTCCTCAAAATAAACATTACTTTGAACAAAAAAATATTTTCTAAAATATTCCGATGCCCTTTTTTGCAGTCTTGCAGAAAAAGTCAACCAGGAACGGGCGGAGCTAGAAACAATGGCGGACCAACTGCGCGGACTCTCCTGTCCGGGCAGTGGGCGAGCGGAGTCCGTCAATCTGGACAACCTGTTCGACTTCCTAGCCGACGTTCCAGCACAACGCGGCGCTCCCGACGGTCAGCCCGCACATCAACCTACCATCGCCGAAATTGGGGACTCCATGGAGCGCTTAGCTGATGATCTACATCAGGAGGTGAGTTTAGATTTAGACGTTTAAAGTATATACAATTGACTAGACGGTAAGATGGCGCAGCAGCCTATAACAGCCGAAACTAGCGATTATGTGAAGCCTTTACTTTACTATACTAGAAACAAGAAAGCCTTACTTTTGAGCTCCAATAGAAGAAAAGACTAAAAATGTTTCAGTCTGAAGCACTTACGAAAAGTAAAATGAACCATAAAAATGTCCCACTGCTCTGGCCAAGGTCACTCTAACTAGGTATAAAAGCTACTAAACAAATTCCAAAACTTACTATTGATTTGAGAATAATTTACAAGACAAATAAAGTGATCTGAAGGCCGTGTGGTGGCGGCTGAAGAGAATCTACAACAGCATCTCATCCCGTGGGTGTCGTAAAAGTCGACAGAGGGAAAATGAAAATCAAGAGATGGGCAAAAAAGCATCTTCCTGGAACATCTGAATAAATAAACTGCGGTTGCCAGCCCGCCTGCCGAGCGTGGCAACTATGGCAAAATCTTCCAAAATGTTCGCTATTAATTTTTGTGGCAATCTGTTCAGCAGTGGAATAGTGACAGGTTGAAATAGTTATGATGATGATCCGTTTCATAATTTTCCAGTTGGAGCACGTCCTAGCAGCAGAGATGAACGAACTCAGTAAATCACATACGGAAGCCCAGCGGAAACCAGACGGCGCTCCTTCCGATGACATTCTTCCTCCACCGCCTTCCTCACTCCACCTGCAGTCCATTCTGCAGCCGGCAACGCCGGTGGCCAGCATGACTTCATCGATGACGAACGGCATGACATCATCACTAACAAACGGCATGTCACCGATGTCGAACGGCGATGCGATGTCCTCATCACTGATACTGCCGCCTCCGCCACCCATGGAGCCTCCCATGGAGGACTCACCAGTGTTCCCCTCCCCACCTACAACGTGCTCGTTGCCCGAGCCTGCTGGTCCTCCTCCACCACCGCCTGCTGTTAAAGGTACTTTTTATGTATTACAAATCTTGTATTTAAAAAACATACATACATACATAAGATCACGACTGTATCCCATAAGGGGTAGACAGAGACTGGGCACTCACTGCAAAAACAGATGACTGCCACAATCCACGTTTCACCAAAACAATATAATGCACTTGGTGTGATAGGTGGTGAGCCCATCGCCACCATGCGCTGTTGGGTGCACAGTGCAGTTTAATTCCTTACTCGCCTTTTACGAGATCCATTGGATGAGATGGAGTGGTAGTATTCTTTTAACGAGAAAAAACAAAAACATATTATTTTTTCCCAATTCAGAATATTGCTAATAGCAAAATCTAACTTTACATTTGCAATCTAGTAGTGGACTTCAAATAATCTTATAATGTCACAAAAAAATAAAGTAACTACGAAGGAAGAAACTTAAATCAAAGCTGGCATAAATTAACATCTTGATATTCTGTTCCTTTAAAGTATCTGTCTTATATATTATTTCTCAAAGGATTCTTTCGTCGTAATGAAATATCTCCCTTGATACTTTATCAAAATTTATGGTTGATACGCAATTATGAAGAGTATTTTTCCCTCTAATTACAAAAAACAAAGTTCATGTCTTAATATTTAAGTATTCGATAAAAAAAATATTTAAAATCTTGTTTGTAGTAAGCGCCATCTGTTGACAATTGTTCAACCAACATGTACGTCAGCTGTCAGTTGAAGTTGTTTACATTCTTTAAAGAAGGTAGATGGCACCATCTGTTGGTGGTCACGATACTGTCATGATACGGGTCAGCTAGTACTCTATATTTCTTCTATGCAACAGACAGTGACTAATAGACAAACTTTATATGAAGAAGCCCTCATAAAGCATACTATGTAATACTTTGGTGGTAGCTACGTAATAATAATCTTTAATTCCGTCTCATCCCGTGGATTTCGTTAGTCGACAAAAAGAAATATCTAGAAAATCTAATGGCATTTGATAGATTTTGGAAAAACTACCTTGAAAATGACAAACGTAGGATAAACGTACTGGTGATGAGCAGCAGCGGCTAAGAGCGAGGCTAAACACCTCGCTATTACCGATCCGGCTGCCAGACCTAGTAGTCACTGATAATCCTCCCTTCTCGGGAGAAACCAGCAGTGGACTGTTACATGAATGAAGAAGAAGAATGTTTATATGTTTATGATTATCAGAAAACCCGAAACCCCATTTCTGGCAAATTGACATTTCATAACCTTCAGGGGTGATTCATCCCAATCACACCGAGAAAACGTAAAGGTATCTATTAGCCGATAGACTACTTACCGTCCGACTTACCGGTGGACTGAGTCCTTTCTCTAAATTAAAAATAAATGTTGGACTCATACTACTCGATGTATTGTTTTCTTTGAGATTTTTATTTTAAAAATAATTAATATAATTTATAGACACAACTCCGCCGGAGCTCACAAATGGCATAATTCCGAACGGCAAGCTATCGGTTGTGAATGGTAAAGAACCGATATACGAAGCTGTCATTCCTCGACCACCAATCAACGAGCCATCGGCAACTCCACCTACACCACCGCCATTTATGCCACCTGAAAGCAATGGGTAAGAGAATTTAACTACTAACACGCACATTAATTCGCTAAGAATATCAGTAGGTATCATGACCCAGCTCGTTCAAATAACGATTACCTGCGTGAATTAAAAGTATGGTTGTTACACTTTTCTCCTCTAGATTTTCTAGTAAAGAATCGGAGCCGGAGCTACCAGAGGAACCTCTACCGATGTTGCCAAGCAACGTGACCTCGCCGGACAACACCTCCTCTGCGTCTCCGCCCATTCCCATGGACACGTGTATCAGTCCACCGCCGATGATGAACGGTGATTCAAATGTAAGGCTCTTTACTATTTTTCATTTATTTATGACGACAGTCGCTAGCTTTCTGCCAGTGTCAAAGTAGCATATGGGTAAAAATGTATATTTATGTAGCGAAGCAGTAATAGCATTATTCGATTTTTAAATTAGTAACTAATACTTAATACTTCAACTTTGTAAGAGCATCGACGGTAAAATGATGGTTCCCTTTTACCGAGAATTTTTTGACCCCACGGAGAGAATACGTAAAAACATGATTTCAGTCATAAATTTTCCAAACCACTGTACATTTTCACGACCACTTATTGCTCGCTTGAATCGTATGAACTCGCAGCAACGCTTCCATACTGCTGCTCGACGACATAATAACTGATACTGTGGTGGTATCTCCCAGACTGTTCATGCATAGAAATGTAATAATGTAAATGGCCCATCCATTTCATAAAACAATCTTCGGTCCCCTGTATAAACTACATAATACGTCATTGAATAACATTTTATGTCTCTCTGTAATAAAAATATTTTTCTACAGTGACTTACATAAAAAACAAATTAACACACTGTCGATCTGTCAGTACACAATTACAGTAGCTCATAGACACCATCCATAAACGTTAAAAAAATCAAAAGTAAACATTGTCATCTTTCAGGACTGTCATGAAATGACACACCTCTTTCGCACACTATTCTGCTAATTCACGCTGCTATTATGAGTCAGAACCTTTCAAATTCAAATTCAAAATGATTTATTTGCCAGAGACATGGTACATAAATAATGGTATTATAAAATTTTAACATTCCAGCATGCTCTTACTTGAATAAAAAGTTCAAATATAAAATAAATATAGAATTAATTGTAGATTATTTACATGTCAATTTATAATATAAGATTAATAAATTATAGTCATAAAGAATTTAGTACATTCATAATTCATTGAAATCATAAAATAATAAAAATTTATTAATTACATATTATTATCATTTAAAAAATCACCAATATCATAATAACTTTTGCTTAAAAAAACCTTGCCTTGTGCGAATCTTTGCTGAGTACGAGGAGACATATGTTAAGTAGTGAACTTCATCATCGTCATATTTTCAACCTATCACTAGTCCACTGCTGAACAAAGGCCTCCCCCATAGATTGCCACACAAGTTTGTAACTCTCATTTTGGGGGGATTTTGCCATAGTTGCCAAGCTTGGCAGGCGGGTTAGCAACCGCAGTTTATTTATTCAGATGTTTCAGGAAGACGCTGCTGCCCATCTCTTGGTTTTCATTTTCCCTTTGCCGACTTTTACGACACCCTCAGGAAGAGATATTGTGGTAGATTCTCTTCACCCGCCACCACACGGAATCCGTCGCCACACGGCATGTAGTAAACTTATATGGGCAGAAATGATGATTATGATTCTAAGAGAGCGAGGTTCTTCCCTTGCCCAGATACTATATAGCTACAGCTTTCTTCTTCTATGAAATATTACTATTTGTTAAGTTTGAACACGTTTCTCAATTCAGGTCTCAGCTTAATTGGCTTACCATTCGACAAAGGCGTAATTCCAGGATGCTGCTTGTTCTTTTTTCTATTTTAAATGATCCATCTTCACCTTCATATCTCAAAGAAAAATTTCAGTATCAGAAAAACTTCACATGATAGGGTACTTCGTTCATCTTCTAATAATAAGATTTGCATTCCTACACATTTCACCGGGTTCTTCAGGAACTCCTTTACTGTTAGGGCTGCACTTCTTTGGAACTCCTTGCCCGATTACATCAGGAAAACTCCCAATAAATACTCCTTTAAGAAGTTGGTTCGTGATTATTTAGTTAAGAATCATGACAACATAAATTATTAGTACATAGGTCAATGCTTGTAGCATTTATTTTATGTATATGTGTATGTATGATATGTATGTATATATGTATATGTATATATATGTATGTTTTATGTATAATTATACGTCATATTATATTATATGTGTACAATAAAACTATATGTTTATTACTATTTCATATTTATAATTAGTATATATGTATTATCCTTATTTTTTTTTGTCTTCTCGTTTGTCTTTATTGCTGCACCACATCAAACTCTCACCACTCCATGGGTTGACTGGGAGAAAATGCCTACAGGCATTAAGTCCGCCCTTTGTAACCTTTTATTTGTAAAGGAAGCAATAAAGGTTTAAATAAATAAATAAATAAATATTTGTGTTAAATGCATTTATTGTAACAAAAATCGACCTTATTGCAATGCCACAGAGCACCGAACGCAACGCGCGTCGCAAGGAGCGCGTGGAGCGTCGCCTGCATCAAATGGAAGCAGCGTCACCTCCCGGCAGCGCGCCGCCGATCACTCCGCCCGCCGACGTCAACGATCTCTCCGAGTTCGCTAAGCTATACTTCAATGACCATCCGCGCTCGCCTGAAGGTCAGTCGCATTTAATCACACGAAACACGACACGATGACACAAATTAGAATGCAATTATTCAAAAAAAGTAATGTAACAGTCTATAAATATATTGTTTGAGTGAAGAGAGACTTGAATGTCGTCGAAGTATTTGTTTATTTCCCATAGATGCAGGTTTCCTCACGATGTTTTCCTTCACCGCCGAGCATATGGTAAATCAGCATTTGAAATTACTATCAACAATTTTGAAATGCAATTAACAATTTTAGTAGTGCCGGCACCGGAGATTTAACCCAGGTTCACTGGTTGTAAGATTCTTATACAGGAATCCGTCTAGGTCGATATCACCGCAGGGCCACTTATTCTGCAGTGAAGCAAACATTACTGTGTTTCGGTTTGAAGGGCACTGAGAGCTAGAGTAATCACTGGGCATATGAGACTTAGAACTGATGTCTCAGGGGGCAAGGCGCAATGTGGTGCCACCCAGAAACGTTCTGGGCGATACAGCATTTGTTATGGATAGATGTTGCACCACCAAAGAATTTTTTCTTCTCATCACTTTCTTTTATATAAAAAAAGTTAATTGCGTACTATCAAATTTTGAGGCAAGCTTCCGGCACCCGTCACGGCTCGTACCGGCGGATATAGGTTTTAATATAATTGCCTTGAAATTATAAAATATTATTAATTATGTAAATGAATACCAATATACATGACAACAACACCACCAGAATAACAGCGCTGTACTGTTATACCACTGCAGCATAATGTTAGGTCAGATGCCATTTTCTTACTGCAGTATAATGGAATATGAATTCACTAATGTATGTAATAATAACATCTACATGAAGTTGTAGCAACAGCAAAAAAAACTTATTTCTTTCTTTTACCTTGTCTCTATCAAAATAGTGGAATTATTTAAGAAAATCCATACATATTAGTCATGGTCTTAACACTATTAGTTCACCGCTGGACATAGACTATGCCCCGATACAGATATGCAGTACCCGCTGCGGTACCCTGGCTGCCCTACGCCTACGGAGGATTGCCGCCCCCTACTCCCTTCAAAGGACGATAAACAGAATTACTTTATAAGACTTAAATTAAAGTAAAAAAGAACGAGTCTGTAAATGATAAAATTATCTCAATCAATGTCTTCTTAGCATTTTTATTTGTAAGCAACAAGGAACAACAATAAAAAAATCTTTGCAGAACCCTTAATTGTTCTAGTTCCGGACCTACTCGGTCTATAGGAAAGTCCGGCTCTAGCAGTAACTAACACTTGGTAGACGGATTGGCGACTTATTTATTGTTTATATTATGACATTAAAAAAACCTTCTAAGTAATATATTTATACATCTCATAGGGACAATTATGGCAACCCTGACCCGTAAGAGCAAATCGATGGAACTGCTAACAAAGGAAGAAATGATCACTTATCACAAGGGGAACAACATTCCCACTTCACACATTCAGTTGCACGATCCCGACAGTGTCACTGCCGCTGTTAATATTTTTAGGGTAAGTTATTTTGTATAACTAATACCTAATTTTTATTTTTTGAAATATTTTGAGTCATTTCCATTTCAGATAAAAACAATAAGAAAAAATATTTTTCTTAATAACTACAGGTGCTACACTTTTGATATGAAGTAGGAAAGCAGTAGATAAAATTCTCCATACAAAAAAAAAATCCCGGTTTCGATACGTTAATTTTTTCGTAAATTGTCAAAAGCATAAAACAATATTTGTTAATGTGTATTGCAGGATCTTTGCCGTTACATGCGAGGGGAATTGACTCCGGACAAAGAGACCCAAGTTATTCAGTCGGTGATTGGTAAAGGCCTGGAACGGGAGGAACTTAGGGACGAAATACTTATTCAGTGTGTCAGACAGGTAAGACAGTCAGAAAGATAATACATGATATATTATTTATCAATGCCCTTTTATCGTGCAGACATTTGAATTGGAGATATATTTAAAACTTGGTCATCATCGTCATCATTTCGGCCTATCACTAGTCCACTGATAAACATAGATTTCCTCCATAGATTGCCACACAAGTTTGTAGCTCTAATTTTGGGGGGATTTTGTCATAGTTGCCACGCTTGGCAGGCGGATTGGCAACTGCCGTTTATTTATTCAGATGTTCCAGGAAGATGCTGCTGCCCATCTCTTGGTTTTATTTTACCTTTGTCGACTTTTACGTCACCCACGGGATGAGATGGGGTGGTGGATTCTCTTCCTCCTCTACCACCCTCTCTTCCGTCCCGGATATGCATTAGTAATATTATTATATTTATAATATATATATTATATTTATAATACCGATACGACTTAGGGACCTTCAAGAAAAGAGCCTATTCCTTCCTCAAAGGCCGGCAACGCATCTGCTATTCCTCTGGTGTTGTAGATGTTCATGGGCGGCGGTGATCACTTACCATCAGGTGAGCCGCTTGCTCGTTTGCCTCCTCTAACATAAAAAAAAAAAAAAAAAAAGTAATGTTTCATTATTACTGTCTTTGATCTGTGAAGACTTCAGGTCAATATCTTCAGTTGTTTGATATATAGATTCATATATTTTTGAACATCACATTTGCTCAAATAAGGTAATGCAGGAATTCTTCTTGTTGTGTGTCGGTGCCAATTATTTTGCCACCAGCAGAGATGTGTACACAACTCCGTGTTACGATTTGAAAGGGCACTGATAGCTAGTGTAATTACAGGGCATATGACACTTAAGAAGAATAACTCATATGTAATACCTACCATATGAAGAACAACTTGATCATCCCATCACTTGCTTCCATTGAAAATGCCATCGCTTGCATTCTATAACAATCACAATCTTCATTCAGCAGTTCATCAAATGCACTTCATCTTTTACTCGCTACATCCAATGTCAACTTGTGATAGAATTCCTATCCGTCTAGGTGTAGTTACCACCGCAAGACCAGTTATTCTTCCGTGAAGTAATAGTGCCCCAACATTGCTGTGTTTTGTGTGCTGAAGGGCAATGCCGGGGACGGGAGCAGTGTGATGCCCCACAGAAACATTCTGGGTGACATAGCATTGCTATGGAAGGACATTGAACACTACCGAATAAAAATCTTAAACAAATTTCTGCACTGACATACATACATACAGTCACTACCTTGTCTTTTACACTTTTCGACGTCGCGGCAAACGAGACGTGGCGAACAACGACGCCGCCATTTTGGTACGAGTCAAAAAATTCTTATTCCACATTGCGTTCCCTCGAGCAGAATAATGGCAGCATTGCATATTATATATAAAGGCTGCCCGTACAATACCTTAATCGCTTACGCCACCTCGGTAGAAAAGCGGTAGGTGCTATTCTTCTCTGCCGGACACCTATCGATGTGAAACTAATACGTGACCGTTATTGGAACAGCTGACCGAGTGTCCAGTAGAGGACTGGGCGGAACGCGTGTGGCTGGTGCTGTGCCTGTGCGCCGTGGCGTGGCAGCCGAGCCGCGGCCTGGCACGCTACTACTGCGCCTGGCTGCGGACGAGGGCGCGTGCCGCACCTGCCGCGCCGCGCGCCGCGCACTGCGCGCAGTGGTGCCTCGACAACTGCCGCGGCGCCGCGCCCCGCCTGTTGCCGCCCAGCACCGTCGAGATCGCGGTAAGTCTCGTCTATACGTCATGGCAAGTGGCCGGCCGCTTGCCTTCAATTACACAATACGATAGTGACCTCGATCCCGGTGCCAGCACCTCCTAAATTGTTCTGCAGTGTTACTACGTGCTCACCCGTGAAGGAAACCTGCATGTACTTCGATGAACAAGATAGCCACATGTGTCGCAGAAACGACAACTGCTGGAGCAGACGAATCCTAGAGTGGAGAACATGATAAGGCAAACGTGGTGAAGGGGCCCGTTCAGTGTTACAAAAACACATTTTTAATGTATTGTGCATTCCATCATCCTCCAGGCGATGCGGCGTCTCGGCACTATCGTGTGCCGCTTTTTCTTCCTGGACGGTCGCACGAAGGCGATCGACGTGCACCCTGCGGACACGGCTGCAGCAGCCGCGGCGCGCCTCGCAGACAAGCTGGGCCTCGCCCCGCACTCGCGCGCCGGCTGGGCCGTGTACCAGCAGCGCGCGGCTCGGGAGGACCACGTGCGTGCCACACAGTACCTGTACGACGTCATCGCCGCGTGGGAGATGTGAGTGTGTCCCTCGTGTAGCTGGGGTCCGCGTCCCACTCGCGCGCCTGCTGGGCTGTGTACCAGCAGTGCGCCGCCCTGAAAGAACCACGTCCGTGCCACGCCGTATTTGTACGACGTCATCGCCGCAGAGATGTGAGTGCGTTCCTCACAGGCACCTCTGTCTGAACTATGTATTAGTAGTGTGCCGAAATACCTTTTCGATCTTATCTTTTCATATTCATATAACATATTAATATTAATTACGAAAAATTAAAAACAATCATCGAAATGTACGAAAAATAACATTACTTAACGCCAAGTTTATATCGCGCAGGCAACAAGGCCCTGGTGGGGGATCTGCAGACAACCGGTTCGTGTTCAAGCGGCGGCTGTTCCGCGGCGGACGCGAGCTACCGCACGATCCTGTCGAGGTCGCACTGCTATACGCACAGGCTGTCCATAGTGTTGTAAAGGTACGAGCGATAATAGCTAAGGTTTTATTCGACTATTTTAGAGATTCTTTTATTGTATAAAGTGACAAAACGAGCAAAATGTTCACCTGATGGTAAGTGCAACGCCTGCCCATAACAAATGTTGTTAGCCAGAAAATTTCTGTACTACACCACACTGTGCTCATCACCCTGAGACATCAGTTCTTAAGTCACATTACACTAGCTCTCAGTTCCCCTGCAAACCGAAACAGAGTAATATTGGACCACTAATGCTCCATGGCAGAATATCTGGCCCTGGGTAGATACCTAGTAAGTTAATAATAGAATTTAATAGTATAAGAATAGCTTTCTTACCAAGAGCAAAACTACAATAACTGTTCGATTTCTATTCGTTTAGCTGGACGAGTTCCCCGTGTCGGAGAAGGTGGCGCTGCAGCTGGCCGGTCTGCAGGCGCAGGTGTCGCTGGGGGAGCCCCCGCCGAGCCCCGCACCGCCGCACACGCGAGCGTACTACGCGCACCCCGAGCAGTTCCTGCCGCAGCGCATCGCTCGGGCCCGTCCGGCGCATCAGTGGGTACGTACAACGCGCACCCCGAGCAGTTCCTGCCGCAGCGCATCGCTCGGGCCCGTCCGGCGCATCAGTGGGTACGTACAACGCGCACCCCGAGCAGTTCCTGCTGCAGCGCATCGCTCGGGTCCGTCCGGCGCATCAGTGGGTACGTACAACGCGCACTCCGAGCAGTTCCTGCCGCAGCGCATCGCTCGGGCCCGTCCGGCGCATCAGTGGGTACGTACAACGCGCACTCCGAGCAGTTCCTGCCGGAGCGCGTCGCTCGGGCCCGTCCAGCGCATCAGTGGGTACGTACTACGCGCACCCCGAGCAGTTCCTGCTGCAGCGCATCGCTCGGGTCCGTCCGGCGCATCAGTGGGTACGTACAACGCGCACTCCGAGCAGTTCCTGCCGCAGCGCATCGCTCGGGCCCGTCCGGCGCATCAGTGGGTACGTACTACGCGCACCCCGAGCAGTTCCTGCTGCAGCGCATCGCTCGGGTCCGTCCGGCGCATCAGTGGGTACGTACAACGCGCACTCCGAGCAGTTCCTGCCGCAGCGCATCGCTCGGGCCCGTCCGGCGCATCAGTGGGTACGTACCGCACATTGACACACGCTCGATCAATTACTCGTCGCTATCTACTATATATAATATATAAATAATAAAGTGCGGTTTCCAACCTGTCTGCCAAGTATAGCAAATATTGCAAAATGATGATAGGCTGTAATGATGATGTTAATAATCTTCCATAAAAAAATCCCAGAAATAAAGAAACTGTGATTGTTTTACATAAATTATTATTTGTACGGTTGTACTCTTTAGATAGTTTTAAATTTAGCCATCTTCTATTTACTATTATAAATTACGTACTTAATATAATAAATGCGAAAGTAACTCTCTGTTCCTCTGCCCGTTTGTTTTTTCACAGCTTTTCACGACTCAACCGTTAAACCAATTTTGACGAAATTTGGATAAACAGAGAGATAGCTTGCATCCGAGAGACGAACACAAGTCACTTTTTATTCCGGAAAATCAAAGAGTTTCGACGGTATTTGTAAAAAACCTAAATTCACAAGGAAGAAGTCGCAGGCATCAGAAATCGACCTTGACAAAATTTAGGGCAGAGGTAGCTTGCATCCGGGAGATGGACATACGATCATTTTTATTCCGGAAAATCAATGTTATAGCTCCTATGGTATTTTTAAAAAACCTAAATCCACGCCGACGTACTCGCCGGCTTCAGCTAGAATGAAATAATTCTCAATATTTAAGATAAAGTTTAAAACTTAGATCAAATCTTCTTGAGTTTTTAATACAACAGTTAAAGATCTAACTCTTTCCTCCTCCTGTGTTTCCTCAATGTCAGTAGAGCTCGAGTTTGTATTGTGCAAATGGCCAAACCGGTCCATCCATAATGTGTTTTACTACACGGTGTGACTGCTTGGTAAAGCAATCCTGTCGAAAATATGTTCCTAATATATCTAAAATTGTAATAAAGGATATTATGATCAGGCCACGATCCTGGCGCAAGCACATCGGCAGTATGGTGCTGGAAGAGCAGAGCTGACAGCGAAGGCTCTCTATCTCTCTTGTGTGATGCAGTACCCGCTCTATGGAGTCACATTGTTCCCTGTCACGTATAAGGGATATTGGGCGCATGGTAAGTGATTTTCGCTATAATTAAAACTTGACACATGAAGAACTTTAACAAATGCGATTGATAAGAAGCAATTATTATTGCACGTATTAGTTTACGAAATTGATTTAATGGTAAAAAACTACTGATGCATTAAAAACATTATGTATTTTTCTATGTACAGTAGGAATATCTGTACCATCGCGCGATGTAAACATCGATATTTTTTTATGTCCATCCCTACCGCGCTTTTACTGTAATCCGGCCGCTGAGAGAATGCGTTCCTAATAGATCGTGATTTAATGGACGTTATAACTTTGAAGTGGCGTATAACTTAGGATAAAAATATTATACTTTACTTTCCCTACTAACGAATAAAATCATTTAAATTTATGTCAACTTACAATAAAATTAGTAATTGTTATAATTTCGCGCTGAATTTAATCTTTTTGTACATTTATTGTGCGATAAAGTTTTTTTTTTAAATATGCACGCTTAACAAAATGCTAATGTGCAGACTGACGCACTTTGTACAATCGATTTCAATTTCCCAGGTCCTAACGTACTCCTTGGAGTGGGAGCAGAAGGTGTGGTTCTTGTACGGCCTGCTGACAAAGTGGTGCTAGCAGAATACGCGTACAACAACATTGCGGCGCTTTTAATGGACCCCGTGGACAACGGACTCACAATCAGTTTGACGCATCACGGCCAGCACGATGGACTGAGGTTATTTCTTATGATTATAGATATAACAAGCATGTATATGGGTCAGGTCGATCTACAGCAATGAACTCAGATAGGTTGAAATGATGATGATGATATGAGTCGACTCGACCGGGAAAGGAGCACATTCCTCTCCGCAGAATACCGGTTTGACGACATGTACGTCACCAATTGAAGAAATCCAGTAAAATAACTCACTTACTTATACTTATCAAACTTATGAGACATAACAATTACTGCATGTGGAAAGTTCCAAATTCCCTACTCGCGGGCCTCCTGTTCGCAAGTTTCTTCCGACGACGTACGACGGTAAGACGTAGCGCCTGAGATAAGACGCATCTAGCAGGGCTACGCTTTTCATTGGCCCCCACCTGCCTGAAGTAATGTAAAGCAGCGGTCACGCTGTTGCGTTATGTAGTGACAGACTGAAAACCCTACAAAACACATATAGTCAAGCCGTTTTCTCATGAGGTGTAGGTAGAGACTACACCCGTAGCCCACTTATCGCCCCCGAAACAGGACGTGACGGGTGGCGAACCACATCGCCGCCTTTTTGGTATGAGACAAAAAATTATTACTCTACATTGCGTTACGATTGCGTTTGTCCGAGGTGCTATTCTACTCTGCCGGACACGGATAGGTACGTGTCTATGGGTCACAATGACTTCGTGGTAATTTGCAGTGTCCAAAGCATTGAATGCGCCCATTTCGTCGCCAGGTGCATAGTACTCGAATCAGCACAGAAGCAAGAGGCCGCCTGGCTGATGGCGGCCTACAGCCCGACGCTCGCGAACGGGCTCGCCGAGGAGCCGCCGCGACGTGCGGCGCCGGCGGGCGAGCGCGCCAGACTGGCGGCCGCGCTGCGCTCCGCTCGCCGCGCGCTGGTGGACTCCGGCCTGCTGCGGCGCCCCACCGACCTCTCCGCCGGAGGATTTCTAAGAAACACGCTGCGGAGGTACGACACCGTGCACTCTATTCCAATGCCGTAGAGGTCATTTTGCTGCATTTTTTATGGAAGAAAAGGACGAGACGAGCAAATCGTTCACCTGATGGTAAAGCATGATTTCCTATACGAAACTTCTTTCGTGCGTGTTGTTATTCATTTCATGTAACTAATTTCGATACGAATGAAACGAGTTTCAAATGAAATTTAGTGTCGCGAAATGTACAGTACCGCTGAGATCATGGCTTAATCAACATCAAAGCCTTCTATTGTAATGCACAATGTTGAAATAAAACATAAACAAGGATATCTCATCTATATAAAACAATCCATTCCAGCGTTGATTTGGCACGTTCAACGTTTAAAGATCCACACGGCCACAAAAACATGTCCATCCGCTTTCAGGACACCAGTTTCACCGAAAAATCGCGTCGACCACGAAACTATTTCAGTTTCACGAAACCAATGCATGAATTACAAATTTGGAACTTTACTTTATGAAATTGTTGATGAAATAAATTTCATGCCATAAATTCATCATGTAAATCCTGCGTAAGCGCAACAAACGTTCGCCCATAACAAATGCTGTGTCACCCAGAACATTTCTGTGTGACACCACACTGCAGTCGTCACCCTGAG
Organism: Luehdorfia chinensis; assembly: GCA_019845155.1. Lineage (NCBI taxonomy): Eukaryota > Metazoa > Arthropoda > Insecta > Lepidoptera > Papilionidae > Luehdorfia > Luehdorfia chinensis. Next base: position 1,040,325 of record JAHVAK010000292.1, read on the forward strand.
ACATCAGTTCTTAAGTCTTATATGCCCTGTGATAACACTAGCTCTCAATGATTTTCAGACTGAAACACAAGTATCCGATGAAGCTGTAAAGCCAAAAAGACTAACAGTAATTACATCACCAAAATTATAATAGACTGAAACACAGTAATGTTTGCAGACTACTGCTTCACGGTAGAATAACTGACCTTACGGTGGTACCTACCTAAACAGATTCATACGTACAGTCACGCCTTTCTTCCATATAAGGGTTAGGCAGTTGCGACACACTTCGCCAACTTTTCGCCACCGTGGGAAACGAGACGTGAGGTGGCGAACCACGTCATACGTGGCACGAGTCAAAATAATCTTACCAATTACTTACAGTACCTTAATCGCCTCTCACGACACGGTAGGAAAGATTGGTGCTATTCTACTCTGCCGACAGGTGTCCGGCAAGAAAAGCGCACCAACGGATTCCTGCATAGGAATCCTACCACCAGTGATTTATAAACTGATAAGAACCTATTACCTTAGGCTAAGCAAGCACAGACTGGAGCGCGTACGTCTCGACACGGCAACAGAGACGCAAGGGGAGAGCTACAAGGGCTTCCCATCGGGCTATTGGGGCTGGGCTCGCGCGCTTCCCCACAGCCTCACTAAACTCAACGAGGCCGAAGAGGTCGCAGCCATGCAGATATTCAAGGTTCGAACGATCTATCCATATAATACTTGTTAAGACTATTTAAGAACTAAAAAAAATATAGTAACCGCCTGTTAACATCTTTGTACAAGGCACTGGCTTATTTCATTTCAGAGCTAAATAAGTTCCAAGCCAATCTTTGTCGATTTGACATGCCTTCGAAATATTTTTTATTTATCATACATTCAAGATTTACAGGAAATAAATAATAAAATTAAAGGCGATATAACCCGTATAATTTAGTTTCATTAAATGTGTAATATTCTCGTTAACAGCTCATCAAACAGTTAACTGCAAGAAGACATTACAATAATTTTATTTTTTTGAACTTCATATCTGTGCATCTGTTAATAATACATATCTCAATAATCATTACTATAAACCACTAATTCCATATTTAAATTATTATAATAATTAAAATAATTTCTTTGTAATGCTCGATGTAAATGTTGCTCATTGCAAATTATACACTATTAAATATATACTATTAAATTCTTACATGACTTTACTTTTAGTTTAATAATATCTGTCGCAAATTCAAAGTCGTTTTACATAAACTACGCGTAAAAGTTACGCGTACTCATTTTTTGAGTTATTTTTATGGTAAAAATGGCGCGCTCGCACTTACATAATTTTATAATAATGTCAAACCAATATTGCCGCAACAGTATTGACTTATGATTTCTTTTATTTACGCGAATACTACACATTTAAATAAAACTTTTTTTTAAATTAGTTTTATTTAAAAGTATTGACTTATATTTATTGAATTACGATAAATACAATTTTGCATTACTAATTGTGTACTTTTAACCCACGCAGGACATAATGAGCCACGCTGGTTTGAATACCAACGAGGGCAGCACCACCAACCTGGCCAACAACAACAGCTCCGGCAGCCACGAAGGCGACGGCGACGACCGCGTGGCGCTCGCACAGTCGCTGCTGCAGCGCTGCTTGCAGAAGGACACACTACTCTGCGAGCTCTACATGCAGCTCATCAAGCAGGTAACTGCAGACGAAACTGCTAGTGGTATGCAGGAATCTCCAGGGCCAGTTATTCTGCCGTGAATCAGTGCGCAAACATTACTGTGTTTCGGTCTGAAGGACACTGAGAGCTAGTGTTATAAGTCCGCCTTTTTGTACATTCATTTTTTGTGTGTTCAAATAAAGTTTAAATAAATAAATATTTAATTTTGTATGAAACGGCTTCATTGCGATTTCTTATTTGACGTAATAATAAAACTTACATCTGTTTATGGGGTTAATTCACCCTCTTTCGGCTTGTTATCCTATTTTCCTAACACCTTGTACAAATAAGCCTCGTGCATAATCTTTGCGTATTCTTTCGTGTAATTACAGACTACCGATCACCCAGAGCCGTCCTCCCGGGTGTCAGCCCGCCATTGGGCGTTGCTGTGCGCAGCTGTGGGAGCGGCGCTCCCGCCTGCCAAACCTCTGCGCCGGCTGCTACTAGCGCACTTGCGGTACCGCGGCACGGCACTGCACGCCGGCGAGGAGGGCAAGTTCGCACGCCGCGCCGAGCAGGTATTTTTTTGTCTTTATCTCCTACTTACATTTTTCTTTCAAGTTTAAATATTAAAGGCCGGCTTTTAATGTTTACTGCTGATAGGTGATTACTATGCAGTAATCCGTCCAGGTAGGTGCCACAGCAGGGCCAGCGATGGTGCTAGTGTAAATACTGAGATTTAATGTCTCAGAGTGACGGGCGCAGTGTGATGCCACACAGAAATGTTCTGGGTGTTAGCATTTGTTATGGGCAGACGTTACACGTATCGTCAAGTGAACGTTTGAGACGTCTCGTCGCTTTCTCTTATAAAAAAAATTATTACTTTTAGCGCGTTACGAAAAAAAATTTGAGTGATTTTTACCACGTCACACGAGATTCACAGAATAAAGTTGGTAACAGACGAGAGAGAAGAGTGTAAACAGAGAGAGATCGTTAAATTTCATGCCAGCCAATGACGAAACAGCCCAATAGATGTCTATTGTCTAATCAAATGAAAGCGGTTTCTGTGAATACATCACACCAATCGTTCTAATATAAAACCCGGCATGAAAACTTCGAATTAGTAGACCACATACGTGTTCCGTAATATATAATTTCGGTGATGTAATTGCTGTTAGCCATTTTTGGCTTTTACAGCTTCATCGGATACTGTGCTCACGGGCCAGGGGCCCGCGTGCCAGGTTTGGTTTGACCCAAACATAAATAAATAAATAAACTCCTACAAAAACCTCGAAATTCGGACTGTATCGCGTTCGCTGCGTGCTTGCGCGATTTAGAATATCTCAATACGATTTTAAGTCGTCTAATGACCGCCCGAGGGAGGCTGCGGGCCTCCATTCGGACTGTCGACTTGTGTGTCGGTAATTCTGGGCGGTGAGAACCGCCCTGGAACACGGGTGTATCGTGTGTACGCGGTGTGATTGTCGACTGCTGCGCGCCGCTCTCTACGGCGGTCGCGCGTCGTGGTGCGTGTTATATTAAAGCTATTAACTGTGTGTACAGTGTAGCCTGGATCGTAACTGACCGTATCGTGGTCAGGGAGTGCTGAGACATCCGTGTCGTTTAGCACGTTCCGCGGGCGACGTTTGCGTTCGGTCGCGTTTCTATCTGGTCGGTAATTTGCTGCTTTAACCACCAGTGGGTTTGGATGAACCGCGGCTTTTTCGAAAAACCGCCGTGATAATGCTCTGAAGTGTTCAGAGATTAAGGGCATTTCACAGTCACTGTGAAGATCTACGTTGCGTTGGTACCAACCGGCTCCGGTGGCAGTTCGCAAGAATCGATTTTGAACGCTCTGTAACTTCTTTAATTGATTGCCCGTCGCGTGAGCGAAAGCGACGCAAGCATAGGCCATTACGGGTCTTATGCAAGTCTTATAGAGGCGAAGTTTGTGTCTTAAGCACATTTTGCTTGAAGAGCAAGTTAGTGGATATAGTCGACTTGAGATAAAAGCCGCTCTATTTCGAACGTTTTTTATGTGTGCAGCGAACGACATCGCTGCGTCTAACGTGACCCCGAGGTATTTGACGCTCTTTTCTCAGGGAATAGAGCGTCCGAACAGGGTGATCGTGCCTAGTTGATTGTTGCCGATTGTGTGAATTCGTCTAGCGGGTTTTGGCGTGCCCCTCGAGAAGTATATCGCTACACTTTTCTCGGGGTTTACCTCTATTCTCCATTTCCGGAACCATTCGCCTAGGCGATCGGCTGCGGCTTGGAGATGAATCGTTATGCGGCCCTTGGGCTTGTCGGAATACTACAGGGCCGTGTCATCTGCGAAAAGCGCAAGATTGACTTTCTGGTCTCTAGGAATATCGGCTCTAGGAGTATACGCAGTAGCCTTGAGGGACATCTGCTCGGAGAGGGCGGCTTGAGGAGCTCGTTCCCTCTACCCGGAATCGAAATAGGCGGTTGGACAAGAAGGCTCGTATGATGTTCACGAGTCTATCCGGCACTTTAGTGTGATACAACTTGTAATACAAGCCGTTGTGCCAGACTTTGTCAAATGCCTTTGCGACATCGAAAAATAAGGCCCCTATGCCTACAGGCTTAGGGCGGTCGTTTAAATTCTCTAAAATGTGCTCCGTTAAGCGGTGCACTTGATGAGTACACGAGTGTTCGGGGCGAAAGCCGAACTGCTCGTCTGGAAGAATATTATTAGTAAGGACATAGTCTTTTAATCGACTGAGTATAATTCGCTCATCTTAAAAATCTTAGCCATCGAGTTGAGGAGACTTATTGGGCGATAATTGGACGGAATGTTCCTAGGCTTGTTAGGCTTCGGAATGCCTATAACGTCGGCTTCCTTCCAGTCGTCCGGGAAGGAGCACCTACGTGTTCCGTAAACACTTTCACGTTAGCCAATAAAACTTAGTGAAAATAAATATTACACCTTGTGCAACAAGCTAATGTCTTAAAACTAGTCATAGTTCACGTTTCCAGAAAAAAGGCATATCAGGGATGGCACGTAGCGATTTGGTAGCTCCGGGGCTAGACGCTAAAATTGTTAATTGCAATTTTAAGTATCAGCACTTACCACGTGAAAACAGTTAATAGTCTCTCTCCCAAGAAGGGTTTGCCTTAATCACCGGCTCTCACCTCAGACGCTGCCGCCCGTCACGGGTCTATGTTTTTTAGGTCTGGCTCTTTTCGAGATCGTTGTTCCGCCACCTATAAGTCATGAGATTATCATGGTATTTTCCTTAGTCGACTCTTACGACACCCACAGGATGAGATGGGGGTGGCAGATTTCTTACGCCGCCACCACACGGCGTCTGTTACTTTATTTTTATTTTATTGGTAAAGTGACGAAACGAGCAAAACGGTCACCTGATGGTAAGTGCAATGTCTGCTAATGACAAATACTGTGTCACCCAGAATATTTCTTAATGACACCACACTGCGCTCGTCTCCCTGAGTCATCAGTTCTTAAGTTTCATATGCCCAGTGATTCCGCTTGCTCTCAGTGCCCTTCAAACCGAAACACGGCACGGCAGAATAACTGGCCCCGGGGTGGTACCTGGACGAACCACCGAAAAGTTGATGTTACAGTGGTCTTGTATGATTTGTCCGGCAGGTGGCGCTGAGCATAGCGCAGGTGGCGCGGCGGTCGAGCGCGCCGTCGCGCGAGGAGCTGCTGTGCGCGGCGGCGCGCCGCCCCATGCACGTGCGCGTGCTGCTGCTGGACGGCAAGCAGCACGGCCTGGTGTTCGGCCCGGCCGCCACCGCCGACTACCTCGTCGCCATGCTGCGCGACAAGATCGGCCTGAGCGACGCCGCAGCCGGTTGGTTTCTCTTTGCGTGTGTGGATCATTCGCTGTACACCCACATCTAACATGTTTGAAGCAAAAGTTTCTTCGTTCGATCTAGGCTCGTTAGAAGCTTTTCATAATCATCATCATCATCATCATCATCATTTCAGCCTATCAATCGTCCACTGCTGAACATAGGCCTCCCCCAGAGATTGCCACAAAAGTTGTAGCTCTTGACTTTACGGTCTTGGAAAGCACTAATGTGCATCTCCTAATGGGGAGCATTGCATACATGTATCTGTAAAAGCGTCGTTTAGATTAACCTAGGTGTTTTGTCAGGCAAAGAGGAAGCACAGCAAAAGGATGAAAATTGAAAACCCGCTGTGTCTTGTTGTTCGATAATATCAGTGCTTTATTCTCATCAGTTGTTGGCAGTAAAGATCCGAATCGAGGGTTCTGCCCGGCGGTAAAAACTCATAATGAACAACGCCACCTTATTGCGAGTTAACCCGGCTTCACAGTCAGTGAAGCCTGACCGACCTTTGACCACGATCTTTTTCGCGCGTTCTAGTCGTACGTGACCCACTTTTCGTCACTAGTTATCAATCTCTTCAAAAATGGTTCGGTTTCATTACGTCTCAATAAAGAATCGCAAATGAGTACGGCTCATTAGGTTTCTTTCAGAGTTTTTCATTAGTTTTCTTCTTTGAGCTCGTGTGGCACCCAAATATCGAGATTTTTTGTGTACCCAGCTTTTGTGGTCAATTCATAGTTCTTCAGCTATGTCGTAACTACTGATATGCCGATCTTCCTCCACCTTTTTAAAAAATGGCGGCCGTTTCATCCGTAATAGAGCGACCAGAGTGAGGTGCATCTTTGACATCAAAATTCCCGGATTGAAAACGCTTAAACCAACTTTGTGCCACTCTTACTGACACTGGCGATGGGTACACGATCTTCTCAAAATCGACTTAATAAATTGTAATCAAGAAACATAATTTTTATCAGGATACGCATTGTATGAGGTGTGCGCGAACTCGACGCCAGCGGGCGCAGGAGAACGCGCACTAGCGGGCAGCGAGCGCGTCGGCGACGTGCTGGCGCGCTGGGAAAAGGCCGGCGCCACGGCTGCCTCCTGCAGGTAAGAGCTCTCGGTCTCAGCGCACAGTGCGACTGTACGCAGGTACGTCCCTCGCTTTCTGCGCACATAGCGATGTAAAAAGATGGCCCGCAGGTACAGTCAATGCAAGTGTGCGCAGGCAGCGAAGCATGGCCGGATCTGTAGCTGTCGCATTATAATCAAGCCCGAAGTAATCAATGATTAGATAGAAAAGAAGCCCGTTTTTACTATTCGTTCATTTTGTCTTTTCAGGCTTGTATTTAAGAAGCGTCTATTCCTGGGCGAGCGTCCTCTTCACACGGCCTGCGTCGCTGAGATGGAGCTTCTTTATTACCAAGTGCTGCACGCGATTCGCCACGATCGTTTACCCATTGAAACCGATGAAGCTGTGAGTACCGCAACATATTAAATGTTTTTGAGTGTGAAGTAATCAGAACCTGTTGGCTTTTGTAGCTTCGGAAGAGACACAAGAACTTTACGAGTCGGCACCCAACGTTGCGACACGTTTGAAACTCTGCTCGGATCGTCGTCGATGAGAGTTGGAATGGACCGGCTATATGAGTATATCTCGTGTACGCTGGGAACCTGGGCTTTATCCATTAATTTTTGTCAAGGCTAGTGCGTTCACGTTTGGATTATTGCTACGACTTATGGTTTTGATACAAATCTAATATAAAGACAGTTATTAACGGCTCATCGTTAACAGGTAATGGTCGCGGCGCTGCACGCGCAGGTTGTGAGCGGCGAGTGCAGCGGCGAGAGCGGCGGCGAGGAGTGCCTGGTGGCGGCGCGCGCCGTACTGCCGCCGCGCCTGGCGCCGCCCGCGCTGCCCGCGCCCGCCGTGCGCCTGCACCACCTGGCGCTGCGCGGCACGCCGCCGCACGCCGCCATGCAGCGCGCGCTCACGCTGGCCGCCTCCTGGCCGCTCGCGCGCGCCACCGTCTTCGACGTCATGGTACGTATATGCGCCTGCACCACCTGGCGCTGCGCGGCACGCCGCCGCACGCCGCCATGCACCGCGCGCTCACGCTGGCCGCCTCCTGGCCGCTCGCGCGCGCCACCGTCTTCGACGTCATGGTACGTATATGCGCCTGCACCACCTGGCGCTGCGCGGCACACTGCTGCCCCGTTATGCTTCATGTCGTTTGATTGTTTTAACAAAAAAGAGACAACTACTGTTTATATTCTTTGGAAGTAAATAATCGTCAATGCGTATATTTTCATCAATTCGTAAATATTATAAGTAATATTTTCATTTTGCCGCTCCGCGCCCGTGCTTTCATAGTGGGGGAGGCCTGAAGGACGCGCGCTTTATATGAATTGGGCCGGGGCGGTCACCGCAATGGGCGACAGAGCGCTTCATCCCGATGTGCGTAGAGCGCCATCTAACCTAAAGCCGTTGTGCCGACAGCAATCGTTTACGTCGAACTGGCCGCGCGCGCTGTGGCTGGCGGTGGACGCGCGCGGGCTGACGCTGCTGCGGCGCGGGTCGCGCGCGGCGCTCGTGTCGCACGACCACGAGCAGCTGCTGGCCGTGTCGCCCGCGCCGCGCGCGCTGCTGCTCGTCACGCGCGCCGACCGCAAGCACGCCAAGCTCGTGCTCTCCACTGACCAGGTAACCGCTTCCACCGCGGCGACATTTGCCCACATTATTTTATTGTATAAAGCGACGAAACGAACCCTTTCGTGTGACGCGATACGGCGCCGGTCACCCCGAGACGTCGGTTCTTAAGCCTCATACGCCCAGTGATTACACTTATTTTCAGTGTCCTTCAAACCAAAACACATTAATGTTTGCACACTACTACTTCACGGCAGAATAACGTAAGCCCTGGGGTGGCATCCTAGAGACCGACATAGGATGTCGGTCTCCAGGATGCAAGCTATATCTCTGGAAAATTTCGTCAAGGTCGGTTCAACGGTTGAACCGCGAAAAAGTAACAAACAGACAGTGACAGAGAGTTATTTTCGCATTTATAATATTATTGTGGATTCAGGCTCGGTAGTTCAAGGGCCGAAAAAATCCACTTTAAATTGTATATTTCACAAGACTTAGATAATATTCACTAATTTCTTGTACATCGATACTGGCCGTTTAAGGTACAGACCTTATAATTACGTTTAAGGTACAGGCCTTATAATTACGTATTGTTCTTCTAAAAAATGTATGAATCAAAAGTGTCTTTAGTTTTTGCGTAAAAAAAGTTTTTTTTAATTGCAAACTACATTTTAAAGTCGATGTTCTGAGACATGATATCAATTTTTATTACAAAAATAAGCGGAGATGGGGTCCTGTAAAAGTTACGGCCTATAAATGTCCCACTACTGGTAACAGGCCTCATATCTGAGAGGATTTTTGGAGCCGGAAAAAGTCCGCCACGCTGCTCAATTGCGCGGTGGCGAACTTCCCGTGTCTTCGCAATATTCTTAATCCTCAGACATGCCGAGCCGAGACATGCGATGCCGACATGAGGATACCCCTCACGATGTTTTCCTTCACCGCTGAGTACGTGGTAAATAAGCATTTAAAATAACAATTTTGGTAGTGCTGACAACGGGGATCGACCTCACATCGCTCGACTCGCGTACTATAAAATTTAAGGCGACTATCCGACCCCTAAGCTACCACGGCTCACTTAGGTTACCAGGGCCTGTACTCGCTACGAGTATATTTATAAGCTGTTGCTTTGTGTATACATTTTCATTGTTATATCTATAGGGGCTTAACGCTACCCCAATCTTGTTAATTTGTTTCCGTCAATTAAAGCCTGGAACAAGTCATAATGCACCCGAGATATTTTCACGCAGGCGTACCAGATCGCAACTCTGATCAAGGACTACATCGAGGCGGTGCGCGGTCCGGTGTCTCCGGCAGTGGCGGAGCCCAGCGGCGCCGCCACCCGCACCTCGTGACACCCGACCACCTAGTGCCAGTGCTTCCACGTCCGCCGTTAAGCTCCGGACGCCGCGGCGCCCCCTCACGACTGCACCTAAACTAGCCCGAAGTCATCCGATTTAGTCCGTCGACGCCCGACCGCACACGAACTCTCCCGATGTTTACCGAGTTTAACTCACGGTTTCTTTGACGTGATCATAATTGTGTTATCGAAATGATTGAAACAAACCTACTAGAACTATTTTTCACATTATGACGTCATTCAATGAGTCTTTATATTATGAGGATTTATTGTACCACTTAAGAAACACATTGAGGGTAATGTAGCTGATCATAGGGATATCTTACATAGGGGCAAGGTTGGTCGTGACAGCGGGTGGTCAACGCTCTCGTTCCGGTTGTATTGGAGTTGGATTTGTCTGTAAGTCAGGTTGGAGAAGTAAATGTTGATATGATATGTTAGGTACGTTACGTACTCATCTCCCACAGGAGATATTGTGACGTACAAAGAGAACAGATATTTAAGATTCACGATATAAAATATTTTAGGCCTATGCTAGGTGGTTTAATCAATACACATTTACTTCAGATAAACAACAGTTGCGAGTGGTGTTCGGTTTCGAGTGTTAGAATGGACGATTTCAGTTGCCAGAAGACGGGGAAGCAAAACAATATACAAAAATTACACATTAAATAGCTCAACAGATTGAAATTCCAGTTTAATATAGATTGCTATATTCCGCTCTATAGAATATTTATGTCAGTATTACTGCTGTTAAAAGTACATGTTATGTGGTTAATTAAATATCAATTTTTGTCTCATAGAGCGTTAAGATTGTTAAAATATTTCTGGTGTTAAATAGATATGCGTTGTAACTCCCTTATATCCCCTCTTAGAATGGTTAACTATTAAGTCCTTCCAAATATCGACGTTTTATAACACTTCATACACATACACTTCTTAATAAATTATACTCCGCAAATAGGTTAAATTAAGTAACGTATCTCTTCTATATCAGCTGTAGACTAATTAATCAATAAAATGATAATAATTATTCCAGACTAAGGACACTTAAAAATAAAAGAATAATTCCATGTATCACAATGTAGAAGTACGTAAAATGTCGATATCATAATTAGCGCTATACCAACCCACGTATATCCTCACGGCATAGCTGTTTTTGTCTATCATTGTTTCTATGTAGATGTCCTAAAATATTCCTATATAAAAAATCTCGTCAGATTCCTATTCTATAGATAATAGTGTTCCGCTTCCTATGTGTAATCTTCGTCTGTTCATAATATTTATATATATTATATATATATTATAGTTTCTCATAGTGAGCATACTAAGCAGTTTTCCTAAATCCTGAAGTCTTGTTTTGTGCCTTGTAACGTTTGTTGAAGCTTCAATAGTGTTACGAACTGAGGCTAGCCGTACAATAGAAAACCTCAGAAACTTTAAATTGAAAACTATGTACTTAAATTGACACAAAACACAATACATTTATATGCATTCGCTTAATATTAATGCTTAGGTAGTAGAAGTTACTTAAGAAACCGTTAGATTTCTCTGACTGATAACTGCCGCAGTTAGTCTAAATTCGCTTAACTCCGTTGACAATAGATGTATTATATTATTATGTATGGTGACAATAATGACAGTCACCGTAACACCTCTATTTCAAAAAAGTCCGTGTGTAAGTGCAGCGATGAAACAACCTGACAGTAATTTTTACTCTATAAACAATTTTAAATATTGTGTAGGAGGGTTTTATTTTGTTTTGTCGACTGTACGTATTAATATCATGGATCGAGTAACCTGTCATTGCCATGTCATTATGAAATTGTAAAAGTACATTTTATTTTAAATTATTTACACTCAAATATTTATCCCTTGGATTACTTGATTGGATTTTTCAATAATTCAAAATCATCGAAAGGCTGGCCTGTTTTTAACACATTGCAAGCGTGAATTCATTGAACAAATTTGTGCAAATTTATTGTGACTGCAAAATAATTACTAATTGTTCGAAATGTATCTTCTATCATGCATATATTATTACACTATATTGCACAATGTTATGTCTCAATATTTTATATCGCAAATATATTTTATAACGATATAGGTTTAACATGTATGTAGGCATTATATTTTAGTTGAGCGAGCAAATCGATCATATCTCTGCTAACTCATTTTGGAGCAGCATGGCTGATTTTGCTCACGCTCATGACGAAAGGCGTTTGCTCTGTAATATGGTATCGGTACTTTGCATGTACCCATATGGCCCATTTGGTGCTTAGATAGAATCATTGCTTTGTTTGTTCTGATCTCATATTAAGTATTATTTATTTAGATGCCATAATGTGTTTTAAGTATGAACAAGTTTTGATTAGGTTTATTTATTTTTATTATGTAATTGACATATGTATATAAATGTGTAAACCAAAGATTTCAAATCGTCCCTTTGGATAATTTTATAATTGACATTATTTTCAATTTTTAATTTAATATCGGAATTTGTATATACTTTCCTAGAAGTTTAATATTGACTTATCTTTGTGTAAAAATGTGTTTGTCTAACTGGTTTCAGAATGATAAATTTTAATGTTTTGCAGTGTCAGTGGATAATAATCTTAATATAAACATTATTTAAATTTAATTAAAGTGGCTGCAATGAGTGAGACAAACCTATTTTAAAAGGTCTAATAGAAGAAACAATTGTGCATTTGGCGTTCAATAAAAACTATTACAAAAAATTTAGAACAGCAGTTTATACTTTTTCAATATTGCAATGTATTTCTATAAAATTTTGACAAACATTTTAACATAGTATTCAGCACTGTATGGTTAGACAATATTTTATAATGCTAAGTATATATTATTTTAGATTTAGGACTATTTATATTACTGGAAGTACTAATAGACAGGTTAACTAACATCAACACAATTATACTGCCCAAATAGACTGAAAATGTCCAAATATTTTATTCTTTTTTGATGAATTTGTTTTTGTTACATTGTGTAATGTGTTTTTTACCCATTTAATTGAATGCCAAATAAATAATAACAAATATCGTTGGTTTTATTACAATTTTTATTATATTTGTACACTTATTTATAAATCATTTTAATCAAATAGTAATATTACTGCGTCACCAGGCCTAAGTAATCATCCATTAAAGTTCCAATTGCAAACTGAAAAAAAATCAATGTGTCAATAACGTAACACCTAGCCTATCTAGTAAGACATAGTATCCCGTGGGTGTTGTAAAAGTCGACAGAAGTACAATAAGAACCAGGAGATGGGCAGCGCTAAAGAGCTACAACATCTAGTACATTATGTGTGTTAAAGTCGGGAGAACTTAGACGAAATTCCTAATACTATCGACTCCCCAGAGGTAGCCTGCCGAGCGATAAAATCCTTTTCGAATCATCTCAAAATAGCCGTCGGAGAATCCTCCCGGAGGGTTACGGTGTCGAGCGATCGACGCTGTAACCTGCCGGCGGACCTCCGTCGCCTGATTAGAGAAAAGAACCGTGCGACTAAAGCGCACGATAGATATAGAACAGACGAAAATAGACTCAGACTGCGCCTCCTACAAAGGGACGTTAAAGAGCGCTTATCTGAGTACAATCAAGACAGCTGGGACACTATGCTTGGAGAAATCGAGCCGTCGCACACTGCCTACTGGCAGCTGGCACGATCTCTCAAAGCAGAGCCGGTCTCACCCATGCCGCCACTCATTAGATCTAACGATAACTCGCTCGCCTTCGACGACAGCGAAAAAGCCGAATGCCTCGCAGACAGTTTAGAGAGCCAATGCACTCCGTCTCTCGCGCCTGCGGATCCCGACCACCTGCAGCAGGTAGCCGCGGAACTCGAACGCAGGGCTGCAATACCACCAGTGGGCGAACCACTGCCTCCAGTGACTCTCGACGAAGTCACTAAGATAGTCCAAAATCTTAAAAACCGATCCGCGCCTGGCCTCGACGGCATAAACAACAGGGTGATGAAATGTCTAACCACGCCGTTATTATGTCTGTTAGTCAGTATTTTTAACGCGCTCCTCTCCAGCTGCTCCTTCCCGGACGACTGGAAGGAAGCCGACGTTATAGGCATTCCGAAGCCTAATAAGCCTAGGAACATTCCGTCTAATTATCGCCCAATAAGTCTCCTCAACTCGATGGCTAAGATTTATGAGCGAATTATACTCAGTCGATTAAAAGACTATGTCCTTACAAATAATATTCTTCCAGACGAGCAGTTCGGCTTTCGTCCCGAACACTCGTGTACTCATCAAGTGCACCGCTTAACGGAGCACATCTTAGAGAATTTAAACGACCGCCCTAAGCCTGAAGGCACAGGGGCGTTATTTTTCGATGTCGCAAAGGCATTTGACAAAGTCTGGCACGACGGCTTGTATTACAAGTTGTATCACACTAATGTGCCAGACAGACTCGTGAACATCATACGAGCCTTCTTGTCTAACCGCCTATTTCGCTTCCGGGTAGAGGGAACGCGCTCCTCAAGCCGCCCTCTCCGAGCGGGGGTCCCTCAGGGCTCCTGCCTCTCCCCACTCCTTTTCTCGCTATACACTAGCGATATTCCTAAAGACCCGAAAGTAAATCTTGCGCTTTTCGCAGATGACACGGCCTTGTACTATTCCGACAAGCACAAGGGCCGCATAACGATTCAACTCCAAGCCGCAGCCGATCGCCTAGACGAATGGTTCCGGAAATGGAGAATAGAGGTAAACCCCGAGAAAAGTGTAGCGATATACTTCTCGAGGGGCACACCAAAGCCCGCTAGACGATGTCACCCAATCGGCAACAATCAGCTAGGCACGATCACCCTGTTCGGACGCCCTATTCCCTGGGAAAAGAGCGTCAAATACCTCGGGGTCACGTTAGACGCAGCGATGTCGTTCGCTGCACACATTAAAAACATACGCAATAGAGCGGCTTTTATCTCAAGCCGTCTATACCCATTAACTTGCTCCTCAAGCAAAATGTGCTTAAGACACAAACTTCGCCTCTATAAGACTTGCATAAGACCCGTAATGGACTATGCTTGCGTCGCTTTCGCTCACGCGACGGGCAATCAATTAAAGAAGTTACAGAGCGTTCAAAATCGATTCTTGCGAACTGCCACCGGAGCCGGTTGGTATCAACGCAATGTAGATCTTCACAGCGACTGTGAAATGCCTTTAATCTCTGAACACTTCAGAGAATTATCACGGCGGTTTTTCGAAAAAGCCGCGGTTCATTCAAACCCGCTGGTAGTTAAAGCAGCAAATTACCGACCAAACAGAAACGCGACCGAACGCAAACGTCGCCCGCGAAACGTGCTAGACGACACGGACGTCTCAGCTCTTCCTGACCACGATACTGTCAGTCACGATCCAGGCTACACTGTACACACAGTCAATAGCTTTAATATAACACGCACCACGACGCGCGACCGCCGTAGAGAGCGGCGCGCAATAGTAAATAATCACATCGCGTACACAAGATTCACCCGTGTTCCAGGGCGGTTCTCACCGCCCAGAGTTACCGACACACAAGTCGACAGTCCGAATGGACGCGCCCAGCCTCCTTCGGACGGTCAGTAGACGACTTAAAATGTTTAAGATTTTCGAAATCGCGAAAGCACGCAGCGAACGCGACACAGTCCGAACTTCGAGGGTTTTGTAGGAGTTTTTATTTATTTATTTATTTATGTTTGGGTCAAACCAAACCTGGCACACGGGCCCCTGGCCCGCGAGCACAGTATCCGATGAAGCTGTAAAAGCCGAGAAGGCTAACAGCAATTACATCACCGAAAATATATATATATATATAAAGTCGGGAGAGTGAACAATTAAAGAAAGCCTTTTCCTTCTTAGTTTTTCTACAACTATATACATCTCCCCATGTGGTGGCGGCTTATACGAATCCACCACCCCATCTCATCCCGTGAGTGTCGTAAAAGTCGACAGAGGGAAAATGATGATTGAGCAGCATCTTTCTGGAACACTGAATAAATAAACTGCGCGGTTGCCAACCCTTTGCCATTTGCCAAATGTGGCAACTTTGGCAAATTCCCTACAAAATAAGAACTTTTGTGCCATCAATCGAGGAGAATGTGCATTATTTTATTTATCATCAATAATTTTCGCAGCGCTCGCCTAATAATGACTTTTATTAATAAATTTTTGATACCTTGAGTTACATTATAGCAATTTTTGTAGGGATCTATTTTTTTTTAATAAAATACAGCTCATGTTCATTCTTGCTCTATTTTGAGTTTGACAACCAAACAAACATACAAAAAATCAAATCTCTCTTTATAATATTAGTTTAGATAAAACCTACACGCATAATTCGCGTAAGACGTGGAGTTGCGGTAACAATCTCGTCGCTATCTACAAATACTTGAATAATATATTTATGTATAACTACGAAAAGTATATTAATCAACTTACAATACCGGTTGCATCAACCCTAGTGCCTACAATCTTCAGTCTAATAACATCCTCTTCCTGTATGACATTGTCTTCCTGTTTACTTTTGTAACATGGGGGATTTACATTGGGACAAAATTCCATATCTGCCGGTATTGACTAAAACAGGAAAAACAAGTTTAATATTTTTTCCAACACACTTATTATAATAGGCTTTTTATTACAAAGTTTTATTTACACGTCATTATATTACTATATGCAAAGTGGTATCTGTTAGCCATGGTAACTGTAAGCCGTGGTAGCTCAGGGAATGAGCACCCTTCATTTCCTAGTAGGCAAACAAACCGAATTCAATCCCCAGTGCTGGCACCTCTAAAATTGTTATTATAAGTGCTGATTTACCACTTGCCCAGTGATGAAGATATAGATTGACTGCATAGGAGCAGTGTGGCAAACACTTCCCAGCTCAAAAACCCTCTCAAAAATAAGGGGCCTATGCTCAGCAGTGGTACATTAATAGGTTACTTTATACATAAAGTGACAATATTTTGACATCCGCATGATAGTAAGCAGTATCATTAACTGCTGAATTGTGCATTCAGTGTTGGTTTTCCAGCCAACAACACTATTATGTATCTCAATGTTTTAAACACAGCATTCTCTCCATCTTCCTTTTTTCCTTCCTTCTTCTGATCCATCCATCTTGCCACAAAGGCGTTACTTTGGACGCAAGAACTAGGAAGTAAGAAGCACTTACAGAATAGTTGAAATGAAATGAAATATCCTTTATTTTTCGACTAAAGAAATATAAATTTCGTTATCAAACGTTTTTCTTTACAATCTACCACAGTTTCGTGAGGAAGGAGGAGAAGAGGTTCCTCTGACGGAAAAGAAACAGGGGAAAGAAACTCCATAGGTAAAAAAAAATTTTGTAAAACCTTTTTTTTATTTTACTCAACAATATATTATAAATTAATTTACAAAGAATAGTCTCAAGGAAAACCAAAGCATGCGCCATGTCCAAATTTTAGACAAGATTAATTTAATTAATATATAAGTATATTGTAAACTCAGTCCAGACCATTGTAACTTTTTCATAAAATATTCTAAATTATAAACTTTTGTAACTAACCCTGTGATGGTGGCTTAAGAGAATGTACCACCCATCTTACCCTGCGGGTGTCGTAAAAGTCGACACAGGGAAAATTTAAACCAGAAGATAGGCAGCAGGATTTTCCTGAACATCTGAATAAATTTACCTATAAATAAACTACGGCTGCCAAGCCACCTGCCAAAGTGCAGCAACTATGGCAAAATCCCCTTAAAAATGAGAGCTACAAGCTTTTGTGGCAATCTATGGGGAGGCTCTATGGTGAGGCCTATGTTAAGCAGTGGATTAGTGATAGTGCTTTTAATAATAAGTAGGGCAACCCCCACTAGATGGAGCGTCAACCTGCACGGTTTCGTGGGAAGTTATACATATTGCATGGTAAGTTATATAGTACATATTGATGCAGGTGCCTCAATACCGTGTTTTGTGGCTATCTATATACCTACCTATACCTATGTTCAACAGTGGACTGAAATAGACTGAAATGATAATGATGATGAAATAAATGCTTTAAAATAACTTACATGATGGGATATAAAACAACTCAGTGGACCAATCTGCGCAAACATTCCAACCTGTAATGAAAGAAATACAATTATTCTCCCTTTCTTAAAAAAAAATCACAATAAAATTTTATTGAAGCTGGTAGACAAATAAAGACTGGAGTTTGCAAATACTTTATTAATTATTCACACAAATTTAAATAAATAAGTACCTTGTTAACTTGTGTGACTATTGCATCAAGAACCTCTCCCTTGAAAGGCCTGAAAACGATAGCCTTGTACTTGACAGGATATACCACAAACCCCTGGCCTGGCTGTATGAGACCTGCTCCAATACTGTCTATTGTTGTTACTGCTATTACAAAACCATATCTAGAATAAAAAATAATTGTATATACCTATCATAACGAGTAAACTACTATGTACTAACTACATAACTCAAAATAAAAATAACTAAAACTAATAATCTCTCCAACTTATAGTTGTTTTTCTTATAAGGAAGAAAGTGATTTGACAAGCAAATTGTTCACCTGATTGTAAATGCAACATCTGCCTATAACAAATTCTGTGTCATGTGGAGCATTTGAGTTTGAACATACTCAAGAATAAGCTTAATTAGCATGTTTATTAATCAAGATCTTCAATTTGGCTACGAAACTTAGACAAGGGTTGTTTTAACCTTTTATGCATACTTTTATTAAAAAACTGGAACTGTATAAAGAACAGAGAACAAAACAAATGGAGGAGAAACAATTATTAACTCTTATTAAGCATATTATGGCATACAACTGTAATTTTGTTTCATAGAAAATAGTTATAGTTATGTTAATTTTCATAGTGTTCTGCATGACCTTTTTGCCAATGATTGTGATGTTTATAATGAATAAGATATAACCTCTGATGCCCATAGATTGTAAATACGTACTTGCCGGTGCATGTTCCTTCAACTTCTGTGTACAGTTTCTGTTTTACAGTATCAAGTAATTGCGGTCCGAAATATCGGGGATGTAGCAATATTTCATGCTCCAAAGATATCTGCAAAGTTTGAAAAGTTAATATTTTATTATAAAAACGCGGATAAAATAAATGTATATAGTCTTACAGACTTACGTGATAGAACATTTTAAATGTAAACTAAATACTTTTTAATCACAAATGATACTCAATAATACATATCGAAAGATATTAATATTTTGAAACTATTGTTTACGGCGGTATAATTTGACTTTTTGACGACAAATTAATTTGATTTGACAATTGATGTTTGACACCTTCTGATTGGTGGTGATTTTTTTATATTTATGGCAACAGTCCAGTGTTGCCAGATGGATATGACAATAATTCGGTGCACGGTGGGCCAAAATTACCAGAAATACGGTGTAGCAGTTTTAATTATTACGGTAGAATTACGGTGTTACATTTGCCTATTTTAGTGAAAAAAAAAAAATTTACTTATATTTATTCGGGTTTTTTTTATAATAGCCCCCTCTCTTTAGGTTATAGGCTCTAATAAATTCGAAGACTCAATGAGATTTAACCACTCGTTGCGAAATTTTTGTTTGCAGTCTCTTTTTTGTACAGTCTTCTTTTCTGCTATTTCTTAGATGTTGAAGGATCAGATAAAGAAACACTATTAATATTCATGTTACTAATAGTAATTGTGACATGACACTATTCATGTTAATTAGCTATTACTTCGAAACAATGACATTTAAAAAAAATCTACAAACATGCACTCTAAACATGAACAATTTGTCTGGGCAAACAAAATTCTGAGTACGCTAAGTTTATCATCATCATCGTTTCAGCTTAACACTAGCCCACTGCTGAACATAGGCCTCCCCCATAGATTGCCACAAAAGCTTGTACCTCTCGTTTTGGTGGTTTTTGCCACAGTTGGCACGCTTGGCATCCAGGTTAAGTTCAAAGTTAGACACTCAGATTATCTAAGTTATTTTTCGTCTACATGTAGCAACTTAGACTGTGACGCTATTTTCCTTACTTATTCGTGATATGGTAACCAATGACAACCATCAAAATGACATAAAAAATATTTTCTAATACGTTAAATAAAATTTTAAATTATTCATTTAAGGGGGATCAAAATAACAATAAAATATTTTTACATAATTTTTTTATCAATTTTAGATCTTGTTATCGTAGTTAAAAAAACTTTCAACTTACTGACGTAAACATAGACAAATATGGCTCTTAGCCAGTATGCATGTTTTGGTATTAGAGCGCTGTACCATGTACTTAGTAGACTTGTTATTCCATTGATTTATATAAGTCAATTTTCGGTGTTATATTGGCAGTATTGAATACCATTGGTTAGAGAGTGTTCGACGAAGTCACGACAATGGTCTTTTTCTGAATTTTTGGACGGGATACCAGTTTCGGTTTAGGTTCGAATATACGGTAACTTTCATACACCGTAATTTATGACTACTGTAGGTGGCAGATTTAAAAACAAAAAGTAAAATTACGGCAAATCTACCGTAATTACGGTGCATATGGCAACGCTGCAACAGTCGTAGATCTTTCTGATAGCATCACCGCAGGGACGTAGGTATCGGTAAAATTTTAAATGCTTGAAACTTTTGAAGTAAAAACTCCTTTAAAATCATCGTTATTTGATTATTGAATAAACTAAAACGTGACGCTTAAAAGAAACAAACATACATCTCTAGGATTTAGCCTGCGAGAGAATGTGATATATTACAGTATAGAACACTGTTTCGTATGTTATTTAAACATCCAATTTATTCGTAGATTTTGCTATTGCTCGACAACAAGGTCAAAAACACTAACAAACGCTGTATTAGCCAATAGATAGCCAAAGATCTGCATTCGTCTAATTCTCTCGAAGTTTAGTTTTCTAAAGTTTTCAATTTTACAGCGTGTGAACCGCACACATGTTTTAATCTTTAACAAATTCTAATATCAATTGAAATATTAGTAAAATATTAGTGTTAATCACTTCAGCTAAGCTTAATAAAATTGGTACAAGGCGATGATTCACAGGATAGCCGAATAGTTGGGCTTGAACTAGAGGCGTCGTGTCCCGCATTTCATATTCTAAGTCATTGTTTATGTATAAAAAAATTAGTTACCTTACAATTAGTTCGGCATTAAATGAATAAATCATTACTTCCTATAATTATTGTTAGACTAATAGAGATTTTTTTTGAGAATTTAATTAAATTTTTCAATTACTGTATGGGCCTTCGTGTAGCACGAAAATCTACCAATATATTTCAGTAAGACTCGAAATTATATACATAGAAATAACAACACTTTTGAGGTTAACGCCAAAAGTACGAAGCTAAGTTTTTTCGGTTTCGACACCCACTGCACGAATTGAGGCATCGAATTCTCCTATGCATAGGTATCATAATATTTTATAAAAAAAATTATTTATATTTTTTGGGGGTAAGTATGTGATATTATTACATATTCTTATATATATATATAAGTATTGAAAAACCTAATTTATGCCAATACTTTATGATGAAAGTATTTTGATAATAAATATTCGGATTATGACGTTCTCCCGGCCGATTTTCGATCGTCTTCGTTTATCCGTCGTCGACAACTACTAAATACTTTCGGGAGTTATCTACTGCGCAGTAGATATTATAGGGTCACAAGTATACACGTAAACACAGGAGCACTAATTTTTTTAGAATCTGGGAATGATACTTTGTTTATTATAATGTCCGACTATTTTATTTTTATTCCTTCTATGTCACAGATTTTTTGTCCATTTCCTACTCATTTAACGTCGTTTTTTTTTTGTTAGTTAGTAGTTAGTTTAGTGTTTTCAGAAATCTGAAAACCAAAAATGTTATTTTATGTTATAAAATAATCTAGAAAAATCACTTTTTTTCAAAATCCCTAATTAAAAAAAAATGCAACTACAATTATACTCGTTTAGATAGATTTTTCTGTTTTTAAAAATATAATAGAAAGGCAGACAATAACATAAATTCTATAATTTAAAGAATCAACTAAACTTTGTTATGAATTACTTGTAATACAATTAAATGAAGCTTTCATTTCATGTATCTTTAATAATATTTTCTGAAAATAATATTCAATAGTTTTTAAAAATTATATCGAGTATGAGATCACAAGATAAATATCGACAAGGTCGTGATTTTACTCACGTCCCTAAACATTACTCAAAAATGCCAAATGAGTGATCGTGTATTCTGTAATCAGTATATTGTAAAAAAATGGCAAAAACTTACGATTATTTATTCAAATTACTTTTAATAGGCGATTCAGGAGTTGGCAAAACGTCTATATTATTTAGATTTTCTGAAGATGCTTTCAATATCTCTTTTATATCGACCATCGGTAAGTTCCCTAAGGTCTTTGTATCAAAGGTTATTGTCAAAAAAGTTGTATTTTTTGTGTGTAATTGTCATTGGACGAGTTTTTTTCTTTTTTGTTCGTTGCAATTATCTTTTTTGTGAGATTCAAAAGGGTGCGGCACTACGTAAACGAAGCCCTTATCAAATTAAATGAATGAACTGTTTATGACATCATACTCACTAATTTTAATTAGTGAATTGTCGAGTATATCACTGGTCTGTTTGCAGGTATTGACTTTAAAATACGGACGATAGACCTTGACGGCAAAAAAGTCAAGCTACAGATATGGTAAGCATATTTTTATAATTTTGTAATGTCAAAATATGTTTGTCAAACTTTGTAACAGATTTCTTATATTTTGTGAATTTCTTTTTAGGGATACCGCAGGACAAGAGAGGTTCCGTACTATAACCACAGCTTATTACCGAGGTTCCATGGGAATTATGCTTGTTTATGATGTGACAAATGAGAAAAGTTTTGAAAACATTAAGAATTGGATTAGAAATATTGAAGAAAATGCCAGTGCTGATGTAGAAAAGATGATACTCGGAAACAAGTGCGATTTGGATGCTAAAAGACAGGTGATTATTACATTAAATTCATCTTCTTCATTCAGAGTCAATAAATGATTAATTATAAGTAACCAGTGCTTGAATATAAGTTCTCTAACATTTTGTAGGTAGTAGTATTATTCATTATAAAGGTACATCCATTTTTCGTATTGTTTCTTTTAATTTAATTTTAGTCAAATTTTTGTTTTTAATGGCAGTGTTATTTATAACTTTTAAACAAAAATCATGTATTTTATTTGTGGGACCTAAGTCCAGAAGTGGACTCAGATGTCAGAGCTATAGACAAGGCCAAGACAATCCTAAAGAGCTTGGACATATGTCTGCTGTAAGCTATTGTGCCCTGCCAGCAAGGTCCAGCTCACCACAGTATTGCATTGTGTTCGATTTTATGCATGAATACCAAATTTCAGCCTATTTGGGCCACAAGTACTGGTTTAGAATTCAGTTGAAAATTTTTACCTAAACAAACATACAAACATGCAAGTAAAATATAAGCTTGGAAAAAAACTGGCATAATTTTTTACTGCGCTAATGAAACTGTCCATTAAATTAATTGGCATTTTCCTGTGAGATCTGAGTATACAATTTTAACATAGATCATGATAGATATTACATAGATCATATAATAAGATGTCTTTGTTATAGGCTAGAGAATCTTTCGTTCATATTCTAGTTGATATAAATGCTTTAATTATGAATCATGAACACATTATTTATATCTTACATACTAAACATAAATGTTTGACTGTTTAAATCAGTTGTTTTATCTAATAAAAAAAGTAAAGAGGCTGGAATGTGTAGAAATTTACAGGAAAATATTTCTACAACTAGATAAGACATTTAACATAGTATTAATATACAATACATATAGAATTTGTATTTTATATGATTTTCTGGCTGATTTTCAACTATGGCTGCAACTTCAATTACTGTTAGAAACTGTCAATTACAAGGGAGATATTATAGTGCCACAAGTGGTATGCAGACAGAGGCACTGACTAGTCACTACCTGCATACCTCATGCAATGAAATTGGAGGCAGGCTGAAATGCAGTGTCAGAGACAAGGGAACAATCACAACAAATGCAGACCAAAGAATCTACAATTTGAGTTTTTTCACAAATGCTCAAACTGACATTCAACCTAGTAGATTTCAATCAAGCTGGTTTCTGTAACTCCATGTCTACGCCATGACAAGTTTTATTTGTATTATGCAGGGTAATGAGAAGTGATTGACTTCAGTTCTGTGTAGGGTAGCCACCCATACTTTATCTCTATGCTATAAGAGAACATTAAAGTACATGAAAATACTTTATCATTGACATTAAGTAGCAGGACAAAAGAAACAAAGAGCTCTTAACTGGATAAAAAACTAATTATTTATTTATCTGAACTTAATGTAGATTGCAAAGTTGCTGTGAAGTTGTTATGTAGTGACAATTATTTTTTAAAGTCATCTAAAAGCAATGGAAAAAAATTTAACTAAAAAAAATAATTCTTTATCTTGATACAATGTACTTTTTTTTCCTATCATCTATACATATATTATCCACCAATATTCTTTAATTGGTCAAGTGAAAGGTGGTAACCCTAGTGCTGTAGTGTTAGTAGTTCCGGGTTTCTTTGTGCAATATATATTTTAAAATGCGCCCACAATGCAGTAGAAATTCTAGTCTGATGAATCTTTATTTAAAAAGAGAAAAAGCTTAATTCCCATCCCCACAGATGTGGGGGATTCCCTAATTATATGTAGTACTGGTCTATTATGCTCTTAATTTATTCTAATAAGTGTTTCAGTTGATGAGGATAGTGAAAGCATAAACCACTTGGTATACTTAAAACTATTTTTTAAACTATATAAATATAATTTAAAAATATTAATTAATAAATTTAACTAAGACGTTAGTTTAACAGAACATGTAATTGAATTTTTAAAAGAACATATTTGAACAATTCGTTTATAAATATTATTAAACTAAATTTCAATTTCAATAAAATTTTAAAGGATAAATACGAGGGGCGGTCAAATAGTTCGCGGATTGGCAAGGAAAGAAAATGAAATGAAATCCTTAACTCTTATACATTTTTCTGATCTGTCAAATAATTTGTTCAAACCATCAAATAACAACAAACTTCTTCATCGTTACTAAACTTTTAAGTTCTTTTTTCTTTTTCGGGAACAAATAATTATCCGACGGGGCCAAATCTGGGCAACACTACTGAAGGGCAGCCATCGCAACGTGGCTCTTGTGAACTGGCGTGTCAACGTGCTAAAGCACCACACCTCGAGTCATGGCATTTTTTAGCTTATTGAGTAAACTGACGTATTATTTCCCGTCCCCAGTAACAATTCGGTTTATAAACTCATCTCGAGCTGCAGAGTACCAAAAACTTCTGCAAGCACTCGCTCTGTTGCAGTTGAAGCGGTGTAAGCATTCTCGGCACCAATCAACGCTGACTTTTGACATGCCAATATGATCATGAGAATGTTAAAAATTGTACTAGATACTTCAACCATATCTGCTAATTGCTTCTTCTTGAAACGAGCATCTTCAAGAACAATTTTTCCACTTTTTCGACAATGTCTGACTAAGAGGCTTCTATCGGCCGGCACAATCACAATTGACTCACTACCTTGCTTGAATAAGCCATGCCATTTGTAAATTATGGACAAGAGTCCCCGTAAGCAGATGACATCTCTTCCATGATGATCTACGGCGTTTTTTCCAGCCAGCAGCAGCGAGGAACTTTATGACGTGAAACTCACTTTTCTATATGGTTGACATTTTCTTCCCGATTGACTTGTTGACTTGGCGATAACTCGAACATGAGTGATCAGATTTAGCCAAAACTTGGTAGTTATAGTGAAGTTGAGTCATCAAGTACTCCTAGGTATACGAAAAAATTCCCATCTTTT
This sequence comes from Luehdorfia chinensis, assembly GCA_019845155.1. NCBI lineage: Eukaryota > Metazoa > Arthropoda > Insecta > Lepidoptera > Papilionidae > Luehdorfia > Luehdorfia chinensis. Next base: position 1,065,728 of record JAHVAK010000292.1, read on the forward strand.
TCAAACCCTTTTATTTCGCGAACTTTTCGAACGCCCCTCGTATATCCCTGTTCTTTTTGACAATGAAAATGAAAATAAAAATTAATGTAAGTAAGACGGTTTTTGCAATAGAAGAAATTGTGACGGAATGCAGAGTTCTTATTGAAGGAGAAAGAGTGGAACAAGTGAAAGAGTTTGTGTACCTGGGTTCTAAGTTTTCCAGGGACGGAAAGTATGACTGTGATATTGAAAGAAGAGTAGTGGCAGGAATGGGGCTCTGCATAGCTTTATGAGCAGCCAGAACGTATCTAAAAAGGCACGACTGGCTGTACATAAAGGGGTTTTGGTCCCCACACGGGGACATATGTATGGTAGTGAATACTGGGTCTGGCAGAAGAAGCATGAAAGTAAGATTAATGCTGAGGAAAATGAGAAGTTTGAGAAGTATAGCCGGAGTAACTTTAATCGGCAAAGTGAGAAACAGCGTTATAAGGGAACGTTGCGGTGTGGTGTAAGATGTAGTGACAAAAATAGAGAAAGGGATGCTTAGATGGTTTGGACACGTAGAGAGGATGAATGAAAGAAGATTGACGAAACTGATTTGTGAGGCGACTGTGAATGGGAAAGCCGGTAAGGGTCGACCTAGGCGTACGTATAACAATCAGATCGGAGAACTTTTGAGGAAAGGTCACGTTAAAAGTATCCGCAACCGACGAGCGTGTAATGAAAACAGTAATGAAAGTAGAACGGTAAAGAAAGATGTGTGTCAGGATCGTAGCAAGTGGAAAGATGTGGTCTCTGCCTACCCCAATGGGGAAAAGGCGTGACCGTATGTATGTATGTTTTTTTAATTTCTGACTTATTTTTGCTTACCTACTTTCATTATCCATAATTTATTATAGTTAATATTAATTTTTATCATATTATTTACGGTAATTACTCATTTCAGGTTTCAAAAGAGCGAGGTGAACAATTAGCAATAGAATATCAAATTAAATTTGTAGAAACATCAGCAAAAGACTCATTAAATGTGGAATATGCATTTTACACTTTAGCAAGAGATATAAAGGCGAAAATGGAGAAAAAACAGGTAAGAATTGCAGAATTGACAACATTTAATGCTGATAGAAACAACTGTATATCTATTTATCTTAGTTCTATTCAAAAATTGTCCATTAACTATTTTTTTAACATGACGTCCCGCGTCTTCCTAAACGAGCCCTAGGGGGGGGGGGGATCTTATACATAAACTTAATGAGCCTAGTGGTCAAAGGACCTGTCTTCTACGCCGCGCGCCCTGAGTTCGAATCCCAGTTGGTGCTACCAATTTGTGCAAAAACATAAAGTCTTGTTAATTAAAACATATTTTAATAAATACAACAAAAATACATTATAATTCTTTCTTTTGTTCCATGGCTTTCCTTACAAAAACAGAAGGTAATTTGAGTTTCATATGTTATCTTTAGTTGTTTTGTGGTTTTTTTTTTAATAAGGCTTTACAGCTTTGTTGTTTGATTCATCCATGAAATTATTTTATCTCTTTGAATGTCGGTAGAAATAACTGATAAGTATTACAAAGCTCCCACTAATTTTGAAAATACTTTGCATTGATTTGATTTTATTTTTAGTGGTCTTTTTGCATGAATATAGATAATCAATTAACAAATGTAACCTTTTGTTAATTTCCTTTTGATAAGATGTTAAGAGCAATGTTATGTTACATTACCTCATGACTCATAAAGATTATTATACTTAATCGTGTTTACAATGTGTCCCATTTCATTTTGTCGGTCTTTTATGGAAGAATGTGACGAGACAAGCAAATTGTCACTTGATGGTAAGTGCAATGTCCACCCAAAACAAATGCTGTGTCACTTAGAATATTTCTTCTTCGGTTCTTAAGTCTCATATGTCCAATAATTACATTAGCCCTCCAAACTTTTTTTTTATTGGATGAAGTGATGAAACGTGCAAAACGTTCACCTGATGGTAAGTGCAACGTCTGCCCATAACAAATGCTGCGTCACGCAGAAAAAATCTTCGTGACACCATACTGTGCCCATCACCCTGAGACATAAGTTCTTAAGTCTCATATGCCCAGTGATTACGCTAGCTCACAGTGCCCTTTAAACCGAAACACAGTAATGTTTGCACACTACCTGCTTCACGGCAGAATAACTGGTCCTGGGGTGGTACCTACCTAGACGGATTCTTGCATAGGAATCCTACTACCTGTATCTGAAACAGTAATGTTTGCACACGGCAAAGCACTGCAGTTGTACTTACCTAGACGGATTCCTGCACGGGAATCTTAGCAGCAGTGTCGTAAAAGTCGACTGCGGGAAATGTTAGAACAACTTTACAGCCTCTTATCAGTGGTGGAATCACCACCTCACTTCCACTGTAGCATCTTCTGAGGTGCCAAGATTAGATATTGCGTGTCAATGACAATAGCAAAACCTCTTTGGGCAAACTTGTGAAGAGTCTTTGTTCAACAGTGGAGGTTTTACAGGCCAATGAAGAATTTTAAAAATTAATAATCTCTTCATGTCGGAGGCTATCAAATGTGTCCTGATTATTCCCTCAGTTTAGAAATTCCTATATCAAAAGCAGCTTCATACGCTGATGACTTAGATTTTGATAACATTGTCACCTTCTGGTCCAGAAGTTATCATTTATGCAGTATATTATAGTGGTGTCAACACAAACACACTCATTCATACTCATCTTCCCATATTCGATCTGCAGGGTTATTGCGTATCCAAAGTGATGATCACTTATAAAAGTGTTGAACGAATATCTGCTAAATAAGTGTCTGCATACTGGTTATGATTAACAAAAAAGACGTCACATGAGAAATTAATTTTCATTAACCATAACCAGTATGAAAACATTTTTTTTTTATTTGATTAAGTGACGAAACGAGAAAAATGTTCACCTGATGGTAAGTGCAACGTCTGCCCATAACAAATGCTGTGTCACCCAGAACATTTCCGTGTGACACCACACTGCGCCCGTCACACTGCGCCCGTCACCCTGAGACATCAGTTCTTAAGTCTCATATGCCCAGTGGTTACGCTAGCTCTCAGTGCCCTTCAGACCGAAACACAGTAATGTTTGCACACTACTGCTTCACGGCAGAATAACTGGCCCCGGGGTGTACACCTACCTAGACGGATTCCTGCATAGGAATCCTACTTATTGAGAGAAATTCGTTCAACACTTTTATAAGTGATCTTCTCTTTGGATACGTAATAGCCCCGCTGATGTTTGAGGAACCAGCGTTGTTGATGGGTAGTGAGGTACTTATTTATTTCAAAATTAGTTTCAAAGTCGAAATTTCGCAAATGTTATTGATGGATGACATGTTAGACAACAGTGTGTAATTCTTTAATGGGAACCGTGGCAACTTTGGGGCCGGGCACATAAAGTACGAGATTGACCCCAATGCCGATAACTCATTCTCAGCTAAAATACCCTCTCAAAAATTAAGAGGATGACTGTGCAGCAGGATAGAGATTGTAGGCGACACTTAACTTGTATCTCAGTCTGTTTTGTGTGTCAAAACGCTAATGAAAGTAGAAGAAGCTAAAGATCTGTGTCAGGATCGTAGCAAGTGGAAAGATGTGGTCTCTACCTACCCCTATGGGAAAGAGGCGTGACTGTATGTATGTATGTGTTTCTTAAAGCCACAAAGTCATCTAAATTGTGGCTGAATATCATTGCTGCCTTCTAATATGCTCTATAAGCGTTTCCATGATTTCTTTTTTTAATATAACCTTATCATATAGTTATTTTTAAATGAATAATGCAAATAAAAATTAATCACTTCGCTTCCCATTGGAATTTACGTGTTCATGTGCTTGTCACTATTTATCACACTAATGCTACTGTCATACTATATTGTTATATAAACTAGACCAAATTAAATGTAATCTCTTAGGAATTAATAAGGTATTTATTAAATATTCATGCCAGTTATTCAATTGATTTTTACAGAAAAATATAGATTTTAATTAGGTTTTCCTTACCGAGAGGTGTCTGGCAGAGTAGAATAGCACCTAACTCTTTCCTACCGAGGCGACTAAGGTATTGTACGCACAGTCTATATTCGTGCAGAATAACAGCATAATATGCTATGCTGTCATTATACTGCTCGTAGTAAGAATTTTTTGAGTCATACCAAAAAGACAGCGACGCGGTTCGCCACCCGTCATATCTCGTTCCCGCGATAGCGAAAAATGAGCTACGTGAGTGTGCCCTGCGTGAGGGAAAAAGGCTTGAATGTATGGTGGTTTCCTTACCAATTCATTGATTTTTATTTATCTTCCAATTTTCTATTTATATTTTGAAAAGCTTGTTAGCAATGCTATTAACATGAGAAGAACTCCAAATATCCCCCAATGTTTGTGTTAGGACAAGTCACCAAGTACACTGGTATGTTTGCTGTCTATATCCTATACCATTAAACTATTGGAGATGGCCGTTTAATTTTGATTATTTATTTATCCATTTTGTTATACAATGAAAAGTACAACTAGTCAGTTATTTATCGTAGAATATTATTAATCTTGATTGTTATAGAAATTCGTTTATCTGTATATAGTATTATATTAATTAAATCTGGCTGTATTTATTTGTAAACAGACTCATATACAAAGACATTGTATGCGTATGCATATCATCATTCATTATTTTTCAAAAAGTTATTGAGTATTAATTTAGCGCGTCTACATTATATTTTATGTGATATCTAAGACAACAATTTAAACTTCTTTGGCTTTTGTGAACGTAGGAGGCGAGTAATCCGCCCGGTGCTCGAAGCGGCGCACATCAACTGAGAGCGAACGAACAGCAGCGCAAACCGACGTCCTGGCTCTCCCGGTGCAGCATACTCTGACGACGCCCCGCCGCCCGCCCCGCTCCCCGCCCGGCTCTCCGCTCCGCTGTCTTATAAGTAGCGGTGAGCGACGAGCACACCCACCTCGACTATATTTTTCGACTCAACATTTTATCGGTGCGACAATTCCGAATCGGGGATCAGACTTGCTTTTTGTATTTTTATATCCACGACTTCGTTTTTCGTGAATCGCAGTTGCAAAGCTCAGTTGCTGGAAGGTGCCCATGATTAGATAAAAAAAAATATATGATAAAACAATATTATGTTGGTATGTTAGCGGCATAATATTTTTCTAGGTTATCCATATTTACTAGATTAAACATTTGGCAAGCAATCATTGGGAAATATCTATTAACTTCAGCTTGGGTGACTGTGTTCATTAAACAGTATTTTTGTCGTAAATTGTCTGTGAAATAGGTTTACTTCAAGTGACAATTATTTTCTTAGGGCAAAATTACTTGGTGTTACATAAACAATATAATAAAATATGGTTCAATGGATATTATTTCATTCATTAGATTATTAGCTGTATTTTTCTTTTGCTATTTTTATTAAGATATATATTTTAATGTAATATATACTACATATTTAATTTGAATAAACAGTGCTTTTTTAAATGCTTTGTTTTATTACATTTCAGTAATTTGGTAATTTAGTGAATTCTGTGGACTCATAAGAAACCTTGTGAACCATCAGCTTATTATGGTTTCTTATTATTCTTAAAACATTATTAGTTGGTGCGGAAACGTCACTATAACAAACATTAGGTGTGCACAGGGGTGAGAAGTGGGAGCGCTTTGTCCTACAGTCTTGAATGAACCTGCGCAAATCCACCCGCTGTTAAATTCACTCAGCCTCTTACTAATGATAATTTTATTATACTAAGTTTACATTCAAGATGAAAAATCATATGTTTTACTTAAATCTATCTCAATAAGGTATCGCTCTTACGTTTTTTTGATAGCTTTGGGGCAGCTTATGCGGTATCAGCATGTAGTCAAGCTATAGTAAGCTTAATAGCCCTACTGGATGTAAGTGCCACCACGTGCAACGCAATCGCGACTCTCACACACATAATCATAATTGCATACATAATTATTATTCGCTGTACCGACGCTTTTCCTTAAATATAATTGCGATTAGCAGCGTTGCTGGATTTTCTTGCTCCTTTTCTTATCCAGCATCTACGCATTCCGAATTGGTGGTAAATAGTTTTATACGTTTTCCCGATTGAAGTAACTGATGAAGCCGTAGTTCGGCCCTCGAGTCAACTTACGCGCATAGAGTAATAACAGTCCAAGCTGAGGTCTCTTAATCCGAGCTCCCTTCTCGGAGGCCCATGCTCTAGTTAATCATAATATAGGTTTCGGCTAAGCGCCTTCCACGCCCGGCCACCGATGCCCTCGTACTAGAATTTTATAACACTAGCACCACTGCATTTTTAGTAAGCTCAACATGCTGATTCTAAATAGGTCATTTTCTATGGTTTGATAGAGTTTCTGAGGAATGAAAATTTTTAAAAGACGTGTGAAGTCCGCCCACTCGCAACTTGCCGGACTTTTCCCTGCCTCAAGACCCTCTCAGAAATTATAGGACTGTTCTCAGCAGTTATCGGATGTAACCTTTATTTGGTAGGAAGTGTTACAATAATTTTTGTTTGTTTTGTTGAAGTGTTACAAAAAATGTTTGTTCTTTTGAATACAAAAGAACATCCTAAATTATTACTTTGGAAGTATGTTATAGTGCTATAACATTGGACAGTTGTCCAATTACTGACTTCAAGAAGTTTTTCAAGTACACTAACCGGATTTCCTCACAATGATTGTATGAATTAAGAATATTACTGATGCCAGCACCTGCCCGCATACTATAAAATTTAAAGTGAGCGACCTGCCCCAAATTTAGATGTAACTAAAACTCAAATTATTTAAATAAGTTTATTGGCCAACTATACATATATATAATTTTCAACATTGGTATTATTGGAAGATCTAAAAAAACCTGTTTTCTTATGGATTCAATCCATGCTTCGAAACAATAAACATACTTGATATTATAAAAAATAAATGTTCTCATGATGCTTGAATCTGTTTGGATGAGGACTTGAATGGTCGTAGTGCTAAATTTTTTGTTACAATTAAGGCACTTTTGGATGCAAAAGTTAAAAACTGAACCAATTTATTAGCCATAAAAATAAGTGCATCTGTCATAAACTTCGACCCTTTCCTCCAATAGATAACGTAGAATGGTAGTGGTGGAAGTTTATATGACCAGATGCCATTACGATACTTTTTTGCACAAGATTCCGCTGATAAAATAACTGGAGCTAATTGTGATTCCAGACTTTTCTTCTTAATGTCTTGAGGTACAGAGGCCTTAGCAAAACCTAGCTCTACTAACTTCTGCCCAATATCTAAAGTCTCCACTGTTTTTGTCTGAAATAAATTAAGTTGTGTGTAAAAGAGACGTAGTAAAAGCAAAAACGTTGCAATTTTGCTTTAAAGTTTGCAATCATACCTAAGTAAAAGGTAAAATTACACCCTTTTAAGGTCTCAATACTGGGCAAAGCCTCCTCTCAATCTTGAAAGGATTTTTGAACCTGAAAAAATAATACCAATATGCTGCTCCAATGTTGGCTGGCAGACATCACATATAATTGAATTTTTGTTTATTACTCAGACATGCCAAATTCCTTGTAAATTCACAGCTCAACAAAATACTAGAGGAAGTGATGGTGATTAAACCTGGGTCACTTGTGCACTATGAAATTTAAAGTATAGAGTCCTGCGCTTCTATGCCTTTATATTATTTCAACAATTGTGGTGGCGCGGCCTTGTGGTGGCGACTTAAGAGAATCTACTACTATTTTACTGGTCTTAGGATTTTTATGGAGGAGTCCGTCTAGGTAGGTGCCAACATTACTGGCATCGGTTTGAAGGGCACAGAGAGCTAGTGTAATCACTGGGCATATGAGACATAAGAACTGATTTAGCAGGGTGATGGGCGCAGTGTGGTGTCACACAGAAATATTCTGGGTGACACAGCATTTGATATGGGCAGACCATCAGGTAAAAAATTTTGATCATCTCATCACTATTGTACAATAAAAAAAATTACCACCCCATTGTCATCCCTTGGGTGTCATAAAAGTCGACAGAGGGAAAATAAAACCAATGGGCAGCAGCATCTTCCTGGAACGTCTGAATAAAAAAACCGCTGTTGCCAACCCGCCTGCCAAGCGTGGCAACTTTGGCAAAATCCCCCCCAAAATGAAAACTACAAACTTTTGTGGCATATGGGGGAGGCCCATGTTCAGTAGTAGACTAGTGACAGGCTGAAATGATGATGATGATTATAATTACACATGTATTCAAATATAATAAATAAGTATGCAAACTTAATACCCCATATTGTGGTAAATGCAGTAAAACAGTTGAAACAAGATCTTCCTTGTCTCTTCCCATTGGCTTGAGAGTCACTTTCTGTCCTTTCGCCACACATTCTAGCCAGTTCACAGCATTGCCATTGACAATGTCGACACCCCACAGCTATGGACAAGAGTAAATTATAACAAGACAAAAATGTTACAAAGTATTAGGCAGAAGTAGACTTTTTAAACTGAAATTAAATTATTAATAAATACACTTTTGTGTAAAAAAAAGTTTGGGGTGGTATTTTCAGAAAAGCCTTGATTTTCCAAGATTTATGAAAAACCCCAAATTTTTATTTTTTTTAAAAGTCAAAAAAAAATTGTTTATTGAGAACTTGCCAAATTTTTTGTAATTTACATTTATAATACCAACTATAGTTCCTAAATTGCTTGCTTGATATAAAATTACAAATATTTTTTTACATTATATCCCTTTTTTGCATTTCCGATTAATTAATTTTGTATCAAAATGATAAATACAACTAAATTAATTTTAAATTAGCTCTTCTCTTTTTAAAGTGTCAAGGTAGGTAGCATATCTTTGGTGCAGACAATATGAAGACTGATATCAATATGCTTATCATTACATTGATAACTTACCTTGACTGGAATTGGTGGTTTACTGGAATGCCATAGTGGTAAATATATTGGAGCTTTGTGGTTAATAAGGAGACGCACAGGGGAGTGTTGTACACCAGCATATACTCCCTTTAACGGCTCATGATTCTTTATGAACTGATCAGGAACTTTACCAGCTTTTGAAAACTTGCTTACCTAATAAGTTAATATTGAAAGTGTTATTGTTATGTAATTATATAATTAAAACAATAAATCAGGAAAAATATAATTACCGGACGGATTTTATGTATAGAAAATGCTAGCGACGCAGTGGCAAGAGCATATACCGCTATCTGAAAAGATGTTCAAATGACAAAAACATCAACTTTAGGACAAATTTTACCTATTAATACATACGTTCACGCCTCGATAATCTTGCTCTAGTAAACTCTGCAAATTGTAAAAGATTCCTCCTTCCTTGTCTGACATTTTCATTATCGTATTTTATAACTATTTCATTCACATTATTAGCTCATCTATATTTTCAGAAATATGAAATTCTGAAATAACATTTTGACATTGACGTTTTGATTAGGGAACGTTTTTTTTTTAAATGACGATGTCACATTCGATGTATCGAGAAAAATCAGAACGTTGTTTTTAGAGGACGCAATATGCGTTGAATAAATGATGGTCATTTTCAAAAAAAGTGTAACCTCCCATTTTTCGTTCCAATATAAAATTACACTGTTTCATTTAAAAGATTTGTAGTTATTTGCAAAAGTAATAAATACATTTGCGAGTAAATAAATACTTACTATTCAAATAGTTTCATCAAAAAGTAACAGAAAATTATCTACAGCACGCATCAAAATTACTACTGTTTAAAAAGTAGCTTTGGGACAGGTAGCGGCCTAAGAGAATCTACCACCCCAACGCATCCCGTGGGTGTCGAAAAGTCGACAGAGGTAAATTAAAACCAGGAGGTGGGCAGCAGCATCTTCCTGGAACATATGAATAAATAAACTGCGGTTGCAACCCCGCGTGGCAACTATGGCAAGATCCCTCCAATATGAGAGCTACAAAAGCTATGGGGGAGGCCTATGTTCAGCAGTGGCCTTGTGATAGGCAGAAACGACGATGAACGATTAAGAATTTCCGCAGTCTAAATTACAATATATAAAAATTGTTTTTGTCCAAAGCTTTAACCTATTCAAAATTATGTAAGTAGTCTTCTTTTATTGTGGGACAGTCACAAAACGGACAGACAAAATATTGTTAGGTCTGGTTCACAGCACACATTAAAGCTCAGCCTAGTTGTCTTTTACTTAAACACTCTATTTTCACAATAAAAATATCAATCAGTATTTTTTTATTACTTTAGGTTAGTGCCAAAGCTATTAATGATTATGAAAATGACTGTAATAAATTCAAATATTTGGACATTCAGAATTATCGATATTTATTTCAGACTATTTTTAGTTTTATTCTAATTACCCTGTATCGATCTCGAACTCAAAAATACAGTAATATATTGAAATATTAAAATGTTTCCATTTATCTATATAAACCAAACACCATCCTTTTGTGATAAAATAAATATAAATGAAATATTTTATATAAAGTTTAATTTGAGATTTTAAAAATGATTTGTATCATTAATGACTCCAGGAGCATTTTTTTTTTAATTTGTGAAATAAAACTTCACGTCATTAAAAAAAATTGTATAATACCATGATTTTTTAGCTTTCTTTTTTAGTATGAGTTTTGTGACATCAACTATCAGCTTATATGTCTTAGGATTGAAAGTCACAAAACTGACCTCACATTCAGTTAGCAAGTTAGGAAATATTATTTTCGTATATTTTAGTGTAATATTTGGTGAATTTTTAATTTGAAACAGACTATTGAGTTACTTGTTTCCATAAACACCTAAAACTTAAAAAATAGCAACAATATTATGAAAAAACCGGTCATAAAAATGACACCTGTAGCAAGTGGAAAGATCTGCCTCTGCCTACGCCAATGGGAACGAGGCGTGACTCCTATGTATGTATGTATAAAACTGACAAAGCAAATTTTAACGGTCAGGTATTGGCAACAAAACAACCCTCTCACTCTCATTTCTTGTTCTTAATTCTTCTTTATAGAAACTAGTACCTACCACAATATTTACAATATTTAACGGACATCACCGAAGGAGTCACATTTAAAGGTGTACCGTAAACCTGCCCCTACTTTACCTTTCATACTCAATTTCGCCTAAAACAGAAAAATCTTAATAAGTCAACAACGTTGCACACTTGGCAAACTCGTAGATACAAAGACTTTTTATCTGAGAATTTACGAAGCTAGCGGACATTTTGTTAAACGTCACAGAATTTACGTAATTCGTTGACAAACAATATCTGCCGTGACCAGATTTTTTTTCTCGTTCAAAACTTTTGATGTAACTTGAACAATTTCATTATTATATTATTGTTTCTAGCACTTTCATATAGCTAACACTTTTCTTCGTAACATTCAATAACCCATGTATATTCCTATATTCCTGTGAAATTATAAAAAAATACAATTAGACAAAGTTAGATTAAGTAATCGAAACCACGGGTCTTAGTGTAGGGTTGCCACGTTAACGTAACTAATAAAACAAACAAAAGAGATTAATGATTTTCATTATTTTCCGATGTTTGCGAAACAGGTATTTTTAGAGCACGTAGAAACTACTTATTATAACTATATATTTTAAAAATTTGTGACGAGTATGTTGATTTCGGCAGTTACGTTTTTTTGTGACCAATAATTCCAACATTTATAGTTTTAATTATTAATACGTTTTAAAAAATTACTTAAAAAATGTCTTGTTTCGTGTGACAACCCATAGCTCTATTAAATGCTTGTATGAAAACTCAATAAAATTCTGTTCCAACTTTACCTCGGCATGTACACGGGATAGTAACACGATGATTTTGACAAATTAATAACTAATCAAATCTAATCAAATGGTTGGAAGGTATAGGTACATGATGATTTGGAAATCGAATTGAAATTAGACGTTTCAGTCTATTTTAGGGCAACAGGCAAAGTTATGGTGAAGCTGAGAAGTAATTGTTTTGTACAGTCTGTAAAAAATAAAAACCGCAACAGCCTGTATATCCAGATGGAGTAAAAATGAAGTTAGGTAATGTCGACATCGTTATACGTCACACGATGCAATCACAGATTAGCCATAGTCAAAGAACCATATCTTAGACAGTATATTTATTTGTTAACAATGTAATTAAATATGCATTCTTTAGTTTATTGATCATATCAGTGAGGATAATAAAGATAATTACTAAAGATAGCTAGCAACACTAAATTCCACGTCAACTTACGTGATCTGACATTTACCAAAAAATCAGATTTTAGTTTTCTTGTTTTCTGTTTTTTATTGTAATTTAAAAATCAAACACAATGATTAGTGTCTTGAATACAATTGATACGGGCCATGAAGATATGATACATGATGCTGAATTGGATTACTATGGATTACGATTAGCCACATGTTCTTCTGATAATTCAGTAAAGATTTACGATATCAAGAGCGGCACGCAGACTCTTGCCGCTGATTTGAAAGGCCACTTTGGACCGGTATGGCAAGTCGCATGGGCACACCCAAAATATGGCAATCTGCTGGCTTCTTGTTCATATGACAGAAAAGTAATTATTTGGAAAGAGTCGGGCGAATGGACAAAGTTGTACGAGTATACAGGCCATGAGAGCTCGGTGAACTCTGTAGCGTGGGCTCCTGCTGAATACGGACTTATACTGGCAAGTTGCAGTTCTGACGGATCCATATCTATTATCACATACAACCAAGATGGTGGTAATTGGGATGTTAAGAAAATTCCTGGTGCTCATGCTATTGGTGTAAATTCCATCAGTTGGTGCCCAGCAATATCTGCAGACCTAAATTTAGACCCACTTAGTAATAAGGAAGCACCAAAAAGGATAGTATCTGGAGGATGTGATAATTTGATAAAGGTATTGTAAATATTTTGTTTGTTTGTCTGAAATGGATGTGTAAAAAATAACATGGAAGCAAAACAATAGTAATTTTTATTGAGACTAAAATTCATAATTGTTTTTATAATGGATATGGTAAATTTTAGAGTATGTATGCTTTCTGATAAATTCTTAAAAAATTGTTCTGAATAATCAAAAGCATTATCACTTCAGCCTAGTCCAGTGTGAAATTTGTGATTTTGCCATAGTTGCCACACTTGGCAGGCAGGAGGGTAACCGCAGTTTATTCAGATGTTACAGGAAGATGCAGCTGCCAATCTCCTGTTTTTATTTTTACTCAGATCTGGTGGTAGATTATCTTAAGCTGCTACCACACAATTAAATAATTGTATTAAATTAATTAATTTATGTATAGTTGTAAATATCTTTATAATATATCTTGAGTCCCGGAGCAAACTTTATAGAGAGTATAAATATAAGTAATTGACCTTATTAGTAGAATATAGAACAATATCATCATTTAAATTTTAACTGTTCACTGCTGGACACAGTTCTCTGAAAGTTGAGTAGACTTCTATAATTTCTATGCTTGGTTTCACATTAATAGTTGTTCCCTATCACCACTCTGGATAATTGAGATCTGGTATAGTTGAGATAGTTCTTGTCAAGGCCATTATATTTTTATGGCATTTACTTTAGTCAATGTTTACCAGAGTAGATGGGGTGGCTTGTGGTTTTTACTTATATTTGTATCCCATTTGCCGTGGGTTAACAACTTTTTATCAGATAATTTATTAGAGTTGCAAATTAAGTTATTCAAAGAGTAGCCTAGCCTTGTAGGAGGTTGCTAAGCTATGGCTCTGGCTTCATAGTAATTAATGGGGAAAGTCTATGATCACCTTGTTAAGTAAAGTAAAAAAGTTGTAAGTAAAGTAGTAACCAAGTATGATATTTTTAGATCTGGAGAGAACAAGGAGACCAGTGGATTGAAGAGAATCGCCTTGAAATGCACATGGATTGGGTGAGAGACGTAGCATGGGCACCCTCATTAGGACTGCAACATTCTATGATAGCTAGTTGCTCCCAAGACAAAAGGGTTGTCATCTGGACAAGCGATGACAATGTGTCTTGGACACCAACTATCCTCAACACCTTCGATGATGTGGTGTGGAGTGTCAGCTGGTCACTAACTGGGAACATTTTAGCTGTTTCTGGTGGTGACAACAAGGTCAGTCTCTGGCGAGAGAATGCGGATGGGCAATGGTTATGCATAAGTGAAGTTGCTAAAGGCCTGGGTCAAACCCCAAATGAGGAAAGAAGCACTCTTTAAGTTTATTGGTTAATGATTATTTTTAATAACTGCAAATTTGTGAAATAATGTGATTATAGTAATATAATAATAATTCATTACTTTTTGGTTTCCTTAAAAACCCTTTTTCATCAGTCAGTGGAATTACTGTAGCCAGTAAAAAAACAAATGCATTAACAGTCCAAATAATAATTTGATTTAGAAAAAATACAATTTACTTTTTACCACATAACATCCCATGGTAGGCATATACATTATCAGAGGAAATGCACAGAATATTATATGCGAGAGGGTGATAATATGTATGCCTATACAATCAATGTTTAAGATATTGAGTTGGAAAATTTTGCATTCATTTTATTAAGTAAAAATATGTTTTTTCTACAAATTTGGGCATGTAAGTTTATATATATACACTTGTTCTACACAGGAATTTAAAAATAAGTAATGTGTTTGTTATTTTTTAATTGACTTTTTTATATTTATTGATGACCACATGGCCTAATGATTAGAGTATCTGATTACCTCACTGAGTCCTGGGTACGAATCCCAGGACCATTAAGAGCTCCTGTGTTTGCGCAGTACACCTGTGGCACTATAATATCTCCTGTGCAGTTGATAACTTCCAACAGTATTCGGTAGTTGTCGCCGTGGTCGAATATCGGCCAGGAGAACTTAATCATCATCAGTTTTTAATAGGAATGAAATACTTGATGACATTATGGAAGAAATGTTATTACAACTAAGAAGGTTAAATTCATTTAATTGGTACGTCGTCGTCGTTTTAGCCTATCAATAGTCCACTGCTGAATGTAGGCCTCCCCCATAGATTGCCACAAAAGTTTGTAGCTCTCGTTTGGGGGGATTTCGCCATAGTTGCCACGCTTGGCAGACGGGTTGGCAACCGCAGTTTATTTATTCAGATGTTCCAGCAAGAAGCTGCTGCCCATCTCCTGGTTTTCATTTTGCCTCTGTCGACTTTTACAACACCCACGGGATGAGATGGGGTGGTAGATTCTCTTAAGCCG
Organism: Luehdorfia chinensis; assembly: GCA_019845155.1. NCBI lineage: Eukaryota > Metazoa > Arthropoda > Insecta > Lepidoptera > Papilionidae > Luehdorfia > Luehdorfia chinensis. The sequence continues at coordinate 1,080,940 of JAHVAK010000292.1, forward strand.
CTACCACACGGCGTTGGTAATTGGTACAAATCCCTAGAATAGAGCCAAAAGTAGTTTCACTTCAAAAATCATCATTAATGAAGAATCAAGTCACACAGACTATATAGTGCTCCTAAGCAAGTAATTGGGTCTTGAGTTCTCTTAGCTCACCATTAGTAAACATTATGCTGCTATTATAACACTGGAATTCTGTTAAAAACGGTCCGCATAATCGTCAAAACCAAGAAATAATTGCCCTGTGTAAATATTAAAATAACAATTGAAATAATAGCTATTTTTTATTACAAAACACTTAATTTATATCACATATTACTTAAATTAAATTCAATTAATTCTAACAACAATGGCATTTTGTAGTATTTGGCGATTGTCTTGAATGTTATCAGTTGTGTGTGGATTTCTTTTTCTGGGAGCATAAGAGCGAAGTCGCCGGCGCAGTACACAAACAACGGCTAGATTTTCTCTTTTTACCTGCATTTAAAAATGTGTAATTAAAAGAAAAAAATTGTTACACAGAACTGAATACTTTCTCTTTAAATTATCGATTTTTATTGTATTATTCATACAATTAAATAAAACAAGTAGCATTTCTTTGTGATTTTCAGCCAGCATATTCACTAACTATTGTCACTGGTGGTATGATTCCTGTGCAGGAATCCATCTAGGTAGGTACCACTGCTGAGCCAGTGTAATTATGGGGCGTATGTGACTTAGGAACTGAAATTTCAGGGTAATGGGCGCATTGTAGTTGAACACAGGAATGTTCTGGGTGATAAAGCATCGGTAATTGGCAGAAGTTGCACTTACCGTCAGGTGAACGATTTAATATGTAGATTTCTATTAATTATATTAGTGTATTTCTATTTTCCAAAAAGTATTTCTTTGTATTTTCCAAAAATCGCAGCCCTCTTTAATCCAACTCTCTCTCGCTCTCTCTGTCTCTCTCATTTGTATATTTTATTTAATTTTTTAATTTTTAAAGCAAAAATTTAAAACAATAAATTTTATTTAACATTTTAGGAAAAATATTTATTTATTAATTATAAAATAGTGAATTATAAATTATATATAAATAATATTTACATGTTTAGACTAGAGGTTATCGACAGCCGACCGCGCACAATGTTTGCTGCTGGAAACTCGCACGCAAAACACACATACAATCGTATATAATAGAAAGAGACAGAGAGAAAAGAGGGAAAGGTCGCCTGGAGTGGGCATAACGCTTTTTCCTTACGTGACGATTCATAAAAATAGTCAGTCAGAGTGCATGGGTTTGAATACCAGCCGGTACCAACATTTTTCAAAAACACAAATTGATGATTTCCGGGTCTGTCTGTTGTGCATGTGAAATTTATGTCTGTAAAACGCCACCCACGATATAAGAGCAATCCTACTGTGGGGTAATTTTTAAAGAAAAAATAGATTTACACTCACCTGATGGCATCTAGTGCAAATGAGGTCCTGCAATGTGTAGCTCATTGCCCGCCTGTTCATTATTTCTATGAGCCTCCATTCCAACTCTTGATTATCATACGGGGTTCCGCAAGTGGGGCACAGGCATACCGGACTAAAATAAACATATGTCAAATATATCCTGTCATTGTAACCTTCTTTATATTTATTTTTCATTATATTGTACTACAATATATACTCGTACATTATAATATGTGAAGAGAGTTTACCCCTCTTTAAGCATATTGCGTGGACCTAGGAGTGTGAGATTTTGCATAGTTAAAGTTTATATGGAGAAGAAGTGCAGAATGCTAAAATGTATTTATTATACCAGTGGACCTGAAAGACGTTAGTCATACCTGAACGTTGGCTTGCCTCCTATTAGCGGATTCAGCATACATTTTTTCAATATTAGATTTTTCGATCAACTATATACTAAGTCTAATTTGACATTTTCCTAGAACTGGATCGCAGCGCCACCAACCGGGTCTAATCACGAATCCAAACCATTCAAGGGTTCACAGAAACTCGAAAAAAAACAATATCGGTCCAGCCCTTTACGAGTTCAGTGACATACACATACAGAAGAATTATATATAGTAAAAAAAAATGTATTTGTAACACATCTAGTGTTATGAAGTACATTATTTTTATTAAAAAAAAGATAATGAATAACGGTCGAATTTTTACCATTGGGCGATTAATAATAAATGGTTCAGTGAAATTAGCTAATAAATTAGAAATTAAGGGCTTTTTATTGAAGATCCAGACAGGTGGAGATAAAGGCGCTATTGAAAAATCTATTTCTAAAGTGGGTATTATGAAAGGAAACGGTCCTTTATGGAAGTACTATTGTACTGTATATTAAAAAGGAGAAAGAAAGTGAGATAATATTGAAAACAATATATATACATTAGTATTTTATTGTAATAAGTCGTACGAAATATAAAAAAAATGTGACGGGCTGAAATAATGATGTTCGACAGTGGCAAGAAGCTGACTTTTGCAAGAATAAAAAAATAGTAATGAATGATGCGCGTTCGTACGGGTTAGCTTCCGTGTCGCGGTGCGTGTCGCGGCAGAGGTCGAGGTCGCGGCAGGCGTTGCAGACGTTGCAGATGAGCTCGGGCAGCAGGCAGGCGGCGCAGGGCTCGCGCCAGGCGGCCGCGCCGCTGAACTCGCCCACGCCGATCAGCCGCAGCAGGTTGCGGCGTAGCAGCGTCACCTGCACACTTTGCTTTTTAAACGCGCAACATAGGGAACGCGATAGCGCCGGTGGGCGCTGTTACTTTGAAGCTGGTGGTGGGATTCCTATGCAGGAATCCGTCTAGGTAGGTACCACCTCAGGGCCAGTTATTCTGCCGTGAAGCAGTAGTGTGCAAACAGGTTTGAAGGGCACTGTGAGCTAGCGTAATCACTAGGGCATCTGAGACTTAAGAACTGATGTCTCAGGGTGATGGGCACAGTGAGGTGTCACACAGAAATGTTCTGGGTGACACTGCATTTGTTATGGGCAGACGTTGCACTTACCATCAGATGAACGTTTTGCTCGTTTCATCATCTTATACAATAAAAAAAAGTGAAACTGCTTTGGACGCCATGGTGGTAAGATTTCAGTGCGTTTCCGTGCAACGTATCTGTTCCTCTTAATTATATTTATCAATTACTTTATTGTTTATATACTGACCAGTTAATTTACAGTGTGTGTGCGTAATACACACTATTTTATATTTTTTGCCCGCCGATTGGTGTCCGCAGTAGGATAGCACCTACCTCTTTCCCACCGAGGTGTCGTTAAGAGGCGACTAAGGTATTGCACGGACAGCCTTTAAAGTAACGGCCTATAAATGTCCCACTGCTGAGCACAGGCCTCCTCTCATTTCTGAGAGGGTTTTGGAGTCAGGAATAGCCGACCACGCTGCTCCAATGCGGGTTGGTGGACTTCACATGTCCTCGAAATTAGTTTCACTAAAAATAATACTATAAGAGATATTATAATAAAGCCGTTTTAATAAGATGAGATTTAATTGTTTTTTGGTTAATAAAGGCTTACATATTCTCAGGGATAAAATATTCAAAACAGTAAATTCTGTTCAGTTTTCAATTAGATCGTTGTGGTAATTAAATTACAGTTTACTTGTAGTTCTACCCACTTCCATATAAAATCAAACTAAATTTAGATTTACATAATATAGACAAGTCAGGTTCAAAAAATGGAAAAGTTAAAATATTCACATTACGCAGCTAAGTATGTAACGTATTAAGAATGTATTCTACAAAGTAGGTACGACCGACGCGACGTCGTCGATGCGATGTTATTTATTAGGTATCAAAAGTAACGAGTAACGTAACGATACGATAGTAATGAGTACTGATAGTTATAGTAACGAATATATCCGAGTACGCTTTTTTTCGTTACTTTTACACCACTAATTTCTATTCCTTGGACATGCAGGTTTCCTCACGATGTTTTCCTTCACCGATAAGCACATGGTAAAACAGCACTTAAAATTGTAGAACAATTTTAGAGGTGCTGTGCACCGGGGATTGAAGCCAGGTTACTCGCTTACTATGAAATTAAAGGCGAGTACCAGGCCCCTTGGCTACCACGGCTATAACATCAACACCGCGGTTCACTATTTGATAATCTTTGTATAGCGCCATCTGTTATTAACTAAAGTAACCAATAATAATATTTGTTTTAATATATAATTTGAACATTAATAATATGAAATATAAACAGCTCGTGTCGTGTGATAGAAGAAGAGTAAAGATTAAATAAATAAATAATTTTTGTTGGGTTAGGTTTGATTCTACCGATATCATCTCTTGAATATAATCGCAGCTGGACGGAGAAATGTCACCTGATCCTCGAGAGCGGCGTCGAGCGAGAGCACCTTGCAGACCGCGTTGACGAAGAGCAGCGCCGGCGTGGCGTCGCTGCCGAACGCGTCGGCGCGTAGCCCGGGCTGCGGCTCGATGTCCGTCGCGCGCAGCGTCGGCATGCGCGTGTTTATCTTCTCCGTCACTCTGCAATATAGAATAATGAAGGAATTCTCAAAAACGACTCACAAAACTACAAAAAACAGCCGCAAACTCGGCAGTTGTCTGTATTCGTACGTAGTCAATATCACTTAACCGTTCACCTGATGGTAAGTGCAACGTCTGCCCATAGCAAAATGCTGTGTCGCCCAGAACATTTCTGTGTGACACCACACTGCGCTCATCACGCCCTGAGACATCAGTTCTTCTATATATACGAGTATATCAATAATTACTTCCTGGAACAACTGGGTGTAGATCGTACAAATATTTAAACGAACTCTCGACCCGTAGCGCAGGGTCTCTTAGGCACGGCGCCAACCAAGCCGTTAGAATGTAAAAACAGCACTGACCAACAACTAACAACAACTTATAAAAGTCTCATATACCCAGTGATTACACTAGCTCACAGTGCCTTACAGACCGAAACACAGTAATGTGTGCACACTACTGCTTCACGGCAGAATAACTGGCCCTGGGGTGGTACCTACCTAGACGGATTCCTGCAAAGGAATCCTACCACCAGTAAATAAGATAATAATATATACCACCACTTGATAATGCCTCGTTTTGAGGCATCGAGCATATACCTTAAAGAGCCGAAATAAGGGCGGTCGAACACAGAAAATGATCAGTGATTTATCACTAATAAGTAAAAATTCTCGATCGTTTTAAAACAGTGTCAAAAAACGTCATCAACAACTAACCCGTGTGTTATGTCTACGCGTCTCCTTGAATTTATATGGAATATCAAGACCGAGTGGTGGCGGCTTAAGAGAATCTACCAACCCATTTAATTCCGTGGGTGTCGTAAAATACATACATACATACATAAGATCACGACTGTATCCCATAAGGGGTAGTCAGAGACTGGGCACTCACTGCAAAAACAGATGACTGCCACAATCCATGTTTCACCAAAACAATATAATGCACTTGGTGTGATAGATGGTGAGCCCATCGCCACCATGCGCTGCTGGGTGCACAGTGCAGTTTAATTCCTTACTCGCATTTTACGAGATCCATTGGATGAGATGGAGTTCTTTTAACGAGCCGCCACCACACGGCATAAAATAATTTTTATTTTCCCTCTATCGTAAAATACGACAGAGGGAAAATAAAAACCAGGAAATGAGCAGCAGCATTTTCTTGGAACATCTTAATAAATACACGTGATGTGTTCTCGACTTCAGTCGTGTGTATTGCTTAGTGGTAGTGTTGTAGTGAATGGTATCTGGTGGCGGTGTTGGTTTGCTTGTGTACGGCGATACTGCCGGAGGGCGGGCGGTGCTCTTCTAAAACTAGGTAATACACACAATTTTAAATTTTGCTTACGGATCTTAGCAAATTAAATGTCTTCCCCTAATAAAATGGATTTCCGCAAAGTAACCTGCCTGATTCTATTAACTAAAATATGGAATAACCCTCAATAGATTTTTAGTTTCATTTAGGTAGGTGCTCGTGGGAACGCAATGGGGAGTAAGATATCATCAATAAGATATATCTCGTACCAAAATGGCGGCGACGTGGTTCGTCACTCGTCACGTTTCGTTTCCCGCGTGGGCGGAAAGTAGACTATGGAAGTGGCCTCTGCCTACCTCTTATGCTCGGTTGTTGAGATGGCACACTAACTATTGCCGGACTCCATTACGAAAATTTGAAAGTGACTGACGCAATCCTATGTTTCCAGATGCCTGAACCTTTGCATGGATACGTAATATTTTCACTGAAAACCAAAAGCAATAGTGCGAAGATTGTCATCGCATAATGTTAAACAAATTGAGTTATTTGAAACAGTTTTCTCAAAGGTCAAGAGGTAGCAAGGACGGGGTACTTACTGAAAGAGTTTCTGTGAGATCTCCCCGGCTACCAGAGCGGGCAGTCGCTCGGGCTCGGAGTACGCGGCGCTGAGGAAACCCGCAACGGCCGCTGAAAACTGCTCCCGAACCGCTCGAGGGAGGAACTGCGCCAAGTTCCACTGCATTGTAACTGAACCCTGCGATAATTAACACAAATATGAGGTATGAAAAATACATAGTATTAAAAGAAATCAGAATAGATTGAAAACGCCTGCTCATAGTACAACATCGGCCAGGGCGTGAAACAAAATTAAAGGTTTGATTTTTAATTTTTCGACGTAAGAAATATATACTCTGTTTGTCAAACGTCACTTTTTTACAATCTACCACTGTTTCTTAAGGAGGTTCCTCTAACGGAGAAGAAACAGGCCGAAGAAACTCCGTAGGTATCCTCTGTTTTGTAAATCTTTTCTCTTATGTCCAACTAACACCGCCACCACTACAATACTACCACCAGGTAATATACACCACTGAAGCCGAGACCACGACACGTGTTTCGGCCCAAAACGAGGCATTATCAAGTGTTATAGACTCTACGACAGACAGCCGCAGAGTGAGCGGCACGGTCAAGGAACTGCCTACTTCGTGTGTATTGTAGTGGTGTTAGTTTGCTTGTGCACGCTTCTGAGGGAGAGAGAGCGGTCGGTGCTCTTCAAAAACCAGGTAATATACACCATTTTCTATTTTGCATGCGGGGGGTCTTAGCAAATTAAATTCCCTAATCCTTCAAAGAATAATTTCGAAGAAAACCAAAGTACCTCCATGTTAAAAGTTTAGACAAGATTCCAAAGCTAAATATGTAAGTAAATTGCAAACTCGAGCAGGCCAGGTTCAACCAATAGCAAGCGTAATTAACCTAGTTGCCTTGTTCAGCAAATACGGTAAGTACCGGTAAGCGAAGCCCAGCCTCCCGAAAGACTGCTGTCTCCTCCTGCAACTTCTCACATAGTTCCTTGCCCAACTTTCGCATTCCCTACCTTAAATCCATTTCCTACCTAATCCTTTTCCCTTCCTCTCCGCCAAACCGGTGGCTGCCATGCCGATGGCTCCGTGTCTACCAGCCAGCCTAGTCGTCAGCGTGGCGATTAGATGTGGGACCGGGCGACCCCAGAATAAGGATATCCTTACACAATTGATGACAGATGTTTTCCAGACCGGCGATGGACTGCAGCGTTTAAGATGCCAACTGCATGACTCCGCGATCGCCGAGCGTGGCGATTATGGCCAATCCTCCCAACTTAAGAGGGACACTAGTCCAGCAGTGGACTTTTTTCGGGCTGATGAAGAACACAATTTTGGCTTACCTCGTCTTCTGCGTCTTCTTCACTGGGAGGCGGCACTTGAGACGAGCCCACTTCGACTAATCCTTGCGGTAATTTGCCCTGCGGGAGTTTCATTTCATTTAATTTTTGAAGTATAAGAGAAAGCGACGAGACGAGTAAAACGTTCTCCTGATGGTAAGTGCAACAACTGCCCACAACAAATGCTATGTCACCCAGAACATTTCTGTATGGCACTACAATGCGCATATCACCCTAAGACAGTTGTTCTTAATTATATATCTATAATTACTTCCCTAAGACATCAGTTCTTCTATATATATATATCTATAATTACTTCCTGGAACAACTGTATGTAGATCGTACAAATATTTGTTCCATACGGTAATGGAACTACCGACCCGTAGCGCAGGTCTCTTAGGCACGGCGCCAACCGAGCCGTTAGAATGTAAAAACAGCACTGACCAACAACTAACAACAACTTGTGAACTTACCAACCAACAAAGTGTCATATTTATTTATTTAAACTTCTATGAAATTATAAATATGGCGGAATGCCTAAAGGAAACTAAGCAGAGATAAACATATGATAGGCAGTGCAGCAAACGATAATAAGGTAAAAAAAAAAACTTAGATTTTTTTAAAATAATTTATTCATTTATATAGATATAAAAAAAACTTTACGTTAAACGCACTTATGATAAGCGGGTGAGTGAATTTAGCTGCTAGTGGAGTTTCATTGGAGAATGCAAGCAGCGCTCCCACTACTTTCCTCATCCCTGTGCACACCTAACATTTGTCTCTAAAGAATCCGCACTAACTTCTCTACTTACGATATTCAATTGTATTACTAATGTTTAATACGAAATTTGTCAACAAATTGGAGTCCATTCTAATAATATAAATGCGAAAGTAACTCTACCTGACCCTCTGTCTGTTTGTTACCTTTTCACGGTTCAACCGCTGATCCGATCTTGACGTAATTTGGCACAGAGATAGCTTCTATCCTGGGGAGTAGCTTGTATGTTGACGTTGCGTGTGGTCGTGTTGACGACCGCGTGGCCTAGTCGTCAGAGTACCTTACTTCTACGCGGCGAGTCCTGGGTTCGAATTCCAGCCGGAGCCAATATTTGTGGTAAAACATTAATTGTTGGTTTTCGGGTTCGGTTGTGTTGTGTTTGTCCCCGTGTTTCTGACACTGCATCCTAGCCTACCTCCGATCTTATCGCATCAGCGTTACATCGGGCGCGGGTAGGTTGGGACGAGTGAGCGTCTCTGTTTGCGCGTACACTTGTAGCACTATAATATCTCCTGCTCAATTGATGGCTCTCGACAGTATTCGGAAGTTGCCGCCGTGGTCGAAATCGGCCAGGAGAACATCATCATCAGATCATCCCGGGGACGGACATAAGATACTTTTTATCACGGAAAACAAAATAGTTCACACGGGATATTTAATAAAATTATATCCACGCGGACAAAGTTGCGGGCATCAGGTTATAAAAGGTTTTCGATGCAATGTCGGATGCAGAAACAGTCACACAAAGACCCAAGTCCCTAAAATAAGATTTATTGAAATAGCGGTTTCTGTTGACGACGAATAGGGAATGTAACCTTAACAACAATGCGATAAATTTTGAAGGTATATTACATGCCTGTATGCCGGCGTGGTTGGCCTCATCTAACCACAGCAAGTATGACCAGCACTGCTTGTATCGGATGTCGATGCCATGGAACAGCTCCTTGTTTCTGATGCTCTGCACAACGAACTCCACGTAACCTATTGCGAAAGATGAAATATCAAATGTCTTTGTTAATAAAAGTACAAATTGAAATAAATATTTTTATAGGAGAAAGTGTGGTGGCGGTTTTAGGGAATCTACCACCGCATCTCATCCCGTAGGTGTCGTAAAAGTCGACTGAGGGAAAATGATACCAGGAAATGGGCATCAGCATCTTCCTGCAACATCTGAATAAAAAAGCTGCGGTTGGCAACCCGCATGCCAAGCGTGGCAACTATGGCAGAATCCACCCAAAATGAGAGCTACAAATAATGTGGCAATCTATGGGGGAGGCCTATGTTCAGCAGTGGACTAGTGATAGGCTGAAACGACGATAGGAGAAAGTGATGAGACGGGCAAAGATGGGCATCAGCACCTTCCTGCAACATCTGAATAAATAAACTGCGGTTGCCAACCCGTCTGCCATGCATGGCAACTATGGCAAAATCCGACTAAAATGAGAGATACAAACTTTTGTGATAATCTATGGGGGAGGCCAGTTTTCAGCAGTGTACTTGTGATAGGCTGAAATGATGGTGATGATGATGATGACGAGTACATAATATTTTTTATTTTTGAATATTTGCCCTAATCGCTATGTTTCGCTGGCAGATAGTACATTACTTCTCACACCATAGGCGCCGCTGCCTGCCGCCTCTCTGGATAAGCAAAAAAAAACTTCACCAAATTTGTTTTTTTCCTGTATCGTGAGTGTATTTCAGAGGTATAAATTTTATATGCCAGACCCGAAAACCGATGATTTGTGTTTTTGCACAAATTGTTGTCTATGGCTGCGATTCGAACCTATTGCGTCATTGCAGTCAGGTTTTTTTTTATTGTATAATTTGACGAAACGAGCAAAACGTTCACCTGGTGGTAAGTGCAACGTCCGCCCACAACAAATGCTGTGTCACCCAGAATATTTCATGTGTGACACCACACTGCGCACGTCACCCTGAAACATCAGTTCTCAAGTCTCAAATGCCCAGTGATTACGCTAGCTCACAGTGCCCTTCGAACCGAAACACAGTAATGCTTGCACAATACTACTTTACGGCAGAATAACTGGCCATGGGGTGGTACCTACCTAGACGGATTCCTGCATAGGAATCCTACCACCGGTAAAAAGCGACGTCGACTATCATCGTCATTTAGGTTAATTGTATTTGGCATGTTTATTGGACCACCTGGCATTTACTTTGGTCAATCTTAGCTTACCATCGATCTTATCGTATGTGCGTTACATCGGGTTCGGATAGGTTAGTATGAATGAGTGCATCTGTGTTTGCGAGTATACTCCTGGCACTATAATATTTCCCGCGCAGTTGAAAATAGGCCCGGAGGAAATCATGTTAAAGCAGAGCAGACTTACCTATACCGTCCATAACTGTGTTTTTCTTAGTGGACAGCAGTATCTTGTTAAAGTCTGCGAACACGATTGTGGAGCCAAGGCGCTTAAACTCTGCCACCAGCATGAGGAACAGCTTCTTCATCAAGTTGTACAGCGTCCGGCGTAACGCGGGGTCGTATAGCAGCGATGTGGGGGTTTTTCAACCACCTTAGCAGAAAATGTATAAAATATTATTGAGTTACAAAACAAAGAAAATAGACAACATATTTAAACAAAGAAAATAGAAATTCAGGAAGTCTATATCAAAGATTTTCTGCGCAGGAATAGCGTGCCGCAGGGTTCAACTTTTAGTCCTAGTCTATTTCATATTTAGTTAATGACTACCCTTACCCAGTAAGTGATAATCGTGATTAAGTTTCATTTCTTAACTATTTCATTAATATTCCAAATCACAAGTTAATAATTTACTTTAGAACTCAAATTAAACTTTTTTTTATTTAAATTTTACAATTGTCAATCACTCCCCAATTATGATATAACCAAGCTCAGTACATTAAAAATTAAGAAACAGATACATGTGCAAATGGTAAAAGTAATTTTATTTTTATCAATAACACTGCTTAATTTTTTTTATTATTTACAAGCTGTGCCTCGCGGTTTCATCCGCCGTTTAATTAAAAAAAAGTCGATCTAAAAGTCGCAGCGTGATTGTACGGTGCAAGCAAAACGTACATTTTTCGCGGTCAGCAATCTTAAGAGCCTCGTACAATTTTACCATCTTTTATAGACAGTTCACGACCAACCGCGGCTCCGTGTACTCATATCAATATTAGTATAAAATACTAGCAATAAATTATCTAGCCAGAAACGGTATCTCATTATCAGCTATCAAATAAAAGCTTGTGTGGTCTAAACAGTGATGTTATATATATCTACATATAATCTCAAGAATTGGGCTATCAAATGCAAAAAGAATTATTCCAATCCGACTGGTAGTTCCAGAGATTACAGCGTTCAAACAAAAAAACAAACAAACTCTTACGCTTTATTATTAGTATAGATTTATTCAGATTCACTAGTGGCAATTACAGTGTTGCATTGTTCAGTAACATTACATTGTTTGATTTTTAAAGGAATTCGGAAAATTAATTTAAGTCTTCTACATATTAAATCTAATAATTTAAAATAAAAATACACCCATCATATACAATGTGGACGGTATCGTATTAGCGATAATTTAGGCAGTGATTCTACATCTCATCCCAACTCAAAAAGACCCCTTAATGCGTCCTACCATCTTTCCCCTTCCAGCCATGGTAGCCAGTAGAAAGAGTGCCTAAATTATCACACATTGTATAAAGGAACACAGCTAGCATATAGGAAATAAAAAAAATAATTAATAACTCATTTCTAATCAATTCTCTAATCAAATCATTATTAATTTTATTGCTATCACACTAAGTTTATTGTTATGAATTTGAATTAACTTTGACATACATTTAGACAGTCTGTGTTGTGTCTTATTTAGCTAGGAAGTTAAAAAATATGAAGCAGTTTGACAGGAGGGAAGTTGCGGGCGAAATTTAAGAAAACATGGATGGTTATTATTAATTATTGGTAATAATGTAACAGGTGAAAGGCCATTTCTACCACCACAGCATTGTAATTTCAACAACTTCTTTCATTTCAGATTATTGCAGGTTTTTCTCATTACAGAAGGACTGCTATAAATGAGAAGACTATACTACATACATAAGATCACGACTGTATCCCATAAGGGGTAGTCAGAGACTGGGCACTCACTGCAAAAACAGATTGACTGCCACAGTCCACGTTTCACCAAAACAATATAATGCACTTGGTGTGATAGGTGGTGAGCTCATCGCCACCATCGCTGTTGGGTGCACAGTGCAGTTTAATTCCTTACTCGCCTAAGACTATACTAAGGGAAAAATTCAGTCTTATGCTGAAATGGTTACAATTTGTATGCACATTGCCCAACAACATTGCCCTGTGGGAGTTTAGCACAGTATAATCGCCAATGTAATGGAAGTAAATAGCGGATTGAAGTATTCCTTAAACCGTAAATTCCAAAACGTTAAAACTACTAAAAACTATTTTCTCACCTATAAAAGTGCGATATTTGATAATCAGCGAAGACGTTCTTGTAGAGCGTGACGTCGCGCAACCACGACGCGATCATTGTACGCAGGATCTTGAATGCAGCGCTGCACTGCGCCGTCTCGTCATAATTAACCGACGGATTTGCTCCTGGAACAGTAGGAATAAACAATACTGAGAACTGTTGCAGCTGATAAACTGATACCCCCATAATGGAGACACAAAGTTAATACACGCTCAGCTGCACGCTGCGCTAGTCGCCTCAGTCACTCACCGGAGGCCATGACGTCCTGTATGCTGTGCTGCTGCGCGCCGAACGAGGTGGCGACGCTGGTGCCCTCCAGCTGCAGGATGTGGTGCGCCTGCAGCAGCGCGCACACGCTCAGCGCATCATTCTCCTAACTCCACACACACACCGTAGGCGCCGCTTGCATTGTGTGTACAACCCGACATCTCTTCCACTTCACTGACTAACCTATAAACATATGTTTTCAAATTCAGTTTTTTTATTCAATTAAGTCTCGTTTAAAGCTCTTAAGAACGTCAAAATCTACACCGTGTCCAAAAATAAGACCTCAAAGAAGAACCTGAACATTAAACAGAAATGGTCCAAGCAATGAACCCTGAGGAACATTGCTTCTTACAGTTATCCAAACTGAGTAATTATTAGTAACAACATACGATTATTAATATGCGAAATGAACCGTCTAAGAAGATCTCCTCTATCTTCCATCCACCACCACCATTTCAGCCTACCATTAGTCCACTGCTGAACATAGGCCTCCCCCATAGAATGCAACAAAAGTTTGTAGCTCTCATTTTGGGGGGATTTTGCCATAGTTGCCACGCTTGGCAGGCGGGTTGGCAACCGCAGTTTATTTATTATGATGTTCCAGGAAGATGCTGCTGCCCATCTTCTGCTTTTAATTTTCCCTCTGTCGACTTTTACGACACCCACGGGACGAGATGGGGTGGTAAATTCTCTTAAGCCGCTACCACACGGCTATCTTCCATCACTAAGACTTAAAAATTTGTGACCTATATGATTTGTGATGATCGTCATATATACGATCAAAAGCTGTACTGTACATATAAACCATCCACTTGACAACCATTACACATTGATTCAGTAACAAAGCCATTAAATAGTTTAAGATTGCTAACCGTAGATCGTCGCTGTAAGATTGAAGTTCAAATAATTGCGGAAGGCTGCGTATAACTGCGAATATACAATTTTTCCAAAAAAATTAGCTATAATAGAAAGTTTTGCAATTGGTTTTTAAATTGTGAAGTCAGTCTTTGTACCCTTCTTGAAAACTGGTGTAATATACGTAATATACGGAGATTTCCAATTTGATGGTACATGACATTCAGTAAAAATAATGCCAACAATTTATACGGTCCAGCAGATTTAGTAGAATCTAATTTAAGTATTAAAGAGGTTAAAAATGGGGATTAATTTCAATATATATGTCCAATATAGGAAGAATAGGTGGAATCATTATTATTACGGCTTCGAGTATTAGCACAAGAATTAGGTGTGGAAATCCTGCGTGGATAGCCCTCTGTCGCGAGGGCAACGAAGGGGTTCTACCGGCTAAAACCCCACGGTGTTCCATTCGTCGCCAGTTGTCGGGACTATGGGAACGGTTTCGCACACTACCGCGATGGCCCTTTCTCGTTGTGGGGGTGGAGCTGAAGTTTTCAGCCTATTCCTTGTGTAGGGGCACCCGAAAATATCGCGCGCGCCTGTTCGGCAACCCATATGTCCGCTGTCTATGTTATGGGGGGTGGAGAAATGCTTGTCCCTTCTCCGGTGCGCTGCTCTCCGCCTCGCAACAGCGGCGAACCGTTGTCTCTCTCTCTCTCGCTCTCCGCTGCCTCCTTCTGCGACATTACCTTTTAGCAGAAGGCAACAATGTCGCCCCATGACCTCTTGCTACTAACCATTTATATATCCCTTTTAAATGGCAAAACTAGAACATAGCTACGTAAAAATAGAAAGGCGTTAACGATACGGGTACTCAATAATAACTGATAATAATTTAGTTTTCTAATCAGTGACACAGTAAACACAGTGAAAAACCTTCCTGAAAATTCTCTCAAGCTATTTGTAACTTACCTATTGTCGTCAATCTCTCGACCGCCTAAGTCTGGTCTCTCTAAGTTGGAGCACCAAAGCACAAAGTTATGTTTGATTAAATGCCGTGCATAAAACAAATCCGCTCCGAATAAAGTTGGGTCTGATGGCATATTGCCCAGTGGGACGTGGAAATATCTGTAATAATAGAAAATAAGAAATCAAAAATAATCAAAGTTGCATTTTGAGATAGTAGACTATACACTGATGGTCTTTTAGATATCAATACTTTATAGTTCCAAAAAAATGTACACTCCTAATTTAAGAAAATTTTTTTACTTAAAATTTGGGTGCAAAGGGATCATATCTTTAAAATTATATTGGGATTCTGTAAGTAGTGTTGTCAATGACGTCACACATTTACCTGCATTGTTCAATGGTCAGGTTCAATACCGAGTCCAAGTTGAGATAATGGCGTATAATGGCCCTAGCTCCAATTCGCTGCCATTCTAATGTGCTGTACAGTGTTTCCACATCTCGCACGTGTAGCGGAACCAGAGGAAATTCTGAGAGACCTGCAAATAAATATTCAAATTTAATATAATGTTTATATCGCGGTAAATTGCGAATAGGAAGCTGATAAGCTTTAATAATTCACCTGATGTAAAGTGCAACGTCTACCCCATCTATAACAAATGTTATGTCACCCAGAACATTTCAGTGTGACACTACACTGCGCCCGTCACCCTGAGACATCAGTTCTTAAGTCTCATATTCCCAGTGATTACGCTAGCTCACGGTGCCTTTCAAACAGAAACACAGTAATGTTTGCACACTACTGCTTCACGGCAGAATAACTGGCGCAGGCTGAAACGATGACGACGATGACTATGACGCTTTAATAATAGGCGTTGACACTGCAGCGGGCCTCGCTCTGCACAGCGGGTGGGTGCTGCTGCGGGCCGTACGTACGTACCGGGCACGAGCGCCAGCAGCGCAGCTGGCGAGAGCGCGGCCTGCAGCGCCACGGGCGTGGGTCCGCAGCGCTCGTCGCGGCAGCGCGCGCCTCGCTCTACACCTGCAGCCCGCACCGGGCGGATGCTGCTGCGGGCCGTACGTACGTACCGGGCACGAGCGCCAGCAGCGCAGCTGGCGAGAGCGCGGCCTGCAGCGCCACGGGCGTGGGTCCGCAGCGCTCGTCGCGGCAGCGCTGCAGCGCGCGCCTCGCTCTACACCTGCAGCCCGCACCGGGCGGATGCTGCTGCGGGCCGTACGTACGTACCGGGCACGAGCGCCAGCAGCGCAGCTGGCGAGAGCGCGGCCTGCAGCGCCACGAGCGTGGGTCCGCAGCGCTCGTCGCGGCAGCGCGCGCCTCGCTCTACACCTGCAGCCCGCACCGGGCGGATGCTGCTGCGGGCCGTACGTACGTACCGGGCACGAGCGCCAGCAGCGCAGCTGGCGAGAGCGCGGCCTGCAGCGCCACGGGCGTGGGTCCGCAGCGCTCGTCGCGGCAGCGCGCGCCTCGCTCTACACCTGCAGCCCGCACCGGGCGGGTGCTGCTGCGGGCCGTACGTACGTACCGGGCACGAGCGCCAGCAGCGCAGCTGGCGAGAGCGCGGCCTGCAGCGCCACGAGCGTGGGTCCGCAGCGCTCGTCGCGGCAGCGCGCGCCTCGCTCTACACCTGCAGCCCGCACCGGGCGGGTGCTGCTGCGGGCCGTAAGTACGTACCGGGCACGAGCGCCAGCAGCGCAGCTGGCGAGAGCGCGGCCTGCAGCGCCACGAGCGTGGGTCCGCAGCGCTCGTCGCGGCAGCGCGCGCCTCGCTCTACACCTGCAGCCCGCACCGGGCGGGTGCTGCTGCGGGCCGTAAGTACGTACCGGGCACGAGCGCCAGCAGCGCAGCTGGCGAGAGCGCGGCCTGCAGCGCCACGAGCGTGGGTCCGCAGCGCTCGTCGCGGCAGCGCGCGCCTCGCTCTACACCTGCAGCCCGCACCGGGCGGGTGCTGCTGCGGGCCGTAAGTACGTACCGGGCACGAGCGCCAGCAGCGCAGCTGGCGAGAGCGCGGCCTGCAGCGCCACGGGCGTGGGTCCGCAGCGCTCGTCGCGGTAGCGCTGCAGCGCGCGCCTCGCTCTACACCTGCAGCCCGCCGGGCGGATGCTGCTGCGGGCCGTACGTACGTACCGGGCACGAGCGCCAGCAGCGCAGCTGGCGAGAGCGCGGCCTGCAGCGCCACGAGCGTGGGTCCGCAGCGCTCGTCGCGGCAGCGCGCGCCTCGCTCTACACCTGCAGCCCGCACCGGGCGGGTGCTGCTGCGGGCCGTAAGTACGTACCGGGCACGAGCGCCAGCAGCGCAGCTGGCGAGAGCGCGGCCTGCAGCGCCACGAGCGTGGGTCCGCAGCGCTCGTCGCGGCAGCGGCGCCTCGCTCTACACCTGCAGCCCGCACCGGGCGGGTGCTGCTGCGGGCCGTAAGTACGTACCGGGCACGAGCGCCAGCAGCGCAGCTGGCGAGAGCGCGGCCTGCAGCGCCACGGGCGTGGGTCCGCAGCGCTCGTCGCGGTAGCGCTGCAGCGCGCGCCTCGCTCTACACCTGCAGCCCGCACCGGGCGGATGCTGCTGCGGGCCGTACGTACGTACCGGGCACGAGCGCCAGCAGCGCAGCTGGCGAGAGCGCGGCCTGCAGCGCCACGAGCGTGGGTCCGCAGCGCTCGTCGCGGCAGCGCGCGCCTCGCTCTACACCTGCAGCCCGCACCGGGCGGGTGCTGCTGCGGGCCGTAAGTACGTACCGGGCACGAGCGCCAGCAGCGCAGCTGGCGAGAGCGCGGCCTGCAGCGCCACGAGCGTGGGTCCGCAGCGCTCGTCGCGGCAGCGCGCGCCTCGCTCTACACCTGCAGCCCGCACCGGGCGGGTGCTGCTGCGGGCCGTAAGTACGTACCGGGCACGAGCGCCAGCAGCGCAGCTGGCGAGAGCGCGGCCTGCAGCGCCACGAGCGTGGGTCCGCAGCGCTCGTCGCGGCAGCGCGCGCCTCGCTCTACACCTGCAGCCCGCACCGGGCGGGTGCTGCTGCGGGCCGTAAGTACGTACCGGGCACGAGCGCCAGCAGCGCAGCTGGCGAGAGCGCGGCCTGCAGCGCCACGAGCGTGGGTCCGCAGCGCTCGTCGCGGCAGCGCGCGCCTCGCTCTACACCTGCAGCCCGCACCGGGCGGGTGCTGCTGCGGGCCGTAAGTACGTACCGGGCACGAGCGCCAGCAGCGCAGCTGGCGAGAGCGCGGCCTGCAGCGCCACGAGCGTGGGTCCGCAGCGCTCGTCGCGGCAGCGCGCGCCTCGCTCTACACCTGCAGCCCGCACCGGGCGGGTGCTGCTGCGGGCCGTAAGTACGTAGGGCACGAGCGCCAGCAGCGCAGCTGGCGAGAGCGCGGCCTGCAGCGCCACGGGCGTGGGTCCGCAGCGCTCGTCGCGGTAGCGCTGCAGCGCGCGCCTCGCTCTACACCTGCAGCCCGCACCGGGCGGATGCTGCTGCGGGCCGTACGTACGTACCGGGTACGGGTACGAGCGCCAGCAGCGCAGCTGGCGAGAGCGCGGCCTGCAGCGCCACGAGCGTGGGTCCGCAGCGCTCGTCGCGGCAGCGCGCGCCTCGCTCTACACCTGCAGCCCGCACCGGGCGGGTGCTGCTGCGGGCCGTAAGTACGTACCGGGCACGAGCGCCAGCAGCGCAGCTGGCGAGAGCGCGGCCTGCAGCGCCACGAGCGTGGGTCCGCAGCGCTCGTCGCGGTAGCGCTGCAGCGCGCGGCCCACGCCGCGCCATACTGCGCGCGCCTCGCTCTCTACTTGCACCTCCCAGGTTAACTCCGCACAAGGGAGTTCAGTCTCCGCTGTGCCCAACTTTATCCTGAAGATTTAAAACAAAGAACAACATGTATTGGTGTAATTTAAGCAATTTCTACATCCACTTTGATACTATCCAAATGACTTCTTCACATACAAAATTCTTAGGAATAGACTCGACTATGTAAAGTTGCTAAAAATTCTTACAATAATAACACTGTATGTAGATTTTTCTTCAATTCGAAGGCAAAAACGATATCACACCGAAAAATAATAAAAACTGTCAATGTGGTATTCAATCATAAACCTCAGAGGTAAAAAAGACATCTACATCTTGACTTTAGACGCGGGCGTCTATAGGGGATCGCTTAATACAATAAGGTGGAATGCGCGCTCATTTGTCACTAATAGTTACTAAAAACACAAATACATACTTAGCTGTCCGTTCGGCAGAAAACAGCGTATTCATGTTAGGCACTTGATTAGTCTTGACAGTGTCAAGCACGAATATGTAGGCTTTCTTGGTAGGGCCCAAAATTAGAGACCACATGCTTCGACTTGAATTTAATGCTGAATGTTGGTAAAGGAATATATGTTTCATAGGCGATACTCCATCCTGAAAGTAATGTATTAATGATAATTCTAATTGTCAACTACCAAGTTAATAATTTAAAAAAAAATTATTAGCATATGCCACATAGTGTTGAACTTACTTGCTTTGGCAAATACGGTTGATGAGCAACACTCTTGAACTGAAGCTGGCTTAAAGTGAATGAATCCATGCTGTTGGAACCCATTTGAATTAATCTAAAAAATATATAAATATCATATATGTGCAATAAATAAATGTCAATAATTGGCTTTATACACTGCAATATTTCCCTGATGTACAGATAATTGTTCCGGATCTAAGTGATTGTATATAGGCAATCTATTAAACGAATCCGCGATACAGGATAAATTCTAGTGGCGAAAAACTCTTCTAAAAAAAAGTAATAAAAATAAATTACTTATCAATTCACTTTACAATTAATACGAAGATGAGAAGATGATTAAAAAAGAAGATGAATAGAATAAGATTATAACGAAACGAAAATTATGCCCCAGGATTGTTTTGAATGCAATACTTTATTATCAACTAACTTTTACCTTTTGTTAACTAATAGGAGCTTTCTGGATATAGGCAGACTAATTTTCCCTCTCATTAGTTTTGTACAGGTTGTTTTGGTACTCACCTTCTTGCCTCCGTTGGATCGACGACGCAAATGCAACCCAATTGGACGAGCACTCTGAATTCGAGACTCATCTGCGTTTCGTAAATGCCTTCGATCTCAGGAGCTGACAATTCTCCCATTAACTCCCTGTAAAGTTAAAAACTCGATAAAAATTGTGTGTGAATTTTCGAGTTTCATTTATATAGTTATTTAGTGACACTAGTTTGCAACTGTGTAACACGTCGCAATATTTTCTTTCAGATTTCTGAGATAAGAGGAGATAAGATTTATGTGTGTTTGGGGAGCAGGATATGTTGAGACCTGCTAAGGGATTTTCATTTTCCCTCTGTCGACTTTTACGACACCGACGGGATGAGATGGGATGGGAGATTCTCTTAAACGAAAGGAGATGAGCAGCAGCATGTTCCTGGAACATCTGAATAAATAAGCTGCGGTTGCCGACCTGTCTGCCAAGCGTGGCTACTATGGCAAAATTCCCCAAATGAAAGCTACATAGTTTTGTGGCAATCTATGGGGGAGGCCTATGCTCAGTAGTTAACTAGTGATAGACTGAAGTGAAGGGGTTTGAACACTAACTCCCGGTGCTCCCTGTACAGCTGCTTGAGCACTGCGACACTTACTCCTGGTGCTCCCTGTACAGCTGCTCAGGTACGCTGTACTGGTAGAGGTGCAGTGCAGGGTGTGCGCGCGGCAGTACGCGGGTGCAGCGGCGCCAGTAGAGACCGCTATCGCTACTGCGACCCACGCGCTGGTTGACGTAGAAGATGCGCGGAACCATCAGGCGGATCTGGTGGAGCTCGGTGCCCACCAGAGCCCAGAGGCGGAACAAACCAGGCTCTGACGTCTCCGCCACCTGCGCCAAATCGATCATTTCAGTCTGAGAGATGTATAATCTATGTATAATATAATAAAAAGTACACTCAGGCAAACCTACAGGTTTACTTTTAACGGCTAGTCCAATTTTAATAACACTCACTGTTGTGAAGCTGCATTATTTCAGATGTTTTATTAAAAAAATTATGTAATCTTTTTCGGAAAGAAGTAACGAAGCATTATTGTTTTATATAACACGTTCGTAACATATTGGGCATGTCCGTAGCTGCTCGGTTTTCTCTAGCTGACCAGTCATCAACCCGTTCCGACGGCTAGGAGATTCGCGCACGCACTCCGCATTTTATTTATTTATTTATTATAGCCTTTCTATCAGAACACTTGTACTTATAACTAAACTTATTTAACACTCATCTTCATTTTATGTACTTAAAACTAAACTTATTCGTCTTCATGTTCTGTTTGCCTTTTGGCAAAGGCCTCTTCCAATCTTCTCCATTCATGCCTATTTTCAGCCACCCTTGTCCACGTTCTTCCAGCTGTTTGCACAATTTCATCTTCCCATCTTTTCCTTTGACGGCCTCTATTTCTTTTTTCGTACCTGGGACACCAGTGAAGTACTTTTTTTCTCCATTTTTCAATACCTCTTGCAGTGTGGCCTGCCCACCACCACTTTAATGTTTTTACTTTTAGTGTCACATCCTGTACTTTTGTCTGTTTTGTAATAGAACTGTGTCTTGTTTTTTCTATTTTTCTCTTCCCTGTCATACTTCTTTCCATGTTTCGCTGGAAAGTTCTTAATTTACACACGCACTCCGCATTATTATATCGCAAATTACTTTGCTAATTCTAAGTTTACTTTTATGTTGCTATCTTTTGATTAAGCTTATTGCCTTTTTAATTCTTATTATCTGTTTTTGAAGAGTGTAACACTTTAATGTGATAAGATAAAATAAACTTTATATAAAAATACTACGACATTTAAAAATATATCTGCCAATTCCGTTATAATTAAAAAATTATTTGATTTTTAAAGTTATTGGAACGAAGTTCTACATTTTTGCTTTGAAAAAAAAAACATAAAAATAAAATATACAAATTAGAGAAAGAGAGAGAGTTGAACAAAAGTGGACTGCGCTTTTTGGCGTGACAAAAATAAACTAATATAATCAATAGAAATCTAAATATTTCATCACGTTAAGAGTTGAAAAATGACGTAAGGAACTTCTTTCTTGCCGAGTGTCCCCCGACCGAACAATTTTTTTATAATTACTTTTAAAACTATTATTACTGCATACCTGTACAATTTGCCAAGGAGTATTCAGCAGTGTACGCTGCGCCCTTCTTATGAAGCCACCCAGTGTGTTGACGGGACCTGTGCTTTTAGGAATCACGGGAGTCTTGTCCATCTTGCCTGAGAATAAATAGCAATCAAAAGTATGGATAAATATTGGACATAAAATATCATAGTAGCCGGGTAAGCAACTGCAAAATACTAGTTTAACGAATAATGCTGGAATCCATAATATAGCTAATTTATTTTCTTAGTTGAATATGATCACAAAATGGAAAGACAAAAATGAGTGATATATATTCTCTCGTTACGCCGCACAGTATTGATCACAAAGTTGTATCAGGGCTGAATGTTTTGGAATCTTACCACGTTTACTCCGACTTCGTAGTCCTCTCTGTTCCATTTGCCATTTCCATTTTTTCTTTTGGAATACAATCCAGGCAATGCGCTCTTCCTGTTAAAGACGACATAGAAAATATAGATTTATCCATGTGTTCATATTATGATTTTGTAAAAGGAGCTTTGGTTATACATGGTTCTTGAATCAAGTTTCAGGAAATAAGTTTAGTACAAATTGTACCTTAGTATTTCCAAATGGCGGTGGCGATCCTAACGCCTCTCTCCAAGTGGCGGATTCCTTAGTAGGAGACTCTTCCCGCTTCCGCTTTACTGTGTGTACTATTGGTCGAATCGGACTTTTCTCTGTTGGTCCTTTGCCGATATCTTCAATGTCGATTTCGTTATTCTAAAGGAAAATATCGTCATAATAATAATATCAATTATTTAATTTACTCGTATATTTCAAGATTTCACATTATTTTATTTCCCATAAGAATGATTCTCGACATTAGAGAAAATCGCGCCATGTATAAGTATATTGATGTATACTTTATTTATTTTTTAACTATAACAACTATTTCTAGGCAGGAATCCGTCTAGGTATGTACCACCGTAGTGCCAGTTATTCTGCAGTCAAGGTGTAGTGAGCAAACATTACTGTGAATATAAGATTTAAAAATCGATGTATCATAGTGAAAAGCATCGTGTGGTGCACAGAAAGGTTGTGGGTGACACAGCATATGTTGTGGGCAGATATTGCTCTTATCATAAGGTAAACAATTTTATATACTACAAATTTCATCACTGTCATTAAAGAAATTTGGTTATTTCAATTCTGTACTATATATTATTTACATAATACTTTTCTGAGAAGCACCAGTGAGAAACCCTGTTTCTTTTTCATCGGTAACAAATGTACAAAATAATAGTCATAACTACGTAGAAATAACTTGGCAGTTTTCACCAAATTTATAATATTCAGTATTCTCATGTTTACATAACACATTATTTATTTAAATATTTTGTTGTGAGACTAAAAAACCTCTTTAAACAAAACTAAAATAACTTCTATGCCAGTAGCATTTGTCCATAGAAAAATATACTAAACAACATTATGCTGTTGCATTGTGTTGGAAGTATAGAAATAGGTCTAAAGTTAGCAAGGTCCCTCTTGCTACCAAATTCGAATATAGGTATAATTTTACTTTATTGTAAAATTATACCTTTAATTTTACATTAAAGTAAAATTATACATCTTTACACTTTTTACATGGTGTAATGGTACTTTCAATATTTTGAACGTAGTCATTCATGCAAGGACTAAATGCTTGTAAAAGTCCACTGCTGGACTTAAACCTCTCCCATGTAGAGTTATTGTTGTTTGCCCTATTCAACATCCACAGCTAGGAGATTGAAAATCGCAGTATAAGACACTTCACACAGTAGACACTGCTACCCATCCTCGGTCTGGTTATTTCTTAATAGTAAATGTTCTATGACTCTATACTTACAACAGAAGTATCATTGTTACTTCCAGTTGCCTCATCGTCATCTTCATGTGGATCATGTGCCAGCTCCTTTGGTTTTGCAGTAAACATGTCTGTGATTTTTCTGGTTTTGAATTTGTCAGTCTTCGCCAGCATCTTCTTATGCAACCAGTCTGGATACTGGACCCTTGGCACGGGGTTGTCTAACTAGGGTTATAAAACAAATAAAACGAATGAGAAATACAGTTAATGGTCGACAAAAACTATTTACTGGTAAGAGGATTCCTATGTAGGAATCAGTCTAGATAGGCACCACCACAGTGCAGTTATCCTGCTGTCGAAAAGTAGTGTGCATACATATTTCGGTGTGATGAGCATAGCTAGCTAGTTTATTTACTGGGCATATGGGAATTAAGAACTAATGAATCAGGGTGACGAGTGCACTGTGGTGCCACACAGAAATGTTGTGGGTGACACAGCATTTTTCATGGGCAAATGTTAAATTTATCATCAGGTGAACGGAACTACTAAAGCAAATGGCATTAATTTTACACATGTTATAGCTAATAACTCTAGGATCAATTTAGACTATGTTTCACCGGTTCCAAAGATTGAACAAAATTTTTCGAAATGTTCCACTGAAAGCCGTCTATGGTGTAGTCGCAGCAGCCTTTACTATTGTAAACATACATACACTCACGCCGTTTTATAATATAAAGGGTAGGCAGAGCCCACACCCGTAGCCCATTTTTCGCCCCAGCGGGAAACCAAACGCCATTTTGGTACGAGTAAAAAAATTCTTACTCCCATTTTGTTCCCAAGAGCAGTATAGTGATAGCACTCCATATTATGTTCTTATTCTGCACGAACAAAGGCTGTCCGTACGATACCTGAGACGCCTCGTACGACACCTCGGCAGGTGCTATTCAATTAGCTATATAATAGTTTTATAATTTGTTCAACATAGCTCTACTTCAGATCGGGAGGACAAGGACGAAGGCGACTTACTCCCTGCATGGCGGCGGGTATCGTGATGATCTTCTGTATGGCGCCGCTGAGCCTCTCGATGTAGTAGGCCCAGTCCAGCACGTCGCGGATGTCGATGTCCTCGGTGACGCTGCTGTCCTTGAGCCAGCGCCGCAGGTGGTGCCGCTTGACGGCGGCCGGCGACTGGAAGATGGCCAGCGGCACGGCCCGCTCCGTCACCGGCGCGCCCTCCGGTTTCCGAGAGATGATGAATCTGAAATCAATTGCTTCTATTATGACGTGAGCAGTACGACGGACCACTCAACTTATTTATTGAATTATATTTATATCGTGAAATAGTAGATGGTGATGGTTCACTGGTGGTACTTTACTGTTTCCGTTTGAAGGGCACTGTGAGCTAGCGCAATCACTGGGCATATGAGACTTAAGAACTTATGTCTCAGGGTGATGGGCACAGTGAGATGTCACACAGAAATTTTCTGGATGACACAGCATTTGTTATGAGCAGACGTTGCACTTACCATCAGGTGAACGTTTTGCTCGTCTCATCACTTTATGCAATAAAAAAAAGATAAGTTGTAGGAACTTTTTACTTTATTTAGTTGTTAATCTATTATTAAATCTTGTATAACATTTTGTCATGGAGCGTGCATTGGTTTTTTATGAGACTATTCTTTGTAAATTTATTTATAATGTACAACAAACAATATATGTTTAACTATTATAATGTTTAACAAAGATAAAAAAATAACAAAATAGAGGATACCTACGGAGTTTCTTTCGCCTGTTTCTTCTCCGTCAGAGGAACCTCATTATATATTTTCGGTGATGTAATTGCTGTTAGCCTTCTCGGCTTTTACAGCTTCATCGGATAATGGAAACCTCATTTCGAAACGGTGGTAGATTGTAAAAAATTACGTTTGACAAACGAAATTTATATTTCTTACGTTGAAGAATAAATAATTTTTATATCATTAAATTATAAGTATATTTTGTCTTCCTTACTTATTTTGCCTTTCTCAAACATTTTAATATCTTGCTGATCTGTTTTATTGATTTGAAAAAACTAAAAAAATCCACATATGATAACTGTTAGCTTACCCTTTACTTAGCCTTTGTTTACAGTGTTTCTATTTATGTATGTATAATTTTCTATAAGTTTTCCTAAAAATTTTAATTGTATAAAAAGATACTAGTGCTAGTGTTATTACTAGGCATATAAAATTTAAGAACTGATTTCTCAGGGTGACTGGAGTGCTGTGAACAGAAACATTCTGGGTGACACAGCATTTGTTATGGGCGGACATTGCAAATACCTGATGGTATTTGTATGTTTAATCATTTTTTCGTCCCGTCAATTTCTTCCAATAAAAAAAGTAAATCGACACGAAATAACGTCACACAGTATGCCCGTTCGCACCGCGAATATTCTATTCTATAAAGACGACAACAACACCCCTGGGAGAAAGATATCTTACAAAGGGACATAATATATACTCATACTGAAAAAAAAACCAGACCCCATCGATTGGTTTTCGTCAGCAGCATCTTCCTGGAACATCTGAATAAATAAACTGCGGTTGCCAACCCGCCTGCCAAGCGTGGCAACTATGGAAAAATCCCCCACAGTGTGAGAGCAATAAACTTTTGTGGCAATCTATGGGGGAGGCCTATGTTCAGGAGTGGATTAGTCATAGGCTGAAATGGTGATGATGATAATGATGATAATGATGATACTGACCTACAAGCCAAGCCCGCGTCCTTCACCATCTGATCTCCCAGAAACTCAGCAAGCCGTTTCGCAGTGGATATAGAAGTGGATTTTTGACCACCGTAGTCTTCTAACTTCTTCGACATGGATCTGTTCTCGGATATCAACTCGAACAGTTCGGAATCCGGCATGTTGCAGCCTTTACTGTACAGTACGTCCAACCAATAGTCTGCAACCTTGGCCACCGCACTGTAGCACGACTTCAAGTCGTTCCCTTTGAGGAATGCCTCAAACACCGATGACTGGAATATCTTTATAAGCTGCAATTCACCGCGTCGTTTTACTTCGAAACCTGTAAAACAAGATACAAAATGTTAAGACAAGTTGGCAACGACCTGAGTCTGTTGCACTGTTGCTGGGATTCGAACACATAACCAGCCAAGCTGGTTATGTGTTCGAATCCCAGCTGAAGCCACTATATGTGCATTAATCCAGGAAACCTTCAGCTTATATATTTTGGTACGTACCTACGGAAATCGAGATTTTAGTTTTATTCAATGTGTAGTATCTATCAATTTCCACAGACATTATTTTCAACAAGTACATGGTACTCGTAGCTTGATATGCTCATGACATGCGGGACGACCAGCACAAAATAGACAGAGCAAGTAAACCTCGTGTATGCACTTCACTTTTTATACCTATACTCAGCCGTAAGCTGTCAAGTCCGACTTACGTAAAAGTGTGATGCTAAAAAATAATACTAGGTATAAATATAATGTATCATATTTGTATACTGGTGGTACGATTCTTAAGCAGGATTCCTTCTAGGTAGGTACCACCGAAGGGCCAGTTATTCTGCCGTAAAGCAGTAATGTACAAATTACTGTGTTTCTGTCTGAAAGGCATTGTGAGCTAGTGTAAAATTAGACTTAAGAACTGATATCTCAGTGTAACGGGCACAGTGTGGTGCTACACACATATTCTGGGTGACACAGCATCTATTATGGGCAGACGTTGCACTTCCCATCAGGTAAACATTTTGCTCGTCTCATCACTTTATCCAATAAAAATGTAGTAGAATGAAGAATATAGTTTGTAAGAAGCTTTTATATCCTTCTTATAATCATCTTGCGCTCTCAAGCAAATGCCCCTTAGGAAGCATCGTAGTTCTCTTGCAGCGATGCATGCGCGACGTTGCCGCTCCGTTCACAGCGTTTCAGAAAGTCATATCAAGCAGCAAGCCGGCGTACAACTAACATTAAATGACGTACACGTATCATAAACCTCAGTGGACCTTAGACAATCGAATGCCGGAAGTTGATAACAAGTTTTTGGCCACGCTGCCTTTGGTGCATGATTAACATACCTTTTAATTCAGCCAGCGAGCCGTCAAAGTTGAAAACAGCGTATCGCTTCTTCAGCTTCTTGCCCTCCTCCTTAGAGGCGGGAAGAACCATAGCGAGGTAGGGGCCGTCCACTTCAAAGAAGATGGAATTCTCTGCGCGCTGCACGTACGTTTTTGTCTCTGGATCGTTTAGCTCGAAATACTGATCGTTTGTGAAGTAATCCTAAAGTGAAAATGATACTTTTCTATATTATAAATAAAGTAAGTTAACTTCAAATCGAATTGAAGCTCAAGTATAATACTATAGTACAATACTGTCAAATAATCAATAAACTCAAGTACAATAATACTAGACTAAAGTTAATGTGAGGAAAATCTTGCGGCCTCCAACAGATGGCGGATAAAACCATTCAACTATGCCAAACCTAGAAACTATTAATGTTCACCCGTAAACCTTCCCTGATTATTCAGCACCGTACTAGCTGTCATCAGAGGTAAAATACCTAGGTGTCACACTGGACAGCAAACTAAACTGGACCAATCTCATAGAAAACAAGATCTACAATGCTAGTATCACCTTCTGGCAATGCAAAAGGATGATTGGCAAACGCTGGGGCTTGTCACGTAAAATCATCTTGTGGCTATACAAGATGATCTTTCACCCAATAATTAAATACGGTGCAGAAGTTTGGTGGCCAAAAACCAAACTATCCACTGCTAGTAGCCAACTCCAAAGATGACAGAGGCTAGCATGGCCACGACGGGTTGCATGAGAACCACCCACACAGAAGCCCGAAGAAGTCATGCTGGATCTGCCACCGCTGCACTTGTACATACAACAGGAAGCAGCCTTAGCAGCCATAAGACTCAGAACACTAAATCATCGAAGTGACAACAAGATCCAGCACATACACATACTTACAGAACTGTTTGTATCCCAAAACAGTTTGTATTTGATACGAAATACAAATCCACGAGGACCATCGCACTGAAGGAACCCAAGAGAACTCAGAATCTTCACGGATGGTTCCAAAACAGAGTCAGGTACAGGTTCTGGAACCTTCTCAGAGGACCAAAATATACAAATATGTACACCACTTGGTGACCACAACATAGGGTTTAGGCATCATCTGAGTAGCTGATATAGGCAATCCGTGGTGTCGTAAAGTCGGAGGGAAATAGAAACCTGATAGCAGCTTTTTGGAACTCGAATAAATAACTGTGTGCAACCGCCTGTTACAACTACGGCAAATCTCCCAAAATGAGAGCTACTACTGTGGCAATCCTGGGGAGGCTAGTTCAGCAGTGACTAGATAGATGGATAGATGAAATGTATGGGATGACCTGCGGCACCACTAGCAACTAATTCTGCTGCACTTATGTACTTGTACTATAATCCCCTACTCCTACGATAAGACGATACCACGCTACCAGTATTTGACGTCAGCAGTAGTTTGCAAACTTTACTGGTTTCGTCAGAATTTGATAGCTGTTTATTATAGATAGGGACTCAAGAACTGATGTCCGAGGGTACGCATGCAATCGTTACAGGATGTATGCAAAATTGCAGAACATGAATGCAAATTCTGTGATTCGTCGTCACCAGGGACATCAGTTCTAAGTCTCAATGGTTGGTAGCCCATAATTAAATAGTAACATTCAACCGCACATATTTAGTATATCTTATGACGGCAACGACTTATTTCGAAAAAATCATTAGAGAGAATTGTTTTCGAGCAACTCGAAACCTACCTTGACCATAGAGTTGAGCACGGCGTTAGGATATGACACGTTAATTTTCTTTTTCTTCTGATGCGTGCTCGTAATCGTTACGTTCTCTGGAAACGACGATGGCAACACGCACCATATACCTAAAAATTAAAAACTCTTTTAATGTACTGTGTTTGGGACACTGTGCCTACGTAGATACACTTTCGATGGAGAATACACTTTAGAAGGACTATGATAATTTCTTGTATCCAGTAGCTGAGATCAGTTCACATCACTTACCACACGAAACCCGGTAGCGTGATGCTGCTTTATTCTGGTATTGCGTGAGAGTTTGATTGTTTCTAGAAGAAGCAGATGCAATATTACGCCATAGTCAACGTTGAAGGTATAGTATGGTACAATTATCATACATGTAATGTACTTTCATTACTATATACTTACTTCTTTACTTGATTATCACTGTCATTGTCACCATAATAATGGAATGAATACAGACTCAAAAACCTCCCCAAAAAAAGAGCGAACAATGCGCTCATTTCGATTAGAATCACCCAGCCATGTCAACGCAAGGACTGTCAATACGTCGTGGAACGATAGTTGATTTCGTTTAAAAAGCCACTTTATGGAGATCTTTGTGTTTGTTTTCACTTATCAACACACTCACGATGTTTTCTTTAACCACTAAGCACGTGATAAATCATGAAATTTATTTGAATAAAAAATTACATATTTAATATATAGTTTTAACATTGTACCTAGGTTTCAGAATACTATCATTATTATTTAAAACATGGTAATACCATCGGTATCCAACTCGAGGGGTCGGCCAATTTGTTCGATGATCTCCCGCGCACGCATGATGATGTTGGCGCCCGTGTAGCACACGATGCCCGCCATTTCCATGCTGTGCCAGCGAGCTCTGTCCAGATATAACAATACTTATGACCAATTTTTTATTTTTATAGTAATAACGACGAGCCAATCGTACACCTTATGGTAAGTGCAACGTCTGCCCATGCTGTGTCACCCAGAACATTTCTGTGGCACCACACTGTGCTCGTCATCCCGCGACGTCAGTTCTTAAGTCTAATAATATGCCCAATAATTGCACTAGTCAACCGTGCCCTTTAGATCAACAGGCACTAACAGACAACTCACTCACTGACACACTCACCCGCGCCTCATCACGTAGCCGTAGGAGTTGAGGATGCATTGTGCGCGAGCTGCAGCGAGTCGTACAGCACCTCGCGGCTCTTGGCGCTCTTGATGTCGGCCGACACTCACTCACTCACTCACTCACACACTCACCCGCGCCTCATCACGTAGCCGTAGAAAGAGGTGAGGATGCAATTGTGCGCGAGCTGCAGCGAGTCGTACAGCACCTCGCGGCTCTTGGCGCTCTTGATGTCGGCCGACACTCCCTTACTCACTCACTCACTCACTCACACACACACTCACCCGCGCCTCATCACGTAGCCGTAGAAGGAGTTGAGGATGCACTTGTGCGCGAGCTGCAGCGAGTCGTACAGCACCTCGCGGCTCTTGGCGCTCTTGATGTCGGCCGACACTCCCTCACTCACTCACTCACACACACACTCACCCGCGCCTCATCACGTAGCCGTAGAAGGAGTTGAGGATGCACTTGTGCGCGAGCTGCAGCGAGTCGTACAGCACCTCGCGGCTCTTGGTGCTCTTGATGTCGGCCGACACTCCCTCACTCACTCACTCACACACACACTCACCCGCGCCTCATCACGTAGCCGTAGAAGGAGTTGAGGATGCACTTGTGCGCGAGCTGCAGCGAGTCGTACAGCACCTCGCGGCTCTTGGCGCTCTTGATGTCGGCCGACACTCCCTCACTCACTCACTCACACACACACTCACCCGCGCCTCATCACGTAGCCGTAGAAGGAGTTGAGGATGCACTTGTGCGCGAGCTGCAGCGAGTCGTACAGCACCTCGCGGCTCTTGGTGCTCTTGATGTCGGCCGACACTCCCTCACTCACTCACTCACACACACACTCACCCGCGCCTCATCACGTAGCCGTAGAAGGAGTTGAGGATGCACTTGTGCGCGAGCTGCAGCGAGTCGTACAGCACCTCGCGGCTCTTGGTGCTCTTGATGTCGGCCGACACTCCCTCACTCACTCACTCACACACACACTCACCCGCGCCTCATCACGTAGCCGTAGAAGGAGTTGAGGATGCACTTGTGCGCGAGCTGCAGCGAGTCGTACAGCACCTCGCGGCTCTTGGTGCTCTTGATGTCGGCCGACACTCCCTCACTCACTCACTCACACACACACTCACCCGCGCCTCATCACGTAGCCGTAGAAGGAGTTGAGGATGCACTTGTGCGCGAGCTGCAGCGAGTCGTACAGCACCTCGCGGCTCTTGGTGCTCTTGATGTCGGCCGACACTCCCTCACTCACTCACTCACACACACACTCACCCGCGCCTCATCACGTAGCCGTAGAAGGAGTTGAGGATGCACTTGTGCGCGAGCTGCAGCGAGTCGTACAGCACCTCGCGGCTCTTGGTGCTCTTGATGTCGGCCGACACTCCCTCACTCACTCACTCACACACACACTCACCCGCGCCTCATCACGTAGCCGTAGAAGGAGTTGAGGATGCACTTGTGCGCGAGCTGCAGCGAGTCGTACAGCACCTCGCGGCTCTTGGTGCTCTTGATGTCGGCCGACACTCCCTCACTCACTCACTCACACACACACTCACCCGCGCCTCATCACGTAGCCGTAGAAGGAGTTGAGGATGCACTTGTGCGCGAGCTGCAGCGAGTCGTACAGCACCTCGCGGCTCTTGGCGCTCTTGATGTCGGCCGACACTCCCTCACTCACTCACTCACACACACACTCACCCGCGCCTCATCACGTAGCCGTAGAAGGAGTTGAGGATGCACTTGTGCGCGAGCTGCAGCGAGTCGTACAGCACCTCGCGGCTCTTGGCGCTCTTGATGTCGGCCGACACTCCCTCACTCACTCACTCACACACACACTCACCCGCGCCTCATCACGTAGCCGTAGAAGGAGTTGAGGATGCACTTGTGCGCGAGCTGCAGCGAGTCGTACAGCACCTCGCGGCTCTTGGTGCTCTTGATGTCGGCCGACACTCCCTCACTCACTCACTCACACACACACTCACCCGCGCCTCATCACGTAGCCGTAGAAGGAGTTGAGGATGCACTTGTGCGCGAGCTGCAGCGAGTCGTACAGCACCTCGCGGCTCTTGGTGCTCTTGATGTCGGCCGACACTCCCTCACTCACTCACTCACACACACACTCACCCGCGCCTCATCACGTAGCCGTAGAAGGAGTTGAGGATGCACTTGTGCGCGAGCTGCAGCGAGTCGTACAGCACCTCGCGGCTCTTGGTGCTCTTGATGTCGGCCGACACTCCCTCACTCACTCACTCACACACACACTCACCCGCGCCTCATCACGTAGCCGTAGAAGGAGTTGAGGATGCACTTGTGCGCGAGCTGCAGCGAGTCGTACAGCACCTCGCGGCTCTTGGCGCTCTTGATGTCGGCCGCGTCGCCGCCCGCCTGCGCAGCCGCCACCATCGCCTTCGCCTGCTTATTCAGCGCCTTGTACTCGTAGCGACGGTCCCTGCAGTAACAATGACGATAGTGCGCTACGAGAACAGGTCGACCACTTGAGATCGAAAGAGACAGTTGCCAATATAAAAAATTAAATCATTTATCGAATGGAAGAAGATGATAAGTGACAAAACCAACACAAGATGTGAAGTAAGATTTTAAGTACTGATCGATCCCGTGTTTGGCGGTTTAGGGAAACATCATAAACGAACCTTCACACCAGAGAAATAAAAAATATATATTACGAGATGTTCTCTAACCTGAATTTAAGCAGTGTTGGACTCTTCCCGGCTCCAAATCAACGGAAGCATTCAGTAAAACTTTTTTTTAATAGGATAAAGTGACGAGACGAACAAAACATTCACCTGACGGTAAGTGCAACGTCTGCCTATAACAAATGCTTTGTCACCCGGAACATTTCTCTGTGGTACTGACATACAGTAATGTTTGCACACTACTGCTTCACACAACAGTAATTGGCCTTGAGGTGGTACCTACCTAGATGGATGCCTGCATAGATCCTAACAGTGAGTTTATAAACATAGACTTGTCATTTTTTCAAAACCGAATTAAAAAATTGTGAAATAACTTTACAAAAACCTTCTAACCTGAAGGCACGGACTGTGTCGACATAGAAAGAATTTTCCTTTTGGCAAACGGTTGTGGTTCTGACTTCGGTTCTGGTCACTTTTGTTTTCTTGTACGCTACTTTGCAATAATCCGCTAAACGTTTCTTTTCGTACGCCGCCTGTGGAGTTCGGATAAAAATTATGGAAATGACACAATATACACATACAACAAGGAGTTAATTATATCCCATAGATACAATTATAAAATTATCGATAAAAACCTTTAGCACTTAAACACATCACTAGTATTAAATAGCGAAGAGAAGGACCACCTAATTCGGATTTAAGTTTGTCTCGTTTTATCACGCAACGCGTATTAAACGCTAGTAAGTGAAGTTGTGACATTAGGCGACTAATTCATATTCCAAATGTTTTTTTTGTGCACAATACAACACAATTCTTAGGGGATTATTATATATTAGACTTAGGGGACTTTTGACAAATTGTGAAATGTCAGTACTAAACGACTTTTTAGCGCCAACTCAAAAAGTGACTGTGTTTTCTATTAAATTTTGATTGATCTATCGAGATCTATGTCCAGCAAACGATTATAGAGACTAGTGATGAGTGTATAACAATGGTTTTACGTTATCGTTCTGTTATGTTTTACCTGGTCTTCTTTAGGTAGAGCGTGGAAGGCTCTAGGAGGTCCCCCAGGAAACAGCGGTGGAAACTTTTCTGTTTCCAACTGTTGTTGGATACGTTGGTACTCGCTTCTCGTCGCTGGTACTAAAAAAAACGTAAGGAGTCATATTATTGTTCATACGTTATACACATACACACGATATTTTTTTTTGGTAAACCATTCCTTAGGATTCCTCCTTCAATGTAAGTGCGTTTTACAGTATAACTGAAAATGCGCAATAACCCAGTGGGTTAATTGAATCCGCGGAGCATACCCAACTAAGCCATTTAATTTTAGAGGATTAGATAATACATACTGTTTGTTTGGTATTGTTTTGTCTCTCGACAAAACATTTACAATACAGTTAGGACTGAGTTACAAGTTACACAAACACTGGCTATTGTTGGGATTCGAGTCCACGCCCACACAGCCACTATGAACGCTTTCACGCATACCAATTTCCTCAAGCATCAAAAGCCACTCAACTTCAGAAAGTCTCGTAACTCATCTTTAATAAAACTTGAATACTGACTGAAACTGACAGTCGCATAACCAACACCGGTGGGTTCAGAAGCACGAAATTTCGCACAAGTTTTTTATATAACAAAAGTAAGCACTAAGAAACGATTTTTGAAAATTCCTCCCTTAATGGCGTTAAATATACGATGGAAGCTTGTTGTTAAGTACCACTTGGCCACGCTATCGTGAGTTGGCAAAAAAGTAGTAGCTAACTACTGAGCCTATGTCAAATCCCAGCCGAACTCAACATTCATGCAAAAGGAATAATTATTTTTCAAGTTTGGTTGTGTTTGGACTATGCTCGTGTATTAGACACTACTTTGATCCTAGCTTATTTCCGATCTTATCGCTATATTGTATGCGTGTGTGCATACGGTGCATAAACACAATATCTTCTTTGCAGTTGATAGCTTCCGACAATATTAGGATTCCGCCTAGGTAGGTACCACTCCAGGGCCGGATTTTCTGCCGTGAAGCAGTAGTGTGCAAACATTACTGTTTCGGTTTGGAGGGCACTGAGAGCTAGTGTACTCACTGAGCAAATGAGACTTAAGAACTGATGTCTCAGGACGACGGACGCAGTGTGATGTCACACAGAAAAATTCTGGGTGACACATTTGTTATGGGCACACATTCCATTTACCATCAGGAACGCTTTGTTAGTTTCGTCAATTTTGTGTGTCTACACTAAATCAAATTATAATTGTCTACAAAAGTAAGGGTGAAGAGTAGTGTAGACTGGTGGAGAACGTAGGTACTCACAGTAGTCCCCGCGCCACATCCAGTCCATGTGCCGCTGGCAGGTGGCGCCCGCCCGGTTGTAGTCGCACACGGCGCACACGCTCGCGTTTACCATGGCCGACGGCTGCAACCTGACAAATCATCAAATTATTTATGTATCTACGTGGGTGGTCAAAAAGTTTGCGGAACGAAAGGGTTAGAAAGAGACAGGTATTTTTTTTGTATACATAGGTTTAATTGATATAAATACTATTTTGGCGGATGATATTGCCAAGGAAAAGGGTAGCTACCCGCCAGATCGATTGGTCTGATCTGGGGAGGACGTCTCAATCCTACTAGTGATATTTAGATGTTGTATATATAGTTCGTATCTCAGAAAACTTTCATAGCGCAATTATGGAATGTCGCTACACTATGTTTTGGCTAAATCTGGTCACTCACTGTTCGAGTTATCGCCAAGTCAACAAGTCAATCCAGAAAATTGAGTTTCGCGCTGTCATAGAGTTCCACACCAGGATGGGGAAAACGCCGCAGATCACCATGGAAGAAATATCATCTGCTTATGGGGAGTCTTGCCGTGGGAAAACCATGATTTCCAAATGGCATGGCCTATTCAAGCAAGGCAGAGAGCCAATTGAGACGATGACCGCCCAGGTCGGCCCATTGAAGCCCATCATCAGACATTGTCGAAAAAGTGGAAAAACTTGTCCTTGAAGATACTCGTTCGAAAAAGAAGCAATTAGCAGAAATCGTTGGAGTCTAATAGAATTTTAAACATTCTCTTGAACATCTTGCCATGATGCTGAGAATGCTCACGCCCCGCTTCAAAAGCAACAGCACGTCGAGTGCTCGAAGAAGTTTTTGAAACTCTGTAGCGAAAACAGAGATGAGTTTATGAACAGAATTTTTATTGGGGACGAAACGTGGCTTCCTCACTATGAGGCTGAGTAAAAGCAGCAGTCAATGCAGTGCCATAATAAAGGCCTAAGACCCCCGCCTAAGAAGTTTAAAATGTCACAATCGGTCGGAAAGATCATAGACACGATTTTTTGGGATTCTGAAAGTATTTTCTTGATCGACTACAAAGAAAACGCGTGAACATCACTGGAAAATACTACGCCCCAGTTTAATCGAAAAACTAAAAAATGTCATCAAGGAAAAATGAAATTTTATTTTTGTTTTTAATAAACTCGTATTATAGATAAATAGAAAGCTAGGCTCTACCATGATTTAAATGGTACTTTATTGCTATACCGATTGCTAAATATATATAGATTGATAGATCTTTGACCCAAGCAATTAAGAGATTGTGTATAAAGGAAAGTTTATTAATTAACGAATCATATTATGAGTAATTTTTTTATTGGATATAGTGATGAAACGAGCAAAACGTTCACCCGATGGAAAGTGCAACGTTTGCCCATAACAAATGCTGTGTCACCCAGAAAATTTCTGTGTGACACCTCACTGTGCCCATCACCCTGAGGCATAAGTTTATAGTCTCATATGCCCAGTGATTACGCTAGATCACAGTGCCCTTCAAACTGGAACACAGTAATGTTTTCACACTACTGCTTCGCGGCAGAATAACTGGCCCTGGTACCAACCCTAGACGGATCCTACCACCATTTATGAGTAATTAATCTATAAAAGAGTTTCTCAGTGACAAAATACGATGTAATGTCGAATATTTGTCTGTGACACTTCGCGCTTAGTAGAAATGCCATTGTCATTAAACTAGTGAAACATAATAAAAAATAGAAACCTGTTTGTCAAAATAATGTTTGGATACATAGCGCCAACATCCAAATGATATATCAATGGGTTTTCATCTCTCCGGGGATGGTCCTTCATATGCTGCAGTTTGGACTTGATCTCTGCGCAAACCTCTTCGAAGTTCGTCACCAATTCCAATGGAATGCCCTCTTCTATCTCTATGGCGTGCTTCATAGTTTTATCCGTGGTCTCGATGAGCTTGTCCACAGCCGACGGTACTATACGGAACTTACATTTTATGTCGGCTCGGAATACACCTGAAATAGAAGTCGACTGATTACATTGACGTTCTCAAGAATACAAACTCTTCCACCAGTACAAGTTTGTTTTGCTTTGCTTAGCATATACAATAAAAAAATAATTTATCCAAATAAACACATGGGTCATGACTCACACTCAGTACTAGTTGGTCCCCGCCCGCTTTCATCATCATCATCATCATTTGAGCCTAGCACTAGTTCACTGCTGAAAATAGGCCTCCCACATAGATTGCCACAGGTTTGTAGCTATCATTTTGGAGGGATTTCGCCATAGTTGCCACGCTTGGCAGGCAGGTTGGCAACTGCAGTTTATTTATTCATATGTTCCAGAAAGATGCTGCTGAACATCTTCTGGTTTTTATTATCCCTCTGTCGACTTTTGTGACAACCAACGGGTCATCCATGGGTTGGTAGATCTTGCTTGAGAACTTGCTCCAAGATCACGCGATAATTACCCGACTCTAGCGCCTCCACATGTCCACCTACATAGGTCTCGGACTCCAGCACATGTCCGTCGCTGGTGAGCTTGTTGAGCTCCTCCACCTGCTTGTTGGGGAACACGATGTTAGCGTGGAACGCCTCCACCATCAGCAAGGACTCGCATAGAGTACCTGAACCTTTACGGAGCACCTGGGACAATACACTTTAATTAGAAATATGTAAAGTTATATTAGTAATGATTCTGTAATGGTTGGTATTAGTTGTTTACACAGTAAGTAGGTTTGGCACACATATAAATTATTTTTAAATCACAATTTAACACATAAAGGAAAAATCGGTGAATTTTTATTTTAAAAATGCAAATATAGTTATGGGTTTCCAGCATTGTAATATTCTGTTTCTTATAAATAAAACAAGAAAAGGGTTACCTTGTTGCTATATAAGTAACTAGCTGTGCCCCGCGGTTTCAGCCCCGTAAAAAAGCCGACCCCGATCGATGATATAAATATATCCTTCCCCTATTTGAATCGAAATTTAGGGTTTCAAGTGTTTTTGCGCAGAATTAGGGAATCATTTTTCTAAAATTAAAGTATCCTAAGTTAACCGCTATAGTATCAACTATCCGTCAGTGAAAGTTCCGTCGAAATCGGTCCAGCCGTTTTGAGATTAGCCGGAACAAACCGACAGAGTCAACATTTTTAAAAATTGTTATTTTTTATAAGTACCGTAAGTATGTTCTTTCATAAGCATTGAGAAAAAATATATTTTATTGTTTTAATTTTTGATGTTTTTTTTTTTTTGATAGCACCCGCTTAAATTCTCTGCTTGACTCGTGGTTGACTGGTAGAGAATGCCCAATGGCATTAAGTCCGCCAATTGTACATTTACTGTGCAATAAAGTTTAAATAAATAAAAATAAAAAGCTGTTATTTTGTCATTACAAACAGACTCTTCAATTTTATTTCTTTGTATAGACATAAACTTGATAAATACAGTTATTGAAAACTTAATCATTTAACATTTACCTCGTCCGGCTCCAAGGGAATGATAGTACAGAGCGCGAAAATGAATGGGTGAACATATTTCATATATAAATAATATGTAGCAACCGCATCTGACACTGAGTAGTTTGACAGCACCTGGAATTGAAAAATTACAGTTATTCATTAAAGCTCCCCGTGTGGTGGCGGCTTAAGAGAATCTACCACCCCATCACATCCCGTGGGTGGCGTAAAGTCGACAGAGGGAAAATGAAAACCAGGAGATGGGTAGCAGCATCGTCCTGGAACATCTGAATAAATATACTGCGGTTGCCAACCAGCCTGCCAAGCATGGCAACTATGGCAAAATACCCCCAAACCGAGAGTTACAAACTTTTGTGGTAATCTATGCGGGAGGCCTATGTTCAGCAGTGGACTAGTGTCAGGTTTACTGGTGGTAGGAATCCGTCTAGGTAGGTACCGCCCCAGGGCCAGTTATTCTGCCGTGAAGTAGTAGTGTGAAAACATTACTGTATTGTTGTTTAAAGGGCACTGTGAGCTAACATAATCACTGGGCATATGAAACTTAAGAACTTTTTCCTCAGGGTGATGGGCACAGTGTGTTGTCACACAGAAATTTTCTTGGTGACACAGCATTTGTTATGGGTAGACCTTGCACTTACCATCAGGTGAACGTTTTGCTCGTTTCATCACTTTATCTAATAAAAAAAGGCTGAAACGACGAACGACGATAAAAGCTCATAATCTAAAATAAATAAAATAACCCA
The DNA here is from genome assembly GCA_019845155.1 of Luehdorfia chinensis. Classification (NCBI taxonomy): domain Eukaryota; kingdom Metazoa; phylum Arthropoda; class Insecta; order Lepidoptera; family Papilionidae; genus Luehdorfia; species Luehdorfia chinensis. The sequence continues at coordinate 1,121,074 of JAHVAK010000292.1, forward strand.
AATGAGACAGATGCAGAGCTAATTTATTATTACTAGTGGTTAAAATTGGACATTAACTTTTTTTTATTGTATTTTACATATGTGCATTTCTGCATTCTTTCTCTATGCAAAACTATCTCTATGTCTAACTATACCAAATCTTACTCTCTCCTCCGTGCGCGCAGTATGCTTAAAAAGGGGCACAAAGTTTTCTCTACACACGTTAATATACAGTTTCTTACCAGTTAAATTCAAGATTTTTATAAACAACAATTCTCCAAGCTTAACATGAGATCAGGTCAACAACTATGCTGAACAAGTTCCAACTGCAAACCCACACTGAAGCAGCGTGACTGACTCCCCACGCGTAATTACCCTTTCATAATGAAAGGCCTGTACCCAGCACCAGCAGTGGGACGCATTACTTTTACGAGGGAATCATAAGCTTTTAGCAAACATTTGTAAGCTAAACATACCTGCGGTTGTTCGGCCGCCATTCTGCACATATCTTCGGGATCCAACTCCACGGGGTCGTACCGCAACTTTGCCTTTGCAACGGCCTTCAAGCCTTGAGAACCAACTGGTAAATACGAATCTCTTTTTACCCAGCTGAAAATTAATCAAAAAATTACTAAGTTTGGTTCCGATGTTAAATGGTCCTGTGCTATAGGACAGGATCTCAGCAGTGGGACATTTCTAAACTGTTACTTTTCATTAAAAAATATTCACCATAAACAATCCATATGCATGGCTGGACGGCAGGCGTACGTGCCGTCCCTCGCCGTCATCTTGCTGAATCCTATCTCTTGCTTCATATCCAGCCCCAGGGTGGCTGCGCGCGATTCAACGAATGGCCAGTCGAAGAAGTCACCTTTGCATAAAAAGATCAATCAATGTCAATGTACTCTTTATTGTACACCAATAAAAAAATAAAGACGAAGAACTATATTTAAGTTAAGGTAAAGAAAGCGGTCTTATCACTGAAAGCGATTTCTTCCAGACAAGCTTAGCGCATAGAGCTGATACAGCAAAATGATAAACCAGGAAAAAGATGTACCAGTTATAAAAAATTTTACTTCTCATAGTGCGCCTACTGACACGGAGGGGATTAGACTCTTATGCAGGAGTGCCAGCTATTCTCACCGAGATCGGAAAGACGAGTAGAACAACATTACAATTACTTTTTACGTTTTTATTATTGCAAGTTGGTCTAGGACACATTTAACTTTTACATAAATGGGCATCCCAATTATGTTTAATGAGCCGGGCTAGTTCAGGAGTCTTTAAATTTCACGGTAAGCTGGACTCAAACCCTGGTGCCAGTGCCTCTAAAATCGTATATTACATAGAATAAAAACATTTCGAGGACATGCAAAGACTAAAGGCCGTCAATCCGCGTTGGATCGCTTTTCCCGGCTCCAAAACCCTCTCAAAAAAATAATGTGAGACCAATTCTCTGCACTGAGGAACATATACTGTTACTTTCTTAAACAATTTAATTTGATTATTTTTTTAAATAATTTGAAAAATGTAATGGATGCAGCAAATTTGTGAGGAAGATTGTATTTTTTAAAAAAAATATGCACCATTATCAAATGTTTGGCTCTGTATATGTGTAAGATCTTTTAATGTATCTTTTAAACAGGTACTTTACCATTGTAAGTCACAAAAATGTGTGGTCTGACATCCATAATGTGGTCGAAGAATTTCTGTATCAAGGCCAGTTCATTTACCTCATTAAATATTATGAATTGCCTGAAAAAGGTACAAATATAAAACAAATATTTCAGTTGACCCGCCGCTGCGCGGTGATTAAGAACTATGACCAATAAGACAAGAGGTTGCCATTTAAAAAAAATACTTAGATGACAAAAAAAATATATAAAACAACTAGAAAGCACTCTCACCCTTCAAACTCTGGTTTTGGAGTGTATTCGAAATCCTCGACATCCGTAGAAATTATCTCCCTGTTAGTGATCAAATATCCTTGCCCGTCTATCATGTAGGAAATCATCATTATTTGGTCAGTCTGTACATCGGGAAACTTTAGAGGTAGTTTAGTTGTCTCAATGTCGAAAGCTAAGACGATTGGATCTGGCCTTTCGATTATATCATCTCTTTTTGTAAATATTGGAATCTCAGTGCCGCGACTCTTCACTGTGTACCAGGTACCACAAAATATTTTAAGATCAATTGATACTCTTACATGGTATGGTACATCATGTTCCCTGTAAATAAAATTAAATGTTACTAGTTTAAAAGCAGCAACTGGACAAAGAATTACTATAACTTTGAGATGGTAATAGAGATAGGTAAAGTTTGTCACACTGCTTGGGCAGTAGTCAATCAGTTTCTCTATTATTCAATATATTTTGATTGTTTTACTTTACTTTCACACAAACTGATCACAGCTACTGCAGGGGAATGAAAGAAATATTTATCTTGCGGTAGTGAGGTACCTGATATCAATAATGTTTTCCATGTGATCGGTAGTTTTTTTAGCAGTGTTCTATAGCAGCAGCGCTGGTCAGTGCATTGGTCAACATTTCAGAGTAAATAGCATCTTTCTTTTCTCTCTCTTTGTTTTTGTTTACAGCAGTCAAGATTTCCCTTCTTACTTTCATTAATTCGTTTTGAGACATAAATGATAATTTGATATATCGCTGTTTCAGTCCAGACAGATGATTAAGCTGTAAAATTGGAAATAACAGTTAAAAAAAATTCAAAAATCTTGATGTTTTTATATAATAAAATAATTTTAATTCGATACAAATTATTTACATAATACTAATTGAACTTTTTTTTTAAGCCAAATGCCTCCGTCCTGCGAAGAACCAGCAAGAAATTTTTTAGCAAGCAGTTTTTTATTCTTTTCAGTCATTAAAAATACACTTATAAAAATATATATATATATATAAATATATACCACTATTAGGATGCATAAAGATGCTCAGCAGCAGAGCCACTGATGAGAATAGTCGCTACAAAAATTTTTAGTGAAGGGATTGTTTTTGTTCTATTTGTCCAAATAAAGTATATATATATATATATATATATATATTAAAATTAAAAAGCAATATTTCAATATTTACTAATTTTTCTTGTACATACTACACCAAGTGACCCATTTGTTAATTTCAAGTTTTCAAGTGACCAACTTTAGTTCTGTATGTAATGTATAAAAGTAAACATGAAACAAACATTTTGATAGTGAAAAATTGATAATAGTTACTAAAACAACATTTTAGTTCGATATATATCTTATTATTCACTAAAATACTGTTTTCATACGAAAATTTCTCTGACCTGAATGTCTCTTTAATACTCACCATTTGGTTGATTTTGACCCATGGCCAAAAAAGTGTAAGGCCGTTACAACAACATCTTAGGCCAAGTTAAAATCATTGAAGATATTTTTTAACTAATCTCAGGCTATCTGTGATGGTATCCATGCAACATCAGTTCAGTTCAGTTATTGCTTTACAATAAATACCCAGTAAAATTACTTAAAACTAAATCAAAACCTCAATGTTTAATGGATGGAAAATTTGTTGTTAATTTTGCTAGTTTCATTAATATTTAACTAACATTTACGTAATTATTACTACCTTAAGAAATACCTTACACTTGAAATACGGCCTGTAGTTATAATGTACATAAAGATATCATTATTAAACTAACAATAGACATTACTACTCGCCTCTTTAGAAATTAATTAAAATTCATATGAACCACCCCTATCACCATGAGAAACAATAAACATATTCTTTTTTTTTACCATATTTCAGTTGTATAATTAAGCTTATCTTATGAGAATCTCATGGATGTTGTAAAAGTTGACATAGGGAAAATATAAATTAGGAGAAGGGCAGCAGCATCTTCCTCGACAATCTGAATAAATAACCTGCGGTTGCCAACCTGACTGCTATGCTTGGCAACTATGGTGAAATCCCCCCTCGAAATGAGAGCTACAAACTTTTGGGGCAATCTATGGGGGAGGCCTATGTTCAGCAGTGCAATAGTGATAGACTGAAATGATAATGATGATGAATAACAAAAATAACTTACCAAATCCAAATCTTCCTTCTCAACAATGTCTATTTTGTGTATAGTTCCTGCATACTTTTTCGATAAATACTGAATGACTTCTTGTTCACACTCCTTTCTAGATAAGATGAGAAAGTAAGGTTGGAACATAAGGGACACCTTGAACCGAGAGCCATCCATTTCAATAAAATAGTAGTCCATAGCAGCAACTAGCCTCTTATCCTCATCCAAAATTTCTGCCTAAAAATTTATTTATTAAAATGTCAGCATTAATCTGATAATATAATAAATATTCTTGTTACTTATAATTAAATAGCATTAATTGTCAGGTGAATGTTACTGGATTTGCCCATACATAAAACTTAACAAAATATAATTTTCTATTGTTTCATTACAGCACTTAAAATGAATAAAATACCTCCCTTAATTATTATTGATACTTTAGTTAACATTAAAATGGATCTGGTTAATCCTTTAACTTTTTTATTGGCAAAGGAAGTACTAATGAGTAACATTAAGTATAACAAATTACACCTATTACCAAAATAATGTGTCATGAAATTGTTTAACATTAAAGTTAATGGTAAAAACATGCAATCTAGCAGTTTACAGATATGAAATAACCCTTGCAAAACAGGCAACCTATCATAAAGGTAACGTAAAAATAATACATTTTTATACTCCAAGTTTCGTGGGTAATCTATCCATGCAGTACTGCAGTGTGTAATTGTTATTCAGTAATACTCACAGTATGCATGTTGATGAGGTAACCTGTTCGTTCTTTTGCATCACGCACTCTTTCAAATCCATATTTAGAATCGATTCTATCATTTTCTAACGCTACACGAATTCGAGATTCTGAAGTATCTTCTCTGAAATCAGGAAATTATTTAGTTTTCACACTTCCATAAATTAAGAAAAATTACATATATATATATACCTGACAAGGGACGACGATCCAGCGTCTTTTTTATTTTCACTTCTATCAGCTCTGAACTTTCCAGTGTTTTGTAGAACCATAATTGAGATGTAAATTAAAAACTAAATTTAAAAACAACTCATAACAAAATTTGGCGCAAATTTTGACATAACGTAACTGTCACCGATCAACTTTTATTATTTGTATTTATGGCAACAGTCGTAAATTTTCTGCCAGAATGCAGGTCATTTCAGGCAATCATGATTTCAGCACGCCAATAGCCGTGTAGTAGCGGCTTAAGAGAATCTACCACCCCATCTCATCCCGTGGGTGTCGTAAAAGTCGACAGAGGGAAAATGAAAACCAGGAGATGGGCAGCAGCATCTTGCTGTAACATCTGAATAAATAAACTGCGGTTGCCAACCCGTCTGCCAAGCTTGGCAACTATGGCAAAACCCTCCCTAAACGAGAGCTACAAACTTTTGTGGCAATCTATGGGGGAGGCCTATGTTCAGCAGTGGACTATTGATAGGCTGAAACGACGAACGACGACGACGAATAGTCCACTACTGAACTTAAGCTTCCCCACAGATTGCCACAAAATACGGTCCTGTGCCACCTGTATCAATCGACTTCTCACAAAATCATAGCATATTTACGTATAACTATAGAATTTTAGGAATAATTAGAACTTTTAATAAAACCAAGATTCCTATACTAAAGACGACAAAAGGAAAAGCACGATCTTTGAAAGAATTAAATTTTTCAATTACTGTACACTCTGATGAACACTTGCATAACGGTACGTAAATCACACCACAGAAAATACTCTCAGGTTTCCGAAGATATTCATTCTGTGATTTATTTTTCTTATAGTTGTAATTACTTTTCAAAATTGTTGATGAATTTGTTTGTGCAGCCGATTGAACAAATTTATCTCAGACACCAGCGGGCTGTGTAAAGCTGTGAGTAAGCTGTGAGTTCTGGTTCAAGTACTAGGTAGTATTCCTCAGGGCTCTGTACTTGGACCAGTTCTCTACAAATTATACTCTGGGGATATTATTAAGAATATTACTTATTGTCATTACCACTTGTATGCAGATGACCTGCAAATATACCGTTCTTTTATGCCATCAGAGCTTGCTGACGCTGTTAATAAAATAAATTATGATTTAGATGCTGTTTCTGCTTGGTCAAATTCATATTCGTTAGTCCTGAATCCCATAAAATCTAAATTTATATTAATTGGTTCCAAAAGAAATTTAGCCAAATTTGTAAATGTCCCGATAGTTTTAAAAATTGGAAATAATCCTATTGAACAGGTCTCAGAAACTAGGAATCTTGGGCTCCTTGACAATTACCTACGTTTTGAAGCACATGTCACAGAGAGTGTAAGAAATTGCATGTTTGGATTAAAAATTTTATATAAAATTAGGCCCTATCTCGCAGAGGAAATAAGAATTAGATTGTGTGAGTCTTTGATTCTATCTAGACTAAATTACTGTGACGTAGTGTTCGGACCGTGTCTTTTAGGTAGGACTCAAAGGCTCATACAGCGTGTACAGAACGCATGTGCAAGGTTTTGTTTCCAGATACCACCTAGAATGCATGTTACCCCGTTTCTTAACAATGGCTAGTCTACTGAAAATGTCATTGTGCCGAAAACTGCACCTTGCTACCCTTTTTTTGGGTTTATCACTAATAAAACAAAATACACCGACTTATTTATATGACAAGCTAGTATGGTACAGTGATCAATCTAGATATCCTAATCGAAATTGTAGCAATGTATTCGTAACCTCTAAACATAGGACCATGGCATTCAGAGGGTCTTTTAGGTACGCAGATTCTCGCTGTTGGAACGACCTCCCTCCACATTTGCGTGCCCTGAAAACAATTCGAACTTTTAGAAAGAAACTCTCACTTTATTTAAAATATAATCAAAGCCACTTCATAATTTTATTCTACACAACTCAAAAAAAATTTTTTCCTCTACAATCATCTACGTTTTATGACGTCAACTTTAGTTTATATAACCATTTTGAAAAAAAATTGTTCGTTTTGTTTTATTTTCATTTACTTATTTATTTTCATTTATTTTGTATTTTATGGTCCTCCCCACTCATGGTGATGAATGTATTGTATATACGGCAATGTAGAATTTTGCTATGCTGTTTCTAATTACTAGTTGTTAAAATTAATACTTAACCAATTTTTTTAATTTATATTTTTTCTTTATTTTGAGGTGTTATTTCACCCTTGTTGGCTCAGACTACAGATGGTCACGGATATTTATTTTACTTGACGGAACAAGCAAAACGATATACACCGTGATGTATGTGACTTTGCCAGTAGTTGCGAGGCAGATTAATGTTTTTTTTATTTTTTTCATACACGCTTCGTAACTGAACGTATTTCCGCCCGTGAAGTCAATATCAGGCTCTATTTGAAAATCAGCGCTGCAGCATCTTAGTGCTGCCGCAATTTGCTGAAATAGAGACCTTATTTGACTTCACATTTTTTTTCTGTTTTTATTATTTTTTGTCACATTTTTTTCTCTCACTTCATTTTCGTTTCGATTTTCGTTTCGATTTTCATTTCGTTTGTTTTAATATTTTATTGTGTATTTGTGATGTCAAATAAAATAACTTTTCTTACTTTCTTTCTTTCTTCTAAACCTAATATTAAGGAACCGAGAAATTGTTAGTTTTCAGGTCAGTTTAATTTTACCAACATTAGTCGAAACATCCTACGACATAGCAACAAGGTAACCCTTTTCTTGTTTTATTTAAAAGAAACAGAATATTACAATGCTGGAAACCCATAACTTTATTTGCATTTAAAAAAAAAACAAATTACCAATTTTTCCTTTATGTGTTAAATTGTGATTTATAAAGAATTTATACAGACATAGGTTCACGCCTCTTTCCCATAGGGTTAGGCAAAGACCACATCTTTCCACTTGCTACGATCTTGACAGGCTCGTTGGTTGCGGATACTTTTGACGTGACCTTTCCATTAAAACGATTTCGATCAGATCGTAATACGTTCGCCTACGTCGACCCTTAGCGGCTTGCCCATTCACACTCGCCTCATAAATCTGTTTCGTCAATCTTCTTGCATCCATCCTCTCTACGTGTCCAAACCATCTATCCCTTTCGCTATTTTTGCCCACCGCGGTTTACGTATCACGCTGTTTCTCACTTTGTCCATCAAATTCACTCCAGCTTTACTTCTCTAACTTCTTATTTTCACAGCATTAATCCTACTTTCAAGCTTCTTCTGCCAGACCTAGCATTTACTACAATACGCAAGTGTAGGGACCAGTACTCCTCTATGTACAGTTAATTATTAACGTTTAGATACGATTTGGCTTTACATAAAGTTATGAAAGACCCCATACACTTGATTTCCTGCCAACACTCTTCGCTCAATGTCACCGTCATACTTTCCGTCTCTCGGAAACTTTGAACCCGAGTATTCAAACTCATTAACTTGTTCCGTCCTTTGTAAATTGTTGTGGAGACAGTCGGCTTGTCGCTTAGTAAATACTAGCGGTTTCTATTCACTAGCACTTGCAGTTGCATATTAAGCAAGATCAACATGCTTATATTCAAGGTACTAAGTGTAAGTAACAAGTAATAAGCATAAGTATATTACTATGCTCGCGTATACTATGGATTATCTAATTTACTAAGTAAGTGTTTAGAGACAAATTGAAATGGCAACAGAAAACCATGTATATTCTTATTATTTGTTTCTTTACTTTATATTTACTAAGTTTTTATTTATTATTGCGACGGAAAGGTGAAAATCTAAAATAACTAATAAATTGCGGAAAAAGTTTCTTCGCATTTTATATTAAAACTCAAGTTTATTTATATTTAATTACAGTATGTATGTGCCATTTTTTTCGACGACTTTTGCCATCTTGAAGGTAGTGACATGATCCCGTTGCTGTAGATATTTTGGGACTTCTGAGCATTAAAAAAACGCGACAAGTAGTTTAGGCAGTGCTCTCTTGATGTTAACCTATCACTAACCTAAGGAATTCTGAAGAGACCGAAACAGGTACAAATCTGAAGGTGAAGAAGGGCTCTTATTTTTGCTGAGTGGCTAAAGATGTGTGTGGTCTAGCGTTGTCGTGATGAAAGACCACACCCTTCCTATTGATCAATTCCGGTCGCTTTCTCTCAACCCCCTATCCAATTCTATAGTACATCAGCACACAGCATCACCTTATTGCGAGTTATCCCGGGTTTTTGCACAGTCTGACCTTCTTCGCACGTTGTTGTCGTACGTGATCCAGTTTCCATCAATCTCTTCAAAAACTGTTCGGTTTCATTACGTCTCAACAAAGAATCCTTATGTCCTCCAAGGCATAAATTGGTGGCCCATGAGGAGAGCTTCTTAAAATAAATCTCGAGTTCTGGTTCTGGAACATATATAAAGTAATTTATTAAAATAAAATCAGATTACTGCGGTTGGTACTATCCCCCCCCCCCCCCCCCCCCTCCATAACCGTTTCAATATTCTATGTCTGGCATATTTATGATTATTGCGCAATCTGTCAGAGGCCAATGTCTTCAGTTGACTTTTATGACCCCCACGGAACAATATTTGTCAGCACATGGAAACGCCTTATGTTAAATTTTTTTTATTCCGGGAAGCATATCGGGCAACACGGATAGCGAGGGAGCCCACTCGGGCAAGCTGGTGGTGATAATCAAAGAGTATATAAACACTCCGGTCGTGATCGACAACTGCCAGCCGATGCCGGCCCTCTTGGGCACCTCTCGAGTCAGTTACTCTCGCGAACAGGATGACGGTCATCTCTCGGGGGCCCTTGCGCCAGTCATCCACAAATAAAGGTTTCGGCTAAGCGCCCTCAGCGCTCTGCCACCTTTCAATCCGGCGAAGCTGTGAAAGCCTTCGGGCTAACAGTAACCGTCAATCCTAAAAAAAAATCGACGACTGCCAGTTGCACCAGTGCATAAAACTCTGCAAGTTCGAGACCGAGCACTCCATCTTCTTAATACCGTGCGACGACGAGTTTGAGCTCATGAGGTTGGCATTTTACTTTGTTCGTTTAATCAATTTATTTTTATACATAAAAAAATTAAAACGACGTAGGATTTCTCGTGTACCGTGGGCGCATTTTACAGGCATACATTACACATGCACAACACAAACAGACCCGAAAACCAACATTTTGTATTTTTGCACAAATGTTGACTGCGGCTCGGATTCGAAACAATGGACTCGCGGCATAGAAGTCAGGTCCTATGACCACACGAGTAACACGTTCACCTGATGGTAAGTGCAACGTTTGTTATGGGCAAACGTTAAAATTGATATGCACCTATTTGTGAGATAATTTTTTTGCAGTCGAGCGGTACAATTTTGTGGAGAAAGGGCACTTTTAAAATCATAAAAAAACATCGCTCTGAAATATTTTTCGTTAGCTCCATTTTAGCACTATTCGATGTGCGATAAAAATAAATGACAAATTTTCCTGCCAATCTTTTATTTAAATTATTTAAATTTTAAAAGAATTTATCTTTAATAAAGTATATGATTCGAAATTCGAACAGTTACTGAATGCCAAGAGTGTAAAACTTTCAGTTTTTGGATTTTGTACCCTGATTTATAATATTTATTCTCGGCTGATGTTTGGGTATTATTTACATAGATTTTTTTGGAATGTAATCGTTATTGCGATGAGGTACAGTTTTTCCTGCTACCACTTAAAAAATGTAGTTGTATTTTGCAATGTTCTTCTAAAAAAAAATATTAATTCGTGTATTTTTATCTACACACACCGGCGCAATTTTTCATAAAAAACTGGCCAGTTATGTTACCTTTTTAATTAGAACATTAATTTAAAAATGGAACATAAGGCGACAGTCATTCATTTTGTCATCAATTTGTTTCTGTTTATTAAAGGTGTATGAATGTGTGTGTGTGTATGTAATGGGTGTGTGTGTATGTATGGGTGTGTGTGTATGTATGGTGGGTATGTCTGTATGGGTGTGTATGTCTGTATGGGTGTGTGTGTCTGTGTATGACTGTATGGGTGTGTATGTCTGTATGGGTGTGTATGTCTGTATGGGTGTGTATGTCTGTATGGTTGTGTATGTCTGTATGGGTGTGTATGTCTGTATGGGTGTGTGTATGTATGTCTGTGTGTATGTATGGATGTTTGTGTGTGTATGGATGTGTGTGTATATAAGGGTTTGTGTATATGTATATGTGTGTATTTACAGCATATATTCTAAGTTTATGAATCCGGCAGAGTACAATAATACCTACCTCTTTTCTACCGAGGTATCGTAAGAGGCGATTAAGGTATTGTACGGACAGCCTTTATTTATGCATAATAACACCATAATATGCAATGCTGTCACTATACTGCTCGTGGGAACGCAATGGGGAGTAAAATTTTTTTGACTCGTGTCAAAATGGCAGCGACGTGTTACGCCACCCGTCACATCTCGGGAAATTTGGCGCATCTCGTCTATATTTTTTTAGCCGTTTTAGTAATCTGACGATCAATAGTTTATTGAGTATAGTAGAGTACTTGACTACTATGCCGTGGGTCCTAGGTTTGAATCCTAGTCGCAGACTTTTGTAACAAAACATAAATTTAAGGGGTTAGGGGTCTGGTTGTGCCGCGTCTGTTCTTGTGTCTGACACTGCATCCTAGTCTGCCTCCGATCATATTGCATGGGCGTTACATATCTGGCGCGGGTGGGTTAGGGCAACTGAGTATCTCTGTGTGCTCGTATATCCCGCGCAGTTATTCCGAAAGTATTCTGAGTTGTCACCGTGGTAAAAAAAAAAATACTGGTGGTAGGATTCCTATGCAGGAATCCGTCTAGGAAGGTGCCACCCCAGGGCCAGATATTCTGCCGTGAAGCAGTAGTTTGCAAACATTACTGTGTTTCGGTTTGAAGGGCACTCTGAGCTAGCGTAAAAACTCGACATATGAGACTTAAGAACTTATGTAAAGACTTATAACTTATGTCTCATCACTTTATCTAATAAAAAAAAGCCAGACGCAAATCACTAATTTTCAAAAAAAATTACAATTGTCAAGGATATCTGTCCGTTGTGGCGGCTTAAGAGAAACGACCAGCCTATCTCATACTGTGGTTGCCATCCTGCCTGCTGAGCGTAGTAACTATGGCAATATCCCACCAAAATGAGACCTACAAATGTTTGGGGCAATCTATCAGGTAGGCCTATGTTCAATAATGGATAAGCTGAAAAGATGATGATGATGATGAAGGACTACATGTTTAATTGTACATTAATGAAATAAAACACTATCACACAGACAAAGGTTTATTATTTGCAATCAACTTTTGTATTAGTCACTTGATTTCATTTCAAATAAATCAAAATAATTTTTATTCCTTAAATACATGCATTTAATACAAAATTATGCTTAATCTATATTTCAACAATTGGAACTGTACATTATATAAATATAAAACAGTTTGTCACCAAAAAAATGACCTACCAAGTACTTGGAGGCAACAATCCATTAGGTGGAGGAATATGGCCAGTTTTTAATACATTCTGAAGATACACCTCCAGCCTTGTTTTTGGACCACCTTCATCTATGTCTTCTAAAATCCTAAGATAATCAGTGCTTATTAGTTTTATAATTTTTATAAACTGTTTCTTGTAATACTTGTAAAATTCAGAACCACAGACTGTGAAGAAATCATGAAGTAGCGTTGCACAGATATCTGGTTCTGGTTTAAGATTAATAAATGAAGCCAGCCATTTCCACCCATGGCATAAACCATGAGGGTTTGGAGCATTAACAAATTTAGGAGTTCTGGCTATCCAGATTGCACAACAAAGTCTGAATATGCCTGACATTCTTTTTAAAAACTTGTCTTGCTTCTCAACAACACCATCCTCATTATATGTGTAGCCTCTGGACATATAAAAGTCTTTATCAGACTGGCCTTGCTTTTGTGGTAACAACATTGGAACTAAATAAGGGCATTGTCTATGAAAATTGGCTTCTAAAAGCTTACCAAAGTCAGGAAACTGTGACCATAATGTTACTGCAACTGCCGCAAGAGGGAAGGCAGCTTCTGGATTACTTGATACCAAAAGATCACCCTGTCTAACTATCTTTTTAGCTAATAGAGCAGTGCAGTAATATAAGCCCTGTGGATGTTGTGTTGCTTGTACAAATGAGTCTAATACTTGCACTCTTTCACCTCTTAGTAATTTTGATAATTTGTCATATTTATCCCGCATATGTATTCCACTTACAGACGAAAGGGCATTCACAGGAGTATTGACAGCTTTTTGGCAATCAAATCTAAACTTCTTCGAATTTGTGTTCTCTGAAAGATCCTTATAATTATTTTCATATTCATTTAAAAAGTTCCTTAGTGCATCATAGTAAGAATAGTTCTTTGTTGAATAAAAAATTGGCTGTTCTTTTGTAGATTGCTTAACAACTGTCTTTTCAATCTGTGCAGCCAACTTCTCTTCTCTTGCTTTCTTTTCTTGAAGCTCTCTCTTCTCAGCCTCCTCCTTTTCCTTCTGTTTCCTAAGAAACTCTTGCTGCTTAACTTCATTTAAGTCCTCTACAATTTTTTTTCTTATGTTTTCAATATTTAGAGATAATATTTCAGCTTGTTTTACTTCTTTGTCAGTTATTGTTCCAGTTTTACATAGATCCATTATAGTGTTTATATTTCCAATTACTGTATTGATAGATAATATATATTTGTCAAAAACCATTTTTGTGAGGGGATCAGAATTTAAAATAGTAGTTATTTCATTGTAACAAATACATATCTTTGTATGACTATCTGTAACTGATGCAAATCTACTTGTAGCCTGGTTTTGTTCTTCCAAAATTCTGTTCATGTTTTCAATAGTATTTTTGTTTATGATTTGACATTTTTGTTCGTCCAATTTAGCTTTGTCTAAAACAGTCAAATTGTCATTTTCATGTAATTGCTTTAACATTTGTAACTTTCTGGCTCGCAATTCTAATGCTTTACGTTCACATTCTTCACTCTGTTTTCTCCAAAATGTTCTCATGCTATCAGCTCGCTTAGCTATCATTTTTTCAACTAAATTTTTAAACAGAACCTCTGAGGATTCACGTAATTTGGCCTCATACTCCTTTAACATGAGGGTATACCGGAGATCTTCACCAATTTTGTCTTCTAACAAATTTACATCCTTATCATCATTTATTACAGGCATATTTTCTTTTATTATTGACTTCTTTGCAGGACTTTTAGGACCAATGGTTACTTCTTTCACTAGGGGACTTATTTCTGCAGCATTTGTCAGAGCTGATATGCGTAGTTTCTCGAAATCTGCTAGTTGATCTGATATACTGAAATCATGTTTTTTATAATTTTCCTGCGACATATTGTCAATCCCATTATAACTAGTTTCTAAATCTGACAATATTGTTATACTGTTCATGTTACTTATTAAATGAGAAAAGATATTTATTCATTAATTGGAAATTTTATTCATTAAAATGAAAGTAGACTTCAAAAAACATCAGACTGTTAAAAACTGAATTTATAATATCAATGTCAGTGTCAACGTTTGTCATAATTGACATCGCAAGCAGATTTGGCACCTAAATTTTAACTCCGGTAGACTAAGCTGACGATTAAAAAATGTGGCAGAATTCGGCAGATTTCAAGATTTTTTTTATTTTTGAAATACATTTGTATATTATATTAGTATTTCTGTTTAGAATACTTGTAATTTTATATGTTTTATTATTTACTTTATTTTTTATTATGCATTTATTTGGAAGGAAATTATTTAATGAAGTGGCAACTTTTGTTTTCAGGGATTTCCCGTTTCTTTTATTTCTATTAGGTACATTTGATTAGGAATGGTAGTAATCAGTAATAAGGTTGATTTTCTTATTAACATAACTGATCGAGGTTCAAATCTATGTTTGTTGCCTTGTCTTGTCTATCTGCCACCTTATTCTCTTTTGGTGTTTAATGTTTACAATTGTGTCTTCCGTCCATTATGAAGAGAAAATGCGAGCGTTCTTATCGACCTGAGTGGGAGCAAGATCCTTTGCTTTCGTCCTGGGTATCCAGAGCTAAAGAGGATCCAGACATTGCATTTTGCAAAGCTTGCAATTGTAAATTAGTTACAAGATTGTCTTCATTGAAAGAACATGTGTCACCCCAAAAACATAAGAAGCATATGATTGGGTATAGCGGCCAATCATCGGTGAGTACTTTACATTAAAAATGTAAATGTTTTTTATTTTAATACTATTAATGTCCAGCATTAAAGTTTAGAAAATTAATATGATTTAATTATTACAGGTAAGACTTGAAAGGAGCATCAGCACAAGCTTTGTTCGATGCACTTTCCGAGGCTTCAACTAATGCTAACTTTAATATTAAAGATGTAATTGGTTTCGGGGCTGACGCTACTAACGTTATGTTTGGCGAACAAGGTGGTATTATTGCCAAAATAAGATTTAAATCCCCATTGCATATTTATTAGGTGTGTATGTCATTCTACTGCTCTGTGTGTATCTCACGCTAGTAAAAACTCAATACCAAGGGCTATTAACCAAATAGTGCAAGAGGTTTGTGGATATTTTGCACATAGCAGTAAAAGGCAAAGAGAATTTGCCGAATTCCAAGATTTTGTTGGCACTAAAAAGCTTAAAATATTAAAACACTATGACATTCGCTGGCTATGTTTGCATGCATGTATTAAAAGAATTTTGGAGCAATGGGATGCCCTCAAACTTTTTTTTCAGTCGCAGTTCCTGGAAGACAAAAATATTTCAGTTGAATTCTTATCTAATAGTTTGAATGACAAAGTATATAAACTTTATTTTTATGCTTTGGATTATATACTGCAAATAGTGAACAAACTGAACACTATATTTCAAGGAGATTATACGACTGTCCACACAGCATTCAAATGACATTTCCGAGGTGTATGTGGGCCTTTTGAGTTGTTATATGAAAGGAAATTATTTGAAAACCACAGATCCACTTTGTATAGATCCAAAATCTAATGTGAACTTTTTACCTCTAAAAGAATTGTATTTAGGTGTGAACATTAGTAAAGAAATCGATCATCTAACTGCAGATGTAAGCAATGCAATGTTGCTCTTAAAACCTGGAATTCAAACTTTCCTCCAAAGAATGCAAACATTTTTAATTGAACTCTGTAATCAATTAAAAACACGTTTTCCCCTGAACAATGTTTTTAAAGACTTACAATTTCTGGACCCACAAAATATTATTTACAAAGGTTTTGCAACAACAGTAAAAATTGCATACCACGCAGCACCAGTACAGTTTTAAGTGTAGACAAATTCTGGGGAAATGGGCTCCAAAATATGTTAATATTGTAAACTTAGAAAGATTCAAAAGATCTCTTAAATTTGCCAATGTCAAATGCCTCATGCGAGAAAATATTCTCCCAAGTAAACTTAAATAAAACAAAAATAAGAAATAGGTTCCCAAACAAACATGTATCCCTTTAATCACAACAAAAGAAGGTATAAAGGAACACGGAGACTGTATCTTCTTTAAACCAACGAAAGAAATTATTAAAAAGATGTCCTTAAACTCAATGTATAATGAAAATGAAAAAAATGAAGTGTTTGTAGCAAATGTTGACACACAGTAATTATAAAGTAATAAATGAAAAAAAAAAGTGAAATATTTCAGGTTGAACAAAAGAATTTATTTGAATACAATTTTTTTTATTTATTCATTATCTTCTACGTGGATGCAATAATGTGATTGCATATTTTTGGCATTTTCTTGAGTCGGGCTTGGCAGATTTTGGCAGATTTTTGCCAGTGTCAGGCAGATTCGCCATTTCTGAGATGGTCACACTGATCGCAACAATTCAATTACAAGTATTTCTCCATCCGAGCGTTGCAGGTTGCACTTACATTAACAGTGTTAATGTATTAATTTAACACTTACGCATTCGATCTAAACGTTATCAATGTGAGCGGTTACAGCAGCATTTATTTCCGCAAGCACACGGGCAGTAAGACTTTCAATATTTAAAGGATTTTGTTATTATTAGTGATTAATTCGCAGGCTTCTCCAAAATTGCGGAAAACCATCGCAGTAGCAAACACTTCGCACCTAAACGCTGCTGCCCACTGATCTGGATAATTTAGGTCTGGCGTGCTTGAAAAAAGTATTCCGCTAATAATCAGTAGAAACTGTAGACCAAATATAGCAAGAATTTTCCTTATTATTTTATTTTATTTATTTATGGTATAGTCGTAAACTTTTTTCCAGTACATACACATACAGGTAACATTTCCAGGTTTAGATACATAGTTTTTTGATAAGTAGCAACCTTCAAGCAGCAAGACATAAAAATTTCGATCGAATGTAAAATTATGGAGACAAAATTTTAGGTATAATTTTGGTATTGAATTAAATATTGTAATGACTGTTTATACTTAAGACCAACAAAATATACGCTGAAAATACCAAATTCAATAAATTTTGAGACTCCGCTTTTTGAGCTTGCGCCAAAAATCCTTTCCTGTTATTTTCAGATGTACTGATATACTGTTGAGTTTATAATTAAAATCGTTTATTTAAAAAAACAGTATTTTTGTGATTTAAATTAATTAAGTCCTGAGTTGTTTAGATACATACATATAGTCACTCCTTTTTCCCATATAAGGATTAGGCAGAGGCCACTCACCTCTTTAAGCCCTCGCGGGAAACGAGACGTTTGGTAAGAGTCAAAAATTCTTACTTTCCTTTTGGTTTCCATGAGCAGTATAGTGACAGCATTGCATATTTTAATATTATTCTGCACGAATAAAGGCTGTCCGTACAATACCTTAGTCGCCTCTTAAGACACCTCAGTAGGAAAGAGGTGGGTGCTATTCTACTTTTGATAGATTAAATATACTCTTGTTTTCATAGTTTATCTTTTCTCAGCTTTACATAGTACTTTTTCGGACCTTTTTACTAAGTCCAAATAAAAAATAGTCATTGATCGATTTCCGCAAAGCACCTGACTATCACGCTATGGGTCCTGGGTTCGAATCCAAGCCGGAGCTAGAAAAAGTATTTATGATAAAAAAAAATCTTGTTTTTAACGATTAAAACTATAAATTGTATTTACATGTCGTCTTTAAATAAAACCTGTTCTGGGTTCGAAGCTGGACTGTGTCTCTCTGTCGCTGCATCCTAGTTTACGTTCGATCTCATCGCATGAGTGTGATATCGGACACAGTGGATTGGGACGAGTAAGTGTCCCAGTGTTTGACCGTACATTTGTGGTACTTGTGAAAATCTGTCAGGAGGGAGTTATTTATTTAAGCTTTAATGAACTTGTGGTACATGTGGCGGACTTTATGTCTAAATGTATTCTGTCCTGATTCTGTGTCAAGCGAGCAGAGATAAACATAATACAAAAGGAGGTAAAATGATATGTGATCTTTTCTCAAAAAAACAAGAATATACTTTCTTGTTTTTCATTCTAAATCATTAAGGATTTCTGCATCTTAAATTTATGAATATCAAAAATACTTGTTTCTAAAGCATTGCCCCATTTAAAATTATGTTCGCCTTCAATTTTTGTGGAGTAATTACAAAACTGACAGGCAAAATATTATTAGGGCTGGTTAACATAGTAATAAAATGCTTAAAACTTAGCCAAATCTTTTTTTTGCAAAAAAAAATATCAATCAAACATATTTGTTATTCTTGGAAATATCCGTTTCAACACTTTTAATTATTATTAGAATTATAAAAATATAGTCTTATCTTAGCAATCGTAATTATAGATATTTATTTAACAACAACTTTAATTTTCTAGTTTTAGATTTAAAAACTACAGTAATATTTTAATTGCTAATTTTTTTTCTACTTATTCACATTTTCAGCACTACAGCTTTCTTTTTATTTGTGATAAAATACATATAATTAATAAATAATTTAAAAAAGTACAATTTTTGAGTAAAAATTATTTATACATATTATTGATTCAAAAATTCTAGAGAAAGAAGTGTCATCGCAACCGTTGAAATAAAAGTGCGCACCATTTGAATAATTATGCCAAGCTTAAATTTTTACAGTCAGTTGACAACTGACGTCTCACTATAGAGGATCGTCTGAATGAGACAATCCTCATCGATGTGAGGTCAATTTTAAGCACTTTCATTTGAAATATTATTTTCGTACAACTGAGTGTACACAGTGTAACAGAAAGTGTTATGTTACCCGTTTCTTTAATACAACCCAAGCAACTAAAACTTATTAAATAATAACAATATTATAAATAAATAGGTAACAAAACTGACTTATCAAATTGTAACGGTCAGCTATTGGCAACTAAAGAACCCTCTCACTTAGAAGTTTTTAAGACTGCAGTTTTTAAAACGAGGGACCGAAACCATTTAATGACAAATAACCTGAGATTAAGAAAAAGTCTTTATTGCAAAATCACAGACAGACACTTAATTTCTTTTTATTTGTATACATTTAAATGTTGTATGAATGTAATGAATGAAATGAGTATGCTATATACTCTATGACTTTTATTTCTAAATATATAGTCATTTAATCATATCATATATTGTTTCATGTGGTTTTAAAAGATGTTATTTACACAACATGAACCCTGTTATGGCATAATGCAATTTTTAAACAAAATTAATATGTCTATATTAAATAAAAGAGAGACATTATTAAAAATATGGAAAAACTTATTTAATAAATAATAATGAATATTGCACAAAATTAAAATGATATTAATTAATACAAAAAAGTCGACTGAGATATTATAATAAAAATGAGACAGTATTAAAATATGGAAAATGTTTAGACTAGCTAATCATAGTTACTAAATAATATTAATAATAATGATAAAAATTAATACATAAAAGCAGACAGAAACAAACTGAATTACTAAACATTTTTTTATGTCATTAGGAAATGTTGTAGATGTAATATTAAACTAAAATTGATATATTATTTATGCAACCTTTATAATCAAAATACTCTTGCATGCTATAGAAACTTTTTGATATGAGGAATTCTTTTAATTTATTGTAAATTATGGAGTTTTTTAATTAGGTAGTGTATTGCATAGAATATGTAAACACTGGGGTGTATTGTATCTGGTCTATGTTCTTAGTATGTAGTGTATTATCTATTAGTCTATGATTGCTATTTCGATTCATTAATTTATTTTTAGTTTTATTCTTTAAAGTCACTGACATAGTAAAGTATTAAGAAAGAAAAAATGTAATGCTAAAATAAAATAATCTACTCGCATTCACTAAAAGATGTTATGTGGCGTACTTAATCTGTAAAAAGTATTGTAGTCATAACCTTCCCTTTGCTAATAAAAATGGGTAGCAATTACACTTCGACATTTTTGGCTAGAAACTCAGCTTTCAGTCCTTATCGACTAATAAGACGTGAAACTGGATTTCAAAACCCAGTGGGTGGTGAAAATGCTATTGCAAGAAGTCTATACTGTGGCATGAAACCTATTGCTTCTTGGGATTGTGAACAGGCTAATGATCTTCCTACCGGAGGGGTTTTCAACCTTGAGTTCTCGCCGGAAGGGTAAGAAATAATTAAAATATATATATTTGTTATATAGGAACGAATGTTCCAAAAACTTTTATATTAAAAATATGTGTTTATGATTTTAGCTTATTTGTAATAATATGATAACATATTTGTTAATGATTGATTACTTTATTAATTGATTACTATCTGGATACTATTAGGAAATATATATTTATCAGCCACATAAATAATAATAATAAATATCTGAATAATCTGAAATATAAAATGGCTATTCACAATTCCCATCAATATAGTGAATTTATCACTATGTTGATGATGTTCAAGTTGTAGTAGATTTATGCTAAAATGAATAAACAAAGTATTATATATAAAGCTTACCCAGTGTTTCATGTACATACCTAGTATTTAAAAAGGTTATTCCCGTTTCAATGATCAATGTTTTCTATAAATTAGGTATTCCTACATTTCTTACATGTATTAAATCTATTTTCAAATAAGCAAGGTCAAAACTACTTGTTTACTTGAGAGAGGAAATAATAAGCTTTACAGTGTCCCTGGTATAATTATGGATTTCCTTAATTAAATTATTACAGTAATTAATTATTATAATGAAATGTAATTAACAATGAAAACAATTTAGCATGCATTTATACATTGATTGTTGGCTCAGGTTGCCGCAGTTGCTAAGCCTTTGGCTTCTGCGCTGTGAGTTGTGCGTTTGATACCCGCACAGGACTAAAACTTGTATGACCTACTGATAGTTGTTCCGGGTTTTGGTGGTTACTGCATGTGAAATTTATGTTTGTAAAACATACCCATGAGGCATAGTTTTTTTTTAAGAAAAAAAAATATATGAAATAGGAGCAATGCAAAACATATGCAGGAGTCCAAGCTAGGTGGGTAGTAGGTACTACCACAGTGCCTGTTCTGTGGCCTAGAAGTACTTGCAAGCATTACTATTTTTCAAAGTGAAAGAGCACTGTAACTAGTGAAATTACTGGGTAAATGAGACATAACTAACATGATCATATACATTCCGCTTTGTGCACGGCAGTCCTGCTTTTAAGCTTTGTGCTTTGCTGTCCTCAAAATATTTTTTCATACAAACTTTTATGGACTGGTGATCATCAGGTGAATGACTTTTTTGTATGAAAAAAAGTAATGTGACAAGCAAACCATCACCTGATGCCCATTATAAATGCCGTGTCATTCAAAAACAATTCTATGTGGCACCATACTGCGATTGTCACCCTGAGGCATCTATTCTAAAGTCTCATACATCCACTAATTACACTACCTATCAGTGTCCTACAAACCAAAACAGTAATGTTTGCACCGGCATTGCGGTTGTACCTGCCTAGCTGGATTCCTGCTTAAGAATCCTACCATTTGTATGTCTCATCAATGTAGTCTCAAGAAATTGATGAATTTTTATGGCATTTCTTTTATTTGACATACAAAAGTCACTGAACACATGATGAATTTGTCACTACAATATCACATTTAGTTATTATTCTAATCAATTACAGGTGTTATCATTTTTACTTATCTAAATGTGTTCACTACAGATCCCTGTTAGTGGCAGCTTGTGAAAAGAAATCCATCCAAATATTTGATCCTCTTACACATCACAGGATTCATTCTGTGAATGGAGCACATTCTGATTGTGTTAACTGTGTGAAGTAAGTATTTAAAGATAATTATAATTGTCAACTATGTTTCTTCCATAAATTAAGTTAAGAAAACCTTTTATGTTATTACTTTATTATTGTGGTTATAAATCTTTCTGCAAATAATTGGCCAGGGTGAGGTTTTTTTATTGGATAAAAGGACAAAACAAGCAAAATGTTGACTGCTGGTAATTGTAAAAGTCTATTAACATCCCACTCTTCTTATATCCAAGAGGGTTTTAGAGCCGGAAGGAATACACTAGCCCTCAGATATTTCATTTTTTTAACATTAATGGTAATATTTGTGTTATTTCCTAGATTTTTAGATAGCAGAATGTTCGCCACATGTTCGGACGACGCCACTATAGCACTATGGGACATTAGAAATTTGAATAAAAAAATCTGCTCCCTGCTCGGCCACTCCAACTGGGTAAAGAACATCGAATTCTCAGTTAAAGACAAGCTGCTAGTCACATCAGGATTGGACGGAAGTATATATACATGGGATATAAATTCTTATACAGAATACAACGTGGCCCATAACAGAGTGTTTCATGCATCAGGATTAATGCGGTGTAGACTGTCACCTGATGCAAAACAAATGGTTATGTGCACTACAGGTGGCTTACTTGTAATAATACACAACTTGAACTTGTCAACATTAGCCAGAGACTTGCATGGATTTAAGGTAAGAATTTTTTATTACAATGATATATAGTCATACAATCCGACAAATCCTATTTTTAATGCCGGAGTCACAAGCACCTTACATTTTATAGTACACACAAGCACCTCGAGTTCTAGCCTCGAAAATACATGGACACTGGGTCAGGAGCATCTAAGTTGTAGGGTGTCTAGTTTTTTGTTATAGGAAAAGGTGATGATACAAGCAAAGTGTTCACCTGATGATGAACATTTTGCTTGTCTCATCTGTCTCATGCCGTGGTGTCATTGTCTCATGTGATGATAAGTGCAACATCTGCCCATATCAAATACTGTGTCATCCAGATTATTTCTGTGTTGCACCACACTGTGGCCGTCACCTTGAGACATCAGTCCTTCAGTCCCATATGCCTAGTGATCACACCAGCTCTCAGTGCCCTCCAGACCAAAACCGTTATATTTGTACACTACTGCTTCACGGCAGATTAACTGGCCTTAGGTGGTCCTACCTAGACGGATTCTTGCACGGGAGTCCTACAACCAGTATTATTTTTAATCAGCGTAACAAGCATGTATATAGTCAGATGATGACAATGAACCTAATCCTGGCATTAAAAGTTGATTAAAATTTTATATATTTTTTTTCACGATATTCAAAATTTCAAACATGCTTCTCATACTTATACTTATGTGAGGGTAGACAGAGACCACTCACGTAACCCACTCAAAAAATCCCAAGATCAATATAGTGACAGTATTGCATTGGTGTTATCCAACACTATTAAAGACTGTCTGTACAATACCTAAGTCAACTCAGTAGGAAACAGTTACAAGCTATTCTACTCTGCCTACCTACTACCTATCATTAATTACATATATTCGTCAATAACTGTATTACGAATAATTAAAAATACATATAATTTGTATGCATTAATTGAGTCTCCTTAACACAGGCTATTCTGTAGTCTAGCTAAGAGGATAACTGTCACCACACCCTTGTAGTTATATAACCAAGCAATATTTTCCTAAATACAATTTATGTGCTACAAATTCTCACTAACAATAAAATTGTTATTATACACTAATATAAGCGTGTCTTTTGCAGCCGAACTTGTACCGGCTGATGCAGATGAGTCAACAACTAATCCCGATCGCAGCGATGTACGACCACCTGTTTGACAATGAGCGCCGCGAGAACCGCGTCGAGTTCGTTTCAGATTTCCCTGAAGGGAATGATGCCGAGGTTGTCAGCGCTTTGCAGGTATTAATCTTTTTTCCTACTACAGCACAGTACGTTACATTTAAGCCACACTACACGAGAATAATTGCCTTTTGAATATAGGCTTATCTCTTTAATGGGCTACCAAGATAAAGAATCTTTAACTATGAATGGCCCCACTAAAATTGGAAAAATAAAGGTTTTTCCTTTCTCAGGATTTGTTTAAGTTTTGAGACTTAAAAATTAGGGGTTGGTTGGTTTTCACTTCTTTTTGTCTTAATTAGAGACCAGTACTTGAAAAACTTTATCTTGTTGCCTGTTTTAATATGTTAATATTAGACAACTATTTTTAATTATTTACAGATTCATCCTCAAGGTTGGAGTGCGTTAAGCCGCAATATCAGTCAAGGTGATAGATCAGAGGTATGGTAAAATCATGTCTCCTATTGTTTTGATAGGATTATTTGAATACATTCAAACAAGTAGAATGGATGTGTTTTCTCTGTGAGTTTTTCCTTATAAACATAGCGAAAACATTTTTAAAAATAGTAACTCTGGGACTAACTGGGTCTGCCCGTCTGTAGTATGTAGTAAGGCCACACAATCAAATGTTTATGGGCCACGCCACAGTCTCCACAGTAGGCTGTGAGCCCATTTATCATTCTGAGAAAGTCAAATTTATTTCTACGATTTAAATACGCAGATCAATGGAAGATACAGTGTTTCATTTTCTGACTTTATGTTTTCAAATGCCAGACGGAAAGCATTGACAGAAAAAAAAGTAATGAAAATAATTCTGACTTCCACATTGTCAGTGACAGTGAGGTTCTGCTGTTTCAACATGTTTATGCAATAAACTCATAATGAACCATGTGGTAGCGCCGTAAGAAAATCTACCGATTCATTACGTGGGTGTCGTAAATTTCAACCTAGGCAAATGTCTGGAAAATTCGTTTTTTAAACGGTTACGCTATATTTTTTAAATGTATCGCGTGCAGTGGTCGTGCATTCACGACATTCAGCCTAACGACTCCGTGTCGGACAAGTCGACGCGTGACAGCGTGCCGGCCCCCGCGCCCCCCGCGCCGCGCCGCACCCCGCCCCGCCGCGGCCTGCGCCTGGCGCGCCTCCTGCCCTTCCGCTCGCTGCGCCCGCACGCCACGCGCTCCCAGAGGTCAGTGCTGCCTCCTACGCTTCCTGAGTTCAGTCAGGAATCCGTCTAGATACTACCCCAGGGCCTGTTATTCTGCCGTGAAGCAGAAGTGTGCAAACATTACTGTGTTTCGTGAGCTAGCGTAATCACAGGGCATATGAGACTTAAGAAGTGATGTGTCAGGGTGATGGGCACAATGAGGTGTCACAAAGAAATGTTCTGGGTGACACAGCATTTGTTATGGGCGCACTTACCATCAGGTGAACGTTTTGCTTGTTTCATCACTTTATACAATTAAAAAAAAGTCTTTGACACCGTCACTGCATTTGTGACTTTTTCCTTGTGTCAGTTCAAACTGTTAATCAGATTGGATGTGTTTCCCCTTGTCACTAACATGTCTGAGAAAACAGAGGTAAGGTTTAGTCATACAACCTAATAAACACGTGGATGTAAGCAGATATAATAATTAAATTAAAATTGTACAGCTCTAGAGCGGATACCGCAAATCAAAGAGAGGGTGAAAGCGAAGATGTGGAGACAGAGGCAGGTGGACAGAGCAGCGCAGCCCGTAGCGATCCGCCGCCAGCGGTCATTCCGCCCATATCTGCGTCTGCGGCTTCTTCTAGACTTGGACCAGTGAGTTCAAAATATCAAGTTACTTTAAAATTTGATTTACTAGTCAACCAATGAATGTAATCATACAACTGAAAACGGTGACGTAAATAAAAAAATTAAACCATACATACATATGAGATGGTCAATTTTATTACTGGCCACTTTGAGTTTTGTTATCTTCCATTCTAATTCGATTTCCAAACTAGCACAAAATGAAATGAACAGCGTTTTTTTTTAAATCAGTATTTAATTAATTTATTTATTTAACTCTTTATTGCTTCCTTTACAATAAAGGGATACAAAGGGCTGGACTTAATGCCTTTAGGCATTTTCTCCCAGTCAACCCATGGAGTGGTGAGATTTTGATTAGGTGTAGCAATAAAGGAAAACAGAGAAAGAAAGAAAGAGAAAAAAAAATGAAAACCTAAATAACTCATAAATATTATAAATATAGTTACATATATAAATATATTAAATACATAAACATATACGTATATACGGTATACATACATATTATACATATAAATAAACGTAAAATAAAATAAATATAAATAAATAAATGCACACTTGTAACGGTGACCAACTACTAACTATTTATGTTGTCATGATTCTCTGCTAAATGATCACGGACCAACTTCTTAAAGGAGTATTTATTGGGTGCTTTCCTGATGTAATCGGGCAAGGAGTTCCAAAGAAGTGCAGCCCGGACAGTGAAGGAGTTCCTAAAGAACCCGGTGAAATGTGTAGGGTACTCTTTGTTCATTTGATTGTCTAGAAAATAAAATGGAGTAAGCGACGTAAAATAAGTCAGACATCTCAAAATATCAATAGTGTATATGTGCCAAACACCATACAATGGCCACTAACACTCTATTATTGAACCTTTACAAAACGAATGAATTTTAAATTGCATCGTGACTGAATTGATAGATGATGTTGACAAATTGTGTTGTAATAAATAAATATAACTTATTAATGACATTATGATATATGGCATTTAAAAAAAGACCTCACAGTTTCTTGACGTTTGTTCTCTGGCAATGTCTTATTTTGCAAACATGCCGAAATTAAAATAAGAAATTATGACTTTGAATAAAATGGATGATAGATCTATATAGAGAAATGGACGATATATTATAACTGCAAACATTCATATTAGTATCTGAATCCAATAATTGCAGCTCATGTCCGAAACTCAGAACGTGTTTAAGTGTTACATCACACTGCGCCTGTCATCCTGAGACATCAGTTCTTTAGTCTCATATGCCCAGTGAATACACAGGCTCTCAGTAGTACCCTTCAAACCAAAACACAGTAATGTTTGCCCACTACTGCCTGTGTAGGAATCCACCAGTAAAATGATGGTCAAATGATGGATGCAAATGTGTGCTGTTACAAGCTGCATGATACTAAAGCAGGTAACAAGTTAACCGTGTCTGGTCAACTCTCCATCTCCACTTCTTCGTGATAGTTTCCGCCCACGCAATTCTCGTACGACAATTTTGGCAGATTTACATTTCTTTCAAAGTTTGGAAAAAAATATTTAAAGAAAAAAAAAACATTCAAAACCTTTGTTTTGACTAAGGTTTTGAAGAACTCATTGACATCCGTCCATTTTTTCAGGAGTGATATTAATGAACTGCACAAGAAGTGGTAAAAGTGTGTATACAACATATCTCGCTGAACACAGTAAATATAAAATTGTATTTTTATAACAATTTTTTTTATTCTTATACAATTAGGCCAGCTAATATACATACGTATGTACGTAAAATCATATTAGGGAACACTGGTAATGGCATATTAAGTTCACTTTAAAACATATTTTTATTTATTATTGTTACATTACTAGGTTATTACAATAAATAGTCTATTTCCACTGCTGGGACTACTGATACACAACAACATTTTTGTTCTTTCCAGGGCCTACCGAGCATACAAAACGACGTTTGGGAAGCGTCCATTACAATCAAACAGCATAGAATGGTCCAAGAAATGTATCTAAGGTAAGCAGTTCAGATTTGGTTCATGATGAAGGTTTTCTCTTAACAAACTAGGGTGTAATGGCAATGTAATCTGTTCCAAGCAAAATTTTCTCATGAAAGATGCAGGAGCTGCCCATAACAAATGTCACCCAAAACAAATGCTGTATCACCCAGAACATTTCTGTGCGGTCCCACACTGCGCTCATCTCACTGAGATCAGTTCTAAAGTCTCCTATGCCTAGCAGTAATAAGCTATCAGTAAACTAGCTATCAGTTAACTTCTCTCTCAGTAATGTTTTCACAATACTACTCAAATGCCAAATAACTGGCACTGTGGTGGTACACGTCGGTAGATTCCTACAGTAAACTAGTCTAGGCGTGGCGATAACTTCCGAAGTAATGTCGGAAGCTACAGTGCAGGAGATATTATTGTACCACAAGTGTACGCGCAAACAGGCTCCCAACATACCCGCGCCCGATGTAACGCTCATGCGATAAGATCGAAGGCAGGCTAGTATGCAGTGTCAGAGGCGCGGGGAAAATCACAACATAATCAGACGCTCAACAATGATAACTAAGATGCTACAGTAGTTGTGATAGATTTTTCTGGTTACTAATTGGAAGAAGAGAGTAGTTGTAACTGGATTTTCTGTCCGGAAAATGTTATAGTAGTTGTAATGGGCTCCTCTGGTTGTTAATCAGGACATGTTATAGGAGCTGTACTGGGTTCTTCTGGTTATTGATTGAAAGATGTTACAGTAGTTGCAATCGGCCAGAAGGACGTCGAGGCTTTTGTTTTGTGAAGTCCCGCGTGCAGTGGGTGGCGGAATTGAAAAAAATATTTTTTTTTGGAACAAAGTTCTTCTACGAGGACTTATAGTAGAGTGAACTGGCAAAAATCTTCACGTAAGAAAAAAGCGTTACACCCACTCCAGGCGACCTTTCCTTCTCTTTCTCTTTCTATTACATACGGTTGTATGTGTGCGAGTATCGAGATTGGAGCAGCAAGCATTGTGCATAGCTCTATAAACTCAATTCTAAACACGTGTAAATATTATTTATATAATTTATAATTCACTATTTTATATTTACTTTATTACACCGATAGGTATCTGACAGAGTTCAATAGCACCTACCTCTTTCCTACCGAGGTGTCGTAAGAGGCGACTAAGGTATTGTACGGACAGCCTTTATCCGTGCAGAATAACACCATAATATGCAATGCTGTCACTACACTGCTCTGGGACTAAATATGAAATTGATTGATTTAAATCCTTACTACATTTTTGCTTTGAAAAATGATCAATAATTAAATAAAATATTCAAATTAGAGAGAGAGAGAGAGAGTTGAGGGGGTGAACCCCCTAAGGGTTGAGGGCTTGCGCTATTTGGCGTGACAAAAATACACTAATATAATTAATAGAAATCTACATATTAAATCACGTATAGCGTTGAAAAAATAACAGGAAATTCGTTCGCCCGACCGCATAATTTTTTGTTGCTTTTAGCTGCTATGTGGATCTCGACTCTCATCTCCGTATTGAATTTTGCATTTATTTCAAGCATATGAATGAACCCCTCACTGTTTTACAAATTAGGTTAGACCTTTTAGACTAAATAATCGAAAGTGATTTAGCTTTCTATAATCGTTTTGTGATGCGTGCACATAGTAAATCTAGCAAATATGTGAAAGCGGATACGTTTACGCAGGGGCCAGGTGGGGCGCAATTTCAACATGCAGCGCATCATGGGCATTAACACGGGCATCGCGCCGCCCGCCGCGCCGCGCGCGCCGAACGCACACAGGTCGAATCCGCACACACGCACCCTTCACACTTACACGTCATCCACGCACACCCAACACAATAATACATCCCACACACACACACATCACACACACACAAACACACATCACACACACACACCCACACAAACACACATCACACACACACACCCACACACACACCCACACACACACACACACACACACACACACACACACACATCCCACACACACCACACACACACACACACACACACACACACACACACACACACACACACACACACACACACACACCTCCCTAACAAGCCCACACCTCACAAGGTGCACACTTCACACAGATACCAGATGATGTCACAGTTATTAGTAATTAAAAATAAGCTTTTAACAAAAATCATATTTTTGTTACAATGTTTATGTTTGTTATTTGTGAGGCCAGTATGAGCAGTAGTCTTCAAATGTTGGGCTTAGGTTAGTTAGGGCTATACACAAATCCAACTAACCGA
Source organism: Luehdorfia chinensis (assembly GCA_019845155.1). NCBI lineage: Eukaryota > Metazoa > Arthropoda > Insecta > Lepidoptera > Papilionidae > Luehdorfia > Luehdorfia chinensis. The sequence continues at coordinate 1,151,197 of JAHVAK010000292.1, forward strand.
AACATGACGGAGCTATATTGCTTACTTGATGAGCTCCTATGGGAAACGGCTCCATCATCAGACCAGCCCCATGGTACTATATTATTGCATTGTCACCGAAGCTACATAAGTATGCAACATTTTAGCTCAATCGGACATTGAAAAGTAGGTCAATTTGACCTCAAGACATTTGACAAATTGACTTCAAGATTTTAACTGGAAAGACATGAAGAAAGCAAGTTAAATCAAAGCTTGTAAAATATACGAGCCGTGGTAGCTCAGGGGCTAGGCGCTCGCTGTAAATTTCATTGTACGCGAGTGACCTGGGTTCGATTCCCGGTGCCGGCACCACTAAAATTGTTAATTGCAATTTTAAGTGCTGATTTACCACGTGCTCGACGGTGAAGGAAAACATCGTGAGGAAACCTGCATGTCTGAGAGATAAAAAATATTTCGAAGACATGTGAAGTCCGTCAACCCGCATTGGAGCAGCGTGGCGGATTCTTCCTAGCTCCAAAACCCTCTCCTAAATGAGAGGAGGCCTGTGCTCAGCAGTGGGACATTAATAGGCTGAAACTTTACTTTACTTTACTTTGTAAAATATAGGCCGTGGCAAGCTAAACACTCGCTTTAAATCTCAGAATGCGAGTAACCTGGGTTCTACCCCGATGACATCAACATTAAAAATTGTTAATTTCAACTTTTAATGCCGATTTACCACCTGCTTGGCGGTAAAGGAAAACTATTGGAGAATTTATAAATATTTCGCCGACATGCATTCCGCCAAGACGCATCGGAGCAGCTTGACAGACTTCCGAGCTCCAGTTCCCTCTGAGAAATGAGCAGTGCTGAGCATTTATAGGCTCTTGCTTTACTTTTTTAATTGTTCACTGCTCGCTATATAACTTTTTGTGTCGTAAAATACATGTTTATATCTGTAGTCGTTGGCGTGTCTGTTAGTAACCGTGCAAACACAGCGTACGAAAATGGTCACCCGTCACGTATCGTTGCCCGGGGATGCGAAAAGTGGGCCACGTTTGTGGCATCTGCCCTACTTTTTATGAGAAAAAGGCGTGATTGTATGTATATGAGAAAGTGACGAGACGAGCAAAGAGTTCACCTTGTGGTAAGTGCAACATATGCCTATAGATGCAACATTCTGTGTGGAACCACACTGAGCCTTCACCCTGACACATCAATTCTTTTGTCTCATGTGCCCAGTAATAACACTAGCTCTCAGTGCCCTTCACACCAAAACACAATAATGCTTACTACTGTTTCACAGGCCGAGAATAACTGGCCTGATTCCTGCATAGGAATCCTACCACTACATACTTCTAAGGCCAGCTAGTTTTATATAAGAGAAGATCTCTATCTACAAAAACAAAAGAAAATCAATCATAAATTACTTTACCGTTGGACTGTACAGATATTTTATCACTTACCATCTATATCAATTGTACTTTGTTTGTGTAAACAGTACCAGCCCGTCGACTTCCGGTCAGACTCCGCAGCCGCGACGCAGGGAGGGCGCGCTGACGTGCGAGGAGGAGGCCGCCACCCGCCACTACATCCAGCAGAACCGAGAGCGGCTGCTCTACTATATCGAGGAGACTAATGAGGGAAGAGGTTTCATTAAGGTACGGAATTGGTTTTTGTCCTAGTTCTAATCATACAACATGTAAAAACGAATACCTTATTTGTCTGTCTATACGAACGGATTTAACTCGAGAAGTACTAAAGCTATTGCTATATACAGCTACACGAAATTTACGCTAGGTACATATAAAATAAACTCGGCTAACTTAGATTATTTTTCTTTGTGTTTTGTTTTACAGGATACGAAATTGTGAACCTTTTATCGATAGTATTCCACAGAACGCACGCAGAGTTACAACACTGGATATAACCCTTGATAATGTGTAATGTACCGTGTGGTGGCTGTGTATGAGAATCTACCACGCCATCTCGTTCCGTGGGTGTGGTAAAAGGGAAAATTAAAACCAGAAAATGGGCGGCAGAATCTTCCTGTAACATAAAAAAAACTCCACGGCAGAATAACTGGCCCTGGGGTAATGGACGGAGCACCTGTCTACTACACGGGTCTTGGGTACGAATCACATCCGGAACCAACATTCGTGCAAAAGACAAATTGTTTCATTTCGGGCGCCTCTGTCGCTGCATACTCCTGCTACTACCTCTGATTTTATCGCATGAGCGTTACATCGGGCGCGGTTAGGTCAGGACCAGTGATTTCATTTGGCGTATCTCCTGAGTACATTGGTGAACTACAGCCGATATCTATGGTACAATATAATGGAGAACAAACAAGTCCATTATAAAGCTTCTTCACGAAGATAATGTGCCTCCACTTTCTTGGCGCGTAGGACCTGACGGAATTTCCAGAGTGGCAGATATCCACACTATAAAAAGATGTGTGACATCTTCTTTTAGTCCGTTTGTGTCCACTGCCAGCAACTGAACTGATGGTTGAAACCTATGTAATTAATTAATTTAATTAAACGTAGCAATATTTTAGCAATTTACAATTCTGTTGGCGTTTAATTTATATTTTGTGTAACTACCTGTCGATGCATTCACGTTTTTGTCGATTATCATTGATTAAAATATTATTAATTTGGCCAAATAGAAATTTTGAGTTTATTTTAAGCTCCAATATGTCAACCTAAATATATATAATATAACGCCTTTCTGACTGATTTCGGCAACTGTAAATAATAGATTGAAAACTATTCGTATTTATTTCATGCGTACATTATTATTGTCAACAATAGTTAACGCAAATTTATTACACAGGAACTGTGCTACTCAGCAGACGGTCGACTCGTCTGCTCGCCTTTCGGACGCGGCATGCGTCTCCTAGCACTGAACGAGGACTGCAGCGAGCTGTCTCACTGCGTGCCCGACTCCCGCGGCCCCGCCTCTATGGTCGACGTGGGACAAAGTCTCGGCATCCATCAGGATCTCGTCGTCAGCTCCAAGTTCAGTCCCCGTCACCACCTACTAGTCACAGGTTGCCTTGAAGGAAAAATAGTCTGGTACGAGCCTTACAGTGGGGAGGGCTTGTATTGAATACTTAATAAATTAGTTGGTAGACATGTAGTCTTTCATTCCATTAATTGTTGAGACTGTAATTAGTTTTATTTCCATGTAGTCTTCATTTTTTTACTGCTGAATATATCGTATAAGTTGATACAGAAAGAGCTAGTGAATGTCCATATTTTTCTTTATATATGCCAATATAAGTATAAAATATATATGCCAAAAATCCATGTCTTGTCAGATTTCATAAAAGAAATAATCTAAATATATAACATGACACATGTAAATACCGTCTTTTTATACATGTATATAAGGTTTGTAAATAAAAAAATAAATGGTTAAAAGGGTAATTTTCGTAAATTACCAACAAATACTCGATCTGTCCTATTACTTAATAAAGAATTTTCGAGAATGTATGTTAGATTTGCTAGTTCAATTTATTTAAGTGGGTTACACCAAAACCGGTCTTACTTAAGACAATAAGTGTGTTCAAATATGATAAATAATAATTATTTTAAAATGTAGGAACAACTCTTTTTATTCTTCAAGAAATGTTTTCAACATGTTTGTGTTTTACAAATTGTGATAGACTACAGACTTTCATAACAGCTCATATAACATCATGTACAAAGTATTTTTTAAACTAATAAGTGACACAATAAAACTTTTATCTTTTTGTTTTGCTGTATTTACACATGACCTCCTTCTTTAAGTTTTGCAATGAGGGTATCTACATCTGGAACGATGGAACCTGCCTGCCTTACGGGAGGATCTTCAACACTGACTATCCTAATCCTGGGTGTTAGATCAACTCCCAAGTCCTTTGCTGTCATTTTCTTCAGTGGTTTCTTTTTGGCTTTCTGAAAATCAATGAATAAATTAATTACGGAATTTACAGAGTTTTTCTTATGAGTAACAAACATGCATATTTAGAAAATAAGTCTTGTCTCTGAAACTTACTAATCACATTTTTCATTAATAGTTTTTGAGATAGTGACTGAATTCTTGGTCATTGCCAACACTAATAAGGCTTAAACAGCCTAATTGTTCAGAATAATTTCAGTGAAACTTAACATTGTAGGTTTCAGACCCTATGTTAGCAAATAACAGTTATTGTTCTACTCTGACACTGTCAGAACTGTGTTGACTGTTGCATTATTTAAATCTTTTACTACCAAGAGTATAAATATTTTATTTTACAATTACAATTTCTATATTTCACAACTGTGGTGTGGTACAAGAAAATCAACCACCTTGTCTCATCTCAAGGGATCATAAACTAAGAGTCAACTAAATCTCCTGACTTGGAATAACCATCTCAAATAATTCCAGACCAAAGATACACTGACCAGCAAGGGCTATTTTGCAAGGTTTCTGTTACTGCTACAGGTACTTCTTTTGAAAGACTGAACAATTAACTGACCATGATTTCACAACAAATTTTGCTATTTAGATGCAATTCAGGTATACATTATTATTAAACAAAACAGTATCCGAGTTCATTTGAAAGGAGCATAGAGAATTATTAACTTTTACGGTTCTTGTTCTTAAGTAGTTAACAGTATTGAATGGTAAAATAATGTTGTGGTGGATTTCATAATATCTGATAAAAAAAAATCATTCATAGTACCATAATGTTAGGCAAAGTAGCATAGCGTGGCTCGTTAAGTCGGAGGTCTGCACTGAGCACTGCTGGAATCTTGGTCTTGATTGTCTCTAAGCCACCATCAATCTCACGAGTTATTGTCAAGCCTGAATCGCTTTTTTCCACCTTAAACCAATTTATTAATTTTATAAATTTTTAGCAATAAATGTTGTCTCTTAAAATGTATTATTTATTTATTTATTTAAACTTTATTTTTTCCCCTTAAAGTATACAATGGGCGGACTTAATGCCTGTTGGCATTCTCTGCCAGTCAACCCAGGGGGTAGTGAAACATTGTGGCAGTTGTAAAATTCAAAAAAACTAAATAGTTAAAAGCTATTAATAAATATAGAATATAATATAAAAAATACTCAAAATACATATTAATTAAATACATAGCAATATATAATTATGGTAATAATACAATGATAACAAATATATGCACATACATATAAACTGACATACATACACAATGGTTCACTATAAATTTGTAAAATAAGAATTCACAACCAATTTTTATGAAGCTTACACATGTGTTCTGGCTTATATAACCTATTAACTAAAACAAGTAATAACATATCACAAAATACTATAATACTATATTATTAAATAAAATTCTTCTGTTCTGATAATTTTATGAAAGGCATCAACTATTAAGCATAGTTATTTCTCAAAAGGCAGATGAGAGTCCCAGATGACACTAAACATACCAATTCATGGCAAAAATAAACCTTGGATTATGTGTATTTATTACAACACAACTATTGAAATTAAGTGAATAAACATTTTACAAAAATCTAATAAAACTCTTATTGCTTTTGTTGAATACCATAACATCTAGATAAATTATGCATCCTAGCATACAATTTGGCATTTAAAATCTCCTTATCAGACTCATTATGTAAATGTTTAGAATCTGTCATATGATGATAGATGCTCTAACTTCTACACTAGTTGCACTATCATTTTACAAAGGTTATCAGTTACACATAGCAAATGTAACAAATCTAACCTTGGAGGCAAATGTTCCCTGGGGCCAGTCCAATAGAGCTGCAGTCATTTGTGCAGTTTGGTTAGAATCATCGTCAATTGCCTGTAACAAAATTAATTGTATTTAACATTAGAAAACAAAAAAAAACCTTTTTATACTTTTAAGAGTCACTCACCTGTTTTCCCACAATAACTATATCAGCTTTTTCATCTTTAGAAAGCTTAGCCAAAATCTTAGCTACATGGATCGGCTGCATGGTCTCATACTCTGCTCCTGACACTTCCACATGGATTGCTCTATCAGCACCCATAGCAAGGGCTGTCCTTAAGGTTTCCTGAACACAATTTTATGGCTTAAAATGTTTGCATAATGTGGAGTTGTAGAAAAATTGTGGGTGAAATACTATTAGTGAAATCTTATATTGTGAAGATATTAATTGGTTTCTTAGTAAATGTAGTTACAATCACCTGAGACTGGGTTGGGCCACATGAAATGGCAATCACTTCACTGGCTACTTTCTTCTCTTTCATTCTGACCGCTTCTTCCACAGCAATCTCATCAAAAGGGTTCATGGAGTGCTTAACTCCATCTGTCACTACACCAGATTTATCTGGCTTGACTCGAATCTATATATTAAAAAAAAATTGTTCCAAAAGCGTCATTTTATTAATAAAATGCTAAGTATGCCTGATTTGTTTTGACAAATAATATTATCAGTACCACGGTGCCAATAGAGACAAGGCATCGAGTGAAATAATTAGGATGGCAAAATATTTTAAAAATAATGAGCGGGAGTGAAATGTTAACCTTTGTACTTATAACTTACTTTGACTGCATAATCAATAACTCTTTTCACTCCGACTAAAACTCGTGCCATTGTAAAATATTATTTATAACTTAAGTATTCCTTACTTAATTAACGAATAAATTAACAAAATAATAAGTTTGCACTATAGAACAAAGTCTAAAGGCTGTAAAGTCTTTGACATTTCGTTTTTATTCACAGCAGAGTTGTAAGTAATTGCAAGGGGAACATACAGAATACTTTAAGACGGGGTGAAAAGGGATTCAAGGGCGACAAGGGATAAAAGCGAAAATAACTTTCGAAGAACAATTTCTATGAAGTGTAGTGTAAATGTAATTAAATTTTTATGTTATTAGAGTATTCATTTTAGATAATGGTAATTCTAACTTTTGGTACTAATTGGTGCGCGAATGCTTAAAATTACGGTTACTGAACAAGTCTTCAACAAAGATTATTTTAATCCTCGAAAAACTTTTTTTTTTTAATAAGCTTTTCTTTACTAAATTTTATTTTATGATATTGCGTAATTATTAAACAAGCTGTATTGTGACAGGCAACGTGTTGTTTCTGTTTTACGAATATTTTTAAAGCTTTTTCAACTAGTTGCAATTATTAACCAGTACCATCGGTAGTAGTTGCTAGTGCCAGGTAAGAAAATAGGTGGTGTCGTAGTTTTAGGGTCTTCCCGAGCCTGTACACGAGAACCTCCTCCAGCAACGTCATTGATCACAGTAGCATTTTTTATCAAACCTAGTAAAAAGCTATTTCGGCCACCTGTGTAGGTATTAGCGCCTGATAATTCACATACCGCAATGTTATTGAACTACAATAGATATTTAATTTATATTTTAAGATTTAAGATAAATGTATAACACAATGTGATTGTTATTTTGTCTGCAGCTACGTAATATGTATTTTTACATAGGTAATTACAATGTAACGTTTTTATAAACAAAATAATGAAAATTGTCTTGTGGAACACAATAAGTGCGCTCTGAAAAGAAAAGACATTAGTTTAAGTAATGTTAATTTGTTGGTAGACTTGAGTAGGCCATGCTCGCTTTAATGTCTCTGCTTGCGGCGGAGTCGTAGGGCGGGTTGTCCACTTCCCTTTGAATGGTTGAGAAGGGCGATGGCTTCCACATGAGTCTTTGAATTTGTACTACTTTGAATTGATACTTTTTAACAAGTGCTGTTGGTAGAGGCTGGTCTGCACGAGCTTATTATTTACTTAGTATATTGATTGAATCAATCTTGTCTAAGATTTGAACATGGAGCGAGCTTTGGTTTTCCTTGACACTATTCTTTGTAATTTTAATTATAATGTATTTTTTGGTTGAGATACAAAAGTATTTACAAAAAAGAGGAGATTTTATTTATAAAAAACCTACGGAGTTTCTTTCGCCACTTTCTTCTCTGTCACAGAAACCTCATTACGAAACCGGGGTAGATTGTTAAGAAATGACATTTGACAAACGAAATTTATATTTCTTACGTCGAAAAATAAAGAATTTTCATTTCATTTCATTTCAATGGGCAGAAATCGCTGCGCATTTTAGTATGGCTTTCCGGCATCCACAAGATGAGGTAGGTAGATTCCTTTTTACAATTGCATGAGAGTTATGAGAGCTGAAGAGATCTGGAGCAGAAGAGCCTTCAGGGTCCGAACGGGGTCAAGGGAATCTTGAACTTTCTTCTAACCTCACAGTTTGGGAGATTTTTCATATCCAGGCCATTTCTGGACTTGCTGATAAACACGAAACCTGTGGTGCTAGGCGGCTGCAGCCATAGGGAGTATCAATTCCAGATTTGGCTTACTCTTGTACGCGAATGTATAATGGATGTTGACAATTGCTTACCTTTAGCATTTGACGTATGATATATAATAATGAAATATAAAGTCTAAAATCACCCAAAATTTAGATTTCATCTATGCAAATAAATAAAATTGAAGTGTCTGTTTGTAATAACAAAATAACAGCTTTTTACTCATTGCTTATGAAAGTATATACGGTACTTATAAGATTTTTTTTTCTTTTATAATTGTTGTCTACCTGTCTGTCTGTCTGTCTGTTTGTTCCGGCTAATCTCCGAAACGGCTTGACCGATTTTGACGAGACTGTCACTAACAGATAGCTGATATTATAGCGGGTAACTTATGCTACTACATTTTTAGAAAAATAATTAGGGTGCCGTGCTTTTTTGCGCGGAACTACTAATTACCTTTATATCACCGATCGGGGTCGGCTTTTTTACGCGGGTGAAACAGCGGGGCACAGCTAGTTTACACTATAACCTTTTAAGATATGACGATAAAGCATATACTTAAAGATTAACCTACGCTCTATGGCCGCTGTAAATTTCATATCAAGAGTGTCAGTCAGTAGTTATCGAGTTACTTTAGGTTGTCAGACAGACAATTCAATTTTTTTTACAATTATGCATTTTGCTGGTGGTGAAAGTTCTGTCCGTCCGTTTCATTCCATGGGTTTCATAATAGTTGACTAAAGGGAATATCTACAAAAGCCTACGGCTTCTAATAAGTAGCGGAATAACCATCTTCGCCAAAAAATACGGTGACAGGCAGCTGGACTTAAGGGTACGAGGCGTCTGGTGCAATCTTCAATCCTCCGGTAAAACGTAGTGGTTGCGGGGTTGAATTTGCCTTTCTTGAGATAGCGTTATGTAGTGTTAAATAACCGATCATATATCGATAATGCTAATTAAGAAGTATTTCAATGATATTTCTCAAACGGTGTTTTTATACTGTATCAAATTAATGTTTGATACGCCATTATAGAGATTATTTTTCCCTCTAATGACGAAAAATTAAAATGTCTTAAAGTTAATGTTATCGTTAAAAAATTGATTATAAAGATCGAAATGATTAATTTAACTGTAGAAGGCGCCATCTGTTGACAATCCGTTCAACTAACATGCTCGAAAGCTGTCGGTAGGAGGGGTTTACATTATTTAAAGAAAGTATATAGCGCCTTCTGTACATGATCACGATACTGTGCGAAATATTCGCACAGGTTAGCTAGTTACTCTTAATTTAATTACGCAAACAAAGAATCGCAGATAGCGATATATGGCACCACACCGATATGACTTAGGGACTTTCAAGAAAAGAGCCTATTCCTTTCTCAAAGCACCCGCGACTCTCCTGGTGTTGCGGATGTGCTTCACGGCAGAATAACTGGCCCTGGGGTGGTACCTATCTAGACGGATTCCTGCAAAGAAATTCTACCTTCAGTTGACGGGTTAGTACAAGTTTTCGCTAGCAAAGCATATATATTTTAAATACAATAATAAAAAAAGAACCGAGGCATTCACTCATCCAAACGTCTCAAAAAATAGCACTCAAGTGTTATAAAGATGAAGACGAATCCTACTTCCAACCCGAAAACTGACCATCGTTTGGGATTCAAACCCAGGTCCTGTGATATAGTAGACAGGTATGTAGTGTAGTGCTCATATGTTTAATTTACTTGTTGTAAGATAGTAATCAACAAAATGTCGACTAATCACTTGTCTTTTAAATTATATCTTCCGCCGTACATGGCAACCCTGCCAGCGCACTCCACGCGCGGGCTTGCATTACGTTGCAGTTGCAAGCCGAGCCAATTTTAATCGGAGTTAATTTTTAATTAACCGAATACTCGGCCAAATCTTTCGCAATTCGGCAATTTGGTTTGAGGATTGCGTCCGACACAAAGAAATAGTACTTATGTCCAAATTGTGTTTTTAATACGTTTTTTTAATACTAGCAATGCTATTAACATTAACAATAATCCAGTTACTTTTACACTCCAACTAAGCTTAATACTTGTGCTAAGAGGTGGTTCACGACAATAGTTGAATTGCGGATTCGATCCTGCAACGTCAAGTTTCGCAATCTACTCTAAACCATTAGACTGTTGGGGCTTTGATAAAAAACTTATTCCCGAAAGGTAATTTTAAAGATTACTAAAGAGAATTAATAGGAAGGCTTATACTAATAGTACTGTCTGATACTTAAAAAAAGGCGTATGAATTCTTCCTGCACTAGTGATTGGCTGTAATTTGAGCTAATGTATTTCGGGTGAGCAGCGTTCGAAAAACTGCCTCATGTCTTCTTGTCGGGAATAAATTGTGTGTGTTGTCAGTGATGACATATGAAACCAAGACGAGGTTCTTCACTTCGATCTTCATGAAATAGCTCAAAGTTTCTTCAACGAGCTATGGAAAGTGCGATGCCCAGTATTCCTCTGCACGATAGAATCGGCAACGACGTTATTCGCAATAGAACTAGGGTAAACGAAGTTTTAATTCTAAGGATCGACAAAGCTGCAGTGCGTCGGCCGGCCATGTAATATAATTTATATCTTTTCCATAAACAGAGCCTAAATAAAAAAGGATTGGACCTAAAAAAGTACGTTATTATAATGCAATTGAACAAAGATAAATTCAATAAATAAAAAAACACGTGAAATGTATCTTTTTTACTAGTACATACCAATTGATTACACCTATAATAATATATATATACTTCTAAACTTAAAAATGTAATGTTTAGAATTTGAATTCCTTGTATTTCTTCGCCTGTTTTGAATCTGTGTTTTGTTGCCGCTTTCTCTTGTTCTGTAGAGAAGAAAAAAACATTAAAATGTATTAACATGTTATTGTCAAATTGTATTTATTATATTTAATCAGATTAGCTATTTCAGTCTCCACTACACAAAGTTTGGAAAAATATGTGTTTTAGCAATTAGGAACACAGGTTTACTTTTTTGTGTATTTCGCGGGTGTCATACAAGTCGACTAAGAGACAATAAAATATAGTGATACTCGAAAAATGGCGTGATAGATATCCAAAAATACCAGGATTCGAGACAAGCCACGCTAAGGTGCGAGGCGATATGGCTATCCCCCTAGCCCTTGACTTAGATACACAGTCAGCAACTCAAAAACGTCTTCATAGAAAGAGCGCACAATGCGCTCATTATTTAATTAAATTTTATTGCAACAAATTTAAAAATGTCGTTGATTCATTTAAAAAGCTATTTTATATCGTGGGCGTAACATTAAATTTGTGTTTATTTATTTGGAATTTGTGATCTGTCTTTATTTTTATGTTTTGATCGATCGAGGACTCTTGAAAGTGATTTTTGTATAGAAGTGTGTATTTTTGGTTTTTGTATATCAATGGTTATCACTCAAAAGGTATTCTTCCAGTTATAGAAGGCATATCAGGTGTGAAGCTGCAAGGATTTGTTTGTTTTTTATTAATTTACGTCATATACATATAATTACCGTATATACACGGATTTAATGCCTGAGGCAATCTCTACTAGTCAACCTGTGGGTGATGCAGAGACAATATGCAGTAGGTGAATGAAGTTAAGGATAAAAATAAATAATAATTTATAAATTTATACTAAATTTAAAAATATTAGCTTCACATAAACATTTATAGTGTTAACTTTAATATATAATAATAAATATCGCGAAAGGGTCTGACTTTATCATATGTATATCATTTCTCGTGGATTGGTTCTCAAGCAAAGGGAAGTATGATTTTTTTTGACTCGTACCAAAATGGCGGCGACGTGGTTCGCTACCCGTCGTGTCACTTTTCCCGCGGCAGCGAAAAGTGAGTTACGTATGTGGCACCTGCCTTATATGGGACGACGGGGAGAATGTATACATACATTCAAGTATGTATACATTCTCAAGTCACAGGCAAGGACCTGCCGAGCCAAGCATTCTCAAAATTAACTGCAATTACGGAACTTGTAGCCGCAGGTCCCGGCAATGGTACGTTTTTGTTTTGTTCTGTATCTTGTATTTAACGATCTTGAAAACGAAACTACTAGCGTACTTTTATTTATCACGTATTCTGAGCTCATGACGTTATGGTAAAAATAACACATAAAATAACACAACACACGGGATTGAATTTATAATAATTGATTTAATTAGTGAAACTATAGTTCGTTCAACAGCTTTTACAATAATAAAAAGATGTAATATGACCAAAGAGAAAAAAATGGTAGCATAGGCAATAGCGCTAACTAGAAAAGTGGCGATGGTGACATTTAATTTTGTAATTTCTGTGTATATTGTGAGTTTTGATGTTTTATATTGATAGTTTATTGTGCAGCAAGTGCTCTAGGAAGTGTACAGTGATTGGAAAATTTAATTGTAGACCTAAATTGTACTTTTCCTTTTGTCACCATCTGTCCAGCAAATCTTCATCTCCATCACAATTCATCAATCCAGCAAATCTTCAGTAAAAGTCAACTATCTTTTTACTGTCGATCGAAATGAAGTTATAATTAAATTATTACTCGACATTGGCAAAAATGGCTCGATTTGGTAGCTAGTTGCCAGGATCAAAAAGAAGAAGAAGAAGAATAGGCGGAGGGGGCTGACCTTCTGCCTCGCGACGTGGTCGGCGAGCATGTCGGAGAGGTCCTCCTTGTGGCGGGGGCGCGTCTCGCGCAGGTGGCGCTCGTAGCGCGCCGCCACCGCCTCGGGCTCCAGCTCCAGCTCGGAGGGGTCGAGCGCCACCTCCACGCCGGCCTCGCCTGCCGTCCCGCTCGCACTCGCCGCCGCGCGCTTGCCTGCAGCACACGTCACTTGTTACGCCTTACCGCGACGATCGCGTGAGTGGTCAGAGTACCTTCAGCCAGAGAATTCTACGCCGCGAGTCCTGTGTTCGAATCCCAGCCGGAACCATTATTTGTGCTAAAACGCAAATTGCTGGTTTTCGGGTATGGTTTGTTGTGATTGTCCCCGTAATTCTGACACTGCATCCTAGTCTACCTCCGATTTTATCGCGTCAGCCATACTTCGGGCTTGGGTAGGTTGGGTCGAGTGAGTGCTGTGTTAGCGCGTACCCTTGTTGAACTATAATATCTTTTGCATAAATTACACAGTTCATTCATAACATAAAATAAAATAAAAACGTCTAACCGCCAACAACCACTTTTGGTACACAATTAGACCTATGCAGGAATCCGTCTAGGTAGATACTGCCGCATTGTCAGCTATTCTGCCGTGAAGCAGAGGTGACCAGACATTACTGTGTTTGCAGTATTGTGCGATTTGAAGGGCACTGAATGCTAGTGTGTTAGTGCACTGGGCATTAAGAACTGATGTCTCAGGGTGACGAGTGCAGTGTGATGCGACACAGACATTTGGGTGACAACATTTGCAATGAACAGACGTTAAACTAACGGGTGAGTGATTTGCTCGACTCGTCAATTTCTTCCATAAAAAAATCCATCGAAAAACATGAATGAAATGTATTTTATAATACTTACCGGGATTGGCTGCGTTGATGTCGTAGACATGCGTGGAGGCCATCATCCCCGAGGTGAGTCCCACGCGCCTCTCCGGCAGCACTTGGTAAAGAGCTGGGGTGTCGCCGCTGCAGACAAAATTTTAACATGTATTAAAGGTTTAGTCCAGTCTGGTGCCAGTCCTAACATTTTTTTATGTGTTCGATGCTGGCTGACTTACAGAAAAGGCTTCTATCCCAAAAAGAAATATTCTGGGTGAGACAGCATTTGTTATGGGCAGGCGTAGTTGTACTTACCAACAGGTGAACGTTTTGACCGTTTCATCAAAGTTTCGTCAAAAATGGGGTTTAATGCTTTCTAGCCTCATCAAAATGACTAGCTGTGCCCCTGGCTTCATCCGCGTAAAATTATCCGCATGCCTGCGTCGTCCGGCATGGTACCTCGCATTCGCAGTTCGGTAATGTGCGGTTTACGGCGTGCGGCTCCTTAACGCCATGAAAACCGTGAAGTTTATTGAGGAAGGTTCCAGACTGTACATAAGATCACGACCTTATCCCATAAGGAGTAGTCAGAGACATCAGTCAGTCATCTGTTTTTGCAGTGAGTGCCCAACTAACTGCAAAAACAGATGACTGCCACAATCCACGTTTCACCAAAACAATATAATGCACTTGGTGTGATAGGTGGTGAGCCCATCGCCACCATGCGCTGCTGGCTGCACAGTGCAGTTTGAGGACATCATTATCATCAGTAGTAAGATTTATGTAAGCTTATGGTGCATTAATCATCGACTGATAGTAGGATTACATGTAATATTAAAACATTTAGAACAAATACAAATTTAAATTAGTAATATAACGAGTGGTGGCGGCTTACGAGAATCTACCACCCCATTTCATCCCATTGAGTGTCGTAAAAGTCGACAGAGGGAAAAATTAAAACCTGAAGATGGGCAGCAGCATCTTCCCGCAACATCTGGTAAAATAAACTGCGGTTGCCAACCCGCCTGCCAAGCGTGGCAACTATGGCAAAATCCCCTCAAAATTAGAGCTACAAACTTTTGTGGCAATCTATGGAGAGGCCTATGTTCAGCAGTGGACTAGCGATAGGCTGAAGTGGTAATATAAGGAGGGAAGTCAATAGGGCTCACCCCTCCACGTCGCTGTCGAGCTTCTTCTTGCGCAGCTCGATGGTGTCGGGCGTCTCGACGCCGGGCGGCACGGAGCTGATGCCGAGCGGTGTGACGAGTCCCTCGCCGGGCGTGGCCGTGCCCGCCGTCGCGCCGGGCCCCGCCTCCTCCTCCGACCCGGACTCCTCTGCAACACACATTTTTGTTTATCAGAATCGCTTGAAAACGTCATCTTGAGGTGGTAGCTGGTGGTGACAGCCGGCAGGAGTGCCGGTCATGTGGGTAAGGTCCGTTTCAGAAACATGTCTGAAAAATCTCAGGCCCTTCGATCAGAGGTGGAATAATCATTTTGAAAAATGCCAGATAATTAATATGGCGAAGGGCAGCAGTCTTAGTTGCGATCGTCTGGTACTGCGCTCACCTATCCACCTGCCAAGTGTGAGGATGTACGCTGTAGTCTCGACTGCGGCGTTAAGGCTAATTTCCACTTTGATTAGTGCTAGTGCAGGTGATTAATGGACGTGCATAGTAATTTTTTTTTTTTGTTTTTAAAAAACGAAGCCCCACACTAGGATTTTCTTCCTGTATCGTGGGTGCGTTTTACAAACATACATTTCACATGCACAACACAACCAGACCCGAAAAGTAACAATTTGTGTTTTTGCACAAATGTTACCTCCGGCTGGGAATCGAACCCAGGACCGGTGGCGCAGAAGTCAGGTACGCTAACCACTACGCCACGCGGTCGTCAAAGTAATTAGTACAAAACACTTTGGACCATAACATATTAGTGCAAGTGATTAGTGATTAACGAATGTGTGTGCCCGCGACTAAACAGATAACAAACAAAAGCATGTTTAAGCTTTTCTTTGTTCAGTGCTTAGCGCATTGCAGATGGACGCTTGTATGTATAGGTATACATACAAGCGTCATCTGCAATGCACACTCGTTTTTAATAATGGCAAGGTGGAAAGAAGATCAACCTTATAAATTTGTGCAAGAGCATATAAAACCTTTATAATGGTTAATAACCTAATTACCAAAATAAGGGAGTTCCTGCATTTGCCAAACGCGACTGTTCGTCTATTTTTAAAGTTTTCAGTCTTCCAAAGTTCGATAGGCTGATTTACTAATCACAACAGCTTTACAGTATCGGCCACTACTCGCACTCCACTTATGCACTAATCACTCGCAATAAGCACTAATCAATAACCACCTGCACTCGCACCAATTAAAGTGAAAATTCAGCCTTTAAGCTGAATGTGTCCCGTTTGCTCAATGCGCCACGACAACATGATTATGTTGTCATTCTGATAAAATTTCATATCTACATATGCTGCAAGCTTCAGTCAAATATTAGTAATCTCTTTATAAGGTTGTAAAACTTCTATATTTTTATGAATAAGACCGTTACATTATAAGAAAGCGTGCTCGATAGGTTAAAACAAAGCACAAATTCAACCTGATGAAAAGGTGTGGTGAATGAGACCAATAGAAGACTAAATTCATTCATAAAGATAAATTTACAAAAACTTACATTTACTTTGAAAATATGGCTTATGTGAAGGTTGACTTTGTATATAGGTTAATCATAAACCTAAGAATCTTAAAAAATAAAGACTAATATTAGCAATGTCTGTACCATCTTCAGATTCTTCCTCTGATTCAGATTCCAACTCTCCCCACATGGTTCGATCGATGTCTTGATCTTCATTGTCCTGTCGATAATATTATAGATTAAAGCCAATGTGACTTAAGAAGTATTTAAATTACCGTACGGAATAAGAAGCATGGAGTATTAGTTATGGAGACAATTGTTAACAGATTTCTTTCAAGACAAGCAAAACGATCAGAAAGTGAAATGTCCTTCCAAAACAAAAACCGTGTCATCTAGAACATTTCTGTATGCCACCACGCTGCGCCCGTGCCCTTGAGCCATCTCATCCGCCTAGTAATTAGCTCTCAATCTAGCTCTCAGTGCCCTTCAGACCGAAGTAATGTTTGCACATTACTGGCCATGCGGTGGTACCTACCAGGGATGTTGCGGACACTCGCTTCCGCATCCGCAATTGCGACTTGAACTTCCGCATGGATTTGGACATTTGTATCCGCAATAATCAATGCGGATTTTCATGCGGATCCAGGTGTACCGCAGGTCGCGACAAGAAAGAATTTGGGTGGAGCCGGCGAGTGGCGGTGCCGTGAGCACGTGCTGATTGACCAATAGGAGCGTTTGTGATTGTTTATCATTTGTTTCTCGTAAATCAATCAAAACGTGTTTAGTTGCGCTTGTCGTATGAAAATTTCAGTTTTTTAAGTGTTATTTTATACAGTGAATATTGGACCGTAGAACCTCGTCTTTGAAAAATTATCTAAAATCCTTACACTCAGAATAGTTCAGTTTATTTGAAAACACAAATAAAGCAAAATAATTGCATTTTACATACATACATACATAAGATCACGACTGTATCCCATAAGGAGTAGTCACAGACTGGGCACCCACTGCAAAAGCAGATGACTGCCACAATCCACGTTTCACCAAAACCATATAATGCACTTGGTGTGATAGGTGGTGAGCCCATCCACCATGCGCTGTTGGGTGCACAGTGTAATTTTATTCCTTACTCGCCTTTTACGAGGTCCATCTTGTGGAATTGTTTACATTTAATTTTGTTACACTCTTAGGATTCGCACCCGCATTCGCGGATTTGAGCCTTCAAAAATTTACATCCGCGGATGTAAAAAAATCTGTCATCCGCAACAACCCCAGTACCTACCTAGACCGATTCCTGCTTAGGAATCCTACCACTAATAAAGCTTGAGATGATAATCTTCTCAAAAGGCATAAGATTGCAATTCCAGCAAAGTTAAGTTCGTTGATGTTTTCATTTTCAAAGTGCTGCCAAGTGTTTTTCTGTATTTGTTCTTTAGGAAATAAAAGAGATATGGTACAAAATCAAAGAAGATGCATCGACCAATCCGGATAGCTCAACTCACGTCCTGGCCGCTGCTCTGGTGGCCGAAGACGTCTCCGTACAGCGGCTTGCCGGCCTCGTCGACGGGCGGCTTGCCCCAGCCGCCGGCGTGGTAGCCGAAGGCGCAGCCGTCGGGTATGGGCGCGTTGAGGCCCGGGATCTTCAGGTTGGGGTAGGAGGGCGGCGGCCCGTAGCGCTGCTGCGCGATCAGCCACGGCGGGGGCACCTGAGATGTCATTCAGAATTTAAAGCGTCATCATCATTTCAGCCTATCACTAGTCCATTGCTGAACATAGCCCTCCCCCATAGATTGCCACAAAAGTTGGTAGCTTCCATTTCGGGGGGACTTTACCATAGTTGCCACGGATGGCAGGCGGGTTGGCAACCGCAGTTTATTTATTTTGATGTTCCAGGAAGATGCTACTTCCCATCTCCTAGATATAATTTTACGTCTGTCGACTTTTACGACACCCACGGGATCGGAAGGGGTGGTAGATTCTCTTACGCCGCTACCACACGACGATTTCAACATTTGTACAAAAACTCAAATTGTTGGTTTTTGGACCTGGTTGTGTTGTGATTGTCTCCATGTCTTTAGTACAGCATCGTCCTAGTCTACCTCCCACTTTTTCGCAAGAGCGTTACATCGCGCGCGGGTAGGAAGGGACGAGTGAACGCCTCTTTGTTAGTGCGTACACTTGTAACACTATAATATCTCCTGCTCAGTTGATAGCTTCCGACAGTATTCGGAAGTTGTCGCCTTGGTCAACAAAAATCGTCGGGAAAGGAAACGTCGACTGAGTTATGTGGAAGTAACTAAATAAACTAAGCACTGCTATTATTGTATATTTGTGGATCTCTTTATAAGAGAGTAAGAAAAACCACGATCAACCTTTTGTGAGCCGGGTCCGACGGGCATTCCGAGGGCAGTTCGTAGCTCTTCGGACAAGTCACCGGGTTTCTTTTCACGAAGCCTGGTCTCGAATTCTTTTCCTTCGTAGTACAAGTCTCCGTGAATCGTCATACGAGGTTTCGTCTGCCACCTGTCATGAATTGTATTTTTTTTATCAAACACTTCAAATTAATATCGTATTCTAAGTAATTCCAAGAAATCAAAATCGCAATATTCTTAAAGACAATTAAAAATGAGTTAATTCTATTTTTTATTTACTGAAATGACCTGCACACTGAAATGAGTTAATACCCACGCGAACGCAAAGTACACGTTAAACGTAAACACAATGTTAAATATCTTAAGCATTCATTCTTTATGGAAACACACAGAAAATATTGGACCCTATCTTCCTTAAAGAGCCTAGAACTTCGAAGACGTACGACTTTGCATTAATAATCACATTGGTTAATCATTGGTTTATAATTTCTGCATATCAGGGCAGTCAGAGTATGCTTACTTTTACATCAACACGGTCACTAAGCTTAATACTGTTTGTTACTTGCTAGTTTACAGTCACTGGGAGTCATGCCAAATATTTTTCTCAGTCGCACTATTACCCCTTACATCAGCCATTCCAAGGTTACAGCTGGACATAGGCCTTTCCAAGAATGCGCCAACAAACCTAGCAAGCATTCCTTGAGGTTTCTGTCCTCATCATTACATCAGCCTATCACTAGTCCACTGCTGAACAAAGACCTCCATTATAGATTGCCACAAAACACGTTAGCTTGTGGCTCTAATTTTTCGGGGATTTTGCCATAATTGCCTCGCCAGGCAGGCGGGTTGGTAAGCGCAGTTTATTTATTAAGATGTTCCAGGAAGATGCTGCTGCCCATCTACTGGTTTTCATTTTCCCTCCGTCGACTTTTACGACACTGCGGCCGTAATTTTTTGTTAAATGTAAATTTAGTTTTGTGATGTTGTTGTTTGATGTATTTGTGTCTGTGGCGTGTTATTGCAATAAATGTTTTATTTTTCTTTCTTTATTTTCTTTTTATGGGATTTATGGACCGACATGTTCGAATGGATTTTACGCCACCAGTCAATCGCCAGAGCTTAGTCTGTTGGTGTGCTGGATGTAACGCGTGCTGGTAAAGCCATTGGTATATCACAGCTTAAACAGAATTTAACCTGCTTTATTTTTCCGCTGTGTGGTTCCAGCGTAAAAGGATAAGTCACCCCATCTTCTCTCTCATCTCACAAAATCATACTAGTCAACAAAGGGAATGTAAGAAAAGTCATTCTGTTTGAAAGACCTAAAATACCGGTGACAAGCAAAATCGGTCTGTAGGGTTGTGCAATTACTGGGCATATGAGACTCAATAACTGATTTCTCAGGATGACGGGCGCAGTGTGGTGCCACACAGATACGTTCTGGGTGACACAGCATTTGTAATGGGCAGCTGGCGTACTTAGTATCAGGTGAACGATTTGGTTGCCTCGTCACTTTCTTCAATAGAAAGAAAAGTATCTAATAAATCGCCAATCTGTCTGCCCAAATGTCAGGGGCCTCTGTCCAGGAACGGATTGCTAACTGGCCGACAGCAATGATGCTCTTCCATTTAACTCAAATCTCATTTCCATTGAAATTACTTTTCTTTCTAATATAGTTGCTGTCACAAAAACGTTCCACTGCACATTCGGCTTCATTGGACACGCATACTTAAACACATTAAAGGTGTATTTTCCATACTTTAAATTGAGAGTACATAATGTTACAGATTGTAATTCAGTATAATATATAATAGATAAAAAAAAGGGCTTTGTTTACTTACCCAACACTAACCAAGCAAATTGACACAAAGAAGTTTGCTAAATTATCACACGAACCTTAGAGAAGGAAGAAATAGAAAACCAGTGTTCTACTGGAAGCAACGTGATCAATATATATGAGTTAACAGTTACTCTTTTCTTGATCACATTTTTAAAAAATACAATAAAATTTATATGAATGATAGGCCATAGGTGTCCGGCAGAATAGACCAGCACCTACCTCTTAGGCGACAAAGGTATTGTATGGACAGGCTTCATTTGTGCAGAATACCATAATATGCTGTCACTATACTGCTCGTGGGAACACAATGATGAGACAGAATTTTTTTTTTCAGCTCGTACCAAAATGGACAGCGACGTGGTTTGCTACCAGTCAAGTCTCGTTTCCCGCGGGGGCGAAAAGTGAGCAACGGGTGTGTTATCTGCCAACCCTTTATATGGACAAAACGCGTGACTGTATGTATGTATTTATCAATGATACAGCCTCTGAACAGTCAGCTGTTGGAATAGGTGTCTTCCAAGTGGACAGGATTTGCCGTACTTGCTACGCTTGACAGACAGCGTGGCGTACATTTCGCGGCTTCAAAACCCTCTCGATCTTACGAGTAGGCCTGCGTTCAGCAGTGGGACAATTATAGAATTCTTTCCTTTTTTTTCATAATTAATTATTATCATAACATAACAGTAACATTACTATGCTTATAATGTATATTTTTAAACTAATTCTAGTTTTTTGTTTTGAATAAAACTTTTAAATAGATTAAAATAATAATTGGCAGTATTTCCCGACTAGAGTAGTAGTTAGTGTTTTTTTTTAATTGTATATAATGACGAAACGCCTCACAAACTTTCGCCTGATGGTAAGTGCAATGTCTGCCCACAACAAATATTGTGTCACCCAGAACATTTCTGTGTGAAACCACCCTGCGTCCGTTAACCTGAGACGGACGCAGTGTGAATTCTTAAGTTTGGTATGCCCAGTGATTATGCTAGCTCCCAGTCCCAGCAATGTTTGCACACTACTGCTATTTATCCTATCATCAGTAAATAACACCAGCTAATACCATGGGTGTGATTATCGCATTCTTAGAGAATGTCCCCTGAACTATTTTTACAGCCTATCAACGATAAATCGGCAAAAGTGATGTATCAGGGTGATGAGTGCAGTGTGATGCAACTGCTATGACGTTGCAGTTACCGTCAAGTGAACGATTTACACGCCGCGTTAGTCATGTTCTTCCAACAAAAACAGCATATTGTTTGTTTTAAAGATAAAAATTTCTTACTTGAAGAAGGCGTCGTGCAATTTCTGGTAGTCGATATCAATCTTGCCCAACTTGGGGCGAGAACGTTCGCGCATTTTTGCCTTCAGGGTCTTCGTCTCTTCTTTGTCTTGCAGCGAAGCGCGCATCTCCATGATACCAGTCTTTTTGATAAAGTCTGGCAGGTCGAAAGGTGGTTTCTCTATGCCTCTCTTTCCTTGTAAGTACTGTTCCATAGAAAACAAATTTAAATGTTGAGATATAAAATCACCTGTCCATTTATATATCTATTTTGTTAGATTGTGATAGTTTTTACATTGACATTTACATTAACGGTAACACCATAATCTATGCCGAATAGTTTGGCCTAGTGGCTCGTTTCGTGTCTGTGCTTGTTCCGTTTATATTTGTAAAACGCATTCACCACACAGAAGGAATTCTAATGTGAGGCATCGTTTTTTTTTTAAATACAATACAAAATAAGGGTATATAGGACAGCCTTAATGCCTTGTGGCACTCTTAGTCACTCAATTCTTAAAGAAGAAAAATATCGCAAAATTCATTGTGTATGAGTTATTAAAAAAAATAATCGACCATTATTTCGACCAGAGCATCATCTTCCGAATAGTCGGAAGCTATCAAGTCTATGTCAAGAAGACATTATTGTAAAAAGCGTATTATAAAGTAGATCATTACATAGAGGAAAGAGACACTTGAAAACCCCCTGGCTACTAAATTTATGATGTAATTTTTATGTAACTTATAAATGACATGGAATATGGCATTGAAAAAAAGAAGGACTTCAGAATTTCTTGCCGGTTCTTCTCAGAGAAGGTCTCATTTTTTGAACCGGTGTAGATTTTGACATTCATAAGACCTTTATACAAGCCTAAATTGAACAAAGAAATTTTGACTTTGACTTGACTTTATCAGCTGCACAGGAGCTGATAATGCCACTAGCGTAAACACCTGGGCGCCCACCCGTCTAACCTCCCTGATCCCGATGTTTCTGTTTATATGGTGTAGGAGTGCAGAAAGATAAAATTTATATATAAAATGTGTTATAAATGAATTTAAATAAAAAAATTGTACTGAAAGTCTCCGACCCCTTACCTTGCGCTTATAACACCAATGCCTTGGAACCTGCACGGTGTTTCTGTGAGCCTTCAGCTGCACAAGTAACTTAGGATCTCTCGCTGTCACGTCATACATTTCCACGACATCTGGTCGAGCAACTAACTGCTTGAGCTCCGCCACCGATAAACGCGATAGCTTTTTGAGCTTGCGTTTCGAAAGTCGCTCTTTCTCGTCGGCTGCGTGTTTCTGAAGTTTTAAATACATACATTTAATTAATAACACATGTATCCTCCCCTGCGATCATCTTATTGTGATATAATATATAAAATCTTATATGTCCAGTGATTCCACTAGCAATGTGTTTTTTTATAAAAGAGAGGGCAAATGAGCAAGTGTCTCACCTGATGGTAAGTGAATAATCACTGGGCATTTGAGACTTAAGAACTGATGTCTCAGGGTGACGGGCGCAGTGTGGTCACACAGAAATATTCTGGGTAACACAGCATTTGTTGTGTGCGGACGTTGCACTTACCATCAGGTAAACGTTTAGCTCGTTTCGTCACTTTATACAATAAAAAAAAAACAGAATAGTCATTTCAAATACGTCGAACAAAAAATACCCCGAGTTGGGGCGAAAAACAGTGTTTAAGATTTGACGCCATTATAGGCCAATAATAATAACTGTGACTGGCTATTTAGAAATGAAGACCGCTTGCACGCACCTCCACAGCTTCCTCATCAGCAGCAAACTGATCCTGCACCTTCTCTTGAGGTTTAGAGCTAGTCTTTGGCATATCTTTACCCGCCTCTTCCTTTATTGCATCCTCCTTCTTTTCAGTGATTTTAAATGCCTCCAGAATGCGGTGAAACTGGCGATACATCGGCTCCAATTCATGAAACTGAATATTCTCCTGAATGTATCTGAAAACAAGAAACACATAATTGTTTTTGATATTATAGATCCTCGCGAATATGAAATTATGGAAGTGACTAGACGAGCCAGTAACTCAATGACAACCGCAACACAAGACTATAACAGTTATGGTGTCGCCGTGCCGACCTTAAGTACCTGTGTTACTGCACTGATGCAAATAAAAGAAATACATTTTTATTTATATTATATTACCCACAAATTCTATCATTTATAATTGGAGAAATGAGAGTGCAAATAATATTCCCATATTTTTACACTTTTTATTTATATAAAGCAGAATATGATAATGATATTATGTTATAATTTTTTTTATCTCTTAACCCAATAAAAAAAATAGATATAGAACTTTAAAATATATTTTTTTATGAAAAAAACGATGCCCCACAGTAGGATTTCTCATGTGTCGTGGATATATAATTTCGGTGATGTAATTGCTGTTAGCCTTTTTTGGCTTTTACAGCTTCATCGGATACTGTACTCGTGCCAGGTTTGGTTTGACCCAAACATAAATACTCAAATAAACTCCCACAAAAGCCTCGAAATTCGGACTGTTCCGCGTTCGCTGTTTGCTTACGCGAT
Organism: Luehdorfia chinensis; assembly: GCA_019845155.1. Lineage (NCBI taxonomy): Eukaryota > Metazoa > Arthropoda > Insecta > Lepidoptera > Papilionidae > Luehdorfia > Luehdorfia chinensis. The sequence continues at coordinate 1,175,656 of JAHVAK010000292.1, forward strand.
TTCGAATATCTCAAATGATTTTAAGTCGTCCAATGACCGTCCGAGGGAGGCTGCGGGCCTCCATTCGGACTGTCGACTTGTGTGTCGGTAACTCTGAGCGATGAGAACCGCCCTGGAACACGGGTGTATCGTGTGTACGCGGTGTGATTGTCAACTGCTGCGCGCCGCTCTCTACTGTGTTCTCGCGTCGTGGTGTGTGTTATATTAAAGCTATTAACTGTGTGTACAGTGAAGCCTGGACCGTGACTGACCGTATCGTGGTCAGGGAGTGTTGAGATTTTCGTGTCGTCTAGCACGTTTCGCTGGTGACGTTTGCGTTCGGTCGCGTTTCTATATGGTCGTGTGTCGTGGGTGCGTTTTACAGACATAAATGCCACATGCACAAACACCCAGACCCGGAACAACTATATGTATGCCATACGGCGGCGCCGAAGTAATAGCATTACAAAGATAATTACAGTTTCCCATTACCTGTATACGGAATTTGGCAAATTTTGGGACAATATAAGATACTTACTCAATTTCAACTTTCTTTTCATTCTCTTTATTACTAGACTTTTTGGGTTCATCTTGCTTTTCATTTTTCTGTTCACCAATCTTTTTATTTTCATTGCGCTTTTGCCTCGCAGCCTTCTTTTTCTTCTTCTTGCGTTTATTTTTAGTAGCTTTGTTAGCTTGAACCTAAATAGAATAGCAACTTTAGCATACCTACTAAAATAAGTATTACAATTAAATTTTAATCTAAAAATACATAACATTAAATGCTATTGTAGGTTTCATATGGTATAATCTTTTTATACATAATTTTTTATATTTAAACAATCATTTCTTTAGGATAGTAACAGCCTATAAATGTCCCACTGCTGAGCACATTCCTCTTCTCATTTCTAAGAGGGTTTTAGAGCCGGGAAGTGTCCGCCGCTCTACTCCAATACGGATAGACGGACTTCACATGTCTATGATATATTTTTATTCCTCAGCCATGCAGGTTTCCTCAGGGAGTTTTCCTTCACTGGTGAGCATGTGGTAAATCAGCACTCAAAATTGTAGAACAATTTTATATTATACATAGTTGCCAAGTTCCAAAATATGGGTGCTATTTGTTCCCAGGTTAAGAATCATGCTAGTAATTGTGACAATTATACAGTCATTTAAGAAAATAATCATCATTTAGAGGACTTGTATGGGTATTCCATAGTTGCCATTAATTGAGCCTCTAGTTCTAAAAACGCATAAAAACACTTTGTGTATCTGTAAACACTGTCGCCATCACTTGAATTTTTTCCCTAAAAGGGGTTTTGAATCCCTAAAACGCGCTAAACTGAATATTTGAAAAACATAAAGTATTCGATTATGTAGATTTTCGTCTACTATTTAGTTAATGTGAGCTTTTAATTAAAACAAAAATGTTGTCAGTATAGCATAACAGTATCATTATCATCATTATTTCAGCCTATTTTAGTCTACTGTTGAACATAGACCTCCCACATAGATTGCCACAAAACACAGTCCTCAGCCACCTGCATCCATCGACTTCCCGCAAAACCGTGCAGATCGTCGCTCCATCTAGTGTGGGGACGCCCTACACTGCGTTTGTCGGTACGAGGTTGCCACTCGAGACCCTTTCTTCCCCAACGGCTATTGGTTCTACGAGCTATATGGTCATTGCCACTTCAGCTTGCTAATCCTTAGGGCTATATCGGTTACTTTAGTTCTGCTGCGGATATCATCGTTACGGATTTTATCACGCAGAGAAACTCCCGAGCCCTTTCCATAGCTCGCTGTGCGATTCTGAGCTTCCTTATGCGGCCCGCAGTGAAGAACCACGTCTCTGTTCCGTATGTCATCACTGGAACCACGCACTGGTTGTAGACTTTCGTTTTGAGACATAGAGGTATACTCGACGAGAAGAAGTGACGCAGTTTCCCGAACGCTGCCCAGCCGAGTTGGATCCGCCGATTGACCTCTTGTTCGAAGTTGGACCTACCTAGTCGGACAATCTGTCCTAGGTATACATATTCGTCCACAACTTCGAGCGTAGTGTTCCCAACAACAACCGGGATAGGTGTGACATGGACGTTAGACATCTTCGTCTTGTCCATGTTCGTCTTAAGATCTACCCGTTGGGAGACACTATTGAGATCATTGAGCACAGTGTCAAAAGCTCCTCCGGCGATTCTGCCATTATGACTATATCGTCGGCAAATCGAAGGTGAGTGATGTATTTAGTATTGATGTTAATACCGTATCCTTTCCAGTCCAGTAGCTTGAAGACATCTTACAATGCAGCGGTAAAGAGTTTCGGGGATATGACATCACCCTGCCTTACACCTTTCTGCAATTGGATCGGTTTCGTACTCTGGTTCTGTACTCGGATAGCCATTGTAGCCTTATTGTACAAACACTGCACCATTTCGATATACCGACAGTCAATTCAGCTCCGATGAAGTGACTGAAGCACCGCCCAAATTTCCACGGAATCGAAGGCCTTTTCATAGTCCACATACGCCAGACATAGCGGGAGATTGTACTCTTCGGTCTTTTGTACAATCTGTCGAAGAGTATGTATGGAGTCTATGGTACTAAAGCCTTTTTTGAATCCGGCATCTTCGAGAGGCTGGCAGTCACCAAGTCTGCTTGCGAAACGATTCGTAATGACTCTCGAAAACAGCACATAGACGCGGCTCAGAAGCGATATCGGTCTATAGTTCTTCAAGAGGGCATTATCGCCCTTCTTGAAGAACAGGACAACCAGACTTCTGCTTCAAGCTGCCGGCGTAGCGCCGCCGTGGATGACGGAATTAAATAGCTTCTGAAGGACTAAAAGTGACGGTTTTCCACCCGCTTTCAGAAACTCCGCTGTAATTCCGTCTTCACCCAGCCCTTTGCCATTCTTGAGCTGTTTGAGAGCCATACTAATCTCGGTCAGATTGACGTCCGGGATATTATCGGAATGGTGTCGGACGAGTTTTGCTCTTGGTTCGTAACTCACACCAGAATGTGGCTCCAACGACGATGTGTACAGCTATCCATAAAATCTCTCGATCTCACTCAAAATCTCTGGTGGTAGGATTCCTATGCAAGAAGGTACCACTCCAAAGCCAGTTATTCTGCCGTGAAGCAGTAGTGTGCAAACATTATTGTGTTTCGGTTTGAATGGCACTGTGAGTTAGCGTAATCACTGGGCATATGATACTTAAGAACTTTGTCTCAAAGTGATGGACACAGTGTGGAGTCACGCAGAAATTTTCTGGGTGATACAGCATTTGTTATGGGCAGACGTTGCACTTAACATCAGGTGAACGGTTTGCTCGTTTCATCACTTTATCCAATAAAAAAAACGCTACCGCTCTCGGTCCTCAACTTTGTCAGGTTGCTCTTCCCGGCAGACAGATCCCTGGAAAAGACCTTGGAGCCTTGGTTTCGCTCAATCGCTTCTTCAATACGGGCTGTATTGAAGCTGAGTAGATTCCGCTGCATCATCATCATCTTTTCAGCCTATCGCTAGTCCACTGCTGAACATATGCCTACCCAATAGATTACCACAAAAGTTCTCATTGCGGGGAGGATTTTGCCATCGTTGCAATGCTTGGCAAGCGGGTTGGCAACCGCAGTTTATTTATTCAGATATTCCATGGTGATGCTGCTGCACATTTCCAGGTTTTTATTTTCCCTCTGTCGACTTTTACGACACCCACGGAATGATATGAGGTGGTAGATTCTCTTAAGCCGCTACCACACGGTACACCGCCGCATGCATTGGGAGATCTGTCTGTTCGGTTGCCGATATGCTGACGTGTTAGTTGAGGACTGTAGCTTCATTTCACGTACAGTATAAGTATCAAACCAATTATCAATGTAAAAATATTATTAATATAATACAAAAATTAATAATATAAAAATATTATTATTATAATAATTACCACTATTTATAGTATAGCTATTTGAATAATAATTAGCTCCATTAGTAATAAAATAAGAAAATAATAATTTGTAAAAAAATCAAATTATAATAATTAGAATATTCATTTTAATGATTATAATTAAACATAATTAAAATGAACATAAATGTCTATATTTAATAATATTTCTTTCGTTACAAGAGTATTTCTGAACTTGCTGACATTTTTCAAATCATACATTTTATAAACCTTCTTCAATACTTTTTATAAATTCTATAAACTCCTAAACACTTTTCCCCTCCAAAAATCACGGGTGCAATTTTTTACCCCTAAATTTAGGGAAAAATCTTCTAAGTTTTCCTTAGATTTTTTTTTAATAAATAAAAATATACATTACCTCTTGTTTGGAAATAATGGGTGGTAATGGAGCGTCTGGAATGTTGTCATCATCTGAATCACCTTCATCCTCTTCTGCGTCATATTCTGTGCTAATCACTGGAGCGGGAGGGGCTTCTGGTTGAATTTCTCGTTCTGTTAAAGTAATGTGATTTTTTTTATTTATTACTATTAACGTTATTTATTTCTTTAGTATTTAGACCACAGTCACGAATTTAAATGTATCATACAAATTAAAGTAACGGCCTGAATCACTGCAAGGCCTTCTCTCTTTTTTGATGCACTGAAAAGGTCCACCTTAGTGAGGATGAGCAATCTTAAAGTTAACTTAAAGTTGTAATCAACAATTTTGGTACTGTTGGCACTGAGGACTGAACTCAAGTCAGACTATGAAAATACCAGCAAGCACCAGGCCCCTCAGTTGCCACAACTGTTCTTGTTGACCATCTACAAATAAGTTAAATCATTAATTTCAATATCTGGGTATTTGCGCAAGTGCAATTTATGTTTGTAAAATGGTTCACTATACATGAGTTACCATAGTGTATGGTATTGTAAATGCTATGTATGGCCCATGTTAACCACTTACTCAATACCAGCAATTAGTCACAGTTCTAAGTCGCGATCTATAACTCTTTATCAACGACTTACTGCGCACCCGCGGTGTCGAACTCGCCTTATTCGCCGACGACACATATCTATTCGTGTCTGGAGATTATCCAGACACTATCACTAAGTGCTTCCAATCCACAGCCTGAAACCGGGGGAATTGTTTCGGTGATGGAGGATTGAGGTCAACCTCAGCAAAAGTGCAGCCATGTACTTTTCCCGGTGTATAAAGTCACATCTCTCTATCATATTGTTATCTGATCATGCAATCCCTTGGGAAAAGACAGTGAAAACTTAGGGGTCCTACTCGACTCACAACTCATCTTGGGTCCACATATTAACTGCATAAGGAACTGAGCAGCTTTAGTCCTAAACAAAAATAGCACGCTCCTAAATAAAAATGGCAAAATGTCCCTATGTAACAAAATTACATTATATAAAGCCTGTATTTGGCCAATCATGACATACGCAAGCACCCTATTTTTGCATGCAAGGTAGTTAATATGAATATGACGCGGAGAGGCCGCGTCATATTCATATATATGTCGTTTTGCGTTATTGATGACAAAGTTATTATTTTTAAATCCATATTAATATCATAAATGCAAAAGTAACTCTCTCTATCCCTCTGTCTGTTTTTTATTAAAAATGTAAATGTAGTTGGCTATACTTTTTCAAATAGTTTTAAGTGTTATAACTGATTTGTTATATTGAAACTAAATATGTCTCGAAAAGAAGCCTAATATTTAGTGGAATTAAGTAAAAATAGAGGATTAATTATGATGACATTATGAGATATGAGAATATTGAGGAGAAAGAGGTAAGATTTTTATTTATCATTTTTGTTAGAACTAAATATAAATATTTTATACAGGATTCATATGTTCAAGGTCAATGTTAGTGTAACACTATTTCTAATTAGCATAGCGTATACTGCTTTAAATCTTGCATTCTTAGATTTGGGCAATACGGGGAGATTTCTAGATTACGAAAATTATAAAAGTTATCTCAATTTTCTCTTTAATCATCTCGACTGTAAAGTTGACAATTTCAAGTTGGTGTAATGTTAATTGCTGGTATCAAATTGTACTGTCCTATTTTGTCACATTAACTTAAATAAGACATATGCATAAATAACTGGCCTGCAACTTTACATGGACCTAAGAATTTTTTGGTTATGCTTATCCTTATTAGGGTATCTGTTGAGACTAGTAGAGACTGACACAGAAGGCACATTATTTATTAGTACATTTATATTCATACAAACTTAAAACAGAAGCTCTAACCAGCTACTTCTACAACTGCCATTATATCTTAACATTAATATAACAATAACCATACAACAGTAAATTTAACATAAAGCACCTTTTTTTGTGGAAGTCTACATAAATAATTAAACACAATTTTTTCCTACAAAGTAGATCCAAAATTTACAAGATTTTAACTTTGATCATACAAAATCTACTAGCTACTCTACTACAAATGAAATTGAAAGAGAATTCTTACCTGTCTCCTTTCTCTCTTCATCTCCCAAAGCTGCTTGTCTTTGATCTTTATAGGCAAGAGCCTCTTCTAGAGCTTTAGGCAAGACAACTCCACCTGCAGCAGCAGGCTTATTTCTGAATTCTTCGGGAGTATCAATTTTCATAGTTAATAATGAAGGTAATGATGTTCCAGAGCCCTGTTGAGGTCCTGCTTCTTCTTCATCACCATCATTTTCATCACCTTCATCCTGATGGTCATCCCATCCTGGTGGACCATCAGGATGGTTCTGTCTTCCCCATCCTGGAGGACCCTGACCTTCCCAAGGTCCATGGCCCATTCCTGGTGGTCCCATATTAGGAGGAGGACCCATGCCTGGTGGACCCATATCCATGCCCTGGTTACTGAAATTTCCCTTCATATTTGGTCCTCCACGCATCATTCCAGGTGGCATTCGTGGAGGCCCCATTCCAGGGGGACCCATAGGAGGTCCCATTCCCATACCTGGAGGACCCATTCCCGGTGGTGGCGGTCCCATTCCAGGGGGACCCATCCCCATCATTCCTGGTGGAGGACCCATTCCCGGAGGCATATTAGGAGGTCCGTTGGATGAACTTACTGGTGGCATCGGACCAGGAGGACCCATCGGCGGCGGTGGCATGTTGCCAGGACCCATGGAACCTGGCGGAGGTGGCATGTTGCCAGGACCCATGGATCCTGGTGGAGGTGGCATCGGAGGAAAATTTGGCATGCCGGGAGGCCCCATTGGTCCACTGTTTGACGATCCTGTTCCAGGCGGCACCTCCATTTCAAATTCACAATAGAGCGAGCGAACTTAAAATTACATTAATATGAAATTTGAGATAATTATATAAATTAAGTTTTTACGTTCCAGTTATTGTCTAAAAGAGTCGAAAAGAAAAAGCTAATCGGCTAAGACTATCTATAATATTTAACAACGACGCCAGGTTATTCTTAATAAAATATACTCTATGGTTAGGTTAAATGACTTTGACAGTTTGTTTTTTTAAGCACTTCTTAAGTTTATTCAGAATCAGGGCTTTTCCACAGTTTTGTAAAAACCTCAATCAGAATTTGCCATCTACATAAATTTCCTATATTAGGTAATCACACGGTTAGATACTGATTCCGATTGTGTGTTGTGTGTGAGCTTTTAATATATAAAAGACATGTCATGTCTTTATTAGACCTGTTAGGTAATCTTTCGATATGAACTCTTCTGTTAGCTAGTTTCGTGTATTGTTGCATAGTCAAGCCAGGTTACTGATTTTTAGTGCCAAAGACTTTAATCTATATCTAATTGTAACTTGTTACTTGCAATCCATCCGTGTGTACTTTCATACCTATACTCTAGCTAAGAGATGCTTAACTAACTAACTTTGGAAGCTTCTGAAGAACCTGCCTAAAGAAATTCCTGTCGAGGATGTCAAAGCCGACCTGCTCGCAAAAAACCTGCCCATCTTATCCGTATACCAGATGTACAGCGGGCGCACGAAGAAGCCCTATAACATGATGCTCGACGCACATGAGCGCTCAACAGCATGAGCAGGCAAACAGAATTTCAATTTGAAAACCTGTTGCAACCTTTCGGGGCTCTCTGTAGACGCCCCCTCAAAAAATGCCCCCTCCCAATCCCATAAATGTCAGCTTTGTGGCCATTCCTCAAGGAACAGTTATGCACGAGCTAGGTGCGTAAAATGCCTAGGCAATCACGTCACCTTCGACTGTCCCAGACCAAAGGACAAATCCCACCTTGGTACCTTCAGCCCACCCTACTAGCCACCACACTACCTTCTATGTAATACAGAGGGCCAACCACCTCGGTTGCGCCACAGCGCCCAAAAGACCTTCGGTCAGATAAGTATCTGCACCCAGAACCGTCTTTGGTTCCTTTTTTTCACTACAATGGGTTTCCGCAAAGTATCGCTTGATTCTTAATTAATATAAAGGAAAGAAAGTTAATTTGCTGAGATCCGTATGATAAATTAAAAATGGTTAGTATATAGTGATATCAATTGAAAATACCTCGTTTTGGGGCGAAACACGTTTCTTTATCTTGGCGTCAGTGGTGATTACCTTGTGATAGTATTGTAGTGGTGTCAGTTTGCTTGTGCACGCTACTGAAGGAGGGCGCGCAGTGCTTTTCTAAAACTAGGTACTATACACCATTTTATGTTTTGCATGTTGGTCTTAGCAAATTAACTTCCTTTCCTTCTAATATGTTTAAGCGACGTAACCTTAACTTACGATATTACCCACTGAATCAATTTTACATTTGCAATAATTTATGCCGATAGAGTGCCAATTTTGTAAATTTGTGTATATGTGGAGAGTAATCTCCGAAACCACTGCACCTATTTGAATAATTCTTTCAGCATTTGAAAGGTACATTATTATTACATACATAGATATAGATATATATTGAAATGCCCGGGCAAAGCCGGGACGGGCCGTTAGTGTTACATAAATTACTTTACTTACAATAAAATAGTAATTGTGGCACAGAGAGTACTTATGTTTAGACTTGTTTTGTAGGGTGTTAATGTCACAGATGCTTGCCGAATAATATGGGCCTATATTTTTATTTTTTACCTTATATTATTTATACCTTATAGTTTAAGGTTTTATATCGTTTTAGGCTTTCAGACCGGTTTCTTATTCCGATTAATTATTCGTAGCCGCATTATCATTATTGCGTGATGAAACGAAACGTGCTGATAAAATAAGATACGTGTCTATTGTGTGATGAAACGAAACGTGCTGATGAAATAAGGTAGCTGCGTTCAAAAACATTAATACGATTAAATAATGCTTTTTGTAATTACTTAATTTGTTATCGCCGCTTTAATAAAACAATAATTTTAATTAAATTCTCCTTTAATATGCTATTTTTTCGTATAGTGTTATTCAACGGTCGCTTGCATTTTTTTTTCAGGTCAATCATATTTAGCCATTCTTCTTTGTTAGTGTCAAAAGTTAAAACCATAGAGTATGAATAAATCTCAATTTATATATTTACAGTACAGTATTGGTACAGTACACCACTACAATCAATTAGCAATTACTTCACTTTTTACTACATCTGTTCGTTTTGGATTGATACTATTTCGTCACCAGTTTACCATTTTTCCATAACGTTACTTTTAGTTAAACTTGTGATTTGTGATTATCTTACAGTCTTACGCAATTCTTATGATAATACATAATCCAAAGTATTGACAGGGTCCTTGAATACAAGAATATGGCAGAAATGGGGGAGAAATACAACACAAAATGCCCCGGAGTGAAACGCCTTATGCGAGAGGCCTTGGAATTAGCGGAGGCTACCGAAGAATATTGTGCTCGACCTTTAGAAGATAATTTATTCGAGTGGCATTTTACTGTACAAGGACCTAAAGGCACTGACTTTGAGGATGGAATTTACCATGGAAGAATATTGTTGCCAAAGGAATATCCTATGCACCCACCTCATATAATACTTTTAACGCCTAATGGCAGATTCGAAGTTAACAAAAAGATTTGTTTGTCTATCTCTGGACATCATCCAGAAACGTGGCAGCCATCTTGGTCTATCAGGACAGCATTGTTAGCTTTGATCGCATTTATGCCAACACCTGCAGAAGGGACTATTGGCTCCCTTGACTATAGTCCAGCAGAACGAAAAATTCTGGCAAAAAAGTCAAGAAATTGGACATGTCCTCAATGTGGAGAAACTTCAAATTTATTATCTTCAACTGCTGCTAAACCAATCACAGATGAGGAGCAGACTGTATTGAATCAGATAGCATTTAAAGGAGAGGAGGAACAGGCTGCTAAACCACCAGAAGAGCCTGCGCAAGACGTTGAGCCTCAAGTTTTAGAATCTGCTGATAACTCTACAAATTTTTTAGACCAACTGACAGAGATACTTGTTGCTTTGCTTATAGGTGCAATTGGCATATTTATATACAGGCGTTGGAATACTGTAGAGACTGAATCTGGTGATGATTTTTAATGCTTATAAATAGAGTATATATATTTCTATTTATTTTAAATTCAGATCATACTATATTTCTTCTTTTTTTTTGATCCTGGCAATTAGCTACCAAATTGAGCCTTTCTCACTAATGTTGAGTAATAATTAAATTATAACAAAGACTTTGTTTTGATTGGCAGTAAAATGATAGTCGACTTTTACTGAAAATTTGTATGGCTGATGGAAACAAAACAAAAAGCACAATTTTTGGTCTTGAAATGAATTTTGCAAACACTACACTTTCATGAGCACTTGTTGCATATACTTCCAATATTTGAAATCAAAACTCTAAATATAGACAGAAATTTCAATATTCAATAAAAACACTACTTTTTTTTTTGAGTTGGTACCAAAAGTTGATACTATATTAACTGCCACATTTTCATTTATTGATTGATATCAATGTCCAATTGTATCCTTTATTTATACATACATTGAAAAAACATGGATTCCTTCTGTTATGAGATCTGTTACTGCTATAATCTGTTATATTACTTCATTCCAAATTGGCAGTCAATAAATATTATTTCTTAAAATTTGTAAATAAGTACTAGTAATGTAAATGTGTGTTTTGTGTGTACTAATAAATATACTTTTAAGGGACTATATGATAAAAATATTAAAAATGGGTCACATTTCAAATTGCCATATGTAAGAATTAACAAATTATTTGTTTCAAAAATAATTGATGATGTAAGGTAAAATGTGTTATAACAAGAGTTTGTTGTATTAATATATTGTAAATTTGTATATGGGATTAAGTCACATTTACATTGAAACATTTTTTCATTGTAAAATTTTTTGCAAAAAATATATAATCAATAGTGGGTCAACTTTTGCAATGTATTGTAACATATCTTGACAATATGCCAAGAACACCTTCAGTTTTTGTGATTATTTGTAAATATACATTATTTATTTGTAGGAAATAGTTTATATGAAATTCATTCTAATGTAGTGCTTGTAATTTAAATATTTGAACATCACCTAGTAAATGAAAGATTTTATATTTCTAATTGACTAAATAGATTTCATTTTGGTACAATTATATTTAGAATAATAGTTTTCGTAAATACCGGCCATGACCTTCTTTTTCAAACTTATTAATATTTTTAATAAAAAGAATTTTCACATCTTGGAACAAAGAAATTTGTTCAACAATTTTTTTTATGGTTCATTAGAATAAAGAAGAAAAGCTTTCTTTTACTCATATCCTGTTCCTATATAATGTTATTTTGAGACATTCCAAAAGTATGATTATGTGTGTACATGGTTAAAATATAATATTAAATATTCATATAAATTATTAAACAATTTTAGCATGTAATACTTTCTGTATTTCTTTAATGTAATAATGCTTTGTCTTCTATTATAAATACAATTTGTAAATTCTACTTTGTTTTATGTTATTCATACATTCTGTTGTTGTAGAAAAATAAAATGGTTTGTGATAGGTAAATGTTGCTACATATATTTAATAATTACATCACGATTCTGACGACTTCTTCTCAACTTGTGATTTTAATGTGGATTTAGATTTTTGTATTTCCCTGGGATTGCAAATAAACAAACTCACTGGCAATATAAGAGTTTAAAGAGTATTCGTATTTTATGGTATATAAATAAGTTCTGTCTCAACTCTCAACATTCAATTATTTGCTTTTATAGTGATGGAATGAATATCATGCAAATGTAAAAATACAGATTTTTTTCTTTCTTCGTCATCCTTAGAAAGTCTACTGCTCGATATAGGTCTATACAGGGCTGCCACCTTTTGGAAAAAAAATACGGGATAATCGATCGGAGTTCAGTGCGTTTTTTTGTATTTATTTATTAGCTCCGAACGAGACGTCTCCAGATTTATGTTGTCCATGATGAGGGAGGCAAAGGCGAACGCAATGCGTTCGGCGGGTGACGGGAGCCGTGTGAGCAGTGAGCACTGTTCTGTGCGCCTGAGTAAATTGAGCGATCGTTGCGTCATATTAAAATCGGGTCAAAAGTGATAGGTCGTCGGGACGCGGGACGATGTCATCCAAATCGGGACTGTCTCGGCAGAATCAGGACGGATGGCAACTATGGGCCTATCCCAAATTTGCCGTAAACGCCACTGTAACGGATTGGCGATCGCATTGCTGGACACTTAGCTTTAGAGGTTGCAGCTCGTCACCAGTCTGGATATTTTAGGTCTGGCATAAACAAAATGGTTATTCCGCCATCAATCGGTAGCCACGAGATTTTTTCGGCATTTCCCTTCGCCGATTTTTAAGGAACCCACGGTTGTCTTACCACTAAACTTCAAAGAACTGTGAAATATTTATTAATCGAAAGTAAAACTATTGTGATTTCGATTTAATTTTTAACATCTTCGTAGTCAGAGCACCGAACTTCTATGCTGCTGGTCCTGAGTTCAAATTCCAACCGGGGTCAACATTTGTGCATAAACACAATTTGTTGATTTTGGTGTCTGGCATGTGAAATTGATGTCTGTAAAACTCACGTTACATGTGATCGTTTTTTTAGTAAATTGAATTCCCCGTCCGTCCTTTGCACGGTTACATGGTCTGGATCACCTTTGACTACAATTTGCAGAATTATTTTCTAAGTGTCTAGTGGGATGAGACTGGCCTTTATCTTTCTTTAGAGCATCTCCCAGGTGTGCTCTATTGGATGTAAGTCCAGGCTACAAGCTGACCACTGCATTTTCTCATTACCAGTCAATATCGGTCGGAATACCTAGAAGGTGTTTGTTCACGCAAATAGCAGTGTGCGTGAACAAATCGGAAATTCGGGATTCATTAAACAATTCCTCTTAATGCACGTCCGCATTATGAGGAACTGTCTAATGAATCTCGAATAAGGTATAACAAGGTTTTGGAGGGTATCCTCGACGAATCTGGTCCACGATAACCAACTGTAGTTATGCCTTTCTCAAATCATTAATGAGGCATCATGAAAATTTAGTTTGTGGGGTAGTTACTAGTAGGATCCGCGCTAATTTCCTTCTCCATATGCGTTGTTAACCGTCAGAAGCATAGAAAGCTATTCTGCACTCGTCGTCGTTTCAGCCTATCACCAGTCCACTGCGGTCCAACATAGGGCTTCCCCATAGATAGCCACAAAAGTTGTAGCACTCATTTAAGAGGGTTTTTGCCATGTTTTCCACGCTTGGCAGGCGGATTGGCAACCGCATCACCGCCCATCTCCTGATTTTCATTTTCCCTCTGTCGACTTTTACGACATCCATGGGATGTGATGGGGTTGTAGAATCTCTTAGGCCGCCACCACATGGCAAATTCTGCACTCATCAGAGAAATTAAACAAACATTTTAAGTTCAATGTAATATAATAATTGCAAATACAGTTTTAGTATTAGAAGGTAAGAGTCGTAACCTCCACCATTAGAGTCCCAAGCAGTTTTAAAGTTTCAACTGGGTGAAAATGAAAATCTTTTTAGAAAAGATTTATTTTGAGAATTATATTAAATCTGCGACATTCATTGGCATTTCATCAATCTGAGTAGAGTAGTACTGTTCAATGTCTCTTAGGATCCTGATGTCATCGGATTTTACGAAATTGATGGCAACACCTTTACGTCCGAAACGACCTGATCGTCCAATTCTGTGGATGTACAGCTCACGATTGTTTGGAAGATCATAGTTGATGACTAGTGACACCTGTTGGACGTCAATTCCTCTGGCCCAAACATCTGTTGTGATTAGGACACGGCTGCAACATAAAGTTTATAATGATAGTAATATGCTTAATTTGAAATCATAACCATATAAACTTTTTACGCACTAGCTGTGCCCCGCGGTTTCACCAGCGTAAACTAAGCCAACCACGTAATTATATTACTAATATATGTATATTCATATCTTCTGAACTGTGCAAGATGTTCAGATGGAACATACACGAAAATTAAGGTTAGAGTTCCTGCTTTAATCCCTTAAATTTATATTGAAATCCGTTAAGTTGTTTCAGAGCCTTATCAGGATAAACTTTCAGACAGACAGACAAAAATTCTGAAAACAGTCACAGTTATGATTAGGCATTGTATAAATAGCAGTTTTCACTCATATATTGGCGTTTATTTTCAAATGACAGACAGATACTTCAATTTATTGGTATAGGTAATACCTGTGTTTGAGTTAAACAAGACAACTGGAACAGATTACCAGAAGAGGTTATTTCTGACATTTCAATAAAACTGGATATTATTTCATTCCATTTCCTGCAAATTGGACAACTTTTGGTTATTAGAAGTTGCTATGGTCACAATTGGCTAGGAGATTATTGAATACAGTTATGAGTGTTGACTACAAAATGAAAAACTTTGAACTGTGCCCACAACTTTGAACAAATGTACTTTAGAATTGAGCTACATCCAGAACAGTTTCATCAGCACTATCACTTTAGGCCATTACAAGTGCACTGCTGAATAGGATGCATAGATCGCCACAAAATACGGTCCTGACAGTCCTGACTTCTTACAAAATCTTAATTGGCTAAGATCCACATGCAATTTTTTTTTTAAATGAAGCACCACCCGCCCTCAATAGCGTGGAAACTTATATCGCCACCAGACATACAAACACCACTAGGCAATACACACTACTGAAGTCGAGAACATGACATGTGTTGCACCAGAAAACAGGGCATTATCAAATGTTATTGACTCTGCGACAGAAAGCCACTGAGACAAGGACTTGAATCAGCAGCTGTCTGTATTAGTTTCTTGTGCATGCTATTGACGGAGGGCGGGCGGTGTTCTTCAAAAAGTAGGTAATACACACCATTTTAAATTTTATTTTAATGTGTTTAATCATAATAGACATTTATTTTAATTAATAGATTACTTAAAAAATATATATAAATTACTAGCTGATGCCCGTCTTCGTCCGCAGTGATAAAAGGGGGGTATTCTGCCGTGAAGCAGTAGTGTGTAAACATTACTGTGTTTTGGTTTGAAGGGCACTGAGAGCTAGAGTAATCACTTAAGCATATGAGACTTAAAACTGACAGTCTCAGGGGATGGGCGCAGTGTGGTGCCACGCAGAAATATTCTGGATGACACAGCATTTGTTATGGGCAGACGTTGCACTTAACACCAGGTCAACGTTTTGCTCGTCTCCTCCCTTTCTCCAATTAAAAAAATACCCCATGGAATTATTTGATTTTTTGAGGTAAAAAGTTTCTTATGTCCATCACCAGGATGAAAGCTTTTTCTGTACCAAATTTCGTCAAGATTGGTTCAGTGGTTGAGCAGTGGAAACAGAGGGACAGAGAGAGTTACTTTCGCATTTATAATATTAGTATGGATATTCAAAATTCGAAAGTTTTTATTACTACACATCTTGCTTGAAAATTCAAATTAATATTAAAAAAATATATTAATTTGGTTCATATGTATAAGTATTATCTACATTACCTTTGTCCAGAACGGAACTCCTTCATGATGTTGTCTCTCTCTTTTTGTGGCATATCTCCATGCATAGAGCTGACTGTAAAGTTCGCTTCCTGCATTTTCTGAGTCAGCCAGTCAACCTTCCTCTTGGTGTTACAAAATATCACTGCTTGCTGTGATGGTAAGTGTGTCATACAAGTCACATAGAGTGTCAAACTTCCATTCCTCTCTCTCTACTGCCACAAAGAACTGCTTGATGCCTTCTAATGTCAATTCATCACTGGAAACATAAAAAGTCTCATGAAATTTTTAAAGTACCTTAAGACCCAAAGATAAATTTTAAAAAGAACAGTTGATTTGATGTGTATGGAGATTAAAGCATACTTTTTCAATCCTTAAAAAAAAAATTTCACACTTTAATTTTCAACATTTATTACTAATGTCTACAAACAACAACCAACATCTTAAATTCACAATATTTTTATCAATACAAATTTATGTTACTACTTATCAAGCTTGCACATATTTTCAGGAGGCAGAGTAAAGCATACTCCTGTGCTTTCATACAAAACAAGAACTTTGTGCAAATTATATTGCACTAGTAATAAAGACACAGGAAGAAGAACACAAATAGAACAAATCAAATCTTAGTTAATTACAAGTTTACTTCTTTCTTCCTGTGTTAAGTAACAAAACTGTGGTGTGTAAAAATAAGTTGGATATGGTATTGTAAAACACAAAATGAAACATACCATTCATTAACATTATCACCATATCAAGTCCTAGTGAGACTTGACTTGATTTGTAATAAGTGATTCTTATTTCTATTAGAATTCAAGCAAATTTTTCATAATATGAGGACAACTTAAAACTCATGACTGAACATTATTTGAGAAGGATAGCGCTGAACATTATTTGAGAAGGATAGCGCAAGACAGAACTGAGTGGAAAATGTTAGAGGAGGCTTATACCACTACACACTACATACAGGAGGCTGAATTATAGGATATTTTATTATGAAATCAAAACACATTACGGCCAGTCTGAGTTACACTCAATTGAAGAAAAAACATAATTTTGCCCACTGCTGGCTTGGAAAAAATGGTCAATGGAAAGAGAGGTTCAAAAGCAAAAATATTTCTTTTCCTAATGACGTAACATTAAAACATGTCTATGTTTCAAATTAATGAGATTGTCAAATAACTACAATCAAATAACTGAAACAAAATCAAGACAGAATATTAACATTAAGTGAAATAATAGTTCTTTTACAAACCGTTTCACCAATATTCTGATTGGATCTGTCATAAATTTTGAGGTCATCTCAAGTATCTCGTGGGGCAGGGTGGCAGAGATCAGCACAACCTGTGTTGCCGGTGGCAGATAACGGTAAACATCATATATTTGTTCCTTGAATCCTTTATTTAACATTTCATCAGCTTCATCAAGTACCAACATTTTAATTGATCTGGTACGCAGAACACGTCTCCTTATCATGTCTGCAGTAAGCAAGAAAATAGACATTATGAACAGATATTTATAAGTGCCCTGATAGGAAAGTATTTGGGTTATGTTTGGATAATGCTGTAACTATTTAGCCATTGCAATATACTTCCTAATAACTATATAATCCTAGCCCTTCCTTCATCTTGAATATAGTCTATTACTAGACATAAGCCTCTCCCAGGAAGGAAAGATTATTTTGTTTTTAATTTATTTTATTCGCTTTGATTGGTAATTGTAGTACCAGATCGACGCACCATTGATGCTGTTGCCATCTCTGGTCTGTGTATTTTGTGTGGTTAGTAATTTAAAAGACATTCAGATTACCTGATGTTGCAACGCAGACAACAACACAAATTAAGGTATATAGTAATATTACAAAAAAAACAACCATTGAATAAAGAAACATTTCTTTGCAGTGGCGGCTTTAGAGAATCTGCCACTTCATTTCAAGCTATGAGTCTTGTGAAAGTCAACTAAGAGGAAAGTCACAAAAATGGCATGACCACAAATTGATGGTGTAATAACCATCTTTATTATGCAAGACCTTAATTATCATAACTAGTGACAGGCAGCAGTATATAAGGTGCATAGTGTCTTGTACTGCAATTGCTAATCCCCCTGCTAAGCTATGTGATTACAGCAAATCCTCTTAACTTGGGAAAGGCCTATGTCCAGTAGTGGACTTTTAGAAATCAGCCGAAAAGTCTACAATAGATGTAAATGTAATTTTATAACAATACTGTTTCAGAAACATATTAGCAAGATTCTGCTTGAGAAAACACTATTTTGAAATTTTAATCAGCTACAAGGCTCACTCATTGGTTAATGTGATTGAGCAAAATAAAATATTGGAGGTAAGCAAAGATGAGGTCCCAGATATTGAGCATGTTAGCCAAGATGTCTGGTCATTCTGAAAGCTTTTCTATTTTATTAATTAATGTGTTTCAAAAAAGATTATTTACATACCAAATACCCTTCCTGGAGTGCCAGACACAACATGTTGACCATAATCTAGTTTTCTAATATCTTCGCCAAGATTGGTTCCTCCAATACAAGCATGACATTGAACATTCATGAAATCACCGAGCGCAAGAATAACTTTCTGAATTTGCGTCGCTAATTCCCGCGTGGGGGAGAGTACTAGCACTTGGGTTTCTCTCAGAGTGGTGTCGAGAGACTGCAGTATTGAAATTGAGAATGTAGCAGTTTTTCCTGTGCCTGACTGGGCTTGAGCTATGACGTCTCTACCCTTAACTATTGGTTGAATACTTCTTTGCTGGATAGCCGACGGTTTCTCGAAACCTGGAAAAGGGTGAGTGTTACAATGATTTGTAATGGACGAAACAAATAAAGCAACTAAAAATTGTACATTACCATAGGTGTATATTCCTCGCAATAACTCATCTCTCAAGCCCATAGAATCAAATGTTGGGATAACTTCAACATCTTCGCTTGTGTCGAATTCTACATTCGACAAATCCTCTGATATTATTTTCCGATTAAATGAAACTTCCGAAGTTGTCATGTTTCGTTCCCTTTTTAATTTAGTTATAGATTATTTGCACAACTTTCTAAAATTCAAGATTCAATGACTGTGTTAGAAAAACAAAATTATATGGGTAATGGGTATACGGTAAACGGAAGGAAAGTATAACCATAGATAATACAATAAATTAATTTATTCTTTGAGCCAACAGATAAGAAGAATATTTTTGTGAAAAATACAGTGTATATTCTAGAAAAGACGGATTCATAGATAACACTATATTCCGTAAAACGGGATCAAAGTCATGCAGGGGTGACTAAGGATAAAATCGAGAGTTTATCTTTCGAATCTTAATTTTTTATATGTATACTAATCAATTCTAATGTTAGTTAAATTTTATGATAGTAAAAAATTCATTTTATGTGAATGTATTAGAAATTTGACTTACGCCCGTGGGTCGTGAATTCCCAAAATATCACCTAGAGAATGATTCTCCAAAAACGAATATTTTGTGTCCTCTAAAATTGTTTTCGGAAATAGGTTAATTAGGCTTTCCTTTACTAAATATTATACCCCACTATTGCCTATTGGTCAAAATTCGACTGTAGTTCATCAACTTCTTTTATTGAATTGAATGTATTTGTTACACATATTAAGTATCATTTTTAGCTTTCTGCACTCCTTCTCTGTATAAATAAACTTTAACTATGCCAAATCTCACTTATCCGTGCGCGCAATAAGCTTAAGCTTAACAGACTACTTTGTAAGTTTTGATAGTCTTAACTAAACTCAGCGTCACAAAAATCGCACCTCTCTAAGTTTGAGCGAAAAATGGCTGTAATGGCTAGAAACGAATTATATTTATATAAATATTGGTATGTTTGAAATGGGTATTTGAATAGCTTTACATTATTAATAAAAAATCATGGAATCATTAAAACATTTATCATTATAGAGCGTCAAAAATAAACACTGTCAAATGCTCGTTAGTAAGGACGCTAGTTACACCACCTAAAAAGGGTATAAAAGGGTCGATCTGGATGAAATATGGGACAGTCGTAATTTAGACTTTGCAGTGAACACACGTGAACAAGTAACCAAAGTAAGAACAAGTAAAGATGGACACCAGCTCTGAAGAAGCCGCTCAAGTGATTGCCCTATTGCAGTCGGGGATGCGGCAGTGTGACGTTGCTCGACAGTTGAACCTGTCCCGTTTTTCAGTTCGACGGGTGTTCCAACGTTTTCAGCAGACTGGTGGTTATGTTAGAAAACCGGGATCTGGAAGAAAACGGTGCACATCAGAAAGAGATGACCGTTTCATCGTTACGACATCTTTACGAAACCGTTTTACAAATGCTGTTGAGTTGCAACAACAGCTTCGATGCACTCGGAGAACATCTGTGAGTGTTTCTACGATAAGAAGAAGGTTACACGAAAAGAGTTTGACAGCCCATAGACCTGCTAAAGGTCCAAAACTTACTGCACAGCATCGCAGAGATCGCCTAGAGTTTGCTTGCAATCATTGCGAGTGGACTCTAGAACAGTGGCGGACCGTACTCTTCTCTGATGAGACGAGGGTCTGTCTCTTCTGCAATGACAGACGTAGAAGGCTCTACAGAAGACAGGGGGAGAGGTTCCACACAACCCTGCTTCGAAGAATCCGTCGAATACGGGGGTGGCTCGTGTATGTTTTGGGGCGGCATTTTCCGTCGACGGGAAAACGGAACTTGTGTGCGTTTCCCGGATTCGGGGTGGCCGTGGGCAAGGGTCGGTACATTACTGAAAATCCTGGAGGAACATGTGGTCCCGTATGCTGGTTATGTCGGTGATGGATTCATGTTAATGCATGATAATGCTCGTTGCTACACCGCGGCTATTGTATGGGATTATTTACAGGAGGTCGATATCCCTGTTATGCATTGGCCAGCACGAAGTCCAGACCTTAACCCAATAGAACATCTCTGGGATGACTTAAAACGGCACGTGCGAGCTCGAGATCCAGCTCCAGCCACTCTTCAAGAGCTCCAAGATGCGGTACTTGAAGAGTGGGAACAAATACCCCAAGAGGCTGTAGCGATCCTTGTAAGGTCCATGAAAGATCGCATGGAAGCCGTTATCAAGGCAAGGGGGGGTAACACTAGGTTTTAAGAACTTTTTTTGTATTTATTAAGTTTTTTTTTAAATTATTAATTTGCAAAATTGTACATACCCTGTCTTTTTCTTTAATTTCTCTTTCGTCTCGTTATAAAAGTAAAATTCAATTAAAATTCCTGAAAGCTAATGAAATTACCTTTCGAATGATACCCTCAAACCACAACATTGCCATTGGCCTGTTGTGTTAAAATAGTATTTAAATTATTTTTTTCGGATGTGCGATTTTTTTGACGCCGAGTGTATGTCATCCAGAATATTTCTGTTAGGCACTACACTGCGCCCGTCACCCAGAGACATCAGTTCTTAAGTTTCATATGCCCAGCGATTTTTATTTAGTGTTTGCAAACTAGGTACTGCTGCACAGCAGAATAACTGGCCTGGAGTGGTACAAGCCTCTCAAGCGGCTCGATTGTCCTATCGTACATTAAAATAATTTTTAATAATTAATGTAATACGTTTATAGTAAAGAAAATAAGATATATTTAAATTTTTATGTAAAGACTTTTTTGTGAAAAGTAATTAATGTTTGTATTGTTTTATAACAATTATTTTTTGTCAATAAAATCAAAAATTACCAGGAACGAATAAAATAATATTCGATCTATTTACTTTAATTTAATTTTCCATAAATTTTTTAGAAGAAACTTGGAAGAAACAAATAAATTAAATATTAAAGTACTATTCTTATTTTAGTAAACGAATTTTTACTAAGCCTAGTACGGCGGACAAGAATAACATATGATTTTAGCATTGAGTGAACGTGCTTATCAACGCATTCAGATTTCAAGTTTATTTGTGGCCAAAATGAACGATTATATTTGGATTTTGAACGAATCAAAATGGATGCTGGGTGTGAATGAACTATGTACTGAAAAACGAACAGCTTTTTATCGAGTTGTGTCGTGGGTCCGATTATAATCGGGAATCCGGCGTCTGGGTTTTGTTTTGTAATTATTTAGATAGTGACAAATCCGTAAATGTGATCTTTTTTATTGGATTGATTGAAATAATAGTTTAACTTGGCAGTCACCGTATCGGTAATGTGTTTATACGAAGGTATCGGACGAGCTTCCCGCAGGTGGCCCTATTAGGATGAGGACTTTGACGGTAATATTGAGTGACGATCTGTTTCCACAACTGGTATCTAAGGAGCCGCCGTCCGCAAACCTCAGCGCGACATGGCGACTATATTTCTTCTAAAGTTTTGCTCGTGTGCTGTATGAGCGCTCAGAAATGAAATGCATATACAGGAAGGAACGAACACAACTCTGACAACATGTACCAAAATGACAGAAGAAGTAGACAGAAGACATGGTGTGAATGGTAACAGCAGTAATAAGGCTGTGAGTGAGGATGTTTCTGGTCACAATTCTGCTCTCTCTACAAATGGTGGGAGGCTTAAATTCTTTAAAGGTTAGTGTATTTCAATTCTTATAATAATAAGACTGCACTATTTAAAGATTTAGATATTTAATTTAAAAACTAGAAAGTCATTCATGCTCTGATAAGCATACATAGCCACATTTGACTGAGCAGTTGCCAATTGTTTTAACATAGCCTCTGTACTATTGTTTTAAGTTTTGCAAGAAGTTGGGAGCACTGTAGTGGAAACAAACATAATTGTAATTGGTTCATAATTCACACTAAACTTGTGGGAGTGGATATAAGAAATTTTTAATCCAAAGTATTGAATGGCAGTATATAATGCAATATTCAATAACAAAGCTATATAGGAAATCCTATTTTTTTTAAGTTAAAGTAACTTAAACATGAATTCTTAAAGTATTTGTTGTATTTTACATACATACAGAATATCATTCGACTATTCCACCAACCATATGATTTATTTATATAAAAATGATTTTTATGCTTTGTTGGTTGTGAATAAGGTATTAATTATGTAGATATTTTATTCAATAAATAAATTGGGTGTTATTAATGAATAAGAGAGAGATTAATGATAAGAGTTGCACTTTTTGGAATGATATTGACCCAATTATGCATTTACATTTGCAATTTTAATAAAAGGCAACAGCTATAGAAGGAAAGGTTTTTATAACAACTTCTGTTATAAAAAAGTGGCTTAAGTTACAGATAAATTAAATACTGAATGCTTCACTGATTTCTATCATTATAATAGGTTACTGCAACGGGCGATGATAGTTTTAGTAGACCTAGAAGTCATTTGAGCAGTAGCCAGTTTTAGGATATTCATTACTGTGACTGCATTACTAATACTTTGTGAGTATACACAGGTACATAACCTGTGTATACTCACAATCAGTTGACTATTGTTGACTTAAATAAGTCTGTTTCTGCCTACCTTATTTGGATAATACATTGTTTTTTTTTAAGAAATCAGTATCTGTTTTCTATATAGTTTTAATATTTAGTCACAAAATAGAGAGAGTACAGAAGTATGTACTTCAGTTTTCATAACTACACTTAGCTGTAGTGCTAGGGTTGCCAACTCTGACTTACCTTAAGGTTATGATATACTAGGACTATTATTCTAGGGAACTGTAATACTGGATACTTGTGTCATGACATTACAAATTTCACTGTTTCTGAAACAACTGTAAAATATGTGAATTCACTGCTTAAAGTAGAAATTAAACAGCCACTGACTGATATCCATTTATGATGACAATCATATGACAGACCATATAAAAGCAAAAATCTCATGAAGCATGTGTCTGCAGCACATGGAAATCACACTAGGACTCGCTAGATTGTGTGTTTGTGAGCAATGTCTATGGGCTCATTGCTGTAGTGTACATTTACATCTTAATATTGACAACACCCAAGAGAATAAATTAGTAAATGACATACTTTTTGTTAGTAGATGTAGATGTTACTAGAGTAATGTATTGCTGGGATTATGTAATAATTTTTTTTATTGGATAAAGTGATGAGACAATCAAAACCTGGTGGTAAGTGCATCTGCCCATTGCAAATGCTGTGTCACCCAGAACATTTCTGTGTGCTACCACACTGTGCCCATCACCCAGCGACATTAGTTCTTAAGTCTCATATGCCCACATACATGAATAAAGTTATTTTGATATGACAAAATATATACCAATAAAAGTAAGTATGTCCCACTGCTGAGACACAGTCTTCTCGCTTTCTCATTTTTAAAAAGATTTTTGGAGCATGGAAGGTACTTTCGTACCCCAGAACTATGGAGTGGGTCAAAGTTACTTGCTTGCTATGTAATTTAAGCCTGAGTTCCCACTGCTCCTAATACAAAACTTTTATTAGTTATATAAATTCTACATTATGCTACTTAAATATTTATAGATAAATATACTTAAGTGATATACTATGTTACAGTAATAATACTCCCTAGTTAATAATAAGCAATGTCTTAACTCCTTCAAATTTTGTGGCAGTGTTTCATGACTAGTACCCATTTTATAATGTTTCATGTTTTATGTTTAACCAAGCTTTAAAAGATACAAGGACAATCACAACACTCTGATACTGCATCCTATCCTAAATTCAATTTGTATCGATTATGTTGAATCCGATGAGAATCGATTTTTCATACGAGTGTTACATAGGTCACTACACTTATAGCACTATAAAAGTATTTAGTAGGTTTTCGACCACCGAGAGAACCAGGATGACATAATTATTCACTTTCAGCCATTTTGCATGCTGCTAAAGAAAAACAAAAAAAAATTATCACACCTAAAGTATATTATGAAAATTTGGTGCTGTATTACTTTTTCTCAGTAACACTTGTACTGATTCTCTTGTAAAGAGTGAGTGAAATGAATAATTTAAGTTTTACTTCATCATCATCATCATTTCAGCCTATCACTAGTCCACTGCTGAATACTAGCCTCTCCGATAGACTTCCACAAAAGTTAGTAGCTCTCACTTTGAGGGGATTTTGTCATAGTTCTCATGCTTAGGAGGCAGGTTGGCAACCGCAGTTTATTTATTTAGATGTTCCAGGAAGATGCTGCTGCCCATCTCATGACAGTTTTGCTTGAATTTTGATTTGAAACTGTCTCATTTTTTTTAATTAACTTAGAATTTTAAATTTCACTTTTTTACAGTAAATATTAATTGGTATTTATATTTATATTACTTTAAAACAATTTAAACTTATGCCATACTTTAAACTTTTTTTACTATATTTCACTATACCATACTTTAAAGTATGGTAATGATTATGTAAACATGGTTGGAACATAGTTGGATTAGATATAATTAGATGTTTCAAGTAAATATGCAGTCTACTGACCGTGTGCATTAACTATTATGTGGTACACACAAGAATACGCACATAGAAGTGGAGTTGTGGAAACCATCTCTTTGCAATCAAAAATCTTCTTGTTTCTTTTTTTTATGTTATGTTATTATATATTCTGCCGTGAAGCAGTGCAGTAGTGTGCAAATATTACTATGGTTTGGTTTGTAGAGCATTGAGATATGATCATATGAGATTTTAGAACTGATGTCTCAGGGTGATGCAGTGTGTTGTTACATGGCATTTGTTATGGGCAGACTTTGCACTTACCATCAGGTGAATGTTTTGCTAGTTTCGTCACTTTATCCAATAAAAAAAAATGTCCACCTGGATGATTTTCTCCTGTACCACAACCTCCGAATACTGTCGGAATATATCAAGTGTGCATGAGATATTATAGTACCACAAGTGTACGCACAAACATAAAGCCACTTTCTCGTCCTACCCGCGCCTGATAACTGGAAGTAGCCTAGGATGCAGTGTCAGAGGCACAAAGACAAAACCTGACCTGAAAACATTAGATTTGCATTTTTGCACAAATGGTGGTTTCGGCTGGGATTCGAACTCCATACAGGCGGCGTGAATACATGTCTATTTAATAGACTAAACCAGATAAGTTTCTTCTTGTGATTACATACTTGACAAAGAAATGACATTAATCTGTGTTATTGAATGTACTTAACGAATTGTATTTAATCACTGGTGGTAGGATTTCTATGCAGGAATAAGTCTAGGTAGGTACCATACCAGGGCCAGTTATTCTGCTGTGAAGCAGTAGTGTGCAAACGTTACTGTGTTTTGGTTTAAAGGGCACACATACTGTGAGCTAGCGAAGTGTTAGTGAGAGCTCCTCACTGACATTGTAGCTGATTTTCAAAGCCCTTAAAATGCCAGACCAAAAATACTGCTAAAACCAATCCTGCCCAGCGTGGTGTCCAGCAGTGGAGCTATAATTTTGTAACATTATTTCACATTTAAGTCAACCCACCTACCAAGCGTGGCAACCATGGCGAAATGCTCCCAAAATGAGAGCCATTACATTTCGTGGCAATCTATAGGGGAAGGTCTGTGTTCAGCAGTGGACTAGTGATAGGCTGAAACAATGACTATGATAAAGACTGATAAATCACAGCTGCGAATTGGTTAATTAATTACAATGTTTCTTTGAATGCTGCCATTCTGTAAATGTGAAATGGTTATCAGTTATCACAGAGTTGAGTCAAGTCAATATTCCACTTGCTTAGAATAACATTGTAGACAGGTGATTATTATATTTGACAAGAATAAATGTTACATTATATGCTTATCAGTGTTTATTTGAAAGTTGTAACAGTTAATTAAATATGTATAAGATTAATTGAACTGCACTGAATATTAACCTATCTCAGTATTTCTATGATATTCTCATCTGGAAAATAAGTAAGATACAATAAGATATATATTGGAAATATGACTATATAAAATCAAATAAATTAAATAGATAAACCTCTACCTGACATGAGCTCTCAGCAAAGGAGCCCAAAACAACCGACAGAGAAACTAAGAAAGAGAAAGAATGTCTGTTATCTTTATTAATATTGGTGTGAAGGAGTTGTACGGCGCAAGGTTATCTATTACTCCTTCGTGTCCAGTGGATGTCATAATAGCCAAAGGAAATGCTATAATTAGTGGCCTCCATTAGATGGCGGAAAAACCATCTCATATATGTCACACCATAGTTGTACATACTAGTGACAAGCAGCCTCTGTGATGCGCGTTACTCATTAAAAAAGATAATTATTGGAACATCGGCAGTTTTCTCTTATGATGCCAATTAACAGCGAACACGGCCATTTCACAGTTCACATGAATTGTGGAATGGCGGTGTCGCTTCTCTAATTTAAATAACTTAGAAGCTTAATATATTGTCCCAGTTGTAACATATTTAAAAAGAAAGAATTAACATTTTAAAGTATACATGGCGCAAAACAAACGTAATAAATGCAGAATAAAAATAATAAAATAACAAACAATTCTAACAGTTTGTTTTTAAATCTTGGAGTTGAATAAGAATCGTAAAACAATATGTATTATGCTGTATTTTAATATGTGGCACTGTTTAATTATTTATGATTGATTACATTTACAGTATAACTTTAATATAAGTAGGCAAATTATCGGAAATAGATTTTTAGCTGTTGTCAGAAATAGCTTCACTTTCACATGATGTCACACATTTGAATAGAGATATAAATATAATGTGGATATAACTGTGTTTCGCAGATGGAAAGTTCATTCTGGAGCTGGTGCGAGGCAGCGCGCGCGAGGGCGAGCGCGCGGGCTGGGTGTCGGTGCCGCGCAAGACGTTCTGGCCGCCGGCCGCCGCGCCGCCGACGCCGCCCGCGCTCGCGCCGCCCAGCGCCTCCCTCAGCGTCTCTGACGACAACAGCTCCGTGCAGTCCTCGCCCTGGCAACGCGACCACTGCTGGAAGCAAGCCGCGCCGCGCCGGAACATATCCAAAGAGCTAGCCATGTATTACTGCAGGCCTAGCACCCTGCACATCGCGGCCATCGACGTGCCCGCTCGTATCAAGCGCAGGAGGCCTTACGACACCAGTCATCTGGACGTGCTTCCTCAACGGCAGCGTCGCCAGGAAAACGCTCAGCAACGGCCTGTGCGACTAAAAAGAGAAACGGCGACGTCGGCTCACCCGACGCAAAGCCCTGCCGCGGCGAAGACGTAGTCGACGCCGCGTCATCTGTCGACTCCAAATCGAAGACGAATTCGGACGACGACAGGTGGACGGACTACGATCGTGAGAAATATTTTCATATGAAACTCAAGAAACCATATCAGTATCATAAGTTAAGGGTGTACAAAAAGACGAGGCCGCCGACGAGACGCAAGGTGTTAAACGCAACTATAGATAAGCTACGCGAGAAGATCTCCTCGCTGCCGGTGATCGTCAACGCGAAACTGGCCAACTTGTCGGCAAGAGCACATGATGGTGTCGCCTCGGAAACGCATTTTAAGAGAGATGGAGCGGGTGAGCCTCGAGGATCAAGCGACGAAGCGGAGGGCGAAAACGGTGCCGGCGCTCAGCACGGCGTCGTACCCGCCGTCGCCGGGGCCCAGTCACACGCACAAGCCGGCCGACATGCCGGCGCGGCCGCAGAACGGCACCGCCGCGCGGAAGGAGACGCCCATATCGAAGAACGTTTGCAGCTACAGTATACATTCGCTGCTGAGCAAGCCGGACGAGAGCCCGACGCGGCGCTCGCCCGAGGCGAAGCGCTCGCCGCACTCGTACGCGCCGCCCCTGCCGACGGAGTCACCGTCGAGCGTGAACTCGCCGGACCCGAGCCCGAGTCCGGACGGCTACCGGTACCGGTACGGCGCGCTGGCGCTGGGCTCGCCGGGGCGGGGCGGCGTGGCGCGCGACTCGCCCACGCCGCCGGAGCTGGCGCGCTACCGCACGGGCTACGCGCCGGCGTCGCCGTACGGCGTGCGGCCGTGGGGCGGCGCGTACCGGGACGTGGCGTACGCGTACCCGTACGGCTACGTGCCGCTGTACCGCGCGCCGCCGCTGTGGCTGCAGTACGCGCCGCCGCACGCGCCGCCCGGCCCCTGGGCGCCGCTGCCGCACCCGCTGCTCACCGACCACATACCCAAGGACGAACACACCTCCGGTCAGTGCACGCACCTTCGCCTACACCCCTCGACGACCGCAGTTTCTGGTTTGTGCAAAAACACAAATTGTTGGTTTTCGGGTCTGGTTGTGTTGTGCACGTGAAATGTATGGCTGTGAAAACCCACGACAGGAGAAATCCTAATGTGGGCATCGTTTTTTTTAAAATAAGAGTTAAGTACCCTGCTTGACATTGACCTCACCTAATTCGAGAAAACACCTCGCACTATTTACTCTGCTCTTCGTCAAGCATTTCGACTTTTACGGCGCTCGCTGCCGCCACCACACCGTCATGAAGAAAGTAGTGTTGCCTCGTATAGTGAAACACTGATTATAGACATCGTCAATCATAGCGCTATGTTTTTCTTACCGACCTCGACTATATATATATCTTATCTTCTGCTTCCACCACTGCATCTTATTGATGCTGACGTACTGACCAGAAAGTTCGTTACTGCTACATTGTATCCAATGCGATTGAAGAAATCATCTATTCTGTCTTCTATACTTCTATACTTTTTTACTGGTGGTCGGATACCTTTGCAGGAATCCGTCTAGGTAGGTACCACCCAGGGCCAGTTATTCTGAAGCAGTAGTGTGTAGACATTACTGTGTTTCGGTCTGAAGGGCACTGAGAGCTAGTGTAATCACTGGGCGTATGAGACTTAAGAACTGATGTCTCAAGGTGTCGGGCGAAGTGTGGTGCCACTCGTTGTTGTGGGTGACACAGCATTTGTTATGGGCAGACGTTGCAATCTCGTCACTTTATCCAATCCAATAAAAAAATCTGTATTACGTAAATAAATAAATAATTAAAATCACATCCAATGTATTGATAAATTGTCAGAGTGCTTCATCATCATCATCTCATTACAGGCCGCCACAACAGCATTGCTGAATGTTTCCTATAAATTCTAGTTATATGGCCGGCCCATTGCCGCTTCAGCTTGCAGATCCTTCTTCTTCGAAGGGCTATTTCGGTTGCTAAAGTTCTGTTGCAGATGTCATAGTTTTCTATCTCGCAGTGAAAACACCGTGCATAGCTCTTTCCACAGCGACATTGAGCTTCCTCATGCGGTCTGCAGCGAAGGACAACTTTTCGGTTCAGTAGATCATCACAATACCATATACAACAATTTTGCTTATTGATGTGATGTGAAAATGGCCCTCGTCCGTAAACGATACATTTTCAAGGCAGAATCGCTCTAGAATAGTGTTAGCCTATTCGTTGAAAGTAATCGTTTGGTTTCATCTCCTGCACAATTTAAAGCAAAATACGGCGTAGACTCGTTATTGGTGTTGCCAGAACCCGACCGCTTACGCGGGGATGTTTCTGGATTATTCCTTAATTTCAACCTCCCGAATGTTCTTCTCGCTCCTTCTAGAATGTGGCCGCCCTGTTTTTATTTAGTATTCATCGTGGGACTAGTTTACTTGAACTTCTTGAATTAACACTTAGAATGAGTGTATTCAAACGGCGTAATCCATATTCAATACTAATCAGGCGTCGTAATTGTTACGTGTTACGTATTATTACAGTAACATAGGAGTCGTTGTTTTCATAATATTGTTTAACACAGCAGAAGCCCGTGAAACACTCCATCGTGACTAAAAATGCATGAACCGACGCATAATTCCCCGCCACCTGTGCGCCCCTCCCTTTAACGGTTTTCAATAAACTCAGTGTTGCTATTTTCAAATTTGGCCCACCTTCTGCTTATGGCAAACATAAGGCAAGGCCAGTATAATATTAAACCAAAAAAGGATTTGAATTTGATTTTAGATTCCAAATATTATATACGTATTTATTCTATATTATCACAAATATTTAAACTGTTTCAGATTTGCCATTGAACTTGTCGAAGCACTGAAGCAGGCGACCTGCGCTGGCGTAAGTCTTGCGCGCGAGACTGAACACACATCAATATCGCCCAGGTGAACTCAGTGCGCTTCTTCCTACGTACTCTGGCGACGCACGGGAAACTCAATGAACATTTAAAGTTCCTACACACGTCCTGATTGTATTGGAGGGACATACAAAAAACTGACCGCTGCTAGTGGTCCTTTGTTAAAGCGTGTCCCTCTGTTTGATCTATGGACGGGACGTGCGTGGGTACTTTTAGGCTTAGTGCAGTAAGCGGTAACCGCTTGGGAGCTCGTGGAGAGAACTTGTCAATCAAACGTAGTCCTATTAACATTCCATTGTCGCACTCAACGATTGGCGCCCTAAATGTCCAAAAATCGAATCCCACCTAACCCGACCTTCGGTGCCGCCACCGCGGCTAATTTTAATTATAATAGCTGTAACAAATCTCTTTTGCGTACCGGCAAAAAATGAAAAAAAAAACAATATTTTTGTATGAAACGTGATTTTCCGGCGGATCTGATTGTCTGGAAGTCTTATTTACAAATTAATGTATATTATATACTGAAATATTACTATTTTAGTATAGGTGTATGTATGCAGAGTCAAGTGTGTATTTTCGTACGATTTATTTGTACTGCAAGTTGAATATTTTAATATTGGCTATTATTTTAGGGTAAGATACTAAGATGATCTAAATAAACAAAGCAGTTATCAATTGTTAGAGAACAGTGCCTTGAAACAAATGAAGATATTATATGAACATATTTATGAATGAGAAAGTATTAACTTATAGGTATATATTTCATCGATGTCTACCTTTTTTCGGGCTAAATTAAAACCTCTTTCTACCGCAGTTTTATAACGACCTAACTTTCTGTTGAAGTGCCTAGCGAACTCTGTAATGTATGGCCGTAACGGTCCTTAATCAACTAAAGAAAAATCCGTAATGACTATGTTCGATCTCATTATTTAATTTAGAAAATAAAACGAGGTAAAGACTACAGTTTCGGGATCAAATTTGGATGTGTGTTTATGTTACATGTATATTAAAATAAAAGACATTGTATATAATTTGTGAATGGTGTAATATTGATGGCAGCAGGGCGTAGAATCTATCAGAGCATGAACCGCTTTCGATTTATCGGTACGAGTTTATTACCTACAAATAATAATTATTGTAATTTGTACAGTATTTTTGTATTGAGTATTTTATGGCGATTATGACGACGCTCGGTGTCTTGTCGTGTAGTAGGTGTTCGTAGCGCCGGCCCGCCACGCGTGTCGCTCAACGCCGATGTATTATGATCCGTATCGCTATGCGCACAAGGGCCGGTTCGCTGCGAGGGCTTTGAGATTAAACATAGAGGTAGTTTACTGCAATTTTAGTTCAAGTATGGGGTTTATGTATTCTAAGGACAGTTAAACGATGGTAAGGGACTGACTTCTGATGTAATATTATCATTAATGGAATTGTATAAAATAGTTTTCTAATCAGAGGCCTACTCTAACGAACCATGTAGTCTGCCAACAAAGTTGACTTAGTTTAAATGTAGCCTTAATAGATTCTGCTCAATTTAACTGACACAGAGAGAGTTCAGCTAGGGAACCATATCTCAAGCAATGTTGTTTCAGTGGGAGCCAACTGTATTTTGATTTATCAATATCGAGTTTTAGCAATCTTGAATTATTAAAAGTAATCCGGTAGGATTGCTAAGACTTCGAGGTGTATCGACTTTTTGAAGAATATTTGGAAATGTCAAAGAATTTTATGTTTTGTCCCTGTTTAACTCCTTTCACATGGACACTTTTATAACGCTAAACCAATTACTACGCTATACCTTATTATTTCTAATGGATAAGTAGCTTCAAAATTGTCCGTGTGAGATGACAGCATGAAATTATATTGAATATTATGATATTATTTATCCACAATGGTAAGGAAGCATGTCATATAAATATCATTTGCTTTTTTATTTTAGTTATTAATTACTTTGTAGACTTTAGTAATGTGATTTACACGTTATGCTTAGACGAAAATGGAACTAAGTTTTTGGTTTGTGTAAATTTTAGATAGGAGTCGAAACGAGGAAGTACAGTCAAGTGCCATTGGGAAACAACGCATCTTGTATGTTTCTTGTTTGTAATGTAGATACAGTTACCTCCCAGGGACAACGTTGCTCTGCCGCTTATATTGGAAAGTGAAATATTTTTGTACGTGAACATGTAACCTATGAAGTATGTGATAGCGTTTTTCGAATAAAGAGAGACGTGGCGATGCAAGGGTCAAAATCCACTTAAAACATATTTATCATACGAAATAATAGCTATTATCCATTTATCGTAAGATGTAGTTATGTACTCGAATAAATATAACTTTTTAAAAAAGAACACGCATTGTATGTTATTGCTGATACCCTTGTAGATTTATTATTATGAGTTAAGGTAAAGTTTAATGCATTAAAGCCTTAGCTCCCAATGTGGTCCAGGGGGATCCCAGAGGTCCACAGGAGACACGACGGAGGTTTTCTTTGGCGTGACAAAAAATGGGTTAGTTATAGTTTTGGGAGTATGGGGGAAATGTCGCTGCCGGGGGTCCACTGGAACCAGCTAAATTTTGAAAGTGGTCTATGAGAAAAAAGTCCGGGTCTCTGCCTTAAAGCGAAAAAGCATTTTGAAACATAAAGCGTGTATGTATGTATGTACATAAAGCGTGGTGTATTAAGATAATGCAATGTATCCTCACTGATTTTCAAGTTAAATGCTTTCAAAATCGTACATTATGTCTACCCGTGTGCTGATGTTATTTTAATTTTGAATGTAAATTCACGAGTCTTAACACGTATTGCCAAGTCTGGGGCCGCGTCAGCCACTGGTGCCAGACAGAAAGAAGGTTTTTTAAAGTCATATATTTTGCCGTCAAAGTCAACGTTTCCGTGGCGAACTGTATTGAAAATGACTGACGATCTTTGTCATTGGCGCACCCAATATCTTAATTTTTTTGAACAAGAACATAGAACTTAAATGGAAAAAAATTAAAACTACACACACCGACACAATTAGCGGAACAAAAACACATTATTTTTCATAATATTTAACTGGTCAGTTATTTTACCTTTTTATTTAGAACTTTAATTTAAAAATGGAACAAGGCATTTTTACGTAACATAAGGCAAAAGTATTTTTTTTTATCGATTTGTTTGTTTCCTGGTAATACTGATTTGTTAGTGGTTCGAGCTCGATCTGAGGAGAAATTTAAGTTTTATAAATTCAATAAATTCTCAACTATATATTATATAGTAAAAGTAATTTTTTCTTGTCAATAGTAGGCATCTTGAATGGCAAATGAAATAAACTAAAAATGTCCGACTTGACACCACGAGAGATTATTAGGGCAGATGAAATGCGAAGAAATGGTCATACCTACAGATATATTGCCGCCAGACTGCAGCAATCAATTTCAATGATTCATCGCAGTATTCGACAGTACCGGTTAACTGATTCTCTTTTGAGAAGGAGGGGCCAAGGCAGAAAAAATTGCACTTCGAGGAGGGATTACCGTTTTCTACAACTTCGAGCTCGCAGGAACACTCGGGTAACGGCTGTGTAGGCCCGAATTGAGCTTGAAGTCGTGGAGTGCGAGTGAGCGAGCGTACAGTTCGCAGAAGCTTTGAAGAAGTGGGCATAGGTTCGTATGTAACAGCCAAAGCTCCAATACTTAAGATACACCATCGTTTACATCGGTTAAACTTTGCACGCGGTCATCGTTTTTGGTACATAAACCAACGGGGGCGGGTACTTTCCACTGATGAGGGTACGGCGATGCAAAGGAAACCGATACATTCAGACTTATTTTGAATACACGATGGCATTGGGGGCGGCTAAGTTATCATGTGCGTAGGGATAACTTTCGGAGCTCGTACCGAGTTAGTGATAGTCGCTGGAGGGAATATGATTGCTTATCAGGAAAGTATAACAAGTAAAAAATAAAACAGAAAACGAGAAAACAACATGTTTAATACAAAATTTAGTCAACTACTAATTTCAGTTCAATACTGCCTCACAAATGTTCTGGATGACACATACGTGACCTTGCACTTAAGAGCAGGTAAACGTTTTGCTCGTCTCGTCACTACTATCTATACGCGGTACAACCGCTGAACCGATCTTGACGAAATTTAGGCACAAATATAGGTTGCATACACAGGAAGTATACTAAAGTATTTTATCCCTAAAATCAAATAGTTCCTACGGGATATTTAAAAAATGTAAAAATTCGTTTTATTTAAATGTGTAGTATTAGCTTAAATAAAAACAATCAAAAATTCAGTGAAATATACATTTAAGCCGCGTCGACTTCAAATGGTGGCAGGTGGGACCTCCTATGCAGGAATCCATCCTAGGTTCGACCCCACGACCGTTTGATGAGACTTAAGAATTTTTGTCTCAGGGTGACGGGCGCAGTGTGGTGTCGCACAGAAATGTTCTGGGTGACACAGCATTGTTACGGGGAGACGTTGCACTTACCATCAGGTGACCGTTTTGCTCGTTTTGTCACTTTATCCAGTAAAAAAATATGACAATCGTTTTCATATATAAATGTAGTATAAATTAAAAATATAAAAAATATGTAGTAATTTCAGTATATTAGTATTTAAATACAAGGTTAAATTTATTAACCATTATACTCATTGTTAGTGGTGCGTAGTGCTACTACGTATGTGTTATTAGGTAAACACGACGCACACGCTACTGAAAACTATGAACTGCAACCAGTCTCTGAATAAAAATATACATTGCTTACGTAACTATTTGTAACGTACCTACGCGAAGTCTGTTCGCAAACAAATCAGTTGTTTGTTGTTTTAATGAAAAGAGCTTATTCATCCTCATAACCGGAGCTATGTAGAAAATGCAAAATCACGTTGTTTTTTTACTTACTAGCTACTACTAGAAACAGGGTTTTTAAATATCCGATGGGAATTAATTAGTTTTTCGGGATAAACATTATCCTATGTCCGTCTCCATGATGAAAACTATTTTTGTGCTAAATTTCGTGGAGATCGGTTCAGCAATTGATCCGTGAAAAGCGGAGGGACATAGAGTTACTTTCGCATTTATAATATTAGTATGGATTTAACCACAGGATGTCCTAGTGACTGCGTAGACTATAATCTATGTAACTCAAGAACTACATTGTTATAATTTAAAAAAGGAGACCGGTTTGTTCTGGATTTACCATCGCACTTTAGTTTAGAATATGTTTGAAGAAAAAGTAATTAAAATATAAAATCATAACTTATAAAATCTCAGACAGATACTTTTTTATTTCAAAGAATACTAGCAATGATATATTAAGATTACTAATATTCCTGCTAAACACTCAAACTAAGCGTAAAAGCTTGGAGGTAGTTCACGCGACAATAGTCGAATGGCGGGCTCGATCCTACGTCATGTTTCGCAGTCGGTACCCTAAACTATTAGGCTATTGCCGCTTAAATAAATTATTATTATAGACACGATATTATGATGTAATGTAAAAATAAAGTAACTGCTTATTGATGTCCCACTGCTGAGTACAGACCTCTCATTTTCAAAACGGTTTTGGAGCTGGGAAGAATTCCACGCTGCTCCAATGGCGATTTTGCGGGCTTTGCATGTCGACTACAAAGGTTTCCTCACAATGTATTGCATAAGAACATAGCGATAGACTTCACATGTCTTCGAAATTTTTATATTCCTCAGAAATGCAGGTTGCCTTCACCATTGAGCATGTGGTAAATCAGCACATAATTGCAATAATGTAAGTTGTGCTGGCTTCAGGGATTCAACTCAATATTTCTGCAATATTTTTTGTAGCCAGTAGGTGGTATGCCACCGGTCACGCCTCGTTTACGTGAGGGCGAAAAGTGAGCTACGGATGAGGTCTCTGCTGCCCCAATGGGAGAGGCGTGGCTGTATGTAATGTGAATAAAAGTGAACTGGTCGGAAATTCCAAATATGGACGATTATTGGGTTCTGATATATAAGTTATTGGACACCGTTTCAAGAAGTGAGTTTACTGTTCAACGGGTTCCGTTCAATCAATATTTTCCCCCTATTTATTACATTCATAAACAAGAATCAGACGACTCTATGCGTTTATTTAAATTAAAGTTTATTCAAATAAACTGCCAGAGTATAAATCGGCTAAATAATGAACGATAGTTCACATTGTCGGTTGTACACAAAAAACCTCGTGAATTTGTGTGACCAAGTGAACTGAGTCAAAAGTAAGACATTTCAAGATGTTCCAGTTAAGAAATTTAACAAAAGGGTTAGAAAATATAACTCTTATATTACCAAACAGTGGCTACGCGGGAAGAATATGAAAGTTATAAACAGAAACATGTTAACATGGGTAGCTTTCAAATGAAAATTCATGATCTTTCTATACAAGGAATATCAATTCCGTTTGTCAAACGTCATTTCTTTTTTACACTCAGCCACAGTTTCGTAATGAGGTTCATCCTTCGGAGAGGAAACAGGCTAAAGAATCATTGGTTTTTGTTATGTACAGTAGTTTGTATTTTGTATTCCCACACAACAAAATCTCAGAAAGTGCTAAAAGTGCTACAAGGCTTTTAATCAAAAAGTTTAAATTTTATATTAAACAAAGACTTCATAAAAAGGGTTATTATAATATTAAAGAATACATAGATGATGATAACCCCTGGGAATGAGGTGATCGCCGCCAAGCCATTTCTACATCTCTATAATACTGCTGTTATTGTACATTATTTTAAAAATGACTAAAAAAAGCCCGCTGGGTTCTTACTGGTTCTTCCCAGGAAAGAGGCATTTTTGCGAACCAGTGTAGTTTAAAAAAAGAAAAAAAATGACTTTCAATAAGTATTATGTAAATAATCTACATTGAATAAAAATTTATTCTATTCTATTCTCTTAGAGGGTAGGTCGCAAACAAAGTGCCTAGCGACATTCAAATTATATACTAGTGAAATATACTCTAACGATCGAGGCACATCTTTTATTTACCAGTGGCGACGAGGTAAATTATTAAACATTCCGTTATTCTGTGGTTGTAGCAATAATTTCTGTAGTGCATAATACGAGTAATTATATTACGCGGTTTCAAACTTTATAATTATTATAAATACAGTGGTGTTACCGGACTAAAATGTCGGTTGGAAAAGTACGGGAATTTGACATTAAAAACGGAAATTGGTCTGCTTACGTCGACCGTTTGGAAATGTACTTTGTAACCAACAAAATAACCGTAGACTTAAAATTAACAACTTTAATAGCAATAATCGGGGAAGACGCTTATGAATTATTATCTACATTAGCTAGCCCGAGGAAACCATCAAGCCAATCGTATGAGGAAGCTGTGGATTTACTACAAAATCACTTGCAACGTAAGCCGTCAGT
Source organism: Luehdorfia chinensis (assembly GCA_019845155.1). Taxonomy (NCBI): domain Eukaryota; kingdom Metazoa; phylum Arthropoda; class Insecta; order Lepidoptera; family Papilionidae; genus Luehdorfia; species Luehdorfia chinensis. Next base: position 1,213,855 of record JAHVAK010000292.1, read on the forward strand.
TCTAGCAGAGAGGTACAGATTCCGACAGAGGCGCCAACAACATAGGATTTAAAAAAAATGTCTCGATATTGCGAATTCAAGGACAACCTGGGAGAGAATCTCAGAGACCAGTTTGTGTGTGGGTTGCGGAGTGAACTCATACGTCAAAGGTTATTCGCGGAAGATAACCTGCATTACAGTAAAGCTCATCAATTAGCGAATACTTTAGAGGCTACCGAGCGGGACGCCGGGGCCGTGGACGGCTCACGTAAAACAGGGCTACGACCGAGAACTCACCGAAAAAGTACAGTAATTAGAAATCACTAAATGTTCAGCATGCAGAGACAGCGGTCATCGAACATACACCTGCCGATATAAGGAATTCCAGTGCAGTTACTGCGGCAAGATGGGCCACCTGCGGAGAGTATACCTGAAAAAAAAAACCTGACCGGCGCGTCAGACCAGAGATTGTCACGCAAGGAGTTAATCGCGGTCGCGGAACACCATACAGGAGACGCATGATAGGAGGGAGTGGCAGTGGCAGCGGTGAGAGCATCAGACGAGGGCCCGTGGCGTTCATAACCATGCGTACGTCGAACGTAGCGCCGGCGCGTCGCACTGGCTGCGCGAACCCGAGACAGCGGTTGCTGCCGATAGCTCCGGCGGGGAGCAGGACGTGTGCGATGACAGCGAGAAACCTATGGACCAAATGTCCTTGTATAGACCGGTGTGTATGACTCTTTCTGTAAATAATAGCTCATTGAAGATGGAAATCGACGCAGGTTCGGCCTTATCCTGTATTAGTAAATCGACTTAAATAAAACAGTTCAATGATTTAATTTTGAAACCTTGTCAATTAAAATTACAATTTTACGACGGTTCTGTCGTTCAACCACTGGGTTATTTAGAGACGAAAGTCGAATATTCCGGAAATAAAAAAAGGTAGATTTATACGTTATCGATAAGGATACAAGAAATTTGTTGGGTAGACAGTGTCTATCAGAATTAAATATCGAAATTCCCAAATTTAGTAATAATTGTAAAATGAATAATGTTAAAATTTGTAAAAATAAAATGATAAATAATATAATTTCCAGACATGACCGCCTGTCTGTATGTGCCGACATTAGGCAAATATAACGGTGGCGAAGTGGAACTGCATGTGCGAGACGGCACTATGCCGATATACTGTCGCGCGCGGCCGGTGCCCTACGCACTGCTCGCTCGCGTCGATGCGGAACTCGACGCAATGCTGCGCGCCGGCGTCATCGAGCCCGTGGACCGGTCTGACTGGGCTACGCTGCTGGTTATAGCGAGGAAGGCGGACGGCGGGATACGTTTTTGTGCGGATTACAAGGTAACGCTCAATAAGGCTTTAATGGTTGATAGATATCCGGTTCCTAAGGTACATGATTTATTTAGTGAACTAAGTAGTAATACTAATTTTACAAAATTAGATTTATCACAGGCCTTCAATTAATTGGTTGTAAATGAACACTCCAGGAAATACACAGTTATTAAAACACACCGAGACTCATTTAAATACAATCGCCTAGTTTACGGGCTATCTTCTAGTCCTGGAATTTTTCAAAAATTTATGACTAACCTATTTAAAATCGTTCGCGATGCAATAGTGTTTTACGATTATATTTTGATAAAAAATAGGTCTTTGGAGGCACATTTAAAATGCGTAGAACTAGTTTTCGATATTTTAGAAAAGAACGGATTAAGAATAAAAAAAGAAATGTGTGTTTATGACGGAACAAGTAAAGTATTTAGGGTTTCTAATAGACAAAAACGGTGTACGAGTTAACCCAGAAAAGTTAAAACCGATTCTAACTATGCCTCGTACAACCAACGCCTTAGAGTTAAAATCATTTTTGGGCATGGTTAATTTTTACGGACAGTTTATAAAGAATTTAAGCACTCATGTAACTCCGCTGTATGAACTACTTAAAAAAGGAAAAGATTAGGAATGGACCAGTAAACATACGTATGTATTTCAGCAAAATAAAAAACGGCTATGTAGCACCGAAGTTCTAACACACTTCGATATGTCATTAGAAAGTACTGTAACGTGCGACGCGAGCGCGCGCGGGCTCGGCGCGGTGCTGGCGCAGCGCGCGCCCGACGGTAGCGAGCGGGTGGTAGCTTATGCGTCGCGGGCGCTTACATCGGCGGAATCGCATTACAGTCAGATACATAAAGAGGCTCTCGCCATCATTTTTGTGGTATGTACGTTCCATCAATACTTGTATGGTAGAAAGTGTAGGCTGCGTACAGATCATAAACCATTTCTCCAGGGCGGTTCTCACCGCCCAGAATTACCGACACACAAGTCGACAGTCCGAACGGAGGCCCGCAGCCCCCCTCGGACGGTCATTAGATGACTTAAGGTATTAATTTTATGGAGATATTCACAGTAGCGCAAGCACGCAGCGAACGCAACGGTCCGAATTTAGATGTTTTAGTAGGAGTTATATTTATGTATTTATGTTTGGGTCAAACCAAACCTGGCACGCGGGCCCCGGGCCCGCGAGCACAGCATCCGATGAAGCTGTAAAAGCCAAAAGGCTAACAGCGATTACATCACCCAGACCCGGAAAAAGTATCTGTAGGTCATACAAATATTTGTCCCGTGCGGGAATCGAACCCGCGACCCGCGGCGCCAAGGGCTTAGCCACTGCGCCAACCCAAGTTATCAGCCTATGACTTCAAAATAGAATACATCCATACAGATAAAAACGCGGCAGATGTTCTGTCTCGATTAATTAGCAGGCATAAAGAAAGCTTGATTAAAGAGGAAGCAAACACGCCGGAACAAACATACTTGCATTTTGCAGTCGAATCACTTTTATTAGATTATAATGTACTAAAAAAGGAAACTGCTTCAGATCATATATTGAGCAGAGTAATCCGATACATCAATTTCGGTTGTCCGTATGAAGTAGATATAAAAGAAATGGAACCGAATTTCCAGAATGAATTGTATACAGAATTAGGATGTATATTGTGGGGACATCGAGTAGTCGTTCCAAAGTCATGCAGAGATACAATAATTACAGAGCTCCACGAAAGTCATATGGGTGTAGTGAAAACAAACTTGTTAACACGGAGCTATGTGTGGTGGGCAGGTGTGGACGAGGCAGTGGAAGCAGCGTGCCGCGAGTGCACTGTGTGCGCCTCGCCTTTGGCCCTGGCCGGAGCGCCCCTGGACCAGATTGCATGTAGATTTCTTGGGCCCTGTTGCTGGTCGTGCTTACCTAATTGTGGTCGATGCCCACTCAAAGTGGATTGAGTCTATTAAAATGAATAGCTATACGGCGCAGGCGGTAATAGAAGAGTTACGCGAAATGTGGGCAAGGTTCAGCTTACCAAAACAGTGAGTTAGTGACAACGGTCCCCCATTTTTCAGTTCAGAATTTAAACAATTTTTAATTAACAATGGTGTCGAATATGTCTTCTCGGCTCCGTACCAACCCGCCTCAAACGGAGCAGCTGAAAACGCGGTAAAGATATGAAAAGGAACCATTAGAAAGGCCTTGAAATCGAAAACTGACGTACACACCGCATTGTGCAGATTTTTATTAGCTTATCGAAATACACAATATTATACAACAGCGGAAAGTCCGGCTAAAATGCTGTTAGGGCGCAACTTGCGCATGCGTCTAGGCTGCTTAAAACCTGGCCACGAGGGCAGAGTAAGTGCACTCAAAACGCGGTTGGAGGCGGCAACTAGAGGCGCGTATAGACAGTTTAATCCAGGTGACACGGTTTGGCTTAGAGAATATCATAGCCCAGATAAGTCGTCAGCAGGAACGGTTATAGAGTGAACGGGTAGTACAGATTATAAAATTAAATCTTTCAGTGGAACCGATGTTCATAGGCATATTGACCAATTAAAGTCGAGAATGTTTAATGACGTAACCAAAAGTGCAGAGTCAGTACATAGTTCACTGAACGCCAGTGATAGCACACCAGCGCAGACTGCTAGACGGTCCCGCCCTTCGCTAGTATTCCCTACAAGCCCCCATAAAACATCGGATGAGTTGAGGGGAAGTGTGATGACCGCTGATGCGCCTGCCAACAACTGATAAGAGTTATCACGCAGAAAGAGGTTGTTGAGGGGGAATATCGCTATTGTCAGTCTTCCCCGGAGGTGCCCAATGTACAGGAGGCAGGTAATCATGTCCCTGACATATCCAATACTGTCAGCGAACATAAAAGTAAATCGAAACACGTACAGGCAAACCGGTCAAAAGATATGGAATTGATGACTTTTATAAATAAGTCACCTATTTGTTATAATAGCATTTATTAATATTGTCAAAAAGTAGGCATCTATAGTCCGTATCTATATTTAAGAAAAGTCTGTAATGAATTAGTATAATATTAAAATAATTTTTAAATACGTTAGGTATAACCACTTTTTGAATATGTATAATTGTTAGTAGTCAATTAACGGTGGAGGTGTTATGTACAGTAGTTTGTATTTTGTATTAGAGGGTAGGTCGCAAACAAAGTGCCTAGCGACATTCAAATTATATACTAGTGAAACGTATAGCTAACGATCGAGACACATCTTTTATTTAACAGTTTTGATTAAATTCATTTTAATTAAATTTTTAGGTAAAGATTAAACACGCAAAACACGTGCTAGACGTGGAGTTGCGGAAACCGGTCCGTTGCTATCTAGGTAAAGATTATAAAATATACAAATAATACAAATTATAATGGCGAATTATGCCATGAAGCAATTGTGTGCAAACATTAAGTGTGTATCGGTTTGAAGGGCACTGACAGCTAGTGTAATCACTTTGCATATGAGACTTAAGAACTGATGTCTGAGGGTGACGGGCGCAGTGTAGTGCCATACAGAAATGTTCTGGGTGACACAGCATGCATTATAGACAGACGTTGTGCTTACCATCACGTGGACGTATTTTCCCGTTTCGTCACTTTATCCAAAAAATAATAAAGTGGATGACCAGTCACGCGACGCCGCTTTCACAATCGATATGCTTTAGCTTAAAAAATATTTGTTTAAATTTTTTGATAATACATACATTCATAATCTCTGCCTACCCCAATGGGAAAGATACCACATCTTCCAACTTACTACGATCCTGACACACATTTTTCGCTTCTTCTACTTTCAATAGTGTTTTTATACAATGGTCGTCAGTTGCAGGTACTTTTGACAACTTCGATCTGATCGTGATACATTCGCCTACGTCGACCCTTATTGGTTTGCCATTCACATTCGCCTCATAAATCTATGTCGTCAACACTGTCAGACTCAACATTCACTACCATACATACTTAGTAGGAGTATACGCGGACCAGTAGTAGTTATATGCGCGGACCTCCTGTATGTACCAGCCAGTCGTACCTCTTTAGATATATTCTGACTACACATAAAGTAATGCAGGGCCCCATGTACTTGATATTATGCGTATACAAAGGGTATATAAAGCGTTTTAAACATTTAAAGATGGTATTCCTTTCCAGGATGTTTTGAAGGGCACTAATAGCCAGTGTAATTACTGAGCATATGAACTGATGTCTCAAGAGTGAGGAGCGCAGTGTGTTCAGATGTGTTCTGGGTAATATATGTGTGATGGGCCGACGTTGCACTTACCATAACTACAATAATAAGACCGTCTCGTCACTGTAAAAAACAGTATTTAGCATATATTAAAAAAAATAGAAAATATAATCATATTCGTAAACGGGGGTCGAAGTGGAACCTAGCAGTTATATGGGCGGACCTCGTGCTCGCGATTGTCTTCGGACACAGCTGTAAAAGTCACCGGGATAACAGCGCACTACATATATATTGATGCAAATGACCACAGAGCGGCGACTTGCCATTTTTAAAAACAAGAAACGGGACTGATACGCTTTTGCTTGCAGTCTGTGCCAGAGTGCTATCTATGACTGGGATAATATATTCGGCCTTTATCTTAAGCTCCCTAGAATTGTATGGCTTGCCGCGTATAAGTCCTGTGCTATGGTGCCAAAATATTTGGTGTATTAATTTTTTTCTATTTGTCCGGTGTATTATAATGCCAAGACCCAAAATATGAAGTATCTTAAAATTTCGAATATTCCGAATAGCTAGCAGAGTACCATAATGACAAGACTTGAAATGGCTGGTGTCGTGAAAAGGTCTCACCGGGTTTTCCATATGAAATCTGCACTAGCGTCTTTTTTGAAATATCAGTTTCGTAGAAAAACGATTTTGAAGTTAGAAATTGAAATCCCTATTTTCCAAAAACGTATAAAGGAGTTTTATTATTAGGCCCCATTTATTTTCAACAACTAGTAATATAATAAAGTCATCAGTGTCTACAAAAACGCTAGTGGACATTTCATATGGAACTCGGTGAGACCCTTTCCATTTTTCGATTTCATTTACATGTTACAACTACTATTAATAAAAACTTATTAAAAACTCTTATCTTAAGTTTGCCATACTACTATTGTAATATACTAAAAATTTATGTCATTCAAATATTTTTGATAACGTAATTAAGCTCTTTAATTTGTAATATTGTACTGATGTGATTGCTTTAAGTGAAGTAAATTAGTCGCTACGTAGATGAGTCTATGGTCAGGCTAACACGAGGGTCTAACGGGGTTGGACAGAATCTGAGACATTACGTCACTGTTATGTGAAGGCTTCGACTACAAGTTTAAAATTGTCAGTCAGTTTGATAGGTTCATAAACGAAAAGCCACTCATTGAGCTCAACATAAAAGCCATCACCATCCGAGGGACTGAATTCAGATTTGTCCATTTCATCAAAGAACCAGTATAGCTATACAAATGGCAGTTGGCTGATTATATTCTTGAGTGAAGATTATGTTTATTCAAATAAAGTCGGGCGCTCTCCTGCTCAGTATCTACGTCATGTATGACAGTCTAGTCCTACTGAACTTGCATAAGGACCACTGAACTTGGATAATGACAACTCAATAATAATTGAAACTCAATAAAAAGTTCTAACTTGCGCAACAAGGATAGAAAATAAAATAAACAGTATTCCAATTTGTGCTTTATTTATGAAAAAAATTGTAAATTATCCTACAATGAATCTCCGAATGAAATAGACTTACATATCGTTTTATGTATCAAATACATTATTTTGCTCGTCGCCAGATCAAACCACATAAGAACAATATAGTTTTAAAATTATTATCTACAGAATCCGTTCTCGGCGATTCGATTACCAAAAATACAATCTTCGTTTAGAGCGTGTGCTCGAGGTCCGGGACGCGGTCGTGCGCTTTCGGGCGCGGTCGGGCGCAGTCGGGCGCCGTCAGGCGCAGTCAGGCGCCGTCGGGCGCAGTCTGGCGCAGTCGGGCGCGGTCGGGCGGGCTCGGGCGGCGGACATATTTACACGGCGAATGTACAAGGGAGCGGCCGCTCAGCCGAGCAGCGCCTCCATGGTGTAGGGGTGCGGCGGGTGCGGCGGGCGCGGCGGCTCCTGACGAAATATATCATTCATTCAATTTAAATTATCTATATCTCACTGCACTATTTAACTATATTCGGCACAAGTTAACAAAATAGTAACGTTTTGTAGAGTGTGGTTTTAATAATTCATGATCAATCTCGATTATGGGACTTCATCCTTATTATCATCATCATTTCAGCCACAAGTCCACTGCTGAACATAGGCCTCATCCCTCCGGCAATCCATATTGCCAAAGGACACGGTCCTGAGCCACCTGTATCCAGCGATTTTCACAAAACCTTGCAGATCTTCGCTCCTTTCATGTAGAGATTACACTGCATTGGGCGAACCAAAGTTGTAAGAAAGTCACTCAGCAATCTCTTGATAAAAATATATATAATATACAGATGAATTCTTTTTATAATAAGTTTTGAACAAAAATTCTATTTTTTATTACACGATTTTATTTGTGAGGCCTATGTCCAGCAATGGGCTTCAAATATTGCAAATGCAACAAGCCAAAAGATGACGAAGCTATCTTGCTTACTTGAGGAGTTCTTATTACCAACTCCCGTCTCCATCATTATACCAGCTGCGTGGTATTATATTATTGCATTGTCACCGAAGCTACGTAGGTACGCCAAAATTTTGCTCAATCGAACATCAGAAAGTAGGCTACATTTGGCTTGCTTTGGTGGCGGCTTAAGAGATTCTACCACCCCATCTCATACTGTGGGTGTCGTAAAAGTCGACAGAGGGAAAAATTAAATCCTCAGCATCATCCTAGGAACATCTGAAAAAATAAACTGCCGTGGCTAATCCGCCTGTACAAGCAACTATAGGCGAAATTCGCACAAAATTAGCTACAAACTTTTTTGGCAATCTATGGAGGAGGCCTGTGTTCAGCAGTGGACTAGTAATAAGCTGAAATTATGATGATGACTGCCTGTGGGAACGCAATTGGGCAGTAAGAATTTTTGTCTCGTACCAAAATGGCGGCGACTCGTTTCGCGCGAGGGTGAAAAGTGGGCTACGTGAGTGGCCTCTGCCTGCCCCTTATACAGGAAAAAGGCGTGACTGTATGTACATAGATAACAAGTAAAATGAAAGCTTGTAAAAAGAGCAAGGTACCTGTCAGTCGAGGATGACCAGCTGCAGGGGCGGCGCGGGCGCGGGCGCCTTGCCGGCGGCTCCGGGGGCGACGGGCGCGGCGGGCGCAGCGGGCGCGGCGCCCCGCATGGCCCGCCACGGCGCGCGCGCGCCGCGCCGCAGCTCGCCGCTGCTCATTGTCCGCCGCACGGCCCTGCGCACGACACCGATCTTTAACGCTCTTTTTATTTTTACTAGTTTTTGTAAAGCACCGCCCGCCCTCCCTCAGTAGCGTGCACAAGCAGACTAACACCCGTCACCGGGAAACGCCACCGGATACCCCCGGTGCTCTTCATGAACCAGTTAATACACCTCTTTCAATTTTGCATGCGGATCCTTAGCAAATTAACTTTCTTTCTTTAATTAAAATAGGATTTGCGCAAAGTAACGCCTGATTCTATTAACCATTAAATAGAATCTATTTTATTATAATTAATGGAATCTGTCTCTCTATCCATATATATTATTTCTTAAAAACGTTTTTCGTCGGTATGAAATATCTCCCTTAATACTGTATCAATATTAAAGTCTGATACGCCATTTTGAAGATTATTTTTCCCTCTAATGACGAAAATTAAGTCAATGTCATAAAATTAATGGTTTCGTTAAAAAATCTGATGACAATCTGCACAACTGACTGACTTCGAAGAAGGTAGATGGTGCCATCTGTTAATGATCACAATACGTGTTATCTGGTCCTCATCAACTATGTCATCGAGAAGTTAGTCAGTTATATTGCCTATTAGCTATTCGTGTTAAAATGACACTGTAATGTAATATAACCACCAATAGCTATGTGATTCGCCACCCGTCCACGTCTCATTACACAAGGGGGCGAAAATGGGCTACGGATATGGTATCTGCCTACTCCAATGTGAAAGAGACATGAATGTATGTATACAAACTAAACTATCTTAGTTTACTAAAACTACTGCTGTTTATAAATTTTATCAATTTCCTGGTAAAGAATCATTCAAAGTTTGATTAAAACACGGTGGTCATCACAACATACTCGTTTTAATCTATTACACAAGATTAAAGCTGTTACAATTGATAAAGACATTACAATGTAGTAGAGACAAATTGCAGTTTACTGGCTGAAATACGCTCAGATTGGTTTAATCATGGAAGAACTATATAGTTGTACAGAAATTAACAATCAAAAATTAAACCACTGGCAACGAACATTAGATCTAAAGTTTCTGTAACACAAAGCCAAAATGATACTCCATACTTCTGAAACTAATACATAATTTAATCATCAATAAGTGTACACATTTCACATGGCCGTGTCGTGGCGGACTAAGAGACTCTGCTACCCATCTATCTCGTAGGTGTCGTTAGCGTCGACTAAGCCTGATAACGCCTGGAAAATCTCATTGCTGGTTGTTACTAGCTGATACGCGCGTCGAAATAACCATCTAAAAAAATATGCTGGTCAGCGCCTTTTAAGGTGCGGGGTGTCAGACATTACAACCTTCTATATTTGAAGTGGCCTATGTTAACAGGACGATGAACAGGTATACAACTCACTTGGCGACATCAGTGGCTCTGAAGTAGAGGTCATCCGGTGCATCCATCCATGAGATGACGTGACGACGGCCGCCGCGACCCGTCAGATTCGTCGGCTTGCCATTTACCTGGAAGTATGATATAAATATTTTTAATTTAGCAACTTGTTTTAGTGTATAAATTGGAGTACAGCGCTGCATGCACTGATGTAAAGTGAAAAATCATTATTATAATGAAAAAGCGTGTCCATGACTGAATATAGGTCACCTCACATTTTTGTGAGATTACAAAGGTAAAGCTAATCCTATTAGCATTTCACTGGTGGTAGGATTCCTATTCAGGAATCCGCCTACCGCAGGGCCAGTTATTCTACCGTGGAGGAGGAATTTGTAAAAATTACTGTTTCGGTCTGAAGGTCACTGAGAGTCTGTTATTTAGAACTGATGTCTTAGGAGACGGGCGCAGTATGGTAACAGGCAGAAATATTCTGGGTGACACAGCATTTGTTATGGGCAAATGTTGCACTTACCATCATCACCAGTTGAACGTCTTGCTCTTGAAAAATTCCACAATGCATATAGAGTAAGGTATATTCTTTTATAGAAAAAAAAAATGACGAAACGAGCTGAACGTTCACCTGATGCCAAGTGCAACATTTTCCCCTAAAGAAATTTTTAAACTAGAACATTTCTGTGTAACACCACACTGCGCCCGTCGACCTGAATCATGAGCTCTTTAGTCTCACATGCCCAGTGATTAATTACACTAGCTCTCAGTGCCCTTTAGACCGAAACAGTAATTCTTGCACACTACTGCTTCACGGCAGAATAACTGGCCCTGGTGTGGTACCTACCCTAGATGGATTCCTGCATAGAAATCCCACCGTACCATCACCGTCAGTAGGACGTTTCGCTCTTCTCGTCCCTTTCTCCCGTAAAGAAAAATTCCGCATAATGCGTATAGAGTGCGTGCGGTATGTGTGCGTGTAGTTACGTGTGTGAAGACGTGCGCGGGCAGCGGCTGGCCGGTGGCCTGCGCGCGCGCGCACATGGCGGCGTACTGCTCGCGCGAGGGCCGCTGCATGGGCGCCGGGTGCTTGTTGGGCCGCTTGGCGGGCGGCGGCGCCGGCGCCTCGCGCGCCTCCCGCATGCCCGCGCCCGTTACTGCTCCTGCGAACAAGTTCTTACTTTACTCTAAACGTCGTTTGACTGAATCGACCCGTCGGGTAGTAAATACACCGATACATCTACGTTCACTTTTATATTATCATCATTTCAGCCTATAACTAGTTCACAGCTGAACAAAGGTCTCCGTCTAAACTGCCACAAAAGTTTGAAGATCTCATTTTCGGGGGATTTCGCTATAGTTTACAACTCTTGGCAACCACAGTTTATTTATTCCGACGTTTCAAGAAGATGCTGCTGCCCATCTTCTGGGATCGATCCCACGGGATGAGATGGGGTAATACATTCTCTTAAACCACCACCACACTTTGCGCAGAGGCAATATCGTAACCGATGAGGTTAATCTCAGGTGCCGATTGCTACAAGTTGAAAACTTCTTTCTGTCTGTTTGTTACCTTTTCACGGTTCAACTGCTGAACCGATCTTAACGAAATTTGGCACAGACATCTTGCATTTTGGAGACGGGAAACAGAATACTTTTTATTCTGAAATATCAAATAGTTCCCTCGAAATATTTAAAAAATCTATATCCGCGTGGCGGAAGACGCGGGTATCAGCTTGTAACAAATATTTTTTACATCTTTTTATTTACATTGTGTAGGTAAAGTTGGTTAAGATAACAGCTATTACTATATACCGACAGATTTCGTAATTTACGAATCGACCAATAAACCTATATATATTTGTAAACATTATAACTATTGGTCTTGGCACAAGTGAAGTCGACACCCGGTAGTCACTGGGTATTACTACCGGGTATGGTGTATGTAGTAGGGGGAGGGAGAATCAGATTGTACTGACTGTCAAGTCCGTTGATGTCATCGTAGGCGCGGCGCTTTAGCGGCGGCGCGGGCACAGGCTCGTTGCGTCGCGCCTCCAGCTCGGCGCGCGACGGCACGCGCTCGTACAACAGGCTACCGTCTGTGGATACACCATAAGTTATTTTACAAGTAATATATTGGAGTCAATTTTTGGTCAAATTATCGATCGATGGTAGGCTGCTGGCGAAGAATATGGAAAGTCTGCATTGTTCTTGTGTTGAAAATAAAGTAATTATCATCACCGTGTTAATAGTCTATATCGTGGTATATAGTAGTAGTAGATATAAGACTGTTGAGTCTATTTATTATATTCATCTTGGTAATTTTTTAAATTAACCCACATAAAAGAGAAAAAGAAGCAAAAAATCAGTAGGTTCCTCTTTTTTAATGTTTTCTTTAAACTAATGCAGTAACGGTCTGCCAGTATTATTATCATTAGCCATGTAACCTTTTTTTATAATAATAATTAACGATTATTATGGTCTACAATTTTTAATGGAAAGGAAAACTGAGGACTTTCAGGGATTTTGTTGTTGAGCTTTTATTCATAACAACAAAATTCCTGAAACATATGCTGCTTTTATTTCTAAAAAGTTGGAGAGATTTAAAAGCTTGTTATAAGGAGTGCACCGATGTTTAACTCCGTTAAAATGTTTTAAGAAATGTTTTTTTTTAGTTGTAAAAGGATTGATTACTATAAATCTCTTATATATGAAAACATTTATTTATTTTACACCTTAAACTCTACTATTACAGCTCAGAAAATAACGACAAGCTAAATGTTTAACTATTGTAAGTGTAACCGCCTGCCCATAACAAATTCTATGTCACGTTGAGACATCAATTCTTTGTGCTCAGTAAAGACACTAGCTCCGAGTGCGTTTCAGAGCGAAACAGTAATATTTGCACACTACTTCTTCACGGCAGAATATCTGGCCCTTGGGTGGTACCTTCCTACATGGATGCCTAGATGTGTCATAAATATAATCATGGCAAAGTATGCGATATTGTCAATTAGGTGACGAATTTATGAATTTTGACAGGTTAATAGAATCTATAACATAATATACATTCATGATCACGCGCTGTGTATATCCTTGTCACTCTCGTTGTAAACGGAGTAAGGTTGTTTCTTTGACGACGTAAAGTGGGCCACCCGTGTGGTCTCTGCCTACCCCTTATATTGGAAATAGGCGCGATTGTACGTATGTATGTACGTATGATTTGAGGATATTAATAAAAAGGGGTGTACTGACCGGGCGCCTTGGGCGGCTTGGGGAAGGCGACGTGCACGGGCGCCGGCATGCGGTCGCGCGGCGTGAGCGTGAGCCAGTCGTGCGCGCGCGGCGCGGGCGAGCCGTGCGCGGCGGCCAGGCGCGCCGCCACCGCGCCCACCGGGCCGCGCGCGCGCGCCGCGCCGCCCGCGCCCCGCACCTCCGCGCCGCCAACGCCCGCCATCGCGATCGTGCCTGTAATACGCGGTGCGTGTAAATTACTTCACTTCTACGGATGGGTTAACAGAATCACTAGTTTTATAATTTAATATGTACGACAACCTCACTGCCTTGCCGTGTGGTGGCGGATTAAGAGTATGCACCAACCAATCTCGTCCCGTGGGTGTCGTAAAAGTCGATAGAGGGAAAATGAAAAACAGATAGTCAGCAGCATCTTCTTACTGGAACACAGTGGACTAGTGATAGGCTGAAGTGATGATGATTATAATCCTTATTAGACGTGCGGCTTAGTAATCAAAGTTGCTGACTTCTGTGCATGTTGCATCTTAGTCAGGGTAGATAAGGAAGAAGCAATTTAATATCTCCTGCGCATTTGATATCTTCCGATAGTATTCTGAAATTGTTGACTTTATCGAAAATCTGGCAGTAGGCCATCATCATGTATAATCATTTATTTAAAACCCTATTTTCTTTTTGAATAATAAGTAGTTAAAATTAGTAAACCATAAACGTTTCTAAATTGTGGGCGACAAGATTATGACATAGTCATGTATAATTTTCATTCATTGGCTTAAACAATAATAGCTAATTGTATAGGAGAAATATATATTAAAGATTATTAAAAATAGAATTGCAGATTTCATTAGTATGGTGTAAAATAGGCTTGTTTTGAAACATTTAAGCGCAAACACAAAAAATAATTATAACACTTAATATAGGTTAACCATCAAAATATTTAAAATCGTATGCAGTATTTGCCTTTTTATTTCAGATTGTCTTTGTTGTCAGCGCAGCACGCATGGCTCGCGGGTAGATGCACTCATTCTTGTAATTACATAATCTAATGAGCATGAAGAGAGCTGGTGGGGGGGGCGGTACTCACACTCGAGCTAGACCTGGTGAAGGTTGATGGGCGAGAAGGGCGAGCGCGTGTAGTAGCGCGGGCGGGCGGGCCAGGGGGAGCGCCAGGTGCGGAGATGGAGGGGGTGGTACTCACACTCGTGCTTGACTTGGTGCAGGTTGATGGGCGAGAAGGGCGAGCGCGCGTAGTGTCGCGGGCGGCGCAGCGCGCGGGCCAGACGGCGCGCCAGGCGCGTGAAGGGCGAGGCGCGCAGGTAGAAGGCGGCGCGCGTCTTCATGACGGGCCGCGCGCCCTCGCCCGTGCCGTGCGCCGTGGCCACGTGCCGCGCGAGGTGCGCGCGCAGCTTGAACTCCTGGAACGTGCGTCGCATGGAATGGACTCTTCTTAAAACTCTCTTAGTTACAAAATGTATTTCATACAGGCGATTTAGTACTAAGATCAATTTTGCAAAAACTACTTCCCTTCCTAAATCTAATAAATATCTTACAAACAACTCAATGGATAATAAGTTTGGATACTTTAAAATATGTAAAGAGGGGAAACAATTGTGTAAGTAGTTAACTTTTATTAATTTTTAGATCTAAGTCGGATAGACTTAATATATGAATTTGATTGTAATATTATTACAGGAATTATTTAGAAATATAAAAATGAATCAAAAATAATAAGAAAACAAAAAAGATTAAAGTAATTTATTCGGTATTCATGTTTTTACACAGATATAAATCACAACAATATACGAAAAATATTTTTGTAACTCGAGATTGCGTAACAACGTTTTAAGACAAAAGATTTTTTTCATTTAAAAGTTAGAATTTCACATCAATGGGTCTAATAAAATCACGTTCAATACGACGCATTTTAAAAATGTACAGCCGGCTTAAAATTTAGTTGATAAACTATGTCCAAGATTTTCAATAAGCAACTCGTCACTGTCACACAAGTAATTTTTTCAATGTACCAATCATGAGACCGGCACGTGGGGTCTACGAGTGGGACAGGGACCGAGTGCAGTGGGGGGCGTCGGGTCGCCGGGCGGCGTGCAGGTGCGCGCGTACCTTGGCGCAATTGAGCACGGTGCAGCGGTGCGGCCGGTGCGAGGCGGACAGCGCGGCCTCGTCGCCCTCGCGGGCGCCTTTCGCCGCCTCCGCCTCGCTCTCGCCGAACACGCCCGCCGTCTGTCCGCGACACATTTACACGTTACGGACCATAAACTTTACAATGGATATATATTGATTACGAATTCTATTTCACCGAGCATCGCCCTCTCGAGGTATTGTAATGAAACTACTACTATCATGGTTCTGGAATTACTAGGCTGGACCAAGTGTACCGATAGTTTTGAACAGCAGATTTGGTCAATAAACAATAATGGTAACGGTAAAGCTTTAGTTGGGTTTTAAAATTCGAATAATACAAGCTATTATTTTTGTATCCATAATGAATCTGAGCGGTGGATAAAAACATATATTACATAATACACATTAATATGATTTGCTTTTCTGTTGATGGTCTGTGATGGTGTGTCTGGATATTCTTATATATCCAAAAAACTTAAAATTTTCCCTCGTTAACTTTTCAAAATAATAAAAACTGTTGGTTCTTTTCCATCTCATCCCGTGGGTGCCGCAAAAGTCGACAGAGGGAAGTCAAAACTAGATGATGGGCAGCATCTACTTCCTGGAACATCTGATAAATGAACTGCGATTGCCAACCCGCCTGCCAAGCATGTCAGCTATGACAAAATTCCCCCAAAATGAGAGCTACAAACTTTTGTGGCAATCTCCATAGA
Source organism: Luehdorfia chinensis (assembly GCA_019845155.1). Lineage (NCBI taxonomy): Eukaryota > Metazoa > Arthropoda > Insecta > Lepidoptera > Papilionidae > Luehdorfia > Luehdorfia chinensis. The sequence continues at coordinate 1,230,070 of JAHVAK010000292.1, forward strand.
TGGATGGGAGCCCTATGTTCAGTAGTAGACCAGTGGTACGCTGAAATAACGATGATTGGTTTATTCGCAAACCATCAATTCCACATATTTAAAAAAAAAATTAAAAAAATCTCATGTACAGATATTCATATATTGATAAAAACCTCACCTTAAGTCCTCCATATTTTTTCCAGTATGACCAACATGCGCCACAAAGTCTGTACTGTAAATGTTGTGGACCCCACGCATACCACTGGTTTGAATTTGTAACTGGAAGAGGAAAACGTCAATTTAGGGAATATTACTCTCTATGTTTTATCTTATAGTTTATTTGTTTGCAACCAAATGTCTAGTCTTGTCATACATAGTATAACTAAGTCTAGTTAGTTATTACTTCTGTATTTCACTGATGGTAAGACTTGTAAATAATTTGAATACAGATCAAAATAGTTCACTAAGAATTTCAATATCGTAGAGAGAATTAACTTCATAAAATTTAGAAATTGTTGATAGATGTTCCAAAAGAAAACAAAACTAAAAATTTATTTCGTAAAATGGTGCTCTTCCTTCTCTTAGTACCTCTATTCGCTAATAATATATGACAATAATTTTAGCGTTATTGTATTATTGAAAAGCAAGGCAACAAAGTGTCGCATTTAATGACATAACTTAGAAAAGAAAATGCGAAAGTTTTACTTTTTTAAATTTATATTTAAGAATTGTATTATTAAATATTGACGTGTAGTGACGGTGTAGAGAAATACATTGCCGCATTTGCAAATGCCAGGCCAAAATTGACACCGGAATCGCTGTTTCAGTCGCGAATATGACAAATCCTCTCAAGCTGAGAGGATTTGTCGTAATTTTGTCGCATGAATGCCATAACACCAAAACCAAAACATTGGTCAGAGATTAGGCAAAGGTAAGTAAGTAGCCATAGATATTTTTAAGTCTGTTTTCGGCGCGGATTATTGCCTTTAGGGGTACCTATATATTAGGGGCTAATTTGCCCATACATATACTTTTAGCACGGTTAGCGTAATTAACTTTTATTGGGTATGGTGTGTGAGCAACTGACTGACTGCCAAACTATTTTTTTAATACATGCAATTAAAATGCAAACTTAATACGTTAATATTTTGCATTATATTATCCGCCTCCAGGCATCACCTCAGATGCAGAAAACTCCTCTAGTGCTTGAGTTCAGGCTCAGATCTCAATATAGTATGAACGTAAATAATGAGTGTTTTATTGAGAGATTAGGCATATGAACTTCATACAGCTAATGTCAAACACAGTAAGTGGTGGTAGTGATGGTCAAACAGTCGCACAGAGTAAATTTTTAGATATTATTAAACGTAAACCTCAATAACGTCAAAGTTAAACAGTTTTAGAATTACGGTCGAATTTCGAACACACCCTGTGTTTAAACTAGTATAAAATAACTGGTGGTAGGATTTCCATTCAGGAATCCGTCTAGTTAGGTACCACCGCAGGGCCAGATATATTCTGCCGTGAAGCAGTTGTGCAAACATTACTGTGTTTCGGTTTGAAGTGCACTGAGAGCTAGCGTCATCACTGGGAATATGACACTTAAGAACAGATGTCTCGACCGCAGTGTGATGTCACACAGAAATGTTCTGGGTGAGACGGCATTTGTTACGGGCAGAAGTTGCAGTTAGCATTCGGTGAACGTTTAGCTCGTTTCGTCAGTTTATCCAATAAAGAAATAAGAGTAATAAGAATACCTTGACAGGAGGCGCAGAGGTGCGCGGCGGGCGCGGCGGTGCCGTTGGTGCCGCCGTTGAGCACGGCGCCCGCCTTGCCGGCGCCGCCGCCGCTCGCCACCAGCGCCGGGTTCGGCTTGTTGCTGCAACCGCACCGCTTGCGCTTATTTACACGCAATACACACACACACACATACACACTCATCGCGCATTTCACGTTTGTCGACCGCGTGGCCTAGTGCTCAGAGTACCTTACTTCTGCGCTGCGGATCATGGGTTCGATTCCAAACCGGAGTCAACATCTGAGGCAAAATATTAATCGTCGGTTTTCGGGTCTTATTGTGCTGCGCGTGAGAAATTTATGTCTGTTAAATCCACGTTAAAATAGAAAATCTTTAATTTATAGTGTAATTTTTATTTATAGTTTTTTAAATCAATAAATTAAAAAAAAACTGTACGTCGACTAGTCAAATTTTACGATTTACAGCTAAAAGAATTATGAATGGTGCCGACGTTACAGTATATACTCGTAACAACCACTTGAGAGGAATATCAGAAAAATCTCGAGGCTTTCGATCGACAACGGAGTAACTACACAATGCCAGGACTAAATTATCCAGGCAAGTGAACCGCAATATCGTCCTTGTGCAAGGAGCTAAGTGTCTTGCACTGTAATCGCCATCCGCCTGCCATCGGTGGCATTTACCGCAAACGGAGGAATATGTCCAAGAGTGGACATTATAGCGGCTGATGATTTTAAAGAAATCAGAATTTAAGTAAAATATAAAAAAATCTATTTCAATGTTAATAATAATAATTCGTAATTCTTCCAATAACTATAGGTTCAATAGACATCGAATAATACAAATAAACGATCTTCTACATTGAAAAAGCAAAACCGAAATAAAATACATGAACAAAAGACATGACGGAGACTGAAGAGGAACGTTTGCAAATGAAGATAAGGCAGTAAGTAATGTGGCGGTTGGTACAAACACTCACTAATTGGGAATGTACACTTGTTTCAGCTTGGACTCTGCCTCGACCGCCTTGACTCTCTTCTGCTGCACGTAACGGTCCGTCGTCTTCCACATGTAGTAGTACTCCACCAAGTTCTTTAGCGTCTTCCATGGCAACTGGGAAATTTGAACGTAAGATTACTGAATGAAGTGCGTAACCAAGAATTTTATTTTTAGATTCAAATATTATGTATATAAATAAAAAAATAAAATAAAATTTTTAAATATTACGACTTTTGTACATAATATGCGACGTGAAGAATTTGTAATTCAATCGTAATATCGAAGAGTAAGCTCCCTAAAGACCAGTACACAATGTTGCAGTCATAGAACAATGACAGGTGGGAAAAACACTAAATGTATATTTAACACACAAGTGTTATATCATTTGATTTAAAATTACCCTGTTCAGTTGATATACTCACGGTTTTGATTATAAGCCGCAGTATAGTGTCGAAAAACAGAAATCAAGCATGAAGCATGAAGCATGAAGCATTAGTGTGCAAACATTACTGTGTTTCAGTTTGAAGGGCACTGAGAGCTAGCGTAATCACTGGGCATTACGCTAGCTCTCAGTACTTAAGAACTGATGTCTCAGGAAGACGGCCGAAGTGTGAAGTCACACAGAAATCTTCTGGGTGACACAGCATTTGTTATGGGCAGACGTTGCACTTACCATCAGGTGATCGTTTTGCTCGTTTCGGACAATTTATCCAATAAAAAAATTGTCATCATTGTTCCACGATTGCAGATATAACAGAGGAAACTATGGCAGGGCGTACTACTCACAAAGTCCTGTCGTATGTCGGCGAAGTCCTTGCCGTACTTGTCGAGCGCCTCCTCGAAGAGGTTGGCCTCGGAGGCGGACCACTCCTCCATCTCGTCGCGGCACAGCACGGGCCCGGACGCGGGCACCAGCGACGACAGCGCCGACTCTATGCTGTAGCCCGACTTGTGCAGCGTGTCCATCGCGTGGAACTGTCGGCATACATTACACGAGTCACTTCACTGCACCGTTGTTTATTATCTGATATGATGAGTTTAGAATATGATAAAACTTCGGCATGGTGGCACAATACATAAGATGAAATCATTTTTTGTGGTAATATTTGTGTGGGAAGAAAAGTTGAACAGACTGTTCCAGTCTATATTTATATGAATGTAAAGAACGTTTACGTACTCTCAATAGGATACTTTTAAAATATTTCAATGCATAATGTTAAAAACAACTTTGTATTTTTTCTCTACACTTGTTTGGTATTTTTAAACTTTTAAATATAACAAAATATGTATGAAATAAACTTTGTATGATATGATAGACTAAAGAAATATACTAAATTGCAACAAATTAAAATTAATTTACTTATTTAAAAATGAATTAAATATTACCCTTAGTTATAGTAACGTGCGATGAGACTGACTAGACATTGTTTTGCACTCAATGCTTCAAACGTTGAGCCTGTATATCATCATTTCAGCCTATCACTAGTCCTCTGCTGAACATAGGCCCTCACCCATAGATTGCCACAAAAGTTTGTAGCTTATATTTTGGGGGGATTTTGCCATAGTTGCCGCGCTTGGCGGGCTGGTTGGCAACCGTATTTTGGTTATTTAGATGTTTCAGGAAGATGCTGCTGCCCATCTCCTGGTTTTCATTTTCCCTCTGTCGACTTTTACGACACCCACGGGATGAGATGGGGTGGTAGATTCTCTTAAAACGCCACCACACGGTACATGCCTTTATATGATGTGTGATGTATATGAAATGTTTTAATTGATCCTTCAAAAAATATATATAAAAATAAGATTTGCTGTATTCAGTAGTTATCAGCTCAGGATTATTTTAAATAAATATTTTCATGAGATTTAGTAATATGGAAGTAGCAAATAAACATTTCTGTAATTCGACGTTAAGCTCTTACTTAATCCTACTTAGAACCGATTTTACCGTTCGCTTTGGAAATGTTTGCCTATGTAGGACGGGCGTGCAAAAGTGATCTGGGGGAGTACGAGGGGAGTGCGGGGGGCGTGCGGGGGGCGTGCGGGGGCGTGCGGGGGGCGTGCGGGGGGCGTGTAACGGGCGAGCGGTGGGCCTCACCAGTGTGATGTCGCGGCTGGCCGCGGCAGCAGACATGTGCAGCGAGGGTTGCTTGACGCTAGACGAGCAGTCGAGTGCGCGAGCGAACGTGCCCACCGAGCGCGACACCACCAGGAACTGGTCGATCTGCCGGTCAGTCAGCCCGTGCTCCGGGGTCCATACCAGCGTCTCCAGCTCTTCGCTGTTGCGCATCTCCTCCTCGCCTGCAAAATTCAATCGATCATTGTGTAAATAATTTTTAAGTGAAAAGTTTACTTCGATGTTTGTCGATGATATCAAATGCACGTATAATTGAGCATCAATATGTATCATGTTTTCATCGATTACCGTTAAGGTTATTTTAGGTTTGACATTTTACTGGCGTGTCCCTGAATCTAATTTTACGATATGCAGGAGACGAGACACGAGTGGTGGGTTACCTTTTGCAGCTACCATACGTCAATAATGAAAATACAAACCGATACGTGTCCGGCCGAGTAGAATAGCACTTACCTCTTTCCTACCAAGTTGTCGTAAGAGGCGACTAAGGTATTGTTCGGACAGTTTTTATTTGTGCAGAATAACACCATAATATGCATGCTGTTACTATACTGCTCGTGGAAACGAAATGGGAAGTGAGAGTTTTTTTGACTCGTACCAAAATGGCGCGACATGGTTAGCCACCCGTAACGTCTCATTTCCCGCGAGGGCAAAAGTGGGCTACGTGAGTGGCCTCTGCCTCTCCCTTAAATAGGGAAAAGGGCGTTACTATATGAATGTATGTAAAATGCGAATGTATCCTGGCCGATTTTCGATGACGGCGACAACTACCGAATACTGTCGGAAATTATCTACTGCGCAGGAGATATTATAGCGCCACAAGCGTATGCGTAAAACCAGGGGGGGGGGGGGGGGGGGCACTCATTCGTTCCAACTTACCTGTGCCCGAAGTAACGTTCATGCGATACGGTCGGAGTTAGGCTGGAATACAGTGTCAGAATCACGGACAATCACAGCACAACCAGACCAGAAAACCAACAATTTGTGTTTTTGCACAAATGTTGGCTCTGGCTGGAATTCCAACCTAGGACCCGCGGCGTACTCGGATACTCTTACCATTTGGTCGTCAATATATATACATAAACCGTGCATGTAGAAAAGCTGCCCTAATATGCACTAAAGATCAAAAAATAAGAAGCGTTGATTGTTTGTGAGAAGCGTGTGAAGTTGAAGCAAAATAAGGAAACTTAAATGTTATTTCAATCAGTTGCAAACTCAAATTATTTGATCCATCAGGTTTTGGGTTTAATTAAGCGATTACGTATATTCGTAAATTCTTTGTCTGCTGAGCTCGATGAAAACCCTATATTCTAAAACTGCAACCTAATCCAATTCGCACTAGAACGGGATGTGCTAGTTAATGAGGGATAATCTTAACATAAAGATCACCATATTTTGCCTGCTTCAAAGCTTTTCAACATTACTGTGTTCACATCACAAATATAGCATGTGTTATGCATGCAGAAATCAAATAAAGAAGCAGAAATAATGATTTAATAATAGTTTACAAATATAGCATTTGCTATACATGCAGACAAAGAAAGAAGAAGCAGAAATAATTATATATTAACATTTTACAAATATAGCATTTGTTACGCATGCAATCAAAGAGAAAAGAAGCAGAAAAAATTACTTATTAATATTTTAATAGGTTTTGTCAGCTAACTATCATTCATTCATCCACGAATACTATATATATCTAACAACGATAACTTTACCGACCACTTTTTAGAGCGTCAATAATACGCCTCATGTCAATAAATGAGACAGGAAAATAAACCTAGTGACCAAAATCATCAGTAATAACAAATTAACTAAATACATGCATTCCTAAATACTATAATACGTAATGCTAATCGACAACACGGAATGTATTTCAATGCGAGAATATTAAACATTTCAATTTCAAATGTAAGACATTCGATACATACCTTCTTTTAATAAATTAGTTACTTCAGTCTGATATCTACTTCCAACTCTGATTTCTCCCTTATCTGCTAATAAAGTCTTTTGTGAAGGATCAAATACTAAACAATAAAAAAATGCGTCCTGAAACAAAGAGAGAAACATAGTGTTAGAAAGAGACACATTATAAAAGTCGTTACATCAGAACAGTGACAATTGAAATCATCTATGAAATTATTTCTCAACACTAATTAAACCGGTTCTGTAATTAAACTCCTGTATCTATGCAAACTTCCAATTTTTTGTAATAACATGCAAATGACTGCCGAACAACGAGCAGTTTAAATTATGATAATGTTTTAATTTTAGCATGAATGTAACGACTTATGGAAATTAAAGATATCGCCTTAGGCTCATTACAAACTAACGGAAATGACGATGGTGTGTTAGCTACTTTCGATATATGGCTTACTTAAAATTCTAACTTGTTATATTACATTCGACTATTTGTTAGTGAACCAATAATGAGACATTAAAAAAAAGAAAGAATGAAAATATTTATTCTAGTCACTTAATTTAAATCTAATTTAGTAAAATTTCAACTAGATTTTTTTTACAGAAAAACAAAAGCTGTGACGTTAATGTTTTGACATTTGTTGATTGATAATCATGATAACTACAGAGTTTACAAATATTACAAATATGTTTGTTGAACTAAATGCTATGGACAGATTAGTAGATGGGTGGTAGGATTCCTATGCAGGAATCCGTCTAGGTAGGTACCACTCCAGGGCCAGTTATTCTGCCGTGAAGCAGTAGTGTGCAAACACAGTAAGTGTTTCGATTTGAAGGGCACTGTGAGCTAGCGTAATCACTGGGCATATGAGACTTAAGAACTAATGTCTCAAGGTGACGGGCGCAGTGTGGTGCTACACAGAAATACTCTGAGTAACACAGCATCTGTTATGGGCAGACGTTGCACTTACCACCAGGTGACCGTTTTACTCGTCGCGTAACTTCATCAAATTAAAAAAAAAAGATTATGGTTTTTGCAAATATATTATTTTTCAGCCCGATAATAGTCCACTGCTGGGCATAGGCCTCTACCAAGAAGGGATGCTTTGCCGTTAACACCACGCTTGGCAGGCGGATTGGTGATTGCATTACCAGAAGCTTCGCACCTGACATTTTACATCCCGTCACCGGTCTGAGTATTTTTTTTTACGAGAAAGTGACGAGACTAGCAAAACATACACCCAATGGTAAGTGCAACGTTTGCCCATAACAAGTGCAGAACTTTTCTGTGTGGCTCCACACTGTGCCCGTCTCCCTGAGACAAAAGTTCTCATTTGCCCAGTGATTACACTAGCAGTAGTGTATTTTTCGAAATGGTTATTCCGTCACCATTCGGAGGACGTGACATTATACAGGGCATTTTCCTTAGTAGAATCTTATGAAAACCACTGGATGAGATGGGATGGTAGATCATACGGCAAATATGCATAAGATTTGCAAACAAAAGTGTTCATAACAGTTTAAATAACTATCGACGAAATACCATGCAATAAAGTTAACAATAAAAAACAACTCGAACAATATTAGTTTAGCGTTTGAATAACATTTTGTCTCTCTGGAAATAAATCAATAAAACAAAACAGGAAGCGCCGTCGGAGATACGAGATAGGCCGCCAAGTGCATGCTCATTTCCTTATTAGTTTGTGTACATGTAATATAGTTGGATGTTATAAATTGACATCGTCTATATGTAACGCTAGCGCACGTGTGATACTCTCAAATAAAATTTATTTTAATTTGTTACAAAATTTTTACGTGTGTTATATGACCAGTATTTGAAAAAGAATTAAAAATAATCAAGTCAAAATAAAAAAGAAAAATCCAGCCATATTTAACAAATGAAGTGAGATATCTATGAGTATTTTTTGAATAATAATGGGAAAATGTTAAGTGACGTAACACGTATGACATCTGATATACTAACACAGGACTAGATAACGCACTACTGAGTTTTGAGAGGACACGTGAAACTTGTTTGTGTGCGTGCGTTGTTGTGCCCTTCTCGGGGTACATACTCACATCCTTATTGAGATAGCTGAGCAGCGACTCGGTCTCGTTGAGGAGGGTGACGGTGCATTTGCCGCGAATGTGTGTGGCGGGCAGCGTCTCAACGTGGCGCGATAGGAACAGCTCGCGGTGCTTCGCCTGGTGCCGCTGTTTCGGCGCCAGCCCGTCTGTGCCAGGCAGGTCCGTAGATTCCTCCTCCATCGCCGCTGCGGATAAATAAATTTGTTTATATTTAATGAGGGCTTATAATATTTAATATTTTTTTTTCATGATACTATTTTGTCTATGAAATTACATAACCTATTAAATTAGTTACATTTTGTAATGAAAGAAACTCAATAACTATGTCGTACGGACGAAAATCAAGATGATTGATACACTCTTGGCCGATTTTGAGCGGCGACATCTTCTGGTTAATAATCAGCAATCATCTCTGCGAGATATAGTGCATCGCATGTACATATAACAAGTCAGAAATGCCGGCAACGCACCAGTATTTTTTCTGGTATTACGGATGTTCATTGGCGGCGGTGAACACTTACAATAAGGTGGGCTCTCACAAAGGCCCACTCGAATTAACCTTTTAAGACAAGCATAGCGACTGAGATACAGCAGGGTATCGGAAACATCATAACTTGGCGATGCACAAATTCTGTCAAATTCGTACTTAGGACCTCTGTGACACAGCAAGCAGGTTCGTTGACCACTGAGCTACAAGAGTGCCATGAGTAATGGAAGCACTTAAAGCAAAGTCCTCGTCTGAATATTTAAGAGCGGTCATGTTTGATGGGTATAAACCCATTTCATTTTACATAGATACATCGTAAATCCCGCTTTGATAAAAGAATGCTCAAAACAGCAATGGAATTATATTTGTTTATAAACATATTTTTATTGTGGTTTAAGTGTAGTGCAGTCACTGCGGCCTACAGACACCTGCACAGTATCTTCCAAAGATAATCCATTACCACGGTCTACCTGACCTATTAACGTACTATACCATGTCTAAAATCATCTTATAGTCAATATTAATTATCCTGTAGTGTAAAATCCAGTTGCGATCAAAAAAAAAGTGTAATGGCATTATCAAACAATGCGTTTTAATAACTAAAATGATTAAGAAACAAAAAAGACAATGTTATTTTTTTACTAGTTATTAAAAGCTTTAACAGTAAGTTATATCTGTTCGGACAGGCCAACAGACAGTAATGATACGATTAACTTATTTATTTGCAGATTCGTCTGCATATAATAGATAAATGACGAATTAAAATTATTATTTTCCCTTTTTACATCATCACTATAAATGAAAGAGTTAAATTACAAGACTATCTTTGTCTAGACGCCAGTACGACCTACCATGTTTGCTTGCAATAAAGGAGCCGGTCGCGACGCATGTCATCTCGATGTGCGCGAGTGATATTAAATACTTTAATTACCGCCGCGGAGCGTTTGCCCCCGGCGGCGGCGGTGGCGGGCGACGCGGGCAGGTGCGTTGCGAAACGTGCCCACGTCAGCTTATGATTTTTATGCGCCGATGTCTCGACTCGACCGCCATTACGATACGCACGCTCGTATCACAACATGTCCGTCATTATAAATTAACTGTATTAAAGTAGCATAACGCAAATGCGCGGTTGCATTCTACTGATTCTATACGTATAGTTATTGAAGAGCAGAGTGAAGCGTGCAATTCCCTTTTACATTATATGGTGTAACTTTTATTTGAATATGTACAAACTTCCAGTGACACCTCTTCACCAACGATGATATTATAATGTAATATTATACTGTATAATGTAATCTAAACTTTTTTTTGACGATTAATATAACTAGAAATGGTTGATAATTCATACATTCATGAAGTACTTGGTAAAGCTATTAATGTTACGAAAAACGTAAGCAATGGTCTGGCTTGGGGTAAAAACATGAACAAGGGATAAATAGGACCGTTGGCTGAAAAAGCGCGACCACCGCATGGCGTAGCGGTGGCACGTAACGCCAACGCACACAATTTGCAAAATTCTACTTAATATCAACTATTTCCAAATTTGTGAATTAGGTCACGTCGATTTATTCTATATATAAATCAGAGATGAACGTATAAAGGAACAGTTTTAAGACGAGTTTTGAGTGTCGAGAGTGGCCCGTGCGGTCGGTGCGAGGGTGGACCGGAGGGGTGGGTGTGTAGGTATCGACTACTTATTATTACCACGCAGTATCACGCAGTGACACCGCAAAGGGAATTTATAAATACAAGCATTACAATTACCTAACTGAAAATAATCGTATTGTAGTTTAAAATGAAAGAAATACGCCAGAAAAGAAACGAGTCGATGAAACTGGGCATAGTCACATTAACACGTGTGCAAAATTTAAAAATATGCGGACGTCTAAAAACGGGTGAAAATTGATTTTTTTTACATTGTTAGTTGCATAAATATAGGTGAAGCTAATAAAAGCATGTGGAAAATACAATTCATCCTAATGTTGTTTCTATAACAGTTGGAATGATGTAAGTACATATCCATAATTTATATATTAGGTAAGTATCGTACACAAAGTCAGGCCATTAATGGAATTAGTAAGAGGGTGAAGCAACGCAAAGACCAAATGGATGCGGGGAAATAAGCGAGAGCATTCATTCCATTGTCAATATCGAAATGTAAACGGCACTAAGGGAAAATTTAAACTATATATGAATACAAAATACATCGATAAAATTTACAATCCACGATTATTTGTTTTTATTCAAACAAACCTAACGTGCGGATAGTAATACATACGGTTAATTATTGTGATCGATACAAGCGAGTTCTTCTGTAATGATCATCCCTAGCGCTGTATCGACAAAGGGCCCGTCAGGTCCGGGGGCGGCGACCGAATTGCGGGGGATTTACTTTATGATAATTATTTGGATTGCCTCCGCGCGGGAAGGAGCCGGGGCGAGCGACGCGATCTGGAGACGACGGCCGCGAAGTATCCGTGAAATTACTACTTCTGTAAAGCTACCACGAATGTGAAAATTTGAATTTTGTGCGAGCAGTAGAATGATCTATAGATTTTATTTACAGGTACTTAATTTATCTGACCAGTGACTTCCTTATACCTAATAACAATCCCTGGAGTTTGTAAATATATACGAAAAGAGTGACTAGGATATTAAGAAAATTCTCTTTTTAGACGTGGATATGAGTTATTAATAAGCCTTCTGCTTCATTTACAGTAATTGGGTCTTTGATTTTCTTTACTACATAGCAAAATAATGTTCACAAAATAAACAAATGTCAAAGAAAACCTTCCAGGTATTGGTTAGTTTACAGGTGTGTTTTACGAGTGCGCAGACATTACTCTGTTTCGATTTGAAGGGCATTGATAGTTTGATATCTCCACAAACTAGAAAATGGCGACATTGCTGTCAGATGATAGCTGCACTTGAACGTTTGCAGTGGCGCAGGGAAGACGTTAGTTTTGTGTCGTGTGATTAGTATCAACTAAGTCTGCGTTACATTACCGACTGCCGGAAAAATCAAAGATACTTAGAGTAATTACTGAGCATATGGGACAAAAGAACTGATGTCTCAGGGTGATGAGCGCAATGTGGTGCCACACACAAATGTTGTGAATGACACAGCTTTTGCTATAGGCAGACGTACCATCGGGTGAACGATTTGCTCCTCTCGTGACTTTCTTCTATAATAAAAGTTCAATAAAAATATAGTTTAATAAAATTTCGGTTCTGGTAATCTCGCATGTGAAACTTTTGTCTGTAAAACGTAATCACGATACAAGACAAATTATTGTATGGGACCGGTGTGTGGCGGGGTGCAATATTCTCCAAAAAAAAACTTCTGTATTACCTTTATTTGAGAATAAAATGCATAAGTATTCAAAACGTAGAAGAGTGTCATCTATCAGTGTTTGTACCAGATCAGAGCTCCCAGAATGGATTGAAAATAATAATTTGATATTCATTGGACCATTCCTCTATTCAGTTTCGTATTTTGTTCGGTCAATCTTTCCTAGTCTGTAGTAGTATGCATGCGTGACTGTGCATATTAAGCTCAATAGTGAAATAGTGAACGCCTGGACTTGACTAAAACATGAATGAAGCACTGTTATTGTTTATTGTGTTATTTTTTACGTTTATTTACGTACTTTTATCACGTGGACAAGAAAAATTGAGCTAAGAAACTGGAACGCTCAACAATGATTATTTTAATAATAATATAAAATAAATAAAATAAAATAATACGTGGCGGACCTATGTTGATACTACGGATTTCATTATCTGTTTTACCTTTATTTAACTGGTGATGATATGATTATTGTTTTAAAAACTGCTTTGGTTAGAAGGACACTGTCATATAGGGTTTAGAATATATATTAGTAATTAATGGGCATATGGACTTAAGAACTGATGTCTCAGGGTGACGAGTCGTTTGGTATTTGCTCCTCCCAGTAGTCTTCGATAAGAAACACAGCCTACAGGGAATAAGCTTTCATTAAGATTTTTGTGATTTGTGAAGAAAATGTTCAGATTTATTTTAATCACAAAATTGAATTTCAGATTAAGCGGTGCCGATAATCTTAGGCCATTCAATAATAGGAAACGTGATTACCTTTTGTAACAATATTCCTCGTAGCATTGGGATTGCAGTCACACGCGCCGTGATTATACGCGCATACAAAACAGTTACGGAGTGTCTATGAGTGTACACTAGCTTGTTTTACATGTCAATATTGGCAAACGGGCACATAGTAAGGTGTAAACTACACAAGGAAGTCACTAAAATACAATCATTCATAGATTTTTAACTTTATATAATCGCAACATACATATTTCACACTAAAATAATTTTCAATTTATCGTTTACGGGACAAATTTAATAATAAATATAACTAAGCTTTCAATAGATATGCAAACTGTTCCGTTAGATGAGCGATATTACATTTTTTCTTTGGGTAGGGTTAAAGATATCGTAAAAGTCGACAGAGGAAAATGAAAACCAGGATCAGGCAGCAGCATCTTCCTGAAACATCTAAATAAACAAAATGCGGTTGCCAACACGCCTGCCAAGAGTGACAACTATGGTAAAATCCTCTCGAGGGCGCTACAAACTAACGTGTTTTGTGGCAATTTATGGGGGAGACCTATGTTCTGCAGTGGACTAGTGATAGGCTGAGATGATGATGATGATGATGATGATGATGATGATGATGATGATGCTGATGATGATGATGAAAGATACCCAACATATGCTTTCGTCGTCGTCGTCGTCGTCGTTTCAGCCTATCAATAAGTCCACTGCTGAACATAGGCCTCCCCCATAGATTGCCACAAAAGTTCGTAGCTCTCGTTTTGAGGGGATTTTGCCATAGTTGCCACGCTTGGCAGACCTGATCTCCTGGTTATCATTTTTCCTCTGTCGACTTTTACGACACCCACGGGATGAGATGGGGTGGTAGATTCTCTTAGGCCGCTACCACACGGCCATATGCTTTCGCTTTCTTTTTTTCTTCACGCCTTATTCTTGTTTCTTAGATTTTCTGTTATATTAAAGGTTGTGTTAAGAAATGAGTGGTTTAAACTTAAAAGACTGAGATTTTTTCTTCTTTAAACTATAACGTTATTTATGGTGTAGGTTAGCACAGTCGTGAGTCCAATGTAATCTAGGTGCAGGCTTAGGGGGCAGGGTGTCTTAAAGGAGATGGTCAAAAAGATATGGAATATCGGAAGAGTGCTTGGAGGATCATAAAATTACTAAAAATAAAAGAATGGATACGATCTTCATTTTGATTGGACATTGATATTTTCTATATAACGATAGAAAATTTTAAAAATATCGTTAATGGAAGCTTGCGTGTCATTTTTGACGTTTTCTTTTAAGTCCATTTTCAACGGTCATAATATCGCATTTTTTTTTAAATAATTCGTGCGTATTAATTACAATAAGTTACTAAACTATTTGATTTTATTTTACTCTCCCTTTTTTGATATATAGTACGATAGTGCTCCAACATTTGAATTTCCATTCATAAAGAAATGTTTGTTGTTGACAATGTTTGAAACAGCCCAGCCCGCCAAAACGCACTGGAGCAGCGTGTCGAACCCTTTCCGGCTTCTAAAGCTCTCTCAAAAAAGACAAGAAGCTTGGCCAACAGAAGAAAATAAAGGCTGTTATTTTACTTACAATCTAGGTTCATACGAAGTACAGACCAAATATTTCCAATTTCTTAATGAATTTGACTAAAGTCATTGTTTACGAGGACTTAAACAATTATATTCACCGCTCAGTTGTTATTTGTCGACTTTATAGATTTTTATAACTTACTAAGTAAGGTATACTTTTGCTTCAGTTGCGTATTTCTTTTTCGTTAATAAGTGGATTTGAGATAAAGAAACCAAAAATGAAAGATCATGCAAATGCAAACATCGACTTATAAAAAGTATGAAGTACCAGTTTTATGTGAAAATACATACGACAACGGCAAGCTAAGGACACAAACTTAGGTTTATGTTGGCTATTTCAGAGTGCAGGTTTGGTGTACAGTGACTTATCTGTTGTTGCTTGTGTCGTTTCATGGTTCCTTTGTTCGTTTTAGTATTAATTACTTTAAGATGTTTAGAAAAATGTTTAAGATATTTTATGGGTATCTTCTAACCACTAAACTATACCTGGTTTAAATACATCTATATTTAATGTAGTTGGTTCACCTTGTTGGACTTTGGTTGGTGAATGTGGCCTGTTCGGCAATTTAATAACACTGGATTATGGATCCACACGCGTCACTACGCAACTAATTAAAGCGTAGGCAAAGAGAAAATGGCAATCTGTGGAGTCCTACACCCCGCTAGTAGGGGGGGGGGGGGGGGTCGGCTACGTGTACCCCCTTGGGGTGGTCGGGCGTATGGTTTTTCTGCTCGGGCATCCTTTGCTTACTTATTGATCCAGTCAAATGTGTGGAGGTGGCGCGGTGGGTGGCGCGCCCGCTCCCGCTCCCCCGAAGGGGGTACACGTCCAAATAAATCTGCCCGCCCGCGAAACACCGCAGTGACAACGGCGGCCGCCGGTAAGATGCGGTCGCGCTGTCTCCATTCTATGCTCATCTCGGGGCTCCGCGGCGAGCACACGGCCCGCGGCGTCGAGTGGCGCCCGCGACGCGGACCCGCCGAGTGTCATTTTAATTGAAATAATTTCCATTCGAAGGCACGGCTGCCGCGACCTTAGAAACAGGCATGCGCGCGACTGCTGAACGTACCTAGTGTTTAAACCACGCGACGGCTCTGCTATTTTCATAAAGGTCAATGACGCTTCGCTGCTAAACAAAAGACACGACATGTGCAAATGAGTTTCGATCTCGAGTCTTATTCTTATTACTCTTGCATTTACTTAAACGACAAGTCACGATCTTGTGTGTAGAGGCGACCAACAATGGATAAGAGTTAAATATTCAATAGATTTTTATTTCATTTGTTATAAGAGCAGTAAATTACAAATACAAGCACATTATCAGTCCAAAAAGTAGGACTTTGTGTAATTCTGTAAATAAGTAAGTAAGCTTATAACTGTCCTATAGCTGGGACAGGCCTCTTCGATCAGTGGATTGTGTGGCCAGAGAGTGTACAATCTATCTTGCTACGGAGCAGGGGGCTACTGCGTAAATATGGTTGGTTTTGTGCTCGGTTTCATTTTATCCCATTAACCAATGAATGAGCATCATACGCCAAAATAAAACCGATCACGAAACCTACCAGAGTCACAAAGTAGACATCCCGGTTGGCAGATTTCGCTATTATCAAAAATATTTAGGTACCCATGGAGATTTCCTCATCCTTCACCGCCGAGCACGTGGTAAATCAGCACTTAAATTTATAAAAAACAATTTTAGCACTGCCGATACTTAGGATCGTACTCGGATTGCTCGAGTATTAAGAAATTTTATGCTCTATGCTCATGGTGACTGCGTTTTATCGGTTAATAACGTATGATCATACGAGGGGTGATCCAAAAGTAATGATAATCAGTTATTTCTAGTGCACACAAAAATACAAAAAAATTTCAGTCACTTACTCAGTTAACCACTAGTTCAGGGAAAAAAAATCATATAAATAGGCCACGATTCCCGGGAGCTACATTCATTTGAATACGGACTGTCAAGGAGTGAACATCAAAATGGAAAAACACGAAATCAGAGCTGTCATTAAATACCTCTGCTTGAAAAAAATGTCTACCAAAGACATACACAGCGACTTGGTGGAAACATTAGGGGACTCTTCTCCTCCATATTCCACAGTTGCACGCTGGGCTAAGGAGTTTAAGTTGGGAAGAACATCGACGGAAGACGAACACCGCGAAGGACGCCCATCGACGTCCCTCACTGAAGAAAATGTGAAAAAAGTTGAAGAAGTTGTATTGGAAGATCGAAGAGTGACTATCAGGCATGTAGCTGAGGTCACAGGGATCTCATATGGCAGCATTCAAAGAATCCTTGCGAACGAATTGCATATGAGAAAGGTCTCCGCGCGTTGGGTACCGAAAATGTTAAACGACGAGCAAAAGAAGAAACGAGTCGACATGTCAAGAGCAAATCTCGAAAAGTTCCAGGCAGACAAGGATAATTTTTTGTCACGTTTTGTGACCATGGACGAGACCTGGATCCACCATTTTGATCCTGAAACAAAACAACAATCGATGACATGGAAACGATCCGATGAACCGACGCCGAAGAAATTCAAAGTGTCAAGCTCAGCAGGGAAGGTTATGGCGTCTGTTTTTTGGGACGCTGAAGGAATAATCATGGTGGACTACTTGGAAAAGGGGGCCACTATTACAGGCTCCTACTATGCAGAACAAATAAGAAGATTGCGGGAGGCTATTAAGGAGAAAAGGCGAGGCAAACTGCGGGCTGGAGTGCTGTTCCATCAAGACAACGCACCGGTTCACAAAGCTGCAATTGCCATGGCTGCCATTCAGGAAGCGGGCTTTGAGCTGGTGGAACACCCCCCCTATTCACCAGATCTAGCCCCCAGCGACTTCTATCTCTTTCCACGACTCAAGGAACACCTCCGAGGCAAGAAATTTGACGATGATAGCGACGTGATGGCCGCGGTTGAGGACTTTTTTGAGAGTCAAGATAAAGATTTTTTTTCTAAGGGAATTTTAGGATTAGAAAAGAGATGGACTAAATGTATAGACTTGCTAGGAGACTATGTTGAGAAATAAATTTATTTATTTATTTTATTCATTGTGTTTATTATTGATTATCATTACTTTTGGATCACCCCTCGTAGCATATGACAAACGCGATCATTGATTCAGTTTAATATGGTATAGCATAAATTTAATTATACAGGTGCCATAGTTGCCACGCTTGGCACACTGGATAGCAACCGCAATCCTGACTCATGCTTATCTTCCGATTTATGTGATTTACTAGAAAAAAAAAAGATTTGAAAAACATTTGGATAAGCACGTGCAGATACAATGATTGCGTACAGATGTCGTGACATCATCGTTGATTATAACTTATAACTAAACTCTGGACAGTTTTAATAAGAATGACAAAACCAGAACAAACATTATAATCAACGGTACCTGATAAGACATAACGCGGAATAATTATTATTGATATAGATACTTAACGAAAGTAAAATAATACGTAAACCTAATGTCTCACTGCAGCAACCACAAGCCCTACATATATATATATATATATATATATATATATATATATATATATAACTACTGCACTACCACCGCACAGTGGTTTAGTGCCAATAATCATCATGATGTGGATGGAATTTTAATGAATGCTAGTGTTTAGTATCCACAACAAATTATTGGTACAACCCAATGATGTAGTGGTCGATGGACACGAACTCGACGAACGGCCATTGGCGCTTAGAACTCCGGACCTGGCAACATTACTGGTTTTCGGTCTGAAGGGCACTGAGACCTAGTGTAATCACTGGGCATATGAAACTTAAGAACTGATGACTCTGGGTGATGGGCGCAGTGTGGTGCCACACAGTAATGTTCTGGGTGACACAGCATTTGTTATGGGCAGACTTTGCATTCACCATTAAGTGAACGTTTTGCTCGTCTCGTCACGTTATCCAATAAAATAACTGCTATTTCATTATTATATATTGTAGCTCAAAGATAATAAACCAACAATTTCACTCTGATCCTCAACAACTGAACATCAGCGCTTCGGTCGCAATTATATTTCTCAGACATGCCGGTTTCCTCGCGACGTTATCCTTATCCGGTGTGCATGTGGTAAACCAATATTCAAAATTGCAAATAACAATTTTTGATTGTTCTGGCACTGGGAATCGAACCGTAATCACTCACGTACTAGGAAGTTTAGAGCGAACACCAAACTACAACGATTTGATGAAAACAAATATTAATTTATAATATTAAAAGAACAAAAGTAATCTAAGAGCAGAAGCATTTTTTTTTTTGTGTTTACGTATATCTTATTTTCAATATAAGATGTTTCATCGTGGAATGTGATTAGGTAGTTACAAAGAAAGCAATTTTGGTGTAAAATCAGGTTCAAAGATATACAATCTCTCATTTCGAGAGAGGGGTGTTTTGTTCAGTCATGGAAGGCGACAATGTTAGGAGCTAACAAGCGAATGTAGGCGTAATCACAAAACTAAAAGCATGTCAAAATCTAAATACATGTTAGCAATGTATTAATTTCCAAAGTTGTGTTACTTGTTTTTATATACAATCAGTGATTAATGTTTGCATTAACATAAAAATCCTTTCACATTTAATAACACAAAATCATCATATAAATCGCAATTGTTATTGATTTTAATTAATTTTTTATTGTTGACAGAATGCAAAATTTTTGCGCTTTTATGCACTTATTTCAGTACGTATAAATAAAAACAGAAACGTGTCTCAAAACAGAGTTGTTGCTTAAGTTCATTATCACCCACTGAATATTATTTTACTTGTGGTAGGATTCCTATGCAGGTATCTCCGCCTAGATAGGTACCACCGCAAGGTCAGTTATTCTGCCGTGAAGTAGTAGAGTAAACTCTACTTATACTCTACATTACTGCATTTCGGTCTGAAGAGCACTGGAAGCTAGTGTGATATGATATGGGCATATGAGACTTATGAACTGATGTCTCAGGGTGTCGGGCGCAGTGTGGTGCCATAGAGAAAAATCGCGATCGGAGACGGGCAGCAGTGTCTATGGTATGCAGTGGCTACTGCGATCGACGATGCGACTTCTGCCAAGTTTGGTGACTAGGGCAAATTCTAAATTGGTAGAGACCTATGTCTAGAGTGGAGTAGTTGCGCCCGAAACATTAAAATAAGTGTAAAAAATAAGTGCAATAAATAGACTTTTTTAAATGAGCAAGTGAGGAGACGAGCAAAACGTTCACCTGATAGTACGAGAACAGTTCTTAACTCTCATAGGCCCAGTGATTACCCTAGCTCTCAGTGCCCTTCAGAACGAAATACGGTAATGTTTGCAAACTCCTGCTTCACGGCAGAATAACTGGTCCTGCGGTGGTACCTACCTTGACGGAATTCTGCGTTGGAATCCTACTATATAGCTACTATATAATTATGTGATTCTGAAAGAACATGATTCTTTTCTATTCTATAGTTCTTAAACTTTTTCTACAAAGGCGGACGATGCAAATTAAGTCACCTGATAAGTGCTCAAAAGAGGTGCATTTCCTCAGAGACTGCTTCTAGTAATAACCAATAGCACGGTTCAAGACGTATAAATCACATTTACAAACATAAACGGCCCGTTTAGTAACGAAATTATCTCAGTAGGCCACAGGATGAGTTGCACGTAACGCTCCAATGCATACAAGCTGTCCAATCTCATAACCGGCGAGATAATGATATGGCAAACAGTCAAATTTCTACTTAAACACGAAGTGTCCTGTTTTGCGTGTACAATACCGCACACTAGCGTAAAACCTATGCAACTTAATGCTTAGTAGATAGAGCCGACATTAGCACTGCTTTGTTTTACCGAATCTGGGATCGTCGTCGTTCATACAAAATAATACAATGAACGTTTTTTGTTCTCTTAGCTGGTTTCAACCACGGCAACTAGTTCCGGCTCTAGTATTAGCGCAAACATGTCCACTAGTCTTCTTTTATCAGTATCTGATGCAGTGCATGCAATAACATCAAAGACAGGGAAAGAAACTGCGCCAAAGACACGGGACTGTCACGATAAACTATGTACAAACACATCATCATTTTAGCCTATCACTAGTCCACTGCTGAACATAGATTGCCACAAAAGTTTGTAGCTATCATTTTGTCGGCATTTTGCAATAATTGCCATTCTTGCAGGCGGGTTGGCAACTGCAGTTTATGAGTTTTGATGTTCCAGGAAGATGCTGCCGTCCATCTCCTGGTTTTTATTTTCCCTCTGTCGACTTTTACGACACCCACGGTATGAGATGGGCTGGTAGAAACACATGCATACACACAATTTGTTTTTACCAATATTGGTTTCGTCTGAGATTGAGCCTCGGCAGAACCGATTTAGCAGGCAGGCTATTGGACCGCCATTATGTTGCACACACCAATGCGATTTTCATATTTCAATTTAAATAACAAATAGCATTGGTTTAATTTGGACTAAGTTATTATTTTCTTAGTAATTTTAGGCTGGTATCCTTCTCTTTATCAGTCTAGGTAGACACAAACGAAGTGCCGTTTATGCTGCCGTCACGCAGCGGTTTGCATATCACGATGCGTTTGGGGTTGAAGAGCACTGTAGCCGTTACGGGGCATTTAAGACTTAAGAACCGATATATCATGGTGAAAAAGGCATGCTTGGCACTTACCATCAGGTGAAACTTGCTCGTTTCGTCATTTAATCCTATCCATAAAAAATCATTAATGATTACTTGTACAAAATAATGCTGGAGTGCGTTTGTATAGCGGCAACCGTACGTACTTCGAATGCAATGTAGACGAGTCAATTTTTTGTCAATAAACGATATATGAACGTATTTTTTTCCTTTGTTGTTGAAATGAGGCTTTAATTTGCATTTATTTTTATGCAGACTTTTAAAAGGAGAACAGCCAGCTACGGCACCGGATTTAATGCGATTATAACGATGGTCACCTTATATAACATAACATATTACAAAAGTTAACTTTATAATGACACATTTTTTTAAATGCCTTAGAATATAATCAGAATGATTTCCATCACGGTGGATAAAAAGTTGGGGATGATTTAATCAATTTTTGACCTTCGATAAATATAACTTCCCGTGTTTATTTCTTCAGTGGCCTCATCATCAGTCAAACTGATATTCGATATATTATATAAAACTCCCATCAAAACTAAAATGCGAACAAGATTAACCTTAAGAGTAAAAAACATAAGGAGACAAAAATGCAAATGAAAGTCGCGCATAACAGGTTCATCCGCAAAGTCCCCAAATTCACATGTCCTCGAAATATTTCTATTCCTCGGATATGCAGGTTTCCTCCAGATGTTTTCCTTCACCAATGAGCACGTGGTAAATTAGCACTTAAAATTGAGGAACAATTTTAGAGGTGCTGGCACCGGGGATCGAACCCAGGTCACTCGCGAACTATGAAATTAAAGGCGAGCACACGGCCCCTGAGCTACCACCACCTCTACATATTTCCGAAATAATAAGTTGCTTAGATTGCTCTCTGAGAAGTCCTCTACCTCTATCTCTCAGTACCTCTGCGAATGAAAGCCCCGTCAAAATCGGTTCAGCCGTTTCAAAGACTAGCCCGGACAAACAAACAGACAGACCAAAATCTGAAAAACGCGTGTTTGAGTTTTGGTATCCTGCAAATTACCATATAATAATATTAAGAAAAAGTGACATTAAGATTAAGTCACAGACAGATACTCCCAATTTTATTTATTTGCAAAGATATACAACGTTATTAGTCTGAAGTCACATGGACATGTGATGACTGCGTCACTTGTCAACTGCCATGTTTTCAATTCGCATAAATTTGCAAATAAATCTATGACAATCGCAATATCCTGAATGTTACTGATATCGTTATACTTGTAAATGCAGATGCATTTTACATAAACGATGATAAAGTTCAAATCAGTGTATATCTACTTCCAGAAAATGTTCAATCGGAAAGAAAACAATATTTCTGTGATGTTCGCCCAACTTCAAAACTTATTTCAACTGTTGCTAGGACACTGCGGGATATTTATTGTCTAGCACGGTTTCAATTTGAACAGTATTTGTATACTGTTTACATTTCGGACAAAAGAATAGTGAAGGTGCCATTTATTATTTTCAGACATTTGTTTGAGCAATCACATTAGAACGACCACGTACAATTCATAATAGTTCACGTACTGAATGAGATTACTGACTAGATATTGAAGGAAAATATTTAAAACAAAATAATCTAACACTTATGTTACATAGTATAGAGTCGATAATACAATAGACCAAAACCGTTACAAACTATGAGATCCTTTAATTGGTAATTTTTTTGTTCGTATTTTAATTTTATTTTGTACTGTAACTAGATTTTAAGGGAATATGCGTTAATGTTTATTATAACCCCGATAGTGTTCCCGGAAGAGTAGAATAGCACCTACTTTTTTTCTACCGAGATGTCGTAAGAGGCGAATAAGTATTGTACGGACAGCCTTTATTGGTGCAAAATATGACGGCGACGTGGTTCGCCATGACGTGACCCGTCACGTCTCGTTTCCCGCGGGTTCGAAAAGTGGGCTACGTGTGTGACCTCTGCCTACCCCTTATATGGAAAAAAAAACGTCAATGTATGTAGGAGTCGAACTGTTCATGAAATAATTTGTATAAAGGGCGTAGTTTTAATATGCTGGCACTTTTGGCATAAAATTCCGACAATACTTATAAAAAAGTATATTTTAATCAAACTTTTCATGGCACGAGTGAGCATATCCCTACAATGTTTTGCTTGTTTCTTCTTTCACTGGAAAAAGTATTTGTAATTACAAACTTTTGTATTCAGCGTACTCGCCGCGCGATGCTTTTTGAACCGAATGTCGACGGTGATTTTTAACTAATTTTTCTTTTATTCAAAGCTCAAGTTTTCATTTCATGGAGACAATGAAATAAGAACTGAGCACTTAGCGTTGATGATTACGTATTGTTTATCCATAGTATATTCGTTAATTTATAACCATCTTTCGAAAATCATTTAAGATAAACATCAGTTAATGTATATTTGCACTTTTATATGCAAGTAAACTTTCATAGTCTTACGAAGCGTCTTAATTTGGTAGAAGAGATGCTAAATGCTAAAGGTGATGATCTCTTTCCTAGAAAGTACGTAGTACGTTCTAAGAGTATTTCGAAGAATGTTAAGGACATTATAACACATTTCACAGAAACAACGTTTGAGAAAAAAATAATGTCTACTTATACAGACATATATAATAGCGTTTCATGAATTTAAAATTTAGAATCACCGTTATGTCCGAAAGGTCAGCCGTTAACAATTCCAAGTAGCTGTTGGTAATACCATTGAATTTTATATCAGATTGTGTGCGTCTTGTGATACAGATACAGCTATTCGCAATTACTAATTTGCATTGACTAATATTCTGAAAGATTAAGTTATCCTATCAGTATGACAAATGTGATGTTAAAAGTTCTTTTTGTTAGTATTTTCATGACTCTTTTTGTAACCATTTTCTATGTAATCTAGGGTTATTTCATAGATCAAATACCATAACCTTTAACGATGAGGGAAAAATACAGGAGTACTAGGAAATTGATTATGGGCTTATTCAAACGAAAAAAGCTTCGTATATCAATAAAAAAAATCAGCAGTTGCGCATAGTTGCAGTGAGTGACATCTTACGAGACGTGTTTTTTATATTTGTCCTTGAGAAGCTACCAAATCGTCCAGACAGTTGATGGGCAGCTGCGCCAAACGGGCGAGGTGACCATAAGATGCGATATACTTATAATTATACAAATAATGATTCTTGAGTCACAGAAGAGTTTCCTTTAAAAGTCACAAAAATGAATACTATCGAAGTCACAGAAAGGTATCCTATAGAAGTGGTAAAATTAGGAATCCGTAAAACCTACGCAACATGAAGATCGGCTACGACCACAAAGGTCGAGTAAGATCCATAGAATACGAGGGTGGATTGAAAAGTACTCGGCCTAACCAAGAAAATAAACACATACTAAATCAGTTATATTTTTATTTTTCTACATAATCACCATCAAGTTCAATACACTTTTGCCACCTCCCCTTCCAAGCATTTAGACCGTTAAAAAAAATGATTCTTCCTTAGAGTCAAAATATGCGTCTACAGCTGCTTTGACCTCGTCGTTTGTCGAAAATCTTTGACCTCCCAAGTGCTTTTTTAGGTTAGGGAACAGAAAGAAGTCTGATGGTGCCAGATCAGGTGAATACGGCGGATGCGGTAACAGTTCAAAGCCACAGTTGTGAATTCCAGCCATTGACTGTACTGACGTGTGAACACGGGCGTTATCTTGATGAAACAGGACTTTTCTTCTGAGCATTCCTCGACGTTTTTCTTTTATTTCCACTCGTAAACGACGTAGTAAGGTGCAGTAGTAATCGAGAGTTTATAGTCTGACCCCTTTCAAGATAATCAATCATAATCACACCTTTCGAGTCCCAGAATACTGAAGCCATCACCTTATTTGCCGACAAAATCGACTTAGCCTTTTTAGGGGGTGGTGAACCAGGTCTTCTCCACTGTTTTGATTGTTGTTTTGTTTCCGGTGTACAGGAATGAACCCATGTTTCGTCCATAGTAACAAAACGATTCAAAAAATCATCTGCATCGGCTTCAAATAACTCCAAACAGTCGCGTGAAATAGTCAATCGCGTCCTTTTTTGCTCAACTGAAAGCAGTCGCGGAACCCACCTCGCAGACACCTTGTGGAAACCCAACTCGTTGACAATGATGTTTTGAGTTCGTTCATAAGAGATGCCTATAATCTCGGCTATCTCTCTAATTTTTAATCTGCGGTCTCCCATTATTAAATCAAGTACTTTTTTAATATTTTCGTCAGTAGTTGACGTCGAAGGCCTTCCAGAGCGGGGTTCATCTTTCACACTCTCTCTACCACGCTTAAATTCTGCTATCCATTTTTTGACGGATGCACAATCGCCTAATGTACTGACCATGTCATCATGGATGGCTTTTGATGATAGCCCCTTCTTATGGAGGTACTTAATGACGGCACGCTGCTCGATTTGCTCCATTCGCGGAAATTATGATCGATTACTTTGTTAATAAATTTATAAAATCACAACTAATTATCGCACACGTTTCGAACTTCACACAATGAACTAGTCTGAACTGAACTAAATAATGTGGGTAGATTTGATTTTTAGAATTGAATGGATCGGTGTTAGGCCGAGTACTTTTCAATCCACCCTCGTATTTTTATATTCAGATTGTAAATATCTGTAGAAATGTAGAGGTGTGGATAGCAACGCCTGCCAAGATATATGTATGTATGTATGTTCTTTAACTAAAAGGCGTTTAATAAAATACAAAGATCACAAAGATGAAAAAAAAAGTGTGGAGATAAGTATTACTCTGCCATTGTAATTAAATAATGTATTTTATACATGAAATTACGTAAAATAATATGGAAAAAAAAATAGAAAGCCCACGGAGTTTCTTGTCGGTTCTTCTCTGAGAAGGACTTATTTTCTGAACCGGTGTAGATTTTGACATTCATAAGAGCTTTATACAAGCCTAAGGCAAATAAAGAAATGTTCACTTGACTTGAACTCATCATCCATCCGTTCGATTAATTTCTTTGATGTGAGTGTTATTTTATTTAAAAATAGCGATAGTTCGGATCAAATTTTGCGACGTAGGTTTCCGTCATATTTTTCGCTATTAAATTCAATCATTATTAGTTTCTTTTAATTTCAATACCATTGTTGAAAGTGATAACGATACATTGACTGGATTTGAACACGTTTAATGGATATTATTGACTGTTCCTTGCAACATATCAAAGTCGAAACTATTAACTTAGATCGTGTGCCCAATCAAACGACCGCCGAACCCAACTGCCCACGGGATACTCGAAATGAAATTAAATTTATTTTTGATATAATTCATATCTGAAAGTGTTTCTATTATTATTCTTTTTTAACTAATATTATTCTTTTAACCGCATTATGAATTATATAATTAATTATGGTAAGTACAATTATTCGTCTGTCTGGAAACTATCTTCATTCAGTCATTTAAAACACAAAGAGAAATTACTGAGTAAGTAACAGAGCGTGTCGTCTAAAATAAGAAACAATTACATCGACGTTCAGTATAGTTTTAGTGTTAATATAAGTAAAACATTATATGTAATTTTAAAAATATTAAAAAATGTTTGGAATATCCTGAAGTGCACATCTCATGACGCTCATATAATCTCAAGACAAAAAAATCGTATTGAGTTTCAAATATTTCGAGTCATACAAACAACAATAAAAAACAATAAAAAAAAATATGTTTTCTTATTGTTTTTTATTGTTTATTTAACTACAACGACTAGACTTTTGATATGAAATAGGAAACCAGTAGATAAAATTCTGGACACTATAAAAAACCCGGTTTCTATCCGTAAATTTTTTCGGAAGTTATCGTGACCACAGCTCTAAAAAAATCCGGCAGTCCACGGCAAATTTAAAAAAAAATGACGTTTTTCAAAATAATTTTAATAAATTAATTACAGTGTTTTTTTGATATGAGTCTATTCAAATTAGCATATAAGTGCAATATAATTGTGATATAGGCATTTAAAGACCGCCGAATCGCTTGACCTTGACATGTCGGGTATAAAGCACTATCTCACGCCGCTTCGCGCCATGAGACGTGCAAAAAAATTCACACCCAACAGGTTTACAAGAAAAGGGCCAGTAATAGATCTAATCTTAGATCCAGCCTATACGAATTCAGTAGATGGTTGGCTCTTGGAAATTACCTGACCTGGGACCTGCCATAGGACGAGCTTCGGTAAAAATCTGATAGAGGAGCAGAGAGGTACCAAAATTACAACCGATGTTAAGTGTTATAGAAATAGTCGTATTTAGAAGTCACGCCAGTCAATAATACTGTATCATCATCATTTCAGCCTATCCACTGCTAAACATAGGCCTCTCCCAAATTGACACAAAAGTTTGTAGGTCTCATTTTGGGAGGATTTTGCCATAGTTGCCACGCTTGGCAGGCGGGTTGGCAACCAGAGTTTATGTTTTCCAGCAAGATGCTGCTGCCCATCTGCTGGTTTTTATTTTCCCTCTGTCGACTTTTACGACACCCACGGGATGAGATGGGATGGAAGATTCTTTTAAGCCGCCACCAGACAGCCCTGTAAATAATACACTATACTTCTTTTTAATATATCTAGCTTGCATTTGCCACTTTTTCTATTTTAGTTTTATTACAAATTTACCAAGATAATGTATCATTTATTTTCTTCCCCAACAAGGCACCCTAGGTTAATTGATATAAAGCTTCGAAAAATGATAAATCAATTAATTAATAAATAATAATCCAAATCAAACACATTATTGAAATTAGCGCTAATGGATAATCCATTACCCCGACTGTCGCTCGTTGAAATTACGTTCGACGGTCTCTAGTGTTGATTGGTCCACTTCTATAAAATATTCATCTTTAATATTACCGTTATTACTTACAATCGACATTCCTATAAGTTATTTTTCATTAATTGATTAACTCTATTATACTATTATTTATTAAAGCCAGTAACATCTAGAAATTTTTGATTGTTATCTGTGTCTTGTGTATAGATAAATTTCTGAAAAATCCACGTCAATTTTCAAATTATAGGCAAAACAAAACTAAAACATTTAGTATATACCTAATAACTAAAATAAATTTTACTTTGGTAAACATTTAATAACCGACCGACACGTAATGCAGGCGAAGGTTCTTGGCGACGAGTTATTGATCATTTCTATATCCATTAGTCTATCAGCAAAGGCGGGCAGGACCGGTAATACGGGACAAATATTACACGGCACACGGAATAAATGCTAATTTCAATACACATAGGAAAATTATCCAATATCGATGACGTCCTCTTGGCTGAACAACGCAGTATATAATAATATCACGTCGTAAGTATTGGAGCAATCTCTGAGGCACTCACTCGTCTAATACACCTTCCCGAGAAGAGTCCGCCACGCATTTTTTTAATACGGGTTGACGGACACAATATTTCGTCGAAATATTTTTTACTTTCCCATAGATGCAGATTTCCTGAGGATATTTTATTTTACTTTTGAGTGGTAGGAAATGAGTATTTAAATAAAACCAATTTTACGGATTTTATTTAAATGTGCAGTATTCGTGTAAATATAATAAATCATTATAGGAAATGAGTACTCAAAATTGTACCGGGGATCGAACGTAGGGCACTCGCTCATTTATAGGGATTGATTTCCCGGCCCCTAAGCTGCCACTGGCTAACAATACTTTATGCGTTTCAAAAGTATTGGTTCGACACGAGGTTGTCAAAATAAAATATAGTCTAATTTTGAAGTAATTTCATTTTTTATAAAGTCCGTTATTCTATTCGATGTAATATTATTACAACAAACAACGTTTTATATCGTCACGTTTAAATATCAACATAATATTTATTATTTTTTATATTTATAAAAATTTCCTCGTAAAATTTTATTTCACCGTTGAACAACAACGTGGTAACGTTGTAGTAATGTTACAACCTAACAGTCTCACTGTTAGACAAAGTCCTTCTCTCATTTTTGAGGATTTGCCGGAAAAAGTCCGCCACGTTGCCCCTGTTTAGGTTGATAGACTGTTTCGCCCAACCAATAATTAGGTCTTTATTTGTTTGATGTATTTTTTATAATAATCTAAAAAAAATCATCCGCAACCGACGAGCGTGTACGCTAATAAAAGTAAAGGAAACGAAAGATGTGTATCAGGATCGTAGCAAGTGAAAAGATGCGGTCTCTGCCTAACCCAATGGGTAAGGGGGTTGACTGTATGTATGTATTATATATGTATCTAAAACAAATAATTGAACTATAGAGGAAATCCATTAATTCATTAATGAATGATGAATGACTAGGTACAATAAAATAAAACCGTAATTTTATTTATTGAATAAATTCAAACAAAATTTGTTCTCGGACTTAATTTTATTAAAAGTATTTAAGATTTGAAGTCTTCCGACTAGAAGTGGCGCTGCGCGCAGTCTGTTTTGTAAAGACCCGGGATACAAAAATATAAAGATTGTAGTGGTCGTGAATCGCAATTCATCCACATTAAATTTATAACTATTTTGATTTCTTTTTCCTTTATTAAAAAGAAGAATTTATTATTCAGATCTATGACCGTATGCATCGAGACTAATTATTCACTAATGATGTGAAGTAAGCCACTAAGCAAAGGATCAATGGTAGACTTTGTTATTCTAATCGCATGATGCACTGAGACAAAGATTCAACGGTTTTTGTCTTTACATTTTAATTTAAAAAATATCTTTAGAAATTTTAAGAAAGCTCTAGAAGAATTGCGTGTGTCTCTTGAGTACTCTGATAATGTTATGATACTGAGACCCGTAACTCTATAAAGAACCATTTTAATACATTGTACGGTTCCCTGCGAACTTTGCTTGATTAAATTCGTTATACATATATCCCAAGATAACGTAGATTCCTTCGGGAATACCTGGGCTAGCTCGGCTTTAATTAGCGGTCGCCATAATTAACGCTCACTTCTCATGAAACGCTAAGTCTGTGTGTCTCTTAAATATACACTTACTTTTGTATCTTTAAAAAGTTCGCTGATATCTGTCGGTAACGAAATTATTTAAAAAAATATATACATACATACAGTCACGCCTTTTTCCCCATATAAGGGATAGGCAGCGGCCACTCACGCAGCCCACTTTTCGCCCTCGCGGAAAACGAGACGTGACGGGTGGCGAACCACGTCGCCGCCATTTTGGTATGAGTCAAAAAATACTTTACCCCCATTGCGTTCCCACAAGCAGTATAGTGACAGCATTGCATCTTATGGTGTTATTCTGCACGAATAAAGGCTGTCAGTACAATACCTCAATCGCATCTTACTCGTATTACACCGCGGTGGAAAAGAGGTAGGTGCTATTCTACTCTGCCGGACACCTATCGGTTTAAGTAAAATTAAGCAAAAATAAGTATTGGTTTTTTAAAGACTGCAATTGCCATTGACCATGTCAAACCCAAAGATCGGGCTGAGTGGCTCTTCTGGAGAGAGATCTGTGTTCCAATAGTAGAACTGCCGTAGGTTGTTGATGATGTAAGCTCTAGGTCAATTTTTTTTTGATTTCGAAATCGATATTCCACCCCTCAAAAGTAGACGGAACCGACGAGCTTGTATGAAAACACTAAGCGAAAGAAGTGCGTCAGAATCGGAGCAATCGGAAAGATGTGGTCTCTGCCTATCCAAATGGGGAAGAGGCCTAACTGTATGTATGTATGTAAATTTTGATTTAATGAATTTGGAATAAAATATAAGTCTTTTATTAATTTGGTTAATGATTTCTAGCATTCTGAATAAAAAGATATTCGATAAAATTGAACAGTACTCGAATCAATTCTAGCAGGAATGCTTATGATAATATCCTGTTGACAGTCCACTGCTGGACATGGACTTTTACTAGTACTACAAGAAGAGAGGATTAATCACCACGGTGGCCAGGGGAATTGGTGACCGCAGTACCAGACGCCTCGCACCTTAGACGCTGCTGCCCGTCACCGGTTCATTTTCGATCTGGAATTTCCGATTTCCGGGCTTTTCCCTAAAACGACTCTTACGATACCGATGTGATAAAATAGGACGGCAGATTTTCTTACGCTACCCCCACAACTTTTCTATTTTCTAACTCCTTTTTTTCCTTGCTTATTTATTACTACTATAAAAGCAAATACTGATATTGACGCTGGATATATTATAGTGTTAAGTGTAGATCGCGGGGCTAGCGGTCAGCATTGCTCTCCGCTTCGTTGTGGGTCCTGGGTTCGAAATCGGGCAAAGCCAATAGAATAGAAATATGTGTGACACTGTACATAACTCTTTAGCATAAGCGTTACATCTGATACGGAAAGGTAAACACAATTGATTGTATATGTTTGTTGGCTACTAGCACTATATTTACATAGATAATAATTCCTTATTATTTAGTCCAAGATATCGCCGTGGTCAATAATAGCCCGTCTAACGTCACAACGTGTATCATTATAGTGCCCTATGTTTCCCGCCGAAAAACAGAGGCACTCATTCTTTTGTGCCTTTCCATATTTAATGCAACGGTTGATCAATACGTGTGACGGGCCCGAATGCAGTGTTCAAAACAGATGGCAACGTCTTATGTCACAGTATATCCAGACCGAAAAACAAATAATTTGGGCGATGCACAAACATTGGTACCGAACCCAAAAACCACACGATACATTATAAACATTAGGTCCCATTTTTGTACAAGGGTAAACTAAAGTAGTTACACGACTACTTAAACTTTTGTCTATATAAATAAAATGATACAGGTCTGCCGTTATGCAGTTATACTTCATAGACACTAGGTTCTTTCCTAAAATATATCCTAAAAAATATCGCAAAATTTTCTTCAAAATAATACTTCCCACGGGATATTTTTTTATTATTACGAAGTCGCGGGCATCAGCTAGTCTGAAATAGTCCCTTACTCTCGAATAATTCAAGAGACTATATCCAACTCTAATTTAAAGACGAATCATTTGATCAAATTTCTTAGCGTAATCCCGTAATAGCTCGCAATAAAATATACGGCGACTGGACCCGAGTAACCTTCGCCGGCAAGGGCGTCGTTTCTTGTACGTCTACAGTTCCACTGCAAAGAAATTTTGACCTCCACTGTAACTACTAAATATTTCAGCTTCAAAGTAATTTATGAATGTAGTTTTAATTGGATATTTTTTCATTTTTAACGACGTGATCACCCCATCTCATATCTGCGGGCAGTAAAGTCGACAGAGGAAAACCATGAGATGGGCAGCAGCGTCTTCCTGGTACATCTGAATAATTAAACTGCAATTGCCAACCCGCCTGCCAAGCGTGGCAATCTATGGGAGAGGTCTTTGCTCAGTAGTAATGTAGTGATGGTCTGAGATGATGATGATGATAATGACGTGATAAGTTCTGTCATATACTTACACGTACATTATAAAAGTAAATTTAACCGATTTTACTACAGACTATAATAGTACCTACCGAGGTGTCGTACTCGATTCCCGCGGTGGAGAAAAGTGGGATACGTGTGGCCTCTGCTTACGCCTTATGTGAGAAAAAGCCGTAATTGTATGTGTGTTATTTTAACTATTTATTGGCGGACGTTTCGAGCGCTTTACAGCACCCATGGTCACTGAGGGACTGAAATGTTAGAAGTCCTGATCTCATAGTTAATCTAGTAGATCTAGTAGGGTCCGGAAACAAAATAAATGCGATATGAACCGCAAAAAGTTTTTCATTCAAAAACAGTGGGATGTATAGAATGTCACATTCATAACAAAACCAGGCGCGAAATCCAACAATTTTATTTTTACAGATGTTGGCTCCGGCCACTAGGCCACGTCGTCAAACTTCTATTTAATATTTTGCAATGTATTTCATTTTGATTAACAATCCAAGTTTTTCCGTCGGCTTAAAAACCAACATTGCCAATGTTTCCTCACATGACGTCACATGTCCTTGCTGCATGCATCTAGTGCAAACGATACTGTTATCTTTCACTTTTAATGGCGTGATGGTTTACGTGCGTAAGTGAATAAATTTAATATAAACAGGCGAAGTGGGCGCTCGAATTGCGATTAACCTGAATGTCGTTGACCAATCTCGGTACATAAATGTGAGTTGCACAACGGCCACGCCGAACCGCGGGGGCTCGACGTCACTGCACTTGCAGCTAAGCTGCCCCGCTTTCTACTGCACTTTTACAAATATTTTTGTTAAATTTGACTGTTACTGAAATATTATTAAATTACTTCATCGTGGCGAGGTACATGTAAAAGTAAGAGTGCTTACACTAAAGGATATACTACAAGTAAACTTTGAATTTTTACTTAACCAGCCGAGGCCCGCGACTGCGTCCGCGTGGATTTAGTTTTTATTTTTAAATATCGTAAGAATTCTTTGGTTTTCCGGAATAAAAAGTATCGTGACTCTGTCGCCCGGGTGCATCTGGGTGCCGAATATCGTCAAGATCGGTTCAATCGGTTGAGTCGTGAAAACGTAACAGACAGTGGAACAGAGAGAGTTACTTTCGCATTTATAATATTAGTATGGATTTGTACGATAGTATCTTTTAATTTTTTTAATCATTAGGCAAAATCGACTTAGTTTTTTAAGGTTCTTATTCATTGAGTTAATTACATGACAAGGATTATTCACAGGTGTTATGGACGACAGTATACCATAAAAATAAAATCAAAGACAATAACAATTAGTCAAGAATTTATTAAGCATATCTCTCAAGAAAAGTTTTAGGAGAGGCATGTCTCGACGCTGCACTGCGTTGACATCGCAATGCTTGAGAACACGCTTTAAAAGTATAACGCAAGGATCGGTGCGGTCCCGTGGCGCTGCGGCGCGGCCGGGGCGGGGCGGTCGGGCGCGGAAGGAATGCGTCGTTTTCGCATCGGGAGAAACGAATGCGTTTAAGCGTCGCGGGTACACAATGGCGGCGTGACGAGATCCGGTTCGCGGGCGGGGCGGTGCGCGGTCGGGGGGCGGCTCTAATCGATAGCCGCCGAGCGACGGCCGGCCGAATGCGGCGCATAGGTGACAGCTCCGGCCCCAATCAAATTACCGACGGAGGACACCCGGCATGTCGAGGAGTTAGCACGACCTTCTGATACACCTCAAGACCCGCGCTGTATGTGCATTTAAATGGAACCGCCTGCATGGCCTCCTAGTGCAGGTTCCAATACAGACTTGAGGTTATTTATTACTAACGATATGCTGTCTGTTCTGTTCTTACACAAATGATTACTACAGCATCGTTTTGTTAGATAGAGACGGTTTGCGGAAATGTATTCAACATCTCCCTATCGTTTAACGGTAACTGTATGTGAGTATTGACGAAGCGACGCATAGTACACTCCATTTATTATAACCTAGAAACCATATAAAAGCTTATAGTATCCAAATCTTGAATTCCGAATCGTTAGCCCCCACTGTGCAATCTAAATTGTTCCCGTTGTAACCCGTTGGGCCGTGGCAACGCAACGGCTTATTGTCCGAAACACCGCCGCCTCGCATGTCCATCCCTCCCGCCTCCCCCTCCTCCGAATGTATGCAACATACTGAAGGATAGTCTGCACTTCGGCGTATAAGTTTCACCCTTAAAACCCATTAAGAGCAATTTGGATTTGGCAATTTATTCCAATGCTTTGTTTATATATTTAATACAAATAATATATTATATGCGTAGGCTACTCTGCACTACTGCACAGTTACAGAGTTCGTTTACTTTTTTGTTCCTAATCATTATCTTATTATTAATAATAGCCTATGACTCTAATACATAATTAGTCTCAGCGGTCAGTGCATATACCTACTGAGTGGTAGGTACTAGGTTTGTATTCTCGTAAGAAGTCTATATCCCATGCTGATGGCTGATGACATATTCTGGGATTGAATCAGAAGTCGCCGTGGGACAAATCGGCCAGCTAGAAATAATCATTATTATACGAATTTCAAAAACATTGGATCTCTTTATCTATTACTCTATCAGCAGCGGTCAGTCTAAATTCAAAAGTCCTAAATCTCGGAATTATAGAATTACTAGTTATTGCATAATATATTAATAATACATTTATTAATTATTAGTATCAAAATCTTACAGAGAACCTGCTTGTTTTCACTTTCTGTTGACTCGAAGTCAGAATCGCGTGAATAACACTGCGATAGTAATGTACGAGTATAAAGGTCCGTAGTACGACAATATTAGGCCTCCGACGAACGATGAGGTATTTGAACATAATTTGCGTACAGTACTCTGCGGAATTTACACTAAGCGGTAAATCAATTTATATTACACTAACTGATACCCGCGACTTTATCCGCGTGTATATTGGCTATTTTAGCTTCACCATCAGACAACGCTTCTTTCAAAAATGGAGGGATTGCAGTATCATCATATCTCTGTACAAATGTCTAAAAAAAACCTGCAAGTCAGAGGTCTAAACATATTTTGAGGACATTGCGATCAGCGTGGCGGGACTTTAACAGCTACAAAGCCCTCTCAAGCATTAGAGAATGCCTGTGCTCAGCAGAGGGATATTTATAAGACGTTACTGTACTGTACATAATCCCCATTATCAGTCTAATGTCCAAGGTAGGACATCGGTTTCCCCTAAGTTGAAAGGACTTACCGTAACCGCCAAGGTCGGCAAGTGAATCGTCGACAGCAGTACCAGATTCATCACACTTTAGACGCTGCTGCCCATCATCAGTCCGCGTATTTTCGGTCAGGTATTTTTCTAGATGTTATCTCCGTTACCATTCATCAGTTCCAAGACCCCTAGGGACATCCTATAGTGGAATCTTAAGACACGTAATGGGACCTTGCGAGAAAAAAACCTATAAATCTGACTGAAGATGCGATCGCATACAACTCCCTTACGTATCGAACATCTTGTACGCCTTGTGAACGAGACGCGTACGAGTTCCGCGTCCGGGGATCGCTGTACAGTGTACACGCATCTAATTTTAGGTTATTCCACCCGTGTGCGCGATCGACGCGCTGCCCCATCAAACGGGCCGTGTTACATTTTTGTGTTTTTTAAAGCGTGACGAGTGAACGTTGCGATTTGATACGAATTGCTGAAAACTATGTAGCTTTCTGTGTTAGAAGTGTAGCTGTTGGCCACAATAAAATGTAATAATTATGGTGGAGGTAAAGAAATACTTTGACATGTTCAAGAAATAACACAGAACTTCGGTATCTATTGTCCGACAAACAACTATTAATAATACTTACTGTTATTTTACACAGTACAGTTTGTCTACAGTTTTAGTCGGCCCATTCATGTGTTCGAAATAGGATACACAATACGTATAACTTTTTCAAAATAGCCTAAAGGGAATGGTCTGAGAAACATGACGTCGCTGGTTCGAACCCGCCTATTTGAATCGCTTAGTTGGAGTGTTTAAAAAAATGTTCAATTTCGTTTCTGTTTAAGATATTTTTTTCATTTCAACGAAAGATTGAATTAATTTATTATTATTAAAAATCAAATGCAAAAAATATAAAAATGTGAATTGCATTGACTTAAAGTGTAAGCTATCAGACAAATTAACAGTTGCAGTATTGCAACTAGATCTTACATATATGTATTTATAATTGATTGAATTATAGAAAATACTATTATTATTGCTACTGAATTGTACCTGCATTCTAGGTCAGTCACCCCTGACTTCACAATGATCTCAATATAATAAGGGCAGGTATATCTACAAACACAACAGTCGGGAAGCAGCATCACTAATGCGAAATGTCTGGCTTTGCTAACGTTATTGCGCGGTAATGAAAGCACCGAGCCCGGCGAAAATTATAATTTGACGACCGCGTGGCCTAGTGGCCACAGTGCCTGATTTCTACGCCGCGGGTCCTGGGTTCGAATAAATCAATAGAGTCAGTAACTCATTCATATTGCAAAGTGTACGTTTTTACAAAAGAAAATACGTTTTTCCCAAAAAACGCGCAGTCTTCCTAAAGTTTATTAAACAATGAAAACTATATAAAACAATATATGGTTGACCATACCCCCGGGTGATCGCTACCAGTCTGTTTCTAAATAATAATGTACTATTTATTTTATAACATATTCTAATTATAAAACATGTCGAAAATATTACTAAAAAGAGGATACGTGCGGAGTTTCGCCTATTTCTTCTCCGTCAGAGTAAACTCATTATGAAACGGTGGTAGTTTGTAAAAACAACGTTTGGCAAACGAAATATGTATTTCTTCACGTCAGTGAATAAATATATTTCATTTAAATTAAATACCAGCCGGAGCCAACAATTGTGTAAACAACCTCTCACGGGGTCGTATAATACTTCTGAATATTTTAACTTGTTGACTCCCAACACATGACATGGAATACCGATGGCACATATTCGGATTGCTGGGTCGTCATACGCGTAGTCGGTGACCGGGACCATCTTTCAGAGGCGTAATCAATGTATCTGTAGCCTTCGACTACGTGCTTAAACCAATCGTCTCGCTTACGCCTTTAGCGATCCAAACCGGATGTAGCCTGTACCACGACCGGAACTAGTTTTTGGCGAATTAAATTAAATATACTTTAACTTACAATAGTTGATCCACGCACTCGCATTATATAGGTATAATACTATAGGTACATAATATAGGTAGGTAGGTAGGTAGGTATTGATAATTCATATATACATAGTCATGCCTCTTTCCCATTGGGGGAGGCAGAGATCACATCTTTCCATTAGCTAAGATTCTGACACATCTTTCGCTCTTACTTTCATTTAAGCTCGTCGGCTTTTAACCATTCCTCAAATGAAAAGATGTGGTCTCTACCTACCCCAACGGAATGGAGGCGTGACTCTATGTATGTATGTAAGTCATTACTGGAAACATCATATTAAAGTCATCATACACGCAATAATTTTGGTGACATTACCCGTCTAAGAGGCAGTGACTACTATTGTCAAAAACGTAAAAAGTAAGCCATTTTTCGGTGGTCACACATTTAGAGACTTTGTCGACTTACAAGACACCCACAAGACGACTGGGTGCGGTAGATCTAACACCGCCATCACACGAAGCTTAATGGTTGCCTATAAATATTTAGGAGCTTTGTAATCACTGTGTAGAATTGAAAACTGTAATAATTACCAAAGGCCAAACTTATCTGAAGACCACCTTCTTCTTGTGAAATGCGTGTGCAGACGTGAGATTCCGATTATTTGATAAAGTTAGATTAGTCGAGCTTTATAATACGAGGTAGACCTGGGTTCAACACCAGCGCCGAGACCACTACAAATGTTAATTGCGATTTTAAGAGTACATTTGCGACGTGCTTAGCAGTGAAGGCAAACCTAGAAAGAAACATACATCTTTAAGAAATAAAATTATTTTGAACGCATGTGAAGTCTGCCAACCCATACCTGGTGCAGAGGGACTCTTCCCGGCTGCAAAACCTGCTCAAAATGATAAGCCTGTTCTGAGCAGAAGTAATTTACTTTTTTTTGTAAGACTACATTAATTATTCAACAATAATATCTATATGTACAGTTATGTATAAGTGTTAGTTAGTTAAATTAAACTCCTACGAGAACATACACAAATTCTGCTAGTACGCACTATTGGAGCGTTGAAATAATTGTCGCTCTTTATAAATGTATAATATATCGGCGTCCGCAATTAAATTGATGACATCACGCCGTCGATGCGCGTTGCGACGGGGAATAAAAGCACGATTCAATCAACGGAACGGCGTCGCGTCGGAGGCGCAGCCGCGTGTGAAACACACGGCGTGTGGACGGTTCAAGAAAACCGGTACGAACGTTACACCGCGTCACCTTGAAAATGTCCTAAAAACGAGTGCACAATAAAACTCCCGTATCTCGCTACTAGACGAACAATAACGAACGAGTTATGTGTACCGAACGAGTAAAGATTGAGTCTGAATAAATAATCTGACTAATGTGGCTTTCTGTTGAAAGCTTTGGTTTTTGATCGACCGGGCCGCGGTGTAAAGATTTTTATTACAGGATACAGTGACGAAACGAGCAAAACGTACACCTGATGTGTGACTAGTGCAGCGTCTGCTCATAACAAATGCTGTGTCACCCAGAACATTTCTGTGTGACACCACACTGCGCCCGTCATCCTCAGACATTAGTTCTTAAGTCTCATATGCCCAGTGATTACACCTATCTCTCAGTGCCCTTCAGACCGAAACACAGTAATAATTGCACACTACTGCTTCATAGCAGAATTAATGGCCCTGGGGTGGATGGCGGTGGACCTACCGAGACGGATTCCCATATAGGAATTCTACCACCAGTAAATTTAATCAAAATATAAAAGACTAGAGTTAACGTTATCTGCTAAGTGTTCAATTATACTTTTTTTTAATTACTTCGCGGCGACATAGATATCGCTACAGTTCAGTATATTAAGTTTGTTATTACGAACTTTACAAAATAACACGTAGGAAAAAAACGACAAATAAAAAACTAGACTATAAAAATAAAATATAAAAAAAGCTTAATTCTGGTATTAAAAGATTTTTTTTTTGTTGTTGAAAAATCATTGTCCCAAAAGAAATCATTTTAATGCTTACTTAATTAAAGGTAGGTACTCGTAACTTGCCTTCCACAACTTTTGCGCCCCGAAAAATGCCTTTCTGGCTAGTAGGATTACAGCTACTTTATATTATATTACTAGTATAGTATTATTACTAGTAATATTAAAGTAATATCTAGTAATATTGAAGTATATGGAGCTCGTAAAAGGCGAGTAAGGAATTAAACTGCACTGTGCACCCAATAGCGCATGGTGGCGATGGGCTCACCAAGTGCATTATATTGTTTTGGTGACGACCGCGTGGCCTAGTGGTCAGAGTACCCGACTTCTAAGCCGCGAGTCCTGGGTTCGAATCCCAGCCGGAGCCAATATTTGTGCTAAAACATAAATTGTTGGTTTTCGGGTCTGGTTGTGTTGTGATTGTCCCCGTGTTTCTGACACTGCATCCTGACCTGCCTCCGATCTTATCGCATCAGCGTTACATCGGGCGCGGGTAGGTTGGGACGAGTGAGTGCCTCTTTGTTTGCGCGTACACTTGTGGCACTATAATATCTCCTGCGCAGTTTGATGGCTCTCGACAGTAGTCGGCAGTTGTCGCCGTGGTCGAAATCGGCTAGTAGACATCATCATTGTTTTGGTGAAACGAGGATTGTTGTAGTCATCTGTTTTTGCAGTGAGTGCCCAGTCTCTGACTACCCCTTATGGGATACAGTCGTGATCTTATGTATGTATGTACTAGTATAGTATTCGTCTGACTGGTTCCACTTCGCGTTAGACTGATTAACTGGTGATTTTGAACTTATTGTCATACACAACAAGTTCCAAATCACCAGTTGTGACCTAACAATTTTTTTTGTTCTGAACACTTAGAGCTCATTCTGTCCTCCTCTTCCTCCTTTAAATTTTAATTTATCCCATACCAATGTTTAAGAGCTGTTTAAAGTTTTAAAATTAGTGTGATAAATCCATACATTGCTTCAAGGATCCCCCCGTTCAGATAAACTCTTTATTGTATTAGAAAAGTTTGAATCAAACAGTGGCAGTGAACTGCAACTAGTGTAATAAAGTCGAACAGTTTTAAGCTTGTTCCCGAAGCCCTTTCGGATCATGCGAACTGTGCCAACACACTCACGTCGAGAGCTATTACGAACCTTCCGACCCTCGAGAGTCGAGAAGTTTGGCTAGTCTAAACCAAACAGCCGACTCAGGTGTCGCCTGAAAGATTTAAGAGACAATTTCCAATTGTTTACTGTGGAAAGTATCATAGAAATATGTATTCAGTTTATACTGGATAAAGACTTATTTAGTTATTTAATTTCGTTGTTTAGGCTTCCAAAATCGTATACACTAACTAATAAAGACTAATTATATTAATAGGACGTACAAGGAATCTTGTTCATTAATTAGTAGCAGTACGAAAGACGTTTTTCTAACACTATCTATATATTAGTACGCGAAGAGAAAACATTATACCCCTTTCTAAAACGTTCATGCTGCTAACACATATAGTTGTCAAACAGTCGCACAGAGTAGAGATTGTCTCCATAGAATTTTAAAATATTGCCAATAAATAGTAACTCAAACCTCAATAACATTAAAACTAAATTATTTTATGAATTACGATCAGATTTCGACCACAGGGCGAGCACTGGTGGAAATGAATGCAAAATTATTTTCATTACTTTCTATACCTTAAAGTCAGCACATTAGCGGCTATTTACACTGTGGCAATGACAATGCTATTTAAAAATATTAAATCAAACATCAAGTTGATAAACACGATTGAACCAATGTTTTGTAACCCAATTAAAACTATTTTTGATCCTGATATTTGTTTTTATCCTTATCAAAGAATTTTATAATGCGACCATAAAAGTATATATATAAGTACATATAGTAATTTTTATTTAATAAGAATTTTAAAATTTTAACTTTTGGTAAATAACCGACTATTATCAAAATCTGTTTGTATTAGATTTATTACAGGCAATCTAAACGGTCACTATACAGTGCACTCAATTTGAAAAGGAGTTTGATGGCTCCCATAATACTGCAGCATATAACCGCAACACCTTAGCGACGATTATAAAATTAAAAAAAGTCCACAATCAACGTATATCAAATTGGAATATTTGTGCTTACCTAACGCTGGGTCGAGGACTGCTTGTGCTGCCTGTTCCTCGCCTATCGGCGTCTTAAGGCAAATTTTCTTGAGTTTCATCGCGACCGGCGAGTCTTCCGACTGAGCCACTGCAACATGACACTGGTGTTAAAACATTTTAAAATAAAACTTTTTTTGAAATAATTGCTGAAAATTGTAGAACGTACATTACTGCTCCGTACAACCATAACAATATGTACTCGTATGCCGAAATCAAAAGCATCTCCTAAATCTTTGGGACATCTTTTTAACGGTTAGCCGTAGTCGCTAAACTATTAGCTTCTGCGTTATGGATCGCGGGTTTAATTCCGCCAATGACAAATATTTTTATTGCCTACAAAGACTTTGTCCAGATCTGAAGTTTCTGGATGTGCAATTTTTGTTTGTAAAATGCACCCATGATAGATGAGTAATCCTAGTGTGAGGCATCATGTTTTTATAAATAACGGCTAATATTTCTAAGATTATGAATTCGTTTCGTTTTTTATAAATTTAATTACTATTACGGCAAAGTAAAAAGAAAAACTCCAATTAACTATAATTTGTATTAATGGAGAGCAAGCAACATAAAAGATGAGAACGTTAACAACTTTGATGGCGAACTGACTGACTTAGTGTTGCCAGTAACACAATTAAGATGAACTGAATAATTTATGTCCGTTACCAATTATCTCACGTTTATACTTTTTTAACTTTCAATCACGGTTCATAGTTAAAAAAATGAGTCGTCTCGTTGTAAATGTGTGTCGTAGACAGATACAAATTATACACAAGCCAACGATGGCTTCTGAGAATACAAAAAAATTATCCGTAACTTTCTTCATGTCAACCCAAAATTACATACATACATAGAGCCACGCCTCTTTCCCATAGAGGTAGGCAGAGACGTCTTTCCACTTGTTACGATCCTGACACACATCTTTAGCTTCCTCTACTTTCATAAGTGTTTTCATACAAGCTCCTCGGTTCCGGGTACTTTTGACGTGGCCTTTCCTTAAAACGATTTCGATCTGATCGTAATACGTTCGCCTACGTCGACCCTTACGACTTGCCCATTCACACTCGCCTCATAAATCTGTTTCGTCAATCTTCTTTCATCCATCTTCTCTACGTGTCCAAACCATCTACGTTTCCTTATCACGTTGTCTCAGTTTGTCCTTCAAAGTCACTCCAGCTATACATCTCAAATTTTTCATTTCAACAGCGTTAATCTTATTTTCATGCTTCTTCTGCCAGACCCAACATTCGCTACCGTACATAACCCAAAATTACACTTGTTTATACAAATGTTACTAAGTTACAAGTGAGAAGGTAAACTTTCCTCTATTCGGGTAGTCAGTCTTGCTTTAAAATAGAAATAATTACTGCTGCTTGTGTTGCCGCTCTTAAAGTTAATAAGTCTAAAAGTTATATCGCTAAGAACAAGGAAGTTAAATCATAATGGCACCTCAAATTCAAGCAATTTTTCATTTTAGCGTCACTAAGAACAAAACAAATAGCCTCTGTGGACCGATATATAAATTATACGGGTTACATGTGCCTGATGTCATATTATGATATTTAATTGAGAAAAGCCAAAATTTTGGAATTTCAGTCTTTTTAAATGGCTTAGGGTTTTTTTTGCTTTGTGCTGATGATATATTATTAAGATTATGAAGTCTTCTTAAAAGTTGAGAGATGTAGTAAGACACAAAGCTCGAAGCTATAGTGTATTGAAATAACCTTTTTTAAAAATTGTAAAAATAATAATTTTGTTAATATTTTTTAAAATAAACTGTGTGTGATTGTGAATTATTTCAGTGAAATGACACTGAAATAATTCATAATCATGATCATATAAGACACATAATCATTATTTCATACACACATTTACATTAATGCTATCATATACACGCACTCATATGCACGTAACAACCCACACTGCACTTCAAAATCTGTTAAAAAAATACTATCACTTTAATAGGCAATGATATTGGTCCATATCTCGTTT
Organism: Luehdorfia chinensis; assembly: GCA_019845155.1. Taxonomy (NCBI): domain Eukaryota; kingdom Metazoa; phylum Arthropoda; class Insecta; order Lepidoptera; family Papilionidae; genus Luehdorfia; species Luehdorfia chinensis. Next base: position 1,274,466 of record JAHVAK010000292.1, read on the forward strand.
AGTACTCGTATAATATTACAGTAGACCTATTGAAACCTATTGAAACGATTTGAAAATCTAATTGCGGGAGGGCACTGGTGATGTGCAATGCAGTTCTTTTTTTAAAAGAACCTACGTCAGGCACCAGACTCTCACCAGGAAAGGTTTGAGGATTTACCATACTTTCTTGTGCCCTAGTAGAAGTAAGACCTTTTTTGTAAGAGGGAATAAAAAGTTTTAATTATTTTTATTTAACCTGCATTATTACATTTAAATAGCCACATACAAGCTTGACAAAAAGGAATCTATCAGTCCGTGATCGTGATGCATAATATACGGATTGATATAAAACATAGTAAGTTCAAAAACTAAAACCCGACTACTAAAAAATCACGCTCTAAAAAGTATGAAACAGGAAAATATTCTCATCTGAAATTATTACGTACAAACTCTTCAATATTTATCTTCTATTACATATACAACTTACACATAATATATTTTTATGTATTTATTTCATATTCATAGTGATGTTCAGAGGATAACCGTGGTCATATGCCACCTACCCTAACAAAACAATACATTGTAACAGTAGTAAGGGATCGTAATCTTTAGGGGAAAGTGGCAGATTATGTATTTATAATAACGAAGAATAAATACCTCTTAAATGTTGATGTTTTTACCTAATTTTATTTGTAAACTAGTTCATTCATTCGATTATTGTATCATTATAGAAGCCAAATAAATGTTTTAATTAATAATAAAAAGTAAATTTTCATTTAAAAAAAATAAAGAGTGCAACCCTAGTGCTCCAATGGAGAGTAGGTATTTATCTCTAAAAATTGTCCGCGTTTCTTTAATGCTTTATACTCGTATATTTACTGTGCTTAGTCTACCTAAACAATTTTTGCATTACTGTTTTTCGAACGAGTTTCTTTCGCTTGTTTCTTCTCCGTCAGTGGAACCGCATTACGAAATGGTGGCGGTGGTAAATCGCAAAAAATGCGAGTGCGAATCTTCTCAGTCCCCTGAGAACTCCCGCGACACCGGCTTCACCCTTGTGGAGAAGTCCAAAAAGAAGGGAAAAGCTTCCCCGAAAACAGACACTACTGCAAAAACTGCAAAGACCAAATCAACCATATCTACGCGCTTTTGGTCCGACACCAAAACAAAGTCAATAGCAGTATAATCACTCTCCTACGAGCTCGTGTTGAAGAGTCCGGCTCTTCTATTGGGATGTTCGTCTATACAGCAAGTTTTATGAATTTAAAACTACGTTATCCTGCACATCCTATAGGCGTCTGTATAGCGAGTTTTAGTTATTTTTACGGCCCTGCTTCGACACACTGACACGCTTTAAATGATTTTTTTATGGAAGAAAGTTATGAGAGGAAGAAATCGTTTAACTTTTACTTTCTTTATAGAAGAGTGGGCAAACGAGCAAGCACCTGATTTGAGAAAGGCGTAGGCTCTTTTCTTGAAGGTCTGCCCAAAACAATTGCCGTATCACCCACAACGTTCAATTTCAGACCTGTGTGCCAGACAACGCTCGCCACCCTGGGACGTCAAGTTTCACATGCTCTGTTATTACAGTTCGTGCGTACAATGCTCTTCAGACAGAAACAAAGTAATGTTTGCACTATGCAGGAATCCATCTAGCTAGGTACCACCCCAGGGCAAGTTATTCTGCCGTGAAGCAGTAGTGTGCAAACATTACTGTGTTTCGGTTTGAAGGGCACTGGGAGCTAGCGTAATCACTAGGCATATGAGACTTAAGAATTGATGTCTTAGGGTGAGGGGCGCAGTGTCGTGTCACACATAAATGTTCTTGGTGACACAGCATTTGTTATGGGCAAACGTTGCACTTACTATCAGGTGAAAATTTTGCTCGTTTCGTCACTTTATCAAATAAAAAAAAGTCTTCCTGACCGATTTCGACCATGGCGACTACTTCCGAATCGGGAGCTATTAATAGCCCAGGAGATACCATCATCCCTACCTAACCGCGCCCAAAGTAACGCTGATACGAAGAGATCGAGACGAGATAGGTAGGGTACGAAGCAGTGTCAAAGACAAACTACAACAGACCCGAAGAAAAAAACAAACGTTGGTTCTGGCTGGTATTCGAACCCAGGACCCATGACGTAGAATTCGTCGAATATATATAGTACATGTGTTCGTGCTCAAGGATGGAGTTTAAGCTCTTTAGAGACAACTTTGTTAGCTGCTTCTTTTTAAGCTTTTAACAATAGTTAGAAGAATAAATCATTATAAATCATAATAAACCATTTATAACGATTTGGGCGCCAACATTTAACACCAAACTAGGTAACTTATTAAGAAAATGGCGACGATTGCTAACGAGACTTAACAGCGTCATTAAATTCTATAACATGGCACTAAATACATTATATAACCACTTTGTTATTGCCCCTTCAGTTTTATATGCGGCAGTATAACTTCTTTACAGTGGCCAAATCGAAAACCGCGGGGGCGGTAACAACTCGATTTAAACGTTCTAAATGAGAATTTCTTTATTTTATAATATTTTCAGTCTTATTTTTAATGTAATAAAATTTAATTTTGCAAAACAGACTTCACTCACTAGTCTATACCATAATCAATGGTTTTAGTGTAGTGTAACTAGTCACATCATCACCCCAGCAATTAATCCACTGTAAAACATTTCCTCAGATCACGATTTCTAGCACTCACCTTAAATTTAATAGTACACGAGTGACCTTAATTCGATCCCCGGTGCCGGCATCTCTAAAATTGCAAAGCAAGTGTTGATTTAACACGTGCTCGGCGGTGAAGGAAAACATGGTGAGGAAACCTGCATGTCTAGGAATAAAAATATTTCGAGGAAATGTGAAGTCCGCCACCCCGTATTGCAGCAGCGTGGCGGACTCTTCCCGGTTCAAGACTACCTCTGAGAATTGAAAGGTGGCCCGTGCTCAACAGTGAGATATTTGTACTTTACTTTACAATTTCTAGTGGTCGCTAATTTTCTTTTTATCTTCTACGGTGAGTACTCTGAGGATTTTTTTTTGAAATCGAAATAAGTAATCTTTCTTCTTTAAAAAAACGATGCCCCACTGAAGGAATTTGTCAAGTATCGTGGGTGCGTTTGAGAGAAATCTCACATGCACAACACAACCAGACCCGAAACCCAACAATTTGTGTTTTTGCACAAAAGTTGGCTTTGACTGGGAATCGAACCCAGGACCCGCGGCGCAGAAGTCAGGTAACTCAGGTAACATGCCAACCACTACGTCACGCGGTAGTAAAGGGAGGATCGAGTCGTTCGTTCCTCTGATGATAAGTGCCGTAAGTAACTTTTATGGACAGGCGGTCCATAAAAGTTACGGTGTCAGGGAACACCATTATCTGTGTAACGCACTCCGCTCGTCACCGTGAGACATCGGTCTTCAAGTCTCATACGTCCTGTGGTCACATTAGCATTTAACCCTTCAAAGCGAAACGCAGTGGAGTTTGCTCAATACAGACGTCAGAATAATTGGCACTGCGATTGTACCTGCCTAGGCGGATCCAGCGTAGGAATTTTATCAACAGTTAAGTACCTTTTAAGTTGTAGTTACTCGTTACTTTTAACCGTCCGATCAATTTTCGTTACAATGTTTACCAAACTGTCATTTATGAAAGTCTTTACATTCATGAACCATTTTTTGTAATGTGTCCACCATCTCTTTTAATTTAATACGTACATCTTAATTATACGTTAGTTAAAAACGAGTAATTATAAGTAATTAGTATTTAAAAGAATTTCCGAAATATTTTTAACAAAAGCCTCAATCTTTGTCAAGTAGAAAAAATAATGATTTCTTTCATTTACGCGAATACTAATATATATGAGAAAAAAACTAAACTTTTGTTACTCTTACAGACAAAACTATACGAGTATCGATAAAATCCGTAAGTTTTACATTTATTCAATATTTAGGGACATTATTTAGAACTTAGTCAATAGTACTGTAACGTCACGATAAGGTATGAAAATGTTGTATCAGATTTCCTACCTTTAACATTCGACTCCGTTTGATTAAGCATATTTGTAGACAAACATTTTCCAGGCCCGACGTACTCGTACAAAACATTAAGTTAACCTTTCGGAACATTCTTTCATGCAAATTCAAGTTATCAACATGAATGTATCGAAGCGAGTTCCATAGAGGTTGTCGATTGATAGTGCGGTGTCACCTTAGCTTACATTTTGCCGACCTTGATAGAAGAGTCGGCCGCCGGAGACCGGCAGAACGGCGCGGTCGCAAAGGGCGCGACACTCGACTCCCGGGTGGAGGGTTGGCGTTCCATGCCAACACGGGACACTTGTTGAATTTGGTGAAAATACAGTACTTTTGAAAATTCAACAGTTTTTATTAACTAAAACAAATTATTTTTAGACGCACGTGTATTTACAATTGGTTATTGATTAAAATAACTAAATAATATAAAGACTAAATTTAAAAAAAGTTAATGCATGTCTGTCTGAATGGATTTTAATTTTACGTAATACATATTACGTACCATAATAGTGAAATTTATTAGTTTTTCTTTCACAGTTATATCTGAAGTAGTTCTGAGTTTACATTAATTCCCATGTTAACTTATGCAAATTTAATGAACTAAAAATCTATTTCGATAAAATATGAATTATTTTATTAGGTATATTCGTACCGATGGACAGACTAACAGGGATGTAATGTTTATTACAAAGTTACTAGAATTTATTATTTTATTTCTAAGAATTTAAGTAGAGTAATCATACTGTAATGATTATGGTTTTATTTTAACGACTAATTTACTCTCTAAGTTACTTTTTACAACTAATATTATAGTACGGACGTACTATAATATTTCCGGCGCAGATAACAAGTCCCGGCTGTTAGAAGATGTCGTTAAGTTTTAATTTGGTCAATAGCCGGCTTGAGGCTAGCAAAACGTGGCAAGTGTGGCAATTACAAGTATGAGTGCTCTGTATTTCAAAATCTGTATTGAGTGTATCTGTATCATTTTCTTTAAAAAATTCAAATTATTATGGTCGTCTTGTTTATATTTACTTTCATGAATGTTTGCATTGCTGAGATGGAAGTGATGATTGCATTTCTTCCGAAGATTGTTGTTTAGTTGTAATAGATAACATTTTATGTAGTTGTACATTATATTAGACAAATTATTGATTTTTACTTAACGTGCCTTTAAATAGTATTATATTGGGAATCCAGGTTTTATAAGGATGTTTCCCTTCACCGCACGGTGTGGTAAATCTTTATTTAAAACTCGTAATTCTCAGTTAAAGAGCTTTGCACTCGAGTTCATACTCTAGAAAAGCGTTTGCCACTTGAGTTACCACAGCTCATTAAGAAACATATTAATATTTTAACGAGACAAGACAGACCAACTACAAAAACCAATTATTTTTTAGTATCGTATGTGTGCTGTCAATTAGATGGCTGGGTACGCCATTGTGTAGCGGGTGAGATGTCGCTAGTGTGTCGCCGCGGTCACGGATGCGATCCGGGCAGGTGCAAACGCGGCTGCACGCTGCACCGAAAGGAGGCTGCGCCCCACCCCGCACCCTCGCCCCCACGCGCGCCATCTTAACAAATCGATAGGATATGACTGTTCTCCACTTCGCGGGTGCGACTTTTGGGCGCGGACGGGATGACCCCCCCATTTGGTTGCGTAACGCTAACACTAATAACAAGATGCGTCTGTTTGCGTCATGGATCTTTCTAGAATCTATTCCGTGCATCTCGGTTAATTAAAAATAAGAACACTGCTAATTCCTACTACAGCAAGGCAAACTCGTCGTCCCTCTCTCGTAATGGAAGCAATGAACCTAATTAAAATGTAACAATTATATGAAGACATTCAATAGAAGACATAAAATAGAAGTAAAATTTTTGTCTGCCTGTTTGTACGAACGGACTTTACTCAAGAACTACTACTCTTAAAGAGCCGTGGTAGGTCAGGGGCTAGGCGCTCGCTTTAATTTCATAGTAAGCGGGTAACCTGGGTTCGATCCCCTGCGCCAGCACCTCTAATATTGTTCTACAATTTTAAGTGTTGATTTACCACGTGCTTAGCGGTGAAGGAAAATTTTTCGAAGACATGTGAAGTCCGCCAACCCGCATTGGAGCAGCGTGGCGGATTCTTCCTAGCTCCAAAACCCTCTCAGAAATGGGCTGGCCTTATAGGCTGAAACTTTTATTCACAGGACGACGTCTAGTAGCAGAACCCGTGACTATTGTAAAACTTGTCATTCGCCGCCATTTCTGATGCATATTGAAAAGGTTGCGTTAATTGACTTTCGAGCTTAGATCGTTCACATAAAGTTCTTTTTAATATGATTTTCTAGAGCACCAAAAATTATATGGTTTCACTTAGATTTTTTTAATCATCTGTGTTAACAAATTCAAATGTCCACGCGAGCGGAGTCGCGGCTACAGCCAGTTGACAATACGATGTATGGCAGCGTTACGCAGCTACTTTTAGCTAGCATTGCCACTGAGAGCTAGTGTTATCACTGGGCATATGAGACTTAAGAATTGATGTCTCAGGGTGACGGTCGCAATGCGGTGCCAAACATACATTTTCTGATATGACCCTTTGTTATGGGCAGACGTTGCACTTACCATCTAGTGAACATGGTGCTTGTGTCGTCACTTTATCCAAAAAAAAAGTTATTCCGTGAGAGCGTACCTCTACCACACAAAGGCTAACTAACTAATTTATTTCTCTACAATCTCGTGCTAAGTAAATAATCGCAAAAGAAAACGTAGCAAAAATGCTCGATTCAACGACTCGATTTCCCGATAAAAATATCGCCAGAACGAAGCGGCGGTAACGTAAGCGAGATCGGAAAACGCCCATCTAGAGCGGTAATCAGAACCACCCCTCGCTCCCCGAAAATGACAATTGGCTGTATCTTATAAGAGCAAACAGAATTAATTCAATGAAAAGGTAATCCAAACGGGCCCATGAAGCGTGCGCCATCGCGCGCGGAGTCGCCGCCGCCCGCCGCATCTGCTTAAATATTCACGCCCTCTAATGACACGGTGTCGGGCTCACATTAATAAGCTCCTAGCTGCGGAACTATTTTGCGCTACTCGTATGTTTTAAGTCACAAATGTGGAAACGTTATATAATCTTACTGACGTTGACGACACTTGAGGTGTTTGCACTTCGTTCGATATTGTGTGGCAACATTTTAATTAACTGTAGTTGATTTGACGATGGTCTACTGGCCAGGGAATTCGCTTACTGCGCTGCTGGTCCTGGGTTCGACTCCCAGCCCGAGCCAACGTTTTTACAAAAACATAAATTAATAGTTTTCCGTTCTGGTTGTGTTGTAAATGTCACCGTTATCACCATTCTTCACGCGTCAGGGTGTTTGCACGTACACTCGTGGCACTATAATATCAGCTGGACAGTTGATAGCTTCCGACAGTATTCATAAGTTGTCGCCGCGATCGCTTCGGAAATCGGCTTGGAGACCATCAGTTAATTTTATTTATTAGTACATATAAATATTTTGTGCCTTTTCCAGCAGACACTACTCACAAAATCTGTTAATATGTAATTTGTACAGATTATATACAGTTGCACTAAGTCTTTATTTCGTCATAAAGTTTGTCTGAATATTACGGACACACTGTCTATAAAGGCCACAGGTCCGAAAGGGAAGTTAGTTAAACTTGGTGAAATGTTTGTCTTTCGTATGTATTGTGTGCTTTGTTAAAATACATAGAAAGAACATTTAATTTTAACATATAAAGAAACGGAAAACAAGTTCAGGTACTTACGCCTGGCAGCCGAAAACGTAAGCAACGTTACAATAACTACGAGTGTAGTATGTCAGGGTGAGTGGAATTTGCCGCAAATTCCATTTGAATTAAAAATCGTTTATACAGTTTTTTTTTACATTGAAGGGGCTACACGATTTTTGATTCTGTACATCAACAATGAAATTTGTAAATTCACTCTCATACTTGTAAGTCTGATAGATACATAACTATCACGTCAGTACCCAATTACAGAAAGAAACAATAGAAAACAATAACGTTTGGGGCCGGGCGCTCGCTCGCCTTAAATTCCATAGTACACGAGTGAACTGAGTTCGATCCCCGGTGACGGCACCTCTGAAATTTCTATCTGACTGCTAATTTACGACGTGCTCAGCGGTGCAGGAAAACATATTCCAAAGACACGTGAAGTCCACCAAGCAGCGCGGCAGACTCTTCACGGCTCCAAAAACCCAATTAGAAATTAGAGGTGGCCTGTGCTCAGCTTCGGGACATTTATAGGCTGTAACTTAACTTTTATATAGTATTTGAATGGATATGATGAAGAAGTTAGTATTGTGATTGTCTCGATGTAGACTCAAAAAAACAAAAATTTTAATGAAGAAAAGTAAGTTACTTTGCTAAGATCCGCATGCAAAATATAAAAATGGTGTATATTACCTAGTTTTTTGAAGTGCACCGCCCGCCCTCCCTCAGTAGCGTGCACAAGCAAACTAACACCGCCACCAGGTACCCTCCACCAACCACTACAATACTACAACTAGATAATATACACCACTGAAGTCGAGAACACGACACGTGTTTCGCCCCAAAACGAGGCATTATCAGATATATATATATCAGACTCTACGACAGACGCCGAGGCCGTCTGTCGTAGAGTCTAGTACGCTTGATAATGCCTCGTTTTGGGGCGAAACACGTGTCGTGTTCTCGACTTCAGTGGTGTATATTATCTAGTTGTAGTATTGTAGTGGTTGGTGGAGGGTACCTGGTGGCGGTTCCTGGTGGCGGTGTTAGTTTGCTTGTGCACGCTACTGAGGGAGGGCGGGCGGTGCACTTCAAAAAACTAGGTAATATACACCATTTTTATATTTTGCATGCGGATCTTAGCAAAGTAACTTACTTTTCTTCATTATGATGGATTTCCGCAAAGTAACGCCTGATTCTATTAACTATACAAAAATTTTAGGTATTATTATTATGAAGTGTTCATAGAGCTTTCTCGTCTGGTTGGGATATCTATGCTAATATTATAAATGCGAAAGTAACTCTCTGTCCCATACCATTCAAACCATTCAATCGATGTTGACGAAATTCGCCATAGAGATAAAATGCATCCTTTAGATTAGAAGGAGATAGCATACTTTTTGTTTCGGAAAATCAATGTCTCTACGGAATTTTTAAAAAAAATCCAAATAATCTAATATCTAAATAAACGTGGAGTAGTCGCGGGCTTCGGCTGCCCACGACGATGTCTCACACTAAGGTTTCTCCCGTATCGCGTTTTACATACAAATTTCATATGTACAACACAACCAGATCCGAATGTGTTTTTACACAAATGTTGACTCCAGCTGGGATTTCAACCCAGGACCCGCGGCGTGGAAATTAAGTACTCTGACCACTTGGCCACGCGGTCAGCAACAATCTAAAAAGCTTTAAATTTTCTTTAATAATTATGATACTTTTTCAAAGTGCAAAACAGAATACACTTTAAAAAGTGATGTATTTGGTGATATTACACTCGCTAAGTATGTGCATAAAAACTTTAGCCAAAACACCCAAATATACTGTTACATGTTTTTATACACATGTATAATACGACAGATGGCACCCAAACACTATGTGGGTCTCGTGGCGAAGGCGCAAGCGACGCGTGCGTACGCTCATTCAAACGCTAGGGCGAGACACGCGGCGAATGCAGGGTTGTCAACAAAATGGACAACTTTTAACAAACATTATTTTAATTCTTTACTTCTTATTTCTATCCATCCTCTTCCTAAGTTGAAAGGATTCGTTGCAAAGGCTACTCTTAGCAGGCGGGTTGGCGATCGCCGAATGTAAATGGTTACACCGCCAAAGATCGGAGGCCGTGACATTTTCCTGATATTGCCCTAAGTAGATATTTACGAAACGCCCGGTTTAAAATGGGGAGGCAGATTCTCTAACGCCGCCATCACACGGTATTCCTAATAATTATTTGTCAAAGATGTTTAAAAGTTAGTTTTATGTTGGTAACACTAAAATGTTTACCATGGCACATGAACAACCCTTCGTATCTGTATAGAATAAAAGACATTAGATGCTAGCCCAACGCGCTACAATAATCTTCAACATTAAATACGGTACGAAAGGCAGCTGCTGTTTTTTTCTTCATAATTCCGCGTCGACATTGACAAAGCCAAAAGGCAAACAGAAAAAAAATTCAAACCGGCTGGTACAAATTGAATACATTTTTTTTCTACTTATACTTGTATTACTGCACATTTACCGACGTTATTTCATTATACGTATTCATCGATGCCGTGATTTTTGGCGATGAATACATGGCGAATATCGGCCATTAAATAATAATTTTATAGACCTACAGGATGTATATATTATTACATAAACATGCAGTTATGTTGTTGTGTCATCGTCGGGTTTGAAGGCTAAACGTGGATACAATCCTAGAAAAATAATTTGAAGTAACCTACTAACCCTAGAGTTATAGGATATCAGGCGGGCATCAGCCGGCGAGCCTTGAAACGTTCGACCTTCGAGCTAAAAGCTTACTCTACCTACTTAAACGGTCACCGGTACGGTATACTCAATACTACGTATACGTATACCAATAATATGACGCAGTTAAATAAAGGTCAGGCCTATGACTACGCGACACAACATGAAATAAACATCACCCAATACATTCGTTTGGGGTAAGCACTGAAGAACAATTCTATCGTAATCAAGCATTGTAGAAACCTATTTTTTTATAGGAGAAAGCAACGAGACGAGCATAACATTCACCTGCTGGTAAGTGCAACGTCTGCCAATAACAAATGCTGTGCCATCCAGAACATTTGTGTGTTACACCACACTGCATCTGTCCCTATGAGATATCAGTTCTTAATTCTCATATTATGCGCAGTAATTGCACTCTCAGTGCCCTTTAGACCGAAACACCGTACTGTTTTAAGGCAGAATAACTAAACTGCGGTGGTACCTACTTCGATGGATCAACCTGTACAGGAATCATAGCACCAATAAACAGTTCTATTAGGACTATGTGTCCTAATATACGCTGTTAAACAAATAACATGTTATGGCGAACTGTTGTATATTTTAAAAGAAAATCTTCATGATCACCTAACGACGACTATTCGACGAAGTGAACGACGTGACAAAGGCTTAATAACGTAACATAACATAACATTTGATTCAATTATTATTTAATCAAATGTTATCAAAGCAATAGGATTGTAGGCGGAAGTTTCCAGAATAATAGTCGGACACGTGTGCTTATTCACAATGTCTCAACCTCCGAATTCGTAATGCAGAGGCACATTTATAATTCATAAGTCCGCAGAAGCGATTCTAAGAGAAGTTTAGGTTTTATGTTTCAATGTACGAAAAAAATTATTAAAAAACTCAAATAAAATATATTAGAAATAGGTAGGTGCGATTGTACTCCGCCGGACACCTATCGGCTATAAAACCATAATGTGGGGAATAATCTCAGTGCTCAGTAGTCGGACATTTACAGGCTGAAACTTTACTTTACTTTTACTTTTTTAGTTATTGGCTAGCTTTGGTACGCAATACGCAAATAAACCACAAACATTATTGAAAATATTTAAATCCCATTTTATTTACAAGTCTTGCCCTCGACTTTGCGTGGACTTTTAGACTTCAGGCAAACCGCGATATTTGAGATGAAACACACAAACACACACACATAGACACACATGTGCGCGCACGCAAACTTAGCGTAACCTGGTTAAACATGTTCAAGAATTGATTACTCTTTAATAATAATTATTTGCATTGTTTCATTTTCTAGTTACATAGAACCTTTAGTTCATCATCATCATCATTTTTCAGCCTATGGACTAGTGTCCACGACTGAACAGAGGCCTCCCTCCTAGATTGCCACAAAACACGTTAGTTTGTAGCGCCTTCGGGAGGATTTTGCCATAGTTGCCACGCTTGGCAGGCTTCTTGGCGACCGCAGTTTATTCATTCGGATTTTCCAAAAAGATGCTGCTGGTGCGTCTCCTGGTTTTCATTTTCCCTCTGTCGACTTTGACGACACCCAAGTTATGAGATGGGGTGGTAGGTTCTCTTAAGCCGCCATTACACGGCAACCTTTGGTTACAATATCGTAATGTGTATTCCGCACTCAGATTCCTAAGACACACGCTCTACTTAATTTGGGAGATTCCTGTTATTTCTAAGTATTTGTAACAATTGTGCTGTAACATACGAATAAAAAAAAAACAAAGCTCGATGTCAGACGTACTATCCATAATGTGTGCAAATGATATGTAAATAGCTTCAGAAGTTTTTTTAATTAAATCCGGTCGGGCAGACAAACAGAAAATAATAATAAGCGATTCGTGAAGTAAGCTAAATATACAACAGGAAAATGTATTTAAAATTCAAAAATTCGAAAATCATAGACAGACAGACCTTGATTTTATTTATGTGAGTATGAGTATGTTAACATAGCAAATTGTTTAAAGTTTAACACCCAGCAGCGCATGGTGGCGATGGGCTCACCACCTATCACACCAAGTGCATTATATTGTTTTGGTGAAATGTGGATTGTGGCAGTCATCTACTTTTGCAGTGAGTGCCCAGTCTACCCCTTACGGGATACAGTACGCAGCGAACGCGACACAGTCCGAACTTCGAGGTTTTTGTAGGAGTTTTTATTTATTTATTTATGTTTGAGTCAAACCAAACCTAGCACTCGGGCCCCTGGCCCGCGAGCACAGTATCCGATGAAGCTGTAAAAGCCGAGAAGGCTAACAGCAATTACATAACCGAAAATATATATACGGGATACAGTCGTGATGTATGTCTTATGTATGTTTCTGTAGATATCCATACTCATATCGTAAATGTGGTAGGATTCCTATGAAAGAATCCGTTTAGGTAGATACCACTCCAGGGCCAGTTATTCACCCGTGAAGCAGTAGTGTGCACATATTACTGTGTATCGATCTGAAGAGCACTGAAAGCTAGTGTAATTACTGGGCATATGAGACTTAAGAACTGATATCTCAGGGTAAAGGGCGCAGTGTGGTGTTCTGGGTGATACAGCATTTGTTATAAGCAGACGTTGCAGATACCATCAGGTGAACGTTTTGCTCGCTTCGTCACTTTATCAAATAAAAAAAGCAACTCTCTCTGAACAGATACAGACGGACACAAAACCACGGCCACGCGCACGAAGTCGCAGTCATCAGCTAGTAGTTATCAATTAAAAAGTGAGACTGCAAATACGTCTACCGTTCTACTTTACAGTACGCTGAAGCCGATGAACGAGCGCAAAGCAATGATACAGTCCCACAACTATAACTTGTTAGGACATTTAAAATGAACGTATATAAATAGACTTTATCACAAACATTTCCGTATGTGCTGCTTGTTCGCATGACACGTCGTGGAGCGAAGGTAAGACAGAGCGGATATTCGCTTCACGTGTTCGCTTCCGCTAGATAATTGCAAGTAAAACTCGTAAATGTCGCTTTCCCTAATAGAAGCGGTTTTATTGTGGAGAATGTCTGCATCACCGAGTCAGCGGCATGTTACTTCAAATCGGCCAGTAATATTGATCTAGCAAAACTGCAAACGTCTATGCATTACTGCGAAACTAGGACTCACGTCTGCAATCACTTTAAAAACGTTTAGCTGCACTAACTTCGTTATAAATACTTGCAGTTTTACTACGTCGCTTCTTAAAGTCTTCAGAATTTCACGAGTATTTTAATTCGTTGGGATACCGCTGATAATACCGGATGAGGTCCACAGAAAATTAACGTCGGGTAAGTAATGTAAGGGTAAGTTGTGAACCATATTACTGCATGAGCGTTGATGCTTAGGGCGGTTAACGGGAATTTTAAGTTTTTTTTTTCATCATCGAAGGCTTTAGTTTTATTACGATGACCGTGGCGCTAGTGCCATACGGATATTGTAACGATGAGACGGTGTTCAATGCGGCGCGGTCGGATGAGCGAGGGTCGTCGACCCGCGAGCTCCCCGCGCGGCCCGCCGCGGCCGCCGGAGTCTCACTTTCGATGCGCCTGCGGTCGCCGTGGCCCCACGTGCCTCGACGCCGGTGACGTCACCACCTCCAGGACGCGACGACGCAACGGTAGTGGCCCGGTGGAGCGTGGTGATTACGACTACGGGAACCGTGTCAATGACGCCTTACTTTTATAGAATGGTCGTTTGAAATAGATATTCCTCCGCACACCTAACCAGGGTCTTAAAACTTCCAGTTGAAAATTTCCTCACTAACAGTTCCGATTTAAACTTACTACATGTCCACTGTATGTTGTTGATACGGGGAAGGAATCTAACGCGCCGCTAACGCTTCTAACGACTGCTTATTTTAAGTAACAACTTAGCGAGCAGGCCGCTCGGCGCGAAGAAAGTGCTAAATATCGCACGTCAGTGTAAATGCAAAGCAGATGAACGTGTATACAAACTTTATGTCAGCCAATGATCTGAGTTTTCATTTATTTACCTCTGTCTTCCGTTTACTCTAAATGTGTCTAACTGAAAGTGGGCAATAATATGTGCAATGAAATACAGTGATGTTTGCACACTATTGCGTTACGGCAGAATAACTGGCCTGGGGTGGTACCTTAACTAGGCTGATTCCTGCACAGGAATCCTACCAAAAGTGGGATATCATACACCTGTCTTTTTTGTTAATCATAGCCGGTATGAAAAGGGAAGCAAGTTCCAATAAAGGGGTGTTTAAGGATTAGACTACTAGATCTACGAAAATTCATCACTCTATCTCGTCGACGAGCGACTAAGGAAAGAAACCAAACCTTGGGCAACTAGTGACAACTATAGGATTAAAGCCGTGGTAGCTCAGGGGCTAGGCGCTCGCTCTAAATTTCATAGTACGCGAGTGACCTGGGTTCGATTCCCGGTGCCGGCACCACTAAAATTGTTAATTGCAATTTTAAGTGCTGATTTACCACGTGCTCGGCGGTGAAGGAAAACATCGTGAGGAAACCTGCATGTCTGAGGAATAAAAAAATATTTCGAAGATATGTGATGTCTGCCAACCCGCATTGGAGCAGCGTGGCGGATTCTTCCTAGCTCCAAAACCCTCTCAGAAATGAGAGGAGGCCTGTGCTCAGTAGTGGGACATTTATAGGCTGAAACTTTACTTTTACTTTTTATAGGATTAAAGTGGTGAATTTATCGATAACGTATGCATGAGTCGATTATGACGGACCAATATAATCATGCTTCAACAAAATTTAGGGTTGATAAAGAAAGTTTAAATGTATCTATTAACCTAAATAACAGGTCTTAGAGAATAATTCTAAACAGCATCGTTCAATAGCAAACAGAAAAAGAGTTTTGCGAAACCTGAAGCTTAAGGAACGCCGGGGTGAAGGGCATCTCGACTTTAATCTCTATTATCCAATTGAATAACTAACCATCACGCACGATACTGAGATAAGCCAAAATAATCACAGACACTAGAAAACCATAACAAAACCAAAGCCCAAACAATTTTGATTTAAGTATCCGATAGGTGTCCGGCAGAGTAGATTAGCACCTCCCTCTTTCCTATCGAGACGAGAGAGAGGCGACTAAGGTTTTGTACGGGCAGTCTTTATTCGCAGAATAAATTCTATCAGTGTAATATTGTTAGTGAACCTTAAATAAATAAATAAATGAGGAATAAGATGCTTTTGACTAGTATCAAAACGGCGGCAACGTAGTTCGCCACCAGTCACTTTCCGTCTGCCCATAACAAATGCTGTGACACCCAGAACATTTATGTGTAACCATACTGCACTCGTCACTCAGTGACATCAGTTCTTAAGTTTCATATGCCAAGTGTTTACTCTTGCTCTCCATCTCCAATGCCTTTCAAACCGAAAAACAGTAACGTCTGCACGCTACTGCTTCAGAGCAGAATAATTGGCCCTGGGGTGGTACCTATCTAGACGGATTCCTACATAGGAATTCTACCACCTGCGGGGGCGAGTAGTGTGTATATATGTAAGTAGGATTCAAATCCCGAACCGTTGAAAAATGTATGACTACTGGTGGTGTGACTTCTACGCAGGAATCCGTATAGGTATGCACCACCTCAGTGCCAGTTATTCTGCCGTCAACAAGTAGTGTGCAAGCAATACTGCGTCTTGGTTTGAAGGACACTGTAAGTTAGTGTAATTACTAAGAATATGAGACTTAAGAACTGATGTCTCAGGCTGACGAGCATTCTGTGTTCACACAAAGCAATGCAATTTAATTTTCTGGGTGACACCGTTAACGGAGACGTTGCACTTGGCATCGGGTGAACAATGAGCTCGTCTCGTCACTTTATTTAATAAAAAAAAGAAAATAATATGGCGTAAATGGCGTTATTATGGCCTTGTTAACTTCTCACCTAATATATTATTGTTATTACGAGACGTTACAAAAATATACTTACGCTCTTAAAGTTTGCAACAAAATCGTAACATTACAATCGTAAAATACAACAAGTTTACGATTGTAAGTAATCTGTTTTTTGTGACTTCAAATATGATGTCCTCCTGGCCGATTTTTGATCATTGCGACAACAACTGAATATTGTCGCAAGTTATCAACTGCGCAGGAGATATTATAGTGCCACCAGTGTTGCTTACACTGGTGGCACTATAATATCTCCTCCCAACCGTCCCAACCTATGTGATAAGCTCGGAGTAAGCTGTGTGTTGATGAACTGTCACAGACAGAGGGCGAATCATAACACATCAACATGATTATTTCAGCCTATCACAGTCCACTGTTGAGCAAAGTCCTCCCACATAGATTGCCATAAATACGGTCGTAAGCCACCTGCATCCATCGACTTCCCGCAAAACCACGCAGGTCGTCGCTCCATCTAGTGGAGGGTCGCCGTACACTTGTCTGAAGTTGCCACTCTTGAACCTTTCTTACCCAACGGTACACGTTTCTACGAGCCATATGGCCGGAGCATTGTCACTTCAGCTTGCTGATCCTTAGGGCTATGACGGTTACTCTCGTTCTGCTGCGGATATCACCTTAACGGATTTTACCTGCAGAAAAACTCCGAGCATAGCCCTTTC
The DNA here is from genome assembly GCA_019845155.1 of Luehdorfia chinensis. Lineage (NCBI taxonomy): Eukaryota > Metazoa > Arthropoda > Insecta > Lepidoptera > Papilionidae > Luehdorfia > Luehdorfia chinensis. The sequence goes on from JAHVAK010000292.1 coordinate 1,291,591, forward strand.
TACAGTTCGCTGTGCAACTCTGGAGTCTCATGCGGCCTGCAGCGAAGGACCATGTCTCGTTACCGTATGTCATCACTGGCAACATAACACAACCAGCCCCGAAAAACAACTGTTTGTGTTTTAGCACAAATGTTGGCCCCGGCTGGGATTTGAAACCAGGACCCGGTAATCAGGTACTCTAGCTACTGGTCCACGCGAATTCAAATAGAATAAGTTAATTACTGTAATGACTTTTATCGGCTTCTCACTTCTCGGTTGCGCAAACTCTCGACGTAGTTGAACGTTGCAGTAATCGAAAGAACTTGCACAAGCAAGGTTTACACAATCGGTTGAGCATATTATAAATAAAATGATCCCTGTCAAACGTACAGGTCACAGTTACACTTAGTTACGGCTCATTAATAACGTTGCAAATAAAAAATTAAGTAACAACCTATAGATGGCCCACTGCTGAGCACAAGTCTCCTCTCATTTCTAAAAGGGTTTTGGAAGCGGGAAGTCCGCCACGCTGCTCCAATACTTATGAAGATGTTTTTCTTCAACAATTAAAGAGCTGCCGGCGCTGGGGATTGAACTCAGGTCATTGTCTTACTACGAAATTTAAGACAAGTGCCCGGCTACTACGGCTACGATATCACCTTACAAATAATGTTCAAGACTTGGTTTGGGCTCGGTTACATAAATGTGCAAAATTTATGCGTAGGAATCCAAAGCACATTTTCGTGAAACATAAATAAGTATTGTTTTCACAGTAGTATGATGCATATCTGACGATGTCCTCCTGATCCGGACGCTCGTTTTGCATAAAGAAAACTAGAATTTATAATCTGTGCAGGTCATATTATATTATTCTATAGGTATTCACATAAATAGAGGCACTCGCTTGGTTTTAAGATCCAATTTTTTTATTGTATAAAGTGACGAGATTAGCAAAACGTTCACCTGATGGTAAGTGCAACGTCTGCCAATAACAGATACTGTGTCACATAGAATATTTTTGTGTTGCACCACACTGCGTACATTAGCCTGAGACAACGATTCTAAATCTCATATGCCCAGTGATTAAACTTGCTATCAATACCCTTGAGACCGAAAACACAGGAATGTTTGCACACTAGTGTCTCACGGCAGACTAACTGGCCATAGGGTTAGTCCTACCTATACGAATTCTTGAATAGGAATTCTACCACCAGTAGGATGGATGTCTGATTTTATGCTATAATGGGATCGGATAAAGGGTCGGATGCAGTGTCACAGACTCGGAACAATAAGAACACATTCATAAATGAAAAACACACACATATTATGTACATATTTATTTGTTGACTAGCTGCGCATCGCGGTTTCATCCGCGCAAAATAAGCCGACCACATAATTGTGCCGTAAGGTATGATACCTTTATAGAATGGTAAACTGCCATGTATTCAAATAATTATGACCCATATGCAAATTAAAGCCGCGCGTAACATGTTCGTCCGCCCCTGTTTTCTACAGTTTTTTCTTAATTTTATGCAGGTACTTTATATATATCCAAATTAAAATTAGCTTCTATTACTCTCTGAAGAGTCCTCTACTTACTAATGAAAGTTCCGTCCAAATTGATTCTGCTGTTTCGGAAAATAGCCCGGACAAAAAAACAGACAGACGAACATAACTTTCACGCGATTCGAGTTTTGGTATCCTGAAAATTACCATATACATACATACAGTCACGCCTCTTTCCCATAGGGGTAGGCAAAGGCCAAGTAGTTCACTTGCTACGATCCTGACACACATCTTTAGCTTCTACTTTCATTAGCGTTTTCATACACGCTCGTCGGTTGCGGGTACTTTTAACGTGACCTTTCCTCAAAAGTTCACCGATCTGATTGTGACACGTACGCCTAGGTCGACCCTTACCGGTTTTCCCATTCACACTCGCCTCATAATTCTGTTTCGTCAATCTCCTTTCATTCATCCTCTTCACGTGTTTTGGACACATCTAAGCATCACTGTCTCTATCTTTTTTACTACATCTTAAACCACACCGCAACGTTCCCTTATCACGCTGTTTCTAACTTTTTTCGATCAGACTTACTCCAGCTATACTCTCAAACTTCTCATTTCCACAACATTAATCTTTCTTCTTGCCACACCAAGCATTCATTACCATACATAAGTGTGGGGACCAGAACCCCCCTATGTAAAGCCAGTGGTGCCTCTTTAGATACGTTCTGGCTACTCATAAAGTTATGCAGAGCCCATTTCACTCAATTACTAATATGTAATATGCAATACAATTACCATACAAAACTAAAAAAGTCTTTTTTGCGAAATCACAGACACTTCAATTTTATTTTATTGTACGTTTAGATACTATAGTACATTTAAGAGTTTTACACGATCGCTGAAGTAAAAATATTTAACAGACTATCAGAATTTAAGAGACATTGTCGTGATTCTTAATGTTTTTTTTAGACAGACGCAGGTCATTAATTGTTATTTGATTCCGACAGAAGCGACGTAAACGATTTTCAAAATATCGATGGCATTTTAGTTTAAATCGAAAAAAAAAAGATTATTTTGAAGTTACTGTCCATAGCGTTGTTTGACAATTGCTACGGCTATGTAACGAATATGTATTTATTGTACTTAATAAAGACATTTACTTACACTGAACACAAAAACGGTAATTTATTCAGGCTAAGACTTAAAAATTGTAATAAAGGATAATTTCATGGGACTATCTGTGCTACTCAGCTCGAAATTAAAGAAACGGCCTATAATGTCCCACTACTGAGTGTATATATTGTATACATTTTTGAGATGGTTTTCGGAGTCGGTTAGAGTTCGCCGCGATGGTAAGTGCAACGTCTGTCCATAACAAATGCTATATCACCCAGAACATTTCTGCATGGCACCACAATTTTGAGTCCTGTCACCTTGAGACATTTGTTTTTAAGACCTGGGTTCATATGCCCAGTGATTACACTAGCTCTCAGTGCTCTTCAGACCGAAATAGTAATGTTTGCACACTACTGATGCACGACAGAATAACTGTCCCTGGGGTGGTGCCTACCTAGACGGACTCCTGCATAGGAATCCTACAACCACTAAAACTTCACATGTCAGAAATATTTGTTGTTTCTTAGGCATGAGGTTTTAAGATCCCGGAGGGGGCGAGGGGCCGGGGGGGGGGGGGGGGGGGTCGTAGCACCTGAGCTACCATGACTCTCATCTAATGTAATAGAAAAACATGAATTATTGTAATTATTAAACAAAGGTAGACAGCGAATTTAATTAGACGTCAACGATGTTGAACTCGCTTCACGACGGCAGCTTTAATTAAGTAGATAAATGTGTATTAAGACGGCGGATTACAATTCAAACAGTATATATTATTCAAATTAGGTGGATGTCTGTTGGTTGGCCGCGGTGCCGGGCACCAACAGCAAGGATATTATTATTAATTAAGGACGAGTAGTTTTCAATATCGAGAATTCTTAGGTAGATAATATTGTATAAGCAATTTTGAATAAGCTTTCCGCGATAATTATGTCTAAATTGTATACACGTTAAAAGATAACATAAAGAAACGCTTCTGAGATTGGAAAAATCCCGGCAAACCCGTTCAGAAAGTGACTCTATCGGAGTTGGAAGCCCGGGTCATCGGCGCGTGGCGACAATTAAAACCGGGATAAGTGTTGCGTGTACCTGCGAGATGAGGGCGCTACGGTCGATACGGGGAGGCTGGGTGAAGAGAGGTGGGCCGGCATCTAGTTAAGGAGTTTAGAACGCGACTCACTGAGTATTGATGTCTCTTGGCCTCTTTGTTTTAAATTAGATACAAAAATTATAATAAATATAGGATTCATGTTTTTTTTAAATATTTAAGTAGAAATATTTGGTCGTATTGTACATAGCGAGCGACTATACTAGCGCTATTTAATTATTCTTTTATGTGCATTTTAAATAGCACTAACATTTTTAACCCGTAAGAATGTAATCTTAGTAGTAGCCACTTCAATTTTGTTAAGATTTTGGCCTACTATAATCAAATAATTGTAAACGCGACTTCCCATTGGAGAGATTACAATAAGACAAATTTAGTCCAAGTGTTACTATCTAGCTGGAGTATGTTTTTGGCCTTAACTTGAATGGGCTATCAATCGGAAATGAATACTGTAACATGATTGTATTTCTCTGCTCACACTGTTTCCACTATCAACAGTCCCCGATAAGGGATCATCAATAGCTACCTAATCCATTTGAATCACCAATAAAATTAAACAGAAAGCCGATAGATTTCGATACGATCGTAAAATGCTCTATTGTGATTCACGGCGCGCCGCGGCCAGTTTTATTTGTCACGTAAGTTACATATCGCTGGATGGTTCACGTGATTCAAATGCCTAAACAGTCGATTAATATAGTAGAATCTCTTGTGCGGTATTTCAAATTAAGTTCATTATTACAGCTAGAATCGGAACAATTGGACACCAGTATCCATAGCAAGTGGCAAGCTAATTTTGTATACCCACAATACTACAAGGAGAATAATTACGAACATATATGAAACATTGGCTCTATCGAATCATGGCGAACGTTGAAACGCTTTTTAATATTACGCTGTGTAAGTTCAGTTCTATATCTAGTAGTGGTACTATATCTAGTATAGAAAAAAAATCATATACGCATTGAGAAAGAATAATAGTCACCATTAAAAACGAAAGAAATTACCCAAGTCTCGAGTATTTAGGCCACTAGCAGTAATACATATGAGAACAAAAAACACCATCGATTTCCAAATGATCTCAATGCTTAAAACGCGGGGGAGCACTCGGGGCAGACGGGACGGGGTCGGAGTCTCCGATCGCATTCAACGGCAGCGGGAGGAGGCCACGATTATGTTTACGCGCCCCGGCCCGCGCCCCGTCCGACGCGGGCCGAATTAACACACGATGTTTGTCTCGAAGAATATTCTAACATAACCCGCGGATACCTAGTTGTTAGTCGTAGCTCGTTTAGAGAAATAATAAATCTTAGGTATTTGGTAATGCTCTTACTATAAATGAATTACCATAATTCGATAATAACCATCCTACCCCAGTTCTTCTTGTTAGGGTTTTTAGGAATGTGACGAGACAAGCATTCGTGTGCCCATGACATTTGCGGAGTATCAACCAAAAAATTACATTTCAAAGTTCTGTGTCACTTGTCACCGCAATGCGTTCGTCACCATGACACATCACTATTTAAGTCTCATATATTCCTGTTATACTAACTTGTAGTTCCCTTCAAACTGAAACACAGCAATGTTAGCCCACTACTGTTTCACGGCAGAATATCTGACTTTGCGGTGGTACCTATCTAGACGGATTCCTGCATATATATTTTTTGTTTTTTTATTTGTAGTTTTCTAGTTTGCAATAGTAAGAAATTAATTTCTAAGTAAAAAAATAAAGAAAGTTGACGACCGCGTCGTCTAGTCGTCAGAGTACCTGACTTCTACACCGCGGGTCCTGGGTTCGAATCCCGGCTGGAACTAATATTTGTGCTAAAACACAAAATGTTGGTTTTCGGGTCTGGTTGTGTTGTGTTTTACGACAACAAAAGGTGGCGATGCAGTGATAGATTATCCTTCACAGCCGTCACACAACTGATTTACAGATCGAGTTCATTTCCTAGTATTACGTGGCGTTAAATCTTGGTGCTCTTAAAAACACTCGCAGTAGAACTAAAGTGGCTCAGGGCTGGTAAGCTGTAGTGACAATTGGATAGCCACCTAACTTGAGAAACCGACAATGGATAGGGAAAAATGTTTACGAGTGACAATCTCGTACCCGCAAGCGCAGCGTGAAACTATCGTGTACTAGATGAAGGGACAGGAACAAAATGTGCGAAAAGACAATGTATGCATAGGGCACTAGACCAGTGACAGCGAATCTTTTTGAGAATTTCCTCTTTACGTTTTTTAGAACTAGCTCTTCGGTGGTTAGCAAGTCAGTTGCTTTTCTCTCTTTTATGTTATAAAAATAAGTTCATAAAAAAAATCAACGCGTAGGTCATTTAAAAAGCTTGTGTGGTTTGACTTCTGGTGGTGTCTGGGCAGCGGGTCATAGGTTCGCCATCGCTTTTCTGTGACACCACACTGCGCCCGTCACCCTGAGACATCAGTTCAGTCTCAAATGCCCAGTGATTACGCTAGCTCACAGTGCCCTTCAAACCGAAACACAGTAATGCTTGCACACTACTGCTTCATGGCAGAATAACTGGCCCTGGGGTGGTACTACCTTGACGGATTCCTGCATAGGAATCCTACCACCAGTAGAAATAGAAATCACTGCTCTAGACAAAGGCTGCCCAACCTATTTGTCTGCCGTGTCATAATCATGATGCAGTTTCAGACGGCGTGTCAACACTCTTATAATGGTAACTAATAATTATAATAGGAAAAACAAATGTCCATGACAATGTTAAAGTGTTAGGGTTTCTTTGCAGATGATTCCCAGCCGCAATTTTTTTTAATGTTTGATTATAAATCAGGGATCGACAGCCAAAGCAAGTCTGAAATATGTTTCGCAATTAGGAAGGTATGATATTTGTTTTTTAACAAATGTAACAGTTGAGAAGAACACTTTTCCTCAATCATACATTTAACAAAACCTGCTTAAAAGTTGCAAAGCAAAATCATACATCACTGGAAAACAACTCTTGGCGAACCAATTCAAATCTGTCCGCGGGCCACTTGGTGACCCGCGGATCTGCAGTTGGGCAGTCTTATTCCAGACGGTGTTTGGTGGTAATCTAAACGCATACTTCCAGCAGTGGACTACTAATTCAATATAATGATGATGATACAAATACATATTACTCAAGTAAAATTACATAATATATTCAGTTCAGTAAATCTGATGTCTTTTATGGATGGATACATTACTAATTTTGACTGGACTACTTTTGAATTTGACGTCTTATCAAAGAAATGTGTTACGTGAAATTACGTATTTACGATTTCATAAGCTTTCAAATCTTATTAAAATGGCAGAAGATTAATTAGTTTTCAAAACTAATTAAGTTTTATATAATCTGACAGTATTTCTTGTAACAAAAGCTTAATGTGTACCAGAGAAAAGTAACCAGATTTCATAATGCGAAATATTTGAAATATTTACAAAATAACACACATTTAGAGGTGATTGGGCGTACACAAAAAAAATACGTCTGTCGATCGTTTGTAGTGCCTGGATAACGCGATAGGTTTATGTTATACTTTGTAATTTACACACAGAAGTATTCTTTAATACAGTTATAATCATGGTGAAATTTATTCCTGTTATTTTTCCATATTTAATTGTCTAAACTAATATTATAAAGAAAAAATATTTGATTTTTTGTATGTTTGGTTGTAATGAATACATTCAAAAACTACTGAACTGATTTTAAAAATTCTTTCACCTATATACAACTACATTATCACCGACTAGCATGAGTTGTACTTTATTTAAAAAAGAACCGAGATTCCAACAAAAATTGCTATGATGTAACTCAAGGTATCAAAAGTTTACTGATAAAAGTCATTATTTGGCGTGCGCTGCAAAAACTATTGATGTGATGATAAAGACAATAATTTAGTACATTTTCATAGTATTCATCATTACTCACAAAAAAGTCCGCGAGGCTATATGTCTAACTATTATGTTAAGCCACAATAACAGCTTTTTGTTCAAATTAATCTATCAAAACACGGGTAGAATCGAAAGATGATGACATTTGTATCATGATATTAATCCTTGTCCTACAAAATAGTTTCAATTGTTGATTATGTACATGTAAAGTCGTCTAAATTATTTGAATTGGACCTTTTGTTTAGAAGTTACCATAGGTATATAGTAGGTAGCGAACAGCCCTGCGCGCGCCCGCACTACTCGCGAATAGACCAAGATCTATTAATTACGTACTCATATTATTTTTAGAAACAATTGAATAGTGGTTTGTATTTTATTTATATATTTTTTAATTTAAAGCTTTGAAAAGATACTGCCGCCGCGGTGTCTCTCGAACGCCGCGCCGCTGCCCGGCTTCATGCAACTTGGGCATCATCGAGGTGCGCCGGCTCCCTTTGCGCAGCGGACGAGAGCGGTCGTTTTATTTTGCCACCACGACATCAAATACTGGCTATATTTAATGGCTAATGTTCCAATAAATAAAGCATCATTTTGGTAAAATATCGTTATGTTATCTTATCTGACCAGCTGCAGAGCCGCCGATGAGAATAGTCGCTACAAAAAATGTTAGTTTAAGGAATTGTGGTTGTTCTATCTGTCCAAATAAAGTACTAATTTATCTTTCTAATATCAATCTACCCTTGCGAAGCCGGGGCGGATCGCTAGTAAATATATAAAGCTACAAACAAAACAGTTATTAAAAATGATACAAATCAGACCTTCTGAATAATGAGTCGACGGTTTAGGATTGGTTAATTTATCTGGCTCTATCAATTTGCTCACGAATATATCTTTAGTGTCGTAGTTTATATGTGAGACAGTTATTGCATTTCTCATATTTTTTAAGACGAAGAGAAGTTACTGTGATCAAAATTTAGTATGAATGTAAATGTCGCTATTGATCCCAGTATTTTATATGGGGTAGAGCATACGCTACAGCTGTATATTTATTTATTTATTTATTTATTTACACTTTATTGTACAAACTGTACAAACGGCGGACTTAATGCCATATGGCATTTTCTACCAGTCAACCAGAAAGTTAGTGGGAAAAGCGTGTACGGCGGTGGGCAGGGGCGAAGAACATACACAAGTGAAAAAAAAAGATACATATATTTACATATACTTAGATATATAAATAAACACACACTCATGTACACACACACACACACATATATATATGTATAACTATATATAAAGAACAGTATACTAAACAAAAATATACAAAGTAATATACGGATATGATATATGTAATAAAAAATCAAGTGTCCGATGAGCTCAAATAGTGCAATTTGAGCTCATCGGAATATAATATATATATAGAATGGTAGCACATAAAACTCAACAGGAGAAGTACTACCACAGCATTGCGTAAAGCAGCATAACATTACTGAGTTAGCTAAGGGGATTGACGGAAACTGGACAGATGTCTTTCTAGCCGATTTTCGACAACTTCCGAATGTAGTCGGAAGTTATCAACATTGAAAGATACGTTATAGTGGCAAGTGTAAAAAAAAGTAACAGCCTATAAATGTCCCAGTGCAGAGCTCCCCCTTTTGGAGCAGGGAATACCCCGCCACGCTGCGATGCTGGTCGGCGAACTTCACATGTCCTTGAAATATTTTTTTTTTCAGACATGCAAGTTTCTTCACGATGTTTTCCTTCACCGCCGAGCATGTGTTATTTAAAATTGCAATGAAGAATATTAGTGGTGTCGGCACCGGGAATTGAATACAGGTCACTCGCGTACTATGAAATTTAAAGCGAGCGCCTAGCCCGCGAGCTACCACGGTACACTACACGGTACGTTACAAGTGTACACGCAAACAAAATGGCAATCACGCGTCCTTACGTACCCGTGCCCGAGATAGGTCACATGTGGTAAGATCCGACGCACTTCACTGGTTGTAGGATTCTTATGCAGGAATCCGTCAAGGTAGTAGGTACTACCCTAGGGCCGGTTATTCTGCCGTGAAGCAGAAGTGTGCAAACATTACTGTGTTTCGATTTGAAGGGAACTGAGAGCAACTGTAATCACTGGGCATATGAGACTTAAGTACTGATGTCTCTGAGTGACGGGCGCAGTGGTGTATCAGCATCTGTTATGGGTAGACGTTGCACTTACCATTAGGGTGAATGTTTTTCTCGTCTCGTCATTTCATCAATTAAAAAAAAGGTTAAGATCAGTGTCAAAGACACGGGGACATTCACCACACCACCAGGCTCGAAAACCAACAATTTGTATTTCTGCCCACTAATTGACTACGGCTGGGAATCGCATCTAGGACCCGCGGCCTTGTACTATGCCTGGCAGCACAATCGTCAATAACTAATGATTTTTTCATCTCAGTCTATGTAGAGGTGACAAGCAACCTAGAAATATGTAGATTCAACATGGAAAATGAATGTAGGTATTTATGGGTCGCAATGATTACTTACCATAAGGAAGACTGTATCCTTAGTCATAGATATTTGCATAAAAAGGTTTATAAACTTTGTAGAGTGCATAGCAGGTCAATCGTGACAAAGGAGCGTCCATAGCCCAATCACGTAGCTGTTAAGTGCCCGTGTTAATTTACTGCGCTCTGTTGATTTTTAAGTGGGCACTGTAAGTGTCAAAATAGAACTGATAACATTTGATAGTTTTTTTTTATTGTACAAAGTGATGAAACGAGCAAAACGTTCACCTGATGGTAAGTGCAACGCTTGCCCATAACAAATGCTGTCACCCAGAAAATTTCTGTGTGACACTACACTGTGCCCATCACCCTGAGACATAGGTTCTTAAGTCTCATATGCCCAGTGATTACGCTAGCTCACAGTGCCCTTCAAACCGAAACACAGTAATGTTTGCACACTACTGCTTCACGGCAGAATAACTGGCCCTGGGGTGATACCTACCTAGACGGACTCCTGCATAGGAATCCTACCGCCAGTAAAATACAGTACAGTATAGAAAATCAGTACTTAAAAGTAATGAAATGGATTCAAGATTTTTTTATTTTTAACTAGCGACCCGCCCCCGGTTTCGCGCGGGTGCAATTTGCTAATGAAGAAAATGAGAAGTGCGCTTAGCTAAAAAAAATATTAAGTATGTTTATTTTATAACATGTCTCCTTCTCCAGAACTTTCAAAGTGAAAGTTTGTGAGAGTATACAAAAAGACCGTCCCAATCTCCACCAGTGGATTTTCCAAAAATTTCCTTTCATACAATAGTAGTCCTGGTAACAACAAAAAAAATACGAACACGAAAAAAAAGTCAGCTAAATCGGTTGAGCCGTTCTCAATTGATGATCTGTCATACATGCGGATGCAATCCATTGGATTTTTATTAAAATAGAAGAAGAATAGAAGATATAAAACCGATAAATACTATATATACTATAATAGAGACATGAAGTTCAGCGCTGATTAATAGATAGAAAACCTAACTCGAGGACATTACTGGTGGTAGGATTCCTATGCAGGAATCCGTCTAGGTAGGTACCACCCCAGGGCCAGTTATTCTGCCGTGAAGCAGTAGTGTGCAAACATTACTGTGTTTCGGTTTGAAGGGCACTGAGAGCTAGCGTTATCACTGGGAATATGAGACTTAAGAACTGATGTCCCAGGGTGACGGGCGCATTGTGGTTTCACACTGTTCTGGGTGACACAGCATTTGTTATGGGCAGACGTTGCACTTACCATCAGGTGTAAGTTTTGCTCGATCCGTCACTTTAAAAAAAACTTATTGTTTTATCATGCCTTCTGGATTTTGTAAGATACACGCGAACAAAGTCAGGGACATAAATACACTCGGCGTCAAAAAAATCGCACATCCGAAAAAAATAATTTAAATACTATTTTAACACAACAGGCCAATGGCAATGTTGTGGTTTGAGGGTATCATTCGAAAGGTAATTTCATTAGCTTTCAGGAATTGAATTTTACTTTTATAACGAGACGAAAGAGAAATCAAAGAAAAAGACAGGGTATGTACATATTTGCAAATTAATAATTTAAAAAAAAAACTTAATAAATACAAAAAAAGTTCTTAAAACCTAGTGTTACCCCCCCTTGCCTTGATAACGGCTTCCATGCGATCTTTCATGGACCTTACAAGGATAGCAACAGCCTCTTGGGGTATTTGTTCCCACTCTTCAAGTAGCGCATCTTGGAGCTCTTGAAGAGTGGCTCGAGCTCGCACGCGCCGTTTTAGGTCATCCCAGAGATGTTCTATTGGGTTAAGGTCTGGATTTCGTGCTGGCCAATGCATAACAGGGATATCGACCTCCTGTAAATAATCCCGTATAATAGCCGCGGTGTGGCAACGAGCATTATCATGCATTAACATGAATCCGTCACCGACATAACCAGCATACGGGACCACATGTTCCTCCAGGATTTCAGTAATGTACCGACCAGCATTTAATGACCCTTGCCCACGGCCACCCCGAATCCGGGAAACGCACACAAGTTCCGTTTTCCCGTCGACGGAAATGCCGCCCCAAAACATACACGAGCCACCCCCGTATTCGACGGATTCTTCGAAGCAGGGTTGTGTGAACCTCTCCCCCTGTCTTCTGTAGACCCTTCTACGTCTGCCATTGCAGAAGAGACAGACCTTCGTCTCATCAGAGAAGAGTACGGTCTGCCACTGTTCTAGAGTCCACTCGCAATGATTGCGAGCAAAGTCTAGGCGATCTCTGCGATGCTGTGCAGTAAGTTTCAAGAACACCCGTCGAACTGAAAAACGGGACAGGTTCAACTGTCGAGCAACGTCACACTGCCGCATCCCCGACTGCAATAGGGCAATCACTTGAGCGGCTTCTTCAGAGCTGGTGTCCATCTTTACTTGTTCTTATTTGGGTTACTTGTTCACGTGTGTTCACTGCAAAGTCTAAATTACGACTGGCTCATATTTCATCCAGATCGACCCTTTTATACCCTTTTTAGGTGGTGTAACTAGCGTCCTTACTAACGAGCATTTGACAGTGTTTATTTTTGACGCTCTATAATGATAAACGTTTTAATGATTTCATGATTTTTTTATTAATAATGTAAAGCTATTCAAATACCCATTTCAAACATACCAATACTTATATAAATATAATTCGTTTCTAGCCATTACAGCCATTTTTCGCGCAAACTCAGAGAGGTGCGATTTTTGTGACGCTGAGTGTAGTTTTCCTTCACTAAAGGATTACAGAAACATTCTATGTGCCGAAGGCGATGACCTCTTTATCGAGCGATATTATCTTTCTTACCTGTAACCGAACTAAATCGTATAGTGAAGTAAGAGTAACAAAAAATTAACATTTTGTTTTATAATCAGCTGTCACGCGTCCTTTTCGCTGGGCTTAATGTGCCCATCCAGCCTGTTTAGGAGTAAATGTTCATAAAATCCGATCTTAGTGGGTTTCTGTCGGTTAAGGATTATGTATGCCAAATTTCAATAGGTCTTGTAGTTTCGTAGATATCGTGATGAGGCCGGGGTATATTAGTAAATTGTTTATATATTTATATAATATAAAAATTCTCTAAATATCATAAGACAGTTAAGTATTTTTACGTTAAAGGACAGAATCGGTACAGACATTTCTTTTGGTAATTTTTTTTTTATTTGATAAAAGTGACGGAACGAGCAAAACGTTCACCTGATGGTAAGTGCAACGCTGCCCATAAACAAATGCTGTGTCACCCAGAACAGTATGACACCACAATGCACCCGTCACCCTGAGACATCAGTTCTTATGTCTCATATGCCCAGTGATTACTCTAGCTCTCAGTGCCCTTCAAACCGAAACACAGTAATGTTTGCACACTACTGCTTCACGGCAGAATAACTGGCCCTGGGGTGGTACCTACCTAAGGCCTAAAAAAAAACTTACTTTGAAAGTACCTAACGTTAATCAATTGCTTTTAATTGCCAGCTTAAAGAAGATCTAAAAAATATTACTCATGAATGGAAAAAAACATGCGGATTAATGTAACGATCCAATGCCCTTTATGTCTTGTAATAACAAAATTGTAAAATTAAATACAAAATTGAAAAAATAAACAACGACACACAAACGCATGCACGCGCGTCCACATACGATTCATGCACGCGCATACATCGAATACGTAAAATGTTGCAATCAAAAGGCAACATATTGTTTACACGCAGGCTCTAGTCAAAGCACTCACACAGCCAATAACATAACCAACCACGCACACATGTCAACAGGCCCACGTCTGCAAAGTTATGTGTAAATAACGCTATTCAGGTAGACGGTCGCCTGATGAAAGTCGATGAGATGAATGTTTCGGTTTTAATTAGAATTGATTAAAGCCGTTAGCGAGGTTCTAAAGAACAGCTCCAGCAAGGGGCCCCTCACAAATACATTCGTTATTTAGCACGAGGATCACTTAATATTACTACATTGATGCTCGTCAGGGCGAGAAATCACAAAATTAGAAAGCAAAAATAACTAATGATGGAAATTGTAGCTCAGTAAATTGTATTGCAAATAGAAGATAAAAAATACAATTGCTTTTTCTAACTAGTGTAAAAATACGATAGAGCAATATAGTAAATTACCTGTTAATTAATATTATCTTACAAAATAAAGTTTGAATTTTTTTTATCAAATCTAAAGTACGTTTATATAACTAAGGCAGGTAGGTTTGCAAGTCCATATATTCCGCGTGGCTGAATGGTCAGTGAATCTGACTTCTACGTGGGTCCTAAGTTCGATCCACCTTCGAAGTCAACATTTGTGAAAAAAAAAACAATTGGATTTATTCGGTTCTGGTTGTGTTGTGATTGTCCCCGTGTCTCTGACACTACATCAAAGCTTATCTCCGATCTTATCGCATAAGATTTATATCGGGTGCGGGTATGTTAGGAGTATACTGCATGGCACTATATTTCCTGCGCATTGCTAGCTTGCAGACAGTATTCGGAAATTTTCGTCGTGATCGAAAATCGGCATGCACTCTAGTTTCATTACACAAGAACATATTTTTTTACAAACCTTTTAAAATGAAATTATATTACAGAGCGTTAAGTTTTTCTTATATTTTAAAACGCCGAATAATTCAAATGGCAGCTAGCTAGTCGACGGTCGCGGACAAAGAAAATCCATAATCACCCTACTCTATTTTATTCACAAGTACGTGTCGTCCACGTGATTTGATTTAAGAACGCTGATTGGCTGTTCCTAACTGACATCTGTGCGGCTCTGTCTCGGGCACGCTTTACTACGGACAGTTTTATTTCACTTATTACCGAAGAGGTAAATATCATTACCGTAATATGTAAATATACTCGTACAATGCATACAGTAACGCCTCTTTCCCATTTTAGTAGGCAGGGATCACATCTTTCCACCTGCTACGATACTGATTTTGACGTGGCCTTACCTTAAAACGTCTCCGATCTGATCGTAATACGTTCGCCTACTTCGACACTCACAGGCTTGCCCATTCATATTTCTTTAATCCATCATTACCATTGTCATTTTAGTAGTCCCCTGCTTGTAATCGGCCTCCGAAGTCGTGGGGGATACGTTATAATTGCAACGCTTGGCAGTCGGGTACTACACGCCCCGCGACTTCCATCGCCGCCATCATCGGCGTGCATATTACGAAAACCAACGATATGTTTTTGCACAAATGTTGGCTCCAGCTGCGACTCGAACCCAGGACCCACGGCGCAAGTAAGGTAAGCTGACCACGCGGTCGTCTGTTGTTATCACACCATTAAATTTTTAATCCAATTTTCATATATTTATATGTATGTGACATACTTGCTAAAACCTGTTGGTAACAAACGTCATCGATCCTATTATATAAAATAGTTAAATAACAAAATTTTTTGTTACCCGTATAAAAATTTGTCGTTAAATGACGGAGAAGTTTTACATTTATAGAGGGTGATTAAATTAAAAGTTTGGTCTTAATCATATATTAAACAAATGAATAGATTAATTGAAATAATTAATATACTTTTTTCCCAATTCTCACAAGGTTGAAAGAAATACTTAGAAAAGAGAACGGCGCAAAATTTCAATGGGTATTTGATTTTTACTTCGAATGTTAATTATCATAAAACATGGAACACTATAGGATTTTTGATTATTATTTGTACCGGAAAAGGATTGCAAAAAGGAAGGTACGCTGGCGGAGTCCCCGCACTGATACCAATAAAACTATACGAGGAATCTTCAATAATTACTCGAATAAATAACTTTTTCAGAAAATCTGAAATCGGGGCGGGCGTGAGAATGAATAATCGTGCACTGTTGTAAACAATATACTTATGCTTTTGATAATAAAGCCGGCATACCACCCCACATGTCGGTAGACTTGTGAACAAGGTCCAGATATTTTGTCTTCTTATCTGTTTCGGCTTTCACGAGGTTCTCGTTATATGGAATGGTAATGTCGACCAAAAATATCCTCGACCGTGCCCGGTCCATCGACACGATATCAAGCTTATTCGCAAGAATAGTCCTGTTCGTGATGATGGCCCGATCCCATTAGAGCCTGGTGCGGTAATTCTCCGGCAAGTACTTATAATAAGGCTGTTTCCGATCCACGAGACCGTACTTCAGAGCGAGGTCATGATGGCGACTGTGTCTACGAACAGCTCATAAAGAATTTTGTAGAATCCCCCGTGGAAATCTTTCTCTTTCCATACCGTCAGTTCCATCCCGGTCAGCCATCCGGCGAACCGGCAAGTGTTTTACTTAAATTCACCGGGATCAATGTCGCAAACCAGATAATCCCCAATACGCAGTTTTTAGCGAAAATCGTACGTATTATCGGTCACCGCGAGGATGTTTTTTTTTTACTATCAGAAAGTTATGTATATTTTTTAATATTTTACAAAATTTCTAGAATGTGATGTGAAACCACGAGTTCCATGGTTTGAATCCCAACCGCAACTAATATTTATGTTTTTTCGTAATCATAAATGTAAATATATTAAATCAAACGATGGCTCCACTTTCCATATTAAATATGTTAGCAACGTTGTAGCATCTTTGTTTCTGTGATCTGTCCAATAATAAGCCTTGCTTAGCTGTGCTTTTAACTCGAACAGTGGCGCATCCATCGCAAATTTCGCCGACCCAAAACGTCGCCGTTCCGAAAAAGAAAATTAAATGTTTTTGTGTGTACATATACTTATAATAAACGTAAGCAGCGATCTTCCTAGCTCGGGGGACAACGGTGCAATTTGCAAGTGCAAGTTGTGTGTTAAATGTAAACGGGAATACCTAGATCGAGGGAGCACGAGCGGGACAAACGTATGTGGCTGGAATTTGTAACATAAGAGTGTCTAACAAACTTTCACATTTATAATATTACTGAGGGATATCAGGATAATATACTTAAAATTTTCAGTCGTGGATCATTTCTATTATAGATATGAAATAACAATCGAAACCATTTATAATAAAAATAGTCATTCCAGAATGTCATCCATAGACGACTTCATTAGTTTGTAATGGGTATAGTTTAGTACCTCTTACTTTAGCATATAAAAGGGAAAAAATTCATTAAATTCTTACAACATTGTAAAAAGAAGTTAATGTTGTTTATACGCGGTAAATGTGGTAATAAATTATATAAGTGACTGCCGTCGGATGGTTAAAAAAATCTCAAATATTTTAAACAGATTTTACATTTTACCTATATATTTCTTTATTTTTCTTAACCTATAGATGTGCGGCAGCATCTTCCTGGAACACGTCAATAAATAAAATGCGGTTGCCAACCCGCCTGCCAAGCGTGGCAACTATAACAAAATCCCCCAAAATGAGAGCTACAAACTTTTGTGCCAATGGCCTATGTTCAGCAGTGGACTAGTGATAGACTAAAATGACAACAATTCGTGTTTTTGCACAATTGTTGACTCCAGCTCTTATTTAAACCCAGGACCCCGCGGAGTGGCAGTTAAGCACTCTTAGCACTAGGCCATGCGGACGTTATTTATAACATCATAAATAACCGCGTCTTATATGTGTTTATGTATATTCTCGTTTGCATGCTTGCGTGATTCCCAACTGTTTGTCATCGCTGTTGCGGCCAGGCCGCGGGACGATTTCGGTAGAGTTTACGAGCCCGATTTTATCTCGATTATTTCTCTAGTAAAGGCACTGACAGACTCTCTCGAGGTTAAATACAGTTAATTCAATATTTTATCAACACTTGTGTTACTTTGCATTTATAACTAATTTTATTTAATTTTTAAATAAATCTTATTGAAATATATTTTCAGTCATAAAATTTTGATATGAAATTTGTGCAAAACTATGTTTAGTAATTAAAATGCATAAACAGTACATTTGAGTGATAAGTATCATTTCCAGGAGGTATCTATGTAACGCTGATATAACATGTTTGACCTGTAAAATATCAATCCGTTTAACATTTCCACTAGAAAACGCAATTCATACTCCCCAACGGTATGATAATTTCAGAAATGTAGACGAAAGAGAAACACCCAGCTAATCGAATGTGTACTCGCGAAGCTTCTGGACACATGCTGAGTATATTAATTCCTAGGCGCCGTTCTTAATGCAGTATTATCGTCTATTTATAGGAAAGAATCAAACAGCTCCTCAGCCGCATTAGTCCGTGTGACGTAGCAGCGTTTGCAGATTAGAGTTTTACGAAATTATTGTTGCCCTCTCATTCGACGTATTTAATCGTTTCATACAGAAAATCGATATCAAACCACGAGTTTGTTTCGTTTCAAGGACGCCGCGAATGTACAATACCGTTGCTCAATATAAGTAGTAATAATACGAAATTTGCTTTTAGCATAAAACATCTTCGAGTAGTAGATATCTTATACTTGTCTCCTATATTTTCCTTTAATAACTTAAAGTATTTGAAAAATAGCATATATCATTTTTATGGTATACTATAAAACCCAGTTCTTAAGCAGCTCTTGTATAACCGTATCGCAGTGTACTTGGTTCCCAAAAGAAAGCAAGTACGGTTGATTCATTAACATTATCATCTTAAAGAACAATACCAAAAGTATTATTGAAAAATAAATTTACATACACGACATAAAAATATTTTCTGATGTATCGTCTTCCAATTGCCACAACAATGTAGGAAGGTTAAGCAATGGTACTCACTTTGATGCTTATCAGCTAACTGTATTAGGGGATTCGGCAGGTCCCGCCGCCTGTAGAAGCACATGACTTTCGCTTCCACGTTGCCCGATGCCGTCTTGTTCAGTTCCTCTATCCGCCGGATTTGGTACGGAGACGTCGACGACGTCTCGAAATAGACGCAGTCTGCGGACAAAAATAAAATTACATAAGTAATTATATGTAAATCGCTTTCTAATAATTGTTAAAGGATGATAACATTTTACATTCCGCCATCCATACATACATAAATAATAACTGCGGACGTTGTATTTCCAATAGCATTTTGGATCTCCTTTAACTTAGTTATACAAAGCAATATCTTTTGAAAGAGGAGCTCCCATAACGCAATAAATTCGTACAAGTAATAGCCTAAGAAAGGATTACTATATTGCAAGCGTTTCGAAGGCGCAAAGGATCCGCCACATTGTACTAGTGTGGATAAGAGGATTTAACAAATCCTTGAAATATACATACATTTCTTAATAATTCTCGTTACGTACAATATTTTGGTAAGTCAGCACTTAAATTAAAAAAAATATTAAATTCAATTATAGGTGATATTATAACACTGAAGGTGAGCGCCCTGCCCGTGACCTGCCACGACTCTTAATCGCTATTTTTTCTTTTTATTTAGCAAAATATTTATATCGAAAGAAATCGAAATAATTTGTATAAAGTATAATAGTAGCGAAATAATTTTTAATAAAGTCGCGGCAGTCAAGGTGCCTGACGAACCATCGAATATACGATCGGACCTAAAATATTCAGACCGGAGAGCTAAGCAGCGTAAAGTACAAAACGTCTGCTAATGAGAACTTAAAAGTTGAGTCTCAATCCTCGTGATTTATGTACCGAGTAGCTCAGTGGCCGGGCGCTCGCCTTAAATTTTACATTAGTAACCTGAGTCCAATCCCCGGTGCCGGCACCACTAAAATTGTTCGGTAACTTTAGGTGCTGATTTACCACGTGCTCAGCGGTGAAGGATGTCTGAGGAATAAAAATATTTCGACGACGCATGAAGTCCATAAAGCTCAGCAGTGGGACATTTATAGGATGTAACTTTACTTTGTTATAATTTTTTAAAGAAATGTGACCGAAATCCGCCTACCAAGCGTGGCGATTATGACAAATCCTCCCGTACGTGGAATACCTGTAGGTCCCACAGGACTGTGTACGGGCTAATAATGACGATGACGATTTCTAGCGTTAAAATTAATTAAACCTGATAATAATAAATAATTTAAATCCCTGGAAGACTTTTTTTAAAAGTAGAACATCGTCGGGCGCTATGAGAGTAAGATTTCAAGGTCGAATTTGGGTGAAGCATTTTCGAGCAACGCTTCTTTCTTTCTCTTATTTTTAAATTATACTTATCAATTAATTGATAATTGTTTATAAATAAGCAGTTATTTTACAGGTATTTGACATTTATTTTTATCTTCAGAAACTAAAAACCTCTCGCCTACAACCGCAAACGCTTCTTGTCCAAGTTTTAATGAGGTATGTTTTGTAGACAATTTGTGTTATCCGAACCAATATTTAAAAAAATTTAGAAAATATTACGTAAATGACCCTCGCAACTTCGTCAGCGTGGATATAGTTTTTTTTTAAATATCCGGGAAACATTTGATATTATAGGATAAAAAGTATCCTATGTCCGTCTCCAGGATGCAAGCTATCTCTGTGCCGAATTTCGTTAAGTTCGGTTCAATGGTTGAGCTGTGAAGAGGTAACAAACAGACAGAGGGAGAGAGAGAGTTCCTTGCGAGTTAATATTAGTATGGATGAAAATATAGTGATATATTTTTAGAAAAGTCTATGAAGTAAAACTTAAAAATAATAACGAAATCTATCCAGTAGTGACGCGCACAACGGCAGACCTCTCTTATTTTATTTATATAGATAGATTTAATTTTTGGTTTCAACGCTAAAAAATGTGCATGCCTAGCTTGCACGTGTACGTTCCCGCTCGTTTCACTATTTACCGAACACCTTGTATACACAACAAAAAACGTAAAATTATCATCAAAATGAATACGAGAATATTATGTTAGGATCTAGCTGCGCCCCGCGGTTTTAGCCGCGTAAAATAAGCCGACCACGTGATTGCACCGTAAAGCACGATGCCTCGTTGACCTGAGAATTCAAAGTTCGGCCCTTCTCGGTAATGTTCGATTTTTGGTGTGCGGCTCCTTAAGGCCATAGCATAAAGTTTTATTGCGTAGAACCTTCCCCAATAAACGGGCTATCTAATGCAATATTATTTTTCAAATCGGATTAGTATTTCCTGAGATTAGCGCGTTCAAACACACAAACTCGCAAGTTTTATTATAGTAGTCAGATTCTAATTCAAACAACGAGTTCGGAAAATGAGAATTGATAGACGAACGTTTTCATTATTTATCCTGTCTCGATTAGCCGCTCTAACACCACGTGTATTGGTATGGGAACAAACAATACCATCAAGTTACATTGCGAGCTGTACCTTTTTTACGCTTGGCGTGAAGTGACTTTTGTTTTATCAAGCGTACTTGAGATTTGTTTGCCTCCGCATCACACGGCACTGAATTGTCAAGTCATTCTTTATTGTTTTTCTATAGCCGTTTCGTTAAAGATATATAAACAATTAGGATATTTAGATCATGCCGCTTCACAAACAATATCCAAACTCGAAAACTTATAACGTATTAAGAATCAATATTGGCTTCGATCGGGAGTCAGTTCGAGCGACATGATACAATTTGGCCGTTAAATTAAAAAAAAAACGATGATAACTCATTGTAGACTCAAAAAACAATAGATCTTACAAATGTTTCTCCGTGCAATGTTACATTCTAAACGTTTACAGCTTTATACCTTCTTTAGTCAGGTAGTTAGAACCTCGATTAAGTTACAATACTACTTACAAAAACACTGCTAAAAACAATGGACCGGCCAACAATAATCTGACATCTATAACTCGACTCTAACAAATTCCCCGGTAACTCATTAGTTGTTGGATTCTTACTGACTGTATTTCTATCTGACATCGTATCCAACCTTACTTTGATCTTATCGTTGACAGGTTACTTCGGATACTACTCGTAGAAGGCGCAGACATGTGACAAACAATGTTTAGTTTGGCGTGTATTCTTGCGACATCCCTTCATAGGAAGTTTTCTAACAGCACTTTTCATTTCTAAAGACTGATCTGAACACATGGTTTCCCAAACGGCCCGCAAAAAATATCTTCGTTTTCGCTACTAATATTGTATGATATTTAGTGCCATTTAAATTAAAGAAATTCTAAGTTACATAATTTCAAAATTAAGGCATCGGAACTACGTCACATCCGTAAAAATCGGCGAAAAGGAGAAACGCAAGTTTGCTTCCTATTCATAAAGCAAGTATTATTTTATATTCGATTCGTAAATATTTAAAGTAATTTTAATTTAGACCGCAATATTCTCTACGGAACTCGTGTTAATGGTTCCATTCTGCTCAGGAGAGTTTATAGTGATCCTCAACAGACTCCGGAGTCCTAGAGCCTTCAATAGGTACGAAAAGTGATTCGAAATTACGCCTAGTACTTATTTGTCACGAAAGACATCACCTATCTAAAAAAAAATTAAATAAAAAAGGGAGTACCAAAACTCATATGCACATAAATGTCTCGACTTCAACGTTAAACTTCAAACCTCAGGACGGTCGAAAATTGAGCCATTTATAAGATATCCATCAAACTGGAGCGGCGGCCTAAGTCTAATGACGAGGGGGATTAGTTCAGAACTATGGGTGGACTGCGGCACTACGCGACGGCGTCATGGCCGCCGCATCACATGGACGATGAAAATGGCGCCTTTTTACCGTTACGTGCAATAAAATAACACGCGACGCGCACAATGCCTCGCCCCGTCGCTTTGTTAAAAACCATGGCTGAGGTGGACGTAGATGTCGCTCGGCATGCCGTGCTGCTCTCTGAATGTTGAATACATTGGGTTGCCGACTTTGATTGTCTTTGCTTTTTAAGCCGTGTCCTTTCTCGTATTCATTCGCTCATTTCAATATTCAACCTACTTTGTAATACTTCTAATTAAATTGATGTTGAAAAAAGTACAGTAATAACCTTAATTTTCAATATGATTACTAATGTAATGTAATAAAATATTAAAAATTAAATGTGACTTCATTTCGTATAAGGTATCCTTCAAATAAAGGTAATTTCAATATTGTTAAATATCGCCGTGAAAAATTGTTCTAAATTCGAATAATGTTCATTTTTAGGTTTGAAACCGCGAATGCGTTCTATTTATAAAAAAAATCCGTGCGTACACCGAAAGCTAAATGAAAAAAGAGGAAAGTATCGCATAAAGCATACGAAAGCAGCATGGCATGTCGTCGATCTTTTCATAGCGATCAATTGTAAACAAGATTAATTGGTTTAATTTAAAGTCACATGCACCAAACTTTCCACTCTGTTGCGAGCGACTTACTTCCGATATTAAATGGTATTTTTTTTATTGGGCTAAGTTTTTATACAGCTTTACAAAGACAAAAGATACTATTATACATGGCCCTAAACACAATAAAAATGATAAATGTTATTGTAAAAAATTCTAAAGAGGTTTAAATATAGCATTCTTGTCACATCGAACGCGTAAACGGTAGATAAAATTAAAAAGCATCCGACAAAAATATCATCCACGGATTGTTAAGCTCGCGGTGCTACAACGCATCATAAAATATAGAGTAGACGCTCAGCGACCTAGCGACTGTAAGAACAACGTACTTATACGTACGCGGCGGCTTTACAATACGCTGTCGTACACATACAAATACAGATATAAAGATGTGAGCGTTCCGCATGTATCTATGCAGATCTATGTGGATATGTTAGGTATGGCTGGGTATCGCCTAGCGTGTCGGGTATGTATAAGTTGGAGCAATATGCGGCTGATAGCGGTGTTAACGCCCGTTCAGTTTTGCCAAGAGCGGTGGTATTTTTGGAACTCGTCAATAACTAAGTGTAATGTAAATTTAGATCGGACACGTCATGGGAGGCCGGAGAATGATTGGTTTTTCTCGGTGTGCACTTAGCCTCATTTTACTAAAAATACTTACGAATTTAAAAATATTCATATATATGGTTACAATTATACAATGAATGATAAGTTTTAGTTTAAAAAAGTTCAATATGAAATCGTAAATTATTATTTGACATTATACACAATCACACAAAAATAATAAGAGACATGTGCTTGTTGGTGCGACGTACATATATTACTTTTATGAAAAGAGGGTCATATAATTGCTTTACCATTTTTTACATCCAGTAAATTAAAATTTCATGTATTAAATTTTCGCAATAGGTTAACTGTAAGCCGATCATATCGCAAATGGTTGCAAAGGATAGGAGGGGGTAAAGCGTCTGGTTTTAATCTTTCTTCCATAGAAATAGATGTTATTTTTCTACTAATATAATGTAAATGTCACTAGAAACTATGGAGTTTTTATTTTAGAACCTTGTTAAATTATATACCATACAAAAATAAAAGCGTTTTCAAATTGCTTTTCATTTCTGGGAGTAGGTCATTAGTCATTTATTAAAATTTTAAATGTCACGTTATTTAAATATATCCGAAAAGGCAGACATAATTTCATTATACAGATCGGGATATAACATAAGTCAAATTTCGATACAATTAAATATATCACGTTTCACCGTACGAATTTGGATTACACAAGAAGGCGAAGAAGGCAATCTCGAAGATCACAGGCGAAGTGGTCGACGTCCTAAAGTGACGAGCACGCAAGGGGAAATAATGAGAGATGTGTATGAAGAAAACGGTTATACACCTACGGCCCGTTTTTCGGAGAAAATTAACGTCAGTGCTGAGACTATTCGCCGCCATTTGCACAGAACGGGGTTGCGCTACAGGCGTTACGCTACAAAAATTTATTTGACTGATGCCCATAAAGCAGCACGGTTGAATTTTGCCAGGGAGTTCTCAAATTTCGATTGGTCAACAATAATATTTATAAGCGAAAAGACCTTCGAATCCAGCGAACATGGTCGATTAAATCTCTCGCGTTATAACAATACAAGACATGATGAAGATCATGTAGCGCATGTATCGTTGAGTATGGTAGTGCAAACATTTCGGGCTGGATGTCAGCTAATGGAGTCCATGAACTATGCGGATTACCTCCAAAAGCAATAGCTCTATATTATGTTAATACTTTAGAAAACGTTATATTGCCGAACGTTGAGAACGTTTACCCAGAAAATGCGCTTCCCCAATTTTGATATATAGTATACGGGATATGGATTGTTGGCGATTTGTTGGTTCAATGAGATGCCGATTGCTAGCAGTCATTGAAGGGAATGGCGGAAATACGTATTACTTATTCAACATTCTATTATCATTCATCAAAATGTCTTAACTTTTATGCTGATAATTATTAACCTGAAGTTATGGGAAAGAAAATAGGCTTTTTGTATCTTTTTTATAATTTTTTTTTCCTGTAAATGCAATGTTACCTATAACACATTTCAATTGAATTATTTACCTATCGTCTTTTAAGAATATGACTCAAATAATAAGAAAATGTGTTTTTTTTATTGCATAAAGTGATAAAACAAGCAAAACGTTCACCTGATGGTAAGTGCAACGTTTGCCCATAACAAATGCTGTGCCACCCAGAAAATTTCTGTGTGACACTACACTGTGCCCATCACCCTGAGACATAGGTTCATAAGTCTCATATGCCCAGTGATTACGCTAGCTCACAGTGCCCTTCAAACCGAAACACAGTAATGTTTGCACACTACTGCTTCACGGCAGAATAACTGGCCCTGGGGTAGTACCTACCTAGACGGACTCCTGCATAGGAATCCTACCACCAGTAAAACTAGTAAAGTAAAGTAAAGTAAAGTTTCAGCCTATGAATGTCCCAGTGCTGAGCACAGGCCTCCTCACATTTCTGAGAGGGTTTAGGAGCTAGGAAGAATCCGCCACGCTGCTCCAATGCGGGTTGGCGGACTTCACATGTCTTCGAAATATTTCTATTCCTCGGACATGCAGGTTTCCTCACGATGTTTTCCTTCACCGCTAAGCACGTGGTAAATCAGCACTTAAAATTGTAAAACAATTTTAGAGGTGCTGGCACCGGGGATCGAACCCAGGTTACTCGCATACTGTGAAATTAAAAGCGAGCACCAGGCCCCTGAGCTACCACGGCTTTCAGTAAAACTTTTCAGTAAAACTAGAACTAGTGTTAAACTAGAACAAGACGCAACAAATAATATTTCCTATGGCATCGTGGATTACACGGTATTGTGTGCTTTATCAAGGAATATACACGAAATGACGTAACAGCTCTAAGTTCAAATGTAATATAATAATAAACGTCACTGACGTCATGTTAAGCGAAAATAGACCTTGTGGTTTTGTAAAGTGCAAACGACGTTCAATCTAAGGGTGATAAAGCAATTTCGTTTCAAACTATATAATTAGTTGCAGCAACAAGTCTAGGAACACATTATTTTAACACTGAAAAAAAATATTTAGGTCTTTGCATGTGGTAATAATTAAATAAAGACCATTGTAAATGCTATATCAATTATGAAAATATGAGTAGTTTTTGTAAATAACATTGTACCTGAATAACCATCTTAAGTATGCATAATAAGCAGCAATTACGACAAACTACTAAGCGTGGACAATATTTGTTCCATAATAAAAGATTACTGTATCCCGGACTCGCCGTCGATAGCGGTGAGCTTCTGTTCCCCCTGTGTTCAGGAAAACCTTGCATACCCAGATTACATGCAAAATACGCGCACAATCGCAAAGCCAGCGAGAAACAATTACCAGAGATCATCTAAACGGTGTAACCGAAACTTGTATGGAAGGCCAATAGATGATTAATAAAATAAACGGATATCTAACGATACCTCACACGCTTGTGTTCACTATTTTTTTTTCATACATAAATGGTGGGCCACTCCTATTTTATTTCGTAATTACACTACACCGTTGTACAGCGGTTCATAAAAAACAACTTCCTTAAAAAATTCATCTACATAATGCCTATTGTCTCCAAGTGAAATGTGACATACGGAAAGGACGACATTTGGGTGCCGTTTTTACTATGGATCCCTAATAAAACAAACAAACTCAAGTATTGCGTCGGAAAATTGTGTGAACGTACTCGTATGTTATAAACATTGTGGGACACAGGCCCAGGAGCCTCTAAATCAGTTGAATGTAGAAGTCAAAAGGCTAACAACTATATCGTCGTCGTCGTTTCAGCCTA
The DNA here is from genome assembly GCA_019845155.1 of Luehdorfia chinensis. Classification (NCBI taxonomy): domain Eukaryota; kingdom Metazoa; phylum Arthropoda; class Insecta; order Lepidoptera; family Papilionidae; genus Luehdorfia; species Luehdorfia chinensis. Next base: position 1,318,733 of record JAHVAK010000292.1, read on the forward strand.
TCAATAGTCCACTGCTGAACATAGGCCTCCCCCATAGATTGCTACAAAAGTTTGTAGCTCTCGTTTTGGGGGGATTTTGCCATAGTTGCCACGCTTGGCAGACGGGTTGGCAACCGCATTTTATTTATTCAGATGTTCCAGCAAGATGCTGCTGCCCATCTCCTGGTTTTCATTTTCCCTCTGTCGACTTTTACGACACTAACGGGATGAGTTGGGGTGGTAGATTCTCTTAGGCCGCTACCACACGGCACAACTATATAATACCTAGTATTTTATTTTATTCTATGTAAAAATTATGAATAGCGTGTATACTTAAAGGAAATGTTTTAGGGCATATCGTAAAACTTAACTGAGGCATTGTATTTAAACGCTATGCCAATCAAAGAAACAACATAACTTATTAAGTAAAAATAAGTGCCGCCAGCTAATAAAGCGAGAGACTTTTTTATCTCGCTTAAAGCCTGTGGTTACTAGCGATACCGCATAGTAATAACAAGTTGTCAAAATAAAATAATTCTGCGATATCTTATCGACAAAATCGAATGGCTTTAAAGCCGCAACAACCGCATATTTAATATTTCAATAGTAAACATAGAATATTATTATACAGAATGTAGATTCAAACACTGTTACGCCACTTTAAATGTTTGCCAAATACGGCGATAGTCTAATATAAGTTTAGGTAATAAGCTGTTAACAAAAATCATATTTTTTTACAAGCTTTTAATAATGAGGCCTATGTCCAGTCTTGGTTCAAATGTTGCTAGGGCTTTAGTCCTTGTCGAAACAAATACAACGAGCTTGGAGCTCTATCTTGCTTAGTTGTGGAGTTCCTGCGGTCAACTTCCGACACCATCATTAGACCAGCTCAATGGTACCATATGATTGCATTGCCACTGAAGCTACATAGGTATGCAATGTTTGCATTTGAAAACGGTTCAAATATAGCTTGCAAGATTTGAACTTCAAAAAAATACATTTGACGATACATAAATGCTTGTAATAATTAAAACTAGTTCATTGTTTTAACATTTCCAATATATATTGTCAATACTCCGAAATAATAAAAAACACAAATAATTTGAAGTAGTCTGCGAGTGGTCGCGTGTAGTAATAAGTCCATCAGAGTGATCTGAATGGCGCAATCTGTTTGTCTAGTGCAGAGGTCCTCATACCTTTTTGTCTTGTAGACCACTTGCCATGTTTTCGGTAAGCGTATCCCCCTGCTTACCTTATATTGAATGTTCGCAAATTCATCAACTTCAAATGTGTAGATTGAAGAATTTAATAAGTCAGTGCAAGTACGAGTCTTCCTGCGCTGTCTTTGCGAAGCTGTCAGATAAGAATGAACAAGAATTTCTGCTGCGCGTGGGAGGGTAACATGATGATAAGGGTGTCATCGTGTGCAGTTTTTACAAGTTCAAAGTGTATTGCAACCACAAAGCCTAATACTTACACAATTTTATGAAATATACAACTTATTCGAATTACATTTTATTGAATTAAATTTAATCAATATGTAATACTTACATCTCATGCACCCCTAATAATTTTTTGGCTGACATGGACCCCTTGCAAGTCGTCCCCCAGGGGTCGATGTAGACCACATTGTACGAGGGTGGATTGAAAAGTACTCGGCCTAACCAAGAAAATAAACACATACTAAATCAGTTATATTTTTATTTTTCTTCATAATCACCATCAAGTTCAATACACTTTTGCCACCTCCCCTTCCAAGCATTTAGACCGTTAAAAAAAATGATTCTTCCTTAGAGTCAAAATATGCGTCTACAGCTGCTTTGACCTCGTCGTTTGTCGAAAATCTTTGACCTCCCAAGTGCTTTTTTAGGTTAGGGAACAGAAAGAAGTCTGATGGTGTCAGATCAGGTGAATTCGGCGGATGCGGTAACAGTTCAAAGCCACAGTTGTGAATTCCAGCCATTGACTGTACTGACGTGTGAACACGGGCGTTATCTTGATGAAACAGGACTTTTCTTCTGAGCATTCCTCGACGTTTTTCTTTTATTTCCTCTCGTAAACGACGTAGTAAGGTGCAGTAGTAATCAGAGTTTATAGTCTGACCCCTTTCAAGATAATCAATCATAATCACACCTTTCGAGTCCCAGAATACTGAAGCCATCACCTTATTTGCCGACAAAATCGACTTAGCCTTTTTAGGGGGTGGTGAACCAGGTATTCTCCACTGTTTTGATTGTTGTTTTGTTTCCGGTGTACAGTAATGAACCCATGTTTCGTCCATAGTAACAAAACGATTCAAAAAATCATCTGCATCGGCTTCAAATAACTCCAAACAGTCGTGTGAAATAGTCAATCGCGTCCTTTTTTGTTCAACTGAAAGCAGTCGCGGAACCCACCTCGCAGACACCTTGTGGAAACCCAACTCGTTGACAATGATGTTTTGAGTTCGTTCATAAGAGATGCCTATAATCTCGGCTATCTCTCTAATTTTTAATCTGCGGTCTCCCATTATTAAATCAAGTACTTTTTTAATATTTTCGTCAGTAGTTGACGTCGAAGGCCTTCCAGAGCGGGGTTCATCTTTCACACTCTCTCTACCACGCTTAAATTCTGCTATCCATTTTTTGACGCATGAATATGACAGAGCACAATCGCCTAATGTACTGACCATGTCATCATGGATGGCTTTTGATGATAGCCCCTTCTTATGGAGGTACTTAATGACGGCACGCTGCTCGATTTGCTCCATTCGCGGAAATTATGACCGATTACTTTGTTAATAAATTTATAAAATCACAACTAATTATCGCACACGTTTCGAACTTCACACAATGAACTAGTCTGAACTGAACTAAATAATGTGGGTAGATTTGATTTTTAGAATTGAATGGATCTGTGTTAGGCCGAGTACTTTTCAATCCACCCTCGTATCAATGGTCTAGTGTGTTTAATGTGTCTAGTACCTACTCCTGCACAGAACGATTAGAAGATCCACGACGATTTTATTAGATATATTTTATTATTAGACGATTCACTTTCCTTTAAAACGGTTGAGGAGGGCAATGGCTGCCACATGCGTCATACTTGTGAACAGGTCCTGTGGGTAGAGGCTGGTCTGCTCTAGTTTGCAATATACTTAGATATTTATTATCTTGTCTAAAATTTTGTCAAGGAGCGTGCTTTGGTTTTCTTTGAGAGTATTGTTTGTAAATTTATTTGTTTTATTTGACTAAGATAAAAAAAAATACAATAAAGAGAATACCATGGTGTTTCTTTCGTCTGTTTTTTCTCCGTCAAAGAAACCTCATTACGAAACGGTGGCAGATGGTAAAAAAATGTTTTACAAACGAAATTTATATTTATTACGTCGGAAAATAAAGTTTTTTTATTTCAGAAACAAAATTTTAAAGGTCCTGAATATGGTGGGATTTAAGAGAGGCCTTTACTACGTGGTAGACTACCAAATGCTGATGTTAATAGAATCAGGCGTTACTTTGCGGAAATCCATTATAATGAAGGAATGGAAGTTAATTTGTTAAGTTCAGCATGCAAAATATAAAATGGCCCGCCCTCCCTCAGTAGCTTGCACAAGCAAACTAATACCGCCACCAGATACCCTTCACCACTACAATACTTGCACTAGGTAATATACACCACTGAAGTCGAGACCACGACACGTGTTTCGCCTCCAAAACAAGGCATTATCAAGCGTAAACTCTACGACAGACAGCCGCGGGGTAACAATATAGTGATGTAACAATCTATGTTATATGTGATGTAACAATCTATATTATATGTCATGTACTGACTGTTATGTTTAAACGTTTTTAGTTCACATATAGGTGAAAACGACGACTAATATCGATGTGGTAGAGCTGTATGGGCTCGGCGGAGGATAACTCACTCTCCCTTATGATACAAGCGTGAAAATGCAGCATAACATTGCTGCATTTCATACGGTGCTGATGAGAACCGGTAACGCAAAATCAATTAGGGGATATCTATGTTATCGCCAAGCTGGGCAATCCGATTAACGATTGCACTGAAAGACACCTCGAAACTGTGACGCTAAATCCTGTCAGAGACCAGACAATACTGAGACTGTTATTACGCCATGTGTCGGTTGCCAGAGATAATTTGAAGCATTTCCCTCAGTCGGATCCTAATTCACCCCGAAAAAGAAGAGGTCACAGAATTCGACATCGCTACGTAATTCGATATTACGCTTACTAGAGGATTACTACGCAGGAAACCGTCTAGGTAGGTACTACCTCAGGGCGCGGTTATTCTGCCGTGAAGCAGTAGTGTGCAGACATTGCTGTGTTTTGGTTTGAAGGGCACTGAGCTTCACAACACTAGCTCTCTAGTGTAGTCACTGGGCACATGATACTTTAGATCAGATGTCTCAGGGGGATGGGTTGATGATGTCGCAGCAGATTGCCAGACAGAAATAATCTGGATGACACAGCATTGATATGGGCGGACGTTGCGCTTATTATATCAGGTGAACGTTTTGCTCGTCTCGTCCTTTTCTCCGATAAAAAAATGCACGTCTTAAGAAATGAAAAAAAAAAAAAAAATTGTTGATGAATATGTGAAGTCCGCTACCCTGCACTAGAGTAGTGTAGCGGTTCAGAGGCGGGAGGAAAAACACCAATAATATATTACATTTCTGGCCTTTAAAGATTTTCTTATATACTACTCTATTAGGCACTTTGAAGTAATTAATCAAATGGTTAAGAAAAAACATCAATAAATAGATAAGTCGTCGCCATAAAAGTTACGTCAGTAATGAACAACAATTACTCAATTCAATACAATCATTTGTAAGAACGATTGTATAGTGGACATTAGAGTAGAGGCATGTCTTGATAAATTTATTAAAAGAAATTAGATGCGATATTTCGTCATCATTTCATCCTATTACTAGGCCACTGCTAAACATAGGCCTCCCCCATAGATTGCCACAAAAGTTTTTAGCTGTCGTTTTGGGTAGATTTTGCTATAGTTGCCACTCTTGGCAGGCGGGTTGGCAACTGCAGTTTATTTATTAAGATGTTTCAGGAAGACGCTGCTGTCCATCTACAGGTTTTTATTTTTTCCCTGTCGACTTTTACGGCACCCACGGGATGAGATGGGGTGGTAGATTCTCTTAAGCCGCCACAACACGAGGTGGTTTAGATTGCGAATACAAAAATTTATAGATCAAGAAAATAATTATTTAATTAAACTTTATTGTAAGCGTCTTAATAAAAAGTTGTAACAAAAGGCTGACCTAATGTCTATTCGGATTCTTTCCCAGTCAACGCGAGGCCGCGGAGAAAATTGTTAAGGGTGCAATTTCAAAAACTGTAAAAATAACCTTAAATAACAAGCCGAAGTAAATAATTATTGTCGCTCAAAGTGGAAGCAACAGCTTCAAAATGTCTGACTGCCGGGCATATGCCTCATATCCTTTTTGATAGCGTTTTACCGCTGGGGCAAGTCCGCCATGCTATCTAATACATGTGATAATTTTTGCGATTTCTTCCTTCAACGCTATGCACGTGGTAAATAAGCTGTAGCTCATGGGCTAAGGAGTTGCCCTAAAATTACATAGAAATTACGAGCTCAGGTCATCCACCTTCGGTCAATCCCCGGTTCCGGCACCATTATATCAAACTTCGTGCAGAATGACACCATAAATGCAATGCTGTCACTATACTGCTCGTGGGAACGCAATGGAAGGAATAGTAGGTAGATCTCTAAGCATTTGTTTCAATGATGTTTGCTATCTTCAGTATGGTTCTTATAGTTATTATTTGGAGAAATAAGGTTGGAGACAGAGTAGCTCAGTCAGCTCAACAGCTCACTCGTCTTCACCTCTTCGAAGGATATGATTATCCAAGATTAAAGAATACAATGGAAGGAAGGATTATCACAAGACCTAAAAATTAATAGTTTGTATGTTACATCCGTATTGGTAGAGACTGGAAAGAAACCGATATATTTTAAAAACAAATATATTTTTGTTTTGAAGAAGCATTGTTAAATACAAGTCTCACCCCCCTTAAATCGACTTAAAAAAATTGTTTGATCATTGGTATTACAATATCATTACTTCCGTGTCTTTATCTTATGTGTATTTTGAACCATATCATAGAGAAAAAATCAGTAAAGGAATCAATGAAGAAAACCTTTCTACGAAAACTTGCAAGTCTGTGGAATAAAAATATTTCGAAGACATGTGATGTCAGCCAACCAACTTTGGAGCAAAGTGGCGGACTCTTGCCGGCTCTAAAATCATCTCAGAAATGATCTGAAGGCCTCAGCAGTGGGATATTTATAGGCTGTTACTTTTCTACAGTATACTTCGTTATCAGTATTTTGAGGAATTATTTATTATTGAACAGTAAATATGTTAATCGAAACTCTAGGGTGCAAAATATTTTATGACTTTATAAACTGGATATACAATTTTCGTATGTAGTGTGTGGTACAAAGCTGTAACTTATATGTATGTGTGTTCAATTATAACAGATAGTGAGAGAAGCAAATAACACTTGTCTCTTTCGAATAAACAATGATATAAAGGCGCTAATACAGCAAGAATCCATACTCGGGTTTTTTTAACAAATCATGGTGACAAATGCAGTCTGCTGTGTGGCATCACACTGCGCGCGTAACCCTGGACCATCAATTCTTATGTTCCATACACTCAGTAATTCCACTACCTGTCAGTGCCTTTCGAAACTAAAAATGATGTTTGCACACTACTGCTTCACGGTAGAATAACTGGCACTGCGGTATTACCCACCTAGACGGATTTATAGATATATAGATATATTGTGTACAATGCCTAAGATGATGAAATTCACCAATAACAGGAAAGATGTGACTGATGTGGAGGAAAGACGTTCTGTGAAGAATGCCACTACTAAATACCTGTGTATGAATAGATTCCAAGTACTGCTTCACATCAGGAATGGCCTTAACAATCGCTCAGTCAACAATGATCCACGTGACGTCACGCTCTTTGCAATTATGACCATATCGGCGTCCATTGGTGAAAGTTGCATACCTAAGTACGTTTCCTTTCCGAACAATAAACTGGTCCTGTCAGGATAAACCCGACCGACCAGTTGTCGACAATTTATTTGTTATTCAAGTAACAATATACCGACGTATACAGACCGTCGTTCTTTGCTACTAATAATTGTAAGCTCTTCTAGGAATTAATTGATTAATGTTTGCGAGCAGCCTATCTGTGTACTTTTTACTGGTGGTAGGAGTCCTGCTCAGGAATCCGTCTAGGTGGGAACCACCGCAGTGTCAGTAATTGTGCCGTCAAGCAGTAGTATGCAAACATTACTGTTTTGGTGTAAAATTATTGTAAGGTAAGGTAGTGTAATTACTGGGCATGATACTCATGAACAGATGTCAGAGGTAACGAGCGCAGTGTGGTGACACACTGAAATGTTCTGGGCAGTTGTCCTTACCATCATGTGAACCATTCGCTCGTCTCGGCACTTTCAGCCATAGTTTAGTATAGTAAAATCTATAATTATTGAATAACATTTCTTATAAATAGACCGTCAAAAAACGATATATATGGAAGGCCTTATTTAGTACTAGATCGATAGCTTAATTTTATTGTGTTTTTATGTTGCTTTATGATTCGAATTTCCTAAAGGGGTAATATGTTATCATGTAACTAATAAATAATCTGAAGTCTATCATAAAATTTTCGGCACCAAGTGTCGCCAATCTGTAACTTTAACGTACATTCGGTTTACTGTAATCGGTACTAATTACAATTTAAGATTTATAGTAATAGTTAGTCAGTGTAAATATTAGGCATATGAAACATAAAAACCGATTTCCCAAGGTGACGAGCACAGTATGGTCACAGAAGGCAAGCGTTGCACTTATCATCACACCTGGTGAACAGAAGCGACGAGGTAAGCAAATCTCGTCCCGTCACTTTCTACCATAAGAAGAAATTATAGTATTAAGATTTTTTTTCGCTTGGGATGCTAATGGTTCCAGTTAAACAAAAATATTTGTATTAAATGCGACGTTTTAATTTGTATACACTTTTATAAAGCAAATCGTCGACGACGCGTGAAAGCATGTCACGCTATCTGCGGTACAATAAATAAAGTTAATAGTTTCATTAATTTAATGTTTAATATGTTAATTTGCTACAGTTTCTACTACAATAGTTTCACTGTACTTTGTTTTATGTATTTTCTACTTGCTTAAAGCTATCTAGGTTTAGATATATATGTAAATTAAAAGAACCTTAACTTTACCCTTATTATAAGTTTTAAAAGTACAAGTAAGGATGCTTAGATAGCTTGGACACGTGACACGAGAGAATGCATGAAAGAAGATCGACGAAACAGATTTATGAAAGCAGTGTGAATGGGCAAGCCGGAAGGGGTCGATGTAGGAGATCGTATCACGACCAGATCGAAGACGTTTTAAGGAAAGGTCAAGTCGAAAGTACCCGTTACCGACGAGCTTGTATGAAAACACTTATAAATGTAGAAAAATCGAAAGATATGTGTCAGAATCGTATCAAATGGAAAGATGTCTCTGCCTAACCCAATGGAAAAGAAGCCTGACTCTATGTATATTAAAAGTAAACCAAATTAATTATCAGTTCTAAAGTCTCATGCCGTCTGCTCAGTAATAACACTAGCCCGCCAGTGCCCTTCACACCGAAACAGTAATGTTTGCACACTGCTGCTTCACGGCAGAATAACCGGCCCAGCGGTGATTACCTGCCTAGACAGATTCTAGCATAGAAATTCTACCACTAGTAACCAGCAAGGTGACGTTACTTTTTAATTGATATTTTCGACAACGGCGTCATTTTGGATATTTTATAGTGAGTGCCGTAGGTTTCAGTGCCGTAAGAATTAGCGCAAACCTATAGGCACTTTTTACTTCAATTCATTCTTGTGTCGGATGTAAAGCTTTCGGTTTCGGCTAATCTGAAGAAGGTTCAGATGCAATACAGACATACGGGACAACTTCTATACATCGATCAGATCGAAAACCCAATAATTTGTGTGTTGCCGAAATATCGACTGGGATTCGAACATAGAATCCACGACATCATCACCATCATATCAGCCTATGACTAGTCCACTGCTTAACATAAGCCTCCCCCATAGATTTCCAAAGTGGTGTCTCTCATTTTGGGGGGACCCACGACATAGCAGCATACTTATGTATATTCAGAGTGAAACATACTAAACATAGCATTACCGTATCACTTTACTATCACTTATACGGTTTAGGCTTGTATAAAGCTCTAAAATAAGACCTCAGAGAAGAACCGGCAAGAAACATAGAGCCTATCTTTTTTTCAATTTCGTATTACATAATTTCATTTATAAAATACAATATGTAATTACAATGTCACATATTTGGTAACTAGGGGTATGGCAAGTGCAGAGTAAGAGTTATTTCCACATATATTTGTCCTCTATGTAATGATCTGTTTTATAATGCGTTTTCTAATAATGTCTTCTTGACATGTTAGTTGAATTCTATGTCAGTTTTATCGTCACACATTTAGGAATTTATTAACAAATATATCAGATAATGAAAGTCAACGAATGCATTGGTTAACGTATTTCTGTCAGGCCTAATGTACAGGAAACGACCGCGATATCTCGTTCGTTAGTTTAAAAGAGCTTATAACGGTTTTTGTCAAGGGAACGTATCGGTTCGGAAACGGTTGGCGGCTGTTCGATGCGATCGCGGAGTGCACGCGAGCTTTACTGGCATTATAACACTCTAAAATTAGAAAGTCAATAGAGAGCTTTATTAGGGCAACTGTTTAATTGCCTATCAAAAATTATGTTCTTTTTCAATCACCTGTTTTTAACGGTGTCTCAGTCTTTTTTATTGAGTATTATCAAAGTAAAGGGGGAACTGACACTAGTGTATGTAGTGGTCAGAGTATGTGACTTCTAAGCCCTGGTTTTGAAACCAAGACCTGCAGTCAAAGTTCAAAAACAGGTGAAGTCAAAATTAGAGCAAAACACAAATTGACGGGTTCCGAGTTTGGTTGTGTTGTGAATGTTCCTGTGTCCCTGACACTGCACCCTAGCGTATCTCTGATCTTAAAGCGTATAACGTTACATCGGGCGCGGGTAAGTTAGGACGAGAAAGCGCCTGTGTATGCCCGTACATTTGTGACATAAGACAATACCTTTTTTTATTAGTATTTACGTTTAGTGTGGATCCTTTGCAAATTCTTCCTTACGACACTCCAATGACGAACTTGGTAAACAACTAATATTGTACTAATATACTATATGAAGTGTTTTACTAAGAAAGTTAAGAAAATAGTTTAATTGAATATAGTAAAAAATAGTAAAGTTTACTATTACAGCCTATAAATGTCCCACTGCTGAGCTCAGGCCTCCTCTTATTTCTGAGAGATTTTAGGAGCCGGGAAGAGTTCACGCTGCACCAATGCGACGACTTCACGTGTCTTTGAAATGTTTTTATTCCTCCGACAAGCAAGTTCCCACGACACTATGTTTTCCTTCAACGCTGAGCACGTGGTATATCAGCACTTAAAATTGCAGAACAATTTCACAGGTGCCGGCACCATGGATTGAACTCAGATCATTCGCGTACTATGAAATTTAAGGCATGTCCCGCGTTTGTAAATATATTTCCATACAATTTTAAAATCACTTGAATTACTGCACATCATAGAGGACTCTATTACGATTTTAGGCAATAGTTTACTGAAATGAAAGTACCTACATAATCAAACAGCATCTAACGATACAGGAAAGATGTATTATGCAGATGTTATGCCAAGAGCAAAGGGTTGCTACGGGCCAGATCGAGTGGTCTGATTAAGGGAGGATGCCTCCTCCAATCTTTCGTTGTTTATTTATTTAGCATCGATGAAACTTTAAAAGCACGATGTAGGAAGTATGAGCTTTTTCTTTAGCTTGTCGTGTGGCGACATAGATGTCCCTTTAATAGAAATTAACAGTATTAACGCTGCTTGACATAACATTAAGAAGCATTGTGAGCAGTTGTTGTATTTGGATTGGATTCATTATCAACACGTCAATTATTGTCATATATTCATAATGTGCCTTGATGTCAAAAGGAGTAATTTCTAATATTTCCACTATTTTACAGGTGGTAGGATCCCTATGCAGGAATTCGTCTAGGTGGGTTACCAAAGGGCCAGTTATTTTGCCGTGAAGTATTAATGTGCAAGCATTACTGTATTTCGGCCTAAAGGCATTGAGAGCTATTTTAATCACTGGGCATACGACACTTAAGAAGTGATGTTTGGGGGTGGCGAGCGCGGTGTAGTGCCACACAAATGTTCTGGGTAACACCGCATTTGTTATGGGCATGATATAGGACATTTGCCGTGTGGTGGCGGCTCGTTAAAAGAATACTACCACTCCATCTCATCCAATGGACCTCGTAAAAGGCGAGTAAGGAATTAAACTGCAATGTGCACCCAACAGCGCACGGTGGCGATGGGCTCACCACCTATCACACCAAGTGCATTATTTTTTTTTGGTGACACGTGGATTGTGGCAGTCATCTGTTTTTGCTGTGAGTGCCCAGTCTCTGACTACCCCTTATGGGATACAGTCGTGATCTTATGTATAAGTTGCACGTTTTGCTCGTCTCATCACTTTATCCAATAAAAAAAACTTAGTTGAAAACTGTAGTATAATAGTTTGTATAAGAGGAGCCTGCAGCCCAAACGTTTGCTCTAGCTTTCCTCGTTCCCTTAGTAGCTTTCACGATACCCACGGGACGAGTTGGGGTGATATATCTTATGCCGGTACAGGACGGCGACTGTGGTGCAATATATTAATACGACTTCTGTTAAACGACCGTGTAGCGTACTGATCAGAGTACATAACTATGCCGCGGGTCTTGGGTTCACATCTCAGCCGGAGCCAACAATTTGAGCAAAAACTCAAATTGTTGGTCTTTCTGGTTTGATTGTGTTGTGATTAAACCGTGCCTTTGACGCTGAATCCCGGCCTATTGAGGATCTTATCGTATGAGCGTCACATCGGACGCGGGTAGTGGCGGTGTTTGCGCGTATATTTTTTGTACTACAATATCTCCTGTGCAGTTCATATCCTCATTCTTAATTTTTACAGGTAACTATAAAATAATCGAGCAATAAATTGTCATTATGTTAAGTCTTTACGTATGTAAAATAGTTCACGATCAAAAGTAGTTGACCAAAAACTGCAGACGTATAGTAAAAACATCTTGATAGATTTACATTATCATAATTATCACATCATTCTTCATATTCCGGGATCTAACATTACTGGTCCTAAACAGGAATCCTGTTAAGGACCCGCAGTGCCAGTTATTCTGCCGTGAATCGGTGTGCAAACAAGCAAATCAATGTTACGGTTTGAACGACACTGAGAGCTAATGTAATTACTGGGCATATGTGATTGAGAACTGATGTCTCAGGGTGACCAGCGCAGTGTAGTGGCTCTCTGAAATTTTCTGGATGATACAGCATTTATGGACCGACGTTGCAATTACCTTCACTTGAACATTTTGCTTGTCTCGTCACTTTCTTCCATAAAAGAAACATTTCGTCAGATAGTCAATAACCGTATACCGGAACTCTCCGACGTCATACGCTGACGTCTACCCGATAAGAGTTACCTAACGCTGTTATCATTAAGTATATATTTAACATATTCCAATAGGCAATCTCTTAATCAGCTAATACGTTTTTATATCAAGGAAGAATTGAAAGGCGAAATATATTTGCACGCTTTTGGCAATTCTCCAAAATGACCGAGCTTAAGAGTGCTTCTTATATCAATACTTAAGCAATCGCGTGTTCAAGAAATTACTCAATAAAGTTTGGAACATTTACAGGTATAGGTTTATAATGATGATGACATCTATCTATGGATTACGTTAGCGATCTTTTTTTATGGAAGAAGAAAATGACTAGACCAGCAAATCGCTCACCTGCACGTCTGCCCATAATAAATGCTGTCACCTAGAAAATAACTGTGTGGCACTGCGCTCGTTACTCAGAGACATCAGTTCTTAAGACTCATATTTACAAGCATTACTGTGTTTCGGTTTGAAGGGCGCTGTGAGCTAGCGTAATCACTGGGTATTTGAGACTTAAGAACTGATATCTCAGGGTGATGGGCGCAGTGTGGTGTCGCACAAAATATTCTGGGTGACAGCATTTGTTGTGGGCGGACGTTGCACTTACCATCAGGTGTACGTTTTGCTCGTTTCGTCAATTTATACGTTAAAAAAAAATTATGTGCCCAGTAGTTTCATAAAGTATACATTTTAATATCAACGCTCTTCAAATCCGCTTTACGAAAGAGTAACCGGCCCTGCGGTGGTAACTACCAAGACGCATTCTTTTAAAGGAGTCCTACCACCAAGAAACGGAAAATAACGTTTTATTAACGAATTTATTTTAGACGTCCATCACACCGTTTACTGGTGTTGTGTAATCCATACTAATATTATAAATACGGAACTATCTCTGTTCCTCTGTCTGTTACCCTTTCACGGTTCAACCGCTGAACCGATCTTGACGACATTTGACACAAAGGTAGTAGTAATCCGGCGGACGGACATAGGATAAATTTTATCCTATTTTATATTACTACCTACTTTATATTTATAAAAACATACAGCGCGGAAGTTTTCTTTGGTACAGCATTATTAAAAACGATCTAGTGCGATAGTTTCGCAGGTAGTCAAGCTGACCGATGAGCAGCGCGGCCTAACCGATGGGTATTGAGTTCTGGGTTCTAATTCGAACAATATGGAAACTCTTTCTTTTAAATTCTGTATGTATTATAACAGCTCCCGTGTCGCTGACATTGTATTTAATTCGTCTTTTGAACTTATAATAGAGGTTATACGTGCGTACGTAATTTTGTGAGTTGCTAGCCGTGATATTCCGGTTAAGGTTAACAACTGTAATGCTTACATACATACTGGCTCTTTGCTATTGGGATAGGCAAAGACCACATCGTCAAACTTGTTACGATCTTGAGATACATCTTTCGATTCTACTTTCATTGGCGTTTTCATACAAGCTCAACGGTTGTGGGTACTTTTAACGTGACCTTTCCTCAAAAGGTCTCCGATTTGATAGTGATATGTACCCCTAGGTCGACCCTTACTGGCTTACCCATTCTCAATTGCCTATGTGTTTCGTCAATTTTCTATCATTCATCCTATCCACGTGTCCAAACCGTCTAAGCATCCCTTTGTCTATCCTTGTCATTTCATTTTCAACCACCCCGAAACATTCCCTTATCCCACTGCTCCTCACTTTGTCTATCAAAATCACTCTAGCTATCTCTTCGTCTCTATAATGTAACTGCATTACTTTATATTAATAACTATTAACAGTTTCTGTTAACAGAATTATGTATGTTTACCATAATGACATTGATTTTTAACCTTAACTCACAGTTCGTGCAGAAATGTAGTGGCTAGTTTCACCACTGCACCGATGGAGATGGTCGTAGAGTGCAAACTTCAATTTAAGAGAAAGGATTGTAACTGATATGAAAAATTCCTTATTTAGATCTTTTTACACAAGTGTTGGAACAGATAGTATTTCATTAAACTGCCAGACCCAATCTCCAAAAAAAAGGCTTCACATAGTTACTAACTGTATGAATGATATGTGGTATATTATGTAATAAATATATAAAAAGTTATTAATATCATTTTACTTTAGTAACCATAACATAATAATATAGCTTGCAAAGTTAATACAGGCTTATTAAATTATATAGCAACACTTACAGAGAAATTTGTTTTAAGCATCCAATTTCAATGTTTGTGTTTAATACATAAGATGTTCATTTCAAATTGATTCTTTACAGGCTATGTCAAAGGTTAAAAATAAAGCAGATAAGAGACACAAAACATAATTGAAAGGCCTCTCTTCCTAAGAAATTTAGAAATTATTTTCTATAAATCTAGAAAGTTATTTTATTATAACACATTCTTGATCTGTCATGTAACATTTTTATGGTATTTTGTCGTTTCTAGCAAGTTTTTTTTTAAATTTTTTTCTTATAATATGTTTATAGACAAGAATTTATGTAAAAAGCATGTGTTAACAGAAACAAAACTGCAGACATTTGAAATATTTTAAGTGTGGAAAAAATAGGGTCAATAAACTTCTAACAAGGCAGTGCTCTTACGAAAATGTATGCAGAGTATAAAGACATGACAAATCATGTTTATAAACACTTACAGTTGGTTTGTTCAATAACAAAATAGTTTCATAAAAAAATATTTATTTCATTTGTAAAATGATGTTTATTTTTTATTTTTATCTTCCCAGATTATTAAACAAGAGTAGTAGGAGATACATTTATGCTGTTTATATTGATTACAACTGCACTTGTAAATGAACTGGATAATTAATGATACTAGAATAACTGCATTTATTGGTTTATACAGTGCTCTATGGGTGGGAGCTGTGGTACTGTAGGGTTTACATAGCAAGAACTGTGGTCTTTTGATCTGTCACTCTCGCTAAAGGCATGATCTTGTGTTGTTATGACTCTGAAAATATGTTACAACACATTAATCTGCTTGCATATTTAAATACTTATAACTTAGATAACTGCAAGGCAACTGCAATTGTTATTATTTTTAAATTGTTATTATACAATAATTGGCTGTGTGACTAATGCAGCAAATATAAAAAAGTATTTATATCAAAAATGTGTCTACATTTTTGATATGAATTATTTTTGATATTATTTATATTTTATATTATATATATTTTATCTTTAATATACTGTTTTTTGTAGATTTAAGTTGTTATTAATACCTCAGGGATAACAGCACAATCTCGCTCCTCATTTTTAATATTAAGCTCTACACAATACTTGACTCACAGTCAATGGCTCAATATTGAATTGTTAAGAAAACTATAATTTGTTTAGAGGAGTTTACTGATTAACACTAAGTAATTAAAAAAAGTGTTATTAAATTATATTAAATATTGATTTTTTAGCTGTGTACATACAAAGAAACAGATTTTTTTATCTCCTAATACTGGTAATAATCATAAACATTTTTATATAGTAATAAAAATAAATATTGAAGTACACTGCTTTAAGAAACAATTAAGGTGATGTGTAAGTAGATCAAGTAATGCTTTGTCAGATACAAATAATTATACATCAATCATATAGTTGAATATGAACACATACAGTTGAAATTAATGTCCTTTAAAAAATATAACCAGTATATTAGATGCAGGAAAGATACAAAACAATGGAACTGGTGACTTTTAAAATGCAAGTTTTCAATGACAAGGTAATTTAGTAATAGGAAGTAATATAAAAGGAAGAGCTAATTAGCATTCGGCGCTGCCACCGCCGAACGCGGCACATGAGGTTCCCGGGGACCCCGCCATAATGCCGTCAACTGAACCATCGAACCGAAGCGCCAGTATGTAAAACTTAATCAAACTGCAACGCCTTACGAAAGTTATAGTTCATGCTTATACCTCCTGTGACTTAGTAAACTTGAGGGTTACTTTCGTAAAAATGTTTTGACAACACTTTATATAACCTAAAATCTCATGTCAATACTTTACAAAACTGTTTAGAAGCGAAAAACAATAGTTTAAGCGACGCGATGTATCATAAGTGTATGTCTTTAAAAACGCACGCAGATACGCAAGCCAATGCAATGCTATCGTCCTATTTGAAGAAATTTGGTAAAATAAATATAACTTTTCAAAAAATAAAGTTGAGCTGCAATACAAACACCAATTTGCCCGCGAATCCGCTTGTAATGTTGGTTAAATATGGGATATAACATTACTGAACTAATTAATGTATGCAATTAATAAAGGTACGACAATCAAACCAAAGCACCGCTAGTCGGCTGGCGGTGAACCGGCGAAGCTTCAACAAAAATAGCCAATTATTGTTACTTACCGCCGACTCTGTACATATTCGCAGCCATTTTTATACACAATCACTATTCATTAACACTTAATTAATCTACATCTGACACAATTAATAACTATAACACTATGTAATTGAGCTTTTAACAATGTTTTTCATCACGTTAACTCCGGACGCCTTTCGCTGATCGCCATTTTCTTTCACACTACCTACTAATTTGGCCAGTGCGCAGTCGCACTTTTTGGCGTAAACTTCCTGCTCTTAAAACAAAGCAATGACATGTCAGTAATTTTTTATCCACTTATTTAAATAAAATAATTCCTGTTTTAAATTAAATTGAAAATTATTTTACTAATCATGTACTACAATTGAAATATATTTTACTATGCCCTAAAATAAAAAAAAATGTTTCATTCAAGAACGTTTCTTTACTGCCGATTAAAGTAGACATGTGCACGTTCCACAGATATGACTTAAAATTTAAAATATAAATCTTTATTTATCATATCATACAAAAGTTTAACTTATTTGTATATAATCATTGTCCAAATTGCTACTAAGATATTTACTATAATATTAATTCAGTTTCAACTCTTACAATGCATTTATTATTCATCTGTTGCGGTCGTGTGAAGGAACGCAAATCGTAGACAAAGATGGGAGCATTGTTTATGGAATGTCTATTTTGGCTTTGGTATATCAATACTTTTTCAAATCTTAATGACGAAACATTTTTAATATAATAAATTATGAAATAGAAATGTTTAAGATTTATCCAAACGCATAAAATTTTTGAATATTTTATGACTTAATCTTGTAGTTACGTTTCCAAAAATGACGTGGCTGAGGTGACAGCTATTTTGTCTATGTTTTTGACAATTGCCAAATCAGCCAGACTCGCCCGTCTGCTGAAAAAATATATTAATTTCATAATTAAAAGAAATTTCTGAATGAACCCTGAATGAAGAGAACTTGAATTATATGAGTGGATCAACTTTAACCGCCGCATGCATACTTGGTACGTAAATTACAAAAACTATCTAGTTATGTGTAGTTGTATACTATATTTTGACCAATGTTTCCTATTAAATCATATATAGATTAACGACATGACGACGTACGAAGAGTTTATTCAACAAAATGAAGATAGAGATGGCATAAGGTTTACGTGGAATGTTTGGCCCTCGACTAGGATTGAAACAACAAGGCTGGTAGTTCCTTTGGCCTGCCTTTATCAACCTCTGAAAGAGCGACCTGATTTGCCAGCGATACAGTATGAACCCGTGTTATGTACACGTAATACGTGCCGCGCAATCCTAAATCCTATGTGCCAAGTTGACTATCGTGCTAAATTGTGGGTGTGCAACTTCTGTTTCCAAAGAAACCCAGTAAGTACACAGATTTTCAATAAACTAATTAGGTAATTATAACTATGCAGATAAGAAACTCTCTAGACTTTGACTTACTAGATTTAGCAATAAAATAAGTAAGTGGCAAATCTATTGTATTTTTAAGTTTTTTAACAATGCCATTCTGGAATATTCAATATTTTAGCTTATAATTTACAATTTTTTTTTTAATTTTTTATCAATTATAATAGTAAACTACATGTTTGAAGGGCAAAATAATGTAAGCCCATAAAATTTTATATGTTTAGGCTGTCTGTAATAATATATGACTGTAAAATCATTTTACTGGCGTGTAATAGAAACAAGACCTTGCTTGAACAATGTCAAAAAGTAGAACGCTATGTGCGTTCTACTTTTCAAGGTGGTAGACATAGATATCCTAGTAACATCAATAGTTAAAAAATGACATAGTGCTCATTATACTCCATCCCCTTAATGATTCATTAGCTCATCTTGTCATGTGCAATAGGTGTCCGGCAGAGTAGAATAGCACCTACATCTTTCCTGCTTAGATCTCATAAGAGGCAACATAGGTATTGTACGGGTGGCCTTGCTTATATTTGTGCAAAATAACACCATAATATGCAGTGCTGTCACCATACTTCTTGTGGGAAGGCAATGGGGACACAGATTTTTTTCTTTGGCTCATACCAAAATAGTGATGCAACATGATTTGCCACCCATCTTGTCTGATTTCACACGGGAAATGAAATGAAAATGAAAATTATTTATTCTTCATGTAAGAAATATAAATTTCGTAGGTCCAAACATCATTTTTATTTTAATTTACCACCGTTTCGTATGAGGTTCCTATGCCTAAAAGCAACAGGCAAAAACAAAAAGTGGGCTATGTGTGTGGTCTCTGCCTACCCATAATATAAGAAAAAGGTGTGACTCTATTTGTGTATGTACAAGTGGACAGGTATAAACAGGATTTTTTTTGTATGGAAATAAGAAAGGACATGAACAAATTGTTCACCTGATGGTAAGTCTAACATCAAAGCCAAGCATGGCGATTACAGCAAATCTTCCTAACTTGAGAGAGGCTATGTCCAGCAACGGCTCTTTATGGATCATTGGTGAAGAGAACAAAGTACTGCAATGTCTGCCCATAACAAATGCAGTGTAATCCAGATAACATCTGTGTGGCACAGCACTGCACTCTTCACTAGCTAACAGTCCCCTTCAGACTAAATCACAGTAACGTTTTCAAACTACTGCTTGATGGCAGAATAACTGGCACTGCAAGGGGTACCCACTTAGACATATCCTGCATAGGAATTCTACCACCAGTGATAGATGGTGGGATATATGCTTTAAATGTCTGAACCAGTGACTGGAAACAGCATATTTAGTTCAAGTTTTATGTTACAAATTTTCCATCTATCTTCTTATGTAAAATCTTATAAAGTAATATATTGAGGAATAGTATATAAAGCAATATAATTCTTTATATACTGTTAGTATACAATTGTGTACTGTTAGTATACAATTGTGGCCTGACAATTATCTTATTTGATACACTATAAAGCAACAATCTAGATGAGTTCCAAGTAAGTTTCAGCTATGGCAACTGTTTCAACCCCTCTGTGTCTTAGTCTAGTCACTAACATAGCCGATTATTTCCTTAGAAGTTCCTGCACATTGATGTTGTCCAACAATCTATAAAAAAATATATATTTAAATATACTTTTTGTTTTTCTTATAGTTCCCTCCACAATATGCTGCTATATCTGAGCAGCATCAGCCAGCAGAGCTCATTCCTAACTTTTCAACAATTGAATACACAATCACACGAGCTCAGTCTATGCCGCCTATCTTCCTTATAGTTGTAGACACTTGTTTGGATGAAGAAGAACTTGGAGCCCTTAAAGATTCTTTGCAAACCTCCTTGAGTCTTATGCCCCAGAATGCATTAGTTGGTCTTATTACATTTGGACGCATGGTTCAGATACATGAGTTGGGTAAGTAGTATTATATAATAATAACCATATTTGATTTAAAAATATTTAATTTTTTTGTTCTAAAATGGGCACTCACTGATTATCTTTCTTGGTAGAATTATGTTGAAATCGGGGAATTTGTGTGTCATTTGTGAGTCTTCATTAGTATTAAACAAATTCTTCGTTTAATATGTGGATAATTTTTTTTTATTATTATACACTGTTATAAACTGCCAAAGCTTTTTTTTTATGCTTTTATCCAATAGGAGTAAAACGGCTTGTAATAATTTTCATTAACATTAGGTTTAAAAATTAAGCTATACAACATTAATTTCATAGTTAAACCATAATAATAATATTTTCTAAATTGTTTTATAAATAATGGATGGTTCTGAGGTAACAAAAATAAAAAAAATACAACTGAATTGAGAACCTCCTTAATATTTTTTAAGTTGGTTAAACAATACAACCAAATTGAGAACCTCTTCCTTGTTTTTGAAGCCGATAAAAAAGCATGATGTCATAGTACAACAATAACACAAAAAAGTAAAAAAAAGAAATGTGTGCAGTTCACACATGGTAGAAGTGAAACCTTCAGGAGACTAAACTTCAAGAGAATTAAACAAATGCAGTATCAGGAGTAGGATAATTGAAGGGTTTTTTTATTATAATGTTGTTACAAAGTTTAAAAATTATCTATAAAGAAATTGAAGATTTGGACGAACTTGAAAATTATAAATATTGTAGGAGACAATGTATACTGTATTCTATCTCATTCTCTCACAGTTTAAATTCTATAAATGTACATGTTTGTTGATTAACTGAGTTTCAAGTTACAACAATCCTAAAGAAGTTTTCACATCAAAAAGTAAACTAAACTATGCATGATATAATGTCACTAGGACAACTATATGGCAAATACCTAAATTTAAAATTAATAAAAAAAAACAAAGAAACAGTAAAAAAAATAACAATAACCAATAATGATTTTATACACCTATGTAATGTATGTAAAGTCATACTTTGTTTTTTTTTTACAGGCACAGAAGGAATTTCAAAATGCTATGTCTTCAAAGGTACCAAAGATTTAACTGCAAAACAAATACAAGAGCAGTTGGCTATTGGTCGTGTGAATGCACCCAATCCTCAAGGAAGACCGGGCGCGCCCGCGACGCAACCACCTGCACACCGTTTCTTACAGCCAGTTAAACAATGTGACATGGCATTGACGGATTTGTTAAGTGAACTTGGTCGCGATCCCTGGCCCTTAGGCGTAGGAAAACGTCCATTACGGAGTAGTGGAGTTGCACTCTCTTTAGCTGTGGGGTTGTTGGAAGTCACTTACCCAAATACAGGCGCAAGGATAATGATGTTCCTTGGTGGACCATGCTCTCAAGGACCAGGTCAAGTTGTTAATGATGAACTCAAGCAGCCTATTCGATCACATCACGACATTCATAAAGACAATGCGAAGTATATGAAAAAAGCTATAAAACACTATGAAGCCCTGTCATTAAGGGCGGCTACAAATGGCCATTCCATAGATATATACTCTTGTGCATTGGATCAGACTGGTTTAATGGAAATGAAGCAATGCTGCAATTCAACTGGGTTAGTATTTAATTAGACAGCCGATAGGACTCCAGCACCGCAGTATAGCACATACCTCTTTCCTACTGAGTTGTCATAAGAGACGTCTACGGTATTGTATGAGCGGCCTTTATTCGTGCAGTATAATACCATAAGATGTAATGCTGTCACTATACTGCTTGTGGCAACTCAATGGGGGAAAAATTTCACTCGTACCAAAATCGTAGTGATCTCGTTCGACACCCGTACGTCTTGTTTACCCAGGGGAGAAAAGTTGCCTAGGGGTATGGTCCTACCTATACCTTATGGGAAAATGTATGTATGTATGTAGTAATCCATTTTAAAAATACTTAGGATTTTTTGAGTAAGTATGTGATGAGAAATGCAAATCATTCACCTGATGGTAAGTGAAGGCTTCTATATTCTATATCTGCCTATAATAGTTGCTGTGTCACCCAGAACATTTAATTGTGAATTTCTGTGTGACACCACACCAAAAAGCACAGTTCTTCACACTGAAACATCTGTTCTTAAGTCTCAAATGTCCAGTGATTACACTAGCTCACAGTTCCATTTAGACCCAAACAGATGTTTGCATACTACAGCTTGTGGGCTGAATAACTTGCCCTGTGGAATAACCTACCTAGACTGATTCCTGCAAAGGAATTGTGCCAACAGTAAAAAAGGGATAGGAGGTATGATGTCACAAAGTTGGTCTGGCAGAGGCAACAATGACCTTGTGGTCTCCTTAATCCCCAAATAATGATTGATCCAGAAGGCAAGGAAACCACTGGCCTGTTCGACACAGTTTTTTGCAGATTTTGTAACATACATTGTTTAATTTTCAGTGGTCACATGGTGATGGGTGACTCATTCAATTCGTCACTCTTCAAGCAGACATTCCAAAGAGTGTTTGCGAAAGATCAGAAGGGAGAGTATAAGATGGCGTTCAATGGTAGTTTAGAAGTCAAATGTAGTCGAGAACTCAAAAGTAAGTCTTTTATTTATTATACTTAAAAAAAAATATAGAATTTTTTCTATATTTGTTGCTGCTTCAGTATTTGTTAGGATAGTTGAGGAGGAAACGGCGGCCCAAGTCCTACTGGACTACCTTATGGTCGCGATATACCGGGTATCTCGGCTCGACGACATCGCTTCCCGAGGTCGCTGGAAACAAGGGTCTGCTGCAATTCCTGGAAGAGCTTGGTTGCCTCGAGTAGACTATAGTTCCTGCCGATACGCAAAATAAGCGCATAGACGTGGAGTTGCGGAAACCGGCCCGTTGCAATCTACAATCTAGGATTGTTGAATAGGAGTTATCCTGCCAAAAATTGTGGTGATAAATACAAACACAAAGACAAATATTTTCCCCGTGTATTTCTTGTTGTCTGACTTTGTTGTACCCGAGATTTCATGCAGATTTTAAAATTTAAATAACTTCAGGTTAAATATAGAAATCCGTCGTAATAAGAGATTTATGTCTGGAATTTCATCAGTGATGGGTATTACTTTAAAAATTTAGTCTCTGTATTGGAAGGTATACTTCTTTCAAACAGTAGTGCGAAAACATTAATGTAAACTAAACAGAATATATGAGACTTGAGCACTGATGTCATAGGGTGATGAGCTCAGTGTAGTGCGACACATCATCATCATCATCATTTCAGCCTATCACTAGTCCACTGCTGAACATAGGCCACCCCCGCAGATTGCAACAAGTTTGTAGCTCAACACATTTGCGACACTTACACTTTTAATCGAATTTTATGAATGGCAGTGCGTTGTTATGAGCAGACATTGCATTTGCCATCAGGTGCACGTATTATGCACATCTGGTCAATATTTACTATTAAAAAAATAGTTCCCTGCTGAACAATTTTTGAATAGAAAAAAAGCTTGTATGAAAACACTTAATGAAAGTAGTGGAAGCTAAAGATGTGTGTCAAGATCGTAGCAAGTGGAAAGATGTGGTCTCTGCCTACCCCTATGGCATAACTATACATACTGTATATATGTTAAAAAGTAATAACCTAACTAAACTAACTAAAAAGAATTCCTGTTCGTAACATTTTGCAAGTAGAATTCGTTAACATGTTACTTTAATTGGTTGCAGTATCGGGCGCTATTGGTTCGTGCGTGTCACTAAACGCGAAGGGCCCGAGCGTGTCGGATCAGGAGGTGGGAATGGGAAACACCTGCCAATGGAAGATGTGCACTTTCACACCCAGCACCACAATGGCCATTTTCTTTGAGGTGATTATCTAATATCGAGATTCTCATATGTAAAGATAAACAGTTTTAACTTATACCCATAGAACATAAGAAAAAAAATGTGTTAGAATATGTTCTATTGTTTTACTGTTTTATTATTATTATTGC
This sequence comes from Luehdorfia chinensis, assembly GCA_019845155.1. NCBI lineage: Eukaryota > Metazoa > Arthropoda > Insecta > Lepidoptera > Papilionidae > Luehdorfia > Luehdorfia chinensis. Next base: position 1,342,994 of record JAHVAK010000292.1, read on the forward strand.
CGCAAGGTGTCCGGCAGAGTAGAATAGCACCTGCCTCTTTCCTACCGAGTTGTCGTAATAGGCGAATAAGTTGTTGTACGGACAGCCTTTATTTGTGCAGAATAATACCATAATATACGGAGTAAGAATATTTTGACTACCATACCATAACGTAGTACGCCACCCGTCAGCGTCAGTTATTCTACTATGAAACAGTAGAACATTAGAAACTGTGAAACAGTACAATAACTGCCTTTAGTAGTCAGCAGAAGGGCACTGAGAAGTAGTGTAATCACTGGACATATCAGACTTATGAACTATGTCACAGGGTGATCAGCACAGTGTGATGCTCGACAGAAATGTTATTGGTGTCACAGCATTTGTTATGGGCAGATTTTGCACTTACCATCAGGTGAACATTTTGCCGTCTCATCACTTTATTAATAAATAAAAATGCATGTTTGGAATTGCTGCGTTGAAGTCGGTTTTTGATTAATATTTACATACATACATACATAAGATCACGACTGTATCCCATAAGGGGTAGTCAGAGACTGGACACTCACTGCAAAAACAGATGACTGCCACAATCCACATTTCACCAAAACAATATAATGCACTTGGTGTGATAGGTGGTGAGCCCATCGCCACCATGCGCTGTTGGGTGCACAGTGCAGTTTAAATAAGACCTCAGAGAAGAACCGGCAAGAAACACTGAGGTGTTTCTACTTTTCAATGCCATATTACATGTCATTTATAAGTTACATAAAAATTACATCGTACGGGGTTTGCAAGTGCAGAGTAAGAGTTATTTCCACACATCTCTGTCCTCTATGTAATGATCTATTTTATAATACGCTTTTTCCAATAATGTCTTCTCGACAAGTTTATTGAATTCTATATCAGTTTTTTGAGTCACACTTTAAGGAATTTCATTATAAAATTCTATGGATTAATATTTAGGCTTTTATTTTTACATAGATAGCACCTGCCATAATTTTCTCACCATGTACCAGGGTTGACTGGCAGAGAATGCTACAAGGCATTAAAGTCCGCCCATTGTAGCCCTTAGTTTAAGGTGTTAACAAATAAAAAAAAATAAGTTCAATACAGGTAATATTGTTGCAGGTGGTGAACCAGCCCGGCGCCCCCGTACCAGCGGGCGGGCGCGGCTGCGTGCAGCTGATCACGCAGTACCAACACTCCAGCGGACAGCGTCGCGTTCGCGTCACCACTGCTTCGCGCAAGTTTGTGTTTTTTGCATACATACAGTCACGCCTTTTTCTATAAAAGGGGTAGGCAGAGGCCACACATACTCGTCATGGGTGCCTTTTTGGTACGGGTCAAAAAAATCTGACTCCCCATTGCATTCCCACGAGCAGTATAGTCACAACATTGAATGTTACGGTGTTATTCTGCAGGTATAAAGGCTGTCCATAGAATACTTTAGTCGCCTCTTACGACACCTTGGTGGGAAAGAGGTAGGTGCTATTCTACTGCCGGAAACCTATCGGCGGGACTGCTTCGAACAAAATTTGCAACTGAACGTTGAACCTGCTGACATTTAAATATTATGGTGAGCTGTATCTGATGATGCAGCCAGGGCCACCTGCAGACCACCCAACTCCTCGATGGCTTGCAGCAGTCATATCGTGTTTAGGGTCGTGAGATTTACCTTGAGAAGTACTATAGCCCTGGCAATATTTGAGGTCCAGTACTACATAGGCCTCACGAAAAAAGTTAAGAAAGTTAAAAATTATGATGTTGTGCTTAAATCCACTGAAAATTGCCACCATCGAGTCTTTAGCTCTATTGTATTGTAACTGCCTTAGGCATTGCGTCAATGAAACTAAAACAACCAGGGCATCCTACAGATAGCGGAATATCCATCTCAAAATTGCCAGGCGGTGTTCAGTTCAGTTCGGTGGAGCGTAGCAGCGGCTGTTGTGCGAGATGCCTGATGATGCGATTGCTCGCCAAGCGTGGCGATTTTGACACATCAAACCAAATTTGAACTATCCGGTGTCTATTTCATTTCTGCATATCTCCTCGCGCTCTCTTAATACATACATCTCTATGTACATAACCTCTTTCCCATAGGGGTAGGCAGAGAGGCACATCATGCCGCTTGCTCCTATCCTGACACGCATCTTTCGCTTCTTCAACTTTTATTAGCATTTTTATAGAAGCTCGTCAGTTGCTGGTACTTTTGCCGTACGTAGCCTTTCCTTAAAACGACTTAGATCTGATCGTGATACATTCGCCAACGTCGATCATTACCTGTTTACGGCCTGCCCATTCACATTCGCCTCATTCACTACATCTTCTACCACACCGTACTGATCCCTTATCCCGTCACGTTGTATCTGACTTTGTCCATCTCTTGTTGATTTGCTGTAAATTATAATCGAGTACCTAACTACAAAAAAAATAACTTAAAAGATTGATAAATCTGTTCATCGTCATCATTTCAGCGTATCACTAGTCCACTGCTGAGAAATTGATTTCTTTCAGAATTATTCAACAGTTTCCTAATTACCCATTTGTAACTGAGTTTATTTTGACTTGTATGTATTGGACTAAATAAATCCACGCGGACGCAGTCGCGGGCTTCAGCTAGTGTTCATTAAAAATTGTAAATGTGTGGTGTTGTTGGGCAGTTGGGGCGACGCGGCAGTGAACCTGCACCACATCGCCGCGGGCTTCGACCAGGAGGCGGCGGCGGTGGTGATGGCGCGGCTGGTGGTGTACCGCGCCGAGTTGGAGGACGGGCCCGACGTTTTGCGCTGGCTCGACCGGATGCTCATACGGCTCGTGAGTTATAGCTATTTATTACCTGAATTTCAGGAAATAAAGGAAAGAAAGTAAATTTGCTAAGCTCCGAAAGTGATATTAACTCAACGACGCAGCCGCCGTTAATGATAATGATAATGAAAATAATAATGTCTCGTTTTGAGATAAAACACGGGTCGTGTTCTCGATATAAGTACTGTGTATTGCCTTCTATACGCTGTCGAGCGAGGGCGGGCGGTGCTCTTTAAAACTGGGTAATATAATACCATTTTATATTGTTACGTGCTAGGTCTGATTTGGATCAATTAAACGCCACTCCGAAGATATATGTATATATTTCACTCAAATATACAAGATCCAATTAATCAACTGGTCACTATCTCTGTTTCGCTCTTTAGCTTGTCTAAACTCGGACTCATCTCAAATCACTCTCCGGACGCGCTTAAATATGCCATCGAATATTCTAGAGTGCCGACAAAAGTCTAAAAATCCCTTTATACAATGTTTCTGTTAAATCTAGAGACTTCGTTACTCGATATAACTAATATGACGATATATCGTTGTAGTAACTTCGTTATTCTTTAAAGGGTACATAAAGTTCCATAAACTTCTCTATTTGTTAAGGGGAAGACGTAATTTTCTAGAAATTTTTTTGTTTGTTAACGGGGAAAGACATAACGTTCTAGAATGTTCGTAACAATATTTCGCATGCGGATTAAATACATATTAAAATGAATTTCCGCTAAGTAACGCCTGATTATATTAACTCTATGAGTTTCAGGATTATGACTAATTTCTTACCCATAATATCACAGTCAATAGAATCAGGTATTATGTTATGGATTAGTGTTTTTTTTTTAATTTTATTTATGGCAACAGTTGTAAGCTTTTAGCCAGTAGTAGTAGTAAAGTAGCGGATAAAAATAAATTAGATATTCAAATTAGTACCAAATCTTCACTAAATACACAACCATCACTTTTCGTGTTGGCGTCAAAAGTATAACTTGCAGCTTTCGCATTTTTTAAGGTAAGGGAATTGAAATCTACATGAACGCGGCTTTTGAATATTAAATATTAATAACACCTTAATATTTTTGCTTATAAATTCTAGTGTCAGAAATTCGGCGAATACGGGAAAGATGATCCGAACAGTTTCCGACTCTCCGAGAACTTCAGCCTGTACCCGCAGTTCATGTACCATCTGCGTCGCTCGCAGTTCCTGCAGGTGTTCAACAACTCACCCGATGAGACTACTTTCTACAGGTATTTCGACGTTTTATCAAATACAAGTTGATGCCCGCGGCTTCGTCCGCGTGGATATGGGTTTTTTTAAAACATCATTTCACCCTTATCACTTATCCAGTGCTGAACATACCCCTCCCCCAAAGATTGTCACAAAAATTTGTAGCTCTCATTTTGGGGGATTTTGCCATAGTTGCCACACGTGGCACGCGATTTGGCAACCGCAGTTTATTTGTTCAGATGTTCCAGGAAGATCTTGCTGCCCATCTCCTGGTTTTATTTTCCCTCTGTCGACTTTTACGACACCCGCGGGATGAGATGGGGTGGTATATTTTCTTAGGGCGCTACCACACGGCTTTCTAAATATCCCAAAAAATCATATTTGATTTTTTGGGATAAAAGTACGATATGCCCGTTTCCAGAATGCAAGCTATGTCTGTGCGAATTTCGTCGAGATCTGTTTAGCGGTTGAGCCGTGTATAGGTAACGAACAGAGGGACAGAGATACTTTCGCATTTATAATATTAGTATGGAAGTATGGACTATCCTAAGCAGGAATCTATCTAGATAGGTATCACCATCATCATCACCACAGGGCCAGTTATTCTGCCGTGAAGCAGTACTGTGCAAACGTTACTGTGTTTCAGTCTGAAGGCCAGTGATAGCTAGTGTAATTACTGGACATTATCATTATCTAGACACTATACTGGACTTAAACACTGATATCTCAGGTGGTCTAGCGCAAAGTGGTGCCACACAGAAATGTTCTGGTTGTCACCGCAATGTTATTTGCAGACTTTGCAATTAACATCAGGTGAATGTTTTTCTTGTCACATCACTTTCTCCAATAAAAAAGTACTGAACAATTATTAGTTATTTTCATATATTAAACTGTCTTTTCCATCAGCCTATATAAGTTGGAAGGATTTTTTATCAAAAGATAGAAAAGATTATTAACTTAAACTGTAGTCTGTCTAATATATTAAATGGTATTGATAATGATATGATAATGACTATAATCCCATTTAACATGCCTTTAATTAAAACAATTTCAAAACTCTAAAAAAAATGTTTTACTTTAAAAAAATAACATTTTTAACGACATCACAAAATTTGTTATGAAATGTGATGTTACAGCTCAGTGGTGTGTATATGTAATCCCCGGTTCGAATACTGAACGAAGTATTTGTGTAGCACAAACATTTATCGGATATCTAATCTGGATGTAGCGATTCTCTCTAATATGGCAATTGAATGGTTTCAGAATATCATTATTACTACATTGGCCGTGTGGCGGCTGAGAGTCTACCACCCCATCTCATACCGTGGGTGTCGTGAAAGTCGACAGAGGGAAAATAAAAACCAGGAGATGGGCAGCAGCATCTTGCTGAAACATCTGAATAAATAAACTGCGGTTGCCAACCCGCCTGCCAATCGTGGCAACTATGACTAAATCCATCAAAATGGGAGCTACAAACTTATGTGGCAAACTGTGGGAGGCCTATGTTCAGCAGTTAAATGGGCTTATAGTCATTATCATATCAGTTATAGTCAGTACAATCAGCGACGAGTGTGTATGAAAACTGTAATGAAAGTAGGAGAAGCGAAAGACTTGTGTCAGGATCGTAGCAAGTGGAAAGATGTCTACGACAGACAGAGAAAGAGGCGTGACTGTATGTATGTATGCATATCGTTAAAGGCTGAAGTGATGATGATGATGATGTAAATGACTTAATTTAAATGATGGAATTTGATTACATACTAATTATTGTTTCAGGCATATGTTAATGCGCGAGGACCTGACGCAGTCGCTTATCATGATACAACCCATCCTGTACTCGTACTCGTTTGGTGGTCCTCCGGAGCCAGTACTGCTTGATACATCCTCGATACAGCCCGACCGCATTCTTCTTATGGACACATTCTTCCAAATTCTCATATACCACGGAGAGGTATGAATCATGTGTTTTTTTTTTTGATTTAACCTGGTAATGCGGCGTGTGTCCTGTATACGAATCCCAGCCGTAGTCAACATAAGGGCAGACACACAAATAGTTGGTTCTCGAGTCTGGTTGTATTGTGTTTGCTTCCGTATCTCTGGTACTAAGGAAGGAGCATGAGAGCTCTTACAAGTCTAACGTTATCCCACCAGCTCAAATGATAAATCTAACCTCTTAATTTGAAAAATAAATTACATTTTACTGGTGGTAGGATTTCTATGCAGGAATCCGTCTAGGTGGGTACCACCCCAGTGCCAGTTATTCTGCCGTGAAGCAGTGGTGTGCAAACATTGCTGTGTTTCGGTTTGAAGGGCACTGTGAGCTAGCGTAATCACTGAGCATATGAGACTTAAGAACTGATGTCTCAGGGTGACGGGCGCATTGTGGTGTCACACTGTTCTAGGTGACATAGCATTTGTTATGGGCAGAAGTTGCACTTACCATCAGGTGAACGCTTTGCTCGTTCCGTCACTTTTATTAAATAAAAAAAAAAAAAACTATATTTGAATGATAAGATAGAGATATATAGTATTATTATTAATCTAATTAACTAGTTTAAGTATAACAATTTCCCCCGGCGGGGAAAAGTGAGCTATAGGTGTGGTATCTGCCTACACATGGGAAAAAGGCGTGACTTGTATTTATGTATGTATGAAAATATTTTGCAGAAATGCTTGATAAATTATTTTTGAGTTAAAATATTTGACAATTGCAACTGGAAGTGGCGACTTGCGAACCTCGGAAAAATGTAGTGGTAATGATGTGCTCTTGGTCGATTTTCTAGCACTGAGACTACTCAATCACAGTGGCACATGCTCATGCAATAAGACCAGGGGTAGACATTCAGAGACAAGGAGACAAATAAAAAGTCTTCTGCTGGGATTCGAAAATTATAATACGCGGTCGTCCGCCTGTAGACACTCATCATAGGATTGTTATGCAGACAATAGCACAATGGCGGGCTCTTCGCTACCAAGACATGCCGGAGTACGAGAGCTTCGCGCAGCTGCTCCGCGCGCCCGTCGACGACGCGCAAGAGATCCTGCAGAGCCGCTTCCCCGTGCCGCGCTACATCGACACCGAGCATGGCGGCTCGCAGGTACCTACCACTGCCACGTGCCACTACACGTGCAGCTCACTCACACACACGCACCGCTCATGTTAGTATCCGCACACACTCACACAGCTGTAAATGTTAGCCTACTTAATTGTTTAATTAAAAAACCGACTTCATCGCAACAGTTTCATGATTTTCTCATGAACCTTCTCATCAACAGAACTTGACCAAAATTAAATGGGACCCTTACGATATCTCCATTCTAATATCAAAATGGGGAGTAAGAATTTTTTAAGTCGTAGCGAAACGACGGGGACGTGGTTCACCACCCGTCACGTCTCGTTTCCTGAGGGGGTGAAAATTGAGCTACGTTATGGTCTCTGCCTAACAGTATGTATGTAATAAAAAAATCCAAATCGGTTTATAAATGACGCAGTGCTGTGGTTACAAAAACAATTGAATTGAAAACCTCTTCATTTTTTAAGTCTTTTAAAAAGGATTAAATAACATTTTTTTTGAGTGTCAATTATTCTTTTTCAGTTGAATTGGTTATACTCGAGGTTGGTCCCATACTTTGGTCAAGTTCCGATGATGCGATCACGAGAAACTTAAATTGGCATAAGTATGTTTGGAGCCGCTGCGTTGAAGTCGGTTTTTTTAATTAAATAATTTGTTTATAGATAGGATTGACGTAACACAAGAAATATACACTTGCCCAGTTGTAGTAAAACTCTAGCTGTAATTTGAAATATATTTATGGGATTTTTAAAATTCGATTGTATTGTTACTACGTTGTTTCTACACTGAGCGGTTGCTCCGCTTTCGTCCTAGCTAAAATTTTCTCCAGCATGTCTGTCACTTTCTGTTGAGTTCTCAGCAAGTTCTTAAAGGGAGTATCATCGCGCCTATTCACATCGTTGAGGGGACGTTGCTCTCTTGCAAATATTTCGTCTTTACAATCCTCTCTGTCCGCGTCCTCGTTATTTGCATTTGCTTGAAATCGTTCGAGTTTCTCGTGAAATCGTTGTACATTGTCTCGGGAGCGCAATCGATAACGGTAAGGACTGTTTAAACCAGATTCGTAATTTTTGATCCTCACATTTTCGTAGTAATCAGTGTTGACTTCGTCACTATTGTCTCTAATTCGGAATTTTATTACGTTTTTCTTATCGTAATCGTCATCATTTTGGTTAACGTCTGTTGCGAAACTTTTTTTACGATTTTGACTTGTTTTTTTCAATACTGTATTTTTATTGCTCTGAAATTTATATTTTCTGGTGGTATTTTTTTTATGGAACGGTCGTTTTGTAGTTACAATTATATTCTGACTCACCAATGACATTGGATTTGATACAGGTATTCCCAGTGGTGGAATTTCATTCAAATTCGTCTGTATCGTTTTGAAAATATTAACAGTATCGACTGATTTAACAGCAGGTGGTAGTTTCCTTATTGGATTGAATGGTTTTTGTTTAGGATTGCTTAATCTTAATCTTATTGCTTTCTTTGTAGATTCTGTCGGTTTGTAAAGATTATTTGTATAAGGCGGGTAATTCGGTGGTTTCATTGCATAATTATCAATAGGCGGTAGCAGAGGAGGGTATACCACTTTCGTAGTTCTGCGAAATAAATTTCTTTTATTGTTTGTCTCTGTTGTATATGTAACATTGCCATCATTCTCTGTTTTATATTTTTGTAATATTTCCATGATCTTTTCAATTACGTATGACGTTTCCAACTTTTTTTTAGTCACTTGTGTAGGAGTTTTACCGTTCGTACCTAAAATTAAGAAAAACATTTTAGAAAAATGTTTTAATTTTAGAAATAACTTCATTAAAGTTTTCACATGAATAATATTACCTTTTGTTGTTGTAAGTAAATCTGTCGCATTTGCTTTTCCTTTATCTTTTTTCAAGTCCTTCAGTACCAGAGCTCTAACATTTTCAGCAATTTGTTTAATAACCTCTGATGGTAGAGTAGTCGTCGGAAGTTCATTATAAGACATTACTTTTGATTGATTATCTCTTGATTTTTTTTTACCATATTTGTCATCTTTTTCAAAAATTGATTTCAAATATTGTACAGTGCTCGGCTTGTCACTTACAAATTCACTAATGGATTTCAACTCTTCAAAATCGCGCGGAAATATTCTATTCAGTTCTTCCTCATCTTCAAAAGAACGGTGTTTATTGTATTTGAATTTTTTATTCGGATATTTGCTTTTTGAGAAATTGAATTCATAGGAATACTTGCTTAAATGCGCATTTATGTTATGTGTTTCTGAACTTTTCTTATCGCTTGTATTCAAAAGGTACTTAAATATGTCAGTGTCATCGTCTGTTACGAAATCTACAATGTCAAGATCGAGGCTTTTTCTCGTAGTTGAACTTGTATGTAAAGACGTTCTCTGGTTTAAAACATATTCAGATAACATGTTGTTTAAATATCCGCCAGCGACTATATTGGTCTTTTCAAAATCATTGTCAATCGATCCTACAGAGTTAAGTTTAATTTCTATTTCAGTTTTTTCTGGAGTGCTTTTACGTGTCTTCGTTGTTTTCAAGACGTTGGTATCACTTGACACTTCCACTATTGAGCTTTCCGCCCTACCTTTTATGTTTCTTTTGCCAACATTTTGCCAAAAATTAATTACATTTTCTAATGTTTTCTTTCCTTCATCTATTTCTTTATAACTATGATTATTGATGAGCAATGTCGTCGTTTCTACAAAATTTCTCTCTGTTGTCACAGTCCTTCTACCGCGTGTCATGATGCTCTCATTGTAGGTGCTTTTTGGGTCGCTGTCCTCGTATAGTCTATTCGTTGAATTTTGCAAACTAAAATCAATTAAAGAATCTTCTGAAAAAAATTAGACAAAATTTACACACCGTTTTATAAGTATAAAGAATTTAATAACAAAATACGTACTATGGTATTCTTCCATTGGTAGTTGCTCAGATTTAGAACTTAGTAAAACGTTCAAGATTTTCTCTGCTTTCATCCTAGAATCAGTATTGTTGAGTTGACATTCTTCGTGTATTTCTCTGGAATATATTAAATTTGATTTACATGAACAAGATGATTCAACCGTTGCAATTGTAACTCTTTGCTAAACACCTTCCATCACCGACATTTTTTTGGTTTTACCTTTATATTTTATTCAGTTTATTTTTGTTTATGTTCAAGAATCAGCTGATCGGTGACTTGCATAGTACAATAGCACCTACCTCTTTCCTACCGAGGTGTCGTAAGAGGCGACCATGGTATTGTACGGACAGCCTTAATTCGTGCAAACACCATAATGCCACTATACTGTTCGTGGGAACGGAAAAGGGTGAAAGAATTTTTTGACTAGTGCCAAAATGGCGGCGACGTGGTTCGCCACCGCCACGTCTCGTTTCCCGCGAGGGTGAAATGTGAGCTTCGGGTGTGGTCTCTGCCTAACCCTTATATGGGAAAAAGCGCGACTGTATGTATGTATGTTAACTGCATACTCACTCATTGTTTACATCGTGTATGTTTACATTGCGCCGCTGCAGTTTCCTTAGCGTGTTGACGTCCAAGTCCTCCTTTTGCACACCGCTTAGTAACAACACGCATATCAAATCTGCAAATTTATTAACTTCCTAAAATAACAGCACTCGTAAAGTAATTTCACGTTTATTCTCGACCTGCCATTAAGTAACCTTTACATCGCGCTACTGGTTGGTTAATAAGTATTTACAATATGACTTCTAATGGAACCTTTTATCGCTAAACGTTGCGTTTTCTCACTGTGAGCGTATACCGATTCACGTAACGTACATGAGAGGACGGCGACGGTCAACAGAGCACGGCGCAACATTCTGCGGCGCCTTATCGTTTTGTAAATACGATTATTTTTACATCGTTTTGCTTTAAACGTTAACAGTGAACTCGCGTCGACACTTTTGTAGTGCTTCCTCGTCATTGGTCTGGTAAATGTTAAATGTTATACCCGTTAACAATGTTACAGCTCAGCGGTGTGTATACGTAATCATTCATGGATCCCCGGTTCGAATACTGAACGAAGTATTGGTGTAACACTAAAAATTATCGGACATCTAATTTGGATTTGGCGATTCTCTCGAATGTGGCATTTGAGGGGTTTAGGAATATCATTGTCTCCATTGGCCGTGTGGCGGCTTAAGAGAATCTACCACCCCATCTCATCCCGAGTGTCGTAAAAGTCGACAGAAGGAAAATTAAAACCAGGAGATGGGCAGCAGCATCTTCCTGGAACATCTGAATAAATAAACTGCTGTTGCCAACCCGCCAGCCAAATGTGGCAACAAGACAAAATCCTTACAAAACGAGAGTTATAAACTTTTGTGGCAATCTATAGGGGAGACCTACGATCAGCAGTGGACTAGTGACAGGCTGAAATGATGATGATGATGATGCTGGACAATGGCCATAGAAGTTGCGGTAGTCACCACGCTCGGTGGGCGGATTGGCGATGGTAGTACCAGTGCCACCTTAAGCACTGCAGCCCGTCAGCAATTTCTCGAGACTCGGAGTGTCATGCGGCACCGGGCAAATAACCCGGGTCACTCGACTACTATGAATTTTATGTGAAATTACAGCGAGCTCCTGGTAAATCATCGCCCGCTCCAGCAGTACTTGAAGTGTATAGTTTCGTTTATTTTTATCATTTACGTCTCATAACAGCGTAAGTAACTTAGCTGCAAGGCGCTAGTCTTTAATTATCGTGATACTTGAGCAGGCTGGTGGTAGGATTCCTATGCAGGAATCCGTCTAGGTAGGTACCACCCCAGGGCCAGTTATTCTGCCGTGAACCAGTAGTGTGCAAGCATTACTGTGTTTCGGTTTGAAGGGCACTGTGAGCTAGCGTAATCACTGGGCATTTGAGACGTAAGAACTGATGTGTCCAGGTGACGGGCGCAGTGTGGTGTCACACGTAAAGATTATGGGTGACACAGCATTTGTTGTGGGCGGACGTTGCATTTACCATCAGGTGAACGTGTTGCTCGTTTCGTCACTTTATATCGATCTCCAGGTGCCGGCACCACGGCCGTCCTAGCCGATGTTTGGCAAACTGTGAGAAAACAGGCCTGTCTGTCAGAAATACAAGTATTTCAATACTCACTCATTTTAAAAGTGCGTCGGTCTCTACCTGGCTTTCCAATCCTCTCAAAAATGAGAGAGAAGACCTGTGTCCAGCAGTGGGATGTTACGAGCTGTTCTTAATGAAAAAAATTATGATACGTATTTATTTTATATTACATATTTATTTATTTTGTATATTACATATAAATACTAATTAATGAGTCCTCTTATTATTATTTTTTTATTCTTTGGTTAGCACCTGCCATCTACTTTTCACCACAAGGGTTGACTGGTAGAGAATGCCACTAGGCCCATTCCGCCCATTGTAGCCCTTAGCTTATGGTGTCAGCAATAAAGAATAAATAAATAAACATGTATTAAAAATAAATATTTTTATTTACAGGCACGATTCCTGCTGTCAAAGGTCAATCCGTCGCAGACACACAATAATATGTACGCGTATGGTGGGGTGAGTTTGCATATTGTGTTTATCATATAAACGCTTCAGCGTTCTTCGTCGTTTTAAAAACTCACTGCCTTTCGATGTCTCTTATTAATATAATAAGTGAAAGATAAGTATGTACGAAATCCACAGGGTTTGCTAGTTGTAAAAATATTTTATAATCATTTAATTTGATACGTTTGTATATTTGGCTCTTAATGTAAAATATAACAATGTTAAACATATTGTCTATGGATCTAAGATTTATATAAATAATTAATTAAATATAAAATAACCGCGATTGTCTCAGATAATTAACATCTAAATATAATTGTTTGTCATGCTATAGTGCGCAAAAATTACTGTTTCCTTTCGAAGGGCACTGAGAGCTAGTGTAATTACTCGGCATATGATACTAAAGAACTGATGACTGATGTCTCTGGGACGACCACACAGAATTATTTCGGATGACGCAGCATTATTTAGATTCTTTATTTAGAATAAAAAAAATCATCTTAGCACGCATTTAAATATGGTTCTTTCATCTTTTGGTTGCAATTACTCAAAAATCGAGCTATTTTTAATTTCTAGATGAATGTTGAATTCTTTTTATATTAGAATGACACTAGCAATCGTGAACTATACTGTAAAACCGATATTAGGCCATCACAAAACACTACGTCAAATTAATTTACAATACCTACTGTAATATAAATTGTACGTAAATGTTCATTATAACTAAGTTAATTTGCTAAGATCCGTAGAATAAATTACAATAGTTAATTGAATTTGGCGTTAATTTACGAAAATACATTATAATAAAGACAAGAAAGTTAATTTGCTAAGATGCGCATGGAAAATATTCCTTAGTTTTTTACTGGTGGTATGATTCATATGCAAGAATCCCTCTAGGTAGGTACCACGGCAGAGTAGAATAGCACCTACCTCTTTCCTACCGAAGTGTCGTAAGAGGCGACTAAGGTATTGTGTGGAGAACCTTTATTCGAGCAGAACAATACCATATTATGCAGTGATGTCACTATACTGTTCGTGGGAACGCAATGTGGAGTAACAATTATTTTGACTCATACCAAAATGGCGGCGACGTGGTTCGCCTCCAGACACTTCTCGTTTCCCGCGGGTGCGAAAAGTGGGCTACGTGAGTGGCCTCTGCAAACCCATAATATGGGAAAAAGGCGTGATAGTATGTGGGTGTGTGATAAACAATGCGCCAGTCAACTGAACAGGCTTTGTTGGCTCGGTTGGTGCAGTTGCTAAGGGATTGGGGTTTTGAGCTGTGAGTCTCGGATGCGATTCCCGAATTGGACAAATATTTGTATGGCTTACTAGACAGTTGTTCCAGGTTTATATATTTGCGCATGTACAGTATGTCTGTAAAAAGTGGGAAAAGTTCGAATACCTTCCCGTGTGTGTTAGCGTTTTGTTTTATAACCTCAAAAGAGTATTTATGTGATAGACAGTAGTTCGCATGTGTATTGCGAAAGAGTGGCCGGTGCCCATAACCTAACTACATACCATATTTGTTTTTTTGCACGTGAACCTTAGTAAATTAACTGTCCCCTTTCGCTTAATTTAATGGATTTCCGTGAAGCAGCGTCTGAATTTATAAACTAATCTTCTTATCAGGCTAGATATTATATGAATTTGATTTTTCATATCATTTTAAATGGTTTTTTTTTATTTTGTGCACATTCATAGTATTCTTTCATATAGATAAGTATTTCCATAGCTTTACTTCCAGTAGGATTCCTATGCAGGAAACCGTCTAGCCCCCCAGGGCCAGTTATTCTGCCGTGAAGTAGTAGTGTGCAAACATTACTGTGTTTCGGTTTGAAGGGCACTGAGTGCTAGCGTAATCACCGGGCATAGACTTAAGAACTGATGTCTCAGAGTGACGGGCACAGTGTGGTGTAATACAGAAATGCTCTGGGTGACACAGGATTTGTTATGGGCAGACGTTGCACTTACCATCAGGTGAACGTTTTGCTCGTTCCGTCACTTAGGTTTTATGTAATTATCAGACGCTGATAATGGCATAAAACAGCAAGTAAATTCATATGCCGAAATGTGGCGGCGTCTTAAGATAATACCATCTCATCCCGTGGGTGTCTTAAAAGTCGACAGAGGGAAAATGAAAACCAAGAGATGGGCAGCAGTATCTTCCTGAAACTTCTAAATAAATAAACTGCGGTTGCCAACCCGCCTGCCAAAATGAGAGCTACAAGCTTTTGTGGCAATCTGTGGGTGGGACCTATGTTCAGCAGTGAACTACTGATAGACTGAAATGATGTAATCGGATGTGTGAATATACCTGCGGGTGATTTCACGCCGGCTCATTCAAGAATTCGTAGTAGACTGGCGCGAAATAGTTCCAATTAGAATGATTTGCGGATGTTGAAGAGCTTTCACCTGGGATCACACTTTTCCTCACCCCTGTGCAAACCTAATGTTTGTTACTGCGCATCTCATACGCTCGAACTTATGATAAGATATTTTTTTACAAAATTAAAATTATTTTCAAATTTAAATAATGCACAAGTATATATTGTAAAAGTAATGCTAATTTAGATAGTGAACAATGTAAACCGCTACAGACCTGTTTTCTTTCAAATAATTTGTTTGATGCACTTTTATCGAATTCTAATGATGCCATTTTTGCATGTTTCCTTTCGTAAACACCATCAAAGCATGGTTTGATTTTGACGTTGTGTTTTTTTTTGTTCCATCGTCGTTGCGTCGAAAACCAGGGGATGCCGATTCCATCTGTGGTAGAGATGTTTTTTTTATTTCATTCAATCGGTTATCGGTTTTGGGTCACTAACAAATTAACGATTTAGTTATTAAGTTAATTAAGTTTCGTTTTATGTCTCGCGTCACCAATGCGAGTGATTGTAGACATTACAATTGCACTGCCTGGTGACGTTGAGGGAATGTCTTTGCATGCTTGTATATGTCACGGACTCCGTGTCTGCTTTCATTGATTTTCATTTCGTCATATATTTTATTCTCATGCGATAAGTTCTTTAAATATAATATTTTGAATTCTTAAGGAATGAACACGCCGAACGGCTGAAATATATATTAGAAACACCGAAATATATATTTTTAAAAAGAAGTTTTAGATCAAATGAAAAGCAGGCACGGAAAATGTTGAAACTTTATGTAATATGTTTTTATGCTTAGCACTAATCAACTAATTTAGCCCGTTATTAAGCTTTTACGTTGGTGGCAATTTCCTTATTACTAAGTATCTTCTATTAATAATATTGTTAGAATTTATTATTAAATAAAACAAGTTTCCTACATTAATATTACAACAGTTATTTGTATTATTTTATTTATTTCAATTTTGTTATATGTTATAAAGTTTGTTGTATTATTGTATGTGTTTTAGATTTATGAATTGTCTAGTGTTAAATTGCTATATAATATAAATATACAAATATTTTCGATTATTTTTCTTCAAAATGTTTACTTTACTTTTTTATATAAAAAGAAAACAACGCACACTAGGATATCTTCTGTATCGTGGGTGCGTTTTGCTGACATAAATTTCACATGCACAACACAAACAGCCCCAGGAATTAACTATGTGTTTTTGCACAAAATTGCAGGGATTCCAACCCACGACGCACGGCCAAGCGGTCGTCAAGTATGATACTCAACACAGTGGCATATCAATATTTTCACCCTGTTAATAGTTCACTGTTGAAAATAGCTGTCGCCAAGTGACTAAATTATACTCATTATATATTATACACATTGATATACAAAAAACTAGGTACACAGATAGCTACTTAAAAACGTCCTCAAAAAGAGAGCGCGCAATGCGCTTATTTTAATTTTATTGCTTGAAATAACAAACAAATTTAAAACACCGTGGAACGGTAGTTGATTTCATTTAGAATACTACTTTATGTCTGTGGGCAATTTTTTAATCGGAGTTTGTGATCTTTTTGAATATGATGTGATCGATCGTGTCATTTTTTTTAAAGTGATTTTCTTATGAAAGTGTGTATCTTTGATTTTTTGTATATTAATGTATTAACATACAATTTTAACACAAGATAATTCGCAAATCTGACAGATGATCAAATATTGTTATTATTAATAACAAAAAAAAATATTTTATAGGACGGTGGCTCCCCCGTGCTGACGGATGACGTGTCGCTGCAAGTGTTCATGGAGCACTTGAAAAAGCTTGCCGTATCCTCGACGGCTTGAGTGGAGCAACGTTGCGACTAATAACTATTACAGAACTGTCGCGATTTAGCTTACTATTTAGCTTATCGAATCCTTAACCAAACAGTGTGAACAGCAGCTAGGTTCATCATTCAATAAAGTACGTAAGCTAATTTATTGAATTATAAACCTTCTTTTATTTCCCTTTTATTGATGTCTGTAATTTAAATATTCGTTGGTGTTCTTCCATAACTGTTTTACTATTGATCTATTGTTTCTAGAAGGCTAGCAATTCATGTAATGAATGTCCATTTATGTTAATTTTAAATTAACGAAGAAAAAACACACTCCTGTGTTCTTGGTTGCTTGGGAAGTTTTGTTTATTATTGCGATGTATAATATTGTACTACACGCAAGGCGCAGTTCTGTTGATAGTGTTTGTAAATGTCGAACTCCATCCTCCTTAGTTATATTTTGTATACTGTAAATTATGTAATGCAATAAAATGTTTATGGTAATTATTCGTTTTAATTAATATTCCATTTTGCATCATCGTCGTCGTCGTCGTCGTTTCAGCCTATCAATAGTCCACTGCTGAACATAGGCCTCCCCATAGATTGCCACAAAAGTTTGTAGCTCTCGTTTTGGGGGGATTTTGCCATAGTTGCCACGCTTGGCAGACGGGTTGGCAACCGCAGTTTATTTATTCAGATGTTCCAGCAAGATGCTGCTGCCCATCTCCTGGTTTTCATTTTCCCTCTGTCGACTTTTACGACACCCACGGGATGAAATGGGGTGGTAGATTCTCTTAAGCCGCTACCACACGGTACCGCTACCACACTTGCATCATATTACTTTAAAAAAATCATGCATAGTATATATTGGTACATGATGATGATGATATGATATTCTCCTGGGCGATTTCGACAACTTTCGAATATTGTCGATAGCTATCAATTGCCCAGGTGATATTATAGTGCCACGAGTGTACGCGCAAACACAGAGGCACTCACTCGTCCCAACCTACCCTCGCCTGATGTAACGCTAATGCGATAAGATCGGAGGTAGGCAAGGATGCATCCTTAGTACACAGTAGTATAGCAAAAAGCATGCAGGTAATGGTTGCCTTACCGATCTACGGTAACGAACCTTACGATTTATGCAGTATATTTGTTCGAAAATATGGATAATCGTACACAGATGGATGCAGTTTATACACTTTCTAAAGGCATTGGACAGGGTAGACCATGAAATTCTAAGAAAGTTGGCCTATAATTAAATAAGAGGTAATTTACTTAGGTTATATTGCTGTGTTGTTAATAGGTCTCAGAGTCGCTGCCAATGGGTTTCAGTCTTATTAAACCCAATTTACCTAAGGTGTTCCTTAAGGATCGATCGTCGGCCTCTTATTGTTTATTACATATGTAAATTATTCTAAGTAATGTTTTTTAAACGCTCACCCCTTCGTCGTACGGTTAAAATATATAATAAAACTTCATTCTTATTGATATATTTTCATTGACTGCATATCAATTTAAGAAGAGCATGTCTGAAAACTTGTTAGTCATAGTTGTATAGCTTTATAATACAAAAATAATTGTTAACACGTTTGTCAATTAGAATAATCACAATACATATTTAGTAACCCGAAGATAATGCGATGGGTTGTACATTCATCCCTAATAGAATAGAATAAAATATTTTTCAATAATTCAATATAGATCATTTACATAATGTTAATTGAACGTCATTTTTTTTAAGCTACACTGGTTCGCAAAGAAATGCCTCTGTCCTGGGAAGAACGTGTAAGAAACCCAGCGGGATTTTTTTTCAGTCATTTTAGATATACAATTACAGCAGTTCTATAAAGATGTAGAAATAGCTTGGCAGCGATCACCTCATTCCCAGAGGTTATCATTATCCATGTATTTTTAATATTATAATAACCATTCCTGAAAAGTCGTTGTTTAACAAATAGAATATGAATAATGAATTTTTTGATTGAAAGACTGCACTTTCTGGGATTTTGTTGTAAAAACGTATACATTGCCCCATGAAAGGTTTACTGACAATAAAATAAAATTACCTGCTATTTTCGCGTCGTTAAAGCTACTACCTGGGTTTGGGTTTGTTGTTATAAAACACCGTGCAGTTGTGAAGCGGAAAGGATAAGTGGATAGTGGGGGAAAGGAACAATATTTACGTTAACTAATAACTAACGGCCTTTACTGGTTTGCTACTGGACGATGAATTTAACTCCTTGTTATAATACCGTCCGTCATACAGCGTTTAAGGCAAATGGCGATCGCGAACACATGTTTTTAACTGTCCCACTGGTGGGAACAGGTCGTCTGTCATGTTTGAGAAAGTTTTGAAGCCGAAAAGAGTCCGCCACGCTGTTTCAGTGCAGGTTGGGGATGTTGACATGTCGACAAAATATTTTATATGTCTTAGACGTGATTTTCTGAACATGTGGTAAATCAGTACCTATAATTGCAATAAACAATATTGGTAGTGCCGGCACTGGATATTTTCTGAGGATTCTAAAAAAGTTGTAAATAATCAAAGGCACGTGAGAGGACGCAAAGTTCCATGAGAATACGGTGCGCTGAACTAAGAAACGGCAGCTTCTTCGAGTGTGAGGGTTTAAGAAATTGTAATGCTTCTTGGAAGTAAGAGATGCACAAATCAGCTTATGAACGATTAGTAAGCGGATTTTGCCATAAATAAATAATAGCAGACCGACAGCACTAACAAAACCTTAAGAAGCTTAAAAGTACGGAATGTCAACAAGAGACGTACAATCCGTCTAGATAGGTACCATCCCAGGGCCAGTTATTCTACCGTGAAGCAGTAGTGTGCAAACTGCAAACATTACTATGGGTGACGAGCGCTGTGTGGCGCCACACAGAAATGTTCCAGGTAACAGATTTTATGGGTGGACGTTGCACTTACCATCAGGTGAACCGACTTGCTCGACTCGTCAACTTCCTGCCAATAAATAAAATAGACATGACCATATTGCAAGCCTCATGTCGCGAATGCGTCAGTCGTTCTCTATTATCGCTACAAATTCATTCATTCACTTTAAATCTGTTAATTTGGAGAAGTAACAAATTAATGTTAGTTGAATAAGGAATGTAGTGTCTAGAGAGTTCCGTTTGCGGTTTAATTGTGATTAATTCGTTAAATTTTTAACATTTTATTCTGCCTAATTAGTCTCCAGCTCTCCGAACATAAGGTTTTACTTAATTGGATAAGTTTCTCAAGCAAAAATTATTTTGCTGTTCTTATAATATTATAAAGGAAACGTCGTGTTTACAAAAACGGCTTTTCTGACTGATAAGTCATTATATGATATAGATATTTCTGTCTCACTAATCAGTCTGAGATTTTCTTTGAGATATTTATCGTTCCATAATGATTAATATGTGATTGAGTGCCCAAAACCACCATTTTAAATTTTACATGCTGATCTTAAGAAATATACATACGAGGGTGGATTGAAAAGTACTCGGCCTAACCAAGAAAATAAACACATACTAAATCAGTTATATTTTTTTTTCTACATAATCACTCAATTCAATACACTTTTGCCATTTCCCCTTCCAAGCATTTAGACCGTTAAAAAAAAAAGATTCTTCCTTAGAGTCAAAATATGCGTCTACAGCTGCTTTGACCTCGTCGTTTGTCGAAAATGCTTTGTGCAAGTTTTTTTTTTTTTTTTTTTTTTTTTTTTTTTTTTTTTTTTTTTTTTTTTTTTTTTTTTTTTTTTTTTTTTTTAGGACTGATGGTCACTGTTAGCCCGAAGGCTTTTACAGCTTCGCCGGATTGAAAGGTGGCCGAAACCTTTATTTATGGATGACTGGCGCAAGGGCCCCCGAGAGGGGACCTCGGCTTGGACCGTCATCCTGTTCGCAGACTCAGAGGGTGCCCAAGGGGGCCGGCCTCGGCTCGGTCAGTTACTGCAATCGGGAGGGCAATATACATCATACGCCCACGCCGACGGCGGGGGCGGTATGATGGTGATAATGGGTGTTTGTGTAGTGTTGAGTAGAGCGCTTGGGCAATAGTGGTCGCGTCGTCAGGGTCCTCGAGGACGTGCATCGGTCTCCTTTTTCCGCGGGTCGAGTTTTGGTGTATCGCGAGGGGGTTGTAAGTGGCGGCACTGACAACCAGTGGGTTGGGGTGCGTGGCGGCAGAGTCGAAGTATCGGCGAGAGGCCAACTTTAGATATTGGGCTATGGTAGGAAGCCCTAAATCGATATGAAGGTTAGCATTACGCACGAACCACGGTGCTCCCGTGGCTTTACGCATGAATCGATTTTGTATTACCTGAAGTCGGTGAATTTGACGCGGGGAGGCATGCGCAAATACGGGGCTTGCGTATGTCATAATTGGCCGAATATTTGTATTTGTAAAGTGTAATTTTATTACGTAGGGACATTTTGCTATTTTTATTTAGTAACGGATGTAATCGACCGAGTACGAACGCCGCTCGGTTCCTTACTCGGTTAATATGTGGACCGAAGCTGAGTCTCGAGTCTAATAGGACGCCTAAGTATTTGACTGTCTTTTCCCAGGGGATTGGACGATCGAATAACTCTATTGTGGGGAGATGCTGCGTTATGCGCCGCGAGAAGTACATGGCTGCACTTTTGATTGGGTTGACCTCGATCCTCCATTTCCGAAACCAGTTCCCGAGGGTTCGGGCTGCGGATTGGAGGCGTTTAGAGATAGTGTCTGGATTACGTCCAGACACATATAGGCAGGTATCATCTGCGAAGAGGGCGAGTTCGACGCCGCTGGTGTGCGGTATGTCGTTCGTGAAAAGGGTGTAGAGCACGGGACCTAGGACTGAGCCTTGTGGTACGCCGGCTAGGATGGGATGTGATTCCACGATTCGGATCGCACCCCCTCGACGCGGTAGCGGAAGGTTCGACTGCGTAAGAAATCTCGTATGATGAGTACGAGGCGATCTGGCACACCGAGTCCATATAACTTGTATATGAGCCCGTTGTGCCAGACCTTGTCGAACGCTTTCGCCACGTCGAAGAAGAGCGCTCCGGTATGAAGCCCGCGTATGAAGCGGGATTGAATGTGCTCCGTTATGCGGTGCACCTGCTGGGTACATGAGTGTTTGGCACGGAATCCAAACTGCTCGTGGATGGGGATCCCTCGAGACTGCATGAAGTCTCTTAAGCGGGCGAGAAGTAGGCGTTCGTATATCTTGCCTAAGGCCTTGAGGAGGCTTATAGGCCGATATGCGGTGGGATCGGACGGGTTGACTGTACTGACGTGTGAACACGGGCGTTATCTTGATGAAACAGGACTTTTCTTCTGAGCATTCCTCGACGTTTTGCTTTTATTTCCACTCGTAAACGACGTAGTAAGGTGCAGTAGTAATCAGAGTTTATAGTCTGACCCCTTTCAAGATAATCAATCATAATCACACCTTTCGAGTCCCAGAATACTGAAGCCATCACCTTATTTGCCGACAAAATCGACTTAACCTTTTTAGGACCAGGCCTTCTCCACTGTTTTGATTGTTGTTTTGTTTCCGGTGTACAGTAATGAACCCATGTTTCGTCCATCGTAACAAAACGATTCAAAAAATCATCTGCATCGGCTTCAAATAACTCCAAACAGTCGCGTGAAATAGTCAATCGCGTCCTTTTTTGTTCAACTGAAAGCAGTCGCGGAACCCACCTCGCAGACACCTTGTGGAAACCCAACTCGTTGACAATGATGTTTTGAGTTCGTTCATAAGAGATGCCTATAATCTCGGCTATCTCTCTAATTTTTATCTGCGGTCTCCCATTATTAAATCAAGTAAGTTTTTAATATTTTCGTCAGTAGTTGACGTCGAAGGCCTTCCAGAGCGG
Organism: Luehdorfia chinensis; assembly: GCA_019845155.1. Classification (NCBI taxonomy): domain Eukaryota; kingdom Metazoa; phylum Arthropoda; class Insecta; order Lepidoptera; family Papilionidae; genus Luehdorfia; species Luehdorfia chinensis. Next base: position 1,365,683 of record JAHVAK010000292.1, read on the forward strand.
GGTTCATCTTTCACACTCTCTCTACCACGCTTAAATTCTGCTATCCATTTTTTGACGGATGAATATGACAGAGCACAATCGCCTAATGTACTGACCAAGTCATCATGGATGGCTTTTGATGATAGCCCCTTCTTATGGAGGTACTTAATGACGGAACGCTGCTCGATTTGCTCCATTCGCGGAAATTATGACCGATTACTTTGTTAATAAATTTATAAAATCACAACTAATTATCGCACACGTTTCGAACTTCACACAATGAACTAGTCTGAACTGAACTAAATAATGTGGGTAGATTTGATTTTTAGAATTGAATGGATCTGTGTTAGGCCGAGTACTTTTCAATCCACCCTCGTATATATTTTATAATGGATTTCTTCAAGGCCTGATTCTAATTACTATACAAATCAATTGTTTAAAAAAATTGAAATAAAACAAGTTGTACATAAATAACTATATTTAATCCATTCAATTATCTACAGAGGTAAAGTTTTCGAACCCAGGGCTCTCGGCACAGCAGTCAGGTACTGTGCCCACGACGCCACGCAGTCGTTAACCATAATTTCGCTACACATTCGTAGAATCAACTGCCCTATTTTTGGTCGCAGCTTAAATTAACAAATCCTTCAAAGATGTAATGTATTTAAATGTAATTAATACTTTCAATATTGAATAAAATATGTAACGATTAATATATAATATCGAACTATTAATGATGAAAATAACTTTAATACCCTTTAGTAACTGTTAAAACCATTTATTATGTAATCCTGAAACTATCCCTTAATCAACTAACACCAACCAACAAATTGAAAACCAATTAATGTGGACGCGAAACCTTGGCATCATTGTCCATTAATTAATTTTCTTAGTTAGTAGCCCATATATGATGATCATCAGCGCTATGCTGAGGATGTACTTGAGATATACGGTTCAGGAGTATGGAGGTCAGTTGAGGAAGCGGATGGACATCTTCTGTTCCACGTCTGTCCTTTCAAGCGCGCGGGAGAACTCCTCGAACGAGATCATCTGATCGTTGTTGGTGTCCGCTTCTATTATCGTCCGCTCGGCGATGCTTGTTAATTGCTCTTCGCTGAAATTGTAAAAGTGTTTAATGAAAAAATGGCCGTGTGTTGGCGGCTTAAGAGAATCTACCACACCATCTCATCCCGCGGGTGTCGTAAAAGTCGACAGAGGGAAAATGGAAACCAGGAGATGGGCAGCAGCATCATCCTGGAACATCTGAATAAATAAACTGCGGCTGCCAACCCACCTGTCAAGCGTGGCAACTATGGCAAAACCCTCCAAAATGAGAGCTACAAACTTTTGTGGCAATCTATGTGGGACGCCTATGTTCAGCAGTGGACTAGTAATAGGCTGAAATGATAAATGAAAAAATTGTATTACCTAAATCAACTTGGTAATTTATATATTGGTACATATGCTCTTCATTGACAGTATTATACACTTATTTGCACACCCAAAACAATAAATAAAATATATACAAACGATAATTTAAGTTTAAGGCAATGGGCGGTCTTATGTCTTAAAGCGATTTCTTCCAGACAACCTTTATAGCTAGCTTTTTTTTCAGATCGGATCATTTTATTCCTGCGTACCTTTATTCATTCACACATACTCAGCGGTTTTGTACACGGTGATTTTTTATTTAGTTACTACCATAATTTAAGTAGTTTTTAATAAATATTTAGTGACGCTAAAAGTAGTTGGTGTTTAGTGCCAAAAATATTTGGTGTTTAGTGCCGTAAGTATTTGGTATTTGTGCCGTAAGTATGCGCGATTATACTTGTATCGTATAGATTGTTACCTATACTATTGGCCCTGCCGTGCATGTTAGTTAAACAAATTGTCAACAAATAGCGCTTTCTATAATTAAATTAATTTTTTTTTGTTACGAATACATTAATTTTAAGACATTTACTAATTTTTCGTCTGTAGAGGGAAAAATAAATAATTTTGATACAGTATTAAGGGAGATATTTCATACAAACAAAACGATTCCTTTGACAAATAATATACTCGTAGTATGTAGATTGTTAACTTTTAAACTGTTACAGCTCACCTGATATTAACCCCCACCATCATGTGAAGGATGGCTAGCAGCTCATCCCTGGAGATCTTGCCGTCATTATCCAAGTCATACATAGAAAATGCGACTGAAAAGAAAAAAATATGTTACAAATCAAACCGCCGCTGAAAGCCTGTCACATGAACTTTAGCAATAACACAGATATCCCATCTGTGACTTCCATGAAAAAAAAAAGAACAGTAATGCAACGCGGCGTTTATCGTACCATCAGAGTAGCTTTAGCTTTTTAAACAAAACTACATAGAAATAAAACAGAAGTACGTTTTTTGTATGTCTATCTGTACGAACGGATTACACTTGAGAACTGCTGAAGCTATTGACATGTATATTGCACAGACAATTATAACACTGGGACCAACTTAGACTACGTTTTATTATGTTTGTTTCACGGTTTCAGTAGTTATGAACTTTTTTTTTTTGATATTATTAAACATTTACTGGTGGTAGGATTCCTTTGCAGAAATCTGTCTAAGTAGGTACCACCGCAATGCCAGTTATTCTGCCTTCAACCACTAGTCTAATTACTGGGTATATTAGACTTAAGAACTAATATCTCTAGGTGACGGGCGCAGTGTGGTGCCACACAAAAATGGTGACACAGGCTGTGTCTTGATGTTGATGAAATGAAATCTGTAGCAATAAACTCAGTTCAACGCTTAAACTTCGTTTAGCTTTAACTGATCGCGTTTATTTAAATCCGCCCTCAATGTGATTATTTTAACGTAACTGAGATCACAAATGAGAGAATAATTAAAACTTGAACAGTTAAAAACCTTTCGTTTCTTTATTTTTTTGGAACGACGTTCTTTTATGCGGCTAACAGTAAGCTGGCAGAAATCGTCACGTAAGGGTAAAGCGTTATGCCCCCTCCAGGCGATCTTTCCCTTTCTTTCTATTTCCTTCTAGTCTCTTTCTATACGTACGGTTGTACATACAACTGTGTCGTACAAACCACATGTAATGTATCGACGGTATCGAGATTCGAGCAGCAAGCATTGTGCGCGATCAGCTGTATAACCTTAATTCTAAACACGTGTAAACATTATTTTTGTATAATGTTGCTGTTTTTCCTAAAATAGTAAATGAAATTTATTGATTTAAATCCTTACCATTGTGGCTCCGAAAATATTATAAAAAAATGAGAGGAGTTGAATAAATGAGGGTTAATGTAATCAACAGAAATCTACATATTCAATCACGTTTATCGTTGAAGAAATAAGGTAAGCAATTTGGTTCCTGACGGGGGTTCTCCGACCAGTGAATGAATGATACATCGTTTTTTTTCCTCATGTATCACGAGTGCGTTTTTACAGATATCATTTTCAGATGCAGAACACAACCAGACCCAAAAACTAACGATTTACCCCGAATGAGAATCAAACTCAAAATCCGCGGCATAGAAGTCATGTACTCTGACCACTATGACCGTAATTGTTGATAAAATATTTTTGGTTCATAAATTGTCTCGACAATCGTTTAGAGGAAGCCGTGGTAGCCTCAGGGGCTAGGCGCTAGCTTTAAATGTCATACGCAATACGCAAGTGACCTGGATTCGAATACCGGTGCCAGCAGCACTAAAATTGTTATTTGTTATTTACAACTCTACTTACACCGCAACTTCTCCTCCCGACTATTTAACTTATTTTCCCGTGTCTTTCTGATCGGCCTGAAGTGCGCCAGCACCCTCATGAACTGTAGGAAGTTTACGCGGTCGTCATGGCTCTCCGCGAAGAAAGAGTGCACGATCCTCTCGCTCAGCGGGTTGATTGCCAGCTCTGGTATACGCAGGAAGTCCTCCCGGGCGAGAGTGCCACAGTCATTCTTGTCCAAAGATGTGAACCGGGAGTACAAGCGCTCTATTTGATTCGGCGTGACTAAAGAAAGACAAAAATACATTGTCATTTTTAAGAATTTCATAAAATGCGGTGTTGGTAGGATTCCTATGCAGGAATCCGTCTAGGTAGGTTATTCTGCCGTGAAGCAATACTGTGCAAATATTACTGTGTTTCGGTCTGAAGGGCACTGAAAGCTAGTGTAATCTGGGCACATGAGACTTAAGAACTGATGGCTGAGGGTGAGGGGGCAGTGTGGTGCCACCCTGAATTGTTCTGGATGACAGCATTTGTTATGAGCAGACGTTGCACTTACCATCATGTGAACGTTTTGCTCGACTCGTCACTTTATCAAATAAGAACAATATATTGTAGTGTGTGTATTGTCACTAAACTGTTTACGCAATTAACCGTTTCTTAATAAGAATAACAAATCTAAATGTCTTTATAATTCCGGATGCGTTCTAAACACCTGTTAGTTGCACAAATATTTGGCTACAACTGGGATTCGAACAAGAGAACGCCCTGGCTACATCTCTGAAGCCGTATACTGATCATAGCGCCGCTACATTTTATTCTCTGTATTTAATTGTCATCAAAGATAGAATGCAAGTAAAACTGGATACTAATATTAATATTTGGATAATAATCAAGTAACGCATATGATAATTGTTGTCCTTTTATCAAATACTTACTTCACTAATCTAACTAAGATAAGTAAAAAATAATTATTTTGCTTTCATGTGGGAGATAATTCTAAAAATAATTGGTAATACGAGGTTAAGTTAAAATGGATTAATATTTAAATGGAAGATAGCCCGGATTAGTAATGATATCAGGACGTCTAACACCTCAGTCCCGCGTGACCATTCGACTCGCGAAAAAATTCGTAAGTTTGGAAGGCTACATAGGACATGTGAGGTTTTAGAATACCCCTTCTCCCAACCCCCAGCATGTATTTTTTATTACTGTCAATTTAATTCATTCTTGCTAAAAAATATTTTACAACCCCGTCGGGATTAATCGTAATTTTTTTCTGACTCCTTCCCCCCATGCTCCAACCGCACCTCATTAGAAGACGAGCCCTTACGAAACTTCTCATAAACCTAGGCCAGTTGTACTTATGGTAAATGGAATGTATTAAAAAAGCCTTTTACCAGAGATAAGAAAAACAAGCAGAAACTTGAGTCCTCCTTGTACAATCACTATTCCTTGGATGATGTAATCTTTTAGTTTGACAACTAGATAAGACTGCTTCGCAAAGAGTCACAACTATTCTTGAGCACCCCAATAAAATTCACTACCTTACTCTAGCTATGTAATTAACATTCTGTAATTTTTCTTACATGTAAAAGCTTAATGAAATCTAAAAGCGAATGATGAAAAAACGACACTTTGGGGTTTGGATTGATCGCAACTAAATGGATATATTTAAAATGTGATAATGAATATGATTAAAATGATGTGAGAGATAACACATACTGCATTATATAGAAAACTAGCTAATGCCGTGGATAATTATTTTTTTAATATCGCCTGGGAATTATTCGATTTTCCGGGATACAAATTATCCCGTGTCCGTCTCTAGGATGCAAGCTATCTCTGTGCCAAATGTCGTCAATATCGGTTCAGCGGTTTAACCGTGAAAAGGTAACAAACTAACAGAGAAACAGACAAAGTTACTTTCACATTTATAATATTATTATGGATTATATCTACAGAATTAGAACTGGGTTTTTGATAAAAGGCACTGTAGTGAGTATAGTTGCAGCAGTGAGACTTAAGAACTGATATCTCAGGTTGACGAGAGCACTGCTGTGGTACACTGAACTTTTAAGCGCTTAGTTCTGGGTGAAACCTATCATGACCATGTGTCCCACTTTCCACCGGACAGTCCCACTGTGAAGCTATGTATTCTACTGTCCCCAAAATACATATTGTTGTCCGCTTTGACAAAATAACAATAACAAGTAAAGAATTACATTCATATTTGAAAATAAACCTGACATATTGAACAAATATTTGCTTTGAAGATTAGTTTTTAATCTAATTTTTGAACATTAAACATTTCATAATTACTATATTTTAAACACATGTTGTATTTTTAAAATAATAATAATTTAAGGGCGTCCCTCTCTGAGTGAACTAATCAATAGTCATGGTAGTCATACTGAAACTTTTACCGGCAATGTTAAAGTTACCATCATCAGAACAACTTGCCTGTCTCATCGCTTACTATCATAAAAAATTAATCAATACATTAGAACGGATTTGTATATTTTTTAAGTATTCTAAATGTTTTATAAGTAAGTATTCATTGGTGTAAGCTGCAAAGTTGTGCAAAAGTAGTGGAGGCACATTTTTTTTTTGATTTGTTATTTTAGTGTGCTACTCAGGATATTTCTGTGTAGCTTTATTTGTCAGTTAAGATTTTTGCTGTCTACTCATTGTCATAATTTACTAGCAGAATGTTTACTGCATTAAATCTGTATATTTTTTCCTTAAATAAAATGTAAGGCTCAATAAAGATTATATAAATAAAAAACATTATTATACATTAATATAAAATAGATGGAGAACAAAGAATTATGCACAAAATTTAAATTGTATAATTTTTAAACATAACCAAGTGTGGCGAACCCTTGATTGTGATTATGTATGCACTTAAATTTTGTTTGTTCTTATTTTTTTTGTCTTCTTATTACACCCTTCAATTTAACTACTTCTTATGTTTATGTAGTTTACATTTCAGGTCAAGTACCCACCAACTTATTAGTTTTGTTTTTTCTTTTACATTTACATTTTAGAAACTGTCTGATGTATTACAATTTTTATTTTAGGTATTTTAGATTTGGTAGCACAGGGGCAGGGTTCTTGTCTTAGATTACATAGTTCTGAGTTTGATCTCCGGTGCCGGCACCTTTTGAAATTGTTATTTTAAGTGTGTCTTGTCAAGTCATGGCCAACCCACAATGGAGACGTAATCTACACCGCAGTGTGGCCGACTTTTGTCTGCTACAATAATCCTCTTAGAAATGAGGAGGCCTGTTGTGCTCAGCAGTGGGATATTATATAGAAATATATGCCATAACTTAACTTTTCTTAAGATGATTTTTTACCAATTCCAGTTACTAAGGCTTCTCTAAAATCGAGCTGCAAATATAGGTTAATGCCAATATCACAGCAAATGTGCCTTCTATATTTTACTTATATTAATATATTTAACTCTGCTATATCTATATATAATGGCATGAAAAGTCTTATACCTTTTTTTAAGAAATGTGGATCAAAATAATTACTTATAATAGTTACATCAGGTAGGTATCGTTCTAGGTAGGTACCACCCCAGGGCCAGTTATTACACAAACATTACTGTGTTTCGGTTTGAAGGGCACTGAGAGCTAGTATAATCACTGTGCATATGAGACTTAAGAACTGATATCTCAGGGTGACGAGCGCAGTGTGGTGTCACAGAAATTTTCAGGGTCACCCTGCCACAGCATTTGTTATGGGCAATGGGAAAAAAAGTAAAGTTTCAGACTATAAATGTCCCACTGCAGAGCACAGGCCTCCTCTCATTTCTGAAAGGGTTTTGGGGCTAGGAAGAATCCGCCACGCTGCTCCAATGCGGTTGGCGGACTTCACTTGTCCTCGAATTAATTCTATTCCTCGGACATGCAGGTTTCCTCACAATGTTTTCATTCACCGCTATGCACGTGGTAAATCAGCACTTAAAATTGTAGAACAATATTAGAGGTGCTGGCACCGGGGATCGAACCCAAGTTACTCGCTTACTATGAAATTAAAGGCGTACTACCAGGCCCCTGAGCTAACCAATAATAAATATTGTTTCATTTTCTTTCCCTTTTCCTGCTTTTCCGAGTTAATTTTCGTTTACATTAATACATTTTCGTTTCATTTCAAGTCTAGTCTTGTCTAAGTAATATATATTAAATTCAAGTGATGCATATAATATTAAAAATCACTGAATCACCAATGTTACTTACAGCCCGTTTCTTCTTGTATTTGAGCAATTTCTTCCTCTCGCAATAATAGCGATGATTTGTTTCCCATTTTCTCTGAACCTTTCTTATTACTAACTTGACCTTTCACAGTATGTGCAACTGATAAGTTTGAAACTCTCAAGGCAACTACGTAAATAATAATTGATCAGTTACAGTATTGTACAAAGGTATGAGTTTGCATTATTACAAAAGCGCGAGTATTATGTATTTCAACTAAACCGAAACAATGAAACTTAAGCAAGGAAATAAGGTTTTACGGTCAACTACTGACAGCGATTACTTTATCCAAACCAACCCAAAGAACAAAGAGTATTTAAGTAAAAGAACACATAAATTTATTATGCAAGAAAATAGGATAGGTAACTTTTTGACATTTGGCTGAACAGAGCAGAGACCAGAGAGTATTTTTTAGTAATAATGGAAACAGTTTTAGACTATTTTCCAGTGTCAATTAATTTAACCAAGTATACAATCTTCAAGCAGCAAGATTTCAAAACTTTGATCGACAGTAAAATGATAGTTACTTTTACTGAATATTTGCTGGACTGATGGAGACAAAGCGAAAAGTGCAATTTTGGTCTTGAATTGAATTTTCCAATGACTGTACACTTTCAAGAGCACTTGCTGCATAATAAACTATCAATGATAGACATCAAAAATCTAAATATACACAGAAATTACAAATTTAAATAAAAATACTACTGCCACTTTTTGAGTTGGCGCCAAAAATCCCGACCAGAGAGTAAACTATGATAATGATATGAAACTAAATATGATTGTGTCAAATATAGTATTATCAGACTTACGCATTAAAGTACCCCAATTAAGGAAATACTGCTTTCCATTATTTTTATATCCGTCTGCCTATATTATTCATTAATTTCATGATTGGCCGAAACTGGCATGCTTGGCCAATGAATTATGGATTATATTACCAGGCGCTTTGCATTAGGGTGACAGATCTCTCACTTTAGTTAAACCCAGCATATTTCAGAAGGTTATTGGTCACCTCTCAGAAGCCTCGCTACCGCTGAAGCTCTTATAGATTTAGTGTGAATGCAAGATAATGCATCGCAAACATAATTTCTAAAAGCTATGTAGACGACGACTATAGTATTTAAGTTAACTTTTGTTAAAATTTAATTATAGCTCAAATCATAACACAAATTATATAACTCTGCATGGGAAGAATTCTAAGCCAACCTAGGTATCTTCCGGAAGAACATGCTTAGAACTTTAGTGAATAATAAGTAAGGTTTTTTGGTAAGTCTTTTAGTATGAATATTATAAGAGTGAATTTTTGTAATAAAGGTGTGGTTGATGACTAGATAACAATTATATAAAAATCTGGTCTTCATTTAGTTGTTTGGTTAAAAAAAATAGTGACAAAAAGCACCTACTGGCTGATTTCGACCACGGCGTCAACTTTCGAATACTGTCGAAAGTTATCAACTGCGCAGGTGATATTATAGTGCCACAAACGTACACGCAAACAAAGAGGATCGAATGTAGGCTAGAATGCAATGTAAGAACTAGTAGGGATAATAACAACACAACCAGACCCGGAAGCAAGCAATTTATATTTTCGCACAAATGTTGGCTACGGCTGGGATTCGAACCAAGGACCTGCGGCGTAGAAGTACTGTAACTTTTAGGAAACATTTATACACAGTATATCGATATTCTCGAAAAAAAGAATTATATCTTATTTATAGGCAACACTAAATTTCATAGCATGTAATTATAATTTTCGCTCAAAAACTGATGAATTAGGTTTAAGTTCTCAGAAATTGTCGTGCTTAAATATTAAGGCTCTAAATAATGTGAGTAAAAAGAAAACAGAAAAAAGGGAATTATAAATATACTTTTAGACTTTTTTCCTTTAACAGTATTTTATATCTGTGTCCTCTTAAGCTATTGCTTAGCAACTGAAAAAAGGTCAATCCTGAAATTACAGTGATTTTACAAATAGTAATGTTTAATATTTATGTATATGTTAAGAAACTTGAAAAATAAAACATTTTATCCATAAATATATCATGAGTGCAATGAAAGTAAAATCAGATACATTGTCTTTAGACAAAAAATCTGAAAATGAGCAATTAGATCCAGTTATGGAAATGAATGAAAGTATAGTTACTCAAATTTTTGAACGTCATCCTCGTGAAGAAGGAGAATTCAAAGAAATATCACCTAGAATTTTCGGTTTAAAAGACCTAAAAGAACCACTTACTAAAGAATCTCTAGCTAACGCTATTTATGAACTTGGAATAGTAAATTTATGCTGGCCTGAAATAAGGGAACCAGTTTTCGAAACTAGGGTATCTTTTCCAAAAAGTTATTATAAAAATACTGATAAAGAGCGGCTTTTACTTGCATATGCTGAAAACTTTAGGCGACAGTTTCAATTCCATTACAAGTTCCGAAGACCATTGTTACTACAAGCTCCAAATGAATGCGGTTTGCAGGTTGGTAAATAAAATAAATTAGTGTGTGTGTTCTCATTTAAAATGATTTCAATGTATTAATAATTAGTCTTATATTATCAACATTTTTAGTCTTTTTGGAGCTTTGTGACCTTGAAACCGATTTGCTTAAATGGATTTACTTTTTCTATATCTTTCTAAATGAAATAATTACTCTGATTTGCTGTTATTATTACATAATTCAGAAATTAAAATGCACATAAGAATAAGTGCCATTACAATTCTATAAAAAAGCGACCTCTTGTAGTAAACTTCATATACTGTGACGAAATGTTTATTACAACTTAAAAAAAACCTTCCCAGTGTTGTTTTTTTAGAATAGATGGCGCTACTTGTTACAATAGTTACAGATAGTTTTGACAATGATAATTTTGCTTGTTTAAGAAAATGGTTTGCACGACGATCAGACCAACCAAACTTTGCTACACCGGCACTAACACGTGGAAAGGTGTTGCGTCATTGGTATCGGATTATTTTGACTATGAACCTCTCACGAAGCCCATGTTGCACGTGAGTTGTTTAAATTATTGTATTTTGCTTATTTACTATCTAGTACAGAGTTATTCTCTCAAGAGTTTAAATTATATTCGTAAAAAGTTGTGAATGTCAAGGATTTTTCAATGATGGACATGATGTTGGTATTTATTGAAAATGTATAATTTAAAATTTGATAAGAAACTATTTCAAAACTCTAAAACTTATAATTAAATAATGAACACAGAATTAAACTTAGAGTGATGAATGAATTTTTGACAATAGATGGCGCTACGTGTTTGGTGCATAAATTTTTAATTAGCTACACATATTGAACAACTACCTAAACTAGCCGTGTGGTGGCGGCATAAAGAATCTACCGCCCCATCTTATCCCGTTGGTGTCGTAAAAGCCGACAGAGTGAAAACAAAAACCAGAAGATTTGCAGCACCGTCTTCCTGGAACTTCTGAATAAATAACCTGCGGTTGCCAACCCGCCTGCCAAGCGTGGCAACTATGGCAAAATCCCCCCAAAAAGAGACGATGGGGGAGGCCTATGTTCAGACATGGACTAGTGATAGGCTGAAATGATGATGATGATGATGATTGAAAAACTTGAAATGGCGCCTTTAAACATTTTCAAGGTAAATATAAATACTTAGCCCAAGTGCTTTCTTCAAACATTTAATAAAACTAATTTTACGGATTTTATCACGTTAAATTTTAAACTTTTTGTAACCTGACGTTTCGAGCGCCTTAAAGTACCCATAGTCATAGATGTCGGACTGTACACCATAGTCATAGATGTCGGGCTGTACACCATAGTCATAGATGTCGGACTGTACACCATAGTCATAGATGTCGGACTGTACACCATAGTCATAGATGTCGGACTGTACACCATAGTCATAGATGTCGGGCTGTACACCATAGTCATAGATGTCGGGCTGTACACCATAGTCATAGATGTCGGACTGTACACCATAGTCATAGATGTCGGGCTGTACACCATAGTCATAGATGTCGGGCTGTACACCATAGTCATAGATGTCGGGCTGTACACCATAGTCATAGATGTCGGACTGTACACCATAGTCATAGATGTCGGACTGTACACCATAGTCATAGATGTCGGACTGTACACCATAGTCATAGATGTCGGGCTGTACACCATAGTCATAGATGTCGGGCTGTACACCATAGTCATAGATGTCGGACTGTACACCATAGTCATAGATGTCGGACTGTACACCATAGTCATAGATGTCGGGCTGTACACCATAGTCATAGATGTCGGGCTGTACACCATAGTCATAGATGTCGGACTGTACACCATAGTCATAGATGTCGGACTGTACACCATAGTCATAGATGTCGGGCTGTACACCATAGTCATAGATGTCGGGCTGTACACCATAGTCATAGATGTCGGACTGTACACCATAGTCATAGATGTCGGACTGTACACCATAGTCATAGATGTCGGACTGTACACCATAGTCATAGATGTCGGACTGTACACCATAGTCATAGATGTCGGGCTGTACACCATAGTCATAGATGTCGGGCTGTACACCATAGTCATAGATGTCGGGCTGTACACCATAGTCATAGATGTCGGGCTGTACACCATAGTCATAGATGTCGGACTGTACACCATAGTCATAGATGTCGGACTGTACACCATAGTCATAGATGTCGGGCTGTACACCATAGTCATAGATGTCGGGCTGTACACCATAGTCATAGATGTCGGGCTGTACACCATAGTCATAGATGTCGGACTGTACACCATAGTCATAGATGTCGGACTGTACACCATAGTCATAGATGTCGGACTGTACACCATAGTCATAGATGTCGGGCTGTACACCATAGTCATAGATGTCGGACTGTACACCATAGTCATAGATGTCGGGCTGTACACCATAGTCATAGATGTCGGACTGTACACCATAGTCATAGATGTCGGGCTGTACACCATAGTCATAGATGTCGGGCTGTACACCATAGTCATAGATGTCGGACTGTACACCATAGTCATAGATGTCGGACTGTACACCTTAGTCATAGATGTCGGACTGTACACCATAGTCATAGATGTCGGGCTGTACACCATAGTCATAGATGTCGGACTGTACACCATAGTCATAGATGTCGGGCTGTACACCATAGTCATAGATGTCGGACTGTACACCATAGTCATAGATGTCGGGCTGTACACCATAGTCATAGATGTCGGGCTGTACACCATAGTCATAGATGTCGGACTGTACACCATAGTCATAGATGTCGGACTGTACACCATAGTCATAGATGTCGGACTGTACACCATAGTCATAGATGTCGGGCTGTACACCATAGTCATAGATGTCGGACTGTACACCATAGTCATAGATGTCGGACTGTACACCATAGTCATAGATGTCGGGCTGTACACCATAGTCATAGATGTCGGACTGTACACCATAGTCATAGATGTCTGGTGTCGTACGCCTTGATGTCATAGTTAATCCGGGGTACTTTCAGCTTTTTAATTATTACTTGTGTGATCGCTCAATGATCGAAATTCGACCGTTATTCATCAATATTTTTTTATTTAATTTAATGTATTTATAACAAATATTATGTATACATTTTAGCTTTTTGTTTTCCTTCTCCGTATAAACTTTAATTATGTCAAATCACACACTCATTCGTGCGCGCAATATGTTTAATAGGGAGTACAGTTTTCTCTTTACATATTAATATTTAGACAATGTTCAGTCCCATTTACGCAAAATGAGCTTACAGTGTCTTGAAGTCTTGTATTGGTTTTGATTTAATTTTATTAATTATAGTATTTTAAGACGTTAGTGGGGTACCCTTCGTTTCTTCAACCATCTAAAGTAATCGACTACCATTCCCTTGCATCAAAATTATATAGATGATAAGTCTTTATAAAAGAATAATGGCATTTAAAGTAACTTTTGTATCTTAAAAAATGTAAGCAAGTCGAACACTTTCTACTCTTTGATAGCTGTACTTCAAGTTTTGAGAGTTCGTCAGATTTTGATCAATTTTTGTTTTTGAGGGTATGAACTAATCATCAAATAACATGTTTGGGTTATCTAGGTTATAAGAGTACAAACACTGCTTATTCATAAATAGCAGGAATCAAAGGTAGTTATGTTTATTTAGACACTTTATTTTATTGAAATTACCCTTTTTAAACAAACATCCGTTACGTAATTTCTCCTGTCGTCTTTAAACGAGTTGTTTACTTCGCCCCAAGAAGTCGCATTCGTTTAAGTTTGTATGTAAATAAAACACAAGATATCGTTAAAGGTTCAAATTTAATTCTTCAACATTTTAAAGATCACAAACTCTGCGTTAAGGAGTATCTTTAATAATCCAATTTTTAATTTTGTACAAAATATCGTCTCTCGAACAGTTTCCGGTGGAGCTAACATAATTAACACAACAACTACCCTAACTTCAATGGAGATAGAATCTTTGAACTCTCCGTTAGCTGAGACGCGCGGTAGGTGTTCTGTTCCGTGCGCCGCAACGAATCCATTGGACAAACTCTTCAACATCATGATACACTCTATTCGTTAGGAATGTACTTATAATATTAATAATCTCTCAATATTTTATAATTTTGATCACAGAGTCCTTAACTGTTAACGTTTAACATAATACAATTCCGAGTCGAGACATCGAGATTGTCTACCATATAAAATACTGAGCAATAAAAAACAATTACACGAGTGTCGAGATAACCATAGTCGTCTATATCTTAACAATATCTACCTTGTTCGTACGATTGGCACATCGAATACAATCGCACCCTCACAATATTTGGTATAGGTTCACGACACTATCGCCACGACAACAATCAAGACACGCAATTATCCCCTAAACGGCCGACAGAACGCCATGACTTAGCATAGATTTGACTTGAGGTAGAACATAGGGATCGGCACTACTACGGTAGGGTACAACTAGGAATGTAAACGTTTTAATGGCAACATACAGCAACACTACTTAGCCTAATCACATAACGTCTCGTGCGCATCGAAAAGTAACATGACTGTGGATCAGTAACATTTATTCCTTATATTTATTATTACATTTATTAACACAATAAGTTTGTTATAGACTCGGAAAAAGATTAACTATTAATGTAGAGATTCGACAAAGCTTTTAAGGGAACCACGTCGGATCCGTAACGCGTCTACATTAAGTCTTAAAAACTAAAGAAATATAATGCATAGCTTTTCTTTTAGAACAAAGAAATTACGCAAATTTGGCTACACATATCACAAGTGAACGCTTACTGGCGACGACGTAATTAAATATGTACAGATATAATTGAAATATTCCCTGTAGCGAGCGCGGAGCGGCGTGGGGGCGTCTATTTGCGTCGCGCGGCGTGGTCGTTGGGCGCGCTGGGTCCGTTGGTCACGGCGGGCACGCTGGGCGTCGCTCGCCTCGTGCGCAGATTATGCAGCAGCGCGCGCAGCTGGTGAACGTGCATGCGGGTCACGCTCGGGTCGCCGCTCGCCTCGAGCCACGCTAGAAATTTCTCGCCATGCTCTAGAGCCTCCACTGTGCCCGACTCCCACTCTCCATTCGCAACTTCACCAGTCTTTGTCTCCTCGCCCGTCGCCTGGCTCGTATTATTGAAAAGCAGGTTGTCCAATACGTTGCGTGCTTTAGTTTGGCTTCTTCCCGTTTCCAGATGTTTTTCGGGAATTGGCTCCTTATTTTCAGTTCCAATATCGGGGCAAGCGGCCGGTTCCGTCGTGCGCGACTCCGGTGCCGATTCTCGGATTTCACTTTGTTGAGGCTGGGTCTGGATTGGGATCGTTGTTGCAATGTGCTCTTCGTCTGCTTTTCCTTTGGTCAGATGTGAATATAAAATATTCTCTGCGGCTTGTTGTTTTTCTTTCGGGACTTGCGCTGCGGATTTAAGCTTGTCATCGGGTAGTGGCATGGCTCCGCCGAACTGTTTGTAATATTGCCACAACCACGAGTTTCTGTTGTAATCCAGGTGCGAATTAAGGGGAGCGGCTGGCGCGACCGGCTTCGGTGGTAGACTCGGTTCGCTGGGCTTTCCGAGTTGCATGGGGTGCGCAGTTGTGGCTTGAGCAGTCAAATCGAGCATGGCTTGTTGAGTTTTCAGCCAGTACCACAGAGTGTCATCCACGGGTTGGTTTGCGCTGTGGGAACTGCTGTGATGGCTCGATTTGGATCCGCTATGTCGATAAGGGTCTGAAGAGTGATGTGATTTGCTTCGATGTTTGTTCTCGTTTAGGTTAAGGACTCCATTGTGTGCGGGTTTCGGTGAGCGCACCGAACGTAGGGCTCGACTGGCTGGTTGAGCTGACAAACCCGATAGACCGGGATTGAGTTGAGCGAGGAGCGTCAGATTTGTGGCGATCTCATTGAAACTGAGTCCGAGGTGTGAGTGCGTAAGACCAGGCAAATGCGCGAGGCCCGATAACGGGCTGATGGCGCTCATGGAGACGCTAGCGCCAGGATCAGGGCGGCGCTCGCGTGAAGCGATGTGTGGAGGGGAGGGCTCGATACGTTTGGTTGTGAGTTCAACGGGAGTGTCGATGGGCGGTGGCGGAACTTGCGGCATGGTATGTGCCGAGGTGGTGGGCGTGGAGAGGTCGAGGCCGGCCGCCACCGGAGACTGGGGCGCGATGGGTGATTCGGTGCGCGCGCGCTTGTCCGATGGTTCGCCATCATTGCTCTTGTCAGTGTCGGGGGACGACAGACGTGATGTCATGTAGCGCAGCTTATCTTCGTTTTTACACCAGCCGCGGAGCGTCGACTCTGGCACTCCGATATCACGAGCCACTGATGCCTTGGACTCACCGTCGTTGACGCGTTGAATGGCTTCAATCTTGTCGCTGGGTGTCAGAGCGCGCATCGGACGTTTGCCCTTCGTCGCCATTTTCGCGTCGCGCTTGCTGTAACAAGAGAAAAAACGTATTAGAATATAATTTTCTTTAAGTGCAGTTTTAATTATCACTTTAGTAGAGGATATTTCAAAAATTATATCTAGGTTTTCAATATGACATAAACAGGATGGAAGCTCGATATCCAAAATTATTTTGCTTCGTCTGAGCAGTCGCGAAAAATTCAATAAACTGTCACAAAATTTCTGTAAATTTTTTGTGATTTAATATTGAAAGTTAACCCCCAATAATATTCAATAAATAAAATGTACAAAAGATCTGACCAATCATTAGTCATTTGCAATTATATCTTATCGATTGATGTTATTAATTGTTTACGTTCCCCCTCCTAAATGCTAAAGACAAAATAAAATCCGAATTTACATTCGAGGTAGGCGAAAACATGTTCTGGGTTACTGAACTTGACTTATTAAAAAGTGTGCTCAATTCGAACATTATTAAAAATGTTAGTCGTTAAATTCAATAACGAGTTATCTATATCAAGACGGATTAGCTACAGTGTGAGCGATAAAATGTTTACGCGGGAAGCTATAAAGTTACGAAAAGATAAACAAAAAGAAGACATAAAATTATGACCTACGACAACAGTAAACGGCAAAAGTTGTCGGGTCGTTGACACGGTGACCTTGCAAGCGAGTGCCTCGCGCTTTTCTCGGTCATCGCTAGGTGGCGTTGCGCGACCGACTAAAGGCTTACTAGTGATTTTTAGCCAGTTGTACAAACAAAAATAATGCAGTGTGTTACTAATTATGATTATCTAATTTAAAAACAATAACATTGACAGTTTAATAAATAAAAAGTACTAAAATTTTTATTGCACCAAAAATCAAGTTTAAACTTTAAATTATCACTCAATCACTTGGCTATTATAAGGATTTATTTGTTAAGATTACAGAGGAAATGTAATTAAATATAATATGTATGTTAATTTTACAAAATGTTATATTGAATCCGGTATTTTTGAACTAATTTTCCCGTATCTGTGGCGAATAACGTGGCTTTAGAAGTATCCAGAATTTAGGGATTTTACAATTAAGCCGAATTTTGCATTACTGAATCGAATTAGCAATAGTAAATTAAGATGCGTGAGGGATATTTTCCTGTCTCTTTACATTAGAACCACTTGTTCATGAACAATATTTAAGTTATCGAGTAGTGTGTTAATCATGTCTGTCTCAGAAACATTATATAAAAAAATCTGACGTGATGACGATGGTTTCATAAAATTTTGAAATTGTGATGAGTTTACCGATATATACACAATACAAGATGTATTATAATGCCCAAGTAACAAAGTTTGAAAAATCGTGACTAAAAATTCTCGGTTTGTTTGTTTTTATGCCCCATTAACAATTTTAGTTTTCTTCTATATCGATATATCTATGACCGTGCATTTAACTTTTAACTTTCCGATACAATTATGATTTTAAATATAAGTAATTGTTTTATACATATGTCCAAAATTTTTTAATGATGGACTTTTGTTAGGTATCGATTGAAAACAAAACCTTTAAAAATTACGACTGAAACTTTTACCTTCCGAAATAACACTTACGAACGTAAAACAAATACAATTAGTATTTTTACACATTTTAAGGTCTGAATAACATATTTACCAAAAATTACATCTTAAAACTTAAATTTATCGTAAAAGTAAATTATTACGACATAAACAAAAACTTACTTGCGGGCCGGTGTCACGTGCGCTCTGTTTACAATTTTTGACAGCTCAGCCGTTATTGCGCTCCTTTATACTATAATATGGAACTGGCGTTGTTGGCACGGGTTAAGAACTGTTCACAAGTCGCGGTACGGACTTCACTCACTGTCACAAGTCACTGGCGCGATTCGGTTCGCGGGTCGGCTTGCACTCGCGGAAACGTGCGTCGCGGGGAACGCTAGGCGACTGTGTGCCGTTCGTTCGGTGATAAGGCCGCCCGGCCCGCGGCCCGCCGGCCGGCCGCGCCTCTCCTTTGTGTCCGTCCAACGCTCCCCCCGCGCCCCGTGGACCCCGCGCGAACGGCCTAGCCCCCGCGCTTTATTAGCGTAATTAATTCCGAACGCATCGACTTTCTACCGATCTCAAAAACTGCATTCAAGTTCGTCGCTAGACCCGACCGCTGCTGAACTTTCGACGACTTTACCTAACTTTGTTTTTTATGGAAATTCTCAACGCGCAAAAAGCATGACGCCGCAACAATATTTTTCTGAAATGAATGAATTATGTCTTGGTGTTTAATGGGCGCGCTACGAAGCCGTAGCGTCTGCTACGTTTGTAAACAATCCGTAGAAAGTTGTTGAACGTGTAATTGCGGTAATAAATAAGCGGCTGTTGGGCGCACATTCTTCGAACTTCAAACTTTTATTTACTTAAGTTTTGTCACAGTTGCAGTTACTAAATGTCATTTAACCGAAATAAAATAGAGACACTATTTTATAGTGGTGTTATCCTTGAAAATTATAATAATATTTCATAGTTTATAGAAAGTCAGAAAAGTGTAAAATATACTTTTGAATGAGTCCAAAAGTATATTTTAGTAAGACATCATGAATCGTACTTAGAAATAAAATGAAAGAGTCCGGTGTACATGCAAGTTCAGGAAAAAGCTCTAGAGTTTATTTTAGTTTAGTTTCAAAAGATTTCAGATTACTCTTTCGAATATACTGGTCTCTTTATGTCATCAATCCTTTAGGAAATAAGCAAAGACCTTTAAGAGCATTATTATAATTTTTATGGTGTGTATATTCTCAAACAATTTATTTAGGTTACTAAGGGCTGGTTGATAGGATGCGAATTCAAAGTAAGAATGAAGAACTCGTTTATCCTGCTTGGATTAACAAATCCGTGTAAATGTTTGCTATCTTTATCTTTCTTTTTAAAAAAGAAATGAAGCTATTTTTGTTTGCGGATATATGTGACATGTTGGTGCGTGTGATAAAAATGTAATCCATAATAATAAAATGTTATTAGGAAATTACCAAACAAGTAATTTAATACCTACAAGAAATATTTTAGGAGAATGTTTCAACATATTCTACAGTAACATATTTGTGAGTGTAGTTTGAACGTAGATTCATCCATCAAAAATGACTCGCTCCTGCCGCCATTAAGACTGTAGTGACCGAAGTAATGCTTAAAAAATGTCAAATAATCGTTTCAGCGAATGTTGCGATGCGTTTTATTGCTGAACAGGTAAAATGCAATTGTAGATCATCGATAAAAAAGGAGCGTGCGCTTTAGGTAACCTAAAAAATGAATACAACAAAGTAGAAAAAAAAAATGGCAAATCTCTTTTGAAATTGATACAGCAAGATCTTAGTACTTTTGGTTTCCATTTATAACCACAGATAAAACTTGGCTACATTACATTAAAATGGTAACATTACGATTCCAATATAAACTACAACTTCGTTTAAGTCATTTAGCACCAATTTCAAATATGGCGAGTTTTTTTTATAGAATTTCGTTATTTCCTTGCATTATACACGACGTTATTAAGCATCTCAACACCAAATGAACACAAAAATAAATACATCAAATTCTCGTGAAAATGTTCAGTCATTGGTTAAGTCAATTAAATAGCGAAATTGTTATTTTCGTTTTGTCTCTATTAGTTCAACAATTTTTCAGTAGAATTGAACTATCATTATAATGTCAATATTGTTACAAAGTTTTTAGTTGCTATAATTTGAAGACTGAGAATAGATTTTGGAAAATTATATATACTGGGTACTGTAACATACGCAAAAAGTTTAAAACTGTTGCTATAAATAAATTAATAAGTAAATACAACATTAATGATTTGGTTGATGACACTGTCGTTTTCAATATTTAAAAAAAAATCTTTCCTTTCTATTCCTTCCGCCGTTAGACTCGTGAACTCTCTTTCTCGGATTGTCAAGGAATAGTAATGTATGTAAACCTAAATCATAGAGCTACTATTTTGGGGACTTTATTGGCCGAAATAAAAAAAAAATCGTAAAGAAATTTCTATTGGCAAAATAAATTTGTGACCTTCAAGAAAAGTGTGTAATACAAGGGATATTCTTATAAACTTAGGATTGGAGGAGCGAAAGAGGATCTCTGTGATATCCTCTGGTCTTGGGTAACTTTCTTGTCGGACATGCTCACCCTTTCCACCTTTTTTTTTAGGAAAGTAATATTTTTTCATAAAAATTTACAGTTTGCAGTCTATAAAATTAACAAATTACATTGTTTATCAAATGAGATGGTTTCCGCCTTGATAAACACATATTCCAGTAACTATTAATAGTGATTATATTAGGATTTGGAGTCTCTTTACGTTCCTGTTGTTTAAATACAGTGTTAAAGACCGAGCGACACAATACGGTTAGACACGAAAACCTATTATCTGTACCTTACACACATAGCATCGGCAAGAACTTCTATATCCATCACATCACATATCCAAAGCTTATTATACAAGTGTGCTGATCGCTAAAACTGTCTCAAAAATTTCATAACGTAGGTATAATATCTATGCCGTTAAATATGTATCCAAATGTTTAATACATGAAAAGAAAAGTGTCATTAGCTTAAGTTATTTATGGAAGTTCGATGACCAACTCGGTATTTATAGACTGACTTTTGATTTTGAGTCACTGATAAAATCTGTCTAGACTAACCATATACACGTAAAGTGCTGTATAGGAATTTATTTTTATGTTTATGTAACTGGTGGTAGAATACCTATCCAGGAATCCGTCTAGGTAGGTACCACCGCGAGGACAGCTATTCTGCCGTTAAGAAGTCTGCAACATTACTGTTTCGGTCTGAAGGGCATTGAGAGCTAGTGTAATTAGTTGACATTAGAACTGATGTCGCAGTGTGGTGCTACACATTATTGTTCTGGGTGATAAAGCATTCTTTCTGGGCAGACGTTGCACTTACCATCAGATGAACGTATTGCTTGTCACTTCCTTCACCCTTCTTACCATCTTGTCAATACTTTTGTGTTTTTTTTTTATCTTGGAGAAACTTTCTCGTCACATGAAAAATATACACCAAAATTAAAATTTATGCCAATGCTTCAATATACCGACAAACAGTGCTAAAACACAAATTGTTGGTTTTCGGGTCTGGTTGTGTTGTGATTGTCCCCGTGTTTCTGACACCGCACCCTAGTCTACCTCCGACCTCATCGCATCAGCGTCACATCGGACGCGGGATAGGTTGGGACGATTGAGTGCCTCTGTGTTTGCGCGTACACTTGTGGCACTATAATATCTCCTGCGCAGTTGATAGCTCTCGACATTATCCGGAAGTTGTCGCCGTGGTCGAAATCGGCTAGGAGAACATTATGATCATGCCAACTGTGCTATGTAATATAGGTTTTCGCATCATTGCTTGACTGAAGAGTAACTGGCACGGACGGAGTACCTGTCTAGGTGATTTACTGGTGGTAGGATTCCTATGCAGGAATCCGTCTAGGTAGGTAACACTCCAAGGCTAGTTATTCTGCCATGAAGCAGTAGTGTGCAAACATTACTGTGTTTCGGTTTGAAGGGCACTGAGAGCTTGCGTAATCACTGGGCATATGAGACTTAAGAACATGTCTCAGGGTGACAGGCGCATTGTGGTGTCACACTGTTCTGGGTGACACAGCATTTGTTATGGGCAGACGTTGCACTTACTATCAGGTGAACGTTTTGCTCGTTCCGTCACTTTAATCAAATAAAAAAAAAAATCCTGCATAGGAATTCTCACACGGAAATACACCTAAATCTTTCATACTATTATCTCAAAAGATATAAAAAAGATTGCAAAGTCCATGCGAACGGGAAAATTATTAATGAAAGGGAAATGATTCTTGTCTGCAACTTTCTTCCTGATATTTTAACAGCTGCTGAGTTTAAAAAGAATTGTCCTAAGAATAAAAATCATGGATTCTTTAGTCGTCTGTTTATATTTTATTAGACTGAGAAACAGCAAGCTTTCCTTTTGAGTGTTACATTTGTAAAAGACAAGCAAAAATATTATATATATAAATAATCAGTAAGTTTCATCTCCTGCTATATTTTTGAAACAACGTCATGTTTTAAAACTACATAACATGCATCAATTAGCTTTTTATACTACTCGTATTTATGAGCCGTGGTGGCTCAAGAGTCAATTTCATAGTAAATGAGTGGTTTGGGTTCGATCCCTGGGGTCGGCGCCATTAAAATTGTGAATTGAAAACAGCTGAGTTACCACTTGCTCGGCGGCTAAAGAAAACATCTCCAGGAAACCTGTCTTAGGAACATATGTATTTCTAGGACGTGTTATGTCCGCCAACCCGCATAGGACCAGCGCTGCGGGTTCTTGTTTGCTACAAAAATTCTCTCAGCAATGGGAAACTTTTTGGCTGTTACTTTACTTTTATTATTATATTTACATAAAGTCATCAGTACTGGATGTTTGAAATCCGGGTTAATCGAAAAACGCGACCAAATGAGTTCGCACTTTCTACTTCTCCGTGGTTATTTACTTTACCTTCCGATACTCTGATTGCGATGTTCGATTAGTTTAAGCCGAGAGCATGAGTGTATTTACAACTTACTAAGTAATCCGATTAAATCCCGGTATAGCACCGGGATGCAGGTCTTCCCTTATTTTTTGTGGATTAAAGAGCGTAGTCCGCCACGAAAAGGGGTTGGCAGAATTCACATGTCTTAGATTTTTTTCTTCAGAATTCAGCTTGCGGTAAATCTGCTCGTAAGCTTCCAAATAGCAATAAGCTATAGGTGCTAAATCTTTATCGAGCTCAGGTCTGGTCGCGTAAAAAGTACAGCTGATGTATGTGGTTACTATTTATTAATATTTAATAGCCGATTTGAACGCAATGGAAATACGTGCAATGATACTTGTGGGTGATTGAGACATAGATGCATAATCTCGACCACCACCAGTATACATTTATGCCCATTTTACTATCGAACTTCACGTACCACTTCAGACGATTTTCATCCCAACGTCGTCGAAGTCTCCCGAACCCGTCGAAAGCTTTCTGCTTTGTCGTTGCTGTTCCTAGCAACAGAGTTAAACACTACCAGCGTTTGTCTTCTAAGATCAGTTTATACTAATAACATTCGGCACTTCAAGGAGTGAATAAGCATCTATGTTATTATCATGTTATTATCTCTGTCTTGGGTTTTATTACAACTTAACACTGTAGTAGGATCTAAGTAAAACTTTGGATAATCCCTAACCATACTAATTTATAAATGCGAAAGTAACTCTCTCTATCCCTCTGTCTGTTTGTTATATTTTCACGGTTCAACCGCTGAACCGATCTTGACGAAATTTGGTACAGTGATAACTTGCATCCTGCAGACGGACTTAGGACATTTTTTATCCTGGAAATTAAGTAATTTATACCACGGGATATTTATAAAACCTATATCCACGCGGACGTAGTCGCGGGCTTCAGTAAGTTCAAAATAAAAAAATCTCCGGCGACTGTGTACCACTGGCATTTATAACATAAGCATATTTGTTCTTATACTTATGTTTTGTCGATATAAAATAACGAAATGTAAAAGCGACGTCTGTTTTTTATAAGTTATTCCTTGGGAGGGGTACCTTAGTGTCGCAGTCGCGCTGACGACGTTGATAAAGCCGCGGGCACGTGGGCGTTCCGGGCGTCCCAGCGGACATTCAAAGGGGGAATGTCTGTTCGGGATGCTTGGGCCAACAACTATTACTCCCGAATGATATGCTCGCTGTCAAACCTGAGCAAATATACGACGAAAAACTGTGACCATGTCTACGTTGTTTATATTAACAGTTAATTCTTAAAAATTTCTACGTGTGTTTTCAATTTTTACTTCATTTTTATAAGGCATTATCTAAACTAATATTACTCGTATAAAGAGGAAAGACTTGATTTTTTGTATATTTGGTTGTAATGATTTAACTCAAAAATTACTGAACCGATTTCAAAAATTCTTTCACCTATATACAACTACATTATCACCGAATAACATGAGTTGTATTTAATTAAAAAAAACGATTCCTACGAAAATTGCTATGATGTAACTCAAGGTATCAAAAATTTTCTGATAAAAGTCATTATCAGTAAATTTGGCGTGCGCTGGAAAAACTATTAATGGTAAAGAAAATAATGTACTACATTTTCATAGTACTCATCATTACTCACAAAAAAGTCCGCGAGGCTATTTGTCTAACTATTATAGTTAAGTTACAATAACCGCTTTTTGTTCAAATTAGTCCATCAAAACACTGGTATAATCGAAAGATGATGAAATTCGTATCATGATATTATTTCTTATCCTACGAAATAGTTTCTTACTCAAGGTTGATTATGTACATGTATAGTCCTCTTTAAATTATTCGAATCGGACCTATCGTTTAGAAGTTACGATAGGTATAAAAATGCTAAAAGTAAGAAAAATGCCGCGGTGTGAGCGAACAGCCCTGCGCTCCCCCGCGCTACTCGCGAATAGACTAAGATCTATTAATTACTCACCTACTCATATTATTTTTTGTAAACTAGAAATTTGAATTTGAAATTGAATAGTGGATTGTAAGTTTAATTATATATTTTCTTTATTTTAGTAAAATAACATAATCTTATCTGACCGGCTGCAGAGCCGCCGATGAATAGCCGCTACAAAAAATGTTAGTGTGAAAAATTGTGGTTGTTCTATTTGTCCAAATAAAGTACTAATTTATCTTTCTAATATTAATCTACCCGTGCGAAACCGGGAGGATCGCTAGTGGTCATATAAAGCGGTCTTCATTACATTTCGAGAAAAACTTTTAATTTTATTTTGTTTATTTAGCAAATCGTTCTCCTAATGGTCAGTGAAACTACCCATAACAAATGCTGTGTCACTCAGAACATTGCTGTGTGGCACCACACAGGGTGCTTCGCGGTGAAGGAAAACATCGTGAGGAAACCTGCATATCCGAGGAATAGAAATATTTCGAGGACATGTGAAGTCCGTCAACCCGCATTGGGGCAGCGTGGCGGACTATTCCCGGTTCCAAAACACCCTCAGAAATGAGCGGAGGCCTGTGCTCAGCAGTGGGACAATTATACTTTACTTTTTTTTACCACACAGCTCGTCACCTTCAGACATCTGTTCCTAAGTCTTTTATACCCAGTAATAACACTAGCTATTAATGTCCTACATGATAAAACGTGGGTTACTTCTGTACACCTTCCCTGTTCTAAAAGGATGATATGTTTGATTATAAGAGGTTTCTGACGTAGTTTTAGAGGGATGACTCGCCTGAATCATATATGACTCGGTCTGCGGGTTCAGGGTTGGATTCCAGCACAGAACAAATATTTGTGTACGTTTGTGTTTTTGCATATGCAATTCTTATCCGTACAACGCAACCACGATCTGGGATAAATCTTCGTTACTCAAGGTTTTTTACTAGTAAGTCTCAAATTTATGCCAAATCCGCGGGTATTTCGTTACCGAACTACGAGTAAATGTCGCTTGGTGGAACGTTACACTGTAAAATGTGTCAAAAAGGAACTTTGATAATAAATCTGTCTTTTTAATGTGTTTGTTATAAGAGTATAAGGAATTAAGTTGCCCAAATACCACCATATAATTTATGTGTATTTTGGCAAAGGTCACTGAGCTTCTGATATTTGCTTAAATTTTTAGCTGTAAAATTTCATCTAATAATTTGACAAGTAATCTAAGGATAAAATGACGAAACGTGCAAAACGTTCACACGATGGGAAATTCCACGTCTGCCCATAACAAATGCTGTATCACTTAGAACAACTCCTATGGCACACCACACCGCGTCCGCCACCTTTAGAACCCGAAACACAGTAACGTTAGCACACTATTGCTTCACGGCAGAATAACTGGCCCTGGAGTGGTACCTACGTAGACGGATTCCTGCGTAGGAATCCTAACGACTTCGCTTGGAACGGATGCCTAATTGTTTTTAAGATACAAATGACAACCATTATAGATGAACTCTTTTGAGAGAGGCTTCAGACATCATTTGAGAACACGTCATTTGGCGGTACGAATTTGGTCGTGGATGTCAAGTAATGGCCGCATCAATCTTTTAGTAAATATAAGTTAAAATTGAACTACATGGTGCGCAATTAATTAGTCGTGGCAGTTCACAGTATTTCACGTTGGATAACGTCGAACAATCATTTTAAAACAATGGCTTTGAAAAAATACCCCATCGCTTACACGTGCGAAATATTTATTCGGTCAGGGGTTTTTTCAGGTTCGATTTTACGGTCCCGCGTAGGATTAAAATATTCATTTATTTGTACTACTTTTTATTTATTCTTGTTACACGACCGTTTGGGGACAACGTTTCTGTCTGCTTAACCAAAGTAAACTAAGTCAATTTGAGCAATAGAGAAATTATTATATTCGAGTTTGAATGTATACGCGAGAAAATGTAAAGGCCGACAGCTGTGGGGTCAAAGTAGGGCTTGGCTGATTACGCCGCAGGACTGTGGCGGTAGTTGAGATCAGATGAGACGAGAAAGTCGGATCACCTAAAGGTAAGTAAAACCGCCTCCCTAAGTAGTTGCGGTATCACTGAGTTCTGTGTGGTGCACTGGCCTGTTGAACATAAAACATTGCTTCTTAAGTAGAATAGAATAGAAAGACATTTATTCGCTGAAATAATAAACGTCACTTGCTATAGAGAACAATAATAAGGCATAAGAACAAAAAGTACTACTGTAAGTATATCAAGCCAGCTAAAGGGGCTTAGCGCAATGCCGCAGGACAACCTGCAGCGCTGATAATTCTTCTACAACCGCGCACCATCAGCTACTAAAATCCTGTATTGTTGTAATACACTTGTGTAAATAAGTGTGAAGTAACGTCCCATACGCCTTTTAATTACATTGGCTCCTTCGCCTTTCAAACCGAAACACAGTAGTTACATGCCACTGGTTGACGACAGAATAATTAGGAATGCGGTAATGTCTACCTAGGCGGATTCCGGAATAGAACTCTAACCACTAGTATGGAGTCTGATTGCCAACTCTGGGGTAGATTATATACTGCAACACAACATACATTAGAAAATAATCAATAAAGACAAGTTACAGTTCATTTACAAACATTCATTGGGTTGCCGCAACGAAAAGGCTACCGACTCGACATAATACTGCAGCAGTATTGCCTGCTGCAGTATTCAGTCTGGTACTGCGATTGCCAACCCGCCTGCCGAGCGTGGCGATTACGGTAAATCCTCCTCGCGGGAATTCATCAAAGGACTGTTTGGAGGCTGATGGAGATATGTTAAATATTTTTTATGTAAAATAGTGATGAGATGAGCTAATCGTTCAATTAATGGTAAGTGCAACGTATGCTCTAACAAATGAGAACATTTCTATGGGGCACCACACTGAACTCGCCACCCTGAGAGATCAGGTTTAAATCTCATATGCTATGTAATTACATTGGTCAACTATACCATTTAGTCCGAAACGCAGTTACGAAAAATAATAATTAAAAGCTGGTGGTACCCCGGGTTAACTGTGACATCAAAACGGCTGTCACCTCAGTCTCACGTTGGAAATTAAATAGTTAAAATAAACGCCGTAAATTAGTTTTATTAAACAGTAATATTTGCAAACTTCTGCTTCACGGACGAATTCCCGAATATGAATCGTACCACCAGTAAAAGTTGTGTTTATCTATTTATAACTTAGTAAACATGTGATTGATCAAATATTACATACATACATACATACATAAGATCACGACTGTATCCCATAAGGGGTAGTCAGAGACTGGGCACTCACTGCAAAAACAGATGACTGCCACAATCCACGTTTCACCAAAACAATATAATTGTTGCAAGCACACTTGGATATTATTCGTTATAGGTGGTGAGCCCATCGCCACCATGCGCTGTTGGGTGCACAGTGCAGTTTAATTCCTTACTCGCCTTTTACGAGATCCTTTGGATGAGATGGAGTGGTAGTATTCTTTTAACGAGCCGCCACCACACGGCTAAAATCAATCAAATATTAGGTTTATCAATCATATGCATATTTTTTTTTTCAAGAACTAATAATGTTATTAATATTACTAACATTCCTGTTAATTACTACAAAGAAGCCTAAAATCTAGGAGATGTTCAACTACAATAGTCGAATACCGAACTCGAACTTGCGACATCATCTTTTGCAGTCCCTACCCTAAACCATTAGTGTATTTCCGCTAAATTGTAATTTAATATGTTTTACATATTGAATGTGAGGCGTCATTATGATATTGATACGATAATCGATTACAACAGTCTTAGAAATCTTAAAGTAAAGAATATGATAATTGGTTAAAGTTCTCTATTTCATTGCAAATACACAACTGATGTTCATTTTTTCCCGCAAGCTCATTTTAGTGAGATTCATTCCTCCATTTGCCTTCCGATCTGTGTTAGCATGGTTGGAGGTGTGCAGTGCGTTGTAGCTCGTTAATTGTCGCAACGTTGGCTTTGAATAATGCCTGGCTGTGTTGGCACACACCGCACCGAGCTACACGAACCTTGTGTAGTTTATTTGTCACACTTATTGGTCGCTATAAACTGTGTGTCAGTGTTGGTTCAAATGTTTGTCATAATTGTTCAAGAGAGCTCATGTATTATAAACCTTTGTGGCTCAGCGGTCAGCGTTTCTCATCTAGTGAGTCTAGGGTTATTGGTTTCGGATTTCAGCCGATGCCAAAATATGTGAAACCAAATGTTTGGGTTCGTACATTATTTGTTTCCGTGTATCTGATACTGCATTAGAAACTTTCCGGATTGTTTTTTATTGGAATTTAATTATTGACGAGTGAGTCGTTCACCAGATAGCAAGTGCTATATCTGGTCGTAACAGTTGCGGAGTCATTCGGAATTTTAAACCGGAAAGATCGGTGCACTTTATCCATAACTGATCGGTTCTTAAGTCTCATAAACGTATAATACGAGTATGAGTAATTACACTAGCTTCACTGGTGTTTGCACACCACCGCTGGGCCAGTTATTCTGCCGTGGAGCAGTAGTGTGTGCAACAATAATTTTATTTTATTGCAAAGAGTGAGGAAATGAACAAACCGTTAATCTAATGGTAAGTGCAACGTCTACCCATAACAAATGCTATGTCACCCAGAACATTTTTGTGTGACATCACACTGCGCCCGTCACTCTGAGACAGTGATTACACTAGCTCTCAGAGCCCTTCAAACTGAACCACAGCAGTGTTTGCACACTACTGCTTCACGGCAGAATAGCTGACCTGGGGTGGTACTTACCTAGACAGTTTCCTGTATAGGAATCCTACCACCAGTAATTTGTATAATGTAATTACTGGGCATTTGAGACTTAAGAACCACAAAATAACAACACAAAAATTTTCTGAGTGATAGCACATATTATGCGCAGACCATAGTGCACTTATCACCAGGTGAATGTTTTGCTCGACCCTTCACTTTCACCTTTAAAAAAACTTAAACTTTCCATTGGTTACGGGAAGTCAATCTATATTGACGGCCTCTATGTCAACGCGGTCTTTCGGAACTAAAACACATCCTGCGCGGACAGCTTCTGATTAGTAGAACAACACCATTATCATTTAACGGCTCGATGGGCGCCTTGATTGAATGATTGGTTCCTTCGCGAGCATCTGGTTCCATTCCCGTTGCCGAAAACCCAATCAAAAAATTTTAAAAGCTCAGCAGTGTGGCAATTATAGGCTGCTTTTACAATGTCTAATTAAAAAAAAGTTTCGAACATAACTTGTTAGTTGTTCTTAGTTTTGATAATATTAAATGCCTTTGTTTGGTATGATATCGTCAAATAGACAGTATAGTATTCTTCTTCTTAATAGTATTGCTTCAGAATCCAAACGCTTAACGGCGCCAACCAAGTCGTCGACTGAGTAGGCCCGAAAGCTCAAGTTTGTTCAAGTGGCAGGGTTTCGTGGCACATATACACATTACATTGCTATAAATGATATAAACAACAATTCTAGATTCGAGTAGCCTCGACTCGAGTAAAGCTCTTTCTAAAAGTTGAAAAAAAGTCACTGTATAAGAATCACACTCTATGTTAAACATGTGTACATCTTTTGTATTTCGAACTTTGTAACATTCGAAATTCAAAAGACGTTTGTTAACGTTGGTTGAAAATGACCAGAGTTTTTGCTCCGCGTAGATTCTATTTTCGAGCTTCGGTTAAAAAAAAAAGATAGTGAGGTACTAAATGTTTCTCAGATATATTTAGGATAATGAAATATAAACAGTGTTACTATAAGCATAGTTGTCTGTTCAGTAATCAAAAGCAAGGAAGGGCCGTGTAGTTATGCGACTCGAATGCCACGTAGGTAAGTTTAGGCATCGTTGTAGGTAGTTGGAGGCTAGCGACTCGTAGGTATGTTTTTGCCAAGTCGAGGCCACACAAAGGCCCTCGCCGGGCCACGCTGCGATTTACGACGCGTCGCCCGCACTGTATTTCGGGCATTGGCGATGTTTATGGACTGATGAATATGTTGGATGTGGTATTTTATTACGTGAAATTATCTTTTTGAATGTGTTTTCTATTATATTGGTTATTACGTTTTTTATACGTAACGTGGCAACATTGTTTTATGCGTAAAAGGATTATGCACGTAATTGGAATACAATAATGCTTTGAAGACGTTTTAGAACAGAAATAAGAAGTTAAGGAGGTACAGGTCTAAGCAGAGCTTAGTTTTGAAAAAAAAAATACTATTTATTATGAGTTTAACAGACCTGGCGTATTTTTGTAGTGGAACATTCGACGTTAATGAAAAATCGTTGATATCTTTTTAGTCTCTAAATTATCAGGTTTCTATCTGTTATTTCTTGAGCTTTTTTAAAATCCATCGCTACATGTACATAATGCACGTTATGTTAGTATGTTTTAAAGTCGACCCAATATGCCGCATCCATAGCAGATCGTTTCGCATCTCGCGCCGCACGTTCTCTAGTGATTTTGTTATCGGCGGCGCGGCGGCACCCCCCGGCGACATCCGACGCCGCGCGCCATTACCCCGCACCTCCCGGACCCCGCCACCACCCGCGGGCCCCCCGCACCCGCGTGACACCCGTACCTCGCCCGCTCATTAGCCCGATGGCGCGAGACCGGCTGCACTCGGTGACGCCGCGACTTGAATTTTTAGACACGTTTCTATATATGCATACTTATGTATGTGCCGATGAGTGTACACCGCTTGGCTAAGGGGCCAGAGTAAACACTGAGATTCCTGCACCTCTGTTTCACATTCTGGGTTCGAATCCTTCTATTTTTGTTTGCAAAGATGTACGCATCTTCGATTTTATAATATATCCTGCGCGTTAAGTTATTGCAGAGGTCGCCTGATCGCTATAGTCAAAATCGATCCGTTCGTCATGAGCATCGAATGTGCAATATCAATTTTTAATTGGCGATCAAAGGTCGTACATACTTAAGAATCTACAAAAGTTGCAAAAGTAACTCTTGAGTAGCCTAGCTACATTCAAATCAACCAGATAAGGTCTGGAATATGTAGGGGGTTTGTACCTCATATTTTGAGAGCCTTGTTATTAATAAAACTACCCAAGGCTAACCACATACGTGTCAATTTTGTGTACTTTTAAATTATGAATGAATCTTCTGGTATTGACGGTCCTTGCTCAGAAGAAAGAGCTCAGGCACACGATCATTAGAAGCCAGCCTGATTTGTATAAACTATGACTGATGTAAAAGATTTTAAGGCTAACAATACGTATTTTTAAAGGATATGTCTTGAATTGGATCTTTTAAGGTTGCAGTCGGTAAGTCTTACTGCTATAATAAAACTGTAGTTTGTAAGTTTGAACGCGCTAATCTCTGAAAAATATAATCCGATTTGAAAACTATTTTTTGCATCAGATAGCCCGTTTATTGAGAAAGAATATAGGCTATAAAACTTCTTGCTAATGCCGTAACGAGTTGCAGACAGACAACCGAACATTACCGGCAGGGGAAAGAGTGCGGCGCAGTAATTTTATCGACTTATTTTAAGCGGATGAAGCCGCATGGCGCAGCTAGTGTAGTATAAATTGGTCTATTATTACATGTAGCGATGTACTTGCACCTTAAGTGCAGATCATATGCAATACTCGCCGGTGTCGCAGTTTGCGCAACTCTTGTCATCGCGTGGAAATTTTTTGACGCCTTACCATGACGGTTGCACGCAATCGACCGGGAAAAGGGAGTTGTTTATCGGTTTTTTAGCTTTGTTTCAAAATAGAGGTTGCTGTTTATATAGCGTTAAGTTTGATAATTTTGGGAGCTTTGTATGTAGTAACAGTACAACGATTTATGTATATTCTGTTGCAGGTTTAAAAAATACTATATAGTGTTATGTTAATGTCATAAGGTACATTTTTTATAACGTTTCGTTTCTAAATTTTTTTTCTTCTATGACCCACTGCTATCATAAGCTTCATTATCATGAGTTACTAGAGCCAGCAGAGTTAGTAGAGTCAGAAGAGTATGTCACTCTCTATCGCACTCTGTTTTAACACATGCCAAAACCTGACTCGGTTGATATGGAAGCTTTCTGGGATGTGAGTGTATTCTATGAGATAATTGTCTTGAATGTTTTTATTTGATAATAAAAACCTTTTCATAGTTATATATAGTTTTTTAATTCATTGACTATGTGAACTTTTTACCGCAAACGTACCTGATGGTACCAGCGGTGCAAGATGGTGATCATGTTAGCTTAGGAGAAGCCAATTTACTGTGGCCTTGAAGAGCTCAATACCGTATTGGTCTAAAAACTAACGGTGGCAGAGTTCAAATACTTTGCTTACGTACGTGCGTAAAAAAACTACGTTGCTAACCCATTGTGGGACTCCGAGGTACTACACAAAAAAAAGGATGTTATACTAATTTAGATAGGCAATTTGGAAGAATAATTAACCAATATTTATGTTTCTGTATAAAACTGATTTTACTGTACAGATAGTTCTAGACCAGTTCATAGTTCCGATCGACAAAAGCACAGCCCACATGATGGTAAATGTTTTCCTAAAGACACATCTCAGTCAAGATCTAACGGCTATTATCCCTGAGAACTACGAAATAAAGCCTTGATGCCGATACTGAGTCTTTGTTCTCATTACTTACATGCTAACTTTTTTTTATTGTATAAAGTGACGAGACGAGCAAAACGTTCACCTGATGATAAGTGCAACGTCTGCCATTAAAAATGCTATGTTACCCAGAACAATTCTGTGTAGCACCACACTGCGCCCGTCACCCTGAGATATCAGTTCTAAAGTCTCATATGCTAGTGATTACGCTAGCTCTGTACCCTTCATACGTCGTTATCAAACGGTGCATACATTGGCTTAGTAAGTTTATTTGAATCTTAAATTATTGTGTTAGGATCCACGAGTTTTATATGATACTAGCTGACCTACCCCGGCTTCGCACGGAAGTTAATGTTGGGTTTAATTCTGTATAGAGAAAAACAACACCAGCCCGTTGACCCATTTAGGAGTATATTTTTTTTAAATCTGTCCTTAGTGGGTCTCTACGTCGGGAAAGGAATGTGTAAGCTAAATTTCAAGTCAATAGGTATAAGTAAAACTAATTTTAACGGATTTTACCGCGTTTAATTTTCAACTACAACCCGATATTTCGAGCGCTTTACAGTCTACCCATGTTTACGGGAAGACTGAGGTGACAGATGTCCTGATGTCATAGTTAACCCGGGGTTACCTTCAGCTTTTAATTATTACTTTTGGTCATCATCATCATCATCATTATTACTTTTGGTACGATCTACGCAGAAAAAGCTAACTGTCTTAATGTCTTGCAATGGTATGCTTGGTTTTAATTTAATTTTTTTAATTATAGGCTCCTAGGCCGGCGGCCCAACCATTATCTCTATTGAAAATAGGATGTTTTTTAATTTCGATAGCCTCGCGAAACATCCTTTGTAGGAATCGGTATTCTTCTGCAAGGATTTGTGGTTTATCAAATCTGATGTAATGGTTTGGGTGATCCAGAATATGGTCACAGACTGCAGACTTATTAGAGCGACGATGCTTCACGTCAGCTATAGGTTCTTTTACGCGGGTTTTTATCGATCTTTTTGTTTGTCCTATGTAAGAGAGACCACATTTACAATCTAGCTTGTACACTCCTGCATCTTGTAAAGGGATGTTACAATTGACAGATGGAAGAACTGACTTATTTTCTTCGCCGATTTGAAGAATGTTTTTATGGAAGCCCGTTTGTCGCGCCAATCTTGTCGGTGACTCCTCTGACATAAGGTAGAACAGCAAGTACACGCACGACTGTGGCCGGTTTCATTCGGTCAATACGACATAGGAACCCGAAGCTTGCTGTCGTGCAAAACTTGCTTGATGTGCTGAAGCTCGGCGGCCAGGTGTTTGTTGTCGCAGATTCTTTGTGCTCTCTGAAACAAAGATTTACCCACGTTAGCTGATTGTGATGAATGGGCAGTAGGGGAAATAGGTGTAGTTTGTAGTTTCAGATATATCGTGATGACTCAGTGGTAACTCGCTTTTATAATATATATAGATTTACAGTATTGAAGTATCTATATATATACATTTATTTATGTTATGTTACCTATAAAAGACAGTTCAGTGTCGTTAGTATTCGACCCGACGCGGCGCCCGATCGCCACGCATCTGTAAACGTCTATACGCAAGGTTATATGACCTTTATTTATAAGGCATCACAGTGTAAAATTAAATGCAAGTGTAAACAAAACAACGGTTTTAGTTTCTCTGTAAGACTGAGGTCACATTGTTCGGTGGTGCATCTGAATCTATGGTCTACAAGCGTGCATCGATTGGAACGCAAGGGTACATCGTATGTACCTTACCTATGTTGGGATAAGAGCGATTTGAGCGCGTCAAGAAGAAGAAAAACAATTTGTCTCAGTGTTGATTTTTTAAATCTGCCCGGTTTTTAAGCAGTAGTGCAGTTATCGCGCACCCCTTGAGACAGCACGTCAATTCTTTGAAAGGTTAGTGTCGGTGGTAAGGGTTTAAGTCCAATGCTGACCGCCGGCCACAGACTGTGTCCAGTTCTAAGTATATTGTTCCATTGAACAAATTTAGGGCACCGAGGAGAAAGTGCATCTGTGTTATTGCACATCGGCAAAGCGGTTGTCGCTGCTAAGCTGTAGTAGTTGCTAAATCACCTCGGGGACTGTCGCATAAAAATTAGTGACTCGTCGAGTGATCTTTCTATATATAATCGTTGGTGCGTCTGTAAGTGATCGTGTACCTTCTAAACGACTCGACCGATTGAGGTCATATTCACACAATATATTTGTTTTGTTGAGACGATGATTGAGCTACGCTATGGGATCCTAATCCCACAGGCAGTACTCAAGTTTTTAACATCTATGTTTATGAACCAGAATAACTCAAAATCACAAAATCCTATAGACGGCGCTAAGGTCTACTCCATTACTGTGCGTCGGATCATCAATCAACATTTACTTATTACATTATAATGTACTTAAAGTTTCATACTTAAATGTTATTCGAAAATCAAATTCATCGCATCATTTACCTAAGAGGTCAAAACATCGCCTGTCGGGCCATATCGTAGTTACATAGTTTGCAGACAGTCGTCCAGATATGATCAGAAAAGGTTTAATGAGTAAGAATAGTACAACAGTCGGTAGGAAATTTAATTGGGAATACAGTATGTGAAAGTATAAACAGTTTTAAAGCTGGTTCGTCATACTGGCAGCTTTTTAATAGTCGAGCGGCAAAGGGAAAGGTACAATGAAGTCTCAGTTTAATTGTTATCACGACACCCGCGAGTGCATCAGTGCCGCGGCGCGACGACGCGGCGGCCGAGGCCATCCGTCTGACGCGCCGATAACGGCCCAACCCTGCAACCTTCACACTATCGATCTGAAATTCTTAACCTTATTGTAACGGTCTATGTTTCATTTTTAAGTGGCTACAATTTAGGACTGTCGAGTGTCGAGTCATGACGTCAGTCGAGACGACAGTCTGACCGAAAGTCGATCCCTTGGAGATAATATAATTTGCGTTATGTGATAATGCAATCGTGCAGTTATTTAGGCACATTACTTGTTGCAAAGAACGTAAATCGGTTTAGAGTGAGATAACTATAGGGCAGTTACATCTTATCTCTCTTTCTAGGTCGACTAAAGTTTGCAAATAGTGTTTTCTAATATAAAATATGAGAAGAATTAGTCTTTCGTTCTAAAGTAGTCTAACATTTGACATATGTATGCTGAATAAAGAATACGTCGTACGTACGAATATGTCGTAATAAAAGAAGTATGTCGACTGTTGCGTTCAAAAACTTCTGCAAAACAATAATTGTACAAATAGCTTATTCGTTAGCAGTTTGATTTACTAACGATTTTAATAATCATCATAATATAGAATTACATTTAGTTTAGTTACTTTTTTTTATTTCTTATTAACTTAGGTATTTTTTCCATACCACCAACATTAAGATTTCATTTTACACGGCTGCTATGCTATGCTAATATATATTGAAAGCAATGATTAAGAAGGATTTTTTTTCTTAAAAACGATGCCCCACAGTAAGATTTCTTCTGTATCGTGGGTGCGTTTAACTGACATTAATTTCACATGCACAGCACAACCAGACCCGAAAATCAACAATTTGTGTTTATGCTCAAATGTTGACTCCGGCTGGCTCCGCAGTGTTGAAGTCAGGTACTCCGACCATTAGGCCGCCAGTCAATTATTTGTATTTTTACTGGACTTTTAATTTAACGATAGATTAAAATAATTTTATTTTTGGAGTATTAAAACCGGTAAGGATTTTTTTAAATGTCTTTTTGTTTACTCGTAATATAGAACAAAGCACTCTATATTTTATCGACGAATGGCTTCCTCCTTTTTGCAATGGACGCATGTCATTATGTACACAATGCAAATGAGTGCATTTAGCATTGAGAAAAATACAGTCCGAGCTTAACGGTAAGCGCGCTATTCTCGGAAACGGTGGCATATTATGTTTTTAAGGTCAGCATAGCGAAATGGTGACGCGGACGTGCTTCGAGTTCAGGTAGAAGTAGAAGCGTTCGTAAATACGCGGAAAGTACGCCGCCGACGTTCCCCGAACGCAGTTTGGCGCGCACACAGATAATGAAAGATTAGGGCGGTAATAAAAATGGCCTAATTGCCCATCTCTGCGGAGTTGGAGTGTAATGTTGTATAAATACTACCTGATGCCCTCGACTTTGTCCCCGTGAACATAGGTTTTTATATCTCTTGGGAACAATTTGAATTTTTGGAATAAACAGTATCCTATGTGGCAAATTTAGCCAAAATCGTTTCAGCGATTGAGCCGTGAAAAGGTAACAAACAGACATATGGACAGAGAGAGTTACTTTCGTATTTATGATATTAGTAAGGATTACAAATTATGATTTTTCTGTTATGGTCACTGTTGATACTATACGGTTTAGATTATAATGTACTTAATCTTGAACTTCTGTGTATATCTTAATATTGTACGAGTATATTGATTGTGCAGTAAATAAATATATTATGTAGAGTATTTATATGATATTCTCGTCTGGTATTTATCAATATATCATCCCCGCTATCTGAGCCCATCATATGTTCACTGCTGAACATACAACCTACCTCATAGATTGCCACAGCACAAGGTCCTGATCTATCTGCATACATTTACTTCCCACATAACAGTAAAGGTCGGCTCCAGCTTGTGCGTTCGCCTGTCCAAGGTTGCCACTCGATAATCGTTGCTCCCAATGGCCACATGAGGTTGCTGAAAGTAGCTGTGCGAGGTATAGAAATAACATACATACCTAAGATCACGACTGTGTCCCATAAGGGGTAGTCAGAGACTGGACACTCACTGCAAAAACAGATGACTGCCGCAATCCACGTTTCACCAAAACAATATAATGCACTTGGTGTGATAGGTGTTTCTCTGTGAGATAGAAATACCGCAGCGATGATACTCAACATTACTGTGTTTCGGTTCGAAGGGCACTGGCAGCTAGTGTAATCATCTGCTTCGATTATAAGGTCATGAATTGTTGTTATATCCTCTATTTTTTATATTTATTCATTTTCTTTTGTTTTTTAATTTTATTATTATTCGTATTATTTTTTTTTATTCACCTGTACTGTAATTTGTGACTGAAATCTGAGGTGTCGGAATAAATGTCTTTATGTCTTTATGTCTAATCACTGGGCATATGAGATTTAAGAACTGATGTCTCAGGGTGACGAACGCAGTGTGGTGTCACGCAGAAATGTTCGGGATGACTAAGCATTTGTTATGGGCAAAAGTCACG
The DNA here is from genome assembly GCA_019845155.1 of Luehdorfia chinensis. Classification (NCBI taxonomy): domain Eukaryota; kingdom Metazoa; phylum Arthropoda; class Insecta; order Lepidoptera; family Papilionidae; genus Luehdorfia; species Luehdorfia chinensis. The sequence continues at coordinate 1,404,931 of JAHVAK010000292.1, forward strand.
TTTCCAATAAAAAACAGGTAGAATAATAAAAAGAAAATGTTTCTAGGATTTTTTTATATTCTTTACGGATTTCTAATCGTTATAATATGCAATAATACTGCTTTAAGAGATTAGTCATCGTTATCATAAACCTGACAATTATCTATTTTTGGATCAGCCTATTGCAAGAAGGACGCTGCTGTCCGTCACCGGCCAATGTTTTTCGATCTAGCATTTTTCAAGATTAAGTTACTCCGCCATCTTTTGTTTAATGGAAATAAGTGATAACTTAGACTTAGGTGGCTAGGAATTCCTGCAGGGGAATCCTACCGTCTGTTAAGCCACGAGAGTTTTCAGGCATTTCTCGACGACTCCTCCGAACCCCACTAGATGAGACGGTTAGGGAGATAATTTTTCTACGCCGCCACCATTGATATACAAAATGGCCGCCACCACAGATTTTGAAAATTATGAAATTTTCGATATTAAGGAAATACAAAATTAAATGATTGCCAGACGTTAACATCGCCACTATTTCAATTAGAGTAAAATAAATAATGTATTCTGTTACTAAGTTGTATTCGTAAGGATAAGCACACAACACTTAAGTGTGTAATGGTTAGTGGTTATATATTTTTTTATTTAATTGATATAATCATTTACAGTGTGTAAACAGGAACATTATAAACCTGTTTTTCCTTCTTGAATCTTCGAATATCGCGAGTTTACACGTTTATTTTTTCAACTTGCACTGTTTTTATTCAAGGTTAAAATGAAAATTATATATGTGTTAACATAACTTAACTTACCTTTTCAACATATTTTATTACGTTCTAAAGTAATTTAAATTAAGCAACGATCAGTTAAAACTCTATCCCGCGAGTATTGTTGTCCGTTGGGAACTCTGAAAAAAAAACTATCTCTTGTATAGGTTGTGAAGGGTTAGGCGTATAAAAAACGCGCAATCGCGGCAGGAGCGGTTGCAACAAAAGTCAGCGCAGCTTTCCGTTTTTACAATTATTACCAAGACGACAAAAAGACGTTACTGCGGCCCCTATTGTGCCGTCGACGTGACGCCGTGGAGGATTTTTATTAGACGCTTGTTCTTCCATTTCCCGATGTGAAACAATAGGGTTTCGGGAAGGGTCATTCGGAGCGGCGGCGGAACGTGTTCAAATGACGACTTCGTGAATATTTTTTGGAGCAAAAAAAGAAACACGGCATCTGTCACTATTCATGCTTCTCGTGTTACTTTCGTCCTTACAATAGCCGTGACAGCATTTGCCCTATTCGTTAATAAATTGTACGAGGATTGTTAATTTCTAGACAGCATTCCATATGTGTGTTAATATACGCTTATAATCGTGTTTTGCCAAAGTATATGCCATCTTAGTCTTATGGGTGTAAAATGGCTTCTACATCTATTGTTTGCAGCATACAGTGACTTAAAGGATGGACTGTTAACTAGTTCATCACCATTATTTATTTTAAATAATATTTTGATACTGAATATGATAGCGTGTGGTAGCGGCTTAAGAAAATCTACCACCCCATCTCATCCCGCGAGTGTCGTAAAAGTCGACAGAGGGAAAATGAAAACCAGGAGATGGGCAGCAGCATCTTGCTGGAACATCTGAGTAAATAAACTGCGGTTGCCAACCCGTCTGCCAAGCGTGGCGACTATGGCAAATCCCTTCTAAACGAGAACTACAAACTTTTGTGGCAATCAATGGAGGAGGCCTATGTTCAGCAGTGGGCTATTGATAGGCTGAAATGACGACGTCAACTATGACCGAGGGTTATAAACCACAAAATAAAAAAAACAAGTAAAGTAATAGCCTATAAATGTCCCACTGCTGAGCACAGGCTTCCTCTTATTTCTGAGAGGAGTTTGGAGGGAAGAATCCGCAACGCTGCCCCAATGCGGGTTGGCAGACTTGTCCATGTCTCCGAAATATTTTATTTCACAGACATGCAAGTTTCCTCACGATGTTTTCACCTTCACCGTTGAATACGTGGTAAATCAGCACTTAAAATTGAAGAACAATTTCAGAGATGCCGGTACCGGGATTGAACTCAGGTCACTCGCGTACAATGAAATTTAAGACGAGCGCACGGCCTCTAAGCGGCCACGGCTCATAATGTCACAATATCTGAATATAAAGAAACTAAAAACTGATTACAAATGAAAATCTACATTCAAATTTGCATTTACATTTGATTTACGCTAACATTATACAACCCAGGATCTCCTTTATATGCAATATGAAGAATTAAATTTATTTATTGCTACACTAACATTACGAAGTGACGAGACATGCAATTAATAAATATATGATAAAAACTTTCAAAACCACAGTTAAGGAGAAGTATGAATTTAAAAGAAAAAAATATTGCTATATGTGTTATGTACAGCACTGGTTTAGAGCTAGCCCTTGCCATTTTATAAATGAGATAATCCTACGCACACGATATATTTTATAATTTGTGATGTTATCCATTCACAATTATCTAGTGTCATTAACAATACATTGATATTAACAGTATAAGAAGCGTTATATAATGCCTTATTTACTAAACTGTAAAAACTATAACAAAATAGTAAATAAAAATCTTTGGACCGTCGTTCGGCTTCGGCGTAAACGGGTAACTATAGAGTACATATTATAGGTACCTGTAGATTATCTGCCGTCAATAACAAAGTGGGTAAGGATTATCATTAAAATGAAATATCATTTTTGTGCATCGCCTGAAAAAAACAAAAACCATCGCATCTTTATCTTAATGATTAATGTTTTGCGCAATGAAGAGGACTGCATTAAAAAAAATATGTTTAAACCGTTATCATTTCTGACGAAACACTTAAATCTTTTGTTTTCAAAAGAAAAGTTTTTAATACTCCTATATTTTAATTACTGCGAACATCGCTTGTGGCGTTATAAAGAGGGTCCGTGCAACAGGTCTCTGTGCGGTATATTAAAACCATGTAGATTTTGTAATCGCTTCTGTATTGGAAGGTTATTTCGATTCACATTCCGCTTTTAGGGTATTTTGTGTAGCTACAGTGTTTCAACTTTAATAATCAGTAATAATGGTTTCGGTTTCTGAGTGCACCTTAGATTTAATCTATTACAAGTGTCTAACACAAATAATAAACGTATAATTTTCGTTCGTTCGTTTCGGCCTATCACTAGTCCACTGACACACACACAGCTATCATTTTGATGGATTTTGCCATAGTTGCGACTTTGTGCTGGCGGGTTCGTAAACGCAGTTTGTTTATTCAGTTGTTTCAGGAAGATGCTGCTGCCCATTTCCTGGTTTTTATTTTTCCTCTGTCGACTTTTACGACACTCACGGGATGTGATGGGGTGGTAGCTTCTCTTAAGCGGCAAATGTATAATTTAACGTTGTACATAATTATTAGAAATCTAATAATTATAGATTATGTAAAGTTTACTGCAAATACCTGATAAAATGAATTCTGTAGCTTCATGATATCTCATCGTTTTTTTTATTTAGTTTTATTTGATAAAGTAACGAAACGAGCAAAACGTTCATTTGTCACTCGGAACATTTCTATGTGACACCACACTGCGCCCGGCACCCTGAGATATCAGTTCTTTAGTCTCATATGCCCAGTGATTACATTAGCTCTCAGTGCCCTTCAGACTGAAGCACAGTAATGTTTACACACTACTGCTTCACGACAGAATAACTGGCCGTGGTACCTGGGGTGGTACCTACCTAGACGGACTCCGGCATAGGAAATCTACCACTGTTTGCGTTTGTTTGATTCAGTGGAATCCAAAAATATCCAGGAATTGCCTACTTTTATTTCGATTTTCCACAAAACATCTCTCATAATCTCTGCGATTCAGAACTAGACAGTTAGAGAGCATAGACATGGGTTAGAAGGGAGGTAAAGAGTATTTAACACATAGCGATTGTATGCAAAAGTAGTTAAATTACTACCTACCTAGGCCTACTCTGCCTACTTTTAACAATGAAGTGTTTGTGGTTTGTAACAATATATATGTGAGCAAAATTTCTACGTACAAACCTTTGAGTAAGCATTAAAGCAAATGCACCTCGTGCGTAATTTGCCGCGCTTTTGCGCTTTTTAGTGAGCCTCGTAGCGTGATACCTGTAGAAGATATGTCGACTTAAAAAATTTGCATAAAACTCATAGGTGACTACCCTGATACAGTTGATCGAGGCAATGAACTCATACATTTAATAGGGCGTTTTTCCATTGAGCTGCCATCGAAAGAACTCGCTAGTACTAGGATAATACTCGTATGAAGCGTAAGGAAATCTGTTGCAAGTAAATCTGTTAGTATGACGCCGTAGGGTAACATAAATTAAATGGAGAAGAAAACGTATTTTGAATTTGTTTGGTACGGGGAAACGACTTTCTGAGTTAGAGTCCGGTAAAGTTTTACAAAACAAATAATTTTAAAGTTTTGTGTGGACATTTTTAGTATTCAATTTGGTCATTAAAGCTTCTCCGTTCTGTTTATCAGATCAAAGTAGGTAGGTGCCGGGATGTTATACGAATTATGAATAACATTGTATACTAGCACTCGACGCTGCTGCAAGCAATTTTGTCAGGATTTTAATTTCTTTATTGTAATAACTCATAAATATACTTCTTTTATTAAAACTGGACTGTGACACATCTTTAAGTTCCCATAGTTATTGTAATTACTGGGCATGATACGCAACGTGGCGAGCGCAGTATGGTGCCACGCAGGATGTTCTGGGAGACAGCATTTGTTATGGGCAGACGTTGCATTTATCATCAGGTAAACGATTTGCTCGTCTCGCCACTTTCTGGCATAAAATTATGTAGTGATAAAACTTTAATAAAAATACATCATTGAATGTACCATGAATACATACGCAATAAATATTTTCATAAACTATTTTTGATTTAAATTTAGTTGGAAGCTGGTTGATTAAGTTAACTGTTTCGACATTCTGAACACAATGCAAAGTAGAGGAGCTCTTTTGATAACGTCTCATACAGTCAATCGGACACAAATTGCGTTACCAGCTTTTAATCAACCATGAACCCTTCCTGGAAAGCTGATTGAATACAATTTGACATCGTTTCCAATACATTTATAGTAATACTGTATAGGGACGGGTTAAGATATTTAAGAAAACAGTGTTCCAAATATTGATAGATAAATTGAGCAAGAGCTTTGTTTAGTGCCTTTTGAGATATGACGATAGAACGAAATTAAATTATCGCACATACAGCTTTATAACTAATACAGCTGTTGAGTCACAGACGATCTGACCAGCAGAGATTTTATTTACTTAGAATCGGTCTGGCAAGGAATTATGGTAACAGAATTACTATTTAAAGAAACTTCGAATGTCTCCGACAGATATAATTGTTATTAACTTATTTTGATGATGACAATGAACTGATAGAGTACATTGTCATCATAAAAATAAGTTTTTACTGGTGGTAGGATTCCTATGCAGGACTCCGTCTAGGTTGGTACCACCCCAGGGCCAGTTATTCTGCCGTGAAGCAGTAGTGTGCAAACATTACTGTGTCTCGGTTTGAAGGGCACTGTGAGCTAGCGTTATCACTGGGCATTTGAGACATAAGAACTGATGTCTCAGGGTGAAGGGCGCAGTGTGGTGTCACCCAGAAATATTCTGGTTAACACAGCATTTGTTGTGGGCGGACGTTGCACTTACCATCAGGTGAACGTTTTGTTCGTTTCAAGTATGCAGTTAAAAAAAAGAGTAGCCCTGTTATGAATATTTATAGACATAAATACCTGATGGAAAGAAAGAAAATGAAATAATCAGTGCCTTCATACGTTTTCAATTTCAACCGTTGGTATCATTGTTACATAAATATGTGGGTACATCAATAAAATTTCGCACGGATTTTATCTATTACTAATACTATATATAGAAAATAATTCTATGAGAAGCTTCTGGTCGATGCGTAATGTCAACCCCATTACTATATTTTAATTCGTTTAATCTTTTTTTTAGGTAAAATAAAAATTAAAAAAGCTAAAATATATTGAAAACGTTTATTAATAATTATAAATGATTAAAGCTTTCCGACTAATTGAGGTCTATGTCCCCGGTATATGGCAGCTCAGATGTTGTAGAAAACTGGACTAATTATGCCTTCTGTGTTTTCTATGAATCATTTTGCTTTTTTTTTCATTTAGTAGTAAAGCACTTCTAAGAAACAAAATACAATCGACATTCTTCGCTTATCGTATCTCCTCCACAAGTTCGGCCAAATTCCCGCTTAACTTCGTTTAACCGTAATAAGTCTAATGAGCGCGAACAATGCTCGAGTAGCGTCCTTTTCAATTAGTTTTTTCGCGGCACAGATAATGATTTAGGACGGTCGAGTTGGCGGAGCGCGGGTAATCGCGGCCGGCCATCTTTTCCCGGAAACCGACAATGGCGCGAAAGCGCGCCTGCGGCGTCCCGTCCCGCCTTTTGTTTGTTCCCTCTAATAATAATGTACAGTCGGTGTACTGTGGAACAACATGTTCCTTGACGCTGTGATTTTAGATAATATAGTCAGGGGACAATACGTACAAACGCGAAACTAAATCTAAAAGTATCCGTGACATTATTTTATTTTTGTACAAAATAAGTCACGTATTTTTTTTTATAAAACGTTGAATTATAAATATCTATTAACTTACCTAAATTTTGATACATTTAAGTTTTATAAGCTAATAACTAACAATGTATGATCAAAGTTAACCCACCTAATTTCTAACATATTACACGTAAGTTGAAGATTTAGGGCTATAATAGACGAAAAGTCAATCATGTATACAAAATGAATGGAGCTCCGATAAGTACATTGCAGATTTACTTCTTTTGTATTTATCTATATGGTATTATGTTGAGTTCAGTTGTACTATATTAGTGACAATAGGATTTAGCGATAAATGAGTCGCGGATCAGTGTATTGTGTTTATTCTCGAATTTCTCGTATTGTAAGTACATAAGCTTACCCCGATTTATCGCATAAGTTGTTAATGTACAAGGGAAGGCAAGGACGGGTACCTAAGTATTTGCGTGGTCACATAATGACCGAAAAGCGTATACCTTGGTTAAATTCAAGCCGGACAGCTTTTTTTTTATTGGATAAAGTGATGAAACGAGCAAAACATTCACCTGATAGTAAGTGCAACGTCTGCCCATAACAACTGCTGTGTCACCCAGATAATTTCTGTGTGACACCACACTGCGCCCATCACCCTGAGACATCAGTTCTTAAGTCTCATATGTCTAGTGATTACGCTAGCTCACAGTGCCCTTCAAACCGAAACACAGTAATGTTTGCACACTACTGCTTCACGGCAGAATAACTGGCCCTGGGGTGGTACCAACCTAGACGGAGTCCTGCATAGGAACCCATTACCAGCTTTACAAATTCGGAGCTTTACTATTTCTTAGTTTTAAGACTCAATGTAAGTGACTCCCTATAATTATATTAATACGGCGCTTTAGTATTTTGGTTTATAAATTATAGCCTGCTGGTTGAATTAAGGCCCGACCTTTACAAACATTAATAATCGTAGTGTGGCACTTGCTTGACCCTCACCTTTTCGACGTGGAATTGACGTGACCGTTCAAGGCCTGCACACTACTGCTTCACGGCAGAATAACTGGCCCTGGGGTGGTTCCTACCTAGGACGGATTCCTGCATATTCAGCCTGTATTTGTGTAGATTAAGAACTGATGTCTCAGGGTGACGGGCGCAGTGTAGTGTCACACAGAAATGTTCTGGGTGACATAACATTTTTTATGGGTAGACGTTGCACTTTACATCAGGAGAACGTTTTGCTCGTTTCGTCACTCTATCCAATAAAATAAATGTGCCAGGCCTAAAATCTCATAGTCTATGTCCAATAATAAGCTGCTGAAGTTATAATCACTTTGTTCGTGGTGGAGTTGCAGGCGATGGTTCATATGCTCTACAAATCGAAGGAATGAAAATTAACATAGATAAGACGAAAGTAATGGTCTTTGAAAGAGTAGAAAGTATGACGGATTGAGAGGATGGATGGCCAGTGTGAATGGGCAAGCCGGTGGTCTCTGTCACCACACTGCGCCCATCACCCTGAGACATCAGTTCTTAAGTCTCATATGTCTAGTGATTACGCTAGCTCACAGTGCCCTTCAAACCGAAACACAATAATGTTTGCACACTACTGCTTCACGGCAGAATAACAGGCCCTGGGGTGGTACCTACCTAGACGAATTCCTGCATAGGAATCCTACCACCAGTAAAATTTTGAATATTTGAGTCCATCGTCGACTAATTGTCTTTGTATTGTGTGAACACAAATGTCGGTTATATCAACAGATGTGGAGGAGCTTTCACAGTTCGCGCTGGTAGCTCGTCGTGCGCGACGAATCGTAAGTTGAATGCAACGAACCTGTCACCGTATTCGCGTCGTACACGACTGTGCCATATAATGGAATACGCTTCCTGGTGAAAATGTACTGTCATTCTAGGAGTCATATATTTTATCATTGTGTAATATATATTTATTTTTTCTTTATTGTTTAAAATAAGGGTTACAAAGGGCGGACTTAATATCTTATTGCATTCTCTGCCAGTCAACTCTGGCTGATGATGATATAATCATACATGGCAGATGTGAACTATGATACGAAAAAGGTTACTAAATTAGATTTTAACTAAATAAATATATGTACATACAAATAAATATATAATACATTTGCTCAAATATATAGATTACACAGAACTCATGTGGATAAGAAAATACATTTTTTTGCAGTTCTATTTTTGGGTGAAGAAAACTAAGTTTTATTTTAATAAACCTCAAGTAACATTCGTGTCAAAATAACCGCAGCGTGCATATGTTTTTAGACTTATTTTTAATATAATTATGAGGTGACGACATGCAGCCAGCGTTCTTAGTAGTGTAGTAATATAGAATACCTGTACGGTAATATTGGTGATCCGGTTTAAATTACTTGGCATATTAGATTAAAAAAAATATATTATCTTTAACTGAAACGCTTAAAAATTATGTAATTACTAAATATTCGCACACAGATAATTCGTTTTAATTGAATTAGTATGTTCTAATTTCAATGGTAAGTTCTTCGTATATTTATTTGTTTATCTGTGCGTTTGTTAGTTAATCTCCTAATACTAAATTTTTTACAATCTACGGTAAAGCACCTTGACTGATAAGTGTTTGTTCGATTGTTAACGTTCTACAAACATTTGCTTGGATGATTCATCAAACAAAAGACCCTATGGGAAGTGTACGTCACTTGAGGGTACAGCGCATATTGTAACCCATTGCCCTTATTGTATTTTGTCGGGGTAAAATGAACTCAATGACAGTGACTCATGAAAGCACCTGAGTATACGTAATAATAAATATGCAAAAAATTAAATGTTAATCTGAAATAATCGTCCACGTGTCTGAACAATTTATTTGAAGTTACTAATTATTTATGGTGTGTTATAATAATATAGTGAAAATAATAATAATAAATTTATTAAGTAAGCATGATTAACGAAATAATAACAGTTAGTTAAGATCAGTGGTAGCAGCGCTTTTCATTTCATAGTACGCGAGTGACCTGGGTTCGTTTCCCGGTTCCGGTACCGTGCTCGATTTACCATGTGCTCGGCGGTGAAGGAAAACATCGTGAGGAAACCTGCTAGTCCGAGGAATAATAAATATTTCGAAGACATGTGAAGTCCGCCTACCCGCATTAGAGCAGCGTGGCGAAATCTTCCTGGCTCCAAAACCATCTCAGAAATAAGAGAAGAGCCTGTGCTCAGCAGTGGGACATTTATAGGCTGTTACTTTTCTTTAACAATAAATTGTCGCTTTTTGAATGATTTGTTGGTAAGCATATCTTATTCTTTCAATATTCTAAAGTTTGAAGTTTTTTTTTATTGCATAAACTGATGAAACTAGCAAAACGTTCGCCTGATGGTAAGTGCAACGTCTGCCCATAACAATTGCTGTGCCACCCAAAAAAATTCTGTGTGACACTACACTGTGCCCACCACCCTGACATATAGGTTCTTAAGTCTCATATGCTCAGTGATTACGCTAGCTCACCGTACCCTTCAAACCGAAACCCAGTAATGTTTGCACCCTTCTGCTTCACGGTAGAATAACTGGCCCTGGGTTGGTAACCTACCTAGACGGACTCCTGCATAGGAATCCTACCACCAGTAATTATTATCGGACGTATTATTTATCGGAACATTACACGGATGTCGCCTACAATGAGCTAATTACTCATACGGCACTTCGGCTAAAAATATACCGCACGAATGTTTCCGAAGTTAGCGCATCGGCCACGACTTCTATCATCGAGTCGAACGACTTTGGCGAACATAGTTATAGAGCGGTGGGCATGTAACAGTAAATTGAGTGCAAGCGCGCTAAAACCTGTCAGCAGGCAATAATTGCCAGAGACGCGAGCGCAGGCCGTGGAAGGGCGGCTCAGGTAGTGATAGGGTGTCCATCTCCTGTTACGTAATTGGAGTAAAATGGTGTTAAGGTTACGTATAACATACGTGTTACACTTTTTATATAAAAAATAAAGAAGAATATACATATTATAAGTGCTTTTTACATTAACAGTTGCTGACTGTGAAATGCAATCTGCCATTAGTGCTAATAATAATAATAATGCATTCCTAAGTAAATGTCTGGAGTGTCTAAAAGTCTTAAACCATTTAATAATAGGAATAATCATTTATTTAAAAAGATACATTTTCTATAATTACTTTCGATTTAGTCGTTGCAAAAATTTTAATCACGAGATGCATAAAATGAAAACAATCTGTTTTTTTTTTATTTCGGTTTTCTCTTATAATGGAATATTAAAAAGAACATTTAAAATGACAAAAGAGTAAAAAAAGTACGTTCTAAAGTAAATTTGCAATCAGGATACATCCTTAACTAAAGAAACGGATGGCGACATCAATCCGAGGGATAATGAGTCGGCAGGTACGTACGTGACGCCACGAGCGATCGTGGTGTCTACCTACGGGTGGATAAGTTGGTACCACTGTCAGTGGCGTGTCTTTTAAACGCTTTAATGATTACGAATTATGTTCTGTCTCTTTTGTAAAAGTAAATAAAATACCTGTCTCCGTGTGACTTACAGCAAAGATGGAAGGAATAGTGAACATTTTACACCTAAAACCAGTTTTGATAGACTCAGGCGCAGAATTAGACTAGGTATCACCTCGTCAGGAATTATAATTAATTAGATGTAAGCGCAATAGGAAAGCGGTGAACTGTCTCACCGCACTTTCATAAGACGTATCGATTATTTTCTAGATTATAGTAATGTAGTAAATTATTCGCATAAAAGGATTTAGTATTTCAGAACGATAATTGAAATAAAATAGACGCTGACGTCAGTGCCTGCGGCATGTCGATATATTTGTTTTAGACGCGAATTAAATTAGCCAGATGAATAAGTTTTTTTATCTGTTATGGGTATCAGAATATTGAATTTAAATATAAGAATTATCAGAAATTCTAGATTAAAAAAGTGAATTCGCAAAAGTGAGTTCATATCGCATTAATTAATTTATGATAGGCGGCTATATTAGTCAAAATAGGTTTTTAATGTTTACAATAAAAAAAAGTAAAAATAGTCAAAAGTACAGCGTATGTGTTATTGCTAAAAACTTTGTTAATTTATAATTAAATAACTTTACTACCGAAATACTAACACGTAAACTGCAGTATTTTATTACGTATTACACTTTCCTTGTCTTCATTTTGTTTGCAATTTATATGTAACAATACAAACAAAAATTGCCGACGGATACCGTCTCGAATTCAAATATCGAGCGAGATGTTCCTAGCGTTGTAAAAACGCTTCCCGTCGTTTTTTGCTAGTCGAGCGGTTTTGAAACGGCCTTGTTCGGGATCTTGCTTCGTGTCGCGGAACTCGGCGCTCGCTCGTATGTAATTACTGCGGCGCTTGGAGCCCCTTCGACTCCTACCCGTGTGTATCTGTGTCGCGGCGCTAATGGTTGGACAGGGCTTTCAGAGTGACTAGCACAGAACAGTCGTTCTGTTTTAATTTATGGCAATGAGTTTCTCGTTCGGTTTGGGAGATTTGTTAATGCATTCGCTTAAATTTTTGTTGATTACTTATTGAAGGCTTAAATTTTATTTTTTGATTTTAGTTGGCACGTAGTATACATGCTCAGGAGCGAAGAAAAACCTGCATATTACACATTAAAAAAAATCGTCAGCTCGTGGAATTCGCTATATTATTATTTAGCACTAAATAATTTTTTATAGCCCAAAACCATTACTAAAATCAAAGGAGGCTTTAACTTATTAGAACACTATTTTTCATTACTTTACTTTACTAGGACAAAGCAAAGTATTCTTTTGAAAATGTTTGAACCTTATGTTGTTGCACAAAAGGTATTGTAAGTAAGTGCAGATCATTTAACCTTTTTGTGTTTTATTTATTTATTTTTTAAATCTATCGAATATCGCGTGATGCGTGTCAACCCTGGCAGTGCGTCGGCGGCGATCGGCCGGTGACGGCCGCGTAAATGCGTAAATGTAAATGCGCTGCGCTCGCCATCCGGTCGCGTCGCCGCGCCTCGGCGCGCTCCGCTATAATTTAGGCGCGCCCCTCCCGCACGCCTGCTACCTCGCTCGTCGCAGGTTAGGGCAATGGCATACGGTTGATAAGTCTACAGCGTAGCAACATACATTGCTCCTTGTGATTGAAATTAATTAATGATATTGGCGCCGGTATCTTTATTGGCTACGGGTGAGGGCCAAGATATTAAGAGATAAATCTACCACCACAAGATCAATCTATTGGAGAAAGTCTGCATTGTTATTGTGACATCACAATAAACAACATTTTAGTGTCACAGATATTTATTGTACAGTTTGTATTATATGAATTAGGCAAAAAAATGCGTTAAAAAATAAAAACCGTATAATGCATGTTGCATATTAAAACAACTATAAATATCGTTTGATTTATTATACCTTTCATTTCCCTGTCCCTTTTACCGGTAAATACCTCGCTGCTCACTACCGATCGGGATATTATGGGTTTTGCATATACGAGATGGTTGTCATTCCGCCACCATTCAGAAGCCATACGATTTTTCTGGCATTTCCCTTTGTTAAATTTTACACCGCCCACGGAACGAGTTGGTAAATCCGTTCTTTTACACTGGCATCAAATGTTAAATACAATAAAGTGAACTTGTATATTTCATATATAATGTTGAGCTATGTTAAACGTTAATACTACGTGGCTTGTTAAACAATTTTCAATTACTGCAACACGTAACTGAGACGGAACCGCGTGTAGCGAGTAGTCATTGAAGTGTAAAATGCTTTAGTGTGTAATTACAAACTAATTAGCGGTCAATGCAAAAAGTCACGTAAAAAGATTGGCACAATCTCCTCTACCTTACAAAGTTGTTTGATTACTTTATACATACACAGTGTACGAAGGTCTTTAGTTTATTTTGTGGAAAAAAGATGATTTCTATTGAAATTGCATTACAAATACTGATGGTAGAATACTTATGTTAGGTAACTAGGTGCCACCGCAGTGCCAGTTGTTCTGCCGTCAAGCGGTAGTGTAAAACACTAGTATTTCGGTTTGAAGACCTCTGAAGTTAATATAATTACAGTGCACAGAGATGGTCTTTGGTCCTGATATTTACATTATTATCATCACTTTTTTATTAAACTGATCAATTTTCTTATGTACATACATATCGTTTCCATATACATACTAAGAAATTATTATTAATTTCTCAAAATTTATCTCTCAGAGACGCTTTAGAGCCAAGATTGTTAATAGCTCTTATGACCCTATTTTGTTTTTGCAACACAAAAATTATTTCTACGACAGTCGCATAACTCCATAGCAAAATATGTATACCATAAGACATTATGCTATGGAAATAAATAAAATAAACTAATGTAGCAGCTTAAACATTAGGTTAGGTTCCTAATTTTTTTATAGCATAAGCTCCCGAGCGAAGTTTTTGCTAGTTTCGATATATGGGTGCCCCACTGAAGTTTCGTTTGTTGTAGAGTTATTTCAAGAAAGACAGCGGTATCCGCAAGATTCAACTCTTCCTCATTTATAAGTACATTTACATACAGTCGTTTAACTTTTGGTGTTGTGAACTTAATACATTTTGTTTTACAGTCCGTTTAAAAGCTATTTGTCACGTTAAACTAATTAACTACTTTTTAAATAGTATTATTTACCCCGTCACATAATAAAAGTTGACGTTTTATTCTGAAAATTAAAGATGTATCATCAGCAAATGAAAATTAAATCATGGTTGTAAGGAAATGTATGTTGCATGCACTAATGTAAATAAGGAATAAAAATGGGCCGAGAATCGAACCCTGCGGGACACCCAGCATCTATATACTGCTGACCCGGAAGAAGTCGTACTATTGATAACTACTTTCTGCGTTAAAGCTACTTTTCTTTCATGCAATAGAGCTCGAATATAAATTTAGAAGTTTAAGTGCAGAATTTCTTATACCGTAATGATTAAGTTTTCTGATGAGTGTTTCACGATGAACGCAATTGAAGGCCTTAGATAGAACCCTTGTAAAACCAAATTTGTTTTTGTGAAACAATTTATGGAAATTAAAATGTTTTAACCTTTAAATAGGTGGTAGGATTTGTGAGTGAGCTTAATTTCTGTGCGTCATGAACAATACAACTCTCTGTGATGCTTTAGTTAAACACCGTGGCCTTTTAAGGCGAATTGATCGGGGATGCGTTATCAGCATCACATATCAAAAGAAGCTCAACCGAATTAAGAAAACTTACTTGTGACGTGAAGGACAAGCGGTGGCTCCAAAAAGTTAAAAACATGCAATGGCAGGCAGAACCAATCAGATGGGTGACTTTTTTGGAGAGATGCGTAAAATGGTGAAGAGTAAAAGCCAAATAGTTGTCCCATTAAAATCTTTGGATGGCTCTATATTAAACTAGTCGTACGGAAACTCTTGACTTGGTCAGAGCATTTTAATAGCTTGCTCAATGTGTATCGCTTTGCAGATCTCGATCACATCTTTTCTTTGCCAGGACTTCCACCAGTTGTTAATATTGTAGATCCACTGACTCTCCAAGAAGTAACTTGCAAGAAAGAAAGAAAAATCTTTTATTTGCTAGAAACGGACATACACAAAAGTAATACATAATAAAAAATATATAAAAAAATTAATTCTTTCGTTTCCGTACAGATGGGAACCTGCAAAGGTATAGTGTGAAGCAATAACGGAGCTGATGTACGCTGTCGATCTTTGTTATTTGGCGGAACCTCAAAATTAAAAAAATTAGCTTTATGTGTCAGTCGTTTTGCCAAGTCTTCTTTAAATTTCGGTAACCTGGTGTTTTTATCGTAAACACTTCCGCGTACTAGACAAATTCCATCTACGATGCCTTTGTGACGTTTTGAACGTGAAATGATTCGCAAATGTACGTAATACAGAAATTTACGTAGAGGGGGTCTTATGCGGCGTCAGCTGCGCTGGTGTGGCCACGTCTATAGAATGACCAACGAGAGAGTGGCAGAGCGTATCTTCTTTTTTGAACTCCAGAAAGGCAAACGCGAACCTGGTGGTCAATTCCTCAGGTACAAGAATGTCCAGAAAAGATGCAACAGAGCCCTCACGTTGGGAAGAATTAGCACGAAAACGCTTGGAGTGGTCCAACAAAGTGTATGGTCTTTTAAGGACGATAGAAGGCGCGATTTCGATCAAAAATGGGAAGACCTTAAAAAGAGACCGCCTTCAAACAGTTTATAATTATGAATTCACTGCAAACACACGCAGCTAAAATAGGGTATATAAGTCACATAAGAGCACACTCGCGAAGCTCTTCCAAACAGTAGAAGTAAAGTCGCCGTGGTCGAAACCGGCCAGTAAAATTAATGTGCACAAAGAGGAAACCTGCATGTCTAAGAAACAAATATTTCGAGGACATGTGAAGTTCTGACAATCCACATTGGAGCAGCAAGACGGAAACATCCCGGCTCCAAAATTCTCTCAAAAAATAAGTAAGAGGTCTGTATTCAGCAGTGGCGCTATTATAGGCTATTACTATACTTTTAATAGTAATAGCCTATAATGTATATACTATATTTAAATAGTTGTACAGCTTATATCCGCCGTGTGGTAGCGGCTTAAGAGAATGTACCACCCCATCTCTTCTCGTGGGTGTCGTAAAAGTCGACAGAGGGAAAATAAAATCCAGGAGATGGGCAGCAGCATCTTCCTGGAACATCTGAATAAATAAACTGCGGTTGCCAACCCGCCTGCCAAGCGTGGCAACTATGGCAAAATCCCCAAAATGAGAGCTACAAACTGTTGTGGCAATCTCTGGGGGAGGCCTATGTTCAGCAGTGGACTTGTGATAGGCTGAAACGACAACGACGACGACAGCTTATATAAGAATATTCAAAGGTGTTCCAAAATCACTCAAAGGCGGAACCTCCCGTTGAGGGGGCCTCCTTTAGTACGCCTCAACAATCCGCCTGCCTTTCTAGAAGAAGAAAAGGCAGAACGTCTAGCTGGCAGTCTCGAAATTCAATGTTCTCCAAGCACCTTTCAGGTCTTCACCGCCCACGTCACAATGGTCGACAGCGATGTAGATCGAAAGGCTTCTCAACCCCTTCGCAATTCCGTAACACCGGTTAATAGCACCGAAGTCGAGTCAATAATACCGATGGGATTACTAATAAAGATAGAAAGAAAAGAAAAAAGTTTAGTAAAAAAGTAATTAAGTTCCTGTACCATCATTCACCTACTGGTGCTAATATACTAAGCAGCTCTGGCCAACGCTATCTTTACGAACATCTGGTAGGAAGCGGATGTCACCGCATATCGACTTGTAAGCCTCCTAAAGGTTCTAGGCAAAATATACAAACGCCTGCTCCTCGCCGCGAGGGATTTCATTCCACGAGCAGTTTGGATTCCGTGCCAAACACTCATGTACCCACCAGGTGCACCGCGTAACGGAGCATATTCAATCCCGTTTCATACGCAGGTTTCATACCAAAGCGCTGATCTTCAACGTGGCAAAAGCGGTTTGACAAGGCAAAATGGGCTCATATACAAGTTATATCGGCTCGTTGTGCCAGATCGCCTCGTACTCATCATACGAGATTTTGTAACCAGCTGAACCTACCGCTACCGCGTCCAGGGGTGCGATCCAAAACAAATCCCATCCACGCCGGCGTTTCTCAAGGCTCAGTCTTAGGTCTCGAGCTTTACACCCTCTTCACTAAGCGGGTCGAACCCTCGGGATCTGGTTTCGGAAATGGAGGATCGAGGTCAACCCCAATGATTGCCTGCCTAGAGGTAATGTTATAGTCGTGAAGGGTTGGTGGCAGTTCCCGGTGGCAGTGGTTTTTCTTGTGCACGCTATTGGCATGCGGTGCTCTTCAAGTACTAAATATACATATACACATTTTCATATATTCTTTTATTAATTTTTTTTGTACTAGTGTCAGCTCCGGCTGGGATTCGAAGTCAGGACCTGCTAAGTAAAAGTACAGCTCTGATCACTAGGCCGCGCAGTTGACAATTGTTTTCGTTCAAGCGATACGAGTATTAACGTTTCATATAATATCTCTTGCGTGTTTTCCGTGGAAAAATGAAAGTAGGCAAAGCTCGCACAAGCTACAAGTGCGGTTCGCTGTGGCCTTGGAACGGAGTGGCTTATTTTATGTTTATATTTACCCTGGCAGTAGCGTGGCTAACTTTTGCGCGCGTTGTTTTTTTAGAACACGGCGTATGACAGTATATGGTTATGTCACGATAAGTTGCAAAAGGTCAAAAATGATATCAGTATGAAATAACTGAGAATCTAATAATTGAGAGAGTACCAAACCTTAAAATTGTTAAAATTCCTAAAATATTAGTTAGTAATAGATAGTTAGTTATTTATACGAATGGACGGACTGTAGTCGAAATTTCATCGTAATTCTAATTTTTTAAGTTCCAACGTTATTGCGGTTTATGTAATTACTTGTTAGCAAGTTTTTAAATTCTATGGCGAGAATCTCTACTCCGAGCGATTGTTTGACCACAGACTTTTATGTGTTTGAAATTGGTAGTATGAACGTAAATAATGAATATTTAATTTTTTCAATTTAATATATTTGTAACACATGTTATAAATTTTTTTAACTTTCTCGCTTCTTCTCGACAAACTATTCTAAATCTCACACTCCTTCGTGCGCGGAATATGCTAAAAAAGGGGTACAAAGTTTTCTCTTCAAGTATCAATATATAGAAGATTTTAGCAGTGGCTTTATATAACATCGGGACACTATAACAATTTGAAATGTGTCACATGACTATTGTAAGACGTGAAAACTGTCATCGTATTGTGTCGCTTGCTAAATAATGATTGCAGTACATAAATGAAGCGGCGCGATTGGAGAAGTACCACGCTTTTACAGAATACATACATACATAGAGTCACGCCTCTTTCCTATTGGGGTAGGCAGATACCACATCTTTCTTTTTACTTCGATACAGACACACATCTTTCGCTTCTACTTTCATTAGCGTTTTCAGAATAGAAGCCTTAAAGCATCATGTTTCTGTGCTTCGTTTCTGATTGAACTCAGCATACAAAACACACAGCAACTCCATTAGCAGCATAGATATTCCACATAGGCCGCGTGGAAATGTTCATTTTGATTTGTATCTAAGATGGATGTAGGTTGTTGGTCACAGCGACCATTCATCATCAGGGGGAGTACCCGTTTGTCAGCTTTTTGATCGCCAAAATCATTCCATTACAATTAATCGTCAGTGTATGCTGCGGGTCCTGGGTTGGAATTCTTACCGCAGCTAAAATTTCTGAGAAAACAAAAATTTTTTGCAGAAATTTTATCTGCAAAAATCCGAGTTGTGTCGCGATTGTTCTCGTGTTTGCCACTGCAGCCTAGCCTTCCTCCGATCTTATACGTTACATCTGGCATGGGTTTTTGTTTGCGCTTACATTTGTGGCACTATATTATTTCTTGCGCAGTTGGCAGCTTCCGATTGTAATCGGACGGTGTCGTCGGTTTAGAAAATCGTTCAGAAAGACATAACAGTTAGTTGCCATATAAATGCAGCACCGATATTAGGATGGTTCTTAAAGTTTTATACATTGTTTGGTTATTACTAAACTATCTAGCCTCGAACACAGGTTCATGGTCTTAAATTCCTGATCAGGCTTTCGAAGTTTTACATGTTACATTGTGGAGCATGTGCGCAGGAATTACAGGATTTAATTCTGCCTTCGCAGTTTCATCGCCGTAGAACTAGATGTTTGTCACAGCGGGTTTCCATTCTTTTGCTGCGGATTCATGCATTCAAATTAAGCATTTTGCTTCGGCATCCATAATGCGCACAGCCAAGGACCGGAATAATTTGCCAGCATCAGTCTTTCCGCATGATTATAATGTCGGTGTCTTCAGGGGAAAAGTGAATAGGCTTTTTCTAAGCTAGGGCGTTTACCACCCAGACCTGTACCGCCACTTACCATGAGGTGGGATAGTAGGTAAGCACTAGCTTATTTATTTAAAATGGGTGGTAGGAATCACATACATTAATCTACCTAGGACCACCACAGTGTCAGTTTTTCTACCGAGTAGCAGTAGTGTGCAAATATCGCCTTTCGGCCTGACCACGATACGGTCAGTCACGATCTAGGCTACACTGTACACACAGTTAATACTCGTAGCTTTAATATAACACGAACTACGACGCGCGACCGCCGTAAAGAGCGGCGCGCAGCAGTCGACAATCACACCGCGTACACACGATATACCCGTGTTCCAGGCCGGTTCTCACCGCCCAGAGTTACCGACACACAAGTCGACAGTCCGAATAGAGGCCCGCAGCCTCCCTTGGACGGTCATTAGACGACTAAAAATCATTTGAGACATTCGAAATCGCGCAAGCACGCAGCGAACGCGACACAGTCCGAACTTCGAGTTTTTCTTTATTTATGTTTGGGTCAAAGCAAACCTGGCACGCGGGCCCCTGGCTCGTGAGCACAGTATCCGATGCAGCTGTAAAAGTCAAAAAGGTTAACAGCAATTACATCACCGAAATTATATATCGCCTTTCCGTTTGATGGGCACTGACATCTGTCCTTCCGATCCCACCGCATCTCGGCCTATAAGCCTCCTCAAGGTTCTAGGCAAGATATACGAACACCTACTTCTCGCCCGCTTAATAGACTTCATGCAGTCTCGATGGATCCCCATCCACGAGCAGTTTGGATTTCGAGCCAAACACTCATGTACCCAGAAGGTGCACCGCATAACGGAGCACATTCAATCCCGCTTTATACGCAGGCTTCATACCGGAGTGCTCTTCTTCCACGTGGCGAAAGCGTTCGACACGGTCTGGCACAACGCTCATATACAAGTTATAAGGACTCGGTGTGCCAGATCGCCTCGTACTCATCACACGAGATTTCTTACGCAGTCGAACCTTCCGCTACCGCGTCGAGGGGGTACGATCCGAATCACATCCCATCCAAGCCGGCGTACCACAAGGCACAGTCCTAGGTCCCGTGCTATACACTCTATACACGAACGACATACCGCACAGCAGCGGCATCGAACTCGCCCTTCTCTCAAACGACCTGCCTCTATGTGTCATTGCCTGGATAACCAGACACTATCTTTAAATGTGTGGTAGCGGCTTAAGAGAATCTACCACCCCATCTCATCCTGTAGGTGTCGTAAAAGTCGACAGAGGGAAAATGTAAAAAAATTAAATCAGAAGATGGGCAGAAGCATCTTCGTGGAACATCTGAATAAATATACTGCGTTTGCCAACCCGCCTGCCAAGCATGGCAACTATGGCAAAATCCCCCCAAAATGAGAGCTACAAACTTTTGTGGCAATCTATGAGGCTTATGTTCAACAGTAGACTAGTGATAAGCTTTAAATGATGATTTAAACACCTCCAATCCGCAGCCCGAACCCTCGGGAACTGGTTTCGGGTATGGAGTATCGAGGTCAACCCCACCAAAAGTGCAGCCATGTACTTCTTGCGGCGCATAACGCCACATCTCCCTACCATACTTCTTATATTATTTGTTGAAAACAATAACTACTTACAAGTGTTATTCTAGTAGATTTATTTTTTAATCTGTTGAGTATGTTACCTTAGCATATGATATAAGTTACACACAAGTATACCTGCATAGTTGACATTTAGCAGAGGCGGCTCCCCCTAGCCCTCGGGCTACGGATAAAGCGCGATGAGAAATTCAAGAGCCTTCGGAATGGGGGGAGTAAGGGCTGTTGTTAGTTACTACGTATGTACAAGATCTTATATGTCTTAAGAATTCTTAACAGTAAACATCTTTTATTCTTCTATGTTACTTTGTTATACTGACCTTAGTGAAGTGTTTATCGGAGTGATTCTGTTAAGCGCTACGTGTACAGTCGGGCGATCACCGAAGTTTATATTTTTTACCAGAAAAAAGTGACGAAACGTTCACCCGATGGTAAGTACAATGTTTATAATATGTGAACGATAGAGTTGTACTTTGTCGATCTAACAATACTAATTAACTAAGCGTCCGGTGAAGTAGAATAGCATAGGTGCTAATACCCCGGTAAGAAAGAGAGACGAGAGAGAGAAAAATTGAAAGAGGAAAGAGAAATTGAAAGAGGAGACAGTGTTAGACGGACAGCATTTATTCGTGCAGGATAACACCATAATATGCAATGCTGTCAATATACTGCTAGTGGGAACGCAAAAGGGATTAAGAATTTTTTGACTCAAAATAGAGACCACAGTGTTTGCCACCCGCCACGTCACGTTTCCTAGCTAACCAACAGCCTTCTCCCTTGACAGTTAATTTCGCGCATTTTATTCAATCTCTTGTTCAGCGAAAGAGCTATTAAATGTGTTTAATGTTCTTTCATTCATGTTTATTTTCTTAATATCGACTCTTGAAGTCGCAGTTTACATGAATTTTTCCAGAAGTTGCCGAGACGAACATATCGTTCACCTAATGGTAGAATGCAACGTCTGCCCATAACAAATGCAGTGTCACTGTTAAGCGCTACGTGTACAGGTATAGTCGGGCGATCACCTAAGTTTATATTTTTTACCAGAAGAAAGTGACGAAACGTTCACCCGATGGTAAGTACAATGTTTGCCCATAACAAATGCTGTGCCACACAAACTGTTGCATTGCGCTCGTCACCCACAGACGGCAGTTCCATCCAGTAGTAATCCATTAGTTACACTAGCTATCAGTGCCCATTCAACCAAAACACAGTAATTATTGGCAAAATAACTGGCCTTCAAAGCAGTAACTGGCGCTGCGGTGGTACTTAATTAGACGAATTCCTGCCCTTACCACCCGTAAAATATTAAATTACGCAAGACATTTTAAAAATTATAAATTGTAATATTATCTTAGGATAGAAATAGAACATTTTTGTTCAATATAGATCATTTACATAATACTTATTGAACGTCATTTTTTTTAAACTACACTGGTTCGCAAAGAAATGCCTCTGTCCTGTAAGAAACCCAGAGGGATTATTTTTTTCAGTCATTTTAAATATACAATTACAGCAGTTTTATAAAGATGTAGAAATAGCTTGGCAGCGATCACCTCATTCCCAGGGGTTATCATCATCCATGTATTCCTTAATATTATAGTAACCCTTCTTAAAAAGTCTTTGTTTAACAAATAGTTTGAACTTTTTTATTGAAAGACTTTGTGCACTTTCTGGGATTTTGTTGTAAAAACGTATACATATATATAAGTATACATTGCCCCATGAAAGAGTTACTGACTCTGTGAAGTCGGGTAACTGGCATAATTAATTTGTTTATAATATAGACTATATATTTCGCAAGTTAATATTAGCTGTAGACTTGCGACGTGCTCGATGGTGTTAAGCATGCAAGTGATAGAAACAAAATTTAGCATATTTACATTAGAAGTCTGCTTACCCGCATTGAATCGGTTGGGAGACTTCCAGGCTCTAAATGATAATAGGCCATTCCCAGTAGTGGGAAATTTATAGGCCTTAATAAGAAGACAAAAGTCTCTGTGCAGCTTTAGCTTGCGCTGCATTATCATTTTTGGCAGACTTATTTTATACGGACTTTACTTCGATTTAAGAAGAATTTTGCTTTAAATTAGTTGGCAGCACCGGTTGGACATTCGCGAAGACATTGTTAGCGCTTTGTAGCAGACGTACTTGAATTGGCAAAATGCTTGAAGATATTGAAAGAAAGCTGTGCAATAGTAAATTATGAAACAATTGTTTTGCCAATACATCCAAAAACTCAATAATCTTTCGTATTTGACTGACCTCTTCCAAAAAAATATACTAGAGTTATGCTATCGCGTATAATATCAAATTTTTGGGCCACATTCCCGCTCTAAAAAAAATAAAAATTGCTTTTTTAATTGTTTTTTACGACTAGCATTATGCCAAAAGATTGCAACTTAATAGCTCTTTGTCGTCCTAACCTATCCGTGCCCGATGTAACATTTATGTGATAAGATCGGAGGACAGTATGCAGTGTCAGAGTCACGGAGACTCACAAGATCCGTAAACCAACAAAATGTCTTTGTACACAATTATTGCAAATATATACTCCGGTTGCGATTCGAATCCAGGACCTTCGGCGCAGTGTCAGTTGCTCTGACTACTACTCGAAAACGTCTACTCCATTACTTTTTTCTAAAGAACATGAGATTAGATTTTAATTATAGATTTCGTTGACTCTGCTTGTCCTATAAGAAATTACAAGTCTTATGATAATAAGATGTTTTAAAGCGAATGGGTCACGTATTTCGGACAAAAACAAATGTCTCGCAATGTCGTAAACTATAGCACTGACAACCGCAATGCAGTGGCATCGAAAGTCTGTGGGCTTAGATTTAAACTTTCACCTTCTGTCTACGTAAAAAGGTTCAATTTCCAATATTTATAATATGTGAACGATAGAGTTGTACTTTGTCGATCTAACAATACTAATTAACTAAGCGTCCGGTGAAGTAGAATAGCATAGGTGCTAATACCTCGGTAAGAAAGAGAGACGAGGGAGAGAAAAATTGAAAGAGGAAAGAGAAATTGAAAGAGGAGACAGTGTTAGACGGACAGCATTTATTCGTGCAGGATAACACCATAATATGCAATGCTGTCAATATACTGCTAGTGGGAACGCAAAAGGGATTAAGAATTTTTTGACTCAAAATAGAGACCACAGTGTTTGCCACCCGCCACGTCACGTTTCCTAGCTAACCAACAGCCTTCTTCCTTGACAGTCAATTTCGCGCATTTTAATCAATCTCTTGTTTAGCGAAAGAGCTATTAAATGTGTTTAATGTTCTTTCATTGATGTTTATTTTCTTAATATCGACTCGTTTAAGTCACAGTTTACAAGTATTATTTTGCAGAAGTTGCCGAGACGAACATATCGTTCACCTGATGGTAGAATGCAACGTCTGCCCATAACAAATGCAGTGTCAATCAGAATATTTCTCTTTGGCACCACTGCGCATGTCATCCTGAGACATCAGTTCTTAAGTCTCATATGCCCAGTAATTACACTAGCTATCAGTATCCTAGAGACTGATAAAACAGTAAACTCTGCACACACTGATTGCATAAAACTGTCTGTAAAGGCGACGATTTTTTCTTTTTGAGATAATAATAGTTTATATCAAAGTGTTGCCTGTTATAAATTTTTGATTTGTCTATAATTAGCGTCAAGCAAAGATGATGAACTAGATGGGCACCGGTTTCAACCAGCGACTCCATAAAGTAACGACCAGTACAAACACGCTGGACTAGTTCTTATTACATAGTTTGTCCGCAAACGACGCTGTCGTAAGCTAGATCAATTAGGGAGCGTCGTTCGGCGCGGACGTGCCTTATCAACGGCGGCCCGGTGGTTTTTTGTCGCGCAAAGGAACGCGCCAATCGCTCGAAGTGCGGTGATGCGCGCGGATAAGATACTGTAGTTATTGTGACAAGGTTCCATTATAACTTCCATCAGCGGTCAGCGCACATACTTGCTGAGTTTTGCTTGGCTCCAAGGACTATACTATAAGGGATCCTGTTAGAATTTGTGCGATAATTATAATGTGGTTTTTGGGCCTGGAAGTATGGTGAATGTCCTCGTGTTTCTGATGCTTCATTCGATCGTTCCTCCAATCTTACTTTTAGTTCATAAGACATCATCAGTGTGAATTTACTTAAGTAAAATTTAATACCTGTAAATATTGACAGAAAAAAGTTATTTCTAACTTGTGGAAAATTAATCCCTTCGGCTAGGAATTGACCCTGTAATAAGAATACAGTACGCAAAGACGCCCATCTCTGAATTACGAATCTAACATATCTTAAACCCATATCTTGCATAGAAGATTCTTCCAGCTTAGAGGCATTTTATTTACGGTCTTTTGGTGAATGTCTCGTTTCAAGTTGTTTTCGTTTTTGTGTGGGAGTTTTTTGGTAGTGGCTTGTTAGCGAGAACTTCTTTCAAAGTATCGAAGAAAATGAAGTCACCAATATAAGAGATTAGGATTAACCTTTTTTCAAATAATGTTGTGTTAATAGAAATGAAGGAATTGAAAATAACAATGATTCGGCTAATGTATTTAATTATTTAGTTTACGAGTAGTTAATATAAAAAATAAATATTAAAAGAGACGTGGCATGCTTTAAGTCAATTATATATCTATTAACATGCAAGTATTCAAAAGTTGAATGGCCATCGACCTTAGCGACGACATAACTTTCGAATTTTATCGTTTATCTCTAATAAGCCGTCGCGTCACAGCGAAGTATTGGAGTACAGGGAAAGGTACGTCCGTGGGAACGGCGAAGGGTTGGCGACGTGGCCATGGCGTTGCGGGCAAAAAATTAATGCGATCGGGCGGCGCGATCGCGACTAGAGTCACCATGTTGCAGGTGAGAATAGAAGATAAAAAGGCCTTGTTAAAAGTTGGTGGTGTTCTCCAAAACTTTCTTATACACACTATTTTTAATTCACCATGAAGATTTTAGCAAATTACCTTTTCTTCCGTCTCTTTAGAAAAAAATGTCTGTGAAATGCCAATATTATTATTTTCATAAGTTTACATTCGAATATAATTTTATCTTAAATAAGGTAATTATTAGCGTCAATAGTCTAATAATGGCTTAGGGTATAGACTGCGAAACATAATGTGTCATGACCGAAGGTGCCACGAAATCGCAAAAGCTTTTGAGCTTAGTTTTAGTTAGTTATTTAATTGCATTTTCAATGTTTAAACAAAATCAAAGACCGCGTGCAATTCAGTACATGTGACAGAAGTGAAACTTATATATATTCGACATTTGCTTACAATAAAAATAAATAAACATGAAAAAATAAAAAATAGCCGTGTGGTAGCGGCCTAAGAGAATCTACCACCCCATCCCATCCCGTGGGTGTCGAAAAAGTCGACAGAGGGAAATTCAAACAAGGAGATGGGCAGCAGCATCTTCCTGGAACATCTGAATAAATAAACTGCGGTTGCCAACCCACCCTCCAAGCGTTTTAACTATGCAAAATCCCTCCAATATGAGAGCTACAAACTTGTGGCTGTCTATGGGGGAGGCCTATGTTCAGCAGTGGACTTGTGATAGGCTGAAACGACGACGACGACGACGAAACAAAAATTCACTGTAAAATATCTTCTCAGTGTATCAACATCTGTTAATTTATCGATAAATATTAATTAACGAATAACAGAGAGAAGACGCTGTATTCAAATTAGACTGAAATTTTACACTCATCGCGCCTAAAGAAGTTACACTTCAAAAAAAATACTTATGGGTTGAAGTATTGGAATTCAAATATTTGAACTTATTTATTATATGTGAACTTAAAATGATTAGGTATACGGTATACAGGAAGGAATACCCTCAAAATGGCATTTTGAGATACTCGTAGGTTGATAAATGCATGACGTTAAATTAACTTAAATTATCGGTGTTTTTCATACGCAACACAACTTTCTAATATAATGACAGAAATGTTAAACGGATCCTAGGACATATACAACGTATGTAGACCCGTTATAATTTGCATTTACGTTAATCAAGTGTTTTACTTTCATGGAACAAGTGACATTGGTCTGTTCTTTAAATTCGTGACTTATCGCTGTTACTACAGAGCTTTTGTGCCATTTGCAAAAACATCCGGAGAGTACAGGCTTCTCAATGGCATTAATCGGAAAAAAACTGACCTTATCCCGTTTTGACTTAACGTTTGGTGCGCCTATTTGCGTGAGTCTCTTGCTATTACGTTGCTAAGCGTCGATTCGACCCTTGTTTATTTCGTACAATTTTTTGTCCGCAGTATAGTAAAATATATTTACAAAATAAAAACTAAATGCTTATTTATCTAAGACCCAATATAACAGCTTATAAATGTCCTCCTGTTGAGAACGGCCTCTCATTTCTCAGTGGGTTTTGAAACCGCGAAGAGTCCGTCCCAAACTGGGTTGGCGCACTTCACATGTCCTCGAAAAATTTTTTTTTCCTAGTGTTAACTTAAGGTGTTTTGAAGATATTTCGTAGATTAATGATTTCTGATATTTAAGCTAACATCATGCGGCACTCTTCTTGTGTACATGAGTGTTGCAAAGCGCTCGAAATGCCGGCAATATAAAGTAAATTAAGTGCGATAAAATCTGTAAATCCAGTTTCATAACAAAATCTGAAGACTGTTTAAAATGCGCATATTGCAAACCGGTACCGAACTGGTGACATTTTGAAGTTTGTTTTTGGTTGTTTATGGTGAATTACTAGTGAAGAGTCACTATAAATGTTGATTTCTGATTTCGAAAGCTGCTGCATCTTATTCTTCATCATTAGCGTGTTAATAGTTTAGCCCGAGAAAGGAAGATTTGCTGTAATCACCACGTTTGGCAGGCGCATTGGTGATGGCGCCGTGCAGTGTAGACGTTGCTGCCTGTCCCCAGTCTGTGTGTATCTGTCTGGTATTTTTCGGTATGGTTATTCCGCCAACTAACGGAACCACGTGGTTTCTCGAAGCATTTTTCAAACTCGATTGTAATGAGATTTCAAATATAATTCACGTTTTAGTTAGCGTTCTTTTATTCATTTAAAAAACATGCAATGGATAATGCAATGAATAATGCATTCTGTTTGTTTAAAGGAATTCTATTTTCGAAATCACGCCTCTTTAGTTGCAATGATTATGATACTGGCAGATAAAGAAATGCATGTTTCATTCTTCACGGATTACGTAATCGCGTATTGGCTACGTTATCTGTGGCGGTTATCGTTCGCGCCCGTGCGTGGGTGTCCGTGGCTTCTTATCAGTCGGCAGGTTCGCCTTGCGATATTGTTACTAATAATTTCGCCATGAAAATGTATCTATTTTAAGACAAGTTTAATTTATCAGATCGTAAACAACTTTTCTGTCATAATTCATGATAGTTTACGTTTGTAAGTCAAGTAATAAAAAATATAAATGATATAGGAAAAATTCCAGTCGAAAGCCGGTTTAGTGGTCGCAGTACCTAACTTCAACGCGGCGGGTTATGGGTTCGAATCTTCAGCCGGAGCTAACATTTGTGGAAAAAATCACAAATTGCTAGTTTTCGATTATGGTTAAGCTGTGCATGGCAAAGTCTGTAAAACACACTCACGATACAGGATAAACCTTTGAGCAGGCATTGTTTTCTTTAAATATTTTTTTTGACTCTATGTTACATTTTCATAACTTGTGTTTTATTAAAAAGTCAGATACCATAGAGCTGAGCACATGATCCATCTAATCAATTATGTCGCTGGCATGTTAGATTCTGGAATATCAAAGGATTAGAAAAGAGCTGTGTCCATTACTTTGCTCGCTAGTGATTTAAGAATCTATGTAAATTTAGAGCATTTTGAGACACATTACGATGAAAAAAAGACTTGGGTAGTCCAGTTTATTATTTAAAATCTGTGTAAATTTTCTCGTAAAGCCTCTAGATGTTTTAGGTTATATTCGTTTGGACAGACGGACGTAGAAAATATTTCTATTTATTTTTTGTGTTTATTTTTGAAACATATTCGATTATATTCTTTACTGGTGGTAGGATTTCTATGCAGGAATCCATCTAAGTAGGTACCACCCCACACCAGTTATTCTGCCGTGAAGCAGTAGTGTGCAAACATTATTGTGTGTCCGAAGGGCATTGAGAGCTAGTGTAATCACTGGGCATATGAGACTTAAGAACTGATGTCTCAGGGTGGGCCCAATAGAATGTTAAAACAAAGCATTTAAATTATATCACACGCGCACAGCTGTTTCTATTAGTGACGGGCGCAGTGTGGGGCTACACAGGAATTTGCTGGGCGATACAGCATCTGTTATGGGCAGACGTTGCACTTATCATCAGGTGAACGTTTTGCTCGTCGCGTCATTTTATTCAATTAAAAAAAAAGTAACGCTTATTGGGCAACATCGGAGGAAGTGTTAGAGCTATTTAAACGGTTTGTGTGGACTCGGCAGTCAGATACTCGTACATATTCGAGAATGTTTAAAAAACTTCCACTCTCAATAAAATCGATTACTTTTTCAGCCGCAGGCGACCCTATTCCCGGAACGATGATTCCTCTAATTACTCCGGCCGCCGCGCCTGACTCACCGAAACGTCGAACTAGGCGGGCGGCGCTTTCTGAACGTATCTTTGTAATTGTACATCTGCGCGGACAATAGGCGGCTCGTCGGTTGCGGTGCAACGCGCGCTTTTTGTTAAATATAAATGTTTCAGAATTTTATTAATTAATCTCACTTAAACCTCTCAAAATAAAAGGACCGCATTCAGCTGTGGGACATTTATATGCTGTTACTTGTTTTTAATAATCTGATTTTTTGTTCTAATTACAAAACAAGTATTTGGTAACGTACTTTATAATTCATTATAGGTTAAATAAAAATGTACTGAAATCTTTTTAAACCCGATTGTTTGGTAATTTTTCAAAACCGATGATGATATTTTATTAGTTTGGAGAGATATCTGAAATCTTATTTTCGGAGTGCATAAGGGACCGTTTTGAACAACAAATTCGTATCAGTTATACGACTGCGGGCATTTCACCGAAAACCCCATAGGTGTATTTGACAGTGACTTGCATTTACCGCGCGGCTGCCCGAAGTTCGCCCCTATCTATACCTGACGTTGACGCTCGCGGTCTTATTACCGTGGCGGCATGGAAAAAAAACAAAGGAAGCGGCGGCGGAGAGCGCGCGGCCTCGCGGAGATTTATGGAGGCGCGGCGCCGCCGGGGGCCGCGCCCTAGCGATTAGGGTTACCAGGAGTAATGCCACGTCGTGGCTTTTTCCCTCGGCATTTCCCGTTTGTTCTTTTCCTTGTTGTCAACGTTTCATGTTTTATGATGTGGTTTGTCGTGCATTATTGAATATAAAAATGTGAGGAGGCCTGTGCCCAGTAGGTAGTACATATCTATTTTAGTGTTGGTTAACTTACTTTATAAACAAGAAAATGTATGGATGTGAAAAAACATTACATAAACAGGACAGTGGATATAGTTACAGAGCGGTCTTGATTCAACTACTAAATAAAATAATTTTTTTAAAAGAATGAAAGGTACTTCTGTGCCAGTCTTACTGGCCTTAAAAGTAAAGTTACTTTTTATTTTTTCATCATACACATCATCATCATTTCAGCCTATTACTAGTCCACTGCTGAACATAGGCCTCCCCCATAGATTGGCACAAGTTTGTATCTTCAGTTTTTGGGGGATTTTGCCATTGTTGCCCACTTGGCAGGCTGGTTATCAACCGCAGTTTATTTATTGAAATGTTCCAGGAAGATGCTGCTGCCCTTCTCCTAGATTTTATTTTCTCTCTGTCGACTTTCACGACACCCACAGGATGATATAGGGTGGTAGATTCTCTTATGCCGCCACAACACGCCGCGAATAAAAAATCGATGAAATCAAGAAAATTTTGATTTCTTTTAGATACAAAAAGATTGGAAAAGTCCCAATCCCGGTAATTTAACATATGGCCAACCTAGCTGCACGTGTAGAAACGGACGGATGGAAGCCAAGGAATGCCAGTTGACGTGGACGTGCTTTAAGACTTTGCAAACAGGATATTCATTCGATAAACGAATTAAAAATCACCTCTTATTTGAAGCGTTTCTAAAATCACTTCAAACCGGTAATAAATAAGCCAACGTTTAATTAGGATTACATCTAGGTTTAATTGGTAAGGACCAAAATGATAGCTACGCTAGACCATAATTTTCCTGTTTACTCTTGGGACTCTTCAACTCTATCGCTGTGCGCATATACGACGAAGCAAAACAATTTCTAAGGGCTCGGGGCTCTTGAAGCACATAAGCATAAAATTCATCTGTGTCGTGTCTTTCGTCAGTAAAATGGGGATAAGAGAATATAAAGAAGAAAATGTCTCGAATAGGTATTTAACGTAGATGTAAAGCCCTGTGACGATATGGTTTTAGTTAGTAGATTTATATTCGCCATAGACATCGCTATCACAACAAGAGGTAAGATTCCTATGCAGGAATCCATCAAGGTACCAGCGCCGCAGGACAAGTAATTCTGCCGTGAAGCAGTAGTGTACTAACATTACTGTGTTGCGCTGAAGCGCACTGAACTAGTGTAATTACTGGGCATGACATGGGAGACTTAAGAACCTGATATTTCAGGGGGACGGGTTTGGGGAACTGTTGTGCCAAACAGAAATATGGGTGACACAGCATTTGTTGTGAGCAGACGTTGCGCTTACCAACAGATGAACGTTTTGCTTGTCTCATCACTTTATCTTATAAAAAATACTCAAAGCACACGTAGAGAGAACTCGCTCAAAGTAGCGACTAAACTCAGGATGCTAGGTGATTGAAAGCGGTTTTTAAAAATACTTGACAATGCGTCTTGAAGCAATCAAAATGTCGTTTGCTATCACGTTCTTACTAGTTGAATGAACCGTTACTAACGAACATGTAAACACGTCCAGGTGCAATGGATAGTTTAATGCTGAAAAATATAAATAAATTTATAGGACAGGAATTCTCTTTTTACTTACACTTTTGTCTTCTTCTTCCATGCGTTATAGAGCTTATATGCGCTTCTGTTTCTCGTTGTAATTAATTTATTTGCATTATTACGCATAACCTGTACTAGTCTACTTGTTCTAGAAAAAGATCGCTTGGTTCGCGTGCTCTTTTTTTTATTTATAAATTAATGAATAAACTTGTATGGTATTAAGTATAAAGCATTTAGTTGTTTTTTTGGTACGAATCTTCGTCTTCGAAATCTTACGAAATCTTCGTAAGACGACTGGCAAACTTTTCAAAGTTTCATTGCGACTATTACGATTTATATTTTTAATCGAAAGTATTTAGTAAGAACCATAATTTCATACTGATAAGTAGTAAGCGTATTTAGTGGAATAAGTACATTTATGGCTACTTTGAAGCTTGATTTTTCGAAACCTATGCTTGATTTCTTATAATGATTTAAGGAAATAAATATTTTAAAACATTTAATTCTACCCACTCGATAAGAAAGTCGAAAAAATTTTTGCATATAAGAAATATTCATACGTATTTGGAATATTTTTTCTTAAAAGTGAGACCTACGTCGAATTTTTATATTATTCGGTCTAGAAGTTATGATGTTGTATATGAGGAGGTATATTCTAAAATAAAATAAATATAAATTTGTTAACACTGCGCCATTCCTATACCGATTTTTACATATTCTAAGCATGAAGTATAAGTTCAAGATTTCTAATGAAATACCGATATTAAAATAAGTTGGCAGAATCATCTCAGCTATAGTTAATCCACACTTTTTATTATTTACTTATATGTATTTATGTATATGTATGATATAAGTGCACATATTTCTCTATTTTTCCATTTCATATAACTGCACCTGCCTCTTTCAATCTCTGCACCTTGTGGTTGACTAGTAGAGAATACCTCAGGCATCAAGTCCGCCTATATACATTTTGTATGTAAGGTTATATAAATAAATAAAACTGAGTTCGGAAGCAATTTTGCTCTGTGTTACTTTAAGAGTAGTTTGCAACCGCACTATAGATAACGTGTGCGTGATATTCGAGAGGATAGCGTGTAGGTTCCTGTAGTTCGCGCGTTCCAGGAAGCCGCGGTACGGGCGAGGGTGTGGTGTACGACGAATATTGATCACCCCGCGCTAATAATAGTGAGCTCCTCGGACCCCCGGCCTTTCCGGTGCCCATTTCGCTAATTGCCCAGTTGGAATCGGCTTGGCGAATTACTTGCTATTGTATGGACGGTTATACTCGTTTATATTTACTTTGCAAGATATAATTTACGTAACTATTTCTGAAGGGATATCCATTGATTGTTGAATTACTTGATATAATATGATTTACAGCTTTTATGCTTGTTTTGAGTTTTTGAAGCGAACTATGTCACATGATTAGTTAGTAATATATTCAGGTGTTACTTATGCTGTTTCAACAACCCCATTACTTTAAATACAAACCAAAGTCTATGTTTCTTCATTAATTTTAATGAAAATAAGTGTATAATAAAATAAAATAAATATTTTCATCTGATATTAAGTGGAACGCCAAGTAGACGTATCAATTAACTATTATTTTAAAGTGAGTAATTGTTTTATTAATTAATGTTTATTTATTTTTATTTTAATAAAATTTCCAATATATTCAAGTTTTATTTCTGTCACGTATGCTCTTTTTTTAGTCTGAATTGTGAACATGACGTTGATGTGTGGTTATGGAATGAAATATTACCTCCAATGCACAGTCCGTTAGACGGATAAGTTCCGACCTTATTAAGCAGTTGACAGTGTCCCGTTGGATGTAAATGCAGAAGACGATATTGCGGCATACAATTGTAATTGTCTGTAAGTTAAATTGATACAAGGATAGCTGCATGACAGATTTCAAATGCCTTTGCAGGATTGTATTTGAAGCTTTAATGGTTTCAATACGATTTCCGAAAAGCCATCATCTACAGTCCATCACAAGTTCGTTGTTGAATATAAGCCTCACCGTACATTTTTTTAAACATACAAATATTGCTGTAGTTGTCACGTTGGTAGGCGTGTTTGCAACTGCATTATATTTATTTCAATGTTCCAGGAAGATGCTGCCATATCTTGCCATCTCCTGATTACAGTTTTTACTTCCGTCCACTTTTATGACACCCTCGGTATGATATTGGTTGGTTGATTCTCTTACGCCCGCCAACACACAGGAAAATAAATATGAACAAATGTATCGTACTAGATTAACCCGTGCGAATATTTCGCATGGTATCGTGATCATGAACAGATAGCGTCATTTACCTTATTTAAAGAATGTCGTCCTCGTCGTTTCAGCCTATCACAAGTCCACTGCTGAACTGATAGGCCTCCCCTATACATAGCCATAAAAGTTTGTAGCTCTCATATTGGAGGGTTTTTGCCATAGTTGCCACGCTTGGCAGGCGGGTTGGCAACCGCAGTTTTTCTATTCAGATGTTCCAGGAATATGCTGCTGCCCATCTCCTGGTTTTAATTTCCCTCTGTCGACTTTTCCGACACCCACGGGATGGGATGGGGTGGTATGTTCTCTTAGGCCGCTACCACATGGCGAATAAATGTAATTAATAAATGTACTCGTAAATAATTTAAAGAATGTAAACAGCTCCAATCAATAGCTATCGTGCATGTTAATTGAACAGATGACGCTTACAAAATTAAAGTAATGAATTAAATATTTAACGAAATTTTAAGACATTCACTTATTTTTCGTCATTAGAGGAAAAATAATCTTCAAAATGGCGTACAAACAATTATTTTGACACAGTATCAAGGCAGATATTTCATACCGACCACAAAAAACACATTTGAGAAATAAATATATAGATAGATTGAAAAATGCCAGACAGGCAATACACAGACCGATGATGTGCAGTTAAATTGCGTGGCGTCTGATGCTCCAGCCAAGCGTGGTAATCCTTCCCTATTAGGAGAGATCATTTTTTTTTCTTACAGGATAAAGTGACGAGACAAGCAAAACGTTCACCCGATGGTTAGTGCAACGTCGGTCCATAAGAAGTGTTGTGTCACCCACAACATTTCTGTGTGGCTCCACACTGCGTCCGTCACCCAGAGATATCAAATCTTATGTCTCATATGTCCAGTAATTACAGTTGCTCTCGGTGCTCCTCAGATTGAAATACAGTTATGTTTGGTACAATACTGCATCACGACAGAATAGTTGAGCCTGGGGTGGTATCCTACCTGGACGAATTCCTGCATAGGAATCCTACCCTCAGTAAAAGTGTACAGCTATAGACAGTTAACAAGCTGTTGATGATGATGGTGATATTGGTGATAATACAATTATAACACATAAATCTTATTCGATCGATTTTAAAATTTTATCTAATTTAGATAATCTGCGTGGAAGATGCTCAGAGGTGAGTATATTTTTCAACAATAAGCATAAATAGCAAGAGGCATGACGCGTCCTCGCAACACGTCCAGAATTTAAAGCGAGCTTCAAGCCACAATCAAGTGTAGGCCGCACTGTGTAGAGGCGATGACTAATACGAGAGAAAGTGGTCCACACCGGGCCACGCATCTTACGTACAGTAGATTAGTCCGACAGTTTCCCATATGTGATATATAGCTGAGTGGTTTACGAGATGTTTAGAGAACGTAAATTTATGCTCTTATCAGATTGGACTTTTTTTTAGTGTGTGACTTATGAGTTATTGTTTTCCATAGTAACAATAACTCATTGGTCAAAGAACTTTAATAATTAAAAAAGGCAGAAATTCATACCATGCTGACAAATCTGATAACAATGTGTGTGTTGCAAAAATAGATGAACATTAATTGTTGAGCCATGCTGAAACTTAATGATGGCTGTCGCACGTAAATCTTAAAACAACTGGCCAAGAACTACGGTCCCAAAGAGTATCACTGGTGGAATGTGCCACCGCAGGGTCGGTTCGCCGTGTGGTGGCGGCTTAAGAGAATCTACCACCCCATCTCATCCCGTGGGTGTCGTAAAAGTCGACAGAGGGAAAATGAAAACTGAAAGATGTGCAGCAGCATCATTCTGGAACATCTGAAAAAATAAACTGCGGTTGCCAACCCGCCTGCCAAGCGTGGCAACTATGGCAAATCCCCCCCAAAATGAGAGCTACAAACTTTTGTGGCAATCTATGGGGGAGGCCTATGTTCAGCAGTGGACTAGTGATAGGCTGAAAAGAAGAGAAGAAAGAAGGGTCGGTTACTCTGTCGTGAAGCCGTAGTGTGCAAAAAAGCTGTGTTTTGGTCTGAACGGCTCTATAGCTAGTACAATTACTGGGTATATGAAAGTTAAGAAGTGATGATAGGGTGACGGGCGCAGTGTAGCGCCTCACAGAGGTGTTTTGAGTGATAGAACATTTTTTATGGGCATGCGTTGCACTTACCACCAGGTGAACGTTTTGCTCGTCACTTTTCCAATAAAAAGGTAGCTTAAGGCGGTTTTTCTTTGGGTAAGGGAAGAGAATTGGAGAATCTTTTACTAACAAAAAGACATACTTACTGTTAATACGAGGAAGTGTTAATAAAACACAGGTTTCTGGTTAATATGATATAATACAGAAGTTCTGGTACAAATAAATAGTATGGTGCGTCCGTAAGCCGCTGTAGTGGTCGACGAAGTGGACCAGCGACATTCGCTGCCTGCGCATGTCGTTTGCTGTTTGCCGCAAACATTCTGTTAAGACCTCAGATCTTAGGACTAAAGTCCTTAGTCAACCAGTACCACCGCAGTGCCAGTTACTCTGCCGTCAAGTAGTAGTGTGTAAACATTAGTATGTTTCGGTCTGAATGGCACTGATATAGCTTAATTACTGGACAAAATATAATAATAGTATTAGTATTTAATTACTGGTGGTAGGATTCCTATGCAGGAATCCGTCTAGTCAGGCCCAGTTATTCTGCCGTGAAGCAGTAGTGTGCAGGCATTACTGTGTTTCGGTTTGAAGGGCAGTCAGCTGGCGTAATCACAGGGCATATGAAACTTAAGAACTGATGTCTCAGGGTGATGGGCACAGTGAGGTGTCACACAGAAATGTTCTGGGTGACACAGCATTTTTATGGGCAGCCGTTGCACTTACCATCAGGTGAACGTTTTGCTCGTTTCATCACTTTATACAAAAAAAAATATCACAGTGAGTGCAATGTGGTGTCACACAGAACAGTTCTTGGTGACATAGTATTTGCTATGAATTATCATCAGGTCAATAACTTGCCTGTCTCGTCCCTTTCTTCCATAAAAAATGAAATCACTAAAAAACTTCGAAATTCATTAGGTGTATGTTCGTCTTTACCTTCATAAATAATTCAGTGCTATTAGTATTTAAATACTATTCTAGTTTTTTATTTTAAAAGAAAATCGTTATTTCGTATATTGTTTTAGTTACCCCTACATATTGTCCTATAACATATATCTACCGAGTGGTGCCGGCTTAAGAGAATCTACCACCCCATTCCACTATCGACTTTTACGACACCCATGGGATGAGCCCATGGGTGTCGTAAAAGTCGATAGAGGAAAAATAAAAACTAGGACTTCGGCAGCAGCATCTTCCTGGAACAGCTGATATAAATGTTGGTTGCCAACTGCGGTTGCCAACCCGCCGCCCAGTCGTGGCAACTATGGCAAAATCTCTCCAAAATGATAGCTAACGTTTGTGTTGTCCACGACGCGCGACCGCCGTAGAGAGCGGCGCGCAATAGTCAATAATCACACCGCGTACACAAGATTCACCCGTGTTCCAGGGCGGTTCTCACCGTCCAGAGTTACCGACACACAAGTCGATAGTCCGAATGGACGCGCGCAGCCTCCTTCGGAAGGTCATTAGACGACTTAAAATATTTAAGATTTTCGAAATCGCGAAAGCACGCAGCGAACGCGACACAGTCCAAACTTCGAGGTTTTTGTAGGAGTTTTAATTTATTTATTTATGTTTCGGTCAAACCAAACCTGGCACGCGGGCCCCTGGCCCGCGAGCACAGTATCCGATGAAGCTGTAAAAGCCGAGAAGGCTAACAGCAATTACATCACCGAAAATATATATATATAACTTTTGTGGCAACCTACGGGAGAGGCCTATGTTCAGTAGAGGACTAGTGATATGCTGAAATGTTGCTGATGATGATGATTGTCGTATTTAAGTGAAGGCGTCTTTTATTTTTCCATAATCAGTTTATTCTAACTCAACTACTAAATATGTTTAATATTTAAATTAAATTAATTAAATAACGCATTATTTTGTGGAGTTGATCGTATAAAATGACCGAAACTTCGGGCTTCGTGGCATTGAGCGATGATCGATGGTTTGAGTGATCGCTGTACCAGCGATTCATTCATTAAGAAAAATACGTTTTAGGAACTATATTGTTAATGCCCCTACATATTAAGACAGGCTCGGAATACTCTGACTCGACAGATCAACTCACCTTCGAGATGGTTCGATGTTGTCATTTCATAAAGGTAATCGTAATCAATACTTATCATCGTTGGTTCAGCGACCCAACGCTTTTGTCTTTATACGGTTCTTTCCTTTTTTGGAACATTTCGCATGTATCAATAATTGTGAGCGTATGAACCTTATTAAAAGAGACAATAAGATTGTATACGTCGACATTATTGTTTAAATAGCTCTTGAAAAATTCACAGCAGTTAAAATAACAGTCTGGAGGTATAATTATTGCATTTATAATTTTCGAAGACACAGATTTACGCGGAAGCGGAAATAGTTATAGTTTGAGCTTTCCTTATTGTAGGTACCGTT
Organism: Luehdorfia chinensis; assembly: GCA_019845155.1. Taxonomy (NCBI): domain Eukaryota; kingdom Metazoa; phylum Arthropoda; class Insecta; order Lepidoptera; family Papilionidae; genus Luehdorfia; species Luehdorfia chinensis. The sequence continues at coordinate 1,443,868 of JAHVAK010000292.1, forward strand.
AATTCTTTGATTTTTTTTTGTAAACTATGCCCTACACTAGGATATTTCTTTTGTATGTGGGAGTATTTTATGGGTGTATTCGAAATTGTTTTGGTGAAACGTGGATTGTGGCAGTCATCTGTTTTTTGCAGTGAGTGCCCAGTCTCTTGACTACCCCGTATGGGATACAGTCGTGATCTTATGTATGTATATATGTATGTATTCGAAAATTGCACATGCACCAACACCCTGATCAGGAACAACTATGTATATATAAGTAATAAATATTTTACACGTGCAGGAATCGAAGTGACAACCCACAGCGCAGATGCGGTATGGTAGTGAAGAAAGGGACTTCCTCAATCCATCTCGGCTTGTAGATGTAGTAAAAAACTTTTTATTTTTCCTGTATCGTGGGTGCGTTTTACAGACATATATTTAACATGCACAATACAAGTAAAGATCCGAAGACCAACAATTTGTGTTTTTGCACAAATTTTGGCTCCGGCTTGGATTCGAACCCAGGATCCGGGGCGTAGAAGTCAGGTACGCTAACTACTAAGCCACGCTATACTTATTTGTTATGTGTAGGCGTAGAAACTGTCGTTTTTTTTATTTGATAAAGTGACGAAACGAGCAAAACGTTCACGTGTTGGTAAGTGCAACATCTGCCCATAGCAAATGCTGTGTCACCCAGAACATTTCTGTGTGATGCCACACTGCGCCCGTCACCCTGAAAAACGAGTTCTTAAGTCTCATATGCCCAGTGATTACGCTAGCTCTCAGTGCCCTTCAAACCGAAACACAGTAATGTTTGCACACTACTGCTTCACGACAGAATAACGTTACCAATTTTACATACTTACCGTCATCCTTTTAACTAACTGGAAACCCAGAGGATCCGTGTCTGCGATGTGAAGATGACGATGGGTTATACATACATATATACAATCACTACTTTTTCCATATAAGGAGTAGGCAGAGAACACAATTATCCCACTTTTCGTCCCCGCGGAAAACGAGACGTGACGGATGTTGAACCACGTCGCCGCCATTTTGGTATGACTCAAAAAAGTTTTACTCCCCATTATGTTCCCACGAGTAGTACATTGACAGCATTACATATTATGGTGTTATTCTCCACGAATAAAGGCTGTCTGTACAATACTTTAGTCCTCTCTTACGGTAGGAAAGAGGCAGGTGCTATTCTACTCTGCCGGACACCTATCGACTTCGATGGTTAATAGTATTGTTGTTATGCTACTGTAATAACAGAGCATATGAGACTCGAGATGATGATGTCACAGGGTAACTAGCGCAGTGCGGATCCACACTTTGCAATTGAATTTCTGGTAGACGGTGAAGTTGTTTAATGGTAGACAGAGCACATGTACGTATGTGAGGTGAAGGATTGGTACGTCTCGTCACTTTCTTCCATTAAAACCAGTATGAACGTCTTCTCAGCGATTAGATTTTTTATTAAAGTTGGTGACGACACGAGCAAAAATTTCACCTGATGGTAAGTGCAACGTCCGCCCACAACAAATGCTGTGTCACCCAGAAAAATTGTGTGTGGCACCGCTTTGTGCCCGACAACCAAAGACTCTTTGAATTCTTAAATCTCATATGCCCAGTGATTACGCTGGCTCTCAGTGCCCTTTACACCGAAACACAGTAATATTGACACGCTACTGCTTCGCGGCAAATTAACTATCCCTGGGGTGATTCCTAACTAGACGCATTCCTGGATAGAAATTCTACCACCAGTGGTAGGATAATTAGTATTATTTCACCGGCATGACTATCTACCTATAAATAACCCTTATCATCTTCTGTTCTGTGTCTAATGCTTTTCATTATTATGTACCGACTAACGACGTCGAAAGCATGTGTATGCCATATTCCGAGCGGAGCACCTTTGTTTTTAACCTCAATATGGTACTCTTGTCAAGTTTGGTTTCTAAGACGTTTTTTTATGTAATATTGTTTTCAGTACTGATCATTGCTGGTGGTAGGATTCCTATGCAGGAATCCGTCTAGGTAGGTATCACCCCAGAGCCAGTTATTCTACCGTGAAGCAGTAGTGCTTGTGCAAACATTACTGTGTTTCGGTTTGAAGGACACTGTGAGCTAGCGTAATCACTGGGCATATGAGACTTAAGAACTGATGTCTCAGGGTGACGGGCGCAGTGTAGTGTCACACAGAAATGTTCTGGGTTACATAGCAATTGTTATAGGTAGACGTTGCACTTTTCATCTGGTGAACGTTTTGCTCGTTTCGTCACTCTATCCAATTAAAAAAAGGATGTATAATTGAATATATGAGTAATTTATAAATTAAGATAGTTTTATATATCTTTAAGAAAGGCAACGTGGTTCGCCACCTGTCACTTCTCGTTTTCCACGCGGGCGAAAAGTGGGCTACGGGTAATATATCTGCCTGTCCCTTACATGGGAAAGGGGCTTGACTGTTTGTACGAGTATCTACGTACTTGATATCTTATAATGTACGACTGTCTTGTATGTTAATTAGAGTTCACACAGCGTCGTATAGACTGATTAGAATACATTGAATCAAAAAATAACCTCGTGCGTCTAAATAAAGATTGTAGGCGGCCAATTAAAACGCGGAATTATTTCCCAATAAGTGAGTGTAAAAAACGAGATAGCAACCTCCGCGGTCTGCAACGTTTGCTCATAACAAATGCTGCGTCACGCAGAACATTTCTGTGTGGCACCACACTGCGCTCATCGCCCTAACTGTTCTGGCGGTGGTATCTAACTATTCGGATTCGGATTCCTCCATGGAAATCCTACCACCAGTTAAATATGATTGACCAAAATGTGTAAAATATTAGTTGCCAAACTCGACATGTCCGGCTGCCGGGAGAATGCACATTTGACGTTTAACAGATTGGCGTAGTTATAGAGTAAAACGTGTACATTAATTGTAAACTAGCTGTGCCCCGCGGTTTCATCCGCGTAAAAAAGCCGCCCCAAAGATGATATAAATATATACTCGTACATATTTCCCTATTTTAAACGGATTTTGGGGTTTTAATTTCTTTTGCGCGGAACCCTAATTATTTTTCTAACCTTGAACTACTGTAAGTTACTCGCTATAATATCAGCTATCTATCAGTAAAAGTCCCGTTTAAAGTGGTCTAGCCATTTCGTAGATTAGACGGAACAAACAAACAGACAGACAGACAAAAATTATACTTATACATACTTACGTCAGCATTGAGTAAAAAGCTGTTATTTTGTTATTACAAACAGACACTTTAATTTTATTTATTTGTATTGATTGACGTAATTATATCATTTCTTATTTTAGTTAGTGTCAATGTACGGTTAAAATATTTTCGTCTCTTCAAAGTTGTATTGTACATACGATAACCGACAGTCAAAAGTGCATTCTCTCAGCCGCCGGACTATAGTTGTATAACATGGTTGAAATGATTTTATGTACTTTATACGAGTATATGGAACAGTTTTTGGAATAAAAACATGCTGAATTTCTCTACAACTTATTGTTCTTTTATTTCTCACCTGCTCCACATGAACAGTAATCGGTAAAGACTATTCAATTTTAAAGATACTTACATTGGCATAACGAAGACAGTTGTGTTTTTCTTTTTTTTGAAGGTTTTCCTCACGGGGATTTTTCTTGTATCCGGGGTTTGTTTTACAGAAATCCATACTAATATTAGTATAATCTACGCGGCTTCATCCGCGTAAAAGCTGACCTCGATTGATGATAAACGATGGGTTTTCATTTTTTTGCGCGGAACTCTAATTATTTTTCTAATATTAAGTAGCCTAAGTTAACCGCTATAATATCAGCAATCTGTCAGTGAAAGTCCCTTCAAGATCGGTCCAGCCATTTCGAAAATTAGCCGGAACGAACAGACAAACAAAAACTTTAAAAATTGTTTCGTTTTCTTATAAGTACCGTATAAGCTTTTTCAAGCATTGAGTAAAATTTTTTTTTTTTATTGTACAAAGTGACGGAACGAGCAAAACGTTCATCTGATGGTAAGTGCAACGTCCGCCCACAACACACGCTGTGTCACCCAGAATATTTCTGTGTGACACCACACTGCGCCCGTCACCCTGAGACATCAGTTCTTAAGTCTCAAATGCCCAGTGATTACTCACAGTGCCCTTCAAACCGAAACACAGTAATGCTTGCACACTACTGCTTCACGGCAGAATAACTGGCCCTGGGGTGGTACCTACCTAGATGGATGCCTCCATAGGAATCCTGCCACCAGTAAAATCTTTTTCTTATTACAGACACTTCAATTTTATTTATTTGAATAGATGCGAAAGTGACTCTCTCTGTCCCTCTGTCCTCGGTCTGTTTGTTACCTTTCCGCGGTTGAACCGTTGTACCGATCTAGACGAAATTCGGCACAACCATAGCTTGCATACTGGAGGATACATAGGATACTTTTTATCCCGGAAAATCAAATAGTTCAAACTGGATAGTATAATGTATATACCTGCAGTGTAGGAGTCAGATACTCTGACAAACGGGGACGTCGTTAATTTGTGAAAAATACTTGTATTGATGAGTATGATTTGAATAAGGATTCTCTGGTATTATTTTATAATTATATCAGCGATGGACTTACGGCGGCCTCTTTGTTCGTTTTTGTACTGTTGTTTGTATATAATTCCTAGGGTAGAATTCGTCAACACGCTTATTTATTTTCCACTGCGGATCATACGGCATAATCCTCTGACCAATAGGAAGGTCATCGCCACGCTTGGCAGGCGGATTGGCGATTGCAGTACCAGACACAGATCAATATAGTTTTTGTCCGGTATCTTTTAATGCGGTTAATTCACCATTTGTTGAAGATTATGCGATTTTTCTAGAATTTCCCTTAGTCGATTTACGTAGCCACAACGTGCCGGTATACTAATCTTAATCAGTAAAAGTTTCACCAAAAGCTATTCATAATTGAATTACAAAACAACGAAGGCCATGCTATAAGCCTAGGGTGCAATCTAACTCACATGAACTAATGTAGAGACACTTCGGAATTCTCTACATTGGTTTAAAAAAGAGACCTTAAATTTGGAAAATATCTGAGTCGATTCTAGAAATTATCAGACTTATGGACTTAGCCTATGCCCAGTTCATTAAATAAAGTTTAAAACTTAGTACTTAGTGAGGCGAAATTAGGTTTCTGGTCATTCATATGTTATTAGCTCTTCCCCCGAGATCGTTAACGTGCAATTTTGGATTTTTTAGGTAGGTTATTAAAAAATCTAAATGAAGTATAAACATATTATGTATGTACGTTTTCTGGAATATTATCAATTTTTTTTATAACTAAGAATCGGTGAAACAAACACGATGGAACATAGAGTGAATTCTAAAAGTCTTTTGTAGTTAAATCAGTTCATACAAACGGACATATACGAGTAAATGAAATTAAATCAAAATTCTTCGCATTTTGTTTGTAAAACGTTATATTTTTACAATCTACCACCGTTTCGCATTGAGATTCCTCTGACGGAGAAGAAAAAAAAGTCGGGCGGTAGAAACTCAGCAGGTAAACTCTTGTTTGTAAAGCATTTTTGTCTTAGTCACAAAAGATTATACGAGTATATAAATTGACAAAGAGAATTCTCAGCGATAACCGAAGCACGCTCCATGACAAAATTTCAAACATAACAGATTCAATAAAACATATTCTATATAAGTGTATTGCTCAAGCAGACTAGCCTCCACAAGCAGCACCAGTTAACAAGTATGAAGCATGTGATATCCCTCCTCAACCGTATTAAAGGGAAGTGAACGAAAAAAGTACTTCTCATTTACATACTTGTAGAATTATGTTGCGAAAAGAAAGACGTTCTCGACATTTTCAGGAGATTTATTACGGAAAGTATATCGTCTGTTTACGCCGCGGTGCGGATTCTAGAAAGTTCGTCGCTGGCAATGCGTTAATCGTTCAGACAGCGGCGGCAGCCAGTGACCCGCGCGTCACGCGGTGAACGCGTGCGCGTGCGCCGATCTCCATAGGGCTTCCGCGATGTGTCGATAGTCGATATATTTACCAAACCCCCTCATCGCTAAGCATTACTTTTTGAATTCCAATATAACTGTAAATTGTCTTTAGATTCATAATATATAATACTTAATTCTTTTGCAAAAGACAGATCTTAGGATTAGTAATCTGAAGTATATACATTTTCGGTGATGTTATTGCTGTTAGCCTTCTCGGCTTTTACCGCTTCATCGGATACTGTGCTCGCGGGCCAGGGCTCGTGTACCAGGGGCCCGCGTGCCAGGTTTGGTTTGACTCAAACATAAATTAATAAATAAACTCCTACAAAAACCTCGAAATTCGGTCTGTGTCGCGTTCGCTGCGTGCTTTCGCGATTTCGAATATCTTAAATGTTTCAAGTCGTCTAATGACCGTCCAAGGGAGGCTGCGAGCCTCCATTCGGACTGTCGACTTGTGTGTCGGTAACTCTGGGCGCCCTGGAACACGGGTGAATCGTGTGTACGCGGTGTGATTATTGACTATTGCGCGCTGCTATTTACGGCGGTCGCGCGTCTTGGTGCGTGTTATATTAAAGCTATTGACTGTGTGTACAGTGTGGCCTGGATCGTGACTGACCGTATCGTGGCCAGGAAGAGCTGAGACGTCCGTGTTGTCTAGCACGTTTCGATAACTCATAAAACTACAGGAACTATAGATGTCCAGTAACGGTCCAGTTTTTTGTGGATAAACCTTTTAAGATTCTGGTGTTACACGAATTTTGAAATCTATTTAAACAAAATGCGATAACAACGTTGTTATTGTAAATTTAAATAAATTAGTAAAAAATGTGATTAGGAATAAAAAGGTAGGTGCTATTCTGCTCTGCCGGACACCTATCGGCTATAACACATTAGCTGAAAATATATATAATACATACATTCAGTCATGCAAAAATTCGAAGCGTCCATTGGCATTATATCAGTAATTGTAACATAAACTCAAATAATGTGATTTTCGTTTGTAAGATGTTATCAGATGATTGCTTTTATACTGTGGCGTTATAGATGTAATGTATGTATGCATACATAAAGTTTCTAATCGAAATCTGGATCGTAGATGTAACGTCGATGGTACAGTTAGGCGCGTCGCTGCCCGCGAGGCGCTCAGCGCGGTGACCTCGCGGCTCGACGCTTCGTCGCGGGCGCAAGTACACTACGTGCATGAAAAGAAGGTGCAAAATTATTATATCGATTTGTTTTGTGTGATTCATTAACTTTTCTCTTATGAAAAAGATTCCAATTTGGTAGCTCTACTCCGTAAAATGGATTTTTAACTTAACCTAAATAAGCTTAAAATACCCTAACACATGTAATGTTTTTCCATTCAGACCAGAAAAACGTTCACCTGATTGTAAGTACAACGTCTACCCATAACAAATGATGTAACCTTATTTCTGTGTAGTACCACACTGCACCCGTCACCCTGATACATCATTTCCTAATTCGCATTTGTCCGGTAAATACACTTGCTTTCAGTTCCCGTTAGCGGATTTCTGCTTAGGAATCCTACTACTAGTACAATACATAAAAACTATTCTCTGATATGTTATGAGTTCTTCGTTAAAAAAAGGTAATAATGTGCAAGTAAAGAGTAAAAACTAAATAAAATAATGTCATGTCTTGTTAATAAATAATTTGTAATTTTCATTAAAAACTTATTCTTTTTGTCGTCTTGTCTTGGTATCACACAGAACGTTCCTACGCAAAGTTTTCGTTGGCACTACAACTGTTAAGGGCCGGTGTAGTTAGCGCTTACCATAAGGTTTACGACTTGCTCGTCTCTTCACATACTTCCACTAAAATAAAGGCTATTATTACAGAGATAGGGCTTAAAAAATGCAGCGTGTTGCGCCGTGTGGATTGCACTCGACGGCGCTGCAACGTTGCGTCACCGCATCGAACGGATATAGCCGCGATCGATCACAGCGTTTCCTTTCTTTTTGCGCGACGACGCTGCCCGATGCCTACTGCCTTTCTATTCCTCGGCGGAACGTCGGCATCTGCATAAATTACATATCTATACATTAAAGCTCATTGTTTAAGAATGAGCATTTTTCAGTAAGTATCGTAGCTAATTTGAACTTTCTTGATAGAGATATGTTACTAAGACGACTGTTAGCAAATTACACACTGCACAAAATGCACAGCCGACCACCTGTTCACTGATATGGGTATTTCAATACTCTTTATTTAAATTTATGCGTAATTAATTCGACTGTTTATAGGAAATCTTCAAAATTGACAAATATTTCTTATGGACTTTAAAGTGGCGACACATTTTTTTGTTGTAAAAACAATATCGCAGCCCTACATTTGTATTTAGCACTAAGCTTATACAGAGTTTCATCATTTGTAATTCATTTACTAACGGTCTAATTTTGTAGCCGATGTAAACATGTTGAAGACAAAGAAAATTGTTGATTCGAGTCGACTTCATTGCGTAAATACAATTTCCGTTCGAGATTCTGCCTAATGCTTTTAAAGAATGGTAGGTCTGATTTAACTAGCAGTTATGCTTACTTATTTCGCCAAGAACTCAAACGATTTGCTTTTTATTTCTATGGATATATAATCTGACATATACGAGTTAGCCTTTATGCTATGGCCAAGTAGTGGTGTCCAAGTGATGATGATGTGATGTGATGTTCTCCTAGCCGATTTCGACCACGGCGACAACTTCCGAATACTGTCGAGAGCCATCAACTGCGCATGAGATATTATAGAGCCACAAGTATGTACGCGCAAATACAGAGGCACTCACTCATACCAACCTACCCGCGCCCGATGTAACGCCGATGCGATAAGATCGTAGGTAGGCTAGGCAGTGTCAGAAACACGGGGATAAACACAACACAACTACCCGAAAACCAACAATTTGTGTTTTAGCACAAATGTTGGCTCTGGTTGGGATTCGAACTCAGGACCCGCGGCGTAGAAGTCAGGTACTCTAACGACTAGGCCACGCGGTCGTAGTCCAAAGTATGTTTCAATTGGAAGGGTATTGTAGCTAGAGAAATTAAGGGGTATACGAAGTTACCCAACAGATGTATTGCAATACGTTTAGAGTTCTTGTTCACATTGCAGCTATTATGGACAACGGTGGCACAAACACACTGTTATAGATATTTAGAACATATAACACAACATTCTGTTATTTTTTGACGATTAAAAAGTTTGGTCGTTGTATCTTAATATGTAATGTAATTTTGATATATATATATTATATTTGATGTCTGATAGATTCTAATAGTTCGTTTTTTTATGGAAGAAAGTGATAAGACGAACAAATTGTTCACCTGATGATGTTTAAAAATAGCAGTGAAATAGTATAAAACTGTATAAATGTTATTTATTTATTAAGCTACCAAAGAGCGAGACAATAATATATCGACAGGTTTGCCTTACGTCACGGATTTGATCGTCGCATCACTTTCATCCAAAAAAAAATTGTAGCAGGCATATTTTCTTTACTATGTATACATAAGCAAATATGCGTGCTACATTTTGTATGCCGATAGGCGTCCGGCAGAGTAGAGTAGCACCTACCGTTTTCCTACCGAGGTGTCGTAAGTGGCGAATAACGTATTGTATGGACAGCCTTTATTAGTGCAGAATAACACTATAATATGCAATTCTGCTCGTGGGAACGCAATAGGGAGGAATAGCTTTTGACTCGTACCAAAACGGCGGCGACGTGGCGCCCGTTACGGCTCGTTTCCCGCGAGGGCCAAAAGTGGGCTAAGTGAGTGGCATCTGCCAGTCCCTTACATGGGAAAAGGCGTGACTGTATGTATGTGTACATAAGAGCAATCGTGTCACGCGGAAAGAAGCGTGAGACCTTATCGTCACGTGTTGTAGCAATCGCGACGATGATTGCAATTACAGGATTCGGTTGCATTTTACGTAAGTTTTGATATGACACACGTTGTAATTTATTATTGGCTAATCAAAGTATGGCCTAAGACGTAGCTACTTAAACAGTAAATATAAAAGATGTAAAGAGCGATAAAGATCCAGGATGATGTCCGAAGGTTCCCCTTAGCGATTGACGACCACGGCGACAACATCATAGTACTGTCCGAAGTTATCAACTGCGCAGGTGATATAATAGTAACACGTCCACAACAGAAATTTTCTGGGTGTAACAACACTGCGTCCGTCCACCTGAGACATAATTAAATCTATTATGCTCAGTAATTACAGTAGCTCTGAGTGACATTCAGACCGAAAAACAATAATATTTGCTCACTACTACTTCACGGTGTAACTGGTCCTGCGGTTGTACCTACCTAGACGGATTCCTGCATAGAAATTCTACCACCAGTAAAGAAAATGTCCAAGACTGGGCTGAATAGGTACTCTGAACACTAGGCCACGGGATCGTTAATCATACAAATACACGATAGATGACATTTAGCTCTGAAGAGGTGTCATCGTGCCCAGTGAGGACATTTGGTTAAGAAATACTTTTAAGCTTTATAGTTACTCGTAGATATATAAATCGTAGGTAGATAAATACCTGAAAAATATTGTCATCATCCCCCTCGCCTAAAAAGAAGCGAGGTGTTGGAGTGACCAATAGTATAGAACCGGTACGTTTTCGTAATTAGGAATCGAATTAAGGAACATCGTTATGTTTGACAGAAAACTTGACTTTTTCAGTTTATATAAAGTAAATAAGTCTAAAATAACTTTGCTGATTTCGTTGCAGCCTTTGTAGCCAGCGGCTAATTATCCATTAACGGAATATGGCGGGAGACGTTCGTTAACGCTGAAAGCCGCGTGGGTGCATCAACGAGACGACACTGTACCGTGAAACTGTCGTGAAAGCGATACAGAAATTTTCGTAACTACATCGACGCTTTCATGCGTAACGACTGCTGGCTATCAACACATTTCTGTCAATGTATGTCGTGATTTGCGATATAAATTGGTTTGCCGTTGTAATAGGAAGTGCAACGAAACGCGGTGGCAGCCACGTCTCAGCGGCACAATAAGTTTCAAACTTTTTATTTTACGTCCCCTGTCCACGTGCAGAGCGTTGGTCCCACTTGGCACCGGCTCGCGTTCAATGTGTTGAATTATGAGCGAGTGGGCGCTGTGTATCGAGATTGGTCCTTCCAACATGACAAATGTGCTACTGAATGAATAATAAAGCGATCTGTGTGTGATATCTTTATTTGATTCAGCTGACCGTTTCTCAATTCTTTAAGAAATACTGCCCTCTTTGAGAGAATGTCGCTACTGTTAACAATAAGTCAACTTTAGTACACTGGTTTTTAAACGCACAGCTAGTTTAAAATAAAAAAAAATATGTAAAGTCGTTCTCGATTTTGTGTAGAATGGTTAATTTGTTTTAAAACTGTATCCGTATTTGTACGATTATGACATTGCCTTTAAACTATCTATACTAAATGTTTGATCCGAAATAATGTTGTTACTTTATTTAAGCAAAATCCGATCAAGAATTTCGACGCGTTTCCGAATTTCGAAACGTCGTTGTTCTTAAATATTCATTAGGTTTCGGTTTAGCAACACAAAGAGGGATGATATGTTTGTGGGACTGGAATCGATGACATTGTATTGAGGGATTCCGAACAAATTATCATTTAGAGCTTCCTTTTTGGCTATTGTAATGAGCGCTTGCCGTGTGGTGGTGATTTAATAAGATCAACCATTTCGTTTCAACTCGTAGGTGTTGTCAGAGCCCATTAAAGGACAATTTTTTTTATTTTTTTTATTGTATAAAGTGACGAAACGAGCAAAACGTTCACCTGGTGGTAAGTGCAACGTCTGCCCATAACAAATGCTGTGTCACCCAGAAAATTTCTGTGTGACACCACACTGCGCCCGTCACCCTGAGACATCAGTTCTTAAGTCTCAAATGCCCAGTGATTACGCTAGCTCACATTCTTTTGCTGTCACCTTTTTAAGTGCTACAATCTAATTTATATATATTGTCGCTTATATGTGCGTGTGTGTGAATTTTTAAAGATTTTTTCTACTATTGGACATTGAATGTATAACTTTGTGCATGTACATAGTAATGTTTGCACACTACTGCTTCACGGCGGAATAACTGGCCCTGGGGTGGTACCTACCTAGACGGATTCCTGCATAGTAAAAGTAATAATTAATATTTCGTAACAGCTTGTCAGGGGCTTTCCGGAAGTTGTTAGCATTAATGTATCTTTTGAAACATTTTGAAAATAGTTTATTTTTAACCTATCGATAGACTTTGTGCACTTACTTAAAATTTTGTTGTAAAAATGTATTGCGACTAAATAAAAAACAGCCCTAATACCAAACTCAATTTTATTATAACTACAACATTACCAACTATCTACGGTATATACTGTACGATAGAAGCGCCATCTAATTTCTATTTCGGTACACTCTGCTAAAATCTGAAAATTTCATTGCACATCACATTATATAAAAAACTAGCTGATGCCCGCGACTTCGTCCGCGTGGATACAGGTTTATTAAATATTAATTGGGAAATATTTGATTTTCCGAAATAAAAAGTATCCTATATTACGATGCAAGCTATCTTAGTGCAAAATTACGTTGAGATCGGTAAAGTGGTTGAACCATGAATAGGTACCAAACAGACAGACGGACAAAGAGAGTTACTTTCGCATTTATAACTTGAGGTACTGGTTACTGGTGGTAAATCCTACCACCAGTAACAAGTACCAATGCAGGAATCCGTCTAGGTAGGTACCACCCCAGGGCCAGTTATTCCGCCGTGAAGCATTAGTGTGCAAACATTACTGTGTTTCGGTTTGAAGGGCACTGTGAGCTAGCGTAATCACTGGGCATTTGAGACTTAAGAACTGATGTCTCATGGTGATGGGCACAGTGAGGTGTCACACAGAAATGTTCTGGGTGATACAGCATTTTTTATGGGCAGACGTTGCATTTACCATCAGGTGAACATTTTGCTCGTTTCATCACTTTATACAATAAAAAAAAGGTATGAGTTATGTATGATACACATGCATACTTTAACCCATGAATACGTTACTGTCTATTGACTATATTGAGTCGAACAGCGTAATGGGTGCAGTGCTATGAGACATCACGATACATTAAATTTTTCTTTCGTTTAAAAAAACGATGCCGCACATTAGTATGTGTCCTGTATAATACAGGACAAATACTACGTGGGTTTACAGACATAAATTTCACATGATCACTACAACCAGACCCGGAAACCAACAATTTGTGTTTTTACACATCGCAGAATCCGAAGCTCCTACAACCAATATTTTATGAGTAGCTTAAATTGGCCGTCATGTGTTTGTGAGTGCAGAATATAAAGGAAACGTAAGCTAACACTTGAGAATTCTGGTATCGAAACTTAAATACAAATGATAAATAAAGAAAAAAGAGAACGCCCGAAACTAACTGGGTCCATGACACGGTCGTCCAAAAGCCGCGGTCCGACGCGGGCGCAACGTTTGACTCACGTGCGGCTCCCACGCTGCCCGATAATGTACGCGACGCGACGGTAGGGTTGCCCCAATTGGTTTTTTGGTATTGTGTACACGTTTTTTCCAAAAGTTGTACCTTTTGTTGTTGAGGGCCGCTTCTGCGATTATTTGGCCGCGGGTTCCATTCTCGAACGGGACAAATTTTAACATAGCCTTCAGGCACTCGCGATACAGGAAAATTGCTAGAGTGAGGCAACTTTTTCCTCAATACTGATTTCGTCTTTACTACGTTACCAGGAAGAAATTATTTTAATGAGGTATTCAGAATTGGCAGTGTAAGAGGTTAGAATATTAAACTGTATTCTCTATGATTTTTTTTAGTGTAACGTCTTTGGGCGCGATAAGAGTAAAATTTCAAAGTCGTATTAATTCGTGTTTACATATTTTTAATCTAATCACATTTCCAAGAAATGTAATAAGTTTAAATTTCGTTGGAGAAGATAGGTTCTCGAGTGGCAACCTGGTATCAGAAAACGCCGTGTAGTGCACCCCCTCAATAGATGGAGCGACGATCTGCACGGGGGAGGCCTATTTTCAGCATTGGTCTATGATAGGTTTAAATGATGAATATGATGATAATAAGAAAGAAAGAAGAATGAATGTTCACTTTTGTCGCGTGTACTGAGTTGCACATGCTATTTACCTTATTATTTTGTAGCATTGTCTTGCAATTTGCTACTTGTTCATTATTTATTTAACGACAACCGAGGTTAATATCAAAATGTTTTTCTTATATAAAATAATATCAAAATGGCTTCCGACGGATGGTGTAAGAACTATCTCAGACATCAGATCTACATTAGGACAATAATAATCTGGTAAAGATTATTATTGTCCAGAACCTAGACGGGCAGCGTACATGTTGGAGAAGGCCTATACCCAGAATTAGACTATTGAATAATTATAATTATTTAATAAAAAAAAACGATTTCAACGCAGCAGCTCCTAAAAGAAAATTATGATTTTCTCATGAATCGTATCATCAGGTTTAAGAGCGTTTTTGTTGATGGATCTTTCCCCAGTAATTATTTCCGGTAAAACTATCATCACAATCATCATTATCTCAGCTTATCATAGTGAACTGTTGAACAAAGACCTTCCCCTATAGATTGCCACAAAACACGGTCCAGAGCCATCCTCCACTGTGAGGTACTTCACAGGTCCTCCACACACATCTGTTAAACTATAGCAAAATAAATTTTGTGTGAATGTGGGTATGTTGTGTGTGTAATAAAGTAGTAAAGTAAATAAAGTGTAATAATAAAACTCTTTTTTAGAAAACTTGTTTATATTTTTTTACTTCTTTGTATTAGTACGAGTATGTTTTAGCCGTCTTTCTGTTTGTACTAATATTTTAATTAATTGCTAATATTATAATGTTTATAATGTTTACTTTTTAACCGATTAATCAATTGCAATAAGTAAAAAAGCATATACTGTAATTTTAGCAGCCCTACACGGTATCAGTGGGCAGCACGCCCCTCATACGTTACTTAATTGTGCGCCGAACATTGGACCAACCAGGTTATTTATTGGGGTCCTGTTATCCAGTTCTTTCTTTTTCAAAAGCGAGCTGATAATGAGCATGAAGCCGTTTTAGTCACTGTGCTTTCGGTATATTTTAATATCATCATTAGTTTCTGTTATGTTGGTTTTGTACGGTCAGTTCGACGACCCCATGGCTCGGTGGGCAGCGTACTTGACTGTTGTGTCGTGGGATCAGGATTCAGAGCCAACAATGCATTGTAATGAAAGTAAATTGTCTTTATGTTTCTGATGCCGCATCTGACACTTACTCAGATACGGCATTGTGATATGTCCTGCGCAGTTGAGAATTACCGACAGTAATTGTATTTGGAAGTTGTCGTTGACGTCGAACATACACACACACGTACGCATGCATTGTTATTTGCTATTTTACCGCGTGGTCGGCGTGGAAAGAAAATATCGTGATGAAATTTGACAAGCAAAAAATATTTCGAGGCGTGAAAGTCTACTAAGCTGCACTTGAGCAGCGTGGCGGATTCTTCACGGCTCCAAATGTCTCTTTCAAATGGGAGGAGACCTGTGACCGGTTGTTAGTATTTCTTTTAGTGATGATTCAAAACGAATGTACAATTTATTTTATCAATAAAGCATCGTGCTACACTGTTGGTATTTTTGACCCATCTGATAATAATAATAATAAAGAAATATACTTTTATATATGCTTTGTAATGACTCTAAAGTAAAATAAAAAGAAGAATGTTTTTTTTCTGAATTACATCTTTTATGGTGATCGTAATTTACCAGGAAAGTCGCGGCACTACATCGAATATATCAACCCGGTATGTAATATAAATAAGGAGATGGTATAGAGAGTATGCCTAGAGTATTGTTGCGGGCTTGTAATCTCATTTGAAACTGTTACTTATGTATACATATCCTGGCCAAATGTTTCTGGTAATAAACAAATGACAAAACTCTTCCGGGAGGCATTATCATCATCATCGGAGAGTAAGCGTAATTTTGTTTCATGATGTATTCTTATTCGAGGTTGTTTTCCACCAATTTAATCTATACATTTAGGTACGTTATGCCTCAAAGAACTCGATTCCGGCGTATGATAAATTGTGCGAGCGCGGTCAGTAATGTAAAACTGTCCGCTCGTGTGTTTTCCCCTTCGAGGTAACGCACCCACCGCGCGCGTTGCAGCTGCGCTGTTTTTGCCTTGAATCGCGAAAACAAGCCTCAAGATATCAGCGAAGGCGGGTGCGAGTTTTTAATTTTTTATTGGATAAAGTGACGAGACGGGCAAAGCGTTAACCTGAGTTTAATTTATTTTCAGTCCAGCCAGTTATTTTAAAATAAGAATTATATTAGAGAGATTTACTAAAAAAAACGCATCTGCTCCGTTTTAAATAGAAATAGCAAATAAACAGAAACTGTAACCGTTTTACTACGAGTAGTTGTAGAATTTCTATGTAGGATTTCATCTAGGTAGCGACCACCGGAGGACCAGTTATTCGACCGTAAAGCAGTAGAATTCAAATATTACTGTGGTTTGAAGGGCTACGTGCGTACAAGGTTACTTAATCACTGGGTGAACTGATTTCTATGGGTGACGAGCGCAGTATGGCGTCACATAAATGTTCTGGGTGGCATTTGTTATGAGTAGACGTTGCATTTACCATCAGGTGAACGTTTTGCTCGTCACTTTATCCAATAAAAAAAATAGTAATACTAACCAGTCAACAATTATAGGAGGAATTTTGCTGCGTCCTTGTTTTAAATAATATTTATTCTCGGATAGTTAGGTTTCCTTTACGAGTTTTTACTTAACATCAGAACACGTGGTCAAGAAGTTTGAACTAGACTTACCTCGAAGTTAATCTTTGGTTACTTCGAATAATGTGCGACGTGTCGCACGTGTATAACTCTATCGTATACTAGCTGCACCAACGACTTCCTTTACGTAGATTTTGGATTTACTTAGACAGGTTATTAAAATATCCAAATAAATCAAAAACAGTTATAATAATTACAAAAAAGTGATGGACATAATGTGTACCAGGGAAAAACACAAGCTTGTAATGTCGGTTACTTGACTCAATACGAGTCAGTAACTCATTCATGGGGCAAAGTATACGCTTTTACAACAAAATTCCAGAAAGTGAACAGGTTTTTGTATTTATAGGTTCAAAAAGTTTTCTTAGACCATTACGAGTTTCCTATCATCATCTAGGCCTAAAATACCTGAAAAGTAAAATATGAAATATGTATGACTAGCCTATAATCGTTATACGAGTATATTAAGGATATTATAATATAATATAAAAGAATACGTGGATGATAATTATCCCTGAATATGAGGTAATCGCTGCCAGGCTGTTTCATAATATTAAGTACTGTGTGTAAATTTCTTTATAATGTATTTTAGACTAAGATAAAAAAAGGATTACAAAAAAGAGGATACCTTCGGGAGTGTGTTTCCGCTGTCTCTTTTCCGTTAGAGGACTTCATTATGAAACTCGAAAAATAAAGAATTTTCATTTTCTCATATACATATTTTTACTTATTATTTCCATTTTAAACTTTCAATTGTCAAACGTAAATTCTATATATTTTATTTAATGCTATATTTTATGTTTTCTCAGTTTTGCGCACCTCTTTTAAGTCATCCACGGAAAACTAGCGTCGACGCTTAAATCGGCCAAGGCCGGCTGAGACCATTTTTAATTTAAATTATATTTTATTTATTTTTAATTTTCTAGTTAGATCTAAGTTTCAATGTTAAATTTATACAAAAAATGTTAGGTCTCATTGAATAAAAAGTATACATTTTTATGAATGTTTGACTGGCACCAATAAAAACCAGCTTTTTTCTTTTGTTCTTTCTTATATTTATTTTAACGCTGTAAGCTCATCGCTTGCCGCCCGCGAGGCGCGTTGCTATCGCGGCCCACGAATGAGTCACGCGGAACGGCGCGACGCGACGCGAATCAAAACCGACGTCTGGTATTACCTGCCGCTTTATGCGCAGAGGTGACTCGCGGCTCCTTTTTATCACGGACGCCACATACCTACTTATACTTTGAAGGTGAATAAATACTTCACTGGAATCATGCGCACAATCACAAACAAACGCGGTATCGACGCTGGTGTATCTTATCAAATTGCTTGCGAAGTTTGTTTTGTTTAACACCCGATTGAACACGTATAGTATTGAAATTATTAGACTCGTATCGAATTTATTCGATTGCTTATTGTTTTCTTATTCAATAACCTAACCATCTTTTGGTAGACTGCGTAATTTCATTGCAGTGACGTTGAAGCGGCGTTAAGTATGTAATTCGGCAACTTAATGGAAGAATTGACAATCCAATCTGTTAATGAATGCAATTGTTCTTGTGGTAGTGGTAGAAAATATTACATTATCAATACAGTTGGACAGCAGTCGATAGATGAACATAAGTCTCGCCTTTGTTCTCCTGGTCTGTTTCAACAACTTCCGATTACAATGAGAAATTGTCTACTGCGCATATATGTACTAAGTGTAGATTTAATTAACGATTCAAAATTGAGATAATCATCGGATGGAGGATTGGATCCAGGGTCGGAGACACAGGGCAATCACGGGCCCAAAAATACATCCAAATCCGATAGCCAATCATTTGTCGATGTAGCTTCGACATGCCAATTCGAACCCAGCATCTTCAACGGCCAGTCTGAGCTCTGGACACTAAATCATGCGATTTCGATGAGTATTAAATGTAATAGTTGTCTGGCATAACACTGCGCTCTTCACCCAGAGATATCAGTTCTTTAGTCTCTTATATCCAGCAATTACAAAAGCTCACAGTGTCCTTCAAACTGAAACAATATTTGCACACTACTGTCCTACAACCAGTAAAATATAAGTCAGTGCTTTCATATTAAGAGCATCTTTGACAAAGTAAACACATATTTAAAAATCGTGTAATGTCATGGACACTTGATTCATTACAATAATGTAAACATTTGCTATAAAAACATCTCAGCTTGAATGTGTCATATTGCATTGGAAGTTAAATTTGTCATTGTATTAAAACGCGTTATGAAAGGAAATAAAGTTCAAATTAAAATAAACTGTCAAGGGCGAGAACAACAAAGCATAGTAGAATACGACTTTTGTAGTGTGATCTCTCTGATATCTCAAATATTATGAAATGCTGAAGTATGGAGGCAAACGCGTGGTTGGTCCAGAGGTCTTGTACAACTGGTCATTTATTGCGAGCGAGTCAAAAAGTTTTACAGTATTAAAACTAATAGCGCCACCTGTTGAGTGCCAGCCGTTTGTTTGTTAACTGATGTTTTTATTCGCTGTTTTTGTTGTTTATGTATTTATTACTTTTACACACATAGAAGAATAATTAACATTACACTATTATAATATTATTTTAATTCATCGATTAAGCCATTCTTCAATGCACCTTACACAAATGTACGTCACCATCGTTATCATCGTAATTTAAGCCTCTCACAGTCCACTGCTGAACATTTTTTTATTTTATTTAATAAAGTGACGAAACGAGCAAAACGTTCACCTGATGGTAAGTGCAACGTCTACCCATAACAAATTATGTGTCATCCAGAACATTTGTGTAATATAATTTCGGTGATGTAATTTCTGTTAGCCTTTTTGGCTTTTACAGCTTCATCGGATACTGTGCTCACGAGCCAGGGGCCCACGTGCCTGGTTTGGTTTGACCCAAACATAAATACTTAAATAAACTCCTACAAAAACATCGAAATTCGGACTGTGTCGCGTTCGCTGCGTGCTTGCGCGATTTCGAATATCTCAAATGATTTTAAGTCGTCTAATGACCGTCCGAGGGAAACGTTTGTGTATGACACTACACTGTGCTCGTCACCCAGAAACGACTGTTTTTAGTCTCATATGCCCAGTGATTACGCCCTCAGTGCTCTCAGTGCCCTTCGAACCAAAACACAGTAATGTTTGCACACTACTGCTTCACGGCAGAATAACTGGCACTGGGGTGGTACCCACCTAGACCGACTCCTGCATAGAAATCCTACCACCTGTAAAGCCATAAGCATTCCCTTTAGATTGCTACAAAACTCGGTCTTGATTCTGCTACATCCATCGATTTTCTGCCTCTGAAGGTCTTCAAAAATCTAATTAAGCCTATCGCTGGTAAGTTCAACTTCGACTAAGGGGGTAAATCGACGAATGATTCTCGGCCGCTTCTGTGAGATCCAAGTAAACCTAAGTCCATTAAAAACGCAATGCTAGTTTACGACGTTGGTTTAAGATATCCAGTGGTTCTCAACGCTCAAATCGATTGACAGAAGTTAACCGTCCCTCCGGTCGGACAGTTAAAATGTCTAATTAAACTAAATCTTCCTTGAAATGCTATAAATAATTTCTTAAATAAAAGCCCAGCCCTACTGGAACAATGAGGTTTGCGCTGGCTCGGCACGTGTATCGAGTGGACCGTTCTCATAGTGATCGATAATCATGTATGGTGAGGTTGCTGATGCAAAGAGAGGGATTTGTAAACCTCTTTTGCGCTTTTAATACTGCGGTAAGAATGACATGATATTCTACAACATCGATTGCTGGGAATGGGTGACAGGGGACAGGAATGACAGGAATATTTGCGGACGCCTCAATAGACTGTTATCACTATCAATACGAGTACCAAAAAAGTAAGTAATTTAACCCACGCATTTCGTGTTATTGATATCTAATTATGTGTTTATCGAAAATAGTAAGAATTTATTAATTTGCTTTTTCATTGGAGTAATTTTTTACATTCTCATTGCCATATCTAAAGAATTTAATAGACATTACGCTAGCGAATTTTTTCCGAACACACAATCTCTGAGACTTCAGTGCTGTCGAGACATATACTCGTACTAGCCAAGACAAAGATAACACCGGCGTTCTAGTTACTCTAAACTCGTTCAGATAAAATAACGACTCTATTTCAATGAGCTCATGGATTCCTTTGATTTAACAACAATGAAGAGAAATATTTACAGTTTTTAGCATCTTTATTTAACAGTCAAATGTTTTTTTATTTGTAGTTATAAAGTATTAGAAGTCCTCATAACAATGGTTTGAGGACTTCTTGAAAATGAGCCGAGGGCCAGATATCGTGCCGAGAAGCAGTAGTGTGCAAACATTACTGTGTTTCGGTCTGAAGGGCACTGAGAGCTAGTGTAATCTGAGACTTAATAATTGATGTCTCAGGGCGACAGGCGTAGTGTGATGTCACACAGAAATGTCAGAGTATTTGTTATGCGCAGGAGTTGCACTTACCATCAGGTGAACATTTTGCTTGTTTCGTCACTTTATTTCCTGTCAAGAACGAAGTTCCTTGCGTTATTTTTTCAACTCAAAACGTGTTTTAATACGTATAATTCTATTGATTATATTATTATATTTATGTCACGCCAAAAAGTGCAGCCCTCTTTTATTCTACTCTCTTTCTTTGTCTCTCTTTAAATTGTTTATTTATTTCTTATAATTTTTTCAAACCAAAAACATAAAGTAAGGAGTTAAACCAATAAATTTCTTTTAATATTTTAGAAAAAATCCGTCATCATCATCATCATTTCAGCCTATCACTAGTCCACTGCTGAACACACGCCTCCTCCATAGATTGCCACAATAGTTTTTGACTCTCCGTTTGGGGATTTTGCTATATTTGCTACGCTTGTTAGGCGGGTTGGCAATCGCAGTTTATTAATTGAGATGTTCCAGGAAGATACTGATGTCGAATTTTATGACACCCATTGGATGAGATGGGGTGGTAGATTCTCTTAAGCCGCCAACACACGACGTTCAAGATAATCATTTTTTAAAAATTAATTATAAAATAATATATTATAAAAATAA
Organism: Luehdorfia chinensis; assembly: GCA_019845155.1. Taxonomy (NCBI): domain Eukaryota; kingdom Metazoa; phylum Arthropoda; class Insecta; order Lepidoptera; family Papilionidae; genus Luehdorfia; species Luehdorfia chinensis. The sequence continues at coordinate 1,465,799 of JAHVAK010000292.1, forward strand.
TATTTACACGTGTGTAGAATTGAGGTTATATACCCTGACCGCGCACAATGCTACTCGAATCTCGATACTCGCACGCAGCGACACCTATGTAACCGTATAGTACCAAGGGAGAGATCGCCTGGAGCGAACATAACGTTTTTTCCTTACGTGACGATTTCTGCCAGTTTACTCTACTGTACGCCGCGTAAAATAACTTCGTTCCAAAAAAATAATTATTATTAAGACATGTGGACATAAGAATGAAACAAACATCCTTGATAGTGATGGTAAAAGAAAACCAACTTTAGAACACGTGAAGTCTGCGACTCTTCATTGACGCTTTCCGGCCTCTTAAACCCTCTCAAAGATGAGAAGAGGCTCAGCACCGATACATTAATTGCCTGCTATTTTTTTTCTGTTTGTAGAGTAATAAAAATATGTTAATAGCCTCATTTTTATCCTAGCTTTAAATATTACCAGAAACAAGTGCATATTTGAGTCTACATTGCCACAATGCTGTATTGTCTGGTCTTCATTAACAAAGCGCTGGCCGATCGAGTCGGCGAATTTCAGCATCGGCTCGAAATCGGCGCCGCGCTCGTTCCGCTCGGAATTAGAGCGCGCGGACGTGCGTTCCTTCGAGCTCCATTTAATTCCGTGACGTAACCGTGAGGCGGGCGGTGGGGGGAGGCTTATTACGCTCGCAGGCGCTTTATGGCGGCCGGACCCGGGTCAGCGGCAGGTTTTTTGTCGCCGCACGTTCCGGGAAGCCCGCGGCCCCCTGCCGGCCCGGCTGCCGCCCCCACCCTCGCGAATATCACGCGCGACTCGAGATAGGGGTGGCGGTGATCGACGGGATAGGGCTGCTAGGTCCTCTCCTAAAATAAAATGAATATTTTTCATATTATAATTACATCTATATATCCTTTCCTGTTATCGAGTAAGTAAGTATCCATTGAAAGTCATACACGTCAATTAGCTTATTTAAAGTCAATTATTATTGACTTGATCTTCTTCGATACTTCGAGTAAAAACGATTGCTGAAAATTTTCTTAACATGTTTTTGATCTAACTTAAAAGTCGGCTAAAAAGAGAAAATGGATATTTTTAAAGCTAACTACAAAAATATTACTTCTAGCACTCCATAATAAGACGATTATTAATGAAGGAATCTTGTTTTAAATTATTAAATAAGTAAGTTTATGTGGTAGGAGAGAAAGGTTTATATTTTAAACAATATTTACATAAATTCTATTAACTGATCTAACATTTAGCAACCCTATTCCAAGAGCATCGCAGCCTTCATTGTAGAACCGTGCCCGAGGCCGCGTCGCGTCGCTATAACAACCACCCGCCACCCTTAGCTACCTGCCCTCATTAATATGTACCCGACTGGACACCGTCTTGTAGCAGATAACCGTGAGTAAGCAGCCCCGCAGCAGAAATCGACATCTGAAATTTTTATCAAGCAGCAACCGGGTGTAATGGTGTGTACGTGGTAATAGCAGCAAGGCTCGCGGTGAGCTATGTGACCCTGGTGCTTAATGTACTCGTACATGCATGCATGCATACATACAATCACTTCTTTTTCCCACATCAGAGGTACCCAGAGACCACATTTTGCTCCCGCGGGAAACGATACTTGACGGGTGGCGAACCACGTCGCCGCCATTTTGGTTCGAGTCAAAAAATTCTTACTCGCCATTATTGCGTCCCCACGGACAGTATCGTGACAGCACTTCATATATGTTATGGTGTTATCCTGCACGAATACAGGTTGTCCGTAAAATACCTTAGTTGTTTCTTACGCCACCTCGGTAGCAAAGAGGTAGGTGCTATTCTACTCTGCCGGACACCTATCGGCATACTCGTAGTATTTAGCTAAAAGGTGGTGACCATTGTCTTGGTCAGATTATAGCTAATTATGGTTTTAATTTACAATTAATTTCCCGAAGTTCTTAACTGGTATATTTATTCAAAAATAAAAAGAAATAGGAAGAAAAGGAGGTTCATTCGCTAAGATCCGCATGCAAAATATAAAATGGTTTATATTACCTAGTTTTTGAAAAGCACCGTCCGCCCTCCCACAGTAGCGTGCACGAGCAAACTAACACCGCCACCAGAGGGTATCCACCATTAAAACACTACCACTAGGCATTATACACTTATTTCTTCGTCTCGTCACTTGCTTCGAAAAAAAAGTCATGCTCTGTATTGTGTATTTTTACTTGCCTCATTTCTGCCACACATCTTTGTTTTGTCCTTTTTTTTGCATAAATAAACGTAGCGTAGTGGTTAACGTACCTGACTTCTGCGCCGCCGGTCCTGGGTTCGATTCCCAGCCGGAGCCAACATTTGTGCAAAAACACAAATTGTTGCTTTTCGGGTCTGATTGTATAGTGCGCGTGGAATGTATGTGTGTAAACCGCACCCACGATACAGGAGAAAATCCTACTGTAGGGCTTCTTTTTTTTTTAAACAAAATGACCACAACTTTGGTACATCAGTTATCGTTTGAGCTAAGCGCCGTGAAAAAGAAATTGTTTACTAGGTTAAAGAACAAAAAAAAAAGGTTAAAGGAAAAAGCTTAATATACGACTTCGTTTCTAAATTGCGAAAAATTAGTTCGAATTTATTATCTTCGGGTTTGAATGCATTGCTTTCCCTTCGAAAAGTTGGGAAGGTTTACCGAAACCGCTGTCTGACTCACAGGCAGTTCATAAAAAAAAACTGTTATTTTACTGTGATAGGATTTCTATGCAGGAGCATTCTGCCGTCAAGCAGTATTGTGCAAACATTACTGTGTTTTGGTCTGAACGACACTGATCGCTAGTGTTATTACTGGGCATAAGATATTTACGAACCGATGTAGCAGAGTGACGAGCTCAGCGAGGTTCCACACAGAAATGTTCTGGGTAACACAGCATTTGTTACACTTACCATCAGGTGGACGATTTGCCTGTCCCTTCAGTTTGATCCAAAAAAAAAGAAGTAACGAGAGTGAACGTCACTGAATTGACTAGAATGGTGATGAAATCTCTTACTCTCTTAAGTTGCGAGCATTTTCCTTAACTGCCACGCTTGGCAGGCCGCCTAGCTAGACGTCTAGGTCTTTAGTCACCGTTTTTCGAAATAATTCTAATACCATCTGTCGAAAACCATCAGCTTTTTCAGGCATAATATCCCTTAGTCGAGTCTTAGACTAAAGAATGGGTGGTAGGTTTTCTTACGCCGCCATTTCCCCGCACTCTTATTATCATCATCATTTTAGGCCACCATCATAAGTCCACTGCTGAACGTAAGGCTCCACCACAGATTGCCACAAAACACTGATCCGCCTTCATCTATCGATCTCTCAAAAAAACCATGCAGGTCGTCGCTCAATTTAGTAGGTGCGATGTTGCTGTTCCAGAACTTTTCGTCCCTAATGATTATCGGTTATATGAGCTATATGGCTGGCCCATTGCCACTTCAGCTTTCTTACTTTACCTAAGTAGGTATGCCGGTTACTTTAGTTTTGCTGCGGATGTCATCATTATATTATAAATCGATTCTATCTCCCCGTGAAACACCGATACCTAATTGTACAACGTAAACTTAGACATATTAAAGAGTTGTTCTGGAAGATACTGCTTATTTGAGAATACATTGTCTAACAGTAGGCAAGGTAAAGTATTCATAACAATTCAACTAGGTATAATTCCTATTTAACACTTTAATGAATTCCGTAGCTACTCGAAATACAAACGGTTTGCGATTGTCTTCGGATTTATAACCGTAGACTATTGAATGGTGTGTGGGAAACGTATGTATCTATCTGAAAAGACTAAAGTGATAACTATAGAGAAGTATATTAGTAAAAATATCAGATTATATATATATATATATTGAAGTCTTTATTCAATTTTTCAACATTACTGTGTTTCAGTTTGAAGGGCACTGAGCGTGCGTAATCACTGGGCATATGAGACTTAAGAACTTATGTCTCAGGGTAACAGGCGCAGTGTGGTGCTACACAGAAATATTCTGAGTAAAACAGCATCTGTTATGGGTAGACGTTGCATTTACCATCAGGTGAACAGTTTGCTCGTCTCGTCATCTTATGAAATAAAATAAAAAAGTTTGTATAAAGCTTTTATGAATGTCAAAATATATACCGGATCGGAAAATAAGACGTTCTCAGAGAAGAATCGGCAAGAAACTCTTCAGTAATTGAGTCCTAGTAGCCATGGTAGCTCAGAGCCGGGTGATGTCCTTTAATTTCATAGAACGCTTGTGACCCAAGGAAAAAATATTGCAGGGATATGTGAAATTCGCCTAACCACATTGAAGCAGCATGGACTATTCCCGGCTCCAAATTCTTCTTAAAAAATTAGAGAAGTATTTTACTTAGCAGTGGGAAATTTTTAGGCAATAACTTTAATTCGGTCTTTGGTTCAGTTCGGTCAGCATCTACTTTATACAAGTACTAGCTTTTACCCGCGGCGTCGTTCACGTGGTTCAAAAAAAAATTAAAATTTTGCCAAAAGCCAGTTCTCTGTGCCCATAATTGGTGCTCTATTGACAAAAAACTACAGATCACTTCATCAAGATGCTATACTATATACATTGGTGTATGTCAAGCGTTGTAGAACAGAAGCAATGGAAAAAAAGAAATATATAAAGTAATTTTTAAAATATAAATTATGTAGGAAACATATTACACAGTACATTTATTTATTGTAATAATGTATCAATTTCATTATAAAAATTATGCTTAAACTCGATAGAAAACAATATACACAATTATTTATCTATAGTTTTTTTAGCTTCGACTTCGCTCGCGTAAAAATCCCGTAAAAACAACGGATTTTTCAATAGAGCACCAACCCTGGGTACAGTACAGAGCCTTTTAATAGGCCGCTTCTATATCACCCAGAACATTTCTGTGTGACACCACACTACGCAAGTGATCCTGAGACATTAGTTCTTAAGTTTCATATACCCGTGATAGTGGTCATCACTATCACGGGTATCAACGAGTAGCTGTCAGTGCTCTTAATACGGAAGCACAGTAATGTTTGAACACTACCTAATTATAGTTATACTCGTATGTGCATACTACTGGTGGTACCTACCTATGGTACCTACATAGACGGACTCCGGCATAGTAATTATTTTTCTTTAACGGATTCTGTCATAGACTCTCGCGATCGAGCAAGTCTTTTTGCTTGTATATATATATATAGTATATATATATATATATATATATATATATGATGAGAACAAGTATTAAAAAAGGAAAATCTAAAAAATAAAAGTTTACAAAGAGAATTTTAAAACAGAACTAGCATAAAACGTCCGCGTAGTTATAATAAAAATCTGCGAGTAGAGATCATAAAAATAGGTAGTCTCTGGAGCTGCGTAATAAAGCGCCAAGCATAGAGTGCTGCTAGATATCAGTGTGGCGCTCGCTGCTTTTATTACGTCCGCACAAATTACTAATTCCCGAGGAGTCTCCAATCTCTATGTAGAAGGGTAGAGCCGACTCTGATATTTTTATTGGCAGCCTATATTCATTTATACATATTTTACTGGTGGTATTTTACTGGGGGTAGGATTCCTATGCAGGAATCCCTCTAGGTGGGTACCACCTAAGGGCCAGTTATTCTGCCGTGAAGCAGTAGTGTGCAAAGATTACTGTGTTTCGGTTTGAAGGGCACTGTGAGCTAGCGTAATCACTGGGCATATGAGACTTAAGAACTGATGCCTCAGGGTGACCGGCGCAGTGTGGTGTCACACAGAGATGTTCTGGGTGACACAGCATTTGTTATGGGCAGACGTTGCACTTACCATCAGGTGAACGTTTCGCTCGTTTCGTCACTTTATAAAATATATATTCGAGTATATATATATATATATATTTTATCGTGGATTACTGTGATATTTTACAAGCTTAAAATCATACAGAGAGTAAAAGGATGAGCTTAAGCTGTGCTTGTAGACCCTCTGATACTAAAGATTCGTAATCCGCGAGAGAATTAAAGATGTTGAGAAAGTATTTTGACTAAGCATATTGTAGTTACAATGCGTTTGTCACATTTGTTGCTGAAGTGACCATCGTTGAAATGGGCCATCGTTAAGGCAAATGAACTGTATGATATGGACTAGGAGCTAGACTAAACAGCGACGATCTTTGAATATCAGCTGGCAGCAATTAGGTGCGTGAATGAAGTTCTGACTTCTACGACGCCACTTCTACTAGGCCTTACTAACGCTCGCTCATGAAGTCATTCAGGCACTCGGGAAGAAGAACTCAGAAGGAAGTCCTGTTGACTCCATTATCGACGTAGTTTTTTTCACGTTGTTGGAGTTTTCCTGACCTTCGTATACTCAGTGATTTTACTCCTCAGTGGGGACAGAAGCTGATATGTAAACCAGGAGTGGGCAGCAATTTGAAAGAAGAACAAGGAAAGCAATATTTATTTGAACGTCCAATATTATCTTGCAGTTGTCAACCAATATGCCAATTCAAAAATATTGCTTATTATTATCTCAGTGGTCAATGTTCACCAGTGGATTTATACTGCAAAAAAAAAATGACAAAAACAGTTACTGAGATACTGATTGAACTGCTATATGCGATTCGATGTTCTTAAACAACGTATAAAATAGATTATAATTTCTAGTCATAAAACAGATTAAAGTGTAACGGGTCCCAAAACTTTTAAAACAGTGTGGAACAAGATGTAGCTCCGGGTATGGATGTCGTTGATGTCTTTTACAAAAGGATAAATATGACTATATTAACATTTTTTCTGTTTTATTCTTGAGTGTAAAAAGTTGTGGTAGCTAGTAAAGAAATTTTTTGTTAATTAGTTTTGCACAAGCTGAAATTTAGTTTTGGTAATTTTGTTAATATATTTTTACGTTAACGAAGTATAGTTTCGGTATTTACCGATTTTTAAAGGTTAAATTGGCATAAGTAAAGAAAAGACAAGTGTCTATTTATATATTCCATGTGGATTCAGAGCTTAGAATAACTGTTTAGATTTGAATATTAAAACGTTGCTTTTGTACATTTAAAGGTTTAAGTTATAGCAAATTGAAACTGTTATTTTTTTTCCGAAAGTCGACTTAGGACTTCAAGAAAAGAGCCTACTCCTTTCTCAAAGGCCAGCAAAGCACTCGCAACTCCTTTGATATTGTGGATGTCCATGTGCGGTACTTACCCACTACAACTACAACACGGCTTCAAAAAATTTCGTGAATATTTTAGAGTTCGAGTGTTATACCGCGTCTAAGAATTTTTTTCGTTCGATCGTAGCTGCAAATGGAATGGAATGAACGCAAGTGAATGTCGGTCTTATGCCATCGATGTATGTTTTCTTATTGTGTTTGGACGTCACGCGGCGTCACGCTTGATCTGCAGTGGACATACGTGCCGCATCTGGCGCATCCGGCGCGAACGCACGCCGCGAGATACCCGCTGACGCGATGCTCGAAAATATTTAGTTGTAACGGCTTGAGCGAGACCCCTTTAATTTATTACAATTTTAACAGATTCAGCGTTCGTTTATCTTGTAATGAGATTTACGTGTTATGGTCCAGACACACATAATGAAGGGCAACATTATTGTAATACAACTATGATTGTAGCTTAATGCCCTATATTCAAAAACTTATAAAAATTATATAAGAATGAGTAATGTACTAAGTAGGTAAGTTTAAAAACACTAGCTCTATTAAGGGATTTTTCACTTTTTCGAGGCGATATAATTCGAAACAGAGATATCCGCAGAACCCAAAAAATCAATAATCGAAACTGGCAATGGTCCGGCCACAGAACTGATTGAGAAGAAAGATTCTTGAGTGACGAATTCGTACTGCAATATAGAGGGTAATCTTCCACTAGCAGAAGCGACGAGCTTATAAAGTTAGCGGAAAATTGATGGTTTCCCGGGAATGTATTCTGAGGCAATTTTTGTTAACAGACTTTGTTTAATACTGAACTTACGAAGTGCTGCAATAATGACGATGAAAGGCTTTGTTAAAACTTCAACAACAGAGTGAATTATTGAAAAAAATAAAAGTTTATCAATTATTATCCACAGTTAACTTTAAAAACATAAGTGCCAAAGGTTATCATACTTTAGACGAGCTGTAATTTACATATAAAAGTATTTCATACCATCGCATAATGTTTTCCAAACTCTGCAGTATAGATTTTGCATAGATCAATATTCTGTGTAGTTTGAGATTCACTTGTGCGATCTTATCTGGTTTTGGTTACTGTCCAAAAGAAAAGGTCTACATTATTTTAAAAAAACGTACGTTTGTCTGTAATTCTGTCTACCTTGGTTTGTTTGTATATAAATTTTCTTTAACAACCTAAGATGGAGTAGTCATATTCAGGTATATTTTATATATACGAGTATCTGAATATGACTTATTATATACATCTTATTGTAAAATACTCACTATGGGTATTGAGTGAATATTTAAATTTTAGTATCAAGGAAATATTCTCTGCAGTTTAAAATTCGATCTCATCTGTCATAGACGAAGCCGTTACGTATCAATTAAGCATGTCTGAGTGCGACAGAAAGCCTATTAATAATTTATTAACATTAGCTTACCAGCAGCCCACAGCTGGTCACAGGGGCTATCTCTTTTGAAATAATTTTCTGTAACCCTGAGATTCTTCTATTCATTCATTCATTCATTTCTCTCACTCGACTTTAACGACAAATACATGACATAATTAGGTTATGAAGTATGTTACGAATCTATTGATGATCCGAGTTTACTAATATTTTTATAAACTATAAAATTATACATTGGAGGTCTGACATAGTCTATCAGTATGTCTGTTGTAATAGTATGCTATTATTTAGTCTAAAACCTTTACAGTACCATTTGAGAAATGGAACGGGTCGATATTGAGTGCGGTTTGAGATCGGTTTTTGCACGATCTCGAATTCAGAGCAGATGGCACCTTCGACGTAAGCAAGCTTTGATTTATCTTGCTTGTATAAAGCTTGCCGGATTTCGCTGAAATTGTTTACATTTTAAGCCATTTCCAGATTATTATTAGTAGTTAAATAGGGTTCTATGAATGAATCAAATGGACGAATGAATGAATTAGTTACACACGACCGCTTGGTGGAGTGGTTAGAGTACCTGATTTCTGCGCCGTGGGTTTAAGATTTGGACCCGGCCGGAGCCAATATTCGTGCAAAAACATAAATCGTTGGTTTTCGGGTCTGGTTGTTCCGTGCGATTTGTGTCTGCAAAACGTGCGCTCACAATATAGTGAAAATTCAAAAATGTGTGGTATTAAAACAAATGCTACGTGTTAAATTGAATAAGTTTTTTATTTCTTTTATCTGTAAATTAATACTATACAATTTTTTATAAACGTGTGCTGGATTAAGTTTGTATTTAAACCCTATCATCAATAATACTAATGCTGTCCTATGTGCGACTATTTGTTAAAGCTCAGTTATCACAAAGGCTGTTAAGGTCAGACCGAGGCCTCCATAGCGACCAGATAACTTAGTCTATATTAATATATGTGTGTAACATCGACAGTTCACTAGAGAGGAACGGAACTATATAATTTATACATAGGTACGTGTAGTTAGAGCAAGAGACTGTAGTTTCGGCAAGGCGAAAGGACGGTCTCTATGTAGATATGGCTAGGTAGGGGCAAGATTCGGCGATTATTGTCCGTCAGCACGGCGGGGGCGGTGGGGGGCTGTTGGGGGTGGCAGGGGGAGGTAAGATGGCCACCGTAATTAATTGGCGCGACGCGAGGGGCCGACCGCGGCGCGTCTCAACGCGGTATTGCGCCCGCGTGGAGAGTCGCCATGTTTCGATGGATTATTTTTCGGATAATACATTTTCGAATCTTGTTTTAATTTTAAAATAATTATTATTAAAATTGTTAATTAAATAAAAGTAAATTCACGCTAAGAAAAGTTATTTCCCTCGTTCTTTGATATATTGGTTGAAAGTGTGTTTAAAATGCAGACTTAGGGTACGGGAATTCATAAATAGAACATAAAAAATATTTAATAAAAACAGATCTGAAGTGTATGAGTAATTGAATTTTATTAGACGTTGTTAGTCTAATTCAAGGGGTAGTGCAGAGACCCATAGGTTTCTAGTTAACTTGTTTTCTGTGGATTCCTGTGCTGTGGTACTGGTTACCTAGTTCAGTCTCTTACAACAAAAATTCTGAAGTACTTTAAGATGAAATTGTTATTTGTGTTTGTAGGAGAAAGAAAGTTTTTTTATAGTCACTTTCTATAGTAAATACTACCTGTATTTACTTCTGCAATGGAACATTTCTTTCGGAAAATTGCGATATTTTTGCGTCCCCATTTTGGAAAATACAAAATTGGTCACTCCGTCGCTGTCGACCAGCGATCCGACCGTAAACGTCTCACCCACACGCCGCGGGCGCCCGTTTGCCTCTCGCCTCGCTACACATATACCCTAGCTACCTACATATTGTACACTGCACCTAACCATCCAGTAGTGAAACCTCAACTTGCATCCATCGTCCCCTCACAACATATAGCAATCGAACACGACGCAGGACGAGGCAGTTCAACTTATATTGGTGATTTGCCAATGCCATACTATTCCATAGTTTCTCAAAACCAGAGCTTTGACCACGATTACGTTAGACCCCTCCGGCGTCGGTTATTTCAAGTCGAAAGGGGAGAGGGGTGGGTCGAATAACGTTTGTTTGAAGGCTCACACAAACTGCATGGGTGTGAGTGAGCAACGTACTAGTGGACCTTAGCTCACTTAAGCGTAAATTCTGTTGCGTAAGTTAGAAAAGACGTGGCTCTTGAGATAGCTTCGAGTGTGCAGATATTGGAAGTGTCTGGGGTTTTAGGTTCTTATGTTATATTCAAGTGAACGTGAGGAGTAAATTTGCGAAATAAATTTTAGCCAAAACTTTTCCGAGACTTTTTAGTATATTTAAACTTAGTTGCTTTAGTTTTATATTGACTACAACGCTTCATACTATAGTATAATAATGTGTAGATAATCATCATTTTTGTGAATAAAAAAAGTATTTATCAGAAAGTACATAATTAAATACGTACTAAGTACGTTTTAATCTCTAACATAATTAATTTGCAATTAAAAAAATTAATCCGCTGTTCGTTACTTTTTTTTTTATTGTATAAAGTGATGAAACGTGCAAAACGTTCACCTGATGGTAAGTGCAACGTCTGCCCATAACAAATGCTGTGTCACCCAGAACAGCATAGTTAATTTTTTGCTTTGTATGGACTTTCATAAAGAAATTTGTTTAAGGCGCGAGAACGAACAAAGCAAAGCGTCTGCCCATCACAAATGCTGTGTTAACCAGAAAATTTCTGTGTATCATCACACTGCGCCCGTCACCCTAAAACCCAGTCCTTAAATCTCATATGCGCAGTAATTATACTTGCTGTCATTGCCATTCAGACCAAAAACGAGCAAATGTTTGACGGCAAAATAATTGGCACCGCTGTGGTACCTAGCTAGACTTTTAGCTAGGTTTACGGTTATGTTAGTTTAGTTCATTTATGGTCATGTGTCGTTTCGTTCGATTGCAAAATGGAAACGTTGGAATGAGGGAACCTAGTTCCTGTGCACCTGGCTACTCTCCGCCGATACTCGAGACTGTATTTAAATAAAGAACAAAGTTAAAAGTGGTAAAGGCAAAGGTAAAGGTCTGTCTCATTTCAGTGCTAATACGTGCGACCAGTGTTTTTTACCATTTACTTTTTTTAAACAGCTAAATCCGACCTAGACCTATTCACGGACTTAAATTTAAGTACGGTTTAAAATGCACACTTGCGTTTGAGCCTCCGCGTAATAATCTTGGCACTTTGATAAAGGTCCCTTTGACGAAGGGCTGCGTGCTCGCGGCGGCGTCGCCGGTCGGCGTCCAAATTGTTAGGGATCGCGGCCCCCGGGCAGTGGATGCAGCCCCAAACGATCCGTTTTTAGGGCAGACTCGCTTACAACACTTTGGCGTCTAGCGAATGTCTTTTTTTGACAGACGCTCGCTTGTTTGATGGAGTTTATTACGAAAAAGATTTCGTACAGCTAACATCATGTTTGATGTAAAGATTGCGTCTTACTGTACCTACAGAAACAATATTAGTATATTTATTTTATGTAATGTATATTGTGTTTGATGACCGCATGGACTTAGTGGTCAGAGTACCTGAACCTACGCGGATCCAGGTTTCAAATCTCAGGAGGTGCCAATGTTTGTGCAAAAACAAAAATTGTTGGTTGATCTGGTTCTGCTGTGCATGTGAAACTTATCTCTGTGTTGTAAGTATTTGCACAATCACAGACGCACTCCCTCGTCTTCGCGGAAGGAGAAGAGAGAGAAGGAGAGAAGGAGCATCGGAGGAAGAGTCAGATGCAGGATTAGAGAAACAAAACTATCACAATGCAACCAGACTCGGAAACTTTTAATTCGTGTGCATACATACATACAATCACGCATTATTCCCATATAAGTGGGAAGGCAGAGGCCACACACGTAGCCCACTTTTCGTCCTCGCGCTAAACGAGTCGTGACGAGTGGCGAACCATGTCGCCGCCATTTTGGTACAAATCAAAAATATATTACTCCCTCTTGCAGTAAAGTGACAGCATTGCATATTATCGTGTTATTCTGCACAAATAAAGGCTGTCCGTACAATACCTTTTTTTTTTATTTTATTGCATAAAGTGTTGAAACGAGCAAAACGTTCACCTGATGGTAAGTGCAACGTCTGCCCATAACAAATGCTGTGTCACCCAGAAAATTTCTGTGTGACACTACACTGTGCCCATCACCCTGAGACATAGGTTCTTAAGTCTCATATGCCCAGTGATTACGCTAGTTCACAGTGCCCTTCAAACCGAAACAGTAATGTTTGCACACTACTGCTTCACGGTAGAATAACTGGCCCTGGGGACCACCCCACCATACGTATATAAGTACCAACTTACCTAGACGGACTCCTGCATAGGAATCCTACCTTAGTCGTCTCTTACGACACCACGGCAGGAAAGTGGTAGGTGCGATTCTACTCTGCCGGACTTCTATCGGCATTTTTCGTGTGTTTTTATGCAACAAGAAAGAAAGGAAATTAAGAAGGATTTCAAAGGTTCGATTGTAGGAAAAACAGTGATACAAGTCAAAGAGTTTGTATACTTGGCTTCAAAGTTTACGAGAGACGGAAAGTATGACGGTGATATGAAGAGTGTTGGCACGTAATCATGGGGCCCTGCACTAAGGGACGCTTAACGGTTAGGACACGTAGGGAGGATAGATTAAAGAAGATTGACGAAACAGATCTATTAGGCGAGTTTGAAAGGCAACCGTTCCACGATCAGATCAAAGACGTTTGAAGGAAAGGCCACGTCAAAAGTACCCGCAACTGACGAGCTTGTAGGAAAAGGCTCATTAAAGTAAAACCAGCGAAAGATGTGTTAGGATCGTAGCAAGCGGAAAGACATGGCATCTGCGTACCCCAATGTGAAAGAGGCGTAAATATGTTTGTATATATAACACCGACACTTTTTCCAATACATAGAAAAAAAGCAGGTGTAGAGGAGTATGTGCCTCTGCTATTATAGACTTACGGAATCGTGATGTATCCTACTTTTGGTAATTTCGTGCAAAAAAGCTCAAAGACAACCAAATCACTGGGCATATGAGACTTAAGAACTGATGTCTCAGGGTGACTGACGCAGTGTGGTGTCACACAGAAATGTCCTAGGTGACACTACATTTGTTATGGGCAGACGTTGCACTTACCATCAGGCGAACGTTTTGCTCGTTTCGTATCTTTATCCAATAAAAAAAAATCGACCATCATGTCATAAAGAAACTTTTTTTCAAAACGTTTTTGGCAAAAGTATATATTATGTTCTTTCCATTCGGCTCTGTCGGTCTCGTGTGAGCATGTTACGTAAGTATCCAGAACGGAAAGATCCGTGTGGGAGTCTTTTTCGGTTTTACGCGAGAATTTCTCGGTCCTTATCTCCCTGTTAGTATTTGAAGATGCAGAGTGCTGCAGATTCGCGCTTGCCTTTGACGCAGATAAGGTGCCAAGAGTGCTAAAATAACTGTTACTGTGCGGCTCCTACCATTGGTCGCCGATTATCATTGCTCGCGTTTTGGTGAGTGTTTTGGTAAGTGTTTTAAGTGTTGAATTATGATTTTATGTTGATAATAGCTTTTGCTATTAATGTATACTAGTGGTCGCTTAATGGTCGAAATTCGACCGCAACTCATTTAAATTTCAAGTTTGAATGTTATTGAGGTTTCAGTAATTATTTTATAGCAACATTTTAAAATTCTTTAGCGACAATCTCTACTCTGTGCCACTGTTTGGTCAAAGACTATTATGTGACTGACATTGGCAGAATGAACGTAAATAAACGACAGACTATTCTGTGATTGACATTGTCATCATCATCATCATTTCAGCCTATTACTAGTCCACTTCTGAACATAGGTCTCCTCCATAAATTGCCACAATAGATTAATAATAATTTTACCATAATTGCAACGCTTGGCAGGCGGGTTGGCAATCGCAGTTTATTTATTCAGCTGTTCTAGGTATATGCTGCCGCCCATCTCCTAGTTTTTATTTTCTCACTAGAGACTTTTACGACACCCATGGGATGAGTTGGGGTGGTAGATTTTCTTAAGCCGCCATATGTAAAATTAACTTCTTGTATTCATAGTTGGTGGTGACATTGTCAGTATGAACGTAAATAATGAATGTTTTATTTCATTCAATCTAATGTATATATACAAACTTTAACTATGTCAAATCTCAAACTCCTTCATGCGCTCAATGTGCTTAAAAAGAGGTATATAATTTTCTCTTCACATTAATAATTACTCGAAGATTTACGTTATTAAATATCGGTTTAAAAAATTCATCCAATTTTTTTTGGTTGTTTTACAATATATTAAACCCGCATTTAAACAATAAATTGTATTAAAACTGCAATATGTAGTCCGTCCATACTGCAGCACATAAAATACTGGCTGTAGTCTATAAATTAATAGGTTCAGTTAGGGAGGCCCAGGGGTCGACAATGCAGTGCAATGATGAAGATACAATCTATTTTTTTTATCGAGGATGTAGATGTCTATGGATCAGAACGACCGCTTACCATAATGGTAGATTGTGTGCTCGTTTTTTTTCCTTAATAAAAAAAATGTGTGAGTGATTAAAATACTAAAATAATATCTTCTTAAAAACTTATATCAGTGGCATTCACAAATTATGTTATTTGAACACATTGATCTCAATGTATACGCAGAATTAATATTTTCGTTGTGGTTCTAGTTTCAATCGAGAACAAACGTTAGGGCCAGGGTTTCCTCATTACGAGTCGAATTCCAGTCGGTCCGCTATAAAGCCGAGTCCTAGCGCCGAATGTAAAACGGGACCCGTTTTATGTGCACGCCGCTTTGATAGCCGTTTAAACAGCGTATGACGCTCGGACGGTTGAATCGCTCTGTATGTATGTATAATAAGGAGTCTCTTGAATATTGCACGCGGTTCTCATCGCATTTCATTACTAGAGACAATAAATTCGACAAGGAGAAATGTTTTCATAAAAATAATATTTTTAGTATGTTGACAACATCACCGGAATCTTTGTTCAGCTGTCTTAAAAAGCTTTGAGGTTAAAATCGTTCACGACCTTAGATTAAGGATTGGTCTCCGTTGCGCGCAGAGACCAATCCATAATCTAAGTTCACGACTACATTGTCTCACGTTATATCATCTTTATATTTAGGTAGAAATAAGTATAAATAAAATCCTGGGAAAGCTCAGGGGACGTTGGCTCGCCTTAAATTTCATAGAACGCGAGTGACCTGAGTTCAATTCTCGTTGCCGGCACCTCTAAAATTGTTTTATAATTTTAAGTGCTGATTTACCACGTGCGTAGCGGTGATCGAAAACACCAAGAGGAAACCTGCAAGTCTAAGGAATAAAAATATTTCGAGGACATCTAAATTATGCCAACCCGCGATGGAGCAGTGTGGCGTACTGTTCTCGGCTCCATAACCGCTCAAAAATATACTACACTGTTACTTTCCTTTTTCTTAAGAATAAATTAACAAATTTTATAATTTTTTGCTTTTTATAAAATATTTAGAAGATATATATTTTACACGTTGAGTGTTATCGAATTTTGATAAAGCTCTTTCGTGACTTGTGTATTTTTCTTCGGTTCAAGATTTTTGGCGGGCTAACCCTCGCGACCCTCCCCTGCCGTTTACCTGCCAAACTAACACGCGGGGGCGCGCTGGGGGCGAGGGTGGCACGGATAGTGGATATCGAGCCGCGGACTGGACTTGTAACTGCTTGGGTTTACGGACTCCTTATAGCCAGTAGTCCTTGTTTTCGTGTTTGTGTGTGGCGAAAATGTCTTTTATTTTATTTATTTTCGTTCATTTTTTTACTCTTGAATTTATTTATTTAGAAGTTTTCAAAAAAGACACTAATAATGTAGATAAGACAAAAATTCAATTCTGCGTCTCAAATATATGGTATATATAATATAGTTTAACCGATTACCATTAACTCATCACGATATCTCCGAAACTACAAGACCTGTTTACTTGAAATTTGACATAGGTACATATTTTTTTCCCGACTTAGGCACCGACTAAGAACGGATTTTACGAACGTTTACTTCTAAATGTGCAGACAGGCTCGTGCTCTTTTTTATCTATACAGACTCTAACATAACAATAACTTCCGTGCGAAGCCGGGACGGGTCAGCTATATATATTTTTTTAGTAACTAATAATTATATTTAATTTAAAAAGAATATTAGAACTGAATGTTTCAATTAAGCATCCGTTGATCATCGAATTAAGGGTATAAGTTTTTGTAAAAGCATTTTATAACTATTAAGCTCGGCGTATTTCTATCACCCGTGAGAGTTGAAAAAAAAGTGTTTCTGCAGTATAATTCCTAAACGGTCATCATCATCATCATTTCAGCCTATAACTAGTCCAATGCTGAACATAGGCCTCTTCTATAGATGGCCACAAACGTTTGAAGCTCTTATTTTAGAGGGATTTACACCTATGGGAGGACATGGGGTGGTAGATTTTCTTAAGCCGCCACCGAATACCGTAATGGAAAGCCGTGTGCTTCCCAAAACGGTATTCTAATTGGAAATTGTATCATACATTTTTAAAAGTATAAATAAAATAGAAAAGTAACTTATAAAAATAACGTATCTTATATATTCAGATAAGTAATTATGATGCAATATGATTGGTGAACTGTCGAAGCGAATGATAAGAATGCGATCCGAGCCTTCTTTCGTATTGCTTAGCCGACTCATTTTGACCTTCGCGTAGGTGTTTTAAGCACTCACGCACACATATACCTTTATAATATATCCTGCTTTCTCACCTCACCCACACGTGGTATTCTCTGCTAGCTGAGCAACGACTCTCTGGAGACTGACTGATGGCTGATGATCCATCTGAATTTGTATAATGCCAATGACTAGTGATGGAAAGCGTCACCACGACCATTTATGGTAGCAACTGGCCTGCGGGTTCAGAGATTTCTTCTAGGAGGAATCGCCCAGAGCAAGGCAAGTCTATAAAATGAAGTTGTTTTTATTTGAAAAAGTTCAGATAATACGTTTATATGTAACTAGTTGTAACCGAAATTAAGGTAATTCCGTAATTCATTAACTTTTTTTTGTCGAATTTAATGTATTCGTAAAAAGAGTATGCTTAAAAAGAGGTACAAAATTTTCTCTTCTTTTAAAAATAAAAAAAAAATTACTAATTTTCATCATCATCATTTCAGCCTATCACTAGTCCACTGCTGAACATAGGCCTCCCCCGTAGATTTGCAGAAAAGTTTGTACCTCTCATTTGAGTGGGCACCCACGGTTTGTTTATTTAGATGTTCCCAGAAGATGCTGGTGCCATGGGCAAAAAATATGAATGGGGAAAATTAAAACCAGATTATGGATTCTAGTTTTAATGTTCCCTCTGTCGATTATTACCCACGGGATGAGGTGGGATGGTAGATTCTCTTAAGCCGCCACCACACGGCTTGATTGCAAATTTTGCCATCAAAGTATTAAGAGTCAATTGTTACATTCCTTTATTCATTTTTATAGGCAACATTTACCACTGACTATACGATTAATAATAAAACGTGAGACTACAAAAACGTCGTAAAGTTTTACACGCTCGCTATTTTATTATCATACCAGTAGCGTAGGAGTGAAATAAATCAGTTGACACAAGTGTAATGCAAATAAACTATAATGAATTAATTGCTCAAAATTTATAATTTACTTAGCTGAATAAATTTAATGGACCGATTGTAAATTAACTGCGGTCTTTTTAAGCTCGCAAAAAACGGTACTGTTTACATGCCACTGGGAAAGTAAAACACAAAAGTGAGCTGTCAAAACTGTACGTCGCTTTGTTCCAACAGTGAGGCGCGCGAAGCGATTAAATCGAGCAAAAAACGATGCCGGCCGCTTCGCGATAACAAACAGAGTTCGGTGAAAAAGCACTCGAAGCGACCGAATCGATGACCGAAGCTCTATATCAACTTTATCGTTTTTGCGTCGTCCATAACTTGGCACCCTCGGCGCTCGCCGAAAGCGAGTAAGTATGTAAATTACGGTCGCGGACGGCCGTCCTCGGGTGCCCACTTATCTATTCAAATTCGGCCCCGGAGTTGGGTTGCGTCACCGGCCCGCGCTAATCAAAATCCGATCAGCCATTAAGTCCTCTCGCTATCTGCGCTTAGTTTACGAGCGGGGACCGGGGCCGCGGCGATCGCTTATTTATGTGCCGGGTCCTCGCGACTGAAAAACTACCCCGCTGCCCGGCGAGCAGCGCGCTCATAAAACGACAGCTTTGTAATCAACCGTGCCGCGCTTTTTATGAGCGCGCCTTTCGCAGTCACCGCTCGGGATATATTTAGCCCGCTGATATCGAGAACCGTCTAAAGTTTTATACGCGTCCTGTGGGGAACGGGCGAGGCGGACGCGATGCATTTTCCCTCTCGTATAAACGTTTTCCCGGCCGCCTATATTTAACGTCTCGTCGCTCCCTAATGAACAAACGGCGTAGAAAGTACGCGCGCTAGTGTGGGCACATGCAGGAGTGTGGAAGGTGGCGTGGGCGGCGCCGGGCTCTGCGTTATCGTTGACGACCACGGATCGCGTGTATTTTTACCGTCGCGTAGGCAATATAAGGTGAGGGTCAAGTCACAAACTTGCGACGGGAGTATTAATATATTTTATTGTATATCGATGTTTATTTTATCTACATGAGCAGGACACAACTCATTATGTAGTTTAAAGAAGGAAAAGCTATGTATAGCAAAAATGTAGATTTAGTTAAGACTTACCTTCTTGTAATAGCCAAGCGTGGCAACTATGGTAAAAGCCCCCAAAATTAGACATACAAACTTCTGTGGCAATCTATGGGGGAGGCCTTTGTTCAGCAGTGGACTAGTGATAGGCTGAAATGATTATCATGATGATGATGAACTATAAGAGTCACAGAAATTTTGAACAGAATTGTAATCAGATGTAATTAGATCTCTGCTCCGAGGTTTTCAGAACGATTATAAATAAAAAACAATGCTAATCGCTTTGGCTTGTACATTGATGCTGCGACACTAACTAGAAAGAGCGGCGTAGGCAATATACGGCATTATCGTATTTTTACCGAGATCGATGGGACGCGCCGAACACCACCTGTGCTTTCGCGTCTCCGAGCATCCATTACGGACTTATGTAACTTAAATCGAACCTAAATATCTAGTATCAAAATCTAAGAAACGTCTATTCAGTTAATGCATTTTCTTCTGTGAACGATATTCCATTGATATTATTTTAAACTAGCGTCAGTCTACTAGGGAAACGAATATGTATGTCAAATTTCTAAAAAAAAAGTAAATAGGTCTTGTCGTTTCGGAGATATCGTGATGAGTCAGCGATAAAGCGCTTTTGAATATATAGGTAGGCGGAGACAACGTCTTGTTTTTACGCACTAGTTTATTTCTTGCCTTATATTGTATGCCTTGGGTGCCATGAGAGGCACTTCTGTTCCATAGGTATCGTAAGAGCTTATATATCGAAGTAAGAATAGCAGTGTAACCGTATACATTGTAGTAGCTAACCCGTCATCTATCCCGGTGAATAACCAGACGATAGTGCTAATTTTTATTTTTTTAAAACTAAATTATCCGGACCCGAAAACCATCAATTTGTGTTTTTGCACAAATGTTGGCTCTGGCTGGGATTCGAAGCCAGGCCCGCGGCTTAGAAGTCAGGTATTATTAATATTAGTACCAATATCCCATGCGGCAGTTATAATGTTAAGTTGGTGATAAACCTGAGCATTGGCTTGTAATAGCTTTCTAACGAATGTTACAAGTGAATGCTCACATGTTATGTGCATTCCGTTAACTTTTTGCCAAGCCGAGAATTTTTCGAAAAATATATTCTTTGTTCAGTTTGACATTAGACAAAATAGAAAATAATTAAAGAAGGCACAAGTCTAACAGCACCTTTATGTTCTAAGTTCTTTATTCAATATTAGACATTCATAATTTTAATATAATAACGGGCTTTATACGTCCCACTTCAGGACACTCCCGCGGGAATTGACGCGTTATCCTGCTTCACTACATGTTGACGGACTTAATAACCTTAATTTTTAATCTTTATTTTAATCTTTACTATTATCTACCATTTCTGCCTATAACTAGTCCACTCCTGGGCGTTGAACATAGGTTCTCACAAATGTTTGTAGTTTTCATTTAGGGGGAATATTGCCATAGTTGCCTCGCTCGTCTTAATAAATAAACGCACGTCTTAATAAATAAACTTGGCAGGCGTGTTGGCACACGCCTGCCAAGTTTATTTATTAAGACGTTCCAGGAAGATGCTGCTGCTCATCTCCTGGTTTTATTTCCCGTCTGTCCCGTATGAGATGGGCGAGATTATCTTAAGCAGCCACCACACGGCAATACTATTCATACGTTTTCAATAAAAAATGTTTTTCGCTTTTGTCGTACACGAGGTAAACTAACTAAAAAATTTGATTACAAGAATGTAAGGCGATTTATTGTCTTTGGGTATTATATATTTTTACTACGCATTCACCACTCTCGTACCACGTGTAAGCTAATAATTACTTTTTAATTGTAATTTAAACGTAAATTAATATACGAAGCGATTACACGCTGAAGTCATTGTGTTTCTAATAATATACAAACACAATGACATCAGTGTGTAATCGCTTCGTTTTCACCGTTGTAAGTAACATTTAAAAAGTGAATGAAAAATATGATGTTCGTAAGCTCGCAGACAACGTGCCCGCGCGTTCTGAAACCGATAAAATCACAGAGGCAAAAACTTTTTGAGAATAAATATTTGAAAAAAAAAAAAACATTCGCTTTAGCCACCAAACGCGTAAAGTCAATAATTTACGATTATAGTTTAATTTGGGTATGAGGGCTTATACACGACCCTTTTGTTTCATGCTTAGCTGATTTTATCATATGTCTTCTTAATTATAACGATGACATGAGTGAATGAAGGTTTTAAGTTTTTTTGCTTGTGTCAAATGAAGGCGACGTGGAACACGACGTGGACTTTAACGAGCACGTTATTTTACTCGTAACTTATTTATCCAATGAATAATTTTATGCTAAATGTCTCTTTCATCTTCGATTATTTTAGTATTGGTCGTCGTTTATTTACGAATGCAGCAGTTATGTTAACATGTAGTTTATTCTCTATTTGAATAAGAAAATTTAATATGTTTTACTAATACGTTTAGTGTAGTTGCGCCTGACCAAACGTTACTAGAGACAAGCTTTGTGTACGATTTTCTCAGGTATATAAACATCGAAGTTCGTAACTGACGATCGCGCGGCGTTGCGATTAGCGTACTTACCTGCTGAACCTTAGGCTTTGGCTTCGAATCCCAACCGAAGTTAGAATATTTGTGCAACAGTGTTTTTTATTGTGATTTTACCGTGTCTCTGAGCCAACTGACTGCTTAGTCTGATCTGATAATTGAATATAACGTATGTTAGCAATATGGGTACGTATATGTAGAGAGAAATTAGCAATTGGCATAGACGTACAATAAAATCACGATTAAACAACATGTATTCGTATTTATTTAGGTAGAAAAAGACCGTGCGACGAATTCGGCGATACCTACCTACTTGAGTCGGATCCCCGCTGTGGACGATAACCGCGCGAAGGCGCGTGCGGCGCGCAATTAAGCGGGACAAGATGGCGGCCGGGTCGCGCAGGGCTGCGTGTTGTTATGCCATTAAACAATTATCTTTTTTATTTGGATGTAAAAACGGCTAGTCCAATATTGCTTTAGAAATAAAACGCTGCAATTGTTCGCGTCGCTGTAATTATAGCTTGGCAAGTTATTCGTCATCGAATGCTAGTATTTAATTTAATCGTAATAAAATCGTGTTTTTTAATATTTAAGAAAACTCGGAACCCGTTTATATTACGCATGCCAAGAACACGCAGAGCTAGCTATTTGATTTTTTTTTATAGCTATCATCACTTTATGCCTTCGTCGTCATCATCATCATTATTTCTGCCCGTCACAAGTTCACTGCTTAACATAGGCTTCCCCCATAGAGCTGCCGGTCTTCGAGGTCTGGATACAGCGAGGAAGACACACCTCCCGACTCACACAGATAATTACTGGGAACGGCTGCTTCGCTGATTATCTGTGTAAGATCAGACGCGAGGAGATGGCGAACTGCTTCCACTGCGGTGGAAGGGATCAGGAGTCCGCATCCGGAATCGGAGCGGAGTATCCTGGTAAGCCGAATCGGACGGAACCTCTCCCTGCCAGCAGTAGTGTCGGCTATGCTGAGGGACACGGCGTGGAGGGCCGTAGCCAATTTCTATGAAACCGTGATGGTCCAGAAGGAGGCTGCCGAGAGGGATCCCTCTTGGAGACGACGCCGTCGAGTCAACGGCGGGCCTCGTCACGGCCCTCCTAACAGCAACGGTGTTCCCCTACCACAAACGGGGCCTTCGGGATCGCGGGCAATCGGGGCATGGGACCCGAACGCCCAGTAAAGCGACCCCGGGGAGGACGATGACTCCATGTGGTCTCGAGGCATCATTTATGCAAAAACACAAATTGTTGCTTTCGAGTCTAGTTGTGTCGTAATTATCTCAGTGTTAACAAGTAACATTGTGTGCGTACTTTTCGCGGACAGCTAATTTGTCCGAAAACTTTCATTTCTTATCGTCTCATGCGAGCCTATGAGTATCGACACTATGAGTGTGATCAACGGACTAAAATCAGAGGTCGCTCGACACGGCCATCCATTTAAATTCGCTTTAACCGGTTAATTTAACGGAACGAAACCGGTTTTATTTTTAACCGTTAATCAGAAACGAAACCGAAACCTTAACCAATAATCATTTCGGTTCGAGGTCAACGACCGAAATCGGTTACGAAATTTGACCGGTTTCCTAGCCCTTGTGGCACTATAATATCTCCTGCTCAGTTGATAGCTTCCTATAGTATTCGGGAGTTGCCGCCGTGGTCTAAAATCGGCCAGGAGGAAATTATAGGAAAATTATTAGCCGATAAGTCTCCGACAGACTAGAATAGCGCCTACTTCTTTCCTACCGAGGCGTTGTAAGAGGCGAGTTTATTGTACGGACAGCCTTTATTCGTGTAGAATAACAACATAATATGCAATGCTGCCATTATACTGCTCGTGGGAATGCAAAAGGAAGTAAACAATTTTTGACTTGTACCTAGTGGCGACGTGGTTCACCACCCGTCAAGTTTCGTTTCCCGTCAAGTCCCGTGAAAAGTGGGCTACGTGAGTGGCCACTGCCTACCCCGTATATGTGAAAAAAGCGTTACGTATGTGTCAAAAAAATATAAAACAAAAATTATGTAGCTAGATTTGTATTCATTTTGTAGCTAGTTACAAATAAAAGCGAGTGGCAACCCTAGGTCCCGCGACGCGACGCGGCGACGGCGCGGGCGTCGCGTCCGGTCGCCCGCTATCGCGGCAGGATGATCGGAATCGTTGACACCGCGCCAGCCGCGGAGGAATGACCGCGCGTTAATTGTCGCCTCACCTTCGCGCAAGGGCGCCTCCCCCTCCCTCTTCGCCCTCCTACTCCTCAGCCGGCCCCTCAGCGTCCCTCACCGGCCGCGTCACGCTGCCTATGACGGTCAGCAACCCGCCGCCGCGCCGCTTCGTTGTCGCCCGCACCGGACTCCGCAAGTGACGACTTACGAAATTAATGGCCACCGCTAATCCCTCGAAAGTAATGATCAGTATATTTTTTCATATACATATCGTGATATCTATTATTCATAATGGGGTAAGCAGCAACTTATGTTTGAGAAGTCAATAGGCCAGTTTACGTAAATGTCTCAAAGGCAGTCTTTTTTCTTGTATAAAGTTCTTATGAATGTCAAAATCTACACCGGTTTAAAAAAAAAGGTCCTTCTCGGAGAAGAACCGGCAACAAACTCTGGGGGTCAGTCTTTTTTTCAATGCCATATTACATAATGTCATTTATAAATTACTTAATATCGATAATCGCCTAAGAGAGGACGTCTTTTATGAAATATATGCCGTACCTTAGAATCCATATATTTCCTAAACTTTTAGATATATTACGAAAAATAAAATAAAATTTTAAGACTACATTGACTTCTATTTATAATCAGTGCAAAATCAAGTCAGTAATTTTAGCAGTTTTCGAATTGCTCTCGTATAGACGATCAAAAACCACGAAAGACTTTTTTTTTATATCACTTTGGATTAATGTTATCTATACCAAAGATATACCTAGTATTTTGTTTAATATTATATAATTGTAATTTATTAAAAATTATAACTATAGATATTTTATTTATAGGCACCTGCTTAAATTTCCTACTTTATAAATGATATACTAGTGTGCAATCGTATTTTTTATGTGAACCAATTTAAAAAAATCTACATTTGTTTAATTTTGGTCTAGTACTGTTGATCGTTGACTCGTGTAACTCTTTGTTTAGAGCTGTTGCGTTGAGTCAGTTTTTAGATGATTCAATTTTCCGTAGTAAAGACCTTTTTATAGGACGGAAAGGATTTCTCAAAATCAATGTCCAAGCCGCGCATTAACTCTGAGAAATCAATTTGTTAAATTAATCATGACGACGTTTTCCAAGCATTTGACTGAAATTATTTCGGCTTGTTCGAGTAATTACAATGGCGTCGTATTTATTCCTAATTACATAATAAAATTGATAAGACATTTAATTAAGACGTTAAATTTCAGTTGAACATAGTAACAATTTAATTGAATTTAGGCTTGTTTAAAACTTTTATGAACATCTAAATCTACAGTTAAACAGTGAAACGATTTAAATACAATTATAATGATATCAATACGATATCGATTTCATTCATACTTAAACAAACATCGTCCCGAAATTAATAAAAAATTGCCGTGATAGCTCAGGCGCTGAGGCTTGCCTGTTGAGAACAGGGGGTCTACTGTGTAACTCTGTTGATTTTGTGATCGGTTTCATTTGATCCCATTAAGCAATGAATGAGCTTCATACGCCAAAATAAAACCTATCACGAACCCTAACAGAGTTACAAAATAGACGCCCAGGTCTCCACCTTTTTTGAGAGTGTTTTTTAGCTGGGAAGAGTACGCCACGCTGCTCCAATGCAGGTTGGCGGACTATTGCTCAGACATGCAGGTTTCATCGTGATGTTTCCTTTCACCACGTGAATCAGCACTGATAATAGTTAGTAACAGTTATAAAATTGCAATTAATAATTTTAGGGGTGCACGCACCGTGGAACGCACCCAGGTCATGCGCGTGTCCGGCCCCTGAGGTTCCGCGGCTCTTCCGTTTTGTTGGCTTTTGCTAGTGTTTCGTAAAAAAAAAGAATAAGGTAGTTTGATTATTGCTAATTTAATAAACGAACTGTTAAAATTAAAGGAAACTTTTTAATAGTAGGGAACTAATAGTCCTTTTATCTTTTACTAGCGACCCGGCTCGGCTTCGCCCGGGTAAAAATTGTTTTCTTTTTTAATTTAATAAGTACTTAATACATAAATTGGGGAAAGGAAAATACCAATATTTGATCGTATCGGCAAATTTCTCCTCGCCTTGTTCAATAATAATTCCCTAGCAATTTTTAATACACCTAAATCTTACTCCACCTGGTAACCGAGATTAGCGTGGTCAAATAGAAGGACAGGGGCTTCCTTTTACTATGTAAAGATATAGTTTGTTGGAATTCACTGGAGGTAGGATTCATATGCAGGAATCCGTCTAGGCAGGTACCACACCAGGGGTCAGTTATTCTGACGTGAAGCAGTAGTGTGCAAACATTACTGTATTTCGGTTTGAAGGGCACTGAGAGGTAGTATAATCACTGGGCACATGAGACTGAGTGACGGGCGCAGTGTGGTGTCACACAGAAATGTTGTGGGTGACACAGCATTTGTTATTAGTGGCGGTTTAAGATAATCTACCACCCCATCTCATCCCGTGGGTGTCGTAAAAGTCGACAGAGGGAAAATTAAAACCAAGAAAGGGGCAGCAGCATCTCTTTGAGATATCTGTATATTACTAATATTATGAATGATGATGTCCTACTGTCTGATTTTCAAGCACGGCGACAACTCTCGAATACACTGGTGGTAGGATCCCTATGCAGGAATCCGTCTACGTAGGCACCACCCCAGTGCCAGTTATTCTGCCGTGAAGCAGTGGTGTGCAAGCATTGCTGTGTTTCGGTTTGAAGGGCACTGTGAGCTAGCGTAATCACTGGGCATATGAGACTTAAGAACTTATGTCTCAAGGTGATGGGCGCAGTGTGGTGTCACACACACACAAGGTGACACAGCATTTGTTATGGGCGGACGTTGCACTTACCATCAGGTGAACGTTTTGTTCGTTTCATCACTTTATCCAATAAAAAAAAACTGACAGAAGGTACGAGTATCAACTGCGCAGGTGATATTATAGTGCGTGTGTATGCACGAGTGTATGCGCAAACATAAAGGCACTCACCAGTCCTAACTTAGACTTAGACTAGAACGCAGTGCCATACACATGGACAATTACAGCACAAGCAGATCCGAAAACCAAAATTGTGTTTTTGCACAAATGTTGACTCCGGCGGGGATTCGCACCAAGAACAGCGGCGTGGTAGTTAGGTACTCTTAACACTAGGCCACGCGGTCGTCATTATAATAGACAATCAGGCCGACAAACAGTTTGTTAATGGGCAACGACGGTTTAGTGTTTTGGTGGAAAAGTATCAAAGATATAAATATCCGTAAGTATCACACACACATATACATTTCTACTTTGTGTTGACAAATGGTAATCATGCATGTCAGTATTAAAAGTCACACACACGACTTCCACACATACACGTGAGAGCAGTGCTGTTAGTATAGGTAATTTATGCTCTAATATGGCCAGCCATGCGACACCAGCTAGCTTATCGTGCTCTCCGATGCACGGAGGTACTGGATATAAATGCCAGTAAAACGGTCACCCATCCAAGGGCATACCGCGCACTGCTCCGAAGGTCGTCCCCGCTACAGAAATATCGCTATGGAACGACGCAATATCTTTGAAACTTTATTTTTTATCGCTGTTTTTTATGCCTGTGTTTTTTTGAGTTTTAAAGTAAATAAACAGTTACGAAACGTGCAAGTAATTTTTTATTGTTATGTGTAAATTAAAAGTTTTATTACTCCCGATCTTTTCGTATAAGCTACACACATCGGCAGGTGACAATTAGCGTACATTTGCGGCACATAAATACAACTTTCGATAAATGATATCATTATATATTAATGACCAATGCAGTTATTTCTTTACTAAGCATAGCTATCGAGACGACGCGACTTCGTCTTCATGGTAACGAAATCGCTGTATTAATATGAAAATTATGTTTTTATATACAATAACGATGTATTACGTTAATTTTGGATTAAAATAGCAATAACACTCAAAGTAATAGTTTGTGATAAATGACAAGGAAGGATGCATTTGCGAAAATATACAACAATGTCGGCCTTCATAACGGTAGCGTCCCAATGCGGGGACTCCTTTTTTAAGACCTTTTTCCTTTTTTTTTATCACTAGCAATGCTAATGTAATAAATGCGAAAGTAACTCTCTGTTAACCACTGAACCGATCTTGACGAACTTTGGCATAAAGATAGCTTGCATCCTGGAATCGGACCTAAAATACTTTTTAATCCTGCAAAATCAAGTAGTTCCCACGGGATAATTAAAAATCCTAAATCCACGAGGACGGAGCCGCGGGCATCGTTTAGTTAATATTTCATGTTAACTGCTTCAAATAAGCTTACAATATTGTATTAGGAGATACTTCACTACAAAAGTCGTATGCCAGTCTTGAGCCTGTGACGTCATGCTTTACAGTCCGTGCCCTATCCATTACACTATTGGCGACCATATTAAAACTATCAAACATACTTTTTTAAACGGATTAATGTAGTATTAAGGAATACATCGACGCAAATAGACGGTGGATGCGGCCAAGTTATTTCCATGGTGGTCTCGGATTCGAATCTCAGTCGAAGACAAATGTGTAAAATACTCTCTGTAACTTCATCTATATCGTACTTTTTAGACTTTTGATCGGATACAGGAAGATGAAGAGGAGTTAGTGCCTGTGTTATTACATAGTACCCAAGGTACTATAATATATTTGTTGGCGCAGTGGCGTGGGTTCGATTTCCGCACGGGGCAAAAGATTGCATGGCCTACAGATAGTTGTTCCGATTCTGGGTATTTATGCAAGCGAAGGCTGACTGTAAAAACGCACCCACGATACAGACGAAATCCTAGTGGCATAGATTGTTTAGAAAAGAAAGAATATAATATGTGCAGCGCAGATGAAAATCATGTCTATATTATTAGATGTAAAGACTTTTATCATACTTGTCAATTAAAAACATATTTACGTTATTCAAACCTAAAATATAAATTATAATACAAACCAATATGTCATTCAAAACGAAATAACAGTACAAATTTCTATGCATAAAGTTTATATTAATGTAAATCATAATCCAAAGGCAAATGAGTTTCGTAGCGCTTCAGCCAATGTTTTGATAACAATCGCCCGTTCCCGACTTCCCGCCATTTCACTTTCATTCATGCCCAGTGCCCAACTAAAACAAACTTTATTTCAATTTATAAATGTGTGTCTTACCGTGCCAGTTTCGACTGCGCATGTGTGCGTTTGTTTGATCAAAGATTCGTTACAGTAGAGTGTCATATTTGTGATAGGACATATTGCCTACTTGTATAAGCCCTTTGAAAATAAGCTCTTCGAAATTTCTTTCATAGGGGTAATAATTTGCTGCATCTATTTTGACAATACATCCTTTCCCCAATCTTGTCGCATATGCGTTAAATCAGTAAGAGGAGAGAAAGTGACATACTCAGTATTTTTTCGAACATTGGTGGTAGGATCTGATAAGGACGTAAATATATCTTAAATACTTCTTGCGTTCTCTAATCATCTTGTAAACCACTTAGCTGTATATAGCAGATTTCCTGCAGATTATCTTATAATTGTATTATCACCATCGTCATCATCATCTTTATAATCAAACGCTTGTTAACAGTCCACAGCTGGACAATATACTGGTGGTAGGATTTTTTTGGAGGAATCCGAAGAGGATTTTTAATAATCACTGCACTTGACAGGCTAATTGGCGTTTGCATTATCAGACACCTTGTACCTTAGACAATGCTGCCTGTCACCGGTCTGGGTAATTCACGGCTGGCGTGTTTGACATGGCTATTCCGTCATCTCTAACAAACGATAAGTTGTTCATGACATTACTGTGAGTCGATTTTTATGCTCACGAACTAAAACGGGGTGGCACATTTTTCTCTGCCGCCTTTACCCTTGAAATTTATGTATGCTTCCTGGAATAGATGACTGTGTTAGGCTTGCTAGCCTTATAAATGTTCTTAGCGTTATGTTATCTTTCTGTTATATACTTAATAGTAATTTTAATTCTAAACTGTCGGAATGAACCCTCGCAAAACTGTCGAATTATCATTTCGAAGCAAATAAGTAACAGATATTATAGAAACATCACCTTAAATCGGATAGAAATGACTGAATGAATTTGTCATATTCTCATAATGCTGGCGGATCTTTTTATCTTCGTGGATCACTCTTCATCCCAATAAAAATAGTAAATTTTGTTGTCTGGAGCTGGCGCAACAAAATCTGTCATCGCATTTCTTCTCGCAGGAGTCGCCAAGGGTAATACCAAGAGTGTGGTGATTTAGGAAAATTGTCCTTTCTTGGGAGAGTCCCATGTGTAGCCTAACGTACCCGGTGAAATATTAATAGTCTAATGAAGAAGAATAAATATTTTAACGATAAAAGGATTAGAAAGATTAGAATGTACTCTGCTTAATTTACATTCCGGCAACCATCTCTAAGCATCGTCAACTTTTAAGTACTGAATGTGTAAATGTGTAATGAGTAATTAAATAAACAAGCAAATTGGTTTTATCATCTAAATTAATAATTAGACTTGTATTATATCATCATAAATACGGAATAGACGAATATTATTTAATCATCACCATCATTTTGGCTACTAGTTTACTGTTGAACATAGGCCTCTCCCCCATAGATTGGCACAAAACACGGTCCCGAGACCTGCATTCATCGACTACTGCTTGTAGGATACCTATGCAGGAATCCGTCTAGATGGGTACCACCCCAGGCTAGTAGGCGCTGAGAGCTCATTAGCTCATTGTGTGTAATGTAATCATTGGGCATATGAGACTAAAGAACTTGTGTCTTGGGGTGATGGGCGCAGTGTGGTACTGCAAGGAAATGTTCTGGGTGATAAAGCGTTTGTTATGGGCAGACTTTGCACTTGCCAGCTTAGCTCGTCTCGTCAATTTATCCTATAAAAAATCGACTTCCCGCAAAACTGTGAGGAAGTGGATACATCTATTGGGGTCACTTTACACTGCGTTTGCCACGAGTTTGCCACTCCACGACCTACGAGTATCTTCCCCAATGGTTATCGGTAACCTAAATATTCATCATCATCATAATTTCAGCCTATCACTAGTCCACTGCTGAACAAAGGCCTCCCCATAGATGGCCACAAAAGTTTGTAGCTCTCATTTTGAGGGGTGTTGCTATAGTTGCCACGCTTGGCGGGCTGACAACCGCAGTTTATTTATTTAGATGTTCCCGGAAAATACTGCTCCCCTTCTTCTGATTTTCTTTCTCCGTCTGTCAACTTTTTGACACCCACGTGATGAGATGGGTTAGCAGATTCTCTTAAGCTGGCCACCACACGGCCAAATACTATAAAACTATAAAGTATTAAGAATTCGCGTCGCGTCTGTGAGATGTTT
The DNA here is from genome assembly GCA_019845155.1 of Luehdorfia chinensis. NCBI lineage: Eukaryota > Metazoa > Arthropoda > Insecta > Lepidoptera > Papilionidae > Luehdorfia > Luehdorfia chinensis. Next base: position 1,497,296 of record JAHVAK010000292.1, read on the forward strand.
TATTATTTTATAATCTTTGAAGCATGGCAGTCGCAAACACATAAATATGTAGGAGGTATCGTCGCAGATAAACTTGTAAAAAGTTATGAATGAAACCGAGAGTGCCCGTAGTAGAGTTGTAGGCTCCCCCTCTCCCGCCCATGCCACCTCACCCTTGTGGCCCAGCACCCTCCCGCCGCTGTCGACGATTTGTTTCATGCATTTAGTTTTATAACATTTCGACATAATTTACGGCATCGCAATGGCGTGTGTGCCGTAGCCGAGTTTAAACAGTTTCTTTATTTTCGAACGCATTATTCCCGAGCTTTGCGTTTTTGTTCTTTGCTACCTTTTAATTTGTTTTTGTCTTTGTGTTCTTTTGATTGTTTTGATGATGTAAATTGTTGTGGTTTTATGTACGTGCAACAGATGAGTCCGTCACTTTGACTGCAATTTTGTAACAATTAAGTATTTTTTTATAGAAATGATGTGTATGCTTTAGGAGGTTAATCTGTTTTTACTTTGTGTATTAACGAATAGGTTCTATAAGAATATTTATCATATATACCTTATTGAAATGGCCCTGAAGATATGCTGTGTATGGAATACTAATTAGTAATTATGACAAAAGTAGCGGATTCGAAAATCATGTATTGTGAATCATATTTCTGTTTACTCAGCATGATGTGAACTGCTTAGTGAATAGTTATTGTAGTCCTATACAGTGTGTACGGTTATAGAGTAACGATTGAAAACCAGATAAAAATGTTTAAGAGATTTTTTAATAACTTGCTTGCAATTCACATTATTGACTCCGTTCTTTCATTTTAAGTTCGATGTAGCGCCTCAGCTATCACATCTGTAGAAGGATCGGTATATTGTATCTGATTTTTTTTTACTGGATAATGTGTCGAAACGACAAAAACGTTTACCTGATGGTAAGTGCAACGTCTGCACATAACAAATGCTGTATCACCCAGAACATTCCTGTATGACACCACACCGCGCCAGTCACCCTAAGACATCAGTTCTTAAGTCTCATATGCCCAGTGATTACGCTAGATCGTAGTGCCCTTCAGACCGCAACACAGTAATTTTTGAACACTACTGATTCACGGAAGAGTAACGGGGACTGGGATGGTACCCTACCTAGGTGAATTCCTGCATAGAATTGCTACCACCAGTAAAATAACAATTTCTTACTAACAATTATTTTTTTTTGCTTAGATATAGCGTTCGAACCGAGAGCCTACGACTTAGGGTAGGTCGGAAGGTAATGTAGAAATTCAAAATATTTCCTTTAATTTTTTTGTATTAATACTTTGCAAACGTACACAAAAGGTAAATACAATGTATTACAAATAAACAAAAACGAGTAATAGGTGAAAATAACACCAGGGTGACGTGATCGTTGCCCAGCTATTTCTACATATTTGTTTGTTATTCTATTGTACTTTTTAATATTACTGACAAAAAAGTAATTAAAAAATCCAGCTCGCTGGGTTACTTACTAGCTGTTACTAGGCCAGAATTATTTTTAGTAAACCAGTTTGGTTAAAAAAAATTGTTATGTAAGTAATCTAACTATATTGAAAAAATATTAATCAATTCTATTCTGATAGCTTTATCGTCAAATAGCTCGTAGAACCGATGACCGTTGGGGAAGAAAGGTTCTAGAGTGGCAGCCTCGTACCGGCAAACGCAGTGTAGGCCGTCTCCTCCGACGTGCACTGTTTTGCGGGAAGTGGATAGATGCATGTGGCTCAGAACTGTTTTGTGACAATCTATGGAGGAGGCCTATATATGTTTAGTAGTATACTTGTGATGGCTGAAATGATGATGATGATGATAATGATTAAAAAGTAAAGTAAAGTTTCAGCTTATTAAAGTCCCACTGCCGAGCACAGGCCTCCCCTCATTTCTGAGAGGGTGTTTGGAGCTAGGAAGAATCCGACACGCTGCTCCAATGCGGGTTGGCGGACTGCACATGTCTTCGATTCCTCACGATTCGGTTTCCTCACGATGTTTTTCTTCACCGCCGAGCACGTGGTAAATCAGCAATTAAAAATTGCAAATTGCAATTAACAATTTTAGTGGTGCCGGCACCGGGAATCGAACCCAGGTCACTTGCGTACTATGAAATTTAAAGCGAGCGCCTAGCCTACAATGATATGAGATGTAATGATTCTGAGAGCTTACACTAAAGTGAACGTTTTGTTAGTACTATGCGGGTGACCTGACTTCGATTCCCATCGGCATCGCCTCACAGGTAAATTCGACAACGCGTAAAGTCCGTTAACCCTCGTTGAGCAGCCTGGCGGACTTTTCTTGCTCCGAAAGCTTTCTGAGAAAGAGAGGTTTCCTTACTTGTCAGGCAATGACAGTGAAAAAATATCTAGCCTGTTACTTTTCATACACTGTGTTTCAGTGGGATAGCGGGTTCAGAATATCTGACACATCGTATATGCCCCATAGTGTCATAACAGTGGACTAAGGGAAATGTCTCAAAAATTACAGTTTCAGACAGATGGTGAAGTAACCATCTCAAAAAATAGCGGACAGAAAATACAACGGACCAGTAATGACACCGGCACTGGAAATCGAATCGATATACTATAACCACATTTATAGCTATATTCCTGAGTTATCTTATAGTGTGACCAAAAGACACTAATCTAAAAAATCCTATTGGTTGGCAGTGATGTCATGTGAAAACTTACGTATACTGTCGCAAGCTATAGCACAGGTGATATTATAGTGCCACAAGTGGACCCAAAACCTGAAAAAATGACGCACTCACTCGGCTCAACCGCGACCATACGAGTGTATTATTTAGTGTCGTGAAATGGTTCTTGGAAGGTGGTAGGATATATGCAGTAATCCGTAGGTAGGTACAACCCCAGGGCCAGTTATTCTGGCGTGAAGCAGTAATGTGCAAACATTACTGTGTTTCGGTTTGACGGGCACTATCAGCTAGCTTAATCACTGGGCATATGACACTTAAGAACCCCGTGTCTCAGGGTGATGGGCACAGTGTGGTGTCACACTGAAATCTGGGTGACACAGCATTTGTTATGGGCAGACATTACACTTACCATGAGGTGAACGTTTTGCTCGTTTCATCACTTTAAGCAATAAAAAAAAGAGAACTAATTTACTTTTACATGAAACCTAATGTAGTGTATATCACTCGACCCAAAAAAGCGACATACTACCAACAAAATGACGCTCGTTTGGCGTCACCCTTATGCCATAAAATGGAGTAGGCTACCTCCGGGTACCAAGGAGCTCGTCGAGCTTGGGGCGGAAGTCGTCGTCGCCAAAATCCACGAGTTGGGACTGGAGATAGCCCCTAACCGAGCCGCTATGGTTCCACAAGTTGCCACGAAGCAAGAAACCTCCCGACTCGTGCGTCCGAATAGGTGGGTCTGGAGTCAGAGTGAGGCGGTACATGAAGTACCTGAGCCTCCACCTGGATAGTCGCTTGGGCTTCGAAGAACACTTCGAGCGCCTAGTCCCCCGGATGGAGAGGGTAGCGGGTGTCATGCACAGACTGCTGCCCAATCTCGGGGGACCGTGGGAGGAAGTCCGCCGCCTCTATGCGGTAGTAGTACGATCCGTAGCATTGTATGGGGCGCAAAGTCGCATCGTATGGGCAAAAACTAGACATCCGACGCTGTAGAACAAATCTCTACAGTGTCCAGCGGAGGATGGCCATACCGATCGTACGAGGATACCGCACGGTATCCTTCGAGGTGGCGACCGTCCTGGCTCGCTTTTCGCCACTGGACATACTGGCGGACATGGATGCGAGGGTGTACCACCGGAACCGCTTCCTCCGCCAGAGCAGTGAAAGCGAACCAGATTAGACGGCAGGAACGACGAATGCATTGGCGATGTGGCGTGCTCGGCTCCACGAGGATCGATATGCACGCAAACCCGTCATTAGTGCAGTCCTACCGGTCTTCGAGGCCTGGATACAGTGAGGAAGACTCACCTACCGACTGACACAGATAATTACCGGGCACGGCTGCTTTACTGCTTTGCTTCCACTGCGGTGGAAGGGACCAGGAGTCCGCATCCCATACCCTTTCGCTGTGCCCAGCTTGGGAATCACAGCGGAGTATCCTGGTGAGCCGAATCGGACGGAAGCTCTCCCTGCCAGCAGTAGTGCTGGCTATGCTGAGGGACACGCCGTGGAGGTGCGTAGCCAATTCCTGTGAGACCGTGATGGTGCAGAAGATGGGTTGCCGAGAGGGATCGAGAAAGGGCAGATCCCTCTCGGAGACGACGCCGCCGAGCAACGTCGGGCCTCGTCACGGCCTTTCTATCAGAAATGGTGTTCCCCTACCACAAACGAGGCCTTCGGGATCGCGGGCAATCGGGATAGGGACCCGAACGCCCAGTTAAGCGACTCCGGGGAGGACGATGACTCGAAGTGGTCTCGTGTCATCGAGATAGCACCGAAAGAGTGCTGGGGGCAGTGAGTACTGCTCCCGGATCGGGCTAAAATTGTAGCAAAGCGTTAGAGGGGTCACGGTTGCGTTCCGAACGGAAATCCCGTGACCCCTATTAAGCAATGATGGAAACCACCGTGGGGTTGGTAAGAGTCCAACATAACCCGGCTGCTCCCCCCTGGCCAGTCGGGTATCCATGCAGGATTTCCCCACGTATAAAAAAAAGGATGCAGTGTCAGAAACATGGGACCTATCACCACAAAGACCCGAAAACCAACAATTTTTTATCACAATATATTGGTTAATTTACATAATAATAGCGTATGAGGTTATATAGAACATAGATACAACTCTCATGCAATCATCACTTCTCTTTAACAATACTTAAATTTATTATGACGCGAGGAAACACACGAAGATATCTATTTAAATATCCATGCCAGTAATCCCTGGGCGACGTACAACTTGAACTAGTACCTAATACGTCAAACACACGTTATGTACGTTATATATACGAGTACGTATATACCGACCATTCTCCGGCTTAGAGCATTTCGAGGGAGACACGTGCGGTTGGGCGCGCCTCGTGGCAACTAGGCCATCGCTAAGGCAACTAAACCGGCTCAGATGAATACTGTACAGCGCTCCCGGTTTCGAACGGCATACCGCTAATTCTATACCTACGAAATTATACAGCCTTTTGTAATAACCAGGCTAAATTAACAACAGACACATGATTTTATCGTTTTAATCTATATAATTTGAAAAGGGTCGTATAAAGTGGCCAGTACACGTTATATTAGTCTTGATTTAATTCTTAATTTTAATAATTTTAAATAAATGTTTTGCTGAGTTCAGAAATTTAGTTACGTGATTTTTAGTAAACGCTTCAATATAAGCTGTAGTTTTTTTTTTCGTAAAATTTAACAAATTTTAACGTTACGAGCTAAGCGCACTAGTGTACAAATTATTGTGATCAAGTCAATTACAAATGCGAAAACATTGAACGCGCTCAATTACATTCCGTAATATATGGCTATAAGTGTTCTATCATAAATTTTTCTATACAAAAATTGAAAGAAGGGTTAGGTGAGGGAAGAAAAAGTAAATGTTTGTGTTAATGGAGGCAATTTACCTGAAGCACCGTCAGGTTTAAGTGGTCATTGTCACCTGCCCCTTGAAGGAGTCATAGCGGGGAGCTAAAGAAAAACGAGTGGAGATATTCAAGTGACATTTACAACAGGAATGACCTAGAATGCAAATCGCTTCGCATAATTTATATATGAATTGTATGTGAAGTGCCGCCCATTGTCACTTTTAATGTATTGTTATTCTCTAGTTAAGAATTATTTTCTTCAATCAGGTAACTAATATTTGTTACGGGCAGACGCCCATAACAAATATTGTGTCACCCACAACACTTGTGTGTGGCAACACATTTCTTAACTCTCGTATGCCCAGTAATTACAATAGCTGTCAGACCGAAACCGAAACACAGTAATGTTTGCACATTGTTGCTTGAACTGCTTGAACACTGCGGCTGACCCTGGAATCCTTCCAGCTTATCGTATTGATGGGAATTACTGTGTAGTATCGCAATGCGCTCGACACCCTTAAACATGTATCTATGTAGATTTTGACATTGATGAGAGATATTTATACAAGCCTAAACTGAAAAAAATTAACCGAATATCCAACAAACCGTAAGACCATCGGTGTTTGCATGCAGGTGCTTGACCGCAGAATAACTGGCAACGCGGTTGTATTAAATTATATTTATTGGGAAGTGTACAATAGCACCTACCTCTTTCCTACCGAGGTGTCGTAAGAGGCGACTAAGGTATATTGTACAGACAGCCTTTATTACTGCAGAATAATACCACAATATGCACTGCTGTCACTATACTGCTCGTGGGAACGCAATGGGGAGAATATTTTGACTTGTACCAACATGGCGGTCGCCACTCGTCACGTCTCGTTTCTCACGGGGGCAAAAGTGAACCACGGGTGTGGTTTCAGCCTGCCCCTTATATGGGTAAAAGATATGTTTATAAGAAATGTTTATGAGACATTTCTGACGTCTGTAGTTTGTTTTGTGGAAAAAGATCAAGCAATTAAGGAGAATATTTAGTGATAAATTATTATGATGGATGACAAGTGGTTTCGCAGCCGAAAAGTATTCAGCTACTGCAAAAGCTGTTGCAAAATGAAATTTTGATAACTGTGTGGCCTTGTGGCCAGAGTACCTAAATTCTACCCCGCCATGGGTTCGAATCCCATCCGGACCCAACATTTGTGCAAATACAATGACACATTTTGTATAGTTTTCTAGTCTGGTTGTGTTGTTGTTGTACATGTGAAATTGATGTATGTAAAACGCACTCACGAAACAGGAGAAATCCTAGAGAGGGGTCACGTTTTAAGAAAACCCTACCTTTTCTCTATCGGGCTATATGGCGTGCGAAAGGGTTTAATGTTCGTAATGACAGCCTTTTAAAATATTAAAAAAGTAAAATAAATACAATAAAGTTACACTTTAGTGCAAATTACACATCCATTTGCTTTCGTCGCCTCAGCCTATCACTAGTCCACCGCTGAACATAGGCCTCCCCCATAGATTGCCATAAAAGTTAGTAGCTCTCATTTTGGGGGGATTTTGGCATAGTTGCCACGCTTGGTAGGCGGGTTGGCAACCGCAGTTTATTTATTCAAATGTTCCTGATGCCCATCTCCTGGTCATTTTCCCTCTGTCAACTTTTCGACACCCACGGGATGAGATGGGGTGGTAAATTCTCTTAAGCCGCTACCACACGGTCGGTACCATTTGCTTTAGTGGGTTTTAAGTGCGAACAGTCATACAATATTTATTTGTATTGCTTGAAAATGATTTACATAATATTTGCATGGAAAACAGTAGTGAACGCTGCGGCAAAGGCATTTCGGAATCTGAACAATTCTAGAGAGAAGTCGTGCGAGTTCTAGCCGTTGCATTAATATGCCGTTTGAGTTCGGTTCAGGCGTGTATAAGTGGATGCATTCCCCTGGACGCTGACACGTGTCATTTTAACGCTTGAACGTGTTACGATTATGCTCTCCTGGTGGGTTTTGGTTTGGTCTCTTTAAGTATCCAAAATCAGTTTTAGATACGATACTGTTGCTTAACTTTTTTCTATGGGTGTAAGTGACATAGGAATATACATACAGCCACGCCTTTTCCCCATATAAGGGGTAGGCCGAGGCCACGGAGGTTGCGATACAGTTGTTTTTTATAGAAGTAGGAGACGCAACGATCAAAACGCCCACCAGATGATTAATGCAACGTCTGCCCATAACAAATCTTTTGTCACCAGATTTTTTTTTTTTGAAAAACGATTTCCCATAGTAGGATTTCTCCTGTATCGTGGGTGCAGTTTTACAGACACATATTTCACAAGAACAACATAACCAGACCAAAAATCAACTATTTGTGTTTTGCAGAAATGTTTACTCTGACTGGGATTTGAACCCTGGACCCGCGGCGTAGAAGTCAGGTACGCTAACCAGGCTACGCGGTCGTCAAACACTATAACTATTATAACTATCAGACTCAACACACTGATGTTTCCTATAAATTCTACTACAAAGTTCGATCGCCGCTGCCGGCACTTCTATAATTGTTTTACAGTTATAAGTGCGGATGCACCACGTGCTCAGCGTTGAACTCAAAATAACATCGTGAGGAAACCTATATGTCTGAGGAATTAAAATTGATGGCGTTACATTGGGATAAGGTTGAGGACTAGTGTTTTGTGTTTGGATGAATATCTCTGCAGTGGAGCATAATATATGATGGGCAGCAGCATCTTCCTGGAACATCCGAATAAATAAACTGCGGTTGCGAACCCGCCTGCCAAGCGTGGCAACTATGGCATGTGAGCTAAAAACTTTGTGGCAATCTATGGGGAGGCCTATGTTCATCATTGGACCAGTGATAATATATTGAATTAGTGACTGTATTCTGAAGAATTGGTCAAAGCGACACGCTAGAGGTTCCTACTGTTAAACTGACTAAATAGAAAGTCCTTTCGTAGATATATAACATTTTATAATAAAATTCTTAAAAATGTAACGCAAAAATATTGACAAAGATTTCTAAAAAATTGTCAAGAAAGCATTAGCAAATAAAGCGTATTATAAAATAGATCATTATATAGAAAGGAGAAAGTTGTGTGAAAATAATTCTAACTTTGGACCTGTAAGCCACCTGGCCACCTAGCAATGATAGAGGATTTAAAAAAGATCCCAGAGTTCCTTGCCGGTTTTTATGAGAGTTTATCTGTTTAAATGAAACTAATTTTACGGATTTTATCGCGTTTATTTTTTGTTATTTATAACCCGACGTTTCGAGTGCTTTACAGCACCCATGGTCACGGGGGGACTGAGGTGACAGATGTCCTGATGTCATAGTTAACCCGGAGTACCTTCAGCTTTTAATTATTATTTGTGGTCCGATCTACGCAGAAAGAGCTAATTGTGTCTTGAAGTCTTGCAGTGGTATGCTTGGTTTTTGACTTCATTTTATTAATTATACGATACCAAGCTGGTGGTAATACCCAACCATCTTCTCTATTAAAATTATGATGTTTTTTAATTTCAATAGCCTCGCGAATCATCCTTGGTAGGAATCGGTGTTCTTTTGCGAGGATTTGTGGTTTATCAAATCTGATGTAATGGTTGGTATGATCCAGAACATGGTCACAGACTGCAGACTTCCTGGGGCGGCGATGCTTCACATCAGCTATATGTTCTTTTACGCGGGTTTTTACTGATCTTTCGGGTTTGACCGATCGGGTTTTGACATTCATAACATTTAAAATTTTGACTTCACTTTTGATTGAAATGTTGAGTATACATATGACTTTTTAAATGTTTATTGTACGTGTGTATGTATCTTTCGAATCGTACTTTATATGACAGTTAGAGAGTACACCGTCTTCAGTATTGTAGGTGTGGAACTAGCTGAAGGTAGTTACGTAAGTCCTCTAGGTGTGACGCAGCCGCGGACCATTTCTACGACGTTGCAGCTGACAGCCGCAAACGTGACCACGATGCATTGACGAGTGGAGCGGGTGCGATTTGTAGCGATTGTAGATAATATTGTTTTGGCTGCGTTACCTGGGTTCTCTTGGTTAATTTTAAACGTAACGTTTGCTTTATTACAAAAAACTACCAGATGCGTAAAGTTGTCATTCCACCACTATGCGTTTTTCAAGGAATTTTCTGTAACTGACGACCGCTTTATGGAATCGGCAGTCGTCAGCAGTTTTCCTTTTCTTCCCACGATTCCTCTTGTATTGTAAATGTTCAAGGGCAGCGGTGATCATTTACCATTAAGTGATACGCTTGCCCGTTGCGCTCCTTTCTATGAAAATACATATTTTACTGTAATATACTGATGTTGTTTCGGTTTTGTAACAGCGATCGATGGTCCTTGTGTAAGAGTTTGATATTTTAAACTTTCGTACTGGAGACTGTAGATCAATATGTTGCGGACAAAGATGCGTGTAAAATACTCGTAACTCTTGTTGTGTACATGAAAGCCTCCTGGTTGCTAGTAGATATGCGCGTATATTCTTTTACTGTCAGATACTATGACCTACTGATTAAAGTATCTGACTATTACTCTACCTGGGTTTGAATCCCAGACGGAGTCAACATTTGTGCTGAAACACAAATTGTTGGTTTTCTGGTCTTGTTGTGTTGTAATTGTGTCCCTGTGTCTATGCCACTGCATTAAAACCCACTACCGACTTTATCGAGTAAGCATTACATCGGACACGGGTAGGCACGTACACTTGCGGCACTATAATATCTCCTGCGCAGTTGATAATTTCCGAATTATTCGGCAGTTGTAGCCGTGGTGGTTAATTGGCCAGGCGCACATCGTCGTTATTAATATGGACAAACATAGCGAAAATCAACTGAGCATTCTGTATCTAGCGGAAATCTTAAGTATTAGGATAAAAAAAAAGGTTCGGCAATGCTTGTTTGTGAATACTTAGTGTTTCATAGAAATAACATCTGGGATGACCCTGGACCTAACGTAGTTACGATTGGGATGGATGGTACGGTCACTGGTGGTAGGATTTGTATACAGGAATCCATCTAAATAGGTACCACTACAATATCAGTACTTCTGCCGTGAAGCAATAGTTTGCAAACATTACTGTGTTTCGGTCTGAACGGCACTGATAGCCAGTATTATTAATGAGCATATAAAACTAAAGAACTGATGAGTCAGGGTGACTAAGGCGGTGTGATGCCACACAGAATTGTTCAAGTTTTAGTTCATATAAAGATATTTGGCATTGTTAAAGTTTGTATGGAGAAAAAGTGAGAAAGCTAAATTGTATATATAAGAAATATATGTAATAAATACATTAAAATTAATAAAAGAAATACTTACTTTTTTACGTTTATGCTGACCATGTCAATCACATAATAAATAGTGTGTCATTTGTTTACGTTCATATCGCCAATCTAAAACACATAATAATTTGTTGTCAAATAGTGGCACAGAGTAGAGTATGTCGCCATAGAATTTTAAAACGTTGTCAACAAATAATTACTCAATCCGTACAAACTCGATTTCTTTTTCTCGAATTACGGTAGAATTTCGACCACAGGGCGGCTACTAGTTAATATAAGTATCTCAATAAGTAAATATAACCGCTACCTTGTACACTATATTCTGACCCAAAAGACGTCATTAGAGGAGTCGGTGTTCTAAGCTCGCCCGTTCAGCCGAACGCTCGCGTTTAGCCTAACAGAGTACATAACGTCTATGTACTATGTACCGCTTGTACATAAGCGAGTACAGAGGACTTCGGTACATAGAGAAATCGGTACGGGTATTTATTTGCGCTACGAAAACCTTTAATGAAATCCGACACTTTAGGTGGATCTTATTCGGACCACATACAGGTAGCCAAGATCCTTTACGAGATTATTGTCTAAGAAAATTCTGTGTTCTCGTACAACCTTGTACGTTTTACGAATGTATATTAATGATTTCAACAATAAGCACATGTCTCAATTATTACAAGAATGACGCGGCGTATGATGATGTCCCTCTGGCCGATTTTCGACCATGGCGACAACTTTCGAATACTGTCCAATGGTATCAACTGCGCAGGAGATATTATAGTACCTAAACTACCCATGCCTCATGCTGATGTGATAAGATGGGAGATAGGCTAGGATGCAGTGTCAGAGACACAATGACAATTACAACACAACCAGACTGAAAATCAACACTTTGTGGTTTTGCACAAATATTGGCTTCGGCTGGGATTCTGTTCCTAAAAGTATCCGATGAAGCTGTAAAAGCCGAGAAGGCTAACAGCAATTACATCACCGAAAATATATGTTCCTAAAAACTTTGTCTAATGTTTAATTTTAATTTTTTTAATCATTGTTAACTGTTTTTTTTTAAATAAAAGAAGTATGTTTTTAATTATACCAGTTCATGTTTATCTGGTTGTTTAATCTGATCTTTAAATATTAAGCGGATTTTGATGAGACTCGTTTTTTTTTGTTCTGCAATTATAAGACATAAGTTGTTGCAACTCAAGAGTTGAAGAAAGGGGAACTAAAGAGTTTTCAGCGCTCCGGTTGAGTGTCGTTTCAGTAACTTATAACGACTTTTTAAATTGGATTTAAAAGATATAATTGGACATAAAAGAAAACTCCTCGTTACCGAGAGAAAGATACTCCGGGCGGCAGCTAGAGAGTGAGGACAAACAGAGAAGGAGAGGAGCTATTCGCTGAGTCAAACGTCATGGGCGAGGTCAAAGCGCATAGGTTGCGATGGATTGGTCCTGTCGTGCGGATACTGTGAAGCGAGCGACCTGGGACGACCGAGAGGGCGTCGGCCGGTCGGACGCCCCAGATATCGTTGGTCTTGTTAATGTAGAAAGTTACGAGACGAGCAAATTTTTGACTTGATGGTAAGGTCTGCAAATAAAAAAAGCTGTACGACTCAGAACATTCCTGTGTGGCACCACATTGTCTAATATACCGAGTATTTAAAATAGCTTTATAGTGTTCTAGAGACCGAAACACGAATAAAGTTTGCTTATTATTGCTTGACAGCAGAATAACTGGCCTTGCTAACGTCTAACCGGTCTGGCGAAATACAGAAAGATGTACTCGAACTCCAGGTGGCCTCTCTTGGAAAAGGAAAATCAATGCAGAGAGCAATGTCGTCGTTTGTTGTCGGAGGCCAAGATACCTAGCCTACTGCCTAGGACTACTTTGGGGTCATCGCGGCGTCGTAGTAGTAGATGCATAAAGTCAATACTGTCTTTGTGACGAACAGTGACTGTAGAGAGTAATAACTTTTTTAATCCATTCTTATTAACAGAATTATGTATTAAATCAGATAGATATCATTTTAATTAATGAATTAATTGCAAATTTTTTTTGCACTATAAAAACATATATAAAAAACATTAATAGAATCAGGCCTTACTTTGTGGAAATCCATTATAGTAAAGGAGAGAAAGTTAATTTGCTACGATCCGCATGCAAAATGTAAAATGATGTGTATTACCTAATTTTGAAGAGCACCAACAGGGTAGCGGCTTAAGAGAATTTACCACCCCATCTCATCCCATGGGTGGAGTAAAAGTCGACAGAGGGAAAATTAAAACCAGAAGATGGGCAGCAGCATCTTCCTGAAACATCAGAATAAATAAGCTGCTGTTGTCAACTCGTCTGCCAACTGAAGCGTGTCAAGCGTGGCAACTATGGCATAATTCCCCCCAAAATGAGAGCTACCAACTTTTGTAGCAATCTATTCGGGAGGCCTAGCTTCAGCAGTGGACTAGTGACAGGCTGAAATGATGAATGAAATGAATGATGATTTGTAAATTTAGGAAGATTGTTAATTACATTCTAAGTGAGTGTGTGCGCACACGCCTTGTCTTCACGTGTGTATGTGATTTTTTTTGCATGGAAATATATATGTAAATGTATGCAGCCTTAGTAAATAATTTTCATAAAAAAATATTTTTTCTTTATCATAATTTTACTAATCTTACGCTTGCTCGAACTTTTTCTCGGTGACCATCCGTAATGAGAGATTTAATGGTTTAGAGATGGGGCTGTAGAGAGTAGAACAGAATAATTGCAAGCTTCCTGTACAGAGGAGCGAAACGGCCGCGTCTCACCTGTGATTGGAGAATATCTTACTACGGTGTGGCTTTAAGTAGCCCCGCGATGAGAACCGAATATTACCGAGAAGGTCCGAACTGTGAATGCTCTGGACTCTGGGGGTTTGCTGAGTAACTCTGGTAGGTTTCTTGATCGGTTTCATTTGTTCCCATTAACCAATGAATGAGCTTCATATGCCGATATAATGCTCCTTCATTGGTTCCTACCTACCAACCTACCAGAGTTACACAATAGATCCCCTGGACTCTGGACTGGTGCCATGCCGTATGACGCAATCATGTAGCCGGTTTATTCGCAGGTGAAATAGTATAAGCATGGCCTAGTGGTTAGAGTACCTTAATACCACGCCGCGGATCCTTTGTTCGATTCCCTGCCGGAGCCAACGTGTTTGCAAAAACAAATTGTTGGTTTTCGGGTCTGGTTGTCTTGTGATTGCCCTTGTGTCTCTGACGCTACATCCTACCTCCGATCTTATCTCATCGGTCGATCGGGTAGGCTGGGACGACTGTGGTACTTAAATATCTTCAGCGCAATTGATAACTTCCGACTGTATTCGGTAGTTGTCGCCGTAGTGTAAAATCGGCCAAGAGAAGATAAGTTTAAGTTGAAGTAGTATAAGATAAAGCGTAGGCTCGAAGCTTTGGGCTTGAAACTACACTACTCTCTCAGATCTTTTTGCTCAGGTTCCAAACGCAGCGTTCCATTTGTCTTCGCTCACGTGTAACTCATTGGGTGACCTATTTTCTCCGTCGTTAAATGGGAACACCCTTGTTTGATGGGGAGTTTCCACTCAAAAAGTTGACAGCGGATTCGTTGTAGGTGTTGCTGTCATTTTGTTCTAACGGTTCACTTCCCTTTGTTGATTGGCGCGTAAAAATGTATTTTTTTTTAATTAAAAGCTTTTGTTTGTCAAATTTTGTTCTAAGCAAATGAGCAAATGATGGGTGCGTTTTAACGACATCAATTTCTTTTAGTTAATTGTCTTTAGAAGAGCATATCTCACCAACTATTCAGTCAAATAAAATATTTTACTGGTGGTAAAATGACTTTGCAGGAATCCGTCAAGTTAGGTACCACCCCAGGGCCAGTTATTCTGCCGTGAAGCAGTAGTGTGCAAACATTACTGCGTTTCGGTCTGAAGGGCACTGAGAGCTAGTGTAATCACTGATGTTTCAGAATGACGAGTGCAGTGTGGTGTCACACAGAAATTTTCTGGGTGTGACAGCATTTGTTTTGGCAGACGTTGCACGAAGTATCAGGTGAACGTTTAGCATATATATAATTTCGGTGATGTAATTGCTGTTAGCCTTTTTTGGCTTTTACAGCTTCATCGGATACTGTGCTCACGGGCCAGGAGCCCGCGTGCCAGGTTTGCTTTGACCCAATCATAAATAAATAAATAAACTCCTACAAAAACTTCGAAATTCGGACTGTATCGCATTCGCTGCGTGCTTGCGCGATTTAGAATATCTCAATATGATTTTAAGTCGTCTAATGACCGTCCGAGGGAGGCTGCGGGCCTCCATTCGGACTGTCGCCTTGTGTGTCGGCAACTCTGGGCGGTGAGAACCGCCCTGGAACACGGGTGTATCGTGTGTACGCGGTGTGATTGTCGACTGCTGCGCGCCGCTCTCTAGGGCGGTCGCGCGTCGTGGTTCGTGTTATATTAAAGCTATTAACTGTGTGTACAGTGTAGCCTGGATCGTGACTGACCGTATCGTGGTCAGGGAGTGCTGAGACATCCGTGTCGTCTAGCACGTTTCGCGGGCGACGTTTGCGTTCGGTCGCGTTTCTATCTGGTCGGTAATTTGCTGCTTTAACTACTAGTGGGTTTGGATGAACCGCGGCTTTTTCGAAAAACCGCCGTGATAATGCTCTGAAGTGTTCAGAGATTAAGGGCATTTCACAGTCGCTGTGAAGATCTACGTTGCGTTGGTACCAAGTGGCTCCGGTGGCAGATCGCATGAATCGATTTTGAACGCTCTGTAAATTCTTTAATTGATTGCCTGTCGCGTGAGCGAAAGCGACGCAAGCATAGGCCATTACGGGTCTTATGCAAGTCTTATAGAGGCGAAGTTTGTGTCTTAAGCACATTTTGCTTGAAGAGCAAGTTAGTGGATATTTCGATCGTTTTTAATGTGTGCAGCGAACGACTTCGCTGCGTCTAAAGTGACCCCGAGGTATTTGACGCTCTTTTCCCAGGGAATAGAGCCACTGAGAAAAAAGAGATTACGCCTTGCTGAAACGATAGAGTCTTCTTTTAAAGTTTCTCCTATGTCTCTTTCCAATTGTGCAGCGTGTAGTCTGCTATTGCCAATAGTCTCCAAGTAAAATGGCTGTGACGTACGATCAGACGGGCAGGATGGAATTATAAGGGTTCCGTTTTTACTACGAAATCGTGATAATAACTTCAATCTTCTAAAAGTAAAGTAAATAATTCCACTGCTTGGAGCTCCCTTTGAGAGGGTTTTTGAGCCGGCACGAGTCTGCCTCCCTACACCAATACGGGTTGGCGAACCTTGCACATCCTCGAAATATTTTTGTTCTTCAGAAATGCAGGTTTCCTCGTGATGATCTCTTTCACCATTGAGACGGTGGTGAATCGGCACTAACATTAATTAATTTATGCGGCACCGAGGATCGAACTGAAATCATGACATTTTTGAGCGAGCGCCCGGCCGATGAGCTTCCACGGATCTGTAACATATTGTGCAGCGTGAAGTCTGCTTTCTTGTCTTCGAAATATGTTTTATCTTCATAGTGATTTCTTTCACCGCCGAAAATGTGTAAATCAAGTAGTACTTAAAAATCGATTAACAATTTTAATAGTCCCCCACCCGGGGTTAGAAAACAGATCACTCTACTGCTATGAGATTTTAGAGCGAGCCGCCGGTCTGCTGGGAATTCAGTCACCTCTATCGAACTGATCACGAAGTCGGTCGCCGCTTAGAGAGATTCCGGTAGCGCCTTGAACCTTTTGTAATTGCTTCAATCAGGTTTCGGCATCGTTAGAGCGACCGGTAGATAAGGGGATACGTGTTTGGGCAGACATTGCGGTGCTACGAAAACGAATCCTTGTTTAGAGGTTGATATTTTCAACTAGCGTACTTAAGAATGTAGGTTTTTTTGTTGGAAAAATTATCGAGAAGAGCAAAACGTTCAAGTAATGGTAAGTGCAACGTTTGCTCATAACAAATGCTGTGTCACCCACGACATTTCTGTGTGACACCACACTGCGCTCGTCAACCTGAGACATCAGTTCTTTAGTCTCATATGCCCAGTATTACACTAGATCTCAGTGCCCTTCAAAGCGAAATACAGTAATGTTTGCACACTACTGCTTCACGGCAGAATAACTGTCCCTGCGGCGGTACCTACCTAAACGGATTCCTGCATAGGAATCCTACCACCAGTGATATAAATATACTGAGGATAAAAATATGGGAACTAACTGACAATACATACGTATATAATATTTTTGACGATCGCGTGGCATAGTGGTCGGAGTATCGGACTATTACGCTGTGGCTCCTAGGTTCGAATGCCAGCCGAAGCCAACATTTGTGCAGCAACACATTTTCTGGCCATGTGGTGTTATGATTGTCCCCGTTTTTTTTATAAATGTAAGTTACGCGACAAGCAATACCTTCACCTGGTGGTATGGGGGTAAGAATTACGTCTGCCCATAACCAATGCTGTGCAACAGAAAATAGCCGTGTAGCACCACACTGCGCCGTCTCCCTGAAACATCATTTCTTAAGCCGCATATGCACTAGCTAACAGTGCCCTTCAGATCGAAACACAGTAATGTTCACGTTCACAATACTCCTCGGCAGAATAACTGTCCCGGCAGTAGTATCTACCTAGATGGATTCCTATGCAGTAATCCATCTAGAACTACCTACGATCTTATCGTATAAGCGTCAAATCGAGCGCGGATTGGTGAGGACGAGTGAGTGCCTCTATGTTTACGAGTACGAGTGCGCTTGTCGCACTATAATATCTCCTGCGCAGTTGATAGCTTCTGACGGTATTCGGAAGTTGTCGTCGTGCTTTCAAATCCATCAAGAGGGCTCCATATGATTAAAATATCATAGGTTCCCCTGGTCGTTGTATTAAATAAGGGGTAGGCAAGAGCAAATCACGTAGCCCACTTTTTCGTCCAATACCTTAGTCGCCTCTTACGACACCTCGATAGGAAAGAGGTAGGTGCTAATCTGACACGTAACGGCGTCATCATTACATTGTGATATCGCACTGGAAAAAAGTCTCAGTTTCTTGCCGGCTCTTCTCTCCGTAGGTCTTATTTTTAAAATAGGTGTAGACGTTGACATTCATACGAGCTTTAAACAAGCTTAAATTTAACAAAGAACTTTTGACTTCGAATCCCATAAATTTCATTGACAGTCTTTTGTATGTAAATTTCTAGATATGAAATTACTAAAGACGTATTTTGCCAATGTTTTATAACTAAGTTTAGTTTAAAAAGTCTTTAATTTTTTTATGATTTTATAAGGCTCGGTAGTTTCAGTGCTGAGTCATTTTCCGTACTATCGACGGAGTTAAGAAACTGAACTTAGCCGCTTAGCCCTTTTGAGAAGATTTGCCATAGTCGCCAAGTTTTGAAGGCGCATTGGCGACCGAAGCAGACACCTTCTTTAAACGCGGCTAGCAACGTAATCGGTCTGGCTAATTTAGATCGGGCATATTTGAAGCAGTCATCTGTTTTTGCAGTGAGTGCCCAGTCTCTGACTACCCCCTATGGGATACAGTCGTGATCTTATGTATGTATGTATATTTGAAGTCGTGGTAGCTTCATGGGCGGGCGCTGCCCTTAATTTCATAGCACGCGAGTGGTCTAAGTTCGATGCCCGTTGCCGGGACCCCTAAAATTATACTGCAGTTTTAAGTGCTGTTTTACCACATGCTCAGCGATGAAGGAAAACATCGCGAGGAAACCTGCATGTCTGAGGAATAAAAATATTTCGAGGACATGTGAAGTCCGCCCGCACTGGAGCAGCGTGGCGGACTCTTCCCAGCTCTATCGCCATCTGCAAAAAGCATGAGATATATTTAGTACGAGACACATATAGGCCTGTGCTCAGCAGTGGGATATTTATAGGCTGTTACATTATTGTTTCGTATTTAGGATGGTCGCCATCGCATCGGTTGGAGGCAACGACATTTTGTAGCATTTAGCTTATTCGACTCTTATGGCAACCACGGAATGAGATGCAGTAAAAAATAAAAAGCACTTGTTACTCTGTATACGAGACAGAAGTGTAACTTCTTAAATTCATTAGAAATTTTATAAAAAATATAAATAAACTTGGATTAACAAAATTTGCCGTGTGGTGGCGGCCTCAGAGAATCTACCACTCCGTTACGTCCCGTCGGTGTCGTAAAAGTCGACAGAGGGAAAATGAAAACCAGGGGATGGGCAGCAGCGTCTTCCTGGGACAGCTAAATAAATAAACTGCGGTTGCCAACACGCTTGCCAAGCGCGGCACCTGTGGCAAAATCCCCCCAATCTATGGAGGAGGCCTTTGTTCAGCAGTGCACTTGTGGAGGGCTGAAGTGAGGTGAACAAATTATTATTCACTGTAAAATAATCGCTCAGTACACAAATAATTATTAATCAATCTTGTCGACCGCGTGGCGTAGTGGTTAGCGTACCTGACTTCTGCGCCACCGGTCCTGGGTTCGATTCCCAGCCGGAGGTAACATTTGTGCAAGAACACAAATTGTTGTTTTTCGGGTCTGGTTGTGTTGTGCGTGTGAAATGTATGTTTGTAAAACGCACCCACGATACAGGAGAAAATCCTACTTTGTTTTTTTTAAAAAAAAACATTAATTAAGAACACAAAGTAGCCCAACAACGTACATATCACAATTTTCTCTTTTTATTTCTGGTTGCCAACCCGCCTGACAAGCGTGGCAACTGTGTCACCCCAAAATGAGGGCTACAAACTTTTGTTGCAATCTATGGGGGAGACCTATGTATACAGCAGTGGACTAGTGTGTGTGGATAGGCTGAGGTGATGATGATTATGATGATTGCTACTTCTATGTAGCAATTTTTCGTCTATTTTGCTTCTGATACGTTTCATTTTGAAACAAAAGTAAATTTCTTTCACCGCGATCAAAGAAGTTTCACTTCATAAATAATATATAATAAATGCTAGTTAGTTAGAACACCTTGGACGATCCACTAGATCGAATGACTTTTACTTAGAGTAACTAGAAAAGCAAAAAATCTCAAGACTATAACTATTCACTTCTATCAACTATTAAAACGGTAATTACTGCACTGATGGGGTTTACGTTTGAAGGAAAGCTGCCGCAGTGTAGTAGATATGGCGGATCCGCACTAGAAGGCATTATATAAGGCTATGTACGTTATATAAGCCGGGGCGAAGGCTGCGCCGACCATAGCGACCAAAATACGGGCACCTGACGCCCGCACTCCTAACCGAGCGGTGAGCTTGTTGATAAGCGGCATGGAATATACCAATGATATTTATGTTTGAGTAATTTGCAGTTTTACTTAAGCAATTAAAAAAGAAAGAAAGAGATATTATTTGAAGCATCCACGAACTAAATCTTTTCTAGATTAAAATAGATATACGTATCAAATATGTGTATGACCTACGAGTACAATTTTTTTCCGGGAATGTGTCATGTAGGTCTTTAAACGCCATTAATAATAAAAAGACTACAGTGTATGACATAATTTTTATTAGTAAAATTAATTTTAATTATCAGTTATATAATTTTTCCGCATACGCGGTAGTATTGCGCTACAAGGCCCGATTTTATATTTTATTGTCCAGTCTTTTTTGTATTTGCTATATTATAATAGTTAACTAAAGCTTGTGACACGGACACTTCATTAGCTTTTTATTTTTAATATAATTATTAGTTCCGTAAGACAATACTTCCCCGCAAACCACTTCCGCTCCCGCTCCTCTCATTAACACATAAGAGGTGTAATTTAGCAACGAGCCCGCACAAAGCCTGCCCGCTGCGGTCGCTCGTCTTACCGGCGCGGCTCGATTGTGCGCCACACACATACACACATACGTAAAACACACGTGCACACACGTGACTGCCTGCATGAATGTCATGTTGACTTGACGGCATATAGCATCGGAATCTTCGCTTCTTCAGATATTACAAATATCGACAGGCTGTCATTTTTATTTCGATGCAACTCTTCGTGATATTTTCTTGAGATTACAACCCGCTGGTTCGTATGGCGTACTTTTTTGATATGAATTAGGGTGACAAACAAGCATACAGTCCATCTCAAGGTCAGAAGTGGTCACTGGTTTATACACATCTACATTAAGGATATTTCTTTATGTACTAAGTGACTAGACCTCCCCGTGCGGTGGCGGCTTAAGAGAATCTACCACCCCATCTCGTCCCGTGGGTGTCGTAAAAGTCGACAGATGGAAAATGAAACATCTGAATAAATAGGCTGCGGTTGCCAATCCGCCTGACAATCGTGGCAACTATGGCAAAATCCAACCCGAAACCAGAGATACTACGAGTAACTTTTGTGGAAATCATGTGGCAAATCAAAAAAATGTGATAGGCTGAAACGACGACCATTAATTTTTCATTACCAACGTCGACGAACTTATCAAGTGCTAAATGCTACATCTATCCATAAAATGCGGTGTAACGCACTTTCCACTGAAATATTCTGTGTAGGACCGCACAGCGTTGCATAAGACATCGGTTCTAGTCACGTAAGTCACATATGCCCTGTAATTACACTTTTTATCCTATTTATATTTAATAATCTCTAATAGACAGTGGAATAATCATTTCAAAGAGATCAATGCTAAAATCCATAGACCGGCGACGTCCAATAGCGCATCCAAGGCGCGCAATGTTCTTTCATTTTTCATTATAATTTTTCAGACAATTTAAATAAACAAATATGGGACATAAGCTTCGTCCATATTGGAAGTATTTGCTATAATCCCAACGCTGGGCAGGCGGAATAGATATACAGGCGCAGTATCTGATGCCTCAGTAACTCTAATATGCTACCCGTCACTTTTTTAATTTGTTCATACTAGGTAACTTTGCTCCACACTAGGATTTCAACTGTAACGTAAATGCGTTTTTGCAGATCATAACTTGTATGTGCACCAACGTCCACATCCGGAACAACTATCTGTAGTCCATACAAATATTTGTTTCATACGGGAATCGAACCCGCGACCGTTAGCTCAGTAGCTAATTCCTTAGCTTACCGCACCAACCGAGCCGAATCTATTTAAGACTTCTATCAACACGCGCCAGGCCAACGTGACTTGTTAATATCAACTTGTCTTATTGTTATTACTATAAGCTTAGCTACCTACTTCTTAAGCTTATATAATCGAGTAGTCAATACCGTGGTAGTGGCTCGCTCCGCTTATTTTCAGCGAGTTTATGTTCCGTAGTACTGACAGGGTTACCATACGGTTAGTATCTACGCGATTAGTCCTGTTTCTTTTCTAAAATGTGTTCACTGTTACCTATTAAAAAAAAGAGTGGTTAATCTGACAACGTCAAACAAATATAAAAGAAGCAGAACAAGGGTGGCCGGAGTGTAGCTTTCTAGCCACAGTAAAATTTTAGCCAAATTAAATTCCACTGTTTGGACAGACTTTCAATAAAATGTATGTATACCACCTAAGGATTAAGCTTCCGAAAT
This sequence comes from Luehdorfia chinensis, assembly GCA_019845155.1. Taxonomy (NCBI): domain Eukaryota; kingdom Metazoa; phylum Arthropoda; class Insecta; order Lepidoptera; family Papilionidae; genus Luehdorfia; species Luehdorfia chinensis. The sequence goes on from JAHVAK010000292.1 coordinate 1,519,664, forward strand.
GCCTTTGCCGCAGCGTTTACTACTGTTTTCCATGCAAATATTATGTAAATCATTATCAAGCAATACAAATAAATATTGTGTGTCAAACCCACTAAAGCAAATGGTACCGACCGTGTGGTAGCGGATTAAGAGAATTTACGACTCCATCTTATACTTGTGACTTTATGGTTTTATTGTATTTGGCCGTGTGGTGGCAGCTTAATAGAATCTCCCACCCCATCTCATACCGTGGGTGCCGTAAAAGTCGACAGATGAAGATTAAAACCAGATGATAGGCAGCAGCATCTTTCTCGAACATTTGAATAAAAAAACTGCGGTTGCCAACCCGCCTGCCAAGCGTGGCATCCATGGCAAAATCCCCCCAAAATGAGAACTAGAAACTTTTGTGTCAATCTATGAGGGAGGCCTATGTTCAGCAGTGGACCAGTGATAGGCTGAAATGATGATGATGATGATACTATCTAACTACTACAGCGCTGCGAGTCCTTAGTCCGAATACCAGCCGGCTAAAACACCAATAACCAACAAATTTGATGGTGTTGGTTTTATGTGTTGGTGATTGTCCCCGTGTCTCTGACACTGCATCCAAACCTACCTCCGATCTTATCGCATGAGCGTTGTATCGGATGCTGGTAGGTTAGGACGATTGAACCTCCGTCTTTGCGCGTACACTTGCGGCACTATAATATCTCCATCGCTAGTCGAAAACCGGCCAGGAGGTTTTATGATGTATACGATGATACGTATTTTAATTGATTTACTGCATGGTCGATTATGAATTATCATGAGTAAACATACAAGTTCAGGGAACGAAACATTTTTTTGGGGGTCATGTGGGGTCAGGTTTGTTTCGGCAGATGCCTTCTCATTTATGAGAGGGTGTTTACAACTCTCGTCTCCAAACCTTTCGAAAAAGGTTACGCAGTGGGATATTTATTGGGTGTTACTTTTAAATAAATAAATTCTTTATAAAGTTTGAATATGCTGTGACTGTCCCCGTATCCTTCGAATCTGACCTTCGTATCGCTTAAGCATTTGAAAGTACCGGAAAGGTGTTCGCAAGTAATCGGAAATGATGCCTTGTTCGAAGAACTTCCTCTGCGATAGTGCGAAACATGTCACAGGATTGAACCCGCCCTACGACTATTATCATGTCTTCTAATACAACCTTTAACCTTGCTTGGCGTGGTTAAGAGGAATATCGGTAAAAAGCAATGGTAATTGCATTGCAAGTCTTCTTTTTTCATCCATATCCTTTTATAGCATAAAAAGAAGCCCCTGGCGAGTCTACGTCCTTCTTTATAGCCGCGCTAATCTCGCTAACCATTGAACGAATTTGCATGCGGTTTTCATTATTGTGCATCTCTCCAGGAAGATTGATGGGTATTTAAAATGGCCCTAGCTGTTACAGGAGCGGAACATTAATACTATCATTAAGCCGCCACCACACCGCAGTGTCACTCTAAAAATAAGATTTTACATGGGCGAAGATGGCCCAGGTCGCTAGTGTAATACTAAGATTAATAGCTGGATTTCGCGCTTCCGCTGTATTCTTAAGAATATTTTATCTTATATTTCGATATTTTTTTTATATTTGATAACCCTGGCCTGCAGGTGGCGCTGCAATCAACAGACGCAGTCGACTCGATAAGGCACACGTAATCACGGCACGGGGTTATTGAAACGCCTTCTCGTTGTATTTGATAGGGTGCAGTCACTTGACAGCCTTTTGTTCCACTTGCGACCGCTCCATTTCGATTTTTATGCATTATTTACGACGAAACGTGAAAAAAATAGGTGTTTTAATTTTAAAATTAATGAGGACGGTGTCGTGTAGTGGCGGCGTAAGCAAATCTGCGAGCCCACATCCCGTGGGTCGTATGCGTCTACTGAGGGAAATGCGCGGAACTTTGTATGACTTCTGACACGTGGCTAAATAACCATCTCGAAAAATACCAGATCAGTGACAGGCAAAATATCTAAGATGCGAGGCGTATGGCGACTGCTATAACCGGTACGACAAATCATGTTGATGATGGCAAATTCTTTCTTCTTGGAAGAGCCTTGCAAAGAATATATTGTCAGGCTGATGAAGAAGAAGAAGAAAGACGACGTGAGGATGTTCTGTTTATCGATTCAGACCACGGCAAAATTTTCAATCGTTTTTAACTGGTGGTAGGATTTCTATGCAGGAATCCGTCTAGGCACCACCACTGGGTCAGCTATTCTGTCTTGAAGCAGTAATGCAAAATCACACAGAAAGTATCTGGGTGACGTAGCATTTGTTAGGGGCAGACGTTGAACTTACCATCAGGTGGGCATTTTGCTCGTTTCGTTTTTTTCCTTTCGCTTCCCATTCTCTTATAAAAATAACTTCTACTATTTAAAATCTGATCAATCGGGTCTGACAAAGATGTGTTTTCTCATTCTAATCTAGAACGCTATTCGTTAGAAATACGGTTAGTAATATTCGTAGCGGCACAAGATAATCTGAGGCAGGATCACGTAAAGGTCGACTGATGGAAATGCCTGGAGAGTGTCATGGTTGTCGACATGTGACTGAATTAGTACATATCTCAATTGTGCCTGAACTAAATTATTCAGACTAAAAACCCTTTTCCGTAGAAAACCTTAACACTAGTTTTTATTAGAAAGAATCACACGGACCCATGTGGAACAAATCATCAATAACAAAGGCGATTAGTTGCATTGATGCATGTCGGAGGGTGGTAAGCCGAGGTTGACTATTTCGAAGCGTTTTCTGGGACTGTCTCGTCCTAGAAATCATTTCAGTTTTTTCTCATACATATCACACATCATAGTCACGCATTTCTCCCAAAAGTAGGCAGAGGCAACACATGTAGCCCACTTTTCGCTCCGTGATAAACGAGTCGTGACGAGGCTGGTGGCGAGCCACGTCGCCGCCATTTTGGTACAAGTCAAAAAATTCGGACTCCGTTGCCACGAGCAGTATAGTGACAGCATGTTATTCTGCACGAATAAAGGCTCTCCGTACAATACCTTAGTCGCCTCTTACGAAACCTCGGTAGGAAAGAGGTAGGTGCTATTCTACTCTGCCGGACACCTATTGGTTTTTACTCTAATCAATAATGAAGTTTAAGTTAATTGGCAAAGATATGTTCTTTTTAAAGGCTTGTTATTTTTATATCATAACCCGCCATGACACTACAGTTAAGTTTTTTTTTTGATTTCGCCCCCAGTGTTATTTAAATAAGCCCGTAGACTCTGAACAACTACGAGTATATTTAGGCACCAGTGACTTCGTTCGCGTAGGCTTTTCAATTTATTAGCAATGCCGTTAACCATTGATATACAAAAAACTAGATACACAGTCAGCGACTTAAAAACGTCATCAAAAAAAAAAATAGCGAACAATGCACTCATTTCGATTTACCACCGACTCTATCGCGATGTTATAACACCTATTTACTTAAAATTTGATATAATATTGTTATCCCGATATAGACTTTTTTTTTATAGAATAGGGGGCAAACAAGCAGGTGGCTCACGTGATGGTAAGTGATCACCGCCGCCCATGAACACCTACAATACCAGAGGAATAGCAGATGCGTTACCAGCTTTTGAGAAAGGAATAGGCTCTTTTCTCGAAAGTCCCTAAGTCGTATCGGTCCGGAAAAACCGCTGACGGCAGAATATTCCATAAAGTGCAAGTGCGTGGCAGAAAATTCCGCGAAAAACGCACTGTGGTGGAATGCCAACCATCAAGGTGGTGGCGATGGACTCACACTAAGAACGGATTTTACGAATATTTACTCTTAAATGGGTAAACATCCTAGTGCTGTTTTTCTCTATACAGACTTTAACATAACAATAACTTACGCGCGAAGCCGACGCGGTCAGCTAGTCATCTATGTGTAAAATTCATGTCAATAGGTATACGGTACGAGTTGTTCTCGAGTTAAATCCATTTATACAAACATACAGAAAAAAAGTTACTTCTGTTTTATATATATACTAACGGAAGCCCACGATAACGTCCGCGTTTTTTTAAAATAACATGGCAACTCTAAGATTTTCCGGAATAAATTCCAGGACGCAAGCTTTTTTTTCTTTTTTTATAAAAACGATGCCCCACAGTAAGATTTCTCCTGTGTCGTAGGTACGTTTTACAGACATAAATTCCACATGCACACACACCCAGACCCGAAACAACTATATGTAGGTCATACAAGAATTTGTTCCGTGCGGGAATCGAACCCGCGACCCGCGGCGCAAAAGACAAAGGCTTAGCCACTGCGCCAACCAAGCCGACCGAGAGAGTTACTTTCGCATTTATAATATTAAGTAAGGATATGTATGTTTATGTAATATTTACCTTTCAGATTACGTTCATTCACATCTTTTGACCTAAAAACCTATTTACAAATACTGTAGCTTTATCTTAAATTCGAATGTATAGAGCCATGATAATGCCAACATAACGTGTAACATAAGCGACAGATGGTTCTCTCGACTCGTTAAAGCCGCGCCTGAATCTGGACGCGGAAGACACTCAGACTGCCGCCCACGCCACTCGTTCCATTCCCCGGTTTTATGGACGAGCGACTCGCGACATGTCAGAGCACCATTACAGCCTCGCGATACGACGACGACACGATCGATTTTAATTCGATGTCACTTTGCAATTTTAATTATATGCATTCGTAGGATGTGAAGAGTGTAGGCCTGTATATTAAATTTCTGGTAAATTCTATTTTAAATGTATGTAAGTTGATTAGAAACTATAACACCTTGCATTTAAACCAACTGTCGTTGTTATATTTGTTGCTAAGTTTTTTAAAAAAAAAAGAAAACTAGATTTTTAAAAGAGAATTTTTACGCTAGCTAAAAGAGCAACCATAAAATTATTTGATATTACATAAATACACTATTGAAACAATCTCGGCACTCTTTTTGCACGTTGTTGTCGAGTCGCTTACGTTACGTAGCGTTATAATTTGTTTCCAGCTGGCACTGGGCTCGTGTAGTCGATGTCGGCTGTAGAGAGGACTTCCCGTTTTACGATCTTCCTCACTATAAACATCTCTATAGTATCGCTCGCAGTCGGGAATCGAATGCCAATCAAAAAACGATTCCGTAGTTATTTATTCCTAGTATCTTATTCGGCTAATATGCGCTACGGACTTTGGAATAAATTGGTATTTGTTTTGTCATTTAATGACAATTATTTTCTGTTATGAATTATTATAACTCCAAACTCGTAAAAGTTCTTCGATTAGTTTATTCAAATAACGCTTTGTAGATGCTGTAAAGATACTTATAGAATTTACAAAAATCAATATTAAGAATAATTATTGTTAAGTTAATATCACATTTAGAAGAAAATGTTTTTAAAATTCGTTTTTAGAGTGTTTTATTTATTTATGTTATCTTTATAATACACCTTTATTAAAAGGGTAACAAACGGCGGACTTAATCCCTATTGCCATTCTCTCCCAGTCAACCCGAGGGCGTGAAGAAAGTTGAGAAGGGTTCAATATAAAAAAAATTAGAAAATACCCTGAATAACCAGCGAAGTTAATAACAAAACATTAAGTTAATTAAAAAATTATAATAATATAATATGCATAAACATACAAAAACATAAATGCACACACACATATGTATACTTATACATGTATATAATAAACATAAAAACGTATTCACACATACATATTTATACATACTTCTATATACGTTACATATACATATACAAATTAGCTATTAACAGATGCATAGACAATATTCCCGTAGCCACCTTTTAAAATAATTTTTATTGGATGGCACCTGTCAATTAATATTTTTGTAGTTTCAGAGTAGTAACTAGTGATGATTCAGTGATTGAGTTTTTCTGGACATGCCCCAACATAATGCTAAAAAAATATATTTCTCAGAAAAAAGAATACTTATTTAACTTGTATTCCAAAAGTCAAAGGCGTGTGGTGGTAAGGGAACCGTGGTGTAAGTCATGTTCGTCCAGTTTTCATTCTATTATTTTAAGCATCCAAGAGGATACCAAACATGCTGGTTTCCTTTCAATGTTTTTTTTCACGGACGGACTGTCGGACAGGTTTGCTTACTTGCTTAATAGCCTTAAATTATATTTAACTTAAATTAGTTTTTGGATATTGAGTTGTCGGGCCTCTATTAGTAAATATTTGTAGACCAGACTTCGAACTAGTTTTTTTTAAACTACCACAGGCACCAGCGATCCACTACCAGAAATTGTTTCCGTTAAGCATATTTTTTGTATATTGTGTCTATCTTGTTTTGTGGCGAGAAATAAACTTCTTTTTTATTTTATTTTTACCTAGAGAATTTTACCTAAAAACACAGTTAAAGCGAATAATTTAGACTGTAAATAGAATCTTGCGTTACTTTACGAAAATCCATTGCAGAGAAAAAAAGCTAATTTTTATACTGCAGTTTAAAATTTTGTGTTTACTTATATCTGTGTTCGGCTCTGCTGCAAAACGGTTGTAAAATGTTTTATTTTTTATTGGTTAAAGTGACGAGACGAGCAAAACGTTCACCTGATGGTAAGTGCAACGTCTGCCCATAACAAATGCTGTATCACCCAGATCATTTCTATGAGACACCACACTGCGCCCGTCACCCTGAGACATCAGTTGTTAAGTCTCATAGAATAGAATAAATTTTTATTCAATTTAGATTATTTACATAATACTTATTGAAAGTCATTTTTTTTTCTTTTTTTAAACTGGGAAGAACCAGTAAGAAACCCAGCAGGCTTTTTTTAAGTCATTTTTAAAATAATGTACAATAATAGCAAATAGCAGTATTATAAAGATGTAGAAATGGCTTGGCGGCGATCACCTCATTCCCAGGGGTTATCATCATCTATGTATTCTTTAATATTATAATAACCCTTTTTATGAAGTCTTTGTTTAATATAAAATTTAAACTTTTTGATTGAAAGACTTTTAGCACTTGCTGGGATTTTGTATATGGGATTGCATATGCCCAGTGATTATGCTAGCTCTCAGTGCCCTTCAAACCGAAACACAGTAATGTTTGCACACTACTGCTTCACGGCAGAATAACTGGCCCCGGGATGGTACCTGCCTAGACGGATTCCTGCATAGGGATCGTACCACCAGTATTAGTTCTTAAGGAGCGCTTAAGATTAAAATGCGACCGTACTCGGTTAAAATAACATATTTTTTTTATTGTTGAGAGCTATGAAAGTTTAGGGGACGGGATCTCGCGATAAATTGATTTTTAATGATTAGTACGCAAGTGACTACAGTTCGATCCCGTGTGCAAGTAGCGGCTTGAGTAAAATTGATGTTGGCAATTTTAACACGGATTTACTACGTGGGCACCGGCGAAGAACAACGCAAACGCATGTCTTGGAAACATAAAATATTTCGATGACTTGGGAAATCGTAACGGACTCCTTCCGGCTCTAAAACCCACTGAGAGGAGCTCAGCAGAGGAATATATATAGGTTGTTACTTTTATTTAGGGTTATGAGAAACCTGCTCCTGGGCTTCTATTCAGGGTTTGGTAAGATTTGAGTCGGACAATGATTGCCATTGCTGTATGTATGTAATTACCGTGCCGTATTATTCTACATGAATAAAGGCTGTCCAATACCTGGGACCCGTAAGAACCTTACGAATACATCTCGGCAAGAAAAAGATAGGCGATTTTCTACTCTGCCGGACACTTATCGCCCAATAATTAATATTAAAAATACCAGAAGTCACCTGGAAACCAGAACGTAATAACCATCTCAAACCACACATTGAAGTACCCAGACCGGTGATATAAATGAATCACAGCCTCTAAGGTTTGTGAAATTTGATACTGGAATCGCCTAGCGCCATTGTGGAAATCTTTCAAACTTGGTAGTAGCCTAAATGCTGAGTGGACCACAAGACTGAATGCTATTTTTTTTTTATAGAATAGGAGGAAAACGAGCAGGTGGCTCACGTGATGGTAAGTGATCACCGCCGCCCATGAACACCTACAATACCAGAGGAATAGCAGATGCGCTGCCGGCCTTTGAGAAAGGAATAGGCTCTTTTTTTGAAGGTCCCTAAGTCGTATCGGTCCGGAAAAACCGCTGACGGCAGAACATTCCATAAAGTGCAAGTGCGTGGCAGAAAATTCCGCGAAAAACGCACTGTGGTGGAATGCCAACCATCAAGGTGGTGACGATGGAATTTGAGGTTATGCCGTAAGGTGCGATTATTTATTATTTGCGTGTATTTGTCTTTTTTTGTGTTGTTTTTTTTATTCTTAAATAACGACATGTCGATTTGTTGTTTATTTATTTGAGCATTCGCTTCTGTTTATGTACTCTGTGCGTACAGCTCTATAGCTCCACAGCTTTTTAGAACTGAACAAATGCACGAAATTTTGGCTGCCTTTATATCTCGCGTTAACGAACTTTCAACACTCGGAATATTCAAAATTTTCATCTTTGATTAAAACCTTTTTTTCATTTTACGCTCCTTCCTCTATAAGCTTGGTTCTTTCATTTTCGACTGTAAATCTGGAAAGAGAAAAAGAGGTCTTAAACTATGGGTTTAATTTTGTCCTATTTTTACCCTTTTAGGTTAATTAGATTTAAAAATTCAAATATCTATGTATAAATAGGCATATTGGTAATAATAGACTTAAGAGAATTTACCACTCCATTTCATCCCGTGGTTGCCGTAAAAGTCGACAGAGGGAAAATAAAAACCAGGAGATGGGCAGCAACATCTTACTGCTTACTTAAACTGCGGTTGCCAAACCGCCTGCCAAGCGTGGCAACTATGGCAAAATTCCCCTCAAAATGAGAGCTACACACTTTTGTAGTAATCCATGGGGGAGGCCTATGTTCAACTATGGACCAGTGATAGGCTGAAATGATGATGTTGATGATTGGTATATGATAAAAATATTTGTAGGCAGACAACTTTAAACAGATATAACTGCGACACTATTCAATTTGCCGTGTGGTGGCGACTTAAGAGAATCAACCACCCCATTTCATCCCGTGGGTGTCGTAAAAGTCGACAGAGGGAAAATAAAACCAGGAGATGGGCAGCTACATCTTACTGGAACATCTGAAAAAATAAAAATGAGAGCTACAAACTTTTGTGACAATCTATGGGGGAGGCATGCTATGTCCAGCAGTGGACTAGTGATAGGCTAAAATTATGATGATGATGATCTAAAACTCAACACCTTGAGATTCTGAGACACTTAAGTCATGTCATGGGATCTGCTGCTACCCTATCTAAAGCTAAAAGAATATCGATATGGACTGAAGCTTTCGGGACATCACTAAAACTTATTAACATACTCGTATATTAAAAAAATGATCTTTAAAAACCCATCCGCATGCATAGCTTTGAAGTCTGTTACAGTCGTAGAAGAACATAGAATGTTCCAGAAATTATTTCATCTTCTAAACAATTCACGGCAATCCACAGAACAATTTCAAGCCAGAGCATAGAATTTCTCACGACTGAAACAAACATCGGAATTGTTAGTCGGTCTGAACAGTATTCTGTATTTGCATAGTGTCGTCACCAAAGCGGGCCGTCAGCAACGTAGTGCCTAGCGTAGTCTCAAAACTGTAATAAATAAAGGTTTGTGTACACTAGGCCAAAGAAGCCAATTAAACATTGCATATAATTATAGCCACACGATGGTACGGCGAACGATATATATAAATTATTACATTATGTTAAAAGTTTCTTTCCACGGCTTAATCTGCGTATGACAACTCAAGTGACATAACATCACAACGCGAAAAGCAATTTTCGTTTGTAAATAGCAATGATTCATACTCATCATCAGGCCATTATAAGTTTACTGCTAGACATCGGCCTCTCAAGAAGGGAGGATATCAGTACCAGATAACCCTTCTGGTACTGATCTTTTTTTTTAAAGGAGAAAGTAACGAGACGCGCAAAACGTTCACCTGATGGTTAGAGCAATGTCTACCCATAACAAATGCTGCGGCAGTAAGTATGTACACTAGCTCTCAGTGTCCTTCTAAGCTACTCACGCTCATGCGATGAGATCAGAGGTAGGCTAGGGAGAGGGCCAGCTTCAGAGACGGGTACAATCACTACCCAACCAAACCCGAAAACCGATAATTTTTGTTTTTGCATAAATGTTGGTTCCGATTGGGATTCGAACCTAGGTCCCGCTGCGCGGAACTGATGGTGAACACTAGGCCCCACGTCCATCAAAAATGCGTACGTGAAATGTTAATACTTGTTAACCATAGGTTATATTCAACAAAGCGTTGAGCTGGTGTTGTACCTGACCCACTTCGCAAAAAGCTCGCATGTTATCGGTAATACGGTAATACAGAGGTGATCCCGCGGGGGCGCTTACGTTGGAGCCGCGCTCGTTCCAGCTTCAGCGTTTATGAGCAAGAACGATGCACCGCTTTATTGTGCTTGGGCACTGGCTTCAGGGTTGTATTACGTGTGTTGTCGATAATATTTGTTCAAATCTGATCTTACTAATATAATATGAAATAATAAAATATTTATTTTTTGACATAATTTACGGATAAAACGTAGCATATGAAACCTCCCAAACTAGTAAAAACCGTGTCTCAAGAACCAGAGTATTCTCCCAAATTTTGAGCTGTTTATGTCATATACATATGTGGCTCATTAAACAAAACAGTTATTATTCTACCTTGCGAATTGTTATATTTTGTGTGTGTGTGTGTGTGTTATGTATATATATTTTGAAACTGCTAGATTGGTTTATTTTAGTTATTTTCATAGCATAATGTCTTATGGTATTTTGCTATGGGGAAATGCAACTGATGTTGAAGTGATTTTTGTTTTGCAAAAGAGGGCCGTAAGAGCTATTTATAATCTTGGCTCTAAAGTGTCTCTTAGGGATAAATTTAAAGAAATTAATATCTTAACCTTGGCCTCTCAATATATATTTGAAAACGTTTTGTATGTACACAAGAACATAAACCAGTTCACTAAAAAAAGTGATGTTCATAATGTGAATACCAGGAACAAGCACAAATTAATTATGCCAGTTACCCGACTTCACAGAGTCAGTAACTCTTTTATGGGGCAATGTATACGTTTTTACAACAAAATCCCAGAAAGTGCTAAAAGTCTTTCAATCAAAAAGTTTAAATTTTATATTAAACAAAGACTTCATAAAAAGGGTTATTATAATATTAAAGAATACATAGATGATGATAACCCCTGGGAATGAGGTGATCGCCGCCAAGCCATTTCTACATCTTTATAATACAGCTATTGTAATACAGTTATTGTACATTATTTTAAAAATGACTAAAAAAAAAAAAGCCCGCTGGGTTTCTTACTGGTTCTTCCCAGGACAGAGGCATTTTTGCGAACCAGTGTAGCTTAAAAAAAAATGACTTTCAATAAGTACTATGTAAATAGTCTATATTGAATAAAAATTTATTCTATTCTATTCTATTCTATTCTATAATTAAGCTAAACAGTATGTTTGTTTGAACGCGCTAATCTCAGGGAACATTAATCAAATTTGAATAGATATGATAGCATTAAATAGTCTTTTTAAGGATTAAAATTATAGGCTATAAAACTTTATACTACGATTATAAGAAGCTGCACCCCGAGACCGAACTGAGTCATAACGGATAAAACCGCGGGAGACAGGTTGTTTGTAAAAAAAATCACTGCATACTTTGTACGAGATAGAAGAATAGAAATAATTACTTATGAAGTACTAGCTGATGCCTGCGACCGCGTCCGCGTAGCTTTTTCGATATGCTGTTGGGACTATTTGATTTTCCAGGGTAAAAATCTCTGTGCCAAATTTAGTCAAAATCGGTTCTGCGGATAAACCGCAAAAAGGTAACAAACAGACAGAGGGAGAGAGAGAGTTACTTTCGCATTTATAACATTACACTGGTGATGATTTCTCATTTTTTGAGCGGCTCGTCTTCATCCTACGGGCTTAGATAACTCCAAGTATGATGAGGAGTTTATTGGTGGTAGGATTTCTACGCAGGGTTCCGTCTAGGTAGATACCACCGCGGGACCAGTTATTCTGCCGTGATGCAGTAGTGTGCAAAAAATGCCTGTAGCATAGAGCTGGCCTGCTCCAAAACCTAATTAAACGAGAGGAGGCCTGTACTCGGCAGTGAGTTGTGGGTTCTCATTTTTCAATATCTATCTCATTTTTGAATTAGAGAATCTCCTACGCTCGAATACAGGCTACCGGTCGTATGATACACACGTCCTTGAAATATTTTTATTTTTCAGAAATACGGGGGTCCTCACGGTGGTTTTTCAACGTTCCTTATCGCTAAGTTTTTACTGGTGGTAGGATTCCTATGCAGGAATCCATCTTGGTAGGTACCACCCCAGGGCCAGTTATTGTGCGGCGTAGCATTAGTGTTCAAACATATACACATATAAACATAGTGTTTCGGTCTGAAGGGCACTGTGAACTAGGGTAATCACTGGGTATACGAGATTTCAGAACTGATATCTTGGGGTGACGGGCACCATGCGGTGCCAAACAGAAATATTCTAGGTGACACAGCATTTGTTATGGGCAGACGTTGCACTTATTATTAAAATAAAAATAAAGTAAATCAGTACTCTGTGGTCGAACTCGGGTTACGCGAGTGCTATGAAAATTAAGGCTAGCGTCCTGACTCTGAGGCACCACGACTCTACGACTGCTCAACAGCACTTTGTTAAGCGATAGTGTTATTAAAGAGCTGGGGACTTCTCTAAGAAAATCTGCCACCCAGCTACATACCGTAGGTACCGCAAGAGTATATTAAGGGAAATGTGTGGAAAACCTCATGGATTCCCACAGCTGGTCGAATAAACATCTCGAAACTGCTGAACGCCAGCAGGTAAGGTGCGGGGGTACTTCGAGCACTAGCCGTACTAAGCGTGGTAATTACTGCAAAAGTTCTTGGGAAAGGCCTATGTCCAGCAGTGGACTATTGCTAGGCTGATGAAGAATTATAGATTTAGAACTGACATTAGTTTTTTTTTTGGACACGTAGAGAGGATGAATGGGAGAAGGAACAGATTTATGAGGCGAGTGTGAATGGGAAAGCCGGTAAGGTTCGACCTAAGCGTACGTATCAAAATCAGATCGGTGAACTTTTGAGGAAAAGGTCACGTAAAGTATCCACTACCGACGAGCGTGTATGAAAACGGTAATGAAAGTAGAAGAAGCTAAAGATGTGTGTCAGGATCGTAGCAAGTGGAAAGATGTGGACTCTGCCTAACCCAAAGGGAAAGAGGCGTGACTGTATTTAGGTATGTACTCGTATGTATTAGTTTTTATCTGTTTTCTCCTAATAATAAGAAGAAAACTGCTGGAAGAAATTTCATTATAAAATAAACAGTCTTTGTACAAATTGTCTATGTATATAATTTCTCTTATATATTTTATACACATTCATACATACATACATACAGTATAGTCAAGCCTTTTTCCTATATAAGGGACAGGCAGAGACCACACTCGTAGATTACTTTTCGTTCCCGCGGAAAACGAGATATGACGGGTGAACATTTTGGTACGAATCAAAAAATTATTTATATCCATTGCATTCCAACGAGCTATATAGTGACAGCATTGCAGATTAAGGTATTATTCTGCACGAAAAAAGGCTGTCTATACAATACCTTAGACGCCTCTTACGACACCTCGGTAGGAAAGAGGTAGGTGCTTTCTACTCTAAAACTTTCTACTCTAAAACTTTCTCTTCTAAAACCATCTACCACCAGTCAAAAAATATTGTTAAAAAAAATAGGTTTTACTTTTTGATTTTCGATGTTAACTGACTATGATGTACACTTTGATATGTTTTCTTTTTGGAATCAGCACAACAGATAGACACGGCGACCAGATACGTAATAGCGTAAGTTAGATAGAGCAGGTGAGGCCGCCTCCGTTTACGAGCCGACTCGCTAACGAGTACACTCATGATAATAAAGGCGTCGCGTAAATAAAACCATTTGCGCTGAGATTATCAGCTGCTAAATCGAGCTGTGGCTCAATATAGCGTTCCGGATATTAGAGGAAATCGGGCTTCGTTTTACAAGTGCAGTACAGTTCAGCTGTGAATATATAACCGTGACTGAAACTGAATGAAAAACGTTGACCATGTTGGTAAAACAGAATTTGTAAAATCATTATTTATTTTTGGAACGTTCCCTATCGCACGTTGCACTCTCCAGACACTTGGCGAATGTGAGCTAGCCCGAAAAAGTGTAAGACTTCGACCGTCAGGACAATTTGTCGGCTTGGTTGGCGCAGTGGTTAAGCGCTTGACTTCTGCGCCGCGGGTCGCGGGTTAGATTCCCGCACGGGACAAATATTTGTATGACCTAAAGATAGTTGTTCCGGGTCTGGGTATTTGTGCATGTGGAATATATAAAACATATGTATAAGGAATATGTAAAACGCTCCCACGACACAGGAGAAATCCTACTGTGGGGCATCGTTTTAAAAAAAAGGAAAAAAAAGAAAAAAAAAATTGCTGTAGTACGTTATAGCCAAAATTTCGGTATTGTTACATTAAAATATATAATTTTTTTGCTGGTAATTTAAACAGATCAATATATTTTATTTGTTTTTGTATTAATCCATACTAATATCATAACTCTCTCTGTCCCTCTGCCTGTTTGTTACATTTTCACGGTTCAACCGCTGTACCGATCTTGACGAAATTTAGCACAGATTTAGCTTGCACTCTGCAGACGGACGTGGGATACTTTTAATCCCAGAAAATCAAATAGTTCCTAGGATTATTAAAAACATATTCATAAAACAATCCACGTGGACGAAGTCGCGGGTGTCAGCTTGTTAATAATAAATTGTTAAGTTTCATAAATTATGGAATAATTGTAATTAGCATTCCTTAATTTTTTAATGTATTTAATTTTTCACTATATTAATCTCAACCTTTGTTAAGTTATTTTATTGTGCCTGTTATTTAATTAAAACTAATATTATAAAGATAAAAGATTTGAATATTTGTATGTTTGTAATGAATAAACTCAAAAACAACTGAACCGATTTTAAAATTTTTTTAACACCTATATACAGTTACATTATCAGCGACTCACATGAGCTGTATTTAAAAAACCCAAAAAGATCCCTACGAAAATTGCACTAATGGTTAACTCTCAAGGTTTCAAAAATTTACTCATAAAAGTCATTATTTGGCGTGCGCTGCGAAAACTATTGACGATAAATAAAATAATGTACTACATTTTCACTCATCACAACTCACAAAAAAGTACGCGAGGCTATATGTATAACTATTACAGCTAAGCTATAACTATTACAGTCACAATAACCGCTTTTTGTTCAAATTAGTTCACTCAAAACACGGGTAGAAAGAAAGAATTATTATCATGATACGAATGTCAATCGTACCATGATATTAATCCTTATCCTATTTGTTTAGTTTCATTAGTCAAGGTAGTAACTGGTAGTAGGATTCCTATGCAGGAATCCGTCTAGGTAGGTACCACCCTAGGGCCAGTTATTCTGCCGTGAAGCAGTAGTGCGCAAACGTTACTGTGTTTCGGTTTGATGGGCACTGTGAGCAAGCGTAATCACTGGGCATATGAGACGTAAGAACTGATGTCTCAGGGTGACGGGCGCAGTGTAGTGACACAGATAAATGTTCTGTGTGACATAGCATTTGTTATGGTTAAAAGTTGCACTTTACATCAAGCGAACGTTTTGCTCGTTTCGTCAATTCTCTATCCAATAATAAATAAAAAAAGGTTTATTACATAAATGTAAATTCCATTTTAAATTATTCGAATCGGACCTATACTTTAGATGTTACGATGGATATAAAAACGCTAAAATAAGAAAAATGCCTCGGTGTGTGTACATTTTATTTTTTACAAACTAGAAACAATTGAATAGTAGTTTGTAATTTAAATTATATATTTTTTGTTTTTAAAACTTTCAAATCCTCTATTTAAAAAATACAGCGACCGCGGTCTCTCGAACGCTGCGCCGCCGCCCGGCTTCATGTGCCTTGAACATCACCGAGGTGCGCGGCTCCCTTTGCGCAGCGGTCGAGAGCGGTCGTTTTATTTTGTTAATATCAAATATTGTTTACAGGGAAGCTGTAAGCCAAAAAACTTTAGTGGCTTATTTTACCATAAATAAAACATTATTTTGGTAAACTAACCTAATCTTATCCGACCAGCTGCAGAGCCGCTGGTGAGAATAGTCGCTACAAAATATGTTAATGTTAGGAATTCTTGTTGTTCTAATAATTTGTTCAAATAAAATACTGATTTATGTTTCTATATCTATTTACCCGTGTGAAGCCGGGGCGGATTGCTAGTACTTAATATAATTATAGCGATGTGCCACGACACCTCTCGTTTTTTATTGTATAAATAGACGGGACGAGTAAAATATTCACCTGATGGAAAGAACATTTCTGTGCTGCGCCCGCTACTCTGAGACATCAGCTCCCAAGTTTCTTATACCCAGTAATTACACTAGCTCTCAGTGCCGTTCAGATCGATAGAAGTATATAGTGTTTGGATTCTTGCATAGAAATCCTACCACCAGTATAATTTTTAGTTTTTTAAAAGTTAGTTATGAGACAGTCGGGGTGCCTGCCCATAACAGCGACGGTGGAATTTTCCATTGGGAATATCTGTGTATCACCGCGCTGCTCGCTTCACTATATAACATCGGTTCTTAAATCTCATATCCCCTGTAATTAGTACAATAGCTACAGTGCGAAGTTTCGATAGCACTATGCTCTATGACCTCAACAGTGTATCGCAACGGGTAGGTCTTATGATGAACATGAAGAAGACGAAGATCATGTCTAACGTACATGTCTAACACTTATACCTTGTGTTGTTGAGAACATTACGATCGAAGTTGTCGACGAATATGTATGCATAGGACAGATTGTCCGACTCGGTAGGTCCAACTTCGACCAATAAGTCAATTGAAAGATGCAACTAGGATGTTAGCTCAGGGGCTAGGCGCTCGCTTTTAATTTCATAGTACGCGAGTGACCTGGGTTCGATTCCCGGTGCCGGCACCACTAAAATTGTTTATTGCAATTTTATGTGCTGACTTACCACGTGCTCGGCGGTGAAGGAAAACATCGTGAGGAAACCTGCATGTCTGAGAAATAAAAATGAGTAATAAAAATATTTCGAAGACATGTGAAGTCCGCCAACCCGCATTGGAGCAGCGTGGCGGATTCTTCCTAGCTCCATAACCCTCTCAGAAATAAGAGGAGGCCTGTGCTCAGTAGTGGGACATTTATAGGCTGAAACTTTACTAGGATGTTACGCAGTTTCCCGAACGCTGCCCGTTTGGGAAACTGCGTAACTTCTTCTCGTCGAGTATACCTCAATCCTTGAAAACAAAAGTATACAATCAGGGCGTGTTGCCAGTGATAACATACGGAACCAAGACGTGGTCCTTCACTGCATGTCGCATGACGAAGCTCAGAGTTGCTCAGCGAGCTATGGAAAAGGGCTATGCTCGGAGTTTCTCTGCAAAATAGAATCCTTAACAAAGATATCCGCAGCAAAACTAGAGTAACCGACATAGCCCTAAGGATTAGCAAGCTAAAGTGGCAATGGGCCGGCCATATGGCTCGTAGAACCAATAACCGTTCGGGAAGCATAGTTGTCGAGTGGCAACCTCGTATCGGCAAACGACCTGCACGGTTTTGCGGGAAGTCGATTGATGCAGGTGGCTCAGGATGTTCACCAGTAGACTACGATAATCTGAAATGATGATGATGATGTATTATGATTGTCTAATCCACCTCCGATCTAATAGCATGAGGTTTGGACGAGTGAGTGCTTATGTGTTTGCGCGTACACCTGTGGCACCATAATATCTCCTGCGCCTTTGATTGCTTTCGACAGTATTCGAAAGTTGTTATCGTGGTCGAAAATCGGCGAAGAGGACGTTGCCAGCTACAGTGCCCTTCAAACCGAAACATAGTCGTGTTCGCACATTACTGCATGTGCGTTACATTGTGTGTTGTATCCTGTTTGCGGGTACACTTGTAGCACCATATTATCTCCCGCGCAGTTGACAGCTTCCGACAGTATTCGGAAGTTGGTACAGGCTTTGCCTAGTGAGGAGACCGACAGATAAGTACTGTCTAAGATAGTAACAGCCCTGCGAAATATACTATATGCTTATATAACTTTTTGTCTTTTTTACTTTACCATAACTTTAACATAAGATGTAAATGTTTATTTTGTATAAGGTTGTTAATAAAAATATATCTGTTCATATTCTTTAAGTAAGTAAGTAAAAGGTATCAAATATCTGTTAATTGTACAAACTACTACGAGTATGTATGCATTATTGTTTTTCGCAAAAATAAACATTTTTCATTTTCATTAAATTGGTTTGTATACGAACAGCGATAGCCATTGAGATTTGTATCCACGGACAAACATGGCAATACCAAGTTCTTTGTATACGGTATGTGCATGAAAGAAACGTAATGGACAAATGAATGACGGAGTACGTGTTCGTGCCACGGAGATATAGGGGGGTATAGCGGAAGGATGGGTGGGGACGTCCGTCCGTCTTGCTCTTTTTGCGTTTCTCTTCGATGCAAATTCGCCGTCACCGACATTGCTGGCGCGGGAATCGGAATTGAGAATTTTCGGTAATGCATTTTCGGGCATGTTACGCTGTTGGCCGAAGAAGCGTTGGCGTATTTCTAGGTTTATTTGTGGGACGTCTAATTAAGTGCTGCCTTGATTATTTCTCTTTCTATGGATGGCTAAAAGAAAGGTGTGTTCATACGGTGTTACAAGAAATGTATTTATTATAAACTAATAATATACGAGTATAAATATCGTTGTGTGTTGTATACACAATCATAATTGTTGTTACACACACGCACACTGATTACATTAAAAACAAAATTTTAACCAAACTTGGGAACATCGCAGCTTTTAGAATTTGCAATCAGTCCAAATTTTGGATATAAAATACAACACTTCTAACTAGTAAGATCGTCATTCTGTTTTATGATTACATAAATATTGCTGTCAATACAATCACTTATCCAGCGTCCTCATCCGCGACATTCAGTTGTCAGCACATGTGCCTGCTGAGATACGGCTCCAGTGATCGAATGAAATCTGAAGCCTATGATTGTGTAACGTTACAGTTTTCTGGTTTAGATGTACAATAATTGCTCCGTGCAAACACTGCATCTAGTCTGATCTCCGATCTTATAGCATTAGTATTATATCGAATACGATACGGTAAAAACGAGTGAGTGTGTTGCTTCTTCTTTTTCATCATCACCAGATAAAAAATCTGCTGGATGTAGACTTCTCTCAAATTGGAAGGATTAGTCAAACCCTTCGCGCCTTAGACTCCGTGACCCGACACAATTCTGTATAATTTAGTTACAGCGTATAAATGTCCCACTGCTGAGCATGTGCCCATTGTTGAGAGGATTTTGGAGCCGAAAAGAGTCCGCCATGCTGCTCCAATGTACTACCACCAGTAAATGCTTTATTCGTTACAACAGATGTTTCCGATTTTAACCGTAGATAGAAAGAAAATGTACGACACTAAGTTTACAGAAAAAAATATGTTTGCGCTTTACAAGGCAGCTTGTCTTCACAATGACCCACATGGTGTCGCTGTGGCGAGCATCCCGCCATCGAAATTTTGTTTACAGTAAAAAAATCTCTACATAAACAGCGTATACTATTCAGCGGATTGTGCACTCGCCTTCACTCATTGCACGATGTATTAGGTTCGGAACAAAGCGAAATTTAATTAAGGCACAGCATTAGATTATGCGCCCGCTGCATTCTTTGTTTTCCTCGGTACGCGCTCGCTTTTTTAGAGGATCACTCCGATATCCGTTTGCTCGGGGCATTGATAATTACGTTCTTTTTGCGACGTCCCCATTCCTGGCTACAATGAGAGGTTTATTCGTTTTTTCCGCACGCGGTTGATTGAAATGTGAATATAGGTCGAAAGGCAGTTTTGTACAGTTTTGTATTATCGTATCAGGGATTGATTTTATCAAAATGCATTTTCAGTTTAAAGTGCCGTGAAAATGCTTACATTTGTTGTAAGTTATTAAAATATTTTTTTCTGTACTATTACTTTTATTTAACGCTAGGCTTTGACCTATATCACAACTGTGAT
This sequence comes from Luehdorfia chinensis, assembly GCA_019845155.1. Lineage (NCBI taxonomy): Eukaryota > Metazoa > Arthropoda > Insecta > Lepidoptera > Papilionidae > Luehdorfia > Luehdorfia chinensis. The sequence goes on from JAHVAK010000292.1 coordinate 1,539,875, forward strand.
TTATATATATAATATAACATGCAAATGACAACCAACGATTTGTGTATTTGCACAAATGTTGGGCTCCGGTTGGTATTCGATCAGCACTGACAGCATGACCAGTGTCATAAAAGCGGCTAGAAGTCAGGTGCATTGTCCACTAGGCCATGCGGTGGTCGATTATGTTGTGTTAGTCGGAATGGCTTTATCTTCTGAGTCATTCCAAGTTTCTTCGAGTTTCCGGCTTTTTTTATTGGATCAAGTGACGAGACGAGCAAAACGTTCACCTGAAGTAAAGTGCAACGTCTGCCCATAACAAAGGATGTGACAACCAGAACATTTTTGTGACCCCACACTGAGTCCGTCACCGCGAGACATCAGTTCTTTAATCCCACATGCCCTGTGATTACACTTGCTCGCAGTGCCGTTCAGACCGGAACAGAGTAAAGTTTGCACTTCACGGCAGAATAACTGACCCCGGGGTGGCACCTACCCAGACGGATTCCTGCATAGGAATCCTACCACCAGTCGTGTTGTAGTGTGAATATTAAACGTGCATTTAATGTAACGTTCGCCGTGCTATGGCGAAAGCCGTTGTAGTTCAGGGGCCGGGCGCTAGCTTCAAATTTCATAGTCCGGGAATCACTCGAGTTGATCCCCGGTGCCGCCACCTCTCAACTGTTCTGCATTTATAAGTGCTGATTTACCACATACTCGGTGAAGGGGAAAGCTGCATGTCTGAGAAATAAAAACAGATTTGAATCAATGACAATACATGCCATGTGGTGGCGGCTCGTTAAAAGAATACTACCACTCCATCTCATCCAATGGATCTCGTAAAAGGCGAGTGAGGAATTAAACTGGACTGTGCACCCAACAGCGCATGGTGGCGATGGGCTCACCACCTATCACACCAAGTGCATTATATTGTTTTGGTGAAACGTGGATTGTGGCAGTCATCTGCTTTTGCAGTGAGTGCCCAGTCTCTGACTACCCCATATGGGATACAGTCGTGACCTTATGTATGTATGTATGTATGACAATACATGTGAAGTCTGTCCATCTGGAGCAGCGTGGCGGACTCTTCCCAGCTCTAAAACCCTCTCAGAAATGAGCATGACCAATGAGCAGTGGGACATATAGGCAGTTACTTAAACACATTCGCAAACTGAAAGTACAACGAAAGAAAAAATATTTATACTACATTCTTGTATAAGTTACAATTGGTTTTTTTTTTTTTTAAATTTGTAATCGCTCGTTGATTGTTTTGTCGTCGCCACGGTGCGGTCAAAATCTTGTCTATTTCAACTTGTACATGAGTTGGCTCGCTCTCAGCACGCGCGGCACCTCGTAAATCAATATCGACGGACCCTTATTAATTAGTGCGTTCGCTCGCGGTCCTCCCTGCCCTCCTGGCCTCCTCCTAGCCACCCGGCCTGCTGCGATGAACGTTTTTAATTAGGAGCCCAAAACGAACGGGTCGCGCTACCGCTGTTGACACCTAAGACTTAATAAAGGTGGGATTGTGAACGCTCCGAGCCGTATTGAGGACGTACAATTTTTTCAAGGAAACATAGGTCTTAGTGAGTTTATTAATTTTCAGGATAAATGCTTATCCGTGTTACAAATTTTAAAGCATTGATTTCGTATATAATAACAATCGCATGCTTGCTAATATTTGGGCGTTGTGTTCGAATTCAAGCGGCATTCAATTTTGGCTGTATTATGAATGATTCTCTCCAGGTTTCTTACTTTGCCACAAAGAAAATTTCTGTTTGAAACCACACTGCGCCCGTCACTCAGAGACATCAGATCTTAATTCTCATATGCCCAGTGATTACGCTAGCTCTCAGTGCCCTTCAAACCGAACCACAGTAATGTTTGCATACTACTGCTTCACGGCAGAATAACTGGCTCTGGGGTGGTACCTACCTAGACGGATTCCTGTATAGTAAAAATCAGGCGTAGAGACATCATTAGTTTGCATTTGTGAATTTTTTAATTAATCCGTGATTAAAATCAATGTATACGGTAAAGTATATGTTTGTAGATAAGAGAGGAAGTCGACAAAGCTTTTTTCGAATCGCCGAAGTCTTGGCAAGTTACAATAATGGGGCCCATAAACACTAAAAACATGTCCAACTCGACCGCTAAGTACCAGGACACTATAAATCGAACGGAGCGTAAGACGACAGATAACATCAGCGAAAAGTAACAACGCTGTCATTACGGGCGGGATGTTTTTTCGGTCCACCGCTATCTCCAGTCGTGTGGCGTCATCAGGAAAAGATTATCGGCCGATGCTGTAAATCGGAGCACGGAGTCCGGAAGGCGGGGCGCAGTCCCCGCGGGCGTCGTCGTCCGGCGTCAATTAGACGGAGAGGGTGGCCTGTGGGAGGGTGAGGGTGGCACGCGAGACGCCGCTCTGCCCACGTATTAGGTACACGCCCGGAAACTCGAGCCTATATACAGAGCACATAGCGTACGCCTTTGGTCGTAATTAATACTGAGCGAGGCCGAACCGTGCCGTCGCCGGGCCTAATCTTCAACCCCTGATTATTATTCAGGGAGTTTTTCTCGAAGCTTGTTTATGCTGGCGGCGGACGGTTGTAGGAATTGGCGGATCCCTAGACGCTGGGGAACTGGCCCGGCACGTGAGGCTAATAGGGTTGCTAACAACAACAATTTTGTATGAGATCGTTTTACAGCGAACTAATGTACATACATACACACAGTCACGTTTTTGTCCTATATAAGGGGTAGGCAGAGGACACTGACGTAGCCCACTTTTCGCCATCGCGGGAAACGAGACGTGACGGGTGGCGAACCACGTCGCCGCCATTATGGTACAAGTCAAAACATTCTTACTCTCCATTGCATTTCCACGAGCAGTATAGTGGCAGCATTGCATAATATAATGTTATTCTGCACGAAAAAGACTATCCGTACTATACCTTAGTAGCCACTTACGACAGCTCGGTAGGAAAGATAAAGAGAGAGGTAATTGTCAAATTTATTAGGCTGGTCAATTACCGATGAATTTATTTATATATACTTTATTAACACCTAAAAGAAGGCGATAGTAGGCGGACTTAATGCCATAAGGCATCCTCTGCCAGTCAACCCTGGTTGATGTTAAAAAGCAGTGGTGTGGCAGGTGCTTAGTATTAAAATATATCTTAAATCAAAATTAAATATAAAATGGATATATTAATACACTATAAATAATGCTATGGTTAGGCTCAGAGGTCGATGCTGTGCTTCACTTAGTTTATTTATTCCATACTTTCCATACAATTCTATACATGCTGATGTTTTCCTGGCCGATTTCGACCGCGGCGATAACTTTCGAATATAGTCAGGAGCTATCAACTGCGCAGTATTATAGTTACGCAGATATTATAGTGACACAAGTTCCGTGTGGTGGCGGGCAGAGAATGTACCACCCCATCTCATCCCGTGGGTGTCGTAAAAGTCGACAGAGGGAAAATTAAACACAGAAGATGGGCAGCAGCATCTTCCTGGAACATCTGAATAAATATACTGCAGTTGCCAACCCGCTTGCCAAGCGTGGCAACAGCATGATGATAGCAGCATTCCTATGCTCCGTCTAGGTAGGTACCACCGTAGTGCCGGTTATTCTGCCGTCAAGCAGTAGTGTGCAAACATTACTGTGTTTCGGCTTCAAGGGCATTTATATCTAGTGTAATTAGTGTGCATATGAGACCTAAGCCGCCGTGTGGTGTCGGCCTAAGAGAATCTACCACCCCATCCCATCCCGTGGGTGTCGTAAAAGTCGACAGGGGGAAATTAAAATCTGGAGATGGGCAGCAGAATCTTCCTGGAACATCTGAATAAATAAGCTGCGGTTGCCAACCCGCCTGCCAAGCGTGGCAACTATGGCAAAATCCCTCCAATGTGAGCAACTACAAACTTTTGTGGCTCTATATTGGGGAGGCCTATGTTCAGCAGTGGACTGGGATAGGCTGAAACGACGACGACGATGAGACTTAAGAACTGACGACTTAGTGTGTATTCTGAATAATACAGCATTTGTTATGGGCAGACGTTGCACTTACCATCAGGTGAACGATTTGGTCGTCTTCTCACTTTTTTCCCATAAAATAACCTCCCAGATGGATTACTTTTACTTGATTTTGTATGTGATTTGTGTTAATCAATCCTAAGCTCGATTATTCTATTTACAATGTCTTATGTCATCGATGTGTATTACCAATGTTTTTTTTTGTTGTCATGCAGCCAGTTCTTCTGTTCTGTGTAATAAGTTTTCCGATATCATTTTTTTTTTATTACACTTAAGGAGTTTTTAGCTGATTATTAGCAGCCCTGACTTCATACTTTTTTCATCAGTAACGTTTGGGAACGCGAATGTAAATCGGCGAACGTTTCTCTCGTTACGATTATCGCTAGCTCGCTCGCCTTTGCGTATTTGTATCACGTCTCCCTTTATTTTTACACGAATCTCTTGGAGGCGATCTGTGCGTAATGCCTTTGGAGAGTCGCTGACTTACTTGAAAACTATACACGTGTGTAGTTGATTGTGGATTAGACAATTAAACCGTACGATAAAAGCGTAAAATATTCTATTACCATAGGTTCTGCCATTGCTGACACAAAAGTGGCGGGAAACCATCTTCGAATATGCCTGACGTTTTTTGTTCTTGTGATGCAATTTTTATATTTTTTTTAATATCAGACGAAATAAACAAAACGTTGACCTGATGGGAAGTGCAACATCTGCCCATAACAAATGCTGTGTCACCCAAATTATTTATGTGTGACACCACACTGCGCTCGTCACCCTGAGACACACTGCTGAATTATCTAGCTTGCGAGACGTTTACGGCAAATATCACCAATATCGGAGAGGTTTATGACCAGCAGTGGACTTTAGTAGTTAGCAGTGACACAGTACTGCTGATGATAAAAAAATCTTTCTGGTTTCGATTTGGTTAAATTGTATTAAGTTCAACCCCACTAGTTGACCTAGAGAAACGTACTTATCTTATTGATCGCTGACCCGCTTTTGTCCGGACATAAAGACAAGAGGATCCTGGGCTGCCCTAACTGGGACCTTGCGAATATATAACAGATTTCGCGCCCTATCACTATCAGGAGAAAATCGTCAGAGGATCGGACAGGGAGAATTATATAAAAGATATATTGTATTAAGTTTAGTTTAATTTCCGATGTAAGAAGCTCGAAAGTAATTTGTATTTTGGACTAAATATACATATACTACTATATCCCTGGGGTAGTCAGAGACTGGGCACTCACTGCAAAAACAGATGACTGCCACAATCCAAGTTTCACCGAAACAATATAATGCACTTGGTGTGATAGGTGGTGAGCCCATCGCCACCTGTTTCAATTGTTTAATTCCTTACTCGCCTTTTACGAGATCCATTGGATGAGATGGAGTGGTAGTATTCTTTTAACGAGCCGCCACAAAATATACTTCTATAATTTTTTTTTATTTAAAAATCATGTGCACTTGTTGATTTTGACTAAGAATAAATAATTTGAGAAATATCTGAGGTAACAAAATTGATTGTAACAATCCATAATCTATGCAAGTTTTATAAAAAAAAATATACTTCTATAACTTTTTTTTATTTAAAAATGATGTGCACTTGTTGATTTTGACTAAGAATAATTTGAGAAATATCTGAGGTAACAAAATTGATTGTAACAATCCATAATCTATGCAAGTTTTATAAAAAAAAATATGATACGATTCTGACGAGACGCCCAAGTCGTTGACCTGATGGTTAGGCCTTGCCCTCAGTAGTTGCGTCACCCAGGACTTGCACTGGAATGTGCAGCGGAACCCACTGGATAGGACATGGGAATCCCATCACCATTTTTTTATTATTAATTCAGATTTGTCAAATTAGCTAATGTACAACAAGAAATTGAAACGAAAATCACAGACAGGTACTTCTATTTTTTTTTTTTGTATTTGACATATGAAGGTAATGTATTCAAATATCTGTGATTATCGCAATAAATACTTTTTCTTAATCTCATATGGTAATTTGCAGGACATCAAAACTCAAACACGCGTTTTTAAAATGTCTGTCAGTCTGATTGTTTGTCCGGGCTAATCTTCGAAACGCATGAATCCATGTTGACAGGACATTCATTGGCAGGTAGAGAACTTTTCAGAGATTAATCTACTTTTTATTTTGGTAATATTTAGGGTTCCTGGGTAAAATTTAAAAAGCTGCAGTAATTATGGGATATTCGGATGGATGTGTTACGTTACGCGCGACTTTAATTTGCATTTAGGTCATTATTGTTTTAGTTCATGGCAGCTTAAATATTTCTATTAATATCTTAATAAGTGGTTCAGTAAGTTCTTTTTTCACGTCTTACCCCTACACCTTAAGCTTATCTATAATAAAACAGTAGAATTTGTATGCTTTAATGCGCTAATCTCAGGAATTACAGCTTTGAAAAAAATATTTTTGTATCGAATTTTGTGTATTCGGTCTTGGAATTTTCAATATGATTTTTTCTGGCTCGATGACTCACACCTCATACGGCATCCACGAGATGATATGGGGCGGCAGATGTTCTTACGCCGCTACTACATGTCAAAACCGTGAGGCCTCGCATATTATATACTGGTGGTAGGACTTCTATGAATCCATCTCGAGGTAGGTACCACTGCAGTGACAGTAATTCTACCGCCAAGCACTAGTGTGCAAATATAACTGTTTCGGTCTGAGGGGCACTGATTGCTAGTGGAATTGGGTATTTGAGACTTAAGGACTGAAGTCTCAGGATGACGAGCGTAGTGTGGTCCCACACAGAAACATTGTGGTTGACACGGTATTTTTTATGAGCAGACGTCGCACTTACCACCAGGTGAACGATATGTTCATCTCATTACTTTCTTCCATAAAAAAAAACTTGCCAATGTATGCTGTTTGAATGATAAATATTTTTTTGGAAATATCTATCAAAGGGCAAATGTCTACATATTAACTAACATGATTGGTAAATTATATTTCACTAAGGCAAAGTTATGGTAGGTTAGAGGCGGGGCGTTCGTCTTGATTTCCATCAGTTAATTGCAATAATAGAACCGATACTTTCGCTACACATAACATAGTAAGTAAAATGAAAATCTTACCAACCCAGCAAGTTCTGTGACACATTCTTATTATACTGTATATAATATAAATCGTAATCAATGCACAATGTGTAGCCTCTCCGAGAATTAGCGAGTCTGTTTCAGAAAATTTTTAAACAATATTGGTGTAAACCCAAAATAGAGTTTTGTTTAGGTGACGTTTTAGCCAACCTTACAAATAACCAAACTCACCAGTACAAAATCAATACTAAAAAGGGTAATAAAATATAAACCACCTGCTGGGTATTAAAAACAAACAAACAAGAAGAAGTAAAGTTGAAGAAAGTCCGCCTCGTTTTTTATTATTCAATACAGTGACTAGACGAGCAAAACATTCGCCTGATGGTAAGTGAAACGTCTGCCAATAACAAATGCTATCTCATCTAGAACATTTTTGTGTGGCGCCACATTGCGCCCGTCACCCCTAGATATCAGTTCTTAAATCTCGAATGCCCTGTGATTACGCTAGCTCACAGTGCCCTTCAGACCGAAACACTGTAATGTATGCACACTACTGCTTCACGGCAGAATAATTGGCCCTGGGGTGATACCATAGACGGATTCCTACATAGGAATCCTATCCACGTTGCACCAGTTTAGGCCAGAGGGCGTCACTTCTCAAATATGTACTAAAATTTTGAGTCTCAGTATTTCTTACAAAGCTTTTCATCATCGAGATAAATAATTTTCAAATGTCCTGAGTTTTAGTTGTAAATGATTTGGTAAAAGATGGCGTTGGCGTAAAAGTTACAGCCTATAAATGTCTCACTGGTGAGCACTGCTCTCCTCTCATTACTGAGAGGGTTATAATTTGAATTTTTAGCCATAAAGTAATTCCTAAAAAAAATATATATACTTACTAAATATTTTAAAAATATATATACTGTTATTTTACTTTGATCGACATTTCAAATTCATTCTGAATAATTGATCATCCAAAATAAACCTATTGATGTATAGAGCCCATCACGTATGAGTTTATGATATTAAAAACCATTCAGTAACAGCAGATGCCCAATTATGTAATTGGCGGAAAAATTGGACTTTTTCTGTATCGCAATGAATTAAAAAAATATTATATTAAATACGATTATATGTTGCTTATAATTTCTCTCTAATTCGGTACGTATAATTATAAAACATACAGATTACAGGTTCAGAATAGTCTCTGTAAAAATATAACGCAATAGAAAAAATAAATAATATTAGATAATGATTTCTTATATTTAAGCGAACACTAAACATTTAAATGAAACTAATTTTACGGATTTTATCGCGTTTAATTTTTTATTATTTATAACCCGACGTTTCGAGTGCTTTACAGCACCCATGGTCACGGGAGGACTGAGGTGACAGATGTCTTGATGTCATAGTTAACCTGGGGTACCTTCAGCTTTTAATTATTATTTTTGGTCCGATCTACGCAGAAAGAGCTAACTGTGTCTTGAAGTCTTGCAGTGGTATGCTTGGTTTTTGATTTAATTTTATTTATTATTGGATCCCAAGCTGGTGGTAATACCCAACCATCTTCTCTATTGAAATTAGGATGTTTTTTGATTTTAATAGCCTCGCGAATCATCCTTGGTAGGAATCGGTGTTCTTTTGCAAGGATCTGTGGTTTATCAAATCTGATGTAATGGTTGGGATGATCCAGAACGTGGTCACAGACTGCAGACTTCCTAGAACGACGATACTTCACGTCAGCTATGTGTTCTTTTACGCGGGTTTTTATCGATCTTTTTGTTTGGCCTATGTAAGAGAGACCACATTCACAATCTAGCTTGTATACTCCTGCGTCCTGTAGAGGGATGTTACACTTGACAGATGGTAAAAACTGACTTATCTTCTTCGGCGGCTTGAAGAATGTTTTTATGGAAGCCCGCTTCAAGATATAGCCAATCTTGTCCGTGACTCCTCTGACATAAGGTAGAACAGCAGGTACACGCTCGACTGTGGCCGGTTTCACTCGGTCACTGCGACGTAGGCGCGGAACCCGAAGCTTGTTGTCGTGCAAAACTTGCTTGACATGTTGAAGCTCGGCGGCCAGGTGTTTCCTGTCACAGATTCCTCGTGCTCTCTGAAACAAGGATTTACCCACGGTAGCTAACTGTGATGGATGATGGTGAGATTCACCGTTTAAATATCTGTTAGTATGGGTCTTTTTTCTATACACAGTGTGACACAAGGTGTTATTAGGATTTCGAATTACTAAAACATCTAGAAAAGCTAAAGAATTATTTGCCTCTAACTCCATTGTAAATTGAATTTCAGAGTTTAGGGAGTTAAGGTGGTCTAGAAATGCAGTCAGTCACTCAGTCCTCCCGTGACCATGGGTGCTGTAAAGCACTCCAAACGTCGGTTTATAAATAATAAAAAATTAAACGCGATAAAATCCGTAAACTTAGTTTCATTTAAATATTAGTTACTATGTAATTACAGGGCATAAGAGACTTAAGAACTGATATTTCAAGGTTACGAGCGCAGTGTGGCGCAACACATAAATGTTCTGGGTGACACACCCTTTGTTATGGGCAGATGTTTGACTTACCATCATGTGAACAATTTGCTGATCTCTTCACTATATTCCGTAAAAAAAAATATTTCCATGACATGCGAAGTCAAACCAAACCACACTGGAGTAACGTGGTGGACTTTTGCCGCCTCCAAACCCTTTCAAAAAAGAGAGGAGGCATGTGCTTGGCAATTGGACAACTATAGGCTGTTAATTTATTTTTTTGTGCTACTAAATCTTTTATACAAATCTTTAAAGGTCACTGACCATTTCAAATAACGTTCATAGTAGTATCATTCCACGACATCAGATAACTGACCGTCCTCATTACAAACGTTGGTCGGTACACACAAATATTTGTAACAAATTACATTAATAACGGCGAGCCGTGGAAAGCAAAAGTTGGGCACAATAAAAGTTGTTGGGCCGCGCGAAGTGGGTCAAAGTTGCGAGGGTGGATAATATATATGTAAGTGGGTCTGTCTGGCGTTGTGACGCAGGGGCGGTGTCTGGCCCGGCCGTCTGCGATACTACGAGCGGAGAATCCATAATTTTAATTGGCGACTCATGACTTTTATGACGTTTCTTTTGGGACGCTTTGTGTGAAACGTTTATGAAGTTATACTTTTTATATAACGTTTAAAGTGGTTAGTGATCGTGAAATGAAAATGTGGTTTTGCTTTTAATAATAAGGTAACGGCAATAGTATAAAAAAAACCTTTTTAAAAACAAGCTTTTGTTTAAGACATAAGTTTAGGTTTATAAGGTTATGCAATGCGAAATGCTAAGTATATCATCATCATCATCATCATTTCAGCCTATCGCTAGTCCACTGCTGAACATAGGCCTCCCTCATAGATTGCCACAAAAGTTTATAGCTCCCGTTTTGGAGGTTTTGCCATAGTTGCCACGCTTGGCAGACGGGCGCGCAACCTCTGTCGGCTTATACGACACGACACCCACGGGATGAGATGGGGTAGTAGATTCTCTTAAGCCGCCACCAAACGGCGAACGGCGAACGGCGAACAGCTATATATATTATGTTAATTTATTTTTTATCAAAAAGCTTATCGCGTTAATTGTAAAGGAAATAAATACTTTTTGTTCAAGTATTTTTTTATTAGCAATCACTGTCCAATGACACATAATTGGTACCTTCTTTTATTACACTTTTTGATAACAAATAATGCAACATAAAAGATTAAATAATTTTCAGCGACAAAGATAGTACAAGTACAAATATACGTACTATACTATTGTACGATCTACTAATATGACATTATGTAAGTGTGTTACCTATGTAAATATTAGATCCTTACGTATGAAATCTGCATTTTGTCGCGCTGGCTACTTTGATCTAAAATATATCCTCTTTGGTTAAGAATTCAAATGTATAAATCCATTTAGCTGGATATATTTGAGTTTCGAAAACAGTCATTCATTTGTTTTTTTCCTCATTAGTCATCACCACCGGCCACGTGTTGTATGCTCGTGCACATAAAAAGTATAAAGTTAAGTAACAGCCTTCAAATGTTCCACCGCGGCACACAGGCCTCCTCTCATTTCTGACAGGGTTTTGGAGCCGGCAAGAAACCGCCACGCTGCCCCAACGCGGGTTGACGGTCTATTCATGTCCTCTAAATATTTTTATTCCTCAGACATCCAAGTTTCCACGAGATGTTTCCCTTCATGATAATACTTTTTTTTATTGTTTGAAGTGAAGAAACGAGCAAAACGTTCACCTAATGGTAAGTGCAACGTCTGCCCATAACAAATGCAGTATCACCCAGAACATTCTTTGTGACCTCACTGTGCCCATCACCCTGAGACATAAGTTCTTAAGTCTCATATGCCCAGTGATTACGCTAGCTCACAGTGCCCTTGAAACCGAAACACAGTAATGTTTGCACACTACTGCTTCACGGCAGAATAACTTGACCTTTATAGTCGGTTACCATTATTAATACAAATAATAAAAAAATGTTAAGCTGTGATTCCATTGTTTATAGGTTTTACATGCGTTACCATTAGATTTAAATTAAGCCCGATGAAAAATCCGAATCGATTGACATTAAATTAAAATACACAGATTATAAATAGATAATCTGGGATTTACTCTGTTTCGTCTTAAAAATTACATAAATTCTATAGTCGACGTAATCAAAGTCGGGGCAGCGCCTAGAAATTATACAAACAATCGGTACATCGAACCTAATAGAAAATTCGTCGCTTACGACCTTACTATTCCAACGCCCATATTAATCAGTTGCAACTTATGTTTACATAGTGTGAGTGTGTTTGTGTATCAGCTACATACTGTTTGCTATAACGGCGCACACGTGTCTGCGTAGGTAAATCTGAATACAAATGAAGACATTAGGCGAGTCCCGCGCGGTCGCCGCTCGTTAGAGAGAGCCCACGTTTTGTCTGTGGATATCGTACGTCTAAATGTGGCATATTTAAATGTGAATAAAACATTTTCGAATTCCACTTGCCAATGCACACTTTAAGAGGTCCTCAATCCATCTTATTCCTTTCTAAATCTTGAACCTCCGACAAAAATAAATTTTTTTGGAGAGGTCAAAATAGGACAGGTGATAAAATGATGCTGCTGTCCATGTCCTTACTTAGTTGGCTGTTACGAAACCCACCACACGCCACAGAACAATTTATTTTTTAAGAAACTAATAAAAAAATGTATTTGTTCGCGACACATCTTGTAGTACAATGATCAAAATAATTAATATAATAATTTAATTTAAAAAAATTACTTCAACGCAGCAGCTTCAAACATGTTTATGCGAATTTAAGAGTTTCATGATTTTCTCATGGATCCCATTATCAGAACTTGACGACGGTATGGCACGGACAGAATCATTAAAACGCATGAATAAAGTTCACAAACATACATAAACTAAAACATCCAGAAAATATATAAAAAACCGAAATAAAAAATAATTAAAAGTATTAAAAATATTCAATTAAAAACTAGAACAAACATCAATAAAGTATCATATCATACAAAAATTAAAAATAGGACAACATAAGTTGTTTTATCTGTGCTGCAGCATTTCTGCGAAAAGGTTCTCGCTCAGCGATTGCCGCGGCATTGATATTACAGTCTCGGCGCTGATTTGACCGACGCGGACTAGGTTTTTCGACTTAGCTGCGAACCATTTTATCCACAAATGGTACTTAGCAACGAGACGAGCAGATCGTTCACCTGCTGGCAAGGGGCATGCCTTCGCTTCGCATCGCAGTGGCACTGTCACTCGGAACTTTGAATTGTAAGGTCTTGTGTGGATTCCAACTGCGTTCGTCATCTTGAAACGTCAGGTGCTTAGTCTCTTTTAACCAGTAATTTCACTGGTTATAGTGACCTTCAAACCGGAACACAGTAATATTTGCACACTGTTTCCTGGTAGATCAACTGGCACTGTTGATAGATTAGCATAGAAGTCCCATAAGCAGTAAAAGGTAATGTTATTGTTTTTCTTATGCCACCGAAAACATACTGGTTCACTAGACCTGGAAATAAATATCACCCGTTTAAAAACTTTATTTTTGAACTTAAGAATCAAACTGGTGGTAGGATTCCTACACAGGAATCCGTCGTAGGTACCACCCCAGGGCCAGTTATTCTGCCGTGAAGCAGTAGTGTGCAAACATTACTGTGTTTCAGTTTGAAGGGCACTGAGAGCTAGCGTAATCACTGGGCATAGGAGACTTAAGAAATCATGTGTCAGTGTAAAGGGCGCAGTGTTGTGTCACAAAGAATGTTCTGGGTGACACAGCATTTGTTATGGGTAGGCGTTCCATAACTGGAACTGACGATAACTCGTCAGGTGAACGTTATGCTCCTTTCGTCACTTTATCCAATAAAAAAAAAAACGTTAGCTGGACTTACAAGAATACATCGCCAAGTTATCCTTACCCATTTATTCGACTTCGATAATAAACAATTATTAATTAATATATTAATATTAATAAAGAATAATAGAAACGTAGAGCTCAAATTCGACTTTGAAAATTTTCTCTCTCTGCGCCCAAATAAATTTCACTCCGAAAATAAAAAGAATCATGCTTTGTAATATATCATCACTTGGCATGATTTTTTTTTATTAATTACAACTTATTGCAATTCAATTCATAAGTTAATATATTACGAATTTGAGTACTTTCACGTTGTCATTCATTCGTCTTAACCATTATTATTCTTAGTCCCCCTTTGCAAAGCATCTCCTTTTCTAGCACAGTGCTATCAATCCGTCTTGAAGCTAGGCAAGCTAGCACATAATATACGAGTAGAGGATGCAGTTACTGGTTACCTTGCGTGGCAAATCTCTCACTATTCTGGGAATGTTTACTAGGGCCAAGACTTTTTTTATACATTTTTATAATTATTACTTGTTACTCTGTTTTATAAAAATGTATTCATTCTTCCCTTTCAGAGTAAGTCGTTTATCTTTTAACTCTATTGTAAACTAGGTGATGCCCGCGACTCCGTCCGCATGGATATAGATATTTTAATTATCGCGTGGGAACTATTCGATTTTCTGTGATAAAAAGCATCATTTGCCCGTCTCCTATTACGACACGGTTCAACCGTGTAAAGGTAACAAACAGACAGAGGGACGGAGAGAGTTACTTTCGTATTTATTATATTAATATGGATAGTATATTAAACTGTGTCGTGTACATTACAGGTCTTGCCGTAAAATATATAGTGAGTAGCAATATCTCTTGAGTTTTATTTACTGGCTTATCTCAGACAACGCAGAACAACGAACATATTAAATAATGTTGAGATGCGTTGTACCACCTACACTTGTATCCTATCCGAGTTCTTTGAAATAATGCACTTACATATGTCTCTATAGCTTGTCGAGGATGGGTTTCTATGGACCGAACTTCCGAATGATATCGGAACGTATCAATTGCGCAAGAAATTCTCATGCGATTAGATCGGAGGTGGGCTTAGATAGAGTGTCAGAAACCCGACAACAATTACCAGACAATCAGATTCTTTAATCAACAATGTTGGCTCCGACTGGGATTCTAACCCTGACCACTAGGCTACGCAGTCGTCTAGTGACCACTTACTTTCAGTGGAATTTCTCTTTCGTCGCCCTTAATCATTGCTTATATTACTTATATGCTATCCTTTTTCTATTATATGTATCCTACTCATCATCCATATAAGGACTGTAACTGGTAATTTTGGATGTTTAGGAAATGTCGCTATTTTTTGTGTTATATTTCTTAGTCACTTCTAGTGTAATTACATCCTTAAGGAAGGTGAGCCACCCTAGGGGGGCCGGGTGGCTGACCGGTGGCCATCCCATCTTAATCCCCGCTCTCGCGTCAGCCGCGCGATAGCGATTAGGCATCTTGCAGACCCTGCAGTTAACGTTAGGCTAGCTATATATATTTATATATTTTACTATTAATAACTATTTGTTTTATCTTTTCCTTTTCACTACGTTCAAATGAAAATATACCAGAATTTAAATATAATTAATTTTTGACGATTAACATCTGCCAAACTTAAAAATGATTAAAAAGACAAACAAAAACAATCTTTATATCTTATTTTACTAAATTTAAAAGTTTTCTAACCCCCTAACAAGAATAAAAATAATGTGTTTAATGTACCTATGTTTTTGACATGATATTGTACTATCAGCTTCCCGTTCCCATAAAGCCATGTTTTAAGAATAGAATAGAACAGATTTTTTTTATTCAATATAGATTATTTACATAATACTTATTGAAAGCCATTTTTTTTTCGTTTTTAAACTTTCACAAAAAATGCCTCTGTCCTGGGAAGAACCAGTAAGACCAGTAAGACCAGTAAGCGGGATTTTTTTTCAGTTATTTTTAAAATAATGTACAATAACAGCAGTATTATAAAGATGTAGAAATAACTTGGCGGCGATCACCTCATTCCCAGGGGTTATCGTCACCTATGTATTCTTTAATATTATAATAACCCTTTTCATGAATTCTTTGTTTAATATAAAATTTGAACTTTTTGATTGAAAGACTTAGTGCACTTTCTGGGATTTTGTTGTAAAAACGTAAACATTGCCCGATAATAGAGTTAATGACCCTGTGAAGTCGAGTATTTTTTTTTGTTTTTTTACACGAAGCCCCACAGTAGGATTTTCTCCTGTATCATGGGTGCGTTTTACAAACATACATTTCACATGCACAACACAACCAGACCAGAAAAGCAACAATTTGTATTTTTGCACAAATGTTGCCTCCGGCCGGGAATCGAACCAAGGACCGGTGGCGCAGAAGTCAGGTACGCTAACCACTACGCCACTGGCATTATATTACATTACCTAGTAAAGTATCAATTCTCATTCAAATCAATTACAGAAATAAAATACTTTTAATTACCAGGACTTAATATTACGTTTGATTAGAATCGCAATCGACTAAGTGTCTGACGTAAGCTTACAATAGGCTAATAAATAGAAAGTATAATATAGGACTGTCCAGACCTTTACGTCCTAAATGAAAATCAGAGTCTTAGATTTTTAGAGCAGTTAATACAAAAAATAATTTCATTACAGAATTCATTACAATGCATTAAAATACAATGAATCACCACCGGCAATACCAGCCAATCCTATGCAAGAATCCGTCTAGATTAGTCCCACCCCTGGTCAGTTATTCTGCCGTAAAGCAGTAGTGTGCCAAAATGACTGTGTTTCGGTCTGAAAGGCACTGAGAGCTATTGTAATCACTGTGCATATGAAACTAAAGAGCTTACGTAACAAGGTGACGGATGCAGTGTGGTGCCACACAGAAATATTCTGGGTGACACAGCATCTGTTATGGACAGACGTTGCACTTACCATCAAGTGAACGTTTTGCTCATCCCGTAACTTTATCTAATAAAAAAAATTGTTACAATACCCCTTTGCTCTCTAAGCTAGTCGAAGTTTCCTTTAATGGTCCATTACTGGCCGTCGCCACTACATACGGATTTAAAAAGACAATATAACAAAGAGGTTTTTCTGTAATGACAACTCGGGTTGATGATCGCACTACAAGACGCCACACATTTAACACGCAACGAAAGTCTACTACTATTGTTGCGTAGTTTGAAATAAACTAATGTCGCCCTGGCCGATTTTCTACCTCGGCGACAATTTCTGAATTTTGTCGGAAGCTATCAACTGCGCAGGAGATATTATAGTGCCACAAGTTAACGCGTAAACACAGAGGGACTTACTCGTTCTCAGCCCTGACTTACCCGTGGCCGATGTAAAGCCCATGCGATAAGATCGGAGGTAGGCTACAGTGCAGTGTCAACAGGAACATAGCCAGACTCGAAAACAAACTTTGTGTTTTCGCACAGACGTTGGAACCGGCTGGAATTCGAACTCAGGACCCGCGGTGTTTTTTTTATTTTTTATTTGATAAAAGTGACGGAACGAGCAAAACATTTACCTGATGGTAAGTGCAACTTCTGCCCAACCACAAATGCTATGTCACCTAGTGACACCACAATGCCCCCGTCACCCTGAGATATCAGTTCTTAAGGCTCATATGCCCGGTGATTACGCTAGCCCTCAGTGCCATTCAAACCGAAACACAGTAATGTTTGCACACTACTGCTTTACGGCAGAATAACTGGCCCTGGGGTGGTACCTACCTAGACGGATTCCTGATTTGGAATCCTAGACGAAGTTAAAGATTACTAAATGACTCTTTATCGCGAAAACTATGTGATGTACAAATATTGTCTTCATCTGTGATTCCAAATTGTGATCTTATGATGCAAGCTGAATACATTAGCAATGTGCATCATGATACAATGCTGAAAATACTAATATATAGTTTGTAGCCAACATCGCAAACCTAACATATAAATATCTGTGAACAACGTTTCTCATAACTAATATGCTTTATTAGTACAGAAGCAATCGTTGGCGTAATATTTGCGTCTCTACAGATCCACCTCTCTGTTATCCCATTATTCTGTACAAGTGGGTGTTCTACTTGACAGACTCATGTCCGATCGATACGCTACTTCATTAACTTCATGCTGATTTCGAGTTTCGTGGAGTATTTCGCTGAAGGTGAATAAAAGGTGCGAGGCCCCAGGTGCTCTGATTAATTCGCTTGTTAAACGTGACATTAAAAACCTCCCATACCGGAAGAGACCTTTTACTTTTTTTTAATTGTAGTAAGCGATCACCAACATAGGCCAGAATATACGCGCACAAACGTGGAATGAAACGCAATATTTTTTTTATTTATTTATTTATTTTAATACCGGAAAACTTACAGCCAAGTATAACAAAATAGTTACAAACATAGTTCACAAATAAGCCAATTACAAGTTTTCACAACAAGATATAAAATTGCATTGCACGACATGAACTTAGTAATTAATTTACAAATAGCATTACTACTAGTGCAAAGAAGATGAACCTCATCATAGTCTACAAAGTTGATTGAATAACTTACAGGCCCTTATAAAAAATGCATTTTTTCTATAATTTGTGTTACAGTAATGTATTTGTAAGAGATTGTTGAATCGCAGCGAACGTGAAGGAATTGATGTATATAATCTTTTCAATAATTCAGGGCAGTCTATGTGATTCTGAGTAATTTTTGACAAAAGGATAAGATCAGCAACGTAGCGTCGAGTATACAGAGGAAGAAGATGAAGACGACAGCACTGCGACTCTTAGAGAATATACAAATACTATTGACTCTTCGAACAAAAAGTTTACTTCTTGTTCAGTGCCACGACTGCCCTTTCTACAGTGGCAGTGTCAGGGCCAGTTATTCTGCCGTGAAGCAGCAGTACAATCATTGTTGTGTTTCGGTCCGAAGGGCACTGGGAGCTAGTGTAATTATATTGTTAATGTTACATTGCCTATACAGGGTTATGTTTTGTACAATATAATTGCAATAGAGTCATTGATTGATTGCACAGTCCTAGGCGCTGCACTACTCTCCCCTTCGGAGGTGGAGGAGAAATTTCAATAGCACACTACTGCTTCGCGGAGTAACCGGTACTGTGCTGACTAGACAGAGTCCTTCGACGCCATAGTTGCTAACGAATTTGCCTGTTAAACGTAGCAGTTACATTCTTCTTCTTCTTCTGCCAACTTGGAAGAAATCACCGGTTATTATTCCTTCGATATTATTCCAATATTTCTCTTTGCCGTACACGCCAAAACATTATGTATTTATAAATATGGAGTAAGGGAATATCGCCTTTTATAGACCAAATACCTTAATAGCAACTATAAGACAGGCTCGGTTGACGGAGTAAGGGATTGCCTTCTGCTCTATAGGTAGCGGGTTCGATGCCCGCACGGAATTTATTTTCTGGCCTACAGACAGGTCTGGTCGTGAACATACAATATATTTTTCTAAAACGCATCTACGTTGCAAAAGAAGTCTAAGCGTGTGGCAAGTTTTAAGAAAAAAACTAAAACTGCTATTATGAAAACCTTTTATTGATAAAACAGTATTCAAAAGTTAAATAAAGATTTTTTTTCTCGAAATCAATACAACTATTATAAATGCTAAAGTAACTCTCTGTCGCTCTGTCTGTTTGTTACCTTTTCACGGCTCAACCGTTGAATCGATTTTGACAAAATTCGGAACAGAGATAGCTTGCATCCTGGAAATGGACATAGGTGCTCTTTATTCCGGAAAATTAAAGAGTTCTCACGGATTTTTTATAAAACCTAAGCGCGGGCTTTATATAGTTATTTATATTACTTATATTTGTTTTGTTATAATATCACAACATGGATACCGCACGCTTTAAATTTATCTTTGACGCAAAAACTAGTCGTCTATGCCGCACAAATTCTCCTTGTCACTTGCCCATCGTATTTTCAATTAATTTCTTACATAGTGGGCAGTATAAAGAGGCATCTAATCATTGAATATTTTCCCCTAAGCGCGCATACCTCGTCAACCAGAGGGCCACAGTTTTGATCGGCGGCACAGCGCATCATTTAATCTGCGAAAGCATTTAGGCGTACCGAGCATGTATCACCGAGGCAGAAGGCTAGGTAACCCGGGTCGGACCTAAAAGGCAGCGTGCCCCTATTTACTCGGCCGGCACATAGACGGTATATACTCGACGGTGAGCTGAACGCAGAAACGCGGCGTAGTGATGTACAATTGTTTATTGTACGTTGATCATCGATGTTGATTTTGTCAATATTTACAATGAGTTATTGGTGATAGGTGTCCGGCAGAGTTGAATAGCTCTTGCCTCTTTCTTACCGAGGTGTTGTAGGAGGCGACAAAGATATTGTACGGACAGCCTTAATTCGTGCAGAATAACACTATAATATGCAGTGCTGTCACTATACTACTCGTGGGAACGCAATGGGGTGAAAGAATTTTACCATAAAGTTATACTAAGCGCGCAAATGCTTTAGTTGCACCTAAATTATTATGTAAAATCTCCTATTTAAAATTATAATATTGCGTTATAATAGTATTACAATATTGCAGCAGAGTTAAAAAATTCAAAATTTTAGCCCTAATGTATTGTATGTTGTTAAAATACTTACTGCCAAATATCAGCGCTCTAAGGGCACTGCGATATTCCATATTGAAATTTATGTTTACGTTACGTTACGATATAAGAACATTTATTTAAATCGAGCTTAAATATTACACCGAATTTCTCCAATATCGAAAAGGGGTTGCTACTACACCTTTTTTTTATTGTATGAAGTGACGAAACGAGCAAAACGTTCACCTGATGGTAAGTGCAACGTCCACCCACAACAAATGCTGTGTCACCCAGAATATTTCTGTATGACACCACACTGCACCCGTCACCCTGCGACATCAGTTCTTAAGTCTCAGATAGTCTGAGAATACGTCTTACTGTACGGCATAATAAATTCGCTACACTATCATTCGTAGGTCATGTATGTTTGTATATATACTAAAGTTTCGTCGTCGTCGTCGTTTCAGCCTATCACATGTCCACTGCTGAACATAGGCCTCCTCCATAGATAGCCACAAAAGTTTGTAGTTCTCATTTTGGAGGGATTTTGCCGTAGTTGCCGCGCTTGGCAGGCGGGTTGGCAACCGCAGTTTATTTATTCAGATGTTCCAGGAATATACTGCTGCCCATCTCCTAGTTTTCATTTTCCCTCTGTCGACTTTTACGACACCCACGGGATGTGATGGGGTGGTGGTTTATTTTACTGATAATTCAGCCACGCGTGTGTTCTACATCACCGGTACACGTGTAGCATTTAATGAAATAAACACAAAGACTGATTTTATTTTATCGACAAAACAACCCCATGCCTAGGCAACGGGAGCGGCGAGTGTGCGCGTCGATAAATTCCGACCGCGTTGTCAATCGCTCGCGAGGAGCGCTCAGGAATTAACGGCGCTGCGCTGTCAAGGCGCCGCCCGGCCGTCCCCCTTCCAGCGCCCACGGCAGGGCTGTGTAGCGAACTGAGAAAAATATAATGTTAAGTTTATAATAAAGTTATATCTTACTATACGTAATTTTTTTTACTTTGGTGGTTTTAGGTGTAATTTGTTGTGAAATAATAGATAGTTCATTATTTCACACCAAATTATAAATGAATGTTATGAAAGCAAAATTTGGTTGAATTGTCAAAACTTGGTGTGAATTGAACGTTATACCTGATTTTCGTCTTGTCCTTGTTCGTCTTAAGGTAAGGGTAGGTCCCTTTGAAAGAAACTATGTGACATGCTTAATGTCCTCGAGGACATTAAGTATGTCATACCTATACTCGTACATTAGTTGTTGACACTAATAAGCTCGAAGTTTCGACGAATATGTATAGCTAAGATTGGCCGATTAGGTAGGTCCAACTTCGACCGACAGGTCAATCGGCGAATCCAACTCGGCTGGACAGCGTTCGGGAAACTGCGTCACATCGTCTCGTCGGGTCAATTTCAATGTCTCTAAACAAAGTACTTCGAACAGTGCGTGTTGCCACTGATAACATACGGAACCGAGACGCCGCATAAAGAAGCTCAAGAAGCCCGCAAGGAGAAGTCAATCAGCGAGTTGTGGAAAAGATTTCTTAGGGAATGCAATACACTTTATTATTTATTAATTTAGCTCCGCGGTTTCCCCCGCGTATAAAACCGACCCCGATCGATAATATACATATATACTTCCCTATTTGAATTGGATTTTGGGGTACCAATTTTTCTGCGCGAAACCCTAATTATTTTTCTAAAATTAAAGTAGCCTAAGTTACCCACTATAATAACAGCTATCTGTCAATGAATCCCGTTTAAATCGGTCAAGCCGTTTCGAAGATTAGCCGGAACACAGACAGACAGACAAATTGTTTTAAAAATTGTTTCTTTTCTTGTAAGTACTGTATAAACTATCACAGGCATTGAGTAAAAAGTTGTTATTTTGTTATTACATAAAGACACTTTTATTTGTATAGACTATAATACATTTTATTTTTTACTTAAATGTCTTCTACATTGAGAAAATAAACTCCTCAAGATAATAACATAAGTTAAAAAATTAACTAGGTAAAAAATAAGAAAAAAAAGAAATAGGTAAAAAATAAACTGACAAAAGGCAGCCCTGCGTAAATTGCGCGTGTACACTGGCCCCGTGAATTATACGGATTATGCGGTAGGCACATGCAAGCTATGTGGGCGAGCAGCCGCGGACCCGCTTGGGGCTTTATCGATATTAACGTTGGCGACAAGGTAGCCTGTCACTATTTTCAAGAGGCGCGGAACTGCACTGCCATAAAGTTATTACTTTTTTTTTCGCGATTATTGCAGCCAGTACGCCGCGGCGGTAATTAAATATTTCAGGCATTTGTAGTTTCGTTTTAATTTGATTATGGCAGTTGCATCGCTTTCTTAAATTATGCAGTTTTAACGTAGTTATTATGAAATACATACATACATACAGTCACGCCATTTTCCTAACGGGTAGGCAGAGACGTGACTGCTGGCGAACCACGTCGCCGCCATTTTGGTACAAGTTAAAAAAAATCTGACTCGCCATTGAGTTCCCAGGAGCAGTATAGTGATACGAGTAGCATTGCATATTATGGTGTAATTCTGCACGAATAAAGGCTGTCCTTACAATACCTTAGTCGCCTCTACGACACCGCGTTAGGAAATAGATAGGTGGATAGGTGGTAGCTCAGGGGCTAGGCGCTCGCTTTAAATTTCATAGTACGCGAGTGACCTGGGTTCGATTCCCGGTGCCGGCACCACTAAAATTGTTAATTGCAATTTTAAATGCTGATTTACCACGTGCTCGGCGGTGAAGGTAAACATCGTAAGGAAACCTGCATGTCTGTGAAATAGAAAAAAAAATATTTCGAAGACATGTGCAGTCCGCCAACACGCACTGGAGCAGCGTGGCGGATTCTTCCTAGCTCCAAAAAAACCTCTCAGAAAAGAGAGGAGGCCTGTGCTTAGCAGTGGGACATTTATAGGCTGAAACTTTACTTTTTTTTAAATTACTCTGCCCATCGGCAGAATTAAAGCTATTATGAAATAAAATAAAATTTTCATAAAAGCAATTATTTTTCCATTTCTTCTTCAACAACTGGCTGTAAAAGGCCCGCTGGGCATTTGCCGGTCCCAAGTTGGTAAGATTTGAGGTATTTCCCACGCTTGGCAGGCAGACTGGCAATTGCAGTACCAGACAGTTCGCACCTTTGTCGGTGCTCACTGTCACCAGTCATGATAATTCAACTCTAGGCAGGGCCAGTTACAATATATACAGTCTGAAAAAAAGTTTTTGTTTTACATAATAATGTCATTTATTTATTTATTTTTTATTTATTTATTAAGAAAACCAACAGCGAAAATACAAACATATACGTAACAGTGTTATAACAAAAGTAAGGCTAATGACAGGTTTTCCTTATTTAACAGCATTAGTAAAAAAAATACAAAAGAAAGTAAACGTGCCAAATCTGTTTGTACCCATGCAAAAAACAAACAAACAAAAATTGAGGGATATTGTCAACCTTCCACTTCACATGAAAATTCCCTACATATACATACGTACACATTAAATATACGTTCATAAATGTGTTATTAATGCAATAGTCCATCTTTATGGACTATTGTATTAATAACTTCTGTTTTAAATTTTGATTTTGTACACGCAAAGAAATCAATTTGTTTAAAAGTAGCATTATATGTGCGAACGATTCGAGAGAAAACTGAATTTTGTGCGTAGTTTGTGTAGTGATGTGGTGTGTGCAAAAAAGCTGTGTGACGTGTACGATACGAGGGGACACGGTAAGCAATCGATGAGATTATCTCTGGGCAGTCCAAATTGCTGTGCACAATGTCATAAAGCAGGCACATGTCCAAGATTGTTCGCCTCTGTTGTAGAGTTAACATACCATATTCAGTACAACCATCCTCGTATGTATTTGGATTTTTCCGGTAACGATAATTCAAGTGATTAACGAGAATTCTTTGAATACTTTCTATACGATTTATATATGTAACATAATGTGGAGACCATATTGGACTAGCGTATTCCAAAATGCTACGAACATATGCAAAATAAACTGTCTTAATAGCCGCCGAATTTGTGAATGGCTTGCAAACGCGTAAAACAAAACCGAGGTTTTGGAAAGCTTTGTTAACTACATAATCAATGTGGTCGGACTGCAACATTTTATGGTCAAAATACACTCCTAAATCACGCACTGTATTACTTCGCTTAATCACTGTATTGCTAATTTTATAATTATATAATATAGGTTTTATTCTACGCGTGAAACTAATGCATTCACATTTATTTAAATTAATTGTTATATTGTTTTTCGAATAATATTCGAATAGATTGTCAAGATCTTTTTGCATTAAAGTGCAGTCAAGCTCATTATTTATTTTAAGAATAAAAAAAATAAATATAAAAAAAAGAAATTTTCTTATCGTCTGCGTACATGAGGTGATAAGAGTGTTCAAAACAGGATCCAATGTCGTATAAGTATGCGTTATAGAAAAGAGGACCTAGATGAGATCCCTGAGGTACACCGGAAGGTATATTAATAAAATCTGAACAGTAACCACCCAGTACCACAGCTTGAGAGCGATTAGATAGGTATGACTGAACCCACCGGAATAAGTCACCATGAATACCGAGCCTTTGTAACTTGTTTAATAGGATGTCGTGATCTACACGATCAAAAGCCTTCTCAAAATCAGTGTAGATCACATCAATCTGGCCACCACGCTCCATTGATTTTAACACAAAGTTGGAAAAATATGCTAAGTTGGTAACAGTAGATCGGTTCTTCGTGAAACCGTGTTGAGTTTCGGGTAGTAATTGAGATATTGTTGGATACATTGCATTATAAACAATACATTCATCATCGGCTGGGATTCGAATGCCGGACTCAAGCACTGCAGATGAGTCACGGGAATCGATTATTTAATACTATAACCGCTATTTCTACTCAATAAAATTTTATCTCTGACTGACAGACGACGCTCACACAGGCGGGTTCAGAAGCAAGAAATTTTGCACAAGAGTTTCTTATATAACTAGATTGACCACTAAGAGAGGATTTTTGATAATTCATACCCTGAGTACCCACAAAATAAGAGATGAAAGTTTGTAGTTCGTCGTAGCAAGTTCGTCATTTTTAAAGTTATAAATATAGAAATTGGTGTAGTATTCTGTTTATAAATAAAAGTAACTTGTAATAACATAAACTTTACGTCAATCAGCTATCAGATATAAGGTATTTTAGTGATCATTTTACGCTAGAGTATATACACAGACCTACATACATATATCTGACAGTATAGAACATGGGCAGCGGCTTTCGAAGCTCCGCTCTGAGCACAAATGGCAGTGTATTTCTCCGTACCCGCGGGCTGTCGCTGTGAATAGGGTTATTACGAATAACTTTTTTCGCTATAATAAAGTATTGTGTAATTTGACGATATGATTTATATTTAATAAAATTTAATATATTAAATTTTGCCGAGATATAATTGCGCAAAAAGACAAATTGTAGGTTTCGGGTCTGGCTTGTGTTGTACGTATGCAATTTGTTTGTAAAACGGACTCACAATACAGAAGAAATCCCAGTGTTTAGTGTTTAAAAAAAAGAGAAACAACACATATTTGAATTATGTAAAGAAACCCTTTTATCAAAACAATGCCGAGGATATCTTAAAAATAGAAGCAATGGATACATGTGGTACAGGTGTTACATTACAATAAACTTTTTCTTTCTTTTAACTTGGGAAAAAATCAATATTTCTGTAACAAAATAAGTTTTTTTCTCTGAGACTTCTGATCATAATAAGACGTTTTTACTTTACCCATAAGACGGCATGAATAAATTATCACGAAAGAGCAATGTAATAATATTGCATAAACTAATTAATTAAGACGTCGGTACTGTAAAAATATATTCAGAGCCAGAAAACCTGCTTATCGTAGAAATAAAAAAAAATGTCTATGATGTCTGCAGATCATCATTTTTTTGAATCATCATTTCAGCCTATTTTAGTCAACAGGTGAACATTGGCCTCCCCCACAGATTGCCACTAAACCCAGTCTTGTGCCACCTGCATCCATCGACTTCCCGCAAAACCGTGCAGGTCGTCGCTCCATTAGGGGGGGGGGGGCTGCCCTACACTGTGTTTGCTTCAGCTTGCTAATCCTTAGGATTATGTCGGTTACTTTAGTTCAGCTGCGGATATCATCATTACGGAATTTATCACGCAGAGAAACTCCGAGCATAGCCCTTTCCATACACCGCTGAGCGATTCTGAGCGTCCTCATAATGCCCGCCGTGAATTTCACTAACTATTTGAAGTTCACTAACACGCAATGAAGAAACACAGCTGATTCTCTTCGGCTTTTAACAATTGCGATTGTGGGGACTCATCTTACAGTACATTACTCCTTTTTACTTTAAGATTGAAACTCAGAAATCACAATTAAATATTCAGTGCTAAAACACTTATGTTGACACATATTCGTTACAGCCCCAGGTAGGTAGAGCAGGAATTAGAGCAACGCGTGGCGAGAACCCTCGCCGCTCTTTGTGTACGCGCGGCCCTCGCGTACGGGGAACGATGTCGCGCTGCCTCGGCTGGATCATTTTACCGCTTTTGCCTAACCAGCATCTCTGTTTTCAACGTAAATGTTACAGGGATTTTTTTTTTCATATCATGTGTTAACTAGATGCTTAATACTTTGTTCATGGTATAACCGCCGTATAACTTTAATGTTCTTCTAGTCAGTCTTCACCAGTGTCACGTTCTGGTTTAAAATTATAAGAGAAGTAAAACGCGAGAACCTATCAAATATTTCACACAGATTCCACACAAATTGGCCGTGTGGTAGCGGTAGCCGTGTGATAGCGACCTAAGAGAATCTACCACCCCATCTTATCCCGTGGATGTCGTAAAAGTGTCGTAAGTGTCGTAAAATTGAAACCCGGAAATTGGCAGCAGCATCTTCCTGGAACATCGCAAGTTAGGTGTGCGGCAGAGTACAGTAGCACCTACCGAGGTGACGTAAGAGTCAGACAGCCTTTATTCGTGCAGAATAACACCATAATATGCAATGCTGTCAATATACTGCTCGTGGGAACGCAAAGGGAAGTAAGAATTTTGGACTCGTACCAAAATGGCGGTGACGTGGTTCGCTTCCCGTACGTCTTGTTCCCCACGAGGGCGAAAATTGGGCTATGTGAGTGGCCTCTACCTACCCTTTATATGGGAAAAAGGCGTGACTGTATGTATTTATATATGTATAACATAGAAGTACATATTATGTCTGTACATCTGTATAAACGGATTTAACTCAAAAACTACTAAAGCTGTTTAAACAAAAGATGCCTCACGCTATGGTTTCTCCTACATTGTGAGTGCGTATTACAGACACAAATTTCACATGCACAACAGCAGAAATCCTCTTTGGTGGGTACCACCGCAGTACCAGTTATTCTGCCCTCAAGCATTAGTGTGCAAACGTTACCGTGTTGCGGTTTGAAGGACTCTGATAGCTTGTGTAATTACTGGGCATATGAAACTTAAGAACTGATGTCTCAGAGTGAGGAGCGCAGTGGGGTGCCAGATATGCTCATCTCTTTCTTACATAAAAAAAAACTTGTGAAGTACCAACAATAATCATATAATATCAATTCGTTGTAGAACTCGGAAATTTTTAATATTTCGTGTATCCATTACTTCGCGCAATAGTGTTTAGGAGCGATTTACAAGCCAATGCGAGTGGGGGAGTGTCCCTAAGGCCGCGGGCACGTACTGTCGTCTCAGCCCTCGTCTTTGTGCGCCGCCGGGGAGCGTGTGTGTGTTGGAGTTATTTTACCAGATGGATTTTCTACGTTAGCACACACGTAAATGACTAGTACCTATGCTCACAGTCACTGCCCTATGTTAATTGGGTATTCAGAGCAATTAACCTGTTCTACTTTTATGCGTAAACACATATACATACATACGAGGGTACACGCACATACTCTCGCACACCGACTCACACATATGAACACATAAACACACACATGCACCAATCCTGAACACGCAAATGCACACAAATACATACACACACACGCATTCGCCCAAGTACATCCAGCTAGATCGTGCTGACGCTCAAGCTGATGCAAACGCATACGCATTCCCATAAAATTTTATAATACACGAGTAACTTATAACGATACGCGGTGTCAGCACCACTGAAATTTTCTATTTAAATTTTAACGGCTGATCTACCACGTGAAGAAAGAAGAAAGAAAAAAAACGTGGGGAACCCTGCGTGTATATTATAAATAAGTTTTAAACAAAAATTATATTTTTGTTAAGGGCTTTTATTTGTGAGGCCTATATCCAGCAGTGGACTTAAATGTAGCTACATACATACAGTCACGCCTTTTTCTCATTTAATGGGTAGGCAGAGGCCACTCACGTAGCCTAAATGTTGCTAGTACTTCTTCAAACAAATCCAACGAGCACAAACATGACGGAGCTATCTTGCTTAGTTGAGGTGTTCCTATGGTCAACTTCCGACTCTATCATCAGACCAGCTCTATCGTACCATATTATAGTATTGTCGCCGAAGCTACATAGGTATGCCAAATTGTAACGCAATGAGACATGGAAAAGTACATCAAAATTGACTGCAAGAAGAATGCAAGTTAAATCTTTAAACTTGCTTTCTTCTTGCTATGAAAAATGTTGAGTACGCAAATTCGCACAGGAGCAGCGTCGCGGACTGTTCCCGCCTGAAAAATGCTCTTAAAAATTAGTCTAATTTAGTAGTGGCCTAGCGCTTAGTTTAAAAAAAATGTTCCCCACTTTACATAAACGAAATACCCCTTAAAAATAATCATAGTTTTTTTATTTTATTATAATTGCGATTAGCGTCTAAAGTATCTTTACAACAAATTTTTGTTCATAGCGTAAAAGTTATGACGTTACGACAGTCTGTGTCGAACGGATGGAAGAGCGGACGTACTGGACTATCTTAGAGGGATTCCTTGTTGGACTACATATAAGATCACGATTGTATCCCATAAGCGGTAACTGGGCACTCACTGCAAAAACAGATGACTGCCACAATCCACGTTTCACCTCAACAATATAATGCACTTGGTGTGATTGGTGGTGAGCCCATCGCCACCATGCGCTGTTGGGTGCACAGTGCAGTTTAATTCCTTACTCGCCTTTTACAAGATCCATTGGATGAGATAGAGTGGTAGTATTCTTTTAACGAGTCGTGTGGTGGCTCCGCTTGTTGGACTACTGAACCCTAAAATACAGAGACAAAAAAATACTGCCTCTAGTAAATTCTTGTTTGGAAATTTGTTTTTTATTTGTAACTTGTTTACTCCTTGGGAATATCATTTCAGCCGCATTTTTAGCTACTGAGAGAAAAAGGAGTGACGGTCGATACCTCCCGGCTGACAGATAACTTGGTTCGCAGCTTTGCCGTTATTTGCTATAGTTTAAGGTACTCTCACCCCAAAATAAACGCTGGAAACCGAGCTCGTTTATTATTCAATATCAGTATACACGCCGCGCTGGAGACGAGACGCTCGCGCCATTGTAGCCTAAATCGCTTCCTGTTAAGAACTAGACTGGCTTGCATATTGATAGCAATAGGTACTGGACACAAGCGGACCGATTCGATGCACAATTAAGAGCTCCTCCTTTATTTTGGAAAGTGTGCTAGAAAGGGGGGCGAGAGGGGTGGGTCTCGAAGCCATTAGCACGGCGGTGTTCTCGACAAATGTACGAGACAACGATGACATTTGCAGACGCCGCATCTCGTATGTCTTGCTGGCTAGAGTATATTTTCGCACGGCTCTTCGCGTGCGCGTAGTGTGTAGATGTCGTGCATAATTTACTCGCGTCCGATAGAACGTCGCGATTGTTATTACGCGTTGGGATATTGGATCTGGCTCGCGCCGATGTCGCGGGATTGTGTTAGCCGGCTTCGAATCGAATTGGCCCCGTTTTTGGAGCACCTTAAAGTCGGATAACTGCGGTTATTTATATACGTAGACAGATTCCTTTCTTTGTTGAACTTAGTTATTATTATTACTATTTTTTATTAAAGAAAGTGATGACTTATTGCGACGTCTGCCCATAACCAATGCCGTGTCACCCAGATCGTGTCTGTGTGGCACCGACCGACATCAGATCTTAAGTCTCATTTGCCCAGTAATTACACTAACTCTCAGTGCCATTAAGACCGAAACACAGTAATGTTTGCACACTACTGCTTCACGGCAGAATAAATGGCACTGCAGTGGTAACTACCTCGACGGATTCCTGCATAGGAATCCTACCAGTAATAGCCTAAGAAAAACCAGTGATAGTTATTCTGCGGTCAAGTGGTTAGCTTTTCAGTTATTTTAAAAACGATGCTTCACCGTATGATTTCTGTACAGACAAACATTTCACATGCACAACAAAACCGACAACTTGTGTTTTTGCACAAATGTTGGATCCGGTTGGGATTCAAGTGGGGTTCAAGTCAGGTACACCGACCGCTAGGCCACGCGGTCTAGTACAGACACAACTATGTTTCGGTTAGTGGGCCACTGAAGCTAATATCATTAGAAGGCATATGAAACCTAATAACCGATATATCATTGTGACAAGCGTGCGATAGCACTTATTAATGCAAATTTTGGATGAGGCACCTGGGCAGCAGTCGCTTGTTTCCTTGAAAAATTAAAAAGAAACTTAGCCCTAAACACAGGGCTCAATAGGCTGATACGCTAATTTATGAGTCGTTCGATCGTCTTTAATACGAGTATTAAACTCGTATTTAGATATTAAAGACGTGAAGAGAAAACTTTGCACCCCTTTTTAAGCATATTGCGCGCACGATAGATGAGCTTTTTGAAAGACTCCAAATTCTGTTGAGGTTTAGCGCAGGATTTTTCCTCCTTGCTATATTTTGTGATGATCTGGCGGTGAATCTTGTTGGAATACCCATTGTCTGTTTTCGAACATTGTTTGAGAAAGAGATTCCAAGACGTTTGCCGGAACTGTATTTTAATACACAACAGCGCTAATTTTTACATATTTTTACAGAAAAACACCTCAGTTAGGCCTGAATACGAGACTCACAAGCCAAATCATAACCGATGGAGGATAATGCCCACGCTGGATCTCGGGATACGCCTGCTTGTTTCTTGACTGTTGTGGGCATAAATACACTTCATAATTTTGTATTTTGTAACCTTCTTCGGCGTTAAACAATTTTTCGTCTGAAAATAGGATTCGCGATATTGTATTTCCCGCCTAACAAAGCCCGGGATCTGTCGAGACTTCATTTTTTTAGACGATCATTAAGATAATGCCTTGTTTTTCGTCGATAAGCTCGGAGTCTCGGGTCTTTATTTATTAGTCTTTGGGCCGTAGTTCTGCTTAACCCTAATTGAACGGCTAACACTTTTTGCTTACGGATGGGATTTCGTTGGATTCGCGCCCGAGGTCGGCCGCTCCTTTTACGGTCTTCGAATCTTCACTAAATCGTTTAATAGTACGATTATACGAAGGTCAGCATTATTTCCAAATTTTGCAAAAGTTTAAATAGTTCACCAGTAACCGCAGCGGTGCAGCGCAAAAACCGCGACTAAGAAGTCAATTCCTTATGCGTCCACTCCATTTCTTTAAATGGAATAAAATATTTTTTTTTTATTTTAAAATGGCGGATAGGTTCCTTTTTTAAAACCAGTTCAAAGATTTCTGGCCAGTATTCGAAATTAAAATTAAATAAGGACGTGACTGAACTTATGACCCGAGTAATCCTTATTTTATTTAAAGAGCAACAACAAGCAAACAAACAATGAAGGAATAGAATAAAAAATGACAGGATCTTTTTTATTTAAAAATAGATTATTTTCATGACACTTATTAAATGTTATATTTTACTTTAGTACTGGATTGAAATAAAATGCTTCAGTCTCGGGAAGAACCAGCAAGACGCCCAGCGGTCGTTTTGGTGCGTTATCATCCCGTAAAAACTATGATCAGAGTATCTCTACAACAGTAGTAAGGTTTTCAGGCTTTAACACTCGCTATACGGAATACTGGTGGTTGGAATCCGTGAGTACCATCATTTTTTGCTCTGAATGGCCCTGAGAGGTAGTGTAATCACTGGGCATTTGAGAAGGAAACGAAGTAAATTTGCTAAGATCCGCATGCAATATATATAATGGTGTATATTACCTAGTTTTTGAAGAGCACCGATCGGCAGCCATTTTATACATTGCATGCGGATCTTAGCAAATTAACTTCGTTTCCTTCATTATAATGGATTCCCGCAAAGTAACGCCTGATTGCATTAACTGTATGGGCATCTCAGGGTGACGGGCGCAGTGTGGTGCCACACAGGAATGTCCAGGGTGACACGGCATTTGTTATGAGCAAACGTTACACTTACGACGTGATCGTTTTGCTCGCCTCGTCACTTTATCAAATAAAAAATACAGCTTTACGCAAGCGTTCTGTGAGAGCATCCTACTTCCCCGACCAACCCCTTGGCCTGATGTTAGGATGCAGTGTCGGGAATACGGGGGCGAGACCAAACACAAACAGACCCGAAAACCAACAAATTTTAGCATATATGTTAGCTCCGACTGGGATTCGAACCCAGGACATATAACTTTATATTTGAAATGTCTGTGAAGCACTGTATTACATTGGTTCTTAAGTCTCATATGCTCTGTAATTGCTACAGTGCCCTTCAAGCCGAAACACGGAGGTATTTTCACTCCACTGTGTTTTGGCTTGAAGGGAACACGACTAGCTGAGCGAATTCCTGCATAGGAATTTTGCACCGGTCGATTTGATTAATTTATGCACTATAGCCTCTGTTGTATTTGATATAATGTACAAAACTAGCTGTACTCCGGGGTCTGTCCTTGGGGTTTTTTGTGCGGAACCCTATGACTGCATCCTAGCTTACCTACAATATTATCGCATGAGCGTTACATCGGGCGCGGGTACGTCGGAGCGAGTAAGTGCCTCTGTGTTTGCGCGTACACTTGTGGCACTGTAATATCTCCTGCGCAGTTTATTGCTTAATAAATCTATACAAATAAATAAAATTTAAGTGTCTGTTTGTAATAGTAAAATAACAGGTGTTTACTTAAAGCTTATGAAAGTATATACGGTACTTATAAGAAAAAAACTATTTACAATTTTTTTTCTGTCTGCTTGTTTGTTCCGGCTAATCTCCGAAACGGCTGGACCGATTCTGAAGGGACGTCACTGACAGATAGCTCATATTATAGCGGGTAACTAAGGCTACTTTTATTTTAGAAAAATAATTTGGGTTCCGCGCCAGAAAATTAAAACCCGCAAAATTCGATTCAAATAGGAAGTACATACCTATATCATCGATCGGGATCGTCTTTTTTACGCGGATGAAACCGCGGTGCGCAGCTAATAATTTGATAAAAAAATAACATTTCCTAGATTCACATTCAATCAATTTGTTTGTAGGCAACATTACATCCCATCCTTAGAAGGGGTCAGGACAGAAGGCGACAGTATTATGTTTGCGCGCCGCGGCTGGAGTACTAAGCGGGCATTAGTAAAGGACGCAAGTGACCAGTTTAGATAGACCCTGACCCTCCCACAGCGCGGGCGGATTGGGACGGACAGTGAGGGTGCGGCGGAGCACGGTCCGCTGGTCTCTGTTGGTAATTTACGCGTGAACGGTCACCGTTGGTGGTGATTACGCTCGCTGGCTGCCGACGTTGGCCGAACCTGATAACGCGAACGGTTTAAGTGTGTCTGTTCTCAGAGAAAAAGCTGGCTATACGCGCGCTCAACTATTTTAATTATAACATTTAAAATGGACAAAAATTACGAATTTCTGTAGACGTCTATTACAAAACGAAATAGATAAATATTACTACATATATAAATAACTAGCAGATGCCCCCGACTTCGTCCGTGTAGATATAGGTTTTTTAACTATCCCGTGGGATCTATTCGATTTTCCGGTATAAAAATATTTTATGTCCTTCTCCAGGAGGAAGCAAGTTACCTTTGTACCAAATTTCATGTAAACCGATTTAGCTGTTGAGCTGTGAAAAGGTTACAAACAGACAGAGAGACAGAGAGAGAGAGCTTATAATATATAATATTAGTATGAATATTCTGAGCTATATTAAGTATCACAGTGCTAGTCACATTGCTTGACGGCAGAATGCCTGTTGTGTTAACTATCTAGACGGATTCCTACCACCAGTGTCTTTCATCATGACTCGTTATGGATGTTATATATTTGGGCCATAGTTACCCCTTAAAATCAGGTGCACTATCTGCTTGTTTGTCAGCCTTGATGAAATAAAAACGTTACTCTAGGATATTCTTTATTTTAGCCTTACTGGTGCTCGGATTCCTATGCATGAATCCGTCTGGGTAGGTACCACCGCAGTGAAAGTTATTCTTCCATCAAACAATAGTTTGCAAACATTACTGTGTTTCGGTCGGAAGGGCACTATTAGCTAGCGTAATTACTGGATAAGGAATTGATGTCTCAGGGAGCGCGGAGTGATACCACGCAGAAATGTTGGGTGACAGGAATATGGAAATGTTATATGACTATTTTCAGTAATGTAAAAAAAAAACTGTTAGGACAGTTAGTCGACACGAATTTTTTTTAAACATTTGAAATATTTTGAGGTTGCAATTTACGTACGTAGCACGTAATAAGTCTGTCTCAATGTCAATGTATTTCTGTATCTAAATTTGTACGTTTAAACGAGGAAAATAAATTGATTCAAAATTGTCAAGATCAAAGCCGCTGCCTTGATAATAGCGAGTTTAACTGATGTATGTGGGACGTGGGTGATGTGGCGGATATCGCCGTTCGAATATTGGCTCCAGCTTAGCGACGCGGGTCATTAAGATGGCGCGTGTGCGTCCGCGGCCGAGGGAGGGCTGAGGGAGGAGGAGGGCACTGTTTGTGTTGAACGAGCTTTCGGGCGCGACGTGAGAACTGCAGTGACAGCGGGTGCGTGTCAGCGATTCTATTTATTTATTTACGGAAACAATCGTAGACTATTTTCAAGTGTCAAGTAACATATTATCTAAGTATACAATCTTCAAGCAGCGACTCTTATCGATGCAGGAGTCAAAACGAAATCTACAATTTTGGACTTCAATTAAATTTTCCAATCACTGTACACTTTCACGAGCACTTAAAAAAAAGTAAAGTAAAGTTTCAGCCTATAAATGTCCCACTACTGAGCACAGGCCTCCTCTTATTTCTGAGAGGGTTTTGGAGCTAGGAAGAATCCGCCACGCTGCTCCAATGCGGGTTGGCGGACTTCACATGTCTTCGAAATATTTTTAATTTCTCAGACATGCAGGTTTCCTCACGATGTTTTCCTTCACCGCTGAGCACGTGGTAAGTCAGCACTTAAAATTGCAATTAACAATTTTAGTGGTGCCGGCACCGGGAATCGAACCCAGGTCACTCGCGTACTATGAAAATTAAAAGCGAGCGCCTAGCCCCTGAGCTACCACGGCTTGAGCTACACTTTCACGAGCAATTGCCGCATAATAAAATATCAACATTAAAAGTGAATATCGTTCCACAAGTCTACTGCTGAACGTAGGCCTCCCCCATAGTTAGGCACAAAAGTTTGTAGCTCTCATTTTGAATGGATTTTGCCTTTGGAGGGATTTCTTCAAACTCTATATATACTCGTATACAGAAATTATAAAATTCACTAATAACACTACCGCCACTTTCCAAGTAGGCGCCAAAAGTCCTCAGCGATCCTAATAATGGAATAAACGCACCTTTGATGCTTGCTTGTTTTTTATGTATGTAAGGGTGTAACAAGCAAACATCAACGTGACGATAAGTTGTCATAGTGCACTGACACACACAATGAAAAATCAAAATGAAGCTCCCCGATGACTATGATGTAATTCCTGTTACTTTGCAAAATGCAGGTGCTATTTATTGAATTATTATTTAAATATAATGAATATATAAATAAACAAAAGTAAAGGAATAGCCTAATAATATCCTACTGCTGAGCACAGGCCTCCTCTCACAAGTCTTAGAGGATTTAGAGCCGGGAAGTCCGTCACGCTGCTCCTATGCAGGTATCGCTGCTCCTGGGGTATTTCACACGTCGTTGTAATATTTTTATTTCTAAGACATTCAGGTTTCCTCACGATACTTTTCTTCACCGCTGAGAACGTGGTAAGACATCAATTGTAAAGACGCCAGCACCAGGG
This sequence comes from Luehdorfia chinensis, assembly GCA_019845155.1. Taxonomy (NCBI): domain Eukaryota; kingdom Metazoa; phylum Arthropoda; class Insecta; order Lepidoptera; family Papilionidae; genus Luehdorfia; species Luehdorfia chinensis. The sequence goes on from JAHVAK010000292.1 coordinate 1,576,306, forward strand.
ATCGAACTCAGGCCACTAGGTACCATCGCAGCGCCTGTTACTCTGGCATCAACCAGTAGTGTGCAAACATTACTGTCCGCCAGTTTGAAGGGCACTGAGTGCTAGTGTGATTACTGGACAGAATGCAAGAGTTGCCAAAGAAATCTTCTGAGCGACACAGTATTTTTACGGACGGACGTTGCTCGATCAATTTGCTCGTCCCGTCACTTTCTTCCATAAAAAAGGCGCCTAAGAGTCATTAAGACCCGATTTCGCCGATTGCTTTAGAAACCAAGTTTAATAAAACCACGTTTTATTTAACTGAGTTCATATGTATCATTTGATTTCGGTTTTCGTCTTACCGATTTCACCGACTCCATTTTGATCGCAATTAGAAAAACGAATATTTCATGAAATATCGTCACAATCTAAAACAAAAAGACGATTTATTTCGTATTTTGCGACATCAAACAGCCTGTCTATATGCAGAGGTTACATAGGTATTCTAACAATAAATAATACGAATTAAAAATAAGTTTTGTATTTACATAGCTGTGTAATTGGAAATTACAGCTCTCTAAACGCGCTTAAAGAGCTGAATGTCGAAAATTGGGCGTTCAGAATTTGAACCGCGTTTAGCATTGACTGCGTTCATTTGATGTTGATGAAATTCAAACTGTAGCATTGAACTCAGTGAAACGCTTAAACTTCGTCTTTCTTGAACTGATCGCGTTTAGTTTCAACGGTGAAATCCGCCCTTAGTATGTCCCATGCTAACATCGCTTGTCGTTCCCCTCTTAATCTCGTGCACTGTGCTCACTACCCTGAACTCGACCATTGGCCTAATTACGTATGCCGTTCGAAGTCGCCGCCGACCTGTCACTCCGGCGATATATCACAGTAATGTATTTAGTGCAGCGTCTCATTGCGTTCAATTTATAAACAATTAAATTTCACTAGAAACTTAACTTATCGCAGTGCAGTTGATTCGAATAAAACAGATTAAAAAAAAATCCACAGACTAAACTTCGCGGTAAAATAAATTTATTTAAAACTGAATCGATATTTTGCAGTATTTCGCTTAAGTATTTTTACTTACAAAAGCTTTGTAAATAACCACGCAGTACAAATAGTTCAACTGACACACCCGTGTGATGGCGGCTTAAGAGAATCTACCACCCCATCTCATCCCGCGGGTATCGTAAAAGTCGACAAAGGGAAAATTAAAACCAGAACCAAGGGCAGCAGCAACTTCCTGGAGCATCTGAACAAATAAACTGCGGTTGCCAACCCTTCCTGCCAAGCTTGGCAACTATGGAAAAAATTATGGCCCCCCTAAATGAGAGCTACAAACTTTTGTGGCAGTCTATAGGGAAGGCCTATGTTGAGCAGTGGACTAGTGATGGCTGAAATGATGATGATGATGAACTAACAGACTGCGGGAGACGCAAGGTTTCTCAAATTTTTTTTTTTTATAGAATAGGAGGCAAACGAGCAGGTGGCTCACGTGATGGTAAGTGATCACCGCCGCCCATGAACACCTACAATACCAGAGGAATAGCAGATGCGTTGCCGGCCTTTGAGAAAGGAATAGGCTTTTTCTTGAAGGTCCCTAAGTCGTATCGGTCCGGAAAAACCGCTGACGGCAGAACATTCCATAAAGTGCAAGTGCGTGGCAGAAAATTCCGCGAAAAACGCACTGTGGTGGAATGCCAACCATCAAGGTGGTGACGATGGAATTTGAGGTTATGCCGTAAGGTGCGATGGTGAAATTCAGCGGCTGGAATTAATCCGAACAATTCCTCGGAACACTCCCCATGGTAGATCTTGTAAAAAATGCAAAGAGATGCAACATCTCTTCGCAAAGCCAGGGGATCAAGCCGATCAGATAGGACATGGTCGTCGACAATTCGAGCCGCTCTTCGCTGAATGCGGTCAAATGGAAGGAGCTGACACTGGGGTGCCCCCGCCCAGAGATGAGAACAGTACTCCATGTGCGGCCGAACCTGCGCCTTATAAAGTTGCAAGGAGTGGGCCGGCATGAAGTACTGTCGCGCTCTACTGAGCACGCCAAGCTTCTTGGAGGCCAATTTGGCCTTCCCTTCCAAGTGACCGCGAAATTGAACGTTGCTGGATATGTCGACGCCAAGGATTCCGATACTGGCTGAGGCAACAAGGGGAGTGCTCTCGAAATGAGGTGATACGACGAAGGGTTTCTTTTTTGCGGTAAACGCGCAAACTTGTGTCTTGTTAGGGTTGAACTCGACTAAATTTAGTCGGCCCCAGTCCGAGATTTTGTCTAACAAAATCTCGACTTCAGACACAAGCTTGTTCCGGTGCTCGTCGACGTGTTCCCGAGAAATATTGGTACGGCCTGTGTATAAGGCATCACCAGTACTGTCATCTGCATAGCAATGAATGTTACTAATCTGTAACATATCATTGATATGCAGAAGAAACAGGGTTGGCGATAGCACACAGCCTTGTGGGACACCAGCGTTCACAGACTTAGATTCCGAGCATGCACCGTCAACTAAGACCTTGATGCTCCGGTCTGTGAGAAAACTAGTGACCCAATTGCACAATTTCTCGGGAAGCCCATATGAAGGAAGCTTCGAGAGAAGCGCTATGTGCCAGACCCGATCAAAGGCTTTCGCTATGTCCAAACTGACTGCCAGGGCCTCCCCCTTGCTCTCTACTGCCTCCGCCCATCGATGAGTGAGGTACACTAGAAGATCACCAGCTGAGCGACCCCGACGGAAGCCGTACTGGCGGTCACTAATCAACTGGTGCTCCTTTAGGTACCTCAGGAGCTGGCAGTTTATAATGGAAATTTTAAATTGTTTTTATTGTATAAGATAAAGATAGCGTTATAAGTAAAAAGTAACAACCCACAAATGTCCCACTGCTGGGCACAGGTTTTCACTAATTTTGGAGAGACCTCACAATTTTTTTTATTTGTTCTCATCGTTCCGTGTCCTAAAGCATTTTCATGAAAGATGACGTTTGTGTTTTCGATCGCAATATCAGACGGCTGGCCTTGTGGTCAGAGTAACTCACTTATACGTCGTGGGTTCGAATCCAGTCGGAGACAATGTCTAGTTTTCATAATTAATTAGTTTTCGGGTCTAACATACCCACGACACAGGAGAAATCCTAGTGTGCATCGTTTTTAAGAAAAATTAAAAAGACTTCAGCATGTTGTATAGAGCTCCCGTCACCAGTCTGGATGACTCAGGTGTGACGTATTAGAGATGGAGAGTCGGAAGCCATGAATGTTGAATTGAATGTTGTATCGTTTAACATAATGTCTTTCTGTTCGACTTCAACTATGACGACTTCATATATGACGTTAACAATCAAATATGATTTCTACTTTTATTGATGAGTATTAGTATAGAAGTATTATCGATTAGTTAATAATGATAATTGTTCTTTTGCTCAAAATATGATAAGCAACAGGTACTAGGTTACAGTTTGGAATCGACATACCCGACTTCGACCACAGTGAAATCTTGCGAATGCTATCAGAAACTACGAGTATCAACTCCGCAAATGATATTATAGTGCCAAATACAGAACCACTCACTCGTCCTAACCTACCTAAGCCAGATGTCACGCTAAAGCGATAGGATCGAAGAAGATTCTGTGTTTTTGCACACATGTTGACTCCGGCTCGGATTCGAAACCGGTACCTGCAGCGTAGAAGTCAGATACGCTGATAACTAGGTCACGCGGGCGAGACATATTTCAGTTTACTTAAATAAAATTCAAATAAAACTAAGTTTACAAATTTTATTGCGTTTTTTTTTTACTTTTTATAACCAGACGTTTCGTTCTGCGTAGATCGGACCAAAAACATAATAATTAGACGGTGAAGGAACCTTGCATTAACTATAACATCCGAAACGTCAAACATCTAAGTCCTCCCGTTACTGTGGGTTGCTCGAAAGGTCGAGTTATAAATAAGTAAAATAAACACGTTAAAATTTATGAATTAGTTTTATTTAATGTTTAATATTCGCGTAAATATAAGAAAACATTAAATAAAATTAGTCGAATCTTAAGAAACTTAAGAAATAAGATAGGATGGCAGATTCTCTCACGCCGCCGTCATGTGACTATGAACACAATATTTATTAGAAAAAAAATATAAATGTTCAAAAAACTTGGCACCTGAGTGAAGCACTTGCGCTCGTCTAAAATCTTCATACAGACGCCGATAAACACAGAATACGTAACTTTGTTCGTTTCAGACAGACTAATAAATTCTGGAACATACTAGGTGTGCAGAAACTCCGGGAGAATAGGAAAGCAAACGGCCAAAGCCAGGTGCAGCGTCGCGTGCGACGGGGGACTCGCTGCCCGAACTTCTACCCTCGTTACATTCTGAGAGCCCTTAGGGCGCTTTCACGTGGCATTGTTTTAAAATTATTTGATTTAAAAACCGTTTGAAGTAATATAGTAGACGTATATACAAAAAAACAAAGTTTAACTGGTGTAAGGATTCCTGTGCAGGAAAGTCGTCAGGTGGTACCACCGCAGTGCTAGTTATTCTGTCGAGAAGCAGTAGTGTGCAATCGTTACTGTGTTTCGGTTTAGAGGGCACTGATAGCTAGTGAAATTACTGAAATTACTGAGCTTGCGTAATCACTGGGCATATAAGACTTAAGAACTGATGTCTCAGAGAAACGAGCGTAGTGTGGTACCACACAGAAATGTTCTGGGAGGCACCACAGCACATGTTATGGGCAGCACGTTGCACGTATCGGGTGAACGATTTGCTCGTCTCGTGACTTTTATTAAAAAATAAAGTCTACTTATAACTAGTTACTACTACTTAGTACTAAATATTACCAGTTACCGTTCTCAAATCGTTGACAAGGTATATATAATTTGGAAGCGGTTACTAAGCTTTGTGTAAGAAGTCTCTTTGCATTGGTTAGCTGACTTTTTTGTCATGTATCGGCGGCGTTATAAAATCAACCACCCCGTCTTACTTATGAATGTATATATATAGGTATGAATGTATATATATAGGTATGTATGTGGTCTATGGTACTATCGCCTTTTCGGAATCCGGCTTGTTCGGGAGGCTGGAAGTCATCAAGTCTGCCTGCGAGACGATTCGTTATGACTCTCGAAAACAGCACGTAGACGCGGCTCAGAAGCGATATCGGTCTATAGTTCTTCGAGAGGGCGTTATCGCCCTTCTTAGAACAGGACAACCACGCTTCTACTCCATGCTTCTGGCGTAGCGCCGCCCCGGATGACGGAATTAAAGAGCTCCTGAAGGACTACTAGTATCGGTTTTCCACCCGCTTTCAGAAGCTCTGCTGTGATTCCATCCTCACCCGGCGGTTTGCCATTCTTAAGCTGTTTGAGAGCCATACTAATCTCGCTCAGACTGACGTCTATCCCGGATCATCGGAATAGTGTCGGACGAGATTTGCTCTTGAGTCGTTACTCACACTAGTGTGTGGCTCCAACGACGATGTGTACAGCTGTCCATAAAATCTCTCGATCTCACTCAAAATCTCTGCTCTAGCGGAAATGACGCCACCGCTTTCGGCCCTCAACTTAGTCAGTTGGCTCTTTCCGGCAGACAGAGTAGAGATCCGTCTGTTCAGTTGCCGATATGCTGACGCATCAGTTGAGGACTGCAGCCTCATTTCTCGCCTAGCCTCCATGAGATTGAGAGTGTGGTCGGAAAGTTTCTGGATCTTTTTGGTGCGGTGGGTCTTGCAAAACTTTGCCCCCACCGCATGGACAGTTTCCACGAGCCTCTCGTTCAAGTCGTCCACTGTAACGCAATCATCCAGGCACTGAAAACGATTTTGCAATTCCAGCTCGAAGCTTTCGGGGTTTTGGATAAGGGCACGAGATGGACGGAGCGTGGACTTCACCAGACGCGACCTCTCCAGCTTTACGTTCAGGTTCAATGTGCCTCTTACCATTCGGTGATCACTGCCGGTTTTCACCCTAGCGATCACAGAGACATCATTCAACAGCTGTCGTTCGGTCGTCATGATGAATTCGATCTCATTTTTGATGGAACCGTCCGGGCTCATCCAGGTCCACTTTCTGTGGGGCTTTTGAAAGAAGGAGTTCATCATAAAGAGTCTTTCCTTCTCCATATATAAATCCTTGTCTATGATTACCAAGGTTTAATTGTAGGTTAGTGTACCAATTCCAGAATACGTATGTACGAAAAACCAATATGAAATAATAAATACTTTTAACATTTTATCCAATTGCCAATTTTTAAAACAGCAACAAAATCGTCCTTAAAGATAATCTATGTGTAGGCACCCTTACGCAAACGTGCGGGGACTGTTGGACGCGCGGCTCGCGAAATTCCATTTAAAGATGTCGGGATAATTTAGCGCTGACGAAGCGGAGGCCAAATTGACGCGCCCCGGGGGCCGCCGTGTTGTCGTATCGATCACGGACTCGCGGGGACCATCGAGGGGCTACGGAGGGCCATGGAGGGGCCACGCAGCGCCTCGGGGACAACTCGAGTGTTCGTAAACAACCCTCGTCTCTCCCATGAGTCAGGCGACGTTGAAAAATTCCTAGCTAGCTAGAACTTACCTCTGAGAGGTGGTTTGCAATCAACGGCTGTCTGCACGTTCCCTGCGATATATTATGGTGTCGACGAGCGGTTAATGCTTGAAATGAGATCGCTAAGTTATTGCTAATGGACTCCGGACTATGTTACTAAGTTGAGCCTACCTAAGAAATCGATGGAAATGTTAATTAAATTGATGTTTCAATTGATGCGTTTCATTACCGTCTGGTCCAGTGGTTGGCGTAATCGCATTAAGCCGCGATCATGAGTTCAGTCGTAGAAATTGAGCAGAACAAAGAATATTAAAAGAAATATGTTTTTTATATACATAAAGATAATTATATGTAATGATTTATTATATTTACGCGAACACTACACATTTAAATGAAACTAATTTTTATACAGCACCCATGGTCACGGGAGGATCAACTCTCGAAACTCGAAACGTCGGGTTATAAATAATCAAATTCAATGTGATAAAATCCGTAAAATTAGTTTCATTTAAATAATTATATGTGTTTACAAAGAATCTAAAATATATGTACGTATAATTGAAATAAATACAATGTAAGTTAAAAATAATTAAATACATGTAAGTATTATATAGTCTTACATAGCACATGCTGAGCCAATACCTTTTCAGCCCAGTGTTTTTTTTTTACTTAATTTGTTCAAAAGTTCTTGCGCTGAATAAATGTTTTTTTTATTGTCGTTTATAATAAATTAAGTAGATTTTTTATTTATTTATTCATTCCTACAGATGGACTCAAGGATATAATTTAACATTATCAAAGAATAAATATAAAATTAATTAATATAAAAAAAAAACTGGCCAAGTTTACCTGTAGAGTGACGTTACTTAATAATTTGAAACGTTTAGAACCTATTTTGGATTAACAAAATTAACTTTTGCAAAAAAAAAAATAATCAAAAATAGATTTAATTTGCACTTCGTCGACGTAAAAATTCAACGATATTCAAATTGTCTAGTAACTGCATCATCATCATCATCATTTCAGTCTATTACTAGTCCACCGCTGAACACAGGCCTCCCCAAACAAAAGGTTGGAGGTCTCATTTTGGGAGGATTTTGCTATAGTTGCTTTTGGCGGGTTGGCAACCGCAGTTTATTTATTTAGATGTTCCAAGAAGGTGCTGCTGCCCATCTTCTAGTTTGAAATTTTCCATCTGTCGACTTTTACAATACCCACTGGATGAGATGGGGTAGTAGATTTTCTTAATCCGCCACCACACGGCAGCATAATGCTTATTATTCTAAATCAACCATAAAATCACAAGTATCCCCCGATATTTAACTACGAAACCAATCTGATTTGCCTCCCCCGGCATGCGAGACTCCCGATCGGCGGAACTTATTAGGCCTACGCCCCGCGATACATACGGAATGAAGTCTGCGTCAATCAGACGTAGTCTTACTACGCCGAGCACGATGTCATTAGCGGTACCGGAGACGGTCGATAGGCCTTGGGAGCTTGATGTTATTCGTAGATCGAGAATTGTTCCTTTTTTAACACGCTTAAATAAGCTTGACCTGTATCCATGTAACTGTTCATTATGTGAATGTAATGGAATCTTTCAATTCAATTTTCGCCCACTTCCAGACGGCGGAATTATTTGATATTTTCCACACGTATTATGGACCGATAACAATAAACAGGTCCTGGATACTTGACCCAGTTGCCTTGTCGGGTAAATACGGTGGAGTACCGGGTAAGCGACCCCAGCCTCCCGAACTACTGCTGTCCCCTCCTGCTCCTTCCGAGATAGTAGTATTCTACACTTTATAGTTCCTTTACCAACTTCCCATTCCGTGCCTCAAGTCCATTAACTAATTTTACTGGTGGTAGGATTCCTATGCAGGAATCCGTCTAGGTAGGTACCACCCCAGGGCCAGTTATTCTGCCGTGAAGCAGTAGTGTGCAAGCATTACTGTGTTTCGGTTTGAAGGGCACTGTGAGTTAGCGTAATCACTGGGCATTTGAGACTTAAGAACTGATGTCTCAGGGTGACGAGCGCAGTTTGGTGTGATGACACAGCATTTGTTATGGGCGGACGTTGCACTTACCATCAGGTGAACGTTTTGCTCGTTTCGTCACTTTATACAATAAAAAAAAAAAAAAAAAACTAATAAGGAATAAGTTTTAGTTCTAACCGCCAAGCCAATGGTTGTCGTGTCGATGGCTAGCTATCGTGGGAAAGCAATGGGGAGGAAGAATTTCAACTCTTACCAAAATCGTTGGAAAAGTGGGCTACGGATAAGGTCTCGGCCTACCCCTTATGTGGGAAAAAGACGTGACTGTATGTATGTATGGCGTGTTGTAAGAGGCGACTATGGTACAGTACTCACCACTTACGACACCTCGTCAGAAAAGAGATAGGTTCCATTTTACTCTGGCGGACACCTATCGGCGAAGTTTAAGTTTTAAACAAAAATCATATGTTTGTTACAAGCTTTTATTTTTGAGACCTCTGTCCAGCAGTGGACTTCAAATGTTGCTGGGACCTGTAAAACAAATCAAACGAGCCCAAACATGACGGAGGTATCTTGCCAAGTTTTGGTGTTCCTATGGCTTTTTCGGCTTCATCATCAGACCAGCTCCGTGTTATCATACTATTGCATTGTCGCTGAAACCACATATGTATGTCAAACTTAAGCTCAATCGGACATCGGAAAGTAGGTCAGAACTGAACTGGTCAGACATATGATGAAAGCAAGCTAAATAACAGCGTGTTACAAAGCCAATATAGACAGCATTTTTTAATAAGAAAACCAGACGGAACTTTATTTATTTCCACATTTCTTGGCCTGCAATCTTCGAATCTTCGTTGAAATTTCGATTTCGATTAACTGTAAAATGATAGTTGACTTTTCCTGAAGATTTGCTGGACTGATAGCGACAAAACAAAAAGCACAATATTGGTCTTGAATTGAATTTTCCAATGACTGTACACTTTCAGGAGCACTTGTTGCATAATAAACTTTCAATATTAAACATCAAAACTCCAAATATACACAAAAATTGCAAAATTAAATAATAACACTACCGCCACTTTTCGAGTTGCCGCCATAAGTCAACTTTATTGAAACATAATTTTACATTTTATTAGATTTGTGACGTCTTACAATTAACACATTTAGAAATGGCAGCGACCATGTCATCCACACATACCGCACCACCTAATTACACGACCGTTTTGCTTAGTGGTCAGTGTTACAGATAGCTGAGTGGTGGATCTAAACTTTTAATTCCAGCCGAAGGTAATATTTGTGCTACTCGCGAATTTGCTGAACCGTGTGGTGGCGGCTTAAAGAATCTACCACCCCATCTAACATTGTGGTTGTCGTAAGAGTTGACAGAAGGAAAATTAAAACCAGAAGATGGGCAGCAGCATCTTCCTGGAATGTCTGAATCAAACCGCCTGCCAAGCGTGGCAACTATGACAAAATCCCTCCAAACTGAGAAAACTTTTGTAGTAATCTTTGGGGGAGGCCTATGTTCAACAGTGGAGTAGTAAAAGGTTAAAGTTTCAACCTATAAATGTCCCACTGCTGAGCACAGGCATCCTCTCATTTATGAGAGGGTTTTGGAGCTAGGAAGAATCCGCCACGCTGCTCCAATGCGGGTTGGCGGACTGCACATGTCTTCGGTGTTTTCCTTCACCGCTGAGCACGTGGTAAATCAGCACTTAAAATTGCAATTAAAAATTTTAGTGGTACCGGGAATCGAACCCATATCACTCGCGTACTATGAAATTTACAGCGGAGTAGTGATACACCGAAATGATGACGAAGATGATGATGACACAAGAATATTTTTTGGGTTTCGCTTTAGGCAGTTTTTTTAGAAAAACTACACTTACAATAGGGTTTAACGGCTGAGTTGGCGCACTCTATTAACTTCTGCGCCACGGGTCGCGTATTCGATTCTCGCCGCACGGAACTATTATTTGTATGGCTTAAGGTGTTTTGGGACGGGGTGTTAATTCATTAGTAATTTTGGTCGTAAAAAAGGCCAAAAATAAAATAAAATGAACATGTAAATTTGTTAAAATAATGAATGTATGTATAATAATGTATGTATCTATTTTATAATAATGACATATTGTGTATTTAGAGTGATACTGGGAGGAAATCGGTTTTATCATCAAATAATTATGTTTAACTTCTAAACTTTATGACAACATATGCTGTAGAAATAGTTATACAAAAGACTATATTAATTAATATCTCTTATAATACTAAGGTCGACCACCGCGTGGCCTAGTTGTCAGAGTAAGTGACTTCTAATCCACGGGTTCTAGGTTCGAATCCCAGCCGGAACGAATATTTATGCGAAAATACAAATAATTGGTATTTGGACTGTTTTGTTTATGTAAATATATTTCAAATACACAAAACACAATGTTACACGCAAATACGATACATGAGAAATCCTAGATACGAAATAAAAATTTAAATTTTTATTAAAAAAAAAATTGATGAGATATGATATCACTGCTAAATGAAATCATAATAAATCAAAAGATGTAATTTTGTACTCGTTTTTTTTATATAGTTATAAATAATCATTTTAAACGAAAACATTGAAGAGTTCGATAAAATTTTCTAATACGCAGAGGAAAATATAATCGTAGGACGGAAAGCTGTATATATTATTGGTAGATGTAGACGCGGACCCTCATAACGTCTCTCTCGCGGAGTGCCGCGGCCCTCATCAGCGGGATTCGACGAGCGACCCTTGTCTCCTACTCGACCTCCCGGCTCCTCATACACGTATATATATGTACTAAAATTCTCGCAACGTTCGGATATTTTCTGTGGTGCTATATAAAAATGTGTTAATTTTTTTTTTATAAAACAAAAAACCGTCATACATTAAGTGTTTGACAACGTTTATGCCTTCATAAAAAGTTCTGCATCCTTAAAAAAAGCTTAGTCATTTTTCTTTGCCGTGTGTTGGCGGCTTATGAGAATCCCTTCTCATCCCGTGTATGTCGTAGAAATCGCAAGCAGGATGTACCTGAACATCTGAATAAATAAACTACGGTTGCCAACCCGCCTGCCAAGCGGGCAACTATGGCAAAATGGAAGCTACAAACTTTTGTGGCAATCTATGGAGGAGACCCATGTTTAGCACTGGACTAGTGATAGGCTTAAATAGATGATGATGATTTTTTCATTATCTTGGTAGTAAGTGATGAGACCAGCAAATCATTCACCTGATGGTCAGTGCAACGTCTGCCCATAACAAATGCGGTGTCATCCAAATCATTTCTGTGTGGCTACACTGCGCTCATCACCCTGAGACATCAGTTCTTAAGTCCCATGTCCAGGGGACGTTGTTTTAGTTTGAAAGCCACTTAACTAGATTAGTGTAATGTTTGCACACCACTGCATCACGGCAGAATGCCTAATACCACTGCGGTGGTAAAGTAAATAATTTCTTTTAAGACGAAGCCCCACAGTAGGATTTCTCTTGTATCGTGGGTGCGTTTTACAGACATAAATTTCATTCGCACAAAAAAACCATACCCAAAAACCAACAAAAATTGTGTTTTTGCACAAATGTTGGCTCCGGCTACGATTCGAACCCAGGACCGGCGAGGTAGAAGTCAGGTACTCTGACCACTAAGCCACGCGATCGAATAGAAACATATAGAAACATCGAAAGTGGTGAACGTGTCAATATTAGGAACGCGAATTATAAACTTTTATAGTACTTTTGTCTATTACTTTCAAAGCTTATTAACTAAGTTAACGGGTATTAAATCTCGTTAAACTCTTCGTAGTTTTTTCTATGTACGATTAAGCAAAAAAGATATATTTTTTAATTAAAAGGTATAATCTTACTCTATATAAAATGTCTTTCCTTGCAAACACGGAATTGAGAAAAAAATTCAACCTATATAAATAAAAGTAGCACGTATGACAGATCATCACTCGAGAACGGCTCGACCGATACGGCTGATTTGATTGCTGTGTTCGTAATTGACAGGGCATCGTTTGTAAAAAAGAAGTTTGGAAAATCCTTCGAAAAAGTCGGAAATTTGGATGGTATTCGTTGTCTGTATTCAAATCTCAACAAAAAAGTGACGTTCAGTTTGATGGTACTGCTTTCACGTTTTCATAACAAAAAAAAGGTGATGTTCAGTTTCACATTTGCACTTTCTTCATTAGTAAATTGCTTCCGTGCGAAGCCGGACGGGTCTTTAGTTTCTTTTTTATTTTGGATAAAGTGACGAAACGAGCAAAACTTTCACCTGATGGTCAGTGCAACGTCTGCCCATAATAAATGCTGTGTCACCCTGTACATTTCTGTGTGACACCACACTGCGCCCGTCACCCGGAGAAATGAGTTTTTAAGTCTCATGTGCCCAGTGATTATACAAGCTCTCAGTGCCCATCAAACCGCAACATAGTAATGTTTGCACACTCCTGCGTCAAGGCAAAGTGCATTTACTCTAGTGTGGTACCTACCTAGACGGACTTCCTGCATAGGAATCCTATCACCAGTAAAAGTTTATAATAAAAACATCTTTACACATTGATTGCTATCTTCAGTTAAATTTGTATTGTACTAAAAAAATTAAATTCAACTTTGAATTTTACTTGAGCACACTTTTTTTGTTTTTCACATAAAATATTTAGGACTTTTTTATTGCCATGGAAAAGAGCACGTTAAACCCTCATTCTGCCGTGCAAGGCGTAGAGGCTAGCTACGTCGTAGTGGGTTTTGATTATGCGCGGTAATTTCCGCTGCGTCAGGTCGCACCGCCCCGCCCTTATCTGTACACGATGGCACTTGGCACCCACGCGCGTAACTGCTGCCATCTAGCGCCTGAAATGTATGTTGCTACGTCGACTAACCGGCTGAATGTAACGTCTATATGTATAATGTGTGTTACGTTCCTTGAAGTCGACATTTACGTATGTATTTTTTTGTATTTGCGGCAACAGTCGATAGTTTTCTGCCAGTGTCAAAGTATTTTATTCAGGTATAAACATATATTATTTTTAAGAATAAGCAGCAATCAAAGACTTTGTAAGTTTGTAAGAACATTGTCAATAACATTTATAGTTCACTTTTACTAAACATGTGAGTTTTGTTTGAACTGAAGAAGACGAAAGAGAAAAACCATACCATTAAAATTTAATATCACTGTTCAGTTTCATGAGCTCTTGCTGCACAATACTGAATTATGGTGATAGCGTTAAATTCGAAATGAACACAGACATCAAAATTCTAAACAAAAAACTCAAACCGGCACTTTTTGAGTTGGCGCCAAAATTCGCGTATATACGTTTCTCCGTTTCAATTTATGGCTTATGTAAAAAAGTACCAGCGTGGCAGACTAGACGAAAGAGAAAAAACAAATAAAATAGTAAATGTCATGAATAAATTCAAAATTATACCTTTTCTGGTCGTAGATAGGTTTCCATGCAGGAATCCGCCTAGATACCACAGGGTTACGGTTATAGGTCCATAAGAGATTTAAGAACAGATGTCTCAAGGTAACGACCGCAGTGCGGTATCACACAGAGAAATATCCGATTCGATGTTTTGGGTGAGAGCGCAACTTTTATGGGCGTTGTACTTATCATAGAGTATACGATTTATTTTTAATTTAATGAATAAATTTAATGAACGCGGTAAGTGGTAAGTGCAACGTCTGCCCATAACAAATGCTGCGTCACCCTAAAAAATTCTGTGCGACCGCGCTCGTCATCCTGAGACATCAGTTCTTAGGTCTCATATGCCCAGTGATTACGCTAGCTCTCAGTGCCCTTCAAACCAAAACATAGTAATGTTTGCACACTACTGCTTCACGGCAGAATAAGTGGCCCTGGGGTGGTACTTATCTAGACAGATTCCTGCATAGAATCTCTAGTCTCATCACTTACTTCCATTAAACTACGCAGATAATAGCTAAATGAAGAATTCTGCAACTCTCATTTCATTGTAGCAAAAGGAGCAAGCGATTTCCAACTAGGACGGGCGAAGCACGAAATAATTAATTAGGAATAACATGGTTTTAAAATGATTGAAAAATGAATATTCTTCAGCATCTTGTGTCGTCGTAAAAGTCGACAGTGCGAAAATTAAAACCAGGAGATGAGTAGCAGTGTCCTACTGGAACATCCTGCAAGCAACAACAAACCTGCCAAGTTTGGCACACGCAAATTCGCAAATTTTGGATGGGGATAATAAATCCATACTAATATTGTAATTACTGGGCATATGAGACTTAAGAACTGATGTCTCAGGGTGATAGGCACAGTGTGGTGTCACACAGAAATTTTCTGGGTGACACAGCATTTGTTATGGGCAGACGTTGCACTTACCATCAGGTGAACGTTATGCTCGTTTCATTACTTTATCCAATAAAAAAAAAGAATATGCCTCTCCAAAGATGGGAAGATTTGCGGTCTGTGTATTTTCGGTCTGGCATTTTGCGAGATTTCCTTTAATCGTATAGTACCAAACCCACATGCAGAGAAGAGATTACAGATTTTCTCACGCCACTACCACACGGAAAATTTATCATTTCTCTTATATTAATAGTAAAAAGACAAGCCGATAGGTTAATGGAATCAGGCGTTACTTTCCGGAAATCCATTATAATGAAGGAAAGAAAGATAATTTGCTAAGATCGTCGCCGTCGACTCGGCGGCGGACTGTCGTTCATAATGCCTCGTTTTGAGGTGAAACACGTGTCGTGGTATCGACTTCAGCGGTGTATATTGCCTAGTGGTAGGGTTTTAGTGGTAGAGGGTATCTGGTGGCGGTTCCCGGTGGCGGTGTTAGTTTGCTCGTGTCCGCTACTGTGGGAGAGCGGGCGGTGCTCTTCAAAACTAGATATTATACACCATTTTATATTTTGCATGCGGATCCTAGCAAATTAATTTTCTTTCTTTAAAGTCGATAAGTGTGCGGCAGAGTAGAATAGAACTTAGCTCTTTCCTACTGAGATGTCGTAACTGGCGATTATGGTATTGTAAGGCCAGCCTTCATTCATGCAGAATAATATCATAATATGCAATGCTATCACTATACTGGTCGTGGGAACGCAATGGGTAGTAAGAATTTTTTGACTTGTACCAAAATTGTGGCGACGTGGTTCGCTACCCGACACGTCTCGTTTCCCGCGAGGGCGAAAAATGCACTACGGATGTGATCTCTGCCTATTATGACAAAAACATTTCAAAGGTTCTTATAGTGTCGAGACAGTTCATAACTTCTTTAAAATTCAGTATAATAAAACAATTTACTAAATTACATTATATATACTCTAAAATGTTATTACAATTACTCAATATACACTATTCAAGACATTTAGGTTTCATAAAAAAAAAAATACGAGTATATTTTCCATTCATTCGCGTCACCATCTTTAATGTAGTTTGTATTCTGTCTAAAAAAATATCCAAACGTTTTTATTATCTATGGAACGAACTGGAGATAGAGATGAATACTTTTATGAAATGCATAACATGCCAAGTACAATTTTATTACTTTAATATAGTGAAGACACAGGCCTAGCCTGGAGAATTGTGACCGCCTTATAAAACTAACAGCGTGTAAATATCCCGCTACTGAATACATCTCTTCTGTAATTTTTGAAAGTGGTTTAGACCGGGGAAGCCTCCGTCATATGGTAGAGCCATATGACGGAGGCTTCCCCTTCACATGACGATTTTTTTTTATTTCCCATACATTTAAAATTAATGTGGTGCTGGCACCGGAATCGTACCCAGCCCACTCGCGGGCTATTACGTTTTTGGCGAACGCCCGCACTGTAAGCTACCGCTGCTAAGCATACAGGAGTCTATTTGCGCAATTATAGTACACAACTTACATGTGCATGAGTCTTATATACACATATACACTATGTAATATGTCCAGTGGTAAGTAGATAATAGATAGTTTCAAAAAGGAACATCTTGAAGTTAAGATCGCCTTTGTACATAAATAATATATTGTTTATAAACAGTACTAGCTAGGCCGGCAGACGTCCTGTCCGTTCCGGTATTGGACCCGATGACTTTGATTTAAGTATTAAATTTTACAGCCACACGATCACAGCGCCACAGAATATGTATGAGAAAATGAATTATATTCAAAATTTTTATTCGTGATTTGTTTGATGTTTTATTTGTTATTCTGCTATTCGGGGCGGAGACAGAATAGAATAGAATAGAATCCAAGATATCCGACATCATCAAAATCGGTCTAGACGTTCTTGAGTTATAAGTGGTGTAACTAACCCGACTTTGTTGTCCGTGTGGTTGCGGCTTAAGAGAAACTACCGCCCTATCTCATCCCGTGGGTGTCTTAAAAGTCGACAGAGGGAAAATAAGCCCAGCAGATGGGCTGCAGCATCTTAAGTCATCAGTTCTTAAGTCTCACATGCCCAGTTATTGTGTTCATATGTTACTGGTGATAATCCGTCTAGGTAACCCAGGGCTTACGGTACTTCTGCGTTGCAGGTCGCTGATTTGATTTCCACACGGAAGCAATAATTATACTGTCTACAAATAGCCGTTCCGGGTGTAGGTGTTTGTTCACGTACTGTTTTTGGCTGTAAAGCACCCTCGATACGAGAGAAATACTAGTGTGGATTTTTTTATGCAGGAATCCGTCTAGGTAGGTACCACCCCAGGGCCAGTTATTCTGCTGTGAAGCAGTATTGTGCAAACATTACTGTGTTTCGGTTTGTAGGGCACCGTGAGCTAGCGTAATCGCTGGGCATATGAGACTTAAGAACTTATGTCTCAGGGTGATAGGCACAGTGTGGTGTCACACAGAAATTTTCTGGTGACACAGCATTTGTTTTTTGGGCAGACGTTGCACTTACCATCAGGTGAACGTTTGGCGTTTCATCACATTATTCGATAAAAAAATAGTGATAGCGAAAAATGAGCTAGCCTTTTTTATTGGTAGTATAATTTCTATGCAGGAATAGGTTTAGTGCTACCGCAGGGCAAGTTCTTCTGCTTGAAGCAGTTGGTGCAAACATTACTGTGTTTCGGTCTGAACAGCATTAAGTGCTAGTATAATTACGAGTCGTATGAGACTTAAGAACTGATGTCTCAGGTTGACTGGCGCAGTATGGTGCCAAACAAAAATCTTCTGGGTAACAGAACATATGTTATGCGCAGACGTTGCACGTCACCCATAATGCGAAACAGCAGCGTTATACTACTATATAAGCCTATATATATATATAGTATATATAGTATATATATATATATATACTATATATACTATATGACATAAAGGCCGGGCTTCCTCTCCAATGTCGTAGTACATGACAGAGCTGGGTTTAATTCACTAAAACCGTTAATAGCAACTTTAAGTGCCGATTTGCCCTCGCTGGAAAAGAGACATGACGGGTGGCGAACCACGTCGCCGCTTGTTTGGTATTACTCCCTATTGCGTTCTCACGAGCAGTATAGTGACAGCATTGCATATTAGGATATTATTCTACACAATTTTTTTTATTTTTTTTTATTTGATTAAGTGACGAAACGAGAAAAACGTTCACCTTATGGTAAGTGCAACGTCTGCCCATAACAAATGCTGTGTCACCCAGAACATTTCCGTGTGACACCACACCGCGCACGTCACCCTGAGACATCAGTTCATAAGTCTCATATACCCAGTGGTTACGCTAGCTCTCAGAGCCCTTCAGACCGAAACACAGTAATGTTTGCACACTACTGCTTCACGGCAGAATAACTGGCCCTGGGGTGGTACCTACCCAGACGGATTCCTGCATAGGAATCCTACCACCAGTGAAATAAACAATACCTTAACTACAATACTTTAGTCTCCTCCTACGATACCTCGGTAGAAAAAAGGTAGGTGCTGTTCTACTCTGCCGTACCTCTTACCTCTTCGCGGTTGAAAAACCCTCTTAGAAAAAGAGGAAGCTTGTGCTCGGCAGTGGAACAGCTGTTATATTTATTTTTTATGTATTCATACATCGCCAGTATCTCTGTCGTTTATTTGATGCTAGCAAAACTCGGCAGTCGTTGTACGGATTATCTGTTTGAATAGCGGTCGATATGGTACAGCGCCATCTAGTCGTGAGTAACAATAAATTGGATAGCGCGAAAATGTTCTCCGGGCTCAAATACCCAGGTATACCAATTTTCATGGCGATCGGTTGAGAATCGCTCGGATCGGCAAAGAAGTTGTCCAGTTCAGTCCACGAAAAAACATAATGTGCCGCGACTGTCGTGGTGATCGGTCAAATGGCGTCGAATTTTATTATTCTCAAACAGATAAACCAACCTCCGTTTTTATTTACACAGATATAACCACAATAGTAGGTGGTATATTTAGAGGACTTTCATACAGTACGATTTACGAAATCGTTTCTTGCAACTTCTTGCGCAAGCGTCTTTTCGTACTTTCCTCCCCAAATGAAGTGGAATAAAGACGAAACGTGATCCATAACGGTTAATTAAAATTGCGGCTCGTAGAAGCGCCAAGTGCGTACAGGCGCCGTGTACGAGTAGATATATGGAGTTTTACGAGGCAATCTTGCTCGCGGTGCGTGGCGGTCCTTTTTTACATCGCCGCTGGCGGGGTGGCCGCTCCTGCCATAGAGTATAAACGTACATACTCTGATGCGTAGATACACCACTAGGTACAATTTGATTCGTTCGGATTTAAAATATTACTACTCATGTTCGTGTGGTGTGAATTTTCGGCAGAATAAAGTACCAGAGACAAAAAAGGAGCTACAATACCACACAATTAATATCACATCTTGATCTAGGGAAGACTTCTCCTCGACTAGTATTCTTTGGTATTTTTATATTAACATCAAATAAACTTTGTTAGCAACATAGACGTCACAAATGTGTTAATCTAGAACGTTTAGAGACATTGCATTGTAACAAAGTTAGTGATATATTTTTTCTCCTTCTCAATCATTTTCAAATTCAATTTTTATTGCTTAATAAATGTAATATTTTGTTATATCGCCATCACAAGGCAGAAAGTGATATATAGCTGTGAGTAATATATGTTTATAAGAAAATTATATATTTTTTAACACATCAATATTTTTTATTGGGTAATGTGACGAGATGAACAAAACGTTCACCTGATGGTTAGTGTAATGTCAGCCCGTGACAGATTCTATGTCACCCAAAATATTTCTGGGTGGCACCACACTGCACCCGTCACTCTGAGACATCTATTTTTAAGTCTAATATGCCCAGTGCTTACCCCAGCACCGAGCGGCCTTTTAGACCGAATCACAGTAATGTTTGCACACTACTGCTTTACTGCTAACTGTCCCATTTTTCAAGTTGGTCTTTTAAAATATCAAATATACTGGTGGGTAGAAAATTATATGCGATACATTGTTTTCTACTTTCTTACACATCTACATTATTTATCATTTCCCGATCGGGTGGCAGTGGGCGGGTCGCAGGGTGTTTTAATTAGAGCGCGGACCGCGGCCGGACTGCAGCCTGTCGATGTCCCGCACTCCCTGTACACGCGGCCCCTCAACCCCTTTGTCTTGCTGCCTCTTTGTTTCAGCGCTTGATAAGCACGCAGCTACTGCGGGATAAGCCCGCCTTAACAATGCCAGGCTTTCTAATCGACGCGCGAAGATCGCTTCGCTTGTCTCCTTCACAGCTGGATTAGGGCATGTCCGAATGAATCGGAATTGTAAAGTATGTTTGTATTATTCGATAAGAAAGGGTATTACATCCGACTACGGCGAAAAAGAGGAGATCTTACTCAATTTATACGCTTATTTTGTCCTAGATTTCGTTTCTGCCATAAACAACCTACAATACAAACTTTAACTCTGTAGACATTGCGGCATCACGTCCTAGCATATTTAAATATAAAATCTTGAAACTTCTAATTTAATAAGCATTACTGACTTTTCGCGCACTTTTCTGTATATAAGCTGTCGTAAATGTTTTTGGTGCCACAGTCATAATTTCTATGTACTATTTAAGGAAATACGTTATTGTCTCACTGTTTGTTTACCCCCATAAAATAATAATGAAAAAAAAACAATTAAAAAAGATTTTAGATTATTCAGAGATCAGCATACACTATGATAACCTCCCGATTGCAGTAACTGACCGAGCCGAGACCGGCCCCCTTGGGCACCCTCGAGTCTGTTACTCTCGCGAACAGGATGACGGTCCAAGCCGAGGTCCCCTCTCGGGGGCCCTTGCGCCAGTCATCCATAAATAAAGGTTTCGGCTAAGCGTCCTCAGCGCTATGCCACCTTTCAATCCGGCGAAGCTGTAAAAGCCTTCGGGCTAACAGTGACCATCAGTCCTAAAAAAAAAAAAAAAAAAACACTATGATATACAAAGTGGTCAGATTACCTGACCTCTACCGGAGCCAAAATCATCATCATCATCATCACCATTTCACTATCACTAGTCCACTGCTGAACATAGGCCACCACCTATTTTTTTTTAATTTATGTCACAAACCATGGCCCTGTGCCACTCGAGAATCTTTCTTCCGCGACGGTTATCGGTTCTACGAGCTATATTTTTTTTATTTTATTCTGCCGTGAATCAGTAATGTGAAACATTACTGTGTTTCGGTCTGAAGGGCACTGAGAGCTAGCGTAATCACTGGACATATGAGACCTAAGAACTGATGTCTCAGGGTGACGGGCGCAGTGTGGTGTCACACAGAAATGTTCTGGGACACAGCATTTGTTATGGGCAGACGTTGCACTCACCATCAGGTGAACGTTCTGCTCGTTCCGTCAATTTTGTCAATAAAAAGAAACTGTTCTCCCAGTAACTAGCGTTGTGTGGTGCCTCACCGAAGTGTTCTGTGTGGTGCCACACTGAGTTGGACTTACCATCAGGTGAACGATTTGCTCATCTCGTCCCTTTATACCATAAAAAACTCCACAATCACACAGCATTTGTTACTATTTCAATACAACACAATTCTATATAAGCTACGAGCCCTAACGTATATTGAAATCATACTAAATCGATACGTAGACTTAATATTTCAACTAAGAAACATGGGCTCGCACAAATCTATAGAGCTATAATTAACGACTGACACTATAAGGCACAACAATAGCATATGCGATATACGCTATAGCGATAACTTAAAATTGGCCCGCGCTCTACGTACGTGCGTTATATTTATCAGCTATGTAACGAGCATTATAGCCGGTACAACCGTCGTCGGCAGTGAGCTGCAACGCCTCCACCTCCCCCCTTCGCCCTCCCAGCCATTTCTCTAGCCCTGTCTAAAGGAGAGCCTGAGGTGAGTTCCGAGAATTGAGAACTATTGAGCTCAAACGTCAATGCGATGCGGACTGTCTCAAAGCTCTGTTACGTCTATTGAGGCTAGACTGTGATTTAACTGTTAAATACTCCATGTTCAGTTAATATACAATGACATTAATTTTCTTATATGACGACCATAATTTTTGTATACTTAAATTTGATTTTTCTATTTTTATTAATCTAAATCTACTTTCACACTACACAAGTAAACTGAGTTCAATTGTGTCGTTGTTGTTCAATAGTGGCGGCATCACTAAAATAGTTGATTGCAATTTTAAGTGCCGGTTTGCCATGTGTCAAAGAAAACAACGTGAGGAAACTTGCATGTCTGAAAAATATAAAAATATTTCGACGGCATGCGAAGTCCGTCAACACGCATTGATACAGCGTGGCGGAGTTTCCCCGCACCAGAACCCTCGCAGAAATGAGAGGAGGCCTATGTTCAGCAGTGGAAAATTTGTAGGCTGTTACTTTATTTTAATTTATATTGCAAATAGTCTTTCCGCAAGCGTTTCTTTTAGTCCATTTTAACGGCACCGACGCTATGTATATAGTATATTGGCTAATAGATTCTTCATGCGGCTTGCTATGACAGCACACTAAGGTATTTTATTGATGACACAACAGGCAGTACAATTATTGTACAAAAATCATATATTAAAACTTTCCAAATACAAAAAAAAACATTGTAAATATTTTTTTTTTGCATCAAAAGTATATTTTAAACATATGAACATATAAAACAAAATTACACAAAGACTATATAGGATATAAATACAACACGCTATAGTCTACAACTCGTTATAGATACCTGCAAACGACCTGCGAAATATCCTCATGTAATTTTCAGCCTTTTCTAAAATAGCAAGCTCTCGAATCGAGTCCACATTGCAAGTTGCACAGTTTATAAAAGGCGCCTTGGGATTCCAGCCTTTGAGCGGGAAGCGGGAATGTGAGACGCCGGCCATATTGCCGAGTTGCACTCGCGCACAAATTAACTGTTCGAGATATACTGCAACTTCAATTTGTTACCTAAATGTCTCTATCATAAAGACAAAAACTGAACGTGACTTGATTAAGTGGTATAAGCATATACATACATGTGTAAATATATGTATTCATATATATCAAACTAAAACGAATCACTATTTTATATGTCGAGCGCTCGTTTAAATTAGACAATACTCGATCCCCAGTGCTGGCACTACTAAAATATTTAAGTACAATTTAAAGTGCTCATTTGCCACATCTTCGTGGATGAAG
Organism: Luehdorfia chinensis; assembly: GCA_019845155.1. NCBI lineage: Eukaryota > Metazoa > Arthropoda > Insecta > Lepidoptera > Papilionidae > Luehdorfia > Luehdorfia chinensis. Next base: position 1,599,453 of record JAHVAK010000292.1, read on the forward strand.
GCCAATACCGTGAGGATAACTTTAATATAACTCTTGAACAACGAAATTGTGGTAGGATTCTTATGCAAGAATCCGTCGTCCGCTGAGAAGCAGCGAGAAAACATTACTGTTTCGGTCTAAAGTGCACCGAGAGCTAGTGTAATTACTGACCATATGAGAATTAAGATGTCTCACAAACACCACACAGAAATGTTGTGGGTGACACGTCGTTTGTTATGGCAGACATTGCACTTTCCATCCGGTGTACGTCTTGCTCTTCTTGTCACTTTCTCCTGCTTTAATGTTCACATAAAATTAATTCTGGGGATTTTATTGTCTTATTACTGTTTCTTACAAGAGGTATTGTCAATCAACCAACACGCAACACTCGTCGGAACAGTTTAGGGGGTCTACTGTGTAAGCCTGGTTGGTGATCGGTTTAATTTGATCTCATTAACTAATGAATGAGCTTCATACGCCAAAATAAACCGATCTCGAATCCTACCAGAGTTACAAAATAGACCTCCGGAAAGGGCGAAACACTGAAAACCAGCTGCCGTGGTTCGCCATCCCAAATGCTGAATGCGACCGTCTTTTCGTCACGTTCTGCAACGTCTAATTTATCATTAACATTTAAGACTTGCCACTTCCTTTTCTTGTAAAGGATTACGCTAATAAAATAGGTGGCAAAATAAATATTTTCTTTTATAATGTTTTACAATCAAAATTCTCAAGCCTTTTAAAACAAAAGAAAATTATGAAAATTCAAAAATAAAGAACCCTATGTCTTATAAACTCTTTGTCTTCTATTTAATTTATTTTTTATGAAACAATATCGGCAAAATGTTTCAGTGCTGCCAACGTTTAGACAGTTGGACTTGCCTACGACCCTTTTAAAGATTCAGAACACCTCGGGCAACTTCACTGGGCACTGGTCCCTTTGAAGATCGCTTCATTAATGCGAGGCGTAACTGACCCCGCGGGCCTCGACTAAACCCCTCATCTAAACCCGCTATGTATCTACAACGGACAGCTGCTGAGCTCACCGGTCAGCCTGCGAGGTAGACTTTTGTATCTCAGAATGAGCTTTTGCTTCGTGTTATCTACATTTTTGTCGACTTGTGGCACTCCAAATCGAAAAGTGGCGGTAGTGTAGTTATAGAACTTTATAAGTTTTGATGTTTAATATTGATAATTTATTACGCAGCGAGTTTTTTTTCATAAAGTGACGAAACGTTTAGTTTTTAAGTCAGTTCAAATAAGTTATTAAGTCTCATATGTCCAGTGATTACGCTAGCTCTCAGTGCCCTTCACACCGAAACACAGTAATGTTTGCACACTACTGCTTCACGGCAGAATAACTGGCCCTGGGGTGGTACCTACCTAGACGGATTCCTGCATAGGAATCCTACCACATATAATTGGCACTTCCCATACTTACATTAAAAAAAGGAAAACTCTTTGTTTTGTTTTGAACAAAGTTTATCTGAACATCACGCTTAAAGTAAAACAACGGTGCGTACAACAAGAACTCACTACAAGAACGCACAACAGTGTCCCACTGGGCCGTCAATTCTTAAGTCTTATATGCCCAGTGATTACACTAGCTTTTAATATAGATAATGTAACTAATAATTGTAAGTGTAACTAATAAATTCATTGAATGTTACTGTGCTATATCTTTTTCGCCTTTGTCCGATCTTCATCCTTCAATAGTTTGCTGACGAGCAGTCCACGGGGTTGAAGACTTTGTCCCGTGTTTTTATTACATTTAATGGAATATAATCATAGGCTTTTGTTTGTAGACCGATCGGTTTCATAATCAATTCTTAAAAAAGTAACCTCATTTAAATTTCCATAGCAACTGTATCCGTTCTGATGGAAGTTGCTGTTGGTGACAAGGGCTGGTTGTTTTCTCGTTCGAAAGTTAAGTAGCCATTAACAAACAATTATGCATTTCCAGGTGAAATGCATAATGGTTTGTTAAGTCATTATTTTTTTATTGGATAAAGTGACGAGACTAGCGAAACGTTCACCTGATGGTAAGTGCAACGTCTATCCATAACAAATGCTGTGTCACCCAGAAAATTTCTGCGTGACACCACACTGCGCCGGTCACCCTGAGACATCAGTTCTTAAGTCTCATATGCCCAGTGATTACACTAGCTCTCAGTGCCCTTCAGACCGAAACACTGTAATGTTTTCAAACTACTGCTTCATGGCAGAATAACTGGCCCTGGGGAGGCTACCTACATGGATGGCATGCCTAGATGGATTACTGCATGGGAGTTACATCAAGTATATTGCTTAGATATAAAAATACATATGCAATATACTTGTTTTTTACTGATAGGTAGGTACCACCCCAGGGTCAGTTATTCTGCCGTGAAGCAATTTGAAGGGCACGAACAGCTAGCGTAATCACTGGGCATATGAGACTTAAGAACTGATATCTCAAGGTGACGGGCGCAGTTTGGTGACACACAGAAATGTTGCGGGTGACACAGCATTTGTTATTGGCAGACGTGCACTTACCATCATGTGAACATTTTGTTCGTTTCGTCACTTAATCCACTAAAAAAATCCTTAACGTTAAAATAATGGGACATTTGTGACAGGTGTCAAAATTCATTACAATTATAATGTAATAGTAATCTTCTTCAAGGGGCCGTGGTAGCCCAGGAGCCCAGCGCTCGCCTTAAATTTCATAGATCGCAGGTGACCAGAGCTTATTCCCCGCCGGTACCCCTAAAGAATTCTGCAATTCTAAGTGGTGATTCACCACGTGATCAACGGTGGAAGAAAACACCATGAAAACAACTGTATACCACAACATTAAAATATTTCGAAGACATGCGAAGTTCGCCATCCCCCATTGGAGCCGGTTGGCGGACTATTTCCGGTTCTGAAATCCTCTCAGGAATGAAGGGAAGCCTGTGCTGTGGGGCCTTTATAGGATGTACTTTGCTTTTCTTTTTTAATGTATCTTCTTTAATAATCGTATTAGAATTACTGTCTACAGATCGTCACTGGGTCTGGGTATCCGATAGTGTATTCGCAATGTGTGTAAAAAGTATAAAATTCTACCACTACACAGGAAAAATTCTTGATTGATAAGATGTGGCGTGGCAGCGATCATTTGATTTCGATTGATTTTTGTTTAATTAAAAAAATTGGTATTTTTTTCTTTTAAAGTCTGCGCACTTCTGAGATTTTCTTGTAAAAACGTATTCATTGCCCCATGAATGAGTTACCAACACTCTGAAGTCTAGTAACGGGTATTATTAGTTATTGCCCACTATATTATATAAACCACATTGTCCAGTAAACATCAGAATTGTTTTTTCCTTTATCACTCCGTAATGGCCTTATTTGTTCGTATCATCAAACCAAATGAATTTCACTTAATTCTACAGTCCATTTAATACAAGGCTGCGCTATATAAAGCTTAAGCGAACTTCGCATGCTTATTTTGCTATCGGCCGAGCTCGGCGAATCCCCACATTTGTATCAAGTGGGCAAATAAAGAAGGAAACAAGTTGGATCGAACGGAGCCGGACCGCGTTCGCGACTAATTAACCCTCCCGGCCCTCCCCGGGTGGTTCGACCCCCGATAAGAGGGGGTTGACCCGGCGTAAAAAATGCGCGCGACTCCCGCGAGACGCGATGCGACGGCTTCAAGTATTCCGTGCGCCGAGTGCAGGTTTATCGAGCCGCGCTTTTGTTTTTTTGCGTCTTTGTGTTTTCGTCGAATTATTATTGCCAGTTTGCAATTTTAAATCACTACAAATATATATGAACACCGTATATATTTTTATGGCGGCGACCACGTGGTCTAGTGGTCAGGGTACCTGACTACTGCGCCGCGAATCCTGGATTCCAATCCCTGCCAGGGCAACACTTGTGCAAAAACGCAGATTCAGGTCTGGTTGAGTTATGATTGACCCTGCATCTTTGGCACTGCTTCCTAACCTACCTCGGTATAAGCATTACATCAGACGCGTACACTTGTGGCACAAAAATATCTTCTGTGAAGTTGATAGTGTCTGACAGTATTTGTAAAATTGTCTCGGTGATCGAAAAACGGCGAAAGCAGTGTCTTGTGGTATTTTCTTTCAAGATTCAGTTATGTATTTCATTGTTTTCGTTTCTTGTTTGTATTTTGTACACAAATAAATAAAACACTCACTATAATAGAAGTTGACGACCATTCCTGTTAATTAATCCGAAAATGTCTACTACGAGTACAATCAAATAGAAAATTCACAATAGTTCCTAGTGTCAAATTATTAATTTTTAAAGAAATGATTACTTTCGCAGATATTCAAAACAAAGTAAAGTTACTCATAACCGTCGAGAAAATTAACACAGAGCTCAACTTCTGCTACTTGAACCCCCCTGAACTTTGTCGGCAATAGATATCCATAAGCTTATTCATAAGCTTGGAAAAACTTAAGCGGAGCTACTCTGATCCATTTTAATAGGCAAGTGGCCTTTACTTTGTTAAACGGTGACCCGTTTTAAAAAGCGATTACATGGCGATCCTATTTTAGGTTTTTCTGTGGTAGTAAGTGACGAGACGAACGAATCGTCCACTTAATGGTGAGTGCAACGTCTGTCCATTACAAATGCTGTGTTGCTTAAACCCGTTTCTGTGTGGCACCACACTGCGCTCGACACCTTGAAATATCAGTTCTCATGTCTCATTCAAACATTTCAATAGGGAAGATGGTTGGGCACTACCGCCGGTTTGGGATCCTATTATTAATAAAATTCAATCAAAAACCAAGCATACCACTGCAAGACTTCAAAACACAGTAAACTCTTTCTGCGTAGATCGGACGGATAAAATTAATAATTAAACGCTAAAATTACTTAACTCGGAACTATGAAATCAGGACATAAAGTGCCCGAAACCTCGGGTTATAAATAGTATAAATTAAACGTGATAAAATCCGTAAATATAGTTTTATTTATATTATGTGTATGTTTTTACGTGTTTAGTATCTTAGCGAGTTTGTTATAATTTCCCAGTACAGAACTAGGTAATCCTAAAAGGTGAACGGGCCCCGCCGCGACCCCTTTTAAAAGGGTCACGATTTTACGATCTATTTACGACGTCAGGAGCCGTTAGCGACTCGCAGGTGCGTCCCCGATCTAAATTTTTTTTTAATCTCAACTCTCCTTTTTCGCGGTCGTATGCCCTTTTTTAATCACATTTTCTTTGCTTTTTAAAACGATAAAATCTGGGTTGATAGTAATTGCAAATTTAGTCACATTTCTGTACATATTCGGTTGTTCAAAATAGGTATTGCATCACTACATCATTTAAAAACAGGAAGTAGAAAGTAGGGAGAAGGGATTACACCTTTAAGGGATGGCTTACCTTCTTGATCTTGTAACACACGCAGAATTTTAAGGCACGTGGGACTGGGAGAAAACATTTTGTTAGTCGAGTGAGTAAAGATTGGCTACAAGATTAACTACACTACAAGTACAAGACTACACAACAAATAAGTCTTATATATAAGTATCATATGCCCAATGATTACGCTAGCTGTCAGTGGCCTTCAAACCGAAACACAGTAACACACGATCTATTTTAAACACCGAATCTTAAGAGTAAATGGCTCGGAAATGTCTGATGCAGTAATTGAATTATTTCACGAGCTGCATGACATCTTGCACCAAAATATTGTTCAACAATGAAACCACGGTGTTCTATCTATCTATATATCTATGTAATGATCCATTTTTGACCTGGCCCTATACTATCAGCTGTCAAATGATTTTTTTTAACAGGATTGCCAACACTTTACTGCACGAATGATGGCAAATTCAAATCTTGCCTTAATATTGGTACATTCTATATATATATATATATATATATATATATGTATATATATATATATATATATATGTGCTGTACCACATAATTTCCTAATAAATAAAGTATTTTGAATATTCTCTTCTTTTCTGTTTTGTTAATATTTACTTCTGTAATTATCAATAACCTCGTAATTATTATGAAAACGGAACCCCCTAGCACGAAACCCCTATAAGGGTTAAAAAGTTTCGGGCCGCAACTCTCCTCTACAGATTATTTTTGGACGATTGCAACGGCGAATTTATTTTTACCGGGAGCGGTATTGCGTCCATTAAAGGCACAGGTAATAGTCGAAACTGAGACAGCCAGTATTGAATGTTTTACGGATAGTACTTTTGAGGGCGGCGTTTACACTGCGTTTATTTTTAGTTTCAGTTTGGGTACTACCGGACTAGAAGGCTTTTATTTCTTACAAACCAAAAGTATTAAATAGCAATACTCAAAAAAGTAACAGGAAAAAACAAAAAAAAAAATACTTATTGGCACATATAGTGTGAGCACATACTAGCTTAATTGCGGACTGAACACAACATACGCATACGAAAGCTCGTACGCACACGCGTTCACGCAAAACGCTTGCACACGCACTTTTTTAAATACGAGTACATATACGTTAATTATCTATACGTATATATTACATCCCTGCATATATAAAATATAGACTCAAAACATACATTCCATACATACATACATAGCCATAAACTTTGTTTGTTACCTAACATTAGTATTTTATTGTTGTTATTGTTTATTGATTTGCAAGAACCTCTCTACAGGTGAAGGCCTCCTCGAAAGATAACCATTTGTCTCGATCTTGCACAATTTGAATCCAGAGGGGTCTAGCCATCTTCTTTATGTGATCCTCCTAGCGTATATAGGGTATACCTTTTCAACGCTTGCCTTGTGGGCCTTGCCATGACGTCTCCCTGTTCGTCCATCGATCTTGAACTCGCGTGATATGACCTGCCCACTTTTAATTTTAACTTTTGATCATAGCACAGAGCCTTCGTTGCTTTACTACCGGACTTAACAGTTCCAAAAACCCTCTATAAAAGTAGAGGTCTGTTCTTAGCAGTGGCACATAGCCACAAACGAATGCCATTTTTTTTTAGTTTTTCTGTACATATTTTTACTTTTTTTTTTTTTTTAGGACTGATGGTCACTGTTAGCCCGAAGGCTTTTACAGCTTCGCCGGATTGAAAGGTGGCATAGCGCTGAGGGCGCTTAGCCGAAACCTTTATTTATGGATGACTGGCGCAAGGGCCCCCAAGAGGGGACCTCGGCTTGGACCGTCATCCTGTTCGCGAGAGTAACAGACTCGAGGGTGCCCAAGGGGGCCGGTCTCGGCTCGGTCAGTTACTGCAATCGGGAGGGCAATATTACTACTACTATAATTATTAATACCATGATTATTATTAGATAAGTTTACCACCAATTCGGAATGCGTTTCCGCTGGAGAAGAAATGGCGCAAGAAACTCCAGCGACGCTTCTGTTTATGACACTACTGCTAGGGGAGAACCGGCCTGAGATGCGGCGGTATCGCGAATAACTTAGTCTGATTCGCCCACGCCGACGGCGGGGGCGGTATGATGGTGATAATGGGTGTTTGTGTAGTGTTGAGTAGAGCGCTTGGGCAATAGTGGTCGCGTCGTCAGGGTCCTCGAGAACGTGCCTCGGTCTCCTTTTTCCGCGGGTCGAGTTTTGGTGTATCGCGAGGGGGTTGTAAGTGGCGGCACTGACAACCAGTGGGTTGGGGTGCGTGGCGGCAGAGTCGAAGTATCGGCGAGAGGCCAACTTTAGATATTGGGCTATGGTAGGAAGCCCTAAATCGATATGAAGGTTAGCATTACGCACGAACCACGGTGCTCCCGTGGCTTTACGCATGAATCGATTATATTTTTACTTTATAGTAGATATGTTCTCCTTTTTGTAGCTATTTAAGACCAAAATGATTTTAATAACTTCAATCAAATTTATGATACGAATAGATAAAATTAACGGTAAGCAAGCAAGGAACACTTCCAAAGTCACTAATATAATAATACCCTTTTCGTTGCCCCGTCTACTATATATAAAAACTTCATAACCTTCTCCCTTAGCTATCTTCTATATATAAATACGTGAAGAGAAAACTTTGCACCCCTTTTTAAGAATATTGCGCGTACGAAGATTTGTGCGATGTGGCATAGTTATGTTATATATGTGTATGGAAAGGCGAGGCAGGTAAAATGTATACATACGAGTAACACGTGTTACAAAGACATTAAATTGAATAAAATTAATCTTTCATTATTCATGTTTATACTGACAATACAATTGCCTATGTATACCTTAAAAGTCGTGTGGTCAAACAGTCGCACAGAGTAGATATTTTCGCCATAGAATTTTAAAATGTTGCCAACAAAAACGAAGTAAAAAAATACGAGTTACAGTCGAATTTAGACCACTGAATGCATGGGCATCTAGTACATATAAAAAAAATCTCTGACAAACTAACTTTTGATATGGCCACTAAATTGAGCTACCATTTGCGCAAAACACAAATTTTTCTAGCCTACTTCCGATCTTACCGTGTCTAAGCGTTACATCAGGCGCCGGTAGTGGGACGAATGAGGCCTCTGTGTTTGCGCGTACACTTGTGGCACTATACTATCTCCTGCGCAGTTGATAGCTCCCGACAATCTTCGGAAGTCGTCAGCCGTGTTCGAAGGAAGACATCGTCATCGTTAGCTTGGTCTTCAAACCGACCGTGTTTGCATAGCGTGGCTTACGCAGAACCACTGGTACTGAGTTTGATAGGTACTAGACGGAATCCTACATAGGAATACATATAGTAATTTCTCATTACGTTTATGTCGCTTACTTAAATTCTGGTGTGAATGTCCACATTTAGGATTCTGAAAGCATCCCCCGGTGTAATTTACTAAGTGACTTTGCCCGTCTTTACGGAGACAGAAGTGACTCAATCGCGATTCTATACATCAACAGAAAGTAAATAATAAGGCACGAAACGAAATCCTTTCCACGTTTTTTCCCCTGCGTTTATGAAATAATAAACGTTAAACGTTTTATGGACTCTCACATTTTTTTTTTATATATAAGTAACGAGACGAGAAAACAGTTCACCTAATTGTAAGTACAACGTCTGCGCATAACAAATACTGTGTCACCCAGAACATTTCAGCACCACAGGGTGATCGTCACCCTGAGACATCATTTCTATAGTTTCATATACCCTGTAATTACACTAGCTCTCGGTGCCCTTCAGATTCAGACTGAAACATAGTAATGTTTGCATACGACTGCTTGGCGGCAGAGTTACTGGCACTGCACCTACCTATCTAGACGGATACCTGCATAGGAATCCTACCACCAGTAAGAACTTTCTTAAATATTTTAGAAGTGTTCCTACAAAGGAAATGAAAGCAATGTAATTATTAACGGGTACAATATTAGTCGATATTCTTTTGGCAGATGATATTGCCTAGGCCGACGTCGGGGTCACCATTTTGGCGGAGGTTGTTGCCAAGGAAAAGAATAGCCAGATCGGGAAGTCTGATCTAGGGAGGACGTCTCCTCCTAACAGTAACCTTTTGATGTTGTATACATAGTTCGCATGTCAGAAACTTTAATAGGGCGATGTTGGACGTATGTCGTATGTTGACTCTTAATCGTTTAAGATATTAAATTACTACATACCGCAGTTTTCTGGGTGATACTGCAAGCATTATGGGTAGACGTTACGCTTACTGTTGTTGTTGACTGATGCAACATGTTTTTGGCTAGTAGGAAGATTTTTGATCATCATCATCATCATCATCATAGCAGCCTATCACTAGTCCACTGCTGAACATAGGCCTCCCCCATAGATTGCCACAAAAGTTGGTAGCTTTCGTTTTGAGGGGATTTTGCCATAGTTGCCACGCTTGGCAGGCGGATTGGCAACCGCAGTTTATTTATTCAGATGTTTCAGGAAAATACTGATGTCCATCTCCTGGTTTTCATTTTCCATCTGTCGACTTTTACGACACCCACGGGATGAGATGGGGTGGTAGATTCTCTTAAGCCGCCACTATCATTGATCAATGTTAAATCTAACGAAAAGAACTATAAAAATACGTTTTCAATAGCGTGGACAATTCAGCTATCGATCACAAAGCATGTGTCTACGCGTGACCTCGCATTCAGTTAAGTTATACTTAATCGAACGATGAAACCTTGTGCAGTCCGCCACCGCCACAGGAAGCCCGCGTCCGCGCAGCGGGCTTACGTTCCAAGGGAGGGGCAGGATGCGGTCACGCACGTTCGCGAGATTGCATCGCGGCCGCCGGAGACCGCGGCCTCACGCGATACCGTCGCGGAGAAACCGCGTTGTCGATAGTGACGTACCGGATTGCTGTTATGATCGATGAAGACTCAAAAATTAGTTATTATACGCTAACGTTTATACGAAAAAGTTCTCTAACGTGATTGGTTAACATAGCATAAACAGCGTTCGAGAAACGAAAACGCGGCATATTGTTAAGAAAAATGGTAATGTCAACGGACAAATTATATCTTTAGATATATCAATTTTTACCTTGTTCCTAAAGTCTATGTGTAACAAAGAAAGCGCTTTGATAGGTCGTTTCACTTTTTAGTATTCTCTTCCGTAGATTCTCTTACATGGATATAATAACGTTTAATTTCTTAGGGGTGATAACCTACTAGGGTGTCTTATTTGAATGAGTTTGAATGTATAAGCCGTAGTGAATATTTACCATCAAGTGGTCTAGACTCAAAGATCTTCCTTAACGGGTACATGAATTACATTATTAAATAATTAATTACATCATTCAGCATTTGTTGTGGGCGGACGTTGCACTTACCATCAGGTGATCGTTTTTGCTCGTTTCGTCACTTTATACAATAAAAAAAAAATTAAAATTGCAGCTATCTTACGAAATCGTCAAATCGATTCTTTTAATACTCAGATACATACCGTCACGCCTTTTTCCCATATAAGAGGTAGGCAGAGGACACTCACGAAGCTCTCTTTTCGCCCTTGCGGGAAACGTGACGTGACGGGTGTAGCACCACGTCGCCGCCATTTCGACTCAAAAAATTCTTATTCACCATTGCGTTTCCACGAGCAATATAGTGACAGCATTGTATATTATAGTGTTATTCTGCACGAATAAAGGCTGTCCGTACAATACCTTAGTCGTCTGTTACGGCACCTCGGTAGGAAAGAGGAAGGTGGGTGCTATTCTACTCCGCCGGATACCTTTCTGGGCTAAGATTAAGAAGTTAATAGAATCAGGCGTTACTTTGCGGAAATCCATTATAATGAAGGAAAGTAAGTTACTTTGCTAAGATCCGCATGCAAAATATAAAAATGGTGTATATTACCTAGTTTTTTGAAGAGCACCGCCCGCCCTCCCTCAGCCGGCCGCCGTCACTCGGCGGCCGTCTGTCGTAGAATTCAAAAAACTCGGTAATGTACACCATTTTTATATTTTGCATGCGGATCTTAGCAAAGTAACTTACTTTCCTTCATAAGATTAAGAAATTTAAAGTAAATCGATAACATCTGAAATCTGCCATCCCTGAAGGAGCGTTGTGAGCTCTTACTTCCTGCAAAATCCTCAGAAAAGCAAGCATGTGCCTAGTGGTAAAAAAATTATAGCGGCTTAAGAGAATCTTCCACCCCATCTCATCCCGTGGGTGTCGACAGACGGAAAATAAAAACTAGGAGATGGACAACGCCATCTTCCTGGAACAGCTGAATAAATAAAGTGCGGATGCCAACCGGCCAAGCGTGGCAACTTTGGCAGAATCCCTCCGAAATTAGAGCAACAAACTTTTGTAGCAATCAATGGGGGAGGCCTGTGTTCAGCAGTGGAATAGTGATAGGCTGAAATGATGAGGAGGAGGAACTGATCAAGTGTTATTAATGCGGTAATATAGTCTTGTTATAATGGTGTCGCAATTTGCCGAATTTCATCGAATCGCCATCACTATTCCATCACATTGAAATATCGATAACAGAACAGACACGTTATTATCGTAGACCGAAGCCAATCGGGGCGGCGTGGAACGTCGCCCGCGCAGCTGAGAGGCACGTCCCACCTCCCGCGAGCCTGACCTCGAGTTGCCTCGCACCTGGCGGGCGGTGAAATTGTACACAGCAACTTTGCCGATAGTCGTACAGTGTGAAATCGTCGCAGAAATAAAATAACGCATATTACTGTTTACTTTTAGCAGGAAAAGGCTCTAGGAAAATTTCTTTTCATAATACAGCTTCTTGGCGAACTTCACACGACATCAAAGTTTTATTATTTGCAACTAACAATTTCAGTGTAACCGGCACCTGGTATTGAACACTTCTCACTTTTACCATAAAAATTATGCAAACTTCTGACTAATATTGTTATAATATTTTATTTTCTTTATTTTGCACTTGAAATTTGCTAGAGATTTTTTTTTAAATATATACTTTCGGATATTTTTTTATTTATTGTTAACATAAATCGTACTAGCAATATTCAGTTCATCTTCCATCTCGGTACTATCGCTCGTCTCGTCTCGTTTTACGCTCATTTTTCTTATTTTAGAACTTTTTTTGTAAATATTTATTAAAGTAATTGTATTAAATCGTACAAAAGCGCACACGATTAATCACGTCAGTAAGACTAATACTACCAACCTATCGACGATCATAGACAAAGAGTGTAGATGATTCGGTGATCTTCTTGGTGGTAGGATTCCTATGCACGAATCCGTCTAAGTAGGTATCACCCCAGGGCCAGTTATTCTGTCGTAAAGCAGTAGTGTGCAAACATTACTATGTACATCCACAAAGTTTTACATTCAATTTCCAATAGTACAAAAAATCTTTAAAAATTCACACACACGCACATATAAGCGACAATATATATAAATTAGATTGTAGCACTTAAAAAGGTGACAGCAAAAGAATATACGAAATGGTCGAAGAATGAAATATCTATACATAGTATTTCCGCGCTTCTTTATGACTGCGCTGATCTCGAGAACCGTTGAACGAATTTACATGCGGTTTTCACTGATCTGCTTCTGTCCAAGAAGATTTGTGTATTGAAACTCTTCAGCATCATCATCATCATTTCAGCCTATCACTAGTCCACTGTTGATTGCCACTAAAGTTTGCAGCTCTCACTTTGAGGGGATTTTGCCATAATTGCCTCGCTTGGCAGGCGGGTTCACAACCGCAGTTTTTTTATTTAGATATTCCAGGAATAAGCTGCTGCCCATCGTCTGGTTTAAATTTTCCCTCTGTCGACTTTTACGACACCCCCAGAATGAGATGGGGTGTTAGATTATTTTTATTGAATCGGTAAAAAGTTCTCCGTTGCTGTTCCGTTGTCTCAATTTATTTATTATCACTGTAAAAAAAAATAACCGTTCGAAGCCGGTCCAGGGGTGGCTCGTGGACAGTAAAATGCAATTATTAACTATTATTGATAGCTTTTAAGCTAAATTTAAAAACTCATAACACGTATAGCATAGCAATGACTGCGCTTCAACGAAGGGTAAAGGTACCCAAAAGTCGTAATACATGCTTGTGGAACCGATAACCAAGAAAAGCCAAATAGTCAAAATATACTTTTGGCTATGATGGTTGGGCCAAAGGTACGAGTAAATGGAAGACAAAATCTCTTAAATAAAAACCTAAAGTTGGAGGAATCGTCACAGTCGAGGGAAACAAGCTTTTACCTTGTAGCTAAAAGTATGTTAGGGTTGTCATAAAAATCCAACACAAGAAATAGAATTATCTTAATTTTTGCTGAGTGACAGAACTGTGTATGGTCTAGTGTTGTCGTGATGAAAGACCACACCCTTTCTATTGATCAATTCCGGTCGCTTTCTCTCAACTTTTTGCTGTATTCTCATCAGTTGTTGGCAGTCGAGATCCGAATCGATGGTCCTGCCTGGTAATAACTCGTAATGAACAAGGCCCTTCCAATCCCATCATACACACAGTTCACCTTATTGCGAGTTAACCCGGGTTTTGACACAGTATCTGAAGCCTGACCGACCTTTGACCACGACCTTTATCGCACGTTTTTTAGGTGGTGTCAGGTTAACATCAAGAGAGGACTGTCAAAACTATTACTGTAACTGTAACTGTAATTAAATAATAAACTTAGAAAAAAAATGTCTTGAGATTTCATTTCACATTTCATATAAAATGCGAAGTAACTTATTCCCAAACCTCTGTGACATCAAAATTCCCGGATTGAAATAGCTTAAACCAACTTTATGCTACTTTTACTGACACTGCATTAGGTCCATAAACGTCACCAATTTTTTTCGCGTTTTTTTCTCAATTTATTCTTTAGATTCACTCACTTTCACAGAAAGAAAAACAAATGAGAAAAAAAACCTCGAAACAACATTTTATTAATTATTTTCTTTTTTTGATATGTATTCTTTTTAATGTCATCAAAACCAGCCAGTTACAAAAAGTACAGCCAAAGACATTTTATTACAATTTTATAAATACTATATTCTGAAAAGACTTTCCCCGACCTATTAAGAAATTGACAGATTTTGCTATTTTCTTCACTTACTTTCATACTCGTCATCGTGATTGTTGTATGCGTCATTATTTCTATATAGCGGAATGTACTGTTGCAAAACTACATATATGTTATAGTAGATGTTCAGCGCTCGCTTTGCTCGGCGTAAATTAAATTCAATATATATATATATATATATATAACATATATATATGTTATGCTTATAATACTCGATATTTTTAATTCAGAATCATTATCATCATTATCATCATCATCTTTTCCTACTCCCCTGCTGAACATAGGCCTCCCCATGAGTTTAAATCGCCTCAAAGTGCTGCAGTTTATTTATTCAGCTGTTCCAGGATGATGCTTCTGCCCATCTCCTGCTTTTTATTTTCCCTCCGTCGACTTTTACGACACCCAAAATATGAGATGGGGTGGTAGATTCTCTTAAGCCGCCACCACACGGCGCCATCCAGAATAATACATTTAAATTTGGGCTTAAAGAAGATTTTGTTGGTGTTTGACTTACTTTAAATATAAAAAACACTTATGCAACTCAGTATATGATATAAAAAAAAAAATTTACGTGCATAAGTGCTTTTTATTTTTAGTGACTTTTAATGTTTATTTTAAAGTGAAACTTATATAGACATTAGAAATTTGATTAAAATAAAAGTAGTAAAACATAAAAAATTCAAAAATGTATAAATTATAGAATGTTCAGATCTCTTTATTCTTCTCTCTACGTTAAGTAAAGCCTAAACGTGAGGCGTCCTTGAAATTACACTCAATTCTCGTCCAATTACCGAATCGCCGCCTAAGGAGTTTCACTACAAAAACATCATCATTAAAATCAATCAAATCACAACAACAACAATAAACTTTTTAATACAACTGCGAAGTAATAACTTCATAAGATATTCCGACGCAGTGTTATAAAATAACTGTTAATGACACCACCTGTTGCATTATCTTTCCGCTAGAGGGCGACTTGTTATGTAACAAAACATCCGGCTCGACCCGATTACGACCACGGAGTCTTTACCACTGGAAATGAAATTGCTTTTTACTTATCTTAAGGCGCGATGATAGACCACGTGCGTGCCTTAAATACCATAGAGCACACGTGATCTGGGTTCATACCCGGTACCTTCACAAAATTTGTTAATTGCAATTTTGAGATCTCATTTACCACGTGGTCCGTTTTATGACCGCGTAGCCTAGTGTTCAGAGTACCTGACTTCTTCGCCGCGGGTCCTGGGTTGGAATCCACCATTTGTGCTGGCACACAAATTGTTATTTTTCGGGTCTGGTGTGTTTCTGAGACTGCATCCTGGCCTACCTCCGATCTTATCGCATCAGCGTTATATCGGGCACGGGTGGGTTGGAACGAGTGGCACTATAATATTTCCTGCGCAGTTAATAGACCTCGACAATATTAACCATGCTTAAACATAAAAAAATATTTCGACTATCTCAAGTCCTCTAATCTGCACTGGAATGGGGTGACGGACATTTCAAATGTCCAAACCCCTCTGAGGGGAGGCCTGTGGTCAGCTCTGGAACATTTATAAGCTGTTACCATATTTTAGACTTTTCTAAGTACATAATTACATACTTTTGATGTGATCGCGCCGTGTGGTAGCGGCTTATGAGAATCTACCACCCCATCTCATCCCGAGGGTGTCGTAAAAGTCGACAGTGTGAAAATAAAAACCAGGAGACAAACCATTCAGCGTTTTTTTCTGGTGGTAGTATTCCTATGCAGGAATCCGTCTAGGTAAGTACCACCCCAGGGCCAGTTATTCTGCCGTTAAGCAGTAGTGTGCAAACATTACTGTGTTTCGCTCTGGAGGGCACTGTGAGCTAGTGTAACCACTAGGCATACGAGATTTAAGAACTAATATCCCGGGGTGACGGGCGCAGTGTGGTGCCATACAGAGGTGTTCTAGGTGACACAGCATTTGTTATGGGCAGACTTAGCACGTTCCATCAGGTGAGCAAAACATTCACCTGATGGAACGTGCAAAGTCTGCCCACCGTCTAGTTACTTTATCGAATAAAAAAAGAGCGATCGAAGAGCATTAGCACTTAGGATAGGTATACAACCGAAGAAGTCTTAAATATTAGCCTAGTTTTACAGCCCCTTCAGAATCAGACTCGCAGGAGCAGGCATAATAGCCGAAAGGTAAACAATCTAAGAAACCTATTTACTCTCGCCAATTTTTTTATCGGTCTGCAGATATTATCATCATCATCAACATTTGAGCCTATTACTAGTCAACTGTTGAACATAGGCCTCCACCATAGATTGCCATTTGTAGAGGATTTGCAGTAGTTACAGCGCTTGCCAGGCGGGTTGGCGACCTCAGCTTATTTATTCAGATGTTCCAGGAAGATGCTGCTGCCTATCCTCTGGTTGTAGTTTTTCCTCTGTCGACTTTTACGACACCCACGGGTTGAGATGTGGTGGTAGATTCTCTTAAGTCGCCACCACACAGCCAATATTGACCTCTAGTTATTAAGTAGAAAATGTCAATAGGAAAAACATATATATAATTTCGGTGAAGTAATCGCTGTTAGCCTTTTGGCTTTTACAGCTTCATCGGATGCTGTGCTCGCGGGCCCGGGGCCCGCGTGCCAGGTTTGGTTTGACCCAAACATAAATACATAAATATAAACTCCTACTAAACATCTAAATTCGGACCGTTGCGTTCGCTAGCCTGCTTGCGCTACTGTGAATATCTCCATAAAATTATTATCTGAAGTCATCTTATGACCGTCCGAGGGAGGCTGCGGGCCTCCGTTCGGACTGCCGACTTGTGTGTCGGTAACTCTGGGCGGTGAGAACCGCCCTGGAACACGGTAAGAAAAACAAAAGTTTTGATGTAGCTTTCTCATTTTTTTTTGAAGAACACTAGCAATGCTAAATTTAATCTAGGAGATGGTTCACGACACGACAATAGTTAATTGACGGGCTCGAATCTGCGCTGTCATGTATCGTAGTCCGTACCCTAAACCATTAGACTGTTAGCGCTTAATCATGGGGATATTTCAGGCCCTAAATCTTCAAAAATGTGCTCCGAATGACAAAGATAGCAATGGACGATAACAATAAAAAATTCTTGAGAATTATATATAAATTATACTATGGAACCCTTAAAACGCTCTTCGATATATCAACAGTCTTATATTTCTCGCTCCACACGAAAGTTACATCCAGAAGTAATAAGTTCTAACCGAAGTTTAGAGTCACAGTTGGATATCGTTTAAACTAATGCCGAGTGTAGTTAAAAACTCATTCTAAAGTTAGTGACACATAAATTCGTAGGTTAGGTCGTATAGAAAGCACACTTAATAAACTTAGACTTGAGGATTTCTTATAAAATAATACAATTGATGTGTTTTTTTATTTATTCATATTATAAATACATATATTAAAGATGCCGTCTTTAGGTTGTCACTGTGGTAAAATTATTTTCCAATCAGCTACGCAGTACTTCGCGGATTGCCCAGAGCGACTAAGACGTAATATGCTATTCCATCCGTCATGTGAAGAGCCGCGATATTATCTCAAGTTATTAAATATATCAGGGAAATTACGAATATTCGCATTATCTGTGATATTTTATTCCTCGATAACGTTGACGTTAATCCTTTATTTAAAAAGTAGGAAAACTTTTAACAAGAGTAGTTACTAAAATACGTTTGAGAAAACGGAAGCGTTTTATAATATATTTATACACTGTATTTTGCCTCGCTATTAATGCTATAACTGCAATTTGTTTGTGAATATTTCATAAGTAATCTACTGTAACGTCGTAAACCCGAATATTGTCCCAACAATGTATGTATTACATCGATCCAAGAGACCAAATATTCTGTATTATTAGAGACAAATTGTCTGTGCTCGCTCGGCCCTAAATTAGGGACGCACGCACGTCGTCAATCGATATCGCGTGATTATCGAGGATAATGGGTAGCGGGACTCCCACGGTCGCTGCCCACGGGTCTCTTTGACGGACTCAAGCCCCCGACGGCGGATAATTACACGCCCGCGTACCGAAGTTATTAGGGGACGCGCCTGGCGAAACTTTTGGTTGTGTTGCTAAAAACATTTTTGTTTACAAACATAAACGAATTTTACTTATACTTTGGTACCTACTACCTACCCTTAAACAAAAATATGCTAAAACTGTGTCTTTTTAGCTATGAAATTATTCTCACAATTCTGAAACAAAGCTTCTATCAAAAAGTTTTTTCGTCAAAAAACACTATATTTATAAATGTATGGAGAAATTAATAATAATAAATGACCTTAATCCTCCACATGAGGGTAAATGTATCTATGCAATGAAAGCACCCTCGTGTGTACTAGCAATGTTTGAATAATTTACAAAGTTTAGAGCGATCCCGCCGATCGCGATATTTACATAATTTCCCATTAGCAAGTAATTATTTACAGCTCATTCAGTTACAGTTATTTTGCGAATGCAAAACAATCGGTATAAGTGATAAATTATAATTATTTTAATAATACATTATCATATTTTATCGATTTGTCACATTTACCGATGGTAGGATTCCTAAGGAAGAATCTGTCTAGGTAAGTACCACCGCATTGTCAGTTATTATGCCGTGAAGCAGTAGTGGCAAACATTACTGTGTTTCTGTCTGAAAGCCACTGAGAGTTAGTGTAATACTGGGTATATGAGACTTAAGAACTGATGTCTCAAGGAACTGATGAGCGCAGTGTGGCGCTACACATATTTGTTCGGGATAGCGTAGCATTTGTTTAGGCAGACGTTGCGCTTACCACCAGGTGAACGTTTTGCTCTTCCCGTCACTTTCACCTATTAAAATAATTCTTTGAGCAGAATTTTCAGAGTATAAAGATTTTTTAATCCCGGAATCATAAAATGTATTAGAGCTGGCGTAATAATTAACCTGCAGAAGACATCATAGCCAGATAACGTGACAATTTACCACAGACACAGTGTGATTTAGACAGAGCTCCGGATTCACAGTTACCTTATAAATAATCGCGTGTTTTACTACGTTTTAGTACTCTCTAAATTAGGGATCTCTTCAAAAATAAAATTTATGAAGCCCGTAATAATGTTTATTATCTTTCGTTTTACGTCGATTTAATTGAAAGCAGTTATTAAAAAAGGATGCAATTAAGTAAGTACTTTAAAATAATTTTTAGAAACTAATTTTTATCGATAAGTTCTTTGAATGTTTTGCGTTTTATATTTCGCTTGATGGTCGGATATTTAAAAGAAATCTTAGACATTCTACGAAGCTAAAGATAGTTTTGTTCAATAACTACATATATATTTAATAGGTACCAGAAAGGGTCAGGTCGTTACGAACAACTTAAATGTTATACCCTTCCCAAATTTCACGTATCCTTATGTATCATATAAACGTATTTGAATCACGTGGAATGTACAAAATCCCGACTAAGACTCATCAATAAAGGTCGGTGCAAAATTCCATCTCGAATATCTTCGGCAGTCCCCGTTTGTACGTAAACACGCAAAATCCCTCTAAAGGTACACCGCGGTCTCCAGACATGTGCGGGACATAAATTTGGCGAGTGTTACATAGGTACATGCCGGCTATGTGTCGTTGTATATAACGATAGGGCTCCCATCTACTGATCAACAAATCAGGGACAAAGAGCACCGAACTCATCAATATCTGCAATTCATACCGTAATTATGCTTTGCAAAGACATCTTGGCCTAGCTTTGATAAATATGAATTAAGGTAAATTTTCCAATTCCCAAATCCAAATTAATTCAACGTCTTCACGTCACGTCACATCAAAATTATTACGTAACAGGCCTCCCTGTAACGTAATTATTTTGTTCTGTCAAACCTCTTTGTTGACTATAGCTCGGACAGTTCCATGGAAAGCTATGACAGTTGGGAGCCCTAATAAGGAGCTATGTACCTATGTAGGGAGCAACACGGGCGTCACTTATCCGCGCGGAGGATGCGGCGACCGTCCGATCGGCCCCGGCTACCCTGTGTGCCCCCACCGCCCCTCGCGATTCATTAAGTCGGGCGCGGCCGACGCGGCGGACGCGTCGCGGAGTCTCCGTGAATTCAAATTAGAGGCGGCTCGGACGATGTGCACTAGGGCTGGAATACTATCGACATATCACTATTTAATAAATACAAATTCAAATATGTACTAATTTTGTGTAACCATCATCCTCATTTCAGCATATCTTAGTCCACTGTTGAACATAGGCCTCCCTCATAGATTGCAAAACATGGTCGCGTGCCACCTGCATCCATCGACTTCCAGCAAGACCGTGCAGGTCGTCGCTCCATCTAATGGCGGGGCGACCTACACTGCGTTTGCCGGTACGAGGTTGCCACTAATTTTGTGTACTTATATATATTTAAACATAAACGTAAACAGCCAACATATTTGAGAGACTAACCTACATAAACATTTGGCGAATGATATTGATAAGGAAAAGGGTAGCTACCCGCCAGATCGATGGGTCTGATCTGGGGAGGACGTCTCCTCCATCTAGTAATATTTAGATGTTGTATATATAGTTCGCATCTCAGAAAACTTTCATAGCGCGATAATGGACGTATGCGAATATTTCTTGAGCTTTTCATGTGGCGACATAGATGTCGCAACAAACATAAAAATGTATGCAATCGGTTAAAATAAAAAAAATATGAAAAAAAAGTCATATTGACATTGATTGGTCTTCGAAAATTACTGGTAACGATTACTGGTATCTCACCATTATTCTCATAAGGGTTTTCATCCAAACACATTTTAATTCCTTATCGCTAATTTAGAATATCATTAGCAACTGCTAGACTATTTGTTACAGTAACTTAAAGTGGATATACGACTAAATAACTAAAATGGATTATAAGTGATAATGTTTCTTAATTGCCTAATATGACTGTATCCATTCGACGATATATCACGAATGACGACGTTAATATTTATGCCAAAAAATAAAAAACAATCATTTTCTTATATATATGAACATAAATAAAGAACAAGGAATTTTATATAGATACAAGCAAGATAGGAATCGTTGAACTCGCATATGATTACTCTACTGAGTTGCCATTACTCCTAAAACAGCGAATAGAATCAAAATATCGACATCATAAATATTAGTACAACACTATCGCCCCTTTGTCTCGGCAAGACAGACGCGCTCGTAGCGCGGGTGGCTCGGCGAGGGGTTGAACCGCGGGAGGGCGAAACGCGGGGGACGAAGCACGTGCCGGACGGAAGTCGCGCGGGGCGTCGAGCCGCACCGCGCTAAATGATTCAAAACTCGCCCGGACCTGCAAGATTTATGCCCCTGCCCGATCCCGCCTAGATTAAAGACGTCGCGCCTTTATTGAAATACGCTGAAATATTTCCGAAGCACGCGGGCAACGGCCGCACCGCCGCCGCACACCATTCATTCATATTCAACCCCCGTTACTACTCGTTTCATTCAGCTCTTTATTGTTTGTTTGCTGCAGTGCGATATCGTAATGAGTTCGCCTTTGACTTTAACCCGGTATTTAGTTTTAAGCACAACAACATTAACTGGGTACTTTAATACTAGTTATTTCACTAAAGTAATAAAGTAAGTAGAGCCGTGACAGGGGTTAGGCGATCGCATTGAATATCATAGTCGCTAGTGATCTGGGTTCGAACCACGGTGCCGGAATCGCTAAAATTGTTAATTGCAATTTTAAGAGTTGATTATTAATAAACGGTACAATGAAAAAATATCACATGAGCAATTAATATACAGTAACAGCACAATCAGCAGTTATTTCAGTACTCTAGTACTTTGCAAACAAGAACAAAAGTTTAATAACTTATTGCTTGAGTAACTTTTCAGGCTAGCTTGTTTTGACCCTTATGATATTTAAGTTACCGAATAAACTGAAGCGTGTCAATTTTATGAAAATAAATCGTTACGAACGTCCGTCCTTATTTCAGCATTAAAGTTTTGCCTGCAACGTTAGTACAACGGAGTTAGTTTGAGTTGGAGTTGGCGACAGAGGCCAATATGCAAATGTGAACTTTCCCTGTTCCGCATCGGAACGGACGGGCGGGGGGGCGCCGCGCGCTGCACTTGGCCGATTTATGATGCTACCGAGTTTTCAATTGAGATTCACAAACTTTCTCACAACGCACTTTGATCTTATTATTGCAGTAATTTGGTCATACTCGGTTCCTTATGTCATAGACATATATCTTACAGTTATTTTTTATTCGGTTAAAAAATGTTTATAATTGCTGTTGAGTAAGTAAGGATAGAGAATTCCAAAATGAACACTTTTACCGAAATTTACGGAAACGCAAATGTATTTGGTTTCTATAAAATTATTATTTTGAATTTAAAATAACCTGCCAACGTTTTTAATAACCACAAAGATTGGATAAGGTATATTTTTGGGCTTCTATGGATAGGTATTAATTTATTTGCAAAAGTATACAGCACACGGGAATTCGATGATTTAAAAACAATTACTAACAAGTAGGACAATTCCATTTATCATTCTTTTGTCGTTTCAGTTGCTAAGTTTGCAGTCACATCCATTAGTACGAGATACAGA
Organism: Luehdorfia chinensis; assembly: GCA_019845155.1. Taxonomy (NCBI): domain Eukaryota; kingdom Metazoa; phylum Arthropoda; class Insecta; order Lepidoptera; family Papilionidae; genus Luehdorfia; species Luehdorfia chinensis. Next base: position 1,622,478 of record JAHVAK010000292.1, read on the forward strand.
GTTACTGGATGCTGTCTTCCCCATCGCTCGTGTAATTAATGTGATTGCTATACGTATGTACGAAACATCGTTCAGCGCCCGCCAAGATTCGAAGAGCAATAGCCTGTATGCTGAGCCAGGTCAGATATCAAAGCAATCCAGTAGGCGCAATTCGGAGTGCTCCTTGCGCATATTGCATGCACGTACCAATGAAGTTTGCTTTGTAGGCGGTAATCTGCGGGGGTGTATTGGAGCGGGTGGTGGGTGGCGGGTTATGTACACACGAGCCCGAGGCGTCGAGGTAGGCAAATGGCCGGCGAGGCGGGCGCGTAGGCCGACATCTCGAGCGATATCGATCCGCGGCCGGCCGACGCCACGGACACGTCGCGGGAGGGTGGCGCCATGACAAAAACACTCCTTTGTTCGCCGACGTGACACGAAACCCCGCAGTGAAAGGGCTCAATGTTTGAACAGCTATACAATCTTGAGCAAAGTACTTACTTTATGTCTAAATAACGCCTTGAAATACTAAATTAAACGTATTTTATATAATGAGTATACAGCAACTCATAACAATCTAGTATCAATAACGTGCCTTTATAACTTAAATAAAATAATAATATTTTTTACTAAATTCGAGTATCGATAACGACACAAAAAATAAGAATTTAAAAGTTACATCACTAATTCGCGAACGCGTGGCGGGCGGGTGGTGCAAATCAGTCGCGCGGACTGCCGTTCTTGGAAAGCGCCCCCGCTCGTGTTGCGACTGCTTGCTCGCGTTTTTATTTCTATTCATCGATGAAAACGTCATGCACGGGGAGGTTTCGAAAGTTATCGTAATTGAGATGAATTATCGAAATCGGTTCGAATTAATAAATAGTCTTAAAACAATCGAAAAAGTTTTTTTATTAATATTTTTGACCAAAAACTTCTTTTATAACTTGCAAGCTTAAAATTGACAAAACGGGACTCAATATGCAATACGTTTTTTCATATATTATTGCTCATAAAGTAGTAAAAGTGACAAAAAATTACTTAAAAATATATAACACACTGTATCGTTATTAATTACATTATGAAATTTTATTTATTTAAGCCCTAATTGCCTGTTGAAATAATAATATTACATTTTAATAGTACGCTATAATTAGGTACATAATTGAAACTCTGATAACAGGCAACCACAACGAATACCATGAGAGAATTTCCAATATTGTATTCATAAAAATAGGTTAAGAATTAAAAAAAATTGCATTATTATCATCACCAACCTTTATATAGTCTACACCAGAACATAGATTTCTTTGTTCTTTTGGGATTTCACGTAATCGCAATACCAGATAACTATGACTTTAGAGACTGCTGCACGTCATGGGACTGGTATATAAGACTTCGTTCCGCCACCTTTCAGAGCCCATGTGATCTTTCCAGTATTTCCTTAAGTCGCCTTTTACAAACCGTCATAGAACTTTTTTGACGTAGCTATCACACGGCGAAAATTTTAAGCTAAAATTAGGTTCAACTAACCTAATTTCTGTGGATTTACTATTATTATTTTAGGTAGTTACTAGTTTACTGTTGTATTAACTCGATTTTAAGTAAATAAACGCCCAATATGGGGTTTATCATTTAAAAGGATTTTTAAGAATATAAAACTTCTAATAATAATACCGTATTTACGACTACAATAGACAGAACTATTAAAAAATCGCCTGATGGTAAGATTCATATGCAGGAATCCGTCTAGGTAGGTACCCCAGGGCCAGTTATTGTGCCGTAAAGTAATAGTGTGCAAACATTACTGTATTTCTTTTATATATGTATTTCTATTACATATTGTATATTTATATATGTATTTCTATTACATATTGTATATTGATATATGTATTTCTATTACATATTGTATATATATTATTTCGGTTTGAAGGGCACTGACAGCTATGGGTGACACACCATTTGTTATGGTCAGACGTTGCACTTACCATCCGGTGAACGTTTTGCTTATTTCGTCAGACTATAACCGCAGACTAAAACCTTGATTTTAAGGAAACACATCTATAATATTTCGTACAGTTATTTAAGTAATTAAAATTGATAAAAATTAATCAATACGATCCTATAATAAAAATTACATATAAGCCATACTGTGATTTAAATGCATATCGATAACGAAGGAAGTCTATAACTTAAAAAAATAGAAATAAATGATTTAATTAACTTTAATTATTTGCATAATATTTATTTTACGTCCACTATACCACAATAAATACCCGTCTAATTTTTTTCAACTAACTAATTTTATCATTCATCAGTCTTATGTTATATAAATACGTCTTTTTTAAGTACTATAAAATATGATCTAATAATAATTTATTTAGACAGCATAGTTATCATAGTTTTAAAACGGCTAAAGAACAGAACGATATAAATATGCCGGCCAAATGTCGATAGTCGTTAGTCGATAAGTCGCAGCACATTCAATTAGAGGCGCAGCACGGTCTCGCATGAGTGGCATCTGTGCGCGTCGCCGGCGGCGTTGTTCGCGCTAAAGCCGCCCACCTCCCTCGCACCCCCTGCTGGACCCTCGCTGGAATCGATACTTACGATAAGTCGAGAATTTGAAGGTTTGCTCAGTTGCCAATAAACCTTCTCCCGAGGTAAAGGTCATTAGTTAGAGTCTATTTAAAAATATTATATGTACATTAATCAACAGGTGTGACAGGGCTTAAATTCCTAAAAAAATAAAGACGAATAGTAAGATCATAGCAACTTTTATTTCGAGTAAACCGTTATTTTAAAAACTGTATTTGCTTGGAAAAAAAATGTATACAAAACATAGATATATTTTTCTTATCCTTGTCGCTTTCGAAACAAATAAAATACCAACCACGGGGAATTAAAGCATATTGTCTATTGTAGTTAACGCTATACATTACATCACGCTACGCGTATACGCAGGTAAAGTAAATCCGTTACGGTATTGTATCGTAAAATGTATACGTACAAATATCGAAAGATGATAAAGTATATCTTATAAATCTTTTGACATTTATTCCAAAACCTTCTGATATAGACAAGACTTGCAAACAAGTTTACTTCACTAAAAGTCTATGTAACCTAACTAGGTCAACCGACATCCCTACCTACGTCCCGGGCATCGATAACGGCATGCAAGCACGCACAGCACTATCGCACCGGCGGCGTCTTGCTCGAAATTCGAATAACGCTTGGTCAAGCGCATCTCAAAGCGGGGAACGTGGCACGGCACGGTCTAATTTGCGCCGGCTCTGCGGTGCCCGTATTCTCGGAGCACTAGGTACTATGTGCACGGTTGTATATACCCCGCTTGCATTCATTATGTACCTGCCCCGTTATGTACTCTAGATACGTGGGCGAGCTCTAATTTTGGAGTGACGTTTTGTCTTTACGTCTTAAGAGCTTTAAGCGACGATGTCCGTGCATGTATTTGTTTATTAGAAGATTAATATAACATGTTACTGCAATTCCCTTATTTATATATTATATGAACTATTTAAAAAAATTAAACACTTTCCACTTTTGTCACGATCTGTAAAGCCTTCAAATGAGATATGAATAGTCATAGTTTCCATTAATTATTAAAACATAACTTAAGTATATTTATGTATAGTCTATTTTTTGTTTTGAATTTGAAGTTGATAGCATATTTTGTTATTTATGTCACCTGTTTAAATTAGAACTGTGATAGTTTTTTGTTCTTTATTAAAACGGTTGTCCAACAACTCGGTCGGGTCGGCTCGGTTGGCGCAGTGGCTAAGCCCATGGCTTCTGCGCCGCGGGTCGTGGGTTCGATTCCCGCACGGGACAATGTATGACCTACAAATAGTTGTTGCGGTCTGGGTGTTTGTGCATGTGGAATTTATGTCTGTAAAACGCACCCACGACATACGAGAAATTCTACTGTGGGGCATCGTTAAAATAAAAAAAAATAAAAAAACAGCAACTACAGTAAAAAAACACTCCTATATACTTAATAATTATTTATTTCAATCATCCTTATTTTATTGTAATATTTATAACAAAATAGACCACGTGCCCGGCGGCAATGGAAACATTGAGAGAAAACTCGCATATCCTAAAAAAAAGGGTGACTGGAAAACGTGGCTGACTAGTCCCAGCTCCATAACTCAATAATGTGAAGGAGCCTGCCCAGCGGTGGTACTATCGTATGTTATGATTTTGAAGTCTAGTACAATTTGATTTTAATAACATTTCGCATACGTATACTTATAGCATTTATTCCATTGCGATTTATCGTCGATTTAAAATTCGATCGAGTTTGATCATACAAATATTAACATGTATATATGCTATTTATGTCTCCACAAATAACGTTTCATTTTACATTTGGATGTTGTAATGCTTTTAGCAGACACCGTGAGTTTATGTATATTATCTTAGCATAGTTTTGCTTATTATGAAATCGAATTACACATGGACGCAAGCAAGCAAATAATATATAAATGAATATCAGTTTATTGCCACAAGAGTCGTCGTTTCAGCCTATCACAAGTCCACTGCTGAACATTGGCCTCCCCCATAGATAGCCACAAAAGTTTGTAGCTCTCATATTGGAGGGATTTTGCCATAGTTGCCATGTTGTTTTCAAGCACTCCATTCTTCCTGAGATGATATGGGGGTAGAGTGATAGTTGAGGGCTCCCCAATCACCATTAAGTAATGGAATTGTCCAGATGTTATTATCCTATTATAAGGTAGAGAAAAGAAAAAAATACATTCTTATATAGTATGAAATTCACGTCATATGCTAGAAGCAACTAAACCAACGGTCGCCCATTCCCCCATAAAACCGTGCAACGTATCTTACTCCAATTTGCGCGGGCTCTGCGCCGCTCGTGCTCTCCGTACTTACGGAAATTATACCTAGGTATAAAATCGAGCACAGTGCTACGTGCAGTCGCCTACCTGCCTCTTTTGTACTTTTAAAACGGTTCAGCTGAACGACTCATTCTTTACTCGCTGCTTTCTGTTGTAGTAACGTAGTTACTTTTTATTTTTAATCTATGTTAAACTGACATTGGGTAAAAGGGCTAGAAGTCACTTTTACAGCCAGTAAACACAATAAACAACTGTAGTGAATATAAGAAGAATAAATATCTGTTATATATGCGATGAAATTTGTTTTCATAAACTGTTTCGCTTCCTTTTTCAAATAATCGCAATTAATTTGATATTTTATATTATTTTACACAAATAACTAACCCTAATGACTAATATGCGATATTGCATTCTTGTTCTATTATCTTGAATGTATTTATTCTCGTTGTTAAATAATATTGTAATTTCAAATTTTCAAACGATTTAATGATACCTCAAAATTTCATTAAAAAAATTCTTAGCATTTCTATAAATTTTAAGCATAGTTTTAATTGTCGCAAACAAATTAAACTTAAAACGGACATTTGCATATTCATAAAAAAATAGATGTAAATTTTGATTTTTTTTAATTGTAAAAGAGAATTTAAAAAATTACTGGTGGTATGATTCCTATGCAGGAATCCGGGTAGATAGGTACCTCCCCAGGGCCAGTTATTCTGCGGTGAAGGCGTAGTGTGCAAGCATTACTGTGTTTCGGTTTGAAGGACACTGTGAACTAGTGTAATCACAGGGCATATGAGATTTAAGAACTGATGCCTCGGGGAAACGGGCGCAGTGTGGTGCCACACACACATATTCCGATTGACACAGCATTGCGAACGTTGCACTTACCATCAGGTGAACGTTTTGCACGTCTCGCCCCTTTCTCCAATAAAAAAATACGGTGTGTACGCTTGTATGATCGTCTCTTGAAGATCACACTTTTAAACTCCTAGCTGTTTTTTGATTTGATTGCTCTAACGATTCACGTAGGAACGTCGAATTGCCCAATTCTGACCACACATCTTCCTCTACATGTAGACATTCTACATGAAGAGGAAGATTGTCATGAAGAATTATTCTTCGCTCCAGGAAGTCTGCAGTCTGTGACCATGTTCTGGATCATCCCAACCATTACATCAGATTTGATAAATCACTAATCCTTGCAAAAGAACACCGATTCCTAACAAGGATGATTCGCGAGGCTATTGAAATTAAAAAAAACATCCTAATTTTATTAGAGAAGATGGCTGGGTATTACCACCAGCTTGGGATCCTATAATTAATAAAATTAAGTCAAAAACCAAGCATACCACTGCAAGACTTCAAGACACAGTTAGCTCTTTCTGCGTAGATCGGACCAAAAGTAATGCTTAAAAGCTGAAGGTACTCCGGGTTAACTATGACATCAGGAAATCTGTCACCTCAGTCTCCTCGTGACCATGGGTGCTGTAAAGCACTCGAAACGTCGGGTTATAAATAGTAAAATTAAACCCGATAAAATCCGTAAAATTAGTTTCATTTAAATGTGCAGTGTTCGCGTAAATATAAGAAATCATTATGAAGAATTACTCCGTAAGTACGACCTTTAGACCTAATTTCTATCTAAAACGTAATGAAACCCAGACCATGGTGGAATTTTTCAACGTTTTCTTCTGATCTTTTTACCCACCTCCGTGGATCCTTACCACTACACACAGATATCTAGACTTCATACCCCACATTATGATTTCTCGTATATCGTGAGTGCGTTTAGCAGACATTAATTTCCCATACACACCGCAATATGCGATTTTGCACAAATGCCGTAGGCATTTCCTACTGTCAGGTACAGGTGTATTTTGCTGCCACTCAGAAGTGTTCTGGGTGACACAGCATTTGTTATGGGCAGACGTTGCACTTACCATCAGGTGAACATTTTGCTATCATACTCCTGGTGTAACGCTCATGCGATAAGATCGAAGGTAGGCTAGAATACAGTGTCAGAGAGACGGGGAATTACAACACAACCACACCTGAAAACTAACAAATTGTTTTTCCACAAATGTTGGCTCTAGCTGGGATTCGAACCTAGATCTCACGAAATTGTAGTTAGATACTCTGACCACTAGTCCACGCGGTAATTATGTAATTAGATCTGAGGGATAGCTTTTTTTTGGAATGTATGTATTAAGGTATATTTTACTCACATCCTTCCTTTTCTGTCGCGGTGTTGCGAGGAGTTCAATTAATGCAATAGACTATCCGATAGATCACAGGCTATTTGCTTACTATTCAGTGGAAATCACAATTCATCTCTATAGAATTATAGTTCATCTGTAGAATTTGATTTCACAGAGTATTATTAAAAAAAGTTAATATTTTTTAATTTACTTTTAATATTTCCTCTAAAATAATTCCTAGTATATTCATATTAGAAGGAAAGCCTTATGATATTTACTGGTGGTATACTACTGCGATGGTACCTCCATAGACGGATTCCTAAGCAGAAATCTGTCTAGGGTGATTCCATCGCAGGGTCAGTTATTCTACCTTAAAGCACTAGCGTGAAAGCATTACTGTGTTTCGATCTGAAGGACACCGAGAGCTAGTGTCATCACTGTCATCACCGGGCACATGAGACTTAAGAACTGATGTCTCAGGGTGACGAGAGCAATGTGGTGTCACTCCGTAACGTTCCACGGGGAACCGCATTTGTTATGGGCAGGCGTTGTACTTAGCATCAGGTGATCGTGTTGCTCGTCTCATCAATTTATCCAATAAAAAATGCATTAAATACGTTCTATTGCAGTATCTGAGATACAGGGACAGAGAAAATACACCCAGACTCGAAAAAAAAATCATTTGTGTTTCGCACAAATGTTACCCCCGGCTGAAATTAGAAACTTCTCCGCGCTTCTTATCCGCGGCTTGGTAGTCAGGCACTTTACCACTAGACCACGCAGTCGTCGCTGAAGATATTTTTTATTTATTTATATCACAAGACAAGATAGTGGAAGGCTTTGGATTAATTATCTTTTAGATGTTACCATCGTGCTGAACAGGATATCGGTCTAGTTTGTCGGATTTCTAGTTCGACCGATGCCTAATTTACGATAGGGCTTAGGAATACCACGATCTAAGAAAAGATTTCGAAAAGACTTCTGGTGGTAGGATTCCTATCCAGGGATCCGTCTAGATGGGCCAGTTATTCTGCCGAGAAGCAGTAGTGTGCAAGTATTACTGTGTTCGGGTTTGTAGGGCACTGGAGCTAGCTTAATCACTGGGCATATAAGACTTAAGAACTGATGTCTCGGGTTGACGAGCGCAGTGTGGAAACACATAGAAATGTTCTGAATGACACAGCATTTGTTTTGGGCAGACGTTGCACTTACCATCAGGTGAACATTTTGCTCGTTTCGTCACTACATACAATAAAAAAAACTAGATTTTTAGACCGTGTTGCCAGCTGTATGTGTTGTTTATCTGGATGCGTCCAACCCTTTGGAAACCAGGTTCGATTCAATAACATCCCTAGGGGAGGCTTTTTGCATACATTTTTTTCAATTCTTACAATTTCGTGTGTATTCGCGCAAATAATCGACACCGCAATCTTTACTTTCACCCTGGCGGGTGAGGGTTCATATCAAATCTCAGTGGTAATATACAGCTAGATAAAATAATCCAAACTCGAAATTTGTATGATTCCTTGATTGTAGCTTCAACCTGTCGTAGAAGCTTTGTCTTTACAAAAATTAGTTTTATTTCCTTCTCGAAATTAGTAATTAATTATAATGCTGTGATAATATATTTTTAGGTAGACTAGACTAGTAAATTACCTGATGGTAAGTGCAAACGTAGCCATGTGGCAGCAGTTTAAGAGAAACTACCCCTCCATCTGATACCTAGGGTTACGTACAAGTCGACAGAGGGATAATAAAAACCAGGTGATAGGTAGCAGCATCTTCCTGGAACATCTGAATAAATAAACTGCGGTTGCCAAACAACCTGCCAAGCGTGGCAACTAGGTCATAATTCCCCCAAATTGAGAGCTACAAACTATTGTGACCTAGGACTAGCGGGTTGAAATGATGAAGTGCAACATCTGCCCATATCTGCGCTTGTCAGCTTGAGGCACACTTCTTAAGTAGCAGTAACATATAGTAACAATTCTTAGCTCACAGTACCCTTTAGGCCAAACACAGTAATGTTTGCACACTACTGCTTGACGGCAGAATATCTGCCACTGCAGTGGTACCCACCTAGCCTTCCTCCATAGAAATCCACGTACCAGTAACAATATAATGCTTATAGCGTTTAAGTTATGAATGCCATAAGAATTATTAACCAAATAAAATAATAATAGACTTAATACAGCTTACAGTGTTATATCATTTTTGTGGCCATTTTATACCAAATTAAATGGCTAGTGTAATCACTGGGCAAATGAACTGATGTTTCAGGGTTAAGGGGTGCAGTGGGGTGTCACACATAAATGTTCTGGGTGACACATTGGTTATGGGCAGACATTACACAATCAGGAGGAGAATGTTTTGATTGTCTCGTCAGTTTCTCCTATAAAAAACAAAACAAAAACACGTTTTATTTTAAAATGCTTAACAAATCACAAAGATTACTCAATGTATGTCGCAGTTCACGTTAAATAATAAAAGCATAAGAAACTACAAGAAAGTAAAGACAGCGAAAGTGATCAAAAGTTTTCAGCGAAAAGCGAAAGTCGGAAGTCGCAAAAGTTGCGGCCACCGACTTTGTTTTCACTCAACTTTAGATTCAATTTACCGGGAGCTACCCCCTCCTCCAGCTTCCCTCCCTCTTCACTCGCCGATTTTACGCTTTTACGCAACAATAAAACGTTTATGATTTTATTTTATTTGAGAAAGAGTGTCGTGATCTTATCTTTATTGTGCGGTTAAAGTTATTCTCACTTCCTTCCAATAATAATTTAATTGTATTCACTGTAAAATTTATAATTCATTATTGAATAACGCGAGTGACCTGAGTTCGATTCCTGGTGCACGGCATTACTGAAATTGTTCTGCAGTTTTAAGTGCTGATATACCATGTGCTCAGCGATGAAGGAAATCGTAAGAAATTCTGCATACCTGAGGGATAAAAATATTTAGAGGACGTGCGAAGTCCGGCAACCGGCATTTGAGATGCGTGGCGGACTCTTTTCTGCTATAAAGCCTTCTCAAAAATTAAAGGAGTGTGCTCAGCAGTGGGACATTAATAAACTGTTACTTTTCTTTTATATTGCTACATAAAGTCCTCTCACAACTTGGAAGAATTTGCCGTAATCACTACGCTTGCACTAGATGCCGAACCAACACCAGAGTATTTCAGGTTTCGCATATTTGAGATGATTATTCCGCTAACTGTCGGGTGGCTTGGATTTGTTTTTGTCATTTCTGTTAGTCGACTTTAACGACACCCACAAAACGAGAAGGTTTAGAAGACGATAAGTGGTAAGCGCCACTACAGGTACAGGTATCCACCATTTTTAATTAAACAGTCGATATGATACTCCACTGCGCTTGTCTTTCTGACGCGCCAACTAATATCTCGCATAAGCCCACTACCGAATTATACTATTAAACCTAAGTGAAGAAAGTAAAATATAGCACCTATAAGATAGACGTATTCGATGTTAATTAATAATAGCCGTGTGGTGGCGGCTTAAGAGAATCTACTTTACTTTACTTTACTTAATTTTGGTGGGTGTCGTAAAAGTCGACAGAGGGAAAATAAAAACCAATAGATGGGCAGCGGCATCTTCCTGGAATATCGGAATAAATAAACTGCGGTTGCCAACCCGCCTGCCTAGCGTGGCAACTATGGCAAATTCCCCCAAAATGAGAGCTACTAACTTTTGTGACAATGGGGGAGGCCTATGTTCAGCAGTGGACTAGTGATAGGCTGAAACGACAACGACGACGAAGACGAATATTGCAAAATGCAACAATATAATTATGTTTGTAAATGAAATGTAAAAAACAAACAATAACTTTTTAATCAGAGTACTTTATTTAGGTGTAAATAATCAAGACGGGAACGTAAGGGGGTGGTAACCCTTCTTAATCTATAACAAGATGTCATTATATCTTTCACTTTGGGACCTGTACAATATCAAGCACATCGTTCTGTGAATCTCTTCTGTAGTGTCCAAAATCCTATATAGGATTTTTATAGTAGTCCTATAAAAATCCTATTGTGAATATAGTTAACATAAAGGTCAAGAAACTCTGGCAGTAATACTCTTACCCTTTTTCGTCTCTTTTTTATCCTGAGGGAACAGGGACGGATTATTTGCAACATATATATTTAACTTGTTACCATCAGATGTCAACGGTGACTAACTAGCTGGCCCGGCAGACGTTGTCCAGCCCGTTCCAGTATGTGACCTGATGAGTTTGATTTTTGAATTAAATTTAAGTATGAAACTTTACAGCCACGATCACAGCGCCACTTATCGGATCGGATTTACTAATTTTCTTATTTGCCAATATCAACATAGTTATTTTGTGGTTATAAGTTATTTTAGTCCATATATAAATTAATAATTACTTGCCAGGAAAATGTATGAAAAAATTAATTTTCTTCACCATTTTTCCCTGCTTTTTTATGTTAATATTTATTCTGCTATTCGGGCGGAGATCAATCCAACAAATTCAGCATCATAACAATCGGTCCAGCCGTTCTTGAGTTATAAATGGTGTAACTAACTCGACTTTGTTTTATATATAAATATAAGAAGTAACGAGACTAGCAAAACGTTCACCTGATGATAAGTGCAATGTCTTTCCATAAAAAAAGCTTTCCATAACAAAAACATTGATTTAATAGTTCTGTGTGGCACCACACAACTGCTGTCATCCTGAAACATCACTGCTTAAGTCTCATATGCTCAGTGATTACACTAGCTTTCAGTGCCCTTCACACCGACAAACAGTAGTGTTTGCACAGTATTGATTTACGGCAATACAACTGGCGCTGCGGTGAACGATTTCCGAGTGACGACGTGAGTCAGATTCCTGCATAGAAATCCTAACACCAGTGATACAAGATTATATATTAAAATATACCGAATGATCACAAATACATAAAGTGAAATAAAAACTCGCTTCTTATAGCGCCATCTACTGCATAATTGACGAACTTACTTCAAATCAGGACTCGAAAATCTTTTAGGGTACATAGAACTCTGGTATACAAAAATGTTACTGTATACAAAATTCCAAAGATTTTCTAAGAGATGGCATTATGGTTAAAAACCTGCATAAACTATCTTTTTTTGATAAAAGTGACGGAACGAGCAAAACGTTTACCTGATGGTAAATGCAACGTCTGCCCATAACAAATGCTGTGTCACCCAGAATATTTCTGACCCTGAGACATCAGTTCTTAAGTCTCATATGCGTGTGATTAGTGATTACGCTAGCTCTAGTGCGCTTTAAACCAAAATACAGTAATGTTTGCACCTGGCACGCGGGCCCCTGGCCCGTGAGCACAGTATGCGATGAAGCTGTAAAAGCCAAAAAAGGCTAACAGCAATTACATCACCGAAATTATAGTAATGTTTGCACACTACTGCTTCACGGCCGAATAACTGGACTGGGATGGTACTTCCCTAGACGGATTCCTGCATAGGAATCCTACCACCTATAATAATAGCAATAAAAAATAAGACATAATAGTAATAACTTGTTAACTGTAATTTAATAATAGTAATAAAGTTTCATATATTTTTTAAATGTATAATATTTTTGACAGCATGCCTGTCGTCATGAGAAAGATCCGGTAAATAAATTTGCTCAAAGTTTTAAATAATGAAAATTAATATCCTACAACGATACATCGCCAGAATACGTATTAAAACGTGGAGTGAAAACTTTGGACGCCTTTTTAAGCATATTACGCACGAAAGAGTGTGAGACTTGGCATAGTTAAAGTGTTTGGAAAAGAAACGAGAATGCAAAAATTTATATATAATATGCGTTACCTGATAGACATCATAATAAAAATCATAACAGAAAGTGACGAGACGTAAAAAAGGTTCACATCATATTATGTTTAACGTCTGTCCATAACATAGGCTGTGTCACCCAGGACATTTCTGGGAGCATCCATCACCCTGTGACATTAGTTCTGAAGTATGATATGTCCAGTGATTACACTATCTCTCAGTGCCCTTCAGAACGAAACTCCTAGAAGGAATCCTGAGTAGGAATTCAACAACCAGTAATGTCTTTTTTGCAGCCCGAACGGATCATGTCGCCATATACAGCGATCATCAGACGCAGCGGGAATCCCTTCGAACTGGCACATGTACTCGTGTCTTGGCTGATCGGCGCCGGGTATGACGCGTACGTTGTCGTCGGCTGTGCGAAGCGCGACGTCTGTATGGCGATACGCTACCGGACTGTTTGCCCTAGCATACCAGACGAGAACCCTGTGAGTACACTTTGCTATTTTATTGAAAGTAAAAGTAAAGTATCAGACTATGAATGTCCCACTGCTGAGCACAGGCCTCGTCTCATTTTTGAGAGGGCTTCAAAGCTGGAAAGATTCTCGTTGGCGGACCTCGGTATGTCCTCGGAATAATTTTATTTCTCAGACATGCAGGTCACACACACACAGGTTTTCCTTCACCGAGCACGTGGTAAATCATTTATTTTATTTTATTTATTTCTTATTTAGTACAGTTAGAGCGAAGAAAAATATAACTCTATAATACTCTTTATATTAAAAATCGAATAATGGAAAAAAACCTAATATCTGCATAGAAAGGGATGTTTTGGTATCTTTAAATAGACTTATTTATATAATAGGTTAGGGAAGAAGTTTCTTCGCATTGTGTATGAAAAGTCAAGACATTTTTTTTTAAAACTTTATTTACATTTAAGAATAGTATGTATGTGCCATTTTGTTAGATGACTTTTTTCCATCTTGAAGGTAATGACATGTTTCCGTTGATGTAGAAAGTTTCGGACTTCTGAGCAAAAAATGCGACAAGTAGCTTAGGCAGTCCCCTCTTGGTGTTAACCTGACACTACCTAAAGAGTTCTGAAGAGACCAAAACAGGCGGTGGAAAACTGAAGGTGCAAGGTCAGGGCTATGGCGGATGCATTATCACCTCCCAGCCAAACTCTCTTAATTTTTGCTGAGTAGCTAAAGATGTGTGTGGCGTTGTTGTGATGAAAGACCACACCCTTTCTATTGATCAATTTCGGCCGCTGTCTCTCAATTTCTTGCTTATTCTTATCAGTTGTTGGCAGCCGGCGGCTTCAAATACGACTATGAATATGGTAATATAGGCCAGGGTTTATGGAAATAAAATGGTATTAGTATAGATTGTTCAAAGTATGAGTGGTATCCATGTTCGGCGTAGTAAGATCGCGGCGAAATATTCCCGATGCAGCCACAGAATACTCCAAGTCCAACAATGCTCTGAGTCTCACCGTATCTGTTACGGGCAGGCGTGGCTCTTACCATCTGATGACCCGTATGTGATATAATGGCAGTAAGTGACCTTGTCTCGTCACTTACCACCATTATAAAAAATCATTCGTCTTCACCTTATCATAATCTAATGAAACGCCTGAGCCATGAACTCGGAAGAGGCAGTATCAAAATCACGGGAATAGTTACTAAACATCAAGACCCCAAAAAATAAATATGCGTGTATCTTTAACAATTGCTTCGGTTGGGACCCAAACATAGGAATTAAAATAGTTTTATCATTACGACTTGAAGATGCACGTATAATTACGTAAAATTTTAAACATTTTTGGTATTATTGGTTTGGCTGATATCATGCCAATGTAACCACTAGATCGGGTGGTCTGATCGAGGGAGGACGTCTTTTCCTCCTTTTTTTAAAGGACTGATGGTCACTATTAGCCCGTGGACACAGCTTCGCCGGATTGAAAGGCGGCCGTGCGCTGAGGGCGCATTATTGACGGCCCCCGAGAGGGGACCTCGGCTTGGATCGTTACCCGGTGCGCGAGAGTAGTTGACGCCGGACCTCAGCTCGGTCAGTACTTCAATCGGAGGGATCTTCCTCTTCTACAGTAATCTTGTATATATAGTTAGCATCGATAACACTTCAATAGCGCGATGTAGAACGTATGGGCTATTTCTTGAGCGTCTGATATGGTGATTTTATTTCATTGGATAACCGTACATCTAGCATTGCCTAAATTACCAGTGTACCTATATTACATAATATCCGGACATTTAATTTAACTTCAGTTATGTAGGTAACTGAAGAACCTCCGCCGTCCGATGAAGAGCCCCGCTATCGCCTGATGCCGTTACCCGACCTCACGTCGAAGTACTGTCACGAGATGGACGAGAAGGCAGCCGCAAAGAAGCAAGCCGAGTTAGACAAGATCGAACAAGCACGACAGGAAAGAATTGCGGTAAATTTGTTTATCCGATGCAGAAAAATCTTTCATCATCATCATGTCAGTGTAAGTACTGAACATATGAGACTTGAGAACGGATGTCTCAGGGTGACGAGCGCAGTATAGTGCCACACAGGTGTGAAAGCATTTGTTTTTTTTTATTTAATAAAAGTGATGGAACGAGCAAAGCGTTCACCTGATGGTAAGTGCAACGTCTGCCCATAACAAATGCTATGTCATCCAGAACAGTGTGACACCACAATGCGCCCGTCACCTTGAGACATCAGTTCTTAAGTCTCATATGCCCAGTGATTACGCTAGCTCACAGTGCCCTTCAAACCGAAACACAGTAATGTTTGCACGCTACTGATTCACGGCAGAATAACTGGCACTGGGGTGGTACCTACTTAGACGGATTCCTGCATAGGAATCCTACCACCATGCACTTACCATCAGGTGAAGGTGTTGCACGTTTCGTCACTTTCTGCTACTACTTTAGACCTTCGGTTAAATCATCACCTTAAAGAAAAATTATGATAAAATGAATAAGACGTATAAGTTTTCATTCCCAGGAACTAGAGAAGCCCCCGCCAGATAAAATTGACGGGTGGCGTACGCACGCCTGGACACTTGTGCTCCCGGGGTTTATGGGGGTGGAAGCGCCTTTCTTTATAGAGCCCAGTGAAGGCAACGGTTACCCCGTGGACGCAGTGCAGTATCAGGAACTGGATTCTGTTTATAATAATGAAAATTATTACGTAAGTTAACGTTATGTTATTTAATTACATAAAAGGTTAATAAACGTGTTATCCACTAGTAGTAGTTTTTTGTGAGTGCAAATAAAGATTAAATAAATACTAGCTAACCGGTGCGAATATTACGCGCAGTATCGTGATCATGAGCAGATGGCGCCATCAAACTTCTTTAAGGAATGTAAACAACTCGAACCGACAGCTGTCGTGCATTTAGTTGAACAGATTGTCAACAGATGGCACTCTCTTTAATTTAATTAATTAATTCAATCTTTTTAATCATTTTTTAACAAAAACATTAATTTTAAGACATTTACTTATTTTCGTCATTAGGGGGGAAAATAATCTTCAAAATAGCGTATCAATCATTAATTTATTAAGGGATATATTTCAAACCGTCAAAAACACCTTTGTGTAATAATATTCATATCGTGTATATATGATACATAGATATTACTGTTGAGTCATGTAACCTAATAGTGTAGCCGATGAAGAACACTGCGGAGCAAAAATTATATTGTGAAAAATGCAGCTGCCTGCTGATGCTTGGAACAGCCGATAGATGCACCGTGTGCCTTTGCTCCTCGTGTCCCCCGCTTTGGTTACGCTCTTGAGTTCGACGAATCAACAACATACCACAGCCACAGTAGGGTTGTGACGCTGCTGTAGTTAGGGCTAGTAGCCTTGTTATTCTACTGTAGTTACTTTAGTAAAACAACATGATAGCTAATTGACAACTCGTTTATTTCTTTTAATTTGACATAAATAAGTATAAACAATATCTAGCTAGCTACAGTTACCACATTACACAAAAAATTTAGAATCAGTTTTCCGAACCTTCCCCTCTTCGTATTTCTTAAGCTTTAATTGGTATTTCGAAGGTAACGATGAGTAAGTAACATCTGTGTTTGCGTGAATATTTACAGTACCGTTGTATACCCTGGGAAGGTGAATCCAAATGATAGTGATCAGAAAATCTGTTACTATACTCGGAAGTCGTACAAAAAGATTATGAATATATTTTTGACTTTAGGTAAATATACAGACTAGTTGTAACGGCATCGGGTCTCTCAGCTACGACCTCAGCAACCTGAGCTGCTGGGAACACCTCCTGGCGGGAGAACCGTTTCATAGACGCCAGCTGACTGGTGTGGATTACAATGACAAGTCATCTGCGGTGTTGACGGAGAAACACCTGGACGCTCCTGCCAGTTGGGTGGAGAAACTTGATATCAGTGCTGACGGTAGACATGTTTTTACTAGTATCTAGTGCATCTTACATCTTCCAATTTATTTGTAAAATAAAATAATATTCTTGTAAAATAGCGAGCCCCAAAAAATTGCCCACTGGTTTTCTTTTTGGTTCTTAAAAATAGCGGTCAATGAATTCTATGTACTTAATCTATACTGAATAAAAATTATTCAATTATATTCTATCATATACACTCAGAGCTCTTACAAGTAAATACAATTGAAATGGTTTTAAAGTACCCTTCAATCTTTATGGAGAAGGAGTTCAGAAAGCTAAAATTTATTTATTATAATGTTACAATTAGGAACAATATTCAATAAAAAAGATAATGAATTATGGTCGAATTTCGACCAATGGGCGACCACTAGTATAGGCATACAACGTCATTAATAATTGGTATAACAACCCGGCACCTACTTATGCTACTTTGACCTGATAAACACAACGGGGAAGTTTTAATCACAAATATGAATACTAAAAATTTCCATACAAAACTTTAAAATTATTCGTTTTGTAAAACTTTACGCGACCATAACTCAGAAAGTCGTTGCCCGGACGAACCAGACAAATTCAAAATACGTTTTCTTCTCCATTTAATTTATGTTATCTATATTACGCTACTATTATATTACGACGTCAAACTAACAGATTTACTTCGCAACATATTTCCTTTAGCTTCATGGTATCCTACTACTTGCGAGTTCTTTCGATGGCAGCTCAATGGAAAAACGCCAAACTAAATTTATGAGTTCATTGCCTAGATCAGCTGTATTACAGGGTAGCCACCTATGAATTTTAAGCAATTTCTCGACATATCTCCTACAGGTATCACGCTACGAGGCTCATTATATTTTTTGGGGCATATACACATCGTCCCTAAGCCCAGCCTGCCGGGATGTATACGACATTACGAAAGACCATATTCTACCAACTTAAAACGATTACTAGTAATCATGTAGTTCCTAAGGATTGTTAATAGTAACAGCTAATTTAGATCTTATTAAGTTACTGAATTTTCCTTAGAATAAATAGTCGGCCAGAATCACGACTTTTTCCCGTATAAGTAGGCAGAAGCCACATTCGTAGCCCACTTTTCGCCCCCGACGGGAAACGAACAACGTCGCCGCCATTTTGGTAAAAGTTAAATTGATTACTCCCCATTGCGTTCCCACGAGCAACTACGGAAGATGCTATCCATCTAAACAGAGTCCGCATGCTTGGATAAGGCTAAAGAATTTCATGACACTTTCATTTGACTGTGAAGAGCATAATAATTTAATTTGTTAACTTAAATTCTACGGCATTCGTGAAGCCTCACTAGATTTATCATCTTACATAACAAATCGAGAGCAAAAAGTAGTGATTAAAAGATTTTGTATTCAGTTTGTCTGGTAAAAATGGGTGTTCCTCAGGGATCGATCCGTGGTCCATTTCTGTTCTTAGTTTACTTTAACGATTTGGTAAAAACTGATACCTCATTGTTATTTAAAATTAATAGAAAGGACTTAACGCTGGACCAACCCAATCAAACTCTAGATATTGTTTCCAAGTGGTTTTCGGCGAATAATTTACTTTTAAATACATTTTGGGGCATACACATCATCCCTAAGCCCAGCCTGCCGGTTTAAGTGAATTTACTTGAAATTTTTTCCGCGAATTTCATGAAATTTCCAAAAATAAGGGAAATTCTAGAAAAATCTCGCGGAGAGGATGGCGAAATTATCATACTAAATATACTACATCTAAAATACTCAGACCAGTGATGGACAGAGTCCAAGGTGCATAGTGTATGGAACTGGTCAGCGTGAGCGATTACGGCACTTGTCTAACTTTCCAAGTTAACCTAAATAAAGTTAAGTGGCTAACGCGTACTTGTGGACTCCTTATGGGCAGATGATGAACTTTTATGTTCTTATATTACTAGTAATAATTAACATCCGTTTCTTAGTTACGAGTAACGAGGCGTTACGCACACACGCTTCACAACTTTTTGTAGTAGGTACCACCGCAGGGCCACTTATTCTGCCGTGAAGCAGTAGTGTGCAAACGCAACTGTGTTTCGGTCTGAAAGGAAAAGCTAACGTAATCACTGGACATTACTTAAGAACTAATGTCTCAAGGTGACGGGCGCAGTGTGGTGCCACATAGAAGTGTATTAGGTTAAACGGCATTTTTATGGGCAGATGTTGCACTTACCAACAGGTGAACGTTTTGCTCGTCTCGTCACATTAACCAATAAAAAAAAGTTATAGGAACGGTTCTGCTTTACTATTCGACGCTTATTTAAAGGATCATAAAGAAAACGTCTTGCGTTAGTAATTCAGTGAACTCTTACCACAGAATTCGAACAGCGCTACCCGGGCAGCCACAAGGTGATCCATTACAAAAAGGTTTTATTGGAGAAGTTCTCACCGTACTCCCAGAGGGACGGCATTGTGATAAGAATAAAGATATTCGAAGATTACGCTTTGAGCGTACCGTTGCTGACGTAAGTAAAAATGTTTGTAAAAATGTGACGAGACGAGCGAAAAGTTCAGCTGATAGTAAGTGCAATATCTGCCCATAACCAAAGTTATGTGACCCTGAACATTTCTGTGTGGCACCACACTGCGCCCGTTACACAGAGACATCAGTTCTTAAGTCTCATATGCCCAGTGTTTACACTAGCACTCAGTGCCCTTCAGACCGAAACACAGTAATGTTTGCACACTACTCCTTCACAGCAGAATAACTGGTCTGGGCAGGTACCTACCTAGACGGATTCCTCCATAGGAATCCTACCACCAGTATATAAATAGGTTTATGATTGAGAGATATTCTAATAAGAAATATTCTGCAAGAGAATTGATAGAAATATTGTTAATTACAGATACGAATGGTACAAAAACAGAGCCGACAAAATGGAAACCGCACGAATCAATCATGCGAAGAGAGAAGTACGCGAAACTTTCGCAATTGGCAGAAAGGATCATTTGTTAAGTAAGTGGCACGTTGGCTCCGTTGGTCCGCTAAGCGAGCATAATAATAACGTCCTGGCCGACCACGGCGACAACTTTCGAATACATCAACTCATCATCATCATTATATTTTCAGATTATCACTAGTCCACGGCTGAACAAAAGAAGTCCGCCTACCCGCGTTGGAGCAGCGCGGCGGACTCTTACCGGCTTTTTATGGCATTCCCATCTGAACGGGATGGCGTGGTTTAATATTTTATGTCCTTACTATAAGGCTTTAAGTATTACATATACAGTCACGCCTCTTTCCCATTGGGGTAGGCAAATACTACATCTTTCCACTTGTTACGATCCTGAGTCCTGACCCAAATCTTTCACTTCACTTTCAATTCACTTCTTCTATATTGCATTTTCATACAAGCTCTTCGATTGCGAGTACTACGTCTTCGATCTAAATAATACAGCTTCTAACTTATCTGTATTTGCTCACTTACTAACTCAGCTATCTTTTTAGTCATTAGTTTCTAATTCATCACAAATGTAGCAACATCTATGTCGCCACATGAGAAGCACAAGAAATATCTTAACGTCCAACATCGCGCTATTAAAGTTTCTGAGATGCGAACTATATATACAACATCTAAACGGAGGCGAAAAGTGGACTACGGATGTGGTCTCCCTTATTTGGGAAAAGGCGTGATTATGTGTATGTATGTTGTTACTATCTCTTCCTAGAGCACGAGTACTCCCTCGATGCTCCCGTGACGTCAGTGGAGGGAGTACGCACACTGCATTTTAATTACTACCCGCGACTCGACCACCTCACGACGCTTGTGTGTACTGCTCTGACGTTTGACGAGTACTACACTGATAGAAGCGATAGGTAAGCCTTTTAAATTGTTTTATTTCTTTGCCCCACACTAGGTTTTCCCCTGTATAGTGAGTGCGTTTTACTGTCATATATTCACACTCACAACACGACGAAACCCGAAAACCAACTATGTGTGTTTTGCACAATTATTATTGGCTACGGGCTGGGTCGTCAGTAATGGAAATAAGAAGAAGAAAGAAAGAAGAACGGACTATTCAACTGATGATCAGTACGACGCCAGACCTTAACAATCGCTGTGTCACACAGAACTTTGAATTGTAAGGTCCTGTGTAGGTGGGGTAATGTCCGCATAAAATAGTACTGTTACAGCCTATAAATGTCCCACTGTTGAGCATAGGCCTCCTCTCGTTTCTGAGAGGGTTTTTCAGAGGTTAAGAGTCCGCCTCGCTGCTACAAATGCGGATTGGCGGACTTGTCCCACACAACTCCTCAAATTTTTTTTTTATTTCACAGACATGCAGGTTTCCTCACGATGCTTTTCTTCACAATTGCTTAGGTTACGAACTACGAAGCGTAACCATCTCTTTGTTTTTCCAACCATAATTATCATAACCACCTATTGTCTGGAAATCCATTACAACAAAGTAATTTGCTCGGCATGCAAAATATTTATACTTGCACAAGCTATTAAGCTTAGATGAAGTTATTTTAAAAGCCCGTGACTCTGTTTAATGCTAGAAAAACAAAATCGCGGTCTGAGGATATAAAAAATAAACTATAACATACATTGCCAATATTTTAAAAATAATACACTAAATTTCAGACTCCAATCAAGGCTGATAGTATATACAGAAGCTACTAAAGCGGAACCCAAACGCCAAATTAAGGATGTTATAGAGACGTATGGGAGGAACGCAGAGATACCAGCAAAGGAAGACGTGTGGAAGAGAATCTTCCATATGCAAGACAATACAATAGAACTCTTGTACCATTACGACTACAACTTCGTGACAAACGATACGAGAAATTTCATAAAACCTAATTTGGCTGAAACCGGTGGAAAAATTCTCTTCTACCCTGATATGACTTCTGGTTATATTGTAAGTTGTATACGACTACTTTTGGTAAAACTGATAATGTCCGAGGACAATTTTGTAACTGTTTTGTAGGTTTCGTGATCGGTTTCATTTTGGTGTATGAAGCTCATTCATTGGTTAATGGGATCAAATGAAACCGATCCCGAAACCAACCCAGGAGTACACAGTTACACAGGAGACACCCTGCTCGATTATCGACAACGGTGGCAACTCCGAATACTGTCGGAAGCTGTCACTACGAAGATATTATAGTGCCACACGTTTACGCGCAAATAGCGCACTCACTCGTCTTAATCCCCATGTAACTATACCTATCTGTAACTTGATGTAAGGTTCCTGCGGTGGGATCGGAGGTAGGCTAAGCTGCGGTGTCAGACACGAGGACAATCACAACACAACCAGACCTGAAACAATTTATGTTTTATACAAATGGCCCCGGAGGGATTCGAACCCGGGACCCGCGGTGTAGCAGTCAGGCTCTCTGACAACTAGAGTTGTTATAATTATTGTAATATAATTCTCTAGTCGACTCTTCCCATCTCCAAAATTGTCTTACACTCTGTAGGTACTTACTTCGAGTATAGATGTTTATGCAATTTGACTTTAAACGTATTTACGTTAAAGGGAAAATCTTAGTGTGCGAATTTTTTTTTATTGCATAAAGTGATGAAACGAGCAAAACGTTCACTTGATGGTAAGTTCAACGTCTGCCCATAACAAATGCTGTGCCACCCAGAAAATTTCTGTGTGACACTAAATTGTGCCCATCACCCTGAGACATAGGTTCTAAGTCTCATATGTCCAGTGATTACGCTAGCTCACAGTGCCCTTCAAACCGAAACACAGTAATGTTTGCACACCACAGCTTCACGGTAGAATAACTGGCCTGGGGTGGTACCTACCTAGACGGACTCTTGCATAGGAATCCTACCACCAGTAAAACTAATAGGAATCCTACCACCAGTAAACATTTTTAAAAATAGAAAACTGTTCCAGCTAAAATGCCCAATAGCTAAAGGCACAGCCAGCAGAACTCAATGCTCAAAAGAAGGATTTTATTGGCGATCACTATAGCTCCTACATTAATATTGTTTAAGCACTTCATAATGAATACATACGTTCCCTCCGCCCTCCGTATATCCCTCCGCCCTCCGTATGGAATATCCCTCCGCCATCCGTATGGAAAAAAACTCCTGTCCCCCGCGTCTATCAGTAACTCGGCTCCGCCGAACCTACTAACGACCACCGCCGTAGCAAGTCGACACGTCGACGAGAGCGACTTAGGACTAGTCTGTCGCTTCGCCGCCGTCTTCAACGGCGATGATATTTCTGCCCTTGCAAAGGCACTCCGGACCACAAATGGTAAACCCGAGGATAGGATCGCCGCTGCTTTGCGGTACCAGCACGTAGTCTCCACTATAGTTAATTTCCAAGCCTAATGACTTGTGACAATTCTCTCACACACTAACACACACACATACACTATCAAATTAGCATACAATCTATCAATCGCGATACCGCCCCTCAGGCGGGTTATCCCTATCATAATTAGACGCGTCGCTGCAGTTTGTTGCGCCGTTTCTTCTCCAGCGGAAAACGCATTTCGAATTGGTGGTAAATTAGATGGTAAAAAATCTCGGGCGCCCTCGAGTCAGTCTACTTACGCGCACATGGTAACAGTCCAAGCCGAGGTCCCCTCTCGGGGGCCCTCAGCTCTCTGCCACCATTCAATCCGGCGAAGCTGTAAAAGCCTTCGGGCTATCAGTGAACATAAGTCCTAAAAAAAAACATACATACAGTTACGCCTTTTTCCCACATTTAGTTTGACCACATTCGTAGCCAATTTTTCGTGACGTGATGGGTGGCGAACCACGTCCTTATGCTACAAGTCGAAATTCTAGCTCTCCCTTGCGTTCTCACTAGTGGCTAGCCATCGGCACGGCAACCACTGTCTTGGCGGAGAGGGAGGGACAAGCATTAGGCAGGAAGGAAGGAAATTGGAAGTAGGGAAAGGAACTATAAGGTGTATCTCGGAATAAGCAGGCGGAGACCGATGTTAAGCGACCCCGGTACTCTACCGTATTTGCCGGACAAGGCAACTAGGTCAAGTTTCCCTGGCTTATGTATGTTACAGTGAATACCATCCAAATTTATATGCGCGTGACGGAATTTGCGTTACTTAAATGTTACAGGCCGACCCATGCGCTAAGCTACCCCGACCCCTCGATGTATATTACTCACTCTGCGACAACATGGAGTGGGAGCACCGCACCAACAAACACATACGGGACAGGGAGTCCGATGTCAACGAGTACTTACAGAACAGGCATCGGGAGCTCACCGAGCCTCAGCTCTACGTAGCACTATTTGATACAGAGAGGAACGAGGAGGCGAAGAAGGGTTGGAAGGATCAGGTGAGATGTATTGAAATACGAAAAAGCCATTGTTGCCAGTCTTATTTCAGAAAGATGGATATAAAATCTTTATTTGCTAATACATAAAAATAATTTATATTGAGTACATTAGCATCTTAGTAACTACTTAACCTATTTAATATAAAATATAAAGACGTAGGTACTAACGTTTTTAGTGAATTTAATGTAATTGTGACTAAAATTATGTATAATACTCGTACTCATATGGTATCATACATAAATTTAAGGTTTCTACACTGCTACTGCATACGTATTTAAATTTTAACTATGCCAAATGTCACACGTGCGTTCGCGTAATATGATTAAAAAGGGGCACAAAGTATTCTCTTCAAGTATTCATTGACTTACAATAATGTGTTACTGCAGCGCTGTTATTCTGTCATCCATCCCATCGCCGTCCGTACCCTTGACCATTAGGCTATTGGCGCTTTGCTTGTCAGTCGTAAAAGTCGGCAAAAGCAACTACCACGTACAGGTACATTTGTTACACCCCCTGTCATGTCACCTACGTTACCACTATCGTCTATTATTCTTCAGGAAGCACAAAAAGCTGAAATAACTGAGCGTGAGAAGGAGGCAGAGATAGATCCTTTAGCGCCGTACTTGGCGCGTATGTTCGGTTCTGGGCACGGCGCGGGAGCGCTACTGACATTCAAAGAAGCCAGTCTCGTTCGAGAACAATGTATCAACGATTTCAAAGAGAAACAATTGGCCAGACAAAATATGATTCAAGGGAGATATGATAAGGTGCGTTTTTCCCTGATCACACTTTGCTGTCTTAAAATCGGTCACTTTTCAAAATTATGTTGCTCCAGAAGCTTCAGAGGAGTACAGGGAAGACTAAATGTTGTCTTTTTAAACTTATGGGGAAGACTAAGTAAATCCCAGTGCGACCAACCATATTTATGAACTTATTGATCAGTAGTTTTTTTATTCTTGACGTCCGAATAGGTGGAAAGAGATGTTTTTAATAAGAATTGGTTTAGTAAACGAAGTAAAAATATCTACAGACAGACTTATTTATAAGGAATAATTAGTTATAGTGTAAATAGTGACTTTGGCGGAGACGCACCTTAGATCCTTTGTGCATACAAAAGGGACCGTGTTGGAAAGAGCGGCGTGTGTTCCGGCGTAACGCGGTAAGGAGAGAGGCGAGGAGCTGTCTTCTTCCGAAGAGGGTCGCGGAAGTGTGCGCAAGCGTTCCTACCAACATGTGGCGAAGGAGCGGAATACCATGGAGTTTTACTCGTACTTGCCCCCGCGAGGGCGGGTATGCGTTAGGTTCTCCTTGAAAAAAAATTGTATAATTAGTGATGAAGTTCAAGTGTAATACGGTGAACACGTCAGCCTGAAACATCATCATCATCATCATTTCAGCCCATCACTATTCCATTGCTGAACATAGGCCTCTCCCATAGAATGACTAGTAGCTCTCATTTTGGGGGTAGCCTGGAGCATGCTTAGAATAAACGTCACAGACTTACTCTCCCGAAAGTAGCTGCGGTAGTGTTTTTATAGAATTTTGTAATTACTGTGTATATTTGGAGTTTCGATGTTTAATATTGATAGTTAATTATGTAGCAAGTGCCCGTGAAAGTATACAGTGATTAGAAAATTCAATGCAAGACCAAAATTGTACTTTTCGTTTTGTCTTCTTCAGTCCAGCAAATATTCAGTAAAAGTCAACTATCATTTTACTGTGCCGTGGTAGCTCAGGGGCTAGGCGCTCGCTTTAAATTTCATAGTACGGGAGTGAACTGGGTTCGATTCCCGGTGCCTGCACCACTAAAATTGTTAATTGCAATTTTAAGTTCTGATTTACCATGTGCTCGGCAGTGAAGGAAAACATCGTGAGGAAACTTGCATGTCTGAGAAATAAAAAATATTTCGAAGACATGTGCAGTCCGCCAACCCGCATTGGAGCAGCGTGGCGGATTCTTCCTAGCTCCAAAACTCTCTCAGAAATGAGAGGAGGCCTGTTCTCAGCAGTGGGACATTTATAGGCTGAAACTTTACTTTTTACTTTCTTAACAATAATATATTTATACCTGCGACGGATTCCATAAATAAAAAGATTTTATAGACAAGCAGTATTAGGCAGTATTTTGTGGATGGTACGTCCGATAGGCAATGGTCGTAAAATACATCAATGGATACTGGAATATACCACGTCTAAATTTCTATGTCGAAAGTCAAATAATTGAAAAGGAAGATTAATGCGCGCTCTATACGTGGTCAATGAATATTGCGTTAATTAGAGCATAAGTAATTTGTCGGCGAGTCAATAAAACGTTGACATTGTAAATTTCCTTCATTTTTATGCAGTTATTGTACATGCTAACTTTCTATTAAGAAAATCACGGCTCAAAAATCGAAATTCACTAAAGTCGAGTTCATAGCGTGTTTCATCCTCCAAATAGGAATGATTGAAAGAGTACATTCTTAATTTCACCTTGCAGCTCAACGCGGAATACAAAGCGAAGCGTCTCTGGTACTTAGCCAATCAATTTATCCTGACGCCCCAGAAAGAAAGTGCCTATTTCACAGCGAGGTGAGACCAAAGTTTTCTTGTTCATATATGATTAGCATAGATAGCGTTTTTTAGAGTTCAGCGCACGTTACCCAGTTACTCAACTCTTACAATCCGTACCGCATGAGATGGAGTAGCGGCATTACTGGTAGTAGGGTTCCTATGAAATAATACGTCTAGATAAGTACCACCAGTTATTCTGGCGTGAAGGAGTAGTGTGCAAACTGTGTTTTGGCAGATAGCGCACTGATATCTAGTGTAATCACTGGGCATAGGCGATTAAAGAACAGTCTCGTGGTGACGAGCAGAATGTGGTGCCCACGCAGAAATTGTCTGGGTGACGAAGCGTTTGTAATAGGCGTTGTTATTACCATCAGGTGAACTATTTGCTCGTCTCGTCATTTTCTTTCATTAAAAATACCACACTGCACTGCAGACAGGTATTAAACTGTTACAGACTTTTAGGGACGTATGAAATAGTTCAGTTATTATCTTTCCATTGATTTTTATACAGTAACTGTTTTTCTTCCAGCGCTGAATTGGCTTTCCGTGTCCACACTCTAGAGGTCAGACTTACCAGACACAGGGACCTCTCTGGACCAAGGTTCAGAATCCTAGAGGACTACCTGGATAAGCACCCATTACTCAAGGAGTACAATCGCATGAGACAGCATTATTTGACCGATGACAAAATCAATTGACTTTATGTTTAATATTTATATAAGGCTCGACACACACGAACGTTTATCCATTCGGCCGACTATATTCGTTCTATAGTAAAAGTAAGCGAGTGTGGAATAATCCTTCAATCGGTTGATTGCAGTTCCGTTGCGCGCATGATAGTAAAAAATTTTTAGATGTACGAAGTGCTCTACTTCTACATTGTATCAACGAAAACCAGTCCAAGCTCAACTTGCAGCATAGGATATTACTCTCTGATTTTATAAATTTTTGCTGCAGTAGTTTTGGGAATACCAAGAGAAGGGTAGAAATAACGGTAGGTCCCTTTTGCTTCCCTTTTTTGTTTAGTTGATTAATAAAAAATAAGCATTAATCGCTATAATCAAAAAAGGGTATTCCAGAAAGCTTATGTGACACCTTTTAAACGTTAATCAACATGAACAAAAAAATTTGATTCCATATACGCAGGCTCCGGTATAACATCGTTATTAAAAATTGGACATGTAATCGACCGATTGAAAATTGTTCAATCAAGTCGAGCCTTAGGATCTTAAGGCTGGGATCACATACACTCTTAGATGCAAAAATTATCGATATAATATGCGGATTTTTTTGTGAAAAAAATAATACATATATCTGAGACGGCATACTAATCACCATTCCTTTAAATTTTAATGTTTTCGAATGATTTCAATTATACTTAATAGTTTATGATAACTATATTATAGATATTCATTTGAGTTAATTATGATTAATAAAAAACTATAAAAATAATATGACTTTCTTTAACAATATTATTTAATTTGTGTTTCAGTAAAAGTAATGTCGTTCGATAAAATTATCTTTGACTTAATTACAATATCACATGTTTGGTAGCCAGATGGTTTGCAAGTGCACAGTAAGAGTTATTTGCAAACATATTTTTCCTCTATGTAATAATCTACTTTATAGCCTCTATGTAATAATAATTATGTAGAGAGCCATGGTAGCTCATTTAAATTTCATAGTACGCAAGTGAACTGGGTTCGATTCCCGAAGCCGGTACCACTAAAATTGTTAACTGCAATTTTAAGTGCTGATTTACCATGTGCTCGGCGGTGAAGGAAAAGACCGTGAGGTCCGCATGTCTGAGAATTAAAAAAATATTTCGAAGACGTGCACTCTGCCCACCTGCATTGGAGCAGCGTGGCGGATTCTTCCTAGCTCCAAAACCCTCTCAGAAATGAGAGGGAGGCCTGTGCTCAGAAGTGGGACATTTATAGGCTGCAATGTTTTTGTATTTTTTTTATAATACGCTTTATCTAATAATTTCTTTCATACCCCGGTGTCGTAAGAGGCGACTAAGGTATTGTACGGACAGCCTTTCATGTGCGGAATAATACCATAGTATGCAATGCTGTCACTATACTGCTCGTGGGAACGCAATGGGGAGTAAGAACTTTTTGACTCTTGCCAAAACGGCAGTGATGTGGTTCGCCACCCGTCACGTCCCGTTACACTCGGTGGCGAAAAATGGGCTACGTGTGTGGGCTCTGCCTACCCCTTATATGTAAATAAGGCGTGACTGTATCTATGTATGTTCAACATGTCGAGTTTGTTGAAATATATCTTACCTAGTATTTTTTCCGTCACACTATAAGGAATTTTATTATAAAATTTTGATTTGAAAATGACGTTCTAATTTTGGACAACCTAAATACGGGAACCTCTAGCGTGTCGCCTCGGCCCATTCTACAGGATAGTTACTTTTTTATTAAATAAATTAATGTGTTTCCCTAAATTCCGTTACTAAATTATATTTTCATGAATATACAACGACGTTAGTGTCAAAATATTAGTAAACTTGAATAGTTCTTGTAGCGACTCGCGAAACGCGTTCAAGATTGCCCGAAATGCGTGTTTTCGCATAATGCATATGTAATTTTCGCGTAATTCCCACAATATTGCACCATAGGACATAATACTGTGGAAGTATGCAAAATAGACTAATTTAGCTGTAGCCTCATCATTCAGCTGTCTGATCCTTCTAATAATAAAAATGGCAGAACTCAATATCGTAACCATTTTTTTAATGTGTGCTCCACATTTTAGCTTGGCATCAATAGAGATTCCAAGAAATACAGTAGAATATTCCAAAGAATGGTAAGAATTCTACTAATTAATAATAATATTATGCACCGACTTCGGCATTCTAAAGTGCAATGCAGTTGTTTTACGCGTATTTAAAAGTAAATTATTCGCCGCAAACCACTTGGAAACAATATCCAGAGTTTGATTGGGCTGTTCCAACGTTGTCATTTCTGTTTATTTTAAATAACAATGAGCTATCATTTTTTACCAAATAAAGAAGATCATTAATGTAAACTAGGAACAGAAATGGACCACGGATCGATGTCTGAGGAACACCCATTTTTACTAGGCAAACTGACGACAAACTCTTTTAATCGTTACTTTTTGCTCTCGATTGGTCTATTGAGGCTTCACGAATGTCGTAGTATTTAAGTTTACTAATTACTAGGAAATATCGTAGGTTACTATTTACAATCCTTACGAACTACATGATTAATAGTATTCGTTTTCAGTTGGTAGAATATATAATGGTATAATGAAAAAAAATCTAGGTATATCTTTATATTTTTTATTTATTAATATACTCTTGATAAATTATCTCTGTTGAAATGATGGCAATGGTTCAGTGTCGACATCTCACTGAAAACCACTAGTGCTTAGGCAGTATCCAAGACGGCTGCGGGTGATCAAGGTCTGTGTTCCAGTCACCTGCACCGCCTAGCAGGTTCCCCCTCCCATCGTGCGTGGCGAGAGCTAAACGGGACAATTTGTTCGCCAGTCGTCGTTGCGGAGAATCAGGTCGAGACAAAGGCGGCAAAGAGATGCTGCCTGTATCTATACAAAAAACATAATTTGAAATCAATAAAAAAATATAATTTGTAAAACAGACTATGCATTTAGGCGGGAAAGAAAAAAAACAAAAGAAAATGGTGAATGTCATAAATGTATTGTTTTAAAAAAATTTCGACGTGTCAATATTGGACTCTATAGTTGCTATAAACGATGCTCTAGAATTCACTCTAGGATTTCTCCTTAGTCGTGAGTATGTTTTACAGACACATTTCACACACATGTCACAACCAGTCCCAAAAATCAACAATTTGTGTTTTTGCACAAATATTGGTTTCGGCTGGGATTCTAACCCAAGATCTACAGCGTAGAAGTCAGGTATTCTGACCACTAGACCAGGTGGTCGGTAAAATTTTTACTATATAACGAATTACTTTTGATAGTCACCAGCCTTAAGTGGCATAAGTGACAAGTTCATATGTCAATGTCATACATTAACATATGTGTACGTAAGGAATGGAATTATTATTATAATCATGGCGATAGATTCTATTTTGATCTTCCGGTTAACTAGAAGCATTTTTCTATTTTTTTTGCTAGTGGTAGGATTCCCATGCAGGAATTCGTCAAGGTAGGTGCCACCCCTGGGCCAGTTATTCTGCCATGAAGTAGTAGTGTGCAAACATTACTGTGTTTCGGTTTGAAGGGCACTGTGAGCTAGCGTTATCACTGATGTCTCAGGGTGACGGGCGCAGTGTAGTGTCACACAGAAATGTTCTGGGTGACATAGCATTTGTTATGGGTAGACGTTGCACTTTCCATCGGGTGAACGTTTTGCTCGTTTCGTCACTTTATACAATAAAATTAAAAATAAAACCCGGTGCGAGGCTCTTGCTTATGAGAACATCTTACAAAGATAACCGATCAAGCCAAACCAAGCCAATCAATGATATAATAATACATAGATACGTCATAATCCCAGAAGACAACTAAAGAAAGCGACAACATCAATACACATTCGTGCGCTGCTTATCCTTACGCTCGTTGTTAACGGAGTATGGTTGTTCCTTTCCTTGCGATTGCGTAGTCATAGCGACGTTTAAAAAGGCGACATTTGTCGTCTCTTCTTAGCTTCAAATATGCAACGCTGGTAACGTATCTTTCCATCTTTTATTTTATAATATCAATGAAGCCAATCCAATAATTAATAAAGCACGTGTTACACTAATAGTAATTCGAAATTAAAGCCCTAGACTCGGCGATCAGGTACACAGAGCCAGGCCTTCTCTATACATATTTTCTTTATGGAAAAAAGTGACGACGATCGAGAAAAACGTTCATCTGATGGTATGTGAAACGTCTGCCCATAACAAATGCTGTGCGACACCTTCAAACCGAAACACAGCGATGTTTGCACACTACTTCTTTACGGCAGAATTACTGGCCCTTGGGTACCTACCTAGACGGATTACTGCATAGGAATCCTACCAACGGTATGAATAAACGTTATGAAAAATAAAAAGTGGTTTACCTGAATGATAATCGTAGTTAGCGTGATCGCTCGGAGTTTCCTGGCCGAGTCGCTTGCGATACTCGCCAGCGAAATACTCTATCAATGTATCCATCATGACAGCTTGCTTCGAAAAGACCTGATAATTTTCAAAAGAACTCAATGTAGTCCATTTTTCCACACAAACTTTTGTAATCATTAAGAGATAATAAATAGAAATTTATTTGGTACGTCTACACAACATGTTTCACATGGTTGACAGACAAACATGTTTATTAAATATAACTATACCTTATTCTAGGATTTCTCCTGCAACTTGAGTGCGTTTCACAGACATAAACTTCAATTACACAACACAACCAGAACGAAAAACCAACAATTTGTGTTTTTGCACAAATGTTGACTCCGGCTTGAATTCGAACCCAAAACCCTAGGCATAGAAGTCAGGTATTCTGATCCCTAAGCCATGTGATCGTCATGTCATGTTAAGAAAAAAGTTAAATGACAAACAAATAACAAAGTAATAAAAAATATAACAAAACAAATGAACATATATTCATATCCTCCCCCTTATTGATACATCGTGAGTTTTATTGCCTGCCCCTCTTCCCCCCACCCGCACCACGTGTATTTTTTATTATCGTGTCGCACAATTCAAAGTTTAAAATCATTTTACACGTCACACATTTAATAACATTTTTTCGAAAAATTTTACGTGATTGTTACATCATCCACCGTCGTGATTAATCGTGATTTTTTCTAACCACTTCCTCGCCTATTTGAATCTTACGTGATTAAAGGACCAACCCTAACAAAGAACAGTAAAACAGAGACCTACCAGAGATTCCATTCGTCTACTATACTCTTGTTCTTCTTCTTTTAATTCTGGCCTCTCTTAATAGAATTATGCCAATGTCATGACAGTCTCGGGAGTGACAATAGATAATTTGAAATTTCGATCAACAGTAAAATGATAGTCGACTTTTACTGAAGATTTGCAGGACTGATGGTGATTTTTTTAAAGACTGTACACTTTCACAGGCACTAACTGCATAATACATCAATATTAAACACCAAAACTCAAAATATACACAGAAATTACAAAATTCAATTAAAACACCTCGTCACTTTTCGAGTTAACGCTAATTGCCAATTGTTAGATGGATACCCTTCTATCTTGCATTTTGGATTGTTAAGACCCAAAACGAAGAGATAAAGGCAAAGAAATCTTGCTATTTAAATAAAATAATTGTAGAACTTTTTTAACCAGCTTAGAAAAAAGGAGGAGGTTTCGTATTATATCGTAAGGATGGTCCAATATAATTTCGGTCAAGTTCTGACGATAGGATCCATGAGAAACTAATGAAACTCTGTTTGGAGCGTTGAAATCGCTTTTTTGATCAAATGATTATGACAGTTATTTTGACAGTTTTATATCGCCTTTTTGAATAGAGGAGTCAAAGCCCTGCGTTAAGGAAGATTGTGGTGAGAAGATCAATCCTGTCACTCTCCTTTTTTATGTTTTACTAATTACCTGCAGAATCTTGGACACGCGTAGACCATTCTCAACCACCATGAATTGCAGGAAGAGGCACGGCAAGCAGTCCTCATTGTCATCCGATGGCAAGCCGATGTCCCAAGACAACTCTTCGTACAAAAGACCCAAAAGTACTGTCTGTAATATAATTAACATTTAGGGTATAGAATCAAATGATATAAAAGTATTCCTATGTAGGAATTCGTCTAAGTAGGTACCACCGCAGAGCCAGTTATTCTGCCGTGAAGCAGTATTGTGGGAACATTGCTGTGTTTCGCTGTGAAAGGCACCGATCGGTAGTGTAATCACTAGGCGCAGTGTGGTATTACACAGAAATGTTCTAGGTGACACAGCTTTTGTTATAAGTAGACGTTGCACTTAACATCAGGTGAACGTTTAGCTCGTCTCGTCCCTTTCTCCAATAAAAAAGAAACCATTAAACGCTGTTACAAAATCCTTTCCCAAACCACTTATTCAAATAAAAGTGGCAACCTTATACTGGTAATCAATCTATGGAAGCTAGCTTCATCATCATCATCATCATTTCAGCCTCTCACTAGTCCACTGCTGAACATAGACTTCCTCCTTGGATTGACAAAAAAGTTTGTAGCTCTCATTTGGGGGGAATTTTGCCACAGTTGCCACGCTTGGCAGGCGGGTTGGCGATCGCAGTTAATTTATTCAGATATTCCAGGAAGATGCTGCTGCTCATCTCCTGGTTTTAATTTTCCCTCTGTCGACTTTTACGACACTCAAGGAATGAGATGGGTAGATTGTCTTAGGCCGCCACCACACGTACGGAGGCTTGTTATGGTCTAAAATGATAAATATAGGTAGTCTATCGCAAAAGGAGAATACATGAAGCAATAAGTAAAATTATTCTTCAGCTTACACTTTCCGTGTCATCAATGACATAAACTCCGTTTGAGTTAACAGCGACCAACACCGGGATATCTTCGTGGGTCAGTAGACTGGTGAGACTCCGCACCGGCTGTTCGATTTGTCCTTGGAAGAAGGCCGCTCTGAGAACAAAGAAGAGTTGTACTATTCTTTCTATCTTCAATTTCTAATTTTACTAATACCAAGTTGCATTTAATTTGCAACTTGTTGACAACTTTCAACTTATACGTAACTAGCATTACGTCGTTGCCCGGGTACTTTTGGCCACAATAAATAAATATATGTGTATATAACTGCATATATAAATAAACATTATTATATATAAATTCGTACTTACTCTTTACAATGTTACTAGCTGGTGCCTGCGACTTCATCCACATGGACACAGGTTTTTTTAAATATCCCGTGGAAACTATTTAATTTTCCGGGAAAAAAGTATCTTATGTCCGTTTTCAGGATGCAAGCTATCTCTGAGGCAAAATTCCCCAAGATCGGTTAAGCGGTTGAACCGTGGAGAGGTATCAAAAATACAGAGGGACAGGGAGAGTTACTTTCGCATTTATAATAATAGTATGGATATAAAATATATTTAGATTATATTCTATAGGCTGCAATTCGGGTACAGAGGCAAAGGGGGCCGCGTCGGAGAATTGGCCTCCTAATTTCATGAGTGTCGTAAAAGTTGACTATGGGAAATGCTATAAAAATCTTATGGTCTCTGAGTGATGCCGAAATAACCAGCTTAGTCATGCCAGACTTACAGTATACAGACCGGTGACAGGCAACAGCGTCTTATGTTGGAAGGTGACTCACCCTGATCGCCAATCCGCTGGCCTTGGCGATAATAGCAAATTCAGCGGTGGACTAAATTCACTCATTATTCCGTCTCCAGTTTTTCCATCTAACGATATGAATTTCATCCTTAGAAAGGCGGCTCGTTAAAAGAATACTACCACTCCATCTCATCCAATGGATCTCGTAAAAGGCGAGTAAGGATTTAAACTGCACTGTGCACCCAACAGCGCATGGTGGCGATGGGCTCACCACCTTTCACACCAAGTGCATTATATTGTTTTGGTGAAACGTGGATTGTGGCAGTCATCTGTTTTTGCAGTGAGTGCCCAGTCTCTGACTACCCCTTATGGGATATAGTCGTGATCGTATGTAGAAAGTGGGAATCTTTACCGTTTTTACTTTTTTTTTATATTTTACTTTTACTTTTAATATAATATGGATTTCTTCAAGGGTGCATGCCTTGAGCATCTCAACAAGTGACAGCCGGTGGGTGATTTAACAAACATCTGTTTACTTTATGTGTTACAGACAGCCCTCTGTGCAGAGCCTGTATGGAGACGGACTAAACGGCGGCCCATGTCCTGCTGGACTGCCCTACGGTCGCCATATACCGGGTCAAGCATTTCGGCTCACCGATATCGCTCCCTGAGGTCGCGGGTAACATTAAGGGCCGGCTGCGATTCCTGAACGAGCTTGGTTGGCTCGAA
This sequence comes from Luehdorfia chinensis, assembly GCA_019845155.1. NCBI lineage: Eukaryota > Metazoa > Arthropoda > Insecta > Lepidoptera > Papilionidae > Luehdorfia > Luehdorfia chinensis. Next base: position 1,658,626 of record JAHVAK010000292.1, read on the forward strand.
TAGTATAATATTCCTGCCTACACGCAAAATACGCCCTCCACGTGGAGTTGCGGAAACCGGCCCGTTGCAATCTACAATCTACAACACCAGGTGAAGTCGTGCTCAGACAGTGGCGGTATTTATAAAAAAAACTGCTGAAAATTTTTATCGGCGAGGGTTGATTGACATTGGCCTAATCAATGAAGCAAAAAAATAGATGCAGTCGAATGTTTGCTCATTCGCGAGCCTGGTGGAAGTCTATGTGATACAACATGAAAGGTTCAGGAGTATCAGCAAATACCATCGAAATAGAAACGAATGCAATAAATCTTTACACGAAAATCGATAATGAAAGAAGCCGACACTAATAAATATTGGTTATTAGTTTTGGCTTCTTCCTTCATTTCCGATTCCGAGAAATTCTCATCCTAGGCTCTCGATTCATTAGGCTGGTAAACGAATGGCAGCATCTTCATGTGTTCCACTACTTGTAGCAGATCTGGTCTGGTAGTCGGAGTTCCTACTGTTCCCGTGACTCACCCGTACTTAGGGAGCACCCTGGAGTGAGCGAGGTCCTTGTGGCGCAGTTTCCGTATCACTCACCCGTACGTGGGGAGCATCCTGGTGTGCGCGAGGTACTTGTGGCGCAGTTTACGTGGCGGCGCGGCGGCGGGGCGCTGCGCCTGTTCCAGCAGCCGCGCCTCCGGGCTGCCCTTGCGACCGGCTGGCAACAGCGTTGCCCAGCGCCCGGAACGCGCGTGTTGTGGCAGATATTTGTCTTGGTTCTCTCTATTGAATCAAACAGAACTTTATCACTGTTAATATTACTATTCCGCCGACGTTTCGGACGCTTTGCAGCACCCATGGTCACGAGGGAAAGTCCGAATAATATTCGCGTAAATATAATAAATAATTATTGATTCTCTCTAAATAGAGCCGTGGTAGCTCAGGACTGGCGCTCGCCCTAAATTTCATAGTACGCGAGTTACCCGAGTCCGATCCCCGCCCCGGTGCGGCTCTAAAATTAAGTGCGTGCGAGAAACCTTTTTTGTATTGTATAAAGTGACGAGACAAGCAAAACGTTCACCTAATGATAAGTGCAACGTCCGTCCATAACAAATTCTGTGTCACAGTCACACGGAATGTTTCTGTGGGGCACGACACTGCGCCCGCCCCTTGAGCCAACAATTCGTAGCTATAGTGTGCCCAGTAATTACACTAGCTCTGAGTGACCTTTAGACCACAGTAATATTTGCACACTATTGTTTCACGGTAAAATAACGGCCCCTTCGGTGGTACGGATAGACGGACAGAGATATCCTAGACGAACCCTAGACCCTAGACAGATTGCTGCATAGGAATCCTACCACCAGTACACCTGCATGTCTGAGGAATAAAAATATTGCGAGGACATGTGAAGTCCGCCAACCCGAATTGGAGCAGCTTGGCTAACTCTTCACGGAATTCATCTTAGAAATTAGATAAGGCCTGTGCGCATCAATGGGACATATAAGCTATAACTTTATTCTCTCTAGATAATCACTATGAAACGAATAAAGGCATCGATAATAAATTCTACGTGGTTTCTCTTATTTGTTATGGATTTCCTCAACGTTCATAAGAAGTTCGAGTGAGGTAAATAGTAGGAAATCATTTGACCGGAATAATATACGAACATGTCATAGACTGTTACTTAAAACAACTTACATAGACTGCACATCGTTCCCGTTCCAAGGCTGCTTAATCTACAAACGTAATTCCAGGAATATTAACAAAGAAGTCTCTACATTCCTGTCATATCCTATCTTACGCGCATTATTCATGCGATCGTACCAAGATTTCGACTTGATAAGTAGTTGACTTACCTAAAAAATTTAGCTGTATGCCTGTGGGGGTCGTAAGGACCAAGCTGCACTCTCGCTTGTATGCCTCCCAACATCACTGCCTGAGCGCTCTCTAGAGGGTATCTCCCATTTACAACGTTATATCGCGCTTCTTCATAAAGTAACTCTTGGATTCTGGAGTCCCTGAAAGAACAAGAGATAGCCTCGTCAGAGTAACTTATTGAACGGTTTCCATTAAATTATTTAATGACAATAATCTTCATCTTCTCCGTTTAGGTAGGTACCTCCGCAATGCCAGTTATTTTGCAATCAGACAGTAATGTGCAAACATTACTGTATTCGGTTTTTGTGGCATGTAAAATATTCAATGTCCGTCTCCACGTCGCAAGCTATCTCTGTGCCAAATTTCGTCAAGATCGATTCTGTGGTTGAGCAGTGAAAAGGTAGCAAACAGACAGAGGAACAGAGAGAGTTACTTTCGCATTTAGAATATTATTATTAGGATTCGCAATTATTTCATACTTGATCCCTTCTTCCAGGTGTTTGGGGAAGAAAACGTTCCTTTGCAATCGTAATATGGGCTGGTCTCGGGAACGTCTCGACTCCGAGCCGTGGCCGTACCGTTGCAACAGCTTCTGCCAACTCGCCCAGATGCGCCACGGGCAATGATGAGGTTTCAGCTGGATATCTAGAAAATATACATATACTCGTATTAACAGCCTTATATATTATGTATATTATAGTTTGTCTTATTAATACTTGTGAGACTGCCAGCTGATGGCAGTTTCACAAGTATTCATTTACCACCGAGCCAATCTACCTTAAGGATCTTTCATCTTGTTTAACCATAATAATGCGCTATGATCTTTAATTACCGTAAAGTGAGTTCCGTCAATATAAGATCTAAATTTTTTAATTGCATATACGAGTATAATGCACAAGAGTTCTCTTTCTGATGTTGAATATTGTCTTTCTCTATCCTTCAGTTTTCGGATTAAATATGCTACTGCTTTTTCTACTCTATCTATCTATTGACTAAGCACGGCCTCAATACCCTTACTAGAAGCGTTGTTGAATAATGAAGGGTTTTGTATAATCTGGACATACTCGTACTTACACCGGTGTAGGGGTAAGTAATGTTTTTAATTTTAAAAACCCTTCTTTAGCTTAGCCCAAACGAAACGTGTCTTTGTTTTCCTTTAGTAAGATTATGCAAAGGGGCTGCCAGAAAAATCTTTGACGAATCTTCTTTAGCAACTGACTAACCCAATAATTCTTTTCAGTTCGGTCATGGTTTTAGGTCCAGGGAAATTCAGTATAGCCGATACTTTATCGGGGTCGGTTCTAAGACCATCTTTATCTATGATGCATCCAACATACTCGTACCGTAAGCTATCCCTCGCGAACTGCATTTCTCTATATAGACCGACTAGTTTGCTTCTTTCAAAATAGTCATCACTTTTCTCAAAGTCATTAGACGTTCATTAATATTGTTTTTGAAAAATGGGTTTATTGCTTCCAGTATCAGCCCAGACAATACCAACGGGTAGCTTGTATAGCGTTATGAATTTCGCTATACATTCATTTAGACACTTTACTTACATGATTTGTTTTAATAAAATAATATATATTAATATAACGAAGTTTTCTGAAATCGAGCATAATTTATTATACTATAGATGTAGAGGCGGTTCTGTCATAAGATCCGAAGATAGTGAGCGAGGGAGGGGGAGGGAGGCCCTTTTCATTTGTCTTCTTCTTGGAAAAGAGAAGTGAGGGACAAAGGAAGTCAGCAGCCAGTGACCGGAAGCTGCAGCGCCGACACAAGACTGAGCCAGGAGATTAGTCACCGTAAGTCTTTGAGGCACATTAATAAAAGGTAGAGAGAAACCAACCACAGCTTGTAGCCGTTGTGTATGAATATAATGTTTCCACATTACCGCTTCAAACATCTAACTCACCTAACAAAGGACTACACATCCACAATGCGAACACATTAGCGGCCAGGCTCCTCGTGCTTGGCTGTATCAGTCCCATTTCTTCGGCCGCTAGCGCTGCGTTCAGAAATCTCGCCGCAGTAACATTCGACGGCACTTCCTCCGAGCTCATCTCCACCATTATTGCGGTGCGAGACATTAAGTAAACGCATGTCACAGGACTTGATGATACTGTTGAGGACGAGACCGTGCTACCTGAGGACCCTGGGTATATAAAATATTAATTTCAAGATATAAACTCAGCGCTCATTTTTGTTATAAACGAATCATTTCGTCAATTAAAAGATAGATTCAAATTTTTAATGGCTATTTATCAAGCCTTTGGATTTTAATATTACATCTGTAGTTATTTATAGTAATAAATTATTACATCTACAGTCATCATCATCATTTTAGCCTATCATTAGCCCACTGCTGAACATAGGCCTCCCCCATAGATTGCCACGCTTGGCAGGCGGCTTGGCAGTTTATTTATTCAGATGTTCCAAGAAGATGCTGCTGCCCATCTCCTTCCTGTTATTTATCTTTCTGTCGACTTTTACGACACCCACGGGATAAGATGAGGTCATCTATATAAGTATGATTTAGCTTATGTAAACGGTGTAACCGCGAAAATTATTCTACAAATTCTCTGAATAGATTCTAAAAAAAATTGCCCTATTAAAAAAACTGACAAGTGCGAGTTTAACTCACGTGAAGAGGGTTGCTTACATTACCACAAATGCAAGTTTGTGACACACAAATATTGTGAAATTTATTGTTATTTTAAAACCATAGACTTCTTGAAGGTTTTTCAAGAAGAGTAACAATCTATAATTAATTAACTAATTTATGTATTTTTTCAAAAATTTAGGTGTATTTTAAAATTATAAAAAAATATTATTTGACCCCTCACAACAAGCCCTTTCCTTTGATATGTCACACGGTACCTACAGTTTGGATTATTTAAATCTCTAATTTAACCCTTAAAAATGACCCCCCTCCCATATTTAAAATTCATTTATTGACGTTACACGTTTGTATTTGGGTCACAGACATACTTAAGTGTACCAAACTTCAACATAATCGGTCGAGTAGATTCAGAGCAAATTGGCTGTGACTGATGGACAGACAGACGCACGAGTGCTCCTTTGAGGGTTTTCTGTTTTTCAATTCGGAAGTACGGAACCCTAAAGATTAGAGTGGTCCATTTCAAAAATTACATTTTTAGCACGGATTCATAAATCGGCAGGATAGGTTACTACGTTTTTAATATAAAAATGTCACTTGGGGCGATTTCATATTGACGGAAAGAAGTTGTATATATTGTAACTTCTGCAATATACTTTATTTTTTCCCATCATAACCTTTGCTATAGAATATTATAATCCTTGTTCCTGAGTACCCAAAGAAAGTGATCATTAATTTAGAAATTTTGCGAAATTCGCTGCTGAGTTTGTACGCGAGTGACCAAGTTCGATCCCTTTCCCTTCTCTCCTCCTCTCCTCTTACCAATTACCTTTTAAAATTATTCTGTAATTTTAATTACTGATTTATCACGTGCTCAGAAGTGAAGGAAGACATCGTGAGGAAACTTGCATGTCTGAGAACCGGTTTTTCTGAACCGATACTGATGACTTAGAGACCTACTCCTTTGTCAATGGCCAGACACGCATCTGTAATCCCTCTGTTGTTTCGGATTTGTTTTTTTATAACATTCTCATTATATACAATTTATATCCATTTCTGTATAACATTACACTGCGCTCGTCACCCAGAGACATCAGTTCTTACGTCTCGTATGCCTAATAATTACACTAGCTCTCAGTACCCATCGCATCGAAACACAGTAGTATTCCCACACTTCCGCTACACGGCAGAATAACTGGCTCTGCGATGATACCTACCTACTAGACCGGAAAATGGATAACTTCTTTTAAAGCGCCGAACATCTTTGCCGCGAGTGCCAAACGTGGTAACTATGGCTAATACCACTTTATGCGACGAGACTTACGTTCGACAGTGATCTGATAAGTATGAAATCGTATAAACTGCGCAGATAACAATTCCTGGTAATAACCGAAATATGTTTATTTGCGCGAAGCTCGCTAGGATTAGAACGCGTGTCCCTTACTGAACAAATAAAGCATTCTTTTATGCTTTCTAAATTTATCAGCAACTGAAGAAAGACCCTACCTGGCAATGGTGGTGAAATGGCACTAGAGGAGCTACCACCACTTGTGATCGGATCTGTAGTGCTGAACGACCCAGCAGCTATACTACTCGATCCAGTTTGATTGGAGCAACTGCTGAGATTCGAACCTGGAATGAATCGAAAGCACCCATAGCCCAATAGTTTATAAAACTAACTTGCAAAACTTAATTTTTCAGGTCTCCCCATTGTTCCCCCTTTTATCGTAAATCATTTCCCTCCATTCAAATTCTTAAGCTAACTTGGAATGATAAAGAAGGATTCTAGTTACTACTTCAATAGTATGGCTACTATTTTTTTATAAATATCGCCCTGTTATGCATGCTGAAGTGTACTCAGGAACATTTGAAAATTTGAACAAAGATACGGACTCTTTGACGTCCTGTTAATCTTAGGCATATCACAGACGACCAATACGACCGATATGATGATAATAGGTGAAAATATAATGATTAAGATATTTAATAATATAACACGAAAGTCCTTAAAACAGTAGGTCTTTCACCACATCACCATCATCGTCATCAGCGAATAAAATATTTTTTACCCATAACACTCTTTTCCAGCGAATCTGAGCTGTTACTCTCCTTGGATTCCGGTTGGAGAGGTTTGTGAGGATCATGCTTATCCCACTCATTGTGGCGTCCCAATGGGCTATAAGACAAGTGGGGAAGCCGCTGCGACACAGAGTATAAATGCGCGTTCACTTCGGCTTGTAGCTTCTGACTTTGAACGCTGTAGTATTCTTCGCGAGATCTAAATTCACTGGAGGAAATATAAATATTTATAATTAGTTAATTATTCATATTTTTGAATTATGTTTACTTTTATTGAAGCATCTTACTTGTATTGATATTCGGCTTGAATTGGATAGCCGCGTCGTGAATAATCAACGGGAATTATAGTAATGTAATTCCCGCTGTTTTGCACGCTTGAATTTTCACCATATGCTCCCATATTTGACTGGCGGTTCATTAAGTTATAAGGAGTAACTCTTTAATCATACCATGCTCTGTAACATATTGGAATGGTTTTTTTTCAAGTCAAAGCAAACACTGAAATATCGATCGCTGTCACACCACAGGCTAAAAAGGTTTCAGCAGCTTTCAATTAGTACTCTAATAAATGTATCTGTTCTAAATATATCTTAGTATCACATAAATGTATAAAAAGCATTTTTTTGTTGAGCCTATAGGATTTATCGACTCTAATATATAACGAAAATGTTTTTTCTTAACGACTGTGCACTGTGCTTTTAAAGAATGCACGATTTTTAATGAGTTCAAGGTATACATAGTGTTACTGCACACTTTTCTCCAAGCTTAATAAAAAAACTGAACTACTTTTTATTGCATTCAACCAAAATACAATATTTAAAACATAATTTTAATTAACATTATTCAAAATATTTTAATTACAATACAAATGTCATATACTCATTTACTGTATTATAATAATTATAATTCGTTAACTGTTTTCGTTAAAACTTATACAATGTTCTGTTTATAAGCAAAGAGTAGTGATTATATTCTGTGTAGTTGGTATATACTTTAATTACCATTGACCACAAGATGCATATACCCTAACGGGGCATTGACAGATTGATTGACAATGACACTTGTGTTTGCCAACATGTCATTTGACTTCGATTTCATAATTCTATCATTGATCTATTAAAAAAAAACATTTTATGTTGTTAGCTTTGGCTACTACAGCTACATCTGAATGGCCGTTTTATATAAAAGTGGCATGATAGTATATTTATTGGAATATATAATGTGTTAAAAAAGGTAATTAAACTTTAAAAAATCATAACATTCTCATTGATCTTGTATTTTCTCTATGCAACTTTTAACCCTTTCGTATTTTTCAGACGTAAGTCTTCTTCTTCAGTCAAATCTTGTGTCTTTCCGAGTACTGTTTCGACGATACGGATGGAGGCGAAGTTGAAAGAATATCGTGCTCTTCGACGTCGTAAAGAAATAATTGACAATGCTAAGGCTAAATTAGAGAAATCCAAAGAAAAAATAATAAACTTTTTGATTCCAAATCTGTTTAATGAAATGGATAAAAAACAACCAGAAGAAGAAGTTGTTTTGGTATTATTTTATACTATATTTATATTCAAAATGTGCTACATTTAACTTAATTTTACTGGTGGTATGATTCATATGCAGGAATCCGACTAAGTAATTACCACCCCAGGCCAGTTATTCTACCATGAAGCAGTAGTGTGCAAACATTACTGTGTTTCAGTCTGAAGGGCACTGACAGCTTGTGTAATCACTGGGTGTATGAGACTCAAGAACTGATTTCTCAGGGTGACAGGCACATTGTGGTGTCACACAGAAATGTTCTGGGTTACACATCATCTCTTATGGGCAGATGTTCCACTTACCATCACATGAATGTTTTGCTAGTCTCTTCACTTTATCCAATAAAAAAAAACTAGATACTATGATTCTCATCCACAGTGTATGGAGAAACTTATAGGCACTCATTATTACATATCCCCATGCAGTGTTGAGACACAGCATTTTTATGGGCAAATGTTTCACTTACCATAAGATAAACAATTAGCTTGTCCCATTGCTTTGTTCCAAAAAATTGTTTTTTTTATTATTATTGTATGTAGTGACAAAACAAGCAAAATGTTTACCTGATGGTAAGTGCAACGTCTTCCCATAACAAATGCTGTGTCATCCAGAACATTTCTGTGTGACACTACACTGCACCTGTCACCCTGAGACATCAGTTCTTAAGTCTAATATGCCCATTGCCCAGTCAAACCGAAACATAGTAATGTTTGCACACTACTGCATTATGGCAGAATAACTGGCCCTCCGGTGGTACTTACCTAGGCAGATGCATAGGAATACTGCCACCAGTAAAAATTTATAGTTCTCATTCCCTTTCATAGGAGTAATTCAAAACAACTTATAATTTTTTTTAGATACAAAATGAAGAAGTTCCTTCAACTAGTAGACTATTAATCCAACCTGAAGAAAATGTGGATGTTAACTCTGAAGTTAGTGAATTGGAGTCGTTTGAAGGAGCAACAGAAGAATCTTGGAGATATTTTACAATAAAATGGACTGTCTATGTCATCATTTGGCTTACTTTGTACATATTATTTTTGAAACTACAATTTGGAGCAGTTTATTTTGTTACATCACTTTTAATTGGCATTTATCTAAACACAAGAACTAGACCTAAGAAGAAGGGAGAAGTTTCTGCATATAGTGTTTTTAATCAGAATTGTGTCAGTATTGATGGCACTTTAAAAGCAGAGCAGTTTGAGAAAGAAATAAGATATGGGGCAGGCAGTGTAAGATAATACAGAGAATATTGCAAACAATTAAAATAGTAATATATTATGACAATAATAAAGAAGTTCACAAAATGTTTGAATCATTGTAACAAAAAAAAATACTACTAGAGATAAGATTATTTTGTAATATTTATTCATAAAATCTACAATGGTATGAATTGGTTTGATGCTGTCATAAACATTAAATTTAAACTATTAAATTTTTAAAACCCGTCTTGTTTAATCTTTTTTTAGAATAAAATTCTTATATGCACTTTTGAGTGGATCCTGTTATACTCCAGATAAAGCAAAATGCACAATTTCTAAGCGATGTACTTACTTATCTAAGCTGGATGGAACATACTAACTGGCAGGGCAAAACCTAAATTGGATGTGGGCAAAATGATTTCGCGACGTCCGCTGGCAAAAAATGAGACGTGGCAAACAGTAACAAATCGAGACAGAAAAAACATACGCAAGGAATAAAGAACCTCATCCTTTTTTTAAAGTCGGTTAATAACAACATTTTTGTTTTGCCAACCGTAATTATATGAGTAAAATACGCCGAGAGCCCGACCTATTTTTAAAGTGCATTAATACATAAAGAAAAAGCCTCTCTATGATATTTAGTAGACAGTGGTCCAGACCAGATAGCTGTTCGTATGAGAGATCAGCAGGGAAGATGTATGGTCCTCCACATCTGGAATCCGCGTGGGCTAAATCATCTTTAGTGTCAGATCATCAAGTCAACAAGACAAAGTCATGAAGAGATCTCCCCGCATGATCGCCGGTACGACGTCCTAGCCATTCGGCGTGGTGGGAGTTAAAGTCGCTGGCGTTGTTGCCCGCCTGCCAAGCATGTCAACTATGGCAAAATCCCCCCAGATGAGAATCTATGGGGTAGGCCTTTGTTCAGCCGTGGACTATTGGTAGGCTGAAATGATGAATAAAAAAATAACATTTTAGATATAGCAAATTTATAATCACATTTACAGACAACAAGAGTAAATTTAATGGATACGTTCGAAACGCTTACATGTAGCAAGATAACTATTTCAAAAACAATACAATTCATTTCTATTCGTAAGATAAAATCAAATTCGGATGTGGGGCAACTTTTGAAATTACATAATTTAGTTCGCACAAAAACTCATACAAACAAATATCGTCCCAGAAAAAAATCCGGTCCTTTCAAAAGAAATATTTTGAATTTTAAGCATGTAATATAATATGACACAAAATCATACAAACTATAAAAAATAAAAGGTGCAGGTAGGCTGAATTAACTATGACACCAGAATATTTAAGACCTCAGCATATTCTTCTTCTTTTTTGATTCTGGCAATTTACTACTAAATCGGGCTATTTTTGCCATTGTCGAGTAATAATTTAATTATAATAATCGACAGTAAAATGATTGTTGACTTTTACTGAAGCATTTCTGAACTGATGATGGAGATGAACATTTTGCTGGACTGATGGAGACCAAACGAAAAGTACAATTTTGGTTTTGAATCCAATCACTGTACACTTTCAGGAGTACTTGCTGCATAGTAAACTACCAATATTAAACACCAAAACACAAAATATAAGTACCAACTAATTACAAAATTTTTGAGACTTTTCGAGTTGGAGCCCAAAAGTCAGTATCTATCCGTTAGTAAAATAAACACCATGAAATAAGGAAATATTTCTTTCATTCAATTTGTTGTATTCGCGAAAATATATAGAAACCATAACATAATCATATTATAACTTAACATTCTAGTTATAGACAAATATTTGAAAGTTTTAAAAATACATGCAATTACAAAATTAAGAACAGAAGTTTTAAAAATTATCAGGTCAGAATATGAGTATCAGACAATTATAGCCCGGCCGCTGGGAGACTACAGATTTGACAGTTTCATATCGAATGTACGATATAACTATGAAGCGGCGACCACATTACGAAGAAAATATGTTAACCGTAAATTGACACTATCTAAAACAAGAATTTATATTCTTAATTAGGTCACATTACAATAAATGTATACGTTTAACTCTAAAACTACGCCAATCGTCAAATGTGTATTCTCGCAGCGGCCGGACTATAGTTACATTGGCTTTAACTACCTTAAGGAATTAATTTTCCCGTCCAAGTCTAACCTATATAGTTTGAACGCTATTTTTGTAACGAAGAATAATTGCATACATAGCCGTGTGGTGGCTTGTTAAAAGAATACTACCACTCCATCTCATCCAATGGATCTCGTAAAAGGCGAGTAAGGAATTAAACTGCACTGTGCACCCACAGCGCATGGTGGCGATGGGCTCACCACCTATCACACCAAGTGCATTATATTGTTTTGGTGAAACGTGGATTGTGGCAGTCATCTGTTTTTGCAGTGAGTCTCAGTCTCTGACTACCCCTTATGAGATACAGTCGTGATCTTATGAATGAATGATATGTATGTAGAATAATTGCAAACGTCATGAGAACATTTACACATTTCGGTTACAACTTTCAGTATTCAGTCTACCCCCTCAAACTTAATAATCACAAAAAAAGATGAAGTATATTTCAGTACAAAGAGGCACACCAAAATTAAAATAAACAGAAATCTCGAAAACTATACAGGAGAAATTCCTCAGTGCTGCGAGTGTTGATACTTTACTAAATGCTTTTTACATTATACGTAATATTTTTAAAATCGTTTAATTATTTAAAAAAAAAATACAATAAGTATTTTATAAAACATGTGCGTAGAACAAAGAAACTTATTTATATAGATATTGGTGATAAACTACAAAATATAAAACAAATCTTTTAGTTTTTATTATTGCACAAATGATGTTTTAAACAAATATGTCATATGCTGCCATATAAATATAATATTGTCACAGATTATTCACGGGCGCAAGAATTTAAATATCAAAGAACTGGCACTATTTAAAGACTCATGCGATACGTTAAGGTTTCTTTAAAAAGCCCAAGTCATGCATACGGCATACAGCTTACATGGTTAGCTTTGAACAGTATTATTGATAAAGCGTAAACGAATCAACTCAAATCTGGTCCCAACAACAGTCCTAATTTCGAAAACTACACATAAATTATTTTTAGGGGCCGTTTGGTATTTCGTAATTAAAATGCTATAAAAAATATATAGACTAATACACTGACAATATAAAAAAGTAAAGTTTCAGCCTATAAATGTCCCACCACTGAGCACAGGCCTCCTCTCATTTCTGAGAGGGTTTTGGAGCTAGGAAGAATCCGCCACGCTGCTCCAATGCGGATTGGCGGACTGCAGATGTCTTCGAAATATTTTTTATTTCTCAGACATGCAGGTTTCCTCACGATGTTTTCCTCCACCGCCGAACACGTGGTAAATCAGCACTTAAAATTGCAATTAACAATTTTAGTGGTGCCGGCACCGGAATTCGAACCCAGGTCACCCGCGTACTATGAAATTTTAAAGCGAGCGCCTAGCCCCTGAGCTACCACGGCTACTGACAATATGGCGGAAACAAAATTTAAGACAAATAACATAGTTATAAACTATCTTTATAAACACATAACTAGAAAAAGGATAAAAATTGTCCATGAGTAGTATACAATATATACGTTCAGTTCACTAGCGGTAGATGTGAATGAGACGAATGCAGAGTATCAGGACTAGAATAATTGTAGGTTTTATTTATTATAATATTGTTAACAAGTTTATGTTTTACTTTACGTATTATACTGGCTACCAAATGTTCAATTTCAAGAAATGAAAGGAGTGGCTTATGGTAACTAAAGTATGAAATAAATGCTTTGGTTTGGATTTGATCACATATCTTTGAAATACAGCGTCAGCACGAAGAAACTAGGAAGAAATCGAAGATTTGGACGAATTCGATAATGATACTGAACACTGTACACTGTATTCTATCTCATTCTCTCGCAGGCTAAATCCTCTAGATGTATACGATTGTCTTTTTTTAGTGTCGCTTTTTCGTTTCCTGGTATTTCAAATAATTCTAAAGAAGTTTTCAATTCAAAAACCGATTTCTACATTAGCTTCAATTATGCGAATTTAATGGTTCCATAATTTTCTCATGGATCCCATCACCAGAACTTGATCAAAATTATTTGGGACCACCCTTACGATACCCCGTTTCTAATAAATCACAAATCATTAAAATCGATATCATCGATAGGAACGAAGACAAAGAAATAATGCTCGAGAAAATTTAAAAATTAACAATCGAATTGAGAACCTCCTCCTTTTTTTTGAAGTCGGTTAAAGTAAGAAATTTCTATTATTGAGCAAAATAATTTGAAGGAATGATAGACATTTAAAAATACCGTACTAATGGCATCTAATAATTGACTCTAAATTATAGCGGTATTAATCATTACTAAAAATATTAAACCTGACTGTAAGATACCTAAGGTATAATTTATGATACATTAGACCCTATACTATTCGACTGATAAAACAAGAAATTCCTATCGTCTTCTAAGGAAGTAGCTTGGAAAATAATATAAAAAATCACGATTAATGTTACAAATTTCTAACGACTACTTATTAATTAGCTTACAAATATCTCTTAGTCTAAGTAAAATGTCATGCTTCATCATCTAAATACTGTTCTAATGGCACAAAACTATTAGTTTTTTTTAGGTTGAAAGTAGACTTTATAAGGCACAGAGTATTTACAATTATATTTGATGGACGTTGAGACTTATCGTTAACAATAATGAATACTTGTAATATTTTGTTTAATGTAGTAGGATAGCGTGGTAATAAATAAAAGATTTACCAGTCATTATGATTCTCATATTTAAAGCAATCTATACATTTTAGGTATGTGAAAAATATTTTATAATAAAATATATTTACGCATTGTATATCCTCGAGTACAACAAACTACTGCCATATAATTATACGCATAAACCTTAAAGTTTAAATAATATTATGAGCTTTATCTCCATCGACAAAAGATGATGAAAAAAACTAGTGTTTTGATGCTATTGACACATAATTATTTGTTTTTGTTGATAAAGATTATTCTCTCTATACAGTCAGAGGTACGAGCTGCTATCCTAGGTTTAGGGAAACTTTAATTATCACTCGAATGGTTTTTTACCCTCCCGATTGCAGTAACTGACCGAGCCGAGGCCGGCCCCCTTGGGCACCCTCGAGTCTGTTACTCTCGCGAACAGGATGACGGTCCAAGCCGAGGTCCCCTCTCGGGGGCCCTTGCGCCAGTCATCCATAAATAAAGGTTTCGGCTAAGCGCCCTCAGCGCTATGCCACCTTTCAATCCGGCGAAGCTGTAAAAGCCTTCGGGCTAACAGTGACCATCAGTCCTAAAAAAAAATAAAAAAATCGAATGGTTTTTAAATCTAATATCAGTTCATGTAGCATTTGTTCTGAACTACATTATTCTCAGAACGTTTTATTTTACATGATATCTTTCGGTAAAACCTTAAGTGTGTAGTATGTATGAACTCAATGCTTTAAGTTTAAAACGTTTAAGACTGTAAACACTGCTGGACAATACACGTGTTTTTTTTAATCAAATGTCGTAATAGTCGTTTCAATGTGTTTTATTTCTAATGAAAACGCCTTCAATTTGCACAATGTGATTTTGGTATCACAAAGCACCAAACAATATTAATACGTAGATACATAGTCACGCCTTTTTCCCGTATAAGGGAGGCAGAGACCACAGCCGTAGTCCACTTTTCGTCCCCGCGGGGAATGAGTGATGACGGGTGGCGATCCACGTCACCGACAATATTAAATTGTGTTTAATGTATTTCGTAGTTTCATTAACAATATTAATGAAACTACGTAATAAATTAAACGTCACCTATAACATATGGATCGGACATAAGTTATTTTTTTAATACATTTGAGGCGTGGAAACGAAGACTGCTAACAGCCAAGTATAATCGCGATTAGTTATTAATAATATGTCCGGCAATTGCTTGATATACCTGCGGCTTAAGAGAATCTACCACCTCATCTCATCTTTTGGGTGTCGTAAAAGTCGAAAAAGGGAAAATGAAAAACCAGGAGATGGGCAGCAACATCTTCCTGGAACATCCAAATAAATAAACTGCGGTTGCCAACCCGCCTGCCAAGCTAGGCAACTATGCAAGTAACAAAATCCCCCCAAAACGAGAGTAAATCTACGGGGGAGGCCTATGTTCAGCAGTGGACTAGTGTTAGGCTGAAACGACGACGACAACCTGCGGCACCGACAGAATGGTTGCCACCCTTTTTGAAATATATATATATATATATATAATACATACATACATACACACACACACACACACACACACATATATATATATATATATATATATATATATACATTGTATATTTTTGTAAATAAAATACAACGTATGTAATTGTTACTTATCTTTTATATTATTATTACTTTCTATTGTAAGTTGTTTTGTGGTCATGAATAAAGTCATTCCTTCTTTCTTCAATTCTGTTGTAAGAAAATTTCGTAAGAAATTTTGTAGTTTCTCAATAAATATCAAAACTAACGTAAAACAATTAATTTATGAATATAATGACATTTGGCTGCACGATTAGGTTAAAAATTATTTTACTATTGGTATTATCTCACTTTAATTCATGTATTATTATTTAACCTATATATCTATTGTCAAGTTTTAAACCTTCCGTTACATGCAATCATGGACCGCTTAGGTAAGATTAAAAAGAGTCACGCCTTTTTTACATATAACGGGTAGGCATAGACCTATCACGAAGCTCACTTTTTACTCTCGCGGGAAATGAAACGTGACGGGCGGCGAACCAAGGCGCGGCCATTTTGGTACAAGTCTAAAAATTATTACCATCCATTGCGTTCCCTTACCTATTTATTAAAAGGAATCATCTCTTCGTTTGGGTAAGTAATTTTTTTGAGGTGGCAGGGTAAACAAATGGGCTAAAGGTAACCCTCATTTTACTATAACTAAAGGCATCTAATTTTTTTTAATAATTTTAACAAAAAAACGTAAACGTAGGTATGTTAACATGTTATATTATTGTATCATAAACTATATAAACATACTCATAAACTATAACAATTAACATGCCGTGTGATGGCGGCATAGGAGAATCAACCACCCCATCTCATCTCGTGGGTGTGGAAACGTCGACAGAGGGAAAATGAAAACCAGCATGGGGAGCAGCACTTTCGTGGAACATCTGAATAAATAAACTGCGGTTGCCATTGCATTTTGAAGACCTGAGTCACCCCAAGTCTCACACGCCCAGTGATTACGCTAGCTCTCAGTGACCTTCAAACCGAAACACAGTAATGTTTGCATACTACTCTTTCACGGCAGAATAACTGGCCCTGAGATGGTACCTATCTAGACGGATTCCTGCATTTTCCTGCGATTTCGGACTCCTGTTTTTTTTTTCTGGTGGCAGGAATCCTACCATCAGTAAAAAACTACATATTTCAAACATTGTAAGCCATAATATAAAAAGTGATGTGCATAATCGACTAGGTTATATATTAATTGTGATGACGAATTAAGAAAAAATGCCGGCCAGGGTGAATGTAAAAAATTGGACATCATATGTTAGGTGTCTTTTGAATAATCTCGGAAAATGCGGTATAATTAACCAAAAACGGGGACCAGCATGCAAGATGCGATGCGTCTCATACTGCGGATTGGCCTGCAATGTCCAGTAGTGCATTATTAACAAGCATCTCATCACCATGATGATTTGGACACGTTAGACGAGTATTAGTGTTTATAATAATTATAATGTACTATGACTAAAACTAAGCTTAATAAAAATGTTGATTTAAAAAAATAAAAAAAATCTCAAAATAAATCATTTTTTTTTAATTAGTATTTAATTTTAGAATCGAATAGTCAGAAAGGAATTCGTACTGAGTTTCGAGATACTTTATATCTTACATTCGATTAATAATAAATTTCCATTTCAAAAGAAATCAGTGAAACCAATCTCTGATATCAATATTCAAAAAAATGATATCGTACTGCGCGTTCTATTATATTTCATTGCTTTATTAATGGAAACAGTCATAAACTATCTTCAAGCAGCAAGACTTCAAAATTTTGGTCGACAGTAAAATGATAGTTGACTTTTACTGAAGATTTGACTGAAGGAGACAAAACGAAAAGCCCAATTTTGGTCTTGAATTGAATTTTCCCATCACTGTTCACCCTCAGGAGCACTTGATGCATAATAAACTATCAACATTAAACATCAAAACTCAATATATATATACGTTCTATATTTTGCAGGAATAACGCGAAATTACAGATTATGCATTCGAAAACGCCCAAGATTTAGTAAGTTTAAAGCAAAAGCACAGATAAAAAATGTTTATCTTTTAAACAACTTGTTCTACTTTAGTGAATAAAATTCGATTTCTTATAATACTATATTAATAAGCGCTATAATGTAAAAAAATAATATTAATTAGTAAATCGAGTTCTTAACTAATGGAAAATAACAAATTTCCGATGCCGAAAATATCTGAAATGGTCTGTACTTTTTCGTCTAAATGACTAGGAAAATTACTGCAACTTATGACTTACAAACTAAAGGAGAAATCGCACCATTTACAGCAAGAATCATACGACCAATAGACCATAGGCACTAAGAAATTATTTACTAGCATTTATTTTAAGAGTCATAGACAGCAAATGCTCTATTCTTTGGTAATATATTGTGAATTTCTCTCCAACTAAATAGTCAATAATATAATTACATAATTCATTGTTTCTGCTATTTAACTAAAATCCTATTTTGAATAAATATCCAAAAAATAATCTGTAATTCTACCGGAGCGCGGTCACGGAATATGAAATAAATTAAATTAGCATAAAATTACGGTATATGCCGTAGGTAGGAATGTAAATACAAACAAGCAATTGTATTTTTCCTCTTAAACCGTTTTGATGGAATGCATGCTTTTTTATAGTAATAGTAACATATTCCAGGTAAGTTTGATGCTCAGAATTACTTTATCTATCTAGCTCACACTTTAACAGTAGCCATGAAATGCTGCTGCCTCAATGAAATCCGTATTTTTTTTCACTTTCAATCAGCAGCTATAGGAGTTTGCGATCTGTCAAAAACCCTGCAAAATGGCGACTTAAAATGATCCGGGCTCGGTAAAAACGGATTAACGCCGTTCCTTTTCACATCCGGTAGTAAAAACACGACGCTTGCTGCAATTATCATATGCCATAAGGAATGAACTATCTTGTAATTGTACTCGGTCTGTAAAAAGGCGTAACACACCAGACCCACGGAGACCAGAGCTACACCTAAGGGCAAGTACGTAGTGTAATACGAACGGGGATATCCCAGACAGCGCGTTTTTCTGAAATCCACGTACCAGGAGATAATAAGTACGGTGACGCCTATCGCAACTGGCAGTAAGAAAGCGACGAATGAGTGCATGTTCCAAGTGGTCAGTAACGCTATGACTATCGCGCCGGTCAGTTGGAACGAGGATCTGAACTTGTCGCCAACTATGCTCATGGCCAACAATGTCACCCAGAAAGACATTAGGCCGCAGTAGAAGTCCCCAAATTGGAGTATATTACCTCTGGTTATACAGTACGCGACTTGTGCGGGCGCATCGCAGGCGTGGTAGAAAGTGGAGAAAACCATAGTGAAGATGTACATCATCGCCTCTGTGTAGTAGAGGCGGATGATGGCAACGTAGACTGAGAAGATGAAAAGAAGATTGCTCAGCGTGAGCAGCAGAACGGAAACTAGCATGTAGACCTTGCTATCCATTCTTGATTCGTCTGAACAGTCCCAACCTGGAAAATTTTCAAAGATTGAATGATTAAAATAATTAAAGAATTATTGTAATTTAACTTTGTTTTAGAATACTATAGCAATTCTATTAACATCCATATAAATAAAATGATACGAGGTCTGCCTTTGTGCGCGCATCACCCAAAAACTACAGAATAGATATCGATATTTTTTTTAATTTTACTTCTGTGACACTTGGTCCGTATCTAAAAAAAATATCACGATATTTTCATCAATACTAACATTGTAAATGCGAAAGTAACTATCTCTGTCCCTCTGTCTGTTTGTTACTTTTTTACAGCTCAACCATTCACATTCACTGGTGGAATATAATAGGAATCCTACCCTATGCAGGAATCCGTCTAGGCAGGTACCACCCCAGGGCCAGTTATTCTGCCGTGAATCAGTAGTGTGCAAACATTACTGTGTTTCGGTTTGAAGGGTACTGAGAGCTAGCGTAACCACTGGGCATATGAGACTTAAGAACTGATGTCTCAAGGTGACGGGTGCAGTGTGGTGTCACACAGTAATTTTCTGGGTGACACAGCATTTGTTATGGGCAGACGTTGCACTTACCATCAGGTGAACGTTTTGCTCGTTCCGTCACTTTTATGAAATAAAAAAAAATCGGCTCAGATTTATCCCGGAAAATCAAATAGTTCCTACGGGATATTTAAAAAACCTTTCACGCGGACGAAGTCGCGGGCATCAGCTTGTTACTAATGCTCCTGTTAACCACTCCAAATATTATTTTACTGCCGATTTGTTGACCGCATGACGATGTATCCTTGGGCGGTTTTTATCCTACCCTATGCAGGAGTCCGTCTAGGTAGGTACCACCCCAGAGTCAGTTATTCTGCCGTAAAGCAGTAGTGTGCCAAGATTACTGTGTTTCGGTTTGAAGGGCACTGTGAGCTAGCGTAATCACTGGGCATATGAGACTTAAGGACTTAAGAACCTATGTCTAAGGGTAATGGGCACAGTGTGGTGTCACACAGTAATTTTCTGGGTGACACAGCATTTGTTATGGGCAGACGTTGCACTTACCATCAGGTGAACGTTTTGCTCGTTCCGTCACTTTTATGAAATAAAAAAAAATCGGCTCAGATTTATCCCGGAAAATCAAATAGTTCCTACGGGATGTTTAAAAAACCTTTTACGCGGACGAAGTCGCGGGCACCAGCTTGTTACTAATGCTCCTGTTAACCACTCCAAATATTATTTTACTGCCGATTTGTTGACCGCATGACGATGTATCCTTGGGCGGTTTTTATCCTACCCTATGCAGGAGTCCGTCCAGGTAGGTACCACCCCAGAGTCAGTTATTCTGCCGTGAAGCAGTAGTGTGCAAACATTACTGTGTTTCGGTTTGAAGGGCACTGTGAGCTAGCGTAATCACTGGGCATATGAGACTTAAGGACTTAAGAACCTATGTCTCAGGGTGATGGGCACAGTGTAGTGACACACAGAAATTTTGGGGTGACACAGCATTTGTTATGGGCAGACGTTGAACTTACCATCAGGTGAACGTTTTGCTAGTTTCATCACTTTATGCAACAAAAAAAAGCAGAGTCCCAGAAAAAATCTCAGTGCCGTTTTAACATATTAAGAGAGGCGAATTAAACCAGAAAAGCCATTATGGCAGATAATATAAGTTTTAAATTAGCTATATTTAATTCGTAATATTTTATAGGACATACCTCCGTAACCAGCCGAACAGGAACAGAAGGACATCACCAATCCTCCGAAAGTATTTAAGCCGCAACTACCATGGTTACTACACCTCCCGCTTACACATGAAGTAGACGATAAGGACAACACTACGGTTGCATTACACACACTCTCTCCTTGGCGGGTGTTATTCGAAGAACTTACATCCTCTTCTTCGACTCTGTCTAAGGCGTTAGGGTCAACGTAGTACTTAGTCCCGTTGTCTGATGTCGGACAAGGACAGACGACCTCGTCACAGAACAATCGCAGCGTAACATACCACGTTCCACTGTCAGGGTACGGTATAACCACTTTCTCGTAAATAGACTCTGAGTCTGTACTGTTCAAAACGAAAAGAGCCGGTTTAACGTGATCATTGAATTTGCAATGACCAGTCTCTAATGGCACGCTTGCGTGACCTATGTCCAAACAAATAACGACCTTGAAAAACTGGTTGTCTTCGGTAAAACCGAGCAAGGCGCCTTTCTTCAGTTCTCTTTTGTATCCCATGTAATATTTTAGACTCATAAGCAGGCTCGCTTCTATCGCCAAATTGCCGCCTATATCCAAAAATTCATTGATCTTAAACCTCAAACTTTTCACTTCGCCTGACGTCAAATTAACCAAACTTGTAGCGTCTTGAAGGTCGGTCGTGGGTAGTCCGTAGTCGAACGTGAAAAACCTGCCTTTGTCGTCCCGCATAAGATCTAAAGTCGTTTGATTATCAACCTCCGGGAGATCTGATCGCAGGTAATAAGACTCGCAGTCGGCATATCTGGTTGCATTGCCCTCGATGTAATCTAGTTGTATGTAATGCCAGGCATTAGGATATGGGTTGAACGTAATGGTTTGTTCGTTGTTTAGCCTGGGATCGAACGCGCAAGATATTAGATAATTTTCCTCGGTAGGCAAGGACAAAGACTGTACTCTGAACAGGATCTCTGTGTTATTAATGGAAGTATTTCTGATTGTTAGATTAAAACTTATAGGATCGGTGCTATCTAACGAAATGCATTTGAAAGCCGCTGGTAAAGTGTTATAGCTAAGCGTTAGTTCTGTATAGCAATCGATCAATCCAATGTTTAGCTCTCGTTTTACTTGCAAGTCTGTATATAAAATTGTATGGCAGTCTGCGACTAGACCTGAAAAGTAAAGGACATATTTTATTTTTATAATCTCCCAAGATGTCTGACAAAACATTCTATCAAAATCTAAAATGTTACTGCATTGATTTATCATCATCATCATCATTTCAGCCCATCACCAGTCCACTGCTGAACATAGGCCTCGCCCATTGATTGCTACAAAAGTTTATAGCTCTCATTTTGAGGGGATTTTGCCATAGTTGCCACGCTTGGCAGGCGGGTTGCCAAACAAAGTTTTTAATTCAGATTTTCCAGGAAGATACAGCTGCTCATCTCCTGGTTTTTTATTATCCCTCTGTCGACTTTTACGACACCCACGGGATGAGATAGGGTGTCCGGTTCTGTTAAACCGCTACCACACGGCCTACATTGATTATTATCATTATATTTATGTTATTATTTATCATTTCCAACAGCGCATGATGGCGATGGGCTCACCACCTATCACACCAAGTGCATTATATTGTTTTGGTGAAACGTGGATTGTGGCAGTCATCTGTTTTTGCAGTGAGTGCCCAGTCTCTGACTACCCCTTATGGGATACAGTCGTGATGTTATGTATGAATGTTATGTATTAATGTGAAAGTTTGTTCGTTTGACATTCAATCACGTTCAATGGGCTAAAGCGTAGACAAAGTATAGAGATATGCTATCCTCCTTCTTCGGGCTAAAGGGATTGTAATGAAATTAGGCGGTACATTTTGTCATGTAAAAAGATTGTTGAATACTTTTAATAACATTATTTTATGATAAAAAATCTATCATATCTAAATGAATATTTCCGCCGAGCGAAGCGTCCCCGCCCGCTTCGCTCAGCTAGTAATACATAAGATAAAACGTAAACATAGATAAAACATCGAAAGTTGTTATTGTGTATGATAAGAATTTAAGATTACACCAAATAAGGTCTAGATATGTAAGGATGTAAGAATTAATTAATTATACGTTTAATACGTTCAGAGCCCTTCTATTATTAAATTATTTGTAACGTCAGTGAAAAAAGGATTTCGTCTTGAATAGCGTCGCGGCTAGTGTTATTAGTGGGTATATCATTCTTAACAACCAATGGCTCAAGTAAACGACTTGCTGGTCTCGTCTTATTTTCATTTAAAAAATGTACATGAGCAGTTGCAATATCACGGTGCAGTTTTTATAAAAAAAAAACAATTCTGGAGCGAATGTTTCAGTTTTTTGCTGAGTGGGACCATTTTGGCATCACGCAGTTCATTCGTCGATGCACATTGCGACAACGCTATTCGAAGGAAGTTGATTTGTAAAGTAATACTAAAATGATAATGAGTTTTTTTTTTTTTTTTTTTAATATTTCTAAAACTTAAATTTTGGTTATTGTTTCTCAGAGGGGGTAACAACGTATTTTTTTCTTTTTTTATCTTATGTCTATGTCTTAATTTGTTGTTTTTTTTATTTGAATTTTGTTTTGCTTTATAGTAGTTTTTATTTATTTGGAATTTCGCTCTTTTAAATTTGATTATGTTTTTTCTTGTGTGCTCATCTGTTTTCTCATTGTTATTGTTGTATATGTGTTGTTAAATAAATCCATTCTATTATATGTGTTCTAGCTGCATCCATTTTATTAAGAAATACCTACAATGTCCAAGTCCAATTGGCTAGGTTCCATTATGAGAAGTGGTCGGTATCGCATTCGCATTGTCACGTCCGTTTAAATGCATTAGTGTGATTTATGATATATTACGGTGTAGGTAGGTACTAAAATAGGTAGGTAAAGTACACTTGAGCAGAGATTCGGTAACGGCCGATCGGGTCACCGTGCCAATGCGACAACTTCTGATTGTTAACCAGACAGAATACTTTAATGTAAATTGCCTCGTGGTAGCGGCGTAAGAGAATCTATCAAGTATTGTAGACTAGAACTAAGTGAACACTAATGCAAATTTATTTACTATAAATCAGATGAGTACTTTTTGAGATAAGCGCGTTAAAACGTTATGTATGTATATGAAGAATATACGTACATACAGTCACGCCTTTATCCCATAAAAGTTGTAAGCAGAGACCACACACGTATCCCAGTTTTCGCCCCCGCGGGAAACGAGACGTGACTGGTGACGAACCACGTCGTCGACATTTTGGCACGATTATAAAACTTCTTAGTGCACTGCATATTATGGTATTATTCTGCAAGAATAAAGGCTGTCCGTAGAATACCTTAGTCGCCTCTTACGACACCTCAGTAGGAAAGAGCTTCTTCACCTCCTCAACATATATCATTATTTCTTAAAAGTATTTGGAGAACGAATTCAGAATTTACTGGTTGGTGCATTCCTATACAGAGATCCGACTAGGTAGGTGCGGAGGCGCAGGGCCAGTTATTCTGCTGTGCAGCAGTAGTGTGCAAACATTCATGTATTTCGGCCTGAAGGGCACTGAGAGATTGTGTAATTACTATGCATACGAGATTTAAGAACTGATTTCAGAATGTGACGAGCGCAGTGTGGTACCACAACAGAAATGTTCTGGGTAAAACAGCATAATGGGCAGACATTGCACTTAACATCGGGTGTTATGCTTGTCTCGTCACTCTCTTCCATAATAAAGTCTACTAGAACTGAAATAATACGTCAGATTTCTTAGACAGGTATACTTAGGGATAATGCGGCAATTGTGGATAAAGTAGGACAGGAAGCGCCGTCAATGAAGCCAATGTGCGCATCGAGGTCGATCCCCAGCGCGCCCGCCAAGGTTCGTATAATGCATATTATATTATCACCACCCACATTCACTGCGGTTGCGTGATTGTTAACTATTATGTAACAGTTTTATTGCTGTATAAGTTAATTAAGAGACACGAACGATAATTCACATTTAATCTTCCATTTATCTATAAAAATAAATAACATTTATGTGTCTGTTTGTAATAACAAAATAACAGCTTTTTACTCAATGCTTATGAAAGTATATACGGTACTTATAAGGAAAAAGCAATTTATAACTTTTTTGTCTGTCTGTCTGTCTGTTTGTTCCGGCTAATCTCCGAAACGGCTGGACCAATCTTGGCGAGACTTTCACTGACAGATAGCTGATATAACAGCGGGTAACTTACTTTAATTATATTAAAATAATTAGGGATCCGCGCAAAAAAATAAATAAAATCACAAATTTCGATTCAAATAGGGAAGTATATATTGATCATCGATTGGGGTCGTCTTTTTTTAAACAGGTGAAACTGCTGGGCCCAGCTAGTCTTTTATATAAAAAATAACAACTGGCGCATCTATGAACGATCATCACTTGAGAACGGCTCGATCGATTTGTCTGATTTTGTTGTGTTCGTAACTGTCAGGACCAAGTTTGTATGAAAGAATTTTTTTTAAAAAAATCCACCGGAAAAATTCGGAAATATGGATGGTATTGTTATATGAAATTCGCAATAAAAAAGTGAAGTTCAGTTTGACAGTTTATGTTTTCTTATATTTACGCGAATACTACTACATTTAAATAAAACAATTTTTTACGGATTTTATCGCGTTTAATTCAGAACTATTTATAACCCGAAGTTTCGAGCGCTTTACAGCACCCACGGTCGCGGGAGGACTTTCCAAGGACGTCGGTTAATAAATAGTTCAAAATCAATCAATCTTAAGACAATCTACCACCCCATCTCATCCCGTGTGTGTCGTAAAAGTCGACAGAGGGAAAATGAAAACCTGGAGCTGGGCAGCAGCATCTTCCTGGAACATCTTATTAAATAAACTGCGGTTGCCAAGCCGCCCAAGCCAAGCGTGGCAACTATTGCAAAATCCTCTCAAAATGAGAGCTACAAACTTTTGTAGCAATCTATGAGGGAGGCCTATGTTCAGCAGTGGACTAGTGATAGGCTGTAACGACGAACGACAACGCGATTAAATCCGTAAAAAATAGTTTTATTTAAATATGGAGAGACATGTTATAAAATAAACATACTTAATATTTTTTTGCTTAGCGCACTTCTCAATTTCTTCATTAGTAAATTGGACACGTGTGAAGCACGGGCGGGTCGCTTGTTTGTCAATATACATTATAATCGTGGCCAGAGTACCCGACTTCCACGCCGCGGGTCCTGCGTTCGAATCCCCCAGTAGTCAAAACTTGTGCAAGAACACAAATCGTTGGTTTTCGGGTCTGCTTGGCTTGTGCATTTATGTCACACATTTCTGTAATACGCACTCTCACGATACAGGAGAATCCTAGAGACAGGGCAAGGTTTTCTAACGAAAAAAGAAATTGTACTATTAATAGTACTAACAGGATGTTTAACAGTAGATGGGCAGCAGCATCTTCCTGGAGCATCTGAATAAATAAAGTGCGGTTGCCAACGCGCCTACCAAGCGTGGCCAAATCGCCTAAAATGAGAGCTACAAACTTTTGTGGAAATCCAAGGCGTATGTTGACTGTTAATAGGATTCCTATACAGGAATCCGCCAAGGTATGTACACCTAGTAGGATTCCTGCATAGGAATCATACGAGTACTACCAGTAAATATCTTTATGTTTCAGTATGCCGAAAGAAACCAAATTTATAGACAACTTGGTGAAATTTTTCATACATAAGACCTAATTACAATACTAAGAACTCACCTTGTTGCTCAACTTTCTGCGTCCGTGGGTCCTCCCATTTTATATATACCAGTGCGTACCAGTTCCCAGGTTTGGGGTTCCGTATCGAATACGTCCTGTTCTTGCCGTCCGATAGAAATTCTATAGTACTGATGTGCTCCCTGGACGCCGGATCCACGAAGCTCTTGGGAAACTCGTATCCATCCGGATTGAGTGCGGGGTACGAGCCGTGCTTGATGTTTACAATAACGTCTTGTGGACTGCAGGAACCTGGAAATTGAATGCTTGTCAACATATATACATTCACGCGTGTTTCCCCATTGGGTTAGGCAGAGACCACGTAGCCCACTTTTCGGCCCCTCAAAACGTGACGGCTGTTAGTGTTGAGTTAAGAAAAAGTAAAAAAATTAAGTAACTGCCTATAAATTGCCCACTGTTGATACCATACCACGGTAGGATTCATATGCAGGAATCCTTCTAGGTAGGTACCTCCCCAGGGCCAGTTATTCTGCCGTGAAGCAGTAATGTGAAACATTATTGTGTTTCGGTTTGAAGAGCACTGAGAGCTAGTGTAATCTCTGGGCATATGAGACTTAAGAACTAATGTCTCAGGGTGACGGGCGCAGTGTGGAGTCACACAGAAATGTTCTGGGTGACACAACATTTGTTACGGGCAGACGTTGCACTTACCATCAGGTGAACGTTCTGCACGTTCCGTCACTTTTATCAAATAAAAAAAAATCTACATAACAAATGAATGTTTCTTTGTTTGTGTCGTGTGCATTTCTATACCATTCATTAGATTGTGATGTAACTTTGATGAATTGATCAGTACAACCATTTTACAATCAAGTTTACTGCCGAGCGGTGGTTTAAGATAATAATCTAAATCTTAAGATAATATACGATCCCATCTCATCCCGTGGGTGCCATCCCACATTCGAAGCGTGGCAACTTTGGCAAAATACCCCCAAAAATGGGAGCTACAAACTTTTGTGGCAATCCATGGGGGGCCTGATGATTTTACAATACAAGTGGTGTCGGTTCGTACGTCTCCTATGCGTTCGCGCATAGCTCATCCGATTGAGGCGAAACTACAGTTGTTGTTGACACGAAATTAATGAACACGAAATCATTGTCTTTTATTTATTTTGTACACGTAAATGTGTCTGCTTTGTATATAAATCTTAATCTTACTAGTTCAAATCAATTACAATAAAATTGGCCGCGGTAGCTCAGGGGCCATAGTACACGAGGGACCTGAGTTCGATGCCGGCGACCAGCGGCGTAACTATACCGTAAAGGCTCGTGACAAATTCAGTTAGTCAGTGACAAAGAAGCTGAACCAACGTTGTAGTGTCTTTTTAACAAATCACTACATAAACGTAAAATATGCATATGTGCAAACGCTGTTATAATTATTTTGTGAGTTTTTTCGTTTATTGTCTACTAACTTTTAATTCAAAAAGTGTATTGGATTTAAATAACTATTTCATTTTCTTCAAATTATACAAATTCAATGAATTACAAAACTAATAAATTTCACTACATCTTGTAATTATAAATGTTAGGAATATCCTGAGCTCAACATTTATAGGGTGTTACTTATATTAAAATAAATTGAAAAAGCATTGCAAAGCATTCCGGATATTAGGTAGTATTAGTTGTTTTATATTTCTGAGGCACAGTTTAATCACGGCATTTTCCTTAGCAGCTGAGGTTAAATAACAATTTCTTATATTTACGCAACCTACACATTTTCTATATATTGCTTATGTGTGGGGTGAACGGCAGCTTGATAAGAGCTCTTAAATCACTCTATAAGGATTCCAGTGCGTATGTCAGGGTAAACAGGGCTTACGCAGACTGGTTTAACATCGAAAAAACTTGTTAGACAGGGATCTGTAGGGTAGCTGTTTATTTAACCTATTCATAAACAATTGCTTAAATGATTTTAATAAGAGTGCGTAAGGATTTTTTATTTTTATTGGCTAAAGTGACGAGACGAGCAAAACGTTCACCTGATGGCAAGTGCTACGTCTGCTCATAACAAATGCTGTGTCACCCAGAACAATTCTGTGTGACACCACACTGTCCCCGTCACTCTGAGACGAAAATTCTTAAGTCTCATATGCCCAGTGATTACGCTAGCTCTCAGTGCCCATCAAACCGAAACACAGTAATATTTGCAGTAGTGTGGAACGGCAGAATAACTGTCCCTGGGGTGGTACCTACCTAGACGGATTCCAGCATAGTAATAAATAGTGATCTCTCTATCAATTGCCTCCTATGCGCCGCTGCTCAGATTATATTAGCATTATCAGAGGAGGAGTTGCAGGCGATGGTTAATATTATTTGTGGTGCCCAGAAAAGCAAATGGGATGAAATTTAACGTAAGTCAGACGAAAGAAATGGTTTTTGAAAGAGAAGAAAATATGATGGATTGCAAAGTTCTGATTGAAGGAGAAAGAGTGGAACAAGTGAAAGAGTTGGTGCCCCTGGGTTTTAAGTTAACAAGCGACGGAGTATGGCTTTGATATTGAGAGAACAGTATTCGGAGGAAATCAAGTGAATGTGGCTCTGCGTAACTTTATGAGAACCCAGAACGTATCTAAAAAGGCACGACTGGCTGTATATAGGACCTGGTCCCCACACTCATGTACGGTAGTGAATGCTGGGTCTGGCAGAAGAAGCATGAAAGTAAGATTAATGCTGTGAAAATGAGAAGTTTGATATTTATAGCTGGAGTAACTTTGATCGAAAAGTGAGAAACAGTTCCTTGATTACTTGATAAGGGAAGGCGATGCGGTGTTGTTGAGGATGTAGTGACGAATATAGATATAGGGATGCCTAGAGCGTGTATGAAAACGCTAATGAAAGTAGAAGAAGCGAAACATGTGAGTCAGGATCGTACCAAGTGGAAAGATGTGGTCTTGTGTGTGTGGATCTGCCTACCGCACTGGGAAAGAGGCGTTACTGTATGTATGTATATATTACACATTTAAGCAAAACTAATTTAATGGATTTTATCGCGTTTAATTTTTAACTATTTATAACCCGACGTTTCGAGCGCTTTACAGCACCCATGGTCACGGTCACGGGAGGACTTAGGAATTAAACGCAATAAAATCCGTAAAATATGTTTTATTTAAAAGCTGAGCTCATGGTAAAAGTAAGTGGTATTATTATAAGATGTAAAGACAATAATTGACCGTTCCCAGACGCTACTCTTTTTTTTTATAATTATTGGTGCTAGGATTCCTATGCAGGAATCCGTCTGGATAGGTACCACTCCAAGCCAGTTATTATGCTGTAAAACAGTAGTGTGCAGTAGTTACTGTGTTTCGGTCTAAATGGCACTGAGAGCTAGTGTCATGACTGGGCATATGAGACTTAAGAACTGATGTCTCAATGTGATGGGCGCAGTGTGGCGTCACACTGAAATGTTCTGGGTGACACAGCATTTGGTAACAAACGTTTAATTTACCATAAGGTGAAAGTTGTGCTTGTCTCGTATCGTAACTGGCATAAAAAATATCCCTGAAAAATATTGGCCCAAAACAAGTGTTCCGATCGTCGTCACTTTCCTGAATCCGTGTGCGATAAGATCGGACTAGAAGCAGGCAAGTTCGTGTGCGACCCGCGAGGCGATGGCGGGGACGAGGTACTCTAGATGTAAGAGGGGGCGGGAAGTGTAGCGGGGATGGAAAGCGCGTGTAACAACGCTTCACTACATGTGTGTGTCAGTCAGTCAGACTGTATCCTTTAGAATGGGTCGTGGCGACACGCTAGAGGTTCCTAAGTTTTGGTTGGATAAAACTAAAAATACTTTTCGTAGTAGATCTATATAATTTTATAATAAAATTCACAGAAGTGTGACACAAAAATAGGATATAGAATTCAAAGAACCTGTCAAGAAGACATTATTAGATAAAGCGTATTATAAAATAGATATAACTAAACGTAAACCTGGCTTACTTCATGTGCCGTTAGTCCGGACCACATATAGGCAAAACTCTTTTTTGATACGTGCGTTTAGAACTTACAATGAAGTTTGTCTGGTAAAATAGACTTGGACCTGTTCAATACCAGTGTTTCTCAGCTCAAAGTTATTTTGGCGGAACAATTCTTTTGCTGAGTATGTTGTTACTTTTGTTCTTGTTTGAGTGTGTTTTGTTTGTTATTTCCTCATATATCTATTGTGTAATCTACCGACTAATGATTTCTTTATTGGTTTAATGTTTAGCGGTGAAAACTTTTAAATGGCCTTCTTATTTCTTCTTTGAATTTAATATTATGTAATGCTAGCTGTAAGTTTTTTTTTTGACGGAGATGTGTGGAAATAACTCTTACTCTGCACTTGCAATCCCCCTGGCTACTAAATTTATAATGTAGTAATAATTTTTATGTAATTTATAAATGACTTTCAGAATGAATGTCAGAATCACAGAAGGACAATTACAACACAACCAGACCCGAAAACCAACAATTTGTGTTATTGTACAAATGTTGGCTTCGGCAGGGATTCGAACCCAGGACACGCGGCGTAGTAGTCAGGTACTGCAACCATTAGGCCACGCGGACTTCTCGTATCCTTTCCACTCCAAGTCAAGAGTTTCAAAGATAACATTGGTCTGTCTTACACCTTCTAGCAATTAGATTGGTTTCATACTCTGTTTCTATACTCGAACAGCAACCGTAGCTTTAGTATGCAAACGCTGCAGGACTTCAATATAGCGTCAGTCAATCCGGCACCAATGAAGTGAATGTACAAAGCACCGCCAAAATTTCGAGTTAATGGAATGCTTCTAAATATAACTAGTTTTTACAGATTTTATAACCATGGGTGATTAGACGCGATAAAGTCCGTAAAAATTAATTTTATTTAAATGTGTAGTTTTCGCGTAAATAGAAGAAATCTTTAATGGAATGCTTTAGCTCATAGTCCACTGACGCCTGACATAGCGGTAGATTGTACTTCTCAGCTTTAACTAAACAATCTGTGTGGTAGTTCCATGAGTGTCGTAAAAGTCGTCACAGGGAAAATTAAAAGCAAGAGATGGGCAGCAGCATATTCCTTAAAAATCTAAATAAATAAACTGAAGTTACCAGCCTGCCTGCCTAGTGTGGCAACTATGGCAAAATCTCTGAGAGCTACAAACTTTTGTGGCAATCAATGGGTGAGGCCTATGTTCATCAGTGGACTAGTGATAGTCTGAAATGTAGGGAGGTTGGCAAGCACAGTTTATTTGTTCAGATTTCAAGGAAGATGCTGGTTTTTATTTTTCCTTCGACGACTTTTACGACATCCACGGGATAAAATGGGATGGTAGATTCTCTTAAGCCACTACCACACGGTGGAGCGCTGGTTTCACTCTATTGCTCCTTCAATACAGGCTGTATTGAATTTGGATCTGTCTGTTCAGTTGCCAATATGCTGACATGACAGTAGGAGACTGCATCTTCATTACACACCTAGCTCCTATGGGATTAAAAATGAGGTCAGTAGGCAGACATTCTTAATTCCGAAGGTCTTGCAAGACTTTGCCACCAACCCTTGGACACATTTCAGATAAAGGTACAAGACTTCAACAGACAAAACCTCTCCAACCTTAAGGTCATGTTCAATGTGCTTGTTACACTTCAGTGATAACATCAGATTGTCACTCTTGCCAATTCTGGGAAGTTTAATCATATGGAACTCCTTCGCCATAAAGTTGGCTAGTTAACCCCTTGAATTCCATGTCCCTAATTCAAATTTCCTTAACAAACAGCTGGACATTTTAGCAAATTTCCCCACCAAGGGCTCCACAATTTATAATTGATACTAATATTATAAATGCAAAAGTATCTTTCTCTGTCCCTCTGTCTCTTTGTTACCTTTTCACAGCTCAATTGCTGAACCGATCTTGATAAAATTCACCACAAAGAACTTGCACCCAGGAGATGGAGTATGGTCTTTTTATCCCAGAAAATTTTAAAATTCCCACAGGATTTTTACGAAACCTAAATCCATTAGAACGAAGTTGTGGGCATCAGCTAGTATAAAAAATTACAAATGCAAAAGTAAATCTCTCTGTCCCTCTATCTGTTCGTTACATATTTTCCATTGTTTAAATGCTGAACCCATCTTGACCAATTCGGCAAAGAGATAGCTTGCATTCTGGAGACATATATAGGATACTTTTTACATTCATACATACACTCATACCTTTTTCTTACACACTTACTCCCCACTGCATTCCCACAAGGAGTATAGTGACAGCATTGGATATTATGGTGTTATTCTGCATTAATATAGACTGTCCATACAATACAGTTATTATTGTACGGACAGGTAGTATGTTACATATTTTAAATAAACCCTTTAATTATGAGGAACTAATTTCTTAAGATCATTTAAAAGAATAAAGAAAGGTGAATATTTTTAGCTTTTTCTCTAACAGTAATGGCAAAAGTAATAAAGTTAACGAACCAAATCTAATTAAACCTTAACAGACTTCTATGATATTAAATTAAATAAAATAATTTAAAAAAAGTTGCGTACTGCGTACTACATGTACTTTTATATCTTTATTAATTGAAGATGATAAAACTGAGATTAAAATGTATATGTCTGAGTGTAATTAAGAAATGTTTATCTACAGATAGTTCTAAAAATATTCATAAAAATCATAATTTCTGAGTATATTTGGTAATAAAAAATAAATATGTGCAAATGTAAAACCTACCAATATTATTTAAATGAAGTTCTTCAGATTGGAATGTGAAACGAGCATCGGTAACGTCCCTCATGATATGATAAAATATAACAGAAACAGTGCGATAACTTCTGTACATATAAACATCTGATGCGATCTGCCTTGTCACTAAATCATAGTTGTCGAGGATCACCGTCCTTGTTTTCGTTAATTGTTCAATTATCCTCTTTCTCTTACTATCATCTTCTGATTCTTTATCACTGTTACTCGTCACACAATATATATATAGCAGCAAAAAATAGTAAACTTTCATTGTATTTACAATTCTCCTACCTGTGAAACGCGACTAGCGTGTAGCACAGTTTTGATAAATATATAATAACCGGAATCTATTTTACTACTGGAAAAATATTATACAATGTCCACAAAGTTTTATATATTTAACATGAATATATAAAGGACGGCATCTAAAATCCACCTAAGTATCGATCGACTACCGTCACCGTCAGTGTAAATGACAAAATCAGTCAGTTTCCTGTCGTGTCAAAGTGACATTTAAGTATATCGTTCAGAAACGCTTTATTTATTCGAATATAGTAGTATTTTTATGAGAAGCACTGAGCTTTACTATTCTAAAGTGTTTTAGATATCAGTGATTAAAAGACAGATTAGTGGCAATTGCAATTGTGATAAAGATTCTTAATAAAAAAAAAAATTGTCCAGATAAGTTTTACCACTTCTTATTTTTGATGACGAGAAGCTTAAACATATCCCTAAGAATTTCCTAATATTTCAGTTTCTTTTTTAAATATATGGATACATTTATTTTAAAAAACAAACTGAAATAACTATTAAATGTTTATTTTTTTGAATAGTGGGCAGACTTCCTAACCATAGTTTCAAAAAGTTTATGAAATATAGACTATATAAAGGGTTATAATAATAAAAAAGAATATACGAACGATAATAACTCGTGGGTACGAGGTGATCGGTACCAGGCAGTTTCTAAATACAAATAACTTATACACTGATTTTTTTATAAATAATGTCTTAAAAATAAGTATCCTGAAAAAGATATAACATTATAATAATTAAAGTGTTATTTATTTTATAACATATTTTCTATTACAAAAATGTTCAAAATATAACAAAATAAGAGGAAACCTGCTTCCTTGCCTGAGTTTCTTTCGCCTGTTTCTTCTCCGTACAGAGATTGTAAAAAAATGACATTTGACGAACGAAATTTGAATTTTTGTCGTTAGCGGTTAAATATATCTCATTTCATTTCAAAATAAACAGAGTAACCATTATAGATTTTACAAAAATAAAAAGATTGAAAACACACTTTGTGCATGTGCACATGCATGTCTCTAAACTTCAATACGTAAGCAAAAATTAGGCCATTTAAACTAACGTTTAAATTAAACTAACTACACTTAGCCCTTTAACAACTTAACGTGGTTAAAGGGCTTAGTGTAGGACACCATAAAATAAATTTATAGCGTGAAGTAGGATGTTCGTGGTAAAATTATAAATGGGCCACGACGGGTTGCCAGCGAGTAACTCGTCCTTACCGACATCCCCCGAGCCAAGCAAAATCACAGAAGAGTACCTGACTACGATAAGCATAAATTTGGCGGGCCATGCACACACAACCCGTTTTATTTCAAAAATTTTTTTTATATTTGACATAGTCTTTTACTTCCACGAACACCCCATGCCACGCTATAATTTTTTTTTTATTGTATAAAGTGACGAAACGAGCAAAACGTTCACCTTATGGTAAATGAAACGTTTGCCCATACCAAATGCTGTGTCACCCAGAACATTTCTGTGTCACACACTGCGCCCGTCACCCTGAGACATCAGTTCTTAAGTCTCAAATGCCCAGTGATTACGCTAGCTCACATTGCCCTTCAAACCGAAACATAATACTGTTTGCACACTACTGCTTCATGGCAGAATAACTGGCCCTGGGGTGGTACCTACCTAGACAGAAATTTATTTTATAGTAGCTACAACGGGGTGTTTTAGTAGTTTATATAGCCTCATTTTTGCTTACGTATATAAGTTTAGAGGTGTGCATGCAGAATGCTTTTAATCTTTTTATTTTTGTAAAACCTTATTTTTTGTTTGGTGTACTTAGCGAATAGATTATAAACTTCGTATTTTTAGTTTTTAAAACTGTGGAAGTGAGGTGAAAGTATAGCTACTACGTAGCCGCGTAATGTCAATCCAGGGCCACGAGGGAGAGGGCGGAATGGAAGATGCTTGATTCGAGTTCGGGGCTCGGTAGCCGTGCCGTATGCATGATTTACAAGGTACTCGTATTAATGCAATTGCTCGATTCACGAATCGAAATCTATGTACTTCGATCTTGTGTTTACATATTCGTACCTCAAAACCGTGATATTGAGTTTTACAAGTATATCTCCTTTCTAGTAGGTAGGTTTTTTATGGAAGAGAGTCACGAGACGAGCAAGTCGTTCACCTGATGGTAAATCCAACGTGTGCCCCGAACAAATGCTGTGTGACCCAAAACATTTCTGAGTATCACCAAACTGCGCTCTTCACCTTGGGATATCAGTTATCATGTCCCACATGCCCAGCAATTACACCAGTTATTAATGACCTACAAACCGAAACACAGTAATGTTTGCACACCACCGCTTGACGCTAGAATAACTGGTAGAATATATAATCAAAGAAATAACATGGTATCCAACTAACGAAGGGGCTTGCTGTGATCCAAGGACCCCTCTTAAGAAGGTTCGAAATCTCGCCGTCCAAAAAGGCTTTTTACATTATTATTCACAGTCTGTAGTTTTTGAGTATTTCCGACTTTCTTCGCTAAAACATATTTATCTATATTCTCCAACTATTCGCTATGTGCGAAGTACATATTAAGGATATATTTTACGATAGACTCGACGTAACCTTAAATTACGATATTACCTACTGAATCAATTTTATATTTGCGATAATTGCAGTAAATTAGTGTTTCGATCTGAAGGGCTCTGATAGCTGGCATAATGACTGGGCATATGAAACTTAAGATTGATGTCTCAGTAACACGGTAAGCGTAGTGTGGTGCCTCGCGGGAATGTTCTGGATGACTCAGCATTTGCACTTACCATCACTTGAACGTTTTGTTCGTCTCGTCACTACCAATAAAAAAAATGTATTATATCATTGATTTGTAATAAAATATATGCTATACTATATATATTTTATCCATAATTATTGTGAGCGGTAGGCGGCGCCACTGTCATATATATCGCATAACGAATACTTTTTGTTTTGATGATTTGTTTCTGAAGTAAATAATCGTCATCATTATGAGTCATATATCAAGTGATCAAAAGTGCTGGTCGGCACATTATCTCAAAGGTACAACGTGCTTGTGAAGAACGAGATATTAAAGGGCCAACAGTGCCGTTTTTAGCCGTTTTCCAAAGTCAGAGCCCAAGTTGCATCAGAGCACAGGCATTATTTTTATTTCAGGGCTGCCATAACAACAAAACTCCTCATTTTCTAGATTTGTTAATAACTTACCCTATATCATTATTAATGTTATCTTAGTATATATTTTAAAATATAATGTAAGGCATTGTCGTTATATTCTTATAGGGGTTTCCGAACAGACCCAGTCACCCAAATAACCCAAGAGGTTAATGTTGCAGCAGCTTCATCTTCAAAAATTGTGACCTCTGGTAAAACAAGAAACCGGAAGAAAGCAATTGATGATTTAGTCGATTTTGACAAGTGCACTTGGCATATTATATATTATTCAATCGTTTTATGTCGTCAAGAAGGAGATCCCTAGAATAAATAATCTTTGGTTGCAAATGAAAACTGATATTGATTTCAAATACTATGTAGTCAAGGACTTACAAGGCTATAGTCAACTTTCACTTTTCTTTTTATTTGTTCCATATTAGAGTCCTGCGATTTCACCCGCGTACGTATCGATCCCGCGGGAATATCAGGATAAAAAGTAGAATGTGACTCGCTGATAATGTAGCTTTATGTTGGTAAAAATCATTTTAAATCGGTCTATTAGTTTTTGTGTTTAACAAACACAAAATCTAAATCCAAAAATGTATCTATAAAATATTAGTGTAGATATTTATTTATAGATCGAGTAATGCTTTATCACTACAATTCAGTCATTAAACTGACTGAATCAATGTGGTATTAGGTAATTTGAAACTCAGAGAAGAACATCATAGTTTTTTCGAATGAACGCGGGTGAAACCGCGAGGCGCAGATGGTATTATCACCGTGGTATAAAAATTACCACCAATGTATGAAAAGGTAAACGTACTACGCTAAGCTGGCAACGTTAAGTACGCCATCAGTCGCGTGCATTACAGTGGTCTGCCTAGTGTATTTTAAACACAGATTAAACAGAAATATTAAATTATACATTTCTTGATACTCTGTGACTATCAGTATATATGTATATTTATATATCTATTCTGTAGTTTGCTTTTTTTTCGGTTTCAGTTATTCGTTTCTGCGCGCGCATGTCAAGCGAAGTCGTAACTCATAAATTTTCGAATTTTTCATATAACTGTATAATGGCTTCGGCTACAAATTTGAAGCACCCACAGGTTAACGGAGAAGTAACTTCACTTTCGTATAAAAAATATAATATGGAAAACAAAAATAAAGTGACTGTTGTGCTGGGTGCTCAGTGGGGTGATGAAGGAAAAGGAAAAGTGGTGGATTTATTGGCAGTAAACTCCGACATCGTGTGCCGCTGTCAGGTTATATTTTTTATTATTGTATTTAAATAAAATTCTAAACATGTTATTACTAAAATTATAATCGAAACGTTTGTAAACATTGTTCATCTACCAACACTATCGACGAAGTAGTTTAGGTTAGAAAACTATTTTTACCAGTTTTTAATTTTTTATTATTAGATTGTAATATTTTTTATTACTTTTGTAATAAAACTCTCTTCAAAATAGTTTTTGAAGTTCAGCTTCATTAAAACAAAACATGATTGGCACTTCGCCAATTCATTTGAAAACATGCGAGCACTGTTTTTGTATAAATTCATTGTAATTGCCAAGAGTTCTGATGTGAAATTGCGTAAGCATTGTACGCGTTATATAACTTACGTAACAATAATAATTATGCAAACTTCTCGTAAACGCTGCAATATAAATTTTTTTTCAGCTGTCATGTGAGCGACGTCGATTGCCTGTTTATTAGTCACGTAAATAAACCACGTGAACAGTCGGTAATTGTGGATAACTGCCAAGGTCTGGGGCGTTTATTGTTATGGTTTCATTAGTAGCATCATATATTCTAATAACTTTTTTTAACCTCTTTAGCTATTAAGCATCTACCAACCAGTTGATTGAAGTAGAGAATATAAATAATAGAAGTAGGTCTTACTTTAACAAACACAAAATATGGAAAGGAAGTTAATTTGCTAATATCCGCATTCCATGTGGGTCTTAGCAAATTAACTTTCTTTCCTTATGACAATATAACAATATAAATGTTCTCAATTTCAAATTGATGGTATCCACTGCACTGGTGGTAGAATTCCTATGTAGCTTCTATCTAGGTAGGTATCACAGCAGTGCGAGTTATTCTGCCTTCAAGCAATAGTGTGCAAACATTACTGTTCCAGTTTGAAGGGCACTAATAGCTAATTACTGGACATATGAGAACAAATAATTTTTACTTGCATTCATAAAATGGGTACAGGATTTGCTTGCTACATATGTTGGTAAACTTAAGAAATGATGAAAGATGAAATATAAATAATTCAAACATAAGTATTATTTTTATTGTAAAAAACTGATTTTTCCCACCTACTTTTTCTTTAATTTTTATTTAAATTATTGCCAAAATTATGTACATTAATTGATTTTAATAAATCATACCTGGCCACAGGCTGCCCACTTGGCTTGTCGAATTGATACTGGTTGGGAAAGGAAGGTTCTTGAATGTCAACCCTATACCAACTGTAGGATGACCACTCTCTAAGGAACAATGACCTGTACAATTTTACAGAAAGTTTATGCATGTAGGCTTTTTTTCTAATGGAATTTCCAAAATGAGCAAATCATTAATCTGAGACATACAAACAATCACACCTTTTTCACATATAAGGGGTAGGCAGAGAACACACCCATAGCTCTATTTAGTCCCTGCCAGAAATGAGAAATGGATGTTACATATCTGTACAGATTCCTGCATAAGACATGCTCTATCAAGCGCACTCAGCAGTCAACTTGTGATGGACTGTTATTCCTAGTGTCCCACAGAACCTTCAGCCACCTTGGCCTAAAAAGCCACCTTGGCCTAAAAAAGCCACCTATGGCCAAATTTTGCCAAAATGGGCAGCCAACATACACAGAAAATATGCACTAGATGTGGAGTTGCAGAAACAGGCCTGTTGCAATCTTCAATGGGCAGCCAAAGTTTTCTAGCAAGCGCTGAAATCCAATGAACTGTAGAATATCAACATAAAATACAATTCTAAGCACATTTCATTATGTTTTGTATTTGTTTTTATCTCAATTGCAGTGTCTGTCTGAACCTTCAGCTTCAGCTGAAAGGTTGCAGCACTAGCTGGCTTTAGATGAAAGTTTAAGTGATAACCGTTTATTGAGCTTCAACCAGAAATCGACCTTCAGTCAGACACTACTAATAATTGAACCATGGAACCAGCCAACCAGAACCAGAGATATTAATCTCAAAAATGTTCTAGAGTTATTTGAATTCTTAAGTCTTATGTAATCAAAGTGCTTAGTTCCTGTATTCATTATATCTGTAATGAAACTATGAAATGAGTATATAATTTATGAACCGATAAAATATGATGCTATGCTATAATTGTATACATGTACTATATGTTTGCCATCTAGATTGAACTGCATTATACCACATGCACTATGTTAATATTTATCTTAATGAATCACCACTTGAACTTGTAGCTGTAATGGTTTTAATCAGTTATTACTATATGTACACATCAAGTGACCTTTTTTTAATTAGTACAGAAACATTGGCCTGTCTTGGCAATAGTGTGGTATGTAATATGTCACCATCATCATCATTATTTCAGCCCACACCAGTCCACAGTCCACAGATTAAGTAATATGTATGTCATAGAAAAAATTGACTTAAAATTATACCAAAATATGAGAAAATTCTGTTCCAAAAGGGAGGGACCTCAGGTTAAAAAACAAGATCATGAATGTATAGGTAGTAGAAAGTTAGAAATATATCCATACATATACACAGACACATAGACAGCATATTGATAAGTTCCTATAGCTGTGTAAGTAGTGATAATATTTTTATTTCCAACTAGTTGTGCCCTGTGGTTTCAACCGCTTAAAAAAACTGATCCCATTTGATGATATTCATTTATATCCTTCCCTATTTGTATTGGATTTTAGGGTTTTAAGTTTTTTTTTTGTGGAACCCAAATTATTTATTTCAAATTGAAGAAGCCTTAGTTACCCGCTATAATATCAGCCGGAACAAACAAACAGTTTTTTTTAAATTGTTTTTTTGTTATAAGTAATGTATGTACTCTCATAAGCATTGAATAAAAAGCTGTTATTTGGTTATTACAAACAGACACTTCAATTTTATTTATTTGTATAGATATATTTTTAAAATCTTTTTAAGAAGGTTTTTATAATAGTAATACTAGCAGCATTCATGTTCATTATCTCGGTTTTCATCTTAAATGCTTATACAGGTATTTGAGAAGGCTGGATTTCTTTTTACATGTAAAATATTGTACCAAATTATGTAGACTGTAGATTGCTAAGGGCTGATTTCCGCAACTCCGCGTCTGTGCGCGTATTTTCCGTCTGAGCAGGAATATCTTACTGGTGGTAGGATTCCTATACAGGAGTCCGTCTAGGTAGGTACCACCCCAGGGCCAGTTATTCTACCGTGAAGCAGTAGTGTGCCAACATTACTGTGTTTCGGTTTGAAGGGCACTGTGAGCTAGCGTAATCACTGGACATATGAGACTTAAGAACCTATGTCTCAGGGTGATGGGCTCAGTGTAGTATCACACAGAAATTTTCTGGGTGGCACAGTATTTGTTATGGGCAGACGTTGCACTTACCATCAGGTGAATGTTTTGCTCATTTCATCACTTTATGCAATAAAAAAAAATATCTTGGTTGTTTGAGCCAACTAATCTCCAGGAGAGGGGGGAGCGATGTCGGCGAGCCGAGATACTTAGCCCGTTATTTCACGACCATTGGACAGTCCAGCCGGACTTGAGCCGCCGTTTCATCCTCCTCCATGCAGGCTCTGCACAGAGGGCTATCCATGACACATAAAGAGAACAGATATTTGTTAAAAGAACCATGTCCTGTTATGGCGCTATTAACCAACCATACCTTGGAGATGCGATTGTTTGTAGCAGGCGAAGCTTCCTTCCCCTTGTCTGCACTCTGGACGGTGTGCAT
This sequence comes from Luehdorfia chinensis, assembly GCA_019845155.1. Classification (NCBI taxonomy): domain Eukaryota; kingdom Metazoa; phylum Arthropoda; class Insecta; order Lepidoptera; family Papilionidae; genus Luehdorfia; species Luehdorfia chinensis. The sequence goes on from JAHVAK010000292.1 coordinate 1,700,370, forward strand.
GCTGGTGCGATCACATATTAGCGAAGCGAACATATGCATGCATGCTTGAGGGGAAGCAGAACTATGGGCTCCGGTTCCAAAACAAACCGATTGCAACTCCCCCGATCAAGCTCGTCCGCAGCGACGTTGCTTCAAGATCAGCAGTGTCACTTATCATCACGTCATCAATGAAGATATGACTTCTCGTGGGTTCAGTTTAGTTCCTACAGTGCGATGATCCTCGTACTCGTATAATTGTATCTTGTACCTGTTGTAAAAAACATTGTTTAGGGATTCTGTCATACAGAGCCTGTAGGACTTGTTCTTGTTCCAGAGATTTAGTATGGAGTGGTGGCTGACTAAATTATGTAGTTTTTATATAAAACTAACTGATGCCCGCGACTTCGAGCGCATATAGCTTTTTTAATATCACACGGAAACTATTGGATTTTCCGATATAAAAAGCGTCCTATATCCGTCTCCAGGGTGCAAGCTATCTCTATGACAAATTTTTTCAAGAGCGGTTCAGCGGTTGAACCGTGAAAAGGTAACAAACAGACGGAGAGACAGAGAGAGTTACTTTCGCTTTTATAATATTAGTATGGATTTGTTTCATTTAAACTTTATAAAACTTTTTCTATTCACTTTGAAAAGTTTCAGCGATTGTAATATAGTATTCAATAATAATTTCAAGGTGTTTCAGACATTGGAGAATTTAAACCTTCTCCACCCAATATAAATGTAGAATAATTACAATAGTTCCATAGCCATAGTGTTTTGTTTGTGTTCTATACTTTGACGACCGCGTGGCTTAGAGATCAAAGTACCTGACACTGCGCGCGGGACTGGGTTGGAATCCCAGCTGATGCCAACATTTGTGCAAAATGTTGCAAATGTAAATGCAAAATTTTGGCACAGTAATATCTCCTACACGGTTAGTAACTTCCGACACTATTCGGAAGTTGTCGCCGTTGTAGAAAATCGGCCGGGAGGACATCATCATTCCATAGATTGGCAACTATAAATCTCCATAAAGCAATCTTCACAGACCACAATGTAATAGAGTATACTCGTATCTGTCACAACTACCTCTCACGATAATTTCTAACTTGAGATACGAAAACCTTGAGATGATAACAAAAGTCAAAGAGACAACGTTATATGGATTTAAATATTGTGCATTTGTTGTATCTGTCGAGCGATGTTGAAAATAAAAAATTATTACAAGGCAATAATAAATTATTGCAACTCATTGTTTTGAACAAACTGGCAAATCAATAAAAAAATAAAATTGTGGGCTTTAGTAGTTTTTTGGATACTAGTTTGGCAATGCTGTGATTCTCCATACTAACACGTACAAATATATCAATACCAATATAGACTCACGCCTCTTTCTCATTGGGTAGGCATAGACCACGTCTTTCCACTTGCTACGATCCTGACCATCTTACGCTTCTTATATATTCGTGTTATGTGTTAGTAGAATTTGCCATTAATTTTATTAAAATCGTAGATAATAAAGTGGTTACGCTGCTATGAAGCAATGCGTCATGTAGACAGGCGCAATGCTGCTACACAGAACTTACAATTCAAAGTATTAGTGACACTGCAAATGTTATAGTCCGGCGTAGCACATCATCGGTGGAACGATTCTTTTATTTCTTTTTTTTTATTTCTTTTATTAAAAAAAAAACGATGCCCCACATTAGGATTTCTCCTGTGACCCGCGGCGCAGTAGCCAAGGGCTTAGCCACTGCGCCAACCGAGCTGACAAATTTTTCGCTCTTTTATACTCCGGCAAGTACGTACGACGCGACTCGGGGCGACAGATGTTGGGGGAGACAAAGTAACACGTTACTCTAGTGCAGAATTTTCAGTAGTCAAGAGTTAGAAAGCGTTCTTGAGGATATTAACACTAAACCTACCACTAAGTCAAATAACCGCTTTTGAGAGTAAACAAAATTCTTAGAAGTAGGATTTTTTAATAATCCATTACATACTTTGTTTAATTTGACATCAGTTTGTATCTTCAAACTTTAAGTAAAGATTTTTGATGTTCAATTGCCATACTATCATATAAAAGGCTATACCATAGAAATAGTAGAATATTGTAGAAATAGATATATATAATGTCGGTAGGTTTAGTGTTAAAAAAATATCATAAATATAGTCTTTAAGTTATTATATATAAACTGTGTAAAATTCATGTGAACAGCTTTAGAATAACGTTATTTAAATCATTTCGTACAGACAGAAAAACAAAAAAAAAATTTTATTATATACCTATGTATGATTTTCTTTGTTAGTTCCATAGTTACATACAAATAAAAGCGAGGGTATGGCATGTGGTATTAATACAATGTTTATAAAGTCCTATCAATCTAACCGTGTAGTAGCGGCTCGTTAAGAGAATACTACCACTCCATTTCATCCAATGGATCTCGTAAAAGGCGAGTAAGGAATTAAACTGGACTGTGCACCCAACAGCGCATGGTGGCGATGGGCTCACCACCTATCACACCAACTGCATTATATTGCTTTGGTGAAACGTGGATTGTGGCAGTCATCTGCTTTTGCAGTTAGTGCCCAGTCTCTGACTACCCCTAATGGGATACAGTCGTGATCTTATGTATGTATGTATGTATCAATCTAACTTGAGATGTGTTATATAAGAAATTAATTGCATCAGTGACTGATGTTTTCATGGCAATTACTTCAATTAAATACATATTTAATGCACTTTGTGCTGTTGTCTGTTCGTAATGCAAAACAGCTCTCTGTTTATTATCTTTTATTATTTCTATGCTATCTTTCTATGATATTTGTTGAAAGTAGTAAAATTATTGCCTGTAAATGTCCCACGGAGACGATGGGCAGCAGCAAAGGTGCCTCCTGCCAAAGGTGGCAACTATGGTAAAATTCCCCCCAAAATGAGAGCTACAAACTTTTGTATCAATCTATGGGGGAGACCTATGTTCAGCAGTGGACTAGTGATAGACTGGAATGATGATTATGACGATGACCCGTTGATCTGATAACCTATTTATTTGGGTAACCTAAATGATTACTTTTATATTTTTTTTATTGCATAAAGTGATGAAACCGGCAAAACGTTCACCTGATGGTAAGTGCAACGTCTGCCCATAACAAATGCTGTGTCGTCCAGAAAATTTCTGTGTGACTCTTTTTTCAAATTTATGTCGAACCACTACGTATATTTCTGTATTTGCATGTGTGTATGTATGTTAGTTTATGTGTATGTATATATTTATGCATTATTGTCTATTTATCATAATTATTTATTGCTATGTATTTATTTGAGTATTTATAAATTATATTTTATATTTATCAGTAGCTTTTAAAATTCAAATATTTAGTTTTTTTAAGTTTTACACCTGCCACATTGTTTCGCTACGCCCTGGGTTGACTGGCAGAGACTGCCAACTGACATTAAGTCCGCCCATTGTATCCTTTAAGGGGAAACAATAAAGTATAAATAAATAAACAAATAAATACACTGTGCCCATCACCCTGAGACATAGGTTGTTTAGTCTCATATGCCCAGTGATTACGCTAGGTCACAGTGCCCTTCAAACCGAAACACAGTAATGTTTGCACACTACTGCTTCACGGTAGAATAACTGGCCCTGGGGTGGTACCTACCTAGACTGAAAAGCTTAAGCAAATGAAGGACTTATGCAGTCCCTGGACCCTGCCTAGCATAAAAATTATGGTTAGGATGTTCCTCACGCGGATATTAGTAATTCTTATTGTGAGAGAAACTTCTTCAATCTCATATTAATTAAAAATTATTTATTGACCATCGAACGTTGATTTTCTAACGAGGTGCTAAAATAGGGGGCTACGCTACGCCTCTGGCAATGATATTTCAAAGCGGGCTGCCAGCGTCAAATTTTTTCTTTACTAGTCTTCCAGGTTTCCATACGAAGTTTTCCTTCACCGCCGAGCAAGTGTGATCGCACAAGTCTGGCACAGGGAATCGAAACCCAGACACTTGCATATTATGAAAATTATAGCGACCGCCCGGCTCCTGATCGGAATGAAATAATACAGAACAAAGTCATTAGCCTTGAAACGGTACACTGCTGGACTCAGACCTATCCCAAGCTGTATTTGTTGTAATCGCCACCGCAGACGACCATAATACTGGTTGTTTTTTCACTCTATGAGTTCTTCATCAGTTAGTTAGCTCTGATCTGTATCTAATTTTTCTTTGTGTGGCCCGAAGGTGTATCAGAGACCAAACTCAAGTAAAAACATCCGGTCTAAAACAGATTTTACAAATGTTATGGTGGTAAATAGGTACGATTTCGGTGAAAACGGAAAATTCACAAAAAAATTAAAAAAAAAATGGGAGGGTCAGGGATTTTTTTTTTGGCAACTTGTTTTCTCCTAATTGGCCCTCCAACACGCCTAATTGTTTTGTCGGTCCCTCTACCAAACACCCTATATAAATTAAACTATTCACAAAAGATACTGTCTAATATGTTTTGGTTTTTTTGCACTTCAATTTTGTCACTTGAAAGATGTGGTCTCTGCCTACCCCTATGGGAAAGTAGCGTGACTGTTTGTATGTATGTATGTACTACTCGACTAGTCTTAGACAGGTCAATATTGTTACCGCTTTATCGCAGCCGACCAAACGCAGACTGAATGAAATGTTTCTTAAATCAATTTCTTAACATCTAACTTAAAAAAGTAAATAATAACAAGAAAAAAACATTCATTCATAGTTCTAAGTTCCGAAATCGAAATAGGATCTCACCTGAGAATGAGCATCCTCGGAACATTTGCCAAATTATTGGGGAGGCCAGCAGCGGCTTGTTATGGACCAACTTATTCTTTGAACCATATCATGTCTCAAGAGGTTGTCATGACAAGAGATTGGTTATGATCATAACGTTAATATGTTTTTTTTTTATTTTTTCAGGGCGGCAACAACGCCGGTCATACAGTAGTGGTTGATGGAAAGATGTTCGATTTCCACCTACTTCCCAGCGGCATCATCAACCAGAAATGTACTTCCGTTATAGGTAAGTGTATTATCCACATATCATATATGTCGGACTTTGTTTATTGATTCAACAGATTTCTATTTCCTTCTCTTTCTTCCCATCGAGTGCCTGTTAGAAAGTCTTTTTCTAGAGGATAGGCGTTATCGTAAAAATATATTTATGTTCTATATACTTTATATATTCTATCTATTTCATGATCTCTTCGTTTGTTGGCATCTTCGGATTCAACTTTTCAATAAATTTGTGTCTAACTAGCTGCGCCCCGTTGTTTCACTCGCGTAAGATAAGCCGACCATATGATTGCGCCGTATAGCATAGTATTCGTACTTCGCTTATCCAAGCGTAATTGTTGGGCACTTCTCGATACTGTTTTGTTCGCAGTGTGCAGTTCATTTTTGTGGTCGAAAGGTAGGTTAAGTTACGCCTTATAACAGATAGAACTCAGATCCGTCAAAATTGGTCATCCGTTTCGGGGATTACCCGGAACAAACAGACAAAAATTTTAATTTGAATAGTGCCCCGCGATTACACCCGCGTAAAAAAGCCGACCCCGATCGATGATATACATATATGCTCCCCTATTTAAATCGGATGTTGATCACCTGCGCAGGTGATATTGTAGTGCGACAGGTGTGCCGTGTGCGGCTTAAGAGAATCTACCACCCTGTTTCATCCCGAGGGTGTCGTAAAAGTCGAACAGAGGGAAAATGAAAACCAGGAGATGAGCAGCAGCATCTTCTTTGAACATCTGAATAAATAAACTGCGGTTGCCAACCCGCCTGCAGGGCGTGGTAACTATGGCAAATCCCCCAAAATGAGAGTTACAAACTTTTCTGGCACTCTATGGGGGAGACCTATGTTCAGCGGTGGACTAGTGATAGGCTGAATTGATGAAGTGTACCGCGCAAGCTTAGAGGCACTCTTCCTAACTTGTCCGTGCCCAATGTAACGCTTATATGATCGCAGTAGGCTAAGACGCAGTTTCTGGGACATGGCGACAATCACAACACATGTATTCTCCTTACGTAAATTAGACTATGCAAATATTTACTATGACAAGACCATAATTAATACTTATATTAAAAGTAGAAAAGTAACAGCGTATAAACAACAGCGCTGTCCTCCTCTAATTCTCAAGTGATCACATCATTTTAAAATTGTGAGAGTCGATCGTTCTGGAAATTTCTGGTAAATCTCATGCCTATTGGCAGAATAACCGTCTCGATCTCGCTAGATCTGAAATACGTACGGGGCGTCTAGTACTCCGACAGCCGATCCGCTAACCAAGCGTAGTGATTGTGGCAAATTCTTCGTTATTGGGGGAGGCCTATGTCAACAGTTGCCTTTACGATCTGATGAAGAAGATGGATGAAAAACGAGTACATAGTCCACTTTTTGCAGACAAGATTCGGGCGTGGTCATTTGTAAGGATCCTTTAATAAGTAATTGGTCATTGTAGAGAAAAAATATATTCACTATATACGAAATATATAAATATATTTAGTAGGATTCCTATGCAGGAATCCGTCTAGGTACAACCTCAGTGCCAGTTATTTTGCTTTCAAGTAGTAGTGTGCAAACATTACTGTGTTTCGGTTTGAAGGGCACTGAGAGCTAGCGTAATCACTGGGCATATGAGACTTAGAACTGATGTCTCAGGGTGACGGGCGCATTGTGGTGTCACACTGTTCTGGGTGACACATCATTTGCTATGGGCAGTCACTTGTATTTGTTGTGGTAGGATTCCTTAGCAGAAATCCGTCTAGGTTGGTACCACCCCAGGGTCAGTTATTCTTCCGTGAAGCAGTAGTGCGTAAACATTACTGTGTTTCCGTTTATTATATACGTATCATTACTGTGTTTGTGTTTCGGTAATCACTGGGCATATGAGACTTAAGAACTGATGTCTCAACGTGACTGGCAGTGTGGTGCCACACAGAAATGTTTGACACGGCATTTAACTGGCGCAGGTGAACGTTTTGCTCGTTTCGTCACTTGTTCCAATAAAGTTCCAAAAATCCTTTCATTAAAAAAAAACATAAGTTTCCTCTATATTGTTATCTTAACCGTATAATTATGTCTTCTATCTATTTTTAAAATGGTATTTACTGTAATTGAAAACAAATTGGTTCCAAACGTAACGGCACGTGCCGCACTGTAAATGGGTTTGGTAAGGTTAGTGCCAGCAGACGCCGCCGTAAACCGACGTCGACGCGTTGTCGCGTTTCTTAGCGAGGGCAATTGGCGTGTAATTGCTTTTGAGTGCTGATAGATTTATGGACGGAGCCTTTACATCACTGTCAAGCCGGCAATATTAAAATATAATAATGTTTCTTAGCACATAGCCAAAAGATCGTGGCGGCTCCATCATCGAGTGCTCGTATACGCAACGTAAGTCGGTACCGCGCAAATTGTAAATTGCGATGTTAATAAGTACTACTACTTTACTGGTGGTAGGATTCCTATGCAGGAATCCGTCTAGGTAGGTACCACCCGAGGGCCAGTTGTTCTGCCGTGAAGCAGTAGTGTGCGAACATTACAGTGTTTCGGTTTGAAGCGCACTGTGAGCTAGTGTAATCACTAGGCAAATTAGACTTTAGTACTGATGTCTCAGGGTGGCGGGCGCAGTGTGGTGGAAGAATATTAAAAAATAAATAATAAAAATTTTATTTTACGAAAAACGCAAATCGACAATACTACCGGTTGACAGTGTATACATGTCCAACTGCTGAGCACAGGCAACTTTAGAGGTGCCGGCACCGGGTATCGAACTGAGATCGCTCGCATAGTTTTACCTTGACCGTACACATACAGGGAGAATAACAGCAAGAATATTATACACTGGGTCCGAGGCTTAGGCAAAATACGATAGTTTTTTTTTTAATTTATGGCAACTGTTGTAAGTTTTTTGCCACCCTCAGAGTAGCGTGTTCAGGTATAAATTTATATGTATAAAACTGACAATTTTCCCCCTTGGTGATACGTCGTAAGGTTTTAGGCTACTCCTCCTCCCAGCAGCAAGGGTATTTGTTATTATTTTGTCGCACAATTCAATTCAGCCTATAAGAGCCGGTAAAAGGCGACTAAGGTATTGTGCGGACAGCCCTTTTTCGTTCTGAATAACACTATAATATGCAATGCTGTCACTATACTCCTCGTGGGAACGCAATGGGGAGTAAGACTTTTTGACTCGTACCAAAATGGCGGCGACGTGGTTCGCCATCCGTCACGTCTCGTTGGAAAAAGACGTGACTGTAGGTATGTATGTACGATTCAATTCATTATTGGTATAAAATTTACACGTCATTCTTTTAATAAAAATTTTTCGTCGCACGGAAATATTCAGCGATTGACCACATTATCCCGCCCATCGTGATTAATCGCGATTTTTTTCTGACCCGCTCCCTGTTCGAACCTCACGTGATAACACGACCCCAAAGTAACATTACTTCAAAGATGAACATCGACAGTAACATGATAGTCAACTATTACTAAAGATTTAATGGACTGATAGAAACGAAACGAAAAGCACGACTTCGGTCTGGAGTTGAATAACCCAATCATTGTGCACTTTGCAAGAGCACTTTCCGCATAATACACAATCAGTAATTTAACATCAAAACTCGAAATATACACGTAAACAACAAAATTCAATAATGAAATGAAGTATTTATTTTTCGTAAATAGGAATATTAATTTTGTTTGTCAAACGTCAGTTTTTTTTTACAATTTAACACCGTTTTGTAATGAGGTCACGCTGACGGAGAAGAAAGAGTCATAGACAGCCAAAACACGCTTCACGCTTGATAAACTTTCCGACAAGGCGAGCCCTCCACAAGCAGCACCTGTTCACAAGTATGACTCATGTGGTGTGAATAAAAACGCTTACATTCACTTCGTCTTGGCGCCAAAAGTCCACTAACATTATTTTTTATATCTGTGCCTATTTTTTTTAATAACGAAACAATGTTCATGGCCAGTATAATACGGCTTAAAAAGCCATTAAAATTACTGATCGATTTTGACCGCGAAAACTTTTTACTGCGGTCGTTATTACATTTTTGGCTTATTACAAACGGCGATATCGGTGCAGTGGAACCCTGAAAATAAGGCAAGGTCCATTTAGAAATTTGTCCTTAAACCAAATGATCATTGATTGTTGTTACAGAATGTTTCTTTTTTTTTTGTACCATTACCATTCTACGCTTTTTGCTTACTAATATAATGCGTTTCTGCAAAGTTATTTATGACTGACAGTACCCGCCATTTCGTTCGCGCGCGGCTTTGTTTAGACAGTATGTCTGAGATGTTATTCAAAAGCAACTTTACGTGTATGATCTAAGTTCGATTTTCAAATGACCGCGTAAAATGACAAGTAGTGTTCCAATATATTGTTAGATGTTCACTGTATACTTTGTCACAGGACGAAACAAGATAATGGATGCTTTAAAGTTGCGGAAATCCATTGTAACAAGTGTCTTTTTTGTTGCTTTTGCTTTTGTTCTTAAGTCTTGTATGCACCGTAATTACATTAGCTCACGTCGCCTTTCAGACCACACATTAATCTTTACACAGCTGCTTGACGGCAGAATAACGATTGATCACTAAATTGATTCCTGAATAGAAACCCTACCACTGCTAAATTTGCAAATTTGATTGCTTGCGGATCTTGGCAAATTATAACTCCTGATTTTTTTTATTTGATAAAAGTGACAGAACGAGCATTACGTTCACCCAGAACATTTATGAGTGACACCACACTGCGCCCGTCATCCTGAGACATCAGTTGTTAAGTCTCATATGCCCAGTGATTACGCTAGCTCACAGTGCCCTTCAAAACGAAACACAGTAATGTTTGCACACTACTGCTTCACGGCAGAATAACTGGCCCTGGGGTTGTATCACCTAGACGGATTCCTGCATAGGAATCCTACGACCAGTAATGAGAAAGCTGTAAAAATAACGATTAAGTTGCGCATCTAATCAAATTTACTTTTTCACTTATTATCATCGAAGAAGCTGCTTATGTTTGATACACAAATAATCCCATTATTAAATGTTTCGGTACAGACAAATACGGTAATAAAGGAACTCGAACTATGGCGTAGCTCGCTTAAATAAATTAACATTCCTAATTCAGCAAATATAATTTACGACAAACATCGCTTTAACAAACAAACGTAACGAATCGAAAATGATTGCGATGTCGTGTATCCCCTGCCTTAGCCTTGAGGGTTAACTAATTTTGAAACTGCTATTAGCAGTGGTACCCTGTCGTCCCCGGCACAATAGTCATCGCTCGATGGGTTTTTTTTTGTTTAGAAATGATTTGCATTAAAAAAAAAAGATACAGAAGTGATTACAACATGCAATACCACACTACTGAGGCATAACATAACATACAGTCACGTCTTTTTTCCATACGAGGGGTAGGCAGGGGCCACACACGTAGTCCAACTCTCGCCTTCCGCGAGATACGGGACGTGCCGGTTGACGAACCACGTCGCCGCCATTTTCGTACGAGTGAAGAGAAATCTTTCTCCCCATTCTGTTTCCACGAGCAGTACAGCGACAGCATTCCATATTATGGTGTCATTCTGCACGAATAAAGGCTTTCCGTACAATACCTTAGTCGCCTCTTACGACTCTCGGTAGGAAAGAGGTAGGTGCTATTCTACTCAGCCGAACAATTATCGGCCAAAATGGCGGCGACGTGGTTCGCCACCCGTCACGTCTTGTTTCACGCTAGGGCGAAAGTGGGCTACGTGAGTGGCCTCTGCCTACCCCTTATATGGGAAAAGGGCGTGACTGTATGTATGCTCAATTGTTCTGTAAGCTAACATGAGAAATATTTCGTTCGGTCCCCGGTTGCAGACACCGGGTAAATCAGCACTTTTTATTGCAGAATAATTTTATCATACCTACTCGTCTTTAGCGGTGAAGGTCAAAATCGTGAGAAAACCTTCATGTCTGAGGAATAAAATGATTTCTTTTTGTTTTTTTTATTTGAGGTCAAAATCGTGAGGAAACCTTCATGTCTGAGGAATAAAATGATTTCTTTTTGTTTTTTTTTTATTTGATAAAAGTGACGAAACGACCAAAAAGTTCACCTGATGGTAAGTGCAACGTCTGCCCATAACAAATGCTGTGTCACCCAGAACAGTGTGACACCACAATGCGCCCGTCACCATGAGACATCAGTTCTTTAGTCTCATATGTCTAGTGATTACGCTAGCTCTCAGTGCCATTCAAACCGAAACACAGTAATGTTTGCACACTACTTCTTCACGGCAGAATCACTGGCCCTGGGGTGGTACCTACCTAGACGGATTCCTGCATAGGAAACTTCGATGACATGTAACAAGTTGCCGACCCTGTTAGGTTGATGATTGTTTTAGTATAGTTTACTCCTTCGTAATAGGACGTTAAATCTAAATCTAAACAAAGACTTTTTGAGTAGGGTAATTATAATATTAAGGTATACATGGATGATGATAACCCCTGGGAATGAGGTGATCGCTGCCAAGCTATTTCTTCATCTTTATAATACTGCTGTAATTGTACGTTATTTTTAAAATGACTGGAAATGAATCCCGCTGGGTTTCTTACTGGTTCTTCCCAGGACAGAGGTATTTCTTAGCGAACCGGTGTAGCTGATCTATATTGAATAAAAAATATTCTATTCTATTTAATTCTTAATAATTTTCGATAAATTATTAGCTATTTGCAAAACTATTACATTTGGTTAGATACTCGTACTAGCAATATATGATGATGATCAAATTCAGCCACAACACTTTTTTTTTAAAAAGACGATTTCTCTTATGTCGTGAGTGCGTTTCACATACATTAATTTCTCATTTACAACACAACCAGACCCGAAAACGAACAAAATGGCTGGGTATTTGCACAATGGTTTGCCCCAGCTGGTATTCGAACCCAGTACGCGGCGGCGTAGAAGTCGGGTATTCGGAACACTAGGCCACGCGGTCGTATTGTACTGATCAATAGCAAAATTAAATCCAACCCAAGAATTGTATTTTTCAGTTGAGAATATTATTTCAGTCTATGGAGTAAAACACATCTTGAAAAACTGCAACAAACTTATACAAATTATAAAGAAAATTACAGCTTATAGCTTATTTTAAATTATCGTTATGGAAAACAATAAATTATGTTACGAACACATGGTTATGATCATAATCGATATGTTAGAGTAAAAACTCATAACCGGTCTAAACCACTTTTGACTGCGAAATGCAGGCAATAATAGTTTTGACCTGTCCTAAGTCAAAAACAGTTTTGACTAACGTTATTAATCAAAAGGCTTAGCCAATATTAACATGTTTCCGATTTTCTTAAACAGCTCAAGTGACTCCCAATCCGTCTTCGCAGGCATACTCATTCTTTCTGCTTTGTACTGCGTGCTGTTCAATCCCTGCACTCCTAAATACTTAAAAGATCGTTTGCAGTTCGTTTACATTTCCCTCTCCCACGAACGGTTCCTTTGTTATTCTGCCAATCTCTTCCTCCAAACTCCTATGCATTCCTTCTCTTTCTTCAAGAAATCTTTAACGGTCACAGTTGTGCGCTCATGCTTTACCCGTACACATTCGACGAGCTAAGTCCCTTTTTTCGTTAAAAAATCTTGTAAAAGCTCATTACTTGGAACTTTGATTTTATGCATACCTTTTTGTCCTAAACTTTAGTCTATTGCTTTTATCTAAGAATGCCTTCATCCTGCGCTTTGTATTAATGTATGTGCACCCCCCCTCTGCTCCCTTCTTTATGAATAAATTTGAACAATACCGATTACAATGGTTGTCTGGAACAAATCGCATTCAAGCGATAAGACCGCCTTATTGTACATATTTTTTCACTTTTTTTGTTTATTTTGTGGTTATTCCTGTATTTGGTGTACAATAAATAACACATTGATTGATTGCTGGTCGTTCTGTCATGTTTTGTATTAGAAAGTGTTTTTTTTTATTTCGATGTAGATCTATATAGTAAAAAGTTTTGTTGTGTAATTCCGAGTGCCATAACAGTTTAGGCTATGCAAACAAATAGTACTATACCTACAGCGTCTATAAACTCAACTTTTTTATAGTACTTCAAGTAAAAGTTTATATTTCTCACAAAAAGTATTCGATAATGGATAAGTAAAATGTCCATTTTATTTTTATTAAAATTATTTACAATAATATATACTTAAAATTACTATTATCCAATGTTTTTTGCAGTTAAAAGTAGTTTTGACCAACGTCCTTCATCAAAAACTACTTTAGACTGCAAAAATCAGATACAAGTGGTTTTGACCAACGTCCTTCGTCAAAAACTACTTTTGTATGTAATCGATATATCGATTTTTTATCGGTTTTTTTTTAGAGATTCACATTTGAAAATATCCCATCGTTTTTGATACTAATTCGTTTATAGGCTTATTAGTATCTTCAAACATATTGTGATTGACATAAGTAATTGTATGACAAATTAAAAGATTAGTAATACTAAACAGCACAGTTCACAATCATAAATATAATATGCGAATGTCTTTCGACTATCGACGAAAAATTGTAGTTATAGAAACATATCCCGTTTAATCTACTAAAGGTATTTAGTATATTATTAGAAATATCATTCGAAAGAATAGAATTTCTGATCGATTCAAGTTCAACGAAAGTAAATGTTTTATTGTTATTGGTTCAAGTTTTCTTATCATCATTTGTATTTATTAAACTAAATATAATATTATAAAAAGTCTATCTGTCTAAACGCTATAGACGTTTTTTTAGTCGAAAACTACTGAAGGTATGATGCTGATTTTATATAGAACCTGTAAATAACCGATAAGTTAATAAACTTATCGGTTAATTACAATAGTAATGTTATCTAGAAAGGTTCTCAAGGTGAAGAATTCTGTGATCAGTCAGTCACGATAGTCATAATAAATAAACCTACAAACGTTTGTGGAAATATATGGGGGCAGGCTTATGTTCAGCAGTGGACTAGTGATAGGCTGAGCACGGACTGTTAATTAAATAACTAGTGGTAAACATGACGTTCTCGCAGAACTTTTTTCTTTTAATTTGTTTGTAATTCACATCACTTTTCTGCCAGAAATTTTTTCAGCTCTAACGTATTTTTTTTATTTGAGCTTCTAATAAATGTAAAACAAAAAAGTGTTGTACGTTGACGATACCGAAAATACTTTTTGGCACAAGAGACATTGTTTTTCTTTTCAGCAGGTCGTCACAAACAACACGCCCCCCCCTCGTCAATGCCTAGGTCGTGCTTATTTATAGCGAATAATATGTTCTTATTCTTAGCTTCGGTTGTAAATTTCATTGAAGCTCGATACAATGTACGCTTTTGCATAGTTCACATAACGCGTTATGCAATATGCTATTGGCGCGATTTCAAAGGTGTTAACCGTAATTGCTCAAGAGTAACCTCACGGACAATTTCCCGATATAATTACAAATATTTTAAATAAGTATTGCAATAATATGTTTCAAATACGAAATAAAATTCGAATACCACATCAAAAAGAAAAATGGAGAATCGTCTGCGAAGAATTTAAATTAATTCTGTAGCTCCGAAGTTAAGTCATCATCATCATCATTTCAGCCTAACAACCTCCACTGTTGAACATGGGCCTCCCACATAGATTGCCAGAAAACTTTTGTAGCTTTTATTTTCAGGGGTTTTATCGTGGTTACCGTAACGGTTACCATGCTTGGATGTTCCGATGTTGAGTATATTGTATCAATACTAAAATATAAATAATATCGATTCCATATTATCCTGTTATTAAAAGAAGAAAAGACAATTATCATCCTTGCCATTTCTATGAATTTGTATTTGATTTGGGACGATGTTTCATTGATTTCATTCACCTTCTATTCTATACTAAAAAGTTCGTTAACCGCCATTGACACCTTTATCCAAAACACGACTAGAAAAGAAAACTAAAATAAGACTATGACGGAAAAAATAAAGTTTCAAAACCTTTAACCCGACTAAGCATAAATAAAGTATAATGATTTCTTATATTTTTCGTATACTAAAAAGAAAGGATTAGCAAGCTGAAGTGGCAATGGGCCGGCCATATAGCTCGTAGAACCAATAGACGTTGGGGAAGAAAGGTTCTCGAGTGGCAACCTCGTACCGGCAAACGCAGTGTTCGGCGACCCCCCACTGGATGGAGCGACGGCCTGCATGGTTTTGCGGCAAGTCGATGGATGCAGGCTCAGGACCGTTTTTTGTGGCAATCTATGGGGGAGGCCTATGTTCAACAGTTGACTTCAAATGGCTGAAATGATGATGATGATGAAAAAGAAAGAAACAAGTAAGGTGCTGATTGCTACCATAGTCTTATTAAGTAAAACAACTCTTTCGGTAGTTAGATATTCCTGTTCATTTAGTTCTATTGAGGTTTTCCATTAATAACGTTATAATCCAATTCGTAATAACTTTATAAACAAAAAAGTCCTAAGTTTGAATAAAGAATACCGAGAAATGATATATTTTATAATAAATATTGTACTATTTTCTCCTGATTCGTTCGACACTCGATACGATAGCAAAAAAAAACTAGTTTGAATGTAACATCCGTCATATTGATTTCGTTCATATAAAATGCAGCCTATGTCACCGGGACCATAATAATAAATCGTAGTTAAGGCGCGAACATCCGTAAAAACAATTATACGTTGCCTGCTAAAAACATAACTCTTCCTTTTAGCTTTGCCGTAGTCGGGTAATAAGACTCAACTGTATTTAATTACGGCGTCCAAACAGAGAACAGTCGTCAGTCATAGTAGACAGCTGGGCAATACATACATACATACATACCAGTCATGCCTTTTTCCCATACAAGGGGTGGGCAGAGGCCACTCATGTAGCCCACTTTTCGCCGTCGCGGAAAACGAGACGTGACGGGTGCGAACCACGGCGATTCTTACCCCCCATTGCGATCCCAGAAGCAGTATAGTCATATAGACAGCATTGCGTATTATGGTGTTCTGCACGAATTAGGCTGTCCCTTTACTAACTTTAACCGTTTATCTGAGTCGGTATCACTGCGTTGCCATCCTGTGGTCGAATAGTGGTATTGAAATACCATTGCGTTTCGGTTCGACGGGCACTGATAGCTAGTGTAATTACAGGGGGTTACGAGTATAGACCTATGTGCGGCGGCAACGAGCGCAATATGGCGCTACTCAAACTTGCAAAGCTGTGGGTGGACATACTTATCTATAAAATATAGGAGATAGTGACCAGACGAGCTAAACGTGATCGTGAGTGCAACGTCTGCCCGTAACAAATGCTTTGGCGCCCGGAACATTTCTGAGTGGCACCACACTGCGTCATTACTTCTTAAACCCCATATGTCCAGTAAATACTCAGTGCCTATCAGACCGAAACACATTAACGTTTGCACTCTACTGTTTCACAGACGGATTCTAACTTTTTAACGGAAAACAAACTTTTTAACGGATTAAGATTTTTATTCATCATAATACGCGACCTATGGTAGTCACTGAACTGAAGGCGAACGCCCGACCTCTGGGTTACGTCGGCTCTAGTAAAGTAATTTAGTCTTTATTCCATTGTTATATCTCAGAATATTCTCGATTTATATGAAAATTTACGTTCACGCAATTCGCAAGCATAGTTCGTTATAAATATAGCTGTAATGTGCGATTCTATTCAAGAGGGGAGATAAGGTACTGGTTAGGCATTTACTTTACATCTTTAATCCAATTGATCGATTGAATATGTTAAATGGCGTGACTTAAATGTTTGCAGCGCTCATGGCAAAATAATCGATACTTCTCTACGAAAGACGCTAAGGTATTGTACGGACAGCCTTTATTATAGCAGATTAATACCACAATATGCAATGCTGTCACTATACTGCTCGTAGGAACGCAACGGAACGGACCAGCAAATCGGACGTCCAGTAGTAAGTACAACGTCTGCCCATAATAAATGCTGTGTCACCCATAGTGGCACCTCCGTGTGACGCCACGCCACGATCGTCACCCTGACAAATGTAGTAGTAAGTAATGCTTGCCCATTATTGCTTGACGGCAGAAGAACTGGCGCTGCGTTGGTACCTACCCAGACTACTACCAATGCTACCAAAATATAGACGTATATTTTGGTAGCATTGGTAGTTTTCTAAATAACGTTCGGGCGGACGTACTTTTTGAACACGCTTTTATTAGCTAGAGACGGCAAGGACGACAGTAATATTGAGCGAAGAGTTTTGGCAGGATATAAAGTATATGGGCGCTTGCATAACTTTATGTGTAGCCATAACGTTACTAAAAAGACAAAACAGCCTGTACATAGAGGAGTACTGACCCCACACTTATGTACGGTAGTGTACGGTTAAAATAAGATTAATATCTCTGCATAACTTTATGAGAAGCCAGAACGTATCTAAAAAGGCAGCCAACGAGCTTGTATGAAAACACTAATGAAAATAGAAGAAGCGAAAGATGTGTAAAGGATCGTAGCAAGTGGAAAGATGTGGTCTTTGCCTATCCCAATGGAAGAGGCGTAACTCTATGTATGTATCTATGTTTTATTAGCTTGATCTGTATGTATGCAATGGAATCTATCAGTTTAATTGGTATTACCATCAGGATAATCAGCTCATTGCTGTACAAGCTGTTTTTTTAGCTTTTTTTTAAAACTTTAATTTTTTTATTTAACAGAGTATTGTAGTAAGCGTTTAATACCATTTTTAAAAAAAAAAAATGAAAAATACAAAATACACCTAATCACGCTTCTTTCCCATTAGGGTAGGCAAAGACCACATCTTTCCACTTGCTACGATCCTGACACATGTTTTGTTTCTTAGATTCTCTGGAGTGTTTTCAAAGAAACTCGTCGTTTGCTTTTTAGGCGTGACTTTTCCTTAAAAAGACTTCGATCAATGATGCGTTCGCCTACGTCGAACCTTACTGGCTTCGCGCACACTCGCCTCATAAATCTGTTACATACACTACTATTTTCACCGACTTCAAAAAATGTATGACTCATACAATTTTCGTCATACATTCATCAAACATCAACGATATTTTCGTCAATTGTTGACCAATTTAAAAAAATCTATTTTGTTAGAAAGGGGATACGTAAGTGTCCCAAATAATTTTGGTCAAGTTCTGATGATAGGATTCATGAAAAAATCGTGAAACTCTTAAATTCTCTTAAGCTTGTTTAGAGTTGTGTTCAAGTCTGTATTTGATTAAATAATTATACTATATGTACGCGACGTGTGGTGGCGGCAGCATCTTCCTAGAACATTTTAATAAAAACTGCGGTTGCCAAACCGCCCCGCCATGCGTGGCATCTATGGCAAAATCCCCCAAATTGAGAGCTGCAAAATTTTGTGGCATGCTATGGGGGATTGTGTGATAGAAGTGATATGCTGAAATGATGATGATGATGTACTATATGTAAAAATGGATTATTTATTTCTTGCAGCCTTAGTAACTGGGTAGGAAACTTTACATACATGAATATACATCTCTCTATAGACATTTATCTTCACCATTACGTATAACACGTCTCTTTATCTGACTATATATTTTATATTTTACTATAACAAAGCCGAAGTGTCTCTGTTTGTACGCGATAATCTAAGTAAATACTAATCCGACTACAGAAATTAATTTGGCATTAGATAGCCTGTTTATTGGGAAATGTTCTAGGCTGAACATCATGCCTTAAGGAGCCGCACGCTGAGAATCGAACATTGCCGAGAAAGGCCAAACTGTGAATGCTTAGGTCGGCGAGGCACGTACGGTGCGTGCAGTCATGCGACTGTGCCGTACGTACCTCGCATGTATGGTACCGGCTTCGGCGTCTTTTACTAGGGTGAAATCTCGGGGAACAGCTTGTCAATAGTAATGTTTCTATATAAAATAAATACATAAAGTCACGCCTTTTTCCCCATATAAGAGGTACACATGGAGCTCACTTTTCGCCCTCACGGGTGGCATACCACGTTGTCGCTATTTGGAACGAGTGAAAAAAAAACTGACTTTCCGTTGCGTTCCCACGAGCAGTATATTGACAGCAATGCATATTATGGGGTTATACTGCACGAATAAATGCTGTCCGTATCTTAGTCGCCTCTTACGACACCCAGGTAGGGAAGAGGTAGGTGCTATTCTACTCTGCCGGGCACCTATAGGCTAATCTATCTTCTCTGTTACGTATAATATACAATAATCTTAGGAAATACTTATCCGACTTGAGAAATCAATTTGGCATTAGACTGCCTGTTTATTCAGAAAGGTTCTAGGCTTAACTTCATGCTACGGCCTTAAGGAGCCGCACGCTGAAAACCGAACATTGCCGGAAAAGACCACCGAAAAGTACCATTTCCGTACAGCGCAGTCATGTGGACGACTTCTTTTACTAGGGTGAAACAGCTTGTCCATATTAATCCATATTAATATTATAAATGCCAAAGTAACTCTTTCCGTCCGTCTTTCAGTTTGTTACCTTTTCACGGTTCAAGCGCTGAACCGATCTTGACAAAATTCGGCACAGAAATAGCTTGCGTCCTGGAAACGGACACAGGATACTTTTTATCCAAGAAAACGAAGTCTCAGGCATCAGCTAGTGTTTATTTATAATCCAAGTATAACTTGTATAAAACTTTTCACGATCAGCTATTCAGTGGTCACTCTTTACAGGAAACGGAGTGGTGATACACTTACCTGGGCTTTTCGAGGAGTTGAAGAAGAACGAGCTTAAAGGCATGCGAGATTGGCAGGATCGGCTTATCATATCCGACCGAGCGCACATCGTTTTCGATATGCATCAACAGGTAATTTTTATTTCATTTGATATCCGACTCGGAGGACCAATTTTTTATTTTAATGTTTATATCGTAAATGCCTTCTGATGGTAGTATTCCTATGGAATCCGTCTAGGTGGGTACTGCCGCTGTGCCAGCTATTTCGCCGTTAAAGCAGTAGCGTGCAAACGTTACAGTGTTTCGATTTGAAGGGCACCGAGAGTTATTGTAATTACTGGATATATGAAACTTTAGAACTATATGAGACTGATGAAAGGTGCAGTTTGGTGCCACACAGAAATGTTCTGTGTGACACAGCATTTGTTATGGGCAGATGTAGTCTCGTCACTTCCTTCCATAAAAAATGCGTAGAATAAACAATTGTCGAAGCTAACTTATGCATTCCGATCCGTGAGATAGGCTGTGGTCGGCATCCGATCCAGGAGTTCCCCTTCTTTTTTATGTTTTTATGTGTTTATAACTTAACATCCGCTAGTTGGCGATTATATTGCTCAGTGTTGATACATAGTAAAAAGTACTCGACGTTAGTAATCATTACCATTGTATTCAAACTAAAAATCATTACCTTGTCGAGAAGACATTATTAGATGAAGCGTATTACTAAAAGGATCATATTATAGATATTTTAAGACGTACCTGACTCCTCTCTCAGGTCCTTGTTTCGAATTAAACCAAAAAAGTTAAAACGTAAAAAAGAGAAAATAATATACGACCGCATGGCGTTGTCGTACCTGAATTCTATGCTATGGATCCTGGGTTCGGATCCTATCGCTGGTTTTCGGTCTGTTTTTGCTGTGCATATGCAATGTGTGCCTGTAACACTTACAGTACAGGAGAAGTTTGGAGCATCGTTTAAAAAAAAATTAAAATGAATATGGAGAACAAAAATGTGTGGAAACAACTCTTACATCGCACCTACCACTACAAATGATGATATAATAGATTTAATTTCGGCTAATGAGACTCTTCCACCTGATCTCGTCCGGTGGTCGTCGTAAAGGTCGACAGAGGGAAAAAGAAAACCAGGAGATGGGCAGCAGCATTTTCCTGGAACATCTGAATAAATAAACTGCGCTTGCCGACCCGCCTGTCGAGCGAGGAAACTATGGCAAAATCCCATGGCAACAAATGGCCTATGTTCAGTAGTGGACTAGTGATAAGCTGCAATGATGATGATGACGATCTACAGCTATATGTGCAGTCTGAAATTGACGATCTTCATAACGGGATCAATCATTTAAACAAGAATCTAAATGCTCTCAAAGATTGGTCATCTCGTTATGGAGTGACTGTCAATCCACTGAAATGCCAAGCTATCCTAGTAGGTAGTTCGAGGATGTTGGATAAGGTTGACTATTCAGGCTTACCTACTTTACGCTATAATGATACTCTTATCCCATTTAGTAAATCTGTGAAAAATCTTGGTCTAATCATCGACAGCACTTTGAACTGGAAAGTTCAGGTTACCGACATTAGTCGGAAAGTCATTGCTACCTTACGTTCACTTTATCGTCTGAAACATTTTCTCCCTATTAGATCTAAGCTCATGCTTGTCCAAACGCTTATATTACCCATTTTTGACTACGCAGATGTGTGTTACCCAGACCTATCCCAAGATCTTCTTAACAAGCTGGAACGCCTGCATAATAACTGTATAAGATTTATTTTTGGTCTGCGAAAGTTTGAACACGTTTCTCAATTCAGGTCTCAGCTTAATTGGCTTACCATTCGACAAAGGCGTAATTCCAGGATGCTGCTTGTTCTTTTTTCTATTTTAAATGATCCATCTTCACCTTTATATCTTAAAGAAAAATTTCAGTATCTCTCTTCTTCACATGATAGGGTACTTCGTTCATCTTCTAATAATAAGATTTGCATTCCTACACATTTAACTGGGTTCTTCAGGAACTCCTTTACTGTTAGGGCTGCACTTCTTTGGAACTCCTTGCCCGATGACATCAGGAAAACTCCCAATAAATACTCCTTTAAGAAGTTGGTTCGTGATTATTTAGTTAAGAATCATGACAACATAAATTATTAGTACATAGGTCAATACTTGTAGCATTTATTTTATGTATATGTGTATGTATGATATGTATGTATATATGTATATGTATGTATGTTTTATGTATAATTATACGTCATATTATATTATATGTGTACAATAAAACTATATGTTTATTACTATTTCATATTTTTAATTAGTATATATGTATAATCCTTATTTTTTTTTGTCTTCTCGTTTGTCTTTATTGCTGCACCACATCAAACTCTCACCACTCCATGGGTTGACTGGGAGAAAATGCCTACAGGCATTAAGTCCGCCCTTTGTAACCTTTTATTTGTAAAGGAAGCAATAAAGGTTTAAATAAATAAATAAATAAATGATTATTATTATTATTATTATAGGAAGTCTGCTACAAGTTTTTAGTCCTGTCACATATTTAAAGCCTATTTTGTGGCTTAGTGACCGCAAATATATTATCCACGTGCTGAGAGCACAACCGTAGCCCACTTTTTCGCCCCCGCGGAAAACGAAATGTGACGTATGACGAAACACGTCACCACCATTTTCGTACGAGTTAAGAAATTCTTCCTCCCCATTGCGTTCCCACGAGCAGTATAGTGACAGCATTGCATTTTATGGTGTTATTCTGCACGAATAAAGGCTGTTCGTACAGTAACTTGGTCTCCTCTAACGACACCTCGGTAGGAAAGAGATAGGTGCTATTCTACTCTAGACACCTATCGGCGACTCATTTACACGCTATCATCATTTCAGCCCGTCACAAGACCACTGCTGAACAAAGACATAGATTGGGGGGATTTTGCAATAGTTGCTACGCTTGGTAGCCAACCCACCCGGGTTTGGCCACCGCAGTTTATTTATTAAAATGTTCCAGGACGATGCTGCTGCCCATCTTCTGGTTTTCTTTAACCTTCTGTCGACTTTTACGACACCAACGGGATGAGATGGAATGGTAGATTCTGTTAAACCGCCACCACACGACGACACTCATAATAATGTTATCATTACTAAATTAGCTCAGGAAGCCGTGGTAACTCAGGGGCTAGGCGCTCGCTTTAAATTTCATAGTACGCGAGTGACCTGGGTTCGATTCCCGGTGGCCGGCACCACTAAAATTGTTAATTGCAATTTTAAGTGTTGATTTACCACGTGCTCGGCGGTGAAGGAAAACATCGTGAGGAAACCTGCATGTCTGAGGAATAAAAAAAAATATTTCGAAGACATGTGAAGTCCGCCAACCCGCATTGGAGCAGCGTGGCGGATTCTTCCTAGCTCCAAAACCCTCTCAGAAATGAGAGGAGGCCTGTGCTCAGTAGTGGGACATTTATAGGCTGAAACTTTTACTAAATTAAATATGTCACCCTCCTCCGTCATTTTACTAGTAAAAATAGCCTTCTTCTGCATACAAAATCTCATATTATTAATTCTATTTCTCTGGTGGTACCTGCACTGCGGACCACCGCAGGTTATTCTGTCATGAATCAACCACTGAGAGCTAGCGTAATTACTGGGCATATGACACTAAATAACTGATCTCTCAGGGGGACGGGCCCAGTATAGTGCCACACAGATATATTCCGGGTGACACAGGATTTATTATGGGCGGACGTTACCATCTGGTGAACGTTTTGTCCGTCCCATCACTGTCTCCTAAAAAAAAAAAGTTATTCCGCCGTGATGCAGCGGTGTGCAAACATTAGAGCAGCATATGAGACTTGGGACTGATGCCATGCTCTGTGACAAGCGTAGTGCGTTAACGCACGGCAATTTTTTGGGTGACACAGCATTTTTTATGGGCACACGTTGCATGGTTTTTCATTTTACATCAACTGAACGATATGCACGGCTCGTCACTTGCATATAAAACTCGCGCATATCAATTCTACCTACAAAAAAACCCCTGTATTATCACTAAACTGCTTGAATAAATGTATGGCTTAAATTTACAAACGCGCTGATAAACAGTCATTCACATACATATTTACATAGACACAGCAGTCGAGATATTCACCCATGCCTATTCATTAGGTTAATTGATGATTTCACTGAAATCACTTAATAGTTGTTGAAATTTCTAGATTCTATTCATCATCATCATCATTTCAGCTTATCACTAGTCCACTGCTGAACGTAGGCCTCACCCATAGATTGCTACAAAAGTTTGTAGCTCTCATTTTGGCGGGAACTTTGTCACAGTTTCCACGCTTTGCAGGCGGTTTTTAAACTGCAGTTTAATTTTTCTGATGTTCCTGGAAGATGCTGCTTGCTTCCCATCTTCTGGGTTCAATTTTCTCTTAAGCCGCTACCACACGGCGGGATTCTATTAGATAGTTGCATATACTGTAGCATGTAAATTAGTCGTACAGGATTTAAAGTCCTGACTACTGCTCCGTTAGTAAAAAAGTCTGGTGGAGTGAAAATAGTGGGCCTCTAATTTCTGAGAGGGTTTTGCAGCCGGGAAGAGGCTCCTGTGCGGGTTGGCGGACTTCTCATGTCCTGGAAATATTTTTATGCCTCAGACATGCTCACGATGTTTTCCTTCAACGCTGAGCTCTTGGTAAATCAGCCCTTACAGGCTCAACACTGCCTGTTAATTTAAATTACGTAACTTTACAACTTTTTTTTAATCTGAACGAGCGCCGTACATTCCCGAACAAGTTTTAAAATTTCGAACATATCTTTGCAAGAATTAATGTACTCGTAGTGTAAAACACGAGGTACATATATGTGATAACTAATTACACTTTCAAATATTCAAGTAGAAGAAAGATAACTCATTTGGTTTTGTACCTTTTTTTTAAAACATCATTTCTTTAAAATTCTAATTTCGAAAACCTAAGTCTTGTGCGATACGAATTCGCGGTAATTCCGTCTCTTATCGCCTGCTCACAATAGGCCGCTGAGTTTCATTAGATTATCTTTGTCATTAATTACTAAAACACAATGGTACTAATTCAATGCGCCCATTCTTTGAAAAACAAAAAATATCTAGACTATAAGAGCTATAAGAAACATCCTTTCGCTTCTCGCAATCTACCAAATAATAATAACAAATGACTACCACGCGGCCTAGTGGTTTAGAGTACCTACTGCTACCGCTGCTACCGGCTACGAATGAAGACCGTCATTCGAATCCCAGCCGTAGCCAACATTTGTGCAAAAATACAAATTGGCTTAAGGATCTGGTTGTGTTGTGACCGACCCAATGTCTTTGACACTACATAAACCTATCTTTGATCTTCTCGCTCATGGATACATCGTACGCAGGTAGGTTGGGACGAGTGAGTGCCTCTGTATTCTTCGTTTTGGCTACCAAAAGGTTTGCAAGTGCAGTGTGAGAGTTATTTCCACACATCCTTGTCCTCAATATAATTATCTATATTATAATACTCTTTATTTAACGACGGGCTGCGGTAACTCAGGGGCCGGCAACTTGCATATAGTACGTGAGTGACCTCAGTTCGATCCAGCGCTTCTGAAATTTTTCTGCAATTTTAAGTGGTGTTTTACCACAGCTCAACGGTAAAGATAAATATCTGAGGTATAAAATTATTTCGGGGACAAGTGATGTCCGCCAATCCGCATTGGAGCAGCGCGGCGGACTCTTCCCGGCTCCAAAACGCTCTCGGAAATGAGAGGCCTGTGCTCAGCAGTGCAACATTTTTTTTTTCTTATAAATAGCATATAATTTCATATGCATTAAGTAAAAATAAATAAAAATGTAAATAAGTTTTTTAAATATATGTTATTTTTCGCATCACGCTTTTCCAGAGACCAGCACAGACTATCTCTTCCAGATATCCGTCTACGATTCGAAGTATAATAGACATGGTGAAATATTAAACGCAATTTATTTTATTCTCTTTCAGGCTGATGGGCTGCAGGAGGCGGAGAAGGGCAAAAACTCGCTCGGAACCACCAAGAAAGGCATCGGCCCGACTTACTCGTCGAAGGCGACGCGCAATGGCGTCAGGATCGGAGATCTGCTGGGAGACTTTGCTATATTCGAAGAAAAGTGAGTTATACACCGTCAGGGACTCAAAAACGTCCTCAAAAAATTAGCGCACAATGCGCTCACTTCGATCAACGTCACGTCATCTTGTAAATTTGTCTTTATTATTATTAATATATTTACATTACAAAGAATAGTCTGAAGGAAAACCAAAGCACGCTCCGTGTTCAGATTTTAGACAAGATTAATTTAATTAATATATAGGTATATTGTAATCAGGAGATGGGCAGCAGCATCTTCCTGTAATATCTGAATAAACAAACTGAGGTTGCCAACCCGCCTGCCAAGCGTGGCAAGTATGTCAAAATCCCTCAAATATGAGAGCTACAAACTTATGTGGCTATCTATGGGGGAGGCCTATGTACAGCTGTGGACTTGTGATAGGCTGAATCGACGATATGGTAAACCCGAGCAGACCAGCCTCCACCAACCAAAGGCTCCAGCAACAGTGGCAGCCATCGATCAAACCACTAGATCTCCAAATCGATCGATCGATCTATGCTATACAATTGTTACTAATTTAATCCACAGGTTCCGTACACTTGCAGCAGGCTACAAAAGAATGTTCCCCGCCTTAGAAGTGGATATAGAGAGCGAGCTGACCCGGTACCGAGAGTACGCCGCCAAGATACGACCTTTAGTCCGGGACACGGTTGCCTACTTGCACAAGGAGATCAAAAACGGCAGGAAAGTGCTTGTAGAGGGCGCTAATGCTGCCATGTTGGATATCGATTTTGGTACGTTAATACACTGTGAGCCATTTATCCACAGTCCTACTTGTGGTAAGATTCCTATGCAGGAATCCGTCTAGGTAGGTAGGCACCTCCCCAGGGCCAGTTATTCTGCCGTGAAGCAGTAGTGTGCAAACATTACTGTGTTTCGTTTTGAAGAGCACTGTGAGCTAGCGTAATCACTGGGCATATGAGACTTAAGAACTTATGTCTCAGGGTGATGGGCGCAGTGTGGGGTGATCTGCTCGAACTTCTGCAACGTTGTTTCACAAGCCGTACCCTAAACCTGTAAGTTGTTAGTCCCACTACAGTGCTAGTATTCTGCCAAGCAGTAGTATTCAAGCACAACTGTGCTCGATCATCTATTGTCAGAGATTCCCGACCGGTCTGCGTACCACCAGGAGTCCGTCCTAAGGTAAGGTTCTGGAGGACTCCTGGTGGTCTACGATACAGACAGAGTTACAAACCCAAAAAAAGAGGGACACTGAAAGGAGAAACTTACATTAATTTTCAACTCAACGATTTCGATTAAGATAAAATCAGAAGTTAATCTTTAACTCAAAGTTTATTTTCAAATCAAACACGCCCAAACTACTAACATAAAAGTCATAGTGGTCCCTGGTGAAGAAAAGTTTTGGAACCACTAATTTATGTTCATCCTTTGGCCGATGATATTGCCAAGGAAAAGGGTAGCTACCCGCCAGATCGGGTTGTCTAATCTGGGAATGACGTCTGCTCCGACTAGTCATAGATGTTGCATATATAGTTCGCATTTCAGAAAACTTTCATAGCGCGATTGTGGACGTATGGGAATATTTCTTGAGATTTATTATAATATTAAAGAATACATAGATGATGATAACCCCTGGGAATGAGGTGATCGCCGCCAAGCCATTTCTACATCTTTATAATACAGCTATTGTAATACAGTTATTGTACATTATTTTAAAAATGACTAAAAAAAAAAAAAGCCCGCTGGGTTTCTTACTGGTTCTTCCCAGGACAGAGGCATTTTTGCGAACCAGTGTAGCTTAAAAAAAAATGACTTTCAATAAGTACTATGTAAATAGTCTATATTGAATAAAAATTTATTCTATTCTATTCTATTCTATTCTGAGCTTCTCATGTTGCGACATAGATGTCGCTACAATCCCCTCTCAGTGCATGCAGTGGCCTTGTAAAGAGGCACTACATATCTTCATTTTTATATCATTCACCACGGTGTGTGCCCCGAGGAATTTTTCGGATTCATACACCAAAGCATATTGCGGCATGACGCTAAATTCATTCCACATAATCTTGATGGTTGACATTACACCATGCGCTTTTCAAGGAATTTTCTGATACCCACTACCTTGTGAAATCTGCTGTGAAAGAGCCTACTCCTTTCTCGAATGCCGGCAACGCACTTTATTTTTTAATATTTAGTCCAATAAAAGATTACAAAAATATTACAAATTTCTTTCTCGCCAAACTATAATCGTAGTTCGTAGGAGTTTCCGTGTGGTGGCGGCTCGTTAAAATAATACTACCACTCCATCTCATCCAATGGATCTCGTAAAAGGCGAGTAAGAAATTAAACTGCACTGTGCACCCAACAGCGCATGGTGGCGATGGGCTCACCACCTATCACACCAAGTGCATTATATTGTTTTGGTGAAACGTGGATTGTGGCAGTCATCTGTTTTTGCAGTGAGTGCCTGGTCTCTGACTACCCCTTATGGGATACAGTCGTGATCTTATGTATGTATGTAGGCGTTACTTACATTCGCAATCGCAATTATGCTTGCTATTGCGTATGTTAATGGGTGGCGGTGATGATCACTTACCACCAGAGCTGCTTGCTCGTTTGCCCACTCTTTTATAAAATAGGATCCCACTGTAGTATTTCTCCAGTAGCGTGGGTGCGCTTTACAGACATGAATTTCAGATGCATAACACAACCATACCCCGTAAACCAACAATTTGCGTTTAGCACAAATTTTAGCTGCGGTAGCTCAGAGGCTAGGCGCTTGCTCTAAATTTTCATAGTACGCTGGTGACCTGGTTACGATACCCGGCGCCGGCACCACTAAAATTGTTAATTGCAATTTTAAGCGCTGATTCACCACGCGCTCGGCGGTGTCGGAAGACGCCGTGAGGATACTTGCATGTCTGAGAAATAAAACATGTTTCGAAGACACGCCGTCCGCCAACCCGCATTGGAGCGGCGTGCGGATTCTTCCTAGCTCCAAAACCCTCTCAGACATGAGAGGGGGGCCTGTGCTCAGCAGTGGGACATTTATAGGCTGAAACTTTACTTCTTTTTACATATTTTAATAAGTATTGGCTCCAGCAGGGATTCGAATCCGGGATCGCAGCGTAACATTTTACATGTGAGGTGCGCAAGCGTTACATAATACTTTTGTTGTAGGCACGTACCCGTATGTGACGTCATCGAACTGCAGCATAGGCGGCGTGTGCACCGGGCTGGGGCTGCCGCCGAACGTCATCGGTGACGTCATGGGCGTCGTCAAAGCTTATACAACACGCGTCGGAGACGGGCCCTTCCCCACCGAGCTGCACGATGTGAGTATTAATATGGTTAATAAAAACCGGCGTCCGTCTAGGTAGGTGCAGTCCGTCCGTCGAGGTCAGACCACCCCAGGGCCAGTTATCCTGCCGTGAAGCAGTAGTGTGCAAACATTACTGTGTTTCAGTTTGAAGGGCACTGTGAGCTAGTGTAATCACATATGAGACTTAAGAACTGATGTCTCAGGGTGATGGGCACAGTGAGGTGTCACACAGAAATGTTCTGGGCGACACAGCATTTGTTATGAGCAGACGTTGCACTTACCATCAGGTGAACGATTTGCTCGTTTCATCACTTTATACAATAAAAAAAATACATAATGAAGGAAAGGAGTTGCTTAAGAGAATCTACCATCCCATCTCACCCCGTGGGTGTCGTTAAAGTCGACAGAGGGAAAATGAAAACCATAAGACGGGCAGCGGCATCTTCCTGGAACATCCGAATAAATAGACTGCGGTTGCCAACCCGCCTGTCAAGCGTGGCAAAACTATGGCAAAGGCCCCCCAAAATGAGAGCTACAAATTTTTGTGGCATTCTTTGATGGAGATGTTAAGCAGTGGACCAGTGATAAACTTCCTTTCCTTTATAAGTATTAATGAGTACCAGTTGGAAAATTCGTTTAAAATGTATCGTGTGTACGCAGTGATATTATATTTTTTATAGGATAAAATGACGAAACGAGCAAATCGTTCACCTGATGGTAAGTGCAACATCTGCCCATAACAAATGCTGTGTCACCCAGAATATTTCTGTGTGGGACATCACTGCGCCCATCGCCCTGAGACACTAGCTCTCAGTGCCCTTCAGACCGAAACACAGTAATGTTTGTTTGAACAATTTTCGCCTTTTCAAACGTCGCCATGACTACGCAATCGCAAGGAAAGAGACAACCTTACTCCGTTTACAACGAGGGTGACAAGGATAAAGAGCGCGTGATCATGAATGTGTATTATATTGTTGCTGCTTTGGCTACGCTTTCTTTAGTTATCTTCTGGGAATATGACTTATAGATACATATGTATTATATCATTGTGTGCACGATGCGTTTGTTTTAAAATAGTTAAATTATTAATTTGAACGTTCTCTCGAGAATAGAGCGTCTCCTTCCGAGCGGAAACACGTAAAAATTACAGTTTTAATGAATAATATACTTTAGGCATTTGTATAGAGTCTATTTTTGTTTGGGTCTGTCGATCTTACTAACAATTACGACTGACCGTTCTTAAAAGAAACAAACAATCTTACAATCTCATTCTACATCATTTACCCATTTTGTTTATTTAAAATCTCTTGTGCATGTCAACGAGGACATTGATAGCAATGAATTTTTTATATTTAATAAACTTTAATATCTTAGCGTTCTCTTAATAGAACTCTAAAATGTAGGTCAGGGACCGGGCACTATCCTTAAATGTTATATATTGATGTCCCCCGGGCCGATTGTCGACCACGGCGAAAACTACCGAATACTTTCAAAAGATATCAACTGCGCAGGTAGATATTAAAGTGCCACAAGTGTACGCGCTAACAAAGTGGCACTCGTCTCAACCTACCCGTACCAGACGTGACGCTCATGCGATAAGATCGGAGGTAGGCTAGGATGCAGTGTCAAAGACAAGGACGATTACAAGCCAACCAGACCCAAACACCAACAATTTTTGTTTTTGCACAAATGTTGATTCGAATCCATGACCCGCGATGTAGTAGTCAGGTACTCTAACCACTGGGTCACGCGGCTGTTCTGTGTCATATTTTTATATAATACACGATTAACCTGAGTTTGATCCCCGGTGATCACTACTAAAATTGATTCCGGTGAAGGACAACATTGTGGGGAAACCTGTGATCTACTGATTCTATTAAGTTGTGGAACTGAATATGTACAGCATACAGATATTTACCGGTGGTAGGATTCCTATGCAGGAATCCGTAGGTACCACTGCAGGGCCTGTTATTCTGCCGTGAAGCAGTAGTGTGCAAACATTACTGACTTTTAAGTCTGAATGGCACTGGGAGCTAGTGTAATCACTAATACTCGTATGAGATTTAAGAAGTGACATCTCTGGGCGACGGGCGCAATGTGTTGTCACACAGAAATGTTCTGGGTGACACAGCATTAGCTATGGGCAGACGTTGCACTTACCATCAGGTGAACGATTTGCTCGTCTCGTCGCTTTATCCAATAAAAAAAATTACTATATTATATATAATATTATATTCTCCTATCACGTTTGCAGGAGACGGGCCGGATGCTGCAGGACCGCGGGCACGAGGTGGGAGTGACCACCAAGCGGGTGCGGCGCTGCGGCTGGCTCGACCTCGTCGTGGTGCAGTACACCGCCATGGTCAACGGCTACACCTCGTGAGTCATTTATGTATTTACATTCTTTATTGCGAACCTTATATGTATAAGAAATGACACAAAAGTAACAGGAAAAAACCGCTGGGTGGACAATGATACATACATACATAAGATCACGACCTTATCCCACAAGGGGTAGTCAGAGACTGGGCACTCACTGCAAAAACAGATGACTGCCACAATCCACGTTTCACCAAAACAATAAACAATGGACAATGATATGTTTATTTATTTATGGAAAACAAATTAATAAAATAGATTGCATAAAAAACAAAATTCATACCTATTATATACGCATATACATATACTACACATATACGTTCATATATTTTCTTTATACATATAATTCTGTGCGTGTGTATTTCGCTAAACTCCTAAACGACGACTGATTTTAATGAAATTTTTTGTGCGTCTTCCGGTGGATTCGAGAATTGTTTAGATTTACAATTGAACCCGGTAGATGGCGCTGTTCGAGTTCTAGAAATATGTCAAAAGTCACTTAGTTTAGTTTATCGAAAATTCGAATATCGAAAAATCGTTTACTGAATCTGTTAATAAGCAGGCGAGCCAACGTTCGGACAGAACAACGTCTGTCGGGTCCGCTAGTACATATATTTATTGAGATGTTTCCAGAAAATGCTGCTGCCCATCCCCTGGTTTTCGTTTTCCCTCTGTCGACTTTTAAGACCCCCGCGGGATGAGATGGGCTGGTAGATTTCTTTTAAGTCGCCACCCCACGGCTGCTTCGTGAGTATATCCCACGAAACTTCTTAGGGCATGGTAGAAAAAAATCGATATCCGTTACGTTAAGTCTGTCTTACAGTGCTCAGTGCTCTTCAGACTGAAACACATTAATGTTTGCACACAACTGCCCAGTGCTACACTACACTAGCTCGCAGTGCCCTTCAGACTGAAACACAGTAATGTTTGCACACTACTGCCCAGTGCTACACTACACTAGCTCGCAGTGCTCTGACCACGATACGGTCAGCCACGATCCGAACAACACTGTACACACAGTTAATAGTTTCAACATCACACGCACAACGTCGCGCGACCGCCGTAGAGAGCGGCGCGCAGCTATCGTCCATAACACCGCGTACACCAGATACACCCGTGTTCCAGGGCGGTTCTCACCGCCCAGAGTTTCCGACACACAAGTCGACAGTCCGAACGGAGGCCCGCAGTCTCCCTCGGACGGTCATTAGATGACTTCATATAATAAATTTATGGAGATATTCACAGTAGCGCAAGCACGCTAGCGAACGCAACGGTCCGAACTTAGATGTTTAGTAGGAGTTAATATTTATGTATATATGTTTTGGGTCAAACCAAACCTGGCACGCGGGCCCCGGGCCCGCGAGCACAGCATCCGATGAAGCTGTAAAAGCCAAAAGGCTAACAGCGATCACATCACCGAAAATATAGATCGCAGTGCTCTTCAGACTGAAACACAGTAATGTTTGCACACTACTGCCCAGTGCTACACTACACTAGCTCGCAGTGCTCTTCAGACTGAAACACATTAATGTTTGCACACAACTGCCCAGTGCTACACTACACTAGCTCGCAGTGCCCTTCAGACTGAAACACAGTAATGTTTGCACACTACTGCCCAGTGCTACACTACACTAGCTCGCAGTGCTCTTCAGACTGAAACACAGTAATGTTTGCACACTACTGCCCAGTGCTACACTACACTAGCTCGCAGTGCTCTTCAGACTGAAACACATTAATGTTTGCACACAACTGCCCAGTGCTACACTACACTAGCTCGCAGTGCCCTTCAGACTGAAACACAGTAATGTTTGCACACTACTGCCCAGTGCTACACTACACTAGCTCGCAGTGCTCTTCAGACTGAAACACAGTAATGTTTGCACACTACTGCCCAGTGCTACACTACACTAGCTCGCAGTGCCCTTCAGACCGAAACACAGTAATGTTTGCACACTACTGCCCAGTGCTACACTACACTAGCTCGCAGTGCCCTTCAGACCGAAACACAGTAATGTTTGCACACTACTGCCGAGTGCTACACTACACTAGCTCGCAGTGCCCTTCAGACCGAAACACAGTAATGTTTGCACACTACTGCCCAGTGCTACACTACACTAGCTCGCAGTGCCCTTCAGACCGAAACACAGTAATGTTTGCACACTACTGCTTCACGGCAGAATAACTGGCCCTGTGGTGGTACCTACCTAGACGTATTCATGCATAGGAATCTTACCACCAGTGAACCTAGCCACGAGTACATTCCTATTATTAATTGAAACGCATTGTAGTGCTCGCTGGTCGGGTATTTATGTTGTATTTATAGGCTGTTACCATTGATGTACAAAAAACCACACAGTCAACGACTCAAAAGCGTCTTAAAAAAAAAGGGCCATCATTTCGATTATCATCACGTCAGCCGTGTCAAATTAGCAACACATTTTAAAACCTACCTTAGCTTAAGCTACCTTATGCCGTGGGCATAAGATTAAAATTGTATTTATTCAATCGGAATTTGTGATATTTGTCTTTATTTTTATGTTTTGATCGATCGGGGACACTTTGAAGTAATTTTTGTTGGGAACCGTGTTTCTTGGGCTTTTTGTGTATCAATGGCTGTTAGTCTACTTCAATCAATTATGTACTCGTAACATTGAAATGTTTCTTTTTTCAGACTGTGTCTCACTAAATTAGACATCCTGGACACACTGAAGGAGATCAAAGTAGGCGTCGCGTACAAATTGAACGGGAAGGTGATAGACTACTTCCCGTCGTCTATGACGGAGCTCAGCAATGTCGAGGTTAGTGTTACCCTTTTCTATATATTGTTACGAAAATTCTAGAACGTTATATCTTCCCCGTAATGAAGCGCGAAGTTTCTAGAACATTATTGCTTCTCCTAAAGGACCGCACCGAGCGAATGGCTCCGTCGCAGATTAGGTATCTATACCAATATTGTAAATGCGAAACTAACTCTCTCTGTCCCTCTGTCTGTTTTATTATCTTTGTCATGGTTTAACCGTTAGACCGATTTTGACGAAATTTTGGCACAGAGATAGCTTGCATCCTGGAGACGGACATAAGATACTTTTTATCCCGGAAAGTTGATTTTTTTTTTATTCGAAAAAGTGACGAGACGAGCAAAACGTTCACCTGATGGTAAGTGCAACGTTTGCCCATAACAAATGCTGCGTCACCCAGAACATCTTTGTGTTCTTAAGTCTCATATGCCCAGTGATTACGCTAGCTCTCAGTGCCCTTCAAACCGAAACCCACTAATGTTTGAAAACACTACTGTTTCACGGCAGAATAACTGGCCCTGGGGTGGTACCTACCTAGACGGGTTCCTGCATAGGAATCCTACCACCAGGAAAACCAATTCAGTGGTTTTTTTTTAACATTTAACAAACCTTTATCAAACGTTAATTTAACAAACCTGAACTCACGCGGACGGCGTCGCAGGGTCATTAGTTAGTTGTAAGCGTGGCCATGCACACATCAGTATGCTTAACCCGGTCGGTCGGTCTTTAGAGAAGCAAAAGCAGGTAACTTAGATTGTTCGAAAATTGTTACAAAAAATTTATTAATTATTTTATATTTATTAAATTTTAAACGTCGGTATAAACCGGAGTTACGGTTACGGGTCTAAATTTGGGAAAAAAATGGGGCGCTCTTTTCATTCCAAGTAAATGTTTTGGTCGTCGCTTATTATTTCATCACAGAAACTTTTTATTATTCTATCGTGATGGGTTACCGTAATGTTTCATCAAATTTGATAATTGAGGAGGCCGAATAGCGATATAAACATTTTACAATCAGTTCTCGGTTATACGGAAGCAAACCAGTTTAACACAGTCTAAGTTACACTGTCCGCGACTTCGACCGTGTGTGTATAGGTTTTTCATATAAAATTTTATTAAAAAAAAATTTTTCTTGTTAGTACCGTATATACTTTTATAAGCATTGAGTAAAAAGCTGTTGTTATTATTTTTTTATTACAAACAGACACTTAAGTTTTATTTATTTGAATAGATTAATAACTCGGCTTCTAGGCGGCGTATCAAGATGAAACATGCTTCAGATTTTAAGTTAGACCTCCAGCAATGCAACTGTGAAAACCGCATCTAATTTCTTGCAGTCCTTTTTGCGTGATGCTCGTAAAATCATACAGACAGACAGACAAACAAAAATTCTAAAGATAATTGTTTTGGCTTCTTTTGCTCATATAAACATATCTGATATATTTTTTTTATAAATATCTCATATCTCTGATGTTCTTCTGATCGATTTCGACCACGGCGTCAACTTCCGAATATTGTCGAGAGCTATCAACTGCGTAGGAGATATTATAGTGCCACAAGTGTACGCGCATACACAGAGGCACTCACTCATCCAACCGTACTCGCCCGATGTAACGCTAATGCGATAAGATCGGAGGTAGGCGAGGATGCAGTGTCAGAAGCACGGGGACAATCAAAACACAACCAGACATGAAAACCAACAACTTGGGTTTTAGCACAAATGTTAGCTCCGGCTGGGATTCGAACCCAGGAACTGCGACGTAGAAGTCAGGTACTCTGACCACTAGGCCACGCGGTATCTCCTATGTACAGACATCAGCCATTTACAATTTTATTATATGTTATCGCCGATTCTTCTCTGCAATCTTATTTTTCGATCCGGTGTACATTTTTATACCCGTAAGAGCTTTAAACATTACCAACATTTCAACTTATCACCAGTCAACTGCTGAATAAATGCTAATGGATGTTTCTAGTTTTCATAGATTTTGCCACGCTTGGCAGGCGGGTTGGCAACCGCAGTTTATTTATGCAGATGTTCCAGGAAGATGCCTAAATTTAACAAAGAATATTTTACATTGGTGTAGATCTCTACAAATATAGCAACAGCTTGGCTTGGCAAACATTTAGTACTGAAACTATGACACTGTTTTAGAGGTCATACCTTTAATCTTTCCGAAATTCCTTATCAGGTACAGTACTTGACTCTCCCAGGATGGGACTGCAGTATAGAGAACGTTCGGCAGTTGGACAACTTGCCGGAGCAGGCGAGGAACTATGTCAAAGCCATCGAGGATTTCCTACAGATTCCTGGTGAGTGAGAACATTTTAAAGAAGCAAGTTAAAAATTTGGACGCAACAGTCAACAATGTCACGTTGCTTATGCAAATCGAAAGAAAAGAGAAAGTGACGAGACGAGTAAATCGTTAATTTGATGGTAAGTGCAACATCTGCCCATAACAAATGTCTAGGCGGATATCTACATGGGAATTTTACCACCAGTTAAACAAATGTCGGGTACTCTGACCACAAGGCCGCCGTCTACAGTGAAGTAGTAGTGTGCAAACATTACTGTGTTTCGGTTTGAAGGGCACTGAGAGCGAGTGTAATTACTGGGCATATGAGACTTAACAACT
Source organism: Luehdorfia chinensis (assembly GCA_019845155.1). Taxonomy (NCBI): domain Eukaryota; kingdom Metazoa; phylum Arthropoda; class Insecta; order Lepidoptera; family Papilionidae; genus Luehdorfia; species Luehdorfia chinensis. The sequence continues at coordinate 1,737,373 of JAHVAK010000292.1, forward strand.
GATGTCACAAAGTGACGGGCGCAGTGTCGTGTCATACAGAAATGTTCTGGGTGACACAGCATTTCTTATGGACAGACGTTGCACCTTACCATCAGGTGAATGTTTTGCTCGTTTCGTCACATTATCCAAAAAAAAATATTAAGTATATAATATTTTGAAATATTTCTATTTTTACTAACTATAAATACTGTGATATTCTAAAATCTTAATCTTTTTCGAAAAAATTGTACAAAAAGAAAATTATTTAAAATACACAAAGCCACAGACACGTGTATTTTTATACATTCGTATTACTAAAAATCATTATCTTTTTTCAGTGAAATTCATTGGTGTAGGCCAAGGCAGGGAGTCCATCATCAGCGCCGATTAACGACAGGCAACACTTAACAGCCTAGTGTCACTTATAAACGTTACTTAACTAAAGCACAGCCGCTTCATGCGTTGTTAGCGAATTGTATCTTTCACGTAATGTTAGTGTTGGAATTATAATTATATACCGTTCAATATAAATATGCTATCACACTAGTGTAGCGAGCGTATGTTCGTGAACACTGTTAAAGAAAATGTCGCTGATCGAAAACATTTTTGAGGAATTCTCGAAATGAACAATTACGATAGAACCTCGGGATTTATAACATATCCCATTAGTCAGTGTGTCTATGATATTAGCATACTCTACAACACCAGTGTGATAGCACCCTTTAAGATTGTTCCCGGTAAATGGTATTCCATTTATACAATAAGTTGTTGTTCAGTAGCAAAATTAACATTTATTATTTTATTTTCTAATGTTTTTTTAAATATAAATTTCAAATATTTTTAATCTTATTATAATAGAATGTCTGAATCATGTATTTTGACTTTAGCTAACATTTTGCATATAGCAAAGCTTCTTTCTTTCTTTAAAATTATTACTTTTCTTATGATTTGTATATTTATTATTATGTTTAATAATGGAATCTTTACTTATATATATTTAACCATCTTCTAATTACTTTAAGTTTTTAATTAAAACGGACGCTTAAATTCATGTTTATGAGAAAGACATTTACATTTTTATGTATGTTTTTGATATCAATACAAAGAAAGTTGTCAGACCTATGGAAGGCCTACGTTTCCTTTATATAAATTAAAAAAGTTTGAAAAATCAGAAGTGCACGTCTCATGACGCTCATTTAACTCTTAAGAAAAAAACATTTTCAAAGTAGCAATATTAGATGATTTTTTTAAATAATATTAATGAATTAATTAAAGTGTTTTCTTGGTGTGAGTCTTTTCAAATTAGCATATAAGTGCAATGTAATTGTGATAGAGGCATTTAAAGACCGCCGAATCGCTTGACCTTAACATGTCGGGTATAAAGCACTATCACACGCCGCTTCTCGCCATGAGACGTGCAATATATACAGTTTTAACGTAAGCCATTTTTTTAATCAGTTGACAGTATTTTTTATTTAGTATTATTATGAGCAAAAAGAAGCTAAACATCCAAGACAAAATTTCATATTTCGATTTTAGTAAAATCATATCAAATTTTATTTAATTATTGAATTTCATAATGAAAATGTATTTTTATGAAATTATAGATTATCTGGATTTACAAGTGAGTTGAAGAATTATATATTCTTTTAAACTAAATAGTCGAATATCAAATCTATGATTGACAATTGAGTTGAGAATCTTAAAATTTCTTTTATTTTAAAATAATTTATTTTAGAATATTCACAATTGGTCTTTTGTACTCATTTAGATTTTTTTAAATCTCAAAAATTCGTCTAATTACTCTTTGACTTTAAATTTTAAAACTTACAATCGGTTCTTTTGTACCCCCCATTTCTATTTTTCTAAATCTTAAAAATTCGTCTACTTACTCTTAGATTTTAAATCTTAAGTCACTGCTGAAAAACTTAGATTTATTTAGTAGAAAATTAGAACAAATTTGATCGATTAATCCGGCCTAACATCTGTTTAGTTAGATAACTAAGCGAATGTTTATTTCTTATTAGTTACTATGAATGAGACGCGATGAGGTCTACTGCAACAATATTTTTTTTTTATAACTTCGTTAGTCGAAACAGAATGTTATATACATTCGCATGCAATAACTGAGCGAAATTTCAAAGACTAAAATCAGGTTCCTAAACAACAGCTTTTTTTTCTAGAGTACCTAGGCGCTTCATTTTAAAATAAAAAAAAAACTAGTATTAATATGGAATATTGTAGATGCACAAATTCACAGCATTATTTCTCATATTTTATCAAATAATTATTGCTAAATTTTTGCGGGTCTCGGAACATGCGCTGACATCTATACTGGTGAGAAGACGTGAATCTTATAGGATTCCAAATTTTCCTAAGTGTTACAGGTGGACAGTACCAAATTTTTTCATTATTATTATTGTATTTTAACCAACGATCTTGAAAAAACATTTCAAAACGGCAGTAATTTCAGCGCACTTCTTTCATATACAGCTATAGACTAATTGTAACAGAATTTAAAATAAGAGTGATCCTACAATATTTGTAAACAGACGTCTCATTCCAATATTTTGAATATTTTATATGTACTTACATTGTTTAACGAGATCATTGTTTCGCTTTTACAAACATTTGGATGGTGTGTTTTATGTGATATCTATACTGTTTTAATGTAAATATTTTCATTACAGTTAACTATTATGCCAATAAAATAATGGTTTATTCTTTTATCGTATTGTTTTATTTACCTGCATTTATCTGCAGCGCTGTGAGAGCTGACACCAGGGACTGCTCCAGTAAGCCGTTGAGATGGTTATAAAGGGTTTATTTTGATTACATCTTCAAAAGGCTTACCACTTACCGTTATGAAATGTGTTTGTGGGAATTTGGTATCTGTTCCCAGTCTCTAGCGTCTATTATAGTTTGTGTTTAAATAGTTATCTATTTTATTTGTATATAAGGATCTATTATTTTTTGTGAGCATTGAAGTTTTGTAGTTTTCTCCCAGTAGCAGGTGTTTGGAAAAATAAAATACCAGCACGCAGACGTACACACAGACAAGTAGACGCGCACTCAAACAAGAAGACGCACACACACGTAGATGCACGCTCAGAAAAGTAGGCGCGCACACGGACAAGTAGACGCACACACAAGTAGACGCACACAGCCAAGTAGACGCACACACACAAGTAGACGCACGCACACAAGTAGACGCACACACACAAGTAGACGCACGCTCATACAAGTAGGCGCACACACGGACAAGTAGACGCACACACGGACAAGTAGACGCACACACAGACAAGTAGACGCACACACAGACAAGTAGACGCACACTAAGACAAGTAGGCGCACACACAGACAAGTAGGCGCGCACAGAAAAACGTACAAACAAAAAGAAGAAAAAGATTGACAAAATTATAAAACCGTTATTTTGAAATTACCGTTATATTTTATATATTACATACACACATAATTACAGATATTTAATAAAAGCTAGTATCAGTCGTACTTGAACATAATCAGGGGTCGCCCTTAATATTTTAAATATTTCATAGTCAATAAACGTTCCTTATCATTTAACACGCTCACAATCATTCGTAACGAACACGTTTGCTAGCAGCGCAACAACGACAAACAATATTAAATACAGCAAACAATATTTACTATTAAATAACGTATTTACAATATCAGTCCAATTATTATAAATGTAGCGAGAGTACTTATTTTAAATCTATCAAAACAAAGACAATAATGAACTTTCACAAAAATGTAAATACTTATTATTACAATAACAGAACTCGATTAATGAGTATTTCCTACAAATCATGCCCGTAACTCTATTCGCATAGATGTTGGGATTCATAGAATTAGAGCCTTTTCATGTATCAAAGTGAAGAAAAGAGACATTATAACGTACCACGGTTACTAGCTATAATACGTTCAAGTGTTAGGGCAATGGCTTCAGGTGGTTTTGAACTATAAACATACCCAATTTTATTATTTGAGATTGTAGTTTTCGGGTTAAACCTGCAAACTTAAGAAGCGCAGACGGACACATATTTATTTATATTGATAGTTTAATATGAGTCAATCCACTCACAAATATAATCTATTTAAACATTAAATGGTCACATTGAACATGTATCTATTTATATGTTTTGTAATAATAAGTTACATCACGCTTTAAATATCTTTCTAATACATTACAATATGGTCACATTGCAATTATTCTATGATACTGTATATGCAATAGAAGCATAGAGTAGTATTTACAGAACATAAGTATGAAATTGTATATTTGGTGAGAGTTCTACAACTTCGGCAACTTCAATGTCACCAGATCGCATCATCATCATCGTAACATCATTGTTTTTGTACCACCAACAGTCACTGCTGGCCATGTCTCTTCCAAGTTGGAATGATCGCATTATTTTTTATTACGAAATAAGTAACGAGACGAGTAAGTCGTTCACCTGATGTTTGCACATCACTGTGTTTTATTTGAAAGAGCATCCCAAACCTGGGCGAATTCCTGCATAGGAATCCTATCATCAGTAAAAATATAGATTACTAGCTATCCCGTGCAGATATATCATGATCATCATAACAGGTGATTCAACCGATAGCTGTCGTGCATGTTAGTTGAACAGATTGTCAACAGATGGCGCTTTCTACAATTAAATTAATTCAAGTTTTTTAATAATTTTTTAACAAAAACATTTAGAAACATGTACTTATTTTTCTCTAGAGGGAATAATAATCTCCAAAATGGCGTATAACATTAATTTTGATACAGTATTAAGGGAGATATATCATACCTATATACACCATACAAAAACTTTGAGAAATAGATTATTAACAAACAAGAGCGCCGAACAATGTGTAGTGGAGTGTCAAAAATTCAGGTAGCAAGTCAAACTCATTATTAATCCCTGCCATTGGGTGACATATTCCGATCTCGCTTGTTCTTCAATTTGGGTGGTGCGCGGTGACGATCACGTTTGCGACTTGACGAGGAGCAGGATGACGAAGGACTCGAGTCTGGTGGGGAGCCGGCCTCGTCCGCTGTTAAGCCCATTGTCTGGGATTCCGGTGTGGAAGGTTCCAGAACGCTGTTGCGTAGAGCGCGACGCTGCTCCTCCGTGTGTTGTGGGCACCGCGTGGACCTGTATATATTATTAACAGTTAACCAATCTCTTATTTTGATCTTTAGCGTTCCGGACGATTTTAGCACAGAGCGATATGTTATATTTACTACCAGAAACCGCCTGCCATATAGCGGATCCAGGGAAGAGGCTTAAGGGACCCCCCCCCCCCCCCCCCTAAACATCTCGGTCCGCCCAAATCTCAAAATAAACTTTATATAACTACCGAGCTACCCTACTTTGTTAGTACTATTCTACCTACAGTACAATTTTCATCACTTATTCTTACTTAATCCATTTTGAGTAGGTACGTTACGTACAATACGCCCCGCTCCTCCTTGCGGAAGCTCTTGGGGGCCCAGCGGTTTTTTATCCATAATTACAAATAATTTATTGTCTGACTAGCTTAGCCCGCGGTTTAACTCGCGTGAAACAAGCCGACCACTTGATTGCGCCGTACGGCATGGTACCTTGATGACCTTTGACAGTTAGGACCTTCTCAGTAATGTTTGGTTCTCAGCTTGCGTCCCCTTAAAGCAACAGCATCCAGTATTGTAGACTGGAACTAAGTGAGCTAACTAAAGTAGTAAAAAAGTAAAGTAACAGCCTATAAATGTCCCACTGCCTGAGCACATGTCTCCTCTCATTTCTGAGAGGGTTTTAAAGCTGGGAATAGTCCGCCACGCTGCTCCAATGCGGGTTGGCGGACTTCACATATCCTTGAAATATTTCTATTCCTCGGAGATGCAGGTTTCCTCAAGATGTTTTCCTTCACCGCAAAGCACGTGGTAAATCAGCACTTAAAATTGTAGAACAAATTTAGAAGTGCTGGCACCGGGGATCGAACTCAGGTTACTCGCGTACTATGAAATTAAAGGCGAGCACCAGGCCCCTGAGCTACCACTAATGCAAATTTATTTACTATAAATCAGATAAGTACTTCTTGAGATAAGCCCGTTAAAACAAACTCCAGCTATGTATTTTTCGATGGAGTAGTATTGATCGTTTTTATTTACTCTGGTTATAATTGCCGTCCCACTCTGTATGAAATTGCGTCGTAACTTATCAGCGTAACACAGCAAAATCAAACCCTGTTAAACTTCACGTCTAAGACAGAATAATTGCAAGCCGTGTGGTGGCGGCCAGAGAATCGGAGGGGACTCTTTCCGGCTCTAAAACCCACTGAGAGGGCTCAGCAGAGGAATATAAATAGGCTGTTACTTTACTTTTTGAATGAGAATCCTCTTCCTGGGCTTCTATTCAGGGTATGGTAAGGTTTGTGTCGGTCAATGATTGCCATTGCTGTATGCATGTAATTACCGTGCCGTGTTGTGATGGCTTAAAAGAATCTACCAGCCCATCTCATCCCGTGGGTGTCGTAAAAGTCGACATAGGGAAAAAAACCAGAAGATGGGCAGCGGCATCTTCCTGGAACATCTGAATAAATAAATTGCGGTCGCCAACCCATCTGCCAAGCGTGGCAAATATGACAAAATCCCTCCAAAATGAGAGCTACAAACTTTTGTGGCAATTTATCGGGGAGTCCTATGTTCAGCAGTGGACTAGTGACAGGCTGAAGTGATGATGATAATGATGAATTATCATCATCACTTCAGCCTGTAATGATGAATTATCATCATCACTTCAGCCTGTCACACAAGCAAGCTCAAACATGTGAACTAATGTTGAGCATTTCATACTCTTACATGCATCAATACGTGTTATTTTAAATATTATATGCAGTATCATCTTCATATGTATGCAGTATCATGCAATCTCTACAATAAAATAATTATCTATTTGTATGGTCTGAAAATACAAAAGAAAGCAACGATATTTTCCATTCTATAGCGCTGAAATTTGTGATCTACAGTAGTGGGATGGAATGCTTCTCCAGTTGTAGAGGTATTTATAATCAACAGCATACTATCATATGATAATTTTTGTTATTTTGAATATATATATTAAATTAAATCTCAATTCATAATAATAAAGCTGTTATGTAATGTTCATTTACGTTTATATATTGAGCTGCAATGAAAAAAGCCTTAAATGTATAATTACCTAATGTTATATTACCTTGTGCACAATTTCTTGGTATGTTCGGAAACCACACCACATATCTGCAGCAGCAGGTTCTTCTTCTCGTTGGCCGTCATGGTCTCAGTAGGTGGCACCACCGTCGTTGGAGTCAGAGTTGTGATTCCCATTGTTATTTCTACTGTTGCCACTTCAATTTAAAACATAATTGTTTACTAGAGTGATGTTCTTATTAAGTTCAACATTTAAGTAAATTAAAACCAAAAAAAATTGGCAGTGCTTATTTGGAATATGGAAGATAACTCTAGGTGGAATCATATTTCGGTATGAAAGCGCATGAGTGAAATATTACAAGATATAAGTTTGAGCTAGAGACAATTTTTTTCTACATGCGGCTGGTTTTCGATTGCATTTTTTTCTGATAACTAATTTTTTTTTAATAATATGTTACGGGAATATTCCATGCACGTAAAATTTATAAAAAATCTATCCGTGGTAGCTCAGGAGGAGCCGTGGTAGCTCAGGGGCTAGGCGCTCGCTTTTAATTTCATAGTACGCAAGTGACCTTGGTGCGATTCCCGGTGCCGGTACCACTGAAATTGTTAATTGCAATTTTAAGTGTCGATTTACCACGTGCTCGGCGGTGAAGGAAAGCATCGTGAGGAAACCTGCATGTCTGAGAAATAAAAAATATTTCGAAGAGATGTGAAATCCGCTAACCCGCATTGGAGCAGCATGGCGGACCCTTCCCGGCTCCAAAACCCTCTCAGAAATGAGAGGAGGCCTGTGCTCAGCAGTGGGGCATTTATAGGCTGTAACTTTACTTAACTTTTTTTTTTAATTTAGTATTCTATTATTTCTTAAAAATCAAAGTTCAATAAGTTGTTATTAACCAAGTATAGCCAAGTAGATGAAAATTATAGTGTAAAAATCATCTTTTCTTATTTAAGCAGAATTTATTAACGTAAATTTAAAATAAATGTTGCCTTTATTTAATAATATTAATATTACAAATGAGAAAGTGTTCTCTCGAGTCGAAAATAGTCTCACTCTCGAGGGATATCTCTACCAGTAAAATTGTAGAACAATTACAGATGTACTGGCACCGGAGATCGAACCCAGGTTACTCGCGTACTATCAAATTAAAGGCCCCTAAGCTACCACGGCTTTACATACATACATAAGATCACGACTGTATCCCATAAGGGGTGGTCAGAGACTGGGCACTCGCTGCAAAAGCAGATGACTGCCACAATCCACGTTTCACCAAAACAATATAATGCACTTGGTGTGATAGGTGGTGAGCCCATCGCCACCATGCGCTATTAGGTGCACAGTGCAGTTTTATTTTACCACAGCTTTACAGCACTAATAATTATGATATTATATTAAATAGAGGGACACAATGACACACTTGATGTCCTCCGCTAGTGGATAAAGCATTTTTTCGTTATCGATGTCCCCCAGTAGGGGTCAACGGGAGAATTTTTGTTGCGTTGGCCCCCACTGATGGATATCGCTACTTTATCCCGATGTCCTCCAGTGGATATCTAATGGGCGACAACGAGAATAGACGGAATATCTCCATTACAGCCAGGAGATGGGCAAAAATAAACTAAAGAAATTGCGGTTGCCAACCCGCCTGCCAAGCGTGGCAACTATGGCAAAATCCCTCCAATATGAGAGCTACAAACTTTTGTGGCTATTTATGGGGGAGGCCTATGTTCACTGTGACTTGTGATAGGTTAAAACGACGACTCCATTACAGAGGTGAAATTAAAATTAATAATCTTTTAAGCAACTAACTTATGCATCTTGTTGGGTTTCCTGTTGTTGTTGTTCTTTATTCTGCGTTTGCGTCGCTCGTTGTGTAGCGAGCCACCAGCCCAGTCGGCGTCGTCTTCGTCATCACTAAGCAGCCCCGCGTACGATGTTGGCTCCCGGCTGTTGGATGCGATACGACGAGACGCTATACGCGAACTGTTGCGACCCATGCCTAAGGAATTGTAATGATATATAAATTACTTCTTACAAAGAAAAGTTCGTCTTGTTCTTATAAGTTTCTTCGTACATCGTGTATATGGTCACTGACTGTGAAAGAAAAAAAATGACTGGCATGTGAGCTTAGGATAGTGTAAAAAAAAAGTAAAGTTTCAGCCTATAAATGTCCCACTGCTGAGCACAGGCCTCCTCTCATTTCTGAGAGGGTTTTGGAGCTAGGAAGAATCCGCCACGCTGCTCCAATGCGGGTTGGCGGACTTCACATGTCCTCGAAATATTTCTATTCCTCGGACATGCAGGTTTCCTAAAGATGTTTTCTTCACCGCTAAGCCGCAACCGTAAGTGTACTACAGCATAAAACCTACAAGAGAAAAAAACTAGAAGAGAAAAGTGCTAGTACTGTTTGTAAACACTACACTGCGTATTCTTGGATCGCGGTAACGTACTGATTCCTGCCAGCGTCCTGTGGCCTTTACTGTTTTGGGGAAATGTGTTGTTTCTGAGTTTGACAGAACGTCGAACTCTGTCTTGGAAACCGAACGTCAATAGAGCACATTTCACATTGTCAGGAGGACGGACGTCTAGGTGTATCGTGGTGTGCAATAGATGCGATGAGATCTGTGTATACGTCCATCGTCCGTCCTACCCCGCACCAGGTTACAGCGTCGCGACGCCGAGTGTTTAGCTCCTGCGCACGGGGAATCCATCTAGGTAGGTACCACCCCAGGGCCAGTTATTCTGCCGTGAAGTAGTAGTGTGTAAACATTACTGTGTTTCGGATTGAAGGGCACTGTGAGCTAGCGTAATCACTGGGCATATGAGACTTAAGAACTTATGTCTCAGGGTGATGGGCACAGTGTGGTCTCACACAGAAATTTCCTGGGTGACACAACATTTGTTATGGGCCGACGTTGCACTTACCATCAGGTGAACGTTTTGCTTGTTTCATCACTTTATCGAATAAAAAAAAGAATATCATTAGATAATAACAATTTTACTGGTGGTTGCATTCCTATGCAGGAATCCGTCTAGGTAGGTAACACCCCAGGGCCAGTTATTCTGCCGTAAAGCAGTAGTGTGCAAACATTACTGTGTTTCGGTTAGAAGGGCACAGCGAGCTATTGTAATCACTGGGCATATGAGACTTAAAAGTGATGTTTCAGGGTGACGGGCGCAGTGGGGTGTCACACGGAAATGTTCTGGGTGAAACAGCTTTTGCTATGGGCAGATGCAGATTTTGCTCGTTTCATCACTTTATCAAAAAAAAAAGATAGGTGGCAGAACGTCATACACGGTTCATTTCCCTCTCATATGAATTTTTTCTCAGAGGAATTTCCGTGGATAGTGTCTCCGCGCTAGCCCGCGATTAGAGTTAGAGTTAATCTTCGTAGATGTTAGTTAGTGGTCCTTAGAGTAAGACAAGAACTCTTTTAATCTTTTAATCAGTTATTAAGGATCTTTCTAACTGCAGAGGAAGTCAAGATGAGTAAATTTACTAAGTCTGAAATTTATAAAGTTATCTCTTTTATCATATCGAAAATAATGTCATTATGTAGTTGTATCTGAAATAAGTATGGTAAATCATATGGAGATAAGGAGCATAATTTGTTGCCAAATCTTAGAAAAAGACGAAAATACGTAGACACCGCAAAAGAAGTTTTTTTTTAAGCTAAGGAATGTTAGAATTACAACAAATGTTTTTCTCATATATATATTATTATCAGATAATTTATTAGCACTAATACTGTCCAACTTTCCAAGCCACATCGGTAAAATTATGATTTATGGTTACATATTATAACTATAACAGCTTTTTACCCAAAAGGGATCCATATCAAATACTAACAAAGACGAGTCTAATACTAAATAATAAAAAAAAGTAATAAAAGTAACATTCTTCATTTGAAATTAAGATGTGGAATAAATAAAACTTTAATAATAATAATTACTATAACATATGGCTTTAAACTTGAGCAACCTTTTCAGTAAAGTAAAGTAAGCCAAAAAATATCCCACTATTAAGCTCAGGTCTCTCTGATCAATCTGAGTGGATTTTGGAGCCGGAAGGAGTTCACCTTGCTGCTGTATGGGTTGGTGGAATTCATGTCTACGAAATATTTTTATTCCTCAGATAGCAACAGCTGGTAATCATTATTTTGGCTTTAAAATAAAAGGTCAATTCAGTATAGTTCTGTTAATGATTAGGTAATCTCTCATAACTCAGGAGATATATATAACCTCTAATATTTTATGTATAACTTAATATGTCAATATGAAATACATTTGAAGTAGATGTTGATTAAAAAAATTAAATTTTAAGCATAATATTGTCTTTCACTGTGATGTGTTCATAATTTATTAGTTCTGTTTCCTAGAGAGGTTACGAATCCAGCCCCTAAACAAGTCGGACTCCGAAAACGCTTTAGCACCACAGACCACATACATGACATTCGCCAGATTGTACAGATTAACGAAGAGTGGTGGATAACGAAGAATGTGTACTATGAAAATGTTTCATTCCGTCGAAAATTAAGAAATTAAGTCACTTCAGCGGTGCGATGCCGATTAAACTTACAATGGCTACCCGAGCAACAGAACCAGTGAACCAACCCACTCCAATTGCAGAAAGGTGTAAGACAGGGCGATTATATATGGATGATGTATTCAAGCTACTGGACTGAAAAGGATACAGTATTAGAAATTAACGTAACAAATATATCACTCATCTTCGATTTGCCGATGTATGCCAGAATTGCTGAAGGACCTTAAAACTATGATCAATGGGCTCAATAGAGTTGTTGTTGGGAACACTATGCACGAAGTTGTTCACTAATGTGTATACCAAAGACAGATTGTACAACTAGGTTGATCCAACTTTGACTAAGAGGTCAAACAATGGATTCAACTTGGCTGAGCAGCATTTGGGAAACTGCTTCACATCTTTTGATTGAGTATACCTCAACGTCTCAAAACTAAAGTTATCAACCAGTGCATGTTGCCAACAAGTTATGGAAAAAGCTATGCTCGGTATTTCTCTAAAGTGGCAATGGGCCAGCCATACCGAAAACAGTTGGAGAAGAAAAGGTCTGCAGTTGCAACTTCCTGTGTCCACTATTACCATACCCTTCTATTTATAGAATTTTAATATATTTTGTTAATCCAAACAAACAACTAAAATAAAAACATCTTTCACAGGGTTCCAAAAATTTTTCTAAATACTTTTACTTACACTCAACAAACCATAATTACCCAAAAACAATACAGACTGTTTGATTAGTTTTTTTGTAATTGTTTGATAATATTGGACATGAACCAGGAAGATTGAGTATGATAAGAAAAATAACCTGTCATATATGGGGGTTAGTTCTAAGCAGGGCTTGAAAACTGGTTCACTGATTTCTGTCATTAACCTAGAACCAAAATGATTATTGGTTAAGGTTTTGCTTCTGTTAACTGGTTAATAAGAAAATTTGTTCTGTTAATTTATGTGGTTAAAGTGAATTTAATTGGATGACCGTGTCCAGACCGTGACCGTGACCAGAGGTAGCCTCTGTTATTGGTCCATTGAACACACTCATTGTCGATATGGCTGATGTGAGATGATAAGAAATCAAATTTCTTGGACAAATTAGCCATTGAAGAATTCAAATACCTATATTCTGCCATGCATACAGACACAATCGTCGTCGTCGTCGTCGTTTCAGCCTATCACAAGTCCACTGCTGAACATAGGCCTCCCCCATAGATAGTCACAAAAGTTTGTAGCTCCCATTTTGGGGGGATTTTGCCATAGTTGCCACGCTTGGCAGGCGGGTTGGCAACCGCAGTTTATTTATTCAGATGTTTCAGGTAAATGCTGCTGCCCATCTCCTGGTTTTCATTTTCATTTATGTATGTACTATATGATAGACACTCTAAAAAGTCAGTTGCTAAATTAATATTTATCAAATTCTATGCACTTAGTTTGCCGTTGATGCTGAGCAAGAAAAAGCCCAAGTAGTTTTTGCAGAGTTTCTGCAATCCTTCTGTAAAGAGGTACAATGATGGCCTTGCACCAATCTCCCAGTATGTTGCTACTCCTCCAGCAATGGTTAAAAAAGCGATACAGTTGACAAGCTACCATGACTCCAGCTTTCGTCGTCGATCGTAATTCTGCTATTACATATACTTAAAAATTAAATAATAGAATTAAAATATTTTCATAAATATAATATTCTACATTAAACATACGAAAACATAATGTTCAATTCACAATAATCTCATATGCATAACATGAAAAGAAGATAATTTAAAATTTTTGAGACAGAATTAAATTTTTGCAAGATAATATAAAAGAATAGTATATTTTTAAACCTTACCCATGCATTTTTCTAGATGGGGAGCGAATCTTGTAGCCGACACAGGCCTTTCGCAATTTGGGCAGGCACAGTTTGAATCCTGGGTCTTTTTTAGTATAGAAAGACCAAAGACGTCGCATTCTGGTGAATTTACTATTTTAAAACTTTCATCTTCTTCTTTTTCTCCTTCGATCAGATCTGTTAGACCTGTTTTAAGACCATGATGGAACTCGAAAATAAAGCCCAAAGTAACATCATCAAAGACGCTTTCATAAATAAAATTGGCCGCATCCTCCGCATTACTCTCATTTTGCATTATCTCAAAGAATTTATTGTTTAAGTCGTTCATACTAAGCTCACTTACTATTGTATTCATTTTAAAGAATAGAAATTTTCTTTCAACCAAAACCAAAATATATCTTCGCTTTTAATAGCTACGGTTCTAAACACTAAACAGCTGAGGTGACTTGAAATCAAAATCAAATTATAAATCATAGATAGTAGACTATATATCATAGACAATACACTACATATTAAGAATCATTACATAATATTTAATTTGTCTATGGATGAAATTATGGAGTGTAGAGGTAAAGAGCGACCACCTAAAACGATTCACAAAAACGTGTCCGGCAAAGTTTTTGTAGCTTTATTATTATGCACAGTTGTTTTGTAGTATTATTATTATTTATTTATTAATGGCAACAATCATAAACTATTTTCCTGTGTCAAGTAACTCCAAATAAACAATCTTCAAGCAGCAACACTTTAAAATTTCGATTGACAGTAAAATCATAGTTGACTTTTACTGAAGATTTTCTGAGTGATGGCGACAAAACGAAAAGCACAATATTGGTCTTGAATTGAATTTTCCAATGACTGTACACTTTCAGGAGCACTTGCTGCATAATAAACTATCAATATTAAACATCAAAACTCTAAATATACACAGAAATTACAAAAGTAAATAAAAATACTACTGACACTTTTCGAGTTGGCGTCAAAAGTCCTTGTACTTTAAAAACTTTTACTTCTGAAATCATTAGTTCAGAAACATTTTTTTTCTTCTTAGTTTTAAAAAAAAATTACAGATTTTTTTAAGTGCACTAAACATTATTTAATCACTTATCTACACTAATATTATAAAGTGAAAAGATTTGATTTTTTTCTATGTTTGTTCGGAATAAAAATAAATGAAATAAACTATATTTTAATGAATAAACTCAAAAACTACTTAACCGACTTTTAAAATTGATATTTTGAATTGATAACATGAGTTCCATTTAATTTAAAAAAAAACGAATATCTCTGCGAAAATTGATATGATGTAACTCAAGGTATCAACAATTTACTAATAAAAGTCGTTATTTGGCGTGCGCTGCAAAAACTATTGATGATAAATAAAATAATGTACTGCATTTTCATAGTGCTCATCATAACTCATAAAAAAGTCCTGTCTAACTACACTCAGCGTCACAAAAATCGCACCTCTCTGAGTTTGCGCGAAAAATGGCTGTAATGGCTAGAAACGAATTATATTTATATAAATATTGGTATGTTTGAAATGGGTATTTGAATAGCTTTACATTATTAATAAAAAAATCATGAAATCATTAAAACATTTATCATTATAGAGCGTCAAAAATAAACACTGTCAAATGCTCGTTAGTAAGGACGCTAGTTACACCACCTAAAAAGGGTTTAAAAGGGTCGATCTGGACGAAATATGGGCCAGTCGTAATTTAGACTTTGCAGTGAACACACGTGAACAAGTAACCCAAGTAAGAACAAGTAAAGATGGACACCAGCTCTGAAGAAGCCGCTCAAGTGATTGCCCTATTGCAGTCGGGGATGCGGCAGTGTGACGTTGCTCGACAGTTGAACCTGTCCCGTTTTTCAGTTCGACGGGTGTTCCAACGTTTTCAGCAGACTGGTGGTTATGTTAGAAAACCGGGATCTGGAAGAAAACGGTGCACATCAGAAAGAGATGACCGTTTCATCGTTACGACATCTTTACGAAACCGTTTTACAAATGCTGTTGAGTTGCAACAACAGCTTCGATCAACTCGGAGAACATCTGTGAGTGTTTCTACGATTAGAAGAAGGTTACACGAAAAGAGTTTAACAGCCCATAGACCTGCTAAAGGTCCAAAACTTACTGCACAGCATCGCAGAGATCGCCTAGAGTTTGCTCGCAATCATTGCGAGTGGACTCTAGAACAGTGGCGGACCGTACTCTTCTCTGATGAGACGAGGGTCTGTCTCTTCTGCAATGACAGACGTAGAAGGGTCTACAGAAGACAGGGGGAGAGGTTCACACAACCCTGCTTCGAAGAATCCGTCGAATACGGGGTGGCTCGTGTATGTTTTGGGGCGGCATTTCCGTCGACGGGAAAACGGAACTTGTGTGCGTTTCCCGGAGTCGGGGTGGCCGTGGGCAAGGGTCATTAAATGCTGGTCGGTACATTACTGAAATCCTGGAGGAACATGTGGTCTCGTATGCTGGTTATGTCGGTGATGGATTCATGTTAATGCATGATAATGCTCGTTGCCACACCGCGGCTATTGTACGGGATTATTTACAGGAGGTCGATATCCCTGTTATGCATTGGCCAGCACGAAGTCCAGACCTTAACCCAATAGAACATCTCTGGGATGACCTAAAACGGCGCGTGCGAGCTCGAGATCCAGCTCCAGCCACTCTTCAAGAGCTCCAAGACGCGGTACTTGAAGAGTGGGAACAAATACCCCAAGAGGCTGTTGCGATCCTTGTAAGGTCCATGAAAGATCGCATGGAAGCCGTTATCAAGGCAAGGGGGGGGGGGGGGGTAACACTAGGTTTTAAGAACTTTTTTTGTATTTATTAAGTTTTTTTTTTAATTATTAATTTGCAAATTTGTACATACCCTGTCTTTTTCTTTAATTTCTCTTTCGTCTCGTTATAAAAGTAAAATTCAATTAAAATTCCTGAAAGCTAATGAAATTACCTTTCGAATGATACCCTCAAACCACAACATTGCCATTGGCCTGTTGTGTTAAAATAGTATTTAAATTATTTTTTTTGGATGTGCGATTTTTTTGACGCCGAGTGTATTATAGTTTAGTATTTAATGTCTAATAATTATAGTTTATTCACAGTAACCGCTTTTTGTTCAAATTAGTTAAACAAATCACGGGTAGAATCGAAAGATGAAGACATTCGTATCATGTTATTAATCCTTATCCTACGAAATAGTCTCATAATCAAGGTTGATTATGTACATGTAAATTCCTCTTTAAATTGTTCGAATCGGACCTATCGTTTAGAAGTTACGACGGGTATGAAAATGCAATAAGTAAGAAAAATGCCGTGGTGTGGTCGAACAGCCCTAAGCTCGCCCGCACTACGCGTGAATAGACTGAGATCTATTGATTACCTACCTACTCATATTATTTTTTGCAAACTAGAAACATTTGAATAGTGGTAAGTAATTTTAATAAGTTTAAAATTAAAGTATATACCTTAAACTTAAAACTTTGAAACGCTCTATAATAAATACAGCGTCCGCGGTCTCTCTCGAACGCCGCCCGGCTTCATGCGACGTGGGCATCATCGAGGTCCAGGGCTCCCTTTGCGCAGCGGCCGAGAGCGGTTGTTTTATTTTGCTAACACGACATAAAATATTGTTTACATGGAAGCTCTAAACCACTAAACTTTCTTGGCTTATGTTCCCATAAATAGAACATTATTTTGGTAAAATAACGTAATGTTACTTGACCAGCTGCAGATCCGCCGATGAGAACAGTCGCTACAAAAACTTTTAGTGTTAGGAATTGTTGTTGTTCTATTTGTCCAAATAAAGTTCTAATTTATCTTTCTAATATTTATCTACCCGTGCGAAGCCGGGGCGGATCGCTAGTATCTAATAAATGTCACAAACAATCACCATATAATCATATCACTCAACAGCAGAGCATAACAGAATCAAGAGAATAATCAGCCGTAATCCTTAGCCTCAGATTAATTAGAAACAACATTTGAGAGTGGCAAATTTATGTTATGAGCAGGGTTGTCTTTTACCTATTGGGGGGCCCGGGCACTTAGAGTTACGGGACCTCTATGACTATGATATGACAGACGGCTTTTTAAAAATAACATGCAAATGCAATGCATGTTATTATTAAAACAAGCTGATGATGTTGATGTCCGAATAGAGTTATTTATAAAAGTCTTGTAAGTAATTATAAAGTCAATTGATAACATAGTGCAGTGAAATTTAACGCGATATTAATCTCGTTAAATTGTACAGATCTATTTTTTTCCATTAGGACTTGAAGTTTACTTTTATATTTGTTTTTGAAAATAGCGCCTTTACAGACCGTTTACAAACCATTCTCCGTTTAAATTCTTTCCTTTCCTTACGATTACTGGCGCTTCATTTCAAATTTAGGACTTTTGCTACCGTGGCGCCAATTTAATTTGACTCGATTTCTCGGACACTTAGTATATGGAGTTGTTCCCCCTTACCTCTATTCTCTATAGATGAAAAGAAATGTTATTTTCCATGGTAGTGATTAGACTTGGGCAAAATCGTAGAAGGAGTATAGCACTAGAAGGGCTAGGAGCGAATATTTATGACGTAGCATAAGAAGTTGCCTGAGGAGATATTTTACCCATATCTAAAGAGTAAAAAAGCAACCATCACCAGACGTACACTTTGATAACCAATATGACCTGAGATGTGATTAAAACATAGCACTTTTTTTAAGTTCAACGAAAAATAAAATTACTTTCAAAATCAATATTATGTAGTATGTATGTATGTTATCATATAGGGTACCTATTAGAACAGTGTGCCTTAGCGTAGGGTGACGATCCTACATTTGCTACTAAGAGATGCCGAACAAACGCAGATAAAAGATCCCCCGTTAAAATGTTGATGAATTGTTACAATAATATTTTTAATCATATTTTAATAATGCAACACTTTTTACGATTTTAGAAACACATATCTCATCATCATGAGATATGCAGCAGCGTCTTTCCTGGAACATCTGAATAAATAAACTGCGGTTGCCAACCCGCCGGTCAAGCTGGCAATTATGGCAAATCCCCCCAAAATCAGAGTTAAATAGTATTGTGGCAATCTATTGGGGAGGACTATGTTAAGGAGTGGACAAGTGATAGGCTGAAGTGATGATGATGATCTCATCAACTATTGGTTTAAATGAAACAGTTACTTTAAAACAAATTTAAAGACCTATCTAACGTGCACTGCATTTTTTTTTGTTTTATGGATGGTGTGCCTGTGTCGCTACTATTTTTTTCGTAATTTTTTATTACTACATTGTATTACGTTTCATAAACTTTCTTCAAAATTGTATCTATATATGTAATGAATGCATTTCATCTTTATAGTCTCCAAGTGATGTGGTTGTGACCATAGGGTACGTTACTAAGGGCGGATATCACCGTTGAAACTAAACGCGATCAGTACAAGAAAAACGAAGTTTAACTGAGTTCAATGCTACAGTTTGCATTTCATCAACATCAAATGAACTCAGTCAATGCTAAACGCGGTTCAAATTCTGAACCCCCAATTTTCGACGTTCAGCTCTTTAAACGCGTTTAGAGAGCTGTCATTGTCAATCGCAAAACTATGTAAACACAAAAAATATTTTTAATTCGTATTATTTATTGTTTGCATACCTATGTAACCAATGCATAAAAACAGATTGTTTTATGTCGCAAAATACGAAATAAATCGTCTTTTTGTTTTAGATTGTGCTCTTAGAGTTCCGCTTTTACTACGAAACCCTTTAAAACGATTCCTTCACTAGGATTACTTTTGTGGTGTGGGTGCGTGTTACATCCACACGCCCACACCCATACCTGGAACAACTATCTGCAGGCCATACAAATGTTTGTCGTCTGCGGGACTCAAGCCCGCGACCCGTGGTGCAGAAGCCAATCGCTTAGCCACTGCGCCTTACGAGTCGTCAAAGTTATAATATGCAACATTGAAGTAAAACGTATTTGCCTTTCCGTGTTCCACACAGCGTATCTCTGCGTTTTACTCTAAGCGAAGGATATAACGCAGTATCAGAAACATCCGAAAACATTATTCATACAGTCAAGCCTTTTTCCTATATAGGGGGTAGTTAGAGACCATACCCGTAGCGCACTTTTCGCCCTCGCAGGAAATGTGATATGACGGGTGGCGACCCACGACGCCGCCATTTTGGTACGATTAAAAAAATATTTCTCGTAATTGCGTTCTTACGAGCAGTTTAGTGAATAGTAATAAGCGCTCTCCGTACAATACCTAAGTCGCCTAAAATAGGTAGGTGCTATTCTTCTCTGCCGGACACCTTTCGGCGATTTCGTGTATTGTATAAACATTTTCTTCGCCTGGCGATAGAACCCAAATAGGTAGGCTAACCGCTGAATCATGCAGTCGTAGTAAATATCTTTATGTATGTACTATTTCCCAAAGGCGTTTTTAGTCGCTATGAAATATCTCCCTTAAAACCGTACTAAAATTAATGTTTGATACGCCATTTTTTAGATTATTTTCCCCTCTAATGACGAAAAATAAGTAAATGTCTTAAAAATAATGTTTCCGTTAAAAAAAATATTTTACATTTGAATTATTCATATTCATATCAATGATATGAATGAAATAAAATTGATCAACTAACATGCACTACGGCTATCGGTTGGAGTTGTTTACCTTTTTAAAGAAGGTAGATTGAGCCATCTGGTCATGATCACGATACTGTACGAAATATTCGCACGGGTCGAGCTAGCTTTGATACATTTTATAACCTAAGTTTTTTAGTTTAGTTTTGATATATTTTAGTACCTAAGTTCTTACGTAAATCCGAAGACTTGGTCATCTTCTAGTCTGTTCTCGCGATTGTTTCGAATCGTAGGTACTCGTTAACAGTTACAATACATCCAAATACCAAAGACACTTATTTACCTTAGCCTTACAGTTTATTTCTTTTTTTAAATTTTTATTCTTGTTGTTGTGGTTGCTCGTGACTGACTTATCTGTTAGTCGAAGTCAAATTTTCATTGTTCAATTTAGGTTTTTTACTTATCTATAGCTCTCAGGAACGTCAAAATCTACACCGGTTCGAAAAATAAGACCTCAGAGAAGAACCTGCAAAAACTCTGGGGTCTTTCTTTTTTTCAACGCCATAATACATAAGGTCATTTATAAATTTCATCATAAATTTAGTAGCCAGGGGGTTTGCAAGTGCAGAGTATTATTAAGTTCCATACATCTTTGTCCTCTATGATCTATTTTATACATACATACATAAGATCACGACTGTATCCCATAAGGGGTAGTCAGAGACTGGGCTCAGACTCACTTCAAAAACAGATGACTGCCACAATCCACGTTTCACCAAAACAATATAATGCACTTGGTGTGATAGGTGGTGAGCCCATCGCCACCATGCGCTGTTGGGCGCACAGTGCAGTTTTTTTATCTATTTTATAATACGGTTTATTTAATAATGTCTTCTGAACAGGTTTTGTTGAAATCTACATGTATGTCTGATTTTTGAATTAAATTTTTAGGAATTTTATTCTATAATAATTATACACCTATTAAATAAAAACTTTTGGTTTTAGCCAACCTAAACATAGGAACCTATTCAAACATAAAGCGCTTTTCGCTTGCTGAACATACTTGCTATTCATTTCGAATGAACGGGCCCACGTCGAGTCTGGCTACGTCTTAATATATTATTGTTGCTGTTCATTTTATATAACTGATAACTTTGAAATATTTGTAGTTAATGTTAAGATAACAATGCGTTGTATCTTTGTTGATAATGCGCGATAAATAAACGAAGACCGTCGTTATGTTAACGTGTCTTGAATTTTAGTGTGATATTCTCTAATGTAAAATGGTAAGGTTTAATTTTATTGCTAAAAGTTTGGTTTCGTCTTTATGTTTATAGAATGTATTAAATATATTTTATAATAGTTAAGTGAGGGTACACTCGAACGGCACAGTCATATTTACCTACTTTTAATAAATCATTAGTCTCGTATTGCGTGGTTTCATTGAAACATCATATTATACTAAGATATTAGTATAAGCCATTTCAATACTAAGCACTCAACACATTAACCGAAAGAAAATGTATTGATGGTATTGTGATATTATTTAGTTACAGTTCAGTGTTTTTTTTTAATGGAAGAGGGGGCACACGATCAAGCGGCTCACCTGATGGTAAGTGATCACCGCCGCCCATGAACATCTAAATTACCAGAGGAATAGCTGAATACCAGTCGAGAAGATTTTTTAAACTTATATGGATTTACTGGTGGTAGGATTCATATGCAGTAATCCGTCTAGATAGGTACGCAGTGCCAGTTATTCTAGCGGGAAGTAGTGGCGTGGAAGCGTTACTGTTTCGGTGTGAAGGGCAGTGTAAGCTAGTTTAATAACTGGGCATATGTGAGACTTAAGAACTGCTGTCTCAAACAATTGCAGCTGTTAACAAGTGCAGTGTGCCACACAGAAATGTTCTGACTGACACAACATTTATTATGGGGAGATTTTGCACTTATCACCTCCTGAACGATTTGCTTGTGTCAGAATTTTCTTCCATAAAATACACATTTTATTCTGAAAATTCACAATTTTACAAGTTTTTCATTTATTTAATTTGCTGAGTCGTTAATTACTTAACGACTCTTACTTACCGACCAGCGATTAATCCGGTAGAGGCAGCAGGAAAGTATTTTTTTATTAAACCCTTAATATTTTTTATGCAGGTGGTTTTCAAAGCGCGTGGCTTAATGCCCCCTGTATTCACGCCACTTAATGACGATCAAACAATAAACTATGGAGCAATTCCTGCATATGCTGATTATCTTTCAAAGGCTGGAATTAAATCCGTTCTTGGTGAGTTGAAGTTATGAGTTAGTCTTTAGAACGCCATCTTAAGGAAAAAAAAGAACTAATTATATGAGCGGATAGGTGTCCGGCAGAGTAGAATAGCATCTACCTCTTTCCTAACGAGGTGTCGTAAAAGGCGACTAAGGTATTGTGTGAACTTTTTCGCTTTATTAGTGCAGAATAACACCATAGTATGCAATGCTGACATTATACCGCTCGTGGGAACGCATTGGGGAGTAAGAATTTTTTCACTCGTACCAAAATGGCGGCAACGTGGTTCGCCATCCGTCACGTCCCGTTTCCCGCGACGGCGAAAAGTTGGCTATGTGAGTCGCTTCTGCCTTCCCTTTATATGGGAAAATATATGAATGTAATTATACGAGAATATTTTTCCCACATGTTCATCGTCGAACATTGGCCGCCACCATCAATTTCTTTGCTTGTTACATCTGGCACTCGTAGGCAATATATGCATAAAATGGAGCTGATACTATTCCTTTGTTTTTTTGTCCGTAATACTTCCACTTCCACGGGATGGGATGGGATATCGTTCCTATTAAACCGGTATTTATAAAAAGAAAAAGAGACGAAACGAGCTAAACGTTCACCTGATGGTATGTGCAAAATCTGCCCATAACAAATGCTGTGCAAACCCAGAACATTTCTGTGTGACACCACACTGCGCTTGTCACCCTGAGTCATGAGTTCTTAAGTCTCATATGCCCAGTGATTACTCTAGCTGTTAGTGCCCTTCAAACCGAAACAGTAATGTTTGCACACTACTGCTTCACGGCATAATAACTGACCCTGGGGTGGTACTATTTGTTTTAATATTTAGATTATTGAGACATTTCAACTAATTATGTATGTCGCCCAGATAGAAGATGTACATATTATGTACCACGTATCTTCTATCTGAACGATTGGTAGAACAATATTTAAAATGGCGATTTACCAAAATGTAGGCAAATGTAAAATTACACTTCGTTATTTTTTATTATTTATTTATTTATATTTTATAGTTGGCGGCACAACGGGCGAGCATATGTCCCTAAGCGTCGGAGATAGAAAAAAAGTTGTGGATGCATGGGTTAAGGTTGCTAAAACTAGCGGGCTACATATTCAGGTGCAAGTTGGTGGAGCACCATTAGCTGATGTCCTGGATTTGGTAAGAACAATTTATGTATGATTCTCTAACCCACACATACCAAGGTCAGTAAATACAAGTGCCGTGTTGTGGCCGCTTAAGAGTAATCGACCGTTACATCTCATTCCGTGGGTGTCGTAAAAATCGACAGAGGGAAAATAAAAGCAGGAGAGAGGCAGCAGCATCTTCCTGGAACATCTGAATAAATAAACTGCGGTTGCCAACCCGCACGCCAAGCGTGGCAACTATGGCAAAATCCCTCCAAAATGAGAGGAAGATTTTTTTTGTGACCATCTATGAGGGAGGCCTAATTTCAGCAGTGGACTAGTCATAGACTGAAGTGATGATGAAGATGAAATAATAACAGGGCAGTAAAATTACATGTTGATTTACGGAGAGCAATTTAATAGAAGTAGTGGTCGCCATGTCTTCGAAATTCGATTTTTTTTTAAAGTTTGAACGTTATTGAGGTTTGAGTAATTATTTGTTGGCAACATTTTAAAACTACGGCGCCAATCTCTATTCTGTGCGACTGTTTTACAACAGACTACTAAGTGTTTGACATTGGCAGTACGAAACTAAATAATGAATGTTTAATTGAACTAAACAGTCAATGTATTTGTAAGACATTATATGTCAATTTTAGCTTCCTCGCTTCTTCTTCATACAAACTTTAACTATGCCGAATCTCACATCTTCGTGCGCGCAATATGGATTTTTATATAGATTCACAAAAAGTTCGAGGGAGCTCAGCTGATATCGTTTTTATTTGTAGGCAAACAGTTTTCACGGTCATTCGGATCAAATTGTTATCACTTGTAAGAGCGTTCGTTTTTTATCCATTATCTAATTATGTCATATGTCAATATGTCAGATCGCCCATTTTCCATTGTAATAATTTACTTTATCATTAAATACAATTTTTTTTAAATATAAAGAAATGTTGGTTGACAAAAAGAACTTTGTAACTTTGAACCGTGTGGTGGCCATATAAATGTTCTGGGTGATACAACATCAGTTCTTAAGTCTCATATGCCCAGTGATTACACTAGCTCACAGTGCTCTTCAGACCGAAACACAGTAATGTTTGCACACTACCGCTTCACGCCAGAATAACTGGCACTGGGGTGGTACCTACCTTCCTACCTCCATTGCCATTAAATGCACTGCCTCCATTGACTTGGAAACACCTCTTTTATATAAAATAAAATAATCGAGTTAGCGTTTTTTATTAACTAGGGATAGGTATAACAGTACGCTCTTTGTAGCCTCACGGCGCGGCACTCTTATGCATTAATATCGAACTCGGTTGATCGGGTCAATTTGAGTGGGCGCTGCTCAATTTCAACTCTCTACCTAGAACTCATTGAAAAGGTGGGTCAAGACAATTATGTATTTATCTTCATAAAGACACACAGGATCATAGCGTAGCCTGCACTATTAAAAATAAACTCACAGGTAAAGCTGTTGAGGCACTTTCTGAACGAACGGACTTTAAAACATGGTCAAATATTACGGCGAATCTGAACAGCGGCGCAGAGTTGCCAGTCCGTCAAAAGTCTATAAGCTACCTATTTCGGAGAGAGTGTACTGACTTACATTTACATATATGTGTATTTTAAGAAATGAATTTGTATATTAATTATAATTAAGCAATAATCTATATTTTTAGGCTTCATATTGTGAGAAGGCGAACGTCGATTCCCTCTTAACACTCCCGGAGTTATATTTTAGGCCGGAAAATGTGAACGATCTGGTTTCCTATGTGGAATTGGTGGCGAAGGCTGCACCCAACCTCCCAATTCTGTATTACCACATACCAAGCATGAGTAAAGTGGAAAGTGAGTAATTTGAGTTTTTAATGTTTTATTGATTATGACACACTTGACTGTTAAGAAAATGCACTTTCTTCAAAAAAGTGGTTGAAACAGTTTAAGACTGATTTTTTTTACAGAAGATGTAAAAAACTTCAGTCTTAAGGCAGGAGGATCTTAAAGGAGGATATTATCATTAATAGTATACAAAATCGATGTTAATATTCAGGAGGATATTATCATCGATTTACTATAATTCAAGGTTTTGTATATTTCCTGGGTTAAAATAACGCCGTGGTCAAAATTGTCCAGGAGGACCCCGGAGCTGTGTTCCTATTAACATACAGATGTATAAAAAGTCATCAAATCAGCAAGTTGTAGTGTCAATATAGCTCGTAGAATCGATAACCGTTGAAGAAAAAAAGATTCTCGAATAATAACCTTTTGCCGGCATAAGAATTCGGGCTAATCCCATTTAGATAAGCACAAGCGGCAAAACGTTCACCTGATGGTAAGTGCAAAGTCTGCCCATAACAAATGCCATGTCTCTAAGCAGGTTCCCCAGAGACATCAGTTCTTAAGTCTAATATGCCCAGTAATTTTACTAGTTCCCAGTGTCCTTCAGACCGAAACGTTGTTGTTGAAACTTGTTCTTCCGTCAAACAGTAGTGTTTCGGTCTTCTGAGCACTGATAGCTGAAATTTATTTTTACCGGTGGTAGGATTCCTATGCAGGAATCCGTCTAGGTAGGTACCACCCCGGGACCAGTTAATCTGCCGTGAAGCAGCAGTGTGCAAACATTACCGTGTTTCGGTTTTGAGGGCACGGAGAGCTAGCGTAATCACTGGGCATATGAAACTTAAGAACTCATGTCACAGGATGACGGGCGCAGTGTGGTGTCACACAGAAATGTTCTGGGTGACACAGCGTTTGTTATGTGCAGACGTTGCTCTTATCATCCATCAGGTGAACGTTTTGCTCGTTTCGTCTCTTTATCCAATAAAAAACTGGACGTTTGAGACTTAGGAACTGGTGTCTCTGGGGTACCGGCGCAGTGTGCCACACCGAAATGTTTTAGGTTTGGTTTTGCGTGACACTTACTATCAGGTGAACATCAGGTGAAAACAGCGAGACGGATTTGTTTCTTTTAAAAATAATTATTCTATTCCGTTTCATTCCATGCATAATTATTTCTCAAAGGTGTTTTTGTGGGTATGAAATATCTCCCTTAATACTGTATCAAAATTAATTTTTGATACGCCATTTTGAAGATCATTTATTCCTCTAATGACGAAAAATAAGTAAATGTCTTAAAATTTATGTTTATGTTAAAAAAAGTTTATAAAGATTGTATAAATTAATTTAATTGAAGAATGCGCTATCTGTTGCCAATTTGTTCAACTAATATGCACGACAGCTGTCGTTCGGAATACATTCGTTAAAGAAGGTAGATGGCGCCACCTGTTCATGATCACGATATTGTGCAATATATTTGCGCGGGTCAAGCAAATTATATTATATTCTAAAACAGTTTATTTATTACAGTTAACATGCCCGCCTTTGTTACGAGTGCGACTGCACGGATTCCGAACTTCAAAGGCATTAAGTTTACGTCGAACGACTTGAGCGAGGGCGCTCAGGTGTTGAGAGCGTTGAAGGATGACCAAGAAATGTTTCTTGGTGCTGATACTGTAAGGCATCGTCTTTATTTTTCTCTAATAGACCAGGGAAAACTTGACCTAGTTGCTTTGTCCGGCAAATACAGTATAGTATAGTGTAAGCGACCCCGGCCCCCCGAGCTACTGCTGATAGTAGTATCCTTCTCGTTATAGTTCCGTTCCTAACTTCTCATTCCCTACCCCAAGTCCATTTCCTATCTAATCCTTTTTCCCTTCCTCTCCGCCAAGCCTGTGGTTCATGTCGACGGCTGCTACTCTGAGACCGGACGACCCCAGAATAAGGCTAGCTTTACCTAAATATGTGGGGCTCTGTTTGGACAACATATTCCTTACCCGCTCTTGGGAACGCAATGGGGAGCAACAATTTGAACTCGTACCAAAACGGCGACGATGTTGTTAGTCGAGGGGGCGAAAAGTGGAATACGGATGAGGTCTCTGCCTAACCTAATGGGAAATAGTCATGACTGAATGTATGTATATATTATATGTTTATCGTTAAGTTAAGAAGACATTTGCCAAAATAGGAATGATAGAAAACTGTTCTACCTTATACAGGCTGACTGTTCTAGATGCAGTAACCATTAATTGGGCTTGGGATTAGTTGATTCATTATTCCCCAGCTGATCGCACCGGCATCATTACTTGGAATGAAGTCCAGCATTGGCACCACTTGGAACTTATTCCCGCGTTTAGCTCAAGATATACTGGACGCGGTGGAGAAAAACGACGTCGCTAAAGCAAGGGCTTTGCAGGAGAAACTCAGTTTGGCTATCGAAGCACATACAGTTGAAGGTAAAGGTTTTAATTGTTTCCTTCTTTCTCATTTCGAAAGCGCTGTTAAAATTATAGCCGGGAAGAGTCCGCCATGCTGTTCCAATGCGAGTTTGCGGACTTCACATGTCCTCGAAATATTTTTATTCCTCAGCACATTCGCTTAGCATTCGGTAAAGCAGAACTTAAAATTGCAGAACGATTTTCGAGATGCCGGTACCGGGAATCGAACTCAGGTCACCTGCGCACTGTGAAATTTTACGGCGAGTGCCTGGCCCTAGAGCTACCAGCTCCATCACGCACCCCACAGTTCAAATTGTATAATAATGTTTGATTTTATTAAAAAGTCTTCATATAAGCCAATATTCACATCCCGATAGATGTGGAAGTTTCATGGATGTTCCAGTTTCTGTGGCACTGCGCCTAAACCTCTTTAATGATGTGACGTCACAGAAGCGTGAGATTGTTGGGAGTTGAGGGGTTATAAATATATTTAATGATTCTCAGCTTTATTTTAATACTAGCTGAAGACCGCGACTTCGTCCGCGTGGACATAGGTTTTTTAAATATTTCGTGGAAACAATTTAATTTTTCGGAATAAAAAAGGTTGCATGCTATCTCTTTGCCAAATTTTCTTCAAGATTGATTCAGCGGTTGAACCGTGAAAAGGTAACAAACAGACAAAAAAAGAAAAAAAGTGTCCAAAAGTATGGACACGAATATACTTTTTCTTACAAAAACGGCATTTGAACTATGATTTCACCAATGGATTAACAGTAAGTAGTTGGAATAGATAGTATTTTTTTTATTTCAGGCCCATGGGTTCCTATAATGAAAGCTGGTATGGAAATTGTGTCTGGTATCAAAGTGGGTCCCCCTTCGTTGCCACAGAGACCGATTTCGCAAGAAGCAAGGAAAAGAATTGAAGACAGATTGAGGAAACTGCGAGTTATCGACTAACTTTTTGTATTTATTAATTTATTGTGAGGATATTTTACTTCATGCTGACTTGTTAATAAAACCATATATATGAATATATTTTAACTACACTAGTGTTGTATTTATTAGTCCTTTAACAAAATATGTTTTAAGTTTTAAGTTCAAGTTAATAAAGAAAATGGATGCAGCGGGAAGGCACTTGATCTATCATATCATGTCTTTTAATGGTTGTCTCATGGCAGCTTCACATGATCAAGTTTTTTGTCTAATGTGTACTGTGATCGTACTTGATCGTGAATGGCTGAATTTTTGGCATGGCATGTCATTCACCAAATGGCGTCGCCACGTCTACCTATAACAACTGCCCATAACAACTGTGGTCACATAGATCACCGCACTGCGCATATCGACATTAGACATCAGTTCTTAAATCTGATATGCCTGGTGATTACGATATTTAACTCTCATTGCCGTTCAGACCGAAACATACTCGTAGTAATGTTTGCTTCACGTCAGAATAAGTGGCCCTGCGATAGAACCTACCTTTTTTGTTATTGTGGAAAGTGATGAAACGAGCAAAACGTTCACCTGATGCCAAGTGCAACGACTGCCCATAACAAATGCTGTGTCACCCAGAACATTTCTGTGTGACATCACCCTGAGACATCAGTTCTTAAGTCTCATATGCCCAGTGATTACTCTTGCTCTCAGTGCCCTTCAAACCGAAACACAGTAATGTTTGCACACTACAGCTTCACAGCAGAATAACTGGCCCTGGCGTGGTACCTACCTAGACGGATTCCTGCATAGGAATCCTACCACCAGTAAAGTAGTACCTAGACAGTATAAAATCCTAGAATTAGTGAAATGTGTTGCCACACCGAAACGTTGTGGGTTATTCAGAATTTGTTATGGGCAGACGATGCACTTACCATCAGGTGATCGTTTTGCTCGTCTCGTCATTTTCCCCTTTAAAAAAACTCATGCGCACACAAGTCAAATATGTCAGTTTTTAACTTAATTAACTATAAACTTATAGATGGTTTTATCACTGGCTTCAAATAATGCATGACCATAGCGTCTGGTATAACCGACACCTTACGAAATGTATCGATTATGTACCCAATGACGTGACGCTATGGTTTTTGTGTGAAAATGAAAAATGTCTATGTATCAAGCTTTATAAGTCACGACAGGGTTTCCCAAACTTTTTCAGTGCACGGTGCATTTATTGGTTTAGTATTTTTTCACGGCGTTTCACTAGTCAAAATATGTGTAAAATGACACTAATTAGGCACAGAAATTAAAACTACTTTTATTTAAAATCTCACTACGAATAAATAGGATGTTGTAAATAGAATGACAATCCTTATAGCTTTTGAACATAGAGTTGGATATTAATTTTTGACTGTTATCCTAAACTCAAACAAGCAAAATTTGCTGAGGCTGTTGTCGCAATATACTTCAGAGAGACTATTTTCTTGCAAAGTAAACTTGAGAACGGAAAGTATATTGGATCCGCATAGTATTTTACAGACCAGTAAGTTTTGAAAGGTGATCCGTAAACAGGACAGTGCGCGCGATTTGAATTTTTTGGATAGTACCCTATTTTCTCATTTCAAAAAACTAAAATCACTTAGTTTCCGGAGACAAACAGGAGCGCCTAGTGGCGTCCCTGTTTACTAAGAACGGCGTCCCAGAGCTCCGCAGCGCACACTTTGAGAACCCGTGAGTAACGACTTTTATTTCTCAAAGGCTTAGACCTGAAATATTGGTAATTATAATTATTTTTTTCTATAATCATCTATGTACATTTTTTTAAATTTATTAAAAATAACACTTCAATTTGACTATAATTAAAAAAAAATAATGAAAATTTCTGTGTGACACCACACTGCGCCCGTCACCCTGAGACATCAGTTCTTAAGTCTCATATGCCCAGTGATTACGCTAACTCTCAGTGCCCTTCAAACTGAAACACAGTAATGTTTAATATTACTGCTTCACGGCAGAATAACTAGACAGATTTCTGCATAGGAATCCTAGTCTAGGTAATTTTTAGTATTATTTATATTAATCTATGCATATGTCGCTTTTATTTGTCGCTTATCAAGATGGCCTGTGCCACTGATTCAATTTTATCTCAATGTTATAATGAATGAGTAAAATTGAATTATTTTCTATTCGGGAGAAAAGGGTACGAGTATAAATATTATTTATTTGTGGCCATGTAGGTGTAAATTAAATGTTAAGTTTGCTTCTCTTATTTTAATGGTTTCAGTTTATCTATGACGTTTGTCAAGTTAAAGCTGTGTGCACTAAAATATTTCGGATTTAAGAGTAGACTGTTGACAAAATATTGATTTTATTTTTAAAAAGTATCGATATTTATGACTGATATTTTTTGAACGATATATCGATAGTTCGATATTGAAATTTAGATATCGGCGGTCAATTTTTTTTTAATTATTTTCCTTTGCCATTAAATTGTATCATCGTGAGATAATTACTGTATCTTATTAATATATCTATATTAAGATAAATTATTTATAATATTTTAAGTATGCGGAGCTTTTTAGGCTGGAACATAATTTAGGTATGATAAAAACTAAATATACAGAACAATGTTTCTTCATTATTTATTCAATTTTAGGTACTTTTCGGTAGGTACACATTAAAATGGGTCATAGACAAAGTCAAAATTTCTTTATTCAGTTTAGGCTTGTATATTAATGTCCAAAATCTACCAAACATAGGCATTACTGTATGTGTGACAGCATTGTATATTTTGATATTATGTTGCAAGAATAAAGGATCTCCGTACCTTAGTCGCCTCTTACAACACCTCGGTAGGAAAGAGGTGGTGCTATTCTACTGTGCCGGACACCTATCGGCTATTTCCTGTTTTGTATAAATATTTACTTCCCTGGCGTTAGAACCCAGGTAAGTAGGCTAACAGCTGAATCATACAGTCTTAATAAATATCTATATATATTATTTCTCAAAGGCGTTTTTTGTCGGTATGAAATATCTCCCTTAATATTGTACCAAAATTATTGTTTGTTACGCCATTTTCAAGATTATTTTTCCCTCTAATGACGAAAAATAAGTAAACGTCTTAAAAATAATGTTATCGTCAAAAATTGATTAAAAAGATTTAATTCATTATTTAATTGTATAAAGTGTCATATGTTGCCAATATGTTCAACTAACACGCACTACATACATTTTCGGTGATGTAATTGCTGTTAGCCTTCTCAGCTTTTGCAGCTCCATCGGATACTGTGTACGTATAGCGCGCCGCTCTCTACGGCGATCGCGCGTCGTGGTGCGTATTATATTAAAGCTATTGACTGTGTGTACAGTGTGGCCTGGATCGTGACTGACCGTATCGTGGTCCGGAAGAGCTGAGACGTCCGTGTCGTCTAGCACGTTTCGCGGGCGACATTTGCGTTCGGTCGCGTTTCTGTGTGGTCGGTAATTTGCTGCTTTAACCACCAGCGGGTTTGAATAAACCGCGGCTTTTTCGAAAAACTTTTATTTGATTAAGGGCATTTCACAGTCGCTGCGAAGATCTACATTGCGTTGATACGAACCGGCTCCGGTGGCACCTCGCAAGAATCTATTTTGCACGGCCTGCAATTTCTTTATATGGTTGTCCGTCGCGTGTGCGAACGCGACGCATGCATAGGCTATTACGGGTCTAATGCATGTCTTGTAGAGGCGAAGTTTGTGCCTAAGGCACATTTTGCTTGAGGAGCAAGTTAATGGATATAGTCGGCTTGAGATAAAAGCCGCTCTATTCCGAACGTTTTTTATGTGTGCAGCGAACGACATCGCTGCGTCTAAAGTGACCCCGAGGTATTTGACGCTCTTTTCCCAGGGAATAGGACGTCCGAACAGGGTGATCGTGCCTAGTTGATTGTTGCCGATTGGGTGACATCGTCTAGCGGGCTTTGGTGTGCCCCTCGAGAAGTATATCGCTACACTTTTCTAGGGGTTTACCTCTATTCTCCATTTCCGGAACCATTCGCCTCGGCGATCGGCTGCGGCTTGGAGTTGAATCGTTAAGCGGCCCTTGTGCTTGTCGGAATAGTAAAGGGCCGTGTCATCTGCGAAAAGCGCAAGATTGAATTTCGGGTCTTTAGGAATATCGCTAGTGTATAGCGAGAAATGGAGTGGGGAGGGGCAGGAGCCCGGGACACCCGCTCGGAGAGGGCGCCTTGAGGAGCGCGTTCACTCTACCCGGAATTTTATATATTTTAGTACCTAAGTTCTTACGAAAATCCGAAGACTTGACCATCTCCTAATCTGTTCTCGCGATTGTTTCAAATCGTAGGTACTCGTTAAGTTATAATACATCCAAATCAGAAAGACAATTATTTACCTTAGCCTTATAGTTTATACGTTCTATTTTAAATTTTAATTCTTGTTATTGTGATTGCTCGTGACTTATCTGTTAGTCAAAGTCAAAATTTCGTTATTAAATTTGGGCTTGTTTAATGTTATAGGCAGACGTTGCACTTACCATCAGGTGAACGTTTTGCTCGTTTCATCACTTTATGCTATAAAAAAAAACTCTGGGGATCTTTCTTTTTTTCAATGCCATAAGTTGTATATAATGTAATTTATAAAATACAGAAAAATTACATCAGAAATTTAGTAGCCAGGGGGTTTGCAAGTGCAGAGTATGAGCTACTTCCATACATCTTTGTCCTCTATATATTATGTATAATGATCTATATTATGTTATGTTTTATCATCATCATCATCATTTCAGCCTATCTTAGTCCACTGTTGAACATAGGCCTCCCCCACAGATTGCCACAAAGCACGGTCCTGAGCCACCTGCATCCATCGACTTCCCGCAAAATCGCACAGGTCGTCGTTCCATCTAGTAGGGGGCGCCCTACACTGCGTTTGCCGGTACGAGGTTGCCACTCTAGAACCTTTCTTCCCCAACGGTTATCGGTTCTACGGGCGATGTGGCCGACCCATTGCCACTTCAGCTTGCTAATCCTTAGGGCTATGTCGGTTACGTTAGTTCTGCTGCGGATATCATCGTTACGGATTTTATCACGCAGAGAAACTCCGAGCATAGCTCTTTCCATAGCTCGCTGAGCGACTCTGAGCTTCCTCAAGCGGCCCGCAGTGAAGCACCACGTCTCGGTTCCGTATGTCATCACTGGCAACACGCACTGGTTGTAAACTTTGCTTTTGAGACATTGAGGGATACTCGATGAGAAGATGTGACGTAGTTTCCCGAACGCTGCCCAGCCGAGTTGGATCCGTCGATTGACCTTTCGACCAAGAGGCTGGACCTAATGGACCTACCGAGTCGGACAATCTGTCCTAGGTATACATATTCCTCAACAACTTGGAGCGTAGTGTTCCCAACAACAACTGGTATAGGTGTGACATGCACGTTAGATCGTCTTGTCCATGTTCATCTTAAGACCTACCCGTTGGGAGACACTATTGAGGTCATTGAGCATAGTGCAAAGCTCCTCCAGCGATTTTGCCATTATGACTATGTCGTCGGCAAATCGAAGGTGAGTGATGTATTCGCCATTGATGTTAATGCCGTATCCTTTCCAGTTCAGTAGCTTGAAGACATCCTCAATGCAGCGGTGAAGAGTTTCGGGGATATTACATCGCCCTGTCTAACACCTTTCTGCAATTGGATCGGTTTCGTACTCTGGTTCTGTACTCGGATAGCCATCGTAGCCTTATTGTACAAACACTGCGGCACTTCGATATACCGACAGTCAATAAGGCACCGCTGAAGTGACTGTAGCACCGCCCAAGTTTCGACGGAATCAAAGGCTTTTTCATAGTCCACACACGCCAGACATAGCGGGAGATTGTACTCATCGGTCTTTTGTACAATCTGGCGAAGGGTATGTATGTGGTCTATGGTACTAAAGCCTTTTCGGAATCCGGCTTGTTCGGGAGGCTGGAAGTCGTCGAGTCTGCATGCGAGACGATTCGTAATGACTCTCGAAAACAGCACATAGACGCGGTTCAGAACCGATATCGGTCTATAGTTCTTCAAGAGGGCGTTATCGCCCTTCTTGAAGAACAGGACAACCACGCTTCTGCTCCAAGCTTCCGGCTAGCGCCGCCGTGGATGACAGAATTAAATAGCTTCTGAAGGACTAAAAGTACCGGTTTTCCTCCCGCTTTCAGAAGCTCCGCTGTAATTCCGTCCTCACCGGGCGCACCACACTTGTATGTGGCTCCAACGATGATGAGTACAGCTGCCCATAGAATCTCTCGATCTCACTCATAATCTCTGGTCCAGCGGAAATGACGCTACCGCTCTCGGTCTTCAACGTTGTCAGTTGGCTCTTCCCGGCAAACAGATCTCTGGCAACGACCTTGGAGCCTTGGTTTCGCTCTATCGCTTCTTCAATACGAACTGTATTGAGGTTGCGTAGGTCTCGCCGCATACATTGGGAGATCTGTCTGTTAAGTTGCCGATATGCTGACGCGTCAGCTGAGGACTGTAGCTTCATTTCACGCCTGGCCTCCATGAGACTGAAAGTGTGATCGGAGAGCTTCTGGATCTTGTTTTTGCGGTGGGTCTTGCAAAACTTTGCCCTCACCGCCTGGACAGTTTCCACGAGCCTCTCGTTCATATCGTCCACTGTAACGCAATCATCTAGGCAATGAAAGCGATTATGCAGTTCGAGCTGGAAGCTCTCGGGGCTTTGGATAATGGCACGTGTTGGACGGAGTGTAGACTTCACCAGACGAGACCTCTCCAGCTTTATGTGCAAGTTCAATGTGCCTCTTACCATTCGGTGATCACTACCGGTTTTCACTCTAGCGATCACAGAGACATCATTGAACAGCTGTCGTTTGGTCGTCATGTTGAGGTCGATCTCATTTTTAAATAAAACTACTTTTTACGGATTTTATCGCGTTTAATTTAGAACTATTTTTAACCCGACGTTTCGGGCGCTTTACAGCTTTACATCAATAGGGAAGATGGTTAGGTATTACCACCGGCTTGGGATCCTATTAATAATAAAATTAAATCAAAAACCAAGCATACCACTGCAAGGCTTCAAGACACAGTAAGCGCGTAGATCGGACTAAAAATAATAATAAAAAACTGAAGGTACTCCGGGTTAACTATGACATCGGGACATCTGTCAACTCAGTCCCTCCGTGACCATGGGTGCTGTCAAGCGCCCGAAACGTCAGGTTAAAAATAGTTCTAAATTAAACGCGATAAAATCCGTAAAAAGTAGTTTTATTTAAATGTGTAATATTCGCGTAAATAAAAGAAAACATTATGTCGATCTCATTTTTTGTGGAACCGTCAGGGCTCATCCAGTTCCACTTTCTGTGGGGCGGCTTTTGGAAGAAGGAGTTCATCATAAAGAGTCCGTCCTTCTCCATAAAGTCGGCCAGCTGTTGGCCCCTTTGGTTCCGGCGCCCTATTCCGAATTGCCCCACTACCAGCTCATCGTCTTTTTTCATGCCCAGCCTTGCGTTGAAATCTCCCATCAACACCGTGTAGTGAGTTTTGGAGGAATATATGGCTTTTGAGATATCCTCATACAGTACCTCCACCTCATCATCAGGGTCTGCCGAGGTAAGTGTGTATACCTGTATGACTTTCAGCGAATACCGTTTGGTTATTCTGAGTATAAGGTACGCGACCCTAGTCGACACACTCCCGATCTTGACAACGTTGTTAATGAGAGACTTGTGGACGATAAAACCGACACCTCCTTGGGACAGATGGTCGCCCTCCCGGTGATAGAACAAGTTACCGGATTTGAGGATTATCGTGTCCTCACCCTGTCTTCGGACTTTAGATAATACTATAACATCCCATCGTAACTTGTTCACCTCTTCTTCCAACTCCAGGATCACCTCAGCGTGCGTGCGTTGTATGTTGCCAGGTCCAGTCGTCGTGGGTGGTAGCAGGATCTCCTCCTCCGGAGATTCTTCGCACCCCCTGCCCCGCCGTTACCATGACTGCTACCGTAGCCAGAACTAGCGAGGCCGCCGGAGAATAGAGGCCGTTCCTTTGTAGCTCTCATTTGTGGGGATTTTGCCATAGTTGCCACGCTTGGCAGGCGGGTTGGCAACCGCGGTTTGTTTGTTTTGATGTTCCAGGAAGACGCTGCTGCCCATCTCCTGGTTTTAAATTTCCCTCTGTCGACTTTTACGACACCCACGGGACGAGATGGGGTGGTAGATTCTCTTATGCCGCTTTAACTAATAATGTATTCTTGACAGGTTTTTTGAAATCTATATGAGATTTTTGTGTCACACTTTTAGGAATTTTAGTATAAAATTTTATAGATCTATTAAGAAAATACTTTCTAGTTGTAGCAACCCTAAACATAGGTATCTACATAAAGCACTGTTTGTTTGCTGAACATAATGGCTATCCATTTCGATAATTGGATATTATTGTTTTGTTAATATTTATTTTCATAATTGGATATTATTGTCGATCTTATTATATTATTGTTTTGTTAATTTTATATAATTGATAACTTTGAAATATTTGTAGTTCATGCTAAGGTAAATACGTTGTGTCTATGTTGATACTGTGCGATATATAAACGAAGACCGTCGCTAAGTTAACGTCTCTTGAATTTTAGTGTGATATACTCTCAGTAAAATGGTAAGGTTTCATTTTATTGCTAAAAGTTTTATTTCCTCTTTTCGTAAAGAAGATTTTAATTTAATTCAGTACTAATCACTCAACACATTAACCGAAAGAAAATGTATTGATGTTATTGTGATACTATTTAGTTACTGTTCAGTGTTAAAGCTGAAAAGTCAAGAAGTTTTATTAAACTTATATTGATTTACTGGAGGTAGGATTCCTATGCAGTAATCCGCCTAGGTAGGTACTCAGTGCCAGTTATTCTAGCGTGAAGGGCACTGTAAGCTAGTTTAATTACTGGACATATATGAGACTTAAGAACTGCTGTCTCAGGGTGAAAAGTGCAGTGTGCCACACAGAAATGTTCTGACTGACACAGCATTTGTTATGGGGAGATTTTGCACTTTAACTCCTGAAGAATTTGCTGGTGCCAGAATTATCTTCCATAAAATACACTTTTTATTCTGGAAATTCACAATTTTACACGTGTTTTATTTATTTAATTTTATTAGACGTTAATAACTTCACGTTTCTTACTTACCGACGAGCGATTAATCCGGTAGAGGCAGCAGAAAGGTGATTTTATATTATACCCTTAATATTTTTTATGCAGTTGGTTTTCAAAGCGCGTGGCTTAATGGCCCCTGTATTCACGCCACTT
The DNA here is from genome assembly GCA_019845155.1 of Luehdorfia chinensis. Lineage (NCBI taxonomy): Eukaryota > Metazoa > Arthropoda > Insecta > Lepidoptera > Papilionidae > Luehdorfia > Luehdorfia chinensis. The sequence continues at coordinate 1,775,432 of JAHVAK010000292.1, forward strand.
AATGACGATCGAACAATAAACTATGGAGCAATTCCTGCATATGCTGATTATCTTTCAAAGGCTGGAATTAAATCCGTTCTTGGTGAGTTGAAATTATGTGGTAGTCTTTGGAGCGCCATCTTAAGGAAAATAACGAACGAATTATACAAGCCGATAGGTGTCCGGCAAAGTAGAATAGCATCTACCTCTTTCCTAACGAGGTGTCGTAAGAGGCGACTAAGGTATTGTACGGACAGCCTTTATTAGTGCAGAATAAGAGCATAATATGCAATGCTGATATTATAGTGCTCGTGGTAACGTGATGGAGAGAAAGATTTTTTTCACTCGTACCAAAATGGCGACGATTGGTTCGCCACCCGTCACGTCTCGTTGGCCTCTGCCTACCCCTTACATGGGAAAAAGTGTGACCGTATGTATGTAATTATACGAGAATGTTTTTCCCACATGTTCATCGCCGGACGTTGGTCACCTCCATATATTTCTTTGTTTGGCGTAGTTGTTTTATCTGGCACACGTAGGCAATATATGCATAAAATGGTGCTGATACTACCTTTGTTAATTTGCCTCTGTCTTCCACGGAATGGGATGGGACATCGATACTATAAGACCTATTTATTTCTTACGTACCTACATACTAAATACTCGTAGTATTTATATACATCTTATGCCCATAAAAAACGCTGTATCACCCAGAACATTTCTGAGTGGCGCCATACTCCGCTTGTCACTTCTGAGACGTGAGTTCATAAGTCTCATACGGTGATTACACTAGCTCTCAGTGCTCTTCAAACCGAAACACAGTAATGTTTGCAGACTACTACTGCGTGGCAGAACAACTGGCCCTGGGGTGGCACCATTGGTTGCAATACTTAGATTATTGAAATATTTCTACTAGAAGAACATAATGTCGACCAGTGAGATGATGAAGTATGTACTGAATTTCTTCTATCTGGACGATTGATAGAACAATATTCAAAATGGCGATTTACCAAAACGTAGGCAAATGTAAAATAACACTTCGTTATTTTTTTAGTTGGCGGCACGTCGGGCGAGCATATGTCCCTAAGCGTCGGAGACAGAAAAAAAGTTGTGGATGCATGGGTTAAGGTTGCTAAAACCAGAGGGTGGCACGTTCAGGTGCAAGTTGGTGGAGCACCATTAGCTGATGTCCTGGATTTGGTAAGAACAATTTATGTCTTTCGATTCTCTACCCCATACATATCAAGGTCAGTAAATACAAGTGCCGAGTTGTGGCGGCTTAAGAGAATCGACCATCGCATCTCATTCCGTTGGTGTCGTAAAAAACGACAGAGGGAAAATAAAACCAGGAGATGGGCAGCAGCATCTTCCTGGAATATCTGAACAAATAAACTGCGGTGGCCAATCCGCCTGCCTAGTGGTGCAACTATGGCAAAATCGCTCCAAAACGGGAGCTTCAAATTTTTGTGGCAATCTATGGAGGAAGCCTATGTTCAGCAGTTGACTAGTGATACACTGAAGTGATGATAATGATGATGATGATTAAATAATAAGAGAACAGAAAAAATACATCTTGATTTACGGCGAGCAATTTAATAGAAGTAGTGGTCGCCATGTGTTTGAAATGCGAATTTTTTTTCAGTGTTAACGTTATTGAGGTTTGAGTAATTATGTGTTGGCCACATTTTAAAAGTCCACGGCGACAATCTCTACTCTGTGCGACTGTTTGACAATAGACTATTGTGAGTTTGACATTGGCAGTATGAACTATGCAGGCTACGCTATGATCCTGCTTGTATTAATTAAATAAATACATAATTGTCTTGACACGGTCTATTAACTGAGGTTAATCTGCGACAATGCGAATCTTCTTAAATGGAGATCACCAATTGTTCTTTGTATTAGGGCCGCTTACAAAGTTCTTTTTGTCAACCAACATTTTTTATACTTAAAAATCGAGTGTATATTTAATGATAAACTAAATTATTACGATGGAACATAATGGTTTCTTATATTTACGCGAATGCTACTCATTTAAATAAAACTATATTTACGGATTTTATCGCATTTAATTTAAACTATTTATAACCCGACGTTTCGGGCGTTTTACAGCACCCATGGTCAGGGGGGGAATAAGGTGACAGATGTCCTGATGTCATAGTTAACCCGGAGTACCTTCAGCTTTTAATTATTATTTTTAGTCCGATCTACACAGAAACCACAGATCCCTTGTGCTCTCTGAAACAAAGATTTATCCACGGTAGCTAACTGTGGTGAAAAAGGATGGTGGTGAGATTCACCGTTTAAATACCTATTAGTATGGGTCTTATTTCTATACACAGTGTGACTCAAGGTGTTATTAGGATTCCGAATTCCTAAAACATCCAGAAAAGCTAAAGAGTTATTTGTCTCTCACTCCATTGTAAATTGAATTTTAGAGTGTAGGGAGTTAAGGTGATCTAGAAATGCAGTTACTCTGTGTGATGGTAAAATTGTGAAAGTATCATCTACGTACCACTTGTAGAATCTTGGATTTACAGGAGACGTACGGAAGTTCTGCTCAAAGTCTTTCATGAAAATGTCGGCGACGAATGGGAGATACTGGATATGTTGTTCTCCGATAGCTTCCTGGATACCATTGTGATGCAGTCTTCTACAGGTGTAGGCATTTGAGTAGCGGCTGGACATCAAAACTGACCATAGCTTCATTGTCAGTAAGATGTAGGTCTTTAGTCTTACTGACAAAATGGTATGCGTAATTTGTGTGTGCTCTAGTGTGTCCTCTGAGCGGTGAAAGTATTTTCACTACATGCTGAGCCAATCAGTTGGTGAATCGATCTGGCTGACTATTGGACGTAGTGGAGCATTTGGTTTGTGTATGTTAGGTAACCCATACACCTTCGGTGGTTTGGCACATGATGGTATTACCGAAATTACGTCCAGATTAAATTTTTCGGAGTGTTTCTTTACTAGATGGATGGATGGATGATTCGCAAGGCTATTGAAATCAAAAAACATCCTAATTTCAATAGGGAAGATGGTTGGGTACTACTACCGGCTTGGGATCCTATTATTAATAAATTTAAATCAAAAACCAAGCATACCAACTTCAAGACACAGTAAGCTATTTCTGCGTAGATCGGACTAAAATAATAATTAAAAGCTGAAGGTACTACGGTACTTAACTATGACATCAGGACATCTGTCCGCTCAGTCCCCCTGTGACCAGGGGTGCTGTAAAGCGCCCGAAACGTCAGGTTATAAATAGTTTAAATTAAATGCGATAAAATCCCTAAATATAGTTTTATTTAAATGAGTAGCATTCGCGTAAATATAAGAAACCATTATGTTCCATCGTAATAATTTAGTTTATCATTAAATATACACTCGATTTTTAAGTATAAAAAATGTTGGTTGACAAAAAGAACTTTGTAAGCGGCCCTAATACAAAGAACAATTGGTGATCTCCATTTAAGAAGATTCGCATTGTCGCAGATTAACCTCAGTTAATAGACCGTGTCAAGACAAATATGTATTTATTTAATTAATACAAGCAGGATCATAGCGTAGCCTGCATTATTAAAAATAAACTCACAGGGAAAGCTGTTGAGGCACTTTCAGACCAACGAACTTTAAAACATGGTCAGATATTACGGCAAATCTGAACAGTGGCGCAGAGTTGTACAATACGATACAATACGAATGACACTGTATATACTTTCGACGGACTGCGAAAGTATATACAGTGTCATTCGTATTGTCCTATTCACCCCGGCAGGCTGGGCTTAAGGACGATGTGTATATGCCCCAAAAAATATAATGAGCCTCGTAGTGTGATACCTGTCGGAGATATGTCGACTTAAAGAATTTACTTAAAACTCATAGGTGATGTTACCCTGTTATACAGTTGATCGATGCAATGAACTCATCAATTTAATTGGGCGTGTTTCCATTCAGCTGCCATCGAAGTACTAGGATAACATGAAGCTTAAGGAAATCTGTTGCGAAGTAAATCTGTTAGTATGACGCCGTAGTAGGGTAATATAAATAAAATGGAGAAGAAAACGTATTTTGAACATGTATGGTTCGAGGCAACGACTTTCTGAGTTAAGAGTAAAGTTTTACAAAACACATAATATTCAAGTTTTGTATGGACATTTTTAGTATTCAAATTTGTCATTAAAGCTTCACCGTTGTGTTTATCAGATCAAAGTAGCATGGGTAGGTGCCGGAGTGTTATGCCAATTATGAACAACGTTGTATATAGGGTACCTATTTCAGAGAGAGTGCACTGACTTACTTTTACATATATGTGCATTTTTAGAAATTAATTTCAATATTAATTAGAATCAAGCAATAACCTATATTTTTAGGCTTCATATTGTGCGAAGGCGAACGTCGATTCCCTCCTAACACTCCCGGAGTTATATTTTAAGCCGCAAAATGTAAACGATCTGGTTTCCTATGTGGAATTGGTGGCGAAGGCTGCACCCAACCTCCCCATTCTGTATTACCACATACCAAGCTTGAGTAAAGTGGAAAGTGAGTATTTTGAGTTTTTAGTTTTTAAATTGATTATGACGCTGACCGTTAAGAAAATGCACCTCCTTCTTAAAAGTGGTTCAAACAGTCATATGGTTTAAGACTGATGTTTTTTACAGAAGATGGTAAGTATACAAAATCAATGATAGTATCCTCCTGGACAATTTTGATTCTGACCCTTACATACAGATGATGATGATGTATTAAAGTGTCATCTAATCAGCAACTTGTAGTGTCAATGGCCGGCCATTTAGCGCGTAGAATCGATAACCGTTGAGGAAGGAAGGTTCTCGAAGAATAACTCCGGCAACGTCTAGCTAACGTCTGCTTTTAACAAATGCGGTGTCATCCAGAACATTTCTGTGTGGCACACTCCGCCTGTCCTCCTAAGACATCAGTTCTTAAGTCTAATATGCCCAGTAATTATACTAGTTCTCAGTGTCCTTCAGACCGAAACGTTTGAAATTTGTTCTTCCGTCAAACAGTAGTGTGCAAACAGTAGTGTTTCGGTCTTATGGGCACTGATAGATGTAATTTACTGGACATATGAGACTTAAAAACTTACGTCTCAGGGGGACAAGCGCAGTTTTCCACACAGAAATGTTCTGGGTGACACCGCATTTGCTACCATCAGGTGAACGATTTGTCCGCCTCGTTATTTTCTTCCTTATAAAAATATTCTATTCTATTCCGTTTCATTCCATGCATGTTTATTTCTCAAAGGTGTTTTTTTGTCAGTATAAAATATTTCCCTTAATTACATATACATTAATTTTGATAATGAATTAATGTTTGAAACGCCATTTTGAAGATCATTTTTCCCTTCTAATGACGGAAAATAAGTAAATGTCTCGTCTAATATTATTTTAATTAAAAAAAAATGATAAAAAGTTTGTATTAATTAATTCAATTGAAGAAACGCCAATCTGTTCAACTAACTGGCACGACAACTGTCGTTTGGAATATATTCTTTACAGAAGGTAGATGGCGCCACCTGTTCATTATCATGTATCGTGATTCACGATACTGTGCAAAATGTTCGCACGGGTCAAGCTTATTATATTATATTTTAAAACAGTTTATTCATTCCAGTTAACATGCCCGCCTTTGTGACGAGTGCTACTGTTCGCATTCCGAACTTCAAAGGCATTAAGTTCACATCGGAAGACTTGAGCGAGGGCGCTGAGGTGTTGAGAGCGTTGAAGGATGACCAGGAAATGTTTCTTGGTGATGATACCGTAAGACATCGTCTTTATTATTCTCTAATAGGGCAGGGAGTACTAGATCTCAAAGTCAAAGTCAATGTCAAAATTTCTTTATTCAGTTTAGGCTTGTATAAAGCTCTTATGAATGTCAAAATCTACACCGGTTCAAAAAATAAGACCTTCTCAGAGAAGAACCGGCAAGAAACTCTGAAGTCTTTCTTTTTTTAAGGCCATATTACATGTCATTTATACATAAAAATTGCATCATAAATTTAGTGCAGAGTAAGAGTTATTTCCACACATCTCTGTCCTCTATGTAATGATCTACTTTATAATACGATTTTTCCAATAATGTCTTCTTGACAAGTTTATTAAATTCTATGTCAGTTTTTTGAGTCACACTTTTAGGAATTTTATTATAAAATTTTATGGACCTACTAAGAAAAGATTTTCAAGTTTTGGCCAACCTATACACAGGAACCTCTAGCGCGTCACCTCGGCCCATTCTACAGGATACAGTCACTTTTTTATTAAATAAATACATGTGTTTCTGTACGTAGATTATATTTTCATAATTATACGAAGACGGAAGTGTCAAAATATTAGTATTCTTGAATAGTTCTCGTAGAGACTCGCGAGGACCCAAGTTACGAGGGGTGATCCAAAAGTAATGATAATCAGTTATTTCTAGTGCACACAAAAATACAAAAAAATTTCAGTCACTTACTCAGTTAACCACTAGTTCAGGGAAAAAAAATCATATAAATAGGCCACGATTCCCGGGAGCTACATTCATTTGAATACGGACTGTCAAGGAGTGAACATCAAAATGGAAAAACACGAAATCAGAGCTGTCATTAAATACCTCTGCTTGAAAAAAATGTCTACCAAAGACATACACAGCGACTTGGTGGAAACATTAGGGGACTCTTCTCCTCCATATTCCACAGTTGCACGCTGGGCTAAGGAGTTTAAGTTGGGAAGAACATCGACGGAAGACGAACACCGCGAAGGACGCCCATCGACGTCCCTCACTGAAGAAAATGTGAAAAAAGTTGAAGAAGTTGTATTGGAAGATCGAAGAGTGACTATCAGGCATGTAGCTGAGGTCACAGGGATCTCATATGGCAGCATTCAAAGAATCCTTGCGAACGAATTGCATATGAGAAAGGTCTCCGCGCGTTGGGTACCGAAAATGTTAAACGACGAGCAAAAGAAGAAACGAGTCGACATGTCAAGAGCAAATCTCGAAAAGTTCCAGGCAGACAAGGATAATTTTTTGTCACGTTTTGTGACCATGGACGAGACCTGGATCCACCATTTTGATCCTGAAACAAAACAACAATCGATGACATGGAAACGATCCGATGAACCGACGCCGAAGAAATTCAAAGTGTCAAGCTCAGCAGGGAAGGTTATGGCGTCTGTTTTTTGGGACGCTGAAGGAATAATCATGGTGGACTACTTGGAAAAGGGGGCCACTATTACAGGCTCCTACTATGCAGAACAAATAAGAAGATTGCGGGAGGCTATTAAGGAGAAAAGGCGAGGCAAACTGCGGGCTGGAGTGCTGTTCCATCAAGACAACGCACCGGTTCACAAAGCTGCAATTGCCATGGCTGCCATTCAGGAAGCGGGCTTTGAGCTGGTGGAACACCCCCCCTATTCACCAGATCTAGCCCCCAGCGACTTCTATCTCTTTCCACGACTCAAGGAACACCTCCGAGGCAAGAAATTTGACGATGATAGCGACGTGATGGCCGCGGTTGAGGACTTTTTTGAGAGTCAAGATAAAGATTTTTTTTCTAAGGGAATTTTAGGATTAGAAAAGAGATGGACTAAATGTATAGACTTGCTAGGAGACTATGTTGAGAAATAAATTTATTTATTTTATTCATTGTGTTTATTATTGATTATCATTACTTTTGGATCACCCCTCGTATATATTGCTCGAAATGCTTGTTTTTGCAAAATGAATATTGTTTCCAGACCCACCGCGGATCCCCACAGTAATACGCCATATGACATAATACTGTGGAAGTATGCAAAATAGACTAATTTAGCTGTAGCCTCATCAGTCAACTGTCATATCCTTCTAATTGCAAAAATCTAGTTTGCCTTGTCTAGTATTTTTATTATTGTAATGTATTGGGTAAGCGCCCCCTCCTTTCGAGATAGTAGTATCCTTACATATTGATCGTACTTTCCCAATTTCTTATTGCCTAAACCAAGTCCATTTTCTAACTAATACCTTTTCCCTTCCTCTCCGCCAAGCCAGTGGTTCGTGTCGATGGCTACTACTCTGAGACCGGACGTCCCCAGAATAAGGCTAGCTTTATCAAATAGGCGGGGTTCTGTTAGTGTGTCCGATACCTTCCCTAGCTGGCCGTGGAAACTCAATGGGATGCAAGAATTTGAACTCGCACAAAAATGGCGGCGACGTAGTTCGCCGAGGGGGTGAAAAGTGGACTACGGATGTGGTTCTCTGTCTAACCCAGGGGTTCCCAGACTTTTTTTTCTCATAGACCACTTTCAAAAATTTTGCACGACCCCCTGCAGCTATATGTACACCATATTCCCAAAACTGTAACTAACGAACCCATTATTTTGTAACGCCAACGTAGACTATATGTATGCATTGTATGATTATCGTTAAGTTCAGTACAGTAGACATTTGTCGTCTTATCCAGGCTCACAATATTTTTATTTGATAAAGTGACGAGACGAGCAAAACGTTCAACTCATGGTAAATCTGCCACGTCTGCCCATAACAGATCCTGTAACGTTCAGAATATTTACGTATGACACCACACTACGCCCATCACATCACCCTGAGACATCAGTTCTTAAGTCTCATATGCCCAGTGATTAATCTAGCTCTCAGTACCCTTCAGACCGAAACACAGTAATGTTTGCACACTACTGCTTCACGGCAGAATAACTGACCCTTTTTTGTTGTACCTACCTAGACGGATTCTTGCATAGGAATCCTGCCACCTATTCTAGGCGCAGTCACCATTGGGCATTATTTGTGAAGCCTATATTTGCGACGACCACCTATACTATATTGATTCATTATTCCTCAGCTGATCGCACCGGCAGCTTTGCTTGGAATAAAGTCCAGCATTGGCACCACTTGGAACTTTTTCCCGCGTTTAGCTCAAGATATACTAGATGCGGTGGAGAAAAATGACGTCGCTAAAGCAAGGGCTTTGCAGGAGAAACTCAGTTTGGCTATCGAAGCACATACAGTTGAAGGTAAATATTATAATTGTTTCCTTCTTCCTCATTTCGAAAACTCTACTAAAATTATTGATTAATATAGAATTTTGATGAAATACCTCTGCTGAGCACAGGCGGCCTCTCATTTAGAGAGAGAGCTTTGGAGTCGGGAAGAATCTGCCAAGCTGCTGCAATGCGGGTTAGCGGACTTCATTTGTCCTCGAAATATTTTTATTCCTCAGACATCAGGTATCCTTACAATGTTTTCCTTCACCGCTTAGCACTTGGTAAAGCAGAATATAAAATTAAAGAACAATTTTAGAGATGCCGGTACCGGGAATCGAACTCAGGTCATTCGCGCACTGTGAGATTTAAGGCAAGTTCCCAGCCCTATAGCTACTAGCTCCTTTACGCTCCTAACGGTCGAAATTGTATAACAATGTTTAATTTTATTAAAATGTGTCCACAGAAGCCAATATTCACATGTGGAAGTTTGTTCACATGTTCACATGTGGATGTGGAAGTTTTATGGAGTTTTATGGTTTCAGTATCTATCACACTGCACCTAAACCTCTTTAATGATGTGACGTGGTTAAGGGGTTATAAATGTATTTAATGATTCTCAGCTTTATTTTAATACTAGCTGACGCTTGACGTTCCACGCGAACATAGGTTTTAAATATCCCGTGGAGACTATTCGATTTTTCGGAATAAAAAATATCCTATTAAAAACCAATTTCTTTAAGATCGATCAGCGGTTGAACCCTAATAAGGTAAAAGGTGACAGACAAGACAGAAAGAGTTACTTTCGCATTTATAATATTAGTGTGGATGCGAATATAATTTTAATTACACAAAGAGATTCGAACTATGATTTTACTAATGGATTAAGCAGTAAGAAGTTGGAATAAATAGTATTTTTTTTTATTTCAGGCGAATGGGTACCTATAATGAAGGCTGGTATGGAAATTGTGTCTGGTATCAAAGTGGGTCCCCCTTCGTTGCCTCAGAGACCGATATCGCAAGAAGCAAGAAAAAGAATTGAAGACAGATTGAGGAAACTGCGAGTTATCGACTAACGTTTTTGTATTTATTTTGAGGATATTTTACTTCATGCTGACTTGTCAATAAAACGATTTATATGAATATATTTTAACTACACTAGTGTTGTATTTATTGATCCTTTAACAAAATATGTTAATAAAGCGGGAAGGCACTTGATCTATCATATCTTTGCATGGTTTTCTCATGGCAGCTTCACATGATCAAGTTTTTATCTAATGTGTAGACTGTGGTACGATCACCGTGAATGGCTGAATTTTTGCCATGGTTAGTCATTCAGCAATTAGCGACGCAACGCCTGCCCATAACAACTGTAGCGTCACATAGATTATCGCACTGCGCATATCGACATTGGACATCAGTTCTTAAGTCTGCTATGGCCAGTGATTACAATACCTCTCATCGCCCTTCAGACCGAAACACAGTAGTAATGTTTGCTTCACGTCAGAATAAGTGGCCCTGCGGTGGTACCTACCTAGACAGATTCCTTTATAAAAATCCTACAATGAGAAAAATGTGGGGCCACACCGAAACGTTGTGGGTGATTCAGAATTTGTTAAGGGCAGACTTTACACTTACCATCAGGTCAAAAATGTCAGTTTTTCACGTAATTAACTATAAACTTATAGATGTTGCTACTGGTTTTATCACTGGCTTCAAATAATGCATGACCATAGCATCTGGTAGCGACACCTTACGAAAGGTATCGATTATGTACCCAATCATGTGACGCTATGGGTTTTGTTTGAAAATGAAAAATATCTATCTAAGAAGCTTAATAAGTTACGAAAGGGTTTCCCAAACTTTTTCAGTGCACGGTGCAAGTATTTGTTTTGTTTTGTCACGGCGCTCTAGTCAAAATATGTGTAAAATGACAATAATAGCACAGAGCATAAAACCACTTTTTTTTAATCTCACAGCACATCTTATAGCTTTTGAACATAGAGTTGTAAATTAATTTTTGACTGTTATCCTAAACTCACCCAAGCAAATTTTGCTGAGCCTGTTGTCGCAATATAGTTCAATGAGACTCTTTTCTTGCAAAGTAAACTTGAGAACGGAAAGGATATTGGATCCACGCAAATTTTTAATTTTATCTTCCGTAAAGTATTTTGCAGATCATTCAGTAAGTTTTGTAAGGTGTTCCGTAAACAGGTCATCGCGCGCGATTTTAATTTTTTGGATAATAAAATGTTTGCCTTGTTTTATTTTTTCCGGAAACTAAAACAGAAACTAAGTGAGTTTCTGAACTTAGTTTGAGAACTGAAGACTTTTATTTCTCAAAAGCTCAGACCTGAAATATTGTTAATTATAATTATTTTGTTCTATAATAAATAAAGTAGGTACATGATTTTTTTATTAATTAAAAAAACTTCAATTTGACTATAACTGTAAGACTTTAAAAGCGATAAAAGATATTTTAGGTTAATAAAAAATTATTAAAAAAGGAAAGAAAAATCGATCTCCAAGATCTTCTTTTTTATGTATCGATTCTTTGCACTTTTTCTCGAATCGATTCAAAAATTGATATTTTTTAGGAAGACTGCATCCGTAATTTCCAGTATTCTAAGTTAATTGCTTAGGTCGCTTTCATTTGTTGCTTATCAAGATGGCCTCTGTCACGGATTCGATTTTATCTCAATGTTCTAACGAACTAGCCGATGCCCGCGAATTCGTCCGCGTGGACATAAGTTTTTAAATATCTCGTGGGAACTATTTGATGTTCCGGGATAACAAGAATTCTATATCCGTCTCTAGGATGCAAGCTATCTCTGTCCCGAATTTCCTCAAGATATGTTCAGCGGTTGAACCGTGAAAAGGTAGCAAACAGACAGAGGGACAGAGAGAGTTACTTTCGCATTTATTATATTAGTATGGAAGTGCCGTGTGGTGGCGGCTCGTTAAAAGAATACTACCACTCCATCTCATCCAATGGATCTCGTAAAAGGCGAGTAAGGAATTAAACTGCACTGTGCACCCAACAGCGCATGGTGGCGATGGGCTCACCACCTATCGCACCAAGTGCATTATATTGTTTTGGTGAAATGTGGACTGTGGCAGTCATCTGTTTTTGCAGTGAATGCCCAGTCTCTGACTACCCCTTATGGGATACAGTCGTGATCTTATGTATGTATGTATGTATGTATGTATGTATGTATGTATGTATGTATGGACGAGTAAAAGTGAAGGGAATACATTATTTTCTATTAGGGTGAAAGGGTATAAATATTATTTATTTGTGGCCTTGTAGGTGTAAATTAAATGTTAAGTTTGCTTCTCTATGTTAATGGTTTCAGCTAATTTATTGTACGTTTGTCAATTGCAATATAATATTTAGGATTTAAGAGTATAATGTTGTTATAATATCGATATTTTTTTAACCCCTTACCGCATGAATTATGAAGGAAGTTAAATTAAAAAAAAATTAGGTAATATTGTGGTTACTTATCTTAAAAAAAATAGTTATTATTTATGAAATTAAAAGGAAAAGTCATATGCATTCTAGTGAATTTATAGTATTAGCCACATATTTCTCTGTCTTTGTATGCAAAGCTGTTACATTTTGTGAAAATCTTTGAAATAGTTCCGCTTGTCATTATAGCATAAGAAGACCTAGCATTTTTCTCATTTTATATAGATATTGGTGAATCAGGCATACTTGATGGAGTTCCAGCTCTTGACGTCTTCTGTGAGACAAGTTTCCCTGTATTACGCATATGTTCAGAAACTGCAAGCTTAAAATCAAACAGTGGTATGTAACTATTGTCGTTGACCATGAGCCAAAGAAGCCATGCGTTTACTATGCATAGGTCTATCATGTGAAATAAAATTATTTTATACCATTTGCATTAATTTTTTTGCATTTTTGCGTTGCATTCGTAAATGGATTTTATAATAACCAAGCATTGAATCAAGTAAGTCGACCCCTCCCATATGCTGGTTATAATTCACGAAATGCGTGAATTTGCTATCGCCGTCTTGTCATTGTCGCACTCATATGCTGAAGTCGAAAGACTATTTAGTGCCATGAGTATTATCAAAAATAAACTACGCAACAAGTTATCCGAAAATACTTTAAATTCCCTCCTTACCATCAGAAAAGAACTAAATATTAAAGGCTGAATTGATTAATGAGAGAATGAATTGCTCAACGTACATATTTCCTGATGATGTTGTTAATCAAGTCTGCAAATGGAAACCAAAAGCAACTACAGAGCATGCAATCATATCTGGCGGAATTTTCAGATGATTTAGCGCTTTTCAAATTTATAGAACGGCAACATTGGTCATTAAATAGCTACCCACAAAAACCTGTTCGCATCAGAGTTTATCTTTGGAGTTTATCTTATCTCTCAGTATATATTTGTTACTCTATCTTATATCTATGCTAATATTTAACGTATTTAACGCCTAAATTGTAATTGTTTACATGTTTGTAATTTGTAAAAAAAAGTAGACAGTGTCACATTCTATATTCACGGTTAGTATTAATGTTTTTTTCTTTTTGAGATCGTAATTAGCTGATTAATTATAATAATTCCACTAAAAAAGCCACTTCTTTTCAAATTGTCTACCCTATAGAGTTCCTAAATGGAAAATATAGTTTAGTCTGGATGTAGTTTTATTGCAATTAATTTGTCGTTAATACAAGGACTAGGACCGCATTTTATGATATGCGGCGTTTGCACTGTTTGTTATGTGTAATTGTTTACACACGAATTATTAAAAATTTATAACGTTTATTAATATTGGTTTGTATTCATGAACGTAAATTTAAGGATTTTTAGTTTTTAATAATCATGATGCATTCTTTTTTGCCCGCAGATTGCCTGCTGTTTGATAGTGCATTGTCTGCAGAAGGGATGCGTAATCAAGTTAAACTCATGCCATCTTTAGAAGTAATGTTAGAACGTTTACCGGAGGCCGTCATAGCTGGTCTTGAAGGCCCTATTGTAGTATGCATATTACTTATTTATGCATATATATCTACAAATTTCATTACTGGGCTGTATTAACCTTTCTTTAGCCTTCTTTAATTTGGATATGTACTTGTAGGCATTGTAGTTTATTATATTTCTATCTAAATTTTTCATATCCTATCTCTAGTTGTTAGCGTTAGTGTTAGCTTCATGTCCCAGTTCTACAAAATTAACAGAACTATTAACTACAAGTTAAGTAGCAATATATTACCACATCTCTCCACTTCAAAAACAAATAATTTTTGGTTAACAATGTAATACATATTTTTTATATGCAAGCATACTTAATTTCACTTTCTTATACTTCAATTTAGTGAAAACATAATTGCCCATATTTTTTTTAAATGTTTCTCCACAGTAGGATGTCTTCTGTACTGTAGGTGTGTTTTACAAACATAACAAACACAACACAACTGGACCCGAAAACCAATAATTCATGTTTTGTTTTCGTTTTTTGTTTTTGTCGTTTGTGGGCCCTGGCTGGGATTTGCACCCAGGACCTGCAGCATAGAAGTCAGGTAATCTGACCACCAGGCCATGTGGCCACGTTTTATCAAACTTCTATGACAAATCTGATTTATAAGCCACCCCAGTGTGAGTAACACTGTCATTCAGTAGTGTGCAAACATTCACAACACTGTGTTTCGGACATAAAGGGGACTATTAGCTAGTGTAATTACTGGGCCTATAAGATTGTCAGACTGACGTCTCAGTGTGCTGTGCGGTATTAGAAAGAAACATTCTGGGTGACACAGTATCTGTAATGGGCAGATATTGCACTTACCATCTGGTAAATGATTTGCTTTCCTCCTCACTATATTAAATGAAAAAAAAAACAATATCAAAGCTACCATAGTCATTACTGCTTCAGGTATGGTTATAGTTAATTTCTTTTAGTGGGATTTACAATTAACACTCAAGTTTGCATTTGTGTGATTAATTCTGTTTTTGTGTTTAAAATTTTTGAATTCTTTCACATTAGAAACAAGATTTCGCATCGCTCCAGTCTTTACCTGCATTGGACATGGCTACAGTAGCAATGTTGCTGAGACGGAAAGTACCAATACATTCAACTATGCCCTTGTTGGAGGTTGTGTTAGAGAGGCTACCGGAGCCTTTGATGACTGCATTGGTGTCACGGAGAAATGGACGCACAGTGGTATTTATTGTTTACCTTTATACTTGCGATATAACTTACAAAGAATCAGGGACAAACCTAATCTGGAAATGATGAAGGAATGAATGAATGATTGTGACATATTCGCAAAATTTCAGAAATTGGTAACCAATGAAAAGCACTTTATAATATTAATATCCAATATCAAACATCCAAAGTTTCAATTTACAATGTTAGTAGCTCTAGTTCAGGTAGTGTTGCCAGTGTGTCAAATTTTGGGATGGAAGGATAAAATAATCGGGAAATTGGTTTTGAAATCAGGACAGCTACAATGACTAAAAAATAGGTATGGGTAAAGTTATGGGATTTTAATTATTGGACGGTCAGTTTTTTTTTTTAATTTAGTGGTTAGTGAAAATCCGACGTCTCGCGCAAATCGAGACACAACATGGTTTGCATTGAAATTAATTGAAATATATTGAATATTATTCCGATTTCGTTTGTCAAATGTTATATTTTTGTACCAGTTTCTTATTGAGGTTCCTTTGTATAGAGAAGAAACAATTGATTTTAGAATTCATGTAAAACAGGAACTGATTGACATATTATTATGAAACAATGTACCATTCCGTCAGTCAACTATTATCCTATTTCGCCACATAAATTAGTGTTAGTAGTTTTCGTACATACATAGAGAAAAGACGTACTGTATTTTGTTTTAAAATTTAATCATTACTAACTTTCAAAATCAATATGTACTTCATCCATTCTTTTTAAATGAATCTTTGTTCAACTTTGTTGTCATTTTAATTGTTGTCCATAATTCATTAACTTGTTTTATTGAATTTTATGTATTTATAACACATATTATATATAAAGTATAGTTTCTGCACTCCACCATATAAACTTTAACTATGCTTAAACAGGGAAACAACATTTTCTCTTCCCATATAAATATATAGATGATGTTAATTGTCAGTTATTTTATTCATATGTATAAATATCATTTTATCATATAAAGTTATTTCTATATAAATAGAATTGAATACAAAGTTAATAAAATCTTATGTATATTTAGTTTGGTACTTAAACATTGTTTCCTTTTTTTGTAAAATTTCTTTGATTTGCTTTTTTCAATCTATTATCAAAATTAATATAAATATAACAAGTAAAACTTTTTTATACAGAAAAAATATATAAAAATGAATTGATGAATTAGTAATTATTTCTGTATAAATATAGTAAAGATTTTTTTTACTTTATAAGAAGTTAGTAGTGAGAAGTTCAGACCCTCTGTCTACGCCTTATGATTGTGTTGGCGCAATGATATGTATGTTTTAGATGTTATCAGATATCATCAAATCTCCTAAGACTTTGACAAGCTTGAAAACGACAGCTATAGCAAAGATGTTTGCATCTAAGAAAGCAATGCCCTCACTGGGAGTCACAGTGGAACGCTTGCCGCAGGATTTGATGACGACGCTTTTGTCTCAGCGGAAAGTATTGCCAACAGTATGTATGTAATTATTTTTTAAACTATTCGGAGGGGTATTTTGATGTATAAATTGTTGTTTTTTCATTAACTATTCGTAACAGTCGTAAACTCTGTCACCACCCCAGGGCCAGTTATTCTGCCGTGAAGTAGTAGTGTGCATACATTACTGTGTTACGGTTTGAAGGGCACTGTGAGCTAGTGGAATCACCGGGCATATGAGACTTAAGAACTTATGTTTCAGGGTGATAGTAGCAGTGTGGTGTCACACGAAAATGTTCTGGATGACACCATATTTGTAATGTGTAGACGTTGCACTTACATACTTTACTTTATCCAAAAAAAAAAGTTTTTTGCTCATATACAGTATCCAATGAAAATAAAAAACGAAAACGACACTTTTCGCTATTATTATATATATTTCGCGATTTGGCGCTATTAGTTCAAAGAAAATTACAATAAAATAAAGAAAACATTGATTTTATAACGTGAAATTATTACTTTCAGGAAACTAAAGGAAAAAAAAGGATTGGTAGACCCAAAAAGACACAGGTTACTGCCAAGCCTGCAGTACTTATTTACAATTAATTGAAGTAGCATTCATCTTTAGATGTTTCGGAATAATAGTTCAAAGAGTATATAATCACTATAATAGTTTTGATTTGTACTTTGAGTATTCCATTTATATAAATGATAAATAAATAAATAAATGTCTGTGTATTACAGTCATTTTGTAAGCTTTTAATCAATATTTCCATTCTTATACTTTATTTGAGTAAATAATTGCAAAGAAGTCTATGTATTATATTATAAAGTATATCAGATTTTTAGTTCTATTAGTTTGAAATTTTTTTTGAGAATTTCTATTAAAACGCCTTTTTTCGTTACATTGGCAAAATATTCATAGAAAGAAATATTTTGGTTGCAATGTTTTAAAGAATCCACCATTATGTTTAAGTGACCTTAATGTCCGTGGAGATCAACAATCTCTTAGGATAGTAAATTTTAGGGCAATTAATTTTATTTTTAATATTTTATATATTATGTCGCTTTTTATGTATGTAAGAATATCTTTAAGTACTTTAGAATTAATTCTATTACTATTGATACCGCAAGTGTAAAAGTGTTCATTTCTTTTTTGCGTAGCATTAAAAACTATATTAATGTCTAATTTCTTTATTAATTTTAACGTAAATTAAAGTAGAAACACTTAGTTTTAAATAAAAATTTTGAATTAATTGTATGTTTCATTTGAATTCCTGTTATATTATCTACTAGCTCATGCTCGTGACTTCGTCCGCGTGAATATAGGTTTTTTAAAAATCCCGAGGAAATGATTTGATTTTCGGGGATAAAAAGTGTCCGTCTCCAGGATGCAACTCATCTCTGCGTCAAATTTGTTCAAGATCGACTGAAAAATTTAACCGAGAAAATGGTAACAAATAGACAGAGGGACAGAGCGAATTACTTTCGCATTTATAATATTAAGCAGAATTAAGAGAAATGTTTAAACTGCCATAAACAAAAATAATGATGACCAAATTTAAAATCGTATTTCCGCAATAAATGTTTTCTTTCTTTCTTTTAAATGCAAAATAAAGCCACTCGCATAGCCGCTACTTTAATTTAGAAAAATAATTAGGTTTTGGCGCAAAAAAATTAAAAGCCCAAAATCCGACTCAAATAGGGAAGTATATATGTATATCATCGATCGGTGTCGGATTTTTTACGCTCGGGAAAACCACGGGCACAATTAGTTTTATATATAGAATATTAAAAAAATCATCGCAAATATTTGTAACACTCAATATATTACAATCTTCTCACATGATTGAGCCGACAAGTGCTTAAAGGAACTACAATAGAGTTCGTGTCCATTGTACCGTTGTATAGAGATATGGCTTCGTCTATGATTTTATTGAAGTAATGAATGTAAAGAATTGTATGAGGAAATACTTTAGTACATCCAATTTTATTCAATTAAGATAAACTCAAATGACCTATCGAATTCGTCTTATTTCCGGACATCGGCTGTAATAAACAACTACAATAAAATACAGCTATTAAAATTGTGTATATAATGCTAGTTAAACTAAATTAAAAATGTGAAATGTTTTATGCCGTGTCTGAAAACATTTATTAGTCTATTACAACAATTATACGCTCGTTAGTTTTATATGTTACGCGTGGAATGTAAGTCAAAGTAGTTAGAGGACTATTTTAAGACTGATAACCGATAACATCATCTGGTTTTAAACATCCAATTGGTTAATTATTAAACAACATTACGTAATTACGAGTGGAATATAATAAAATTCGTAGGTCATGTTATGACCTTTAACAGGTTGTATACTATTACTATGGAGTCAAATACGAAGTCGCAAAACAAAAGCAAAGCAAGGGCCAGCCACCGTGACTAAGGGCCAGACGATAGATAATGTCCTGGCTGATTATCGACCACGACTAAGTACTACCGAATACTTTTGAAAGCCATCAATTTCGCAGGATATATTACAGTGCCAAAAACGTACGCGTCAAAACAGGAGCACTTGGTCGTCCCAACCTACCGTTCCCCATGTAACACTCCTGCGATAAGATCAGAGGTCGGAGGACGGAGGACAATCAGAGTAAAAAACAAACAATTTATTTTGCAAATAATAACTTACTAACTGATCACAGGAAATACTTTTTTTTACTGTCTAAAGTGACGAGGCGAGCAAAACGTTTACCTGATTCAACGTCTGCCCATAACAATTGCCGTGTGACCCAGAACATTTCAGTGTGGCACTACACTGCGACCGTCACCTTAAGACATCAGTTCTTAAGTCTTATATGCCCACTGATTACACTAGCTCTCAGTGCCCTTCAGACCGAAACAGTAATGTTTGCATACTAATGTTTCACGGCAGAATAACTGGCCCCGGGGTGGTACTATCTAGACGGATTCCTGCATAGGAATCCTACCACCAGTTACTTATCCGAATTGAAAAAATCTAGTTTTTAGATAGCCCATTTATTGAGAAATCTGCTAGACTACTACTATCTAATACATGATGCCTTAAATGCCTATAGCCTTAAGGAGCCATGCGTTGAGAACCAAACATTATCGAGAAAGGCCGAACTGTGAATGTGAACACAGGTCAGCGAGGTCCTATGCCGTACGGTGCAGTCATGTGGTCGGCTTATTTTACGCGGGCTACAGCTAGTCGGGCAATAAATGACTTGGCAATAGATAAAAAAACATTATTAAACAACCTATACGGTTGCATGTATGCGTTCTTGCTTGTTCCTGCTTGTTAAAAAAAACTTACATGACTGATGTATATATTCAGCCTTTTATAGCTGCATTTGTCTCGTAGTGTTAGATTAGGTCAGATAAGTGACCCGGGGGATCTCCACCTACGTATCTACTAGGACCCAGGGAGGATTTGTGTCGCTCTGTTCTGACGGAGGGATTAGCCCTGGAACGTGTATATATGCGGTGTGGACACGCAACGGCTGGCTTATCTCGTCTGACTTTGCCAATTGTTTTTTAGTGTTTTTGTGGGAACTGTTTGTCTTTGTCTAAAATCGTCTAACGTTTTCTGAGATGATTGACAACACATTAGGCGTTACTTTGTGGAAATCCTATCAAATTGTTGCAAAGAAAGTTAATTTGCTAAGATCCGCATGCAAAATTTAAAATTATGCGTATTACTTGGTTTTTGAAAAGCACCGCCCGCCCTTTAAAAATATTATGCACACGTATAAAACCGTCACCGGGGACTGTCACTTGATACCCTTCCCCACTACAACACTACCACTAGGCAATACACATCACTGAAGTCCAGAACACGACACGTTTCACATCAAAACCAGAGTCATTATCGAGTGATATTGACTCTATGACTGCCGAGTCTCCGTCACTCGGCAGTCAAATACTACACCATTTTAAATATTGCAAGCGCATCTTAGCAAATTAACTTACTTTACTTCAACATAGAATACAATCACTACGTTTTAGTCGACAGTGCAAAGTCGACGGGGAGGTCAATGATATCTTCGAACATTCTAGACTCTGGTAGCTCAGATGCCGTTCGCTCGTCTTAAATTCGGTCTATTAGATTCGGTCTGTGAGAGTGACCTGAGTTCGATGCAAGTCACTCTAATTAATTATAAACGTTTATAGGTACTGTAGTACCGGGACCTCGAACGTTTTACTTCAATTTTACTATACATACCTTTTTTCCATGATAAGGGATAGTTGTAATTTTAAGTGCTTTTTTACTACGTGCTCAGTAGTGAAGGAAAACATCGTGGAGAAACCTGCATGTCGGAGGAATAAAAATATTTTGAGGGTATGTGAGGGAAGAGTTCACACCTGTGCCCAGTAGTGAGACATTTATTCGCTTTTACTTTTAACTTTTTTACCCGAGACTGCACGAGAAAGAGTTTTGATGACTTGCAGTTTTTTCCTCAATTTTATTCCTACAACTACAATTCTATAGAATGAGGCCAATACCTCGATTTACGCCTTTTTGAGCCTTCTTCCCACATAACCGCTAGGCATAGACCACATCCGTAAGCGAACCAAATCGCCGCCATTATTTAAGATGTAATAATGAAACGCACACTAAATTGATTCAATTATGTATTCAAATTTTATGTAAATGAATTCATACGTTATTAAGTTCATACAAAAAGCAGATAGAATTTCTTAAAGGTCAGATTTTCTCGAGTAATCAAGTATACAATGCAGCAAAAACTGTTCGAAACTCAAACATTTTAAAATCTCACACCAATGCAAACATTTCTATTTTATTCTGATTTCTTATTTAGACTTCTTAATCAACTTCAAAAAAGGACGAGGTTTTCAATTCGTTTGTATATAGTTTGTATATACTAGCTGTGCAGCCGTGTGTGCTCACCCGCCGTTTAATTAAAAAAAACCCCGCTTTAGGGGTCGTAGCGTAACGTTATATAGCCTTCCTCGATAAATAGGGCTATCAAACACTAAAATAATTTTTCTAATCGAACCAGTAGTTCCTAAGATTAGCCCGTTTAACCAACAAACTCTTCAGCTTTATAATATTATTATAGATAGATATATTTTATGTGTATTCGGGTATAACTTTTTTGTTTATGAACCGATGTTAATGATTCTTTTTTTAATTAGAAAGGGGATATCATAAGGGTTGTCCTATATAATTTTGGTCAAGTTCTGATGATAGGAAAATCATGAAACTGTTAGGAACTGCTTAAATAAAACGTGAAACGTGGATTGTGACAGTCAGTCCTTGGTACACATATTCGTCGACAACTTCGAGCCTAATGTTCCCAACAACAACCGATAACTGTTCGTTGAGTATAGGAACCGGGCTTCAGTGATTCTCTCATTCGCTTCTAGATACGTTTGTGGATTGTAGTGACTACAAAAAGAACTTGATCGGTTCGGAAGATCGGGTAGAGGTAATGATTGATATAGCGAGTCCTAAGTGTAATGATTTCTTATATTTACGCCAATACGCGTGTAATTTACTACTTATAACCCGACGTTTCGAGCTCTTTACGGCATCCATGGGCACAGTAGAATCATGGTTACAGGAGTATCATGGTCACAGGAGAACCCGTCGGGCTATAAGTAGTAAATTATATACCAAAAAATCCGTAAAATCTAGTTTTATTTAAATGTCTAGTCCTAATTTTTAGCCGTGTTCTGTCCCTGCTTAAGCCTCAACAGTTTCGGCAATTTGCTGAGGATACGCCCTCTACTGTAGTATCTAGTGGTAATATGTTGCTATAGATGTTGGTTTAAATATTAAAATGTATACTTAAAACTGGCCTTTCTGTGTTTTACTTTGATCTATAGTCAGTTTTCCCCGACCCACTACTATCATTTATTGCTTCAATTCGCGGTTCACTAGTCGCGCGTTGTGCGGTCGCGCATGCCGTATGTTTGTTAGCGCGAAGAATTAAAAAAAAAACATATTTAATACGTTCTGAAACATAATCTCGTTATAAAGTCGTTGATTTAAAAATGGAACATACGGTCAACGATAACAAAATAAACGAAATAATTTTAAATAGTGCGGGATTTTCAAGGGGTTTAAATGAAACCGATGGAAATACAAGAGTAGCAGCGAAGTTTAATAAGTCAAGGAGTTTTCTCGAAGCTAAGTAAAATGAGTTCTGTGCAGAGTTTATCTGGAAATGAGAGGAGGGTGCTCGTTATTTACACTGGCGGAACAATTGGAATGGTGAAGAATAGGAAAGGTGGTGAGTTGTCCATCAACCGTGACTAATGATGAAATTTATTATTACTGTCTCATGTTTTGCGGCTAGCTTGAGGCGTGTAGGAAAAAAACAGTAAAAACCGCTTTTTTTGTTGCCTTTCAAACCTGTCACTAACCATGCTATGTTATTAAGCATTTTATCTCATTAATTTTTAAATTGATGTCATGCGATGTGTTATATACATTTTACAGATACCCACAATACATGCGTTAAAGTATAATCCATACCTACTAATATTAGAAATGCGAAAGTAACTCTCCCTCTGTCTGTTTGTTACCTTTTCACGGCTCAACCGCTGAACCGATCTTGACGAAATTTGGCACGGAGATATCTTGGATCCTGTGGATGGACATAGGATACTTTTTATTCCGGAATATAAAATAGTTCCCACGGGATATTTAAAAACCAGTATATCAGTTGCATAGCATATATAGCAAGTTGCGGGCACCAGATAGTGTTTTTATAAGAGTTAGAGAAAACAAAGTAATAAATAAAGTCGTATCAGCTGTTTATGTTTTGTACGACTGATAAATACCGTTGCTCGGTGGCCGTACGTAATTGTTTTGTTGTAGAAGCTATAGGTTTTTTTAACATAGATTACAAGGTCCCGTTTAGAATAAAATAATCTAGTAATTAGGTGCCCTGGTTTCGATCCACAGCGACAGTCCAACTAAATTGATTTACCATGTGCCCATCGGTGCAACATAATATCTGTATCTGCTTCAGAAATAACCAACGTTTCGACGTTATTTATAGTCGGCAAACCCACACTGGAGCACACTCCTCCCAAAACGCGCTTAACAGTGAGAGGAGGCAGAGGCTCAGCAGTGGGACATTTTATAGGCTATTTCTTTACTTTTTTGTATTTAATGTAATGTGTTAGTGTGTTTCGATACAATGTGTTTGTTTACTAAAAGTATGTAATGTTTAAGAACTAAAAATTGTTAGTTGAAACGAAATAAATGTGCAAGCTTACCATGTTGTAGATATTAGTAATGTACGAGTATTTGTATTCGCATTCGCCTTCCCGAATGTACTCATATCAGACTTAAGAACCGATATCTCTGGGTGACGGGCGCAGAAATTTTATTGGTGACAGAGCATTTGTTCTGGTCAAACGTTGCACTTACCACCAGGTGAACGTTCTGTTCGATTCGTCACCGAATTCAATAAAAAAAATCTTGACAATCGCATTAGCATTCGCAAAAATCGTTGAAATATTTTAAGAATATGATTGCCAAAATTACTTCATATTTTACTTTTAAAAATTGTAAAAATTATATACAATGAGGAAAAAACATAATACGTATTATAATGCTTGTAACTTATATTATGTAAGTTTGTTTTCACATAAAATATTCCCTTTTATAAAAAATAACTTAACTTCATACTTCTAGGTAAATTGTCGTTAAATAAACAAACAATCGGTTTAGTTCGGATTAGACAATAGATGAAGTAAACAGCGCTAATGTGTGATAGCCATTTGCGTCACAGAGTAGGTAATTTTTAATATATGTAATTTTTAATAATTGTTAACTAATAGCCATAGAGAAATGGCGGGGGGTATAAAAAAGTATATTCGCATTCGCGAAAGTCGATGACAAATATTCGCATTCGCGAATAATTAAAAATGATCATTCGTTACATCACTAGTACATAGGATCTGTACAGTTCTGTTAGCGTTATGGTAAGATAAGTCAATTTCCATTTAGTATGCTAATTGACTATCGCGACTGTTATGAAATAACTAACAAACAAACACCATGACGTTTGTTTGGTATAAACGTAACCACTGCAAATATTTACCCTCTAATTAGACACAAACTCGATGACGAAATGTAGCTAGTTTCAAACTAATATCCTAAATCAATGCTAAAGGTACAAATATTTTATTTTTTTATTTTATTCTAGTTACATGGAAAATCTATAGCTAAATAACATAACATATTTACTTATAAACTAGGACAACTGCTAGCCACTTAGAGGTTTTCGATTATAGAAGTAGTAGTACACAAAATAAAATAAACAGTGATTACTATTTTCACTTCAAACACAAAGGTCTTACTAGATTAAAAATTTATAGATAAAATTTATCGTATACAAGTACCTAATATATAAAGTAGTAAATACTGAGACAGAAAAAACAAAGTGGACCAGTGGCTTCACAGAGGCAATATTACGGTTAAAGATGACAAAATCTACATCTATTACATATATACTAGCTGAGATAAAGTAAGTATGCAATCCCTCAGGAGCCATAATTTTTTTCCGGGATAAAAAGTAGCCTATGTTGTTCTCGGGCCTCTAAACTATCTCCAAACGTATAATCACTTCGTTGAAGCGTGAAAGACGGACAAACGAACCTACAAACACACTTTTGTATTTAAAGATACTATGCTAGTATCGCAATTCGACTAATTATGTTTGTAATGTAACGGTAACGAGAAATGAAAAACAATGCTAAGTATTTGTTAATTTGCTTGTGTACCTCTTTTGTGATATTTTCTCGTGCATTCGCTCCCAAGGGATCTTACATCTTACCTCACACAGCCATGAGCGCTCTCAAAACGCTTTCATTTAATTGGTTAAATCGTTTTGAATGGAAAGGTAATGTGTGTTTAGTTCTCTTTATTTTACCTGCCTTAACGGCACTGTACACATATTGAGGGGACGTCTCTATTGCGGCTCTCTTTCGAAAGTGGAATCTATGGAAAGGCGGAAACCAGAATTCCAACTACGATGAATTTGGTGCTTACAGTTTTTCTTGCTGGGTTTGAGAGAACGCAACACCAATAAAAATGCCAATGCTAACCTTTTGACTACTGTCAGGGAATATTTTTTATAGGAGAAAGAGACAAGACGCGCAAAACGTTTACCTGATGTTAAGTGCAACATGCCCGTTTTTTTAGGACTGATGGTCACTGTTAGCCGAGCGCCGAGGGCGCTTAGCCCGAAACCTTTATTTATGGATGACTGGCACAAGGGCCCCTGAGACTTCGGCTTGGACCGTCATCCTGTGCGCGAGAGTAACTGACTCGAGGGTGCCCAAAGGGGCCGGCCTCGGCTCGGTCAGTTACTTGAATCGTGAGAGGACCTGCCCGTAACGAATATTGTGTCACTGTCACTCGACCGTTCAGACCAAAACACAGTAATGTTTGCACACTACTGGCCCTGCGTACCTACCTAGACCTAGACCAGTCAAAAATAGGAAAATCGAAGAGGTATGCTGAGTAAAATGTGCGGCTGTTATATGATAATGATGGAATGATGATGCGGAAGATGTGTGAGCGAGATGGCATGCGTCCATAGGATTAGCATATGGCGGGTTTGTCGTGTATTAAAAAAAATATTATTAAACTACCAGTCTTTATCCGAAAATGTAAGCAGGACAAATGAACAAGTAGAATAATCATTTGCAATTTTTTTGAATTCAAGTTAGTGCCAAAGTTTTACAGTTTGCTATCAAAATTCTTTTGAACACCATCACGCCTTTTTAGGTTTTAGTTCAGCTTTACGTAGTTTTGTTTATTAGACTAGAAGTTATTTTTGATTTTTGCCACGGTGATTTTGTAAACATATCCTTTTTGATTTTAAATGTATATTTTTTATGGTATGGTACTACTAATTTATTATTGATTATATCTAATTAACTGTAACTACCGTTTAGGCTTATTTTGCTCGGCGCCTTTTTAAAATAAGGGATCTTGATTAGGAACAAATTAGTTATCTTTTGTACAGTTCGTCGTTTCAGCTTATCACAAGTTCACTGCTGAACATAGGCCTCCCCTATAGATAGCCACAAAAGTTTGTAGCTCCCATATTGGAGAGATTTTGCCATAGTTGCCACGTTTGGCAGGCGGGTTGGCAACCGCAGTTTATTTATTCAGATGTTCCAGGAAGATGCTGCTGCCCATCTCCTGGTTTTAATTTCCCTCTGTCGACTTTTTCGACACCCACGGGATGGGATGGGGTGGTAGATTCAGTAAAAAAAACACCTCTGATTTTTATATTAAAAATCTTAGCGAAGTCGCTGCTTAAGCGCAGATGATGATTCGTTGTAGGCAGCAGCGATGAGACACAGGCTGTAAAGATTCTAAATATTATTTAAAAAGTATAGAGTTATTCCAACGTTGTAAAAAGTGCTGCGGAGAAAAGCAGTTTTACATTTAGTAAACATTCCTTTGAAAAATCAAACTTTTTTCTCTTTTCTCTTCTTTAGTTTTAGTAAACCTTAGAACTTTTGGTGCTTCCTATATAAAAAATGAGTGCGCACCACGTCGCCGCCTTTTTGGTACGAGTTGAAATTCTTGCACCCCATTGCGTTCCCTTGAGTAGGTAGCTAGCCATCGGCACGGCAACCACTGATTTGGCGGAGAGGAAGGGAAAAGGATTAGGTAGGAAATACGCTTGGAGTAGGGTATGGCAAATTGGGAAAGGAACTATAGGGTGTAGGATACTGCTATTTCGGAAGGAGGAGGCAGCAGTAGTAGTTCAGGAGGCCGGGCTCGCTTACCCGGTCGACATAGACAGACATAGACATAGACTTTATTCGACGTACACAATACAAATACCACACAGAGAATGCAAATAAAAAAAATTAAAATATACTGTACAATAAAAAAAAGAAAGAAACAAGATCGATACTCTAACGTATGTGCCGGACGTGGCAAAAATTAAGACAAGTATCCCAGTCTTGTCCTGGAGTTTCGTAATATTGAATAATATAAAAAATTTCAATATAAACATGGTATAATGGAAATTACTTGGTCAAAATGGCTTGCATTCTTATCGCGCATTTTAAAACAAACCGCTTTAAAATTAATGGATTGAAACTAGTGTGACTATATAATGCACTTTTCCGATAACATTGCTGTAAGCACATATCGCATGCTTAAAATAATACTGGCTTAACTGAAAATAGTAATTTCTGGGAAATCGGCATTAAAATGTTTTGCAATCATGATCTGGTCAGCTTATTGGCAAATACAATCAATATGTAATTGATAGTTAAATATCATTATTCATTACCGACTTTTAAAAAAAATAGACATCAATTCTGGCGCTAAAAGTAGCCTGTCCCTCTACGTAACCCAACTTTTACTCAAACTCTAATAGGTCAGTATTCTATTAAGCAAGCGATATATTCTATCCAGTTATTTCTAGATTAGGAATGTTATCGTGATTAAAGATTATGTAGCATTATAAACATCATGGGCTCACTACCTATCACACCAAGTGCATTATATTGTTTTGGTGAAACGTGGATTACGGCAATCATCTGTCTTTGCAGTGAGTGCCCAGTCTCTGACTACCCCTTATGGGATAAAGTAGTGATCTTATGTATGTATGTATAAACATCACGAGTTTATTTTTTATAACCATAACTTACTGTACTGTACCTTAACCATAACTTACTGTACTGTACTAGTTATAAAAGACTAGCTAATGCCCACGACTTCATCCGCGTGTTGATCTGTATCCCACCTGTATCAGGTTGGATACAGATCGGTTCAGCAGTAGAACCGTGAAAAGGTAACAAACAGGTCGAGGGACAGAGAGAGTTACTTTCGCATTTATAATATTAAGTATAGATTCAGAAGTTTCTTTACTTATTGTAGGAATCTGTCTGGGTAGGTACCACCACAGGGCCAGTTATTCTGCCGTGGAGCAGTAGTGTGCAAACATAACTGTGTTACTAGTTCAATTACTGGACATATTTGAATTAAGCACTCATATCTCAGAGTGACGAGCGCAGCGTGGTGCCACACAGAAATGTTCTGGGTGAAACTTATGGGCAGACGTAGCACTTACAATGTCTTGATCGCCTCGACATTTTCTCCGAAAAAATAATACATAAATTTGATTGAACAATGACTACCGCAGTGCCAGTTAAAGTTCCTGCCGTCAAGCAGTGGTGCGCAAACACCGGTGTATTTTGGTTATTACAGGTTATTACCGGGCATATGGGATTCGAGGAACAATGTGCCATGGTGATGAAGTTGTGACTGAGATCGCAACTGTTACGACCAGGCGTTGAGCTAACCGTCAGGTGAACGATCTGTTCGTTTCGTCACCAATTTCCAATAAGAGAACAGTTCTAGAACTATGATTGAGTAGAGAAAATGTTTTATAACGGATACTTTTGCCGTGGTAGCTCAGGGGCTAGGCGCTCGCTTTAATTTTAAATTTTACGCGAGTGACCTGGGTTCGATTCCCGGTGCCGGCACCACTAAAATTGTTAATTGCAATTTTAAGTGCTGACTTACCACGTGCTCGGCGGTGAAGGAAAACATCGTGAGGAAATCTGCATATCTGAGAAATTAAAAATATTTCGAAGGCATGTGAAGTCCGCCAACCCGCATTGGAGCAGCGTGGCGGATTCTTCCTAGCTCCAAAACCCACTCAGAAAATAGAGGAGGCCTGTGCTCAGTAGTGCGACTACAACCACTCGAAACTAGACGAATTGGGTGAGTTGTTGAGCTGAATTGGCTGCAAATATAGAACAATAATTTAGGTATTTACTTATTTATTTATTTAGATCTTTATTGCTTCCTTTAAAATCAAAGGATACAAAGGGCGGACTTAATGCCTTTAGGCATTTTCACCCAGTCAACCCATGGAGTTGTGAGATTTTGATGAGGTGTAGCAATAAAGACAAGCAGAGAAAGAAAAAAAGAAACAAAGAACTAAACTCAGTAGATTAAATATTATAGTTTTTAATTGTTTGTATTAAATATTGTTAAAAATATATATATTTCATAATTTTACGTGTCGTGTACAAACAGAGCAATAAAGTAATGCAGAGAAAATGTCCCTCAACTAGTTTCTTGAAGGAGTTCTTGAATCGTACCTTTCTAATAGCTTCGGGCAAGGAGTTACAAAGTTGTATTGCCTGAACAGTAAAAGAGTTGCCGATAAAGCAAGTGCGGTGTGATGGAACAGTTGTCTTAATGATTTCTTATATTTACGCGAACACTACACATTTAAATGAAACTAATTTTACGGATTTTATCGCGTTTAATTTTACTATTTATAACCCGACGTTTCGAGTGCTTTCACCCCAGTCCCTCCGTGACCATGGGTGCTGTAAAGAACTCGAAACTACGGATTATATATTAAGAAATAAAATAATTTTTTGTTGTTTTGAGGTATAATTTTATTCTTTGTTTTAATTTTTTTCTAGTACTGGTACCTCAAAAAGGTGCATTTGAAAATCTGATCCGTACCTACCCTCAACTCCACGACAATGCACTATGGAAGCAGAGGTTGAGCGAATCCGGTTTCGAAACTTCGTTTTTGGTGTTGCCAGGTTGGTAGAACTGAATATACCTAAATTACTTTGTGCTTGGACACAAAAATGTTAAAGATTTTTTTTTAAGTTGTGTTGATAGTCTCTTTACCTTACATAAAAATTAAATGCCCTATAACTTATCGTTCCACCAACAAATATGACAAGGAATTCTTGAATATAGATAAATTTAATACAACTGCGTATAAAACATATTTCAGGATATCCTTCTGTGTTAGCTCAGATATAATAAAAGTTTCCTTTTAATCTTTTAACACTCACTATATTTGTTTTATTACGCACTTATTGGCTCTATAGATCTCTTTTAATAAAAATATTTGTGCTTATTTAAGTTAAATGTAAAATGTGTTTGTTCCCAAAGCATTTATTAGGGGCAGACGTTGCACTTACCATCAGGTAAAAAAAAAATCTGCTTAGACTTACATTTACTAAATTTGGTTTAAATATTGATTAGTCTGATTTTCTGTTTCTCAGAGAAAACTAATAATTGAAACCTGTGACACTAATAACAAATCAAATAGTTAAAACTGATTATGACCTTATTTAATTTCCAGAAACCAAAGACGCGGGTCTTAGAATAATGTACAGAATATTAGAATATGAAAATCTGATGGACTCCTCAAATATGACAGAAGCGGAGTGGATTAAAATTGCAGAAGATATAATGGTAAAATTTGTTTATATATATTTTTTAAATATACTACGAAGATAAGTGTGGTGGTCAGTAATTCGCGCACAACACTGCGGTGCCGTAAATTCATGCGATGCGTTAACTTACCGCAGTGTGACGAGCCGTCACAAAATCTGCCACTGCGTTTTATGCTTTGGCTGCCGAAAAAATCGACCAAGGGAAATCTCAATGTCTGGGATGTCCACTGGTGGTACGATCCCTATGCGGGAATCCGTCTACGTAGGTATCACCCCAGGGCCAGATATCCTGCTGTGAAGCAGTAATGTGCAAACATTACTGTGTTTAG
This sequence comes from Luehdorfia chinensis, assembly GCA_019845155.1. Taxonomy (NCBI): domain Eukaryota; kingdom Metazoa; phylum Arthropoda; class Insecta; order Lepidoptera; family Papilionidae; genus Luehdorfia; species Luehdorfia chinensis. The sequence continues at coordinate 1,806,590 of JAHVAK010000292.1, forward strand.
GTTTGACGGGCATCAGACCTAGTGTAATCACTATATGGGACTTAGAACTGATTTCTCAGGGTGACGGGCACAGTGTGGTATCACACAGAATAGTTCTGAGTGATACAGCATTTGTTATGGGCAGATGTTGCAATTACTATCAGGTGAACGTTTTGCTCGTTTCGTCTCTTTATCCAATAAACAAAATACAACATGGCTTCAACCGACTTCACCGACCGATGCGATGGTGAGAAAATGATCTCAAAAATGTTTTATAAGCTGTTGTTGATGATGATAATGATGTCCTCCTTGCCCATTTTCGACCAGTATACGAAAGTAATCGCCGTATTACTTTAGTATATTGTGTGGTAGCGGCTTAAGAGAATCTACCACCCCATCTCATCCCGTGGGTGTCGTAAAAGTCGACAGAGGGAAAATGAAAACCAGGAGATGGGCAGCAGCATCTTGCTGGAACATCTGAATAAATAAACTGCGGTTGCCAACCCGTCTGCCAAGCGTGGCAACTATGGCAAAATCTCCCCAAAACGAGAGCTACAAACTTTTGTGGCAATCTATGGGGGAGGCCTATGTTCAGCAGTGGACTATTGATAGGCTGAAACGACGACGACGACGACGACTGTTGGTACGTACAACTGTATACGACGAAACGTAACGCTCACGTGGTAAGATTGGAGGTAGAATGGAATGCAGTGTCTGAGACACGGGGACTGTCACAACACTGGGCTCCGAATGGGCTCCGAAACGGCTCTACGGATTTCGCTGAAAGTTTTAGGAATTAAACCAGGAATCTTAACTTAAATGAACGTGTACGTTCCATTTCGATATCTTGTAAGCTTCACAACATACATACATACATCACGACTGTATCCCATAAGGGGTAGTCAGAGACTGGGCACTCAGAACAATATCAGCAATTTGCGTTTTTGCAAAAATTCTGCCACCTAGGCTACGTGGCCGACAATTGTTGTCTGTACTAACAATAATCTCGTCCCATTTCATAGAAATACTATGAAGAATACGATGGTTTCGTTGTACTCCAAGGAACCGACACTTTGTCGTATACGGCCTCAGCTCTGTCCTTCATGTTCGAGAACATTGGAAAATGCGTCGTATTGACTGGCTCTCAGGTATGTTTTTTATTCTATTCAGAACTTTAATCTATTAATTTCAACTTGAGACAAAGTATAAACAAAGAAAACAATGTTTCTCAAACTTTTATTTCACAGTTTTTATTATAATTTTATACACATTAATAACAGACTCGGATTGCAGATCCACGTGTTTGCCAATGTAAGAATAACTTACACTACAACTTAAATTGAATAATAAAATATTTTTGTACAGATACCGATATTCGAATCGCGTAGCGATGGGGCGGACAACTTTGTGTCATCCCTGATGATAGCGGGCCGATTGAACATTCCCGAGGTGACCATTTTCTTCGGGAGTCGACTATTTCGGGGAAATAGGTAACATAATCGATTAACATAGTTTCGTCTTCCACTGCAGTCCTCTCCAGCCGAATGACAATGGGAGCGCTCATACTTGCTGAGTCGTAGGTCCTGGGGTTGAGTCCCAGCTGAAGCCGCTAGGTATTACTGATTTCCGGATTTGGACAAATTGTGGTGTACCTGATAATGCACTCGACCCTTTAAAAGATCTTGTTAAATAAGCGTTACATCGAATACGGAAAGCTAAAGATGAGTGAGTATCTATAAGTTTGTGCTGCTACATATTATATAATACTAGCTGAATCCGGCGACTACGTCCAAAAAGCATCCAATGTCCGTCTCCGGGATGCAATCAAATTTCGTTAAGATTGGTTCAACGCTTGAGGCGTGGAAACGTAACAAACAGACTGTGGGACAGAGAGAGCTTCTTTCGCATTTGTAATATTAGTATGGAAGAATGGACTTATAATATGTCCAGCGAACAGGGGAGCTTTTGCTGTTGGCAGGTATGGCCGTCATAATCGGCTCTGAAAATAATTGCAATTCTTTCTTTTCGTCTTATTTCTATTACCTGCCTCATTTGAATTATTAATATCTTTTCGTATGGAAGAATAAGACGAGACGAGCAAATCGTTCAGAACATTCCTTCTGCGCTTGTCACCCGGAGATATCAGTTCTTAAGTGCCATATGCTCGGTTATTACACTAGATATCAGTGCCCTTCAGACCAAAACACGGGAATGTTTGCACACTACTGTTTCACGGCAGAATAACGGGCAGTAACTTGATTTTGACAGATTTATTTTTAAATTACTTAATTTTGTAGAACTCGAAAGATCTCCGTGAACAACTTCTATGCTTTCAACTCGCCGAACTGCGTTCCCTTAGTTGAAGTGGGTATTGATTTCGAAGTCAACAAGAAAGCCATTTTCAAGCCTACTTTAATACAGAAGTTTCAGCTGCACGGAAAGATGTCCAAGAACGTGGGACTTCTAAGAATATTCCCCAGTATCAGCGCATCGGTTATAAAGGCATTCTGTCAGCCTCCTATTGAGGGTATAGTTCTTTATACTTTTAATTGTTTTTATTTTGTTTTGATTTGAACATTGCATGCCCCGCTCTATGATTTCTCTCGTATCGTGAGTGCGTCTTATTCAAATTTTATTTTTGTTCCCGCTTTATAAAATATTTTTTTCTTTATTGATTTAAAGTGGTAAGTGATCACCGTCGCCCATGAACATCAACAATATCAGAGAATAGCAGACTCGTTGCCGGCCTTTGGGAAAGGAATAGGCTCTTTTCTTGAAGGTCGATAAGTCGTATCGGTCCGGAAAAAGCGCTGGCGGCAGCAGATTCCATAAAATGGTTGAGCGTGGCAGACAATTCCGCAAAAAACGCACTGTGGTGAAATGTCAACCATCCAGATGGTGATGATGGAATTTTGCAAACTTGTGTCTTGTTAGGGTTGAACTGGACTAAATTTTCCCAAGATTTTGTCTAACAAAATCTCCACTTCAGACTCAAGTTTGTTCCGGTGCTCGTCTACGTATTCCCGAGAAACATTGGTACGGATGGTCTATAAGGCATCACCAGTGCTGTCGTCTGCATAGCAATGCATGTTACTAATTTGTAACATTTCATTGATACGCAGAAGAAACAGGGTTGGCGTTAGCACACAGCCTTGTGGGACACCAACATTCACAGACTTGGAGTCCGAGCATGCACCGTCAACTATGATCATGATGCTCCGGTCTTTGAGAAAACTAGTGACCGAATTGCGAAATTTGTTCGGGAAGCCCATAGGAAGTAAGCTTCGAGAGAAGCGCTTTGTGCCAGACCCGTGTCACATTTTAAGGGGTAATTAAAAGTACCATGACGTGAACATTACTAGGATTTAATAAAATCATTTTTTTTTTATCAGGGTCGTTGGTTCAAAAACTGCGATTCGGTCAACCGTTCCCACAAATACCGCACTCTCCTCGTTCTGTCTGTTAATCTGAGGCACGTTCCGGGTCTGGTTCATTTGTAGCAGGATGGAGAGAAACAGCAGCCCAGCTCTGCAACAGCTAACTCTCGCTGATGCCCGGTTATGGCTGTCGCAATAAGGTGGTACGCTATTTCAGCCCGTACCAAGTTCCTGTAATGTCGGTCAAACGACTAATATTACAATCTAGTAATTAGTGGTTATGATCGTTACACGCTAATCTTTGCGAAAAGAGGCAATTGTTTGCAGTATTTCTTCTGAGCGGTTGCGGTGCAAAAGAAAATGAGAAGGTACATTCAGATACGGAAAAAAAACTATATATGTATTGGCTAGTGGCAATAGTAATAAAGTACAAAATAACACAGCATACTACAATCTAAACTAATCTATAAAAATACAAATCTGTACTAATCAGCTAAATAAATACACAATACTTAACTATCTACGTAATAATATTGTATGCACAACTTACCCAGTACGGGAACACAAAGAAGCACAGTTAAAGTTTAGACGTTACTATAAATTTGTGAGGCAAGAAAATTATGCGACTGCCTGCATCGAAGCGTATCGCCGTCTGCTCATCGCGAATGGAATCACCTTTACGGGTGCTCGTATGAGGGAGAAAGTGAATTAGGTATCGTTAATTAGGCAACCGGACAGATTATGTACAAAATGGTTACACTCTGTCCGGTTGTATGTATTTTATTTTTAATTTTAAACTGGAAAGTAATGTAATAACGGCATGGTCGTTACATTACCCCCCCTGTTAGACATAAGGATTTCGTGTTAAGGAATCCTAAAATGAGAATGAATAATATCTCCATCCTAGTCCTTGTATACTTTCGGCTTAAAGTCTTTCACGTGCCAAGCACCGATACTGTTTCCCTGCATATCTTCTAATTCGTAAACTAATGGTGATAACTTTTTTGTTATCCGACATTTCATAAATTTGGGTGCTAGCTTTTTACTGAACTTTTTCGATTTGTCACTTAAAAAATAAGTTTTTTTCCAAATAACGTCACCAACATCAAAAGAAACTGAACTACGTCGCAAGTTATAATAATTAGAATTCCGAGAATGAGATTGCAATAGGGAACACTGAACCTTATTAAAAATGCTTGATAAGTAACCAATATTCTCCGCGTATTGGTCACGTGGTTGAAAAATTAAATCATCGCTGACGTCTGCACTTATGTAATGTGAGCCACATGCAACTAACTCTCGACCGTAGACTAGAAATGAGGGAGTGTAGCCAGTGACTTCGCTCACAGCGCTATTTAGTGCGAACTGTATTTTTGGAATGTTTACGTCCCAAATTCTATGATCATTATCAATAAAGGTAGATACGGCTACCATGATACTTTTATTATATCGTTCCACTGTATTGACCTGTGGAGTGTACTTCGGTGTAAAATAAACATTAGGTATCTTATATTTCCGAAATATTTGTTTTAGAGTACTACTAGTAAATTGCTTACCATTATCCATAAGAATAGTACTTGGTATGCCATGTACCAGAAATACTTGTTCCTCTAGAATTTTACTAATTATATCAGCATTAGCACGTCTTATTGGAAACAACAAACAGTACTTGCTAAAACAACAAGTTACTACAAATAAGTATTCATTTTGTCTTCTGGATATTGGCAAAGGTCCAACCAGATCCATGCTTATAAATTGAAATGGACGGGAACATTCTTTAGGCCGACCCATCTCTCCTAAAGCGTTACTATTGTTATATTTGTGAGCAATACAGGTTTCACATGATGTGACAAATTTGACAACGTCACTATGCATTCCAGGCCAAAAGTAATTTAATATTAAACGCTTATAAGTTTTTAGAATTCCTAAGTGACCAGAAATCGGCTCGGAATGTTTTCGAGCGATAATATTTACTCTTTCTTCTTTTGGCACAACTTCTTTCCATTCAAACTCCCTCGTCAATGGATTTAAGCTTTTTATAAAATGGTATAATTTATTGTTTTTAATAATATAGTTAGGGAATGACGTAGAGGAGTCTTGACAACCCTTGAATATTTTGAGATACCATTCATCTTGTGTAGTTAGTGGTGAGCGAGAATTTGTTATTGCAGATAAAGGAACGACTCTAGATAAACTATCTGGAACAACATTATCTTTACCGCGGCGATGTTTAATAATAAAGTTAAATGCTGAAAGTCTCACTCCCCACCGTGCAAGTCGCCCATTAGGGTTTGATAGTTTAAGGAACCATTTAAGCGCCGAGTGATCCGTATATACAGTAAAGGTTTTTCCGTTTTCAAGGTAACAGCGCCAGTGTTCTAATGCAGTTAATACTGCAAGAGTTTCTCTTTCAGTAACACTGTAGTTTCTTTCACATCCAGAGAGTGATTTGCTCATGAACGCGATGGGGTGTTCGACACCGTTTATTGTTTGGGAAAGCATAGCTCCCACCCCGAAGCTGCTGGCATCGGTATGGACATCAAATGGTTGTTCAAAATTTGGGCAAGCTAAAATAGGGGCCTGGACTAATCTCGTTTTTAATTCTAAAAAAGCCTTGTCAGCTTCACAGGTCCATTTAAAAGGAGGTGCGTTCTTTTTAGTGGAAGTAAGTAGATTTAGTGGACCAGAAATTGTGCTAAAGTTTGGGATAAAGCGACGATACCAGGATGCAGTACCGAGGAATCGTTTCACTTCCTTTTTACTAGTAGGAGTAGGATAATTTAGAATTGCTTCAACTTTTTCGGGATCAGTACGAAGGCCTTCAGAATCAACGAGATAGCCTAAGTAGCGTAATTGACTTCTAAAAAATTGTGACTTTTCAAGGTTTATAGTAAGATTAGCCTTCCTCAGTTTTTCCAAAACACGAAGCAGCAGTGAGACATGTTCATCGAAAGTAGCGCTGATAATAATTATATCGTCAAGATATGCGAATACTTTTAATTCGAATTCAGGACCAAATAGCGCATCGACTAAACGTTGCTGTGTGGCCGGAGCGTTAGATAACCCAAATGCAGTAACTTTAAACATCATAGAACCTCGACCAGGGACATAAAAAGCAGTTTTCTCACGATGTTCCTCCTTAATTGGAATTTGCCAGAAAGCTTTTGATAAATCGACACTAGATAAATACTTAGCATCTCTAAGATTATCCAGGATCTCCGAAACGTAAGGCAAGCAATATGCGTCTTTCCTTGTAACAGAATTTAATTTTCTACTGTCAAGACAAAAACGCGGATTGCCGTCCTTCTTCTTTACTATGAGAACTGGGGATGACCACGGGCTTTCACATGGCTCAATAACATCTAATGCCAGCATCTCATCAACCTGTTCAGTAATAATCCGCTGCTTTTCAGGTGACATACGGTAATACCTTTGTTTAATTGGTTCAGTATCTCCGGTATCAATGTGATGAGTGATAATATTGGTTCTGCCTAATCCTTTTGTTTCAAATGAGATTTCTTTAAATTTTTCAAGGAGATCATCTGCTATTTGTTTTTGAATGTGATTAAAGTTTTCGTAGGATTTAATGTAAGTGGGTGTTGAAGTTATTGAGTTAAGTGAGAGAAGAGGGTTATCAGATTTAAAATATAAAACATCCCGTAAATTTTTTGGTAATATGTCGAATTGGGTCCAAAAATCAATACCTAGAATTAACTCAGTGTTAATATCAGGAATAACATGAGTTTTAATGACTTTTAATTTTCCTAAGTATACTATTGGTAAGAAAATATATCCAATAGATCTCATTTTCTGACCGCCAGCTGCAGTTACAGATATAGTATTATCTTTGTGCATAACAAACCTATGTTTTAATAACGTTTTATAAGAATCCTTGCCAAGAATACTAACAACTGAACCTGAATCAAGTAATCCGTATATGTCAGTATTAGCAAAATTTTCTATATTAACTTTTACATATGGTCTAGGATCATTACTCGGTTTTAAAGAGAAAACTGTAGCTATATTGTACGAGTTAAAAAAATTTCTAATAGTTAGTAACCAATTATCCCAATCCGAGTTATCGAAGTAATTAGATACACAGCCACAATTTTCGTTATTTAGTTTTTTGGTAAACTATTTGAATCTCCACATTTATTGCAATTGGGACAATCAGGCGTACGAACATCTTTCATACCACATCTGAAACAAAATAATTTACGTTCAGCTGTGCAGTCTCGCATAGAATGTGTGTCTACACGACATCGCCAGCAATATACTTTTGTATGCGGAGTTTCAATGATAGTATTGGAATTTTTTGGATTACTCGAGTTATCATTATTCTGACTCTGTAATTTAATTTTTGTAGGGCTTATAAATGTTCTGTCACGGTTAGAAAATGTTCTAGAACTGAAAGAATTGTACTTGTAATTAGCATAAGAATTGCTTAAGTTAACATTTTTAAAACTTTCCTTTTCCGGCTGAAAACTAAATTCGGGAGCTAACGTTTTTGAGCTAGCTGCCGGTGGCTCCCTAAAATTTGCAGATCTAGCCATAACTTGCTCATAATTTTTGCACAATGTTCTGAGTTGACTAACAGAAGTTATCTCAGGGCTGTTAGCCAGAATATTTGAGTAGCAAGGGCGTATATTGTGGAGTAAGATTTCCAATTTTTCACCTTCGCTCATTTGTTTGTTAAGTCTATTGAACATGCCTTGCATTATGGAAAGATATATTATAATGTTTTCTGACTCGCCTTGGGTACGTCTCCTTATTTCAATAGCCATCCGATAATCGTAGTCTACAATATCGAAGTCATGTTTTAATTCCGCAAGTAATTCATCCCATTCCTCAACACTATTTGCAATAGCTCTATACCAGTGTAAAGCGTCACCCGAGAAAAGATCATATGCTAAAGCTAACATTTTATCGTCGGAAATATTTTTTGAGTGACGAAATTCATTTATTTTTTGGATAAATGATCGAACACAAGTTTTTCCATCAAACTTAAGTTTACAAAGCTCAGAAGACATTCCCTTATCACAAGTAACAGATATGTTTAAATTTTCTAATAGGTTTGATGATTTTGTATTTTCAGAAAGTTCCTTATTTGTATATTTATCAAATTCGTTATAACATTTTTTAAATTTTGTAGTTATTTCCTTCAGCTGAAAAATCTCTTCAGGATTATTCGGCTGTTCGACTCTCCTTATTCTATGATGAACATGGTTAAGTAATGACCTAGTTCTATGCATTAAGCTTTCATCATCAGACTGTTTCAAAAAATCAATATTTTTTTTAATTTTATTTAATGAGTCATTTATTCCGCTAATATCATCTAAAAAATCTAAACAAGAGTCTACGATTTCATTTTCTGGGTATAATTGAGTTAATTTACAAACCTGCCGTCTCATATCTTTAACAGTCTCCGCAGGTACTTCTCCTCTTATAATTATTTCATACTGAAGCTCTGATTTATGCAATTGTAAATACTTTATAGGGAATGCCATGATATGTTTAAACAGATACTATTTTCAAATCTTTTCCTCTTAATAAATTGTGCATACAAATAAAAAAAAAAGAAAAAAAAAAAAAAAAAACTAACAACAAAATTCACTAAGCAAACAATAAGCCAAAAGCACTCAATTCCGTTCTGTCACAATAATCAAAGCTTGGTCTAGAACGATATAATGATAGCGTAAAAGTTTAATAAGTGCAAGTAATATTAATGTAAGTAGCTATGTACTTTTAAGATAAATTATTTAATACTAAAAATAAACGACAGAAAAACCTACTTCTCTAAAAAACAAAAATATTGACGGTAGAAAAATAAAAAGTCTTCAATTATTGAGTTCTTTTACAACAATAAGATGAAATTATGTACTATAATACATTTTTAGAATATATTTATAACAAATAACAAAACATTTATAATGCATTTGCAAACTTTTTACTATATTTAAAAAAAAACAATAATTGAAGATCACTATCATTATTTACAACACAAAACGCACACAAACCAGCACCAGAAAAGTAAAGTGTTAACGGTGACCGTGATCTTCAGTTGACCTTTTAATTTGGGCGCCAAATGTCACATTTTAAGGGGTAATTAAAAGTACCATGACGTGAACATTACTAGGATTTAATAAAATCATTTTTTTTTATCAGGGTCGTTGGTTCAAAAACTGCGATTCGGTCAACCGTTCCCACAAATACCGCACTCTCCTCGTTCTGTCTGTTAATCTGAGGCACGTTCCGGGTCTGGTTCATTTGTAGCAGGATGGAGAGAAACAGCAGCCCAGCTCTGCAACAGCTAACTCTCGCTGATGCCCGGTTATGGCTGTCGCAATAAGGTGGTACGCTATTTCAGCCCGTACCAAGTTCCTGTAATGTCGGTCAAACGACTAATATTACAATCTAGTAATTAGTGGTTATGATCGTTACACGCTAATCTTTGCGAAAAGAGGCAATTGTTTGCAGTATTTCTTCTGAGCGGTTGCGGTGCAAAAGAAAATGAGAAGGTACATTCAGATACGGAAAAAAAACTATATATGTATTGGCTAGTGGCAATAGTAATAAAGTACAAAATAACACAGCATACTACAATCTAAACTAATCTATAAAAATACAAATCTGTACTAATCAGCTAAATAAATACACAATACTTAACTATCTACGTAATAATATTGTATGCACAACTTACCCAGTACGGGAACACAAAGAAGCACAGTTAAAGTTTAGACGTTACTATAAATTTGTGAGGCAAGAAAATTATGCGACTGCCTGCATCGAAGCGTATCGCCGTCTGCTCATCGCGAATGGAATCACCTTTACGGGTGCTCGTATGAGGGAGAAAGTGAATTAGGTATCGTTAATTAGGCAACCGGACAGATTATGTACAAAATGGTTACACTCTGTCCGGTTGTATGTATTTTATTTTTAATTTTAAACTGGAAAGTAATGTAATAACGGCATGGTCGTTACACCCGATCAAAGGCTTTCGGCTTTTCCAAACTAACTGCCAGGGCCTCCCCCTTGCTCTCGACTGCCTCCGCCCATCGATGAGTGAGAGGTATACTAGAAGATCACGAACTGAGCGACCCCGACGGAATCTGAGCGGTCGCCTTTCATAAGGATGCACTAAAGCTGTGTTCCATGAGGTTGGGACAACGCCTAGAGAGTATGAGTACCGGGAAAAACGCGTAAGAACCGGTTACAACTCTGGAGTACACATCCTCAACAGAATAGGGGGAATTCCATCCCCGCATAATAAACAGGATGAAATATTGCCTAAGTTGATTTTAGAGTTATTATATTGTTATACCTGTGTAAAATGCATATCAAAAGCCTTAGTACTTTTCGTGTTAAATTCATTTATATAGACAGACAGACAAAAATGTTCTTCCATCTATCTTCTTCTTCTAGTTTTGTCGCTACTTTTATGTATTAACGATTTATGATCACAGGAGTGGTATTAGAGAGCTACGGCGCGGGCAACATACCGTCGAACAGACAGGACATTTTAGACGAGATAGCGGCTGCGGTGCGGCGCGGCGTCATCTTCGTTAACATAACTCAGTGCAGCACCGGCGCCGTTGCTTCGCCTCTCTATGAGACCGGACGGGTATGCTAGTACACGTGTGTAGCTCTTTAGTGAACCGTTTCACTGTCCCGAAAGATATTGATGTTCCGGAGCACTTGTGTCAGTACAAATGTTTCAATAGGAACTCGATCATTTCACCTGTCAGGCGGTCAGCGGCACTAATGCACCGATTCTATAAAGCAAATGCGAACCGTTTGTTGTCCGAGATTGTTCTGACACGGTGTTCCAAACGAAACATACCACTGATTCGGAGTTTGCAATGATGCAATTCTTTAAAAATATAATTCTAACAAGTTCGTGTGCGACCGTTCCGCGGGGCGACAGACGGTGGCGGGAACGAGGAACTCAAGTGGGGGCGGGTAGTGTAGAGGGGGAATCATGTACAGCCGAGCACTGGTATGACGTATTACCGTCTGTTGCCTCGTAGGACATCGCGCATGAACTTGTCAGACTATAAGCAAACGTTATGTAAGGAACGCTCAAATGGATAACTATACCTCCTTCGCCTTATTTATTATTTTATAAATAGTCCTCTGCTGGACATACGCTTCTACCGAGAATTGTAGGCTGTATCTTTTTACTTGTACGCTATTTAAATGATTCTTAATCCAATTTGTTTTTTTTTATTTATTAAGTTGATAGCGGAATGCGGTGTCGTATCCGGCTTCGACATGACACCCGAAGCGGCGCTCACAAAGCTCTCTTACGTTTTATCTAAGACTGAACTCACGTACCAACAGAAGACTGAGGTGATTTTCAATCATATGTCGTTTATATAGTGCTTATTTTTGTGTGTTTCTCTCTTAACTAATAAGAGTTATTTGTTTCAGATGATGTCTACAAATATAAGAGGAGAATTGACAAACACGTCTACTATAGCCATTGAGGTATACATATACACAGTGATTTTATTGGACTTGTTTTATTTGTTATCGATATTGCTATTATTATTTAATCAGTGAAGATTCCAGATAAATGTTTTCATATTCTGTATAGTGGTGGTATTACTATGCATTAATGCGTTTAGCTGAAATCTGTTTAACTGGCACTGCGGTGGGTACCATCATTAATGGCCGTGTTCGATAATCCATACTTCCATCCACATTAACATTACAAATGCGAAAGTAACTCTCCTCTGTCCCTCTGTCTGTTTGTTACCTTTTCTCGGCCCAACCGCTGAACCGATCTTGAAGAAATTCGGCACAGATATAGCTTGCATCCTTGATCCAACTGTATTTAAAAAAAATCTAAATACACGCGGACGAAGTCGCGAGAATCAGCTAGTAATATCATCGCCATCGTCATCATTTCAGCCTATAACTAGTCCACTGATGAACTTAGGCCTCTCCCATAAATTGCGACAAAAGTTTGTAGCTCTCATTTCTGGGGGATTTTGCCAGTTGCCGCGCTGGACAGGCGGGTTTACAGCTGCAGTTTATTTATCCAGATATTCCAGGAAGATGCTGCTGCCCATCTCCTGGTTTCCATTTTCCCTCTGTCGACTTTTACGACACCCACGGGATGAGATGGGGCGGTAGATTCTCTTAAGCCTCCACCACTAGGCTAGTAATATGAGTAATGTAATTCCTCGATATAAAATTTTTTAAAATAAAGAAATTACTGTGATTTTTATTTTATTCGTCGAAATGTAAAATATCAATGATATAATTCTTTTAGGATAACACTTTAATAGACGCAATCGCGACCAGCTTAAACGTTCAGTGCCCGAAGAAGTTGGTGGGAATAACGGAGAAGGTGTTCAGCGCTCTCCTTCTCTATACGATAGAGCACGATGATTGCGGCGCTGTTAAGAAGATGTTGGGTAAGTTTGTGATTTAGAAATCATTAGAAGCACTTGATCATGTTCCCCTGACTGATTTATAACACTGTAGCATTTTCTGCTTGACTAGAAGACTTGACGTTAGTAGGCCCATATAAAAGGTAGGCAGATGCAACACCCGTAGCCCATATTTCGCTGCCGCGGGAAACGACACGTCTTGTTTTCGGGTAGCGAACCACGTCGCCGACGTTTTGGTACAAGTCAAAAAATTCTTGTTCACCGTTGCGTTCCTATGAGCAGTATATTGACAGCATTACGTATTATGATATCATTATTCTCTTATAAAGGCTTTCCGTTCTTACCTTAGTCGACCTCTTACGATATCTCGGTAGGAAAGAGGTAGGTGCTATTCTATTCTGCTGGACTCCTAACGTTAACAATTCTTTACAGATATGGGGGCGGACGTGAATGCACAGGACTCCGAAGGCAAAACAGCGCTCCACGAGGCTATTATAAAAGGGAACACGACCATTATAGAGTATCTTTTGAAAAATGGCGCCAGTGTTCACTTAAAGACAAGGCAAGCGTTCCTGTAAAATTTCATTCATTCATTCATACATTAATTCATTCATTTACATAATCACAAAACTATCATCAACTGTTTATTTTTTAAATCAATGATATTATAACGTATAGAAAGCTTTCCGAACGCAGCGAAACATAATACACATGGTATGTAAACAGAGTAAGATTGTCTCTTTCAGTTTCAGTCTTTTCGCCATCAGTTTATTGTCACTCTCGTAAACAGGATAAGCTTCTCTTTCCTTGCGATTGCGTAGTCATGGCGACGTTTGAAAAGGCGACAAGTATCGCCTTAGTCCTAGCTTCACTTACGGAACGCTTGTAACGTATCTATACACCGTAATTTTTACATCGTTCTGGAAACGAAGAAAATTAGTACAGTTTCAGTTACAGAAACGATTGGTAGTATCAGTTTTTAGATTTTAATATTTACTTTTTTTTGGTAAATTAAAATTAATCACGTGTTTTTAAAAGAACCGGCAACTTGCGGTAGCTCCCGTCTATAGGTAATTACGATCATAGTCGATAGGTCAATGTCCTTACGAACGCATAAGCGACGAAGTAAAGGCTATCGGAGAAAAAAAGCGTTGAAGATCGTGAATTTTCGGACATTTTTCGACATGGTTAATCCGCCATCTGGCCGGACGTCCAAGATTTTTCAGTATTTCCCTTGGATGACACTTACCATACCTACCAAATGAGACTGGGTGGCAGATTTTCATACGCCGTTTCGTACTTTATAAAATTATTACAATAAAGGCCCCATGGGTTTTATTCTGCCACATAAAACTGAAGAAGTTTGCGAACCACTTCAATTTAAAAAAATACGTTTAATAAGTACTACGTCAATAATCTACACTGAATAAAAATACTCTATTCGTACCTGGGATAGCCTCTGCCGGACGATACTCATGGCATAACATTATTTACGAAGTTACAAAATAATCTGCGAAATACAGTTCATTTTGCACGACACACACGTACACGGCTTATTAAACTGGCTTCTGGATTTTTATCAGTTTTAAACACATTCACGATCATAATGCGTAACACTACGAATTTATTGTTCATGAGAATAAACCTACAGTCAAATGGTTCTTGTAAGCAACATCGTATACCTGTACCATTGTTAGATATTGTGACGTTAGATAGAATACACTTTACGACTTCTTTTCTTCGCGATAATTCAACAACAGAAGCGCGACCAAATGACCTTAGACTATAGGTGACGACCGACCACATAGACCAACCAACTAAAGCACTGTCACTCTCGCCAACACATGAATTTTTTTACCCTTAAAGACATTAAAAACTCCCTAAACTAAACATTTGAAAAACATAAACTAAGTGTATGTCGGCAGTGTACTAAATAGTAGACAAACGTCTGTCTACTATTTAGTTTTTGTATGCCAGTTTTTAAATTAAACAAAAAAGTTGTCGATAGAGCATAACAGTAAAAGTAGTATCAAAATATTCATCAATGGTTATTATTACAATAGAATTACTTAGTATTAAATAATAAATAATTCCATTAGTATAAATCCTAGAAAACAATAATAAAAAAAAATGTAATAAGAATAATAATCATATCACTGATTGTCATTAAAAATTAAATGTACATTGTGTGTGTGTTAATAATATTTCTTCCATTACAATAGAATCCTTCTCAGCCTCGCTGTATTTTTTTAAATCATACATTTTATTAACATTTCACATTACATTTATAAAACTATATTTTCTTCCCCATCTGGAAGGAAAACCCCTAAGTTGGCAACACTGAGAACTGCGACGTATAGCGCTGTTGTATATCCCCTCCCGGCCGCCAAGTCGAAACGTCGAAATTTCGAAACGTCACAGCCCTAGGGCTGTGTCGTTTCGAAATTTAATTAAACATGACAAAACATTAAACGAAAACGGTTTTGTGCATCTACGTTAGCTCGAGCGAAAAAGATTTTTTTAGGACGAGCTAACGTAAGCGTAGATGCAGTGCAATAATTGCAACTGCACATTGGGTGGCTCGCTTTACCTAAATATTTCACGAACATTATCGTATCCGCGTTTTACAATTATCGTAACGGAAATATGAGTCGAAAGTAAATGTATTCCAACGTAAGGAGAAACTAGCAATTGTATATGATAATTCGGGCCATGCAGTTGTACGTTTATTCTTATGAATATAAAAGTAGTCAGAAGATAAGCAATATGATAATGGACGTTTTCAAAATTTAAAAAAAATGTCATCATCATCATCATATCAGCCTATCACTAGTCCACTGTTGAACATAGGCCTCCCCCTCAGATTGCCACAAGTTTGTAGCTCTCATTTTGGAAGGATTTTGCTATAGTTGCCACGCTTGGTAGGTGGGATGGCAACCGCAGTTTATTTATTCAGATGATTCGAAAAAAATATATGGGACGTTAAAGAGATCAAAATAAACTATGAATTTTTTATGTTCGGTCACAGCTTTTACTTTAATATACCCGATCCAATGAATCTTTTGGCAATATTAAAAATAAATTCAGATTAATAAAAGCAGCAGTGATAAAAATTATTATAATAATTAAAAATCTTTTTTGAAACAGCCCTGTTTAAAACATTTTCGTTTCACGCGTTGTCCACGATGCTATTGGAGGCGAAGTCACTCCCCGCCACCTTTAACGTAAAACAGCAAAATGCAAAAAATAGGTAAATAAGTGACTTAGTCACGTGTGAGCTCTGAACTTTTTAATGCACAGTTAGTGCTTATGTTCATTATTTCTTTTTATTAATCGTATTTGTTCTTCGATGCACTTTTATTTGTGATAATACTTAAATAAAAATAAAAATACTTGTGTATACGGAAGAAGCGCGGAATTTAGTCAATTAAACGGCATATTGTGGATGCTAAAAGTGATAAAAGGTGATGTGATACTGTGAGTGTGAATAAATCATTTGAAAGAAACCTTGCGAAAACGTGCTCGTTTATGTTTACAACCAAACAGAAAGCAGTTTGCACAGTTATTACAATTCAGGTATGCACTTAACTAAATATTTATTTTGTTAATTTCAATTCCAATCAGTTGTAAATAGTGTAAATGGTTTATTACAATTTTTAATTACGCATAAAATAATTAACCGATATTATTACTAAAATTCTACCTAACGTTTTTACCAAAAACCACTGTTTCGATAGCTAGAATAATTTTATTTGATAAAAATAAAATAATGAAATAATATTTTATTATTAAAAATTATCTGAATATTTGTTTTATTTTTGGAGTTTACTCCATAGGAATCGATTTCATTTAAAGTGAAATGAATACGCATAAAACGAAAAATTAATTAACGTAAGCGCCATCTTAGCAAACTATTTCAAAACTTTTCGTAACATAATAATATACGTATCTGACAAGATTCAATGTAGAATGAATATACATGTAGAGGAGCCAATATTTTTTGTATGGGCATTGAGCTCACTGTAAACTTAAACAGAAGTATGTTGTCTAGACCTAACAGTGGCATAAATAGTTATATTTAGTCCAACCAGAATGTTGCAATATACTGCAACAGTGCCATCTACAAGCGGCTCCGTGAACAGTCAAATAACTATAATATTTATAAATATTGTAAATTTGCAATTTTGTAACTTAATAGTTTGTTAAAATATTGTTCTTTTGTTAATGATATCATGAATGTTTTATTATTTATAAACAAACGAATATCTGTTTTACTTTTCATGGATAATTAAACAAAAATAATGTTTTAATAATTCGCCATTTTATTTTATTTAGTGCAGTTTTGAAAGTAAGTTTTCTGATTATTTAGAACGAGTAAATGCGTAAATGACATTATTCGTACAGACAGTGAAAACTTTATTGTAAAAATAATAATTTAATTTGTATTACGATCAATTAATAGGACTAATTGCTCTCAACACACTCTTAAACACTCGCGGGGCTTGTCGTCAGACTAGGCCGGTATAAACCGGTTTGTTTCTTCTCATGTAAAATCGCAATTTAAAATTATTAACAAAGAATAGTTGAAATGTTCTTCTTTAATTTAGAAACCAATTTCAATATTGAAGATAGACGAGCGTATACACTACTGATCTTGCTAAAAGCAATTTTTTTATTATGACTTCTCTGTTTTAAGATACGATTCTTTTTGAAATAAAAACAGATCTAATTTTTTTTAAACAATTAAAGTTTATAGTTTATCTTCGCTTTCAGAACAATAAAGAAAGCACGGGATTTATTTTCGCGTGGCCTAGTGGTTAACGTACCTGACTTCTACGCCGCGGGTCCTGGGTTCGAATCCCAGCGGGTGGCAACATTTGTGCAAAACACAAATTGTTGGTTTTCGGGAATGGTTGTATTGTGTACAAATTTCGAAAGTTTGTTAAATGAAATTATTTGTACCAGATAAATATTTATAGTACGTAGATATTTTATTTATTTTTTTATTTAAAAAAAGTATTTCTCCAAGGTACCTATAGTTTAAATTTTGTTACACCTTTTATAAAAAAAAAACTACGGTAGATTTGAAATGCCATTTATCTAATTATTTTTACAAAGTGTTGAATAACGTAGCACAGTAAGTCGCATATCAAGATTCCAGAGGCACTTTACCATTAGTGTTTTACAGACGAGGCCAATACGGATTGTAAAATACGCTTATTTGTAAAATACCTTTTTTGAGAATACATAATATTATTCTTAAAATTTGATTTGACTTTTTTATTCCACATTGATTATTTAACATTTTCGTATGTTTCTTGCCCGCTGGTCTCGTGACGTTCGGATTTGTTACATAGTTCTTTCTTTTTCTCTTTCTGTCTAAGTACATATTTTGCGTACTTTTCGCGTCATATTAAACGTCTCGCCGAACTCGTTTCTCACATTCAAAACGTCGCACTGAATTTGACCTTGGATGTTCAGCGTGTTGTCGCTCTTGTGTTACGGAATTTTCGTAAAGAAAATAAGTCTGTAGTAAGTGTATTCAAGTAGGAGAACTAATGTTACAAATTTAGGCTGTTACATGTAATATGAAAGTAAAAACTTACACAAAATGTAAAAGATAATGTAATAAACACTTTTGTATATCGAGTAAGGTTGACATAATTGAAGCAATTGCTCCGATACAGGGTAGTGTAAATTATTTGGCAAATAACCTTGTGAAAAACGAAACTGTTAGGTTTTCCAAACAGTTCCATTTTTTTGGGCGGTTATGTGGACGCCGAGGATAAATGATTGGCTTATGGGTTGCGGGTTCGATTCCCGCACGAGACAAATATTTGTATTGCTTACAGATAATTGTACTGGGTATGGGTGTTTGTGCCTGATATAAGAGAAATCCTAGAGTATATCATAGTTTTTAAAAAAAAAAAACAGAATACTAAAAAGTGCACTTGACACTTTCAGTTTATCCTATGTTCTTTTGTCAAGAAAGTAGCTATCTCAGAAAACACAAAATAAAGTATTTCCGACGATCCTGAATTTGTGTAAGAAAGAAGAGAAAATTGGAGTAAATTCTCAGTTACGTGACGACTGCGTAGTCTAGTGGAACACGTTCTACTGCGAATACTATGACGCGGACCCTGGGTTTAAATCCCAGCCGGAGCCAACGTTTTTGTAAAGACATAAATTTTTAATTTTCGGTTCTGGAAATTTTCTGTAAACGCACTCACGACTTCGAAATATTCCTAGTCTGACGCATCTTTTAATAATCAAACAAATCTAAATGTATTTAATTATTAAAAACTTACCAATTTAGTTCTCAATAAATATTTATGATAAAACGTACGCAGAAAGGTATATCGTGTCCGACCCGAGCGTTGTGTTAGTGTAGGTATCAGCTGATTCGCACGGGCTATTGAACTCGGCCGGTGCGTGTGCGGTCCCACTATAACACTGCGACAGTACTAAGCTTATATTCGAAAAACTGTAGGTCAACTTTTATTTTTTATCCATGTAATTAAACACAGTTATATTCATTTTCAGTAAGATTAAACTCCAGTAATCGATTCTACTATTGATTCTGTCTCGGTATTTTCTTCTTCCGGAACGGCTTAAAAATTACGGTGTATATAATTAACACTCTGTGCCGCGGTTCCAGAATCAGCCGAAGTCAACGCTTGTGCTAGAACATTAGTTGGTTTTCCGGTCTGGTTGTTTTGTTATTGTCCCCGTGTTTCTGACACGGCATACTAGCCTACCTTCGATCTAATCGCATGAGCTACATTGGCGATGTAACGCTCATGCTATAAGGTAGGTTAGAACGAGTGAGTGCGTCTTTGTCTGTGTTGTACGTATACTTGTGGCACTATAATATCTCCTGCGTAGTTGATAGCTCCGGACCATATTCGAAGGTTGTCGCCGTGGTCGAAATCGGCCAGAGAATATCATCAACTGGCACTGTGGTGGTAGCTTCCTAGACTTCCTAGGTTATTTCTGCATAAAAATCCTTCCAGTGGTTATGTTATGTTTCTATGAAGCGCTTTATAACTCTTTAAAGAGATAACTAAGCATATTTTTTAGAAACAATCACCCTGGTTAGTCCATGCGACTACTTTTGTGATAGGTTAAGTTAATGAACGCAAGGAAGTTAATTTGCTAAGATCCTCATGCAAAATATAAAATAGTGTACATTACCTAGTTTTTGAAGAGCACCACCCGCCCTCACTCAGTAGCGTGCACAAGCAAACTAACACCACCACCAGGAACCACCACCAGATACCGTCCACCGCTACAATATTACCACTATGTAATATAAACCACTGAAGTCGAGACCACGACTCGTGTTTCGCCCCAAAACGATGCATTATCAAGTGTTATATATAGACTCTACGACAGACAGCCGCCAAGCGGGCGGGTGGTGTTCTTCAAAAACTAGGTAATAAATACCATTTTACCTGCAGTGTAAAAGTCAGGTACTCTGATCGGTAGGTCACGCGGTCGTCAGAGTTTCTTTTTAATAATTTGACTTAATAGATGTGGCGACTTACCGCTTCTAACACCTTCAAAAACTAGGTAATAAACACCATTTTATATTTTGCATGCGGATTAGCAAATTAACTTCTTTTCCCTCATGATAATGAATTTCCGCAAAGTAACGCCTGATTCTATTAACCAAAAGTAATTGCATAATATTTCGGTAAGTCCATGTTTATGTGTTTGCACAAATGTTGGCTCTGGCTGGGTTTAGAACCCAAGACCTGCAGTGTAAAGGTCAGGTACTCTGATCGGTAGGTCACGAGGTCGTCAAGAGTTTCTTATTAATAATTTGATTAAACAGATGTGGCGAGTCACCGCTTCTAACAGCGGTGAAACAAGACGACGATTCTGCCATCAAGCTATTGTTGCGATGCGGAGCACATCTAACGAGCGTCGACTCAAAGTCCGTGGCCACTTTGATGTCGCTGGCGGCGAGAGGGGGCAATGTCAGGAAGCTCGAGTCACTGAGACTAGCCGGGGCGGATTTGAACCTGTGTGATGAGCTTAAGCAGACTTCTTTGCATCAGGTGAGTGCGATTACGCTCTTTACTTTTGACGTTCAAGATTGACATGGTTTTCATTTGAAGTGGGTTTCTGGCATGTCTTTATTGGTGGTTGGATTCCTATACAAGGATCCGTCTAGGCAGTTACCACCCCAGGGCCAGTTATTCTGCCGTGAAGCAGTGTGCAAACATTACTGTGTTTCGGTTTGAAAAGCACTGAGAGCTATTGTAATCACTGGGCATATAAAACTTAAGAAATCATGTCTCAGGGTGACGGGCGCGGTGTAGTGCTACACAGAAATGTTCTGGGTGACACAGCATTTGTTATGGGCAGACGTTGCTCTTACCATCAGATGAACGTTCTGCTCGTTTCATCACGTTTTTCAACAAAATAAGTGTCAAATCAATTTAGCCGTCTAATTATAACTTTGACTTTAATGATGATGATCATGATGTCCTCTTGACCGATTATTCAACAACTTCCTTATTAATAGTATATTGCCGGAAGCTATCAACTGCACAGGAGATATCATAGTGCTACTGGTGTAAACACGGAGGCACTCACTTATTCTAATCGCTTGATGAGCCATTCGTGCGATAAGGTTAGAGATAAGATAGGATGCAGTATAATAGATACAGAGACAATACTTATGGTGTGGCGGCAGTTTAGGAGAATCCATCATCCCTTTACGTCCTCAAATCGAAGTAGCTCGGGGGCCGGCGCTCGCCTTTAATTTCATAGTACGAGAGTAACGTTTTGTGGCAAGGCCTATGTCTAACAGTGGACTATGATAGGCTGAAATTATGATGATGAGTAATGTACGTTCGATCTCGTTCTCTCGTTCTCTCGTTCGGATACGGCATCACTAAATATGTTAACTGTGTGACGAACTGACGATTTACTATGTGCTGTTGGAAGAAAATATCGTGGGGAAACCTGTATTAATCTGTATCTATATTTACGGGAAATTAGTATGCATTGACTCGGGGTGCATTAAGAACATGAGAATATTGGAAAAAAATTATATACTCGTACGTACTAGCGAACCGCCCTTCGCATGGGTGCTATTTACTGATGAAAAAAAATTGAAAAGTGAAATCAAAAAAATATTAAGTTTAACATGTGTGACAGCAGAACTGTCAAACTGTACGTCGCTATTTTTATTGAGATTTTAACACCAAATTTCCCGATCCCAATTTCCGACTTTTCCAAAAATTTTCTTCCATACTAACCATGTCCTGACGATTACAAACATAACAAAAATAAATCAGCCAAATCGGTCGAGGCGTTTTCAAGTGATCGTCTTTCATACATGCGGCAATTAACTTTTTTTGTATTAAAGAAGAAGATAGAAGATTAACTTGATCACAATTTTTTTTATTCGTTTTTCTGCAACTACCATCTACTACGTTATCGTTTTATAATTAGCGCCTCATACATAATTTTAGCAACTAACATTATTAACAAGTCCTGCTATTTGAATATTTTAAGTATAGAAACAATATATTTTTACAGAAATAAAAAGTATTTCGAGGATATGTGAAAGTTGTCAACATTCGCTGGAGCGGCGTGACAGACGTGACTATATATGTGATGTTTATTTTTGATGTCATTTTTAATTATCTTTCCTAGGCTGTACTTTGCAATCAGCATAACGTGGTACGTTATTTACTCGAGCATGGCGCCAGAATGGACGATACCGATCTACTCGGTAACACGCCGCTGCAGTACGCCGAAAAATTGAGTTATAGCGATATCGCAGCGAATTTGTTCAATAATAAAATAACATAATGTATTTTTCATAATGTATTTAAATCTTACCATAAACCACTATGAATTAGTATATAGATTAACTGGCTAACCGGCCTCGCACAAAAGTTTTTGTTGTTATGTTAAAGTCTGTTATCATAAAGAAAAACAGCACCAGCCCGTTTACACAATTGGAGTGAATATATAATATAGTCTGGAAAGGAATGTGAATGCCGAACAAGTCAATAGGTCTTATAATTTCGTAGATATCGTAATGAGCCAGTGGTAAATCGCTTTTATATATTCTTTAAGAGAAAACCTTGTACTCCTTTTTAAGCATTTTGCGCGCACTAATGCTGAAGCAAGCAACCAAGCACTATGACGAAGTGTGAGATTTGGCATAGTTAAAGCTTACATATAATATGTGTTGTAAATACATTAAATCGAATAAAATGAAACGTTTATTATTTACGTCCATACTGACAATGTCAAACACATAATAGCCTGTGGTTAAACAGTTGCACGGAGTAGAGATGTCGCCAAAGAATTTTAAAATGTTGCCAACAATTAATTACTTAAACCGTAATAATTTTCAAATAAAAATGTAATGAGTTTTGGTCGTATTTGACCACCAGTATACATTAACAGCTATTTATGACAATTGCCTGTGTATCGCCAGTAGCTGAAATAGGTGTAAAGGTCACCAGGTCACCAGGCTTCCATCACTCGGCTACCGATATAATCATAGCATTTAAAAATATTGTAATGGAAGAAATATTTAAAAGATGCTTTTGTTGTTTTATTAAACTTCTTACTGGTGGTAGGATTCCTACGCTAAGCCGCCCGTAAGTACCACCGCAGTGTTGGTTATTCAACAAGCAGCACTGACAGCTAGGGTAACTTCTGGGCATTTTTTTTTTGTACGTGGGGAAATCCTGCATGGATACCCGACCAGGGGGCAGCCGGGTTATGTCGGACTCTTACCGACTAAAACCCCACGGTGGTCTCCATCAGCGCTTAAAAGGGGTCACGGGATCTCCGTTCGGAAAGCAACCGTGAACTTCTGGGCATATCTTAAGGTGACGACCGCAGTGGGCAACAAAGACATGTGTTAAGTGATACAGCATTTGTTACGGGCAGACGTTGCCCTCCATAAGGTGAACGATTTGTTCGACTCGACACTTTCTCCTATAAAGAAATATGTATCACATTTCTTCTATACACTGCCACGTTCTTTCATTCGAACGAATTTCATTCTAACTCCAATTCTAATAAGCCAATCGCTTCAAAATGACAATGACATCGTCGCAGAATGACAGTTTCGGTATTCTACTAAAACATCGTTGTTCAATGATCGCCATTGCTATGACAATGACGACCATTGTAAAAAGATTTTGGAACCATGGTTACATTTCATATTCTTATATTATGATTTCCATCATCATCATCTCAACCTATCACAATCACTAGTCCACTGCTGAAGATAGGCTTCCCAATAGATTGCAACAAAAGTTTGTAGCTGCCATTTTGAACGGGTTTTGCCATAGTTGCCACGCTTCGCGGGCGAGTTGGCAGTTAAATTATTCAGATGTTACAGGAAGATGCTGCTGCCTATCTGCTGGTTTTAATTTTCCGGCTCTCGACTTTTACGACACCCACGGGATGAGATAGGGTGGTATAGATTCTCTTAAGCCGCACGGTATAATATTCTAAGAATTATTTGAACGCCATGGTATTTATCATTTACAATTTTAATGGCTACACTGGCTAGATTTCTACCTACCACTGTTAAACTATGCCATTACCATGTCGTTTTCATGCTATTGAAAATTTAGCTGCATAGGAAATTAGCAACAATCGTTATAAAATGATAATGACGTGATAATGGTATGGTATCATAATCGCTTTTCTTATCAAATGGTAGAATTGGGGCCTGGGTTCGAACTACTGTGGGTACCGTTATGTGCAACACACTCATTATTGGTTTATTTTCTGTTAGTGATAACTTAAATATACTAAGTAAAGTATATGTAATACCTAGTTACAGTGTCTGTCAGTGATCTAAGTATGTACTCGTAGGCACTACCGCAGGGCCGTGCCGAGAAGCAGTAGTTTGCGGACATTACTGAGTTTCGGTCTGGAGGACACTGAAAGCTAGTGTAATTATTGGTCATACGAGACTTAAGAAATGATGTCTCAGGGAACGAGCGCAGTGTCTTGTCACATAGGTGAGTACGATTATGGTCTTTACTTTTTTTGGTGTTCAAGATTGTCATGATTTCCATTTGACGACGGCTTCTGGTATGTCTTTATTGGTGGTAGGATTCCTATGCAGGAATCCGTCTAGGTAGGTACTATCCCAGGACCAGTCATTCTGCCGTGAAATAGTGTCCAAACATTACTGTGTTTCGGCTTGAAGGGCACTGAGAGCTAGTGTAAACACTGGGCATATGAGACTTAAGAACTTATGTGTCAGGGTGACGGGCACAGAAATATTCTGAGTGACACAGCATTGGTTATGGGCAGACGTTGCACTTTCGATTAGGTGAACGTTTTGGTCCTCTTGTCACTTTCTCCGATAAAAAAATCTTTGCCGTGGTAACCTACGGGTTGGGCGCTCTCCTCAAATTTTATAGTGCGCGAGTGACACCTGGTGCCGGCAACTCTAAACATTGTTCTGCAGTTCAGAGTGTTGATTTAACACGTGCTCAGTGGTGAAGAAATGAATAATGTTTGAGAATTCAAAAAATTCCAACAGCATGTAAAGTACTCCAACTAGCATTGGAGCAGCGTAGCGGGCTCATCCTAGCTTTAAAAACCTCTCAAAAATTAGAGGAAGCCAGTCTTCAGCAAAGGACATTTATAGGTCGTCTTTTTATTGCTATTCCGAGAGATAATTCTATTTGACGAGAAACTGGAAACGAGGGAGCTTAAATTAAACATTTGGACTTTTATAACCCTTTGTAGAAGCTTCTTTATTACGATTTTAGTGACGATACCTATTTTTAGACAAATCTTGGGTAACAGGTGACACTGGAGTGAGCTGGGACCTTCTCCGTTTAGAGAAACTGTTTATGTATTGTGAATATTGGTCTTCGTCCAAGGGACAAGGCGTGAAGGATCTACAGTCGCCTCCGTTCATTCCAGTGATGTAAGCGTTTTCAATTGCAGTCGTGTTGAACATCGTCGTCAAGAGCTTGTTCCTGAAAATAATATAAAACTTCAATAGTAATTAAAGATATTTTTGAGCCATAAGGTTTTGGCCACGACGGCTCGGAGGACTATATTTGTATCTAAGAGTTATTAGTGCTAGTGAGCTTATTGTTTGTTAACATACATACAGAGACCACAACCGTAGTACACTTTTCGCCTCCTCAGGAAACGAAACGTGACGGATAGCGAACCACGTCGCCACTGAATAACAGAGATATACAGAAGATATTTGTTAACAGTGATCACAAAATCTCACCTCACTATGGGTTAACTTGTAGAGACTGCTTATAATAAGTAGGTACGTATTTTGTGACCTTTTCTATAAAGGTAATGCAATGAAGAATAAATAAATATGTATATGAATGATAATGATGATGAAGTGTTTACTTACTGATCAAGAGGTTTACTTCCAAAAATAAAGCTTACAATAGCGTGTGGTGGCGGCCTAAGAGAATCTACCACCCCATCACGTCCCGTGGGTGTCGTAAAAGTCTACAGAGAGAAAATGAAAACCAGGAGATGGGCAGCAGCATCTTCCTAGAACGTCTGAATAAATAAACTGCGGTTGCCAACCCGCCTACCAAGCGTGGCAACTATGGCAAAATTCGACTCAAAATGAGAGCTACACACTTTTGTAATAATCTATGGGGGAGGCCTATGTTCAGCAGTGAACTAGTGATAGGCTGAAATGGTGATGATGATGATGAATGCAATGAAGAACAAATAAATATGTATATGAATGATGGTGATGCGTCAATTGATCAAGAGGTTTACTTCCAAAAATAAGGCTTTCAATAGCGATTATTCCATTTTCTTATCTTGAAGAGTGTTAAGTTTCCAGTATTTGCCTCTTATATACATTCATGCGAGGTCATGTTTTTTACCGGTGGCAGGATTGCTATGCAGCATATCCGTCTAGGTAGGTACCACCACAGTGCCAGTTATTCTGCCGTCAACCAGTAAGGTACTGTCTTTCGGTCTAACGGGCTTCACAGTTAAGCTAGTGTAATTATGAAATTCAAGAACTCATATCTGAAGATAATGAGCGCAGTGTGGTGCCTCACAGAAACGTTCTGGGTGACAAAGCATTTGTTACAGGCAGACGTTGCACTTGATAGTAAGCATAGTATAATAATACTAGTAAGGAGAATGATTTGCACGTCTCATCACTTTCTCTCTAAAAATATGTTGTCGATAACTTAATCTGTATGTTGTCTTTAGGGCGATCCACATGGCACATATGACACATAAAGAGGAACAAATAGTTCCGAGTAATTTGCCCTCGCAACGTCTACGCTCGCCCACGCATCACTAATGATTTTAAAAAAAGTAACTATTTCGCTATGTAGATATTTATTTTGTGTTCAACGGTTCGATGAGCAATCTGTAGTTAGGTGTAAGAATCGATCCTCGAGTTACTACCTGCTTGCAATAGGTGAAAAGGTTCAAGAGTAGTGGATGGAGAACCGCACGTGAATTGTCGTTTTCTTGTTGGTATTGATTGACAATTATTTGCAAGTTCAACCGCCCCGCACCAGCTCCCACTTGATATTAACCAGCCGCTAATTCATGTGGTATTTCATCTCCTTCACGAAATATAAACGTTGGATTTTCATTTCGTAATGCGTTTTTTTTTTTAATATTATACACAAAAACGGCGTAAAGGCATTCAAACAATGTTATCTAATAATGATTTCTACTACTATTTTACTATTATGTCGATGTTTCGAGCGCTTTACAGCGAGAGAGTTCTTTCGTGGCCATGGGTTACCAAATTAAACGCGGTTAAAAAATCGGTAAAGGAGATTGTCAAAAATGTACAGAGCGTCGGAGTAGTGTTTATATGATGAATAAAATTACTAAAAATGAAAATACGAACTATTTTTGATTGTTCAAATCCACAATTTTATTTTTATTTTAATTAAAAAATATATATATAAAAGATATATATAAAGAAAATAGTTTTTTTTCGTGGCTATGCTCCATACAATAACATATATTAAAAAAAAGACGAAGAAACTTTTTCTTCTATAAAAAAAACCTTTATATAGTAACGAAAAACAATAATTATTGTTAATGGTTGCTTGCGCGTTATTTTTAAGGCTTACTGTCTAGTCAATTCACAGCTGTCATTTTAACAAGTACTAAGTCATTTTATTTATATACATTACCTAGGTTATTTTCGTCCACGTCGTAAAATCCTCTCTGCTGGAATTCCGACTGATCCAACAAGCTATACGTGACGGACAATTTTGACCGTTTGACATTACAATGTTTGCTATTTCCAAAAATGCGTCGGTCATATAATTCATGTCATCTTCTGAAATAAAATACGAGTATATTATTTTAAATGCTCAAGAATCTTGATGTAAACCCCCCGAGTTAGAAAGCCCGGTGTCGGCCTTACTAAAACTAAAAACTAAACTGTTGTGTAAGGAAACCCGCATGCTGCTGAGAAGTAAAAAATAATATATCCTTACAATATTTTCTACTGAAATTTGTGAAAACTACATGTAGAAGAAGCCAAATAGAACTTTGTTTCTAGTAGTGGCACCACTACGACAACGCTGTCTATCCGATAGTCTTTTTTTTTTAAGTTTTTCGATGTTCGGACCGTGGATATATCACTTTATTGTCATCATAATTTAAGCTCCAGATTAATCAGCTATTGAACATAGATGTTCTCAAAGATTGCCATGGCACGGTTTTGGGCTATCTATTCTGAACGATTTCCATGAAACTTGGCGAAGTTGTCGCATTATTTATTGTGGTTTCGTCTTATTTAGCGTGTGTACATACATAGTATTACTTAGTGTAAAGTAGGGCAAATAAAGTGGCCAAAATCACAATAATCCAAATCAGTAAGAGAAGACTCTTACTGATTTAGACTGAAGAACACTCGTTTCATCAAAATAAAAAAAAACGTAAGCATTAAATATGGCGTTCGTATTATTTGTGTGATAATTACAATCAAGTCAAAAAATAAAATTGTATATGTTCTTCTATGTCTACCTAATTCTATAACATCGACCCTATTCACTATTTTACAAAAATATTTACAATGATTTATCGCGCAACTAATTAGAGAAGATGTGGTTCGCCACCCGTCACGTGGCCTCTGCTTACGATAGGGATATAGGAAAGAGGCTTGACTGTATGAATGTACCAACATTCCGTGGTATTGAAAGGTTGACTGTTGACTGTGCCATGGAGGTCTTTGAGGACATCTATGTTCAATAGCTGATTAATCTGGAGCTTAAATTATGTTGCCAAACCTTGGACTGAGAAGGAGCTTGATACGTGACTGAAACTATTGGATATATGGGGAAAAAATTAAAGAAATATTTGACGGCTATTACAGCGATCATCATCCCGCCTGCCCAATGTGGTGATTACGTCAAATCCTCCTTACTTGGTAGAAGCCAGCAACTGAATTTTATAAGGCTAATGTGGAATAAAGCAATTCACAAAGAAAGAGCACTAGGAGAGCAGCTGGAGCCGTTGTCATTATAAAAGAGCAAAAAAAAAACTATACAATTGAATATTTATTTTAAAAAAATATGCATGAAACGTTTTGTCATTAAATATATATATAAAAAAATTCTATAGTAAGAGGCGACTAAGGTATTGTACGGACAGCCTTTATTCGTGCAGAGTAACCATATATATGTAATGATGTCATATATAATGTGTATACTGCTCGTGGGAACGCAATGGGCAAGACCTTTTTGGCTCGTATCAGAATGGCGACGACGAGGTTCGCCTCCCGTCTCGTCCCGTCTCTAGTGGAGGTGAAAAGTTGGCTACGGGTGTGGTCTCTGCCTACCCCATTATAAAAGGCGTGTGTGTATGCATGTATGTACTACACCATAAAGATACCACTATAAAGCTTACAAAAAATACAATTGAAACAGTTTTTGGTTAAGGAATCTTCTTTTAAATATTTTTTAACACAAATAAAAACATTTCAGTCATTTACGAATAAACAATAAAAACGTGAGTTGGCTATGGTGTTCTAAACTTAATTCGAAAAGGCACGACAAAATTGTCAGTTGCGACAAAAACGTCATGGCGTAAGTTAAATTTTAGGGTTACAAAATAAAATTTCAGTGTTTCTAAGTATAATTACTTCATATACATCACATACAGCTGATTCTATTTATATTCGTAAGTATTTTTAATTTTTTGTTTATAAATCATAATGTGAGAGAACGTCGTGTGGTAGCGTATAAAGAGAAGATAAAGAGACCACCACATGCCATCCCGTGGGGTATCGTAAGGGTCGACTAAGAACATGTCAGACAAAATTATTACGTCCTAGCATTACAGCGACGGGATCTAGAGGGAGAGGTGTCTGGTACAGGCTATCGCCAATCCACCTGCCAAATGTAGCGTTAATGAAAAATCTTCTTGAGAATTCACTTTGGGCGATGATAATAATGATAATAAATGTAAGAATATGCACAGACACAGTTTTGTAAGCAGACTTCTACGTTATGGTTTATTTAGAAGTAGTTATGTCGGCGACTTCGTTTGTCTCGACTTTAGAAGGACTATAGTTTGAAATATGTGGATAAAACACAGACCATATTGATTTTTGAGATACATAATCTTCGAAAATTCCACGGAAAACTGGTGGTAGGATTCTTATGCAAGAATCCCTATAGGTAGGTACCACTTCAGGGCCAGTTATTCTGACGTGAAGCAGTAGTGTGCAAACATTAATGTGTTTCCGTTTGAAGGGCACTGAGAGCTAATGTAATCACTGGGCATATGAGACTTAAGAACTCATGTCTCAGTGTGACGAGCGCAGTGTCGTGTCACACAGAAAAGTTTGCTCATTTCTTCACTTTATACAATAAAAAAAAGCTTTTTTAACAACCAACCTTTTAACAAACAGAAAATTCTTAAGTTATATATTGTCAAGTGAGCAAATATTTAACACGAAAAGTATTTGAAAAGCAGTAAATCGAAAATCACATACAGAAAATTCTGTTTAAATTATTTATATGATATTATAATGAAATAAATATATTTATAAAAAGCAATTATGTTATTAAATGGATAATAAATATCTTTCTAAAATAATTGACGTAAAAGTATGTAAATGAAATGTTGAAAAATTACGAGTGCACTAGTATTTGAAATAAACTTATATGAAAATGGTATATTTTACAAGTGTTAAATTCAGCAAGATTCACACAATTAACTCTAGAGCGCACAAGAGAAAAATTCTGATACAAAATTGTTAAACTCTGCAGGTAATGGAGCAAATGTACTTGATAGAGATTTTCATTGACAAAGTGACAATATTCGTAACAGCGGAAGATGAAAATAGCGCGATAAATAAAAAAATGATCATCAAAGTCAACTTTGGACCTAAATTTGAATTCATAATTAAAGAAAGCCAATTGGCGTTAAACGACGTAAAACAGGATGAAGTTGTTGAAACGGATGAGCAGGGACGAAGAAAATGGACTAGAACAATTAGAGTCGGTAAATCGTATCTTTTTCCATCTTACCCTGACACGCTGCTAGTGACACTAAGCAAGTTTCCTTTGGAAATTGAAATGTGGAACGATGATGAAACTGAAGTAAACATATTTGTTGGTGTCGGTACTATGCACTGGCAAACAGAATTTTTCCACATGCTTAAAGAAACTGCCGACATTTGCAAGGTTCATGAACCTTTATCCGTTAAAGAAATCACACCTTTAATGGCTGAATGTTGTTGCAAGCAAGCCGGAGAAATCTCATTTATACTCAGACTGAGTGCGTTAGGTAACAACATTGTTACAGAATTTCAACAACTGATCATGAATCCGGATTCGTTTGTATTTAGAACCGATAAAGCTCCAAGTATGTTTGAATGTAAAAGGATTGAAGGCGATAATCCTAATTTCTGTATGGCGGGTAGTCTATATGAGAGCACTACACTAGAAGATCCAGAAATCTTAAAAAATGCTAATACGAAGATAGAAATTTGCACAGAGTTGCAAAGTTGTGGCATGAAAGAAACAGCTGTAGATGACAGTTGCGGACATTTGGCTAAAAGAGGAGAAGAACGTAAGAAAAAGTCATATCCAATAGATAAGATTAGAATGGGAGATATAAGAGGGCCATGTGGTAATACGAACTGTCCTTTAGCTCACAAAGTGAAAATGTATATCAGGAACTTGGAAAGCTACAAGCGAGAAGCTGGGGAGTTAAGTAATAAAAAAGAAAATATTACTAAGAAAATATGTGGCGCATGTGTTTGTAAAGATGATAGGTGGCATAGAGAAGATTGCCCTCTAAAGCACAAGGATAATAAATTAATTTTAAGTCCAGGTAAGGTGGAATGTCCTGGTTGCTCTGGTACAACCATCGAGGGAGAGACATGTGAAGATAAAAAACAAAAGTTCTACGGAACTGGTGCAACTCCTAAGGGCAGTAAAACCCAAGTCAATTATGTGTTTAGTTCGGTACAATTTCAACCCTGTAAAGACGCTAAAAAAAGAAATAATTTTATCGTTCAAAACTCAGCGATTGAACACTATTTTCCGTCTGCAGCAAATAACAACAGTAGATGTTCCTGTTCTCAAGCACCTTTTTCCACTGTCGATAAAGTGCGCTCTCTAAGGATCACCGACGCTCCACTAGTTGATGATAAACGTTTAACATGTAACGTAGGTTTCAGCACCCAACCAGTGAAAGATAATGAAGATTCGAAACGTAAAATTCCTGTATACAATTGTGTCGTGGTACGCGATGATAAAGACTGCAGCTGTAGCCCACCAAAACCAGCTCCGCTGTGCAAAACTTTTGACTGTGAATGCATTACCGAGATGGCTGAAGAGACATCAAGAAAATTACATAAACCTTATTGCCCTTCATACGAGCATAAAACCAACTGTCCTGTTACAATGATGCAAGAAGAAGAAGCATTGAAAGAAGACGATGAAGAGGAAGCTGAACCATTACCTTACGGTTTGCCTCCAATAACTCTTGGACCCTGTCCAGTAATGGGTAGACCTTGTAGCGTACCTGATGGATTCGCTAGAATGTATAAGAATGCAGTGTTACCAATTCAGCCACCTAGCTACAGCGATGCTGGCAAAATTTGCTGTTCAAAGGAGTACGAAAGGATAAAGAAGGCATTGCAAGGGTATATGAAATATGAAAAAGACCATGATTATAGATGTATAAACAAATTTAATGTAGACACTGAGCGACGATGCTGTGACAAAGAGCAACGCCTGCTTTCCCTAATGGGTAAAGGTTGCTGCGGCGCACATAAACTGGCAATACAAGAAAAATTCCAAGAGGGGGAGAAATGATGTAATACAATTCGTTGATATTTTATTTTGTAACCCAAAATCGAAATTGTTAATTAAACTTACACTCTTGCCATCTCAATATTTCTTTTTACTTTGACTTTCTCCAATGAATAGTATATAATTATTAGATTTTTTTGGAATTTCCTTTAGTTGACTGTTACAACTTATTGATTTAGATTCATTTAATTCTTGTTAACGTAGCGAATTTTGAAAGGATGGGTGAAGAAGAAGAAAATGGCAAAAATGAAGAAAAAGAAAAATGCTTCCAAATACAATTACACGTTTGGTGATGAATATCCAGGTAAATTTATTGCATATATAAGCATGTTTCAATTAGTTTGATTGAATAAAATTTGCTAATAGCAGTTGTATGTATGTGTGAATTATGTTTACGAATTTGTACGTAAGTATATACGTTGTATATGTACGTATTTATTATTTTATATATATTTTTAGAGGTATATTTTAATCGCCGGCACTATAATAGTTTCTTCAATTATGTTTATTTACCGGTTGTCTGGAAAAATCGCTTTTAGCGATAAGACCGCCAATTTCTAAACCATTTTTAATAATATTTTTGTTTATTTCATATTTATTTACGTACATTGGTGTCTAATGAAGTATATAAATATATAATCAAATATAATAAAGCTTTTTTTAATCGATTTCTTTACCAATTTTCCTTTTTCCATTAATCACCTTTGATTATATGTCGATAAAAAGAGATGACAAGGCTGTTGGTGCCCATACCGCCAGGCACTAGTCGATTCTCAGAGTTAAGGTGTACTTGTGTAAGATTTGCTGGAAGAATACCAGATTCTGCCTAAGGTGTGTAAAAACCACTATTTAGTCTGAAGAATGGTGAAGCCAAAGTAATATAGGGTATATGAACTTCATAACTGATAGCTCATGGTGACGAGATGACTGTAGTTACGTTTCCGGGTTTTAAATTGACGACCACGTGACGGCCTAGTGGTTAGCGTACCTGACTTCTACGCCGCCGGGTTCTCGTTTCGAAACCGAGCCGGAACCATCATATGTGTAGAAACACTAAGTAAACTACTTCTTAGTTTTTAGTACCTTACAAATCTTAGTAATATTACAAATGTTAAATTTTTTGCACAATCACGCTTAAACGTCTGAACGGATTTAGATGAAATTTGGAATAGACGTACATTATGTCGCGGAACTTAGCATATGATAGCAATTTTTATCATAAAATAATAAATCATTACGAAATTTCAATTAACATCCAGCGAAGCGTTCGAGTAAAAGCATTGCCATTGACTTTCAGCTAGTGAGGTTCTTCGAATTGATGCTTGTGTGTTTGCGTGCACTTGCGTTACATAATGATTATTTGAATTTACTTCCTTGTTGGTTACAGGAATCGTGATCGGGCATAAGTCATGCAATCCGTTCCAGAAGCCGGGCTTTCATGTTCCACCAGAGATGGGGTGGCTGTGGAATGCGACGGACGTACCGGGGATGAAGGTAATAATTACATATATACATACAATCACGACGTTTTCCCATACAAGTGTTTCAGTCATTTTGGTACGAGTCAAAAAAGTCCTGCGTTCCCACGAGAAGTATAGTGACAGCATTTAATTCACAGCATTTCATCTTATGGTGTTATTCTGCACGAATAAAGGCTATCCCTATGATACCTTAGTCGCCTCTTACGATACCTCGGTAGGAAAGAGTAGGCGTTGCTCTATTCTGCCGGACACCTCTCGGTCAAAAATTATCTATGCAATAATATTATAAACGTGTGACTTAAAACGTATTGAGTAATCTCTATGGCTCCTGGATATACACACGAATGAGATTCATAGAATCTATGAGTATCATTGATATACCAAAATAATGTTGTCATTTCGATTAGCATCACGGCAGCTGTGTCAATGCAAGGACTGTCAAAACGTCGTGAAACGATAGTTGATTTCATTTAGATAGCTAGATTAAATGTGTTTATTTAATCAAAATTGTGATGGTGAGTGTGGTGATTTTGTCGTCTTTATTTTTATATTTTGATCGATAGAGGACTCTTTTTGAAGTGATTTTTGTATGGAACTCAGTATTTTGAGTTTGTTGTATATCAATGGAATCTATGCAAAGAATCTAAAAGCCTGAGCAAAGAGAGGACCGTTTCCTAGTTTCCTTATATTTTGAAATTTTCGGAACATAATAAATATAAATATATTAAATAAGTCGCATAATAGTTAAATCACCTACAGAGATGTAGCGACAGAGTAACATTTTTTTAAATATTTATAAGCTGTTTATTTACGGCGTACTATTGTTTTATATTATAATACTACGTTTTACTGGTGGTAGGATTCTTGTGCAGGGATCCGTCTAGGTCGGTACCATCCCAGGGCCAGTTATTCTGCCGTGAAGCAGTAGTGTACAAACATTACTGTGTTGCGGTTTGAAGGGCACAGAGAGCTAGAGTACTGGGCATATGAGACTTAAAAACTGATCTCTCAGGGTGACGGGCGAAGTGTGGTATCACACAGAAATGTTCTGGCTAACACAGCATCTGTTATGGGCAGACGTTGCACTTACCATCAGGTGAACGTTTTGCTCGTTTCGTCAGTTTATGTAATTAAAAAAACGTACCTATATTCATATTTCATTCATAGCACTATAAATTATCATTCGTAAATGAGTGAGTAAATGACGTAGAGGACAAAATCGTTAGTGTATGATTTTATACACCCTTAACATGAGGTATGAATTCATACGAACTAAGTGTAAAATTTTGATATTCAGTACCGTCGCGGTTGGCAACCTGGCGTTGTTGGCAAGAGCGTAGCAAAAATGATGACGTTCAAATGCGCCAGAGGTGGTCAGGATAAAGACAAGAGTAAGAAGAAGAAGAAGAAAGGACAAAGACCCGGCGCAGACATGGGTGGAGGGGACTCTGAGCCAGAGGAGCCACTTCAACCAAAGCCAACTTTGAAGGTGCAGAGAAAAGGGGATGTTTTCACTATTCAGGTATATACTTATATATAAGTATATATATTATATGTCTCGTACTATATTTTGTAAGTCAGTTATTCGTGTAGTTTGTCATCTTACTTGTTGAGTAAGTAAAAAGGTGAAAGAGGATCTACGAGTACCATATATTCCCGAGAATGTTGTAATAAAAGTTGACTAAGGAAAATGTCAAAGCTGCCCTACAACAGATGGTGAAATAACCATCTCGTCTCAAAAATGCAAGATCTAAATTATCCGCGCATGCACGATATCTGCTACTGAGATGTCAACCCACATGCCAAGCGTGACTATCATGATTAATAGTCCAAACTCTGAAGGCGGCTACGCCCTGTGATGGGCGACCGAGCAAATAAAAAGCGGACGATGACGAATAGTAGGAATGCTTGGGGTTCTGCTTTATCGTTGATACTGGTGATACCTATTTCCGTACGAAACTGTAAGATTAATTTACTGTCTAGAATTAAAAGCTTCAGCTTTTCTAAACATATTCATATCTACTGCATATCACCGTAGTATTTATTATTTTGTGCAATACTATAAAGTTGTAAATGTTTTATAAGGTGAACCCATTGAAAGATCTAACCGAGATCGACATG
Source organism: Luehdorfia chinensis (assembly GCA_019845155.1). Classification (NCBI taxonomy): domain Eukaryota; kingdom Metazoa; phylum Arthropoda; class Insecta; order Lepidoptera; family Papilionidae; genus Luehdorfia; species Luehdorfia chinensis. The sequence goes on from JAHVAK010000292.1 coordinate 1,843,264, forward strand.
AACGAAGACCCTTACGTTGACTGCGATCCCATGGTCTTCAAGATTATCAAAAAACGTAGTCCAGAGGAACAAGCAAAAGTGGAGGCACGTAAAATGGTGAAGCTCAAAAAGCAAAGAGACGCTGAAATACGAAAGGCTTTGGCTGAGGCAGTCGAAGATATTTGTAAATGCGCGTACATGGACGTTTATTGCAATGATCTGACGGCCATAGACAAAGTAATAGACAGTTGTCCAGCGTTCAAAGAACCAGAATGTATTTGTAAAGAAGAGTCTCTCAGCTCACTGTCCAGTAATGCCACATGGGATATAGAATATACACCCCCTTTTGGCTGTTTCGATCTATCGCCGCGTAAACGCAAGAACTTCATCCATGTGGAAACGCAATATGTTCCCGAAGACGCGGGAATCGTGGTGGTGCCAAAGGGAAGTAAGAAGTCTTGTACGTCGATAAAGCCGAAGAAGAAGGCTTAAGAAGATTTGTGGTCCATGTCCGGCGTGATGGACGTTTCGATTATTTGTGTGAAATTATTTTTAATTTATAGATAATAATATCAATTAATTGACATACTGCGTACAATGATAGATTTAGTAAGCAGCCTTTGTCTTATCCTGTGGTTGTCATAAGAGTCGACTAGGGGAAATGCTTTTCAAGATTTCAGACAGGTTTTTTTTATTGAATAGAGTGAAAAAATTAGCAAAACGTTCACCTGATGGTAAGTGCAACGTCTGCCCATAACAAATGCTGTGTCACCAAGAACATTTCTGTTTGACACCACATTGCACTCGTCATGTGTTGATTTCACTAGCTCGCCTTTTCGTTAGAGTACCCTTCAGACCGAAGCACAATTCTATTTCACGACAGAATAACTGGTCCCTGGGGTGGTACCTACCCAGACGAATTCCAGCATAGGAATCCTACCACCAGTATAGGCGGCAGAATAACCATATTAAAAAAATTTAGACCGAAAATACATTGGTGACGGTTTATATCGTCTTAGGTTCTAGGTTTCATGTAATGCGTAATCATCCTACGAAGTTTGGTGCTTACAGCATATTCCCTCTTGGAAGATAAGGAATTTAATTTGTTGCAGTGTAAGACGGCAACAACAAGTAACGCCATGTAATGGCTCTCTAAAATTTATATATATTTTTATTGTAACTACCAATACGTACACGCAGAGTGTGAGAAAAATTGTTCTCAGCTCTCAGTAAATAGAATCCTACAGCACCGGCGACGCGCCAGATCTACCACTAAAGTTAAGGCAGCCTGTTTCCTTTTTCACAATTACACGGTTACAATATTTATTTTCGCTAAGCCTAAAATACAGTCCACAGAATATATCCCTCCCGCTGAGTGGGGTGAGTCGCAGTTTTGCCCCACCACCAATAACATTTTGAAGTTCCAGCGCTGAGTGCCAATTTCTTGCGTTACAGTTATGCTGTAAAATAGATATAATAGCACCTAAATAAGTCGGTTGGACCGGAAAAGGAACATGCTTATTCTCTAAATTCGCAGAATGACTGTATTTCTTGTTACTGTTGCTGTTTTTCGTCTGAAAAGTGGTGATACGACAACGAGGGATTCAATCTTATCCCTGCAGGTGACAATGATAAATAAACAAAGTTAAAGTGTCTGTTTGTAAAAACAAAATAGTAGCTTATTACTCAATGCTTATGAAAGTGTATACGGTACTTATTACAAAAAACTATTTTAAAATTTTTGTCTGTCTTTCTGTTTGTTCCTCCGAAACGACCGGACCGATTTGACGTGACTTTCACGGACAGATAGCTGATATTATAGCGGGTAACTTAGGCTACTTTCATTTTAGAAAAATAATTACAGGGTACAGCGCATAATAATATCATCGATCGGGGTTTGCTTTTTTACGCGGGTGAAAACCGCGGGGCACAGCTAGTCTCTAATAATCGTAATATTATAAAATATTACATACAGTAAATTATAGACTACTAGCGACCCGCCCCGGCTTCACACAGGGTAGATAGATATTAGAAAGATAAATTAGTACTTTATTTGGAAAAATAGAACAACCACAGTTCCTTACACGAACATTTTTCGTAGCGACTATTCTCATCGGCGGCTGGTCAGATAAGATTACGTTATTTTACCAAAGTAATGTTTTATTTATGGGAACATAAGCCATGAAATACAGAGACACCGCGGCCGCTGTATTTTTTAAAGAGCGTTTTAAAGTTTTGTATAAAAGAAAATATATAATTAAAGTTGCAAACCACTATTCAATTGTTTCTAGTTTACAAAAAATAATATGAGTAGGTAAGTAATTAATAGATCTTAGTATATTTGCGAGTAGCGCGGGCGACCGCAGGGCTGTTCGCTCACACCGCGGCATTTTTCTTACTTTCAGCATTTTTATACCTGTCGTAACTTCTAAACGATAGGTCCGAATCGAATAATTTAAATAGGACTTAACATGTACATAATCAACCTTGACTATGAAACTATTTTGTAGGATAAGGATCATCTTTCGATTCTACCCGTGTTCTGATTGACTAATTTGAACAAAAAGCGGTTATTGTGACTTAATTATAATAGTTAGACATATAGCCTTGGGGACTTTTTTGTGAGTAATGATGAGTACTATGAAAATGTAGTACATTATTTTCTTAATCATTAATAGTTTTTGCAGTGCACGCCAAATAATGACTTTAATCAGTAATTTTTTGATACCTTGAGTTACATCACAGCGATTTTCGTAGGACTAACGGTTTTTTTTCAATTAAATAATTCTCATGTTACTCGGTGATAATGTAGTTGTATGTAGGTGAAAGAATTTTTAAAATCGGTTCAGTAGTTTTTGAGTTAAATCATTACAACCAAACATACAAAAAATCAAATCTTTCCTCTTTATAATATTAGTTTAGATAAAAAAACTTAGGCTATGACTACTACGGCTATGGGAGCCGCACGCTGAGAACCGAACATTAACGAAAAGAGCCGAACGTAGAGCCCCGTCACGTGATCGGCTTGTTTCACGCGTACAAACCGCAGGGTGCAGCTAGTTCATACTATAAACACTCCACTTTCACGATTTAAAATATTAATACATACGTCTGCCGTATCGATCATCGCGCTGATCGGCCATAGCGTTGCTGAAGACCGTTGAAAGTACAGCCGCTACAAGCACGACAGTAGCGCCGATTGCTATCGTCGTTGGATTGAAGTTTACTGTCGGTAAACCCTGCAAAAAATGTCATCATATCATCATCCGTGTCGTACGGTAGGCTTCAAAGAATCTAGCATACCCATCACGTACCATCATGATAATTGCAACGTCAGCCAATAACAAATGCTTTGTCACCCAGAACATTTCTGTGTGGTACCACACCGCCCTCGTCAATCTGAGACATCAGTTCTTAAGTCTCATATTATGCACAGTAATAACATTAGCTTTCAGTACTTTTCAGAGCTTTCAAACCAAAACAGTAAAAGTTCTCACTCAAAATCTTTTTCTTTCACCGCTCAGCACGTGGTAAATCATCACTTAAAATTACTGCATTGATCAATATTTTTAGTTCTACCTTTACTGTAAAGGCTATACTGTGGAATGCTCTCCCCGATGATGATTAAAAAGTTCTTAATAAGACCATATTCATGAGATTGGTTTGAAAATAACATCTGATAAATTTGTCTTGATGTTTCCTTTAATTTTTGTTACTTTTTTGTATCAATTTGTGTATCATGTAAGTTATCTTTGTGCTATATACTTTATAATGTTATTAAAAAAAAAAGTAAAGTAACAGCCTGTAAATGTCACACTGCTGAGCACAGGCCTCCTCTCATTTCTGAGAGGGTTTTGGAGCCGGGAAGGATCCGCCACGCTGCTCCAATTATTTACGGGTTTGCGGACTTCACATATCCTCGAAATATTTTTTATTTCTTAGACATGCAGATTTCCTCACGATGTTTGCCTTCACCGCCGAGCACGTGGTAAGTTAGCACTTAAAATTGCTGTTTTTATTTTCCGTATTCGCTGCGCACCAGTCTTGATGACTGAGATGATTATCCTGACATCAGTCGGAAGCTATTAGTTTTTCTAGCAATTCCTTTACTTGACTTTTACGACACCCACGGGACGAAATGCGTGGCAGATTCTCCGACACCATCACCACACAGCTTCTTTTTTAATTTTTTTTATTTTTATTATATGACAATATTACTATAGGAAAGGGATGCTTAGATGTATCTTATATGCTGGACATGTAGAGAGGATAGATGAGAGAAGTTTGACTTATTTATGAAGAGAGTGAATGGCCACCGTGTGGTGGCGGCTTAAGAGAATACGGTAGATTCCCATCTCATCCCGTGGGTGTCGTAAAAGTCGTCAGAGGGAAAATAAAAAACAGGAGATGGGCAGCAGCATCTTTCTGAAGCAACGTCTGAATAAATAAACTGTGGTTGCCAACCCGCCTGCCAAGCGTGACAATTATGGCAATATCCCCTCAAAATGAGAGCTTCAAACTTTTGTGGCAATCTTTGGGGGAGGCCTATGTTCAGCAGTGGACTATGATAGGCTGAAGTGATGATGATGTGTGATGATGTGAATGGGCAAGGCGGTAAGGGTCGATGTAGGAAAGGCCACGTCCGTAACTTCCTTAAAAAATGTTTTTTTATGGAAGGTGGCAGGCGTGATACTAGGTTTCCAATGTAAGGTTCTGTTCTGCACTGCAATCGACGCTATGAGATATCGGTTCTTAAGTCACACGTGCAATGGTATTACGAGTACATTAGCTACACTGGCAATTAAGCAGAAACAGTGGCATACCACTGCGTGGCAATAATATAACTCTTAATCTGCAATTCAAAACTTTTAATAACAACCCGACCGACGAGATTAAATGGAATGAAAGACTTCGACTGGCGCAGTGGCTAAGAAATTATTTTCTACGTTACAGTTGGTCGGTACGAACAGCATCAATTCCAGCAGAGAAGACATATTTGTAAATCTTTACATGCTAATTTATATCTGAAAGTGTTTTCAGTACGTCTTTAGGGTAATCTTATGAGGCCTCTTTAAAAAAAATGGTACTCACCAACTCTCCAAAGGCGGAATTCGAATCTGTCTTTAGTGGTATTTTAATAAAAGGAAGATTAAAATCCAAATTCACCTGAAAGCAGATATTAAATTCACTTACACATACATTATTTTTACAATATTACAAATGCAAAGAAAATCAATAATATTTCACAATGGGAAGAGAAATTGATGTTAAAATCGCATGGGAAAATAAATTAATTATCAAGGGGATGCAATTGCCATACAAAAACGTGTTCCAGAAAATTCTAGCCTAAATCCATTTAGCGTTATTAGAAACCAATTATCTTTTGAAATTGTATAAACCATCAACAATATTCTATTAACAGCACTTAAACTCGATGATTTAAAAAAACAAATTTTATACGAAAACAAGACGATAGGTATTGCATTATTTTAGCAACGTTATTTCTTATTTCTTTAAAATAAAATTGCAACAATATTTGGCACCTTTGGCGAAACGACTATAGTCCAGTGCAAGCAAATGTGTAAAATGGTTTGTCAATATGACAAATAATAATTGTCAGCGGAAGATTAATTTTACTAACTCATCTACAAAATTTACTATGAAATTAATATTACGAGTTATACCAACATCGTAAGGTCTAGTGTTCAGTGTACATGACTTCTACGCCGTGGGTTAGAATCCCAAGACACAAGATTTTTTAAGTTTTAAACTATATTAGGTTGTTGTTATAGTTTAAAATTACTATATAAACTTTAAACTATATTATTTATTTATAATAAATTGTAATAACTAATTATATTAGAGCATAAGATCTGTAAGAAATATCTATTAATATAACTGCATCGATAATTGATACTGTAGGGACACATTTAGCAACAGTTTTATAAAATATGAATCGTATTAAAAAAAATGTTGTAGTTCAAAAGATCTCTCCAATTTAGTATAATGCTAAGTATTTTTTATAAACTGCTATCAATACTTAGTCAAAGGACTTGTAAATCAACCTTTAAAATTTACAACAACCGATATAAGTGTTAAGCTGATTTTAATTAATTGAAATTATGAAGGAGTAATTAGAATTTTAGATGGATAAGTTTTATTCTTATGAAAACGTTTGAAATATAAAAAAAAAACGATAAAAATTTAGTTGATTTTTTTAAGTTTTTTTTTAATCAGGTAGGCTTTGTTCGATACAGTTACTCAATATTGTTAATACGGTTTTTTTTAATGTTACATTATCTATTTTGAATGTTTGCACAGAACGGAAAAGAGCCGATTTGAATACAACGTTATTTCTAAATGTATCCTCAATATCAATAGAAAGATAAAGTGACATCTATCATCGGTATGAGGAACTATAAAATTAATGCCATCTGTAAACCGTGGACTTAAAACTTAAAAACGCAATCGTCAGTTGCGTATGCGTATATAGTATGCTTTTGTTTTACGTATATCATATGCGTATATATCTATTCACAGTATATAGTGTATTATCTATGTTAATTATTTACTTACGTCAATATCGTCTTTCGTATTATCAAAAGTAAGAAATCTAGGTTTTCTTGAATATTCCATTCTATTTTCATCACTGGCAACTAACGTTGTCATCAAGTAAAAAAATAATAAATAGATAAATGACATATTTGCAACTTAAAAAATAATATCTTCAGCTAATAAATGCAGTGTGGTTCCCGCACCAGAACGTTTAAGCGTTTGACGCTGTTTTTGTAGCGCATTACCATACAAGGAGTTTATATTGTTACTGATAAACTTTCCGTGTATTGTCTGCAAATAATGAAAATTATTAGGAAAGTGATACAACATAAAGCTTATGAAATCGTTTAATTGAAACAGAGTAAGACATTATCACATGTGGCTACACTTAAATATTTTAAACTTTGTCATATTATTTTTTGCTTTATAATATTTGATGTAAAATAAATTTCCGGATATAGTTGGCAACTCGTTTGAGTCTTCTTAATTCAGAAAAAAAGTAACAAGTCCCACTGCTGAGAACAGGCCTTCTCTCATTTTAGGATCACGAGAGTTTTGGAACCGGGAAGAGGCCGTACGCTGCTCCAATACGGGTTAGCGGACTTTAAATGTTATGATGTTATTATTCCCCGCCAAGTACGTGGAGAATCAGCAGCTGTGCCGGTACCGAGGTCGAAAAACTTTTCTGTAAGTCATCACACTGCACTCATCATTCCTGAGACATCAGTTCTTAAGTCTCATAAGCTTAATTACTAAGCTACCATTATATTATATTAACTACCATTGCCCTTCTGACCCAAACACAGTAATGTTTGCACACTATTACTTGACAGCAGAATTAACGCCTGATTTACTGTTTGACGGAGTTAAAGCCTTGAGGCTTGTGAAGCTTCATTGGTTGCAGGGCACATCGGTTGGAACCGCTCAAACAAAGTACAAATACAAAGTATAAGCGATGCCATTGGCGAAAGATGTAGGGAGACCGTCAAGGGCACGGGAATAATAAATGCGTCGTGTGGTGGCATAAGAGAATGTACCATCTCATCCCGTGGGTGTCGTAAAAGTCGACAGAGAAAATGAAAACAAGGAGATGGGAAGCATAAATAAACTGCGGTTGCGTGCCAAGCATGGCAACTATGGCAAAATCCCCCCCCCCCCTCCCCCAAATGAGAGCTACAAACTCTTGTGGTAATAATCTAAGGGGGAGGCCTATGTTCAGTAGTGGACTAGTGATAGGCTGAAATGATGATGATCAATCATCTCCTGAACTAACAATTGGCATGTTGTAAATATGTTGAAATTCATAGTTATAACCGTTAATAATTTTATTTATTTATTTATTTAGTTAAGAAAGAAAGGTTCTCGAGTGGCAACTTCGTACCGATAAGGCATTGTCCACTGGATGGAGCGACGACCTGCACGTCTTGCGGGAAGTTGATGGTTGCAGGAGGCTCAGTATCGTGTTTGGTGGGAATCTATGGGGGATGTCTATGTTCAGCAGTGGACTAATGATGAAATGATGATATAATATGTTTTCAACAATCAGTGGGTACGCTTATTGAGCCATAGGATATACTGCCAGTATGTATCTACTCGTATCTTTGAAAATCGTAATCAATGAAAACTAAGATTAATTATTCTTTGCTATTTCTTTCTTTAACATAACAATAACTTCCTTGCGAATCCGGGACGGGTCTGCTAGTTAACAAATATTTGTAAGCTTCTGTCAATTTTGGTATTTGCGTGTTTGGGAACGTTATAATATCATCATCATCATCATCATTTCAGCCTCTATAGTTCAGCAGTGAACAGTGGACTAGATAGATCCCTCAATGATTGCCACAAAAGTTTGTAGCTCTCATTTTAGGGGGATTTTACCATAGTTGTCACGCTTGGGCCTGCTAAGGGTTTATTTATCAGATGTATAAATAAAAAAAATTAAAAAAGTGGATAAATAAAAACATTATATAAGGCTGATGATCATCATCATTTATTTTATTTCAGTTTCCAATAACATGTGTTCTATTTGGTACATATTAGTATTTTATTTTAGATATATTAATTACTTAAATATTTAATATATGTAAGTATGTATATTATATATTACATATAGTATGTGTTTGTATATTTTTATATTGGTTGACTAGGAGAAAATGTTCTTAGCATTAAGTCCGCTTTTTGTTCCATTACTATATAAAGTTTAAATAAATAAATAAATATTCTTAGTTATAAAAAGTTCTGTCTACGTAATGTCGTAGCTCTATAGTTTTGAAAGTTTAACCAGTGACAATTTTACACTGTACGGTTTATGTTCTGATATCTTTTCATTTTTCGCATTCTTTTGTTTTACGTTACAATAGTAATCACTGCTGACAAAGCATATAACATTGTTATGCGCGTTTCATGTTCATGTTAACAACATATTTTCTATGATGATGTTCCCATGGCCAATTTTCGACAACTTTCCAATGCTGTCGGAAGCTATCAAATATTCAAGAGATAGTATAGTATCGGCGCAAACACAGACGCACTCACTCGTCGTAACCTACCTGAGTCCGATGTAAGTAACGCTTATGCGATAAAGTTCGTGGCAGGCTAGTGTTAGAGACACTGGAATAATCACAATATAACCAGTTCCAAAGACCCAGCACTGTGTTTTTGCACAAATGACGGCTCCGGTAAGGATTCAAACGCAGGACTACTTTTACCTTTTTTAAAGAGGAAGGTGACGAGACGAGCAATTCGTTGACCTGGTAAATGCATCGTCCGCATTATTTATGGCAAGGTTGTATGTGGCACCAAACTGCGCTCGTTACTTCGTCGTAAGTCGTTCGCTTCTCAAGTCACATGTGCCTCGTAATTACATTATTGCTATCAGTGCCCTCCAGACCGAAGCATAGTAATGTTTGCACACTACTGCTTGACGTCAGAATAACTGGCATTGCGGTGGTAACCTAGACGGATTTTTGATTGGGAACAATATTCATTTAGCAAAAACCAACTTTCGAGGAATCTTCAATTAGGTCCTCGACAGTCGCTACGAGAATTCAAGAAGACTAATATTTAGATATATATTTCAAAATATTTTTTACGTAACAATTTATTTAACAATAAAGTGATTGTATCGTGTGAAATAAGTCGAACCGAGCCAAGGGGGGCTTTGAATTTGCCCGCCAAGAGTTGTTACATCGCGTACATTCTAGAATCTAGCTAAACCGATTGGTCAATCGAGGCCAGAGCGATGCATAACCGAGCTGTCCATTGGATATTGCCGTGTCAGTGAACATCGCACGGGATGAGATGCGATGCACGATTGCTGTTGTGTTGTGATGTGTATTTCTGTTGAATTCTATGATATTAGTTTGTGGGTTTTTCATTACCAGAGCTAAGTTGGTACTTAGTTGTTTGATGGAAGTTATCTTACAAGTTCAAATTGAAGGTGAGTCTACTTTAGATTTCTACATTCTTGTTACACGACATACAAGGCTAAAATTCGCAGACGTTTTTTTAAGTACAATCTCCGTAATCCTGAGTGTATCCAAATAGTATGAAGTTAATATAACCATAAGTACATGGGTAGGTAATACACTTGATCTTATTTGTATACCGAGATTTTTAATATTCTTTTTACATTTGAGTGCAAATGATTAACATCTTACCTACAGTATACTATTTTTTTTTTCAGTATTACAACAAACCAAGTACGCCGAAAATAAAGAATCGGCCATCGTTTCACGAGGAATGGGAAACGAAACATTTATTTACTGAGAGCAAAGCACTGAAGCCGCAATGTCTCATTTGTTATGGTACAGTAGCTGTTTTCAAGCAAAATCATATTAAATTTAACCGAGATTACCCAGACAGCAGTGGTCATAGAGAAAATTTGATTTAAAAAGATATTTTCTCAACAGAATCTTTTCGTCATAAAACATGAACATCTATGGTAATGAGATACGTTATTCGGGGCGTGAAGAAAACCCTTGAAATTGTTGATGAGGCTTTTTCAGTTTTATTCTTTAAATATCAAAGCTATACCATATCGTATTTCACTTTCACGGAACACTGAAGTAGACTAAGGATATGTCCATTGTTAGCACCCAAATCGCAAAAATGGTTTCAAAATGCAAGGGCGTCTAATCAAACTTGTCATTCAACCGGTATTCCGTAGTTAACTATTTTTGTGAGGTATATAAACAACATTTTATCATATTTGATGATTTATTGGAGCTCCGTCAATTAGAAACGGGGGATATATTTCTGAGACTGCGTTGACGGAAATGACATAGATTAGGTAAAAATGCAGGACGGGGACGACAAATGATTGTGTGACTTTGCTACTCGTATAAAATTACATAGCCCGGAAGTTGTTGTCATATGCATCATCCATCAAGAAGCTTTATGTGCTAAATATATGATATGCGAAGATGTGATTGACCCAGTAGAATGCTGCATTTACTAGATATAAGCCAGTGCACTTACATCGGCGACAATTCCAGGATTTATTTGAGAAAGAAATAAAAAAAATATAGCTAATTACTATCTCTATTGTGCTCGTCGCTGACTGTCCAAAGAAGAAATGTGGAAAGATTTTTTTCTATTTGAGTTCTTGATATTTTGGAAGCAAAACAGTAATTGTTTACGGAGGGATTTAGTTATAAATTAATTTTGACTTCGCGATCTTGCATTTTTAATCGACATAACGTATCTTAATATACTGAATCTTAAATTATAAGGCAAAGAATGCTCGTTGGCGAAAATGTTTAAGTTGGGTAATAGGTTCAATGCAAAATTGTGTATTTTTAGCAAACCTAGTGAGAAATAATATTGATAATTTTTCCACGCTAATACGTGTGAAGAAAAGCCGAAGATCACTTCGCTCGCATCGCAAAATACCCGTCGAATGTACTGCCGTTAATACAGTCTTTTGACAAAGAGTTCTAGGATTTTGAAAAAGAGAAATAAAAATTCTTCTTCTTTTAATTGTGGCCTCTTTCACTTGAAATCTACGAATGTCAAGTCAGCCACGAGAGTGACAGTAGATAATTCAAAATGTTCAACAGTAAAATGATAGTTGACTTTTACTGAAGATTTGCTTGACTGAAGGAGATAAAACAAAAAGTACAATTCTGGCCATAAATTGAATTTTCCAATCACTGTACACTTTCAGAAGCACTTGCTTCTCTGTTCAACTAGAAATGACAGAACTTCAAAGTCACTCTTACTGGAAGCAACAGTCTTCAGAGGATTTCACTACGTTTTGGAAATTGGCACCAAAAGAAGATTATCCAGTGATATGTGATTTTGCTTTGCAATTTTTGAGCAGGTTTGGTTCAACCTATGCCTGTGAAAAGTGTTCTCATCCATATGGATACATATTTTTAATATATATTAAAAATGTGTATATATTTTTGTGTGTGTGGATTTTTGTATGTGTGTATATATTTTTAATATATATTAAAAATAAATATCGTACTTCCTTGACTGGTAAACATAGTTCAGACTTGATTTCACTGTCGACCTCCAATTTACCGAACCGAAACCGAACATTAATAAATTACTGTTTGAAAAACCTCTGCAAAGGTCGCATCAAAGCTAGATTTGATAAATGAAGCTTATTTGATTAATTATACTGTGTAACATGGTCATCGGTTTTCTTATTATCATAATAGTAGGAGTTACCATTTATCTTTTTTTTAAAACTATGATCATTCTAATGTTTGTCCTGTCAACCATAACATGAGTGTTGGCCCGCCGTCTGAAATTGAAATACAGTTAATAGATACAATGGCTGAAAAGTAGGCTGGGCAGATTTGCGCTAGAGCTTCCTATGTTTGAGCTAGACAAAACTACAAAGTCGTTTCTTAGTAGATCTATAAAAATGTTGTACTAAAATTGCTAAAAGTGTAATGAAAACTCAGACAAGATTACAAAAACTTATCAAGAAGAAGTTTTTAGATAAAATAAAACTAGATCATTATATAGAGGGCAAAGATAAATATGTGGAAATAACTCTTGCAATCCCCCTGGCTACCAAATATATGATGAATAGATTAATACATACATACAGTCACGCCTTTCCCCCATATAAGTGGTAGGCAGAGGCCACTCACGTAACCAACTTTTCGCGTTTGCGGGAAACGAAGCTTGATGGATGGCGAACCACGTCGCGGCCATTTTGGTACGAGTCGAAAAAAATTCTTACTCCCCATTGCGTTTCCACGAGCAGTATAGTGACAGCATTGCGTCTTACGACACCTCACCTCGGTAGGAAAGAGGTAGGTGCTATTCTACTCTGCCGGACACCTATCAACTACCGTAATTAATCTAAGTTATAAATTACATTGGATAATATGGCAACAAAAAACAGACTCCAAACTTGGGCTCCAAAACCCTCTCAGAAACGAAAGGAGGCCTGTGCGATAGTGTGACATTTATAGGCTGTTACTTTACTTTTTTTTTACGAAAATGAAAGCAATAATTATAAAATGTAATAAATAGTTATATTACAACTAAGTAAATATATCCCGTATGGTCTAGTGGCTAGGATACCTGGCTTTCACCCAGGAGGCTCGGGTTCGATTCCCGGTACGGGAATTGTTTTTGTTGAAAAATGCATAAAAAATAATTTCCTTATCATTTATTAATTGACAATGACCACCAAACATGTTATGTGTTTTTATTCGTCAAGGTAATTTATTACTGTGTCTATCTATATTCAGAAAAAAGCTCTCATTTGATAACTTAGAAATCTTTGCCTTTATAATAATTTGAATGTAACCTGTTAGTTCGTATATTTTAAAATACAAGCGAAGTTAAAATGAAAGCGTCAGGCAGCAAATAATAGTATTTTTTTGAGTAAAAGTAAAGTTTCAGCCTATAAATGTCCCACTACTGAGCACAGGCCTCCTCTCATTTCTGAGAGGGTTTTGGAGCTAGGAAGAATCCGCCACGCTGCTCCAATGCGGGTTGGCGGACTTCACATGTCTTCGAAATATTTTTTATTCCTCAGACATGCAGGTTTCCTCACGATGTTTTCCTTCACCGCCGAGCACGTGGTAAATCAGCACTTAAAATTGCAATTAACAATTTTAGTGGTGCCGGCACCGGGGATCGAACCCAGGTCACTCGCGTACTATGAAATTATTTGACGACATACTCAAGGAAAAATAACGAATCACTGAATACCATCCATACTTATACTTATACCTATATACATATCAGCACTAATATTATAAATGCGAAAGTAACTTTCTCAGTCCCTCTGTCTGTTTGTTACCTTTTCGCAGCTCAAACGTCGAATCGATCTCGACGAAATTCGGCACAGAGATAGCTTCCACCCTGGAGAAGGATATTTCGGAAAACCAAAGAGTTCCAACGGTATTTTCAAAAAACATAAATCCTCGCGGACGTAGTCGCAGGCTTCAGCTAGTACAAAAAAAGTATAAGAAGAGTCGTGTCTATCTGTTCGTTCGTCTGTCCGAATGAATATAACATAAAAAATACGTCATTGCAATACAATACTGTGTCGGAAATGTTTAAGGATCTATAGTATAATAGTGATTTCTTATATTTCCTCGAGTTCAATGCATTGAGTAAAACAAAATGTATGGATTGGAAACTAAATTAAAATGTTGTTGTTGTAGCTCAAGGTCAAGTACGCCAGTAACTGAAAATAGTGCTGATTTAATACGTAGTCAGCGGTAAAGGAAAACATCTTGAGTAAACTGTCTGAGAAATAAAAATAATTATTTAGTCATATGCCCAGTAATTACACTAGCTTTCAGCTATATTATCATTTATTTATTTATCTTTTTTAGTTATTTATTTAATACTAGTGGTCGCCCTGTGGTCGAAATTTGACTTTTATTCATAATTTTTAAAGATTGAACGTTATTGAGGTTTGAGTAATTATTTGTTGGCAACATTTTAAAATTCTATGGCGACAATCTACCGTGTTTGACGTAAACAAACGACAGACTATTATGTGATTGACATTGTCAGTATGAACCTAAATAACGAATGTTTTTTTTTATTCAATTTATGTGTTAGTATATGTGTTACACATATTATATATAAATTTTGAACTTCATAAAAACTTTAAATATACCAAACCTACTTAAAAAAGCGCATTATATATACAAAAGTTTTAATTTCACGTATTAATATATAGATTTGTATTTTTAGTCTGTCACACCCGCCGCATACCGCACTAGGCAAAAGTTTTATGATTTCAATAGCTACATTTTTTTAGATAAGTATCATGTATTAGGTTTTTTCTTTGCGGTGATCGAAATTGCGACCCCCAGCAGTGGCGTAAAAATAGGGTGGCAGGATGGGCAAAATGTCAGAGGCCCCCGACAAGAGATGGCCGCAAGCACAGGAACATCCTAACATTTATAATTACAAAATTAAGTAAAATATATTAGTTTTGTATTAAAATTAATTCAAGTTACCTACTAAAGTACATACACAATTAAACAAAGATATGTAAAAAGATTGGAACAGAAATAAAATTGTTATTTCAATCCAAAACGCTCTTTAAATTATTGCGAAATTGCGAAATTTCTCTAAGTCGACTCTTACATTTGTGGGATGAGTAAGGGAAGTAGAATATCTTACGCCGCCACCACAAGTTTAGATTTTATCTTAGTATTAAAGATTATTATCAAATGGACCGCTTCGCTACGCCGCGAGTTCTAGCTTCTAAAACCATCAATTGAGTAAAAACACAATCCTTGGTTTTCGGGTCTGATTGTAAAATTTACATGTGTAAAACGCACTAAAAATACAACAAGCCTAGCTCGGTCGTCGACCACCATAAAAGAAATAATATAAATGTTATCCAAAATATGACTTTCTATGTAATAAGAAAAATAAAAAAATGTAAAAAGGGATTTTCCCGTACCGGGAATCGAACCCGAGCCTCCTGGGTGAAAGCCAGGTATCCTAGCCACTAGACCATACGGGAGATATGGATTTCTGTGAATTATACTATTATCAATCAAATAAGCATTATTACTACTCGTCACCTTCTAAAGCATTTTATCCAGTTTATATATTCTTTTATTTTTAAAAGATACGAGACGAGCGAAACGGTCACCAGAAGGTAAATGCAACGTCTGCCCATAACAAATGCTGTGTCAATCAGAAAATTCTGTGTGGCACCACACTGCGCCCATTACCTTGAGACACCAGTTATTAATTCTCATATGCAGTTATTAAATCTCACAAATGCTCAAATGTAATTACTAGTTATCAGTGGCTTTCAGACCGAATTACAGTAATTTTGGCACACTACTGCTAAACGCTAGTACAGATTCTTGCATAGGACTCCTACCCAATAAAAATATGTAATGCCAATATCTATTCCATTATAGGAAATTGAAATGTAAACATTGTATCTTTATGAATATACTTTCTATGTTCCCATTAGTCATCATCGAATCTATAATTAAACTATCAGGGGTACAAATTTGTGGAATATTAAAGATTGCCAATACTATAAATTAGTAATGTTGTGAGCTGGTTCTGATTTGGATTAATGAAACAACGTTAACTCAGTGTATTCTACTCAAATGCACAACATCTGATCCATAAACTATTCCTATTCCTTGTTTCGCCCTGTAGCTCGTATAAATTAAGACTCATCACTACTTGTTGCTCTCCGGACGCGCTTATTCAGGTTCATTCGTAATGTCCTATACATCCCGGCAGGCTGGGCTTAGGGACGATGTGTATATGCCCCAAAAAATATAATGAGCCTCTTAGCGTGATACCTGTAAGAGATATGTCGACTTAAAGAATTTGCTTAAAGCTCCTAGGTGACTACCCTTATACAGCTGATCGAGGCAATGAACTCATAAACTGAATTAGGCGTAAAGTAAATATTTTTAAAGTTTTGTATGGACATTTTTAGTTTTCAATTTTGTCATTAAAGCTTCACTGTTGTGTTTATCAGATCAAAGTAGCATGGGTAGGTGCCGGGATGTTATACCAATTATGAATAACGTTGTATAGCCCATCGAATATTCTGGAGAGCCAATATTCTAAAAATCGCCAAAAAAATGTTCGTCATAAATTTAGAAACTTCGCTGTTTGTTAATTCGAAGATACAACACGCTAGAAACTATGTTATTTGTTAAGGGGAGATATTACGTTCCAGAGTGTTCTTAACAGTATTCTATCTTTTGATTCTGAAAGACCATAGACTGGTAACATTAGAATTTAATGTTTTTGTATCGTTAGTATTTTTTGAATGCGCGTTAATTAACTATAATTTATAAAAATTGCTATTGCCTGCTGTACATACCCTTCTATGAAAAAGCAAATAAATTACTAACATTTTTCAGCAGTATCCAAAATGGTATAACCCAAATTTTTAGAAACTAATTCCTACGCTAAAAATCATATGGAATGTGGAAAACATATTAATATATAACCAATTATAATATATAAATAGAAGCAATATATTGCTAGGGGCGATTCCTTCCGGACAAATATTTTATAGAGAACAATTACGAGCAAAATACGAACCGTAATGCGTGGATTAATGTATCGTATTTATTAATTTAATAAGAACTAAAGATTCTGAGGGCGAATTCTAAGGCGATAGTAAAACATCCTGAGTTCACTTTGTATTGGTTGTACAGATAAAAACGAATATTATTTACATTCAAACTAACTACGTTTGACTCGAAGAAAAGTGGTTATTCCTTTCTCAAAGGCCGGCAACACATCAGCTTTTCCTCTGGTATTGTAGATGATCGTGGGTGGCGGTGACCACTTACCATCAGGTGAGCCGCTTGCTCACTTGTCCTCTCTTCCATAAACAAAAATACTCTGTCTGCCCATAGGTGTATTAAATTAAGAGATAAAAAGGCGACGAGAAAACACGAGAAAACAATGCACTCATTTTATGCTCCGAATATTTTTTACAGTTGGATGGTCACGGTTTCGAAATAGTAAGAGTAAGTAAGGTTGTCAAGTAAATATTGAATAAAAAGAAGATTTAAGGATTTTATTTTGTATAACGGCCGTACAATTATCGAAAAAAATTTAATTCCTTTCCAATTCGTTTAAATGTCAAAAAAAGTTTCAGCCTATAAGCCTATAGCCACTGCTGAGCACAGGCCTCCTCTCATTTCTCTCATTTATCTCTTCACCGCCGAGCGCGTGGTAAATCAGCACTAAAAATTGCAATTAACAATTTTAGTGGTGCCGGCACCGGGAATCGAACCAAGGTCACTCGCGTACTATGAAATTTTAAAGCGAGCGCCTAGCCCCTGGGCTGCCACGGCTCCACGGTACTACCACGGCAATGTCAATTAACAACAAAATAATTTCCACATCCAAATTACAATACAAACTTACAATTTTGATGCCAAATGTACAAAGGTGATTTTAAATTTTTTGTAGTAAATAAACAGGATAATTATAAAAGAAACATAAATAGAAACGATTGTCTGTGAGCCGTTGAAATAGGTCTCTGTAATTTTCAAAGGGGCATTTCCTTATGTGAGTACGCGAGATGACTGTTAGCAAAAAGTTAAAGCTTGTAATAAACAATATACTACATTATACTAAAATAAAAACATACTACATACTTCCACCCATCACGTCTCGTTTCCAGCGGTAAAGTGGGCTACGGGTGTGATCTCTGCCTACCCCTTACATTGGAATAAGGCGTGACTGTATGTAGGTATAGTACTTGTATGTATTATTTCCTGCGTCACACTTTTTTATTATAAGTCGGAGTTGACAGCCCCAGCACTATGGTCGAGTGAATGTATAAGAAGTGAAGTATATTATACATGAGGTTTACTTTTGCGCTCTCTCTGTTTTGATGTAATAATTAATCTACCTTTCAATTATTCATTTTGGCCTGATCTACTCAATGCGACGTTTACAGTGTCTTGTAGTCTTGTGCCGATAGATGTGCGGCAGCGTACAATAGCACCTATACCTATTTCCTACCGTGGTGTCGTAAGAGGAGACTAAGGTATTGTATAGGCAGCCTTCATTCGTGCAGAATAACACCATAAAAAGCTATACTGTCACTATACTGCTCGTGGGAACGCAATGGGACGCGACGGGCGGCGACGTGGTTCGTCATTCGTCACGTGGCCCCCCGGGGGCGAAAAGAGGGCTACGTGTGTGGCCTCTGCCTAACCCTTATATGGGAAAAAGGCGTGACTGTATGTAATCTTGAGACGATTTGGATTTAGTTATAAGTTACCGGATCCAAAGCCGGTGATATTGGATCCTCCCTCCATATTCTTTATTGGATTTTTTTTATTTCAATAGCCTGATGAAATGAACTATTTGAACTAGTGGACTAGTGGCCTTTGGATGGACGTGGATTTCTAGGCCGTGGGTTCTGTGTTTTTTTTTTATTATATAAAGTGATGAAACGAGCAAAACGCTCACCTGATGGTAAGTGCAACGTCTGCCCATAACTAATGCTGTGTCACCCAGAACATTTCTGTGTGACACCACACTGTGCCCATCACACTCAGACATAGAATCTTAAGTCTCATATGCCCATTGATTACGCTAGCTCACAGTGCCCTTCAAACCGAAACGCACACTACTGCATAACGGCAGAATAACCAGCCCTGGGGTGGTACAGAAACGGATTCCTGCATAGGAATCCTACCACCAGTGTTAGCACAGAACAGAAAATTCTGTTCTGAGTGTGAACGAATTAACAAGCCGGCGCGGCGCGAACATTTGGGGATTGGTTTTCGATTACTTTATGACCTTAAGGAGCCATTAAGTAGTCGAAAGCTCGGAACACATTACCGATAAGGGCCAAACTGTGAATGCACACGTACGGTGCAATCATATGGTCGTCTTGTTTTACGTTGGTAAAACCGCAGAGCACAGCTAGTGTAATAATAAAATCTTTCATTAAAATTTTCAACAATTTCCCGACGTCCGAATAATAAGAAAATTTGCTGTTCAAGAGTGTTTTATTAGGTTTTGATGTGAAACATCTATTGGCGCACCTTGGGCGTAAGACCGACTCGTGTGCCGTGACGGAAATGTACGGCTCAAATTTATAAATAACTTATAATTTGGAGCAAATAGAATGGTATAGACATTTTATTATAAAAAGCATGTTGCATGATCAAAGAACTAACTAGTTTATTATGAGATCAATAGATGTCACTGTTTTCAATTCATTAATAACCGAAGACTTTTTCTTATCGGTTAAAATAATAATTCTGTGTTATAATTTGGCAACACGATTACACTTTCTTTGAACGTTGCGAGACTTAATATTTTTATATCACTCCATATTTAATTATTGGTTTTCTATTAATTATAAATTCCTTAAATAACCATGAGTTTCGATGTTAAAAATATGTAACATAACTTCGTTTTTTTTTTTAAAAAAAAGATGTTGCACATCTGCCGGCCAACCCGTGACGGTCACATTTTTAAAACTATAATATAATTATTTTAGACGAGCAAGTCGTTCCACCCATAACTGCCCATAACTGTGCGTAGTTTCTCAATTTCCGAAACTTCTTAACTCTTATATAACCTGTAATTACACTAGCTTCAGTGCCTTCAAACCAAAAACGCGTTTGCACACAACTGCGTGATGGCAGATTAACTGGCACTGCGGTGTTACCTAGCGTAGGATTCCTACCACTAGTATACATGCAGTAGCCAGGGAACTTGTAACTTTTGGATAACCGTACTTTGTATCTTTTGTGAGGGTTTTGCAACCGCCAAGTTGCTCCAGCGCGGGTTGATGGGCGTCGCGCAATTGCGTTATTCTGCCGCGAAGCATTAGTGTGCAAACATTATTGTGTTTCGGTCTGAAGGGCACTGAGAGCTAGCGTAATCACTGGGCATATGCAACTTAAGAACTGATGTCTCGGGGTAACGAGGGCAGTGCAATGTTACACAGAAATGTTCTGGGTGAGCATTTATGAGCTTACACTTACCATAACGTGAATGCTTTGTTCCTCTCGTCACCTTAGCTGTGTTTTGTGGCCATGAAAGAATGCTTATTAAAATTTGCTTTCTTCTTCGTTGCCAAACATCTGATTAATCAGCACTTAAAATTACAATAAACAGTTTTATATGTCGTTACCGGGGTAGGGATCGTACCCAAGTAACTTCCTTACCAATTTTAAAATTTACAGCAAACACTTTATTCTCAGCTTATCCTTTCAAAAACGAAAGGCGGCCTGTGCCGACGAGAAGGATATTTATAAGCTGGTACTGTTCCTCTCTACCACGTGTTTTACCGTGCTATTACACCGTTTATATTAACTCGC
The DNA here is from genome assembly GCA_019845155.1 of Luehdorfia chinensis. Classification (NCBI taxonomy): domain Eukaryota; kingdom Metazoa; phylum Arthropoda; class Insecta; order Lepidoptera; family Papilionidae; genus Luehdorfia; species Luehdorfia chinensis. Next base: position 1,864,092 of record JAHVAK010000292.1, read on the forward strand.
TTTCATGTCTGTCTGTTTGTTTGTCTGTTCGGTATGCAACCGATTCTAAACTAACTTACTTTTCAAAACTGAATTACAATGCAATATTAACCCCCTTACTTGTCCGTCTTTTTGTATGATTGTCTGTTCGGTACAAATTTCGCCAATGATTTGAAACTAACTTCCCGATGAGCTAGAGGCTTGAAACTTAAACATAGCTCAGAACTCGATGACAATTCAATATTAACTCGCTTTATTGATTGTATGTTTGTTTGTTTTTCTGTTCAGTACAAATTTTGCAATCAATTTTAAACTAACTTCTCGATGAGCTAGAGACTCGAAACTTTGAACGTAGCTCCGAACTGGATAACATTGCACCTTCCACTTATACTGTGCTGATCCGGCACAGCCCATAAAATGCTAGAATGTACAGTGACAGATCTACATATTTCGCATTGAGTGTGTCAGATCATTGGATGGATTAAGAACAAAGGAGCTCAATTTAACGAAACTCACTGGCAAGACACCATGCAATGAAGATGAAAATAATGAGAAAACTGGGACCTTCAAACCACAGTGAAGTATCATATTTAAGACATTGAAATAAAAATATTTTAAAATAATTTTTTCTTTCTTCTATATTCCATTACCCAGTTGCCTGGAAGAGATCGCTTTCAGCGATAAGGCCGCCCATTGTACCATTTATTTATTTTATTGGTTTACAATAAAGTTATATTTCATTTCATTTTTAACATTGTTAAAATCGATTTCAAAATTACACGCATACAAGACTAAACAGTAGTTTTTCGTTTTTAATCTTACGAGTATTTTCACATTAGCTATTAAAAATCAAAATCACAAAGTTTCTGGAGAAACTGTATGGGGCTTTGAGAAATTGATATAGAATCAACGAAAATTATCTATTAAATCTTATTCAAAAAGCAACTTTATTCGTAAGTCATAAGTCCGATAGTGAATTAACCGTAATCTTTTCTAATAATAATCCTTCGATAAAGTTTCCAATAGTCAAGAGTTCTGCTACTGTACCACAGATGGCGCTCTTCAAAATCTGTTCATAACTTCGGAATTAGTGGAACAAACACGAAGACATAGTCGAAATCTAGTAACCATAGAAGTAAACATAGTTAGTCTTTATTTACACCCTGTGTAAATACCAATAGGTTTAATAGTTCTCAAGTTAAATCGGTTCGCATAGATATAGACAGAAAACTTACCTACTTCTATTTTATATATGTGTGAGAACTATGTGTCCTCCCGTGATCATGATCGTAATGGTACTGTAAAGCGCTGGAAACGTCGGGAAAGAAACGCGATAAAATTCGTAGTTTTGGTTTTATTTAATGTATGATTTTAGTTACGGTGACAAACTATTGTACGCAGCACATACAAGTGTCACTATGGCACGACAAGTAATATTTTAACGCAGCTGACGTGGATGCGGAGTTACCTTTCGGATTTCTTTGCGGATTTCGATGATATTCGACGGTACGAGTCCCGACGACCTATAAATTTTGTCTTGTTTTTCGGTACCACAGCGGCGATCGCAACATGCACTCAGTTTCACAGCACAGTGCTCACTGCACACCCGGCTCCCGTTACCCGCCGCACGCACTGCGTTCGCCTTCGCCTTTTTCGTGCTGTTCATAGTTTTGTGGCGAGTTTGGCCTAGAGACAAAATGGATAACGTCCACCTGGACATGTCTTGTTCGGAGTTCATAAATAAATTTTAAAAATTAATCGAACCAAACTCCGGTGCCCGACATATTTTTTTTCAATGGGTGGCAACCCTACGTGGATGGTTAACATCCGATGATTATTAACGACATGCAAGTTACTCGTAGAAGGATTCCTATGCAGGAATTCGTCTTGGTAAAAAAAATGCCTCCACAATAACTACAGCAGCGCCTCAGGTGCGGGGAGAGATTGCGGAAAAACCCTCTCTTCTTGAGAGGGCTAGCACTGGGTTATTAACAGACCGATAACAAATAATCCGGCATTACTGGTGGTAGGATTTTTATGCAGGAGTTCGTCTAGGTAGGTACCACCGCAGGGTCAGTAATTCTGACGTCAATCAGTAGTGTGCAAACATTACTGTGTAGATCTGAAGGGTACTGCGATTGCGCTATGCTAGTGTGATCATTGCATAATAGACTTAAGCACTGATTCCTCGGGGTGACGAGTGCAGTGTGGTGCCACATAGAAATGTTCTGGTTTGTGTTACCCTGTACTTGTTATGGGCATACGTCATAATTTCAGGGTTCATACATAATAAAAATTCGTGTTTCACTGGTGGTAGGATTCCTATGCAGGAATCCGTCTAGATAAGTATCACCCCAGGGCCAGTTATTCTGCCGTGAAGTAGTAGCGTGTAAACATTACTGTGTTTCGGTTTAAAGGGCACTGAGAGCTAGCGTAATCACTGGGCATATGAGACTTAAGAACTCATGTCTCAGGGTGACTGGCGAAGTGTGGTGTCACACAGAAATGTTCTGGGTGACACAGCATTTGTTATGGGCAGACGTTGCACTTATCACCAGGTGAACGTTTCGCTCGTTTCGTCACTTTATCCAATAAAAAAAAACAGTGTTACTTACCATTAGGTGGACGATTTGCTCATTTCTTGAATAACTTCCATAGTGCACAGGCTTAGGAATATTATTGCAATCGCCATGCTTTTTGGGCAGATTGATAATGGTAATACCAGATTTCTCGTATCTACGACACTGCTTTCCTTTACTGGACGTGAATACATTTGGAAGGTCTATTCCATCTGACATTCCTTAAGTAACGTCACCCATACGTCTATGTGGCGATGGATTCTCTTCCGCAGTCGCCACAAGGCAGATATTCCTGTATACATGAACTTAAAACCGTAGACTATATGTATGAGAACTACAAAATCACTTCATACGTAAATAGGATCTAATGTCTCTTGTATATTTTCTTCCCGGTTCGATACCATCTGCTTACCAGGCGTAACGTTAGTTCCAGTAAAAGTGGTCTTGTGTAATACATAAACGTAAAGCGCATATGACAATGGTATTTCCCCATGCAATTGTTTTGAAGCAAGCTTCGGAACGTCACGTATAAAGTATTAACGTGGGTATGGAACGCGGCAGTCGTATCTGAAGCTCGGTCAAGATGGTTGATAAGATATGGGTCTACGTTAGTGTCGCTCTCGTTGCGTGCTTTAGTGTGGCTGCAGCAAATTACAGGAGCGACGGGTACAGTTTTTATTTATTAATTTATTTATTGACGTATTTTAAAGCAGCTATATGTTTGTGCAATTTTCAAATACTTATTCGACGTATATGGTACTCCAACCTAACGTTTCTGAAATTAAATAAAGGCGTGAAACAATGTGCACAAATTAACTAATACCGCTGCAGCGAAATCTATGTCACCACATGAGAACCTGAAGTAATTTCTCATATGTCCAACATCGCGCTATTATAGTTTCTGAGATGCGTACAATATGTACAAGATCTAAAGTTTACGGGTTCGAAGAGACGTCCTCCTCAGATCAGACCACGCGATCTGGCGGGTAGTTACTCTTTTCCTTGGTACCATCATCTGCCAACCGCCACCAGATGCCTTCCACCACTAATACGTGGCCGATTTTCGATCACGACGACCACTACCACCACGTGTATGCCCAAACGCAGGCACTAGCTCGTCTCGACCTACCCTTGCCCGATGTTAACGCTCATGCGCATAGATCGGATGTTTGTCTAGGATGCGAAGTGTCAGAGACACGAGGACAATCACAACACCACTAGACCCGACAACGAACAATTTGTATTTTTGTACAAATGTTGACTCTGGCGACCCGCGGCATAAAAGATCATTCTGACCACTAGATCACGCGGTCGTTAATACAATACTGATACGAATCACCGAAGGTGACTTTCACCTCACGAGGCATTATCAATTGACATTGACTCTACGACAAACATCCGTCTAGAGCTGAGTGCACTGAGTTTGATTGTAAAGGATTTCGGTAACGTATTTTTTATAGGAGTATGTGACGAAACGAGACACCTGATGGTAAGTGCAATGCGCAAATGCGGTATCACCCAGTACATTTCTGTGTGGCACCAAACTGCGCTCGTCACACTTATACATCGGACTCCTGTAAAGATATTCTACCACTGGTAATGCCTGATTATTCCTTTTAGCCGACTGCTAAACATAGGCCTCTCTAAAGTAGGGAAGATTCGCCGCAATTCCTCGGGCGCTGCTGCCTGTCAGCCCTGTATGCCCAGTGATTACACTAGCTCTCAGTGCCCTTCAGACCAATACTCAGTATATTACACTACTGCTTCACGGCAGATTTCTTACACCGCCACCGTATGGTCAACGCCTAATTCTATTAACTACGAGTATGAAAGCACCCGCGTGGTCTAGTGGTCAGAGTAGATGATTTCTAAGTCGCGGGGTTTGTGCAAAAACACAATTTTGTTCGGGTCTGGTTGTGTTGTGTATGCGAAATTTGTCTGTAAAACGCACTTACGATACAGTGGAAATACTACAGCGGGGTATCGTTTTTTACTTAAAAAAAAGCATATTCTTCGATTGGTGCAGTGGCTAAGGAATTAGTTAAGGAATATAAGATCAGCGAATCGAACCCGCACTGAATATTGCTGTAGTCTACAGATGGTTGTTCGTGGTCTGGGTGTTTGTGTGTACATGTGTGTAAAACGAGCTCACGATAAAGTAGAAACCCTTGTGTGAGATTTCGTTTATTTTAAAGAATTTGTGCGTGAGCTTACCGTGGTATATAAAGTTGCATTTCAAGATGTACATTGTTTTCAGAGGGTTTATGCCAAGCACGGCCTTCCAGCGAACTGAAGACCAGTTAGCGGAACCATCCGCAAGAGTGGAAAAAAGCAGCAGAGAGGATCGAGACAACCAACCGGACAGAACACAGAGATTTGGCATTTCAACGTACGGAAGCACCGGAGTAAGTGACATCATACCTTGTAGAAGACTTTAACCTTAAAGTAGACCTTAATTTTTGCCATTATTAGCTTCACTGTATGTATGTAACTAATGTAATAATGAAATATTTCTATTCAATTTTCACCCACTTCCAGTCGTCCGAATAATTTGAAATTTTGCACACGTATCAAGGAATAATTAGTTTTTTTTTTGTTTTAAACTATTTATGATTATATATTTGTTTTGATTTAGCAACTAATTTAATTGAACTAATTATACGGATTTTATCGCGTTTAACCGGAGTTTGGAGTGCTTTACAGCACCCGTGGTCACGGTGGACTGAGGTGACAGATGCCCCGATGTCAAAGTTAATCCGGGGTACCTTCAGCTTTTTATTATTCTTTTTGGGTGCGATCTACGCAGAATGAGCTTATTGTGTCTTGAACTCTTGCAGTAGTATGCTTGGTTTTTGATTTAATTTTCTTAATTATAATAATAGAGAAGTTGGTTAGGTTAGGTTAACCATCTCCAATAGTAATTAGGATGCTTTTTAATTTCTATATCAATGTCATCCTTGGTAGGAGTCGGTGTTCTTTTGCAAGGATTTGTGCTCTATAAAATCTGCTGATTAAGTTGCTATTTTAAATTTGGTACTTTGGGCTCGAGTCGTGGTAGCTCAGCGGCCGAGCGCTAATCTTAATTCGGAGAAATCTTAGATCGGAGGTAGGGTAGAACGCACTGTTACGGGGCAATCCAACACAAGCAGACCCTAAATCTAACAATTGGATTTTGCTCAAATGTGCTGGGATTCGAACCCCGGATCCGCGATGTAGAAGCAAGAGTACCTCCGAACATTAAACAGTTCGGGAATAAATAGTTGTAATAAACCGCGAAAAAATCAGGAAATATAGTTTTATTGAATGTACAAAAGTGTTCGAATAAATATAAGAAATCATACATACAATCCCATCACATCATATATGAGGTAGACAGAGACTGGGAAACGAGACGTGACGGGAGGCGAACCCCGTAGCTGCCATTTTAGTACGATTCAAAAAAATCTTAATTCCCATTGCGTACCCTCGAGCAATATAGTGACAGAATTGCATATTATCTATATATATATATATATATATATTATCTATATATATTATAGGATAATAATCCTGCACGAATAAAAGCTGTCTGTAGAAGAAATATAAGAATTCATAATATAAATTTATTATTCCAGTCGCCGTATGGTGGAACCGCTCCCGGAATTTACGGCCCCTTGAAAATTGACTTGGGAGGTGTCCTCCTCGGTTCGATCCTGGGTTTCGGCGCGGTTATCATACTACCGAAGATTATTCATGCCTTCTCCTATAGCTATGGAGGGGGCTACGGAAGAAGTAAGTCTATGAAAATTAGAAAGCTCGTGAGGTGCCGTGGTACACCCTATAGAAGCGAAGCTTTTTCATTCTTACAGTCACAACTTTTTCCCAAATAAGGGGTAGGCAGAGGCGGGTGGCGAACTGCGTCGCCGCGAAGCTTTTTACGCAATTCTTTTTTAAAAAGATAATCGGGAAAAACAAAATAACGTGGCGGACAGTGGCAATAACCTCGAGCATAAATGTTTCATTCTCTGTACATGTAGTATTTTTTTCCAATATAAGGCGTAGACAGAGTTCTCGCTAGTTCTCCATACAAACTTTCATTATCATCATTTCAGTCTTCCACTGCCATAGGCCTCCCCCATAGATTGCCACAAAAGTTTGTATAGCTCTAATTTTTTGGGGATTTGCCATAGTTGCCACGCTTGGCCAGCGGGTTGGCAACTGCAGTTTATTTATTCAGATGTTTCAGGAAGATGCTGCTGTCCATTTCCATCTTTTCATTTTCCCTCTGTCACCACACCAAAACTTTAACTATGCCAAATCTCACACTCCTTCGTGCGCACAATATTCTTAGAAAGGGTTCAAAGTTTAAAGAAATATCTCGAAGATTAGCTCTAGAATCACCTCGATTGGTATTGCTATTTCCGTGATTTGTTTTCCGGTTTCATCAGCACTATAGCACATACTTCAGTTTTTTTTGCTGTCTTTTTTCTTCGAAGAGGTTTATGGTCGGCCGTTACTAAGTCTGATCTGAAGAAGATTAATGGATCTCTAAGATTATCCCGTGAGTGGGATTGGTATTGCTATTTACATGGTTTGCGCTGGATCAGATGCTTTTTGCTGCACTTTTGTTGCTTAGTGGGACCGTTTTGACGTCGCACATTACAGTCTTTAGCACACATAACACCTAGTAAATTTTTTCACCCCATTGCGTTTGCAAGAAATTTCCCGGAGGTTAATGTCTGCAGACTATAGCAGTAATTCCTTTTCAACTTTTTTTTCTTTACATTGGTTTTTCTTTGTCAATGGTTTATGTGTGTTGTCAAATAAATTTATTAAATTCTACTTTCAACAGGCGTAGAGACTGACATGCACCAAGTGTCAGACATGTTCAGTAAATTGGACGAAATACTAAGCAGATACAACATTGATTCGGCGGCTTGCATGCAGCGACTGACCTGTTCTTACGTGCAGTTGGCCAATGAGAACATGGTTACAGGCAATGCAACCGATTTTGACGTATTATTGGCGTCTTTAACTAAGTAAGTATATGCTAGAAGTCTCACTAAAGAGCGTTTCATAGATCTAAAATTTGTTAGGTAGATTCTGAGCAAGATACAATGTTGCCTCAGCGGCATGAAGCAACGCGTGGCAGGCTTACACGCGCATTTATAATATGATTAACTTTGACATGACGTCATTATGAGGCGCAGGTCTAAAAGTTAAGAAAGCATGTTCGAGAAATCTATTTTCTGTATTAAATATTATAATATTTTATGTCTGAATTCTATACTTAACATTGTGATAGTTTCGTTTCGATGCCGATGATGACATCCTGGCCGATTTCAATTTCAGCGACACCTTCCGGTTAAGAAAAGAAGTTGTTATCGGCTTAAGATAATATATGAAGTTCCATTTCGAGATATATATTATTTTCAGTGTTTATGCCAAATACTGCCTTCCAGCGAACTTACCATAACAAAATACTGTGGCCCCAGGGCTAGTTATTTTGTCGTGAAGCCGTAGTGTGCACATATTACTATCTATCGGCCAGCAGGGCACTGAGACCTAGTGTAATTACTGGGCATCCTGAGAATTAAAAACTGATGTCTCTGGGCGCAGTGTGGTGACACACAGAAATATTCTGGGTGACACAGCATCTGTTATGGGCAGACTTTGCACTCACCATCAGTTGAACTTATTGCTCGTCTCGTCACTTTACCCAATGGAAAACATCATACAATATTACGAGTATAACATACACTTGAAAAACTATGGTATTTGGATTGTGCAATTTGCTGTGGCTGGCATTCCAACTCTGTACTGTGCTCGATAACAATAATCATTTTACCATAAAAATATTTACATAAGAACACATTTGACTACTCGACATTTAAAGGCTGTTACTTCTTATAATTTTATATTGTACATTTTTGTTTAGAGCCGGTAAGCTGTCCCGTGATGGTAATGCTGCGTCCGTATGGATTCGCGAATCTCACATATCCTCGAACTATTTTTTTTTCAGACGTGCAAGTTTTATTACGAATTTTTACATATAACACAATCAGCATTTAAAGTCTAAATTAACACTTTCATTGGCAACGGGACTGAGGATCTAACCCAAGTGACTGGCGTATTGATGTTCTCCTAGCCGATTTCGACCACGGCGACAACTTCCGAATCCGAATGTCGAGAGCCATCAACTGCGCAGGAGATATTATAGTGCCACAAGTGTACGCGCAAACACAGAGGCACAGGCGCCAGGACCCGCGGCGTAGAAGTCAGGTACTCTAACCACTAGGCCACGCGGTCGTCAATGGCTGGCGTATTATGAAAGAAAATAACCGCCGGATCCCTAAGTTAAAACTGTTCTCTGTCTAATTGATATTTATTTTCCAGTAACTCTCTAGTACGTCGTATGATAGACGGAACGACAATATTTGAAGCAATGACTGCCGCCAAATCCTTGGACACGGACTGTCAGATCGTATATCCAAAGTGTAAATTGGATAAGAAGACCGTGATTAAAATTATGTCACAACTGGTTCCCTCGTAAACCAGTTAAAACTTTAGACATAATATATAATTATAAAACTCCTCAGCATTTACTTGCATGTTCATTTTAGATTAATATTGAATGATACTACACTAACTATAAACGCAACCTTAATAAGTTAAAGACCTCGTTTCGTTCAGAGTCAAAGTCAACATTTCTTTATTCAGTTTAGACTTGTATATAGCTCTTAAGAACGTCAAAACCTACACCGGTTCAAAAAACAAGACCTTCTCTGAGAAGAACCGGTAAGAAACTCTGGGGTCTTTATGAGTTAGGGTGTATTCCGTTATGTACCATTAGGTAGTAGGCCAGTAAGCGAATTTCGCGTGCCTTTGAATTACTGGATACGTCGTAATTTTATACTTAAAATTGAAGTTTAGTAGTACAATCATGTCCTATAATCTTAACAAATCTTAAACTGTCATATTGAATGCAAGCAGCACTTATCTGTAACTAACTTTAGATATTACAATACCGAAAATAATAATAATCCTGTATTTACTATATAAGATAGATTTAATTTCGGTTCGTATCGTCATGCCTAACATAGGTTACCTCATTATCATTTCTGTGATTCTGGTACTTTTGCAGTTAATATTTAATAATATTATTTTAGTATGAAATACTGACAGAGTACTCGTTATATCTAAGTTTGTTATCCTATCCATTTCCAGTGACGTAACAATTCCAGATGTTTAATCACAAAAATCTTACTTAAAAAAACACCATATTTTTATGACCACAAGAGCTAAAATTTCAAAAGCAAAAGTTCTAACCGCTCCTTCCGTTATGAGAGGATTTTATTAAAAAAAAATCTCACAAGCCTATAAACGTAATGTATAGAAAACAGTTACAATTTTTTTTACTTATTCAAGAACGTTATTTAGGTTTTTAATTGTCAGTTAGTGTTTTATTTTACATAACATCACTGTATTTTTTACAGTTGATGTAATGTAGACAGATGAATGTGACTATTTTGTACTTTTTATAATAATGCTATTTTAATAAACTTTTTATTAAAATTATTTATTTATTCTTATTTCATGACAACGTATTATTTAAAAATCATGTAGAAAATATTAGCATTTCTAATACTACGATACTCTGCTATCCAATCAAAGCCGACAGTGGCCCTCCCGCCTCAATGATCTGCTTGCTTGAACAAAATTCGATACATTCGGTTTCTATTCCCCTAATAGAAACTGAATGTATCGAATTTTGTGTGAATGAATGAATGTATTGAACTGTGTGAAATTGTGATTGCCGATATAAATAATCATTAATCATCATCATTTCAGCCTATCACTAGTAGATTGCTGAACATAGGCCTTCCCGATTATTGCCAAAAAAGTTTGAAGCTCCCATTTTGGGGGGAATTTTCCATAGTTTATTTATTTCTAAACCGCAGTTTATTTATTCAGACGTTCTAAGAAGATGCTGCTGCCCATTTTCTGGTTTTGATTTTCTCTGTGTGATTTTGTTGACAACACAAATGTCACACAAATGTCAAGCCTTAGTCTTATGCAGTGCACGCCAAATTTAGTAAGCATGATCATACTGCGTTAAATCTAGAGGATTTATAACGATCAGATGATTCCACGCAGCGCTCATGTTTAGCTGTTAGGGATAACATTAGATTGTTCCCTCACAGCTTAGATGATGGCTAGAGAAAAACGTTCGGTAAACAGTCTTCTCTTTTTCAGAAAAAGCTTACCATCATTAATACAGGGTCATCACACAGGTTGATGACAGATAACAAATATCCTCGAGAAGGCTGTCCTTCTTTTTTTTGGTTCCTGGCCAAAACCGAAATCGAACCATTTGTGCCCATTTCGAGTAATAATTTAATTGTAATAACGACTTCGTTTCGATCAACAGTATAGTGATAGTTAACTTTTACTGTTGATTTGTTGGACTGATGAACGGTGATGAAGATGAAGATTTGCTGGATTGATAAAAAAAAATACGATTTTGGTCTTAATCAATTTAAGATTTTCAAATTACTGTACAAAGTGTACACTTAGCACTTGCTGCATAATTAACTCTCAATATTAAAGATCAAAACTCAAAATATACTGAGAAATTACAAAATTCAATAAAACACTACCGCCTCTTTTCGAGTTGGCGCCAAAAGTCCGAGAAGGCTGTCACCCGTGTTGCTATGAAATCAATCTTTAATTTCTGAAGGGTTACGGAATTAGATAAAATTCTCATATGCATAAAAGTTGTGGTAATAGTCCGTTTAAAATAAAACTACTTATATACAAATTTAACAATTTCATTTATTAAGTTAACACCAAACCCTATCTACATCTGATATGTTCGGCAACTCAATCATCGACAAATAAAACATTTACTTACAATATCTCACATTCACGACGTAACTCTAAAAAGTTCCGGACTTTGCATTTATATGGTTCCTCGGAATATACCGCTCGATTCAAGATCCTGGTACTTAGATTGCTCTGTTTTTTATACACCCGGTATTTTAAACTAAGAATAGCTTGCGCAACAACGGTATCCTTTAGACATCAATTACTCTCCAAGGTATATTCTCGAAATGAACGCAATAGTGGAACGCCGAGTGTTCTTTACTATATTTAACTTAACTCATTCGTTATCGAATGTCTTTATATTTAAAACTTATGCTTGTATTGTGGCATCTCCGATTTGGCGCTCCCATGTTCACATCGCTTTTCAAAATAGATAAAATCGTGAGAAATCTTTTCATTCAATATTATATAATTTTTGCCACCGGTTGGTGATTTTTCTTTACATGCAGGCTAACACCTCAATAGCACCTATCACTTAATTCTACATTGTTTCCCGCGTATTTATTGTCCTTATTCTAAATTTCATTAAAAAAAAAAAAAAATACACATGTTAAGAAAGAGTAACTTTGTGACTGCAACCAAAGACAAATGTGTTTGGATTTAATTCTGTGCTTGTATAAAAAAATAATGAATAATTGACTAAAGAAGTTGTTTTTGATAAATTTCGATTTGTCCAATGATCTAACGAAATAACCATAATCTATTTTAAGACTGTAATCGTTACAAATAGTTTCAATGCATGATAATTATCCATGTTTTCCATTTGAGTATTGAAGGGAGCACCAAATCAAGAAAATAAATGCTTATGTAAGAGTATTCGTTACAATGAGGCCACGATATTGACTGTGTAGTGTGACCGGCGTTGAAATTGTTATAAGTACAGTATAGCATAAATATGGCAACATATATTATGCAGGGATCATAAACACCAGGTTTAAAAAGGTAAGCTAACATCCTATAAATGTTCAACTACAGGGTACCGTTTTTTTTTTTTTAATTTTTAGAGGGTTTTGAAGCCGGAAACGCCTGCCTCGCTGTCTTAGAGTAGTAGTAGTTGAGCAACAAAAGATTAACGCTATCGTCATTATGTTGAACCAGACATCAGGATAAAGGGTCTCGACAGATATGGCATCGTCTCCGTATCTTGGACGCAGTTTTATTTAATATTGTATGGTAAATTTACATACCAACTTATCACACAATCTGAAAATACTAAAAGTTTCTGGAAATAGTTGCGGGAGGTATATTACGAGACAGCAGACGTATTGTTTTTGCCTAGCAATTATAAGTTATGGGAAGGATTAAAGACGTACGACAATTAACTAACGGTTTCAATCGTCAAGCACGGTAAAGCGGCCGTAGAATTACTAATTCTCGCGGATCATGGAAATGTTTAGTTTATACACATTTATTTATTTGTGATATCATTTCAACTAGTTATGTTCTTCCTTCGTTTATATTTCGGTACATTTAAAAGTCTCTGGCAATATACTGTTATTGATAGGAGGGACAACATTAATAGATACATTTGTTTTCCATAGTTTCGTTATTGGTGCTTACAGCACAGGAAAAAATTTTTTTTCTTCATATTAACTGGATTCTAATTCATTAAGAATACCTCTTGTGATATTACGGTACAGCAATAAAATAAATTATTAATATTATGCATAGAAGTGAGTTTAAATCGAATCCCAAATCTAAAATAAAATATACAAAAACTTACAATCCAGCACCATAGATATGAGTAAATGTTATAAGTAAGTACTTGCACGGGTTCAAAGTTTAATCGAAACATGGGCACTCTTTTATTGTTACCAGTCCAGAAAATTTCTTATTAGCGCTGCAAGAATAATATGGGCTTGAAAGACAAAGAATGCTTTTAAAGAAAATTTTGATATCGTTTAAGAAATTATTATTATAATGATACATTTTGGTTACGAAATATCAATTACTGGTTCCGGAAAACGAATAAATATACCATACATTATTACATAAATATAGACCAGCGTGTGTATTTGTATAAAGAGTTGTTTATTGACGTTTATTACCTCTTTCTGTTTCTTATATTTGTCTATGTCATTCTTACGAACAAACAGTTGTCTTAATCCGTACTTTAATATTCAATACAGCGATGTAGCGACAGATATTATATAAACTTGGTTTATGTATAAAATGGTTATCTTAGTCTCTATGACAGCTTTAGAGCAATAATTGACTTAAACATTTGTAAAGCGCTCATTAAAGTCGTATGTGTATACAACCTAAGCATTAAGGTATAGTATAATTCCATTTATTTTTATTACGTGGTGTTAAAATTGCAGACTACTAACATTTGTTTATTATCTTTAACATATTATTAGCTATTCCGTGTCTGTCTGTATTTATCCTAATACTATAAGGCTAAGTTCACGAACGTTGGTCGTCATAATTCGTTAAAATGTATTGCAACATACAATTATGCTGGTGTTGCCATTTATGATAAAAGCAATCAAGGTGTGTAAGGAAAAAAATTATCTAAAGCTTTATAATGTTATTTTGATACTGTCATTGTCAGAAAAATACTTTTTTATGAATATGTTTTAATAAACCGAACGTGCAACAACGTTCTTAACAATATTTTAAAACGTTCGAGTAACATGTTATACAAATTGGATATATAAAAATATTGACCATAAATATACATATGCTGTTAAAACTAAAAAAAAATACTAAAAAACAACGAAAACAAAAAATACGACTGTTTAGACCATAACCCAATTTACGTATGCATAAAATGACGCGTTATCATTAAATTACTTCAAAAAAAATTATGTCACATGAAAGAAATTAAACTAAATTTTAATACAGTAAAACATGACACTGCCTCCTTGTGAGGTTGTGGCGTAATGTACAATAATGGCCAATCCGGTTGCCAAGCATGTCGATTGCAGTATTACCACTTGGGGCTATATATACATACGCTTTTATGTCCAAAAGTTGACCGTTCACTGATTGACTAAGTTACTTTAGATGATGAACCCTGAACGTAAAATTCACATAATGATAAACTTGTCAAATTCAACAAAAAATCTGAACGATACATTCAAAATAATTAGTAAAATCAGTCAAGCAGTAGTGTGCAAACATTACTGTTTCGGTATGAAGGACACTGGTAGCTAGTGTAATAAGACAGTAGTATAATAAGAGTGACGAGCGCAGTGTGGAGCCACAAAAAACAAAAGCTCTCGATCTATGATTATTGAATTTTTAAATTATTAATATTTGTAGCCATTCAAATATTTTTTTAAAATATTATTACAACCAAATTTGAAGTTAAAAAAAATCATTTTCTTTCCTTAAATAGAGAAAATTCGACCTTTAATTTAGAAGACTGATAACCCTGCGACTGAATAAAGTCTCTTTCATCGTAAAATTTCAAAATGTTCGTAGTAGATCAAAACGACTCATGAAATCTAACTTTTGCGTATATAAAGTCGGTGGAAAAATGTTTTTTTTTTTTTTTTGTGCATTTACCTGAAGTTTAAGGCAGATTAGATTGAAATAATTATAAATTTAATGAATTATTAATGTAGACATAGGAGTCAGTGACTTGGCACAATGTAGGCAATTTCATTTTTGCACTAAGAGGGCGTAGGGTATGTATCCACAATGTCGAAACCCAGTGATTTTCCTATTTATTTTGTGTCTTAGCTTAACGCATAACTTACAAAGTATAAGAAAAAGTAATTCTGTTTGCTAAAAAAGGTATATTCTGTCGATTTAATTCGTTTTTTTTTTTTACCAAAAGGGCCTGAAACTTGTTCCAAAGGCTCCAGAAAGGCCTACAACGGCCAGCACGTAGTCGTTC
The DNA here is from genome assembly GCA_019845155.1 of Luehdorfia chinensis. NCBI lineage: Eukaryota > Metazoa > Arthropoda > Insecta > Lepidoptera > Papilionidae > Luehdorfia > Luehdorfia chinensis. The sequence goes on from JAHVAK010000292.1 coordinate 1,879,362, forward strand.
AAGACGGCTATATGAATTAAAATCAAAGAAGAAAATATCATTTTTTTAATCATTTCATTTCATACAAAGAAATTATTAAATTATAGACATTCAGATAACTCAGTTCACTCAATATGAGCATTTTGAGTTCGAGGACCCTAAATTGGGAAGTGTTAGTGAAATGCTATACAAAACTAATTAAAGCAGTATCAACTTCTCGGATTTTATTATTGATAAAATTATTTATCATGATTACTAGCAACTTATAACAAGTTTCAAGACAGATATTTACAGCTAAAATGGAATAGCATGCAGATTAAAAATAAACTTAATAAAACACGTCACGAAGTGCCTTTCAAATATATTGTTAAAGTCATAAAACTTGCATTGGTGTGTTCGTAAGTAAAAATATGTTTTAGATTTAACGTATTTTTTAACCGGAAATTGTTGAAATTGTCTATGGCAAGGTTTTAATTTTAATTACAACAAAAAAAAAAACAAATCATATTTCACGTAATCGCGACTCACTGTACGTAAACGACAGTTCGAGTTACCGCAGGTAATCTTGAATAATCGCAGTTTACTTGGAACAGATAATAATTAACTTTCGAGTAATCGAGTCAAGTCAAAATCGAGTTATCGCAAATCACTTTCGAGTTATCGTAAACCACTTTCGAGTAACCGTCGGTTACTTTAACTGATCGCGAGTAACTTTGATCGACTTCTCAAAATAGATAATAGTTGTGAAACTTTAAAATTCAAACGACCTGAAAGAGATATTGAGCAAGTGTAAAATGGCTGGCCTAACGCCGCGGTGGTAAGTTTAAGTTTGTACAAAATAAAATACACTGGTAGCAATTTTCTTAACAGTTTGATATCGTCGATCGATGCACGGCTACGCTATGCACGGGTTTATAAAAATATGATACAATGTCTACAACCCATATATGTATACAGGTGCCCGTGAAAATATACAGGATGAGTTTTAATTCAATCGTCAAAACTGTATGTCAACCATTCGGCAGCAATAGTAATTTTAGGCCAAAATGAATTCGATTAAAATTTATAAAATAATCCTTTTTTGCAATATATACTAATAATGCAAAATAATTAAATATTCAAATCAATTTTGTAGTCATCTTACAAATAGACAAATTGTTAATATCTCACGAAATTAAATGCTTCCACAATTTGTAAGCAATAGTATATATCTATGTTGTATTGCTGCGTAAAATAACACTACTGTTCCCTAAGAAGCCATACCAATTTGATGGCCACTGAATTAAAAATCATCCTGTATGTATGAACGTTTGTGAGAAAACCACTGGTAATGTCCCAAACTAGGTATTGTGATGTCACGTTTGCAACTGGATACTAGTACTAGGAAGTCATCGCTGTGGCATCATGTTTTTTGGGATTTATCCATTAAAGATGGAGGTATTATTGGATATTCCCTTTTCGACCGAGAAACGGCCTTACAACAAAATGTAGGCTCGGAACTGCTCACTGACAGAGCATGCTGAAGAATGAGTTGGCGTAGGTCATTGGTCTCACGTTCGGATGAGGCTGGAAGGAAAATTTGTAATATTTTTGTTAATGCAAAATAAAAATAAAGTTTGTTGTCCTATAAAAAAATATATTAAATAAAGTGACGAGACAAGTCAAACGTCGTAATAGTAAGTGCAACGTCTGCCTATAACAAATCCTGTATCACCCAGAACACTTCTCGAGTGGCACAACACTGTGCACGTCACTCTGAGACATGAGTTCTTAAGTCGCATATGCCCAGTGATTACGCTAGCTCTCAGTGCCCTTCAAACCGAAACACAGTAATGTAGGAATCCTACCATCTATTTATTAATAAATCTTTATTGTTTCCCTCACAAAGAAAGGATACAAACGGCGGACTTAACTGAAACTTCACACCTTAGTTATGACATTTGAATAATTAAGATCTGCCATTAATCGAAAGCCATAAAATTTCCAAGTATTTCTCTTAGTCAATTTTTAAGAAACTCTATGGATGAAATAGGGTAGGAGATTCACTAAGGCCCTTTTTTCATGTTATTAACTATTTTATCTGTTGACAGTATTTTGATAATATTTAATAATAATGTCACAATAGTTTTGAATTTTATAACCTCATATCGATGTAATGAGCTCAAGTGTTTTAGCCCATAGAAGTTTACAGATGGCGAATTATCGGACATTATTTATAGCATTATCGAATATCTTTTTGTCACACATATTTACGGTATCATTAATAAGCTCATTAAAAAATATTGGGCTTCATACAGTACTGCGATCCTATGCAGGCATCAGTTTAGGTAGGTACCACCGCAGTTCCAGTTATTCTGCCTTGAAGCAGAAGGGTGCAAACATTGCTGTGTTTCGGTCTGAAGGGCACTGAGAGCTAGTGTAATCACTGGGTCACGAACGCAGTGTAGTGCCACACAGAAATGTTCTGGGTGTCACAGCATCTGTTATGGGCAGACGTTGTATTTACCATCAGGTGACAGTTTTTTAAAAAAAAATTGAACCTTCTGCCGTTGTAATGATGTACATATTGTATTATAACCGTACATTACTCGTATATAAAACAGAGAAAGCATATAAGACTAAATTTTTATTGCAATTAAAAAATATTATTGTTAAAAAAACTAAAAAAACACTCTTGGACAGCGATGAGCTGATGATCCTGGTGAGAATGCAAAGTCATAATTCCAGTCATAATAACAGGCTTAATACAAAATTATTTGTACGTCCGTTGTATGTGGTGTAAATTGAATTGGATGATTCCATTACATTACCCTAGTACCCTAAAAATCCGTAATAATAGAAAATAAATTAGAGAATTTAAAAGTTTGTTATTTCACTCACCACAGCTTCATACGTCGTGAATTTTGGGATCAAGTCTTTGCCGTTCATTGTGATGAAAGCGCCGAGGTTACCCATTGTGTCGCTGGAAATATAAATAATTTATCAACGTCAAAATATAATTCAGTTGATAATTGCACTAGCCGTGTGGTGGGCTTAAGAGAATCTACCACCTCATCTCATCCCGTTGGTGTCGTAATAGTCGCCAAACGGAAATTGAAAACCAGAACCAGAGCTGGCAGCATTTTCTTGGAACATCTGAATGAGTAAACTGCGGTTGCCAAACCGCCTGCCAAGCGTGGCAACTATGGCGACATCCCCCAAAATGAGAGCTACAAACTTTTGTCTCAATCTATTGGGGAGGGGAAATGATGACGTTCACTACTGTTCATAAAGTTTGTTTTGGAATAAATCACGTATGTAATCACACGTCACTACTGAATTTCAAGTCAAGTCAAGTCAAATTTTTTTTATACAGTTTGGGCTTGTTGTATAAAGCCCTTATGAATGTCAAAATCTACACAGGTTCCAAAAATAAGACCTTCTCTCTTTTCTCTTTTTGCACGTCGTCTTATGTGATATACTTGTAGGTACGTCACGCTTTTTCCCATATAAGGGGTAGGTAGAGATCATACTCGTAGCCCGCTTTTCGCCCCAGCAAACCACGTACATAAGGTATACTTGTTTCAAAAAAAAGTTTCAAATAAGGTCTTTTTCCCTTCCACTTTTTGCAGAGACAGCATTCTTTATAAACAACAGAACACCATTGAAATCTTCATTATAACATATTCATCGCAACTTCAGGTGGTAGGAGTCTGTACAGGTGAGTATCATCACAGTGCCAGTTATTCTGCCTTCAAGCAATAGCATACAAACATTACTGTGTTTCGATTTGAAGGTCACTGATGTCTCAAGGTGACCAGCGCAGTGTGTTGCCACAAAGAAAGTTCTGGATCACACAGTATCTGTTATGGGCAGATTTTGCACTTGCCAACAAAAAAATCCGGTTCTTTTCTAATATGCGAACGATTTGCTCCTCTCGTGACTGTCTTCCATAAAAAAAACTCACCAGTAGTTTGGTGCGGAGAACACTGTGATGCACTTCCCGTCGTGGGCTACTTCGTAGCCGTCGTTCTTGACCTCGTGGCTCCTTATGACGTAGTCGAGCCCGTTCCGCTGCAGGAAGTTGGTCGTCACGTCGGGCCCGAACTGGCAGCCGACCCCGCGCTTCGAAGGCGACCGACCCATCATCGGCTGCGGATCTGACCACAGCAGCTCGCACATTATACCTGCGATCGAAATCGAAAGATATATATTACTATAATATTATATTATTATATAAAAAAATGGCGGCTCGCCGTGTGGTGGCGGCTTAAGAGAATCTACCACCCCATCTCATCCCGTGGGTGTCGTAAAAGTCGACAGAGGGAAAATGAAAACCAAAAGATGGGCAGCAGCATCATTCTGGAACATCTGAAGAAATAAACTGCGGTTGCCAACCCGCCTGCCAAGCGTGGCAACTATGGCAAATCCCCCCCAAAATGAGAGCTACAAACTTTTGTGGCAATCTGTGGGGGAGGCCTGTGTTCAGCAGTGGACTAGTGATAGGCTGAAAAGAAGAAGAAGATATAAAAAAAACCTAAATACACTCGGCACAGTCACTCGTCGGTTGACTGTCGTAGAGTCAATATCACTTGATAATAATGTCTTTTTTAATTTTTTTTATTTGATAAAGTGTCGAGACGAGCAAAACGTTCACCTGATGGTAAGTGCAACGTTTGCCCATAACAGATGCTGTGTTACTCAGAATATTTCTGTGTAGCACCACACTGCGCCCGTCACCCTTTGACATAAGTTCTTAAGTCTCATATGCCCAGTGATTACGCTAGCTCACAGTGCCCTTTCAGACCGAAACACAGTAATGTTTGCACACTTCTGCTTAACGGCAGAATAACTGGCCCTGGGGTGGTACCTACCTAGACGGATACCTGCATAGGAATCCTACCACCAGTAAAATGCCTCGTTTTGTGGTGAAACACGTGTATTGCCTAGTGTTGTAGTGGTGGAGGGTATCTGGTGGCGGCTCCCGGTGACGGTATTGGTTTTCTTGTGCACGCTGTTGAGGGAGGGCGGGCGGTGCTCTTCAAAACTGGGTAATACACACCATTTTACATTTTGCACGCGGATCTTAGCAAATTAACTTTCTCTCCTTTATTATAATGGATTTCCGCAAAGTAACGCCTGATTCTATTAACTATATTATATATATGTGAGAAACGTAGATACTTTCTATTGTTTTATTTATATTGTAGTGTGTATTGATTATTTTCTTTGGCAACATGAAATAACGGTGATGTTGACGTTGGGAGGAGCTGGTATTCATATCAACCGGTTCCTCAGGGTCGATTCCCGTCGACGACTCTCCCATAATGACTATCGCATCTGTTTACTAAAGATTTACTAACATTAATTTAACTTGTTTTAATGTAAATTCCTTAACAGTATGCGTGTCGTGTGGTGGCGCCTTAAGAGAGTCTACCACCCAATCTCATCCCGTGGGTGTCATAAAAGTCGTTAGAGGGAAAATAAAAACCAGGAGATTGGGCAGCAGCATCTTCCTGGGAACATCTGAATAAATAAACTGCGGTCGCCAAAGCTGCAAGCGTGGCAACTATGGCATAATCCCCCTAAAATGAGAGCGACAAACTTTTATGACAATCTATGTGGGAGGCCTAAGTTTAGTGGTGGACTAGTGATAGGCTGAAGTGATGATGATGAGTAATGATGTGAATGGGTAAGGCGGTAAGGGTCGACGTAGGAAAGGCCACGTCCGTAACTTCCTCAAAATTTTTTTTTTATGGAAGGTGGCAGGCGTGATACTAGGTTTCCAATGTAAGGTTCTGCAATCGATGATGATGAACAATATAATTAATTACAGATTCGCTGATCCTCAATTCCAGCACCCCAAATCAGTAAGGAAAACATCGTTAGGAATGCATGTCTGAGGAATAGTAATATATCGAGGACATGAGAGGTCCGGCAACCCGCCTGTGCTCAGCATACATACATACATACATAAGATCACGACTGTATCCCATAAGGGGTAGTCAGAGACTGGGCACTCACTGCAAAAGCAGATGACTGCCACAATCCACATTTCACCAAAACAATATAATGCATTTGGTGTGATAGGTGGTGAGCCCATCGCCACCATGCTCAGCAGTGGGACATTAATAGGATATTATTTTACTTTTTGCTGAAAATGTATCATCCGTATTATGCAGAGGTATCATCATCATCGTATCAGGCTATCACTAGTCCCCACCGCTGAACATAGCCCTCCCCCCTCCATAGATTGCCGCAAAAGTTGTAGCTCTAGTTCCGTGGGGATTTTGCCATAGTTGCCACGCTTGGCAGGCGGTTCGGGAACTGCAGTTCATTCATTCAGATGTTCCAGGAAGACGCTGTTGCCCGTCGCCCCGGTTTTCTTTTTCCCTCTGTCAACGTTTACGACACCCGCGGGATGAGATGGGGTGGTTCTATTAAGCCACCACACGGCGTATAAGAATATAGTATCATAGTTTCCACATAAATGAAATCCTTACCATCCTCTGGCGGCTGTTTGTTCCTGTCAACCTTCCTTATATCTTCCAGCGTGACGTCATCACTCGTGAACAGCCCACCATGCATGACCAGCACGCGTCCATTGATACAATGAGCAAGAGGGAGCCAGTTGTACACCTCGGTGAATAGATCGGCCATCTGCGCTGTGTACTTGAAGGTCACCTCGCCACGGAAACCATACATGCGATTCATGTCCAGGGTTTCGTGGTTGCCTGGAAAAGGTTTGAGCAATAAATGTTTCACAGTTGTTGTATTACAAGTGCGAAATTCGAATAAGTAGACTGCGGTCGCCAACCCGCCTGCCAAGCGTGGCAACTGTGGAAAAATTCCCCCCAAAATGAGAGATGAAACGTTTTATGGCAACTCGCGGGGGAGCCCTACGTTCAGCTGTGGACTGATTATGATGATGTTCTCCTAGCCGATTTCGACCAAAGCGACAACTTCCGAATACTGTCGGGAGCCATCAACTGCGCATGAGATATTACAGTGCCACAAGTGTACGCGCAAACACAGAGGCACTCACTCGTCCTAACCTACCCGCGCCCGATGTAACGCCGATGCGATAAGATCGGAGGTAGGCCAGGATGCAGCGTCAGAAGCACGGGAACAATCACAACACAACCAGACGCGAAAACCAACAATTCGTTTCCGCAACAAGTTTTAGCACAAATGTCGGGTCCGGCAGGGATTCAAACCCAGGACCGCGGCGTAGAAGTCAGGTACTCTGACCACAAGGCCACGCGGTCGTCAAACCTCGGACTAGTGGTAGGTTGAAATGATGATTTTGAATAGGCAAGCCGGTAAGGGTCGCCGTGGGCGAACGTATCATGATGAGATCAAAGTCCCATGCCCATAACAAATGCTGTGTCACCCAAAACGTTTCTGTGTGACACCACACTGCGCCCGTCACCCTGTCACGTGAGTTCTTAAGTCTCATATGCCCAGTGATTACGCTAGCTCTCAGTGCCCTTTAAACCGAAATACAGTAATGTTTGCACACTACTGCTTCACGGCAGAGTAACTGGCCCTGGGGGGTACCTACCTAGACGGATTCCTGCATAGGAATCCTACCATCTCAGATCTCAGAGTTATTAGGCATAGAACGCAAGTACAATGACAACATTCTTCGTAAAATAGCCTTCTCAGTACATTATTTCTCATTGTTTTAATAAATAGTTTATCATTGTTTTATTAAAAATGTAGATTAGAGACTATGTGAATTTGAGAAAGTAAGTAAAAAAAAAACTGGGAATCCTATTGAGCTCCATAACGTGACGGTGTTGATCGACATGATCGAGTTGAGATGGACCTATACAAGTCAACTATGGATTGCTGTGCTATTTTATTTAGAATTCATAGGAAAATTATCTTAACCATGTATGTGCTGCTAGATGACCGCATAAGAGAATTTACCACCCCATCTTATTCATCGTGAAAGATGACCAAGATGTCGACAAACAGTCACATGAACTATTTCATATGGCGGAATAACCATTAAAATATCTCAGAACCTGAATTACTCAAACCACTGACGTTTGGCGATTATGACAATTACAACCTATTTGGAGAGACACACAATTTCTTTATGGGTCTCCGTTAAAATGTATATAACTAGAAACAATTGAATTGAGTGACCCAAAATTTCCACAACACTATTTACAACATAAAATTTCTTCAACATGATTGACTAAAATTCCTCGACATGATTGACTAAAGTTCCCCAACACAATTGACTATATTCCCACAACACGATTGATACAAAATTACAACTACATGATTGAAATAAACTTCTCTCAAAAAAAAAAACACAAAATTACAGCTTGTAATGTAGTTGTAGGTTAAATCTTACCTCTTGACATAAAAAAGTGATCTGGATAAAGCAGTTTGAAACTAAACAGTGTGAAAATACACTCAACGCTGAATGATCCCCGGTCAACAAAGTCTCCATTGAACAGATAAGGATTTGTTTCTGATGGTAGACCATTCAGCTTCAATACATTCATTAGGTCATAGAACTGCCCATGGATGTCCCCGCAAACAGTGAATTTCTTGTCATCTGGTACTTTTATATCAACAAGTGTTGGTTGTTTCTGAAGATATGATTTAACATCTATGAGGATCTGTAAAATTTTGTGCCAGTAAGTAAAAAAAAAAGTAAAGTTTTAGCCTATAAATGTCCCACTGCTGAGCACAGGCCTCTTCTCATTTGTGAGAGGGTTTTGGAGCTAGGAAGAATCCGCGGCGCTGCTTCAATGCGGGTTGGCGGACTTCACATGTCTTCGAAATATTTTCTATTTCTCAGACATGCAGGTTTCCTCACGATGTTTTCCTTCACCGACGAGCACGTGGTAAATCAGCACTTAAAATTGCAATTAACAATTTTAGTGGTGCCGGCACCGGGGCTCGAACCCAGGTCACTCTGGCGAGTGACCTGTTATATTGAAAACATTTTTAAACCAAGGGTACATATAGTACATATAGTACATATTTGGAAGAGTATATATAGGGACATATCCACATTCATTCTGATAGTGCTCACAGTTGTTTATTTTCAATGGTAACCAATAAACTTCTTTGGTCTTTAAAGTGGTGTCAGATTCTCAAAAATTTCAATATTTCAATTAGCTTGTAAGATACAGAAAACTAGTGTAGAACAATGATGAATTCATGCTATCTCTTTTACTCATTTACAAAATGTTACAGTTCCAAGGCACCTATGCTAAAAGCTAAAATTATAAAATTATTATAAGAGACTTTTTATGGAAGAAAATGATGAAACAAATCATTCAACTGATGCAAATTGCAATGTTTTCCCATAAAATATCCTGTGTCACACAGAACATTTCTGTGCAGCACACTGGGCTTGTCTCCCTGAGACAGACTAATTACACTATATGTTGACTAATTACACTTGTTGTCAATGCCCTTAAAACTAATATACAATAATGTTTGCACACTACTGCTTCACAGCAGAATAAGTGGCACTGTGGTTGCCTAGACGGATTTCTGTAAAGGAATCCTTTCACCAGTAAAATCAGTTCACATATGCTCATAGTCAATAAAATATTGAAGTTACAAAAATTATACCTTATAAGCATATTTCCTATGTAGTTGTTTTTCTCGTTTATAGTGTTCCATTAAGTCGGTAACAAACTTGAGTGTTACTTTTCCATCTTCCAATGCTGGACCTTCATACTCATTTTCAATGGCTGTTAGAAAATGGTGGCAGATTAAAATATAGGTACAGATTCCTTGTATATTGACTAAACTGGAAAGTTCTGAATTCATTGATGGAAAATGATTACATGAGTCTTAGTCCTCTGTCCTCATGTAATCATTTTTACAGTAACTCAGGAAGTAACTCTTACTTGCAAACTCTCTTGCAAATAAGTTTTGTAATAAATTAATAATCTTATTCATAAATTACAATATGTATAAATTATATTATGTAATATGGTATTTACAAAGTCTCCCGTGTCTTGCCGGTTCTTCGCTGGCATCTTATTTTTCGAAACTCAAAGAATTGGAAAAAAAAAGAAATTTTGACTTTGACCTAAATGGTTATTTAAAATGTCTGTAATGTGAATTTCCTTGACAAATCAAGGTACAGGTTAACTACACCATGCAAATATTTATTTTTTATGTTATAAACTTTAATAATATTTAGAAAACTACTAAAGCTATTCATTCTAGCACAGACCACAGATACAGAAATAAGACTTTATTCCTTAAACATTTTGAAATTGTATCAATTAAAAGTAACACTAAATTATACACAAGGTCAATTGTAAAGATTGTTTACAATAAACAATTTAAAAACTTTAGAACTTACTCATAGCATCGAGGTTAATCGAGTCAGCAATATTAAACTCCTTTTGGTCTACAGATATTGCTTTCTCGAATGCGATCTTTTTCACAATCTTATTGCACTCATTATATTTCATCTTCGCATCCTGGTCATTTGGCCTAACTTTGGTTACCTAAAATAAAAATAATGATTAAATAACGAATGGTTCAGTTTATTTTCAAAGCATGTTTTGTGCCATATTTAAATAATAATATACGCCGACACACGTCCTACTGCATATAACAGTTCTGTGGTTACGAGTGTCCCCTAATCCCACCTAACAAAATGCAGCGATGACATATTCACTACCATTTAAAAGTTTGGAGACACTACTTACAGTGGAACATAATTTTAATAAAATATACAATAAATTCATGTAGATGTGATTTAATATTTTTAAATCTTAATTATAGCGAGCACCAAAGGAATGTAGGAAGATATAAAGTAGGCGGACGCCTTTGATCTCTTGGTAAATGGCGACAGTGTTCACAACCTGAAGCGAGACCGTTATCGTACGATGGGCGTAAAATTATCGTATATTGACCATGTTTGACCAAAATTATCGTACATATCAGGGTAATGTAACAGTTTTCAAAATAAAAGAACCTTTTTTTATCTATAAGTTTTCCGTCTGGCAGCACAGACCTGAAAAAACCCCCTCTACTTTAAGATATCTATCTATATAAGTGGCGGATTTTAAATTCGTTCAGAAAAACTACACTGCCTCAAAGGTAGAGAATGCTCTCATAACGAATTTACGAAGAAATCATTAATATGTAAGGCGTGACGAACAATATCAAGGACATTTACATTTATGTCCATATATTATTATTATATATTCGTGTGTAGTGTGTCCATAACCGAAATATTGTAAGCAAACGACGATGTCGACATAATTTCTTCACTGATTGGCAGACATACAACCAATGAAATGATTGACACATGAAAATTAAAGCCAGAAGATGGGCAGCAGCATATTCTGGGAACATCTTAGTAAATAAACTGCGGTTGCCAAGTCGCTGGCCACGCGTGGCAACTATGGCAAATTCCCTTTAAAATATTATCGATATTGACAATAGGTTGCCATGTTTCTTTGTTATGTTAATTATAGATTTTACATTAACATGAGAACAGCACAGATCTTTAAAAAATAGAAGTAAAGTAACAGCATATAAATTTTCGACTGCTGAGCAAGGCATTCCTGAGAAGGTTTTGGAGCCGGGAAGAGTTCGCCACGCAGCTCCAATGCGGCTTGGCAGACTTCATATGTCCTCGAAATATTTATTATTCCCGAGACATGCAGGTTTCCTCACGATGTTTTCCTTCACCGCCGAGCACGTCGTAAATCGACCCTTAAAATTGCAATCAAAAATTGCGCCGGAACTGGGAATCGAAACCAGGTCACTAGCGTACTCTGAAATTTAAAGTGTGCACCTAGTCCCTGAACTACCACGGTAAGTTAATAAGTATTAATGATAATTGAGGTTACCATAAATTTAAGGTACCAATATTGCATTAAGGAAAAATTAATTTATTAATAAGTTTAATACTGACAAAGAGGACAATTTTACACAGACAAATACTTAACTATATATCCATACTAATATTATAAATGTGAAAGTAATTCACTCTGTCCCTCTGTCTGTTTGTTACGTTTTCATGACTCAACTGCTGAACCGATCATGACGAAATTTAGGACAGAGATAGCTTGTATCCTCAAAACGAACATGCAATACTTTTTATGACAGAAAATCAAACTATTTGATGAACCTGTATCTTCCTAGTATAACCTATTTATCTACACAGACGAAGTCTCGGGCATCAGCTAGTAATCATATAATTAAGAGGACATAAATCAGAGCTCTAGTAGCTCAGGGTTATGACCTTTAGTTCAATCCCCTTGTAAAGGAGGTGCGGAGCTACGGAGGCGAGAGTTGGTGCCTGCGCTTTGGTACACAAGGGCGGAGGGGTTGCACCTTCCGCGGCGCCGGAGCAGTCGCGAAATTATCACGACAAATGTTCTAATTTTGAGGTTAGGTCTATGGTATATCGTTTTTTTAGTTTCTCTCAGAAGTGAATTGATGATGATGATGACATCCATCATCATCATCAATTCAGCCTATCACTAGTTCACTGCTGAACATGAGCCTTTCCCATAGATTGCCACAAATGTTAGGAGTTCTCATTTTGGGGGGAATTTGCCATAGTTGCCACGCTTTGCAGGCGAATTCACGAACCGCAGCCTGGAACATTTGAATGAATAATCAAATGTTCCAGGAAGATGCTGCTGCCCATCTCCTGGTTTTAATTTTCCCTCTGTCGACTTTTACGAAACCCATGGGATGAGTGTCGCCCGATCACTGTTATACTGATACAAGATATGTGAAGATCTGTCATTAAGATACAGATTTGCTGTAATATTGAAGAGGGTTCCAAGAATGTTTTTGTTGGTTTTAGTAGCAAGGAAGAGCACAATTGAAGTCTACCCGACTTCACATATTTTCACATATTTTCTCAAAAATGCAGATTTCTATACAAAGTAGTAGTGCAGACTCCAGAAAAAAAGAGAATGAAAGTGATTGATTTTACTAAATTGTAACTGTAGGTAAATATGAAGAACTAAATTAGAATGATAAATTGTTCATTGTTCATTGTCTATTTAGTCTATGTTTCATTGTGTTTGTGTCACAGGTTCAGAAATTTTTGATAATAATACAAAGTAAACCATCTAAAGTATAGTAGAGCAAGACCCCCTGAATATTTAAAACGTTCTCATAGATTGCCATCTATGAAGTAATTGGAAAAGACTAGCATAAATTGAATGGATAAGCCGTGTGGTGGCTGCTCGTTAAAAGAATACTACCACTCCATCTCATCCATTGGATCTCGTAAAAGGCGAGTAAGGAATTAAACTGCACTGTGCACCCAACAGCGCATGGTGGAGATGGGCTCACCACCTATCACACCAAGTGCATTATATTGTTTTGGTGAAACGTGGATTGTGGCAGTCATATGTTTTTGCAGTGAGTGCCCAGTCTCTGAATACCCCTTATGGGATACAGTTGTGATCTTATGTATGTATGTATGTAAATTGACTTTTAACTGTGACTATAGCAACAACCGCATGGCCTCGTGGTTAGAGTACCTGACTTTCCTGATGATGGTTTCAAATTCCAACCAGAGCCAACATTTGAGCAAAAACACAAATTGTGGGTTTTCAGGTCTGGTTGTGTTTTAATTGTCTTTGACCCTGCATCCTGGCTTACCTTCGATTGTATTGCATGATTGTTACATTAGGCATGGGTAGGTTGGGATGAGTGAGTGTTGCTGTGTTAGCGCGCATAAACTTAAGGCACTATAATGCCTGTGCAGTTTATAACTTCTGAATGTATTCAGTAGTTGTCACCGTGGTTGAAAATCATTCAGGAGAACATCATCAGACAAAGATTTTTCAGGCGAAGCTGCTTTTAAATAAGATGTAGAGAACCATTGTCATTGATTCTATAATAATTATAAATTATTTATACTTTTTCCAAAAACATTATTCTTTTTTAAATGCTTCACTATCAGTAGTGTAACAAAGTTTTAAAACCTGTATCGAGTGAAACTTACATATAAAGAAAATACATGCCAAGAGATTGATGATCATATGTTAATTAGTAAAATCCATTATTCCATAGTGTATATGTAATTAATTATAACTGTATGTGATACTTACAAATTCAAAATCCTTAAGGGCTAATTTGTACTTTCCTAAAGACATATATGCAGCCGCCCGCCTGTAATAGGCCTTGGTATAAGACCTATCAAGGTCTATTGCAATGGATGCATCACTGAGAGCATATCCAAAGTTCTCCAACCTTAAGTTCGCTATACTTCTATTGGCGTAGAAGACTGCGTTGTTTGGATTTTTTTCTATTGCTTTTGTGTAGAAGTCTATTGCTTTGTCGTAATTTTGCTCTGCAAGATTGAGGTTAGGTTATAACATACGTTTATATCTTATAGTCAATGGTAACGTTTAACAGACATTCACAATGGATATGTTTATGGGAAGAACAATTTGTTAAGTAATAATTGTTCAATAATAACAAGTGCAAAACTTACTTTTAAAGAATTCATTAGCTTCATTTTTCAGTTTTTCTGCGGCCTCTATATCATCTTGAGAGACAGGCCCGGTTAACTCAGCGTTATTAGCCATATTTCTTCAATAAAACGAATGATAAAATTAAATAGATTTCAAATCAATTATTGTATTAATCATCGAGAGTAATGTGATTTTCGCATAGACATTGAAATGTAATCCGTAATTCATGAAAATTTGTGATAGAATGATGAATGAACGAAATTTGTGAATGACTGATAAGATGTTGTGTTGCCATTCTCTTACATTTAATTACAAAATTTTTAAACATGGCAAGGTAAGAAAGCAATGTTTTTGTATTTATTTTTTATTAATTACCTAGTAAAGCTTCTTCCAGTTCATCTTCATCTTGTCTCGGCCTTATTAAAGTATTAATACTTTGAAAAGGGTTTAACAATTTACTTTCCTACTCGCCGTCGTGGCAAAGTCTGCTCTACTGAGCCCGCCTATTCCCCTGAGACATCAATTCTTTAACATAGTAATGTTTGCACAATATTGCTTCACGGCAGAAGAACTGGCCCTGCGGTGGTTCTTTTCGCTCACGCGACGGGCAATCAATTAAAGAAGTTACAGAGCGTTCAAAATCGATTCTTGCGAACTGCCACCGGAGCCGGTTGGTATCTACGCAACTTAGACCTTTACAGCGACTGTGAAATGCCCTTAATCTCTGATCACTTCAGAGCATTACGGCGGTTTTTCGAAAAAGCCGCGGTTCATCCAAACTAGCTGGTGGTTAAAGCAGCAAATTACCGACCAGATAGAAACGCGACCGTACGCAAACGTCGCCCGCGAAACGTGCTAGACGACACGGACTTCTCAGCACTCCCTGACCACGATACGGTCAGTAACGATACAGGCTACACTGTACACACAGTTAATAGCTTTAATATAACACGCACCACGACTCGCGACCGCCGTAGAGAGCGGCGCGCAGCAGTCGACAATCACACCGCGTACACACGATACACCCGTGTTCCAGGGCGGTTCTCATCGCCCAGAGTTACCGACACACAAGTCGACAGTCCGAATGGAGGCCCGCAGCCGCCCTCGGACGGTCATTAGACGACTTAAAATCATTTGAGATATTCGAAATCGCGCAAGCACGCAGCGAACGCGACACAGTCCGAATTTCGATGTTTTTGCAGGAGTTTATTTAAGTATTTATGTTTGGGTCAAACCAAACCTGGCACGCGGGCCCCTGGCTCGTGAGCACAGTATCCGATGAAGCTGTAAAAGCCAAAAAGGCTAACAGCAATTACATCACCGAAATTATGATGGTGGTACTTAGTTAGACGGATTTCTGCATAGGGATCCTACCACCAGTAAAAAGTTTTTATCAGTACAGCAAATACTATTTTTCTGTAGTAAAATTTTTAAAAGCAGCAACAAAATTAGAAGATATTCGAAACAAGATTCAGGGGTCAAAGGTGATTGACTATTCAAAGTCATTAGAATCAGTGCTCCGGTGGAAGTTCTATCTACATACTATCGTCGCAAAAACTGAATACATTGATAAGCGCACGTAAAACTAATTATAGTCCGACAAAGGGTACTGAGAGCTAGCGTAATCACTGGCCATATGAGACTTAAAAACTGATGTCTCAAGGTGACGGGCGCATTGTGGCTTCACTTAGAAATTTTCTGGGTGACACAGCATTTGTTATGGGCAGACGTTGCACTTACCATCAGGTGTAGGTTTTGGTCGTTTCGTCACCTTATCCAACAAAAAAAAAGAGTTAATCTTAGACGACATAACGTGAAATCGAACCGCACAGATATATTATAAATTTATTTTTATTTTATCTAGCGCCTTTTTGAATACTTGCATCAATATTTGGCAATTAAAAATTGCGACCTTTTAAAAAATTATCAAAGAGTTCTACATGGTGCTTAAAAATCAATTGTTTTTATTTACTTTGATTTCAATGGTTCTTAAATCAGTCTTAGTCTCTGATTTCTTAAAATAAATAATAATTTCATAAAATAATTGATGTCGCAAGATTCAATTATGAGTATAAAATGCATATTATTTTAACTAATTATTAAAATACTGTATATTTCTGGTATGGTGTAATCTCGAAAACCTTTATAAACGCTACAGCTATTTCTGATTGCTGTAATAGCATTTTGAAA
The DNA here is from genome assembly GCA_019845155.1 of Luehdorfia chinensis. NCBI lineage: Eukaryota > Metazoa > Arthropoda > Insecta > Lepidoptera > Papilionidae > Luehdorfia > Luehdorfia chinensis. The sequence goes on from JAHVAK010000292.1 coordinate 1,895,963, forward strand.
ATCTTATTCTGTATACTTTAATCTCGGCTTCATTATCCTAGAACCAAAATGTTGTAAATTGAAAAAAATACGAATAATTATCCCAGTGGGATATATGCTCATATTTTATTTTGAATAATACAATTAAATTAATTTAACTTAAGATATTGTGTAAAATTATAGTATTAAATTATAGTAATTGCGAATCTGTATATACCTAAAACAAAGCCGTGTTAGTTACATCATTTTTATGATGTTGGATTTGTTGGGAGTTGTATCCGCACCGAATAGCAGAATAACTATTAAAACATCGAAAAAAAAATCACGAAAAAATAATTATGAAGAATGTTAATTTTCTCACACATTTTTCGTATACAACACACAAAACACGGACAAAAATGAATATGGCGAAGAATACATACATAATGAATTTATGCCTGTAGCTGTAAAGTTTCATACTGAAATATAATTCAGAAATCAAACACATCGCGTCACATACTGGAACGGGCAACATCTGCCGGGCCCGCTAATTTCTCATAAACGTTTACAATAACCTACCGTATTACCGTACAGTGAAAGTTATTTAAATTTTTTGTATGGCAAATAGGATCCCTTGCGTTATTGAAACTAAATAAATGTGCTTAACAAGCTGGGTAACATTGAGAACACTCTGTATTTTATTTGTGTCTACGCCGTTTTTTGGCATATTACATAAATAGATTAATTCTTAATTGAAATATCTGCATAAGTACGAGTATATATAAATACTTACTTACTAAACATTACATCCACACGTGTATAAACTTATTTAGATCGCCTTTGATATGTTATAATTATTGAATGCGACACAAAAGTGTACTGAAAAATAGCTTTTAATATTATTTAAGTTGTCAAACCCAAAAAAGCAGAGAGAAAAAGATATCATGTTTATGAAACTGCTATTTCGCTGTATGTACCGGCATAAGGAACCACTAACAATAATTAGTAGGGTAGTGACGACCCTATCGCCCGCTGACGTAACCGTTTATGTGAGAAAACTGCTACATCAGCGCAATCAGTCAGCACCTTGCCGAGAGGTGTTAGCACCGTGCTTCGGGTGCTAAGGCCCGTCTGTGCGTATGGATACACCATGTAAAACGGTGTCGGACGTGGGCGTCTCACGTCAATTGACGCCCAATTAATGGATGATGGAAAATAACAGATTGCCAGTGCACGTCTGGAGCTAGCGCTGGACGCGGCAGCATGCGGGTCGCCAGCCGAGCGCGAGGTGCTGCACGAAAACCTAGCAGCCCCTTGCACCCTTCATCCCCACCAGCTGTCTCTGTCAGCTCGTAACAACATGACCCAGATAATTATTAAATCTGTCTGTTGTTATATCTGTCTACCAGCCTCAGGAGTACACCGTTGACATACACGCGCGGTGCACAGCGCGGCTCCTACTTTCACGCTGGAAATACAAGTATCTCTCTTTTAGTGGTATTGTATATTAGACCCTCGCATTTATCCCGCAGGATATTAGCTTCCTCAGCCCACCTGTAGACGGACTGAGCAGCATCATGTCGAACGCATGGCTGATTTTATTAACACACGTTCGATGTGACAACCGACATGCATTGTGAGCCCCTCGATAAGCTGATTTATGTATAAATAAAATAAAATGGAAGAGCTTAATCTTCTCTGTCTCACACCACACTCCAACCTATAATCATCCGACAGGGCACCAACCCCTCTCACCTGGCTTTTCTGGTTAGAGTACCAGTATCTGAGGAGGTAAGTGTATATCGATGGCACACCCGCATCTCTTAACTTAAATGCCGAGGTATTTTTAAAACGAATGTTCAAAAACACACAAATGTTAATTGTTTTATGTTTAAAATAAAATCCTTGCAATATTTCAACCTAGACAATTACACTCATTAAAAATATCATCATCATCATCATAATCATTTCAGCCTATCACTAGTCCACTGCTGAACATAGGCCTCCCCCTTGAATTGCCGCAAAAGTTTGTAGCTCTCATTTTGGGGGGATCTTGCCATAGTTGCCACGCTTGGCAGGCGGGTTGGCGACCGCAGTATATTTATTCAGATGTTCCACGAAGATGCTGCTGACCATCTTATGGTTTTAATTTTCCCTCTGTCGACTTTTACGACACTCACGGGATGAGATGGGGTGGTAGATTCTCTTAACACGGCTCAACTCACAGTAAAAATATAAAGAGAATTTTTTTTATTAAAAAAACGCAGCCACGTGCTCTGCGCACGTCCAAAATACGAGTATATGAAGCATGTGCTCTAACCGATTATTTTATAATGTATACACATAAAACCCCTCTTTCGGTTATAAAAGCACGGTAAGAAAAGAGATCTTGCAGTACATAAAGCTTATAAATCGCCTGTCAACGCCGTTTTTCTGTATACCTCGGAATATGGTGCCAATTTTAGAACTCCTCGGAAATAAGTCACTTTAGTATTCTTATTACAGAAGTGTTGAATCCAAAACATAGATAGAAAAATTTACGATTTATTAAAAAAGGCGGGAATTTACTACAAAATATTTAAAATTTCCAGGATCTCTAGAATATAAATCATGATTTTCATTTCAACTATCCTAATTAATCGACAATTTATAAGATAAAAGTTGTCGGCTAATAATGATTGCGGATTGGTCGTGTATCAAGACTATTAGAATTAGATTCAGTTCAAATAATACAATCGTAGACGACGTGAGAAGGCGACTCCCCACTAGATAAAGCGCCGACCTGCACGGTTTTGCTTTGGAAGAGGCATATGTTCAACAGTGGACTAAGATGGGCTGAAATTATGATGATTAGGATAACTACAATCGTAATAAATGAAATCGATGATTCGGTCAACGTTGCATCAAATTGAGTAATCCGGCTGCGTAGGCAGATGTACTGCCACCACATACTGATGGTATGGTACTCGTATACTTATGGTTCTAATTGTTAATATTCATATTATTAATGCCAATATAGACAACTTGCTGGATTTACATGAAAATCGATAGACTGACAGGCGTTCTAGTTTTGAGAATGCTTGAGTACTTACTCATATAAAACAACCCCTTCTAGGTTACAAAACTACAGATATATGAAACATATGTTACATATCTGACTTTACGGATGTATAGATGTTTGAACGAGGGATATGGGTACTCTTTTACTCTTTGAATAGTATATACTGATGGTAGGTTTCTTACGCGCAAATCCGTTTGGGTAGGCAGCCAGCACCGAAATTTTATTTGGTGCTCCAACACAAGGTAATGGACATATTTAAATTTTTGGTTTGCTTTTGTTTAGCTTAAGTAAGTTTAAATTAATTCTTTTCCTTTCATTTTTTGTGGAGGCCGCATTCTTTTAAACCACTGAACAGGATTGAAATCTTCATTATTACATAACCATCACTGGTATGATTGTGGTAGGATTCCTAATCAGTTATTTTGGAGTCAAGCAGAAGTGTGTAAAAATTACTATGTTTCGATCTGCAGGGCACTGATGGCTAGGGTAATAACTGCCAAGGTTCTAGATAAAATCGTCTGTAATCAGCTGACAAATAATTTAGACACAAATAATATTCTCCATATCGCACAGTCGGGCTTTAGGAAACAGCATAGTGCACCGACAGCCTTAGCGGATGTTGTTGATAACGTCATAAGTGCTCAACATTGCAGTAAAGTTACCATTATCCTACTGCTTGACTTTTCACGATAATTTGATACAATAAATACCTCGCTTTTGATATCAAAACTGAGATATTATGGGTTTAGTACAAAATCATTAAATGGTTTCTTAGTTACTTCAATAACCGTAGACAGATTGTCGAAGTGGTAAGTGATGACGGAACTAAACCAGCTCCTGACTGAATTCCCGTAACGAGAGGAGTTTCTCGAGTGTCTATACTAGGCCCATTAGTTTTTGCTCTGTACAGCGCAGGTTTCGTCAAATGTATATTAAATTGCAGTTATCACATTTATGACAAACTACACTTGAATACATCTTTGACTTGACTCTAAGAAAAGTGCTGCAGTCATTCAGAAATTAAACGTGGATCTTTATCGTACTGCAAACTGGTCGGAAGCGAATACGTTGGTCTTAAATCCGTGAAAAACAAAATATATGGTACTTGATTCTAAAAAACAAATTAATAAGACGATAAGCATACGACCGAGTACAAATATTAGCAACATTAATATTGAATGAATGCCTGAAGCTTGGGAAGAAACTTGGGAATATTAATGGATGAAAACCAACGATTTGAAAAACACATAATAAATTGGCACGTGTAACACCTTTTTTATCATGAGGAAATGCCTAACGCATCCCCGCCTTCACGGGGGGAAGGACTTCGCCGACTAAAACCCCAATCATCCGTCATCCCAGCATGTTGGGAGGGCCACAGGAACGCCCGCGCACACATTCGCGACCCCACCGGCACTGGCCGCCACTCCTCGGGGGAGAACTGCGTCTCTCTTCTCTCCTTCCTACCATTTGGGCTCCTCTTAGCTTCACCGTGGGTGGCAAAGCCACAGTTACTGAGCCCCCCCCCCCCCCCCCCCGCCACGAAAATGCGAGAACCTATTGGGAGGCACATGTAACACCTTATATTAACAACTCAAGAATGCTTAAAATGGACTATCGAAGGCGATAACATTTTGCAGCTTTACTATTTGGCACTAATTATTATTATTATATATTTGTTATTAGTAATTACTATTAGACACTGCCCACTACCCTCTGTACGTAATTTATAATTTATAAGTATTTAAAATGTTTATAATTTTAAATAAGTATAATAATTGTTGTAGGTATATATATGTAATATACATTTTCCTGGAACATCTGAATAAATAAACTGCGATTGCCAACTCGCCTGCCAAGCGTGGCAACTACGGCAAAATCCCTCCAATATGAGAGCTACAAACTTTTGTGGCTATCTATGGGGAGGCCTATGTTCAGCACTGGACTTGTGATAGTCTGAAACGAAGACGAAGATGGTATTTATTAACAGGATGCCACCGAACGTCATGGCAGATTGGTATGTCCTTGCATACCGAATAAATATTTCTCTCTTTCTTTCTAATTACTGAACATATGAAACTTAAGAATTGATGTTTCGCGGTGATGAGCGCAATACGGTGCTACACTACGTTTTGGGTGGTATTGCCTTTGATATGGACACGCGTTGATTTTAACATTAGGTGAATGATTAGAAATAATTCTTTAAGAAAGAATTGTACTATATTAATTCATCAGATCATATTTTATTTCTATCGTATGCTAATCTTGACATCATCTGTTGCAACTTAAACACACATGACTTTATCCAATCAAAAGTTTTACATGATTAGTTTAAATTTTGAAAAAATCAGTTCAAGAGAGATGAGAAAAAAACTGATTTTTTCATGCTTATGACTAATATCATAAATAAAACGACAGTATATTATTACAAAAATATTATTATATAAACAAGAAGAAATACAAAATTAATTACAACTTAAGTCTACATGTCTTAAAAGAATAATTGTAAAGTAACACAAATAAGCATCACAATAATACTGCTTTTGAATAAAATCGCTGAGTTTGGCTCGTCGCAGTCATCATTTTGCTCAACTTGGACGAAGTAGGGCTGGTGAAGTTCGTCTCTCGTTGCCATATAGGCATTAATCGCCGCTGTCCCTGCTGTTGGCATTGTTCTAGTTCGACTAAGCTTCCATACTCCGACTGGAATAAGATTATTGTTCGTCATTTCTTTGTTTATTGGTTGAAATCTACATTGCTTCCTTTACATAGGAAGGATACTGAACATAAGAAGGATATATGAAATAGGTGTTGCCATACAAGACAAAAAAAGGAAAAACGTAAGGGACACATAAGTATAATATAATAAACTAATTATATAAATATGTAAATATTTCTAGATATATGTAACCAATACTTAAATTAATACTTAATATAAATACAAGTCATACCATCATATATATATATATATATATATATATATATGTATATATTATACATAAATACACACAAAAAAGTTGCACACTTAAATCGATGTCCAGCTAATAACAATTCAACCTTTTCATGAATCTTTAATAAATAACCTCCAACTTTTTAGAGAAGAATTTACGCTTTCCCGATGTGGACTTTTACAGACTATTAAAGAATAAAAAGACACATTTAAGGTCAACAGGATAATTTAGATCTGACGTAATAGACTTACGTTACTACGTTATTCCGACATTAATCGGAGGCCATTCGATTTTATTGTAATTTCTCTTAGTCGACTTTTGCGCCAACCACGGGACGAAATAGAATGGCAGATTCTTTAACGTCGCCATCACACAGAAACTATAATTTGTATTTTTGCACAAAAGTTAGCTCCGACTTCGATTCCCAATACTCGTAGGACTCTGACTACAGTCGTCATGGCTCGAATATCTTCATCGTTCAAAGTTATTCGTCGGACAAAGTTCTAAGATGTAAGTTGCAGAAGATTCCCTAGATCAGACCATCGCATTTTGCGGACAGAGCTACCGTTATCCTTTAGCACTACATCCGCCAAACCGTAAGTTATTGGTATTCGATTCCCGATATTAACGTTAAGGTACTTACCAGATCTTTGGAACTGATCGACGTTAACGCAGCTGTAAGCTAACGAATACGTGACGTAGTCTGTTGCCAAGATGTATAGTCTTGTGGTGACCGTTGCATCTGGATCTGGAATATGTTTGACAATATAATTCGTTTATATCTGATATACCGCAGCAACAAAAATTAAAAATTGTTAAGGTACATTTATACATTTTTATTCTGCTATGTATAATACATTTTTTATGGAGGAATGCGACGCGACGAGCAAACCGTCACCTGATGGTAAGTTCCACATCTGCCCATAACAAATACTGTGTCAGACAGAAAATTTCTGTGTGGCACCACACTGCGTTCGTCTACTTGGGACATCTGTCCTCAAGACCCATATGTCCAGTAATTACACTAGCTATTAGTGTCCTTTACACCGAACACAGTAATGTTTGGCAATCACGGCGGAATAACTGGCACTGTGGAAGTAAAATATATTAACAAAATATGTAATATCGTCACTCGCAATTAATAGTGAAAATAACTCACCGTCATTCAACCTATCTGGTAAAACCACAAGCAATTTCGCACTGCCATCAGTGGCATTGACGGTCGCTGAGCCTTCAATAGTGTCCAGAACACCGTCGATAACCTCCCAATTAAGTAGTGTGACAACGCCGGTAGCTTGATTTAAGGTGTAGCGGGCGCCGGTGCAGGAACCGTTCTCGTGAATTTGAGGGTATCGTTCGATTTGGTACCAAGTACCAGTATACTGTTGAAAGAGAGGTTAGTCTGAATCAAGTCTTTACACACATACGAGTATTTCCACTAGACAAGCAGTTGATATTGATCAAAATCAGCAGGTAGCAAAGTTAAAGTCAGATATTATTTCAAAAGTTACTTTATAAAAGTTTACTAAGCAAGCTTTTAATGTATTATTGTTGTGAAGTTTATAGTACCTGGATGGCATCAAAGTTTTGCACGACGGGTATGTTCGAGTCACATTGACCTGGCAGGATTATCTGCCGGCCGGTTTGCTCTGGATAGTGGAAGCAGGCGCTATCACTCTGGTCTACTGTCTGATAGAACTGAGGATAAAGTACACGGTTGTTCGCGATGACAGGTGCCATGGCATTCTGTGCCGCCGGGGTTAGTTGTCGAGATTTGCTATGCTTTGCACTCCACACTAAAACAATAGTTTTTAAAGTCATAAGATATTCTTGAATCAAAAAAAAAAACTAAGTGTAAAATGGATTAAATGCCTACCACGTCTGTATTCTTCATTGACATTTTCACACGAATACAGGAGAGAGTATGTTTCGTAATCAGTTGCTAGCACCCAGATATCTGTGAGAAGGAAATGACATAAATAAAAATATAATTAAAGAGTATTGTATATATATATATGCTTCTTATCAGTAACAAACAAAGTAACCACTAATATTTTTCTTTAATGAAAAAAAAATATATAAATTTCATCATACAAATGCAACAATTTCCAGTCTGTTTATATATTTACCTATGACACGACCGTTGCTCATAGTCTTTCTTAATCTGCCATCATTGGTCACAATAACTGTACTAGTGTTAACTTGGGCCGTAACACCGAAGATATTTGTGTCGACAACCTGATATTCGTTACCGGAGACTCGGAATTCGGAGCTGATGCAATCACCAACATTCACGTCAGACGGATATTGTTCAATCTCGTGCCACCAGCCCAAATACTAGAAATTAAAATAAATAATACTCATAAACGCACAGATATCAAGCATAACGCGGAAAAGAGTGGCCTCCATCATGTGCCGCGTGCGGGATTACTATTCCAATTGTGAGGTGCTGGAACTCGGTACATGTGGAGAGATAGAGACAGAGAGAGTACAAGATACCTTATTTAATGTTAAGTAACATTATAAAGTAACAATTAATGTATACAAATGTTTTTTTAAGTGTTTACTAACAAAATGTAGATGTGTACTTAGCAGAAGTAAAAGTTATTATTATATTATTAACTTATTCGTTCATATCCTCGTATCAAACTATTTAGATGTGAGCATTGTTTCTGCTTGATACAAGTTTATAACACGGCTAGCGTCATTATGATTCTGCACTAGGAGTTATAATGTTTTTGCAGTTGTTATATAAGGGTGAAAGATTATTTCATTAACAGTCATTAAACGTAAAAAATAGGTGAACGTTAATATAGTAAGTATTTAAATACTTTTGTCGTATTTGTTATGCTTAATATTTTGTGATTCTATATTTACATTGACATGATTTCATCAGTATGGTAATGGCTACAATAGGTTATTTGCTTAGTACATGAAAACACAAGCTTGGGTAGCTTCTACTGATCTAGTAGGAGTACGGACGGACCACATCGCTGTTTACGGAAAGTCGAAAAAAAATAACGAATATAGATAGCACAGGACAGACAAGCCGATTAAAGTAGTGTAGGTATGTTGGAAATAAGCCGTGTGGTATCGGCTTAAGAGAATCTAACACCCCATCTCATCCCGTGGTCGAGAGAGGGAAAATTGAAACCAGAAGATGGGCAGCAGCATCTTCCTGGAAAAGAATCTGCGGTTACCAACCCGCCTGCCAAGCGTGGTAACTATGGCAAAATCTCTCCAAAATGATAACTACAAACTTTTGTGGCAATCTATGGGAGAGGCCTATGGTCAGCAGTGGACTAGTGATAGGCTGAAATAATGATGGTGATGAGGCATGTAGGAGACATACATAGGATTTTTTTTATTGCATAAAGTGATGAAACAAGCAAAACATTCACCTGATGGTAAGTGAAACGTCCGCCCACAACAAATGCCGTGTCACCCAGAAAACCTCTGTGTGACACCACACTGTGCCCATCACCCTGAGACAGGTTCTTAAGTCTCATATGCCCAGTGATTACGCTAGCTCACAAGGCCCTTAAACCGAAACACAGTAATGTTTGCACACTACTGCTTCACGGCAGAATAACCGGCCCTGGGGTGGTACCTACCTAGACGGATTCCTGCATAGGAATCCTACCACCAGGTATATTTTTTAAGAATAGTACAGTTTAAGAATACATTGTATGGATAGGCATTTAGCATAGCAAACTTACCCTCTGAATATTGAAACCTTGAACACCAGTGATATTGTCGCACTGTCCTCTAAATACCGGTGCTTCATTTAAGTTAACTTCAGGTATGTAAAAGCAGGCCTCGTCACTTTGGTCATTCGTAACGTAGTATTCGTCTAGGAGACCTTTTGTATTGTTAATAATATTGTTCATTACACTGTTTGCTTCGTTGCTGAGAGTTCGGGTTCTGCTTAGTTTCCAACTGCTTACTATAAAAGAAAAAAATAGGTAACTGTCAAAATTAATACCGAACTGATTTAAAATTTGTTTATTTTAATTACTTACTAAATAATTTTGTATTAGTATATAGTATTATAGTACATAATAAATGTATAATGAAAATATGTCAAAAATACCTTGTTTATTTCCATTGGGTAGATTGCGGCAACTGTATACTAAGGAGTAGCTTACATAATCGGTTTCGAGTACGTAGTAATTGGCGACATTTACAACTGAAACAAATTTTTTATAATGACTCATTGATGTATTTACATTTTCATGGTGAAACTTTAGTTCCGTCATATTTATAAAATAAATTGAATGGACTAATCGCTGTTCGGACTGTATATGTACCTAATTTAAATTCTACAAATTACGTTTATATTTTGTTCTTAAGCTGGTTTCGAAAATGGACCACTTTATTAATACCTTTTGAATTTTTTAAAGTTTGTAATTTCAGATCTTAAAATTACCGCAAACGCCATTTTTATTCAATGCTGCCTATTTCTTTTTAAGCGAGGCCCCACACTAGAATTTCTCAAGTATCATTGCTGTTAGTTCTAATTAAATTTACATACATAATTTTTAAATTTACATACATAATACAGTAATTTCACATACACCACACAATCAGCTTCGAAAACCGACGATTCGTGTTATTGTGCAAAAATGTTGCAAGCCCAAGTCAGGTACGCTAACCACGCGGTAGACGTATTATTAACGACTATTTGAAATAATGTAATATTACATTAACTTTTAATCGCAATCTTTTTTAAAATGAAAACGAAATAGTACAAACCACCATTATCCAAAACAAATGTCACATTCAGAACACCGCTGCCATCAGTAGAAGCTACCACCGCCGATCCAATCATAGTGTCTAAGGTGCTATTGACAACTTGCGTGTTAATAACATCGACACCGTTTTCGCTGGGATTGTATTGCGCTCGATTGCACTGCCCTTGTTGGAACGTTTGTGGATAGTGAGCGATGTTAATCCATCTCCCCAGGTACTGTTGTATAATAGTAAAAAAAAAAATCATTCACACACACACAGTACACGTGAAAGAAGTGAAACTTATATGAATAAGAAATTTGATTAAAATAAAAATAAATGGATGCATGCAGTCATGCCTTTTCCCATTTAAGGGATAAGCAGAGGTCACATAAGTAACTCACTTTTCGCCCTCGCGGGAACATGACGTGACGGGTGAGAAATACGTTGGCGAAATTTTGATACAAGTAAAAAATTCTTACTCATGGCGTTCCCACGAGCTGTATAGTGACAGAATTGAATATTATGGTGTTATTCTGCACAAATAAAGGTTGTGCGTACAGTGTCCGTATATAAACCCTCTTACCACACCTCGGTAGGAAAGAGGTAGGTATATAAACAGTAGGTATAAATGCACAATATATAAACCATTATTAATTAATCAATAAATATTAATTAAGAATCACAGAAACTTTGCAAGAAAACGCTGCACTCAAATTCGACCTTGAAATGTTACTTTCAAAGAAGTTTCACTTCAAAAATTAATCTACAATATACGAGTATATCAACTTACATCCGCGGCCCTGAAGTCAGCTTTACCACGAATATTTTCATCGCACGGGCCAGGTAAGGTGATAATTGGTGGAAGTTGATCGAATACGGGATAGTAGAAACAGGCGGCATTGCTTTGATCGCTAATGTCATAATATCCTTCGAATAAATCAGATGTATTTGTAACAACTGCACCTATAGCATTTTCAGCTGACTGCGAAAGTCCCAATCTAGATCTGCTGAGTTTCCAACTGTATACTAAAATGGGAAATGATGGTTTTAATTTTGGTAAATATGCGTCCGTTTAATGATCTAAAAGTGGGTCAGGAATACTCATAATACTTACTTTGTTTCTTTTGATTGCCGAGGTCTCTACAGCTGAATAATAATGCGTAGTTCGTGTAATCAGTGTCCAGTACGTAGATAGTTGAATTATAGGTAACTGAAAATGTTATTATTGATAAACAATTTTTTCACGGACTATGAAATGCTTTAAGAATTCTGTGCTTTAAGAATTCTGTGCTTTGATATTTTTATGTGCGAAGATCATTTAAGTGGTATCAGTGGTTTTCACGTTCCATGGATGTGGAATCAATGAAAGAGAAGTCGTCTGGCGACGGCATAAGATATCCCATTCTCATCACGCGGGTGTCGTAAAAGTCGACAGACGGAAAATTAAAGCCATGAGATGAGCAGCAGCATCTTTTTCATTACATATAAATAAATAAACTGCATTTGCTAAACTTTTTTTTTTACTGCCAAGCGTGGCAACTATAAGAAAATCCTAACAAAACAAGAGCTGCCTTTGTTTAGCAGTGGATAAGTGAGAGGCTAATATTAAAAATGAGCGTCGTCGTTTTTGATATGCATATTAAAGGAAACTATTCCCTATACTGGTGTTCGTCATCGCTTTCTCATACCACATAGAACACAAAGAAATAATCCATAGGCTATTTTAAGGCAAACACGCTTATCATCTTATTTCGAGACGTAAGTTACTGGTCGAGTGTTGGCCTTATTTTCTGGTTATAACAACATTAAAATAGTCTTCTCGAAACGTAACAATCTACGTGAATTGACGAAGGAACAGAGTATCTGTTATATTAAAATTAATTCAATGCCAATTTTACCTGTTGCAAAAAATAATATTAAGTAATAGCAAGAGTGTATATATTCATATTATAAATGGGAAAAAAGCAATATACATAGAGTCACGCCTCTTTTCCATAGGGGTAGGCAGAGACCACATCTTTCCACTTGCTACGATCTCGAAATACATCTATAACTTCCTCTATTTTCATTAGTGTTTTCATACAAGCTCGTCGGTTGCGGGTACTTTTGACGTGGCCTTTCCTTAAAACGATTTCGATCTGATCGTAATACGTTCGCCTACGTCGACCCTTACCGACTTGCCCATTCACACTCGCCTCATAAATCCGTTTCGTCAATCTTGTTTCATCCATCCTCTCTACGTGTTCAAACCTAAGCATCCCTTTCTCTATCTTTGTCATTACATCTTATACCACACTGCTAACGTTCTCTTATCACGTTGTTTCTCAGTTTGTCCATCAAAGTCACTCCAGCTATACTTCTCAAACTTTTCATTTATAAAAATAAGCAACAATATCAGCTAAATAATTTATATACATAGGTGGTAAAAATAATATTCAAAAAAGGATGCTTACCTCCAGAACCGTCACTCAGTTGCACGTCCATGACACCTCTACCGTCAGCGGTGACTGTGGCGGTTCCTGTAAGACTTGTCAACCTTTCATTGTAGATGATGGTTTGTGAAAGAGTAAAACTATTCTGACCGCTACTGGTGAACTCATTAGCAGCGCATTGCCCGGTTTGCTGTTCCGACGGGAATCGTGCGGCTTCGTACCAAGTACCTCTGAACTGAAAATAAAGCAATACTCATGTAGTCTTGTCTGGAGGTTGTATGTTCGACTGCAAATATTTTGGGGAAAGAAAGTTAATTTGCTACGATCCCACATGCGGGAGGGCGGGTGGTTCTGTTGAAAAACAAGGTCATATAAACCATTTTCTTTTAACTTTCTGTTCCAATTATAATGGAGTACCGCAAAACAACGTTTGATTCTATCAACTGCGCAATATGTTTAGTAAAACAGTACTTATGTTAAGAACAACCTATGCAAGCGAAATAGTTCGCGGAGAATTTATTATGTTAAATACAGAATATTCACAAATGTACTAGTCCCAACCTACCCATGACTGATGTAACGCTCATGCGATAAGATCAGAGGTAGGCTAGGATGCAGAGTCACAGATACAAGGACAATCACAACATAACCAGACCCAAAAACCAACAATTTGTGTGTTTGCACAAATTTTGGCTCCGGCTGAGATTTCTGTGAGTGCCTCTGTGTTGATGCGTACACTTGTGGCACTATCATATCTTTTGCGCAATAGAAAACATCCGATAGTATTTAGATTATATCGCCATGGTCGAAAATCGACCAGGAGAACATCACAGAGTCTCTCTCTCCTATCCAGCAATACAAACTGGCTGATGATAATAATAATAATTGCCTACACGAATGAGGTTATTATGTAAAATCAATAGCGGGACTGCATAATACTGGTGGTAGGATTGCAGCCTATGCAGGAATTCGTCTAGGTAAGTACCACATCAGGGCCAGTTATTCTACCTTGAAGCAGTAGTCTGTTAACATGGAGCGTCTTTGGTTTTCTTTGAGACTATTCCTTGTAAAATATATTAGTAATATATTCTTGACTAAGACAAAAAAAACTGATTTACTAAAAAGAGGGATACCTGCGGAGTTTCTTTCGCTTATTTCTTCCCCGTCAGAGGAACCCATTACAAAACGGTGGTAGATTGTAAAGAAAATGACGCTTGACAAACGGAATTTATATTTTTAAGTCGAAAAATAAATCATTTTTCATTTAATTTTATGTGCAAACATAACTGTGTTTCGGTCTGTAGGCAACTGAGAGCTAGCGTAATTACTGAGTATATATAGGAGACTTAAGAACTGATGTCTCCAGGTGACGTGGAAACGGTCTGGGTGACACAGGGTTTGTTACGTGCAGACGTTGCACTAACCATCAGGTGAATGAATTGCTTATTTCGTCACTTTCTTCAACGAAAAAGAATTGAATACAAAGAAGCTACAAACCGCTTCAGCATCAAAACCAGTCACAGCTGACTGGTCTTCGCAAACACCGTCTAGTTCGACAGGGCCGCCATTGTTGTCAGGATAGTAAAAACAGTCTTGTTCAGTGTGACCCCGTTCTACAAAGTATTGTTGGCGCAGTACTGGGACGGTGGCCATGACGTTATTGATAGTCTGAATTGCTGTCGGGGTAAGATTTGGCTGTCTGCTGAGTTTCCAACTTGTTACTGTTGAAAAATAAAGAAATAAATTTTCGATTTTGACATTCATAAGAGATTTATACAAGCATAAACTGAATAAAAAACTTTACTTTGAATTTGGAAGCAGTAGTCAATTTTGGTATAATAATTAAAATAAACTGAACTTTTTCAAAATACACTCGCAGGAATGCCACTATCCTGGGACTGGGTCTAATTAATGATTTTAAAAAAGTACAACAGTATAAAAAATACAATTTTACAATTCGTGGCAACTACTGCCTATTTTTGATTTTGCCATAGTTGCAACGCTTGGCATGGATTAATAAAAAAAATATTATTTGATACGAAGATTTAGTGGTATCTCGTTGTAAAAACGTAAATTGCCCCAGTTACAATCATAACATTATAAATATTATGTACTTGAATACGTGGTGATTTATTAACTACGCCTTTTTAGTTCATTAATATTTCTTTCACTATATTGTTGTGTATTTTATCAACAGTACATACCAGAACTTACGCATTGCTTTTGCATATTTTATTTCTGTCACCTTTTTCATAAGCACGTGCAAAAACTCGTTAAGGATTTTAATATCATCATCCTTTCATCCCATCACTACACCCCTGCTGAACATGACCTATGTTCACACACCTATGACAATCTATGCCACAGGCACGCTCCTGAGCCACCTGGATTGTAAATAAATAAAACTGTATTTGACATACCTCTTCGTTGTTCATTGTCGACGTTGGAGCAAGAGTATACCAAGGCATAACTGCTGTAATCGGTTGAGAGCACCCAGTACGGAGTGCTTATAGTAGCTGAAAAATCAAAAACTAAATAAATAAAAATAAATTGCCGCATGTGTGAAAGATCATCACTTTTTTCTGTGTTCATAATTCGTATGAAATTTTTTTTTTGAATTTCGGTAATTTAAATTGTATTTTTGTATTAAAATCTCATTTTAGTTTGACAGTTCTGGAAACAGAGACATGTTATAAGATAAACATATTTAAAATTTTTTTGCTATACCCACATAACATATGCTGTGTCATCCAGAACATCTCTGTGTGACAGCACACTGCGCTCGTCACCCAGAGACATCAGTTCTTAAGTATTATTTGCCCAGTGATTACGCTAGCTCTCAGTGCCCTTCGAACCGAAACACAGTTAATGTTTGCACACTACTGCTTCACGGCAGAATAACTGGCAATGGGGTGGTACCTACCTAGATTACATCGCGGTATAGTCTCATAAGCCGTGATTAGAACTAATGTTTCATTCACACATAGTCACACATAAATGTTCTGGGTGACACAGCATTTGTTATGGGCAGACGTTTCACAGGCGAATGTTTTGCCCGTTTCATCACTTTATCCAATGAAAAAAAAAACCCCGGAGACTACGTATTTCCATTTGCAGTAGTACAGTATTTTTTTTTGTTATGAAAATGGAACATCTAATTCAGCATCTTTATTTCTAGGCAAGTTTTAATTATAGCTTATACTATAGATAAACTTTTAGAAAAGTAAAACATAAATACACTGAGCTCATGAGGCCTACAGCTGGGCAAGGTAAGTCAGCACTTTTAATTACAATTAACATGTAAGTGTTACTTTAGGGGCTCAGGGAATCGAAATTAGATTACTCGGAGACCTTAGAATTTAAGACGAGCTGCCCCGCATAAGCTACGAGGGTGGATTGAAAAGTACTCGGCCTAACCAAGAAAATAAACACATACTAAATCAGTTATATTTTTATTTTTCTACATAATCACCATCAAGTTCAATACACTTTTGCCACCTCCCCTTCCAAGCATTTAGACCGTTAAAAAAAATGATTCTTCCTTAGAGTCAAAATATGCGTCTACAGCTGCTTTGACCTCGTCGTTTGTCGAAAATCTTTGACCTCCCAAGTGCTTTTTTAGGTTAGGGAACAGAAAGAAGTCTGATGGTGCCAGATCAGGTGAATACGGCGGATGCGGTAACAGTTCAAAGCCACAGTTGTGAATTCCAGCCATTGACTGTACTGACGTGTGAACACGGGCGTTATCTTGATGAAACAGGACTTTTCTTCTGAGCATTCCTCGACGTTTTTCTTTTATTTCCTCTCGTAAACGACGTAGTAAGGTGCAGTAAACTCTGATTACAGTTTATAGTTTGACCCCTTTCAAGATAATCAATCATAATCACACCTTTCGAGTCCCAGAATACTGAAGCCATCACCTTATTTGCCGACAAAATCGACTTAGCCTTTTTAGGGGGTGGTGAACCAGGTCTTCTCCACTGTTTTGATTGTTGTTTTGTTTCTGGTGTACAGTAATGAACCCATGTTTCGTCCATAGTAACAAAACGATTCAAAAAATCATCTGCATCGGCTTCAAATAACTCCAAACAGTCGCGTGAAATAGTCAATCGCGTCCTTTTTTGTTCAACTGAAAGCAATCGCGGAACCCACCTCGCAGACACCTTGTGGAAACCCAACTCGTTGACAATGATGTTTTGAGTTCGTTAATAAGAGATGCCTATAATCTCGGCTATCTCTCTAATTTTTAATCTGCGGTCTCCCATTATTAAATCAAGTACTTTTTTAATATTTTCGTCAGTAGTTGACGTCGAAGGCCTTCCAGAGCGGGGTTCATCTTTCACACTCTCTCTACCACGCTTAAATTCTGCTATCCATTTTTTGACGGATGAATATGACAGAGCACAATCGCCTAATGTACTGCCCATGTCATCATGGATGGCTTTTGATGATAGCCCCTTTTTATGGAGGTACTTAATGACGGCACGCTGCTCGATTTGCTCCATTCGCGGAAATTATGACCGATTACTTTGTTAATAAATTTATAAAATCACAACTAATTATAGCACACGTTTCGAACTTCACACAATGAACTAGTCTGAACTGAACTAAATAATGTGGGTAGATTTGATTTTTAAAATTGAAGGGATCTGTGTTAGGCCGGGTACTTTTCAATCCACCTAGTATAACAGACTTTATTTATCGCGGATGAAGCCGCATTATAAAACCATTTAATTAAAAAAAAAATGACTTACCGTTTGTGCCTGCAATTAGGGAATGTGACGGTGAGCTTCGCAGAACCATCGTTTGATGCGGGAATCGCAATAGCATTTATCGTGTCTAACTGCTGGTTGACAACTTGTGTATTCAACACTTCCACGCCATTCGGGGTGAGATTATAAGTGGCAGTAGCACAGGTACCTTCTTGGAACTGTTGCGGATAGCCTTCAATGTCGAACCATAGACCCATGTACTAAAATTTAAATAAGGAAAAATGTAAGCGCAGTCAGGTGTAAGAGGCAAGTAAGTGAAGGTCTATCTATAACAAATGGTGTCCAACTCAGAATGTTGCACACGTGGCACAATGGGCCCGACACCCTGAGACATCAGTACTTAATTCACATTACACTGGCTCTCAGTGCATTTCAGACCGAAACACAATAATGTTTGCACATTACTGCTTCACGGCAGAATAACTGGCCCAGCGGCGATACTTACTTTTACTTCTTTGTAACAATTTTATTGTTACAAAGAATATTGTGAATATTCTTTGTAGCAATAAAATATTGTGAATATAGTAAATATTGTGTCTGATCTTCTATTGCGAAGCAACACGAAGAATTAGTAAGCTGTATCTTCCGAGTATATCGTTCATTAAGTTTGAAAGTCGATGGATGCTGATGGCTTCGGACTATACTCTACGTCAACATTAGCTGTAGAATTTATATCAATGAGGCATTTTATTTTCGTGATTAAGGGTGTCAAGCCACTTTCTTTTGTTTGATCTAAGAATGACTATTTACTATCAAGTTACTTGTTGTCAAATCTTACATAAAAACTGTGTCATAAAAAAGAGCGCATGCAACTCGATAAGTTAAACTGATATGTATTAGAAATTTGATTAAAAAAACGTGAGCCGTGGCAGCTCAGGGGCCAGGTGCTCGATTTAAATTTTATAGCACGCGATTGACATGAGTGCTCTAAAATAATCTGCGATTGTAAGTGCTCAGCGATGAAGGAAAACATCGTGAGGAAACCTGCATGTCGGAGAAATAAAACTATTTCGAAGACATGGGAAGTCTGCCAACCCACATTGGAACTGCGTGGCGGACTGTTCAAGTCGCCAAAACCCTCTCAAATAAGGCCTGTGCACAGTAGTGGGACATTTATAGACTTTTCCTCAATATTTTTTTACTTTTAACACGAATTAACTATAAAATTCTACTCGCTGTAAAATAACTGCTATAAACAATGATTAATTAATTGACATACACAATTAAGAAAAACAGAAACATTGCATGAAAAAGTACTCAAATTGAGCCTTGAAATTTTACTCAAATCGCGGCTTAAGAAGTTTTACTGAATGACATGAGAGATGTCTATGTCAACACTGGATTGTAGCGCAAGTGTGCGTTAAATGCCATGGTAATGACGATAATCGGAAGATAGCAAATTACCTCTTTTCAAATAACAGTGTTAATAAAATTACACCAAACTTGCTTTTGGTGTCTCTTTGCATGGAGTTACTAAACGACTACCAGATATTAGTTTTCAAATATCACTTTTAGACGGCATTTCATTATCAATGTTATAAAGTATTATGATTTTTATTAAATTTTAGATTATGTTAGAAGTGAAAGTGAAATGTTAGAGAGTGACAAATATGATTTAATTTAGATAAAAATACTACTAATTACTACAATTTTGTTTATTAGTTATGTATTGTACTAGTAAAAGCAATAAACAAAAAAAGTTTTTATTGGAAATAGATCTACCAGGATTTTCGATTAACCATATTCAGAACACAATCATGATTGTCCTGGTATTTTAAATACAGATTTATAGGTATTTATAGGTTATACAGACTTAGCAAAGCCGATTCCAAGGAAAGGAACGGAGTTTTTAAATATTTAAGCAACCAGTCACAAAATAGTCTTTTTGTAGTATTTTAGATTAAAGTAGTCAAAATCATAATTACCTCTGTAGTATTAAAGTTCGCAACAACAGGAATGCTTTCATCACATTGGCCCCGGAAGACAACAGAAGTGCCAGAGTCAGGCGTGGGGATAGTAGAAGCAGCTGCTATCGGAGTGTTCAATGTTTTGATAGTATCGGCTGTCTAGGACGTTAATATTGTTGATGATTTGACTGATGTTTGCGACGGCTGTACTTGACAACTCTCTCGACCGACTAAGCTTCCAGCTCCACACTAAAAATAATTTGCATACAAAAAAAACTCAAAAAGTCTTTTAATTATTTTAAAGATGTAGTGTATTTTTATAAATATCGATAAGTGATACATGAATGGATAACTAACTCGCTGTCTGATAATTATAATACCACATGAATAGACATCTCAGAATCTATCACCCCATCTCAGAATCTACCACCCCATCTCATCTCGTGGGTGTCGTAAAAGTCGACAGTGGGAAAATTAAAAATCAGAAGATGGGCAGCAGTCTTCCTGGAGCATCTGAACGAATAAGCTGCGGTTGCCAACCCGTCTGCTAAGCGTGGCAACTATGGCAAAATCCCCCTAAATGAGAGCTACAAACTTTTGTGGCTGTCTATAGAGGAGGCCTATGTTCAGCAGTGGACTAGTGATAGGCTGTAATGATAATGATGATGATGATGAGACATGAAATAATTGGTCAGAGAAAAATACCTCTTCGTCTTTCAGTGTTTATATTACGGCAGCTGTAAACTAATGCGTATGAGTCGTAGTCGGTGTCTAAAATCCAATATTCTTGCGGCTGCGACGCTAAAAAAAAAATAAAAAATAAATATGAATGGTAAAATTAGAGATATTAGACATATTTACGCCATTTGCGAAAAGCTATAATGAACAGAATTAATTTAAGACTATAAAACAACATATTTTAATAATTCAATGTTCATTAACTACCTTGTTAATAACTTACCGCCCGGGAATGTGACCAACAATTTTCCTGAATTGTCGGTGGTCGCAAGAACAGCAGAACCAGTGATTGTGTCCAGTGTTTGATTGATGACTTGGGTATTTAATACGTCGACGGTTCCATTCGGTAGAAGAGTATAAGTGGCATCGTTACAAGATCCTGATTGAAACTGTGATGGGTAGCTTTCGATTAGACGCCAGCGTCCTGTGTACTGAAACAAGCAAGTTTTAAACTTGAAAGGAGCAATTTTGACAAATTTTTTAAGGACTGTGAGAAACAGATGTGAGAAATTATTAAAAAATATTGGATATAACCATAATCATAAGGGGGTATAGACGCCAAATTTAAAGCAAATGTTTTCAGAAACGTAATCAATAACAATATATTACAATTCGTACAACAACATCATTGACAATTTCAGAGATTTTTTTTCCTGGGTACAGAATACTTACTCTAACTGGATTAAAGTTTTGCACTACTGCGATATTTTGATCACACTGTCCAAAAAAGTCAACTGGTTCGTCAGGGGATAATAAATCAGGCAGGTAGAAACATGCGTCGTCCGATTGTGATACATTTTCGTAGTATACGTTGTCCAAAACTGTTATGTTCGCGATAGCGTTGTTGATAGCTGTGTTAGCAGCTGCAGAAAGTTGCTTTGTTCTACTGAGCTTCCAACTGTACACTGTCAAATACAAATAAATGATATAAATTAGTATATAGACAAGAAAATAAAAAAAATTAAAAAAAAACTTTGTTACTAACCTGCCTCTGAAGTCCTGGCCTTGATTTACACAGCTGTACGCTAAAGCATAATTAGAGTAATCCGTGCTTAAGATCCAAAATGGAATTTCAATTACTGAAAGGATAAGCAGCATTGTATGAGCAATATTAAGCTAACCCTTTGGTTTATTATAAAATTAAAAATTGATTTAATATTTATGTCACAAAAATGTTACTCACACTCAGCACCTTCTGTAAGTATGATCATTAATCTTCCGCTAGAATCTGTCGAATTTATAGT
Organism: Luehdorfia chinensis; assembly: GCA_019845155.1. Classification (NCBI taxonomy): domain Eukaryota; kingdom Metazoa; phylum Arthropoda; class Insecta; order Lepidoptera; family Papilionidae; genus Luehdorfia; species Luehdorfia chinensis. Next base: position 1,917,760 of record JAHVAK010000292.1, read on the forward strand.
AACAACACTATTGGAGATTCTTAAAGTCTGATCGAGTACATTGAACGATTGAAGATTTAGCGAGCTATTAGTGTTTAGCGAATATTGGTGGTTCACACATTGGCCGCTTTGCTGATCTTTTGGGTAAGCCTCAATTTCATGCCATGTTCCTTCAAACTGCAAGAAATGGTATTTACACCTGTATTATGAATTATTTGAAAGCAAATGATTTTATGCTATTACAACCCGTGGAGTACTTTTTAACTGTTCCAATGGAGACAAGATGCTCATGCTGGGAGTTCGTTTACGACAATGGTTGTCTTGTAACTTACGATATAATTCCTTATGATGCTTGCTTTTATAGAACAGTATTTTAAATATTAAAACGTTTCAACAATCACCTGAGTTAGATTGAAACTGGGAACTGCTTGAATAGTCTCGTCGCATTGTCCGGGGAACACAACAGGTAGATTAGGTTGAGGTTCGGGGAAGTAAAAGCAACCATCAGTACTTTGGTCCACAGGTTGGTAGTAACGATCATTCAGAACAGGAATTGACATTGTGACGTTGTTAATTGCGTTGATTGCACTGGCTGTCAACTGTTTGGTTCTACTGAGCTTCCAACTGCCAACTGTAAATTAAAAAAAAAAATTGTGTTGAGTGCTATTTGTAAGAACTTAAATAAAATTGTAAAATAGAATTCTTGCATCAAACACGGGTTGAGAAACAAAGATACTAGACAAATAATGTACAAGATATAAGTAATAACAAAAACTGTGGTTATTTTTTAGAGATATTTTCATAGAAATGCTTCAATCAAATATTATTTCTAGTTCTGTCTATGCTAAAAACTAGCAATGCTATTAACATTACTAATATTTGTGTAAACCACTCGCAACTAAGCATAAAGCTTGTTCGAGGAGATGGTCGACAGTAGTTGAATGGAGCGCGCATTCCTGAGAAGACATATTTCGCTGTGGGTGCCCTAAACCATTAGACGCTTAAATAGATTGCTTGAGTAATGCAGATACAGCGATCTCAAAACTGGTTAATCATATAGAGGACATGGTTCATTTATTAATCTTTTATATTTATTTTGACTATACTATAACTAATTATTAAGAAGTAAGTAATTAAAAAGTACCCTAGCCTAAGTGTATTCCAGTTATTCTATCGTTAAGCAGTGGTGCAGCTCCAAACAGAGTGTCATGATTTTCTCATGGATCCCATCATCAGAAATTGATCAAAATTATACAGTAGTCCTGTTCCTTACGATATCCCCTTTCTAATTAAATTTATATTGGGAGGAGAGGAGAAACTGACTGAATGACTGATCAACGCACAGCCGAAACCGCTGCGTCTAGAAGCATGAAAATTTGCTCCATGTATAGCGTAGTGAGCACTTAGTAAAGGAATTTTGAAAATTCATTCCCCAATGGGGTTCAATAGGGGATGAAATTTTTAATGGAAGTTCGTCATTTTGAAAGGTATAAATTTGTGCTTAAGTTTCTGTTTGTAAACAAAATTTAGATTGATCAGCGTTTTTGAAATGCATCCTCTTCGAGGTAAAATAAAGAACGAAATTAATATGGGTAGTGCGTCATTATTGAAGTTAGAAACATGTAAGCTGTTATTTAGGTCTCCAAAGAAATAAATACGTTTTTAAAAAAAAGCGTTTACATAGATTTAATGGGTTGATTTATCAAAACGGAAATGTTTTATCAAAATGCAGGAATCCGTCTAGGTAGGTCCAGTTATTCTACCGTGAAGCAGTAGTCTGCAAACATTACTGTATTTCGGTTTGAAGGGCATTGTGAGCTAGTGTAATCACTGGGCATATGAGACTTAAGAACTTATGTCTTAGGGTGATGGGCACAGTGTGGTGTCACACAAAAATTGTCTGGGTGACACAGCATTTGTTATTTGCAGACGTTGCACCTACCTATCAGGTGAACGTTTTGCCCGTTTCATCATTTAATAATTTCATATACGATAAAATAAAAAATCAACTTGAAAATAAAAGTACAAAACACGTATAGAAACGGTGAAAAATATATTCAAAGATATTTATGTTGAAACACATGCAACACAGTATTGAAGCATTTAATTTCAATTTACATTCCCATTCCAAAATAATTAGACGAGCGTTTTTTCTAATTGAGTAATTTATTAATTACTAGCGATCGGTCCCGGCTTCGCACATAAGATTACGTTATTTTACCAAAATTATGTTTAATTTATGGGAACATAAGCCATGAAATATATAGTATTTGATGTCATGGTAGCAAATTAAACCGACTACTCTCGACCGCTGCGCAAAGGGAGCCCGCGCACCTCGATGAATCCGGGCGGTGGCGCGGCGTTCGTGAAACACCGCGGCCGCTGTATTTTTTAAAGAGCGTTTCAAAGTTTTAAATAAAAAAAATATATAATTATAACTACAATCCACTATTCAATTGTTTCTAGTTTACTTATCTTAGTCTATTCGTGAAGTAGTGCGGGCGAGCGTAGGGCTGTTCGCTCAAACCGCGACATTTTTCTAACTTTTGGCATTTTTATACTTATCGTAACTTCTAAACGATAGGTTGTTTTCGAATAATTTAAATAGGACGTTACATGTACATAATCAACCTTGACTATGAAACTATTTTGTAGGATAAGGATCTTTCGATTCTACCCGTGTTTTGATAGACTAATTTGAACAAAAAGCGGTTATTGTGCAGCATTACATCAGTTTAGAAAGCCTTCAAATTCTCGCAAAGGAACTCCGATTCCTCCAAATAATTATAAGCGAGGCTATTGAAATTAAAAATAGAGAAGATCGTTGGGTTTTATCCATCGGCTTGAAATCCAATCATACAAAAGATTTTGATGAAACTTTACAGTAATATAGCTTATACATCAAAATAACACAGGCTATAATTTATAACTGGCAGGGGATTTTAGGCAGACTTTGTCTGTTATCGAGCGGGGCACTTCAGCAGAGGAAATTAACATTACATTTTTTAAAAGCATCATATGTGTGGATCAAAGTTGAAAAGCTTGCATCTCACCACTAACTTGCGGGTCACGTCATTAAGCGTTACAGAGTCGGGTGCATATGTTCAGAAACTGCTCGAGATAGGTGATGGTCGACTAGAAACTGACGGAGAAGGTGTAGTTCTTTTCACCAACCAATAGATTTGGGGATTTTTTTTATTAATTAAGTTGAATCCCATAAAATTATTCATACAAGTACAGTACAGTTAATACAATATTGTTTCTTTTCATTGTATTAGTCATGTAATAAAATGCGGAGTATTACTTGTCTTGCTTACCTTGTCTTCGTTCCTCATCTAGGTTTGTGCATGAATAAACTAGAGCAGTATGAAGAATAATCAGTACTCAGAACCCAATAGTCTGTTGTCGTTGTTTCTGAAATAGGTGAAGTTAATATTTAATTAAGATGATTTATTACAAAAAAAAAACGCAGAAGAAAATTCAACACTTACGATTAGTACCGACAATTGGGAAGCTGACAACGATCTTGGCACTATCATTCGCATCACTTTCGAGTGTTGCAATTCCATTAATGCTGTCCAATTGCTGGTTTACAACTTGGGTGTTGAACACGTCGACGACGCTACCGTTTAATGTGTAGTAGGCGTTGCTGCACGTGCCGGTTTGGAATACCGTTGGGAATGATTGGATATCATGCCATAAGCCCAAATACTGAAATTATTATAATTTAGAATAATACTGATTATTTTTGTCATTACAACATTAACTAAGAAAAGTAAAAAGTCGTATTGAAACTAGTTTAAAGTAATTTTGTTTATGGTTAAATCTTACCTCAGTAAGATTAAAATTAGTTACAACGGGTATACTGGTATCGCACTGGCCGCGGAAAACAACTGGTGTGTTTTGCTCTGGGATAGGGAAATAGAAGCAAGCTGCATCAGAGTGCACAATGGTTTGATAATAGCGGCTGTTCAAGACATTTATTGTATTCACGACTTGGTTAATGCTGTTTGTTGCGTTGACACTTAGTTGCCTGTCTCGACTTAGTTTCCAGCTCCATACTGAAACAATCGGTTTATAATATTTATTTTTTAGACATACATTATATCATACATCATTTTTTATCATACATTATTTCGGTTTGAGAATAATATTTTTGGTCCAAAACGTTACCTCTTCGCCGTTGATTATTGATGTTTCGGCAACTGTATACTAAAGCATAGTTGTCGTAATCGGTATCTAAGATCCAATATTCAGAAGGCTCCGAAGCTGGAAAAACAAAAGCTAGTTAATGCTTTTTAAAATTTTTATATATTTTTATCTCCGTACTTGAAAATATTTATAGATATTTCTACTACACAGCGGGCTAGCGAACATTACATGTCCTCAGACTTGTAGTTTTCCTCACGATGTTTTGCTTCACCGCTGAGCACGCGGTCAATAAAATAGCGTAGAACGAACTCAGGTTACTCGCTTACTACGAAATTTAATGCCTCTGAGTGACCACGACTAGTATTTTATAGTAAAGTATTAAAGATTTCTTGAAGCGATAGTTTATTCAATATAATGTTCAATTTTAAAGACATGTTACCTCCAGGGAAAGAGACCAACAATTTTCCACTGCTGTCAGTTGTAGCCAGTACCGCGGACCCATTTATGGTTTGTAGTTCTTGATTGACCACTTCAGTGTTGTAGACATCTACAGTTGAGTTGGGCAGCAGTCTATAATTGGCTTCATTACAGGTTCCTGATTGGAAATCGGATTGATACGACTCGATCATGCGCCATCTTCCCATGTACTAAAAATAATGAAACATTTCATTATAATTATGATTTGTTAATAACTCTGTATATTAAAGTACAATATATTACTCATATTGAATTATGTTACTCGTAATGAATGTTCAGCTAGCAAATTTTGGACCACAGCGACAACTTCCGAATACAGTTGGAAGCCATCAACTGCGGAGGAGATATTGTAGTGACACAAGTGTGCGCGTAAAACACAGAGTCGTGCACTGTTGTAATGCTTATGCGATACGATGAGTAGAAGGGTACGATTCAGTGCCAGGACACGGGGACAATTACAATACAACTAGACCTAATTGCTAGCAATCGGTGATTGCATAATGTTGACATCGATTGGGGTTCAAATTCAGGACTTACAGAGTGGTCATCGGGTGCACCGATTACTGAGCCATGCTGTCGTCATTTTTAATGATAATTAAAATAGTATACACTAATTAAACTAAACCAACATAAAAATTTAATCTTAATGTAAAAAAAAATATAAGATGTATAGATTATTAGCTAGAAGTAGTAGATAATATAAATTAGTAGATATAAAAGCTTATAAAAATAGTGGGTTATAAAAGTAGATTACAAAAGCTGTCATATTGTGCAGAGCTTTTGAAGCATATGCGTGACTAATGATTCGAAATTCAGGATATGCAACGTAAATTGCTCCAGTTATGCAAGCGACGAAATTGCAATCAGGAGTCACCGGTGTTACGCATATTTGCAAATTAACCTTTTTTTTGTAAAAATAGTAGTATTATATACAGAAACGAATCAATAACAATATGTTACAATCCTTACAAAAACTGCAATTACGAGTATTATCAAATATGTTTTTCTGGTTACAAAATACTTACTCTGACTGGATTAAAGTTTTGTACTACTGCGATGTTTTGATCACACTGTCCAACAAATTCAACAGGTTCGCCAGGTGATAAATCAGGCAGGTAGAAACATGCGTCGTCCGATTGTGTAACGTTTTCATAGTATTCGTTACCCAACACAGTTATGTTCGCGATAGCGTTGTTAATTGCTGTGTTAGCAGCTGCAGAAAGTTTCTTTGTTCTACTGAGCTTCCAACTGTACACTGTCAAATATACATAAATGATATAAATAGTATATAGACGAGAAAATGGAAAATTATAAAAAAAAATTGTGTTACTAACCTGCTCTGAAGTCCTGGCCTTGATTTACACAGCTGTACGCTAAAGCATAGTTAGAGTAATCCGTGCTTAAGATCCAAAATGGAATTTCAATTACTGAAAGGATAAGCAGCATTGTATGAGCAATATTAAACAAACCCTTTGTTTATTATAAAATTAAATAAGATTCAAAATTCATGTCTCAAAAATGTTACTTACACTCAGCACCTTCTGTAAGTGTGATCATTAATCTTCCACTAGAATCTGTCGAATTTATAGTAACAACACTATTGGAGATTCTTAAAGTCTGATCGAGTACATTGAACGATTGCAGATTTAGCGAATTATTAGTGTTTAGCGAATATTGGTGGTTCACACATTGGCCGCTTTGCTGATCTTTTGGGTAAGCCTCAATTTCATGCCATGTTCCTTCGAACTGCAAGACATGGAATTTACACCTGTATTATGCATTATTTTAAAACAAATTATTTTTTGCTATTAAAACCGTTGGAGTACTTTTTAACTGTTCCAATGAAGACGTGATGCTCATGCACGGAGTTAGTTCACGATAATAGTTGAGTTCTTGTAATTACGATTCTTATGATGCTTGCTTTTATAGAGTAGTAAATACCTGAGTTAGATTGAAACTGGGAACTGCTTGAATATTCTCGTCGCATTGTCCGGGGAACACAACAGGTAGATTAGGTTGTGGTTCGGGGAAGTAAAAGCAACCATCAGTACTTTGGTCCACAGGTTGGTAGTAACGATCGTCCAACACAGGAATTGACATTGTGACGTTATTAATTGCGTTGATTGCACTGGCTGTTAACTGTTTGGTTCTGCTGAGCTTCCAACTGCCAACTGTAAATTTAAAAAAAGAAATTTTTTGATGGAATTTCTAAGAACTTAAATATAATTGTAAAATACACGTCCTGCATCAGACACTGGTTGAGAAACAATGATACTAAAGAAATAATGGACTAGGTATGTATAAGCAATAACAAAAATCGTAGCTTTTTTTCTGATAAATTTTCATGGTAATTCTGAACCAAATATTATTTCTTGTTCTGTCTATGCTAAAACTAGCAATGCAATAAAATTAACATGAATAATATTTGTGTAAACCACTCCAACTAAGCTTAAAAGCTTGTGCTAGGAGATGGAACACGACAGTAGTCTGGTGGGTTTAATTTTGAGACGTCATGTTTTGCGGTTCGTGCCCTAAACCATTAGGCTATTGGCGTTTAAATTGATTGCTTGAGTTATGCAGATACAGCGACGTTAAAACTAAATAATCATTGAATGTAACTGATACGGTTTATTTATTATTCTTATATATTTATTTTGACTACTCTATAAGCGGAAGATAAAAAAAAACCTATGCAAGGATCTGCCAAGGTATCTAGTTATTCTACTGTTAAGCAGTGGTGCAGCCTCAAATACAATTTCATGTTTTTCTCATGGATCCCATCATCAGGACTTGGCCAAAATTGTACAGGATGGATATCATATCGATTACGATTTTCTAATAAGAATCATTTAATTCGATTTCGAATCATTGAACCTCCTCCTTTTTTGAAGTCAGATAAAAAGGGAATGATAAAAAAGCATAGTTTTATGTTGTTGTGGTATAAATATTTAGCAAAATATTAAGCATTACTTTTATTATAATAGCTGGGTTAGTGCAGAGGTTACTGGAAAAGAAATGCTAGTGTAAGCATTTATTAAGAATAAAATACCTCATGAAGTTATATATGAAAGTGAGAAGTAACAATGAACTTTCGTTAGTAAATACAATATTATTTATTTTACTTTTATTTGCTACTGAATAAAATGAGGAATATTCTTACCTTGTCTTCGTTCCTCATCTAGGTTTGTGCATGAATAAACGAGAGCGTATGAAGAATAATCAGTACTCAGAACCCAATAGTCTGTTGTCGTTGTTTCTGAAATAGTGAAGTTAATATTTAATTAAGATGATTTATTACAAAAAAAAAACGCAGAAGAAAATTCAACACTTACGATTAGTACCGACAATTGGGAAGCTGACAACGATCTTGGCACTATCATTCGCATCACTTTCGAGTGTTGCAATTCCATTAATGCTGTCCAATTGCTGGTTTACAACTTGGGTGTTGAACACGTCGACGACGCTACCGTTTAATGTGTAGTAGGCGTTGCTGCACGTGCCGGTTTGGAATACCGTTGGGAATGATTGGATATCATGCCATAAGCCCAAATACTGAAATTATTATAATTTAGAAAAATACTGATTATTTTTGTCATTACAACATTAATTAAGAAAAGTACAAAGTCGTATTGAAACTAGTTTAAAGTAATTTTGTTTATGGTTAAATCTTACCTCAGTAAGATTAAAATTAGTTACAACGGGTATACTGGTATCGCACTGGCCGCGGAAAACAACTGGTGTGTTTTGCTCTGGGATAGGGAAATAGAAGCAAGCTGCATCAGAGTGCACAATGGTTTGATAATAGCGGCTGTTCAAGACATTTATTGTATTCACGATTTGGTTAATGCTGTTTGTTGCGTTGACACTTAGTTGCCTGTCTCGACTTAGCTTCCAGCTCCATACTGAAACAATCGGTTAGTTATGTGTATTTTTTAAACTGTACATACATTTTATATTTGTTTGAGAACAATATTTCTGTTTCAAAACGTTACCTCTTCGCTGTTGATTATTGATGTTTCGGCAACTGTATACTAAAGCATAGTTGTCGTAATCGGTATCTAAGATCCAATATTCAGAAGGCTCCGAAGCTGAAAAAACGAAATCTGGTTAATGTTTGTAAATTTTAAATTTATTTTTATCTCTGTAATGGATGAATGGATAAGTATAGATATTGACACCCTTTTAATGTGCCACTGCTGAGTAATGGGAAACAAGCTTCCTCTCATTTTTGACAGAGTTTTTTCAGAGCTGGGAAGTGTTCCTCGCTGCTCCAGTACGGGCTACCGGATTTTACATGTCCTCAGACTTGCAGTTCTCCTTACGATGTTTTCCTTCACCGCACAGCACGTGGTAAATACACACAGTTTACCCGCGTACCACGAAATTAAAGGCCCTGAGTAACTACGACTATAATTTTACAGTAACGGATTAAAGATTTCTCAAAGCGATAGTATATTCAATTTAATGATCAATTTTAAAGACATATTACCTCCAGGGAACGAGACCAACAATTTTCCACTGCCGTCAATTGTAGCCAGTACGGCGGACCCATTTATGGTTTGTAGTTCTTGGTTGACCACTTCAGTGTTGTAGACATCTACAGTTGAGTTGGGCAGCAGTCTATAATTGGCTTCATTACAGGTTCCTGATTGGAAATCGGATTGATAGGACTCGATCATACGCCATCTGCCCATGTACTAAAAACAATTATAAATTAATAAACAGTTCATTACAATTATCATGTGTGTAGTCCGGCCGCTGAGACAATGCGATACTGACAGGTCGTGAACGAATGAACGTTGTAACTTTGAATTATATATTGTCCTTTACTTTCCCTACTAACGATTAAGTTCTACTAAAAATTAAGTTGTTACAATAAAGTCCACAAATGTTATAAATTGGAGATAAATTTAATGTTAATTAAATAAGAAATCAATACAACTGACTGACTTTAGGAAAGCATTCTCTCAAATGCCGAAATTGTACGTATATTAGATTATAAATTCGCCTAAAGATAGTTTGACATCAGTATGAATGTGCTTTGTTTTTACGTTGTTTGGTAGTGTCTGGTTAGGTTCATGTCTAGAAAGATGACATTTTCTTTGTATTCACGTAAACGTTAACGTTCGTAAAAAGTTCGTAGAATTTATTTAATTATACACGGAAGTAGTTGTATTTGTAACTGTTCATTTTTATGGTGCAAAGTATATCATGTTACATTAGTTTTTTTTACCATTATTTTATCTGTATTGGATAAGTCACATCGAATATCTTTTTGTATATTACACACAAAAATAAAAAAATATGCATAATTATTTTACTCATCGAAATGTGCTGTGTGATGGTCGTGCAGCATGGGTGTCGTTAAGGTCAACTAAAGTAAATCCTTGAAACGTGGTTTTGAAATAACTATCTCAAAAAATGTCAGAACGATTTACATATAAAGGAGAAGATTAATGTGTTATTAAATGAACGTTGTTATTTATGAAATTACTTACTCTAACTGGATTAAAACTTTGCACAACGCTGATATTGACATCGCATTGTCCTGGAAATACAACAGACTCCCCGAGTGCAAGATCAGGTAGATAGAAACAAGCTTCATCTGATTGGTCTATATTTTCATAGTACGTGTTGTTCAAGACAATAATGTTTTCAATAACATTGTTTATAGCAGTGTTAGCAGCTGCAGATAGCTCCTTATCTCTACTAAGCTTCCAGCTATAAACTGAAAAGAAAAATAAATTAATAAACTAACGATTCATTAAGAAAATACTTTTTCAAACCAATACCACATACTTGCTCTGAAATCAGATCCTTGGTTAACACAGCTGTATGCCAAAGCGTAGTCAGTGTAATCCGTGTTTAGGATCCAAAACGGAATTTCAATTACTGAAAACATGTTAATAATTATGTTAATAAGTATTATAGTATATATAATTGACTTTCTATGATGCCTATGCTATTAAATCACCAATTATAATCACAACACAGTTTAGAATCACCAACATCAATAATTACTTAATGAAAATACCACGAACCATAGAAACATTTCGTTTTAAAAGGACCAAAAGATATTTGCAATTTTCGAAAACTTACGTTCATTGCCCTCTGTTAGAGTGATCATTAATCTTCCGCTGGAATCCGTAGAGTTGACTGTAACTAAGCCGCTAGAAATTCTCAAGTTTTGGTCAAGTACGTTCAACGATTGCAGATTTAGTAAGTTAGACGAATTGACGGAATACTGATGATTGATACATTGACCTGACTGCTGATCTTTCGGATACGCTTGAATTTCGTACCATGTACCTTGAAACTAGAAAAGAACAGGTATGGTGAAAATTATGACTGCATAAGCTTGTAAAGTAACAAATAAGCGATATCTTTTTTAAAGCATATAATCATTTATAATATTTACTTGGCTTATGTTAAAGTTTGAAACAACTGGTATATTCTCATCGCACTGCCCAGGAAAAACGACAGGTACACCAGTTTGCGGTTCAGGGTAATAAAAGCAACCTTCACTACTCTGGTCTTGTATTTTGTAATAGCGAGTGTCCAGAACAGGTATAGTGCTAATGGCTGTGTTGATTGCGGTTGCAGCTTGTGGCGACAATTGCTTAGTTCTGCTAAGTTTCCAGCTTGAGACTGTGAGATAGTTAAATGTTCATGAATACAAAAAACTTTAAGCAAGTGTACTTTAATATTTGTTGCCACTAAAAATATTACAAACCTTGTCTGTGCTCAAGGTCAACATTGATGCACGAGTATACAAGGGCATATGAAGTATAATCTGTCGCTAAGACCCAATAATCGGTTGTCACATTTTCTGAAAGTAGAAAGAAATCGTTACATAAAATTTACACTCTAAGATGTTTGACAGAGACATGTTTTAAATATAAGGAATAAAACAAAATGTATAACATTAAGGTCCTTAATTGAAAAATAAGTTAATTTTAATAAAATTCATCTTCTAACTGAACTGATAAATATTTTTTTACATTTTATGCAACACTATGTTTGAAAAACTTACGTCAAAATATGCTTTGTATTTTATACATATATATTGAAAATCACTTTGTACAGACTCAGTTTCGGCCAACAGATTTTGCGGCTGCCTATATAGTATATAATATATTTTTCGTATATTTTAATTATAAATATGTAGCACAAACTGTGTAAGTCAAATTACAACTTAAAATATTAATGTTTTTTTTTTAAAACGATCCCCGTTTAAAATGATGAAGAAACTTTTCAAAATTTTGCTACAGAACTGGTGATAGTTATCATGAGCATTAGCATTTAAACAGTTCTAATAATGCTGGCTGTATCCCAAGGTGGGTAGTATTCGTCAAATACAATTATACTATAGTCTTTTTACAATGCTTCTTCCATGAACCTGAAAAACAAATTTGTAAAATCGATTGATATAATTTACTCACGATTAGTTCCAACCACAGGGAAGGTAACAAAAAGCTTCGCGCTGCCATCATTAGATTCTTGTAAAGCCGCTTGACCTCTAATGGTATCCAATGCTTGGTTTATAACTTGTGTATTGTACACATCTACAGTTCCACCTACGATTCTGTAGAGTGCATTAGGGCATGTACCTCCTTGAAATGGAGTTGGGTATGACTCTATATCATGCCACAAGTTCATGTACTGTAAAAACACTATGAGTTTAGAAATAAACGAAAATTGCATGAAATTATAATAACATTTAAATATATAGTGCGTATTCTAACTTTACCCTAGCCTCCCTCTGATCTAAATGCAGGAACGTTACATCGGGCGCTGGTAGGTTGGGGCCAATGAGTGCCTCTGTGTTTCCGCATACACTTGTGCCACTATAATATCTCCTGCGCAGTTGATTATACCTATTGTTCTTTCATCATCTTCGGACGAGACAAAAACAGGAATAATCTCAATCGAAAAACACTTACAGGTAAGCTAGTTTGATTGTTCAATAGCTTCCGACAGTGTTCGCTGTGGTAGAAAATCGACGAGGAGACTTTGTCTTAGACTCGATATTTAAGACTTTCTTTTTTAGTAAATGATTTTTTATGATTACAATTTCATTAAATACTAAAGTGTATTATATTATATAACTTACTTTATATCCACTTCAGATATCAAATTTTAATTTTAATAATTATGTTTTATTATGTAACTACTGTTATACGAAGGAAAATAAAATAAAACGGGATAATATAGTTTTGAAATCACAGCGAAAAAAACACAACTTAGAGTCGGAATTCGACTTCGTTCATATTTGTAGATAGATATTCATGATTACGTTGTTTGTTCGAAATCAATTTTTTTAATTGTTTTTTTTAATGGATTAAGTGACGAAACGAGCAAAACGTTCACCTTATGGTAAGTGCAACGTCTGTCCATAACAAATACTGTGTCACCCAGAAAATTTCTGTCTGACACCACACTGCGCGCACTACCCTGAGACATCAGTTCTTAAGTCTCATATGCCTAGTAATTACACTAGCTCTCAGTGCCTTTTAAACCGAAACACAGTAATGTTTGGATACTACTGCTTCACGGCAACATAACTGGGTCAGTGAGGTGGTACCTACCTAGACGGATTTCTGCTTAGAAATCCTACACCAGTAACTTTATTAAAATACTGGGAGTTTCTTATTAATGGCAGTTAATAGCAGGATATTATTTTTTGTATTTTAATAATTCCTTATTATATTAAGAATAAATAGAAATCATTACCCGTTGTGCATCAAAACCTGTTACAACTCTAATGTTCGGATCACACTGCCCTCGGAAAATGACTGGGTTACCATCAGGTTCTGGATAGTAGAAGCATCCTTCGTCGGACTGATCAACGATTTCGTAAAAGCGGTTGTTGAGAACATCGATGTTGTTTATAATCTGGTTGATATTGTTTATTGCTGTGGCTGTTAAGTCTCTGGTACGACTAAGTTTCCAGCTGTGAACTGTAATTAAATTATATTATTAATTATTTTACGAAAAAATTTCGTAAGTTTTCAATGCAGTGTTTATTGTTTTAATTGTGTATGAATCGATATCATAGTTTAATAGGACAAGCTGGTTAATTCAGCGGATATGGTTTGTTAAACGTGTAAAAGAAATGCCTCGGAATGAAAACAGCTAAGTGTATTATCACTTCTTAATAAAGCAAACAAATATACAATCACGCCTTTTTCCCATAACGGGTAGGCAGAAACCACACCGGTAGGCCATTTTTCGCCTCCGCGGGAAATGGGACGCAACGGGTGGCGAACCACGTTATCGGTATTTTGGTACGAGTCAAGAAATTCTAACTCCGCGTTCCCACGAGCAGTATAGTGACAGCATTGCATATTACGGTGTTATTCTGCACGATCAAAGGCTGTCCCTTCAATACCTTAGTCGCCTCTTACGACACCTCGGTAGGAAAGTGGTAGGTGCTGTTCTACCGGACACCTATCAGAACTTATACCTACATGGAATGTCATACAATCGAATGGATAGACATAAACCAGGATTAGTTGCGATTTTGGTTGTTATGCGAAATATTTAAGTAACGATTTTGTATTTGATCGCATCTTAAGGTGCATCAATTTTCAAAAAAGTACTGTATTTTCAAATTTATTGTGCACGACTGTACAAAACATTTACTGTATTTTCCAACCGACTAGCTAATTGTAACTAAAATAGAAACATTGTGAACAGTACCAGTATTTACAAGAAAAACATTTCACTACATGTGCTACTTAACGGCCTACTTAAGTGACCTTACTTCAGTAGTCTATTATGAGCTAAAATTATCAATACGAATAGAATAATTATAACAAAAAAGTGTTTTGTAAAAATATAACAATCATGTTCCGAATTCAATTACGATTTTAAGGTTTCGGAGTAAAAACGGAATTTGATTTCCGTCTGTCTGTGTGTCACAGACATTTTACTTGAAGACTATTGGCATAGTGCCAATAGTCACCAAGTATCTCCAAGTATAGATGAAATTTTGAAAAGTGTTTTTTATGAACCGCTGTACAATGGTGTTGTGAAACTATAAAAACAAAATAGTGGTGCCACACCATCCACACAACTGAAATAAAAATTGCAATGCACATAAGCGTGTGAGGTATTGTTTAATGTCTTGAAAAATTATGGCAAAGTTTAAAGTAGCTGTTTAATTTAAGCCAATACTATGTGAGATATGCGCTTCTTAAGTTTCAGAGGAAGGGGTGGGGGGCGGCACTATTTTGTGTGTCCTCCTCACTAATTTTTCACCTGTGCGGTGAAAAATTCTGAAAAAATACGCACAAATAACTTAAAAAAAAACACTTTCAAGTAAAGTTTCGTTTGAATAAGATATGTCGTGTAGTTTTGAGATGTGAGATGTTTTTGGTATGACGCTATATATATGTGCGTGGTCTGATCCACTTGGCCGATTTTTTTTACAATCAGTCACTGTAGATAAAAAAAATAGCAAAACCCTTTACCTCTACGTTGTTCAGCGTTAATATTCCTACAGCTGTAAACCAGTGCGTACGAACTATAATCAGTATCCAATACCCAATAGTCCGCTGGTGTTGAATCTGAAATGAAATGTATTTTATTTTATTTATTTAAAAAAAAACGTAGCTCCACTGTTGCATTTCTCCTGTATCGTGGGTGCGTTTTACGGACATAAATTTCACGTGCACAACACAACCCTCCAACAATTTTTGTTTTTGCACAAATGTTGGCTGCGGCTGGTATTCGAACCCAGGACCCGCGGCGTATAAGTATGGTACTCTAACCAACTAGGCTACGCGGTCGTCAATTTACGTTTTCACTAATATTGTTTTAAGTGCTCTGGAAATATATCATTCCTTCTTCTACAAATTGTTATTAAATTTCTTTAGAACTTAGCTGAGTGGAATATGTAAGCTTCTAAGTACCGTTTGTACGAGTATATATAATATGGATGGGTGTTAATAGTATTTACTATAGATATATCTCGTATATACTTGAAATGGACATAATATAGTGGTCAGAATACACGACTTCTAAGACGCGCTCCGCCGTTAACCCGGTTCGAATCTCACCCGGAGTCGGTCGGTTTTTCGGGTTTTGTTCTGTTGTTATAACAATGTAATTTTGGTACAGCATCAAAGTCCACTTCAGGTCTTTTCGCGTGAGCTTTACATCAAGTGCAGTTATGTTGAAGCGAGTCAGTGCCTCTGTGTTTGCGCGTAAAACTTGGGGCACTATAATATATCCAGCGCAGTAGATAGCTTCCGACAGTATTCGGAAGTTGTCCGTCATTAGATACTCGTAAATATCAATCAATTCTCTTACTTTTAACGTGAAATTTGAACAGGTCATAGATAGTATATTATGCTTTACCGTAATATCTGAAAAGTATACTATCTATCTGAAGGTTTTACATTATTTATGAAGTCGGCACAATTATAGTCACGGTTATAGAACATACAAACAATAATATTTTTTAGTGTATATTTTACTGCAATAATAGAAATGTCTATGCATCGTTACATAGTTTAGTTGATTGCTTGTGTAATGTGAAATACGTCTACATGACGTTTCTTCCATTTCTTTCGTATGCGTCGTTTTCATCATACTGTGATGTACTCCTGGCCGTTCTTCGACCAGGGCGACAACTACCTGAACACTGTCAGGAAAATTTCAACTGCGCAGGAGATATTATAGTGTCACATGTATACGCGCAAACACAAAGCACTCACTCGTCTCAACGTACCCATGCCCGATGTAACGCTATACGATCAGAGGTAGGCTAGCATGCTGTCAGAGACGCAAGGACAATCACAACACATCCAGAACCATCAGTGTGGTAGTCAGGTACTCTAACCACTAGGCCACGCGGTCGTCATTCAGTCGTCGTTCAGTTT
Source organism: Luehdorfia chinensis (assembly GCA_019845155.1). Taxonomy (NCBI): domain Eukaryota; kingdom Metazoa; phylum Arthropoda; class Insecta; order Lepidoptera; family Papilionidae; genus Luehdorfia; species Luehdorfia chinensis. The sequence continues at coordinate 1,934,256 of JAHVAK010000292.1, forward strand.
TCATAATACTGTATTATGTTTAACGATGGTTGGATGGTGATGAGAGAACGCGTTCATTTTCAATAACATAAAAGAAAATTGCTAAATTTGTAAAATGCAATTTTTAAGTTCACATTTGAAGTGTGCTCTTGTTCGCTGAGAAAAAGTTATCACGAGAAGACTTGGATGCTCGAGGATAATAATATTCAGAAGTCCGTGAATTTTGCAAACCGCCGTGAAGTATTATCAGAAATCTTATCATAATGAGAAGACGTGTGTCCTTTGTAGTGGGCCGTATGAAATTCGATTTTAATACTCGTATAACAGTTTCACAAACGAGAGATTATATACTCACTTCCAGGGAAGGTAACTAGTAGTTTCGCACTTCCGTCTACCGATCCAACAACAGCAGATCCTGTGATAGTATCCAGTTGTTGGTTAATTACTTGTGTGTTGAAAACTTCTACTGAATCATTATTTAATGTATACGTAGCGTCATTACAGGTTCCATTTTGGGCTTCGGCCTGGTAACTCTCAATTAGACGCCATCGGCCTCCGTACTGATAGCCAAAAAAAAATGTCAAATTTATTATTACCATCGGTGAGCGAGTGAGTGATAGAAGACTAGAAAGACAGATGACACCTAGCATATATAATATATAGTATAAAATTATCGCGTCATCCATTAAAATTGAATTGCCAACCCACCTGTGAAATATTCTACGAGTATTTTAAAGGTAAAGCAATTATGAAAAGTATTACAATATTGTAGTCCAGCTAGTTCATGCGCGACCGTCCTCCGGGGCGACGACGTTAACATAAATGTAAGAGTAAATAAGTAGTAGGTAATTGAAAATAAAATTTGTAAAAAATTAGTTGTTAAAGTATATAAAAACAATTGTGGGGGGGAATAGATAAACAATTTATTTATGTAAGTACAATATAAAATTATGAAAGCCAACTCCAATATAGATGAGAAAATGGCTAGGTGGGCGATAGTGATATGTATTCAAATAAATTTTTATCATCATTCGATATCCATTTTAATGTTCATGCGCAGTTCAAGAGTATTCATTTGAACGTAATGTGTGTTATGAGTCTTCACACGTGACGCCGCTTCGCCTACACGGCTGCGACTGTTAGTGAATGATGCGTAGTTACCCGCGTTTCCCTTTCCCGATAAACTAACCACCCTCTCTTAGATGTAGAGTACCTCGTCCCCGACATGTCTGTCACCCCTCGGGACGGTCGCACACAAACTTGCCGGAGTATATTTAATTTATCTTAAAAACTTTAAACTACCTTAATATATTTAATATGTAAGTTAAAAGAATCGAACAACAGAAAATGTCATAGTTGGTGGAAAAGTCACAGAACGAATATACAGTACGTGTCTTTGGATGATTATGGGTTTATCATAAAAAACAATACTGTTAGTGCCACTTACCCTAGTTACATTAAAGTTTTGTACAACTTGTATATTAGGATCACATTGACCTGGCAAAATTACAGGTTCTCCAGGGGCTAGGTCCGGCAAATAGAAGCACGCTCGATCTGATTGGTCAATGTTTTCATAATAGTCATTACTGAGCACTACGTTGTTGGAGATTGTGTTGTTGATGGCGACGTTCGCGGCTGGTGATAACTCCTTTGTCCTACTAAGTTTCCAGCTAAATACTGAAACGAAAATAAACGTTAGTTATACATAGTTTTTAGGCTGTGTGATGGTTCATTTGTTTCTGTGTTATAAAATTAGACTAAAATTATATATATGTATAATAATTTTTTTTTTATTTGAAAATATATTTCAAGTGTAAACGTTTTGAATTATTATATTGTATTTGACATAGACTACGGAGATACTTAAACAAATTAACTTCTTAGCTTTAACTAACCAATCTTTTGACATTAATATTTGATAATAACGATTTCGTGGAACTGTAAATAACTAAAGGATGTTAGAAAGCAATGTAAATTTTTTTGGACATCTTGATAAAAAGTAAATATTCTTTAAGTTTAAAAACTGTTACACACTGTTAAAAAAATTAAATGACTTACTGTTGTTTTTTTAATTGTATAAAGTGACGAAACGAGCAAAACGTTCACCTGATGGTAAGTGAAACGTTCGCGCACAACAAATGCTGTGTCACCCAGAATATTTCCGTGTGACACCACACTGCGCCCGTCACCCTGAGACATCAGTTCTTAAGTTTCAAATGACCAGTGATTACGCTAGCTCACAGTGCCCTTAAACCAAACCAAAACACAGTAATGCTTGCACACTACGGCTTCACTTGCAGAATAACTGGTCCTGGGGTGGTACCTATCCTAGACGAATTCCTGCATAGGAATCCTACCACCAGTCACAGTTGACAGTATTAAAAATCTAGAGTAATGATTACCTCTTCTAAAGTCAGTTCCTTGATTAATGCAACTATATGCCAAGGCGTAATCATCATAGTCTGTGCTGAGAATCCAGAATGGGATAGTAATTTCTGAAACAAATATTAATTATTTTCATCGACGTTTGAAAAGTCAGCATTGAAAGTCAAGAGATCGTTGCTTTCGTACCTTCATTATTAGCTGTTATCCTAATAGTTAGCCTAGCACTGGAATCTGTAACATTACGGGACAGAACGCCGTTGGAAATTCCAATAAATTGGTTTGTAACACTAGAAGATTGAAAATTTAATGTGTTGGCTGCTCCGGATGTGTAGTTGTGGTAGATACATTGTCCAGTTTGCTGCTCTTTGGGATATGCTTGCACTTCATACCATACTCCTTGGAAACTGGTAAAATAATTAAAATCAGTTGATTATTAATTTTACGATGTTTTAACTTTAAAGTGCGAGAACTCCGTATTAAGTAAATTTTATCTACCTCTTGGAATGTGAAGTTTGCAACAACTTCTACGTTTTCATCACACTGTCCAGGGAAAACCACAGGTACGCCGGGTTGTGGGTCAGGATAATAGAAGCAGCCCTCACGACTTTGGTTTTTGGTAGTGAAATATCGTTGTTCTAATACTGGTATGGTATTCATAATCGAATTAATGGCCACATTGCCTGCGGCTGGCATTTGTTTTGTTCTACTTAATTTCCAGCTGTACACTGCAAATAAGAAAAACTGTTATGTAGTAAAATCGTAACCCTGGAAGCGAGATATTAAAATAGCATAATTTATAGCACTCCAAAAATAAATAAATTAACAGTGTTACATAGTTTTCCATACCTTGTCTGTTATCGTTACCAATATTTGTACAAGTATACACAAAGGCGTAACTGACGTAATCCGTATTCAGAACCCAGTAGTCTGTCGTAACGGTGACTGTAAAAAGTATTTTCTTTAAAAAAAATCCATTATTCATAATATGGTAAAATAAAAGTGAAATTCACGAACGGTTAGTGCCAGCGACTGGAAATGTGACTCTGAGTTTGGCACTCCCGTCTTCAGCTACAGGAACAGCTACTCCGTTGATAATATCCAACCTTTCGTCTATTACTTGGGTGTTATAAACAAGTACGCTTCCATCAGCCAGAGCATAATTAGCATTATTACAAGTGCCTCCTTGAAATATGGATGGATAAGATTCAATGTCATGCCATAAGCCCATATACTGAAAACAAGGAATATGAAATATTACATTTATACTTATTCTTGTTTGGGCTCCTCTCACAAATAAGAGTACTCTTATGAATAGCAAAAATGTGAATCGCCATAAAGGTCTTATGTTCCTATTTCAATAAACTACTACTATAAAATAATGAGTGAAGTAGGAGCCGTATAAATGCAACACTGCTGAGCACAGGTCTCCTCTCTTTTCTAAGAGGGTTTTGGAGTTGGGAAGAGTCCGCAACGCTGCTCCAATGCTTGGCGGTGGATTTCACATGTTCACAAAATATTTCAATTCCTCCTGGTTTCCTCATGATGTTTACCTCCACCGTTTACGAGCAGGTGGTAAATCAGTACTTAAAATTGCAGAACAATTTTATAGGTGCCGGCACCGGGGATCGAATCAAGTCACTCGCGTTCTATAATATTTAAGACGAGGAACCGGCCCCTGACGTGTAAAATTTTTCAATAGTATTTGGATAAATCCAAAGCATAGCTCAAAGCATTTTTACTGGTGATGGGATTCTTATGCAGGATTCCGTCTAGGTAGGTACCACCGCAAGACCAGTTATCCTGCCGGGAAGCAGTAGTGTTTAAATATTTGAGTGAGTGAGTGAGAGAAACAAGTTGAAACAAGTGAGAGCTAGTGTAATCACTGGGCACATGAGACTAAAGACCTGATGTCTCTGAGGTCATGTTCAGTTCGGTGCCACACAGATATGATCTGGGTGACACTGCATATGTTATAGGCAGACGTTTCATTTACCATCAGAAAATTAACAAAAATGTTTATATTACATTTTTGTCAATATATATGTTTTTCATTTATATTCACCTGAACATTTATTTGTATAAACTATGTTTTCTTACCACGTACAGTCACTCCGTGAATTATAACATAAAGTACTCGTATGGTTTTCAATTACTAATTCAATTAGTAAGATACATACCCTAGAGGCATTAAAAGCAGGCATAGCTGGTATGCTCATATCACATTGGCCACGGAATTCCACTGGTTGATCTGGCACTACCTCAGGGAAATAGAAACACCCTTCGTCTGACTGATTACTTTGCAGGAAAAATCTTTCGTTGAGGTCGATTTCAGATCTGATTAAATCATTCACAGCAACTTGTGAAGCGGCTGACAATTGTCTATTTCTACTAAGAATCCAACTGTACACTGAAAAAACAATTATAAATGTAAAAACGTTTTTATCGTGGTTGGTTATTATTCAAAGTGAAGGAAAGATAGGTTTACATTCATTAAATTTATAATAGTTTATTTGACGAAAATCATTCATCATCCTTTCAATCTATCATAGTCCACTGTAGAACATAGGCCTCTCCCACAGATTGTTACAAAACAAGATCTTGGGCCACCTGCATCCATCGACTTCCCACAAAATCGTGCAGGTCGTCCGCTCCATCTAGTGGGAGTCGCGTTAAGGATTAGCAAGCTGACGAAATTAATTAATAGAAATAATTCATAGTATCTTACCTCGTCTTGTATTATTACCGACATTGGCGCAAGTGTAGGAGACCGCATAATTTTCATAATCGGTTCTCAGTATCCATAGTTCTGAATCCACAAACACTGTAAGAAAAAAATCCATCATATACCAAACGTCATTCCATCTTTCCGCCTTCCTCTTCATTCTGTTCGTATCTTTGTCAAATATCCTTAAAGGAACTAACCTATATTACACAACTTCTTAATTATAATAATTTAACAAGCCATCGTTAGTCATGTTGCGTACGTCGCCGTTGATACAAAAATATTTAAAAAAAATAAAAAAATTTAAAAAAATAAGGTACCAATGACAAACGGGCACACAGACCTTTGGTAGTAAAGGTCCTAGTGGTCAGATCAGAACTTGACTACTAAGCCTCGGGTTGTGTGTTTCAATCACAGCTGAAATCAAATTTTCTCCAAAAACTCTTATTGTTAGTTGTCGAGTCTGGTTTAGCAGTTATTGTTGAAGCAGTGTCTGACACTGCAACTTAGGCTACCTCCAATCTAATCGCTTGAGCGTTATTACGGGTTAGGACTAGAGAGATCCTTTGAGTTTGAGCGTATATTACGAGCACTATAATATTCCCTATGCAACTGATGGCTTCCAACAGTATTCGAAAGTTGTCTTCGTAGCCGAAAATCGGCTTCTTGCTTTCATACTAGATGCTAACTAGAATGAACTTATGATGGAGTATCTCATTGTGAGTAGTTCTGCAATTATCTTCTCTCGCGCCTTTTCTAGTACAATACGAAATGAACCAGCGTTATGCTGTTACTTTAGGCTTATATTCTGTGAGAGGGTGAACCATTTCTCCAGTGGTGATGACCCATTAATGTGCTATTGTAATAATAATAATTTATTAGATCAATCCAGCAAAATGGTACAATAGCATGCGATGCTGGATCAATATGGTTTCAGCTCAGCATTATGTTGGCAAGTAAGCTAACGCTGGTATTCTGCTGACACCAATAGGTATCTTTCGTGTGTCAATGGCATAATTTACAATACAGTTCATGACTTATTAACAGAAAAGATCAGGATAAGAAATTGAGGAATTACAACTTGCTACTACATACTGTCTGTATGTAGTTTGGGTGCGTAATGAAATTATTTTAATCAGCGGTACCGAATTCTAACGTCTTATACTTCTAATGATTTCTTATATTTATGCGTACATTATTATATAAAAGTCTATATACGGATTTGATCGTGTTTTATTTAATTTTAATTTTCTCAAGTTACGAGGACTCAGCACTCATTGTCGCGGGAGGACTGAGGTGTTAGATGTCCTAATGAGGATGCGAAAAATCTGTAAATTTATTTTGACTATTTTTGGAATTTCGTTGGCTTATAGAAACACTATACGAATCTATAACTTCATTAACTCTTAAGTTCTGCAATAGATTTTAATATCCATTCAAGTGCTTCAGCGATATAAAAGTCATGTGACGTACAGATAATAATATAATTATAAGTTACAGTCTCACTTGTGTAGGAACGCATAAAACAACTCGATTTTGTTTAAACAGAAATTTATAATTGCGTTTCAACATTTTCAATATTTTATTCTGGTAATTGGGTTAACGGAGGCAATTCATATCATCATCATTTCAGCTGATCATTAGTCCATTGCCTTCCCATAAATTGTCACAAAAGTTTGAAGCTATAATTTTGGAGGGATTTTGCTCTAGTTGCCACGCTTAGCAGGCGGGTTGGCAACCGCAGTTTATTTATTCAGATGTTCCAGGAAGATGCTGCTGCCCATCTTCTGGTTTTCATTTCATATACTACTTGCGTACATTTTTTATAAAATAAATAATATCGGGGAAGGGAGAACAATTTAAAATATTTACAAATATCGTAAACAAAATGTTTGGATGAATGGCTACGGTGGGGTCTACTGGACATTGGGCCTGACTTCTTCGTCGTGAGTCCTGGATTCGTATCCAAGCTGGAGCTAACATTTGTGCAAAAACATAAATTGTTGGTTTTCAGGTCTGGTTGTATTGTGCATGCCAAATTTATGTTTGTAAAACGCTCCCTAGATATAGAAGAAATCCCAGTGACATCGTAAAAAAAGAGTAAGAAAAATGGATATAAAGACAAAAATGAAGACAGTTAACCTCTTTAGGTTGGAGTGGTTTATTGACTGGAATAAAATCTGTAGACACTGAAAGAATCGGTGATCTTATCTTTAGAAATTACGATAAAAATACTTGTAACTTATCACTAACACGTCTGTTTTTAAGAGCTGTTGTATCCTATCCATTTATGATTAAAGAAAATATTTGCTTCTATGTAATATGTGTGTTCATTTAAAACCTTAGGTCCCAAAGTGGTCCAGGTCACCCCAGGGGTCCACGGGAGACTCGACGGGGGTCATTGTTGGCGTGACGAAAAAAATGGGTTAGTTATAGTTTTGGGAATATGGTAGAAATACAGCTGCAAGGGGTTCACCGGAACCGAAATTTTGAATATGGTTATGAGAAAGAAAGTCTGGGAATCTCTGATTTAAAACGTTAAGGACACCTTTCTATGCCGTAGTTGGGATTTAATAGTCTAATATCTAAATACCAATAAATAATGCGTAATCGTAGATGACCATATTTAGAATTTTTGTCTGCTTGTCTGAAACTTTGTATCGAATAGGCTCCGAAATGGCTCAACGGATTTCAACGAAACTCTTAAAGATTAAAACAGGAAGTTTAACCTAAATTTTCGTGCATTTTAATATCTTGCAGGTTCAAAATACATGAATATATGTTTGTTCAAATGAAAATATTTAGCTTTTAAAATTACAGCACGACATTAGCATAACACACCTTTGTACAGTAATAGTGTGATTCAACTTGCTTTTTCACGTTGTTATTTCATGACAATAAATAAAATTTTGTTTTTAGTAATCATTTCGATGATAGATAATGATAGCCTATGCTGATTACGGTATCATATATTGATACGATTTATAAGTTACAGCGTAAATCGTTCTTATTTAACAGAAATAAAATGCTGTTTGGCGTGACGATGACCAATATCATTATATGAGGTGATTGTTGTTAGGCGCAATAGAATCTAATAGACAGCCATAACTTGAGCCAAACGTTTGATAAAGGATTTAGAAATATGCGTATCTGCTCACGTAGAAAAGCAATATGTTTTAGGATAACCGTAAATGAAAAATATTGTATATTGTGTGGTCTTAGGAGAAGGGTTAATACGGCGATATTGAACTTTTGATTGAAGTGCAACATTCGCAGAATAATTCTATGGTACCACACTGCGCCCCCCTGAGACACTAGTTCTTAAGTCTAATATGGCCAGTAATTACACTAGCTTTCAGCGCCCTTCAGACGGTAATACAGTAATGTTTGCAAACTTCTAGTTCCAGGCAGAATAACTGGCCCTGCAGTGGTCCCTACCTGCACATAACGAGTTGTGTCTGACTCTGGGCCACGCGGAAAGTAAATACTGAGAGGAGCTTATTATGAAAATTTCGATAGGGGCCTAAGAGAAGCTTTCCCCTTCACGTCCCGCGGGTGTCGTTAGAATCGACTAATGGAAATGTCACAAAAATCTGAAGGAGGCCTCAGTTGGTGGAATAACGTGCTTAGTGGTGACGGAAAACATCGTGAGGACACCTGCGTTTTTGAGAAATTATATTAAAAGTTAAATATATATAAGCTAAATTTTTCGAAGACTTGCGAAGTCCGCCAACCTGCATTGGAGCAACATGGCGTACATTCTTGACTCCATAACCCTATTAGAAATGAAAGGAAGCCTTTGCTCAGAAGTAGAACATTTGTAGGCTGTTGCTTTACTTATATTTCTACATTAGCATTTGATACATACCGTTAGGCGCTACTTCTAAGGTAACTGTCAGCCTAGCTGAGCCGTCCGTACTGTTAACAGAAGCTGTTCCAGATATCGTCGCCAAACTTTGGTTGATCACCTGACTGTTAAGCACATTAACCACTTCGCCAGCTAGAGTGTATTCAGCTCTGTTGCATGTGCCTTCTTGGTTTTCTGTGTAGTACCTAGAGATTTCGTGCCATACTCCTTGAAACTAGAAATGAAATAAAGCTACGTATTAATTTTTTACTTATGTAACTGGATTTGATCGAAGTGAGGTTAATATAAATTTAATGAATGAAAATAGCATACTTTATTTCTGACAAAAATTTAGTTACTCGATGTAACTCTTCTTTTTTGAGACTACGGTTTAGAAGTACAAGCACTAACAATGCAAGCATTAAGACAAAAGTTCAAATAATATTAATTGCACACAGTTTATACCACGAAATATTAATAAGTATTTACGCGTTCTGATACTTCTCTTTCAGAGAGAATTATTTATAAGAATAGAAAACCAACGATGAAAAACTAGTCCGTCGAAGCACTTTCTTAACCGATTAGAATTATGAAACATACAATACATGTAGATTCGAAAAGAAATTATTTGTATTTTGCATAAATATTGAACTTAATTTGAACCCATGACTCAGAAGGCCGGCACTATGTCCTTTAGCCACGATATCTTGTTTAATTTTTTGCGTGTAAACGACGTTATTTACAGCGATCAAGATAACTCTTGGAACATGAAACTATGCGAAATAGATAGCTTATCGAGCAAATCGTGTCTGTATTTTTAAATACATCATACCTTGCACTATATTAGCAATAGTATCATACAAGTATGGCATGGGTTCCGGTCGGCAAGATGATCTTTGTCGTTTTTCCGCTATGATGCGAAGTAAAACTATTTTCTAAGGTTAAGGCAATTATATTCTTAAAAAAATCAAATTTATTCTACTAAGACCATTTACATTTTAGTTTATAATAGGCTTACCCTTGTTGCGTTAAAATTGGGAACAACTGTCATGTTCCGATTACATTGTCCAGGAAGTATGACTGACTCGTTTTCAAGTATTTCTGGTAGAACATAACAAGCGTTGTCGGAATGCTCGATGCTTCGCAAATCGGATGTGTTGATACCAAGTAGAGAGTTTATTGTTGTATTTACAAGTGCTTCCATCATCTCTGTGGCATATGATGTTTCTCTTCCCAATTGCCAGAGATATACTGTAATAGAAATGATTATTTATTTATCTAGTGTTTTTGTGCCAACCTTACATAAAACATGTGACAAAGGGCGGACTTAATGCCTGCAGGCATTCTCTACCAGTCAAACCTGGATGTGGTAAGAACTTATTGTAGGTGCAGCAAACGAAGAAACGAAGATACTTAATGCTATACAAGATATGTTACTACGCATACAAGATATATATGTACGAGTATATGCATATTTACGCACATACATACGTATACAGAAATACTCTTATTTATAAACTTATAATAATAGCTTATATAAAATAGTTATCAATGAAAGGAAGTCTTGAGGAAGTACTCACGAATCAATCTTTTGAAACAGTTCTTACTGGTTGCATTTATGACCTTATCATGGAGGTAGTTTCAAAGAAGTGTAGCTTGGAATAGTAAATAAATTGACAAAGAACCCATTGAAGTGCGTTGGAATGCATATTTTGTATGCATTCCAACGCACTTCAATATTCGGTATAGGGCACTTCAATGGGTTATATATTCTGGGAGATATCGTCGTAATTTCGGTAGTCGAAAATGTGTCTGATATAATTATTAAGGAGGCGATCTAGCTTGATTAGAAGGTAAGTATAAGTCCGGGTAGCACAAATCTGAAAAATCGATTATCGGTAATATGAGCCTTTGGGTGGTACAGTCGATCAGCCGACATCTTATCTACCCTAAATTATCTTGATTCCAAAGCTGAAGTGACCGAAGTCCATCGCATTGTCCTTCACACTAAATTACATTTATGCATTTCGTTTGTGATTGTCGGAAGCTTGAAGCCCATTTCATTTAATATATTTCTTATTATTAGTTCCGTCTTGCCACCTAGGTATTATTTACTATTATTTACATCCTGCGCAAAGGTGTTCAGCGCTTCTGGAGATAAGATACCTCTACTTTTAAACAAGTAAGTTTGTTTTAAATGTAGGCAGCATTGACTGCTTGCCATAAGAGTAGATTTTAATGAATAGAAGATAGCCATAACCTTTTCAATGTAGTATGCATAAAGGTAATGATAATAAATATTCTTCTCTAAAGATTTGGTGTTGAAAATAAGTTTAGCATACGGTATTTTGTAACGTTTAACGTAAAAATGTAACGTACAATAATCTGAAAGTATTAATGTTTGAAAGAAAATGCGTTTGGATTAAGAATGAATGATCTGATTATCACCTCCTATACGCTGAGGCTTACACAGACTAGTTTAACATCGAAAAAGGCGTTGTACAGGGATGTGTTATCACTGTTTAACGTATTTATAGACAATTACTTGAAAGATTTCAAAGATTTGGATTAAGAATGAATAATTATGACGAATTGCAGAGTTCTGACTGAAGAAGTGGAACATGTGTAAGAGTTTGTAAGCTTAGGTTCAAAGTTTACGAGATGGTTCATCAAAGATTGTTTAGATGGTCTGAATACACAGGTAAGAGATTTATAAGGTAAGTGTGAATAGGCAAGCCGGCGAGTCAACGTAAGCGATCGTATCATATTATATCAGATCGAAGTCGTCAACCGACGAGCTTGTATGAAAATGCTAATTAAAGTACAAGCGACAGATGTGTGTCAGGATCATAGCAAGTGGATAGATTTGGTATCAGTTTACCCCAATGGGAAAGGTGTGTGACTCTATGTACTGACTTTATGTATGTACAATAATATGTTGACAAATGTGGAATAACTTAAGAAATAAAGGATATGTCTGAATCTGATTATAACAATTTTATTATTTTGATTTAGAAACTTACCATCTCTTTGAACATTTCCTCGATTTTCACAGAAGTATCCGACGGCAAAGTTGTCGTAATCCGTTGTTAGTATCCAAAAATCAATTGCTGTATAAACGAAAACAGTAGATTAGATCCAGACAAAATTTAACTCTGGAATATTTATTGCATCGTCACTTGAATTTTATGAAAATTATTTGATGAAATAAACTAGAGAAACTGTTAGCATTAGTATAGTAAAACATTGTAATTTTTTTTATAGAATTTCAGATATAATTTACTTAGCTAAATTAAGGGAGATATGATTTTGATAAGTTGTGAAGTCATTAGCCTTAGCATCAGATTAAATATGTATTACTAACGTTCCCGTATGGCTGACACATTAAGCCTGAATTTGGCAGTTCCTTGTTCGACTGTCGCTGTCCCAGTAATTTCTTGATAGAAGTTGCTATTAACAGCTTCATTTCGTATATTTATAATATTATTTCCTAGAGTCAGCTCTAAGGTTGCACAATCACCATTTTGTTGTGGGTTGTCTGTTCTTGCAATTCCATACCAGGTGCCAAGGAACTAATAAAAAAGAAAATTAAAATTTTATGCGTATGTACACAAATATATGTTCCGTATGGTAGCGGTGTGAAATAATTCATCTCCTCATCAAGTCCAATAAGTACATCTAGAGATATGTTGCAGTTTTTGTTTGATTAACGGTTGCAAATATGGCAGTTACCGTTTGTTATCCACCGTTTATATGATGTAGTCTATGGGAGAGGACTATGATCAGCTGTGATATAAGATGCTTAACTGAAAATAGTACAATTTGTGGGGATGGAGTAGGAGATATTTCAAACACAGTTTGTCATATGGTTGGCAGTTTGGGAGGCACTCGGGAGACTGTCTTCAGCTATCAGTAATTATTAGATCTTGCATACATAGTTAGCATCGAGAAAATTTTAATAGCGCGATACAGGACGTGCAGTTTCTCATGTAGTGATATAGATGTCGTAAGGTTTTGATAAAGAGTCAAGTATTATTTGCGACGGTATTTTTAATCATTGCCCGTATGCTCAATATGTGACTAAAATTAAGACGTCTATCAAAGACACGATGCCCTATTTAGTTTCTCTATTAGTATTTTAAAAGTGACTCACAATATAAGAAGAAAGTAAGAGAAAGAGGTGACTAAAGGATTAAAAAGAGAAGGCATTAATTTAGTACAAATTATACTATCAAGCTTTAAAATTGAAAACACTTATGTTAAAATGGCTGAGCAAGAGCACGTAAATGTTTTGTTATACTTGCAATTATTATATTAATTTATGTATTTTCCACTTCTGAAATATTATTTAATAATTCTTCTTTCATTCTTTAATTATTTAAGCTAGTGTAATATTTTCTCATACAATACATTTTTATAGATCTCCAACAGTTTATATTTTACCAGAAAAATATACCTTTTTTTTTATTTGCGTAGAGGGCAAGGCACGACATTTCCGAAATAAGTTGTAAAACAAAACAAGTAAAATAAAGAGATTTATAGGCAATTTGTTCTATACCTCAAAATGTACCCGAATCTCTTCTTTATCTGTGGGGTCTGGATATTCATATGAATCGAAATTGCGCACAACCTCTTTGCAAATGTTTAAAAAATATTTACTCCGTAGGAGTGAAGGAAAAAGGTCATTCACCATCATCATCAACCTTTTTGCATTGCAGTAATCCCACATAGGCCTCTCCGTAGTTTTGAGGATTTGCCACCAATTGCAACGCATGGTAGGCCAACTGGCGATCGCAGTATCAAACTGTATACTTTTAGGAAGGAAATAAGATCTTTCTGGGATTTCTAATAAATTGTAAAAAAAGTAAAGTTTGCTGCGCACAGCTGCTCCATGGCAGAGTAACTGGCCCTGCGGTACCTACCTAGACGGATTCCTGAATAGGAATCCTACCACCAGTAAAGTTTTGCGCTGCCATCACAATATTACTCAGTGTCTTACGTTATCTTTTGCTACATTTCGTACTCGTAGATAGACAATGTAATCTAGAAACAATAAACTACATGCGATATGTTACATGATGACCAGTCTTCTATTAGTATAAAAACCTCACCCTGATCGTTTCTTTGATAAGAAGTCAAGGTTTTGTGTCTTTACTTATTTGTTTCGGGGACTTTTTTATTTGTAAATAGAGAATACTCTCACTTTTGTTGCCTGTATGACCCTTCTTTTAATGGTGATAGGACTTCCTTGCAGGAGTTGTTCAGGTAGGTACTACTGCATCAGTTATTCTGCCACCGAGTAGTAGTACATATATACGTGCAGTCACGCCTTTTTCCCATACAAGGCGTAGGCAGAGACCCAATACGTAGCCCACTCCACCCGTCACGTCTGCCTCCGCGGAAAACGTGACGGGTGGCGAACCGGGTCGCCACAATTTTAGTACGAGTTAAATTCAGTTTAATTCGCCCTATTGCGTTACCATGAGCAGTATAGTGAAATTACTGGTTATAATAGACTAAATAACTGCCAGGACTTTGCAATTCAAAGTTCTGGGTGACACTGCAAGTTTGAACTGATTAAGGATAGCACTTATCAAAAAGAGAATAACTTGCTCGTCTTGTCACGGAACACTAAAAATTATCTGATATCTAACAGTTTGGGATTTAAAGCCAAGCTCTATGAGTTAAATATCACACAGTAATATTTAAGAAATCAATGCTCTATAAGCAGAAGATTTTGTGGAATTTAAATAAATTCTGCGACTCATAGCTTGCGTAGTAAGATCTTTTTAATAAAAAATGGTATTTAATAATCATATTGGGACATTTATGAATGTCTGACTATTCAGTGCATTGACATATCCATCTGTTCATCAATATTTAATTTCATCATCATCATTTTAGCCTATCACTAATCCACTACTGAACATAAGCCACCCCCTATAGATTGCCATAAAACCTCGTAGCTCTCTTTTTAGGCGAACTTTGTCATAGTTGCCACGCTTGGCAGGCGGGTTGGCAACTGCAGTTTATTTATTGAGATGTATCAGGAAGATGCTGTTGCTCATCTCCCGGTTTTTATTTTCCCTCCGTCGACTTTTACGACACCCACGGGATGAAATGAGGTGTTAGATTCTCTTAAGCCGCCACCACACGGCACCGTATAGATGTTAAACAATATAAAAGATATACAAACTACGATTGAGTGCGTTTTTACAGACATATATTTCTCATACAACACAACCAGGCCCGAAAACCAACAATTAGTGTATTTGCACAGACGTTGGCCCCGGCGGGGATTCGAACCTATGACCTGCGGCGTAGAAGTCAGGTGACTACTAGGCCACCCAGTTGTCATCGATAAGGCAATGATAAGCACATGATATAGACATGAATACTCATATTTAGTTTTTATTTCTTCAATATAATGATTTCTTATGTTTAAGCTAATATTATACATTTAATAAAACTAATTTTACAGATTTCATTGCGTTTAATTTTGATATATTTATAATTCGACGTTTCGAGCGCTTTACAGCACCCATGCTTACGAGAGCACTGAGGTGACAGATGCACCGATGACATAGTTAATCGGGGGTACCTTTAGCTTTTTAATTATTATTTTTGGTCCGATATACGCAAAATAAGCTTACAGTGTCTTGCGAGTGTGAGTGGTATGCTTGCTTTATTTTATTAATTATAGGATCCCAAACCGATACCGATACCGATATCCAATCCGGTGGTAGTACCCAACCATTTTCTCTATTGAAATACGTGTGTTTTTTAAAATTTCTATAGCTTCGTGAATCATTCTTGGTGAGAATCGGTCTTCTTTTACAACGATTGGTGGTCTACTAAATCTGATATATAACATCAGATAATCTATATTGGGATGATCTAGAAAGTGGTCACAAACTGCAGACTTCCTTGTGTATTTCTTCAAATGCAGAATTCCTACTGTTTTTACCACAAACGAAATTTGATCTACAATAATTAACGTCCATGCTTCTATCGACATTTTTGCGTGACGTATTTTTCTTTCAGAATGTTATCGACTATTTTCCCTAATTACAATTTTTTGTTGGGGCTGTTGGTAAAACTGTCCAATCTTATCTGAAGTAATGAAACGATAAATATATCACTATTATCAAAAATAATTACAATAAATAACTGATCCTTATTTCCTAGAAATAACGTCAAGAACGAATTAGGTCAATAGTAATTAGTTAGTTAGTTTAGTACTATTAAGATAAAAAATATAAAGTAAGCACGCGTAGATATTTAGTATCTAAGAAGAATGAAGCTTATTATCTTCGTTAACTTTTAGTACAGGTATTTGGTCCAACTTGATTTCTTAATTCTTTTTCAAACATGGCGAAAAATACTAGCTCTATTAATAAACTATATATTAATGAACTAATATCAACTATTATATCAGCTAGTTGTTAGTAATAGTAGTCGCTCCTAAGCGACCCGTCCAAAAGTTATGGTCAAACGTTATGTAACAACTTTTGTAGGCGTAAAAACTATATGTACAAAGACGATATTAATCTGGAATTGTATATGTATTTCTCAACTGTTTTGTAATTACATCCGACATATAAACTCACTTCCTCTATAATATATGATAAGACATGAAACATTTATGCTTCGTATTCGTTTTAATCTGATAAAGACTAATGTCAAAATGGCGAAATAGTGTTGTAAAATCTCGAATTCATTTTAATATTTTAATTAATCAAAAATTTAACATTGCTGTTATTGATCTATTAAAATAGAAAGTAAAAAACGTTTAAGTAGATCTAGATATAGATCTAGATCTGAGAAACAATTTATTCTTACATTGATGTACCCAGCGGAGGTAAAGACAGAAAACCATTTTTTTTCTTCAGATTTAGCTACAAATGTAATACAAGTAGTCTGATGAATTCAAACCAATCCCTTAGCTTATACACCAACAGCGTAGCGTTACGTCTTTTAAACAAACAAATGAAGTAACAGTCTATATAATACGCTGTGCCCGCGGTTTCTCCCGCGTAAAATAAGCCGACATATCTGCTTAATACGGCATGGTAGAACAGGGGTCGGTAACCTTTTTTTGACCGCATGTCAAAATGAACCATAACGTGAATATTAAAGAGACGTTTGGTTTCAGAGATATACTCGTTTTAAAACAGTCTTTTAGTAAATAATAAGATATATCGAACTAAAATGTGGTTCTATTTTTATTTATTTTTATCCTCAATGTGTTTGTTGTGGGCCGTGTGGTGGCCGGCTCGTTAAAAGAATGCTACCACTCCATCTCATCCAATTGATCTCGTAAAAGGCGAGTAAGGAATTAAACTGAACTGTGCACCCAACAGCGCATGGTGCCGATGGGCTCACCACCTATCACACCAAGTGCATTACATTGTTTTGGTGAAACGTGGATTGTGGCAGTTATCTGTTTTAGCAGTGAGTGCCCAGTCTCTGACTTCCCCTTATGGGATACAGTCGTGATCTTATGTATGTATGTATGTATGTGTTTGTTTCATGTTTATGTTTTACATTTTTTTAATATTTTATTCTTTACTTGTGGCAACTAAAGTGGGTCAGTTGTAATTGTCAAATGGGTGACTCGGTGACCCGCGAGTCATAGGTTGCCGACCCCTGGCTTAGAACCATCCCCAATAAACGAGCTATCGAATACAAACGACTCAGTCGGCGCAGTGGTTAGATTCTCGGGGACAAATATTTGTATGTCCTACAGATAGTTGTTCCGGTCTGCGTGTTTGTGCATGAGGAATTTATGTATGTAAAACGCACCCACGACTCAGGAGAAATCATACTGTGGGGCAGTTTTTTTAAAAAAGAAGGGTAAACTTAAAAATAGTTTGTCGAATCGGTTTAGTATTTCTTGGGATTAGCTATAATCATATAAGCTTTATTACATTGGTCAGACACATATAGAGCCAGAGCTTATATCGATTGATACCACTGCACATCGCAAGTACATTGTTTTAACATAATATGCATATCCTGAGACATCTGCTTGCATTTGTTACTTGTCAATTGGCGGACTGTCCCCAATTTAGTTGCCGGTAAGACGCTGCCACTCAACAATGACTTTAAGCTTTTTAAAGTTAATAATATTTTTAATTCTATGTTTAATTTGAATTTTTATTATTTTTAAATTTTGCTAATGATCAACATGTAATAATTATCCTATCAATAGAAATTAATAAACCATTACTTTTGGCCCTCATTACAAGATGTAGTTTATTTGACGCATTTTGTAGGACCGATAGATGTCCGGCAGAGTAGAATAGCACCGACCTCTTTCCCACCGAAGTGTCGTAAGAGGCGACCAAATGATTGGTACGGACAGAATACCAGCATAATAACACCATAATATGCAATGCTGTCACTATACTGCGCGTGGCAACGCAATGGGGAGTAAGAATTTTATGACTCGTACCAAAATGACTGTGACGTGGTTCGTCGGGTGACCGGTGTCACATTTCGTTTCTCGCGAGGGCGAAGAGTGGGCTGTCAAGTTATATGGGTAAAAGGCGTGACTGTATTTATGTTTAAAAGATTGAATATTAGATTTATTTTTTTCGGAAAACAGACAGTGATACACTGCTCGATTATTTAAAATGATTATTGCTAAACACGATTTAATAGGTTTTCGCATAGCGAATTTAATTGTATACTACGTTTACCTAATAACATAAACTATTATATTATTAATTTTACTATATATACGAGTACTATTTGTATATCTTCCGCCATTATGCCGTTACAACTAACATTTGTAACAACTCCAATATTTTTTTAATATATCCACTGAAATTTACTAAATTAACCACACACAACTTTGTATATAAAGTAATATAAAATTAAAAAAAAGCTTACTCGTGTTGTATTGAAATTTTCCACCAAGGTAATATTTGGATCACACTGTCCAAATTGTACTAACTGCGCACAACTTAATCCTAAATAACCTAAAAGGCTAACAACTATAAATATGCTTTTTATCATTTTGAGATCATAGTTTTCAACGAGCACAGCACTTTATGCAGGTAACCCAGGAAAATGGCGATATACTCTATAAATAATCACATTTATACGGAATCTTATCAATAGATTTATCTTCAGTGAGAATTATACGTCAATCGCAATTAATTCGTATCACCAGAGAATGTTCATTCAAATCAATAATCAATATTTTAACGATACGGTAATCTGTTTTTTACTGTTCTAAATATTTAATAAGTAAAAGAATGATTCACTAAGATCAGTATTAGATCAATCCATATCCCTTTTTACTTATCTCTTATCAGTGAAACTCAAGTATAAATGAAAACAGACAGTCGATTGCGAGACCGAAGTTATGTTTTAGTTCTTAATAACCTTGTCTGAGCAAGAAAAAGAAGTGTTAACACATTCGGATTAAATTTGGTATATTCGGATTAAATATGGCACTGTGAGCTAGCGTAATCACTGGGCATATGAGACTTAAGTAAGTCTCAGGGTGATGGGTACAGTGTGGTGTCGCACAGAAATTTTCTGGGTGACACAGCATTTGTTATGGGCAGACGTTGCCACTTACCATCAGGTGAACGTTTGCTCGTTTCATCACTTTATCCAATAAAAAAAATTTTTTTTTTGAATCTATGCTTTTTTCACACAGATTTGTTTCTTTCAATTTTATCTATTTATGTATGTTATTTACTTTATTTATATAAATATGTATTCGTAATTAGTTTAGTATGTATCAATTTATATATTTTATATTATTTATATATTGATTATATTTATATTTTATCATAAGTTAGGCATCTTACTTTAAAATCGATAGCACCTGCCATATTTTTTTCACCATCAACCAGGGTTGCCTGGTAGAGAATGCCACAAGGCATTAAGTGCGTCCATTGTAGCCCTAATAAATAAATAACGTTGATGTATCTATCCCATATAGACGAATAGTAGATTCTTAATACTTTTGCGTTAGTTATTGTTAATACTTTTGCGTTTACAAAACTAAACATATAGTATAACTCCAGTGCCAATTATTCTGCCGTCCAGAAAACATTACTGTGTTTCGGTCTAAAGGACACTGATAGCGCTAGTGTAATGACTGAGCATTTGAGACTTTAGAACTGTTGTCTCAGGGTGACTAGCGTAATGCGGTGCCACACAGATGAGCTCTGGGTGACTCAGCATTTTTTATGGTCAGGCCTAGACGGATTACTACATAGGAAATCTATGTCTGTATTTTTAGTAACTTTTTTACTCTTTTTTTGCATCAAATTTTCTTAGATTACAAATTTTAGCTCAATACTTCTTAATTTTTATTTTAAATAAAAAATGTATGATTATTTTATTAACGGTATAATGCCAGTTAAATTTAAGGAATGCCGTGAATTTTTATAATTTTCGTAACATTAAGACGAAATTTGTGTTTTCTTTATTATTAAAATGTATAATGGGTCCATGTTGCAGAACCTTAAATACATACAAATAGACCAAAAAATAAACTAAAATAATTACAATTTTAATGTATCGTCTGGGCCTGTTCGTGCTTCAGTATGTACACAGCCTTAGGAGGTCTATGTTCGAAGGTGTACGTGTACCTTTATGAATATCAGATAAGCTTTTATTGGTCAAAACAGAATTTCATTCTATTTATGATTGGTCGTTCGTGGCAATCAGATTAACTTACTTCATTGATGATTCAAGAGTACTTTCACTAATAGTATAAAATCTTTAATTAAGATTACGGATGCCAAAACGATGACACATATTATGATTTGTCCTGTATCTATCTGGTGGTAGGATTCCTATGCAGGAATCCGTCAAGGTAGGTACCACCCCAGTGCCAGTTATTATGCCGTGAAGCAGTAGTGTGCAAACATTACTGCGTTTCGGTTTGAAGGGCACTGTGAGCTAGCGTAATCACTGGGCATATGAGACCTAAGAACTTATGTCTCAAGGGTGATGGGCACAGTGTGGTATCACACAGAAATTTTCTGGGTGACACAGCATTTGTTATGGGCAGACGTTGCGTTGCACTTACCATCAGGTGAACGTTTTGCTCGTTTCATCATTTTATCGAATAATAAAAAAAAATCACGGGTACGTTTTACAGACAGAAATTGCACATGCACCAACACCTTAGATCCGAAATCTGTAGGCCATTCAAATATACGGAATTCGAAGGCGCGACCGTCAGCGCAGAAGCCAATCGCTTAGCCATTGCACCTATAGACTTTAGTAGTTTGTGGAACCGATGGGGAAAAATGTGACAGCAATCTAAACAAATAAAAAAAAATTGAGTGTATGCTTGTGATTTCGAAATAAAGATTTTTCTAAATCTCTTATGGTAATTTACAGGATATCAAAATTCAAATACGCGTTTTAAAATTTTTTGTCTATCTGTCTATTTGGTTTTTGGGTTCATCTCCGAAACGGCTGAATAGAGAGAGCAATCTTCGCTACTTTTAATTCCTGAAATATTTAGATTTCCTGCTTAAAATCAGAAAAAACGGTAGAAATTACTGACTATGCGGAACGACGTGTTACGCGCGACTTTAATTTGCTTTTTGGTCGTTATTGTTTTAGTTCATTGCAGTAATAATAATATTCACTTAATATCTAAATAAGTGGTTTAGAAAATTCAAAGTTCTTTTTTTGTCTCTACCTTTATATCTTTACCTTATCTATAATAATATTATAAAGCTGATGACTTTGTTTGGTTAAACGCGCTAATCTCATTAACTACTGGTTCGAATTGAAAAATTATTTTAGTGTTGGATAACCCCATTTATCGAGGAAGGCTATAGGCCATATAACATCACCCATCACCCATAAAGCGGTTTCTTTTAAATTAAACGCCGGGTGTAACCGCGGGGCACAATTAGTTTATTATAAAGCTGGAGGGTTTGTATGTTTGAATTGTATGTCTGGTGGTAGGATTCCTATGCAGGAATCCGTCTAGGTAGGTACCACCCCAGGGTCAGTTATTCTGCCGTGAAGCAGTAGTGTGCAAGCATTATTGTGTTTCGGTTTGAAGGGCACTGAGAGCTAGCGTAATCACTGGGCATATGAGACTTAAGAACTTACACACAGAATTTTTATGGGTAACACAGCATTTGTTATAGGCGGCCGTTACACTTACCATTACGTGAACGATTTGCTCGTTTCATCACTTTTTCCAATAAAAAAAATGCTCTAATCTCGAGGAAGTACTTATCCGATTAAGAAAATGATTTTTGCATTAAATAGCCCATTAATTAAGAAAGATTATAGGTTACAAAATGTAATGTTCCAACTTTAAGGTGCCGCATGCTGAGAACAGAACGTAAAGACTAAGGTCATAAGGGACCATGCCGTACAGCGCAATTAAATACTTATTACGCGGGTAAAACTGTGGGACTTAGCTAGTTACGTAATAAAAGACCATTTTCGTAGTCATCTATTGAAAGGGTTAAATCCAGCAAAGGACTATTACGCAACGTTATTGATGCAAAAAATTAAGTGTGTTCGTTAATTCTTTGAAGTTTGTATGGTTTGAAAGGCGACTTTGAATGACCATATTAATGCATTATACGACAAAAGCTTATCTAAAAAAAATACATAGATGTCTATCTGCAAAGAAAAGATAATGACTATGACGTTGTACATATTTTTTTTCGAAAGTTCCCTTAGCAACAGAACAATTGACAAATACTGGTGTTAAAATACCATTACTCGTATTATTTTCTTTTTTTAATCGTCTTGATAATGATGCCCTCCCGGCCGATTTTCAGCCACGGGGACAATTCTCAAGTACTGACAGAAGTTACCAACAGCGTAGGTGATATTGTAATTCCACAAGTATACGCGCGAACAGCAAGGCACTCAATAGTTCTTTTATTTTTTAATTACATTATTTTCGTGGTAATGCCAATATTTTATGAAGACGTGAATGTATCTATCGCATTAAAACCTTGATTCGTTTTTTAACATATGTTTTGTACATAGGCTCATACTTTTTTGTTCTGTACAGTTAACTTTTTATCGGTGGTAGGATTCCTATGTAGGAATCCGTCTAGGTAGGTACCACCGTAGGGGCAGTTATTCTGTCGTGAAGCAGTAGTTTGCGAACATTAATGTGTTTCGAATTTAAGACTTAAGAATTGATGTCTCAGGGTGACTAGCGTAGTACGGTGACACACAGAATTGTTTTGTGTAGCACAGCATTGGTTATTGGCAGACGTTATACTCGTACTAAGGGCTTTGCAGCTTATATTTTGAATACTAGAATTTTGGATATCTTTGGTCAGTGTTAACTGCCCCGTTTTGGAATTTTGTAGCAAAAGATAATCATTATATCCCATCACAATTCTACTGCTGAGCATGGTCATCCCTTATAGATAGCCAAAAAACACGGTCTCTTTAAACATATTTATTTAAATATACAAAATAAATTATATGATATTGACGTATCAATAAAACATGCCTATAACTTTATCTGTAACTACAAGTGAAAGTCCTCATACAATACTTCAGAAATAAAAACAATCTGTAATTGATACGATAGCTGTCATGATTATGCAATATTTTTCTGCAACAATATCAATACACCAAGTATGTATAAGAAACAGGAATGTTATATCTCGATATATGTTTTCTCTCTCTATTATTTTCGAAGAGTTCATTTACAGAAATAAATAAATGAATGAGTTTACATTTATTTGATAAATACAAATACTTCCATAGGATAGGTTTTGCAAAATCTGGACCCAATAGGTGGCGCCGTGCTCGACTCCATCACTTAAAGTTTCATACTTATATGTAATTCAGAAATCAAACTCATCGCGCCACCTATCGGAAAAGACAGAAGACCGTCTGCCGGGCCAGTTCATATAGTTATATTTATAATGTTATTTAGAGGGAGAAACGAGTACCCCTTCTTCCTAATGATAAATAGGATAGATGCTTCATCCATTTACAATAAAGAATCACGGTAACCCCTGTAGGCTTTCTTAATATAACACTAATTGCCTCATCACCAATGAATGGTCGTCTGCTTTCGTCACTCACCATACAAAATGCGGCAGCGTTATTGTGTTTTGCATAAACTTAAACTATTTTACATTGAAATTCCATAAGAGCAAGAGCATGATTCCGGTAAGGGTCGACCTAGGCGTACGTATCACAATAAGATCGGTGAACTTTTGAGGAAAGGTCACGTTAAAAGTATCCGCGACCGACGAGCGTGTGTGAAAACGATAATGAAAGTAGAAGAAGCTAAACATGTGTGTCAGGATCGTAGCAAGTGGAAAGATGTGGTCTCTGCTTATTCCTATGGGAAAGAGGCGTGACTGTATATATGTATGATTCATAGCGTTATTTTTTATAGGATAAAAGCAAAATGTTCATCTGATGGTAAGTGCAACGTCTGCTCATAACAAATGTTGTGTCAACAAGAACATTTCCGTGTGGCACGACACTGCGCTCGTCGCCCTGAGACATCAGTTTTTTAGTCTCATACACTCAGTAATTAAATGAGCCTTCAAATTACAAACACAGTAATGTTTGCATACTACTGCTTCACGGTAGAATAACTGGCCCTGCGGTTGTACTTTCTTAGACAGATTCCTGCAAAGAAATTCTACCATGTATGGACACAGTACGGTGTCCCACAGAATAGATAGATGGTATGATAGTTGTTTGTTGTAATAACCTACGTAAGCTGAAGCTACATAGAACGAAAGATGATGAGCTTGGACGAAATTTCTAGAAGAAGAAGAAAAAAAGACTTAACATGAATCCATGCAAGCTTAATGTATTTTAAATGTTTTTATTAAATATTTGTTTAGTGTATCTTTACTATAACTAAAATATATATCCCTTAATTGCATGATTTATCTTTTTAGGATATATATAGGTAATACAAATATTAAAGTGTGGTAGGCAAGTCTGTAATAATGCTGGGAAAAATAAAGAAATTTGACAGTCAAAGATAAAACTAAACAGTGTTGCTACTAAAAACAAAACATATTACCCAGTTTGTGCTAAATGTACAACAAAATGCATAGAGCATAATTTTTTTTTTTTTTTTATAGTCGATTGATTGTATGTTGCAGATTTACAACAACATGCATTTAAGGGATATATGTGTCCGACAGAGTAGAATAACTTGCCCTGCGGTTGTTCTTTCATAGACAGATTCTTGCATAGGAATTCTACAACCATGAAACGTTATTGAAGTGTGTCTTTATCTTTTATGCTTATACATAGAGACAACGTTATCCCTAAGGTGAGTTGCTGATGATTTCAGTGGCGGTAGGATTTATATGCAGAAATCCGACTAGGTAGGTACCACCCTAGGACCAGTTATTTTGCCGAGAAGCAGTAGTGTTAAAACATTACTGTGCTTCGGTCTGAAGGGCACTGAGAGCTAGCTTAATCACTGAGCATATGAGATTCAATAACTTATGTATCAGGGTGACGGGCACAGCGTGGTGCTACACAGAAATATTCTGAGTAACACAGCATCTGTTATGCACTTACCATCAGATGAACGTTTTTCTCGTCTCGACACTTTATCAAATGAAAAAAAAAAGACTGTGTTTCAGTTTGAATGGCACTGAGAGCTAGTGTAATCACTAGACATATGAGACTTACGAACTGATGTCTCATGTGATGGACGCAGGTATGGTGTCACACAGATATATTCTGGGTGACACAGCATTTGCTATAGGCAGACGTGAATCACCATCAGGTAAACGTTTCGTTCGTTTCGTCACTTTATACATTAAAAAAATTATATATAGTCGCCATTTCGTTTACAAATCAAGCTTTGTAAATTAAACATCTGAGTTGTGCCAGTTTGAAAACACAAATTGGTGGTTTTCGGGTCTGGTTCTGCTGTCATTGTGCTTGTGTTTCTGACATTGAATCCTAGCCCATCCCAGATGTTATCGCATGTGTATCAAAGTGAGTGCTTCTGTGTTCATGCTTACATTTTAGGCACTATAATATTCTTCGGGCAGTTGATAGCATTCGACAGTATTCGTAAGTTGTCGCCGTGGTCAAAAATCAGCCAAAATTACATGGTTAGTTTTTGTAGGATATTAAAAAATAATTCACGTTCAGAAAATTCTATAGATTCGATTTCTTTTAAAATTAGACTGATTAAAAGCGGTTTGCGTGAATAATGTGAAATTTGAATAAATTTAAGCCGTGTGGTGGCGGCTCGTTAAAAGAATACTACCACTCCATCTCATTCAATGGATCTCGTAAAAGCAAGGAATTAAACTGCACAGTGCACCCAACAGCGCATGGTGGCGATGGGCTCACCACCTATCACACCAAGTGCATTATATTGTTTTGGTGAAACGTGGATTGTGGCAGGCATCTGTTTTTGCAGTGAGTGCCCAGTCTCTGACTACCCCTTATGGGATACAGTCGTGATCTTATGTATGTATGTATGTTGAATAAATTTTCAATTAGATCATCAGAAATACCATCCAGATGCAAAATGTGCAATTAGAAGCGTGTCAAATAATGGATAAGTAGAAAGTGTGTGCATCAAGTGAAGTTTATCTGGAAGGTGACTGATTGTGCGGGTTAACTACGACGAGTGTGCATGGAGATAGATTAAATTTATTTCTTGGAATTGCAATTGTTGGGCAATTTTCGATTATTTTTTCAGTTTTTTTATTGGAGATAGTGACGAAATGTGCAAAACGTTCACGTAATGAAAAGTGCAAGCGTCTACCGATAACAAATGGTGTGTCACCCAGAACATTTCAGTGTGACAACACACGGCGCCCGTCACCCCGAGACATCAATTCTTAAGTCTCATATGCCCAGTGATTACACTAGCTCTCAGTGCCCTTCAAACCGAAACACAGTAATGTTTGCACACTACTGCTTCACGGCAGAATAACTGGCCCTGGGGTGCTACCTACCTAGACGGATTCCAGTATAGGAATCATACCATCAGTAAAAAGTTTGAAAAAGTTTACAGTTTTTAAGTACAACCATTTTACTACGAAGAGAAGCGCTCGCTGCGATCTGTATCTGCGATGGTTTATATGATCATTAAAGTTAGCAATGTTCCGCGCGGTCTAAAATTTTGACTAAGAATTTAAGTTGACTTTAATACAAAAGTATTACCGCAGCCATTAAAAAAACCTAAAGAAACGGCTGGTTATCCTTCAGAGTAGCGAAAGTCAGAAGTTCCGTTATTACTGTTCCGTTAGAGAATAAGTAGTCGACTCTGATGTAAGTGCAATGACTACAGACATTTTTTCTTAGTTGACAATACCTTTATAAATCCAATAAAGGTATTGTTTTCATAGACATTGATGTCGTCCAGGCCGATTTTCGACCATTGCGGCCACATCCGAATAATGTCGGAAGCTATCACAGACGCAAACAATCGCAACAAAATCAGACTCGAAAAATGATTTGTGTTTTTGCAGAGTTGGCTTCGGTAGGGATTCGGACCCAGGACCCGCGGCGCAGAAGTCAAGTACTCTGACCACTAGACGATTCAGTCGTTAAATATTTTTGGCAAAGATTGCAAAGATTGACCTTTCAATGGCGTGCGAAATAAATAAAGTCGAATGTAGAACTCGTTTATTGTCTTATTTTGTATTTAACTGTGACTAATCTAATTCGAGTCCAATAGTAAAGTGTTATTACAGTAGTTATCGTTAACGTGATAACCTACTTTGTTTTATGTTTCAAAATGAGCGACGATAAAATATATCTTATTAACCTTTGCCATTCTCCTGTGCATTTTTTAACGTCATATGAGTGATACTAATTGTTTATCTTTAACTTTTATAACATGGATACATGTTTCAGATATTAGTTGCCGTGTAGTAGCGGCGAAAGAAAATTCATCTACCTGCTTATTCTCGTTGATTTTATAAAAGTCTAAAAAGATCACAAAATTACTTCTTTTTTAAAGAAGAGGGGGCAAACGAGCTAGTGGCTCACCTGATCGTAAGTGATCGTCGCCACTCATCAGCATCCGCATTACTAGAGGAAGTCGTTGAGAAAGGAGTAGACTCTTTTCTTGATAGTTCCTAAGTCGTATCGGTTCGCAAAAACCGCTGATGGCAGAAAATTTCATAAAGTGGTAGCACATACATACATACATAAGATCACGACTGTATCCCATAAGGGGTAGTCAGAGACTGGGCACTTACTGCAAAAGCAGATGACTGCCACAATCCTCGTTTCACCAAAACAATATAATGCACTGGGTGTGATAGGTGGTGAGCCCATCGCCACCATGCGCTGTTGGGTGCACAGTGCAGTTTAATTCCTTACTCGCCTTTTACGAGATCCATTGGATGAGATGGAGTGGTAGTATTCTTTTAACGAGCCGCCACCACACGGCCCACAACAAACACATTGAGAATAAAAATAAATAAAAATAGAACAACATTTTAGTTCGATATATCTTATTATTTACTAAAAGACTGTTTTAAAACGAATATATCTCTGAAACCAAACGTCTCTTTAATATTCACATTTTGGTTCATTTTGACATGCGGTCAAAAAAAGGTTGCCGACCCCTTTTCTAGGTTATTAAACTTTATGCTACCGTCTTAAAAAGCTGCACGTTGAGAACCGATCATTACCGGGAAGGGTTCAGCTGAGAATGCTCAGGTCAGGAGGTACCATGCCGTATTATTATTTACTAATATATTCTTTTAACGAGCCTTTTAACATGGCAGAAAAATTGTTGAAAAACGCGCAGTGTTACAATGCCAACCACCAAGATGATGTGAATGGTGTTGGGAATATTAGAATTTATGTTTAAAACTTTTGACTTAAAAAACTTAATCCGTAAATTCCAACTTCCCGCCGAAAGTGGCGGCTCGGCTCGCAGTTCGGTGATGGACGCGCTAAATTTCAAACATTGCTGATGAGTCGAGAGCCTGGCTCATCGGCTCGCAATACCGCGGTTGTGCCATGATCCAACAGCAAGCTTCAAGGCCCTGATCGACGTGCGAGTTTTACCGAGGTCTTAGTGGATTGTAATGGTAAAGACCGCGATATAGCTCGTTCGTCGATCAGGGCCTTTAGAGTGTTGAGTCGGTGACTTGCCTAAAGTCAAATAATGTGAAACAAAAAACGGACCATAATTTGAAGTCTAAAGGGTTGAGGTCTGGGCGAGATGAGGGCCAGTCTTCAGCACTTATAAAGTCCGGAACGTTGGTTTCAAGCCAGGCTTGGGTAGTTCGTGCCTTGTGACCAGGTGCAGAGTCCTGCTGGAAAGTCCACGGTATATTTTTAAAAAGTGTATTGCTCACACTTTGGCTGAAGCTTTGGCCGAGCTTCAGGTCTTGTTTTATAATATGCGACAGAGTCCTAGCGGGAATCTTCATTTCTCGCGATAAGATTTTTTGCTTCCTAATGGGGAAGGAGGCTTTAACAGCATTAACAGCCTTTGTATTTCTAACAGCACGCGGCCGCCCCGATCTTTTCTGGTCTTCGACAGAGGAAGTGTTGTTGTATCTGTTGATAGTACGATATACGAACATACGGCTGATACCAAGCTTTTGAAGTGTGTGGAATATGACTGACGGCTCCATACCCACTTTGTGCAAGGCGATCACTGCAATCCTATTTTCTTTAACACCCCTTTCCATATTGTAATTTGATAATGAACACGAAAAAATCTGTGAAATGGCGCAAAATCGAAACAAGTTTTTAAAATAATATACGTGTTCCAAATACAAAATAATTAAAAAGTTGAAAAAAAGAAAAGTTTTTATGTAACAGTATTTATGGCCAGACTAGTTATTAATGCATTTTTTTAAATAACTCTTTATATTTTTGAGTTGCCTTGTCAGTTTTTATTTTCTTTTCCTTTTACTTTTCATTTACAAATAGTTATTCATTTGGAGTTCCTTAAATAAAATGTATTTTAAGAGGTCTGATATTCTAAGTAATTTAAAATCCGCATCCATTAGCTAACCCGATAAATAATCTGTATGAACTCCGCGATCCGAAATATAATATCTATCATACGTGACATTGGACATGTCTTATCCAATCGCATATTTTATTATCGTTAAATACAATAGGGTGATTTGTTATTCATTCATTGTGGTTACTAACCCGTCAGTTGTTATAAAGTTAAAGGTTGCAGTTTTTTCTGGAAATTAAAAGTGATATATGAGTTGACCATTAAACCTTTGATCTTTGTAACAGAATGTTTCTTACCCATAATTTGATTCATTAGATTTATTTTAGAACACAGGCTTTGGTATGAGTCAAAAGATTATTACTCCCCACCGCGTTACCACGAGCAGTATAGTGACAGCATTGCGTATTATGGTGATTCTGTACGAATTAAATCTGTCCGTATAATACCTTAGTGGTATCTTACGACACCTCGATAGGAAAGAGGCAGGAGGTAGTTGATTCTACTCTGCCGGACACCTATCGGCTAATTGAATTATATGTGTTACGATTTTATTACACATCGTCATGTTAACCCGATAATTGTTGTAAAGCAACATTTTGGGTTCTACTGGAGCGCTATTGTATGTATATACTACTACTTTCTACTACTTGCTACTTTAGTTCTTCAGGAATAAGTGTATCTAAGAAAGTTTTGGTAAAAATTATACCATTCGGATGTGCTATTATAGTTATGTATCTTTGACACTGTTCGACACTTGTTCCACCTTTTGTTCGACATCATAGCATACGTTTTACTTCGGATAAAATTCATAACAAGTGAGTGCTCTTCAAGGTATATTCAATTGGTATTAGGCAGTAGAAGTAAGGCTTAATGGAATATTTGATACGTAAAGACAAAACAAGTGACAATGTTTGGACTGTGTCTTGAAATTCACTCTCGGACTTTGTCGTAGGCTAGGTAGGTAGGCTTACGAAATGGCCATCCATCATCAACCATACTGTCATAGTCGACAGACCTTACCCGCAAATGAAACCTGTTAAGAATATTATCTTCTCCGTGGTAAAAAGACGCCTTACTTAAAAAGTTTATTTTACTATGTTATCTTTTACTATAAAATATTTTTCACTTCGTTTAACGAACGAAAAGGTAAAGTAATGTTTTGATTGAGTATTTAAAAAAAATTTGATATACTAACTCCATATGACAATTTGATCGCATAAAAACGTAGGAACATACCGTATATCCTTACAAAGCTAATCAATTGATTGATCACAATCTGTAGGCTGGTTGTCCAATTTCCACGCGAGTTAATGTAATCGATGAATCACACGACTTATCACTTAGTTAAATCAAGCATGAAGTTCGCATACATTCACACATAATAGTATAACTGATGTGCAGGGACACATAATAATTTGTGGTTTCTATATTTGTCCATGCAAGCACTAGGTGACGTGTCCTTAACTTCACCCCGATCAAGGAAGCTCAAAGTCGCTTAGATCTATGGCTCAGTGTTTCTATGCGAGATAGAATCCGTAACGATGACATCCGAAGTAGAAATAGAGTTACCAACATAGCCCCCAGGATCAGAAAAATAAAAGTAGCATTGTACCAGCTAAGAACCGATAACCGCTGGGAAAGAAAGATTCTCGAGTGGCAACCTCGTAATCGCAAACGCAGTGTCTATCTTTGTATCTCAATACCTGAAAATAATGAAGTACTTAATACTAAAAATAATGGAGCCATGGGTGTAGGCGCTCGTTTTAAATTTCATAGTACGTGCGTGAACTAGGTTCGATGTTAAGTGCTGATTTACAACGTGCTCGACGATAAAGGAAAACATCGTGAGGAAAGGTGTCTGAGCAATAAAAAAGTGTATGAAGTGCGCTACCCTGATAACCTCCGAATTGGAGAAGGGTGGCTAGCTCTGCCTTGTTCTAAAAACCCTCTCCATAATGTCCATGTCGGCTCGGTTGGCGCAGTGGCTAAGCCCTTGGCTTCTGCGCCGCGGGTCGCGGGTTCGATTCCCGCACGGGACAGATATTTGTATGGCCTACATATAGTTGTTCCGGGTCTGGGTGTTTGTGCATGTGGAATTTATGTCTGTAAAACGCACCCACGACACAGGAGAAATCCTACTGTGGGGCTTCGTTTTTAAAAAAAGAAAGAAAGAATGTGAAGAGGTGTGTGCTCAGAGGTACAATTATAAGTATTTACTTTTATTTTTTACTTGAAAATAGTACCTAATTACATCGCAAAACTTATCTTTATAATCCACTACACGAAATTAATGTCCGAGTGTACCATTAGATAAGATATTTGATATTCTACAAACTTGCCTTTATTTGAAGTGGATCATGATGTCATTTACCTATAAATGATTGTTTTCAGAATGTCGCAGTACATCGATCGGTTAATCCCCAGACTATGAACATTTTTGAGATTTTGGAAATTGATGAGACACGGCAAAAAATAGGTGACTCAACACATACATAAATAGAGTCACGCCTCTTTCCCATTGGGGTAGGCAAAGACCACATCTTTTCACTTGCTATGATCCTGACACACTTCTTTCGCTTCTTCTACTTTCATTAGTGTTTTCATACAAGCTCGTCGGTTGCGGATACTTTTGACGTAGCCTTTCCTTAAAACGACTTCGATCTGACCATGATACGTTCGCCTACGTCGACCCTTACCGGCTTCCCCATTCACACTCTCCAAATAAATCTGTGTCGTCAATCTTCTTTCATCCATCCTCTCTAAAACTATCTAAGCATCCATTTCTCTATCTATGTCACTACATCTTCTACCACACCGAAACGTTCCCTTATCACGTTGTTCCACAACTTTTTTATCATAGTTCCACATTAATCTCCGCCGCATTAATCTTATTTCAATGCTTCTTCTGCCAGACATCCACTACCGTACATAAGTGTGGGGGACCAGTACTGCTCCATGTATAGCCAGTCAAGCCTTTATAGATATGTTCTGGCTTTTCATAAATTTATGCAGAGTCCCATTCATTGAATTTCCTGCCAATACTCTTCTCTCAATATCACAGTCATACTTTCCGTCTATCGTAAATTTTTAACCCAAGTATACGAACTCTTACACTAGTTCCACTCTTTCTCCTTCAATCAGAAGTCTGCAATCCGTCGTAATTTCTTCTCTTTCAAAAACCATTACTTTTGTCTTATCAACATTAATTTTCATTCCCGTTGCTTTATAGAGCATCATTAGTAATATTAACCATCGACTGCAGGTCCTCCTCCGAAAATGCTAATATAACCTAATCATCGGCTGATCATAGGAGGCATTTGATGGACAGATCATTCATTCTTAATCCAAACGCACTCTCTTTCAAATCTTCAAAGCAATACCACACATCCCTGTCTAACACTTTTTTCGATGTTAAATCAGTCTGTGTAGGCCCCGTTTGTAACACAAGCAATCATTGAATATTATGCTCCTTATAGAGTGATTTCAGTGCTTGTATCAAGCTGCTATTCACCCAATATAAAGACAATGTCGACCACAATTACTTCCTTGCCACTCTGTCATAACCCTTTTCTAAGACTGCGAATGCGCAATAGATATTTCCACTTTGAGCCAACAATTTTTCGGCTATGCTTCGTAAGGGAGAGACCTGATTCATGCATCCCGTTCCTCTCCTGAATCCCGCTTGTACATCCCATATCTTTTCTTTAGTTTCATTCTTCACTCTCTTAAATAAAACTTTTGCATCCATTTGCCGACAATGCTGAACAAGCTAATGCCTCAGTAGTTTTTGAAGTCTTGCTGTGACCCTTTTCCTTTACTGGTGCTAGGATTCCTATGCAGGAATCCGTCTAGGTAATTACCACCCCAGGGCCAGTTGTTCTGCCGTGAAGCAGTAGTGTCCAAACATTACTGTATTTCGGTCAGAAGGGCACTGTGAGCTAGTGTAATCACAGGGAATATGAGAACTAAAGAACTGATGTCTCAGAGTGATGTGCGCAGTGTAGTGTCACACAGAAATGTTCTGGGTGACACAGCATTTGCTATAGGCATACGTTGCACTTACCATCAGGTGAACGTTTTTCTCGTTTTATCACACGATCCAATTAAAAAAAGCGTGACGGCCTTGCACCAGTCTCTGAGATACGCAGGAGGTACGCTGGAAAAGAGATTAAAAAGGCGGTACAGCTGACAATACAGCTTTCAGCATCTCTACCGTAATTCTGTCATACCCTGCAGCTTTGTCCGATTTCATACTATTCAACGCTTCCACAATCTCTTCCATACTTATTTCATTATTATTTCATCATTGACGACTGCGTGGCCTAGTGGTCAGAGAATACCTGACTTCTGAGCCGCGGGTCCTGGGTTCGAATCCCAGCCGGAGCCAACATTTGTGCTAAAACATAAATTGTTGGTTTTCGGGTCTGGTCGTGTTGTGATTGTCCCCGTGTTTCTGACCCTGAATCCTAGCCTACCTCCGACCTTATCGCATCTGCGTTACATCGGGCGCGGGTAGGTTGGGACGAGTGAGTGCCTCTGTATTTGCGCGTACACTTGTGGCACTATAATATCTCCTGCGAAGTTGATGGCTCTCGACAGTAGTCGGCAGTTGTCGCCGTGGTCGAAATCGGCTAGGAGAACATCTCTTATTTCATTACAATCTTCAGTCATGATCCTGGATGGGGCCTGTACTTGCATATCCCTTTTCTTATATAAGTTTTCGAAATAAATTTTCCATCTTTTTAAGATGCCCTCCTTTTACAACACTCCTTACTCATTCCTTGCCTTGCTTACACCCTCATTCATTCTCTGATTGGCTCTTGTAGCCAACCAATCCAGCCAAGCCTTCGTTTTATTAGATACTGCTTTTTGCACCTCTACACACAGTCTTTAACTTACATCCTCTTTTTCTCTTACTTACACCACAGGATCCTTTCCTTAAACAGCTTCCATAATTCTTCAAGCCTCACGTATCAAACTTTTATTAGTTTGTTTTTATAAATTCCTCTCTCACACCTTTCTTTTGGAGATTCTCATTCTCACATTCTTTTATGCGCTCTAGAATACTAATAGGTTCATGCATATGATGCCGTCGTCGCTTAAAGACATCCCTTATTCGGTTTAATACCCGAAAGTGGTCTCTGTGGATGCTTTTGCACATTCTTTCTCAATCTTTCAGCCAAAATCACAAAACAATCATAATTCTCAGGCTTCTTTCTTCTTTAGTATACAAGTGGATCTTTTTATGGTCAAACATAGTGTTAGTTTCCACAACATTCTACTCCAAACATATTTCAGATAGGCTTTCCCCATTTTCATTCACCTGTCATCGCTGAACTATCACAGCACACTTTCATATCACGTTTCGCAAACATACACATACTCATTGAATAGTATGCTGTTGTGAGTTTTTGACAATCGCGTGGCCTATTGATTGAGTTCCTGACTACTGCGTATAGGGTTTCAGGTTCGAATGCTAGTTTTAAGCATATGTAGTGCAAAATATTGGTAACAACGAATCATAGCACCAAATTACTAAGACGCTGTGACAACATATCCATTTAACAATGGAGTCCGTCAAACACACTCTCCCTGATCCGTAAGATAACCGACTTTTCATAGTGCAATACACTAGACGTCAACCACACACGGCAGGGGTGCACGATGTCCACAAGAAAATCAGTCACTACACCAGACTATATAATAGGATACAAAGATACAACTTTCTACATAAATCTTATAGCAATAATGATAATGCACCAGTCCGCTTTTTTTGCGCGGGTTGACCTTTGGCCTTGAATGAAGAAATTTTGGGCACGTAACACTGTTAACGCATTACTTTGGTGTTTTTTTCCCTTCAACGTTCTGTGTGTTAAATGTAAATGTATAAATAAAATTAATAAAAAGTCACAAGAACAGACAATAATTCCCCATTACTAAGCCTGGTAAAAGTATGAAGGAAAGTTCTTTGATGTCGATATTATATTATATAACGCAATATCTTAATTTCAAGAATCGTAATGATATCAAAAACGTATCTATACTAACCACAATATCATCGTTACGTTTTAAATTTCGGGAATAACTATGCGTATCCGTCAATATATAGTTTCTAAAACCGATATCAAATATCAGAATATAGTTTCGATTTGATACTTTTTTAAACCCAATAAAATATATTGGTTCATGTTCACGTTTACCACGGACTCATGTTGGAAAGCAAGAGCGTGATTTACGACCACGGCAACAATTACCGAATACTGTTGTAAGTTATCAACTGCGCAACAACAACTAATGAGTGTTATGCAAATAAATTTTATTGAATAAAAGATATTCTATTCTTCGGTACTGAGTCGCGATCGACCTCATATATGTATTAGTAAGATAATAGAACTGTAATAATATACTGTGAATATGTGATTAGGGAATGTTGCGGTGTGGTTGAAAATGGACGGACAAAGATGGAGAAAGGGATGCTTGGATGAATCGGACACGCGAAGGCGAGTGTGTATGGGCAAGCCTGTAAATGTCGACGTTAGCGAACGTACCACAATCAGATCGAAATCGTTTTAAGGAAAGGTCACGTGAAAGTACCCCCAACCAAAAAGCTTGTATGAAAACGCTCATAAAAGTAGAAGAAGCGAAAGAGATGTAACAAGATCGTGCAAGTGGAAATGGAGTATGTATGCGAGTAGTGCTCCATAAGCAATCCGAGCACCTCAATTTTCCATCCAACTAAAATGGAAGCTCGGATTTTGATCAGACTTTGTAAATCGGTTCTATCCGTTGAAATATTGTACAGAAAATTATTACTTTTATTCATGGAGTAATTATTTTTGAATGATTGAATTAATAAGATTTATATAATACACGAGCACGTTCCTCTAATGTAAGAATTTTTTAAAGTATTTTCATCGTTATGAAAACAGTTTTCATCAAAATAATTCTAGCTAATTTGCATTGTATTTTAGGTAATTGGTATCTCCTGGACATGTTCGTTCAATGTTCGTTACGAAATGTCCTCTAATGTCGAAAATAAGTTTGAAGATCTAATATTGTGGTAACTTATGTGGGGTAAGGCAGAGGGGAGGGTCAGCTCTCCTTTTTTGTTTAACACCTACGTAAATGATTTAATTATCGAAATGGTGATCTTCTTATCGGGAAATGGGACTCCAAAATGATCCAATGTTTGAACGGGCAGTCTGTTAAGGTAGTAGACAACTTCAGGTATCTTGGTAACGTCGTCGCTTCCAGTCTGAAGGATGGTGCGGATATAGAAATACTCTGTGAAAGGAGACATACAGAGCGTATGCAGTGGACAGTACGACTGCAAAGATTGCACTATTTAGATCATTCTGCCAGATGTTTTACACGTGTCAACTGTGGACTGACTACAGCAAGAAGACATGGTAGAATACAAGTGTCCTATAATAACATCTTTAGACATTTGATGGGCTTAAGCGCTATTGTAGTGCTTCTAAAATGTACGTGGAGGCTCGGGTTTATTCATTTAGTGCCATACAGCGAAAGAGATGAACATCATTTATGTCCAGTGTTGACTCGTGTAAAAATACTATCATCAGAAGTCTGGAAGAAAACAGACACAAGCATATAGACATTGGGTTAAAATTGCCACCTAACATAAGAAAAAGGTTATATTTAAAGGTTAAATTTGTAATTAATTAATTATTTATTTTTATATTTCATTTAATGTTCATTTAAAATATGGATCATTGTATCTGAATTACCGAGTAATATTATTATTTTTTGGTGTGCTATTTTTTATCAGCGTTTTACATTGGATTTAATGCTGTGACGGGCATTTGCCAAGTAAACGACATAAAAGTTTCGGTTTTACTGGTCATATACCGTGTGGCCGTGTGGTAGCGGCTGAAGAGAATCTACCACCCCATCTCAAACCATGGGTGTCGTAAAAGTCGACAGACGGAAAATTAAAACCAAGAGATGGGCAGCAGCATCTTCCTGGAACATCTGAATAAATAAACTGCGGTTGCCAACCCGCCTGCCAAGCGTGGCAACTACGGCAAAAACCACCCGAAATGAGAGCCACAAATGTTTGGCAATCTGTGGGGGAGGCCTATGTTCAGCAGTGGTATAGTGACAGGCTGAAAGGATGAACATAATGAGATGGCAGATTAATTTTAGGGTGTTCTAAATGGGGCGGTACTTCTTTATAGAAGATATTGATATATTTGAAATTTATTTTGATTTATTTGAAAATTGCGGATTGGCGGACTACAAATGTCATCGAAATAATATTTTAATATTATAATACCAAATTACCTTTTTTTTTTCACAAAAGTGACGGAACTAGCTAAACGTTCACCTGATGGTAAGTGCAACAACGTCTGCCCATAACAAATGCTCTGTCATCCAGAACGTTTCTGTGTAACACTACACTGCCCCCGTCACCCTGAGACATCAGTTCTTAAGTCTCATATGCCCAGTGATTACGCTAGCTCTCAGTGCCCTTCAAACCGAAATACAGTAATGTTTGTACACAATGATTGTATATATCTTCACTGGTGATAGGATTCCTATGCAGGAATTCGTCTAGGTAGGTACCACTCCAGGGTCAGTTGTTCTGCCGTGAAGCATTAGTGTAGGGTGACGGTTGACGGGTGCAGTGTGGTGTCACACAGAAATTTCCTTGATGACGCAACATTTGTTATGGGCAAAAGTTGCAATTACAATCAGGGGAACGTTTATCTCAAAAATACTACTGCTCCACGGCAGAATAACGCATTCGCGAATATTCGCATATTTCTTGAAATTCGCAATTGCATTCGCATAAATTGTGCGAATATTATGACAATGTCATTGTTACAAATACTTGTGGAAAGGATATTAATAATTCAAAAAAAACATTTGATTGATAATAAACTTTAAAAAAATATATTTTTATATAAAATATTCTGTTATAATATAAAAAATAAAAAACGACTATTTCCGCCTAAGTAATTTGTCATAACAAAATCAAACAAACAATCTGATTTATTCGGACCAGGTCAGCAATTTCCGAAGGAAGATTTCATCATCATCATTCCAGTCTATCACTAGTCCACTGCTGAACATAGCATTCCCCCATAGATTGCTGATAATTTTGGGGGGATTTTGCCATAGTTGCCACGCTTGGCAGGCGGGTTGGCAACCGTAGTTTATTTATTCCGATCTTCCAGGAAGATGCTGCTGCCCATCTCCTAATTTATAGTAGCTATTCGGGAATATCGATGACAAATATTCGCATCTACATTCTGATTCGCGTATACTTGAAAATTTACATTCGTTACATCACTACTCTGTACATTTTTGATGGCCATCTTCGGAATGTTATTGAAAAAAAAAATTATAACAGCGGAATTGGTGATAGGAACACGATTATTATAAGAATTCCTACATAACCTGTATAAAATTCACGCCAATAGCAGTTCTCGAGTATTTTATATTTATGTATAATAGGTCGGTGAAAAAGTCTTTTCGCATGTAGTATGTATAAACTAGTAATGAAATCTCTTTGGCTGTACTATTTGCATCTGGCAAGTTTTGATGACATTAAAAATGTTCCATTTCAAAAAAAGAAACAAGTACAATGTTGTTTCCAGCTATTTTACATTTGTTTTTCTTTCTGTCAAAATGAGTGAAACTATTGAAGAAATTCGATACATTTTATAATTTTATTACAAAATAGGAAACTATGCAACGCAAGCCTCAAAAAAAATTGTCACAATTTTTATGGACCTAATGTAGTGTCAGTAAGAGAAGCACAAAGTTGGTTCAATCCAAAATTTTGATGTCAAAGATGCACCTCGCTGTCGCCCTGTTACTTATAAAATGGACGCCATTTTAGAAGAAGTGGAGCATGATCGGCATATCAGTAGTTACGACATACCTGTAGAATTGGAAATTGACCACAAAACAGTTTTGACGAATTTGAAAAAAGCTGGGTATACAAAAAAGCTCAATATTTTGGTGCCATACGAGCTCACCGAAAGAAACTTAATGAACCGTGTGCTCATTTGCGATTCTTTGTTGAGACGTAATGAAACCGAACCATTTTGGAAGAAATTGATAACTGGTGATGAATGGACCCCGTACGACAAGAACGTGCGAAAAAGGTCGTGGTCAAAGGTCGGTTATAAACAAGGCTTCATAGACTGTGCCAAAACCCGGGTCAATTCGGAATAAGGTGATGCTGTGTGTATGGTGGGATTGGAAGGGCGTTGTTCATTATGAGCTTTTACCGGGCAGAACCATCGATTCGGATCTCTACTGCCAACAACTGTTAAGAATAAAGCAAGAAGCTGAGAGAAAGGCGCCGGAATTGATCAATAGAAAGTGTGTGGTCTGTAGCGACATCTATGTCGCCACACGAGAAGCTCAAGAAATATTCGCATACGTCCATAATCGCGCTATGAAAGTTTTCTGAGATGCGAACTATATGTACAATATCTGAATATTACTAGTTGGAGGAGACGTCCTCCTCAGAAAAGACCACTCGATCTGGCGGGTAGCTACCCTTTTCCTTGGCAATATCATCCGCCACACGTCTTACAACACGACAACGTCATCTAGACCACAGACATCTTTAACCACTCAGCAAAAATTAAGAGTTTGGGTTGTAGGTGTTAATGCATCCACCATATAGCCCTGACCTTTAATATTCCGACTTCCACCTGTCTCGGTCTCTTCATCATTCTTTAGGTAGTGTCAGGTTAACATCAAGAGAGGACTGTCAAAACTACTTGTCGCGTTTTTTTGCTCAGAAATCCCAAAATTTCTACAGCAATATGCTCTACCTTCGAGATGGCCAGAAGTCATGGAACATAATGGCACATACTCCTATATACTGGAATTAAAGATAAATGAACTTTAAAAAAAAATTCTTGAGTTTTCATATAAAATGCGAAGAAACTTTTCCCAACCTCATATGTATGATTACTTTTCGACTAGTAGTTGGCTTGAATAGATAATAGAACTCAGGAGTTACGATTCAACAGGGAAGTACTCTAGCACAGGCCCCACATCTCAACAAAATTATTTATCTGAGAATTTGAAAAGTTGGGCATTTAAATCTAGAAGATCAAAGTTATGACTCATTGTATGTTGTATCACTTACTTCGGCTTCTTTATCACGATTTTTTAAATTGATAACATAGCCTATTGTCACAAGAGATAAGTTCATATCTCTTGGGACAATTATAATTATAATCTTGCTGATTCATACATTTATTAGATAACAGTGAACGTGCGTGGAAAGTAATGCACTAATTATTTAGGTGAATTATTTAAGGTAGTGATTTAATGTAAAATTTGGAAAGCTACGAGTATATTGTACTGGTGGTAAAATTCCTATGCAGGAATTCGTCTAGGTTGGTACTACGACGGGGCAGTTGTTCGACCATGAAGAAGCAGTGTGCAAACGTTACTGTGTTTCGCTCTGAAGGGCACTGAGAGCTATTGTTATGAGGTGCATTGGCCACTAGTCACATTTGATTCTTGTTCCATTTTCGTTCAAACCTCTTTTGTAACTTTGTGTTTCTTATTCTGTTTCCATTTTGTTTTATGAAACTGTGTTGTGTTCTTTCCGTTCAAATTTATAAACAGATGTATTTATTATAGCGATTTAAATGTTTGATTTTTATATATGTACTGCTAAGCCTTTCCCGCGGGGGTGAATAGTGGGCTACGTGTGTGGCCTCTGCCTACTCATAATATGCGAAAAAGGCGTGATTGTATTTATGTATGTAGTTTAATTAACAATTAATTTATTATACATTGTTTCAGGACATTAACTGTGTGTTTGGCCTTATCGTAGACGGGTCAGAAGATTTGAGGCTGTAGCTGTGCCCAAATATATTAGGTCAGCTGAAGTACTGGTGCACTCATTAAAAAGCATGTCGAAGTGGGCACCACAATTCACAAAGACTGCTGTCGTGTTTATAACTGATTAACAGATCATGATTATGTGCAAAGAAAAGTTAACTACTCTGACCCGAACAACCCATTTATGGCAGAGGATGGGACTGACACCCAAAGGATTGAATCTCAATGGAGAGCAGTGAAGAGATTCTTCAGAAAAATAATTACAACTACCAATAAATGAGAGCAATAAATTATGTTATAGTGTTTAAAATACATTTTGAATTAAATACCTCGTTTTTATTTTCATAATCTGATACAGATAAATACAGCGTTTAATGTAAATTCTTAGGCACAAAAAGTGAAGTTATAATTTTACAAAAAGAAAAATTACTTAAAATTTATATACTTCTGTGGGAGGGTGGGGGGCGTTAGCTTAAGGAGGTAATTTTCAGGCCCCTTTCATCCATCTACGCTCTACTAAGGTGTCAGAAAGTAACATTTCGGCACAAAAGAGTGAGATTTTGGTTTTACTAAACTAAAATATACTATACATCTCCGCGCCGGAGATTTTAAGAGAGTAATTTCACATCACTCCACCTCTCCTCCTTCTCTCCACTACTCACTACGGTGTCCGACAATAAATTTTTAAACATATATTGACACATATTCCCATTTATTACTGAAATCCATAAAATATTAACAATACTAAAAACTGATCAAGAAAAATAACTTCTCGTGGGAAATAAGAATTTTTTGACACGTACCAAAAAGGCGGCGACGTGGTCTGCCACGCTTCCTGCGATGGCGAAAAGTGGAATACGTTACTCACCAGGCAGAGGCCACTCCTCTGCCTACATCTTATAAGAGAAAAAGGTGTAACTGTGTATGTTAAAGTATATAAAAAACCCAAAAAATTATTACCGTAAAGTCTACTTCCCCATGACATTGTGCCAAAAACGCTTACTGCATTTCCTTGTTCTCCTCATTCCTATTCTCGCTAAGAACTAGCGATATTCCTAAAGACCCGAAAGTCAATCTCGCTCTTTTCGCAGATGACATGGCTCTGTACTTTTCCGACATACAAAGGGCCGTATTACGCTTCATCTCCAAGCCGCAGCCGATCGCCTCGGCGAATGGTTCCGGGAAAGGAGAATAGACGTTAACCCCGAGAAAAGAGTAGCGATATACTTTTCAATAGGCACACCAAAGCCCGCTAGACGAACTCACAATATCGACAACAATCAGTTAGGCATGATCACCCTGTTCGGACGACCCTGGGGAAAAGAGCGTCAAATACCTCGGGGTCACTTTAGACGAAGCGATGTGTCATTCGCTGCACACATTAAAAATGTACGCAATAGAGCGGCCTTTTTCGCAGGCAGCCCATAAGCTTGCTCTTCAAGCAAAATGTGCTTAATTTAAAAACTTCGCCTCGTCAAGAATTGCATAAGGCCCGTAATGGCCTATGCGAGCATCGCCCATGTGACGGGCTATCAACTAAAGAAGTTACAGAGTGTTCAAAATCAATTATTGCGAAATGCAACCGGAGCAGTTTGATATCATCCTAACGTCCTTTACAGCGTCAATCTCTGAACACTTCTGAGAAATATCACGGTGGTTTTTCGAAAAAGGCGCAGTTCATCCAAACCCACTGGTGGTTAAAGCACCAAACTACCAATCGAATAAAAACGCGACTAAACGCAAACGTGCTAGACGACATGGATGTCTCAGGAACTTCCACCACGACACGACACGGTCAGTCACGACCCGGTTAACACTGTACACAGTTAACAGCTTAACCATAACACGCGCAATGACGCGTACCCGCGTATACACGATTCACCCGCGTTCTAAGGCGGTTCTCACCGCCCAGAGTCATCGATATACAAGTCGACAGTCCGAACGGAGGTCCGCAACCTCCCTCGGACCGTCATTAGATGAATATATAATTTCGGTGATGTAATTGCTGTTAGCCTTTTTAGCTTTTACAGCTTCATTGGATACTGTGCGGGCCAGGGGCCCACGTGCACGTTTGACCCAAACATAAATACATAAATAAACTCCTACAAAAACCCCAAAATTCGGACTGTCGCGTTCGCTGCATGCTTGCGCGATTTGGAATATCTTGCGCAATTTAGAATATCTTCATAAGATGACTTAAAATTTTTAAGATATTGGACATCGCGACATACAGCAGTCGCGACAGTGACCGAATTTGGATGTTAGTTAGGAGTTTATTTATTTATTTACGTTGGGCACGCGGCCCCTATCCCGCGAGCACAGTATCCGATGAAGCTATAAAAGCCAAAAAGGTTAACAGCAATCACATCACCGAAAATAGACATTTCCTTGATAAATGGTCTTAATCTTTGAGCAAGAATAGTAGGAACTTTTTTGTAACCAGCGGCAACTTGCAGAAATAGACACAGTTTTTTTTATTGTAGAAAGAGACGAGTTTACTTGAGTGTAAAGTATGTGCATAACAAATGAACACTTTCGTGTGGCACCACACTGCGCTCGTCACCCTAAGACATCATTCCTTAAGTCCTTTATGCCTAGTAATTACACTAACTGTCAGTGCGATCAGACCAAAACACTGTAATGTTGGCACCCTTCTGCTTCAAGGCAGAATAACTGGCACTGCGGTGGTACCTTCCTAGATTTCTGC
Organism: Luehdorfia chinensis; assembly: GCA_019845155.1. Lineage (NCBI taxonomy): Eukaryota > Metazoa > Arthropoda > Insecta > Lepidoptera > Papilionidae > Luehdorfia > Luehdorfia chinensis. The sequence goes on from JAHVAK010000292.1 coordinate 1,978,669, forward strand.
ATAGGAATCCTGCCATCAGTTGTAGAATCACCGTCATTCAGGAACTACGCCGCGTGGGAACCCATAGATCGAATTCTCTTTACACAGTAAATAGTTAGTATACTTACATAGTTTTTATGTAAAGTCTGACATTTGCTTCATTTACTTAATTCGGCAACCACTGATACTTCCCTAATTCTGACAGCAGTACCCCTGAGATGAAATGCTGACAATGTGCCTTGACAAGAAGCATCCCATACAGAGAGGATTTGCCTCATTTGATAAAGTACCAAAGTCATGCCATCGGGATGTCATCCTTTAAATATTACGCCAGGCGAAAAGACCGAGCGAACATTTACGGAGGGTCTCTATCCCTCTTTCAGATGATTTGTGACCACCATTTATTGGAAAGAAAGAAATAATCATTATTTGCCGCCACATACATACGCCGGCGTATTAATTACATTCACAAAACTGAAAAAATATCAAAAGGTAAAAGATAAATTGAAAAACAAACAATATACATAATATGATGTAAACCAAAGTGTCATACTGGTAAGTACACATTTCATTGCAATAAATAAAAAAGGCCGAAAGAACTACATTATTTTCCAAGTGTTACGCAAACTGTTTCAATACAAATAATATAACTTATATTGATTAAAATATGAGATGTCAATTAAATTACTGTTATTAATTATAGGTCTGCCCTACATAAAATGATTATAATGGCAATTATAGGTTACAATGTAACATTACACAGTTAACTAATTTGACATATTACTTTGTTTTCATACGGCTAAGTTGATACCTAAGGCTGATAGATAAGGGAACTGTAAACATGATTTGCAAATGCAATTGTACCAGTTATTTATTTTGATATAAATTTTGCCGTCGACTTCGTAAGCTTACGCAATAAGATTTTGCAGGCATTTTTTATAGATTCTTACGACACCTATGGTATGACATTTTGTGGCAGATTTTCTGATGCTCCCATCACACGGAAATTATTTTTATAATAATGTTTCCTATGAGGCGGCTTAACACAATCTACCTCCCCATCGCTGCCAGGCCGTTTCTAAATACTAATTCCTCATGTAATATGTATTTTTTTGTAATTATTCTAAAAGGATATTGAAAAATTACTAAAAAAGAGGATACCTGTGGAGTTTCTTTCGCCTGTTACTTCTCTGTACAGCGTAAGGAAAAGGTAATAAAATTAAATTTGACAAACGGAATCTGAATTTATTTCGTCAGAGAATAAAAATATTTAATTTAATTTCATCCCGTGGGTATCGTAAAAGTCGACAGAGTGAAAATAAACACCAGGAGATGGGCAGCAGCATCTTCCTGGAACAGCTGAATAAAAAAACTGCGGTTGCCAACCCGCCTGAAAAGCGATCTACATCTTTTGTGGCAATCTATGGGGAGGCCTATGTTCAGCAGTGGACTAGTGACAGGCTGACATGATGATGATTATGAATTTTTTAGACATTTAATTATCATACCTTGCCATTGGATTAGAATTCTGTAGTCAGATGTCTGTAATGCAAACACTAAGTTATTTGTAAAAAAAATGTCTTAGATCAAGTGCTGTAGGCCGCATCGTCGTTTCAGCCTATCAATAGTCCACTGCTGAACATAGGCATCCCCCATAGATTGCCACAAAAGTTTGTAGCTCTCGTTTTGGGGGGATTTTGCCATAGTTGCCACGCTCGGCAGACGGGTTGGCAGCCGCAGTTTATTTAATTAGATGTTCGAGCAAGATGCTGCTGCCCATCTCCTGGTTTTCATTTTCCCTCTGTCGACTTTTACAACACCCACGGGATGAGATGGGGTGGTAGATTCTCTTAGGCCGCTACCACACGGCAAGCCGCATATTTGTCACGAATTATGTATTTCAATTGAAGTTATATATTTGAAGTCCGATTATTATTCTATCTGACTTTAGTTTAACTGTTAAAACATTGGCTTGATGTGATGTTGCTTATTAAACGATTTCCAAAAAAAGTCCAGTTACTCGAAAAGTATTAGGCTTTCTGTTTTGTCAGGACGTTTTTTCTTAACATCATCCGGCTACTTAATACGGCACTACTAATTTGTGCAAAAACAAAAATCAAAAATTTACGTTTTACACAAATCCAACATTTGGCTTTGGCTTCGGCTGAGATTCAATCCCTGGAGCTGCGGCATTCTAACCACTAGCCCATGCGGTCGTCCAGGCCAGCGATACGGAATAATCACAATACATCCAAAACTAAAAGCTAATTTTTAATAGTAAAACTAAATAAAAAGTAGGATTACATGTCCCACTGCTCAGCTCAGATCACTCGCGTACTACGAAAGATTGGCCGAGCGCCCAGCCCCTAAGCTACCACGCAGCTCCCAGGCTGCCAATTTTACTAGACAACCATTAAATTCGTCATGGTTAATTTACTATTTGAAACCATAAGTTTCATGTTATTGTCGCTCGCTTAATGCCGTCATTGATATTAACAGTAAATTTTTCTTTTAGCTTGTGTTCATCAATTTCGGAATTTTACAATCTGTTTTTCTCAGTGCGCAAACTCTTTATTATCTTCAAATCACTCACTCAGCAGATCATGTTGCACTTTAGGTTATCACTGCAGTTTCATATCTAGAGTATAACATTGTATATAATGGATGAAAGGTTTAAATATGGTCTGTGTGACAGCGTCTTTCAGAGTGATTCGTTGATATCAACAGTCATTAACAATGCTTCGATACATAGTACTGGCCTTCTTCGCGGTTGCGGCCGCTGAAGTATTTTATGATGGACCCTGTCCCAAAGTGAAACTAGTGGAAAACTTTGATATGAATGCTGTAAGTATCTACATTATCGTCATCATTATCATAAACTTTATAATCATCTTAATAGTCTTGCTTGGCTAGTCGCTGCTTGATTTTCCCCAATGTCTATGCTAGGCATAAATGAATGCTCATAGTACCAGCCGCCTTTCATCCTAAAATATGGTTGTATTTTGAATTTTCAAACGCATTAGTCAGAGGCAAGGTGATCAGTGACCAATAACTTGTGTTATAACTTCCACAAAAACAGGCTTTCCTCAAATATTGCCACATGTAACATAGCCGATAGGTGTATGGCGGGGTAGAATAACACCTACCTCTTTCCTACCGAGATGGCGACTAAGGTATTGTACGGATAGCCTTTTATTCGTGCAGATTAACACTATAATATGCAATGCTGTTACTATACTGCTCGTGGGAACGCAACGGAGTCACAATTTTTTGGCTCGTACCAATATTGTGGCGACGTGGTTCGTCACCCGTCACGTCTCATTTCCCGCGGGGGCTACATGTGTAGCCTCTGCCTACATACCTTATATGGGGAAAAGGCGTGACTATATGTGTGAGCTTACATCCATCGATTTTCCATGAAACCGTGCAGATCGTCGTTCCATGTAGTGGGCAGCCATTTTACAGTGCGTTAGTCGGTACGAGCTCGTAAAACCCATAACAGGTGGGAAAGATAGGTCCTCGAGTGGCAACCATCGCATCGATTTCATTATTATTATAAAAATATTTCTATTTTCAATTTCAGTATCAAGGTATGTGGTATGAAACATGCGCGCTACCCTAACATAGCTGAAAAAGGTGATCAGGGGAAGTGTACCACCGCTGATTACACGGTTAGCGGAGACAAGGGCAAAGTGAAGAACAGCCAAGTTATTAATGGCGTCAAATTGTACATAGAAGGAGAGATATCCCTTGTTCGACCTGCCGAACTGATGTTCACCTACACCTTAGGTTTGTATTATAATCTCGTGTTCTAATTTTATTATAATTATAAAAATAATTGAACGAAACAATTTAAATACTTAGGGACCTTCAAGATAAGAGCCTATTCCTTTCTCAAAGGCCGGCAACGCATCTGCTATTCCTCTGGTATTGTAGGTGTTCATGGGCGGCGGTGATCACTTACCATCACGTGAGCCACCTGCTCGTTTGCCTCCTATTCTATAAATAAAAAACCTTGCTTTAACAAGTGAGACTTAGTAGAATATAAAAATAAATTATTATGTCCATTATCCCAAATTCTTCACGTCAAAGATTTTAGTAACTTAAAAGTTATAGATTTACAGGCCTTCATAAAAGTTAAGTTATGGCCTATTATGTTCAACTGCTGGATATAGGTCTCTCCTCTTTGTAAAGACGTTTGAAGTGGGAAATAGGCCGCTTCGATATTTTTCTCTTTAGCCAGCAAGTATTCAATTTGATTGATCTGGAGTAATTTAAACTAAAACAACTTATATTACTAAGCAACTAACTACATAATAAAGTTAATGTAATTTTTTAATTTTAGGTAAAATTAAGAAGCCCTACTTAATCCAAGTACTTGCTACTGACTACCAGAACTACGCTATAAGTTACAACTGCCAATATTTCGAAGACACCAACAAACATCAAGGTATATATATACAATTTTAATTGACTATTATATTTAATATTCATAAAATATTAATTTGTTAAATACTTTGCTTTGTGTCACGTACACGTTTGTTCAGACAGGAATTTTTCTAGATTAAAAAAGACGTGACGAGCATAAACTTCATATGATGGTAAGTGCAATGTCTTCCCATAACAATGCTGTGTCAATCAGAACATTTCTGCTCTCAGTGCCCTTCAGACCGAAACAGTATCTTTTGCATAATATTACATTGACAGCAGAATAACCGGACCTGCGGGGATTTCTGCATAGGAATTCTACCACCAGTATGTGAATACTTACCACTCGACAACCAGGCATGTGGTCGTGGCCGTGTTCCGATTATGATGACGTCTTCCTTGGCGGATTTTCGACCACGGCCACAACTGTTGCGTCTGGACTGTCTCTCGTTGAACTTGCAGCCAGTCTGTATGGCATTTAAAATATTTTAAAGCTTATTGTTTTATTCTGTTTCAGTTTTATCTTGGATCAAGTCAAGAAGTAAGACCTTGGAGGGTGCTCCCAAGGAATTCGTTGATAACTTTTTGAAAGACTCAAAAATCCTCGAAAGCGACAAATTTGTATATAATGACCAATCTGAGGAAGCCTTGCAAAGCTACAATCGCTAAAGAAATTACCGACTTCTCTTAATTTGGTTTACTTTTACTAAAAAATTATAAAATGAAACAACGATATATATATAGATGCATATACTCGTATAACAATGCCAATTGATATAGCAAGTCAGAAACCTTTACCGTTTCAAGAAAATAATACAACTACCAAGCCCTAAATTGCAATTATTTGTTGTGTGTTATTTTGAAACCTAATAAAATTGACCAAGGGTTACATCTGAATAAAACTTAAGCAAAGCTGACTGCTTATTTTCTTTTAATGCCTTTTTAGGGTTTCGTAGTAAAAATGGTACCTTTATAATTTCGTTATATCCCTATATCCGTATGGCACAGCCATTTTACTTTGAGACTATTAGCACTATATACATGAAGTTTTGAAGGACGACGTTTTTTATGAATCGGTGTACAATGGTGTTGTGAACATAAGAAAAAAAAAGTAGGTGGCACATCATACAACTGAAAAATTAAAATCAGAACTAAGTGGACGAAGATAAAAAAAAGCTTTTCATTATTTGATAAAGTGACGAGACGACCAAAAAGTTCACCTGATGTATGTTAAGTGCAACGTCTGACCATAACAGATGCTGTGTTACTCAGAATATTTCTGTGAGCACCACACTGCGCCCGTCACCCTGATAGATAAGTTCTTAAGTCTCATATGCCCAGTGATTACACACACTAGCTCTCAGTGCCCTTCAGACCGAAACACCATTATGTAAAGATTCATAATGATGAAAAGTCTTTGGTTTAATAAATTATTATTATTATTTTTACAGTAATGTTTAAACACTACTGTTAACGGCAGAATAACTGGCCGTGGGATGTACCTAGCTTGTTGGAATCCTGCATAGGAATCGTACCACCAGTATTTAATATAAGTAATAGTTGGTGAGATGTCGCTTCTAAAGTCGTAAAAAGTGTGTCCACCCTTCTTAATTTTAAACTTGCGGTGAAAAACGCTAAAAAAATTAGGGGGCTAGAACCTAGAACACACTATCAACTAAAAACCGGTTTGAATAAGTAATATACGTATTTTTCGAGATATGGAATATTTTCGGGGTCAAACTATTTCTCACTACGCTACCCTTCACTGTGCGTGCTCCAACACTGGACTTGGTCGGTTTCTTTTCTTATGGAAAATAAAAGCAAGCAGTGTCTTAGAGCTTAACTTAAACCAAGTGCTACTTAATAAGCTAGAGCTTTCTCAATATCTGTTTTGGTCTTCGCAAGTATGACCATATATCTATATATCGGTTTCGCCCCAAATGGCTCACTGTCTGATAAAACAGAGGTGCATATTAACTTTAAATTATTCCACATTAACTCCATCTTAAATAATTCCCCTTCTCCCACTTATTTCAAGACAAATTTCAATATATTATTTAACTTAAAAAAGAGTTTTTCGTTCTGCGTCAAATTACAGGTTTACAATTTAAAGACATAAAGACATTTATTCCGACAACATAACAGTAATAACTTGATAAATAAGTAAAATGTAACAAAAAAATTTAATTAAAAATGAAAGAAACAATAAAGCAAGACACAAATTACATATATTATCTATACATAAATGAAATACGAATGCATACAAAATAACTTAATACGGCATAGAGAATAATATAGTACTATAATTATTGGCACACATAATACTTTCTGTTTGAGCACTAAAATTAAGTAATTTTAAATTAGAATAGAATAGAATAAATTTTTATTCAATATAGATTATTTACATAATACTTATTGAAAGTCTTTTTTTTTCTTTTTTTAAACTACGCTGTTTCGCATAAAATGCATCTGTCCTGGGAATAACCACTAAGAAACCCAGCGGGATATTTTTTTTCAGTAATTTTTAATGAAATGTACAATAACAGCAGTATTATAAAGATGTAGAAATAGCTTGGCGGCGATCTTCTCATTCCATGGGGTTATCATCATCTATGTATTCTTTAATATTATAATAACCCCTTTTTATGAAGTCTTTGTTTAATATAAAATTTGAACTTTTTGATTGAAAGACCTTGTGCGCTTTTTGGGATTTTATTGTAAAAACGTATACATTGCCCCATAAAAGACTGACCCCGTGAAGTCGAGTAACTGGCATTATTAATTTATGCTTGTTCCTGGTATTAAAACTATGAACATCACCTTTTTTAGTAAACTAATTTATGTTCTTTTGTACATACAAAACTTTTCAAATATATATTGAGAGACCAAGGTTAAGATATTATTTTCTTTACATTTATCTCTAAGAGACACTTTAGACCCAAGATTATAAACAGCTATAAGGCATAACAGGCCATAAGGGCCCTCTTTTGCAAAACAAAAATCCCTTCGACGTCAGTCGCATTTCCCCATAGCAAAATACCATAAGAAATTATGCAATGAAAATAACTAAAATAACATAATCTAGCAGTTCCAACATTAGTCAAATTTCTAATTTTTTTACGGCATCAGCTGCATAGCTAAGTCTACTAGCTAGTTTAGATATATGGGGGCTCCATTAAAGTTTTGCATCAAGAGTTATTCCAAGAGAGACAGTAGTGTCCGCAAGGCTTAACTTTTCCCCATTCACAAGCACATTTACATCTAATCGTTTAACATTTGGCGTTGTGAATTTAATACATTCTGTTTTATTGCCGTTTCAAAGCAAATTGTTAACGTTGAACCAATGTACTAATTTTAAAATAGCATTATCCATATCGTCATATAATAAAGTTGACGTTTTATCTTAAAAATCAAAGATATATCTTCAGCAAATAACACTATGTCGGTTCGGTTGGCGCAGTGGCTAAGCTAAGGAACTACTTTCTGCGTTCCGTTGCTCAAATATGAAGTTAGAAGTTTAAGTGCAGAATTTCTTATACCGTAATGATGTAGTTTCCTGATAAGTGTTCATCATGATCAACGCAATCGAAGGCCTTAGAAAGATCACAGAAAACTCCCGATGGCATCCTGTGAACTCTCCCAGGCATCAAATATACTCTGAATAAGTTCAACACCGGCATCGGTTGTAGAACGACCCCTTGTAAAACCAAATTGGTTTTTGTGAAACAATTTATGTAAATTAAAATGTTTTAACATTTGATTAAGTATAATTTTCTAAAAATTTTACTTAATGTTGGTAGTACGGAAATAGGTCTAAAGTTAGCAGGGTCCGGTGTTCTACCAGATTTAAATAAAGGTATGATTTTACTATGTTTCATCAAATCAGGAAACACACCAAATTCAATACCGGAATTAAAAATTATGGCTAATTGAGGTGCAATTATATCTATAATAGACGCATTAACTTCAACAGACATACCCCATAGATCAGCGGTTCTCTTACAATCAATAGTTTTAAAAAATTTAGAATGTCATTTGCATCTACCATATGAAATTTAAAATGTATTGTACAAGAACTTACATTTTGTTTGAGTAATGTCTCAGCGGCAGTAAGAGAAGCATTTAATGGCTTGTTTATGGAAATTGGAATATCACTGAAAAACTTTTCAAAGGCTGTAGCAACATCTTGATCAGATGTCAAAAGCTTGTTGTTAAAATTTATTTTGAAATCATGGCTGCGGCCTTTGACTTCCCCGGTTTCACTATTAATAATACTCCAAGTCATTTTTATTTTATCTGATGCTTTATTTATTTTAAAGCAATAAAATAGAACAACAATAAGTGTAATGACTTGGCTGCAGAACATACTTTTTTAAATAATTTTTAATAATTTTTAACATATTCTTTAAATGTGTTACTATGATTGTATGACCTTTCATTGTAAATTTCATACAACCTTTGCCTACTTTTGTGGATTCCCTACTGTCGCCCATTCATTAAAGTCTTGCGACTGTTCAAGGAGATAGTTTTAGAAGTAAAAATAGTATTAAATTCCTTGTTCAGCAGGTTAAACAATACTTCATACAAATAGACAGTATTATTATTATAAGGAAGTAATAGTAGTTTTTTATTTGTTACTTCTAAACTTCTCCAAGCGATACTTATTTACAGGAACAAACATACTTTTTTATTATTTGGTTTTTTGCATATGTAAGGTAACGATACTAACTGTCCAGAATGATCAGAACTTAACATCTGTAAATATATTGTCTACAGAAGTTGCACTAGATCCAGTAATACGTGTTGGTTCTAAAAACATGTTGACTAAATTGAATGATTTCAACAAAGAAATAAATTTAATAGTGATGGAAGAAACTTCTGGGAGATTGATGTTAAAATCTCCGCATATGACAACAGGTTTGTTCTGTTTATTAAGTTTAATTAAAACTTCTTCCACATTTTTTTCAAAACTATCACTAGCACACTAGACACAGTCACTGTAAACGATGACAACTATGAGGTGCTCAAGCTCAACACAGGCCATTTCTATAGTTCTTTTAACAGAGAGGCTCACAATACCTTAACGTTTTATGAATCGCAATGATTTATTTATTAGTACTAAAGAGCCGCCACGTAAAACTTTTTCTCAATTGAAAGAACTAACCGCCTGGTGGTTACTAAAATTAAACCTTACATTATAATCTTTTAGACAATGTTCAGTTATACACATAATATGAATATGATCACTATTTAAAAAAAAAACAATTTCTAATTATTTGCCCAAAATGCCGTGTATTTTTCTATGCACCAGGTGTATACAATCTTTATTATTAAGACTTTCTGAAGTGGTACTATATAATTATTTACATATGACTTTCTTAATTTATTAATGTCATAATTATTGCTAGAGATTTCCTCTATTGTCTTCTTACTTAATTTAAATTATTTGGAACTGATTCCAAATTAAATGTCAAACAATGAGGCTGCTCATTAAAAGCAGATGTATTTAAAGCCAAATTCTTGGCTGTATTGAAAAATAAACTATAAGATAGCGCAAAATATTTCTGAATAAATTATTTATGTCAATTAAATGGAACTTTTAAAATAACATGTCAAATTTTAATCTTTCCATAAAAAAAAAATTCATATCTTATATTATTTTCATTTGGCATACCCAGAATGTAAGGCAATGTAATTAAGATAATTTTGCTTACATTTAAATTGTTGAAATATTCATCATACTGCAATAATTGTTTCTTGTTAACATTGCCCTTTCTCCCTATTAATAACACTAATATAGTATTAGGACAATAAGTACTAAAATTTTATTTAATATGTCATTAAATGATGCTCCTGGCTGCTGGTTTTTATTATTATTATATTTAACTTTTGTTTAAATCTTGTTTGTTATGGGACTGCCACAGAGTTCAGCTATCAACAAAGACTCTTTATCATTAGTTACATTGTTAACACATACTGTCCTTGAAAGAACGAAGAAGAAAGAAATATAAATATGAATTATATTCTGCATAAGAACACATACTCGTAATAACACAACGCTACGTTTGATCATAAATGATAAAAAACACTGAACCTGGTAACTTTAAACGGGCGCACGCGAAGACCTTGAATCTGGAAGAGTAGGTAAACAAGTTACACTAGGATATTATAGGATTGTCTAAAGAAAGGGGGAGGATACGTTAATCATAGAATCCGGTAATTTGTTCTATCACTGGGAGGAAATGAAATATTAGCTATTATTCTCTTATGTAAGAAATACAAACTTTGTTTGTCAAATGTATTCTTTTAAAACTACCACCGTTTATTAATGAAGTTCCTTTGGACGGAGAAGAAACAGGCGAAAGACATTCCGCAAGTAACCTCTTTTTTGTCATATATTTAACATTTGATATAATTGAAATTATGTTACAAAATAGTACATTCATTATTAAACCTCCTGGTTTAGATCACCTAATTCCCAGGGGTTTTTTCCGTCGATATATTAGCTATTATGATCTTCTTTTGCAATATAATTGTTTCTATATCGGCATTTCCCCACAGAAAAATGGTATGACATTATGCTGTGGAAATAACTAAAATAAACTATTCATGCTGTTTCAATATTAGTTAGATTTCATATTTTTCTTACAGCATAAGCTGCAGAACTAAGTCTGTTTGCTATCTTAGATTTTGAAGCTTAGCATCAAGGGTCATTGCAAGAAAGACTGTGGTATCCACAAGGCTCAACTTTTCCACGGCTCAAATTAACAATCACATTCGCATCAAGTTGCTTATGTTTGGTGTTGTGAATTTAGTACATTTTGTTTTATTGCTGTTATAAAGCAAATTATTGAGGTTAAACTTATGTACAAAAATATTCTCTTATATTTACGCGAATATTACACATCTAATAAAACTAATTTTAGGGTTTTTATTACGTTTCATTTTTAAACTATTTGTGAGAGAACATATGTCAGAGGGGTCACGGACAAGATTGGCTACATCTTGGAGCGGACTTCCATAAGATCATTTTTTAAGCCGCCGAAGAAGATAAAGTTAGTTTTTACCATCTGTCAAGTGTAATGTCCCTCTACAAGATGCAGGAGTATACAGACTAGATTGTGAATGTGGTCTCTCTTATATAGGACAAACAAAAAGATCTATATAAACCCGCGTACAACAACACATAGCTGACGTGATGCATGGACGCTCTAAGAAGTCTGCAGTGTGTCTGGATCACCCCCAACACTTCAACAGATTTGATAGACTACGAATCCTTCCAAAAGTACACCGATCGCTACCAAGGATGATGGCTATTGAAATTAAATAACATCCTAATTTCAATAGGGAAGATGATCACCGGCTTGGGATCCTATAATTAATAAAATTAAATCAAATACCAAGCGTACCACTGCAAGACTTCAAGATACTGTAAGCTCATTTTGCGTAGATCGGACCAAAAATAATAATTAAAAGCTGAAGTTACCCGGATTAACTACGGCATCGGGACATCTGTCACCTCAGTCCCCCCTCTGACCATGCGTGCTGTAAACTATTCGAAACGTCGGGTTATCAATAGCTTAAAAATTAACCGCGATTAAATCCGTAAAATTAGTTTTATTCAATATACAATGTTTGAAATTGCTCACCTCGTCGTGTAATATATTTACGTTTTATTTTGAAAATCAAGATGAGTCACCCGCGAATAATACTATGTCATGATTATCTCCTACTAAATAGCGCAAGTCATTTATGTAAATGAGAAATGAAAAGGGACCGAGAATTGAACTTTACAGAACATTGAAAATAAATTAAATTAATTATTTACTCTAATTTTTAGATTACTTTTGTTCATTTATCGATTTCAGAATTTCACAAACTGTTAACCTGAATAAATTCGACTTTGCAGATAAGTATGTCAACCTCGTAGCTACACGGTTATTATTATAATAATAGATTATGCAATTAAAAATATAATTATTTTGTAAACATATTGCACTTAGGTTATCACTGTAGTTTGATATCAAGTTAGAATATATAGTGGTGGAAAGGCATAAATACGGTCTGTGTGACAAGGTTTTTAACAAAGTAGCAAAGCAATTCGCCGATATTAACATTAATAAAGGATGCTTCGATACCTGGTTCTGATCTTTGCGGTGGCGACCGCTGAAGTATTTTACGATGGACCCTGCCCCGAAGTGAAAGTCGTTGAAAACTTTGATTTGAATGCTGTGAGTATCTCCTAATGATGATGGTTAGTCATCATTTTCAGTTTCTTAATAGTTCACTTTTCGACATAAAAGTCTTCGGATTTGGGGCGATTTGCCACTCGCAGTACCAGATACCTCACCTTTGAAATTATCACCCGTCACCTGTCGACGTACGTTTGTCGAAAATATTTGAGGTGATTGGTGCCCACGCTTTTTATATTATACCTTATGCGTCTTTTTCCTAAGAGAAAAGGTGGATATATTGATTCTTACGTTTAATTTTTTAATGTCTCTCGTTGTTATGTTCATTCTTCTTATTAGTATAAAATTAGAGGGCAGTAATGCATAATAATTTATATCTTTAGTTGTTGTTATCAAATTCGTCTATAGTGTTGTCTTCTGATTTCTGTTTTAAGTTGTAATATAATATTTATTTACATATATACAAAGGTTATTATAGTCGCAAAAACAAATGGTTATTCGAAAAATTTTGCAATGAAAGAGAATAATTCCTAATCAATAATTAGTGGTATAAAAACGAACGAAATTGGTTTCATTCATCATCATCATTCCAACCCATCTGTCTTGTTCAACGACTATTATCTGTCCGTTCCATCCCACAAGTCAACTGCTGAATATAGATCTCTCTCATAGATAGCCACAAAACAGGTCCTGAGGCACCTCAATCTATCGACCACCAGCAAAACCGTGCAGGTCGTCGCTCTATCTTTTATAGATACCCATGACAAGCGTTGACTGGTAGAATGCCACTAGGCACTCGAATGGCAACGATGATAACATCGTTGCTGTTCGTTAATAATAATATTAACATGGAGACATTTCCATTTTCATTTACAGTATAAAGGTTCCTGGTATGAAATAGCACGGTACCCTTACAAAGGTGAAAATGGTGACAAGGGGAAGTGTACCACTGCTGAATACACGGTTAGCGGAGACAAGGGCAAAGTAAAGAACAGCCAAGTTATTGATGGTGTTAGATCGTACATCGAAGGTGACTTATCTCTTGTTCGACCTGCCGAATTGATGTTCACCTATAACTCAGAAGGTTTGTATTATAAGCACGTTGTACACAAATAATTATTTAATGTAGAAATGGAAACTAAACTATAAGTGTTAGTATGGATAATTCTGATATTATAAATGCGAAAAAAAAACTCTCTCCGTCTCTCTGTTTGTTTGTTACCTTTTCACGGCTCAACCGTTAAACCAATCTTGACGAAATTTACATAGCACAGAGATAGCTTGCATTCTTTAAACTGATATAGGATACTTTTTATTCCTGAAAATCAAAGAGTTCCTTCGGTATTTTAACCTAAATCCACGCGGACGTAGTCGCGGGCTTCAGTTAGTATTTAATAAAGTAATTAGTAGTAGACAATAAAAGCAGTTCCCGCAACTTTATCCGCATGAACTTTTGAGTCCCTTTAGGTTTTATGGTGGAAAATAAATAGAAATTTAGTCTGATATTCTATATTCTTCCCTTCTATATACTTTTAAATGTTTAGATACTTTCAAAGTTAAAGAATTAGTGACACACGTTCATAAAAGTAAAATTACAGCCTATAATTCTGATGCTGAGTATGTATATGTCTTCTCTTTTTTTTTGTAGAAGTTTCTTGGAATTTTATCCTTTCACAACCTCGGCTTCAATTTGTATTGATTTACATTAATTTAAACTAAAACAACTAGTAAACAACAGTACTAGGCAAAAAATGGCAAGACAATTAATTTAACTCTTCATTTTAGATAAAACCAAGAAGGCTTTCTTGATCCAAGTACTGGCTACTGACTACCAAAACTACGCTATTAGTTACAACTGCCAATATTTCAAGGACACCAACAAACATCAAGGTATAAATCGACAATTCTATTTTATGTTCATAATATATTAATTTGTAAATCTTATTTATTTGTGTACAGGCGTACGATGTTTTTTCTGACGACTTTCTTCATGCATCTTTTGACAGGGCTTAACGAGCAAATCTATTACCTCCACTTTACATAGCTCCAGAAGTGAATACTACCACTTGATAAGCAGTCGTATAGTCATGGTCGTGTCCTAGTTATTATGACCGTTCTTCTAACCGAACTTTGACAACGGCGACAAACTCCTGAATACTGTCGGATGCAGCGCAAAATATATTACAGTGCTACAAATGTATGCGCAAACACAGGGGCACTCACTCATTCTAACCTACCCTCGCTCGATGTAACGCTAATGCTAACAACCAGGTCAGAAATCCAGCAATTTGCGTTTCTGTTTTGTTTTTGGCACCGTAGTAGTCAGGCGCTCTGACCACTTGTCAACGTCTTGACTATCTCTCGTTGAACTTCTAGTCTTATTAACTAACAACAGTAAACAAACCACAGTTTGTATGGAATTTATGATGTTTCGAAGCTAATTGATTTAAATTGTTTCAGTTTTATCTTGGATCAAGTCAAGGAGTAAGACCCTGGAAGGCGCTCCCAAGGAATTCGTTGATAACTTCTTAAAAGACTCGAAACTCCTCGAAAGCGACAAATTTATATATAATGATCATACGGAGGAACACTGTAGGGCTACAATCACGAAAGAAAGGACCGGCCTCTATTAAATTTATGTACTTTTGCTGAACCGCGATAAAACGAAATAAAGATATTTATACATGCTGAAACAGTGCCGACAAATTTAGTTTAACAGTACTTTTAACCAGTCTAATACAAAGCAATCAAGTCTTTAAAATTACGATTATTTCAAGCTGCTGCGTTTATTTTCACAAACATAAAATATATCAATGTTTAAATCCGAATAAAATTTAACAAAGAAACTTTTTGTTTAATTTTATGTTATATTACATTTAAAAAGTAGAGCATCAGCCGGTAATTGTGCCGACGTGTTGCATACGGTTCGTTCTTGTTGAAGTTATACTTCTTTTGGCGCGTTTTGTAGAAGGTATAATCGAGTGCTGCGCACGCTGCTTCTTACGGAAGTGCGACATGATGAAGTTAGCCATCAATGATAACGGAAGTGCGACAAGCATAGTTTTTTTTTTGTATAATGGTAGTGATATAATAATGAAATCAAAGATAGTCCGTCATGATTTTTCAGTGTAGGAAGAAATTGACATACATAAAGTCACGCCTCTTTCCCATTGGGGTCGGCAGAGACCACTTCTTTCCACTTGCTACGATCCTGCCACTCATGTTTCGCTTTTTCTGCTTTCATTGGCTTTATGAAACAAACTCGTCGGTTGCGGGTACATTTGACCCCTCCTTTCCAGTAGAAAGCATCCCTTTCTCCATCTTTGTCACTACGTTTTTACCTTAACCTTGCCCCTTGTAACCTTGTACCTACGAGTACGTGTTGGGTCTGTGAATATAGTTAATATAATAAGCATTAGTCGCATCATAGACACGCTGCAGCGCTGCGCCTGTCTGGATAATGTATGTCTGGCATATTTAAGATGTTTTTTCATCCTATGTTTCTAGCCACGACATTTTTTGTAGCTATTTCCCTTAGTGGACTTTTACGACATCCACGGGACATAACGAGTATGTACCGACCTTACCTAATACTTACTATATTTTATATTAGAATATGTGACTTTAACACGCTAAACTTAGTGTGCGCTTATTTTTAATTGCTTAAATGATTAAAACAAATTTCTATCAAATAATTTAAATGAAATAAGCATTTTCGAGACTCATCGTATTCAATGTTCACTACCTCTCCAAGTATTAAATATAATACATATATACACAAAACATATTTATATGTACACATAATGGACATAAAGTTCACTAATAATTGGAACAAGCTTGAGAAGATGTTTGGGTCTGAATGCGTGAATACGAAGGCAAGCTTCTGAAAATCAACGCCAATGATACTTTGCATCCGGATTTACCCTCATTATCACATGAGTTTTCCTTTTTTAAATAACTTGTCTGGCAAACACTTTTGAATATAAAAGCCCAGATTGAGGCCTTGACCATCATGAAACAGCGATGAGGCGTAAAGTATTGTTATTACATTGCATAATACTTACACTACTTACATTGCATAAGAAAGGTAATGAAAAACCACATGCTACTATATATAACATTCAATCCAACGAATTACAGCTGCCAGATATTGGTAAAGACTGTCTAAAGGTCTGTCACCGTCTTGGATAATCATTAAACAAGGCTCAACCTGTGTTGGTTCGATTTATCGACACAGAGCACAGGCAAGAAAACTAGCTCAAAAAGTAGAATAATCACTATATCTGTTACTTTCTCAATAAGACCAGGCATCGAGTATTTACTACAGCTTGTAATCATACCGGAATTCAACACTGCTGGACTTCTGAAGGCAAAATTATTTTATGTCTTCCAGACAAATCTCGTTGTAGGGTTGAAACTTCGTCTGATTTGGAACTACTCATTTACAAATATCCATCTAATAACGGCGATACATCTAACGCACGAATAACGAATAATACAAATGTACATAAGAAAACCCGTCGACGTTGAAGTTACAACAATAGTTCACTTATTTCATCTAGGTTACAAACAATAGTTACGAACATTTCCAGTAAGCGGTGTTATACTGTTTACTTTTATATATTATGTTATACCGACATAATATATAAAAGTAAACAGTAAGCTTACTTAGTAAATATTAACGTAGTTGTGGGTATATATTTCTCCACGTTAGGTAGTATGTATATAACAGAAAAAATATGTTGACGTTTTGCAGTAGTCAACAAAGAGTATAGACCGCAGAAGAAGGATAGCACTAGAAGCGTTATGAGCGAACAGCTAAGAAGGACAGCATTACTTCATTCAAGAGGGTGACACAGAAATTTCTTAGAAAATCAAAAACTGAGCAAACTAGCAAGTTAATATTTTTATTATATCTTTTCAAAATAGTTTCCATTCACATAAATACATTGCTGCATTCGATAGAACCACCGAGAAAAGCACTTTGCCCACTCGTCCTTAGGGGTCTCTTCGATGGCCTTCTGGAACGCAGACACTGCTTCCTTGGCGTCCATAAAATGTTTTCCTCGAAGTTTTTCTTTTATTTTCGGGAATAAATAAAAATCGCAAGGTGCGAGGTCGGGGCTATATGGCGGGTGACCCAGCAATTCCACGGCTGACGACGCCAAATAGTCGATCGTTCCGGCGGTGTGCGAGGAGGCGTTGTCGTGGTGAAGGAGGATCCTACTGCGAGATCGTTTCTCTCGAACTTTTTCCAAGACGAGTGGCAAACATTTGTTAGTATACAGTAACTGACTTTTGATCTTCTAAAACAATTGTCGCATAATGACCGGTCCTTCCGAAGAATGAGGCCACCATTTTTTTCCCTACACTTGGACCTCTCTTCAATTTAGTTGGCAACTCCTCAGAAGGAAACAAACACCCTCTGAGCAGATTGTTTTTTGGTTTCCGGATCATAGCAATAAATCCAGCTTTCGTCACCCGTAAGTATGTTAAACACAGCTTTTGAGTCACCTCTGTTAAATCTTTGTATCATTTCGCGGCACCAATCAACACGACGGAGTTTTTGGGCTTCGGTCAAATAATGAGTTATCCACCGGGCACGGCTAAATGTTTGTGGAGGATTTTGTGCACTTGTCATACCGATGCCTAAGCTTGTCCGAATCTGCTGATAGGTTACTCTTGGATCAGTCTCTATCATACACCGCACAACACTGATGTTATCTTCAGTCGTCGCCGTAGAAGGCCGTCCCTCACGCAGAGCATCGTTGAGATTGGTGCGACCACGTTTAAACTCATTAAACCAGTTATAAACAGTGGCCCGTGAAGGGGCTTCATCGTGAAAGGCCAGTCTGTCATAACATTCTTGTTGACTTAAATGTCATAAAAAATAATAGTACGAAAATTTTCTCGCGTTAAATTCATACTGGCGTGACGCAGACAAATTTCAATTTGCCGCCAAATCGTAAAACAAATGACAAATGAATGGAATTAGTACTCAATAATATTAGCAAAGAGTTCCATTTTTCAAAATTTAAGCTTATTTTTTTATTATATTCTTTAAAAGTGGCCAGTTCTAAAAACTTTCAGTGTCGCCCTCGTAACATAGCATCAGTAGTGGCCAGAAGACATATTTTACCCATATGTACGAGTAAAAAAGCAACCATCACCAGACGTACATTTTGATAACCATTATGACCTGACATATTGGAAAAACCAAGCCCTATTTTTAAGGTAAATCAATATTATGTATTTCGATCAACAAAAATATGAAATTCGGACCAAACCCAAAATAATTATTAATCAATGATTCTAATTAAAATTGGTTTACTCGGTAAACTAAAAAAAAGCTTTGCTAAAAACTTTTTACCACCTATGTAACCCCAATGACTATGACCCAACTATTTACAGATGACACGAAGTAAGTTATCTAACTATATTACGTGTTACGCGATTAGATATTTGGTCGGTTAGTCATGTAAAATTAGTTTGGATTATTTATTTGGATATATTTATGCTGTAATTGAAGCAAAAATCAACGATAATATTTACTGCATGTGCATATATACCGCCGTGTAGTGGCGGTTTCAGAGAATCTACCAACCCATCGCATCCCGTGGGTATCGTAAAAGTCGACAGAGGGAAAATTAAAACCAGGATATGTGCAGCAGCATCTTCCTGGAAAATCTGAATAAATAAACTGCGGTTAACAAGCGTGGCAACTGTGGCAAAATCACGCCAAAGTAAGAGCTACAAACTTTTGTGGCTATCTATGGGGGAGGCCTATGTTCAGCAGTGGACTAGTGATAGGCTGAAATGATGATAATGATGATGCATATTGATCTGTTTAATATTAAATTTAATGGAACCATAACGAAAAAATACCTACTTAACAATGGAACGTAATACCCAGGTACGTTATTCAAAATAAAAAATATAACAGTGACACTGCCTTAGAAAGTTCTTACAATATTTATGAAACCGCTTAAAGCACCGTAGACTTGCTAGCCACCAAAAACGTAAGCAACTGTGGTGGCAGGCAAAAAAACCCTATACGCAAAAAGAGACAAAAAACCGTAGTGCTTGTCTTTGTCTCTCCTTCTCACCTCATAAATCTTTTAAGACTCAGTCTCTAGCACTATACTCTGTCTTCGGTATTGCCTAAAAAGCTGTCAACCATAACTGTCAACGACGTGTTTTTGCATCTCGTCCACAGAGAGAAAAGTTTTAGTGAGGTTCAGATTCCTTTTTTTTTGAAATTCTGTTGTAAATTTATTATTAATGTAATTTCCTTAAGATGATGTAATTAATAATTGCGTTACAAATTATAGTAATATGGAAAAAAAAATATTTATTATCCTGTTTTTTTATTGTTTAATGTTAAATTTGTACAAATATTGGTGGTTTGTCTGTAGTTTTTATTTTATTTTTTACTAGCTGATGCCCGCGACCTTGTCCGCGTGGATATAGGTTTTTCAAATATCCCGTGGAAACTGTTTGATTTTCTGGAATAAAAAAGTATCCTAGGTCCGTCTCCAGGATGCAAGCTATCTCTGTGCCAAATGTCGTCAAGATTGGTTAAGTGGTTGAACCGTGAAAGGTAACAAACAGACAGAGGGTCTGTCCCTGAGAATTTCTTTCGCATTTGTAATATTAAGTATGGATTAAGAGAAATACTTGGCTGGCATGAACGAAAATAATGATGACCAAAATGCAAATTAAAGCCGCGGGGATAACACCTAATTTCTATAGTTTTTCAGATTTTACGCAGGAACCCTAAATATTTCTGAAATAAAAAGAAGCTTAGATTGCTCTCTAAAAAGTCCCTGTCAATGAAAGTCCCGCCAAAACCCATTTAGCTGTTTAAGTGATTAGCCCGGACAAACAAACAGACAGAGACATGATTTTTATAAACACGTGTCCTTTGAGTTTCGGTAAAGAAAAAAATATTTATTGCGAATTCCCAGACAGACAGACACTCCAATTTTATTTATTTATGTATAGATAAGGTATAAGGGAAAGAAGTAAAAGAAAGAGCTATGAATATTCTCAACCACTTATTAAGATATTAAGAGAAATATTAGAACTGTCTTTTATTAAAATGTCTCACTTATTAAAATATCGCCTCCCGCGGTTGCGAAAAGTGGGCTACATTTGTAGCCTCCGCCTACCCCTTGTACCTTGTAAAAAGAACTTTAGAAGGCAATTGTGCCTGCCCTGAATCGGAATATTCAACGTGTGTCCATATTTAAAGCTAAAACATCAACGACATTTAAACAGCGTAGAATCTTAACATCCTTATTCAGAAAAATAACGTTATTGAATACTGATTAAATATTGTACTTTTTACAAATTATATTCTTTGTAAGAAAATATAAAATTATTTTTCATTTGGTGTTAGTTTAATACTATAGAACTTTATTTTACATATTTTGTTACCATTTCTTAGATTACTTAATTGATCCATCGCCAACATTGAACAAATAAAATTAAAGCTGAAGTTACCCGGATTAACCCCCCCCCCCCCCCCTGACCATGGGTGCTGTAAACTATTCGAAACGTAGGGTTATCAATAGTTTAAAAATTAACCGCGATTAAATCCGTAAAATTAGTTATATATACAATGTTTGAAATTGCATTATTCACCTCGTCGTGTAATAACTATTTACGTTTTATTTTGAAAATCAAAGATGTGTCACCCGCGAATAATACTATGTATGTAATGATTATCTCCTACTAAATAGGGTAAGTCATTTATGTAAATGAGAAATAAAAAGGGACCGAGAATTGAACTTTACAGAACATTGAAAATAAATTAAATTAATTATTTACTCTAATTTTTAGATTACTTTTGTTCATTTATCTATTTCAGAATTTCACAAACTGTTTACCTGAATAAATTCGACTTAGCAGATAAGTATGTCAACCACGTAGCTACAGGGTTATTATTATAATAATAGATTATGCAATTAAAAATATAATTATTTTGTAAATATATTGCACTTAGGTTATCACTGTAGTTTGATATCAAGGTAGAATATATAGTGGTGGAAAGGTTTAAATACGGTCTGTGTGAAAAGGTCTTTAACAAAGTAGCAAAGCAATTCGCCGTTATTAACATTAATAAAGGATGCTTCGATACCTGGTTCTGATCTTTGCGGTGGCGACCGCTGAAGTATTTTACGATGGACCCTGCCCCGAAGTGAAAGTCGTTGAAAACTTTGATTTGAATGCTGTAAGTATCTCCTGATGATGACGGTTAGTCATCATTTTCAGTTTCTCAATAGTTCACTGTTCGACATAAAAGTCTTCGGATTTGGGGCGATTTGCCGCGCGCAGTACCAGGTACCTCACCTAAGAAATTATCGTTTGTTGGAAATATTCGAGATGATTGGTGCCCACGCTTTTTGTATTATACCTTATGCGTCTCTTTCCCAAGAGAAAAGGTGGATAGATTGATTCTTACGTTGAATTTTTTAATGTCTCTCGTTGTTATGTTCATTCTTCTTATTTGTATAAAATTAGAGCGCAGTAATGCATAATAATTTATATTTTTAGTTGTTGTTATCAAATTCATCCATAGTGTTATATTCTAAATTCTGTTTAAAGTTGTAATATAATATTTATTTACATATGAATGAAATGAAAGAGAATGCCACTGCCTAGTGTACTCGAATGGCAACGATGATAACATCGTTGCTATTCGTTATTAATAATATTAACATGGACACATTTCCATTTTCATTTACAGTATAAAGGTTCCTGGTATGAAATAGCACGGTACCCTTACGAAGGTGAAAATGGTGACAAGGGGAAGTGTACCACTGCTGAATACACGGTTAGCGGAGACAAGGGCAAAGTAAAGAACAGCCAAGTTATTGATGGTGTTAGATCGTACATCGAAGGTGACTTATCTCTTGTTCGACCTGCCGAATTGATGTTCACCTATAACTCAGAAGGTTTGTATTATAAACACGTTGTACACAAATAATTATTTAATGTAGAAATGGAAAATAAACAATAAGTGTTACTATGGATAATATTATAAATGCGAAAAAAAACTGTCTCCGTCTCTCTGTTTGTTTGTTACCTTTTCACGGCTCAACCGTTAAACCAATCTTGACGAAATTTACATGGCACAGAGATAGCTTGCATACTTTAAACTGATATAGGATACTTTTTATTCCTGAAAATTAAAGAGTTCCTTCGGTATTTTAACCTAAATCCACGCGGACGTAGTCGCGGGCTTCAGTTAGTATTTAATAAAGTAATTAGTAGTAGACAATAAAAGCAGTTCCCGCAACTTTGTCCGCATGAACTTTTGAGTCCCTTTAGATTTTATGGTGGAAAATAAAATGAAATTAAGTCTGATATTCTATATTCTTCCCTTCTATATACTTTAAAGTTAAAGAATTAGTGACACGTTCATAAAAGTAAAATTACAGCCTATAATTCTAATGCAGAGTATGTATACGTCTTCTCTCTTTTTTTGTAGAAGTTTCTTGGAATGTTTTCCTTTCGCAACCTCGGCTTCAATTTGTATTGATTTACATTAATTTAAACTAAAACAACTTACAGTACTAGGCAAAAATGGCAAGACAATTAATTTAACTCTTCATTTTAGATAAAACCAAGAAGGCTTTCTTGATCCAAGTACTGGCTACTGACTACCAAAACTACGCTATTAGTTACAACTGCCAATATTTCAAGGACACCAACAAACATCAAGGTATAAATCGACAATTCTATTTTATGTTCATAATATATTAATTTGTAAATCTTATTTATTTGTGTACAGGCGTACGATGTTTTTTCTGACGACTTTCTTCATGCATCTTTTGACAGGGCTTAACGAGCAAATCTATTACCTTCACTATACATAGCTCCAGAAGTGAATACTACCACTTGATAAGCAGTCGTATACTCATGGTCGTGTCCTAGTTATTATGACGTTCTTCTAACCGAACTTTGACTAACGGCGACTAACTCTGAATACTGTCGGATGCAGCGCAAAATATATTACAGTGCTACAAATGTATGCGCAAACACAGGGGCACTCACTCATTCTAACCTACCCTCGCTCGATGTAACGCTAATGCTAACAACCAGGTCAGAAATCCAGCAATTTGCGTTTTTGTTTTGTTTTCGGCACCGTAGTAGTCAGGTACTCTGACCACTTGGCAACATCTTGACTATCTCTCGTTGAACTTCTAGTCTTATCAACTAACAACCGTAAACAAATGAGTACATCTTCCATTCTGTGGCTCGCCACAGTTTGAATGGAATTTATGATGTTTCGAAGCTAATTGATTTAAATTGTTTCAGTTTTATCTTGGATCAAGTCAAGGAGTAAGACCCTGGAGGGCGCTCCCAAGGAATTCGTTGATAACTTCTTAAAAGACTCGAAACTCCTCGAAAGCGACAAATTTATATATAATGATCATACGGAGGAACACTGCAGGGCTACAATCACGAAAGAAATGACCGGCCTCTATTAAATTTATGTACTTTTGCTGAACTTTTGCGATAAAACGAAATAAAGATATTTATACATGCGTAAACAGTGCCGACAAATTTAGTTAAACAGTACTTTTAACCAGTCTAATACAAAGCAATCAAGTCTTTAAAATTACGATTATTTCAAGCTGCTGCGTGTTTTTTCACAAACATAAAATATATCAATGTTTAAATCCGAATAAAACTTAACAAAGAAACTTTTTGTTTAATTTTATGTTACATTACATATAAAAAGTAGAGCATCAGCCGGTAATTGTGCCGACGTGTTGCATACGGTTCGTTCTTGTTGAAGTTATACTTATTTTGGCGCGTTTTGTAGGGTATAATCGAGAGCTGCGCGCGCTGCTTCTTACGGAAGTGCGACATGATGAAGTTAGCCATCAATGATAACGGATGTGCGACAAGCATAGCTTTTTTTGTATAAACTCATTTTTCAGTGTAGGAAGATGAAATTAACATACATAAAGTCACGCCTCTTTCCCATTGGGGTCGGCAGAGACCACTTCTTTCCACTTGCTACGATCCTGCCACTCATGTTTCGCTTTTTCTGCTTTCATTGGCATTATCATACAAACTCGTCGGTTGCGGGTACTTTTGACCTCTCCTTTCTACTGGTCCAAGCATCCCTTTCTCCATCTTTGTCACTACGTTTTTACTTTCGCTTGCATTTTCTTGCTACCACGACATCCGTGGAGAATCCCCAGAGTGGTGGTTCTTTAGTGGCACGGATGGTGGGGATTTGGAAGTATGTTGCCGATATGCGGCGAAGGTTGAACACCACGAGTTTTACGCTTTACGTGTGTAAGTTCAATATAATCCTTGCTCCTTGTAACCTTTTACATACGAGTACGTGTTGGGTCTGTGAATATAGTTAATATAATAAGCATTAGAAGCATCATAGACACGCTGCAGCGCTGCGTCTGTCTGGGTAATGTATGTCTGGCATATTTAAGATGTTTTTTTTATCCTATGTTTCTAGCCACGACATTTTTTCTAGCTATTTCCCTTAGTGGACTTTTACGACATCCACGGGACATAACGAGTATGTACCGACTTTACCTAATACTTACTATATTTTTTATTACAATATGTGACTTTAACACGCTAAACTTAGTGTGCGCTTATTTTTAATTGCTTAAATTATTAAATAAAATTTCTATCAAATAACTTAAATGAAATAAGCATCTTCGAGACTCATCGTATTCACTGTTCACTACCTAATACGAAGGCAAGCTTCTGAAAATCAACACCAATGTTACTTTGCATCCGGATTTACCCTCATTATCACATGAGTTTTCTTTTTTCAAATAACTTGTCTGGAAAACACTTTTAAATATAAAAGCCCAGATTGAGGCCTTGACCATCATGAAACAGCGATGAGGCGTAAAGTATTGTTATTACATTGCATACCAGAGAAAGATAATGAAAAACCACATGATACTATATTACATTATATCCAACGAATTAAAGCTGCCAGATATTGGTAAAGACTGTTCAAAGGTCTGTCGCCGTCTTGGATAATCATTAAACAAGGCTCAACCTGTGTTGGTTCGATTTATCGACACAGAGCACAGGCAAGAAAACTAGCTCAAAAAGTAGGATAATAACTATCTCTGTTAGTTTCTCACTAAGACCAGGCATCGAATATTTACTACAGCTTGTAATCATTCCGGAATTCAACACTGCTGGACTTCTGAAGGCAAAATAGTTTTATGTCTTCCAGACAAATCTCATTGTAAGGTTGAAACTTCGTCTGATTTGGAACTACTCATTTACAATATCCATCTAATAACGGCGATACATGCAACGCACCACAATCTGTAGAAACTTCATCTCCAAAAGGTGTATCCTCCAAGAATAATACAAATGTACATAAGAAAACCCGTCGACGCTGAAGTTACAACAATAGTTCACTTATTTCATCTAGGTAACAAAGAATAGTTACGAACTTTTCCAGTAAGCGGTGTTATATTGTTTACTTTTATTTATTATGTCGGTATACTTAAGCTTACTTAGTAAATATAAACTTAGTTGTGGGTATATATTTCTCCACGTTTAGTAGTATGTAACTTTGTATTGTATATAACAGAAAAAATATATTGACGTTTTGTAGTAGTCAACAAAGAGTATAGACCGCAGAAGAAGGATAGCACTAGAAGTGTTATGAGCGAACAGCTAAGAAGGACAGAATTACTTCATTCAAGAGGGTGACACAGAAATTTCTTAGAAAATCAAAAACTGAGCAAACTAGCAAGTTATTATTTTTATTATATCTTTTATATTAATATATAAATAGTTTCCATTCACATCAATACATCGCTGCATTCGATCCACCGAGAAAAGCACTTTGCCCACTCGTCCTTAGGGGTCTCTTCGATGGCCTTCTGGAACGCAGACGCTGCTTCCTTGGCGTCCATTAAATGTTTTCCTCGAAGTTTTCTGTTCAGAAGTCTGTCATAACATTCTTGTTTACTTAAATGACACCGAGAGTCATAAAAAACTAAACTTTTCTCGCGTTAAATTCATACTGGCGTGACGCAGACAAATTTCAATTTGCCGCCAAATCGTAAAACAAATGACAAATGAATGAAATTAGTACTCAATAATATTAGCAAAGAGTTCTATTTTCAAAATTTAAACTTATTTTTTTATCGCCCTTGTAACCTAGCATCAGGAGTGGCCAGAGGACATATTTTACCCATATGTACGAGTAAAAAAGCAACCATCACCAGACGTACATTTTGATAACCATTATGACCTGACATATTGGAAAAACCAAGCCCTATTTTTAAGGTAAATCAATATTATGTATTTCGATCAACAAAAATATGAAATTCGGACCAAACCCAAAATAATTATTAATCAATGATTCTTATTAAAATTGGTTTACTCGGTAAACTAAAAAAAAGCTTTGCTAAAAACTTTTTACCACCTACCACCTTATGTAACCCCAATGACTATGACCCAACTATTTACAGATGACACGAAGTAAGTTATCTAACTATATTACGTGTTACGCGATTAGATATTTGATCGGTTAGTCATGTAAAATTAGTTTGGATTATTTATTTGGATATATTTATGCTGTAATTGAAGCAAAAATCAACTATAATATTTACTGCATATGCATATATACCCCCGTGTAGTGGCGGTTTCAGAGAATCTACCAACCCATCGCATCCCGTGGGTGTCGTAAAAGTCGACAGAGGGAAAATTAAAACCAGGATATGTGCAGCAGCATCTTCCTGGAAAATCTGAATAAATAAACTGCGGTTGCCAAGCATGGCAACTGCAAAATTACGCCAAAGTGAGAGCTACAAACTTTGTGGCTATCTATCGGGGAGGCCTTTGTTCAGCAGTGTGCTAGTGATAGGCTGAAATGATGATGATGTTGATGCATATTGATCTATTTAATATTAAATTTAATGGAACCATAACAAAAAATTACCTTCTTAACAATGGAAGGTACCTACCCAGGTACGTTATTCGAAATAAAAATATAACAGTGACACAGCCTTTGAAAGTTCTTACAATATTTATGAAACCGCTTAAAGCACCGTAGACTTGCTTGCCACCAAAAACGTAAACAACTGTGGTGGCAGGCAAAAAAAACCCTATACGCAAAAAGAGACAAAAAACCGTAGTGCTTGTCTTTGTCTCTCCTTCTCACCTCATAAATCTTTTAAGAGCCCGTCTCTAGCACTATTCTCTGTCTTCGGTATAGACTAAAAAAGCTGTCAACCATAACTGTCAACGACGTGCTTTTGCATCTCGTCCACAGAGAGAAAAGTTTTAGTGAGGTTCAGATTCCTTTTTTTTGAAATTATGTTGTAAATTTATTATTAATGTAATTTCCTTAAGATGATGTAATTAATTTTCCTGTTTTTTTATTGTTTAATGTAAAATTTGCACAAATATTGGTGGTTTGTCTGTAGTTTTTATTTTATTTTTTACTAGCTGATGCCCGCGACCTCGTCCGCGTGGATACAGGTTTTTCAAATATCCCGTGGAAACTGTTTGATTTTCTGGAATAAAAAAGTATTCTAGGTCCGTCTCCAGGATGCAAGCTATCTCTCTGCCAAATGTCGTCAAGATTGGTTAAGTGGTTGAACCGTGAAAGGTAACAAACAGACAGAGGGTCTGTCGCTGAGAATTTCTTTCGCATTTGTAATATTAAGTATGGATTAAGAGAAATACTTGGCTGGCATGAACGAAAATAATGATGACCAAAATGCAAATTAAAGCCGCGGGGATAACACCTAATTTCTATAGTTTTTCAGATTTTACGCTGGAACCCTAAATATCTCTGAAATAAAAAGAAGCTTAGATTGCTCTCTAAAAAGTCCCTGTCAATGAAAGTCCCGCCAAAACCGATTAAGCTGTTTAAGGTGATTGGCCCGGACAAACAAACAGACAGAGACATGATTTTTATAAACAAGTGTCCTTTGAGTTTCGGTAAAGAAAAAAATATTCATTGCGAATTCACAGACAGACAGACACTCCAATTTTATTTATATGTATAGATAAGATATAAGGGAAAGAAGTAAAAGAAAGAACTATGAATATTCTGAACCACTTATTAAGATATTAAGAGAAATATTAAAACTGTCTTTTACTAAAATGTCTCACTTATTAAAATATCGCTTCCCGCGGTTGCGAAAAGTGGGCTACATTTGTAGCCTCTGCCTACCCCTTGTACCTTGTAAAACGAACTTTAAAAGGCAATTGTGCCTGCCCTGAACCGGAATATTCAACGTGTGTCCATATTTAAAGCAAAAATATCAACGACATTTAAACAGCGTAGAATCTTAACATCCTTATTCAGAAAATATACGTTATCTGAATACTGATTAAATATTGTACTTTATATAAATTATATTCTTTGTAAGAAAATATAAAATTATTTTTCATTTGCTGTGTTTCAGGTTCAGGTGTTAGTTTAATACCATAGAACTTTATTTTACATATTTTATTACCATTTCTTAGATTACTTAATTGATTCATCGCCAACATTGAACAAATAAAATAAAAGCTGAAGTTACCCGGATTAACTATGGCATCGGGACATCTGTCACCTCAGCCCCCCCTGACCATGGGTGCTGTAAACTATTCGAAACGTCGGCTTATCAATAGTTTAAAAATTAACCGCGATTAAATCCGTAAAATTAGTTTTATTCAATATACGATGTTTGAAATTGCATTATTCACCTCGTCGTGTGTTATTTACGTTTTATTTTGAAAATCAAAGATGTGTCACCCGTGAATAATACTATGTCATGATTATCTCCTACTAAATAGCGCACGTCATTTATGTAAATGAGAAATAAAAAGGGACCGAGAATTGAACTTTACAGAACATTGAAAATAAATTAAATTAATTATTTACTCTAATTTTTAGATTACTTTTGTTCATTTATCTATTTCAGAATTTCACAAACTGTTTACCTGAATAAATTCGACTTAGCAGATAAGTATGTCAACCACGTAGCTACAGGGTTATTATTATAATAATAGATTATGCAATTAAAAATATAATTATTTTGTAAACATATTGCACTTAGGTTATCACTGTAGTTTGATATCAAGGTAGAATATATAGTGGTGGAAAGGTTTAAATACGGTCTGTGTGACAAGGTCTTTAACGAAGTAGCAAAGCAATTCGCCGATATTAACATTAATAAAGGATGCTTCGATACCTGGTTCTGATCTTTGCGGTGGCGACCGCTGAAGTATTTTACGATGGACCCTGCCCCGAAGTGAAAGTCGTTGAAAACTTTGATTTTTATGGTGTGAGTATCTCCTAATGATGGTGGTTAGTCATAATTTTCAGTTTATGAATAGTTCACTGTTCGACATAAAAGTCTCCGGATTTAGGGCGATTTGCCGCTCGCAGTACCAGATCTTTGAAATTATCACCCGTCACCTGTCTACGTACGTTTGTCGGAAATATTTGAGATGATTGGTGCCCACGCTTTTTGTATTATACCTTAGGCGTCTCTTTCCCAAGAGAAAATTTGGATAGATTGATTCTTACGTTTAATTTTTTAATGTCTCTCGTTGTTATGTTCATTCTTCTTATTGGTATAAAATTAGAGCGCAGTAATGCATAATAATTTACAACTTTAGTTGTTGTTATCAAATTCATCTATAGTGTTGTCTTCTGATTTCTGTTTTAAGTTATAATATAATATTTATTTGCATATATATACAAAGGTTATCATAGTCGCAAAAACAAATGGTTCTTCGAATAATTTTGCAATGAAAGAGAATAATTCCTAATCAATAATTAGTGTTATAAAAACAAACGAACGAAATCGGTTTCATTCATCATCAACATTCCAACACATCTGTCTTGTTCAACGACTATTATCTGTCCGTTCCATCACACAAGTCAACTGCTGAATATAGATCTCTCCCATAGATAGCCACAAAACAGGTCCTGAGGCACCTCAATCTATCGACTCACCAGCAAAACCGTGCAGGTCGTCGCTCTATCTATAAACCCACGACAAGCGTTGACTAGTAGAATGCCACTAGGCACTCGAATGGCAACGATGATAACATCGTTGCTATTCGTTAATAATAATATTAACATGGAGACATTTCCATTTTCATTTACAGTATACAGGTTCCTGGTATGAAATAGCACGGTACCCTTACGAAGGTGAAAATGGTGACAAGGGGAAGTGTACCACCGCTGAATACAAGGTTAGGGGAGACAAGGGCAAAGTAAAGAACAGCCAAGTTATTGATGGTGTTAGATCGTACATCGAAGGTGACTTATTTCTTGTTCGACCTGCCGAATTGATGTTCACCTATAACGCAGAAGGTTTGTATTATAAGCACGTTGTACACAAATAATTACTTAATGTAGAATTGGAAACTAAACTATAAGTGTTAGTATGGATAATTCTGATATTATAAATGCAAAAAAAAAAACTCTCTCCGTCTCTCTGTTTGTTTGTTACCTTTTCACGGCTCAACCGTTAAACCAATCTTGACGAAATTTACATGGCACAGAGATAGCTTGCATACTTTAAACTGATATAGGATACTTTTTATTCCTGAAAATCAAAGACTTCCTTCGGTATTTTAATTAATTAGTAGTAGACAATTAAAGCAGTTCCCGCAACTTTGACCGCATGAACTTTTGAGTCCCTTTAGATTTTATGGTGGAAAATAAAAAGAAATTAAGTCTGATATTCTATATTCTTCCCTTCTATATACTTTTAAAATACTTAAATACTTTCAAAGTTAAAGAATTAGTGACAGACGTTCATAAAAGTAAAATAACAGCC
This sequence comes from Luehdorfia chinensis, assembly GCA_019845155.1. NCBI lineage: Eukaryota > Metazoa > Arthropoda > Insecta > Lepidoptera > Papilionidae > Luehdorfia > Luehdorfia chinensis. Next base: position 2,010,083 of record JAHVAK010000292.1, read on the forward strand.
TTTAATTCTAATGCTGAATATACATAATACGTCTTCTCTCTTTTATTGTAGAAGTTTCTTGGAATGTTTTCCTTTCACAACCTCGGCTTCAATTTGTATTGATTTACATTAATTGAAACTAAAACAACTTACAGTACTAGGCAAAAAATGGCAAGACACTTAATTTAACTCTTCATTTTAGATAAAACCAAGAAGACTTTCTTGATCCAAGTACTGGCTACTGACTACCAAAACTACGCTATTAGTTACAACTGTCAATATTTTAAGGACACCAACAAACATCAAGGTATAATCGACAATTCTATTTTATGTTCATAAAATATTAATTTGTAAACCTTATTTATTTGTGTACAGGCATACGATGTTTTTTCTGACGACTTTCTTCATGCATCTTTTGACAGGGCTTAACGAGTAAATCTATTACCTCCACTATACATAGCTCCTGAAGTGAATACTACCTCTTGATAAGCAGTCGTATAGTCATGGTCGTGTCCTAGTTATTATGACGTTCTTCTAACCGAATTTTGACAACGGCGACTAACTCTGAATACTGTCGGATGCAGCGCAAAATATATTACAGTGCTACAAATGTATGCGCAAACACAGGGGCACTCACTCATTCTAACCTACCCTCGCTCGATGTAACGCTAATGCTAACAACCAGGTCAGAAATCCAGCAATTTGCGTTTCTGTTTTGTTTTTGGCACCGTAGTAGTCAGGCGCTCTGACCACTTGTCAACGTCTTGACTATCTCTCGTTGAACTTCTAGTCTTATTAACTAACAACAGTAAACAAATGAGTACATCTTCCATTCTTTGGCTCACCACAGTTTGTAAGAATTTATGACGTATCGAAGCTAATTGTTTTAAATTGTTTCAGTTTTATCTTGGATCAAGTCAAGGAGTAAGACCCTGGAGGGCGCTTCCAAGGAATTCGTTGATAACTTCTTAAAAGACTCGAAACTCCTCGAAAGCGACAAATTTATATATAATGATCATACAGAGGAACACTGCGGGGCTACAGTCACGAAAGAAAGCACCGGCCTCTATTAAATTTATGTACTTTTGCTGAACCGCGATAAAACGAAATAAAGATATTTATACATGCTTAAACATAGCCGACAAATTTAGTTTAACAGTAACTTTTAACCAGTCTAATACAAAGCAATCAAGTCTTTAAAATTACGATTATTTCAAGCTGCTGCGTGTATTTTACAGAAACATAAAATACTCGTATATCAATGTTTAAATCCGAATAAAACTTAACAAAGAAACTTTTGGTTTAATTTATGTTTTACTGGTGGTAGGATTTCTATGCAGGAATCCGTCTAGGTAGGTACCACCCCACGGCCAGTTATTCTGCCGTGAAGCAGTAGTGTGCAAACATTACTGTGTTTCGGTTTGAAGGGCACTGCGAGCTAGCGTAATCGCTGGGCATATGAGACTTAAGAACTAATATCTCAGGGTGACGGGCGCAGTGTGGTGTCACACAGTGATTTTCTGGGTGACTCTGCATTTGTTATGGGCAGGCGTTGCACTTACCATCAGGTGAATGTTTTGCTCGTTCCGTCACTTTAATGAAATAAAAAATATATATATATATGTTATGTTACATCTAAAAAGTAGAGCATCAGCCGGCAATTGTGCCGACGTGTTGCATTCGGTTCGTTCTTGTTGAAGTTATACTTCTTTTGGCGCGTTTTGTAGAGGGTATAATTGAGAGCTGCGCGCGCTGCTTCTTACGGAAGTGCGACATGATGAAGTTAGCCATCAATGATAACGGAAGTGCGACAAGCATAGTTTTTTTTGTATAATGGCATAGCATAGTTTGGATACTACGTCGTCTGAACCTCTGACTTTACATGACTGCTTGTCTACGTATTTTTCTCATCAACCCACTAACCTAAATATAGCTCATATCAATGCACAAAGTGTTCCTGGTCATTTAGCATCTATTAGTCGAAATCATATTGACACTCTCTTAATTTCGAAAACTTTTGTCAAACCGGCCCTTCTTTCTACACTTTATTTACTCACTGGTTACTTGCTAATCCGCAATGATAGAGTTAGTAAAGGGGCCACCCACTTTGTGGCTATTTACCTACGAGCTGAATTTCCATACAAGATTATTAGCATGTCTCTATCAGCCTACTCGAAATCTGCGAAATACCTCCTTATTGAAATCACTCTTTGCCACACGAAAATTTTACTTGGTGTACTGTACAGTCCTTATCTTAACATTAATTATTTTGAACCATTTGACATACTTCTTAGTAATCTTTGTCCCGTATATAGTCATATCAACGTGATGGGTGACTTTAACACTTGCCTACTTAGAAATGATTCATGTTAAAATAAACTTTAGTCTCTGTAATCCTTTCGCAATCTACAAATCTTACCTCTTAATGCCACCCATCATTTTCCAAATTGTATTCCATATTTACTTATTTAGATTGTAGTATCATCTCTTAATAATGTTTCCAAACTTACGGCCAAATAACCACCTCATTCTCTTATCACGACCTTATTTATTTATCCTATCCCAAGTGCAAGCCATTGTTTTGACTTCTCCGAAGTTACAAGAGCATGGACTTTGATTAATTAAGACGTGAAACTGATACTATTAATTGGTCACCTGTGATAAATTGCACCAACATTGATGATAATGTGGACATTTTAACTCTGCTGTTGTTAATTTGTATAACCGCTGTGCTTCATTAAAACGTGTGAAGATACGATTCAACTCTGCGTATTGGATAACACAAGCTATAAAAGACGTAATAGCACGGTAGAGATAAAGCTAAAATACGGTTTAAACGATTTTCCTCCGAACGAAATTTAAATAGTTTCAAAATACTACGTAACCACTGCAATCGTTTATGCAGAGATGCTAAAGGATGGCACTTTCACAATTATCTAACTAACTGTGACTCTGCTAAAGCTTTGAGCTTCCTCAAAACGATTGGTATTGCCAAAAGTCGGGAAACTATAGAAAATAAAATCGACTTAAAGTACCTTAACCAATGTATTTCTTCATCTTCAATTTTATTGTCCTCATTTGAAAAGTGCAAGGTCCCTTCTTAAATTATCTTGGTACCCATTGTCGCCTGATTCTCTTTTCAATGTCAGCTTAATCACTGGAGATGACAACAAGCGATCAGTTCTTGCTATTTCTTCTGCCTGCAATTGGGAACGATGGTATATGCTCCAAAATGATCACAATGATTCCTCCCCTACGTTGTAACAACTCTAATACACATCTTTTATTTATCCTTATCCACCTGTTGTTTTCCATCGCAATGGAAATTAGCTCATATTTTCCCTGTCCCTATAGTTTTTAAACCATCTTCTGCTTCTCAATATAGGCCAATTTCGATTTTTCCAAAGTTCTTGAATTTTCGATATTTCTAAACTCTAACAAAATCTTAAATTCCTATCGGTCTGGTTTTCCGTCTGGGTCTTAGTACAACAACAGTACTTATCAAAGTCACTGATGATATTCGCTAGGCTACAGATCAAATACAATTTACGGTGCTGGTGTTGCTTGATTTTAGTAGTGCCTTTCTAACTAACCTACTACTAACGTAGTGGTAAGTAACTCTGTTGATTTTGAAATTCTCTTAAAAGTTCTCGAATAATGTGTCTACTAACCGCTAACAATGTCTTGGTTTAACTCATATCACAATTTAGCAATTAGTGCGATGAATCACGATCTAAATAAATTCACTAAAGGAACGTGACTTCACGCTAGGTTGCTTTGGAAGCAATGGGGGCTTACCATGAGGCGGCGGGTGCTTGCAGTTAGGCGGCTGTTGCTTGCCGTGTGGTAGCGGGTACTTGCCGAAGAGGCAAGTAAGCTTTGCTATGATACAGCGGGGCTCGGGGTGGGGGGACGATATTTGCATTTTCTTTTTTGCTTACGCTAATAATGTTTTTTCGGTGACAGAGGCAATTGAATTATTAAACATTTAACTAAACGACTCGTATGTATAAAATAATTATACACACGATCGAGTCTTATAGTTGGTGTAATAAAATGAATAAATTATAATATATATAAGAAGTACTAAAAATGGAATAATGTAAGACACAACATTTTGACAAAAAATATATAGACAATTGAAGATTTTAAATTGTAGCTAATAACTTTGTAATACCTAACTTTTTCAATTTGCACGCCTACATAGGCAGAATAAGTGAGACTTTTTTTATATGTTTAATACCTGTTTTGTAACCTTATTCAAGCAAATAAATTATTATGATTATGATTATCATTATGATTATGAACATTAAACCGTAATTTCTTTGATACTCGTGTTTGTACGACGATGGTAGCGACAATTTTGCACAACTTTTGTGATATTTATTGCAATTGTAACAAGTAATGCAATCTCCAATTTCGTCATAGAAAGATACCTATATCAAATGGACTAGTAAGAGGCAGCTTACGTAGAAGGACAGCCTGAATTACTGCCTTATATGTACAATATCATGGGTAGTTCTTGCTAATACCAGATAAGGAAATAGTCTGGTGTCGTAGTTTTAGGATCTTCCAGCCCCTGTACAGTATAATCCTTCTCCAGCGACTTCATTGACCACAGCGGCATTTTTTATCAAACCTAGTAAAAAATATTTCAGCCGCATGTGTCGATATTAGCGCCTGATAATTTACATATTGCAATGATAATTAACATAAACAAATGCTATTTTTAAAATAATATTAATCTATTTAAATAAAACTATTTTTAACGGAATTTATCGCGTTTAATTTAAACTATTTATAACCCGACGTTTCGAAGCGCTTTACAGCAATCATGGTCACGAGGAGGACTGAGGATGACAGATGTCCTGATGTCATAATTAACCCGAGGTTACCTTCAGCTTTTAATTATTATTTTAGTCCGATCAACGCAGAAAGAGCTGTCTGTGTCTCGAAGCCTTGCAGTGGTATGCTTCCCTATATAAATTTGGATTTTTTTTTATTTCAATAGCCTCGTGAATCATCCTTGGTAGGAAACAATGTTCTTTTGAAAGGATTTGTGGTCTATCAAATCTAATGTTATTAATAGGGGTAACCCAGAACATAGGTCACATACTGCAAACTTCCTAGAGCGTCGACGCTTCACATCAGCTATTTGTTTCTTTAATGCGGGTTTTTAAAGATCTTTTAGTTTGTCCTGTGAAAAAGAGACCACATTGTTGTATACTGCTGCATCTTGTAGAGGGATGTTATTGATGATGCTTGACAGATGGTAAATACTGACTTATCTTCTTCGGCGGCTTGAAAAAGAAGCTCGGCTTCAAGATATAGCCAATATTGTCCGTGCCTCCTTTGACATATGGTAGAACAGCAGATACACGCTCGGACTGTGGCTGGTTTCACTTGGTCAGTGCGACGTAGGCCCGAAACCCGAAGCTTGTTGTCAGTGCGATACTTGCTTTACATGCTGAAGCTCTGCGGCTAGCGTTTCCGGTCACAGATCATTTGCGCTCTCTGAAACAAAGATTTTCCTACAGAAGCTAACTGTGATGGATGATAGTGACATTCACCGTTTAAATCCCTGATAGTGTGGGTTGTGAATACCTGTTAGTATTGCCCATGAAAATGTCGGCGACGATGGGAGATACTGGAGAGTCTATCGCCACACAATCTAGTTGCTTGTAGTACTGTACCTGTACTTTGTGAATGTGGGTTTTTTATTATGAATGTGATCTCTCTTACATAGAGCAAACTAAAAGATCCTTAAAAACCAGCGTTTTAGAACATATAGCTGATGTGAAGCATCGACGGCTCTAGGATGTCTGCAGTCTGTGACCATGTTCTTTATCACCCCAACCATTACATCAGATTTGACAGACCACAAATTATTGAAAAAGAACACCGTTTCCTATCAAAGATGTTTCGCGAGGCTATTGAAATAAAAAAAAAACATCCTAATTTCAATAGGGAAGATGGTTGTATAATGCCACCGGCTTTGGATCCTATTATTAAAAAATTTAATCAAAAACCAAGAATACCACTGCAAGGCTTCAAGACACAGACAGCTTCTGCGTAGATCGAACTAAAAATAATAATTAAAAGCTGATGGTAGCCCGGGTTAACTATGACATCAGGTCATCTGTAGTTTAAATTAAACGACATAAAATCCGTAATAATAGTTTTATTTTAATGAATTCGCGTAAATATTAGAAACTATTTAGATAAATCTAACTAGATTTATTAAGAAACCGTAAGATCTACAGGCTTTGAATTATATATTTAGTTAGTAATAAATGAGCTATAAAACGCGTAATACGGCATTTGTGTAAACGATTATTTTATGTGGGTCAAATTTCTATAGAGATTCTGCCATTGTCTTTTAGGTACAGATTTTTTTTGCTATTGGACATGTGATTGTCGCAAAATAAGAGAATCACCTATTATGCAGTAAGATATATAACAATAAGTAAATAGGTTTGGAACAATGTCCACTTACCTACATATGATAATACATACAATGAGACTAAGTTGTCTGGTTAGTTCTCCCTACGTTTTAAGATAAATGCGTTTAAGTTTTGTTGTTAAAAAAATATGTCTACAGACTTTAAGGTCAAGATGTTTACATTCCGTTTAAAGAAGCTTATAAAAGTTCTATACTACATTTTACTATATTTTAAGAGATAAACGCACCATGCATTACTACTACCAGTACATACAAATATATTCGAATATTTATATATAAGTACCTAACATAAATGAGGATAAAAAAGTTTATTTAATGTGTTGCCCTCATTAGGAAGACCTCATTTAAGGTGAGATAAAGCATTGATTATCGTGTCTTTAACGAATTATCGAGTATGTAATTGCATGTGCACAGTTACCTTGCCTAATACTGTCAAAAGTTATCAGCTACGCATGCAGGCAATTAATCTAATCTTCTAAACTAATAATTTTATAGATTTTTTGAATGGTTGGTACCACCCCAAGGCCAGTTATTCTGCCCTGAAGCAGTAGTGTGCAAACATTACTGCGTTTCGGTTTCAAGGGCCCGGTGAGCTAGCGTAATCACTAAGGCATATCAGACTTAAGAACTGATATCTCAGGGTGATGGGCACAGTGAGTGGTCACACAGAAATGTTCTAGGTGACACAGCATTACTACCATCAGTTGAACGTTTTCCTTCGTTTCATCACTTTATACAATAAAAAAAAAAACAATTTTATGCTACATTAAGGATCCTTACCCTGAGAATCGAACATCACCGAGAAAGTCCGAATAGTGACTTCTAAGGCCAGCATGCAGTACGGTGCAATCATGTGGTCGGCTTATTTAGTCGCGGGTGAAGGACGCTGGGTACAGCTAGTATATTATTAACTCAGCTAACTGGAATCAAATAGATATTCAACTTAATCCAATTCCTGAAAGTGAAATGTGTGAAATGAAAACGTACAAGAATGAAATCAATGCATCAAACATTTTTAACGAATTCGTGAATAGAAAATGATGGAATTGAGTTGGTTAGAAATGGAAAAAAAAAGTTACTCCCTCATGTTGCTACGACTACGGCCTCAAAATGATGTGCATAAAGATTGAGGGATTCCGCATAAATCTAGTATCAACTGTTGCGTAATCCAATTACTGGCAAATATTCATTCCAGCGTAGGGATCCTCAGAGGTGACATTGCACTTTCATCTCGATTCTTTGGCGAGGAGTGGTTGTATATATCTATGAGCCTCAATGACCACCTTCCAACATGTGACCAATGGACTCGATTATAATCTATGTTGAAATAAAAAAAAGCAAACTATGATGATTCTAAGAGCTCTTATGTACCCTAATATAAACTTCCAATAATTAAAGTTTTTGTATAATACTAGCTGATGCCCGCGAATTCGTTCGCATAGATATAGGTTTTTGAAATATCCCGTGGGAACTATTGATTTTCTGAAAACAAAAATATCGTATGTCCGTCTCCGTAATTGAGTTAAAAGGTAACACTACTAAAAGAAGGACAAAGAGAAGATACTTTCGCATTAGTATGGATTCCTAAGATTTGTATGCAATACGTTTGGTTATTAATGGAACTTAATACCGGATACCGTTTTTATAATATAATATTGAAAATTGATAATAGGTATATAATAAACAGGAGTGAAATGAATAAATAAATAATTAACATTGCGGAAATGGTGTCATCGTGGTCTATTTCACCAAAGTACCGCTATCTGTTTAATAACTGGAAGCTTCCATCTACGTAAGATATATAATAGAGTCTATAGTATTAGTATCAATTGAGAGAAACATACTCTTGTTCATCTTTCGCATAGTATCGACATAGGGTCGAGGGAGGGCATAGATTCAGTGGCAGCGACTCGAAAACCTTCACAGTATCATATCAATATTAACAGTAACCATAATAAAATATATATTTATAACCCTTTTGGAACACGGTGACTACAGAAAGAAATCTGGCACCTCCGTCGTAAATATTATAGTGCTGTAAGGAAAAACGGAAATATATGGACGTTCCCGCTTTAAGTATCAACATATCTTAGACGTTCATGCGATAAAAGTTTTCGCTGTTTGCCTTTCACATGGCTTTTACAGCTTCACTGGAGGGTTTGGTAGGACTTCCTACCTAAAATAAATACACTATTAAAGTTAATATTATCATCTTACAGTCATGTCACTCTCGCGCTTAACATGTGTCTCGTGAGATAGTTCGTCTTGTTATCCTTTCGAATGTACATAAGTCATCTATTGACCATCCGAGGAAGGTTTGGACCTTTCGTTTTGGTCTGTCGACTTGTTGTATTAGTAACTCTGGGCGGTGAGAACCACTGTGGAACGCGGGTGTATCGTGGGTACGCATTGTTGGCCGTAGCGCGCTGCTCTCTAATGCGGTCGCAGGGTCGTTATGAGTATGTTTATAATAATTGTAACTATGTTTACAGCGGTGCGATCGGGGCTGACCGTGTTTCCGTTTGAGGAATCCGAGACTGTGAAGCTGCCGAGACATTCATGTGACACTGACAAAGGAAGGGATATAACATCTGAAACCCGATATTTGTATTGTTCAGATATTAAATTCGGCTAGGATAACACAGGTTGTGTTTTTTATTTGTTGCTTAATGAATCTACAGCACTTTGTAATATTTATGTAATAAATAATACAAAATACTTTATTACACAACTATATAACTAAACTGCACGTAACATAATATTCACGTCGATTGTTTTTCAGTAATTACTGCCGAAATTATAGCCCATCGTAATATAACCGTTGGTAAGTACATGTCTCATGAGAGACATGTACTTACCAACGGTTATTATTAATACGTAATAACGGTATTTATTTAAGATTTAAGGGTATCGTACGTGTTATTAATACAAAAACAAGAAAGTATTATAATAAACATAAACACTACCACAATATGTAAACTAACACGAGAATACAAATGAATAGAAAAGTAAGAGTGATAGGTTTTTATTTTGATATTGAGATTTTTAGTGAAATCTATGTTGCCACATGAGAAGCAACTGAGATCAGACTATCGCGATTTTGGGTAGCCAACGTTTAAATTGTAACCCCGACGTGATTTGACCCAACGCTTCTCGCAACTACAGCAGTAATGTCATCGGCAGCCATCGCAGTCATAGCACCAGAATACTTTCGGCACAGCGCATGCTTCATCGTCTAGAACAAGAATGAATGCAACATTTGTAATTGGATGAACTTAGATTTGACACTATGTTAGAAGAAGAATATTTACTTTATGGTCGTAGAAGGCATTCTAACGCTTTGAATGTTAAATATTGCAATTTGAAACATTACATATAAATGTATAATATTAGAAGTCAATATTATTTAAGCTTAACTGCGAACGACTGGATTAAAATTAAAGAAGTTCTAATGATTTTTTTATCTCTAAAATGAAAAAAATATCGTCACCAATCCTTCGCTTACACACAAATATGTATAACCATATATTCACGCACATTTAATTACACATACACCCACGCAAAGACACACACCCAGATGCAATTTCATATAGATTTCTTTTAATCGCTTTTTTATTTCTTGTACTCACCTATGCTTACGTTATTTGATAGAGAACTGATAATCTTTCGTCCTGATAATCGTTACTCATAGCTACTATTGATAACAGCGTCCGAGAGGTGGAGACCTAGGTAGTACTCAACATAGGTTCTTATTACCTGCCACGGGCACCAGCGATTTACGACCAAGAAGTGTTTCATTTGTATTTTGATTTGTGGTGAGTTTCATTTTATAATTAAAAAAATAAATTAAATTAGGCATGTAACAGAATTGCAGATACGTAAAGCGCGGCTTATCGAAATATAAAAGAGAGATGTGTATCTGATATGTTTAAAGAGTAAATTATAGAAATTGGGATGTCAAGTAAAGGTTATCAATCTTATTACTACATACTTTATGAAAACAACGTATGTAGAAGTATAGGTCCGTGTTTTGAAATGCTATGAATTACGATGATTGCAATATTCATCGTGACTGTTTGGTATATTTATTTGTTTTATTTTTATTTAACATTTTTTTTCAGAACTTAAACCTTTTTAATATCTGCGTGAGTACAAATCCCACATATTTGTAGCTTGATAAATTGTTGTTGCAGCTACTGCAGTTAAGTACACAGAACAAGTATCGTTAGAGTTGTTTATAGTAAAATGCAGTTGTTTATAAAATTTACTCGAATAAAATATATATATAGAAAAATTTTTCGCGAATAGGACATAACAAGACATTTGGACACATGAAGATCTAGTCTGTTCTGAATAACGTCATCTGCAGTCAGATAAGTTGTTTTCATATCGTCAGCAAAAATAATATAAGTAGAATTGCGAAAACATTTTTAAAGACATTAATATATAAAATCAAAAATAGGAGACCAAAAAGGGATCCTTGGGGAACTCTTTATATACCTCCAAGCATATAGCCATTATGAACTGACAACTATTCTGGACATTACCCGAGAACCCGCGGTACAGGTCACCCCTTACTCCAATAATTCTAATCGTGCTCCAGTAATAAGTGGCTGATTCGATAAAAATCCTTTCAATAATTAGTATAGATAACATACATTTGGTTGTGGTTATCCATTCCTTCCGAAACTAAATCGTTAAAAAGTATTGGGTTTGATACGGTTGATCGATATTTGATGACGCTGTGTTAAGTGAACATCGAATAATAAGCAGTTAAAATAAACGCGATAAAATCTTTTAATAAAAATTAATTTATAATACTATTTAACTATATTAAACTATAATTTGTGTACTGCCAGTATTGATAATATATAAGAACAGAAAAGCTCTATAAGCAGTGAAACGAATCAAAAATCGAAAGAGTAGTCAAATAGAATCTAGAACCAATAAGTTTTGTCATTGCTGTCTTTATAGCTAACAAAACCGAAAACCATTGAGAAAGAAAAGTTCCTGAGTGCCAACTTCATACCGGCAAGCGCAGTATAGGAGAACCCTTCTCAAGATGACCTGTACAAATGTCGACCGCGTGGCGTAGTGGTTAGCGTACCTGACTTCTGCGCCACCGGTCCTGGGTTCGATTCCCAGCCGGAGGTAACGTTTGTGCAAAAACACAAATTGTTGCTTTTCGGGTCTGGTTGTGTTGTGCATGTGAAATGTATGTTTGTAAAACGTACCCACGATACAGGAGAAAATCCTACTGTGGGGCATCGTTTTTTTTAAAACAATAAAACAAAACAAATGGGTGGGTAATCGATGAATGCAGATCGCTCAAAGGACTTACGATGGGCCATAATTTAAACTACGTTGAAAAATTTCGGTGCAGAAAAAAAGAAACATAATTTAATGGTAGTGAAATTTGTTTCACATTGACTTTACGCAAGTCACCGAGTCAACACTCTAAAGGTCGACGACCGACAAACGAGCTATACCATAGTCTTTACCGTGACAATCAACCAAGACCGCGGTAAAGCTTGCTCGTTGATCAGGGCTTGCTGTTGGATCATGACACAACCGGTGCGTCGGCTTGCAATACCGCGTATCCGCCCGTATCCGTAACCCTGTGTCATGTACCTATGTATGTCATGCCCTCTGTCATGTGTATTCATATTACACTAGCTAAGTGCCTTTCGAACCGAAACACACTAAGGTTTGCACAAAACTGCTAAACGGCAGAATAACTGAAACTGCTGTGCTACTACTCGTACCTACTACCTAGATAGATTCTTGCACAGGACCCTTACCACCGATAAAGTGGACTCGAGGTTTATATACATCTGCTGCAGTTTTTAAATCAAGAACATCTGGCTATGATCTACTACTTAATAATATCTTTGAAATTAACAGCGTATTTGATCTTCACTTTTCTTTTACTTTTATGCAGTTCATCTGTTTAGCAATTTTTTTTTCAAATAGGTAAATTCCTTAGAAATAAAGATCTGCAGACCCACTACACTTCGAAGTATGTTGAAGGCTGAGCCACAGAGTTGTTATTATTACAGTAACAGGTTATGCAGTTAAAAATAAAATAACTATACTGCGCACATCAGATTATCCCGGCGGAATATATAGTGAGTAAAATGTTTAAAAACGGTCTGTGTGACTTTGTCTCAAAGTACGAGTAATACGTTGAGTTCAACAATGATAAACGATGCTTCGATACATAGTTCTGGCTTTCTTCGCAGTTGCATCTGCTGAAATATTTTACGATGGACCCTGTCCCGAAGTGAAACTTGCTAATATCTTTGATTTTAAGGCTGTAAGTAACTCTTTAGTGTTTTGTTATCTAAATTATTTAAATTAATTTATTTATTTTATTTACTCTCTATTGTTGCATCGTTAGATTCTAAGGTAACAATGGGTGGACTTAATGCCTATCGGCATTCTCTGCCAGTCAACCCGCAGTGTGGTAAGCTATTCTGGCAGGTATCATTATAGAATAGTAAAATACATATTCACATATACACACAAGAAACATACATAACTATATACAAATACATACGTAATACATACATATACATAATATACATAACTACTCGTAAATAACAAATTTAATGTATAAATAAAAATAGATATTAATACATATAATATGCATATAATATAAAACCGAACTATAGGTAACATTTCTATTATCAAACATTGGTTATTCTCAAATAGTATTCACGAACTAATCTCTTAAACGAGCATTTATTTGGAGCTTTTCTTATGTCTTCAGGCAAGGAATTCCTGAGTAGTGCAGCCAGAACAGTAAACGAATTACTGGTGAACCCAGTAAATGTGTCGGAATGCTAATCTTATGACTAGACGAGGAGCGTAGAAATCTTTCATGAGTTAAGTGAAGATAATGAAATTTATCTTTAACATATGAAGGAGAAGTTGGGCTATTTAAAATATAATAAACAGAATCCTAGAACTGCGTCTCTGTTTGATATTTGAATTATCAGTTTCTTAACAATCCTCAGTTTAGGCAGATGCTCGTAGTACCAGAGTCAAGCTCGTAGTCGCAGTTTAGATGTTGCTATGTTGAGTTGCGTTAGTTTAAAGAGAAAACTATGTCCCACACTAGGATCTCTCCTGTATCGTGCGTTTTACAAAACACAAGCAAAACCCGAAAACCAATAATTTGTGTTTTTGAACAAATGATGGCTTCGGATAAGATTCAAACTACATATAGGACCTACGCAAATTAAACTCGATTAAAAATGTTTTAAATTTCATTTACAGTATCAAGGTACATGGTATGAAATAGCGCGCTACCCTAACGTTGCTGAAAAAGGCGACAAGGGGAAATGTACCACCGCTGAATACACGATTAGTGGAGACAAGGGAAAAGTGAAGAACACCCAAGTTATTGACGGCGTCAAGTCGTACATCGAAGGAGATTTATCTCTCGTTGGACCTTCCGAAGTGATGTTCACCTACACCTTTGGAGGTTTGTATTTGTGTATGCAAGTACACGAGGAACTACAGAATGCATCAATTGTAACATGTTATACTAAACAATTCATTAGCAATACGATTAATTTCACTTGTTTATTTTAGATAAAATCAAGAAGCCCTACTTAATTCAGATACTTGCTACTGATTATCAGAACTATGCTATTACTTACAACTGCCAATATTTGAAGGACACCAACAAACATAAAGGTATATTTATTAATTTGCTGATTATTCATTTTTTTTAATGGAATAGGGGGCAAACGAGCAAGCGGCTCACCTGATGGTAAGTGATCACCGCCGCCCATGAACATCTGCAATACCAGAGGAATAGCAGATGCGTTGCCGGCCTTTGAGAAAGGAATATGCTCTTTATTGAACATACATATAGAAAAGATTAGAGAAATTAAGTTGCTTGAGTCTGTATGTTTTACGTAGCGTCTTCTTATGCTGCTTATGACTGGAATTAGTGAACAGTGTATTGTAAACTATACACAGTTCCAGCACTGAATAGTTACAACAAAATAAGCAATCAAATCAACATGGTTGTGTTTTGGTTTGATGAATAAGGAAGCTAGTCCTTGCGTCTGGACTTCCAGTCTTATTCACTTAAAACAGTCAAGAGACATGTTCAAGTCATTGCACTCACCGTCGTGTCTAAACTAAGGCTTATATATAGTTTGCATACAATTAAAAAAAAATCTTTCTAAGCTTATTATTTTGTATTGTTTTAGTTTTATCTTGGATCAAGTCAAGAAGTAAGACCCTGGAGGGCGCTGCCAAAGAATTGGTTGACAACTTCTTGAAAGAGTCGAAAATCCTTGAAAGCGACAAATTTGTATATATTAACCAGTCGGAAGATGCCTGCAAAGCTACAACTACTGAACTTATTACGGACTTCTCTTAAACTTACATACTTTTTTTGAACTACGATAAGACGAAATAAAGGTATTTATGTATATACATGCATATACATAAATACCTTTGCCGATGATGTATATACATGCATAACATAACATATACCTTGAATTACTGCACATGATACGACAAATTGAAGTAGTAGCAAACCAAAGAACCCCTACTTTCTTCAATTACTTTAATCAGCTGCTTATCATTTTGAAGCAAATAAATATAAGTCGTATGCTTAAATCTGAATAAAATTTAAACAATTTACTGTTTTCTAATATTTTTACTCCACTAACTTCTACTACTGGCTAAAGAATAATTATCTTACACTAAATACTAACAAAACCAACTACATCTGTTTCTCAATTAATAAAAGGACTTAGCCAAACAGCGACTTTTATTTAAAAATATGTGTGTATGTGTGTAACTATCAGGAGTTGCAGCTGTGCCAGAATCAATAAAATAGCATCTATAAAATATTTGGGAGTCATGACAGATCAGTGTCTCTCTTGGAAATCTACCATGGAAATTTACCAACAACAGATCTTATTATAATCATTATACGTAGCTAGAAATTGGAATGCAATATGTTATGACGGATTGTGCCAAACAATCCGTCATAACATATTGCATTCCAATTTGGGGAGGGTCCGCTAAAACAAAATTACTTCCAGTAATTTTGTAGTTTTGTTATGTAGAACGGGAACAGCGAGACCTATTAAAAGTTATCTATTTCAAAACATACAGGTTCCCTACTAGACATTTGTATTCAATTTGTAAATTATTAACAGTAAGAAAGCTATATATCTTACATACTATATTAAGAATGCATAAATCCCTGATGTTTGACTCCAAAGACGTTAATAAAAAGGAAATTATTTTGTTGCAAGTACAGACCGCACTAGAACTGCATTTGCTAGACGACGATTTGGAAAGCAATCACTTATAATCCCTTTACCTATATAATCCTACGAGGGTGGATTGAAAAGTACTCGGCCTAACCAAGAAAATAAACACATACTAAATCAGTTATATTTTTATTTTTCTACATAATCACCATCAAGTTCAATACACTTTTGCCACCTCCCCTTCCAAGCATTTAGACCGTTAAAAAAAAATTATTCTTCCTTAGAGTCAAAATATGCGTCTACAGCTGCTTTGACCTCGTCGTTTGTCGAAAATCTTTGACCTCCCAAGTGCTTTTTTAGGTTAGGGAACAGAAAGAAGTCTGATGATGCCAGATCAGGTAAATACGGCGGATGCGGTAACAGTTCAAAGCCACAGTTGTGAATTCCAGTCATTGACTGTACTGACGTGTGAACACGGGCGTTATCTTGATGAAACAGGACTTTTCTTCTGAGCATTCCTCGACGTTTTTCTTTTATTTCCTCTCGTAAACGACGTAGTAAGGTGCAGTAGTAATCAGAGTTTATAGTCTGACCCCTTTCAAGATAATCAATCATAATCACACCTTTCGAGTCCCAGAATACTGAAGCCATCACCTTATTTGCCGACAAAATCGACTTAGCCTTTTTAGGGGGTGGTGAACCAGGTCTTCTCCACTGTTTTGATTGTTGTTTTGTTTCCGGTGTACAGTAATGAACCCATGTTTCGTCCATAGTAACAAAACGATTCAAAAAATCATCTGCATCGGCTTCAAATAACTCCAAACAGTCGCGTGAAATAGTCAATCGCGTCCTTTTTTGTTCAACTGAAAGCAGTTGCGGAACCCACCTCGCAGACACCTTGTGGAAACCCAACTCGTTGACAATGATGTTTTGAGTTCGTTCATAAGAGATGCCTATTATAGGCATCGGCTATCTCTCTAATTTTTAATCTGCGGTCTCCCATTATTAAATCAAGTACTTTTTTAATATTTTCGTCAGTAGTTGACGTCGAAGGCCTTCCAGAGCGGGGTTCATCTTTCACACTCTCTCTACCACGCTTAAATTCTGCTATCCATTTTTTGACGGATGAATATGACAGAGCACAATCGCCTAATGTACTGACCATGTCATCATAGATGGCTTTTGATGATAGCCCCTTCTTATGGAGGTACTTAATGACGGCATGCTGCTCGATTTGCTCCATTCGCGGAAATTATGACCGATTACTTTGTTAATAAATTTATAAAATCACAACTAATTATCGCACACGTTTCGAACTTCACACAATGAACTAGTCTGAACTGAACTAAATAATGTGGGTAGATTTGATTTTTAGAATTGAATGGATCTGTGTTAGGCCGAGTACTTTTCAATCCACCTAGTATATTTCCTATGTACTGTTATGAATGCAAAAAATGTATAACAACTTGGATTGAGACAATCAGATACGAGGAGACAGAAACCTTAATTATCTACAATTTTTAATGAAACCAATAGTTTAAATCTATGGCATAATACTTTATAAATTTCTAACTTCACTACCCATATATTAACACACACACACACACACACACACGCACGCATGCACGCACGCACAATACTCACACACACACATATCTGTCACTCTAGTACTCTTTAGAAATAAGTATCGAAATGTAAAGAGCCGCGGTTACTCAGAAGTTGGACGCTTGTCTTAAATTTCATAGTACGCGTGTGTACGCAGAAAGCATACCTTCATTACAAAATTAAAATTTTCAAAATTTTAAATTTTTATATTTTATTTATTTCTGTATCAAAAAAATTATCTATCTCTGTGTGTGGGTGTGTCTCTCTCTCTCTCTCTCTCTCTCTCTCTCTCTCTCTCTCTCTGTGTGTGTGTGTGTGCGTGCGTGTGTGTGTGTGTGTGTGTGTGTGTTTGTGTGTGTTTGTGTGTGTGTGTGATAGTATGTGTGTGTGTTTGTGTGTTTTTTTTAGTGTTGCAGAAGTGCCTTTGTGTCATTGTAGGTGAGTGATTTTAACCATTTAGTTATATATATTTGGCATTCATAGTATTGTTTCGTGTAAATATTAAGCTTTTTGTGTATTCTCTTGCACAGTTCATCCCAACTTTTACTGTACTGCATGCTCGCAAACATTGTTTTTGTTTGTGGAATTTTTGCTACCATATGATTTCTTCTATTTTCCAATAAGCTAGCGACATAGGTAAGCAACTTATGCTTTTTTAGCAAAGTTTGAATTATATACACTTTTTCTTACTGATAGTAAATTACTAATGCTTTAAAGGCTTTCAGCAGGGTATCTAGAGCTTTTAAAATACAACACTTTAATCAGTGCACGTTGGGCGCGTTCTAACGCAATAAACTTTGTTTTTGCTGCACCTCCTTATATAGGAATGCAATACATTAAGACAGATTGCACTAAGGCGATATATTTGATTTAAAAGGTTATTAGAAACTCTAGGTTTCTGGTCATATATTCTGGAACAACATGTCTCTAAAAATCCAACTTCGTTTCCAAACTCTACTAGCAACTTGGGCGAGATGGGATGCCAAGATAGTCGCTGTTCCACTAAAATACCTAAATATTTTGTATGTGTAACTCTATTAATGTATGAGCACCCGCAGTTCGTTTAATTGGTATTATCACATAAATGTACTTTAATTTTAAAGTCATTGCTTGGTTGATGGTACGATTCTAGATGCTAAAACATATATAGTTTGTTTTAAATCATATTCAGTGTAAGTAAATTAATTCTTAATCATTTAGCTATTTGAGACATTCCGTTCTCAGCATAAATGCCAACATCATCCCATGATATCCCAGAGAAAACTACAGCTGTATCATCGGCTTAAGAAACTTTTTTAGCATTTTTGATTTTAAAATTACAGATGTCGTTATGTAAATAAGAAATAATGTAGGGCCTATCACGCTTCCCTGTGGGACGCCGTATGATACTTCCGCATCTTCACTAATATACTGTCCAAACTTAACACTTTGCTTCTTATTTGAGAGGTAACCTTTAAAAAAGGTTAAGAGGGTTTCTCTTATTCCTACTTTTTCCAGTTTATTTACAAGGATTGAGATGGAGACGGTGTCAATATGGCCAAACATTTTTCCTCTTTATCAAGCTGTTCTGCTACTTGAGAGCTTAGGGCAGTAACTGTATCCTCAGTAGATTTGCCATGCCTGAAGCTAAATTGGGATGAGGAAAGTATATCAAATATATTTTAATATTTAAGTAGCCTAAAATTAAGTAATTTTTCTAGAATTTTAGATATAGCAGGAAAGACAGATATAAGCCTGTAGTTATTGATATCGTCTCTATCCCCGCCCTTGTGTACTGGGGTGATAATCGATTTTTTCAGTAGATCTGGAAACATGCCTTGTTTGAAAGAAAGATGAGCAAGGTGGGTTATAACGGGAACAGCGCTGTAGCTTTAATATTAATGTTTATATCTCCCGCTATAATGATACTTTTTAGCTGGGTTATTGTGTCTAAGAGAGTGCTGAGTGAGCTTATAATGTTATCAGCGTTTGTGTTTGATGGAGAGTGGTAGATACATAAGACAATATTATAAGTAAGTAATATATAATATATATATAGTAAGTATATCTAGCTAAAGACCTGTCGCCTGTGCTATTCTTATTTCCTTAACTTGAGGATTTAACGATCTCTTTACATAGAAAGCTACTCCATCGTTTTGGTTTAACTGACATTTAGTAGTATAGTCTTTAGGAGAGTGGAGCCGGTTTCCACAATAATTGGTGTATTTTGATTTTCAGTATTTTCGATTTGTTAACTTTACAGTCAATATTCTTAGAGAGACACAAAACCATACCAATAAGTTCTTCTTTGGTTTAACTGTTTCGTTTTGATACATTTTTTTACTTGAAAATTAGATTTGCGACTCCCCAATTGCATGTCCTCGATTCTGCTCTCTAAAATTGTAATATACTTTTTGTCCTCTTTGACCTGGTTCTCTAGCTAATTGATTTTTTTTTATTCTTCACTTTGCACTGTAAGATATGCGATTGAGTTTTCTATGTTAAGGTTTGATTCCTGTATTTCTCGCAAAGTTGAAGTAATCATTTTTTTCATCTCTTTCCTAAAGTAACCAAGCTGTACTATGATTGAGTCATCCATATCCTCTCTAGTTCTCTTAGTACGTTGAAATACGTAGTTGGTCGGCGTCCTATAAAACCTTCCCCCTAGGTTTATCTCTGTATCCGAAGCAGATTTATCCAATAGAGACTCCATGTTTACCAGGAAAACAGAGTTAAAAGATAGTGATAAATGCGTTAATAGAATTTTTATAGATCAAACTTGTGGGTGACGAGGAACTTGTGTAAGATAAATTTGTAAAATTATAATATGTCTTCATCTATGTTATACATATAATCGATAAATAAAAACATTTACGAGTGTGTTCCAATTATACCATTTTCTTTTTACATTCATATCCCAACTTCTTCAAGACTTGAATTTCCTTTTTGGCCGTTTTTCATTATTGTTTTACCTTTTTAACTACCACAAGTTATCATTTGCGCAACATATCGATAAGCAAACACAGTCACCTACTCGTACTTTCAGTACTAGATATAACGTTTATCGGAGGAAGTAAGAAGCAGTGTCCGAGTTCTCAATTTCAACACATCGTTCACAATACATTCAGATCTGAAACTATGATTTTTGTATAAGACAAAATTCGACCTCATCTAAGATTTCAACTTAAGGTAGGAATTTCAACACAGTAGGCAGATACGATAACCGCAGAGATCACTTCTAAAATAATATTTAAAAAACATCGATATTTTTTAATGTATTACTACATAAGGTTATCGCTGCAATTTGATTAGTTCCCGGGCCCGTAGATATATATATATAGGATGAAAACAGCGAAATATCGTCTGTTTGGTAGCGTTTCTCTAAGCAGTTAGTTGAACCAAACAATCCTCAACCATGCTTCGATACCTACTTCTGGCCTTCTTCGCGGCCGCGTCCGCTGAGGTACTATACGATGGACCATGTCCTGAAGTGAAAGCCATGGAAACCTTTGATTTTTCTGCTGTAAGTAATCATATTTTAATTTTGTTATTTTATACATTTTTTGATATATATCAATTTCAGTGAATTAACTTCAGTAGAATGCTCTTCGGTTAGTATGTATGAGTGTAAGCAAACCACTTGTGGATATAATGTGTTGAATTATTCTAGACGCTTAAAAGTCGATGAAAATATAAAAACGATGACTATGACATTGATGCTACAGCTAAGGCCAACAAATTTGATATCACTTTTTTTTAAACTTCTTTTTCCGTTTCCACCGGGCCTCTGAAAAGGTCAATCATTTAATAGTAAGCTACTTGTGGATTTACAAAGGAAACAGCAGCTCTAAGGAGCTTACTTTTTCTTAAACTTTTCGATGAAATATAGCAATAGTATATTACATATGTATTGAAGAATAAATATTTTTGTAATTAAGTTGTACATCTACAACTATCAGAGTCAGGAAGAGTACAGTTGCTGCAGTGCAGGATTGAGGTTACATATTGGGAAAATATATTTTATTGTTCTTTTACCGCCGACCTTGTGGTAAATCAGCGCTTATAATTGCAAATAACAATAAAACAAAAAAGTAGTCTTGGAGTCGAGTTTCGAATCCAGGTGTGTGACGTGCTATAAAATCGAAGGAGAGCGCCCGACCTATGTCTTCAATTCATGCATGTCGTCCCAGAAGCACTCTTTTAGTTTTTTAAACAACTAAAAATGTATATTTACCAAATTAAACTAAATCTTATTATGTATTTAAAGATTTTTTTAAATCGATATTGATTTCCTTTCACAGTACCAAGGTACTTGGTATGAAATAGCACGTTACCCAAACAAAGTAGAAAAAGGTGATAAGGGGAAATGTTCTATCGCTGAATACACCGCTAACGGAGATAAGGGAAAAGTGAAAAACAGTCAGATTATTGATGGTGTCAAGTCAAACCTCGAGGGTGAAGTACTTCTTGTTGGACCTGCCGAGCTGACGCTCACTTACCCCTATGAAGGTATTATAAGCACGATTTATACATAAACATATTTTACTACTATACTAAAGGTAGAGAGTTTCTATGATTGAACTTGCTAATGTCAGGGAAACTTTGTTGTATTGGACAAAGTGATGAAACGAACAAAACGTTCACCTAATGGCAAGTGCAACCTCTACCCATAAGAAATGCTGTGTCACCTAGAACATTTCTATGTGGCACCACATTACGCTCGTCACCCCAAGATATTAGTTCTTAAATCTCGTAAGCCCAGTGATTACACTAGCTCTCAATGCCCTTCAGAGTGAAACACAGTACTTATTGCACTCTACGGCTTTACATCAGAATAACTTAGGTAAGGAGTCTTACCACCAATAAACTTTTTCCGATTGAATTTTTTTGCATTTCTATTTTTGAGGTAGGTTTAAGGTTATAAAACTTTACACTGCGGCTTTAGGAAGCCGCACGTTGCGAACAGAACATTACCAAGAATGGCCAAATGTGAATGCTCCGGTCGGCGAGGTACCATGCCGTAAGGCGCAATCATGTGGTTGGGTTATTTTACGCGGGTGAAACCGTAGGGCACAGGTAGTATTGAATACATTTTTTATTCATCAACGTTCATCAATGTATAGCAACTTTAAAGCTTTAATATAACTTAAATCAATGGTGTATTATAATATTTTATTATTAAAATATATTATTTTGTATTTTAGACGGTACCAAGAGCTTCTCAGTTAAAATACTCGACACTGACTACACTAACTACGCTATCAGTTACAGCTGCCTGTACTTGAAGGATTCCAACAAACATAAAGGTATATTTTATTAAACTACTATCAAATTTTACATGCACATACAAATATTAGTTCAGAGGGTTGCATCGGCTCTTCACCCTTGTTACTTACGCATCCTACGTATTTCCTGATCGGGCTAAAAAAATAGGAAAATAGTACTAGTAATACTACCAGACAATGCAGCCTACTTCGACGTAGTGATCACTACCTGGTACCTGATTTCTATGCCGCGGGCGTTAAAAAAAAACACAAATTATTGGTATTCTTGTGATTGGCCCCGTGTCTTTTAGACTGCATCCTATCCTACCTCCAATCTTATCGCATGAGCTTTTACATTGGGCGCGGATAGGTTAGGAGTAGTGAGTGCCATGTGCCCGTCCACGTGTGACAATATAATATCTTCTGCACAATTCATAACTACCGTCAGTATTCGAAATTGTCGCCGTGGTCGTAAAGCCACCAGGAGTAAAAGTCTTACGATATTAACAATTTTTTTTTTTGGATAAATTGATGAAACGTACAAAACGTTCACCTGATGGTCAGTGCAACGTCTGCTCATAACAAATGCTGTCTCACCTATAAAATTTCTGTATAACACCACACTTTGCTTATCACTCTGAGACATTAGTTATTAAGTCTCTTAAGCCAAGTCGAAACAAAGTAGCGTTTGCATACTACTGCTTCACGGCAGAATAACTGGCACTGGGGTATAATACCTATCTAGACGGATTCTTGCATCAATTAAGTACAAACACAATACATCTATCAAATAGTAGTAAAACCAATTTTATGTTTCAGTTTTATCATGGGTCAAGGCCAGAAGCAAGACCCCGGAGAGCGTTGTCAGGGATACCGTTGAAAATTACTTGAAAAACTCGAAAGTTGTCGATATCACCAAATACGTGAAAGATGATCAGTCCGTGGCGGCATGCAGCGTCAGTAACTAAAGAAATTTAACTTTGAACGGAAAAACTATCCTAAAATCAAAAATGTGTGGCCAGGATAACGGCCAATCAGTGATATAAATAATTTATGTAATAGTCATTAATTATGAGTTATTAATTATAATAACGCTCCGAAATTTGTCACTGCATCATGCATTGTACGCTTATTTAGAATCGGAAATAGAACTTAAAATAAAACGTTAAAGATATCACCTTCTGTTTAATTTATTTTTGTCTATTAATTCTATAGTCTTATATTCTACATGGGAGTTACGGAAAAGCCAGTTTTATAGATTTTATATATATATATATATTCTATATCCAAAGTATTATTGACGTGGTGCAGTATAGCATACTATGTCTCTACTTGCAACCGATAGATTTCCACAAATAAATATTAGGTTCTTCATTATTTTTTTACAACGATAGACCCACAATATCAATGCTAAGAAGATATCAAAGATACTGTAGCGACACCTATGTCGCCACATGAGAAGCTCAAGAAATATTCGCATACGTCCATAATCGCGCTATGAAAGTTTTCTGAGATGCGCACTATATACGAGTTGGAGGAGATGTCCTCCCCAGATCAGACCATTCGATCCGGTGGTTGGTTGAAATCCATGTTTAAAGTGAATTGGTGACAGTATGAGTGTACGCGACCTTGTCGTAATCCTAAGATCTATATAATTGCTTTTACTTCTCAGATCTTACTAAAATAATAAATTACTTTATTTTGGCTGGAGATGTCTCTGGGATGAGCCAACCCCGGGGCTAGTGTAATCACTGGGGATATGAGACTTAATTACTGATGTTTTAGGATGACGGGCGCAGTGTGGTGCTGCATAGAAATATTCTTAAAAATAGTTTTATTGAAAGAGTAGTAATTGTTTTTTTACAGTGCTCTTTAGAGATAAATGAAGAGCAAATATTTTTTGATGCAAAGTTTGCTCGTTGTAAAAGTAAAGAGCATTTGCGCTATAACGTTAGTTGTCGTATCGGGGATCGGGGATCGCAGTTCCTTTATTTGAAGAATTTATTTGTTTTTTCTATACTTCAAAGAAGAAGAACCATTTCGAAGTATAAAGAAGTACCTAAATCATACTGTGGACTGAAATCACAAGAGAGGGATTCAGAATTTCAATAAATATTTTAGGATATTAGTAGTAATTAAAACTTAATTGATGGTGTTACGATATCGATGACGGGCTATGTCTAAAGGCTTTTCCATTGTGGTCTATTGATTTTTTCGAGACAACGAAAGGATAGCAAGGGTGGTCTGAATGCCTTTAGTCATTACTGAGCGGTGAGGTGTCTGCTGGTTGATTTTAAGTCATTCTGCTTTAACTGGAAAACAACAAATATCAGGATACTAATGCTTGCCGGCATGATAGCCTCACTTAAGCACTATATGGACAAGCGTTTTGAAACTGAGATTGGGCAAGTCTATGGAACGGTGGTGTAAAAGTAAAGTAAAATTGCCACCACCACAATGTCTTCTGAAGTCTAGAGAAAAAAAAACCATTGTAAATTGAAAAATGTATTTTCTCTTTAAGAAAAATTTATATTTGTATGAGAAAAATAAAGATCTTTCACCCAAATTTCAGCCTATAAATGTCCCACTGCTGAGCACAGGCCTCCTCTCATTTCTGAGAGGGTTTTGGAGCATTCTCATTAATAGCATATTGCTAATGTTATTTCATCATCATTTCAGTCTATTACTAGTGTACTGCTGAACATAGGGCTCCCCGATTGTTGCCACGCTAGGCAGGATTTTTTTTGGATAAAGTGATGAAACGAGCAAAACGTTCACCTGAGGGTAAGTGTAACGTCTGCCCATATTTAATTAACTTCCATGACTTACGTAACTTATTGTACGTGCTGATACTGCATCTTCACCAAATGCCGTACATATTTTACGAAACGCCTCTGCAGCCTTGGTGCCGAATTTCAATTCGTAGAGCAAACAAGCCCGAATCACTCAAGTATTAACTGACATTTTAGACAAAAATAATTTACTTATGAAAAGGGTGTTAACTAGATACATACATGCATAGAGTCACGCCTTTTTTGCATAGGGGTAGGCAGAGACCACATCTTTCCGCTTGCTACGATACTGACACACATCTTTAGCTTCCTCTACTTTCATTAGTGTTTTCATACAAGCCCGTCGGTTGAGGGTACTTTTGACGTGGCCATTTCCTTAAAGCGATTTCGATCTGATCGTAATACGTTCGCCTACGTCGACCCTTACCGGCTTCCCCATTCACAATCGCCGTATAAATCTGTTTCGTCAATCTTCTTTCATCCATCCTCTCTACGTGTCCAAACCATCCAAACCATCTAAGCATCCCTTTCTCGATCTTTGTCACTACATCTTCTACCACACCGCAACGTTCCCTTATCACGTTGTTTCTCAGTTTGTCCATCAAAGCCACTCCAGCTATACTACCCTTAACTAGATAGAGTGAATTAATAAACTGACGAGTTTGTGCACGTTACGTTGATAGTAAGTATTGTGTGCTAGAAATCACAACAGGTCAAAACATGTTTTATCTTATAGCCAGCGACGACTAAAACCGTAAGAACTGTTTTGGTTACCGCTATTTGGTACATTTCTAATATCTTCGAGCAACGAGGTACAGAGTAGAATAACCTCAACGGTAAAGGAATTACCGAAGAAACCGGTGGAAAGTTGTGGAATACTTATCTTGTGATCAGACGAGAAAATGAGAACTCTTTCATGAGTTAAAGAATGATACTGGATGTTATGTAATAATGAATGATGTTTGGATCATTTAAAATGGAGAAGAGAATAAGGAAAATTCTAGAGTTACAACTTTGCTGAATAGTGATACACTTAAGGCACGAACGATATTCGGAGATACGACCAACTTCCAAGGTTGAAGATATACGAGTATCTACTACAGTTATTTTATTAGAAGGCTCTCTAACTTGCAGAGAAGATCTTTGTTCAAGTCTGAGTGACTCTCATTCGCATAATAAATAATTGGTAGATTGACTGTCTGCACAAGCATAACCTTAGTCTTAAAGATCAATTGTTATTGAATCTCTCAGCGAGAAATTGTGTTTTTACCACGTATTGATTTTATTTCTTATGATCCCCCTTTTAAAAAATTAAAACACCTAGATACCTCTGAAAGCTTACTTCGCGATGATTATCAATAAATTCGCATAAAGTGATGAAACGAGCAAAAAGTTCACCTGATGGTAAGTGCAACGTCTGCCCATAACAAATACTGTGTTACACAGAAAATTTCTGTGCGACACCACACTGTGCCCATCACCCTGAGACATAAGTTCTTAAGTCTCATATGTCCAGTGATTACGCTAGCTCACAGTGCCCTTCAAACCGAAACTCAGTAATGTTTGTTTGACTTATAGCAATATTGTCTCTTGTACTGTCAAATAGGTCGAGTCGAGTATTAATGACAAAAAAGTTTTGAACCATGGTGTAATTAAAGTTAATTTTTATTAATTTAAGCGTCACCTAGTATTCCCACCATTCTTTATTTTTTAACTAATTAATAGATTTATGCATTTGGAAAATTTAGTAGAAATTGTAGTGTCCAACCTAAAACATTTACCATTGTATCAACTGAAATATCTAAAAGAAGCAGCCCATAATATCCCACTGCTGAGCATTGGCTTCCTCTCATTTGTGAGTGAGTTTTGCTGAGAGGAATCCACCACGCTGCTCGAATGCGGGTTGGTGGACTTCACATGTTAACGAAATATTCTTATTTCTTAATTATACAGCTTGCCTGACTATGTTTTCCTTCACCGCTAAGTACATGGTAAATCAGCAGTAAAAATTGCAGAACAATTTTAGTGGTGCCGGCACCGGGGATCAGACTCGGGACACTCGCGTACTATGAAAATTTAAGTCAAGCGCCCGGTCCCTGAGCTTCCACGGTAAAATTATTTGATTTCTAGTAGTGTGTTGGCGACGTAAGAAAATCTTCCATTGCTCTCGTCCGATAAGCGCCGTAGGAGTCGAGTCTTAAGGAAATGAGTGGGAAATTTCGTGGGTTTCAATAGGTGTTGTAGTAAACATCAAACTAGAAATTAAAAAAACACAGTTAAAGGGAGTGTCGTTACGGACGTCTGCCATGTATCACGTAGTCCCTAACCCGAAAAAGTTATATTCAAATTTAAAATTACTTTATCTTAGTAAAAGTATACATACATACATACGTACATAAGATCACGACTGTATCCCATAAGGGGTAGTCAGAGACTGAACACTCAAAGTATACAAATCTGTTAAAAAGTGAACGCCCATAGTACTACGAGCATAATATGCTGTGATCACAAAAGAGTGACTAGTGATTGAGGAATAAAGAGTTAAAAACAATTATAAATTTGGTAAAAAAAAAAATTCTTAAGGTAAATATATAAAATAACATTACATATCACCGTCACATAATATTGCCGAATATCATCTAATGCCATCAACGTCAACAATTCAATCAATAACTAAGATTATGGCGGTCAAGTGTAGTACGTGCGGTAAGTGCTTGTCCTCACAAGACGGCGCTGTAAGCAATTACATCGCGCGTGTGTAGGCATTACTGCAGAGGAGTGCTTCCTCTGATGCCTTCATGGGCTTGTCCTGACTGCAAAGTAAAGGAAAAGCGGTACAATAAGGACATTACGCCGGCTAAGTCTTCATCAACGAACACTGCAAGTACGAATCAAATTTTAAACCACGAAGAGGAGTTGCTGTGTTTCCGCGACGATATGCGCCAAACCCGCGAAGAACTTCGGGCATTCCGTGATATAAGGACCCTTGTCAGCAAATGCGATATTCATCTTTATAAGTTGGACAATATGGTGCAGAAAATCCTGGAAACCCGAATCCGAAGCGGCACTGAGTATTATACGAGTAGGGATGAAGTTTTTAGGCTCGAGTAAACGGTCAAACAGCTTCACGCCGTTTTAATTGAAAGGGACCAGGAGTTACTCACAAATGACGTTGAAGTACGTGGCGTGCCATAGGAGGATGGGGAGAATACAACACACCTGATCTTGGGATGCATCGCCAAACTTGGCATCAAGTTGGAGGAACGCGAGCCGGTCAGTTGCATGCGGGTGGGCGGTACCCGCCGGGAGACCGTGGCTCGCCCGCGCCGCGCGCGTACGGCTGGCGTGTCGTAACGTGCGTACAGACTTACTGCACGCTGTGCGAGTGCGCCAGTCAGTCACCACCGAAGGCTCAGGGCTTAAGTCTGCCCCGCGCAACTTTTATATCAACGAGCGCCTGACGAAAATGAATAGGCACTTATTCCGTTAGACCGCGAAAGCGGGTCGGCGGCTGGAATGGCGATATATTTGTACAAATAATGGCCGCATGTTCGCCAGACGAGATCCAAGGGTTCCAGTGACTCGTGTAGCGACATCTATAGCGCCACATGAGAAGCTCAAGAAATATTCGCAGACGTCCTCCCTAGATCAGATCACTAGATCTGGCGGGTAGCTACTCTTTCCGTTATATATCGTATTCGTTAAAAGACGGATATTGAAATCATTTTTGGGCCAGAAATTGTTCGGTCTCCGTAACTCAGAGACAATTAATTAAATTCTGTTCTTATTTCCTTTTTTTCTTTTGGTTATGATTTTTTCTGTTTGTTATTGTCATGTGTGTTGTGATAGAATTTCGCACGTAGGTCGCCCGATATATAGAAAAATAGTATAGTAACGAATCAAAGTGAATGCGACGGAACTAATTATTTTAAGCGCTATTTCAAATCTTGTTATTGCTCAGTCGTGTTGTTTCTAATTATTTGTATTATATTATTAATTCAACTCAAAGCGTAATCTTAAGTTAGGGCTAATAAATGACGAGTTACTAGTAGCTATAGATCTTATATATATATATCCTTTATATTACTATTAGCCGATATAATGGCGATTAAAGAAACCTTGTTGCGGGAGGGCCAGGAGGGGCGCGCACACGTAGTGCCCGGCTACCGATTGCATCACGTTCCCCGACCGCCTACCGTGCGCTCGCGTGGCGGTGGAGTCATCTTCTACATACGACAGGGCATTGCTGTGCGTACTTTGTCTCACTCTTCGGCTCCGCTTGTTGAACAAATGTGGCTAGCGCTCACAGTGAACTAAATTAAAAATTACTACTGCATATAGACCGTCTTGATTAAGTGGAGACATATTTCTCGATGCTTTGTCCGAGACTTCTTTTCATTTCTATGGTGTAGTAAAGTAGTATTATTATTCGATTTTAATATAAATTTTTTGAGTAGTATGGACAATAATTGAAAAAAATTAATGAGATTTATGAAGTGTTACAGAACCTACCCATTATACAGATTTCTCCCAATCTTTAAGTGCCCAAACATTTATTATTTTCGAATTAAACATAAAAAAAAACCAATTCTGGTATCATACATAGACTTGAATGCCATTGACGTAGAACAAGTTGAATTGGACTTTTACATAAATAATAATCATAGAAATACTCGCATCCTATTATATAGTCGCACATTAAAAAAATGTGTCATTAAAAAGTAAACCAGAATTGCCGCATCACATTTTCTATGACCTCAATCTAATCAATAATAACTTTTTAAATGTTCCCGGAAATAACCAAACGTTCATTTCTACTATGACTTTAATTGAATTTCAAGCTAGGACGTTATCTCTATTTTATACCATGTAAATCATAGGAAACTCAGTCAGCTGTGGCCAAATTGAATGAGGATCTAGAAAGCATTTTCCCGATGGTCAGAATCGAAAGCTCTGGCCGCCGCCTTTCGGGGGAGTTTTAGGTATGCTGCACCGACCTGCCGACACCGTTTTGTAGTCTGTTTTCAGTGTACACATTGAAAGAAAAACATAATAAACATAGGTACCACAAAGTTTACAGACACGTATCTATGACGGGCAAGGTCACGACAACTAAATTTCTGGCTACATACTTAACACCACTTTTCTGACACTTCTTACAGATACCTATAATTTATTATGCAATTTAATGTTAATTTAAAAAATAATTCAATATTTTTGTTTTTATAAATAAATTTCATAATATTCAAGCGCGAACATCCGTACGTTTCTCGCCGCTCGGGCTCACTGAAGACCAGCCCTGTAGTCTCGATTGCGGCATTAAGCTGAGTGAGATGAGACCCATTTGCCCAATACGCCACGACACATGACAGTATTGTTAAAATAACAAATTTTGGTGAAATGTTCAGTATTTTTTATTGTGTAAAGTGATGAAACGAATAAAACGTTCACCTGATGGTAAGTTGCACTTACGAAAACTACGTCTGCCCATATGAAATTCAGTGTCACCCAGAACATTTCTGTGTGATACCTCACTGTGTCCATCACTGAAACATCAGTTCTTAAGTCTCATATGCCCAGTGATTACGCTAGCTCACAGTGCCCTTCAAACCGACATAGTAATGCTTGCACACTACTGCTTCACGGCAGAATAACTGGCCCTGGGGTGGTACCTACCTACACGGATTCCTGCATAGGAATCCTACCACCAGTAAAAGTTTGTGATGTTGTTGTTTAATGTATATTCCTGTCTGTTGTGTATATTGTATGTTTGTAATTTATTGTAATGTATTTGTGTCTATGGAGGGTTATTGCAATAAATGTTGTCTTTCTTCTTTTCTTTCAACATACACAGATCGGTGGTATGAAGCAGCACTTAGGATACAAGGCTGATGCTACGATTACCAATTAGCTTGCCAAGCGTAGTGATTACGGCAAATCTCCCTTTCTTGGGACTGGCAGACATTGCACTGTTCACAGGCTGATGATGATTTCATTTACTTTAATCTTTGTGAGACAAATAATATTTTATTAGCGACCTCTGTTTATGATCTTTTAACCCTAGATCGGATACGAATATTGTTTAACGTGTGTTTACTTTGCAAAAATGTAAGGAGCTACCTAGACTGCTCTGAATGCCCTCTAAAGTTCCATTCTGCGCGCGCGCCTATTGCACAGAGCATACATATCTACACGTGCCATTAAACGATGTATAAAAAGAACTCTGTTCTCTCACATATTGCACATGTTCATGTTTCCTGGTAGCAGGATTCCTATGCAGGAATCTATCTAGGAAGGTACCACCGCAGGGCCAGTTATTCTGCCGTGAATTAGTGGTGCGCAAATATTACTCCGTTTTGGTTTTGAGGGCAATGAGTGCTCGTGTAATTACTGGGCACTTACAGGGACTTCATAACTATTTAGTCTTGTCAAAAAATACACGACATATCTTATTCAAATCAAACAAAATGACGAGCGCGTGACCTAGTTGTCAGAATACCTAACTTCTACGCCGTCTGTTCTACGGGTCCTGGGTTCGAATCCCTAATGGACGGTGCAAAAACACAAATAGTTGATTTTCCGGTCTGGTTATGTGGTGCATATGAAATTTATGTTTGTAGAACGCACGAACGATGCTGGAGAGTTTAAAAAATCACCAACTATTGGCTTAATTTAAAAAATAAAATAAAAAATTAATTAACAAATAGTTGTTTTTAAAACTTCTTCGTAATTTCATATATTTATGTAATAATGCATTTTTTTTCAGTCGTATGGATGGTGTGACGTTTCAAGAAGGCAGGATGTGGGACGGGGGCAATGTAGAACCACACAGAAATGTTCTGGGTGACACAGCATTTGTTATGGGCAGACCTTATATTGTCCATTAGGTTAACGACCTCCACTATCTCTTAAAAACAATTACATTCAATCTTGCCTTCGTCCATAAACCAAATCGAGCAAACAAACGAATCGGGCACGGCCGTAACATCCTCTTCTCGAAGCAACTCGTGGCACTTTTTACCCTCTCCTGTATCATCGTTGCGGGTGAAGATAGAAGTCTGAAATTTTCGTCATTTAGAGTACTTACCGATGCTACCTACACATCGTAATTACAAGTTTGTAACAAATACATACATACAAAAGATCACGACTGTATCCCATAAGGGGTAGTCAGAGACTGGGCACTCACTGCAAAAACAGATGACTGCCACAATCCACGTTTCACCAAAACAATATAATGCACTTGGTGTGATAGGTGGTGAGCCCATCTCCCCCATGCGCTGTTGGGTGCACAGTGCAATTTAATTCCTTACTCGCCTTTTACGAGATCCATTGAATGAGATGGAGTGGTAGTATTCTTTTAACGAGCCGCCACCACACGGCACGGGGTAGATGTTTTGGTGATAATCCTGAAAACCCGGAGAAACGTTTGCCGTGCGTGGCACTGTCAAGGGTCACACAAGTCAAGATGCATTGCATCTAATGAATGCTGACTTCAGTAGCAGTCCGCAATTGCTGAATATAATTGATAAGGAAGCATTTATCGCCCAGAGTTGTCAAAGATTGTTACAAAAAAACCATAAAGAAAAACTAACGGAGAGAGTGGGGTGTATATACAAATATTGTGACTTGGTAATCGCGCAGCAGAAGTAAAGTAATATTACCTATGAACTTAGGTACTTATCCGTATTAATCATATCAGTTTACTAGTGAATTGAGAAAAAATATCTACGCAGCGGTGTGTTTGTGCTGAGCAATTGGCGAGGTATGATATTTTATATAAACTAAGGTGCATAACAATGATGGGTCAACAGATATTGTTTATATATTAAATATGCAATGATTTGTTAACAAAATTGTTGAATTGGCAATTGAAAGTTAATAAAATTACAGACATTGCGCTACATGGGATCTCACAACTTTTTACTGTATATTGGTTGCAATGCGAGGCTTGGCATATTTTTAACATTTTAATATTTTTGATAGGTCTACATTTCAAATTATTACACTACACATTAAAACACTGCTACTGCTGTAGTTATGTGATCGATACGAATGGCGTTTGATTAATACATTTTATTTTACTAATTACTGTCTTGCGAGTATTATGCAGGCTTCCTCATTCATATTAACCGTTGAATCAATATGACTATAGCATCTGAAATTCTAAAAAATAACGACTAAATGTTACTTATTCAACTACTCTCATGAGTAGTTCATGTAACATTTAGAAACTTAATTTCCTCTGTAAAAACTGTCATTTTTAAATGAATTAAAATTAACACGGACACGTGTGCCTTGACGAAAAACCCCCTAAAGCCGGCATGCCTCTCTTGATACTATGATGCGTCACGCAATTTTATACTGATGTTATTTTATAGCCGATAGGTGTCCGTCAGAGTAGAATAGCACCTTCCTCTTTCCTAGCGAGGTGTCGTAACAGGCGAGTTATGTAATGTTCGGACACCTTTTATTCGTGCAGAATAATAGTATAATATGCAACGCTGTCACTGTTCTGTTCTATTCGTGGGAGCGCAATGGGGAGTAAGAATTGTTTGGCTCTTACCAAAATATAGTTCGTAGAATCAGTCGTTACTTGAGTTACGTTAGTCGTTAGTCGAAATCCATTATAATGAAGGAAGGAAAGTTAATTTGCTAAGGTCCGCAAGCAAAATATAAAATGGGGCATATTAACCTAGTTTTGAAGAGCACCGCCCGCCCTCCCACAGCAGCCTGCACAAGCAAACTAGCACCGCCACCACAACTACAATACGACCACTAGGCAATATACATCACTGAAGTCGAAACCACGACACGTGGTTTTGGAAAGAGTAATAAAGAAAATATATTTTCCATACATTGAAATCACGATTTTATGATTTAAAATAATGATTTATTTTTTCACTTTAAGCCCCCACAGCCTGATTATCGTTTTGCCGTGTATAAAGTTTCAG
This sequence comes from Luehdorfia chinensis, assembly GCA_019845155.1. Classification (NCBI taxonomy): domain Eukaryota; kingdom Metazoa; phylum Arthropoda; class Insecta; order Lepidoptera; family Papilionidae; genus Luehdorfia; species Luehdorfia chinensis. The sequence continues at coordinate 2,044,367 of JAHVAK010000292.1, forward strand.
CCTATAAATGTTCCACTACTGAGCACAGGCCTCCTCTCATTTCTGAGAGGGTTTTTGGAGCTAGGAAGAATCCGCCACGCTGCTCCAATGCGGGTTGGCGGACTTCACATGTCTTCGAAAATATTTTTAATTTCTCAGACATGCAGGTTTCCTCTCGATGTTTTCCTTCACCGCCGAGCACGTCGTAAGTCAGCACTTAAAATTGCAATCAACAATTTTAGTGGTGCCGGCACCGGGAATCGAACCCAGGTCACTCGCGTACTATGAAATTTAAAGCGAGCGCCTAGCCCCTGAGCTACCACGGACGAACCTTTACTATTTATCAGTTAAATTGGTAATTAAAGAATCGAAATGTAATGAACCTTTATGATTTACACAGTTAAATATAATTGCATCGTCTTATCAATTGAAAGTTAATAGGTCACCTATGATAAATATTATCCAAAAAGTATAAAAACAGGTAATTTTTATGTAAACTGTTTAGTGCTTGGTAAAACGTCTATTATTAAGTTTGTAAATTGATTATTTACTTGACAATGCTTAGGTTTTTTGTTTTTGCATTCTTCGCGATAGCATCGGCCGAGGTGTTCGGCGAAGGTCCATGTCCCGCAGTGGAACTTGTTGAGAATTTTAATTTCTCTGCTGTAAGTCTGAACATTTTTTTTTGTCAAAATACATTTTAACGTTGTTTTTATTTAAATATTTGTGTAATTTCTTTTATATGAAAATTAACTTGGCTAATTTACAGACTTAAAACTTATCACAGTTGAGCACATGTTTATCATCTTTTAAGAGTATTATGCGGAGGTAGAATGTCTTCAACTAGTACATTCTGCCCGTACTCACTTGTGCTTTGACACTAATGGTTTGATTACTTTGCAATTTGTGAATCGTCCACAGAACAAATGTTTTCTCGCTCAGAGTTTCTCTGCTGGGTAAGATCTGTAATGACTGCATTTAGTTAAATGTAGTGCAGGACTACCCCCTGGCTAGATGGAGAGACAAACTGCGACATCTAATAGCGTGGAGGTGAAGGGCGGGCTAAGTGGCGTGTCTTGGTAAAGTTATACGAATGGCAAATGATTACTGCAGGGTGATGACAACGACGATGGTATGCTGTCACTGCTCATTTTTTTGTTCCATATGTCTATTATTAATTTTACAGTACAAGGGGACTTGGTATGAAATTGCCAAATTTCCAAACGCTGGGGAAGAAGGTGCAAATGGAAAGTGTACTACGGCAGAGTACACAGTTTCGTCGGCCGATAAGGGAAAAGTGAAGAGTACCCATGTCATTGACGGTGTCAAATCGTACATTGAGGGTGATGTTACTCTAGTTGAACCAGGCAAAATGATGTACACTTATACTTTCGGAGGTAACTACATATAATGGTAAATTAAATGAATAGTGGTAATAGTGAAAATAAATTGGAAAAAGCAGCGTTACTTATTATTATTATTATTTATTTATTAATGGAAACAGTCATCATCCAAGAGTCCAATCTTCAAGAAGCACGACTTCAAAATTTTGATCGACAGTAAATTGAGAGTTGACTTTTACTGAAGATTTGCTGTACTGATGGAAACAAAACGAAAAGCACAATTTTGGTCTTGAATTGAATTTTCCAATCACTGTACATTTTCAGGAGCACTTACTGCATATTAAACTATCAATATTAAACATAAGCAAAAACTCCAAATATAAACAGAATTTTAAAAATTAAATAAAAACACTATTGCCACTTTGCGAGTTGGCGCCAAAAGCTGCAGCGTTACTTTCTGCTTTATTAATATCATTTCATTCATTCATTAAGAGAATTACACGTGTATTAAAGTCTTCGAAAAATGAAGCTATTATTGTTCATTTCTTTAGATAATGTTTAAAAACTGTTTATATTTAAGATAAATAGTCAAGTTTTTTTTTAAAGAATCGTTAACGTTAATTTTATAAGTGATTTTTTTTAAGGTGTCTCCAAAAACTCTTATCTGATGATATTGGATACTGACTACGATAGTTACGCCATTGGATATAGTTGCAAATACTTCGAAAAGAACAATAACCATCAAGGTATGTGGTTATTCTTTATACAACAATAATATTTTTTTTTATTGGAGAAAATGACGACACGAGCAAAACGTTCACCTGGTACATTTCTGTGAACATGTCCGCAGTATGTAGTATTATACATTCGAGAGTAAATTTATGCGGATGCAGTCGTGGGTTTCAGCAAATAATATTATACATTCGAGAGTTTGTTTGTCTATCTATTACCTTTTCACGGCTCAGCTGCTGAACCGAATTTGAAAGAGGATATGTACAGTAGATCCGTTCCGGATCCGGTTGCGGAAACGGACATATGATACTTTTTATCCCGGAAACGTGTAGTTTCCATAACATTTTTAAATAAACCTAACTTCACGCGGACGAAGTCGCGGGCATCTGTAAGTGTACAATATTTATTACTATTTTTACTTGCGACTTCGTTCGCGATATTCTGTTCTGTGTCATATTTTAGAAAAAAGGTTCAGAACTTCAGAACATGTGAAACAACATGTTAAATATTAATCTTAGTAAAATCCGTTCGTAAATAGACAAACAAAATAGGTACTTCTGTTTTATGTATATGTATGATGATTATTGCAGTATTTTCCTGGATTTTGTCAAGAAGTAAGACTCTGGAAGGTGACGCGAAGGTCAAAGTGGATGAATACTTGAAGAACACCAAACTTATTGATGTTTCTAAATATATTTATAACGACCAATCCGAGGAAGCTTGCAAAAGCACAGTCACCAAGGCTGTCAATGAGTTCATTAAACAATAATAAATACGAAAAAACGCAATGAATAAATACTTTAAATTTACTTTTGTAAATTGAAAAAGCTTATTTTTACTAATGGTATTTTCGTATATGCGATAAATTGTGACATAGAAAGAAGCTCGCTTCAGATTTTACTAGAAATAAATTAATTCAAGACAGAAAGATACATTATTTACTGCCCATATCTCACTATGCATAGAAGAAAAAAATACTGTCCATCTCAATAATCAGTAGCTATCCACATCATAAAAAATATATTATGTTTTTCAATGTCATAATGTTAGATTTTGTAACAATAGTTTCGGCGCTCAGCATAATCAACATTTTTTTTATTTGATAAAGTGACGAGACGAGTAAAACGTTCACCTGATGGTAATTGCAACGTCTGCCCATAACAGATGCTGTGTTACTCAGAATATTTCTGTGTAGCACCACACTGCGCCCGTCACCCTGAGACGAAAGCTCTTAAATGTCATATGCCCAGTGATTACACTAGCTCTCAGTGCCCTTCACACCGTAGCTCTGTTATATTTGCACTGGTGTGTAGCAGTAGTTTGCTTCACGGCAAAATAACTGGCCCTGGAGTGGTACCTACCTTCAAATATAGCATAGGAATCCTGCTACTAGTAAAACTAACTGACGCCCGCGACTACGTCCGCGTGGATTTAGGTTAAAATACCGTAGGAACTTTTTGATTTTCAGAAATAAAAATAATCCTATATCAGTTTCAAGGATGCAAGTTATCTCTGTGCCATAAAAATTTCGTCTAGATCTGTTTAACGATTAAGCAGTGAAAATGTAACCAACAATAAGAAAGGCAGGTAGGAATCCTACCTGTAGCCTGCTTTTAATCATAGGTACATATTTTTTTAGGCAATGCTCTATACAATGATTTTTTCTTTATTATGAGTGAGCTTTCACAGATACACAAACCAGCAATTTGTGTTTTTTGCTCAAATGTTAGAAAATGTTTTGCTTTCCTTTAAATATATGTATTTATGCTTATTACTTTTTCTTCTCTATCACGGTGTTTTAATTTTGGCTGCTACTCAATATACATATATCGTTTATTTCCCCCGATGACTTTACAATTGAACCAGCGACCCCAATTACCCTCATCAATTTTCCCACCTCAAACCATGCATCGTGTAATTTGCGCACCTCATAATATGAATGCTTAGTGTAATTTGTGTCTGTGAAAAGCACTACACATATAAGAGAGATAGTGTGAGGAAACCTTTAATTTAAATTTACATACATAACATATGTATTGGTACGGCGGGGTCCTATATGTATAGACAGATTCGTAATGAAGTTACTATACTACCGAATTTTAATACGTAAACCAGAGTGAAAGACGTTAAAGTTAATAATAAATTGGATTTTTTATCATTATTATCATTATTTTTAATGATTATTTCAGCCTATCAGTGATTTATTTTAGGATTTAGTATTTAAAAATAAAAGATCTGTGAAATATTCTTACAATCACATATTCAGATAAATTTAATTTCGAATATTTTTTCACGTTTATTTATCCCAATCATCACTAGCCCATAAACCAACATAATGTCGATCATAGAACTCTTCCAAGTTTCCAAGTCATGTTTGTCAGGCCTGTTTGATCGCAGGCAGCTTATTGTATTTACTTACGTATTTATTGTTAAAGTATTTTTTGAATCGTTAACAGTTATGACCTATACATCTAAAGTTACCTTGTTTCTACCTAGGTAGTTAGTGTCCTTCATATGCGCACCCTAATAAACTAGTAACGGAACTAACTTCGATAGGTTAATATTGAGCCATTACCTTCAAAAATCTTTTATGTATCCATTAATTGAACGCCACACGTTGTTCGGACTGTTAAGCGTAACTGACTACTGAGTCGTAAGTTCAGTGTTATCATAGAAGAAAGAAAAGAAGTTTGTAGACGAAGACAAAATTATACTTCATTGATATCTCATGAACTGAGTGCTCAGCATAAATTAACTCGACTTAAAAAGTACGCGAATGATCCTGGTTCGTTCCCCGGTTGGGCACCAGTACGACCACCTACCGTCCACTAAATGTAAATTTAAGCTCTGTTTACCACGTGCTAGACCGTGAAGATAGAAAAAAGAAATGTATAGAAATGTGAGAAGTAAAAACTATTTTGATGATATAACGATTATATTCTATAATTACGTATTTTCACGTTTTTTCGTTTTTACGTATTTTTCAATAAAGTTGGGAAAATATATATGAGGACCAACCCCATTAGTGAAATTTCATAATTTTCAATTTAATTTTTCTTGGCATCAGTGCCTTAAATTTATTAAAAAAATCTATAAAATATATCCAAGGGACCTTAACTTTTGAAGTACGGTATAAGTTCATTAAAAATACAACAATAAAAAATTAACTTTATTTGTATGGAAAATACTCATAATAATAAAGAGTTCGTGCATACGAAAGCTTAGAGTCTTGTCTCTACTCCTAAATACTATAAGTCCGGTCATGTACTGCGCGGAGGGGCAAAATAGACGATTACCACCTATAGGTAGTAGTAGTAGTATTAAATTTGCTTACTGTTAATGTTTAATAGCAAGATCCTATGAAAGTAAAATATATGATATAAAAATGCTATTATTAAAGTTCTCTTGTAAGAAATGATATACTCGTAATATAGATGAGTTAGAAGTTGAAATTATTAAGATAGAGTAGGATTAGACTTTCATACCACGACATCAGAAAAGGTGTGGTTATTAGCATTTCGGTGCTGTAGCTTACTCTTTCGCCCCATGTCTTAGATTAGAGCGTCAGTTCTATGATACATGGTCTAATGCCGGTGTCATGGTGGCTTGCTACTGCGACACGTTGGTAATTTATTACAACAACTTTTTCCAAAATCGATATTTATCATATTGACGTGTTTTGAGGAGGCACCATCTATGTGATAGTCACGATAATTCTTACTGCTATTGTGGTATTGTTTTAGTGGCGGTTATATGGATCAGTCGCGTTTGATCCAATACGACTCATGATTCTGTTTGACGGAGGTTTTTTGCAGAAGTGTAGATGTCTGCTGAGACCGTATGGAGGCCCTAGTGGTTGGCTTATGTATGGCGATAGTCATGTTAATGCTTGTTGCACTTGTGGCAATGTATCTTTGTGACAGTTGCTTAGATATCGTTAGATCAAATTGATGCGTCTTGCACTTGGTTTGACTGACACTTCTTCAGCTTTGTCAAAGTCGGGTCGCTCTATAACGAGACTGCAGACTGTCTGCCCTCCAATGTGTTGAATAACAACAATAGTAAATAAAACTCTCAGTTAAGTCCCACAAATGAATGATAACTGGAAACTTGGTGGTGGGTGAGACAAACGAATCTCTCTAAAATCGATCGAAATACATGATACTCAACGTCAGTTACACAAACTCATTTTGATGACTATAATAAAACTTGCCTGATGGCTGATTGATAATATTAAATGATAAAAAAGGCAAAATACATAATTACAATGGTTGGTGGAGCTAATGCGTCTACTTCATGCGGATGGTAGCTGGCGGGAGGAGACTCTCAAGGCTGCGGCCGAAAGCCGTGCAACGTCGGACCCCATTGACCACCCTTGAAGTTATCAGTGGACTCATGACGTGCTTTGCGGCAAATTGCCGTGCTGACCTTGTATTAGATGTTGAAGCCACATACACGACAATCATATAACATCTGCAGTGCGGCGGTCTGGCGATGTGGTTGCGCGTTTTGTTCTTTGGGCCATGTGCTCATATTTATTCGACGTGTGCCAAATCCGTACTACGTACATTCACCATGACTAAACTTATCCGTATACTTGTATAATGTAAACACGCATTGACATGCGGGACTTCGGTCGAAGTTTTTACTGATTCGCCAGTTTCCCAACTTCTAGTCTGTGTCGGGGGGAGCGCTTGCGAAGGACGGCGCCCACCGCACAACGGCGGGTTGCGGAGACGTGTGCCTCCCCCACATTTTTTTTAAACAATAATGTTGGGGGAGCGATAGCTTGTAGAGGGCTATTAATAATTTTATGTAAATCTTATACAAGTGCGGAATGCAAATCTCCTTGTATTAGATATTTTGATAGATAAACATTGTGAACCCCTTACTAGAGTTTAGGGATTAGTAATTAATTTGTATCCGTACACTGTCTTGGACTTGCAACTTCTCTAGTGAATAAACATCTTTCCATGATACACGTAAAATAACAAGTTACTATAAATAAACACAACGTAGATAAAATGGTCCTACTTATGACGATCACAATTGATTAAAATATACCATTCAAATGGCCATTCAAATCCAAAGTTTAAGTACAATCCTGGTCACGAAATTTATTTTTATCAACGTAAAGGTTGAATAATTACAATGACATCTGTAGTCCGCAAACTAAATGCACTGGAGTAGTGTGGCGGACTCTGTTCGACTTCAAAATTCTCTGTTAAATTATTTTCTTAGCAGTGGAACATCTATTATATTTATAGAATTTTTGGTAACTGGGAGCATCTCCTTTATGATCATTCCTGATCGATGTTGATTTCTTCTGAACAAGTAGCCTTCTCAACAACTGTATAAAATATTAAATGCATCTTCAATTTACGGAAATATACATCTCTGCTTTTCGTTCAAGCTGAAATGGTTTTCCGTACATCAGAGGCGTTGCTCTAGACTAGAATCTCTTTTTAGTAGTAAGGTGTTTTACAACTAAGTATTAAAATAAATAACATAGAACTAAATACATTGTTATAATATAATCTTTTTGGGGAGTTGCTACCCGCTGCATATCTGCATTTCAGATAACCAGGTAAGAGGTTATCTTATGAGCATTAAAATGTTTCTCATATAGTCTAGATACATTTTGAAACTTTAATTTGTTTAATTTTTGATGATAATTATTGATAAAAAGTTTTATAATTTATAATTACAATTAATAATATATTTTACACTCCTCGTAATAGAAACAAAATGATTCAGAAAAATTAAAAAAAAAAAAACCGGATTTCTATGCAGGAATCCGTGTAGGTAGATTCTACCGCAGGTCAGGTTATTCTGCCGTGATATATAATTTCGGTGATGTAATTGCTGTTAGCCTTTTTGGCTTTTACAGCTTCATCGGATACTGTGCTCACGGGCCAGGGGCCCGAGTACCAGGTTTGGTTTGACCCAAACATAAATACATATCTGCCGTGAAGCACTAAGAGCTAATGTAATTACTGGGCTTATGACACAAAAGAACTCAGGGTAACTAATGAAGTGTGGTACCACACAGAAATATTCTGGGTGACACAGCTTTTGTTATGGGCAGGCGTTGCACTTACCATCAGGTGAACGTTTTGCTCGTGTGGTCACTTTTTCCTATATAAAAAAATGTTCAACACCACAATTATTTCTACAAGTTACTCTTTTCGGTCGCCTGTACCACAAAGATTCAAGAAAACATTCTTCGTCCAAATTTACGTCCAAGTATACGTAATTTAAATACAAATGGTAAGTCGCATTAGTTGCGTACATCCAGGAATATTTTAATCCTATGTTGAATGAATACCATGTTCATCTAAACGGAGTTTGAAACCGCGGTAGCAGCAACAGGTGAACAATTAAATTTCAGACTTTATGTCTTACCTCGGAAGAGGTTTTTTCACCACAGGATTATCGCAGGCCAAGGCTGATGGTAGTATGTATTGTATTTGCTTAGGTATGAGAATATGCACTCGAAATCTTTCACATAAAATGTCGTAGAACTACTGAAGAAAGCATTATCGTAGCATTAAGAAAAAAAAAGATTTACGTGTAGTATATGCCCTAAAAGACAATACTAACATTTTATAAACATTCTTCCTTTCTTTGTATTAGTGCATCGCAATAACCGCGTACCATATGCCTATTTTACTGATTCGCAGACACCCAATAAAATATTTAACGGTTTATATTTTTCCGATACATATCATAAATTACTGATGTACATCTGGCTGACGTTAGCACGCCGACATAAATACGCCAGGTAATAGCAATCAATATCAACGCAATATTAAATATGTTAATGACGTAAACGTCAACGTGATTCTGAAGAATTTATCTCATTTTTAACTCTTTCGTATCTGATTAGAGTGAGTAATACGTATTACCCAATCTCTTCAGAACGGTCCTATTATGACCAGGCCCAGTTACCAACAATTCGTAAAAGTAACAGCCTATAAATGTCCCTCTGCTATGAGAACCTTTGACAGGATTTTGCAGCTGACTAGAGTTCGCCGCTACACTATATATGCATTTCGTCTGCGGACTACAGATGTTGTCAAAATATTTTTTACTTCTTACATTACTATACATTTCACGTACTAGGCACGTGGTAAAACAGCACTTGATTGACATTTAACAATATCAGTAGTCCGGGCGCCGGGGATCAAACCCAATCCATCGTACTATGATATGAGATGGCAGCTCTGTGCCTATGTTTACATCGGCTCCGAGAAGTTTAATTCCGTAGCAAGATATTTAAGTGTTTTTAAAGTTTAAGTGTTATCAAATTATAAAATAATCTATCAGTGTCTGATACCATTGTTATCTAGCCGATTAAAAATAGAACTTTTACGGAAACGGGAGTGAAATAAAAGTGGAAAAACTTACCGTAAAACTATAATAAAAGTGCAAAAAAACTTGTTTGCGTGTTCGCATGTAACGCTGTGATACTCATATAAAAGCATCTAAAAAACCAAATACAGTGCATAATCGGAAATTAGGTTAAAAAAATAAATTAAAGACGTTACAAGTTCAACTTTAAAAAAAACGGGTGTAATCTGACCAAGCAGCTGATTAGTAAAATAGTGCTCAGCGGCATCTAGCGCAACTGTTGCATACTGTGTTAATCAGATAAATTATATTTAATATTCAGAAGTTGCGACATCTATCGCGTAAATTATCTTAGAAATCTGATAAGCATAAAATATGTCATCGACAAGTTTTGCAAAAAACTAGTGGCCACAAGATGTCGCTAAGTTGTACAAAAAATAGTAGTCACAAGATGTCGCCACTTGTAAATTGCCATAAATGTAAAAAAACTATTGAAGCGAAAAATTCACTGTTGTGTTCAGTATGTAAAAAACATTATGAATTTCATTGCATTGGATATTCTGAAAAACTTTATAGCTTAAAAGACATAGAAAGTAAAAAAAGTTGGAAATGTAAGGCGTGCAAGCAAAAGTCAAAAGGACAATCTACGCCTACTAGTGGCCTATCCTATGTTATATTAAGGAAAAAAAGTTTTCTATCTGGCTCGAGTGAAAATGCGTCGCCTCCGACAGAGGTAACCGAAAGGAGTAACTCTCCTACCGAATCCACTATTCACTCATCAGATGAATCCCAGGATACGCCTAGGCAAAAATTATCACGGAGTTATGATTTTACAATCACAGACACAATCTCGGTTCAGGAAGGACACTATAGCTAATTTACGGTTAGAGATCGCAAGTGCGCAAAATGAGTTGGATAATACTCTAATTGAGAACAATGACCTACGGAGGAAAGTCGGAAAATTAAGAAAAGAAAAAAATATGCTGAAAGCTCTATGTCAATCTCCAATGAAGGATAGTCAAACAAAATTACATAACGCCACAAAGAATAAAAAAATATTTTCCGCCCAGTTCCTTTATGGTTATATAAAATTAGTTATTATCGCGTGAATTATCTTAGAAATCTGATAAGCATAAAATATGTCATCGACAAGTTATGCAAAAACTAGTGGCCACAAGATGTCGCTAAGTTATATAAAATAGCATAGTTTATATAAAATATCATACCTCGCCAATTGCTCAGCACAAACACACCGCTGCGTAGATATTTTTTCTCAATTCACTAGTAAACTGATATGATTAATACGGATAAGTACCTAAGTTCATAGGTAATATTACTTTACTTCTGCTGCGCGATTACCAAGTCACAATATTTGTATATACACCCCACTCTCTCCGTTAGTTTTTCTTTATGGTTTTTTTGTAACAATCTTTGACAACTCTGGGCGATAAATGCTTCCTTATCAATTATATTCAGCAATTGCGGACTGCTACTGAAGTCAGCATTCATTAGATGCAATGCATCTTGACTTGTGTGACCCTTGACAGTGCCACGCACGGCAAACGTTTCTCCGGGTTTTCAGGATTATCACCAAAACATCTACCCCGTGCCGTGTGGTGGCGGCTCGTTAAAAGAATACTACCACTCCATCTCATTCAATGGATCTCGTAAAAGGCGAGTAAGGAATTAAATTGCACTGTGCACCCAACAGCGCATGGTGGAGATGGGCTCACCACCTATCACACCAAGTGCATTATATTGTTTTGGTGAAACGTGGATTGTGGCAGTCATCTGTTTTTGCAGTGAGTGCCCAGTCTCTGACTACCCCTTATGGGATACAGTCGTGATCTTTTGTATGTATGTATTTGTTACAAACTTGTAATTACGATGTGTAGGTAGCATCGGTAAGTACTCTAAATGACGAAAATTTCAGACTTCTATCTTCACCCGCAACGATGATACAGGAGAGGGTAAAAAGTGCCAGAAAGGGTGTGTGTGTTGGGGTGTAGTGGGGTAATAGCGCCTATTTCTGCCAGCCGACTTCTACAGAAGTGGCAGAGATGTGTTAAATTCGTTATTAGCCCATAAACTCTCTCCAGTGGCTCCAAGTAGCTGTGATGCGCGCAGCGGCCACACCCCGGTAAACCGTGTCGGCTCACGGACTAAACCTGGACGAGGGGCTTGCCACTTTTGGTGGACAAGTTTTTTTATGCGGATCCCTCCTGCAAAGTGCATGAAGTCTGATTCGGCGAGGATGCCAACCCACCGCAGATATGCAAAGGGCTTGGCGGACTCGGCGATTCAGCAAGGCAATGTGGATGGCCAAGGGCGGCGTTAGAGGGCAAGAGTTAACGTCGGCCAGACACATCATCTGACCTCTCCTCCAGTCGTAACGGTTCTCCGTTCCACTGAATCGAGGAGAGGGAGGACGAGTGTGTGCGCCTGCGTGTGCGCGAACGCTTGCGCACCTTAATATATCCTGCGCATCTGACTGCTTCCGTTTGATGGACTCCGATTACGCAAAGTCCTGTGGCGATGGGATGAAGTAGAGAGGTCTGGCTTGGTGCAAGCTAGGCTTTGTCTGATTCCTGCACATGGGCGGTCCTGGGGGTGTGACTACACACCGTGGTCGCTTTCGCACTGCAAATTTGGGGCGACAGTGTGGATTCGGCAGCACCTGGGATGACAAAGCAGCCCTATTTAGGGAGGCACTGCTTTCCCTGCTCAGCCAGGGAGGGGGCTAGAAAAGGTGCCCCAAAAAAATGCTCGTCCCTACTTGAAAGGTGGTAGTAACCGCGGCTGCCATCGCATCACCCTAATTCGTGGTCGACGCAACATTAAAAATAATATCATGAAAACACCTGTCATGACATTTGGCGCGTGGAACGTGAGAACGCTTATTGATCGTGATGGCAACGACTGCCCTGAACGTAAAACCGCCATAGTAGCTCGTGAACTTCGTCGCTATGACGTAGATGTGGCTGCGCTCAGCGAAACCCATCTTGCTGATGAAGGAGAGCTGGTGGAAGATGGAGGCGGCTACACTTTCTTTTGGAAAGGTACCGCTTCCTCCGAACATAGACGTTCAGGTGTAGGATTTGCCATCAAGAACAACTTAGTAAAGCGACTTGAGGAGTACCCTATACACATCTCGGACCGCGTGACCACACTGCGCCTTCACCTGGATACTGATAATTTCCTTAATATCATCAGTGTCTACGCTCCAACGCTGGACAAGTCTGATGACATCAAGGATAAATTTTATGAGGAACTATCTCAATGCCTTGACAGCATGAATGCCAGAGAGCAGGTTTTATTGCTAGGCGACTTCAATGCCAGAGTTGGTCGGGACTACGAGGCGTGGCCTGGAGTTCTGGGTAAACACGGAGTTGGCAACATGAACAGTAATGGTCAGTTGCTACTCAGTCTTTGTGCTCAATACGATCTTGCGATAACTAATACTATGTTCAGACTTGCCGCCAAGCACAAGACAACGTGGATGCACCCAAGACCCAAACACTGGCATCTGATCGACTATGCTGTCGTACGGCAAGGAGATATCAGTCAAGTCCAAATCACCCGCGTCATGCGAGGTGCGCATTGTTGGACTGACCACCGACTTATTGTCACCAAACTGCAACTCCGCCTCCGTCGACCACGTAGATCTCGTTTTAAAAGGCCTGCGTCTTTTAACGTGGATAGGTTGAACAATCGCGAGGTTACGGAGAAATATGCTGACGCCTTGTCTGGGAAGCTGTCGCTAGTTAAAGAGATAGATGATGTCGGTGCTGCATGGGGAGCGTTGTCTTCTGATATCGTAGAAGCTGCTTCAATTGCTTTAGGTACTAAAAACCGGCGTAATGAAGACTGGTTCGATGAGAATGACGAAGCTCTCAAAGCAGCCTTCGACAAACATCGAGTCCTCTTACGACAGCATACTAGACGCGGCGGAAGCGTTGCAGTGGTCAAAAAGAGTGACCTTGAATTGCGCAAGCTGTCTCGACAAATTAAAGACAGGTGGTGGCAAGACAAGGCCTGTCACATTCAGTGGCTTGCTAAGCTGATTAGTACGTCCTACCGAGCAAAAGTGCCTCTGAGGTCTTTAGACGGTAGGCACTTGTTGACAAGCAAGGGCGATGTACTAAGACGCTGGGCTGAACATTTTAATACCTTGCTCAACGTAGATCGATCAGCTGATCTACATAATATCAGTTTAATGCCTCAACTCCCTCTAGTCACCGAGCTGGATGAGCCTCTGTCGCGTGACGAGGTTGTCTCTGCCATCAGACAGCAACAAAATAAGCGGGCGGTTGGCATTGACCTTATACCGGGAGAGCTGCTTAAGTACGGCGGTGAGGAGCTGCACACGTTGGTGTGGAAACTCTTTGTTCGCATGTGGGAGGAGGAGCGAGTCCCACATGATTTTAAAGTATCTCGCATAAGTGCCCTCTACAAGAACAAGGGTGACCGTTCCGACTGTAACTCCTACCGTGGTATTTCACTTCTGACAGCCCCTGGAAAGGCCTTCGCAAGAGTTCTTTTAAACCGCCTGAAGGATATATCCGAAAAGATCTTGCCCGAAACCCAGTTTGGCTTCCGACCTGACCGAGGTACCTGCGAAGCTATTTTCTCTGTGCGTCAACTACAAGAAAAGAGTAGAGAACAGGGTCGTCAGCTGTATCTCTGCTTTGTTGACTTGGAGAAAGCATTCGACAGTGTGCCTCGTGAAGCTCTCTGGATGGTGCTAGGAAAGCTAGGGTGCACTGAAAAGTTTGTAGGACTTCTGAGACTCCTGCATGACGACATGCAGTGCTGCGTCTCTGTAGATGGTGAACAGTCACATTTTTTCCCCGTTACCTGTGGGGTTAAACAAGGGTGTGTCCTAGCGCCCACACTGTTCGCCTTATATTTTGCGGTAGTAGTCAAAGAAGTCCTGCAAACTGTTTCAGAAGGAGTCCGCATCCGCTTCCGCACTGAGGGCAGTCTTTTTAACTTGGCCAGACTTAAGGCGCGCACTAAAGTCTCGTACTCATTGATCACAGAGATCATGTACGCTGATGACTTGTGCTTTTTAGCGGATTCCCCAGATGGCCTGCAACAGCTGATGTCTGGCTTACACCAAGCATGCTGCAAGTTCGGCCTGAAGATTAGTGTCAAAAAGACTGAGGTGATGTCTTTAGACATACATGGTCGTGAGACACTGGTCATTAAGCTTGGTGAGGATTTGCTGAAACAGGTCGATAACTTCCGTTATCTGGGGAGCACTATAACATCCAAGTGTGACCTTGATGCTGAAGTAAACAGCAGGATCAGTGCTGCAGCTGCAGCATTTGGAAAGCTGCGTTCCAAGGTTTTCTGCTCACACGACCTAAAGCTGGCCACTAAAATCTCTGTTTACATGGCGACTGTGCTGCCAAACCTCTTGTACTCCTCCGAGACGTGGTGTGTGTATCGCCACCACATTCGCACTTTGGATCGCTTCCACCTTAAATGCCTTCGTACCATCATGAAGATCAGATGGTCCGACCGAGTGCGAAATACCGAAGTTTTGCGACGAGCCAATGTCGGTGGCATTGAAGCCTACTTAATGCGTCGGCAACTTCGGTGGTGCGGTCACGTATCACGTATGGCGGAGGAAAGAGTGGCAAAGCGCATCTTCTATTCTGAACTAGAGGAGGGTAAGCGAAAACATGGCGGACAACTCCTCCGGTACAAAGATGTTCAGAAAAGACACATGAGAAGATGCAACATTGAGCCCTCTCAATGGGAAGGTTTGGCAGCACAGCGCCCAGTATGGCGTGGTATTGTGAAGAGGCAAGTTCGCGAGTTCGAGGAGCAGCGTATAGCTGACCTCGACGCTAAGCGCGATGAGCTAAAGGCCCGTCCACCCGCGGCTATAAAATTCAATTATGTAAGCGGCGTACTCACGTGCCCTCATTGTGCGCGAGAGTTCGCTGCGAAGATTGGCTACATAAGCCATCTTCGGGTACACCAGCGCCCGACCGATTAGGAGTCGAAGTGGTCGCCATGGCCGAAAACGGTCGGAAAGATCATCATCATCAAAAAGTGCCACGAGTTGCTTCGAGAAGAGGATGTTACGGCCGTGCCCGATTCGTTTGTTTGCTCGATTTGGTTTATGGACGAAGGCAAGATTGAATGTAATTGTTTTTAAGAGATAGTGGAGGTCGTTAACCTAATGGACAATATAAGGTCTGCCCATAACAAATGCTGTGTCACCCAGAACATTTCTGTGTGGTTCTACATTGCCCCCGTCCCACGTTCTGCCTTCTTGAAACGTCACACCATCCATACGACTGAAAAAAATGCATTATTACATAAATATATGAAATTACGAAGAAGTTTTAAAAACAACTATTTGTTAATTAATTTTTTATTTTATTTTTTAAATTAAGCCAATAGTTGGTGATTTTTTAAACTCTCCAGCATCGTTCGTGCGTTCTACAAACATAAATTTCATATGCACCACATAACCAGACCGGAAAATCAACTATTTGTGTTTTTGCACCGTCCATTAGGGATTCGAACCCAGGACCCGTAGAACAGACGGCGTAGAAGTTAGGTACTCTGACAACTAGGTCACGCGCTCGTCATTTTGTTTGATTTGAATAACATATGTCGTGTATTTTTTGACAAGACTAAATAGTTATGAAGTCCCTGTAAGTGCCCAGTAATTACACGAGCACTCATTGCCCTCAAAACCAAAACGGAGTAATATTTGCGCACCACTAATTCACGGCAGAATAACTGGCCCTGCGGTGGTACCTTCCTAGATAGATTCCTGCATAGGAATCCTGCTACCAGGAAACATGAACATGTGCAATATGTGAGAGAACAGAGTTCTTTTTATACATCGTTTAATGGCACGTGTAGATATGTATGCTCTGTGCAATAGGCGCGCGCGCAGAATGGAACTTTAGAGGGCATTCAGGGCAGTCTAGGTAGCTCCTTACATTTTTGCAAAGTAAACACACGTTAAACAATATTCGTATCCGATCTAGGGTTAAAAGATCATAAACAGAGGTCGCTAATAAAATATTATTTGTCTCACAAAGATTAAAGTAAATGAAATCATCATCAGCCTGTGAACAGTGCAATGTCTGCCAGTCCCAAGAAAGGGAGATTTGCCGTAATCACTACGCTTGGCAAGCTAATTGGTAATCGTAGCATCAGCCTTGTATCCTAAGTGCTGCTTCATACCACCGATCTGTGTATGTTGAAAGAAAAGAAGAAAGACAACATTTATTGCAATAACCCTCCATAGACACAAATACATTACAATAAATTACAAACATACAATATACACAACAGACAGGAATATACATTAAACAACAACATCACAAACTTTTACTGGTGGTAGGATTCCTATGCAGGAATCCGTGTAGGTAGGTACCACCCCAGGGCCAGTTATTCTGCCGTGAAGCAGTAGTGTGCAAGCATTACTATGTCGGTTTGAAGGGCACTGTGAGCTAGCGTAATCACTGGGCATATGAGACTTAAGAACTGTCGATATAATATTAAACTAAGGTGCATAACAATGATGGGTCAACAGATATTGTTTATATATTAAATATGCAATGATTTGTTAACAAAATTGTTGAATTGGCAATTGAAAGTTAATAAAATTACAGACATTGCGCTACATGTGATCTCACAACTTTTTACTGTATATTGGTTGCAATGCGAGGCTTGGCATATTTTTGTCTACATTTCAAATTATTACACTACACATTAAAACACTGCTACTGCTGTAGTTATGTGATCGATACGAATGGCGTTTGATTAATACATTTTATTTTACTAATTACTGTCTTGCGAGTATTATGCAGGCTTCCTCATTCATATTAACCGTTGAATCAATATGACTATAGCATCTGAAATTCTAAAAAATAACGACTAAATGTTACTTATTCAACTACTCTCATGAGTAGTTCATGTAACATTTAGAAACTTAATTTCCTCTGTAAAAACTGTCATTTTTAAATGAATTAAAATTAACACGGACACGTGTGCCTTGACGAAAAACCCCCTAAACCCGGCATGCCTCTCTTGATACTATGATGCGTCACGCAATTTTATACTGATGTTATTTTATAGCCGATAGGTGTCCGTCAGAGTAGAATAGCACCTTCCTCTTTCCTAGCGAGGTGTCGTAACAGGCGAGTTATGTAATGTTCGGACACCTTTTATTCGTGCAGAATAATAGTATAATATGCAACGCTGTCACTGTTCTGTTCTATTCGTGGGAGCGCAATGGGGAGTAAGAATTGTTTGGCTCTTACCAAAATATAGTTCGTAGAATCAGTCGTTACTTGAGTTACGTTAGTCGTTAGTCGAAATCCATTATAATGAAGGAAGGAAAGTTAATTTGCTAAGGTCCGCAAGCAAAATATAAAATGGGGCATATTAACCTAGTTTTGAAGAGCACCGCCCGCCCTCCCACAGCAGCCTGCACAAGCAAACTAGCACCGCCACTACTACTACAATACGATCACTAGGCAATATACATCACTGAAGTCGAAACCACGACACGTGGTTTTGGAAAGAGTAATAAAGAAAATATATTTTCCATACATTGAAATCACGATTTTATGATTTAAAATAATGATTTATTTTTTCACTTTAATCCCCAACAGCCTGATTATCGTTTTGCCGTGTATAAAGTTTCAGCCTATAAATGTCCCTCTACTGAGCACAGGCCTCCTCTCATTTCTGAGAGGGTTTTTGGAGCTAGGAAGAATCCGCCACGCTGCTCCAATGCGGGTTGGCGGACTTCACATGTCTTCGAAAATATTTTTAATTTCTCAGACATGCAGGTTTCCTCTCGATGTTTTCCTTCACCGCCGAGCACGTCGTAAGTCAGCACTTAAAATTGCAATCAACAATTTTAGTGGTGCCGGCACCGGGAATCGAACCCAGGTCACTCGCGTACTATGAAATTTAAAGCGAGCGCCTAGCCCCTGAGCTACCACGGACGAACCTTTACTATTTATCAGTTAAATTGGTAATTAAAGAATCGAAATGTAATGAACCTTTATGATTTACACAGTTAAATATAATTGCATCGTCTTATCAATTGAAAGTTAATAGGTCACCTATGATAAATATTATCCAAAAAGTATAAAAACAGGTAATTTTTATGTAAACTGTAGTGCTGGGTAAAACGTGTATTATTAAGTTTGTAAATTGATTATTTACTTGACAATGCTTAGGTTTTTTGTTTTTGCATTCTTCGCGATAGCATCGGCCGAGGTGTTCGGCGAAGGTCCATGTCCCGCAGTGAAACTTGTTGAGAATTTTAATTTCTCTGCTGTAAGTCTGAATATTTTTTTTTGTCAAAATACATTTTAACGTTGTTTTTATTTAAATATTTGTGTAATTTCTTTTCTATGAAAATTAACTTGGCTAATTTACAGCCTTAAAACTTATCACAGTTGAGCACATGTTTATCATCTTTTTAGAGTATTATGCGGGGGTCGAAAGTCTTCAACTAGTACATTCTGCCCGTACTCACTAATGCTTTGACACTAATTTGATTACTTTGCAAGTTGTGAATCGTCCACAGAACAAATGTTTTCTCGCTCAGAGTTTATCTGCTGGGTAAGATCTGTAATGACTGCATTTAGTTAAATGTAGTGCAGGGCTACCCCCTGGCTAGATGGAGAGACAAACTGCGACATCTAATAGCGTGGAGGTGAAGGGCGGGCTAAGTGGCGTGTCTTGGTAAAGTTATACGAATGGCAAATGATTACTGCAGGGTGATGACAACGACGATGGTATGCTGTCACTGCTCATTTATTTGTTCCATATGTTTATTATTATTTTTACAGTACAAGGGGACTTGGTATGAAATTGCCAAATTTCCAAACGCTGGGGAAGAAGGTGCAAATGGAAAGTGTACTACGGCAGAGTATACAGTTTCGTCGGCCGATAAGGGAAAAGTGAAGAGTACCCATGTCATTGACGGTGTCAAATCGTACATTGAGGGTGATGTTACTCTAGTTGAACCAGGCAAAATGATGTACACTTATACTTTCGGAGGTAACTACATATAAGGGTAAATTAAATGAATAGTGGTAATAGTGAAAATAAATTGGAAAAAGCAGCGTTACTTATTATTATTATTATTATTTATTTATTAATGGAAACAGTCATAAACTATTTTCCAGTGTCAAGTTAGATATCCAAGTGTCCAATCTTCAAGAAGCACGACTTCAAAATTTTGATCGACAGTAAATTGAGAGTTGACTTTTACTAAAGATTTGCTGTACTGATGGAAACAAAACGAAAAGCACAATTTTGGTCTTGAATTGAATTTTCCAATCACTGTACATTTTCAGGAGCACTTGCTGCATAATAAACTATTAATATTAAACATAAACAAAAACTCCAAATATAAACAGAATTTTAAAAATTAAATAAAAACACTATTGCCACTTTGCGAGTTGGCGCCAAAAGCCGCAGCGTTACTTTCTGCTTTATTAATATAATTTCATTCATTCATTAATTCATTAAGAGAATTACACGTGTATTAAAGTCTTCGAAAAATGAAGCTATTATTGTTCATTTCTTTAGATAATGTTTAAAAACTGTTTATATTTAAGATAAATAGTCAAGTTTTTTTTTAAAGAATCGTTAACGTTAATTTTATAAGTGATTTTTTTTAAGGTGTCTCCAAAAACTCTTATCTGATGATATTGGATACTGACTACGATAGTTACGCCATTGGATATAGTTGCAAATACTTCGAAAAGAACAATAACCATCAAGGTATGTGGTTATTCTTTATACAACAATAATATTTTTTTTTATTGGAGAAAATGACGACACGAGCAAAACGTTCACCTGGTACATTTCTGTGAACATGTCCGCAGTATGTAGTATTATACATTCGAGAGTAAATTTATGCGGATGCAGTCGTGGGTTTCAGCAAATAATATTATACATTCGAGAGTTTGTTTGTCTATCTATTACCTTTTCACGGCTCAGCTGCTGAACCGAATTTGAAAGAGGATATGTACAGTAGATCCGTTCCGGATCCGGTTGCGGAAACGGACATATGATACTTTTTATCCCGGAAACGTATAGTTTCCATAACATTTTTAAATAAACCTAACTTCACGCGGACGAAGTCGCGGGCATCTGTAAGTGTACAATATTTATTACTATTTTTACTTGCGACTTCGTTCGCGATATTCTGTTCTGTGTCATATTTTAGAAAAAAGGTTCAGAACTTCAGAACATGTGAAACAACATGTTAAATATTAATCTTAGTAAAATCCGTTCGTAAATAGACAAACAAAATAGGTACTTCTGTTTTATGTATATGTATGATGATTATTGCAGTATTTTCCTGGATTTTGTCAAGAAGTAAGACTCTGGAAGGTGACGCGAAGGTCAAAGTGGATGAATACTTAAAGAACACCAAACTTATTGATGTTTCTAAATATATTTATAACGACCAATCCGAGGAAGCTTGCAAAAGCACAGTCACCAATGCTGTCAATGAGTTCATTAAACAATAATGAATAAGAAGAAACGCAATGAATAAATACTTTAAATTTACTTTTGTAAATTGAAAAAGCTTATTTTTACTAATGGTATTTTCGTATATGCGATAAATTGTGACATACTGCAATAAAGAAGCTCGCTTCAGATTTTATTAGAATTAAATTAATTCAAGACAGAAAGATACATTATTTACTGCCCATATCTCACTATGCATAGAAGAAAAAAATACTGTCTATCTCAATAATCAGTAGCTATCGACATCATGAAAAAAATATTATCTTTTTCAATGTTATAATGTTAGTTTTTGTAACAATAGTTTTGGCGCTCAGCATAATCAACACTTTTTTTTTATTTTATATAGTGACGAGACGTAAAACGTTCACATGATGGTAAGTGCAACGTCTGCCCATAACAGATGCTGTGTTACTCAGAATATTTCTGTGTAGCACCACACTGCGCCCGTCACCCTGAGACATAAGCTCTTAAATGTCATATGCCCAGCGATTACACTGGCTCTCAGTGCCCTTCACACCGTAGCTTTGTTATATTTGCACTGATGTGTAGCAGTAGTCTGCTTCACGGCAAAATAACTGGCCCTGGAGTGGTACCTACCTTCAAATATAGCATAGGAATCCTGCTACTAGTAAAACTAACTGACGCCCGCGACTACGTCCGCGTGGATTTAGGTTAAAATACCGTAGGAACTTTTTGATTTTCAGAAATAAAAATAATCCTATATCAGTTTCAAGGATGCAAGTTATCTCTGTGCCATGTAAATTTCGTCTAGATCTGTTTAACGGTTAAGCAGTGAAAATGTAACCAACAATAAGAAAGGCAGGTAGGAATCCTACCTGTAGCCTGCTTTTAATCATAGGTACATATTTTTTTTAGGCAATGCCCTATACAATGATTTTTTCTTTATTGTGAGTGAGTTTTCACAGATATACAAACCAGCAATTTGTGTTTTTGCTCAAATGTTGGAAAATGTTTTCTTTTCCTTTAAATATATGTATTTATGCTTATTACTTTTTCTTCTCTATCACGGTGTTTTAATTTTGGCTGCTAGTCAATATACATATATCGTTTATTTCCCCCGATGACTTTACAATTGAACCAGCGACCCCAATTACCCTCATCAATTTTCCCACCTCAAACCATGCATCGTGTAATTTGCGCACCTCATAATATGAATGCTTAGTGTAATTTGTGTCTGTGAAAAGCACTACACATATAAGAGAGATAGTGTGAGGAAACCTTTAATTTAAATTTACATACATAACATATGTATTGGTACGGCGGGGTCCTATATGTATAGACAGATTCGTAATGAAGTTACTATACTACCGAATTTTAATACGTAAACCAGAGTGAAAGACGTTAAAGTTAATAATAAATTGGATTTTTTATCATTATTATCATTATTTTTAATGATTATTTCAGCCTATCAGTGATTTATTTTAGGATTTAGTATTTAAAAATAAAAGATCTGTGAAATATTCTTACAATCACATATTCAGATAAATTTAATTTCGAATATTTTTTCACGTTTATTTATCCCAATCATCACTAGCCCATAAACCAACATAATGTCGATCATAGAACTCTTCCAAGTTTCCAAGTCATGTTTGTCAGGCCTGTTTGATCGCAGGCAGCTTATTGTATTTACTTACGTATTTATTGTTAAAGTATTTTTTGAATCGTTAACAGTTATGACCTATACATCTAAAGTTACCTTGTTTCTACCTAGGTAGTTAGTGTCCTTCATATGCGCACCCTAATAAACTAGTAACGGAACTAACTTCGATAGGTTAATATTGAGCCATTACCTTCAAAAATCTTTTATGTATCCATTAATTGAACGCCACACGTTGTTCGGACTGTTAAGCGTAACTGACTACTGAGTCGTAAGTTCAGTGTTATCATAGAAGAAAGAAAAGAAGTTTGTAGACGAAGACAAAATTATACTTCATTGATATCTCATGAACTGAGTGCTCAGCATAAATTAACTCGACTTAAAAAGTACGCGAATGATCCTGGTTCGTTCCCCGGTTGGGCACCAGTACGACCACCTACCGTCCACTAAATGTAAATTTAAGCTCTGTTTACCACGTGCTAGACCGTGAAGATAGAAAAAAGAAATGTATAGAAATGTGAGAAGTAAAAACTATTTTGATGATATAACGATTATATTCTATAATTACGTATTTTCACGTTTTTTCGTTTTTACGTATTTTTCAATAAAGTTGGGAAAATATATACGAGGACCAACCCCATTAGTGAAATTTCATAATTTTCAATTTAATTTTTCTTGGCATAATATCACATACACCAGGGCCTTAAATTTATTAAAAAAATCTATAAAATATATCCAAGGGACCTTAACTATTGAAGTACGGTATAAGTTCATTAAAAATACAACAATAAAAAATTTACTTTATTTGTATGGAAAATACTCATAATAATAAAGAGTTCGTGCATACGAAAGCTTAGAGTCTTGTCTCTAAATACTATAAGTCCGGTCATGTACTGCGCGGAGGGGCAAAACAGACGATTAACACGTATAGGTAGTAGTAGTAGTATTAAATTTGCTTAGTGTTAATGTTTAATAGCAAGATCCTATGAAAGTAAAATATATGATATAAAAATGCTATTATTGAAGGTCTCTTGTAAGAAATGATATAATATAGATGAGTTAGAAGTTGAAATTATTAAGATAGAGTGGATTAGACTTTCATACCACGACATCAGAAAGGGTGTGGTTATTAGCATTTCGGTACTGTAGCTTACTCCTTCGCCCCATGTCTTAGATTAGAGCGTCAGTTCTATGATACATGGTTTAATGCCGGCGTCATGGTGGCTTGCTACTGCGACACGTTGGTAATTTATGACTTAAACAACTTTTTCCAAAATCGATATTTATCATATTGACGTGTTTTGAGGAGGCACCATCTATGTGATAGTCACGATAATTCTTACTGCTATTGTGGTATTGTTTTAGTGGCGGTTATATGGATCAGTCGCGTTTGATCCAATACGACTCATGATTCTGTTTGACGGAGGTTTTTTGCAGAAGTGTAGATGTCTGCTGAGACCGTATGGAGGCCCTTGTGGTTGGCTTATGTATGGCGATAGTCATGTTAATGCTTGTTGCACTTGTGGCAATGTATCTTTGTGACAGTTGCTTAGATATCGTTAGATCAAATTGATGCGTCTTGCACTTGGTTTGACTGACACTTCTTCAGCTTTGTCAAAGTCGGGTCGCTCTATAACGAGACTGCAGACCTTCTGCCCTCCAATGTGTTGAATAACAACAATAGTAAATAAAACTCTCAGTTAAGTCCCACAAATGAATGATAACTGGAAACTTGGTGGTGGGTGAGACAAACTCGATCGAAATACATGATACTCAACGTCAGTTACACAAACTCATTTTGATGACTATAATAAAACTTGCCTGATGGCTGATTGATAATATTAAATGATAAAAAAGGCAAAATACATCATTACAATGGTTGGTGGAGCTAATGCGTCTACTTCATGCGGATAGTAGCTGGCGGGAGGAGACTCTCAAGGCTCGTCGTCGGACCCCATTGACCACCCTTGAAGTTATCAGTGGACTCATGACGTGCTCTGCGGCAAATTGCCGTGCTGACCTTGTATTAGATGTTGAAGCTACATACACGACAATCATATAACATCTGCAGTGCGGCGGTCTGGCGATGTGGTTGCTCGTACGGAAGGCTTATTTGTTTTTTGGGGCATGTGCTCATATTTATTCGACGTGTGCCAAATCCGTACGACGTACATTCACCAAGACTAAACTTATCCGTATACTTGTATAATGTAAACACGCATTGACATGCGGGACTTCGGTCGAAGTTTGTACTTACGCACTAGCAAGAGGCCAAGCCCTCTTTTTACTGGTTCGCCAGTTTCCCAACTTCTAGTCTGTGTCGGGGGGAGCGCTTGAGAAGGACGGCGCTCACCGCACAACGGCGAGTTGCGGAGCCTTCCCCACATTTTTTTTAAACAAAAATGTTGGGGGAGCGATAGCTTGTAGAGGGTTATTAATAATTTTATGTAAATCTTATACAAGTGCGGAATGCAAATCTCCTTGTATTAGATATTTTGATAGATAAACATTGTGAACCCCTTACTAGGGTTTAGGGATTAGTAATTAATTAGTATCCGTACACTGTCTTGGACTTGCAACTTCTCTAGTGAATAAACATATTTCCATGATACACCAAAAAGAACAAGTTACTATAAATAAACACAACGTAGATAAAACGGTCCTACCTATTAAAATATATCATTCAAATGGCCATTCAAATCCAAAGTTTAAGTACAATCCTGGTCACGAAATTTATTTTTATCAACGTAAAGGTTGAATAGTTACAATGACATCTGTAGTCCGCAAACTAAATGCACTGGAGTAGTGTAGCGGACTCTGTTCGACTTCAAAATTCTCTGTTAAATTATTTTCTTAGCAGTGGAACATTTATAAGCTGATACTTTTACGAATTTTTAGTAACTGGGTTTGGAGCATCTCCTTTATGGTCATTCCTGATCGATGTTGATTTCTTCTGAACAAGTTGCCTTCTCAACAACTGTATAAAATATTAAATGCATCTTCAATTTACGGAAATATACATCTCTGCTTTTCGTTCAAGCTGAAATGGTTTTCCGTACATCAGAGGCGTTGCTCTAGACTAGAATCTCTTTTTAGTAGTAAGGTGTTTTACAATTAAGTATTAAAATAAATAACATAGAACTAAATACATTGTTATGATATAAATTTTTTGGGGAGTTGCTACCCGCTGCATATCTGCATTTCAGATAACCAGGTAAGAGGTTATCTAATTAGCATTAAAATGTTTCTCATATAGTCTAGATACATTTGGAAACTTTAATTTGTTTAATTTTTGATGATAATTATTGATAAAAAGTTTTATAATTTATAATTACAATTAACAATATATTTTACTCTCCTCATATTAGAAACAAAATGATTCAGAAAAATTAAAAAAAAACTGGATTTCTATGCAGGAATCCGTGTAGGTACTCGTAGATTCTACCGCAGGGCAGGTTATTCTGCCGTGATATATAATTTCGGTGATGTAATTGCTGTTAGCCTTTTTGGCTTTTACAGCTTCATCGGATACTGTGCTCACGGGCCAGGGGCCCGAGTACCAGGTTTAGTTGAACCCAAACATAAATACATATCTGCCGTGAAGCACTAAGAGCTAATGTAATTATTGGGCTTATGACACAAAAGAACTCAGGGTAACTAATGAAGTGTGGTACCACACAGAAATATTCTGGGTGACACAGCTTTTGTTATGGGCAGGCATTGCATTTACCATCAGGTGAACGTTTTGCTCGTCTCGTCACTTTTTCCTTTATAAAAAAATGTTCAACACCACAATTATTTCTACAAGTTACTCTTTTCGGTCGCCTGTACCACAAAGATTCAAGACAACATTCTTCGTCCAAATATACGTCCAAGTATACGTAATTTAAATACAAATGGTAAGTCGCATTAGTTGCGTACATCCAGGAATATTGTAATCCTATGTAGAATGAATACCATGTACATCTAAATGGAGTTTGAAACCGCGGTAGCAGCAACAGGTGAACAATTAAATTTCAGACTTTATGTCTTACCTCGGAAGAGGTTTTTTCACCACAGGTTTAACGCAGGCCAAGGCTGATGGTAGTATGCATTGTATTTGCTTAGGTATGAGAATATGCAGTCGAAATCTTTCACTTAAGATGTCGTAGAACTACTGAAGAAAGCATTATCGTAGCATTAAGAAAAAAAAGATTTACGTGTAGTATATGCCCTAAAAGACAATACTAACATACTATAAACATTCTTCATTTCTTTGTATTAGTGCATCGCAATAACCGCGATCATATCCCTATTTTACTGATTCGCAGGCACCCAATAAAATATTTAACAGTTTATATTTTTCCGATACATATCATAAATTACTGATGTATATCTGGCTGACGTTAGCACGCCGATATAAATACGTCAGGTAATAGCAATCGATATCAACGCAATATTAAATATGTTAATGACGTAAACGTCAACGTGATTCTGAAGAATTTATCTCATTTTTAACTCTTTCGTATCTGATTAGAGTGAGTAATACGTATTACCCAATCTCTTCAGAACGGTCCTATTATGACCAGGCCCAGTTACCAACAATTCGTAAAAGTAACAGCCTATAAATGTCCCTCTGCTAGGAAAACCTTTGACAGGATTTTGCAGCCGACTAGAGTTCGCCGTTACACCATATATGCATTTCGGTTGCGGACTACAGATGTTGTCAAAATATTTTTTACTTCTTACATTACATTTCACGTACTAGGCACGTGGTGAAACAGCACTTGATTGACATTTAACAATATCAGTAGTCCGGGCGCCGGGGATCAAACCCAATCCATCGTACTATGATATGAGATGGCAGCTCTGTGCATATGTTTACATCGGCTCCGAGAAGTTTAATTCCGTAGCGAGATATTTAAGTGTTTTTTAAAGTTTAAGTGTTATCAAATTATAAAATAATCTATCAGTGTCTGATACCATTGTTATCTAGCCGATTAAAAATGGAACTTTTGCGGAAACGGGTGTAAAATAAAAGTGGAAAAATTTACCGTAAAACTATAATAAAAGTGCAAAAAAACTTGTTTGTGTGTTCGCATGTGCCGCTGTGATACTCATATAAAAGCCTCTAAAAAACCAAATACAGCGCATAATCGGAAATTAGGTTAAAAAAATAAAATAAAGACGTTACAAGTTCAACTTTAAAAAAACGGGTGTAATCTGACCAATCAGCTGATTAGTAAAATAGTGCTCAGCGGCATCTAGCGCAACTGTTGCATACTGTGTTAATCGGATAAATTATATTTAATATTCAAATGTTGCGACATCTATCGCGTAAATTATCTTAGAAATCTGATAAGCATAAAATATGTCATCGACAAGTTATGCAAAAACTAGTGGCCACAAGATGTCGCTAAGTTATACAAAAAATAGTAGTCACAAGATGTCGCTACTTGTAAATTGCCATAAATGTAAAAAAACTTTTGAAGCGAAAAATTCACTGTTGTGTTCAGTATGTAAAAAACATTATGAATTTCATTGCATTGGATATTCTGAAAAACTTTATAGCTTAAAAGACATAGAAAGTAAAAAAAGTTGGAAATGTAAGGCGTGCAAGCAAAAGTCAAAAGGACGATCTACGCCTACTAGTGGCCTATCCTATGTTATATTAAGGAAAAAAAGTTTTCTATCTGGCTCGAGTGAAAATGCGTCGCCTCCGACAGAGGTAACCGAAAGGAGTAACTCTCCTACCGAATCCACTATTCACTCATCAGATGAATCCCAGGATACGCCTAGGCAAAAATTATCACGGAGTTATGATTTTACAATCACAGACACAATCTCGGTTCAGGAAGGACACTATAGCTAATTTACGGTTAGAGATCGCAAGTGCGCAAAATGAGTTGGATAATACTCTAATTGAGAACAATGACTTGCGGAGGAAAGTCGGAAAATTAAGAAAAGAAAATAATATGCTGAAAGCTCTATGTCAATC
The DNA here is from genome assembly GCA_019845155.1 of Luehdorfia chinensis. NCBI lineage: Eukaryota > Metazoa > Arthropoda > Insecta > Lepidoptera > Papilionidae > Luehdorfia > Luehdorfia chinensis. The sequence goes on from JAHVAK010000292.1 coordinate 2,072,913, forward strand.
TCCAATGAAGGATAGTCAAACAAAATTACATAACGCCACAAAGAATAAAAAAATATTTTCCGCCCAGTTCCTTTATACTTTTACAACTTCTACACCCTCAAAAATCTCTCAAGCAGCAGAAATAAAAACGGTATTTGAAGAAGATACTCATATATTTAAAAAAAGGATCATAGAATTATAACAAAATTTAAAAAATGCTAGGAATGAAATTAATAACCTTAATGAACAAATCCATACCTTGGAACCAAATAATTTCTTTTGTACAAGTTGAATCGCCAATAAAATCTCTACAGAACTGTAATATGACACTTAGTGACGTTGGAAACCAAGACATTAATTGTAATAAAATATTTATCCTCGGCACACAACAATGCATTGAGCTAGCTTCTGCTTTGATACATTCGAGGCAAAATACGTCGTATGAAAAATACATCATCACCTCAGAAACAAAACCATATGCACTCACAACAGATGTTCTAAAAAATATCCATAATACACTGGTGACACCAAACGATAAAATTTTATTATCCTTGGGTGAAAATGACTATGACTTGAAAATACTGTCTTCACAAATACGCGGATTAATTAACTGGTACAAGAATAATAATATAATAGTGTTAAGTTTGTTAAAAAATAGGTACTTATGTGTAATGGACTTAAATAATTCTATGCAAAGTATTTGTAATAAATATGAAAACTGTCATTTCGTGAACTGTACGTCCTATAATTTATATTCCATTTGCAAATCGATAAATTCTGTCATTAATTATATTGATTATAAAAATAAATTTCTCAATGTCAAACAATTAAAAAAAATATATATTACGTAATAATGATAAACCATTATTGCTATCTAATAAATCCAATGATTGCAAATATCGAAAAGGAACTATTCCCTATTACTTTGCACAATTCCAATCGCGTTCATCTAGTAACAATAAAATTAATATTAAAAACACTGCACCCAAAGGCACCATACCTCACTACTTTCCAATATTAAATAAAAAACATTTTTTTCGCGAATAAGCTTTTAAAATTTTGCATCAAATTATTGCTAGTGTCTTACCTAAACAAGAATTAATAGTTTTAACTTTGGATGAATTATATAAAGCAGGTAATGCTCCCAACGTTATATGTCTTTCCGAAACTTTCTTGAGGACTGGTCAGGAAAAATACCTTCACATTAACAATTACGAATTGGCAAGTTCCTTATAATATTCTATACAAGGAAAGAAATAAAATAAAAAGCCACGCAACGCAAAAAATCTTTAAAGTTTGTGGTATCGAGATACCATTATATAAACTGATAATAATTTGTGTCTATAGAATCCCCACTATTAGTGCAATTACGTTTTTGGATAAGTTAGATGAAATGTTATGTGAAATATTTAAAAGTGTTCAACCGAATACTAAAATTATAATTACTGGTGAACTGAATATTAATACTCTTAAACCAGGAAAAAATAACACCTATCTGCAAAATCTTTGTTATAATTACAATCTAAAAATTCATATTAATGTTCCAACGAGAAAAGAGACATGTATAGACCATATCTTGAGTAATATAGAAAATGGATCTGCAATCGTGTTGCCACTGTACTTATCAGATCATGACACAGCGCAGATGTTGAGCTTTCAGGTTCAACATAAAAATATAAAACAAAAGACACGTTTTATGTACAAAAAAGATTATGACTTACGTAATATTCGGAAATTTAAAGAATGCCTAAATAGCCTGTCTGGGTCCGAAATATACTTTGAGACCGACGCAAACACAGCATTTAGTAACTTTCATGATACACTGTGCTTGTTTTATAATCTGTGCTTTCCAAGAATAAGAATACAAATTAAAAACACACACACAAATAATTGGATTAGTAGTGGTCTAAAACATAGTTGTAAAACAAAAAGACTAATGCAGTACCAATATTATAAAAAATAAAACTTTAGCGAATAAGGATAAGTATAAAAATTATGCTTACGTATTAAAAAACTGTATTAAGCAATCAAAGAAAAACTGTAATATAAAATTCATTAACAAAAGTAGCAATAAATGCAAAGCTACATGGACTGTCATAAAAAAAGAAATTTTAAATACCAAATTGATCACATTATGAAAATAAAAATAAATAATGAAAATCTGACAAACCCTTTTGACATAGCGACCACGTTTAATAACAACTTTATTCATTTGACAAATTATACGACATCAAATAATACAGGACATGTTAGGTTTCAGAATACAATATCATTATCAAATTCAATATTTCTTAAGCCCATGGCAAGAGACGACGTAAAAAAGGAGATTATGTCCTTAAGCAACACCGCCTCAGAAGGTTCTGACGGTATTAACACTAAAATAATTAAAAGTTGTGTATCAGAACTAGTTGATATTATAACCCATTTAATTAACTTATCATTTTCGACAGGAACATTTCCCGATAAAATAAAAATATGTCTTGTAAGACCCTTGTATAAGAAAGGTGAAAAAGACGATGTCAACAACTATCGCCCAATTACGCTAATACCTATAATATCAAAAGTTTTTGAGAAATGTTTTTATAAGAGATTAAAGGACTTTTGCAATAAGTATAACATAATTAAAAAAGAACAGTTTGGCTTCCAGAAAACAACCAGTCCATAGTATGCCGTTTTTTTTTCTTTTTTTTTTCTTAAAAGTGACGGAACGAGCAAAACGTTCACCTGATGGTAAGTGCAACGTCTGCCCATAACAAATGCTGTGGCACCCAGAAAATTACTGTGTGACACCATACTGCGCCCGTCACCCTGTGACTTCAGTTCTTAAGTCTCATATGCCCAGTGACTACGCCAGCTCACAGTGCCCTTCAAACCGAAACAAAGTAATGTTTGCACACTACTGCTTCACGGCAGAATAACTGGCCCTAGGGTGGTACCTACCTAGATGGATTTCCGCATAGGAATCCTACCACCAGTGTGAGTAAAGCATCTAAATTTAGCACGAGAGACAATTTATAAAGTGCGTACGCGGCTGTGTTAATTTTTTTTGCTAGATCTTCGACATGTGACATCCAATTCAGTTTTCGGTCAATAAGTAAACCTAGAAATTTAACAGTATCTGTTTCGTCAATATTTTTGTCCTCATAATTAATATTCAAATTTGGTATAGTATGGTAGCTGACTAAATTGCATTAATTTTGTTTCCTGTAGGTTAATCTGTAAGTTATTATATTTTAACCATTGGATAATTGAATTAAGTATATTTTTAATATTATCATTCTCATATAATTTTTTGTTTTTACATTCTACTGTCACTGTACTCGTCAGCAAAAAGAGTCATAGGACATTCTGTTGCTTTAGCAAGATCATTAATATATATAATAAACAGCAAAGGTCCCAAGACACTGCCCTGCGGTACTACATAACGAATTGTGCGTTTTCGGGATATTATATTCTTCTTCACGTTTATTCGAATAACTAATTCTACAAATTTGGGTATATTGTTCTCTATTTCGTAGATACGAGTATGATCTTATCAACTGTAATACATTACCTCGTATACCATAATTATGCAATTTGTCTAGAAAATATTGTGATCGACACAATCGAAAGCTTGGGTAATATCACAATATATAGCACATACTGGCTTTTTCTTGTCGACATTTGCCATAATAACGTTTTAAAATTCTTAGATTGCCATATTAATTATCTTATTTTGTCTAAATCCTTTTTGTGCTTCTCTTAAAATATTATATTTTTCAAGATAATTATTTATTTCCTTGTAGTAATATTTTTCAAATATTTTAGAAAATATTGATATTAGTGCAATGGGTCTGTAACATTCCATTCTACAACCGATGCAGGTGTTGAACTTATTAAGAATATATTCGAAGCCTGGGAGAGTTCGCGGGATGCCTTGGGTGTTTTCTGTGATCTTTCTAAGGCCTTCGATTGCGTTGATCATGAAACACTTATCAGGAAACTACATCACTACGGTGTAAGAAATTCTGCACTTCAACTTCTAATTTCATATTTGAGTAATAGAACGCAGACAGTAGTTATCAATAGCAGGAGTTCTTCCGGATCAGCAGTATCTATGGGTGTCCCGCAGGGTTCGATTCTCGGCCCATTTCTATTTCTTATTTACATTAATGACTTACCTTACCTAGTAGGGGACAACCATGATATAGTGTTATTTGCTGATGATACATCTTTGATTTTTAAGATAAAACGTCAACTTTTATTATATGACGAGGTGAATAATGCTATTTCAAAATTAGTACATTGGTTTAATGTTAATAATTTGCTTTTAAACGGCAATAAAACAAAATGTATTAAATTCACAACACCAAATGTTAAACAATTAGATGTAAATGTGCTTGTGAGTGGGGAAGAGTTGAGCCTTGTGGATACTGCTGTCTTTCTTGGAATAACTCTTGACGCAAAACTTCAATGGAGCCCCCATATATCTAAACTAGCAAGTAGACTTAGCTCTGCAGCTTATGCTGTAAAAAAAATTAGGAATTTGACTAACGTTGAAACTGCTAGATTGGTTTATTTTAGTTATTTTCATAGCATAATGTCTTATGGTATTTTGCTATGGGGAAATGCAACTGATGTTGAAGTGATTTTTGTTTTGCAAAAGAGGGCCGTAAGAGCTATTTATAATCTTGGCTCTAAAGGGTCTCTTAGGGATAAATTTAAAGAAATTAATATCTTAACCTTGGCCTCTCAATATATATTTGAAAACGTTTTGTATGTACACAAGAACATAAACCAGTTCACTAAAAAAAGTGATGTTCATAATGTGAATACCAGGAACAAGCACAAATTAATTATGCCAGTTACCCGACTTCACAGAGTCAGTAACTCTTTTATGGGGCAATGTATACGTTTTTACAACAAAATCCCAGAAAGTGCTAAAAGTCTTTCAATCAAAAAGTTTAAATTTTATATTAAACAAAGACTTCATAAAAAGGGTTATTATAATATTAAAGAATACATAGATGATGATAACCCCTGGGAATGAGGTGATCGCCGCCAAGCCATTTCTACATCTTTATAATACAGCTATTGTAATACAGTTATTGTACATTATTTTAAAAATGACTAAAAAAAAAAAAGCCCGCTGGGTTTCTTACTGGTTCTTCCCAGGACAGAGGCATTTTTGCGAACCAGTGTAGCTTAAAAAAAAAATGACTTTCAATAAGTACTATGTAAATAGTCTATATTGAATAAAAATTTATTCTATTCTATTCATTAGCTGCTTGTTTTCCTTTTTTAAACAAGGGTTTAACCACTCCAGTATTCAGTTTTTCTGGATTACATATATGTTTTGCTACAAATTTGACAATTTTGGTTGAAATACCATCATAACCTACACTATTTGTGTTTCTCAAGCCCATTATAATTTGAAAAACATCGTATGGTAAACTAGGTGCCATAAACAATGAATTACTGCATTTTGGAATTGATGTTATCTTCTTAATCAAACCCAATATAGGTTGGGTTTTATCAATGAAGTAATCATTGAATGTATTGGATATTTGTTGTGGATTTCTAATAATTTTATCACCAATTTTAATTGCAGAAATTGAGTCTTTTGGTAAATTTTGCTTAGTATTATTTATTATCTGCCATGTAGTTCTTCCTATAATTGATGATGTTTTAATACTATAGTCATTTTGTGCCAGCTGTGTTAGTTTAATTATTTTTCTTAATTTACTAGAATATTCCTTGAAACGCAATTTATTAAAATAATTAGGTTTACTTCTGTAGTGCCACAACAATTCTCTCTTTTTCTTGCTACAAAGTTTTATTCCGTGAGATATCCATTTTTGTTTTATTCTTGGTTTTACAGTGATGAGTTTGTATGGAAAACATAGGTCATAAAAAAGCTTGAAATTTTCCAGAAATATATTATAGACTTCGTTTGGGTTATCAGTCTTATAAATGTCACAAAAGGAAAGTTTACGAATGCAGTCACTAAACTTTGTCAAGTTTTCTTTACTAAATTCGCGTCGTTTGATACGCCAAGAGTCAATAATATATACGTCGGCGTATATGTAACCTTGTGTTTTTGTTTAGGGTGGTTTGGAGAAATATCAAATGTTGTGACAACTTCGTATTTTGTACCACCTAAACCCTCTAGACATCCTATTACGAAAACATTCCATATTATTGTTACGCCACTGACGTAGACTTTCTTCTGGACGGCTCTGATTGGATAGCTTGGGTCATAAAAATATCATCATAAGATCGTCACCTATCGATTATTATATAAAAACCTCCGTCCGAGGACATCTCCTAGTCACAATGGTATTACGAATAAAGTAGTTAAGGTCCTGGCTACCACCATCATTCACCTCTTCTTTTCCAAACACCCGTCCCACCCCTCCGCATATCGGCCTATTACCCGGCGTACGCTACATCTCCCTGCAATAGAGCTATTTGATCGTCCAATCCTCTGGGAAAAGACAGACAAATACTTAGGCGTCCTACTCAACTCGACACTCACGTTCGGTCCACACATTACCCGCGTACGGACTTTCGTCCTCGTTCGTTTACACCCGCTATATACTCGTACATATATATAAAAAAAAATTGTAAATTGTCCCTGCAAAACAAAACCACATAGTACTAATTGGTTGCTTTTTATAATTTGATAGATATAATTATAACTTGCTAATAATTATTTTAGGCTCTTTAACACGTAATGCTTGTTATGGACACAATTTTGGGTGTGTTACTAGACCTGAAAACATATGATTATGTAAATTGTGTATTATTGTTAGTAGCACTCTGTATGTGTTGTTAAATAAATGAAAAAAAAATCATCACATGCGCAAGCTTCGTATTTGTGCGTGTCTTCAGTGTCAAATTTTTGACTCTGCCGTCACGCACCACAACCCACTGGTTGTAAGTGCCGTCATATACAACCACCTCGCGTTACAACAAAACTCGATTCACGGAAAAAGGAGACTGAGGCACTTTTCGAGGATCCGGAAGAGGCGACCACTAGGGCCTAGGCGCTCTACTCAACACTACATACGCACCACAATCACGATCAGACAAACTTATTCGCGTTACCGCCGCATCTCAGGCCGGTTTCGCCTACTAGTAACATCATAAATAGAAGCGTCGCTGGTGTTTTATGCGTCATTTCTTCTCCAGTGGAAATGCATTCCAAATTGATGGTAAATGTAGACAGCTCCGATAATAGTGTGTTTGCTCTCCCGAATGAAGTAACTGACCGAGCCGGAGCCGGCCCCGGTAAAGCACAGGGTGATGGTCCAAATTATAAATAATACATACATACATAGTTAGGCCTCTTTCCCATTGGGGTAGGCAGAGACCACATCTTTCCACTTGCTACGATCCTGACATCGCTCGCTTCTTCTACTTTCCTTACCGTTTTCATACACGCTCGTCGGTTGCGGGTTCTTTTATCTGGAACTCCCGACCAATAGGCTGTGTAGGGTTCATGCGTGGTGGTGTCGCTTCTGTTCCGTTTGGTCTCATTCACGCGAAGAACATCAATCCAAAATTTAGACTGAGTAAATTAGAAAAATATTTTTACACGTACACATTTGTACACGGATTTATAATAAAATACTGTAATTAATAACATGACTATTGACTTTTATTAAAAATGTTTGTGTTCCAAAGCCACAAACAGTAATTTGAATGATTATTTCAATAATAGAGACGCATGGAAAGTATAAAGTTTGATGTCAAATAATGTAACGAATGACGTGACTGTTATTTTGTAATCAGCTAAGAAATATATGTATGTTGGTGTAAGTAAATAGCAAGTAACGTTTTTTACATACAAAAGAATTTAAATGGCTTTGTGGATGATTATAAGTAGGCTCTGTAAAGTGAAGGAAAATAATCTTAGTAGTGTAAATGTTGTTTGGTAGACTTGAGTACGTCATGCTTAATGTCTTTGCTTGCGGCGGCGTCGTGTGACGGGTCGTTTCCCTCTCATATGGTTGAGGAGGATGATGTCTGACACATGCGTCATACTTGTGAACACGTGCTGTTGGTGGAGGCTGGTCTGCTCAAATTTGCAATAAACTTATATATTCATTATTGAATCTTGTCAAAGAATTGTTAACATGGAGCGTGCTTTGGTTTCCTACCAGAGTTTTCTTTATAAATTTATTTTTGTATGTATTAATGTATTTTTGACTAAGATAAAAAAGGATTAACAAAAAAGAGTTCCTTCTCTGTCAGAGGAACCTCATTACGAAACGGTGGTAGACTGTAATAAATTAAGTTTGACAATCAAAATTTATATTTCTTACGTTGAAAAATAAAAAATTTCATTTAATTTAATTTCAATATTCCTATTAACCACACCAACTAAACTTAAAAGCTTGTGCTAGAAGATAAAAGTCGAACGGTGGCTTAGATCCTGCGATTTCACGTTTCCCAGCCCGTGCCCTGAACTTTTAGGGTATTGGCGATTCTATGTTTTTACTATTTATTAAATTTTACTCAATGAAAACTTTTGTATAAAATAAAACGAATGTTATCATGATGAGTATAGCGCTCCATGGGAGTTTATATAAATGAGAAAATAAATATAATCACATTAGTAGCAATATCAATTTACAAAGTTTACCAAAAATTGCTTGTAAAATAATCAGTTTCAAATTTGCTGGTGAACGCGCAGTTTTGCTCCGAGAATTCTCTGGTAGCGAATGACTGCCTATGCTCCGCTAATTCAGTGTACTTCGATAGAGCATCTTCAACTTTTTTCATAGTGTCGCCTTGTAGTTTATCTTTGCTTCTTGATAAAACCCATGTAAATACTGTAAACATATTTAGAATTGCTAAATGGGAAACTGTAACATTTTACTCAACAAAATTGTTAAAAATTTATTATTTTGCAATTCATTATTGAGCAGCGATGATGACAAAATTTGGCACAAAGATTAAGCATGAAGCATTTTTTTTATTGTATAAAGTGACGAAACGAGAAAAACGTTCACCTGATGGTAAGTGCAACGTCCGTCCACAACAAACGCCCAGAACATTTCTGTGTGACACCACACTGCGCCCGTCACCCTGAGACATCAGTTCATAAGTCTCAAATGCCCAGTGATTACGCCAGCTCACAGTGCCCTTCAAACCGAAACACAGTAATGTTTGCACACTACTGCTTCACGGCAGAATGACTGGCCCTGGGGTGGTACCTACCTAGACGGATTCCTGCTTGGAGACGGAGATAGGAAACTTTTTATCCTGGAAAAACAAATAGTTCCTACGGGATATTTAAATAACCATTACGCACACGGACGAAGTCTCGGGCATCAGCTAGTTGGTTGTAATTCGATTTTTTAATCAGTCACTTTAGTAGCAGCCGATAAATGTCCTACCACTGGGTACAGGACTCGTCTTATTTATTAGGAGAGTTTTGAGATAAAGAAGAGACCGCCACGCTGTTTCTATGCGGGTTAATAGAATTCTTATGTCATTGAAATAATTTTGGTTTACAGTCATGTTGGTTTCTTGACTATTTCTTTTACCGCCGATCACACTACAATTAACAATTTTAGTGGTGTCTGCAACGAGGAAAACAAGTCACTCGTGCACTGTGTAATTGAAAATAAGCGCCCGGCCTTTGAGCTACAACAGCTACATAATTATATTATATTATTTAAATTATTACTGAATATGTAAGTATCCATATTAGGGTATTCATAAAAATTATATCATAACCCAAAATATATATACGTGTTCTTTGCCAATGAAAATTATTTTGTCTCAATATATTATTGTATACATACATAGAAGTGAAGAAGAGAAGAATAATTTATCAAATTTTATCTTTAATAAGTGGTATTTAAGAAACAATAAACAGACACATTGGCGCGTATTTTTAAGGAAGGTTTTTTTGATTACGTATTTAATTTAAAACATTTGTTTTTTTTTAATTGTACGTGTCATTAGTACTGCAATGACATCATTAAAAAAAAGTATAATACGAGTATGAATCTCTTTCTGCTAAGATAGAACTGGGTTAGTTTTATAGTCAAAATAAGTCCGTATAATGGGTGTAAGGTTCTTTTTTCATTACTTATTTAAGAACATACCTCCACACTAGAAAGAGTGTGTGGGTGCATTTTACAGACATATAAAAATTATCTGTAGGTCATGCAAATATATGTTTCTTCTGGACGAACGCAGATACCAACTGTTAAGCCATTGCATTATAGAGTCGTTAAACTCGTACTCGAGAATAAAATTCCTTCTCATAGTTGTGCGTGAGCAACTTTATTTAAGGTCTATAATCGTTTAAACGTCTGCCTGTAGGAGTTAAAAGAAAAAATCAAGGGTTTCTTGAAGTTCAGTGAATAACCATTTCTTAGATTTTTAGATCAGTTTCATAATTACCGTAATGTGTTCTCTGCTTCTTTTTTAATGTCTTACAAGTATAAGCGACAGCATAGCCTTCGTAGTCAGTTGATAAAATAAAGAAGGGGAATTGGAGTACTTTGTCTGGAATTACAAAATTTTAATTATAATTGTAATAAAATTAAGCTCTTCGTATAATCTGTGTAATTACCAAGTACAAACAAGGGTGCAACTGACGTTGATTTATCCCACTTGTTCTATAACTTAAAATAAAAGTGCCAATGGGTTTTTTACTAATGCTTAAAAAAATAAGATTTTATTAATATAAATAAAAATATCAATAAAACAATCAACAACAACAAATAAAGAAAAAGATGAAGGTTAAAACAAAAAAATCATCATTCATCCAAGACGAAAAATATTATGAATTGCTTTATGATAACATTACCAGGACACATTTAAGATAGCAATTTTGTCGTCTATATGATACCACCACATTTTTTATAGTATTTCCTATTTATGAGTCGACTTCTAAGACACGCATGGAACTTGAGAGGATGGTAGAATTTCTTAAGCCTCGCTGTTTGGTAAGAAAGAACGGTAAGGAAGACGCCGTAAGAAAGACTTTCCAAATCTCGCTGTGTAGTGTCATACACAATTAGATATAGAAACATACGCGTACGTATTCAGGTGGTTCTTAAAGAAATAATACTTGGACTATATTTATAAATTGGTGGTCGCTACATATAGTTCACCTACTTATAACGAACGATTGAATTTAATTTATAGTCATTTTTTACAAGTCCTGGATATATTGTATGTGTTCTAAGACTTCCCCCAATTTTGCACCAACTCTCCTATATTCTCTGAATTTTGCGCCAACAGCATTATCAATAGCCTCTACGCCGTCCACTTTTTGCAAAAACTTGTTTATTTCCGAATCTAGGAGGAATTGCTATAAATACTGCTTAAGGACCTTAGAATCAGATACTTCGTAACTTAGATATACCAGTCACCGGTCAATTAGAGTAGTCCGGGTAAATAAGAGAATGTGATTTCATGAGGATTTCCGACACCTTGGTCGATCTTTACAACACCCATTGCACCTGTAGAGTTTCTTTCTCTTTGTGCCAGTTATTTTAATTATAATAAGGAGAACTATTGTATAAGCTATAATAGTTTTAATAACTGAGATCAGAAGTTCTTACCACCATTTTCATGGCTAACAATAAATTGTGCCTTGTTCCCCGCATCAAAAGTTGGATCTACACGAGCAAAATACGACTTTTGAGTACGATTTCCCTGGTCTATATCAACGTATGTTTCTCTAAGTGTATATCCGAGATTATCCTCTTGAAAGTCTAGTGTGGAACAGTCGTAGATTGGACGGCCATCGCTCGCGTAGCTGGCTACATTGTACCAAACACCTGAAAACTAGAGAATAAAAGGATTATGGAGATATATTTTTAAGTAAGTGACAGTAGAAATAACAAAAACAAAATTATAAATACAAATACAGTCACGCTTTTTTCGCATATATATAGGCAGAGACCACACCCGTTGCAAATTTATTAGTCACGGATGCGATTCAAATCAAAAATTTACTTTTTTTTAAAGGGGAAAGGGACTAGCAAAACATTCACTTGATGGTTAGTCACGTAGGTCACGTCTGCTCATAACAAATGCTGTCATCCAGAAATATTTTGTGTAGCACCACACTGCCCGTACCCCTGCTACATCAGTTCTTAAGTCTCATATGCCCAGTGATTACGCTAGCTCTGAGTGCCCTTGAAATTGAAACACAGTTATGTTTGCACACTGCCTCTTACCGGCATAATGAATTTCCTGCGGTGGTGCCTACTTAGATGGATTCTTGAAAAGGAATCCTACCACCAGTAAACTAATTGTTTACGTCGCAAAAAAATTATGCCAGATTATAGAATTAATTATTTTCTGAGATAATACGGAAAAGGTTGGGCAATAACTTTCCAGCTCATATCCGTAGTATACTAGACTTTAAATATCCTGACCAGAAAAGGATACCAGCTCTTGGTACGTTTCGTCATCGTTTTCGGTACTAAGGTCATTTATCAATTTGCCAAGTATGGCAATTGTGACAAATCTTTCCAACTTAGTAGATGCAGGTGTGCAGCTGTGGACGTTAAAGATGAAAGAAATGTTTAGACTTTTAACAAATTTACTATAATACTCTCTGGCTGATTTTCGACCACGGTGACAACTTCCGAATACATTTTTTTTTAAAAAACGATGCCCCACAGTGGGATTTCTCCTGTATCGTGGGTGCGTTTTACAGACATAAATTCCACATGCACAAACACCCTGACCCGGAACAACTATATGTAGGCCGTACAAATATTTGTCCCGTGCGGAAATCGAACCCGCGACCCGCGGCGAAGAAGTTAATGGCTTAGCCACTGCGCCAACCGATCCGGTTGTAAGAAGCCATCAAAAATATAGCCAAAGAACATATGATAGTGCCACAAGTGTACGCGTAAAGACAGAGGCACTCGCTCGTCCTAACCTATCGATAGTAGACTAGTCCAAAATTAGAGATACGGGAACAATCACAACAGTACCAGACCCGGGTACCAAAATTTCTGTTTATGCACAATTGTTGGCTCTGGCTGGGATTCGAATCCAAGTCCCGTAGCGTAGAAGTCAGTTGATGTGATCACTAGGCCACGCAGTCGTAAAATTTGATGCAAAAATAATTTAAAATATTACCTTTGTGTAATCTAAATTCTCTTGAATCTTAACGTTTGGACATTCTCCTGGCAGAGTGAATTCAGCGCCGATTACCGAATTTATTAAGTATAAACATAACACTATTAATAGCATTGTTATTGGCTTTAACAAACGAGTGACCAGTCCGAGACTGTTGTAAGAAATGATGATCGGTTCACATCCCACGCGATAATTATCCAATGACATGACCCCTGTCTGCTTGTAAAGACGATTTACGATGTAATTGGACATATAATTGAACTATATAAGGTTTCATTTATAAACTTCCTTTTCAACGTGTAGTAATTTGTAAGCTTCCTGCAAAAAAATTTTTTGGGATATCTGAAGTACGCAAATCTCAAAAGTATCAATAATGTTATGGGTTTTTATTATACCGAGTGATTTTTGTGGGAAGACAAATATGAGTGAGAATTTTACATTGTCTGGGGTTCTAAACAGAAAACTTAAATCTTATTTCTTGCTACTCCACTGTTTGAGATACATGCATACATACCGTCACGCCATTTTCCAATATAAGGGGTAGGCAGAGGCAACTCTCGCAATTTTTGTCTTCGCGGGAAGCGAGACGTGACGGGCGAACGCTGCCATTTTGGTACAAAGAAAATCATTCCCTCGTGTAGCTATGGAAGATATTATCCACCCAAACAGCCTCGCACGCTAGGGTAAGACTAGCCTCATTCTTTGGTCCCCGGTCTCAGAGCAGAGCGGTACGAATAGGCTCGCCCATAGCATGCATGCAGCAACCACTGGTATTATTAATCCGAATATTGTCGAGAGCTTTCAACTGCGCAGTAGATTTTATAGTGCCATAAGTGTGCGCGCAAACACAGAGACTCACTCATCCTTTTAACCGCCCGATTCAATGCTGATGCGATAAGACCGGAGGTAGGCTAGAATGCAGTGTCAGAAACACAGGGACAATCACAACATAACTAGACCCGAAAACCAACATTTTGTGCTTAAGAACATTGGTTCCGGATCCACCATTGGGTGGCTCCGGCTGGGTTTCGAACCCAGAAGCCGTGGCATAGAAGTCATGTACTCTGACCACTCATATACAGCTATCGCACCTTCCGAACCACTGACTAATATATTGTAGATTTGAAAGTATAAATAAACTTCCGATCTTGGCTGTTAAATGACCAAAATAGCTTGTGGAATCGGACGGAATCTCTACCTGCCAGTAGTAGCCAATTTCTGTGAGACCGCGATGCGTGGTTGGAGAAGAAAGCTGCCGAGAGGGATCGAGAGCGGAAAGATCCATCTCGGAGATGACGCCGACGAAGCGCCGGCGGGCCTTGTCACGGCACTCCAGCAATGGTGTTCTCCTACCACAAACAGGGCCTTCGGGGTTGCGGGTAATTGGGATGGGGTTCCGAATGTCCAGAAAAGCGACACCGGGGAAGACGATGACTCAAGTCATCGTCCTCCCCGGTGTCGGGATATAGTCGTAGCTAAGCAATGGAAAGGCCACGGTTGCATTACGAACGGAGATCTCGTGACCCCTCTTCAACGGTGATGGAGATCACCGTGGAACCGTAGTTGATAGCTTACGAAAATTTTCGAAAGAAGTCGCCTCGATCAAAAATCTGCCGAGGAGATAGCATTCAGTTCGATGCAATCATTGACATAACTCTGCAATTAAATAAATGACAGTGACATTGGGGTGGTAACATTTGTCCTTGGAACGATAACTGGAGTATCTACTTCAGTGGATATTTTATTAAAAACAATTCTCCACACTTATATTTCTCCTGTTCGTGAGTGCATTTTATAGACTTAAATTTCAAACGCCCTACACAATCAGACTCAAGAACCAAACATTTCCGTTTATGCACACCTCCGACTGGAATTGAAATCAAGAACCCGCGGCGTACGAGTCAAGTACTCAAAAAAAAAAGTCCACATTAAATTCACTGATTTGTGTACAGCAACTTATATTCTTAATAACGTATCACAGATACGTACCATATAATATTAAACAAGGAGAGATAACCCTTAACATGAATATTTTATTAATAACTGTGATTGTGAGTGTTGATTATAACATAGACGCTGAAAAGCAGCGGACAGTTTGTAAAATGCAAACATTTGAAATATTAATACTCTTAATAAGTTTGAAGTGTGTCTTTGGATATTTTACCCTGCCAGGAAAATGTCCTGAAAATGTGAAACTACAAGATTTTAATTTAGCTGAGGTATGTATTGCTTAAAATATAGAAAGAAGGAATGAAAATGTGTTTATTTATACCAGCAAAATAGATGCAAATATAAATAAAAAAATATATACTTATTCTAAGAGATCAACAACTTTTGTAAAAATTTAACATTGAAACTTATATCTAATTTTAAAACTGGAAAATAAATAAAATATTATTTTATTTAAAAATGGTACCAAAACGCCTCCATTCAGCATAATGCCTTGGCCGATATGGAAAATATGTCTATGATATTATAGTTACACCTTATATTTCAGTATAACTGACTTTCTGTTTAATAACTGCCCCTAATTTCAATAAGATGAAGCTATAGTAATTGATATTATTTGTAATAGACAGTTTTCATTTATCGTACTAGTATAATAAAGCTGGAGAGTTTGTATGTTTGAACTACTCTCAGAAAATACTAATCCGATTTAAACAATTGTTTAGCCTTTAGATAGTCCGCTCATTGTGGAAGGTTCTAGGCTATATTAAATGCGGGTTTATATTTATATTTATTCATTTTACGCGGGTGAAACCGCGGCAGTTTAGCAACTAGTCTTTAATAATTTTATTCTAGTAGTAGGTTCTTTCACAGGAATCCATCTATCTTTCAGTCGTTGTCACCAACGCAGTGCCAGTCATTCAGCTGTCAAGCAGTAGTGTGCAAACATTACTGTGTTTCGGTTTGAAGGGCACTGAGACCCAGCGTAATCACTGGGCATATGAAACTTAAGAACTGTGTCTCGGGGTGACGGGCGCAGTGTGGTGTCACATAGAAATGTTCTGAGTGACACAGCATTTGCTATGGGCAGACGTTGCAAAACGTTCACCTCATGGTAATCAGGTGAACGTTTTGCTCGTTTCGTCACTTTATCAAATAAAAAAAGGTCAAGCGTTGCATTGATCACCAGATATACAATTTGCTCGTCTCCACAAAAACATAAATCAACTGTTTACGAAACAAAATTCATTTCCTATTATTAGATGATTTTCGTTAATTTGCCTCTTTTCATTGAATGATTTGAATTTTTATTTTCAGTTTGATGGGACGTGGTATCAATCGTATCATTATTCAAGTGACGGCCAGCTTTTAAGCAACTGTTCTACTATTGAACTCTCGTATAATCCTACGGGAATTTATGTAAATTACTCAAGAGTAGATTATGGACTTTTTCACAGATATAGTATAGGAAAGCTTGAAATTGTTAAGGCGAAAGATGAAGTAGCACCAGAATTAGATGTAACTTTTAAATTTGAAAATGCTCCGCGGAGATGTGAGTACTCTATTTCTTTGTGGATAATATGAAACATTGTTTTTTTTTTTTAATTATGGTCCATAGTAGGAATCCCAACAACATAAATCGGCTTCACATTATTATTTTGCAATAAAGATTCCTGCGATATTTATTCCTAAAAATTATAATTTGAGTTAATTACTAAGACAGTGGCTGTGTGGTAGTGGCTTAAAAGAATCTACCACCCCTCTCATCCCGTGGGTTTCGTAAAAGTCGACAGAGGGAAAATAAAAACCAAGAGATGGAGCATCTTCCTGGAACATCTGAATAAATAAACTGCGGTTGCCAACCCGCCTGCTAAGCGTGGCAATTATGGCAAAATCTGCCCAAAAATGAGAGATACTAACTTTTGTGGCAATCAATGCCTGACTGTGGCTGAGATGATGATGATGATGAATATGATAGCTGCTGATTTTATTCATAAAGACAAATCTTGATTTTAGTTAATAGAATTAGGCGTTTCTTTGCGGAAATCCATTATAATGAGGGAATGCCAGTATATTTATATTTTGCATGCGGATCTTAGTAAATTAACTTACTTTCCTTCAATCTTGTTTTGTTTAAATCATTGCTCCACGATATCATTTCTTATGTATCGTGAGTTATTTCTTATGTTCTTATTACAGATAAAACATACACGAACACCACCAACAATTTGTACTTCATACAAATATTTGTTCCACACGGGAATCGAACCAAGTCGCTTAGCTACTGCGTCTGATTAAAAATATAATATATTTATAACTTATATTTTGTTTCTGATTTTAGTGAAAGTGAGAAAATATCCTTTCCGTGTGTTGGCAACTAACTACAATTATTACGCCACTATCTATACTTGTGAATACAGTCCATTAATCAACAAGCACTATAGTACGTACTTTTTTATTTATTCGGTATTACATGGCTCAGAGTCGTGTTGGCTCAGGAGAGTCGTGACCGCTGAGGTGCCTGACGCTCGCTTTAAATTTCATAGTACGCGAGTGACCTACGAGAAAGTTCGTTCCCGGGTGCCGGTACTTCAAAAATTATTCTGATTAAGTTCTGATTTACCACGTGTTCAGCGATAAAGGAAACGTCGTGGGGATATCGGCATGTCTAAGCAATAAAAATATTTCGAGGACGCGTGAGTCCGCTGACCCGGATCCGCTGAGTCGGATTACAAGAACAAAAAAATATCAACAAAAGGACACTTTGTCTACAAGTATACAGAATATATTTTTAGTCACTTCAATGAAAGTATAATGCAAATTAGATTATCATTCGAGTTAGGCTTCATAGTTATTTGATGTTATGTTATAAATGATTATACAAGGCGTGGAAGTGCGAATCCCAACCTAAACTGCACGTAACGCGCCCTGCTGGCTTAGAAATAATGTTCTACGTACTACGTTCTAGTAGGTAACATTTACCAGTATTCTTCAGCTCGTATATTATTTTATACGCACGCTTTACAAATTCAACGGCCCTAAAATACTCTTTTTTAGTTAATTTTCGAAATGAAATTTAGAGGTAGTGTTTAATATTTATTTTTATGTTTATTAATGTCTTGTCTTGGATTATTCAAATTTCGTTCAGCCTTAAATACTTTTATTTAAATATTATTGTTTCGAATTTTGCATGTTGCGTAGTAGTATCATATTCTCAATGGTCAGCTAGAAGTTCACTGTACAAGATATCTTAGTGCCCAAAATACCCGCTCAAAATTCATTATTAGCATTTGGTATGTGGGCCGTAGACACTTTTTTCTATTTTCTATGTAAGGAAATGACGAGACGAGTCTGCCCGTAATAAATGCTGTGTCACCCAGAATATTTCTGTGTGACAACACAGTGCGCTCGTCACTCTGAGACATTATCATATTCCCAATAATCTACACTAGCTATCAGTGCCCTTTACACCGAAACAGAGTAATAACTGCTACTTCGGTGGCATCTAGGTAGACTGATTACTGCATAGGATACCTACCGTCACTGAAACTACTAATAAAGACGCCATTGCGTTGTCGCTCTTGAGTACTAAAATAGAATATCGCTGTCTCAGTAATTGGGTCTACCGTTATCTGCGTTCTGTGCGTAAAAACAACTGCGTTATACTGCTACTGTACACTAAATTTGGTATTCCGTAAGTGTGTAGTTCTTCTCCAGCCGTATTGTGTCAGAAAGCAGTTTGTCTAGAATGATAGTCCAGTGTAGGTTCTAGTAACGTAAATAGTAATGATTTTATTTCCAGCTTATGTATGGATCCTTTCACGGCGTCATTCATTGAACGATGTATCCAAAGAGTTGGCTTTGAAACCTCTGGCGCAAGTAGGAGTAAATCCTGAACAATTAGTCAAGGATGAATGGTCTAAGTGCACACCAAAATATTACGACGATCAAGTCACGGAACCCGTAACGTTTAGATACGCTGTTCCTATTTAAATGACATTGGGGCTAATAAATATTTATGGCACACTCAATCGTGTTCTTATTGTAACCCTCTTAACAAAAATTGTATAAACCAAACAGTACAAAAGACACAGTATTTATTGAGGAAGCATCCATAGTTATAATCTTTAGATGCATGAAAATCTATATTTAAATGAAGGAAGGTAAGTTACTTTGCTAAAAATAAGCAAAAGTTACCAAAGTAACTTACCTTCCTTCATTATAATGGATTTCTGCAAAGTAACGCCTGATTCTATTAAATCTATATTTTACGGATAGGTACCATCCCAGAGCCAGGTCACCCATTTTGACTGCATCGAACGAAGAATGGCTCATATTGTTGACGACCAACTTCTTTCCAATCGACTTGATCCACCGTTCTTACGAAGAGATGTTCAATGGTTCGGATTAATTCCAGCAAACGAATTTCACCATCACGACACGGTATTTGTGACTTTAGAAGTACATATCTCACCAGCTATCGGCTTAAATAAAATAGTTATTTTGAAAATTCATACGGACAAATAAACGGGACTAAATTATAAGGGCTCCGGTACCCTAAAAAGTACAGCAGTACAAATGTATTCTTTCATAAACAGATATCAAACAGGTATACACTAAACGTTGTGTGTTATGATAACACATACGAAGAATGTTTTGTATTCAACAAAAATAGTTGTGTGTGAAAAAAAACACACAGCATTGGAACAGAAGGGTACTGGTGATTGATGGAAGACTACAGGCAGATTATACCTTGATGTTGCGTCAACTTAGGATTCTTGACGCGCTCTGCTGTGGACGAAGAGGACAGTAAATGCATGAAAGAGAGATTTATACTTTAATAAATTTGCATGATTATTTGAATAATTGCTGTGTGTTTTATCACCCTAATACAAACTGTACTTCTGATGCAAAATTATTTTTATACTGGCATCATGTTATTCAAAAAATATAATTTTTAGAAAATGTTTTTTAATGATCTCTGTGATATAGATTGTTTGTTTTAAAATAACCACGTCATTTTATATTTATTTTCATTTGCTACTTAATTACTTTACAATTTACGAGTATATAAAAGTTTTATCCATCGACCTTTTCATTGATCTGAATTAAAATTCATGCACCTAAGTGGTTATTAATTCTTTCGGATTGATATATTCTTAACTCCCAATGTTTTAGCGATATAACTATAGTAATAACAAATATAATGATAATGTTTAAAAAAATAAGGAAAAAATTTTTCGAACCATAGTCGACAAAAAAAAACTATTAAATCTAAGTATTTAATGGATAGAGGAACATAATAAACTAACACATAGATTTTTCAAAGGTATTTTATTAGATAAAGAAGAATCTCATAATTCATTTCTATCCTCCTCTTTAATATCTTCTGCTTGTACGTGAGCCGTCCAGTGATGATTACATTTTTCTTCGTTTTGTTGCACTTGTTCTAGGTATGCAGTACTAACAAATGGCAGATTATTTATTTCCCGGTAAGCTGTCTCTAAATTTTCAGGCGCTAGAATTTTTTCCCTTGATAAGATCCAAGCTGAAACTGATAGTAAATATTCGTTATAAATTACTAGGTTTGAATATGAGCCTCTTTTCTTTTTTAAAAATTAATATTATTTACAAATAAAACAACGGAATGACCAAAAGTGTATAGCAGTCATTAAAAAAATACAAGAAGCTTATGCTAAAGAAAATCCTAAAATAAAAAAGGTATTCATAATTATTTCAGATTTTAATTTAAAAGAACTTACAATTTCAGTCTTGATATCCATTCACTTAATTAGATATATGAATTTATTATAACATATCTATATACATAGAAAATAATGTTGAGGTAATTAAGAACACTCGTATATTCGATGCCTGGGAGAATTCTGAAGATGCCTTAGATGTTTACTGGGACCTCTTTAAGGCCTTCGATTGCGTTCATTATGCAACACTCATCAGGAAACTACATCATTATGGCATAAGAATTTCTGCACTTAAAACTTCTAAGTTCATACTTGGGCAACAGATCGCAAAAGCAGTTATCAATGGTACAAGTTCTCCGTGTCCCGCAGGGTTTGATTCTCCATATTTATTCATTATTTATATTAATGACTTACGTAAAGTATGTATATATGTTTCTGCATATGCAGTATAAAATATACCATAAAACGCACCAAGCGTTGCATAGACATGAGTGTATAGATCCAGGAGAAATCCTAGTTGCTTAAAAACAAAAATTGTAGTAAAGAAACATACTTACTATATTTAATATCCAATGTTTCGTTATTTCTGCAGCCGTAAATAACTGCATAATTTGTATAATCCGTTGCTATTACCGACAGTGGAATTCCTATTGGATCTGTAAAAATTAAAGTTTTCTTAGTATTATTTTTCTTTTACGAAAGAGAGTGGCGAGACGGGCAAATAATTCACCTAATGGTAAATTAATCGTCTGTCTATAGCAAATACTGTGTCACATTGTACATTTCTGCGTGGCAGCACACTGCGCCCTTCAACCTGAGAAATCAGTTCTTAAGCCTTATATGCGTAGTAATTAAACTAGCTATAAGTGCCCTTCAGACCGGAACACAGTAATGTTTACGCACTACTGTACTGGCGCTGTACCCACCTAGGCGGATTCCTGCATAGGAATCCTACCATCAGTAGTATCTTAAATAAATAATGGCGATACCGTGCGTCAGTAGTCAGTTTACTTGTCTCGAGAGTCATGGGATGCCCTGAACCCATATGTTGCGGAACACACAAATTGTTATTTCTCTGGTTTGGATGTACACATACATGCAGTCACGCCTTTTTTCATATATAAGGGGTAGGCAGAGGCCATTTACGGCAGAGAGTTTACATAAATATTTATTTTCTATGCAGGTGACAGATTATGATTATTAATGAGTGAGAAATCAACTAGAAAGATATTATGTACATGTAATTATTCAAGGCAATAATTCATCATGATCATTATGCAGCCAGTGGGTTGCAATAATGCATGATCAAATGCATCCTACTGGTAGTAGGATTTCAATGTACGAGTATTAATTCTGCCGTCACGTAGTAGTGTGTAAACATTATTATATCATTCCAAATCATACGAAATCTTGTGTCACTATTAACTGTGATACAAGATTTTTTATCAGCAGACGTTGTACTTACCAACAGACGCTTGGCCACTTTCCTCTATACAAAAATATAAGCATTTTTCTAAAAAGCATTACAAAATTTCTCGTCTTCTATATATAACCTATCCAGTCAACATTTGCTAAGTTTCTTAGATCAATTGCCTGAGGTCCTACGGTACGATCGTAGTATGCTATTTTACCCAAAACTTTGCTGTCAATATGACCAAGTTTGGTTACAAACATGGTTTGTAAAACTTTTATTGGAGGGGTCCAGTAAAAGTTTACATACATACATGCAGGGACGCATCCCATTGAGGTAGGCAGAGTCCACATCTTTCCACTATCCGCTTCCAGTAAGAGTTTAAGCATAACTAGCTTCATAATTCGATGAGTATAATAAAATTGGGGTGGATAAGACCATTTTCATAGTCATTAAACTCTATCGGAAACTATTTCAACACAATTTAAATTGTTTCAATAACTTCCAATATAAACAGAAAATTGCTTTTTTGGAATGCGATATACTACAATCAAGCCGCTTACAAAATGCGTTCCTAAAAGGTCGTGATCGTATGGTCGTTGTAACTTTGAAGATGCGAAAATTTTGGATAAAAATATAACTATTCTTTACTTTCCCTTCTAACGAATAATCAATAAATCATTAAACAATATTTCAAATTACAATAAAAGCACGCGAGTGACCTGGGTTCGATTCCCGGTGCCGGCACCACTATAATTGTTTTAAGTGCTGATCTGCCACGTGCTGGGCGGTGAAGGAAAACATCGTGAGGAAACCAGCATGTCTGAGAAATAAAAAATAAAAAAATATTTCGAAGACATGCCAACCCGCATTGGAGCAGCGTGGCGGATTCTTCCTAGCTCCAAAAACCCTCTCAGAAATGAGTGGAGGCCTGTGTTGCTCAGCAGTGGGACATTTATAGGCTGAAATTTTTACAATAAAATCAATAAAAGTTACAATTATGAAAGCCTTTACTGTTAAGAAATAAGAAAACAATACAACTGACAGACGTGGCATAAATACACATGATTCCTACAAAAACTTTTGAAAATGTAATTAAGCTAATTAACTTTTGTAGTTTAGGTACAAATTACGTGTTAAAAAGGGCAAGTACAGTATTACAGTATTAATGTTATTATACCTATATTATTCCTTTCAAACGTGAATACGGCTTCATCTCCTGGTATATAGGAACTATTAACGTGTAGAATAAATTGAACGTTATCTCTGACGAAACCATACTCTATTTCGATTCTTCTTCCGCATGCTTGGAAACGTTTGTGTGCGCAATGTGCGTATTCTTCATACCATGCTGGAAACCGTTCTATCTCGTACCATAATCCAAGAAACTGTAAAATGGAACATGTTATAAATACGAGTAGCAGAACATTTACTTTATGCCTCCAAAAGTATCACTTGTTTAGTCCGCTATACAATTAATTATTAAAAAAAAAATATTTAGTAATTGATTAAAAATGAGGCTTGAATAATATACGAGTAATATACACAGTGTAATAGACACAGTTGATGAACTTGTGAGCTGTTATTTTATATATGGATATAAGTATTTTTGAAGTAGTTATGAAAATGTGATCTTAGTTTATTAAAATAATATAATACAAAGACAGCGCGTTGTGTTAGTTTAAAGACGTACGAATATCACGATGTTGAGCGAAAAAAGATATCACCATTCAAGAGTATAAGAAATACTTTCAAAAACTCACATTTTCCAAGTCAAAGAATTTCATCGTCTCTGTCTCGACACATACGCCGAATTGTAACACTTGATTGCTACACGTTTTAAAATATGAAAAAGCAAGCATTAAAAAAGAAAAACATTTAGCACAACGCATTTTGTAAAAATTTTACTTGCGACTGTTGCTCTGTTGTTACAGATCAGATTATCGTTATCTATTGATAGTATTTATCTGACAATGCATTGAGACGTGTAACCGCCCTTTGTTAGAATATAAAGATACGAATAGAATGTTACACCTATTTGCCTTATCAGTATGTCAGAGTTTAAAAAAATAGTTACAATGTCAATTTCATACGAGTATCAATACTTATTGAAGTTATTTGTAAGGCAGTAACAATTATACTTTTTTATTTCTTCATTGAACCTCACTGTCCCTCTGTTTGTTTGTTACCTTTTCACTGTTTAACCGGTGAACCGATCTTGACGAAATTTGCTATCGAGATAGCTTTTACCCTTGAGATGGACAAAGAATACCTTTTATTCCGGAAAATCCCAAGAGTTCCGACGGGATTTTTAAGAAAACCTAAATCTATCCACATAGTCATGAGCTTCAAGTTATTGTAAGGAAATTTTAAGTGCTAATTATTATTTAATAGCTAATATTATTAAAGGTAACGCACTCACTGGAAACCCCGAAAAATTACAGGATCCTGCTTCGCAGATTTGGCCCACAGATTTGAAATGATATATTATTCATTTTTGAAACTTAAAAAAATCTTTAATAACACATATAACTTACCATAAAGTTGAGATTTAAAACAGTTTAAAATACTATAAAAATGAGTAAACTGTTTGAAACTGAAAGAATTATCATCTTGATATGATGATAATTCTGTATCACAAAATTATCATTTCATCAATTTGTATGGAAATTCGAAATTTAGGAATAATGTAATTTACAGTGTTCTTGCTAAGAAGTAAATTATTTAATTATGTGATGTGAATGACACAAAAGCCGATTAAAAGATATTACGCGAGTAACCTGGGGTCGATGTCGGCACCTCTAAATTGTTCTGCAATTTACCGGTTGCAAAAGAACTATTGTCAGAAATTGGTTCATAGGCTATTGGTTAATTTACTTTTTAAGTCATAGGAGAGCAGGTGGTCTGAGGAGGTGATACTTTTCGAAGCGTTTTTAACATTCACAAGAGCATCAGACAAGCCTAAATTAAATAAAGAAGTTTTGACTTTGAGTTTTGACTTTGACTTATAGGCATTGTCGACCACGTTGCATAACGTAAGTTGTTGATTTGAATTAAAGGTTGTATAAGTGGATGTTATTGTGAATCCCTCCAACTTGGGAGAGCCCTGTGTCCTGCAGTAAACCGTCTAGAGGCCACTAATAATGATAACGCAGTTCATTACATACTAACATTAATTAGCATTATCATAGACATAGGTAAAGAATCTGGCTAGTGCTTTGTTGATGCGGCGTTAGAGAATCTGCCGCCCCATTTCCTCCGGTGGGTGTCGTAAAAGTAGACTAAGGGAAATGTAAAGAAAATCGCATGGCCCCAGATTGAAGGCGTAGGCTGTGGAAAAAAGACTTTGTTCGACATACACAGTATAAAAATCACAGAGAGTACGAAAGTAAAAAAATGTACTATATAAAAATACAAAAAAGAAGAGAATGAAAACAATGGTGACAAAAATGACGAAGTATTTTAAAGTCCAAACGAACTCCATTTAGGATACTACGGACTTTCCACTGCTAGACAAGTTTGGAGGATTTGCCATTGCCAAGCTGAAGTCACCGATCTGGATTAATGCCTGAGAATTATTTGGCATTTTTCTTAGGCTCTACATGATCAATTATTGTCACAAATCTATACGAATTTCTTTTTATTGATGCAGTTTCGGGATGTTACAGTGTCATCTTGGTTGGTGTAGTGGTTCAGCAATTTTTTGTTCATCATCATCATCATCATTTCAGCCTATCACTAGTCCACTGCTGAACATAGGCCTCCCTGATAGATTGCCACAAAAGTTTGTAGCTCTCGTTTTAGGGGATTTCGCCATAGTTGCCACGCTTGGCGAGCGCGTTGGCAACCGCGGTTTATGTATCGAGATGTTCCAGGAAGACGTTGCTGCGCATTTCCTGGTTTTAATTTTCTCTTTGTCGACTTTAATGACACCCGCGGGATGAGATGGGGTGGTAGATTCTCTCTAGCCAGAAACACAGAAAATTACTCTATGGAATGAATTTAAACGGGTATCAATCAGGCGAAGGCGGGTTCGATTCACAATGGACAATTATTTGTATGGCCTAGATATACGGCTATCTCGGGTCTAGGTGTTTGTGCATGTGAAATGTATGTCCCTAAAACG
The DNA here is from genome assembly GCA_019845155.1 of Luehdorfia chinensis. Taxonomy (NCBI): domain Eukaryota; kingdom Metazoa; phylum Arthropoda; class Insecta; order Lepidoptera; family Papilionidae; genus Luehdorfia; species Luehdorfia chinensis. The sequence continues at coordinate 2,099,188 of JAHVAK010000292.1, forward strand.
CACTCATACCGCATTGTTTAAAAAAATAAATGGATCAAACAGCTTAACTATTAAGTAGTATAAGTTTCTGGTACTGCTATTGAAAACCGGAAGCCAAAATTTTATGAAGGTTCCGCTTTGTAGTAGTTAATTGTTTACTTATCTTTGCGGCGTTTTTTAAACGGAACATTAGTTCAACAATAATTACTCAATTAAAGTAAAAAAAAACCTTGATATAAAAGCCAACGTTTTCCGCTACGTTGCAGTTGATTAGATACATCAGTTTGTGCTTGTCTCACGATCTTATTATAGCAAGATGTTGATTCATTGTATTGTTATGATATTGTCGACATTCAGCGTAAATTGTGTTTTGCTGAATGCAAGTTGTCCGGCAATTATTCCGCGGGAAATAGACTTGAAAGAAGTAAGTTATTTCTGTACGTGCTGAAGTTTGTCTCCACTGTTCGATTCGCCCACGGCGGTAACTTATAAATACTGTCTGAAGTTATCAGCTGAGTAGGAGATCTTATAGTGCCACAAGTGTACACCAAATCGCACAGGCACTCACAACACAATCAGACCGGTGGTTAACCACCAGTGGTGGGATTCCTGCATAGGAATCCTACCATTGGTGGTAGGATTCCTATGCAGGAATCCATCTAGGTAGGTACCACCCCAGGGTCAGTTATTCTGCCGTGAAGCAGCAGTGTGCAAACATTACTGTGTTTCGGTTTGAAGGGCACTGTGAGCTAGCGTAATCACTGGGCATTTGAGACTTAAGAACTGATGTCTCAGGGTGACGGGCGCAGTGTGGTGTCACACAGTAATTTTCTGGGTGACACAGCATTTGTTATGGGCAGACGTTGCACTTACCATCAGGTGAATGTTTTGCTCGTTCAGTCACTTTATTGAAATAAAAAAAAGACCCGCGAACGAACGATTTGTTTTAGAATGTTGTCTCCGGCTGGAAATTTTTAAATCAATTTGACTTTATCTTTTAAATGAAGTTAAGTCTGTTTAGAAATCAATTTAAAGCAACGAGCGATAACTTTGAATAAAATTGATATTATAAGTGTAATGGGTTGATAGTATGAATATGGTAATTACTAAATAAAACTATTTTGTACAATTAACTTTGACTTTTAATTTTGTAATATGATAAAAAAAACCTGATGTGAAAAATTCTGATACATTTTGTTCAGTAGTGGCAAATTAAAATAATAGACAAGATAAACGTCAACTTAAAACTGTTTTGTCAAGGTGTTGAGCATAACAGAACAGAAAATCTTGATAGAAAGTTGGTTTACATTTTTGTTATATTGAGTTTTTTGTTGATAAATTATAAGTATTGTCTCTTTTAAATGAAACTAATTTTATAGATTTTATTGCGGTTAATGTTTTTACTATTTATAACCCGACGTTTCGAGTGCTTTACAGCACCCATGGTCACGGGAGGACTGAGGTGACAGATGTCCTGATGTCATAGTTAACCCGGGGTACCTTCAGCTTTTAATTATTATTTTTGGTCAAATCTACGTAGAAAGAGCTAACTGTGTCTTGAAGTATTGCAGTGGTATTATGCTTGGTTTTTGATTTAATTTTATTTATTATTGGATCCCAAGCTGGTGGTAATACCCAACCATATTCTCTATTTAAGTTAGGATGTTTTTTGATTTCAATAGCCTCGCGAATCATCCTTGGTAGGAATCAGGTGTTCTTTTGCGCTTTATTGTCGCTTTATGCAGTGTATATTGTTAGGAAAAATAAAACAAGTAAAAATAACGGCACGTTTGGCGCAGTGACTTAATTATTGGCTTCCCTGCTATGGGGATGCTTCTTTCTATTGTTCTTTCTTTCTCATGATGACCAAACAGGTCTACACATAGTTATTTCGGGTGTGGGGTATATATTCCTGTTAAACGCATTGACGAATTAGATCACAGGTATGTGTGGAAGAAATATTACATTTTTTGGCTTAAGAGAATATACCACCCCATTATATGCCGTGGGTGTCGTAAAAGTCAACAGAGGTAAAATGAAATCCAAGAGATGGGCAGCAGCATCTTCCTGGAACATCAGAATAAATAAACTGCGGTTTGCCAACCGCCTGCCAAGCGTAGCAACTATGGCGAAATCCTCCGTAAATGAGAGCTACAACTTTAGAATAGTGATAGGCTAATATGATGATGATTATCATGATCAAATTACGCAAAAATGACAATTTCGATAAAAATATTTTTTCCGTTTGCAAACATTGTTGTCAAAACTTACGAGATGCACTTGATGTTATTTTGATAATTCGTGATTGTAAAGCACTGCCCTTTTGACTCAACAGCTGGATGGCAAATGGTACGTAGCAGCTGTAGCTTCTGATCTCCAGATACAAGGCGACTGTGGAATGATGCTGTTCAACCATAAGAGCGACAACACTACAGACGTATCAATTAGTTGGATCTCTAATAATACTTTCGGATATTATAACGGCTCCGTGGCTTTAACTGTGGACAGCAATAGCACGGGAGATTTGTTGATGGTCACATACACTGGTAATAGATATATTTATTAAAAATTTCCAAAAAAATTGTCAAAATGTATACATTTTACATACACAACTTTATGAATAAGTTTTAATGTCGTAAACGCGGTAATTCGAACGTATGCGATAGAAAGTTCTTTTTTTTTACGATACGAACATATTCTTCTCATTTAACTTTTTAATTTAATGCATTTATTAAAATAGAATAAACTAGGGTCCAAGATGTAATTTATCGCAACAACTCGTTTGTATTTTGAGTTCAGATTTCAAGGCTTACAGTCTCAGCACAAACTGAACCTTTTATTGTGCCTACTACGTCCCATAATCTCTATTTTGTCTCATAATTAGTCTTAGAGATAAACAATTTTAGTATCTAAATTGTAAATCTATTACTAAAGGTCAGGTAAAGAGATACAGTTAAGAATATATATTAAGTATCTCTCTTTTAGAGGGATAGATCAACTAAGATAACCGACACAGCCTCAAGCACTAGCAAGTTCAAGTGGCAATAAGTCGGCAACATATCGAAGTACTGATAACCGTGGAAGGAAGTAGGGTTCTCGAGTAGCAACTTCGTACCGACAAACGAAATGTAGGAGGATGACTTCTCATTATATGTACATGTAATTTTTCGCTAAGGACCGCGTTTTGTAGCAATTTATGAGAATCCTTTGTTTATCAAACTTATAATAAGAGAATAAAAGTAGTTTGTAGTAATGGTAATACTTACAAGCATATAGTTAACCCTTTTCAATTAACATTATACCGCAGCAATAAAAAAAATGTTATGTTAATGTTATTGCATCTAAAGTAACATGAGTCTCAATAATTTATTATTTCGAACATTCTTGTGCACTTTCAGATCAGAAAATAGAAAAATATTCGTTCCTAGACGTGAAATATGAACATTATGCAGTGATTTTTGCTTGCTATGATAATATAGACGGCGTGACTAGCAACTGTAAGTAATATTTCCTTTCTTAGTATTTAAAATTTGTTCAAATATTATTAAATACTTGAATATAATCTACCAAAGCATAAAAAATAAAGCTGAGTATTACATACTCTGTTCATCCTTGCCTACCTACAACTTTATCGTTTTTTTAAGCGTTACTTCGGAGGCGGGTCGGTGACGCCTTTGAGTCTGCGCGTACACTTGTGGTACTATTTTTCGTGACCTATATTCGTGTTAATCATATAACATAATTTCCTCGTTTTCAGATGAACTCTGGAAGCTTACGAGAACTCCTCATACTAAAGACGATGATGCGGTAAAATTGGATCAAGCAATTGCTAAATACAATCTTCAAAGCACTTCTTTTGTATATTTCAACAACACGGAAAACTCTTGCAGAGTCAGCGGTGGGACATTCTTAAACCCCTCGACATTGATAATGACATCAGCAGCTGCTGTGACGTTATTTCGTCGGCTTTAATAGTTGATATAACTAGCGTGTCCACTAAGGCATGACCTGTTGGTGACCTTCAGATAGTTGTTCTGAGTCAGAGTGATTTTGTATGTGTAGTTTAAGTTTGTATCATAACCCACGATACATAGAAATATTTAGTATGAGGGAACAGTTAAATAAGATTCACATCGCTTAAGTGGACATATTACTTGTAGCCATAAAGAAAGAAAAAATATCTGTTATACGGAACATGGGTATATTGATACCTTAAAATATTTATGTTTACTAGTAAATTATTTTTTAAATATTTAAATTTAAATTTATGTAAATATGACGACCGCGTCGCCTAGTAGTTAGCGTACCTGATCTCTACGGGTCCTTGTCTCAAATCCCAGCCAGGGCCAACATTTTGTAAAAAATAACAAATCGTAGTTTTTCGGGTTTGGTTGTTTTGTGCAAGTGGAATTATGCCTGAAAAATTTAGTAACGATACAGGAGAAATCCTTGCGGGGATTCGTCTGTTAAAAGAAAACAAAACAAAATATCATCGATTTTATTCGACATTTCTTATCCGACAAATCTGTTAAACATCAAATTACTACTTTATATATGTCATCAAAAACATTAACTTTAATTACTGAAACTCTCGTTAATTGCTTCCTTAGCGGAACATTGTTATCTTTCCGTGAATATGTTGAATAAAAGTGAATTTATAAATATCATGTTATTATTATCATGTTAGATTTAATACCTACCTAGACCACTCCATCACATCTAGTACCACCCCAGGGCCAGTTATTCTGCCGTGAAGCAGTAGTGTGCAAACATTACTGTGTTTCGGTTTGAAGGGCACTGTGAGCTAGCGTAATCACTGGGCATATGAGACTTAAGAACTGATGTCTCAGGGTGACGGGCACAGTGTGGTGTCGCACAGAAATATTCTGGGTGACACGCATTTGTGGTGGGCGGACGTTGCACTTACCATCCGGTGAACGTTTTGCTCGTTTCATCACTTTATACAATAAATAAATAAAAAATTAATATTATCTGCTTATACTGCAGTGTTAGATGTCCTGACGTCATATAATCCGGGCTACCTTCAGCTCTTAATTATTAATTTTGGCCTGAACAACGCACAAGTAGCTAACAGTGTTTTGAAGTCTTGCATGCATAGCTCTGTGTTTCATTTTATTATTTTTTGGTATACCGAGCGGGCGGCCAATTTTCTATTTGAATTTAGGATTTTGGTTTAAATTTTCAAAAGAATTTCAAAGTCTAAAGTAAATTTCTCAAGCTGTCCAAAAAGATTTATCGGTATTTACCAACTGTCAAGCCTTACATCTCTTCAAGATGATAAAGTATACAAGCTGAATTGTAAATATGGACTCTCTAACACGTCAAAGCAAAAGATCAATTAAACCCCGCGTAAAAGAACACAGTTGACGTATTGCATCCATGCTCTAAGAAATCTGCATTCTGTGTCCATGTTCAGGATCGCTCTTTCGATAGATGACTGAATTTGGTACATGCACGTTTAGTTGTATTTACATCAACTTAAACCTTACTTTGATTAGAAAAGTTGCATGTCAAAAGTTGTAATCGTAATAAAAACGGGATAGCGGTTACCTAGATAAATACCAAATTACGTATGTGATTGAGCACAATATTTTTAAATAACATTTTATAAATATCATGGTGGTAGAATTTCTATGCAGGAATCCGTGCAGGTACGTTATTCTGCCGTGAAGCAGTATTCTGCAAACATTACTGTGTTTCAATTTGAAGGGCACAGAGCTAGCGTAATCACTGGGCATATGAAACTTAAGAAATTATGTTTCAGGGTGACGGGCGCTTTGTTGCTCCACACAGAAATGTTTTTTTTTTATTGTATAAAGTGACGAAACGAGCAAAACGATGACCTGATGGTAAGTTCAACGTCCGCCCACAACAAATGCCATGTCGTAGAGAATATTTCTGTGTGACACCATACTGTGCCCGTCACCCTGAGACATCAGTTCTTAAGTCTAAAATGCCCAGTGATTACGCTAGCTCACAGTGCCCTTCAAACCGAAACACAGTAATGCTTGCATACTACTGATTCACGGCAGAATAACTGGCCCTGGGGTGGCACCTACCTAGACGGATTCCTGCATTGGAATCCTACCATCAGTAGTTCTGAGTAACAGCATTTATTATGGTGAACGTTTTGCTCGTTTTGTAATTACTTCCAATAAAAATTCTGCAACCCTTTTTCATCCCAGATATCCTTCCTTGTTAGGTAAGCACTCTGTCCGTAGAACTGTAAACAAGTTGAATAAGAAGATTCAGCAAATATAAAGTTATGAAATTTTTGTCACAGACAGATCTCCAATTCGACTAAGTTCCATGCGACTAAACGGAAAAATTACGTTTCACGTGATGAAACGCGAATCACGAGGTTTTAAGTTATAATGCGTCAGAAAAAAATTTAACGATGAGGCCGTTCAATGTTTTTTCCTATCGAAATTCGTAATACAGTTTGTACTCTAGTAAAATAGAGTTAGTTCGAAATAAACATTTATTATTTTCCTATATCTGTATTAACCATTTCGCCATTTTGGACTATGTCAAGTATAAGCCGTTTATTGTTGTAAGAGTTCCCGTAAATAACGTTAAGAATGTATGTAGATAATTTTGAGCATAATATAACAAAAATTAAATAAATACATTGCAAAAAAAAAATGAAGTATATATAAAATGAGAAGTTTGGCATTTGTCAAGTTTGTATGAAGCAGCAGCGATAAAGCTAAAATTTATATAATATTTATTTGTTACAAATACATTAAAATTAATATAATAATATATTAATTAAGTTTATACTGACAATGTCTATCACATAATAGTCTGTTTATTATTTACCAACATACTACATGGAGTAGAGATTGTCCACATAGAGTTTTAAAATGTTGCTAACAAATCATTTCTCAAACCTCAATAACGTTAAAACTCAAAAAAAAAGTTTTGAATTGCGGTCGAATTCTGACCACAAGGGGGACCACTATTTCTAATTAATGTGGCGCGTTCAAACTCCGAATACTTTCGGAATGTCTACGATTCTAATAAAAACCTACACAAAAACGGCTCAAATGTTTGTTACGTGAAATGTAGATTTACATCAAACAATAGATATTAATTAATAATTTCTATCAATTAATGTATAATAATGAGTTGCAAAAACGTCTGTAATAATATAGCAATTTAGTAATTTATCGGCCAAGTGATGCAGCGGCATGTACCTGTCTATCGCTTCATTTGTGCCATGTACATAATATAGTCTATTCAAACGTCATGTCAATAGGTAGCTTTATGTTATGTTATATACGTTCAGAGCAGTGACACTGAGCAAATGAATAGCTAACATTGTGGATTAGGATTGCTGTGTGCTTATCACTACATTCAAATTAAATTCTCACACAACAAATAAATCTAAATTCTGGTCAACATTTTAAGTAATGTTTATAAAATGTATCGCTGCCGTTAATAACGCCTTCCGACTATTTTCTGCTATGCAAATACTGTCACCTGTCATATGGCTCAGGAATGTGTTTTGCGGCAATCTATGGGGGAGGCCTATGTTCAACAGTGAACTAAGATAGGATGGATGATGATGATGAATGCTGACATTCAGAACATTTTTGTGTAGCAACATCAGACTCCCTCAGACATCAGTTTTTAAGTCTGATATACTAGCTATCAGTGTCCTTCAGACCTAAACACACTAGTGTGTCACAAAAGAATAACTGGCCCTGCGGTAGTACCTACTTAGACGGATTTCTGCATAGGTATCCTGCCATCAGAAAGCTGGCGATGTCATTGAAAATCTGAGACCAACCAATATACTCGTATTACGGGCAGCTGCCGGGTTCTTGCCGGTACTAAGTATACTTACCATTACAGGCCCAGATTGTCTAAGCGGCTTATGAGTTATGATAAAAATAGCTTTGATGGGCGTAAGTAATAATTTTGATAATTGTGTGTATGTATGTTAGTTTATATGTATGTACATATTTATGTATCATTGTTTATTTATCATAATAATATATTGCTATGTATTTATTGATATGTATTTTTGAGTATTTTTTTATATTTATTAGTACCTTTTAAGGTTCAAATATTTAGTTTTTTTTTAATTTTACACCTGCCACATTGTTTCGCTACGCCTTGGGTTGACTGGCAGAGAATGCCAACTGGCATTAAGTCCGCCCATTGTATCCTTTAAGGGGAAACAATAAAGTTTAAATAAATAAACAAATTGACAAAAATAGTTTAATGATTTCAAAACGATTAAAATTGTTTGAAATAAATTTATGTAAAGGCAGGCATTATATTTTTGGCACAGATTTTTGTGTAAGCTCTTCTGTAGTTACTATCCGTCCATTACTCGTCTGGTACAGCTTACGTGCCGTCTAGTTATGAGAAATTCTGAAAAACTTTTCGCAGACTCTTCCTCTTTCCTTGATGCACTGTAATGTTTTAGTTAGTTTCACGATTTTTACTGAAGGCTATAAGATATTTTACGACATGCTTTAATTTCATCGGCACGTATTCCTTTTGGATGCTACTGGTAAAGTTTCTTAAGGTTGCTTATATCTTGTGGCAATCTACTGGGAAGGTCTATGTTCAGCATTGGTCTGAGATGGGCTGAAATCATGATGATATTGTCTTGCAGAGACTTATTTAGCGCTTCGGCCCCTTACTTGTATGTCATAGCTACCTTGTATGTCCAGTCACACCTAGAGAATCCAAGAAGATTTTTTTTTTACTTTATTTGCATGTATTAATAAATTCAATTATTTCGCACTATACTGACTTTAGTAAAATTTCTATTAGTAACTTCTATTAGTAAACTTTCATTATTATTAGTTACTAAGGTAAATTCAGCGTAGTTATTTTCATTAACGTATATTCCAAATTCACTGTGTAAACCTACAGCCGTTCATGGTTTTGGTAAAGCATATTTTTCTAAAGCAGTCCACATAGTCCTAATCGTTCTCTTTTTATTTAAAAAAGGAATTTTTTGAAATCCTATCTATTAGTTTCTCTACCACGCCGTCCACCTTTCTCTCAATTTATCGTTTAAAGTCTTAAAAAAGGTATGGTTTAAATTTATCCTTTATACGAATCGAAGTGATCTGATACAGATTGCTACATGCAAATTTTGATCATCTTCAAGAAACCATAAAGCCTTGTAAGGAAGTTGGAATGTAGGTTGTACAACAACATTAACAGTTTTTAATGTTTCATGTGACATGTGACCCCTGATCTCATGTAGAAGAAACGAAAATAATAGTACTCTATGTTATTTTGGGTGTACCGTGTACACTTTGCCTAGATCATGCTCTTTTTTAATGCCTGACTACCCATCCACATCTACCCTGGTTTTCTCCTTTATAATTTATTGTAATTTCAAACGTAGACGTGTGTAGTGTTTAAATACGTATTTTTTTACCTCATCGTTTTCGTCCTGTGTAACAATAACATGGTCTGCACCTTTCATTTACGTATTTGCATATATATTTGATTGATTTCACTGAGTTGCAGTATTCTACATTCTTTGTAGGTGTTAAAAAATCTTCAAAGAACTGGATTAAAAGGGTCGGTTGGTTATCGGTTGTTGTAATATCGTATGGAGAACGTCTTTTGTATTGTGAATAACCATTGTCACCGGTCTGTGTTTCAGTAAATAATGGTCTAGGGTACCTTTTACTACACGCTTTGTAATTTGTACATGACAAGCTACAGTTGAAACTTTCACAAGGGCTGTGTATCATATTAGACTTTAATACTGCGTCAATTTGAAGGTCGAGTTTTTTGAAAATATTTCTGCGTAAATAACCCTAATGTGAGGAGAACAACAATTTACATACTATAGGAGTCTATGTATGCCACGTTCCTGCCATTTTTCTGAATGCATATATTATTGAACATTTCTGCGTTTTACTGTGCTCTTAGAATTACATTTGAATACTTTCAGAGCCTTTCTAGCTTTGTTCGTCCTAGTTTTGTCTATTCCTACATTTCTTATCTTTATAAAATAAAGGATACCATACATGTCGTCTGTGGAGGAAATTCTAAGAATCGGACAAACCGGTACAAACTTTTTCTTCTATTTTACCCTGTGAATTTCTGAAAATCCCTTCCTAGCGCTCACTTACGTTACACAAGGAATTCCTGTGCAGAATTTCATGCTTCTAGACCCAGCGGTATCGGTTGTGCGATAATCAGTCAGTTTATCATACATATGTAGGAATGGAATATTAATTATCGTATTGCTTGTATTGAAATGCAATTGTCAGTGAAAGGACCGGTGATATATAATCTGTGTTGAACGAGATGACCGGGCAGTCAGTCAAGTTAAAATTCATAGGTTAACCTTAAGCTTTTATTGTAAAACGTGCAGTTAGAAAACAATACATTTTAATCTGACATTTTTTTTGCTGCTTTTGGGGATGAATTTAGATAAACGCTGATGTAACTGACTTTTATATATAAACAGAAGTCTAAACAATAATTTCCATATTTATAATTTCAAAAATGATGAACTGCCCATACAAACTTTCGTTACTTATTTCACCCCTAAGGGGATTAATTTCCAAAAACGCTGAAGCTCTCTCTCTAGTCGTTCTCTCATGACTGAGGATCTTGGTCATCAACAAGTGGTCCACACTTGGAGTGAACTATTTGCTTCCATCGGCTTATGTCCATCGCGGCCCTGACGACAGAGCTAAACCTCGGGGACCTGGAGTCTTTTATTTGGTCGGTCCATCTGTCCATCCATCTGTCCAACTTTCATCCCCTATTTAACTCCTTTAGAGGATGACTTTTCAATTATCCTTTCTTAGTGTTCACCTACTTTATATATGAAGCTTCTGTGCATAATTTCATATTTCTAGACCCAGCGGTTTCGGCTGTGCGTTGATCGGTTAGTCAGTTAGTTTCTTCTATTATATATATATAGATATTTGATTATTGTATTTCGTATGAGCTCTTGTGATATTGTATATAGGTTCGCGGAAATATATATAACTACATCACCTATCGGCGAAATGACTAGAAATATACATAACTTATTTTACCGCAATATTAGATGCAGGCGTTCTCACAACAATGCCAAAGCTTGATTTGCAGAATTATAAAAAAAATTAGGGTTTATTTTCTTATGTTGTGATGACCATTTTTTGATTTTTTCTCTTAACAACATAGCGTATAAGACGTATGTTTTAAAAAAGGCAGAATTTAGTAAAACAGATGTTTTTCAACACTTGCTAAAACTCGGGAAGACGTTATTGTAGAGCAACATCTGGTAGACTTAAAATAAGCCGATAGGTGTCCGGCACAGTAGAATAGCACCTACGTCTTTTCTACCGAGATGTTGTAAGAGGCGACTAAGGTATTGTACGGACAGCCTTTATTCGTGCAGAATAACACCATAATATGCAATTCTATCACTATACTGCTCGTGGGATTGCAATGAGGAGTACTTACCTAGAACGAATTATACAACTCAAAATGCAAATGCTAAATGCGATAATTCAAAATAATTATAATTTCCGGAAACAATTTTTATCATAGATTCTGGTTGTCGTTATATTCTTTTTGGTGATCCAGTTTAGCCATACTCGCGATGATAAAGATGAGTGCTACTGAATGGGCCTTTCCTAAATTTTAAGGTATAACCGCAATTGTTACGCTTGACAAATAGCTTTTTTTTTGGAAAGAGACGAGACGAGCAAAAGGTGCACCTGGTAGTAAGTGCAACGTCAGCCCATTTCAAATGCTGTGTTACTTGTGTGGCATGCTGTGGCTCACCTTACTATTTTACTTAGTTAATTAAACTGAGTAGTAGGGACAGTTTTCACTGGATAATTTATTTCTGACATACGTAATTGAGATGTTATTCTGACATTCGTCTGAGGCCATAGGATTTAACTGGCATCTACCGTAGTGGACATACGCGGAATGAGCAGGGATAAGGGATAGGGATAGATTCTCTTGGGCTGCTTGGGCGTTGTTGTACGTTGAAAAGTTGTAAGCGCCGTTCATTTAGTTATAATATTCGAAATTTTTTAACAAGGTATTAACTCTGTCCCTCTGCCTGTTTGTTTCTTTTTCACGGCTCAACCGTCGAACCGATCTTGACGAAATTCGCCATTAATGTTGCATTCTGGAGACGGACAAAGGATACTTTTTATTCCGGAAAATCCAAGAGTTTTCATGCGATTGTTACAAAACCTAAACCCACGCAGATGCAGTCGCGGGCATTAGCTAGTTTTACATAAATTACCTGTGCGAAATGAAACCACTGCCACTAAACCTCGAGTGATACTCCTTCGAAATGAACTTCATTGCATTTCGAAGGAGTCCCGCTCGAGGTATTTGAGGCGAACCTGGGTTACCTGAGGTCCGCGGTATTCTTATACTTTCTTAGCTTAAAACTATCTAATAATTATATTTCGTTGAATTAGTGCACAGGGAATAAATTGGATAGACTAAGAGATTCCACTTAACTCTTAGTATTATTACAGAACAATTTGAAGATTGTTACTGCTAAAATAACTGAATCAACAATGAGGCAAATAATTTAACTGATTTTCAATGTTGCCCATTTATTATTGTTAACATGCTGATTAATTTTACGTTATCGGTACATTATTCGAAGTGTCAAACCCTGTTTGTAATAATGTATAATGTATAAATAAATGTATGTAAGAAATAGGATCAGGTGGATAGTAGAGCATATATGAATTAGTCTTGAAATATTCTATTTTATGCTAATAAGCCAATCTAAATAACCTCAAGCAGTTAGGTCGAATGAATACATCCAATACGATTCATAGGACTAATAAGCTTTCTATCGACGGACGAAAGACCATAAGCACTCTTGATTTTAGGATTACTCATCGAATATGATTGAATTCAAATTATCTTATTGTAATAAAACTAGATCATATTATTGAGTCAAATAATGACACATATATAATTTTAGATTCTTCATACACTGGTGGTAAGATTATTGTGCAGGAATCCGTCTAGGTAAGTACCACCCCAGGGCCAGTTACCCTACCAGTAGCAGTAGCAGTTGTGTGCAAACATTACTGTGTATCGGTCTGAAGAGCATTGACAGCTGGTGTAATCACTGGACATATGTAGCTTAAGAACTGCTTTCTCAGGGTGACGAGCGCAGTGTGTAGCCACTCAGAAATCTTCTGAGTGACACAGCATTTATCATCAGGTAAATGTTTTGCTCGCCTCGTCAATATTTCATATAAAGAAGTTGGAAATTGTTTGGTGTGTGTTAACACTATTTTATTAAGAAATTAATAAAAGTGTTCTGGGCGCTGTGTTGACCAAAAGTGGAGAGAATCAGTTTGTATATTTCAAATTTTAAGTTGGACTTTTGAACCTGACTGAGCTTGATAAACATTTAGAAGCCACTTCTTTGTGATGTTTATTCTGGCAAAAACATCATTTGGTATCACCCAGACTTTAATGAGTCTAAAGTATATAATAAAATTAGATTAAACATAATTTTTTGGAATTCATTCATACCGGGGAATTGTATGAGTTGAGTCGCTGGCGGTCATCGGAGTCGTGGTAGCTCAGAGGCTAGGCGCTAGCCTTAAATTTCATACTACGCGAGACCTGTGTTCAATCCCAAGTCCCAGGCACCTCTAAAATATTATTGTGCAATTCTGATTTACAACTTGTTTAGCGGTGAAGGAAAACATCGTGAGGAAACCTGCATGTCTAAGGAATAAAAAAGTTCGAAGACATGTATAGTAGTAGGCATTGGAGCAGCGTGGCCTATTCTTCCCTGCACCAAATTCTGCCTGTGCTCAGCAGTGGGACATTGGTAGAATGCTACTTTGTTTATTTTTAAACGTCCTTTACTATCAATTGAATATGCTTTTTCTTTTTAGACGTATGTTTAAAAAAAATGCACCACACTAGAATTCATCTTGTAACATAAGTTCGTTTTATAGGCGTTAATTGCACATCTAGACCTGACCCGAAATATTAGCACCATTCTGTAATGAAAAGAACCCACGACTCATAGCACTAGAAGCTAACTGCTGGGTTGCGTAGATCGTACCAAAATTAAAAATAAAAAAGCTGAAGGTACACCGGATTAACTAAACATTAGGACGCCTGACATCTTAGTTGTCCCGTGACCAAGGGTTTGGGTTATAAATAGTTAAAATTAAAGGCGATAAGAGTCTTAAAATTAGTTTTGCTAAATATAACCACTCTAACAAAGTTTTTTTTAGCTTAAGTTTATTATTATGTAATCAAAAAATCAACTTCATCGCAGGGGCTTCAAACAGACTTTTAAGATTTTCTCATGGATCTCATCATCAGAAGTTGACCAACTTGATATCTCCGTCCTCATAAAAAAATAATCATTAAAATCGCTTCATAAACAAAGAAGTTATGCCCGAACACACATAAAAATATATACATACATACATACATAAGATCACGACTGTATCCCATAAGGGGTAGTCAGAGACTGGGCACTCACTGCAAAAACAGATAACTGCCACAATTCACGTTTCACCAAAACAATATAATGCACTTGGTGTGATAGGTGGTGAGCCCATCGCCACCATGCGCTGTTGGGTGCACAGTTCAGTTTAATTCCTTACTCGCCTTTTCCGAGATCCATTGGATGAGATGGAGTGGTAGTATTCTTTTAACGAGCCGCCACTATAGAAGAATTAAAAAAACTCCTTTTTAAAAGTCGGTTAAAAAGGAAGGTTAAGAATTATTTGCAAGCTAGGAACACTGAATAGACAAAGTAAAATATAGCTTTACTGATGGTAGGATTAGTAGTACAGTGTAGTTATTCTGCCGTCAGGCAGTGGTGGGCACAACAACTGTGTTTCTTTTTTTTATTGCTTAAAGTGATGAAACGAGCCAAACGTTCACCTGATGGTAAGGGCAACGTCTGCCCATAACAAAAGCTGTGTCACCCAGAAAATTTCTGTGTGACATTACACTGTGCCGATCACCCTGAGACATAGGTTTTTAAGTCTCATATGCCCAGTGATTACGTTAGCCCACAGTGCCCTTCAAACCGAAACACAGTAATGTTTGCACACTACTGCTTCACGGCAGAATATCTGGCCCTGGGGTGGTACCTACCTAGACGGACTCCTGCATAGGGATCCTACCACATGTAGAAGTAGTTTGAAGGCCACAGAAGCTAGTGTTATTAAAGGTGTTTGAGACTTATGGTTCGACAACTCATTGTTTACAATCGCAGCGCTGTGTTGCACAAAAGGTGCTACTCAAGTGCTTCTGAGTGACACGACAACCGTTATGGAAAGGCGTGGTACTCACTGTCAAGTGAACGACTGGGTCGTGATGTAACTTAGTTCCTTGAGGAAAAAGTAAGAACAGGCCTCCTCTCAATTATGCGATGGTTTCGGAGTTGAGAAGGGGTTGGCGGACCTTTACCGTTGAGCATGTGGTAAATTAGCACTTAATATTACAGAACAGTTTTAGAGGGAATCCGTATGCAGCAATCCGTCTAGGCAGGTACCACCCCAGGGCCAGTTATTCTGCCGTGAAGCAGTAGTGCGAAAACATAACGGTGTTTCAGTTTGAAGGGCGCTGAGATCTAGCGTAATAACAAATTTATTTGAAACCGAAGTTCGCGCAAAGTGACAATCGCAGTTGTATGGTTGAATGCCACACATAATAATTATACAGTTTTAAATTTCCATAGATGTTTATTTATTTGTAACAGTTCCTCAGCGTTCAACAGGTTCAAGATGATGTTGATTAGACCTATACGGGAAGTCGTAATTGTTTGTTCTATGACGAGATCGTTCACTTGATGTCATGCACACTACTGCTTCACGGCAGAATAACTGGCCCTGGGGTGGTACCTACCTAGACGGATTCCTGCATAGCAGATACCTTGAGACGTCAGTTATTTACTCTAATATGCAGTAATTTCACTAGCTACAATGCCCTTTAAACCAAAACACAGTAATGCTTGCACCCTTCTAGTTTGAAGTACAACAACTGGCACTGTGGTGATATGTCATTTTTTGGTTCTTTTTTATTGGATAAAGTGTGTGAGTGACGAGACGAGCAAAAGGTTCACCAGAAGTTAAGTGCGATGTCTGCTTATAACAGATGTCATCCAGAATATTTCTGTGTAGCGCCACACTGCACCCGTCATCCCGAGATTTCTCAGTGGTTCAGTCTAATTTGCCCAGTGATTATACTAGATCACAGTGCCCTTTAGATCGAAACAGAATAATGTTTTCACACTGCTGCTTTACGGTAGAATAACTGGCCTAGGGTGGTACCTACCTAGAAGAATTCCACTGAATTTGATATACACAAAATAATTAAATTAAACAATAATTAAAATTGTAACTAACAGCGGTATACAGAATAAAATAAGACTAGACAATTTATCACAGACATGGTGTAGAATAATTGAATTACATTTGAATTTACAGAGTTAAGAAGTACTTTAAGTTTAGACAGTACAGCGAAATTTAATTAACCCTGTATTGGGCGGGTAACTTATACGAAAACTCTTGCAATGTTATGATAAAATTATTAAGTTTTCTATCTATATTGATTAAAGTTAGTAATTAAAGTATACGTTTTAAAGTGTTTGTGCTTTTTCTAAACTAATATTATAAAGAGGAAAGATTCGATTTTTCTTTTCACTGAGTAACGTGAGCTGTATTTTTTTTAAAAAAAAACGAGATTCCTACGAAAATTGCTATGATGTAACTCAAGGTATCAAAAATTTACTGAAAAAAGTCATTATTTGGCGTACGCTGCAAAAAATATTAATGATAAAGAAAATAATGAACTTCATTTTCATAGTACTCATCATTACTCACAAAAAAGTCCACAAGGCTATATGTCTAACTATTATAGTTACGTCACAATAACCGCTTTTTGTTCAAATTAGCCTATCAAAACACGGGTAGAATCGAAAGATGATGACATTCGTATCATGATATTAATCCTTATCCTACAAAATAGTTTCATAGTTAAGGTTGATTATGTATATGTATATTCCTCTTCAAATTATTCTAATCGGACCTATCTTTTAGAAGTTACGACAGGTATAAAAATGCTAAAAGTAAGAAAAATGCCGCGGTGTGTGCGAACAGCCTTACGCTCGCCCGCGCTACACGCGAATAGTTAAGATCTATTAATTACTTACCTTCTCATATTATTTTTTGTAAACTAGAAACAATTGAATAGGGGTTTGTAATTTTATTATATATTTTCTTTTATTTAAAACTTTAAAACGCTTTTTAAAAAATACAGCGGCTGCGGTGTCTCTCGAACGCCGCGCCGCCGCCCGGCTTCATGCAAGTGGGGCATCATCGAGGTGCTCGGCTTCCTTTGCGCAGCGGTCGAGAGCGGTGGTTTTATTTTGCTACCACGACATCAAATATTGGCTATATTTCATGGCTTATGTTCCCATAAATAAAATATTATTTTGGTAAAATAACGTAATCTTATCTGACCAGCTGCAGAGCCGCCGAAGACAATAGTCGCTACAAAAAATGTTAGTGTAAGGAATTATGGTTGTTTTATTTGTCCAAATAAAGTACTAATATATCTTTCTAAT
Organism: Luehdorfia chinensis; assembly: GCA_019845155.1. Taxonomy (NCBI): domain Eukaryota; kingdom Metazoa; phylum Arthropoda; class Insecta; order Lepidoptera; family Papilionidae; genus Luehdorfia; species Luehdorfia chinensis. The sequence goes on from JAHVAK010000292.1 coordinate 2,116,769, forward strand.
ATCTAACTACCCGTGCGAAGCCGGGGCGGATCGCTAGTACTATACGAGTATATTACCGTGCCTAACGTTCATTCCTTACATTATGATTGTAATGTTTTTGAACAATACTTATTAACTAAGTACCTTCAATAAATAATGTTAAGCAATACTAAAATATTAACATTCTTTAAATTTTTATGTAAAGGAACCATTACTTTGCATAAAAATTCTCCTGAAATGACGCTGGCAAAATTGTGATACAATTTTTTTTATTTTTCTAAAACGTTAATTTCAAATTAGTCAACAGATTATAACGAAAAACGTCCAGGCACTTTACATTCATGAAATTTTAAAACATTATATGAATATCTCATTAATCTTTAAATTTATAATAAGCTTAAAAAGACGATATTTAAAACATCCTCTATTTAACTGTAGCCCGCCAATAGTGTACTTTTGAACTTAGGTTTCAACCAAGATTTTTTTTATATCTTTACTCTTTATTTTTACACCCTTAGATTCTAAGGTGTGTTACCTTACTAGTCCACTACTGAACATAGGACTCCACCATAGGTTGACATAAAAGTTTGTAGCTCCCATTTTGGGGGGGATTTTGCCATAGTTGCCACGCTTGGCAGGCGGGTTGGCAACCGCGGTTTTTCATGCAGGTTTTCATTTTCCCTCTATCTACTTTTACGACAGCCACGGGATGAGATGGGGTGACGACCGCGTGTCCTATTGGTTAGCGTACCTGACATATATCACAAAACCAAACTATGTGTCAGATTTCTATCATCAAACATTGTTTACTTTGAAATAGTGATAACGAACTAATCTCTTAAACGAGCCTTTATTTGAGGCTTTTCTTATGTCATCACGCAAGGAATTTCAGAGTAGTGCAGCCTGAACAGTACTGTACATGATGTAGAGAAGAATGGAAGATGGGTTAGTAAATACTGTGTTTGTGTCATTGTTAAAAAAATTTTAATCTAGATAGGAAATAATGGCTTCTTTTCAAGGCGGATATTTGAAAGATCGGATAATCCTTGTACGTAAAACTCTAGTACGGAATAAAAACTTTTAATGCACAAAGATTTAAAGTTTCTAGTGGCTTATCCGTTTGTTTACTTCGAGCTTTGTACAGTGAATGAATTAGATTTGAGAAAGTCTGGACTTAATTACGGAGACCGAAAAAAGAAGTGTTCCATAAATGCGAAAAACTTATAGAATTTTAACAAAGGTTTATTCATTCTTTCATCATTGCTGACCGTATGACAATGTTTTGTTGATTAAATTTTTTTCCGAATCTTTCAAAGAAATAGTTGTCTTATGATTTATTTAGATTAAGACTGATTAAGACCTGAAATATATTTTTTTCTGTAAAGGAGGCTGCTTAAGACAGTCTTATTCTTATTTCTTATTTAAAAAAAAAACTATAGCCAACATCAGGATTTCTCCTGTATCGTGGGTGCGATTTTACAGACATTTCACAAGCACTACACAACCAGATCCGAAAACCAACAATTTGTGTTTATCAGAAATGGTCAGGTACGCTAGCCACTGAGCCACGCGGTCGTCACCCCATCACCTCCCGTGGGTGTCGTAAAAGTAGATAGAAGGAAAATGAAACCCTGCATGAAAAACTGCGGTTGCCAACCCGCCTGCCAAGCGTGGCAACTACGGTAAAACCTCCCAAAATTAGAGGTACAAAGTTTTGTGCAATCTATGTGGGAGGCTTATGGTGAGGAGAGGATTCAGCAGTGGACTAGTGATAGACTGAAATGATGATGATGACGAAAGGATATTAAGTTCTTTTTTACACTCCTTTTTAGTTAAGTAGTAGGTTTTTTGTAGGTTTTTTGAACATTTTGTTAAAATTTTTAGATTTATTTACTGAAAAATGCATACTAGGTACAGGATATTCTAAAAAATTATGTTTATACATTTAGACCTATTGTCATAAATGTTTATTAGTGTATGCAAAAGCAAAATAAAATAACAGTCTTTAAATATATTTCCGCTGAACACAGAAATGTTTCTGAGAGTATTTAGAGGAAGAGTCCGCCACGCTCCTCCAATGTACTCCACCTGTAGCTCGGCCCACTCCACATGTCTTCGAAATTATAGTACTGACATAAATTTGCATCTACAGTATTTACGTAGTACTTCAAAACGTAGATCAGACGTTGTTTGATTCAAAATTCGAAATCACTACTTCTGTTAGTTACAGAAAATAATAAAATATGTTAGAATAAATTCGTTTTAGTAAATATTTTTCTAACGTCTCCTTGATGTCGTTTTCAATTGCCTACTTTTTTATGTGTAGCACGCTGTTTTACGCGGGTGAAACCGCGAGGCACAGATAATATTAAAATAAAACGAAAAAAACTTTTAATTAAAAAACATTTATCAAAAAGTCACTTCTAGTGAAACTTAACTTTAAGTCCATGTAATTGTTTGCTTCGATCGACCGCATGTGTCTTTGTGATGTAAAATATTTTCTACAATTACCTTATTTATGTTTGTCATATTGTTTCATTTATATTGCGTTCGTTATCCTTACGTGACGTTCGTTTTAAATTAATAAAACAATTTGTGACGCTTATGGGAAATAAATAATATCTAAACCTCAAAGCTAATAGAGAAACAGAGATTGTAAGGGTTGTTTCCAACAGACATTAGTTTTCATCATCATACGAGTAATATAAATTATAAAAGTTAAATTTTTAAGTTCTTACACGAATATTACACATTAACTAAAATTAAGTTTTAAGGATTTATTCGCGTTTTTTTAAACTATTTATTTCCTGATGCTTCGAGCGCTTTACAGCACCCATAGTCACGGCGGGATTGATAATGAAGTATATTGTATTTAATTACTAAACTTATTATGACAGACTAAAGATGAGTACATGCGGTATTTCCGAACGTGAACAGATATACGATGTAATATTTTACTAATATAATGTTTAATTGGTAAAGCGTTCACGGAATGGAAATGTGAACTGCTTGAATTGTTCGTTACTATATATTAAAGCAAGAATTATTCGCCGCATTCCGCTACGCATAATAAATTGACTAATTTAAATCTATCTACTGGTGTTAGGATTGCTGTGCAGGAATCCATCTTCTAGAGTGCTCAAGAAGTAAAGACACTACACAACAAGTAATATATAAGAAGGATAACTTGAAACTTGCGTTAAGTGCCTTACTTTATTAGTATTGAAATATGCAAAGAACGTGGGTTTCGAATAGTGAAATTCTAAAAACGAAACTGCTTCACAATTATGACTTGCCCAAGCCGCCTTGGTTTATTCGTTAATTAAAACTTACAAAACAGTCTTTCATTAAATACATAACTTCGCTATAATTTCAAGTGTAACTTAACTTGGTTTAAAATCCTGCAAAATTTTTGTTAATAATTTCAGAATTGTCCGATAAAATAAGTTAACCCTTCGCATTTGAGGCCGCGTGCAAAGCGTTAATAATGTATCGTTATTTATTTTAGAAAAGTGAGCTACGTGTTTGGCTTCTGCCTACGCGTTATATGGTAAAAAGGCGTGACTATATGTATGTTATGTTATTTATTTTATTGCTTGTGAACTCCGTGCTAGTTGTGCCAGGGTGGGATGGAGGAGAAGCCACATAGTGTGGCGGAAAAGAAAGGAAATGCATAATATTTAAAAATGTCTGTCACGAAAAAATATGCCGTAATATAGTATATTATCTATAGCGAAGGATTTCAACCGACCGGGTTTTTAAAAATAGTGACGACAGCCGGGCTGTATTCAGTAAATACTATGTAAGCTAACTTCAGAGTGCTCATTACAAAATCACAAATTTAGAATTACTATTTTAATCACAATAAATTAAACACTATTAATTAGTAATTATTTAAATATTTAAGATTTTCATTTTAAGTTAAACAATCAAAGTATATAAATAGTTTGATTGTTTGTACCATTGAGTTATTATGTAATACGTACTAGAAGGAGACACCTCAACTTGATTATTTGTAACAAGAGTTGCAGTGCATGCGCTGAAACTCATTTAGTCTGTGTTGGCCACTTGCCGCAACATGACATCATTGATTGATAAGTTATTCTTCGAATAAAATGCTCCTCTGTGTACAGTGTATAATTAAAATATATTTTATCAATTGGCTTAGGCAGTCATGTTTCGAAGAAATTCATAGAGTAACAACATTTCAATACTACACATTTAAATAAAAATAGATTTTACGGATTTTACCGCGTTTACTTTTTGCTTTTTATAACCCGATATACAAGTAAATACTTTATTTTTCCTGTAAAGCTATTTTAGATCACCTAATTTTTATTTGCGTGTATTTATCATTATAACAATTTGGGCTAATTTACAAACACCTTCGAACTTTTAAATAAAACTAATTTTTACGGATTTTATCGCGTTCAAATTTTATTATTTGTAACCCGACGTTTCGAGCGGTTTACAGCACCCATGGTCACGGGGGTCCCAATAGTTTCAGACTAATTAATAATTAACTAATAGTTATAAATAATAATAATGTTAGTAATTTTACTAATATTTTCACGATACGAATTTTATTGCGTTGAAATGCATATTTAAAATATTTTCTTATTATTAATTATAATATCGATTTAAAGTGTTCCTCGGCCGGACTACGTAAAAAGCGCCATGTGTTAAAATTTGATTAAAATTATCGATGCGAAGTATTTCACTTCAAATTATTCATGCATGAATTCTGTAAATTTTAAAGCAGAAATTGCATCGCGAGCAAAAACTAAGCAAAATTATATATAGATTACTATACAAACGGCAGAAACTTACTAAGCGTATATTATTTAAAAGGAAATTAAAATACTTTGTTGCAGCTGAAATACTGTGTTTATTCAATTCCTATGTGTAATCGGTATTAAGTAGGCAGACTTAACTGAATGTTGCAATGGCGCACACTGATTGTTGTCTATGAGAATATAAACCATTGTTCGCTTTGCACATGCGCCGCGTGTCACCAAGTTGCGCGACATATTTCGTTTCAAATAGTTTCTCCAGTACGTTATTTATAATAACTCAAAAGTTTTAACTACCTTCAGTGTTTTTTACATGTTTTTTTTCATTGCAGAAAGTGACGAAACGAGGATACACGTTCACCTGATGGTAAGTACAACGTCCGCCCACAAGAAATGCCGTGTCACCCAGAATATTTCTTTGTGACACCACACTGCGCCCGTCACCCTGAGACATCAGTTCTTAAGTCTCAAATGCCCAGTGATTATATTGCGACTGTGTGCATCACTGTGTATCAGTTTGTAGTGAATTTCAGTTAGCGTAATTAAAGGCATATGAGACTGACGCATCAATGTCTCATGATGCCGACGCAATGCGGTGCTACATATAACTTTACAAAGCAGAATTCTGGATGGCATCACAACCATTATGGACAGATTTCGCACTTACCATCAGACTTGTTGTCTTGTTACTTACTTTTATTAAAAAAAATTGTTGGATTTGTGTCAAAAAATATCGTTTTTTTTTATTTTTGCTATATTTAATTTTATGAAAGCTTTAAAGTTAATAAAATTGTGAATAACTTATTTGCTATCTTTAATTTATTCATTGCTTATTTAAAGCAGCAAATTACCGACCAGATAGAAACGCGACCGAACGCAAACGTCGCCCGCGAAACGTTGTAGACGACACGGACACACGGACAGTCAGTCACGATCCAGGCTACAGTGTACACACAGTTAATAGCTTTAATACTCGTATAACACGCACCACGACGCGCGACCGCCGTAGAGAGCGGTGCGCAGCAGTCGACAATCACACTGCGTACACACGATACACCCGCGTTCCAGGGGGTTTCACGCCCAGAGTTACCGACACACAAGTCGACAGTCCGAATGGAAGCCCGCAGCCTCCCTCGGATGGTCATTAGACGACTTAAAATCATTTGTGATATTCGAAATCGCGCAAGCACGCAGATAACGCGACACAGTCCGAATTTCGAGGCTTTTGAAGGAGTTTATTTAAGTATTTATGTTTGGGTCAAACCAAACCTGGCACGCGGGCCCCTGGCCCGTGAGCACAGTATCCGATGAAGCTGTAAAAGCCAAAACGGCTAACAGCAATTAAATCACCGAAATTGTATTCATTGCTTACATACAAAATAAAATGATGGGAAAATGAAAAGATGGAAATAGTAAAAAAACAAAATAATAAGGCAGTCAAAATAGTTTTTTTCCTCAACAACCATTGCGAATCATATTTTCATCGAACAAGGTAAGCTTTCCCTTCCGCCGCATTTCACTTTATTATTTTTGTCTTCTACTTTGGATCAACTTAATTTCGTGGTCTGTTAACCACCCTCACGTTATTTTATTCCAATCCCGTTCCTAACACGCTATGTCTGTATCTGCCTGTTGGCACTAATTGTAGTTTCAAATATCGTAAGTTTTTCTCCCTCTGCTGTGGTTGTTAATTCATCATCCAATCTCATTTCATAAGTTTCAGCTGACGCTATACGGCTCGCTTTTGCACTATAGGTCGCGGGTTCGATTCTCACGAAACGGATGCAACAAGCATACAGACAGTTTTTTATAGAAAAATTACAATGCTATAAACATTACTAATATTCCCGTTTACCACTCCAACTAAGCTTAGAAGCTTGTGCTAAATCGCTTACTACAATAGTCGAATGACACGCTCGATTCTGTGACGTCATATTTCGCAGTCCGTGTCCTAAACCATTAAAGTTGTTTCAGGATTGGGTGTTTAAGCCAGGTGAAATTATGCATGAAAAACAGTCCCACGATACAGGAGTAACCGTAGTAATTTATTTCTTAAAAAAAAGAACAAAAAAGGTGTCGTCAAAGGTGAGTCAGGAAAAAAAACAGAGAAATCTTGTAGCCGTCGACAGTGGCGGAATAACCATCAAATATCAAGGAACTATAAAAGTATTAAATATTTTTAACGTGTGGTCACCCCATCTCATCTCGAGGGTAAAAGTCCACAGAGGGAGAATAAAACCAGTAGGTAGGCAGTAGTATTTTCCTGGAATAGCTTAAAAAAAAAACTGGGCATGAAGAAAGGTAATGTCTTGGTAGTGGGTAAATTTGAATGTGTCCGTCTTCATAGAGAAGGAAGAACTTCTCATAATTAACTATTGCTTTCAAAAGCGGCCCTACAGTAAGTGGACCTGGATGAGCCCGAACGGTTCCACGAAAATGAGATCGACTTCACGCCTACACCGGTTTTGTTGAGAACACTATGCTCGAAGTTGTCGACGAATACGCATACCTAAGGCAGATTGTCTGATTAGGTAGGCCCAACTTCGACCAAGAGGTGAATCTTTGGATTCTATTCGGCTTCGGGAAACTGCGTCACATCATCCCGTCGAGCATACCTCAATATCTCAAAACCAAAGTTTACAACCAGTGCGTGTTGCCAGTGATTGTCATCACTGGCAGGACACGGAACACAAACGTGGTCCTTCACTGCGGGTCGTATGAGGAAGCTCAGAATCGCTCAGCGAGCTATGGAAAGGGATATGCTTGGAATTTATCTGAGTGATAAAAGTAGTGTGATATCCGCAGAAGTACTAAAGTAATCGACATAGCCGACATAATCCTAAGATTAGCAAACTGAAGTGGCAACGGGCCGGCCATATAGCTCGTAGAACCGATAATCGTTGGGAACCCTAAACGCTGTGTAGGGCGCCCCCCACTAGATAGAACGACGACCTGCACGGTTTTGCAAGAAGTTGATGGACGCAGGTTGAGGACCGTGTTTTGTGGCAATCTATGGGAGAGGCCTATGTTCAACGGTGAACTAGAATAGGCTGAAATTATGATGATGATGATGATGAAATGATTATCTAAAATATGAATCGAAATAAAATTTCTAAAATTAAATAGTCTTTTATATCTGTAGTATCAGTTCACATAACATAGCATCTAGTAACTATCCTTTTTTTTTCTCTTTATTTGGGATAACTAACAGTCAGTACACTATATAGTACATAATTACATTAAATTTAAACATTAAATCAGCGTATGACCCACAACATTATCCACAACTTACTAAGAATTATTAATAAAAAGAAATGTATGTATGTAACTATAACAGGAAAACTTTTGTTTTACAGCGATTTACTTTTATTGTTTATTAAACGAATTATATTTTATCTTTTTATTACACAGGACTTTTTATAGCTATTAAAACCAGCCGCTTCTTATTCAAAAGATAAAGTTTTATTTATCTAGTACAGAACTATGAATTGGATGTAGGAACTGGCTAAACATATTTACTTTTATTTGTGGTAATAATAAAGTGTTTTAATTTGATCCTTTAAATTCGTGTAATACCACTGGTAATTACTCTATTTAAAACTCAAGAACGGCGGTACCGACTTTGATGATGTTTGATTTGTGTCCGCCCTAAATAGCTAAATAACTTTTAAAAATTTTCATAATGAAGCATTTATTAAATTTATTTAATAATTGCTTCATTACGTCATTTTGAATTGTGTCCAATTTTCCAGATTTACTATTCCGCGAGCTAGAAGATCTAATCTTTCACACCCAATCCGTAATGCAATAAGACTACGCAATATTGATAATCAATCCACTGAAGATGAAAATTACAATACTCCACGTTGCAATGCGCGCTAGCTAGTTATTTAATAACAGCAATTAGCAGCACTCTTTCAAGTCTGCTTCGCAGCTATTTTTTTGTATTAGGTGACGAGACGGGCAAAACGTTTACCTGATGGTAAGGGCAAAGTTCGCCCACAATAAATGCTGTGCCACCTAGAATAATTCTGTGTGACACCACTCTGCGGCCGACATCCTGAGACATCAGTTCTTAAGTCTCATATGTCCTGATTACGCTGGCACTCAGTATCCTTCAGACCGAAACAAAGTAATATTTGCACATAACTGCTTCATGGCAGAATAACTAACCCATGGGTGGTACCTACTATTACTAGACGGACGCTACTATTTAAAGGCAAATTTGACGTATACCCTATTTATTTATGTACGAACATTACTATATTGAAGTTTGCAGCTTTTTGTTTTTTTTTCTTCAAATTTTAAGGTAGGCTGGTAAAGGATACCAACAGGTTAAAATATAATGAGTAGACATTTAGCCGATAGGTGTCCAGCGGAGTAGGATAGCATCTGCCTCCGCACCTACTGTACGAAGTCGTAAGAGTATTGTACGGACAGAAATTATTCGTGCAGAATAATACCACGATCATTGCATATGATTCGCGACGGCAAAATATGGGTTGCTGGTATGTCTTCCTACCCCTTATATGAGAAAAAGACTGTATGCATGTGTGAGTACACAGTTAACCTTTAAGGAGGACATTGCGGTCAATACAATAAAATTTTAGCGTGGTTTGGCGGCGTAAGAGTATCTTCCACTGCATCTTAGTTTGTTAGTCTCGTAGAAATTGACTAAGGGAAATGCCAAAACAATCTCATGGCTTCTGACATAAATATCTCAGACTCCGAAATGCTAAACCGATGATAGACAACCGTGTACACTGCTACAGTTACGTTACGTTAGTCCATATGAAAGAAAAATAATACGTTTCTTTCTGTAAGAGTTTATCCCTAAAATTAAGATCCTCACGGTGGTTAAAATTTCTTGTTGTTGATTTTTTTGATATTACTCTTCACGCCAGAGTATTGGTATGTGTGTGAATATAAGTAGAGGATGGTAGTGAGAAAAAATTCCATTGTTTTATAATTCTGCTTCTAAGAGTTACTTCTAATAATGTTCATAACACTTAAAGAGCTAAAGTCGAATTCAGAAAATGCTCTGAGAAGTAAATCCGTTGTTTTAAGGCAAATATTAGTTTTTAATATCAACACCAAAATATAAACTGCAAAGTGCTTTTCAAAAAAGAATTTTATGTAGGGATTTAAAATAGCGAAATATTGCAAAGTGGAAATTCAGTAAAACAATTTTGAAACATATCTACCATATGCAGAAAACTGTTATTTTACACATTAATCTAGTTGCATATATTCATTTAAATATTTGCAAAAATAAAATTTTAGGTTAAATAATAGGGTACGATTAAATTAGTACCCAGGCTCTCGAATTTTAAAGTTGATACCAGACCCAGGTATGAATTGAAAAAGCAATGATTAGTGCCATATTATTAAATTGACATCAGTGGGAAAGGGCATAATAATTTCTTTGAAATACAATCAAACATATTTATAAAACTAAGTTTACGGATTTTATAGCGTTCAATTTTAACTATTTATTAACTGACGTTTCTAGTGATAGACGTCCTGATGTTATAGTTAACCACAAAATGTATTTTATGTATATAAAAAAATATAATGTATTACATGTAATAAACATGTATTTTTTAATATTCCACTGAAATAATGATTATAATGTTTATATACTTAAATTTCATATGTAATAATAATTTTCTAGTATTACGACGGTTTAGATAAACTAGAGAGATATAACTGACGAAGCTTTGCATTTACATGAAAGCTACGAATTCCTTGAAATTGCAGTACTTATCATTAAAGTTCTTTACCACCTTACAAATTCTAATTAATGCGTTTTGCTCAGAAGTACCAGTTCATTCCTTAATGAATTTACTTCAAACACAATAAGCCCTTTTTAATCTTTGCACAGCTCTCATGAAAATTAGCTTACAGTAGGACAAATGACTTTGTGCGATACGAATTTGCATTCGTAATTTTCTGAGTGCACTTTTAGAGTGCGCCTTTCAGCTTTTATTAAGATTTTTTTTATTTCATTCACTAGTGTTATATAGATTATACAAAGTATCATGTGTAATGGAAATATGTGTGGCTTACCTTTTTTTAATTCGCAATTTTTAATGAATTTATTTTCAATAGAATATGCCACGTAATAAAAAAAAATAAGTTATTAAATTATAAATATAGAAAAATAAACAAGATTAGAATATCATGCCCTTTAATTAATTTTAAATACCCGACGTTTCCTGTACTTGCCAGTTGTCTCAACTTATTGTCACGGGATGACTGAAGTACAAGATATTCTTACGTCATAGCTAAACCGGGCTACCTTCAGAATTCAATGAAATTTTGGTCTACGCAAGATGAGATTACAATGTCTTGAAGCCTTTCAGTGGTTGGTATGTTTGGTTTTCAAATTAATTTTAGTAAATTCACTGGATGTAACGCGTACTCGTAAATGAGTTGCCTTTGACCGGGTATGATCGTGGTCTCAAAAACTATCATCGACCGAGGACATATGTTTTTTAGGAAGAAAAATAAAAGACAAACTAATCATTTATCTGATGGTCAGTGCAACGTCTGCTTATAAAAAATGCTGTGTGGTACCACACAGCGCTTTTAACCTAACATATCAGTTCTTAAGTCTTGTCAATTTATACTACAAAAAAAATTGGATGCTAAAGTCACGACAGCAACACACGTAAGCAACGCCACTGCTTGGCTAAATGAAGGTACTTACTATTAATTAATCTACAGGATTGCTTGCATTTGACGCACGAAAATATCTAAAATACTAATGTATATACGTAATATAAATAGTAACAGCCTACAATTGACAACTGGTCAATGGTTTTTGAAGGCCAATGAACTTCTCTAAATTTTGAAAGATTTTTGAAGTCGGAAGTATCCGATATGTTGCTCCAATGCGTGTTGGCAGAATTAACATGTCGTCGAAATAATTTTTATTCCTCAGACACGGTGTTTTCCTTTCATAGTCAAGTACGTATTATGTGTTTAATATAAATATGTTTCTACGAGAATGCTTAGTTAGCTTACCTGATTTTAATCTATTTTCAAATCATAATTCGTTTTTACTCAAAGGAATTCCTTTAACGTCTGGATTTAACCGCAAAGAGTTACGTTTATAAGGAAAATCTCAAAGCATAACAGTAAAAGGTGAAAACAATTTTCTTAGAGAAAACATTCTAAAGTGGGCCATTTTTAACGCCCCTTTTTGTTGCAGATTTCAGATTTTATTTTTATTAATAATTAGTTTCACATTACGCCAATGTACTTATAATCTTGGACCGCGGTGCTACTTTCTACCGAGTACTCGTTGGTTTGAAATTAAATATTGGCCTATATATGTAATCAATAAATTCTTCCTAATTGCGTCCTTATTATGCCAAGGGACAGTTATTCTAACATTAATTGAATTGGATTAAATTTTATTGATAAACAATTTTTTTCGCATTGTGGGAAGTTTTGCCATAAATCTCATTGGAGCAGCGTATCCGATTTCATGGCCTCCGTACCCCTCCCAAAGGTTTGGTTGAAAGGTTAGTTACGCTTAATTATTTCATTTAAATATGATGTCCTAGCGAATTATTTAACGATATTAAATGGTATTATATCGTATAAATTATTTCTATGTTACTAGTGGACCTGCCCCGGCTGCAACTTCGTTCTTAGTCGGTGTCTGCCGGGAAAAAAATATGTATGCCAAATTTCAGGTCAATAGTTTCGGAGATATCGTGATGAGTCAGTGGCATATGTATGTAGATTGACGACCGAAAAGCCTTATTGATCGTGGTTTCGTATCCTAGTCGATGATTATATTTTTGCTCAATCATCAAGTCCTCGTTAAGTGGAATACGCAAGAAGAAAGCAAGTTATTCTGTGTTTTCTTGCATACTTACCCCACACAACACAATACAATTACAATTTATCCTGCACAGAAGGTAACGTTGTTGTTTGATAGCGGCGACAAAAATTCTCATCCGGTTTAATCCGTTGGTGCTGTAAAAGTTATCCCTCCCAATGATGGCAAAATAACTATCTCAATTATACCAGACTGACGGACAGCAGCGTCTCAGGAGTGTCTGGTACTACGATCGCAAATCCCTAGCATTTTGATTAAAGCAAATACTTCTTGGGGAAACTTGGGAGAGGATTATCTCTAGCTGTGGACTTTTGACAGGCTTACGAATCAAAAGAAGATGTCAACGCTTTTTAACTAGGACAAGAAGTTCCCATGAAGAAGACTTGTGTGTTAATGATAAAATTGCAATTGATTGCTGTTGTAAATTCTTTTTGAATTTTATTATTATCCAGGGTACATTAGTGGATACTATTGTCTTTATCTGTACAAAATATAAACATTTTAAATTATTTCCTACGGGAACAATAAAGCTACGATATTATAAACATTTGCAAGACAGATTCCATATTTGTTTAGCAGACTTAGGTCAATAAATCTAGCCAAATAAATACTTTTAAAAACGTTTATAATAGATAAGAAATAAAGAAGTGCGCCAATAAAAAAGTGATATTCTGTCTTATCACCAGAGCTAATATACATGTGATGATGTTCTCCTAGCCGATTTCGACCACGGCGACAACTTCCGAATACTGTCGAGAGCCATCAACTGCGCAGGAGATATTATAGTGCCACAAGTATACGCGCAAACACAGAAGCACTTACTCGTCCCAACCTACCCGCGCCGGATGTAACGCTGATGCGATAAGATCGGAGGTAGGCTAGGATGCAGTGTCAGAAACACGAGGACAATCACAACACAACCGGACTCGAAAACCAACAATTTGTGTTTTAGCACAAATGTTGGCTCCGACTGGGAATAAAACCCAGGACCCGCAGCGTAGAAATCAGATACTCTGACCACTAGGCCACGCGGTCGTCAAAGTTATGAGACACAAGAAGAGACTGATTTTAGACCAAGTCTAGAGCAAAATTCGTAATTGTTCTAATCTTCCAATATTTTTTACTTGGGGAATTATATCTGTTCTTACAGCAGATTTTATACGGATTCCGTGTAACACGATAAGCGATTCTTTTAAAGTCCTAAAATAAACATATTTTATTTCATCTTTGCTATTCCTGAAATTACGATATAGTAGACAAATAATTTAATAAATGTTGAATTCTTTCTTTTAACCAGAATATTAGACAGTCAGTAACAGTGTATATACTTAATATCAATTATTAATTATTTACCTACGATACATCACCGGTTCCCTATACTAATACTAATACGAAACGTAATTTTATGATAGAGGATTGGTATTTTGTTCTTCGTAAAATTTAAAGACTTTTCTATAGTATTCCCTTTTTATATATTAAGATTTTCATAATGTTTTCTTTTATTTACGCGAATATTACACATTTAAATAAAACTACTTTTTTTACGGATTTTATCGCGTTTAATTTTGAACTATTTTTACCCGACGTTTCGGACGCTTTACAGCACCCATGGTCACGGGGGGACTGAGGTGACAGTTGTCCCGATGTCATAGTTAACCCGGAGTACCTTCAGCTTTTAATTATTATTTTTAGTCCGATCTACGCAGAAAGAGCTTACTGTGTCTTGAAGCCTTGCAGTGGTATGCTTGGTTTTTGATTTAATTTTATTAATAATAGGATCCCAAGCCGGTGGTAATACCCAACCATCTTCCCTATTGAAATTAGGATGTTTTTTAATTTCAATAGCCTCGCGAATCATCCTTGGTAGGAATCGGTGTTCTTTTGCAAGGATTTGTGGTCTATCAAATCTGATGTAATGGTTGGGATGATCCAGAACATGGTCACAGACTGCAGACTTCCTAGAGCGTCGATGCTTCACATCAGCTATGTGTTCTTTAACGCGGGTTTTAATGGATCTTTTAGTTTGCCCTATGTAAGAGAGACCACATTCACAATCCAGCTTGTATACTCCTGCATCTTGTAGAGGGATGTTACACTTGACAGATGGTAAAAACTGACTTATCTTCTTCGGCGGCTTGAAAAATGTTCTTATAGAAGCTCGCTTCAAGATATAGCCAATCTTGTCCGTGACTCCTCTGACATATGGAAGAACAGCAGGTACACGCTCGACTGTGGCCGGCTTCACTCGGTCACTGCGACGAAGGCGCGGAACCCGAAGCTTGTTGTCTTGCAAAACTTGCTTGACATGCTGAAGCTCGGCGGCCAGGTGTTTACTGTCACAGATCCCTTGTGCTCTCTGAAACAAAGATTTACCCACGGTAGCTAACTGTGAAGGATGGTGGTGAGATTCACCATTTAAATACCTATTTGTATGGGTCTTTTTTCTATACACAGTGTGACACAAGGTGTTATTAGGATTCCGAATTACTAACACATCCAGAAAAGCTAAAGAGTTATTTGCCTCTAACTCCATTGTAAATTGAATTTTAGAGTTTAGGGAGTTAAGGTGGTCTAGAAATGCAGTTACTTTATGCGATGGTAAAATTGTGAAAGTATCATCTACATACCGCTTGTAGAATCTTGGATTTACAGGAGAAGTACGGAGGGCTTTCTCCTCAAAGTCTTCCATGAAAATGTCGGCGACAATGGGAGATACTGGAGAGCCCATCGCCACACCATCTACTTGCTTGTAGTACTGTTCCTTCCACAATAGATAGCCAGATGTAAGGCAATGTCTAAGTAGTTCTGCATATTCTGCTGGCATGTTGTTCTCCGCTAGCTTCCTGGATACAATTGAGATGCAGTCTTCTACAGGTAGGCATGTGAATAGCGACTGGACATCAAAACTGACCATAGTTTCATTGTCAGTAAGATGTAGGTCTTTAATCTCACTGACAAAATGGTATGAATCCTTTGTGTGTGCTCTTGTGTGTCCTCTGAGCGGTGAGAGTATTTTCGCTACATGCTGAGCCAATCTATAAGTTGGTGAATCGATCTGGCTCACTATTGGACGTAGTGGAGCATTTGGTTTGTGTATTTTAGGTAACCCATACAACTTCGGTGGTTTGGCACATGACGGTATTACCGAATTTACGTCCAGATTCAATTTTTCGGAGTACTTCTTTGCTAGCTCGCTAGTTGTTTTCAGCGTGTTCGCGGTTGGGTCTGATTTAACCTTTTTATAAATATTTTCATCCGACAAAAGTTGTTCAATTTTAAAATTATAATCTGACGTATCCATTACTACCGTAGCGTTTCCTTTATCCGCGCGGAGGATAGTGAGTTCCGGTCTGTTCCGTAAGTTGTTCAACGCTTTAAATTCGTCTTTGGGAAGATTTAGTTTGGGCACTGAACTTCGACGTAACATAGATGAAATGTCTTGACGCATGGCCTCCAAATCTTCCTTACCGATATTATTTTTATACAGACAATCCTCGACACTACAGATAATTTCTTCGTACGGGATTTTTCGCGGTGTTATTGCGAAATTCATTCCTCTCGATAATACGTTTAATGTTGGTTCATCCAGTGTTTGTTTTGACAGATTATAGACCGCGCGTAGTCTATGATCTTTGTCTGTTGTCAACGGTAACTTTCCGTTCATACGTTGATATTTGTATTTGACATTTAATTTGTTCGTTAATTTTTGGTATTTATCTATATGTTTATTTTTGCATTCATTATATTTAGCTGTTTCGCGCTTATTTAAAGTTTCAATGCAATTGTTAAAATCAAATGTCGTTAAGATAGATTTTAATTCACTGGATGAATTGTCTATGGCCGTATTTATGGTGTGTAGATCGGTACGTTTTTGCTGAATCACCGTCCTTAGCAACTTTTTACTTGCCTGGCTTAGGATCTTCGCGCTTCCTCGAATGTCCTTTTTAGCTGATATTTTGACACACGTAGGAATGAGATCATGGTCTCTGCATCTCTTCAAGAAATTCAAAGATGTTATGAATCTTGCGCGCTTGGTCTTGAGATCTTCTAACCGGCGTATTTTATTTGCGATTTCCAGTCCGTACTGGTTCACATAATGTTTTCTTTTATTTACGCGAATATTACACATTTAAATAAAACTACTTTTTTTACGGATTTTATCGCGTTTAATTTTGAACTATTTTTACCCGACGTTTCGGACGCTTTACAGCACCCATGGTCACGGGGGGACTGAGGTGACAGTTGTCCCGATGTCATAGTTAACCCGGAGTACCTTCAGCTTTTAATTATTATTTTTAGTCCGATCTACGCAGAAAGAGCTTACTGTGTCTTGAAGCCTTGCAGTGGTATGCTTGGTTTTTGATTTAATTTTATTAATAATAGGATCCCAAGCCGGTGGTAATACCCAACCATCTTCCCTATTGAAATTAGGATGTTTTTTAATTTCAATAGCCTCGCGAATCATCCTTGGTAGGAATCGGTGTTCTTTTGCAAGGATTTGTGGTCTATCAAATCTGATGTAATGGTTGGGATGATCCAGAACATGGTCACAGACTGCAGACTTCCTAGAGCGTCGATGCTTCACATCAGCTATGTGTTCTTTAACGCGGGTTTTAATGGATCTTTTAGTTTGCCCTATGTAAGAGAGACCACATTCACAATCCAGCTTGTATACTCCTGCATCTTGTAGAGGGATGTTACACTTGACAGATGGTAAAAACTGACTTATCTTCTTCGGCGGCTTGAAAAATGTTCTTATAGAAGCTCGCTTCAAGATATAGCCAATCTTGTCCGTGACTCCTCTGACATATGGAAGAACAGCAGGTACACGCTCGACTGTGGCCGGCTTCACTCGGTCACTGCGACGAAGGCGCGGAACCCGAAGCTTGTTGTCTTGCAAAACTTGCTTGACATGCTGAAGCTCGGCGGCCAGGTGTTTACTGTCACAGATCCCTTGTGCTCTCTGAAACAAAGATTTACCCACGGTAGCTAACTGTGAAGGATGGTGGTGAGATTCACCATTTAAATACCTATTTGTATGGGTCTTTTTTCTATACACAGTGTGACACAAGGTGTTATTAGGATTCCGAATTACTAACACATCCAGAAAAGCTAAAGAGTTATTTGCCTCTAACTCCATTGTAAATTGAATTTTAGAGTTTAGGGAGTTAAGGTGGTCTAGAAATGCAGTTACTTTATGCGATGGTAAAATTGCAGTGACCGAGTGAAGCCGGCCACAGTCGAGCGTGTACCTGCTGTTCTTCCATATGTCAGAGGAGTCACGGACAAGATTGGCTATATCTTGAAGCGAGCTTCTATAAGAACATTTTTCAAGCCGCCGAAGAAGATAAGTCAGTTTTTACCATCTGTCAAGTGTAACATCCCTCTACAAGATGCAGGAGTATACAAGCTGGATTGTGAATGTGGTCTCTCTTACATAGGGCAAACTAAAAGATCCATTAAAACCCGCGTTAAAGAACACATAGCTGATGTGAAGCATCGACGCTCTAGGAAGTCTGCAGTCTGTGACCATGTTCTGGATCATCCCAACCATTACATCAGATTTGATAGACCACAAATCCTTGCAAAAGAACACCGATTCCTACCAAGGATGATTCGCGAGGCTATTGAAATTAAAAAACATCCTAATTTCAATAGGGAAGATGGTTGGGTATTACCACCGGCTTGGGATCCTATTACGAGTATTAATAAAATTAAATCAAAAACCAAGCATACCACTGCAAGGCTTCAAGACACAGTAAGCTCTTTCTGCGTAGATCGGACTAAAAATAATAATTAAAAGCTGAAGGTACTCCGGGTTAACTATGACATCGGGACAACTGTCACCTCAGTCCCCCCGTGACCATGGGTGCTGTAAAGCGTCCGAAACGTCGGGTAAAAATAGTTCAAAATTAAACGCGATAAAATCCGTAAAAAAAGTAGTTTTATTTAAATATTAAGATTTTTTCTTAAATCAATTAAACGCCCGTTTTACGTCCGAAACTTAACAGTATTTTAACAAAAACTTTCTAAAATCAACAAGTATGACTTGAAAAATATACGCTTCCAAATTATTTTTCAATTGGACTTGCCACTTGACATAGAAATAAAAGTAAATAAAGCAGGCAGATACGTGGGTTGCTTTTAAGTAGTCCTATGTTCGGGTAACTGACAGCTGTAGTGACATGTAAAACAAAATATCACTAACCTTAATATTCTTTATGTTATTTTCATTTAAGGGAATATTTAAATATGATATGAATGATGATAAGAATATTTAAATTTATAAAAATACATTTCTTTGATTGAATTTAACTTAATTTATGATAATTAAATTTATTATTATGAATAATTTAGTGTATGTGTAAATAACCAGGTATGCTATGGATAGCAATGTCGAAGGCGCTAAACATACGAGTATTACGGTTGGCCACGCCTTTCAGTGCCTTTCAGACCGAAACACAGTAAGTGTTTGCACGCTATCCTACCTAGACGGATTCCTCCATAGCAATCCTGCCGCCTGTTTTAATGGCTTATTCAATAAAATTCTATACCGTAAAATTATTGCTCTAAACAGATCTAACATTTGACGTAGAGGCAAGAGAAGCAAATCACGCCTTCTGTCCCAATGAAAACACTGCGCCGAAAGTTTATCTATTAAAATGTTGGAGTATTACGCTAGTGCTAAATGTAAGAAACGAGACAGAAAGGGCCTTAGGACCTTTAAGAAAAGAGCCTACTTCTTTCTCAAAGGCCTGCTACGCACCCGAGATTCCTCTGGTGTTGCGGATGTTCATGGGCGGCAGTGATCACTTAACATCAGGTGAGCCGCGTGCTCGTTTGTCCCCTCTTCTATATGAAAAAAAGATGTACAAAGCGACTCTATTCAAAATTTTCGTTGTAACAGAAATTTCTCCTGCTTTTTTTCTGTTTCGACTAAGTTATTGGTAACATGCATACAACAGGTAACAAGGTAACAAGCTCGTCTCGTCACTTAAGTCCATAAAATAAAGACATATATACGTTGAGTCGTCTAACTCAACAGCACAGGCGAGGCGAGCTATCGGCGTAACAATGTACAATTTATAAGTAAGAAGATTACTTACAAAGTACGCTCATTTTAGTCGCTAATGCGGCTGCCAAGCGTGGCGATTTCGTCAAATTCGCCTTATATACGAGAACCCCATATTCAACAGTGGACTGTCTATAGACTAATGAAGAAAAAAGTATTATTCTTCGATCTGCCAACAAGTTTTCCTTACCTAAGTTTTAGGCTAACCAAAATGCATTAAATAGAAGTATCTGACTCAGCGATGTATCCTTTTTAATAGATCGTTATGGACTCTTACATATACTTCATTATGATTGTACTGGTGGTAGAAAGAACTTTTGAGGAAAGGTCACGTTAAAAGTACCCGCAACCGACGAGCGTGTGTGAAAACGCTAATGAAAGTAGAAGAAGCTAAAGATGTGTGTCAGGATCGTAGCAAGTGGAAAGATGTGGTCTCTGCCTACCCCTATGGGAAAGAGGCGTGACTGTATGTATGTATGTATGGTGGTAGAATTTCTGTGCAGGAAAACGTCTAAGTAGGTACCAGCGCAAGACGAGTTATTATACCGTGATGAAGTAGTGTGCAAACAGTACTGTTTCGGTCGGAATGGTACTGAGAGCTAGTTTAATTACGGGGCATATGTGACTTAAGAAGTGATGTCTCAGGGTGACGGGCGCAGTGTGACGGAAATATTCTGGGTGACAAAGCACTCGTTTGGATAGACGTTGCACTTACCACCAGGTTAACCTTTTTTTTCGTCTCGTCACTTTCTCCTATAAAAAAATAATAATCTAGAGTTCTATATTATAAGTGGGACTGCGTTTTACAAGTAAAATTTTGTGTAAAGTGGCAACTGTCTCTTATCTCAGTAAAGGAGAGAAATATAGTTTATTTGCTAAGATCCATAAGGCAAATAAAAAGGGTATCACAAAAAGCACACACAAGCATACAGACAGCAATACAACTGCCAACAGATTACTTTTACCTTAACTAACTCTCTCAAACTGTATGGATATATCCTAAACTATATGAATATGTTCTATCATCATCATCATCATCATTTCAGCCTACCATTGTCCACTGTTGAACATAGGCATGTTATAAAATATGTTCTATACATTTTGTTAATCTTTGTAAGCAGAGAAATAGAAAATTTATTATCACACAATTAATTAATTTATTTTTATAATATTTCTATGTAATTTTTATATAATCAACAAAACATTGTTGAATTATGTACTATAGGCCATCGCTTCAAAGCTATTTCTTTCAGACAATCATTGTGTTGAGGAGTGACGTAATTAAAATATAAAGATGGGAACAAACATAAAACACCAGATCAAGGCATTCGTAATTAAAAGCAATAGGCTTAATGTTAGGGATAAAAGGGAAGCAGGAAATCAGTCTCAAGTAATGAGCTTTTACTAGTTTAAAAAAAAAAACGGTACAAGCGCAGAGCCATAAAATAAATTACCCATTGTAATGGAATGCCGGCAACAGTGGCAGTCCGGGTAGATAAAACCTGAACCTGGACCTGAATACGATGTCAGTGACCAAATAAGAAACTCCTTAACCAATCAACCACAACCGGAGACATATTGAGAGTATAGTAGAGTAAAATACCTAAAAATATGTCATAATTCGGCCACATGGTTTGCCACCCGTCACGTCCCGTTTCCCTCGGGGGTGAAAAGTACAAGCTACATTTGTAGCCTCTGTCTACCGCATACATGGTAGAAAGGCGTGACTATATGTATGTATGTAATCTTCATTATGAAATACATTGCTGAAGGCAAACAAATTTAATATTTTGCATAGCATAAGCATGTTGCTTTGGATTTTGTAATACATTGAACAATTTGTATATAATTTGTAATGTCATAATAAACAAACATAGTTCCAACGCACATTTAATAAAGATAAAAAAAAAATAACAAATTACTTTTTAACGCCAGCCAAATGAAACGGACACGCAAATAAAAACCTAGTAAACATAAAACTTTATACATAATATTTCCAAATTGGAAAGTTAATTGGAATTCACTGCTATACTATGTTTCAGTTATTCCCCATACTACATATTTTATTACAAAATTGACAACGTGTTTTAAATCAGAGTATTAACTCTTTCTAGACTTCTTTATGTCGAAACTTAGTAGTGAGATCATTCTAACATACCTCGAGATTAATTTACAATAAGCCATTATTAGCCATTCTATCAGTGTAATTAACATTTAATTTAAATGGAAATGGCCTAAAAAATACTTCGCTTCTAGTACTTTGATAAGTGCGTCACCTAGTGGTTAGAATACCGATTTAGCTCTGGGTACCAATTCCAGCAGTAACCAACTTTTGTGAAAAAAAACCAATAGTTGGTTTTTTAGGTCTTATTGTGTTATGCGCGTGAAACGTATGTCTGTAAAATGCACCCCTAACACAGGAGAAATCCTACTGCGAGACATCGTTTTTTTTTTAAAAGAATAAAGTCAATAGATTAAAATCAAACAAACAGAACTTAAAATCAGAAAAAAGGTTCAGCGTTTTTTTTTCGGGGGAGTTAAATATGGAAGAACTACAGGCTCGTAACAATATTGTTACGGTTTTGTAAAACAAGAATATAACGAACGCAGTGACGATGATGATATCCTTTTGGCCGAATTTTAACACAGTGACAATTTCCAAATATTTTCGGGAGACATCAACTGCGCAGGAGACATTATAGTTCCATAAGTGAACGCGCAAATACAGTGGCAGTAATCTGTTACTGCAGTGAGTGCCCAGTCTCTGGCTGCCCCTTATGGGATACAGTCGTGATCTTATGTATGTATGTATGCACTATCTAGTTAGAGTTTGACTTACGAAAATGTTTGCTGGAACAAAAGCATCACTATAAAACTTATTTTTCCAAGTCATCATCGGTATTTCGGTTTTTCGGTCTATCCGTAACCAATGATGTGTCACTCAGCACATTTCTGTGTGGCACCACACTGAGCAACAGACTTAAGAACTAATCTCTCAGGGGGACGGACCCCCTTTTTTTTTACATGGGGAAATGCCTTACGCATACCCGCCTTCACGGGGGGAAGGACGGGTTATGACGGACTTGCACCGACTAAAACCCCACGATGTTCCGCTTTCGCCGCATGTTGGCAGGGCCACGGGAACGCTCACGCACACATCCGCGACCCCACCGGCGCTGGCCGCCTAACATCGGCGGCCCCTTCTCGGGAGAGGATAACTCCTCCCCACTCTCCTTCTCAGCAAGGCGCGCCGGAACACATGATGCGCCTTCCAGCACGGCCCCCTTTGTGCGCGCAACGGACCCCCCCGAGTCCGCCACGCGGAGGCTACGGGGCCAGGAGACTTGCACTCGAAAGCACCAGTCTTCCTGGCCCCGGCAGCGGATCTGGTCTGTGGCTCCGCCGCCAACCACATTTCGGCCGCGGAGGATAGGGAGAGAGGCAACGACACAGCAACACTCCTCTTCCCCCGCGGCCCCACCACCGCCGCAACTACGGTGCGGCCCCGCCAAAGTCGCGGGGGATAGGGAGAGAGGCAACGCAACTCCTACACTCCTCTTCCCCCGCGACTCCACCTCGGCTGCGAAGGGCAGGGTTAGCAGTGCCTACTCACTCCTTCCTCCAGCAGTCCACCAACACCGCATCCGCGGTACGGCCCCGCCAGAGTCGCGGAGGACAGGGAGAGAGGCAACGATATACCTACACTCCTCTTCCCCCGCGACTCCACCTCGGCTGCGGAGGGCAGCGTACTGCTCTTCCCCAGCAGTCCACCTGTTTGCATCCAGAGTGGGCTTGCGTAGCCCACTCGGAGCGACTTCCTCGGGTCAGCCTGAGGCAACAGGCCGACCGGGTTCGTCTTAGCTTCACCGTGGGTGACCAAGCCACAGTTACTAAGCCCCCCCGCCACGACAAGGCGAGAACCCATTCGGGGGGGGGGGAGGTACTAAATAAGAGAGAGAGGGAGATAAATTTCGATGAGATAATTTCTTTATCTTTAAACTTTTCAACCCTTCTCTTTTAAATTCACTTTAAAAGTTAAATTAAAATATTAGATACTTTTTTCTATTGAGAAACATCAAAAACTTTGTAAAAACCAGTATAAAGCAAGCAGTGGAATAATGTTGAATCGAACTGTTTTCATAGCTAATAAAATTTTGTTACGATGCCTAAAATTTAATTAATCTTTGCTATAAACTTAAGAATAACTTTCTTAAAATATATACATGTGATTAATTACTTATCTTTGTACAATTCGAGCATGATTAATTAATGTTAGACTTACCAAAAACCACATAATTAAGGCATTCTTTAACATTATTACATTGTATTTACTATACAGTACTTAAGAATTTAGCATCAAAAGTGCTTCATGCGAAAAGATGATAAACCGTATCGTAACAAAGTTACTCAATTCAAATGTAACAACAATTAATGCTTAATTGGATTATGTTGTTGGATAGGACTTTGAAACATTCTTAGTATATGAGATGATTACTTAAATACATATAATCTAAGGAACTTGTTTGTAAAGTTCGAAACAAATAAGTAATTGAAGACAGTAATTCGTCGAAAACGCCATTTTTTGAAAGTTCTAACGCTTGTGCCAAGTTTACTAACATGATAAGTATTGCGAACTTCAGAAACCGAATTGGGAATAGGCGAATTATATGAACCAAAGTGCTTCACAAATATAACTTACAGGGCGGAGTTAATTAAAATTTACATTACTGTCTTGGCTTAAAGTACACCACTTCGCAATAAATTCAAGTGTAATTCGCTGAGTCTGAATATTTGCGAAACGGCGGTTAATTATTGTTGATTTTACAGATAAACCCGAATTCTTATATCATTTTATAAAATAATTAGAAACAAAATTTTATTTCAGTAATTAAAAACTGCAATGAAATATTATAAATGTTGATAAATTAAGTGACGTATTTTTTTAATTGAGCAGTTAATTACAGTACAGGTAATTTAAAGTACTCTCCGTACTTTAAATTACGTATTACGTACGTATACTATAAGTTGGTTTCATACTTTATGATCTAATACTTGTGAAGGTTGGAGAACATATTTTTTTTAAGTATCCACGGTTTCTTACAATTTTCTTTACCAATTAAGGCAAAATATCGTAGAGGTTTGCTACATAAACATAAAATAACAGAGATATTGAAGCTGGCCTTTAAAAATACGGTATAGCTAAGAACTGTACTAGCTGACAGAACTTTGTGTACTCATATACCTATTGAATCCCAATTGTACTCTATTCACACAGATATGCATTAACAAAACATACGCACGCATACCAAATACACACAAGCTGACACACTACATCTTCCACCCACGACACGTATCACTACAACTTAAGGGGCCAGGACGGGACTAAAAAAACCGGGGCTGCACAGTTAGCACAGCTAATTGTAGTCCCCCCCCCCAATGGGTTCTCGCCTTATCGCGGCGGGGTGGCTTAGTAACCGTGGCTAACCACAGTGAAGCTAAGAGGAGGCCACATGGTCGGCCTGTGGCGACGGGCTGGCCCGAGGAGGTACGCAAGGGCTACGCAAGCCCACTCCGGATGCCAATAGGTGGACTGCTGGGGGGAGCAGTACGCCGCCCTCCGCAGCCGAGGTGGAGTCGCGGAGGAAGAGGAGTGTAGGTGTATCGTTGCCTCTCTCCCTATCCTCCGCGACTCTGGCGGGCCCTACCGTCGATACGGTGATGGTGGACTGCTGGGGGAGGAGTTAGTCCACACTGCTTACCCTGCCCTTCGCAGCCGAGGTGGAGTCGCGCGGGTGAAGAGTGTATGTGTTGCGTTGCCTCTCTCCCTGTCCCCCGCGACTTTGGCGGGGCCGCACCGTAGATGCGGCGGTGGTGCGGCTGCCGAGGGAGAGGAGTGTTGGTGTGTCGTTGCCTCTCTCCTTATCCTCCGCGGCCGGAATGTGGTTGGCGGCGGAGCCACGGACCAGATCCGCTGCCGGGGCCGGGAAGACTGGTGCTTTCGAGTGCAGGTCTCCTGGCCCCGTGGCCTCCGCGTGGCGGACTCGGGGGGTTCGTTGCGCGTACAAAGGGGGCCGTGCTGGAGGGCGCGTCATGTGTTCCGGCGCGCCTTGCTGGGTAGGAGAGTGGGGAGGAGTTGTCCTCTCCCGAGAAGGGGCCGCCGATGTTAGGCGCCAGCGCCGGTGGGGTCGCGGATGTGTGCGTGAGCGTTCCCGTGGCGCTGCCAACATGCGGCGAAGGCGGAACATCATGAGGTTTTAGTCGGTGCAAGTCCGACATAACCCGTCCTTCCCCCCATGAAGGCGGGTGTGCGTTAGGCATTTCCCCATGTAAAAAAAAGCTAATTGTAGTCGGCTTAGCTGAGCTCTTCGCTTTTGCCAATCAACTCATAAACATGATTTTCTTTTTCTTTTTTTCTGTTCTTTTCATTGTTTCCATTTGTTATTTTTAGTAAATGGTTTTTGTTAAGGGTTATTTTTATGTTAGTTATTTTTTTGAGTTTAATTATTTAACGATTTTTATCTGTACTTACTTGATTGGCAATAAATATATTTCTTTCTTTTTTTTAGAATCTTACTCATCAAATCGTTGATATATTGTTATGATAGGACAAACACAAAATAGCCCAAAAACCTCCACTTTCGGAATCCCACAAGGCTCAATTCTAGGCCCACTTTTGTTCCTTATATATATTAATGATCTACTTGGACTAAAAGGATACCTAACATTATACGCTGACGACACATCCTTATTTTACTTGGGCCAGTCAATAGATTACATACACACTACATGACACTACAGTGTGATTTGGATCGTTTAAATAAGTGGTTTGTAAGTAATCTTCTTACAATAAACATTTCGAAAACTATTTTTATAATACTTTCAGCTAAAAATAAAAGAATGCAGATTTCGCTCCCTTAACTATAAATAATCAAACGATAAACAAAGTAGATCAAGAAGTATACTTGGAACATACAAAAAATAAAAAAACAAGCTTAACTCTTTAAGCGGGCTGTTACGAGGTATTTTTCTATGTATCTCGAGGCAAATACGCCTTATTATATATAATTCTCTCGTAAAATCACATATAGATTACCTAATCGAAGTGTAGGGGACAGCTGCACAAACTTATTTAGTATTAATACAAACAGCCCAAAATAAACTTATAAAAAAATTATGATTACCTTACCCCAATACAAAAAATATATAAAGAAACTAAACTGATAAACTTTGGACAAACCTACAAATTTTACACTTGCACATTACATTATTACACAAAATATTGAACAACGATATACATACACAAATAAATTGAAATAAAATACTGCATAGAATTAAATTACGAAGTAAGTCATCACATTGTACTACATTATAATACTGTAATAATACATTTCTATTTGACAAAGAAAAAATGCCCCATCTAGATATGCTTATTATGTGTTACTTTGCGTTGAACGATAACTCGTCCCCATCTGCTATAAAAATACTAAGAAATTAGGACACTTAAAACTAATGACTCAATACAAAAAAAGAAATAAAAACAACTGAACTGGTTATAATGTCACCTTCTAGTTTACAGTTACAGTTCTGTTTAAGTAAGTATCATTGCGAATAGAAATTTATCGAGAACATTCAACTTCGCTACCGTCACACACATTGGATTCTATTATTTTTGTCTTCCATTTTGAATCAACTTAATTTCGTGCTCTGTTAACCACCCTATGTTATTTTATTCCAATCTCGTTCATAACACCCTACAGAAAATACTTGCAACTTGCTGATAACGACATTGCGTTATACCTGTGAGCGTTTCTTTTATTCTGCTGAGCTTTTCTTGGATCTTTTGTAAAAGACAAGATATACCTCTTCTTCATCAGCCTGTTAACAGTTCACTGATGCACTCAGGCCTTTTCAAAGGAAAGAGAATTTGAAATGATCGCTTGACAGACATATTGATCGCAGCAACAGACTCCTCGCACCTTAGGCGCTGTTGCCTTTCGTTGGACTGGTATTTTCGGCCGTAGTATTTTTCAAGATTGTTATTCCGCCATTTGACGGAGGCCATTTTTACTACGTCACCCATGCGATGAGACGGAAATGGCAGATTTTCTTAGACTTTCGTAACTTGGCAAGATGAAAAACTGAAAGACGAAGCGAATCGTTCACCTGATAGTAAGTGCAACGTCTGCTCATAGCAAATGCTGTGTCACCTAGAATATTTTGTATGGCAGCACACTGCGCTCATCATCCTGAGACATCGCTTCTTAAGTCATATAGGCCCAGTAACAACACAAGCTGTCACTGATCTTTCAACCGAAATGGTAATGCTTGCACACTACCGCTTGTCGGCGGAATAACTTGCATTACGGTGGTACCTACCTAAACAGATTCTGAACCTGTGAAACATTTACAAATACGACAACAAATACGATAATATTTTTATATAGGAGAGGGGGCAAACGAGCAAGCGGCTCACCTGATGGTAAGTGATCACCGCCGCCCATGAATATCCGCAATACACGAGTAATTATAAAAATAACATTGCTTAACATTACATAAAAGCAACTAGCTTAATATTGAAAGAAGTGTCAGAAACATGGGACAATAACTATAAATCCAGGCCCCAAAAATTTATAACTTGTATAGGTTCCATAACAAATTGATGATTGCCAGCCTTGGTGGCCTACCTGTGGAGCTCGCGACCCAAAACACAGAAGCTGATTTCTTTGCCACTGCGCCAATCGAGCCAACTATTATGGGTAATTAAAGCCATGACAATTATCAGTCTAGAAGTGTCCAGATTAATTCCGTATTTCTGCCACTGCATTTCAACCTTTCTAACAGATAATAACGATATAATTCATTAGCATGGTAGTTACCGAAAGATACGTACCGATAGGTCAGTATCATTTAAATGAAATAATGTATTGTGTTAACACATTCTTCACTGCTTTTCATGTGAATCGAGTAAACACATGTTGTGTAAGCTACCGTAATTTAACTTTATTGTAGAATGGGTGGAGAATTTAGCAAACCAACGCAAACACCCTAAAATTATACAAATTACTGCCATTTAGCTAAACGATGTGATACTTGCAGGCGTTAAGCTGAATGTTGTAGTACGAGTATGTGTGAAAGGTACAGGCATTTAAGAAGCTACATTTATTTTATTAAATACCTTTTTTTTTGATAAAGTGACGAGACGAGCAAAACATTCACCTGATGGTAAGTAGCAACGTCTGTCAACAACAAATGCTGCGTCATCTTAAACCACAATGCGCCAATTAAATGACATATGGTAGTGTATGTAACTGGTGGTAGGATTCCTATGTAGGAATCCGTTTAGGTAGGTACTACCAGGCCAGTTATTAAGCCGTGAAGCAGTAGTGTGCAAGCATTGCTGTGTTTCGGTTTGAAGAGTATTTAAGAACTGATCTATCTCAGGGTGACGGGTGCAGTGTGGTGTCACACAGAAATATTCTGGGTGACACAGTATTTGTTATGTGCAGACGTTTCACTTACAATCAGGTAAACATTTTGCTCGTTTCGTCATACATTCCAATTCATTTTAACGGTTTCGGAGAGTAGCCCGGATAAACAAATAGATAGACAGTCAGATAAAAAAATTAAAAACGCGTGTTTGACTTTTGGTGTTCTGCCAAATGGGATTAAAAAAAGGCTTCATTGCGAAATCACAGACAAAGATTCCAATTTTATTTATATGTGTACATTATCTTCGACTTGTATACGAAACCGACACTCACAAACTGTCGGGTATACCGACTACTGGGTTGCTTGGTTTGAATTGAAAAGACAGTTTCAAGTGTACGATAATTTGAGTTAAGCTGCGTGGCTACTATTACTATTACTATTACTATTACTATAACTCAACAGCGGTCAGCGTTCAATCTATAGGAAAAAATATTTAAATAGGTTATACTGGTGGCAGGATTCCTATGCAGGAATCCGTCTAGGTAGGTACCACCCCAGGGCCATTCTGCCGTGTATTCTGCCGTGAAGCAGTAGTGTGCAAACATTACTGTTTCGGTTTGAATGGCACTGTGAGCTAGCGTAATCACTGAGCATATGAGACTTAAGAACTTATGTCTCAGGGTGATGGGAACAGTGTGGTGTCACACAGAAATTTTTTGGGCGACACAGCATTTGTTATGGGCAGACGTTGCACTTACCATCAGGTGAACGTTTTGCTCGTTTCATCACTTTATCCAATAAAAAAAATATATAAATATAAATAGGTGATTATAACTAACCTTTATTAACACTCGCTATTTGACCGAAACCTTCGACCCTTTTAACCATTTTAGATCACACAACATCCGGTGGAATTTATATGATTTAGTTTAATTTCAGTTTATTTTATGTAATATTTCATCTCGTTTACATAACAATGAATGTAAAACGTTCAAATATGCTATAGACTATAATAACTCACAATACCAACGCAAATGAAGGTACGAACTAGAAAAGGTGTAATGGAGGAAGAAACGTAACGCTACATTACGGCTGACCATTAGCTTACTGTATATACAAAGATTTTTCTTAATGCACGTGAAAATATATCACATAATAGTAAAGTTATTTAATAAGTTACATTATGTGAATATGATGTTCTTCACTGTGTTTCGGTTTGACGGTTAACTTAGACGTAACTTAGGCGTTTAACGTAGATTAAAGTTCAAGAAATTTTGTCGTACTGAAATACTTAAAAAGGTAAGACTCAACCACTAACATACTCAAAACAACTAGCGATCTAATAAAGAAACACACCAAATAATTTAATCTAGACGTTAATTCAATAATACCGCCTTGTCCCAAGCCACCGAAGTTGTATGGTAGAAACTCAATGTCCGCTACATCTAATAGTGAGTCGGATCGATTTACCTGCCATTTCCCCGAGCGTGTACCGGCTGTTTCACCTTATATCATAGGATTCACGGACAAGATTGGCTATACCTTGACGCGGGCTTTTGTCTGAGGAAGATCAGTCAGTTTATCTGTCAAGTGTAACATCCTCTACAAAATGCAGGATTATACAAGTAGATTATAAACCTGGTTTTTCTTAAACAGGGCAAATAAAAATATAATTAAAAACTCGCGTAAAGGAAAATAAAGCTGATGTAAAGCATTGACGTTCTAGGAAGTCTGCACTGTGACTATGTTCTCGATCATCCCAACCATTATATCAGATTTGATAAACTACAAATCCTTGCAAAAGAACACCGACTCCTACCAGTGATGATTCGCGAGGCTATTGAAATTAAAAAATACATCCTAATTTCATTAGAGAAGATGATTGGGTACTACCACCGGATTGGGATCCTGTTATTAATATAATGAAGTCAAAAATCAAGTATACCTCTGAAAGACTTCAACTACTAAGCTTTTTATGCGTTGATCGGACCAAAAATAATAATAAAAAGCCGAAGGTATCCCTACCCCTAGTTAACTGTGACATAAGGACGTCAGTCACCTAAGGCCTCCCGTGACAATGGGTGCTGTAAAGCGCTCGAATGGACAGGTTTAAATAGTTAAAATTAAATGCGATAAAATCTGTAAACTTAGTTTTATTAAATGTGTAATATTCGCGTAAATATAAGATATCATAATAATAATTCTAAGTCAAAAAAGACATCTTTCTTTATTACAAGTTACTGACTACGTTGAAAATAAAGAAATTTCATTATTTTTCAAATTACCACTGAATTGGAAACCAAACATAGAAAATCAGGCAGTCAGCCGTCAGAACATTTTCGTGTGTATGTTATTTTATTTATTGGACATGCAGAGAGTGTATTCAGTGGGGATTTTTACAACGCTTGTGAAAAAACTAATTTTAACTTTATCTGTGCATTCAAAAAGTTTCTCATTCACACTGCCCTGTGCCGCATTTTCAATGCAATCTATTACTAAGATAGAATTCACAGTGAGTTGTGTTTTAAATTTTTATACATTTTCCGCTGCCTTATTTTTACTAATAATATAATATCGGTAAATATTCTTTTAAGTGTAAATACTTGTCATATTCATTATCAATGCAGTCAATCAATAGTTCATCCATCAAGTCAGCGCCCACTTTCTCAGGCCGACGAGACTACGCTTTAGAGACAGGGGCAACCTACACTGCGTTTAATGGTACGAACCTTTCTTCCGTTGCTGTGGTCGGTTCGAGCCACAAGATCGGTTCACTGAATTTTCAGCTACAAATGTATTGCGATTGTCCTTATGTCTCTGAGTACGTAGTGTCTGACCTTTTTACTGCTGAAAATAGGTTTCTCTCATAGACTGCCACAAAACACGGTTCAAGCCTTCATCGACTTCCCGCAAATCTGTGGAGGTAGTCGCTTTATTCTGAGGGGGTAGCCCTGCATTTGTCGGTTAGAGGGTGCCATTCCAGAACCAGCTAGAACGCCACGATTCTCAAACGATTAAAAATAATTTTTAAGGTTGTGTACAGAGTAAAATAGTATTTATGATTAGAGACAATGCCTTGCACGAATCACTACAATTAGTTTGAACAATTGTGGTCGCCGCTACGAATTTTTTATAGTAAAAAATTACAGGTGCTGGTAAGGGCAACGTCTGCTCATAACTAGTGCAATGTCACCTAGTACATTTCTGTGTGGCACCACCTTTGCGCGCGTCCCCTAAGACATCAGTTCCTGAGTCTCATATGCCCAAATCACTCTAGCTCTCGGTGCCCTTCAGACCGAAACGGTATAGTTGCTCACTACTGCTTCACGGTAGATTACCTACCTAGACGGATTCCTGCATTGGAATCCTGCCACCAGTAAAAAGTGTAGCAGTATAGTTCCTAGCCGTTGCAGAGTTTTTGCAGTTTAGAGGTGTGTTTGGAATTTCAGTTCATCTTATTCTATTAGTCTTTGTTATCCACATGATTAATTTACGTTATTTCATTAGATGGATGAATAATATATCCTTTCCGACGGATAGTACTCGTAAGATTTCATTTTTATTTCATTTCATTTAATCTTTGTGTCTTTATTCTTTCTGTGGGCGATTTTTTCGCAGTTTACTTTAGTCGAGTTATTAAATCTTTGCCCATCACTATTTTATTTATATGCCAATATTTTAAGGAAGTAGAAGGTATTGAATAACCTAGGAACATAAAAGATTTGTAGAAACGTCGAATAGTATTTTTTTCCATGTATAATAATAAAACCAAAAGCTTATAAAGTCACATAATTTGCTTCGTATATTTATTTTTATTTCATATACTCGTATCTATCCTATGTAGTGTATCAAAATATTGAAAAATAATTTCAATATGCATATCGTACAGCATAAATAAGCAACTTGTTTTAAAGTCATTGTTCGACTTCCGAAAACCTAATTCGGTATGAACGTAAACATGTGGCGCAGCAAGGCAGCACAAATGAAAACTGGCTGTAAACTTATATTAAAGTTGCGGTCCGACACCAAATAAGAGAACCCTTATTTCACGTAGTATTTTCAGGTTCGTTTTATTTTCGTATACGCTAATGTACAACCTTCACCTTTGTAGGTCAAAGTTAATTTCAATGTTGTACCTGAATACGTAAAAAGTGTATTGAAGTTTTTGCTTTTTAAAACGAATGTTAATAACAAGGTTCAATCAAAAAGTATTATCATACTCTCATTGCCTGGAAAAACGGTCGCACTTTCGTGTAGGATGCGACTTGTGTGGATACGTTAGCGACCGTCGCATGTTTTTGGGATTGCTTGCAAGGCAGGCGCTGCTGCAGCGACGGCTGAGTCTATGAAGCGCCGCAAATGTGTAGCCCTTGGTGAGGGCTATAATTGTGCCGTTGGGCGTGGAGACACACAGGCCGTAAGGACCAAATTCAAGACGGTTGTACGGAGATATCGGCTCGCGCCCGGATACCATTTCCAGTGACCCAAGAGCTAGCTCGTACTTTTGTAGAATGTTTGCTGGGCACGCTGCCCACGGACAGCGGCGATTTGGCCCAGCTGTTTTTACCTAGTTTCGTTTTATACATATTTTTTGTTTATTTGATTAATATCTTGTTTCTTTTTAACTTCTAATTATTTCTTATCTATTTTATTGTTGTAAATAAACCTTTATTTTATGTGAAAATTAACATTGTTCTCAACAAGTAATAATAAAAAGGAATAGTCCAGTAAATATCATAATTCATATGTTTTAGTCTGGATGCATAACTATTGCAAACATCGTCCTTTCAAAATCAGAAAAACTAAAATAAACATTCATTTCAGTTGGATAAAAAGTACTTTTTTATTCAATCGAAACATGATGTTGACATAGTGCGAGTCTACTTTAGTGGTCGGCATGTTTTTTACGGTCCACAAAACTTCAATATTAGTTCAATACTTTATCAGTCGCTAAACAAAACCAATGGTAGGTACAGTCTTGTTTGAGCTTTTTAAAAAATACGATTATATTTAATTAAGACTAATCATGACTCGACAGATTTTGATGGCATAGATAATTATATTTGATTAATATTAACTTAGCCTGAATACTTCTCGAAAGAATTGGATGCCGTAGAACAATGATCAAAACTTTTTTTAATGCATTGTCGTTTTCACACTGTTATGCTGACGACTCTCTTTCTGAGAATACTTAACTAACCTCAAGCGGCCTGCAGTGGAGTATCACGTCTTAGTTCCGTAGTTGGGAGACGCTATTGAGGTCATTGAGCATAGTGCTAATGTCCTCCAGCGAAAATCGAAAAAAAGACGTTAATACCGTATCCTTTCCAGTCCAGTAGCTTGAAGACCTCTTCCAATCGATCGATGACGGCACTAGTCATCGTGCATCTTTGACGCTGCTGTTCGTCACCTATACGTTTATTTTCGGTCAGTCATTTTTCAAGATTTAATATTGCTAAATAAGAATATGATTCTTATATAAATTACACTTACGTCATCATATTATTGTAAAGAGACTGGATGGGATATTTTCATATGCTGCTACCACATTGCAAGCGTTGCCGCAACTCAAATATTAAAATAAAAGTTTTCTTTTAATACAGATCAGAAGACCGAGTTTCAGTAGACAGACTTTAACGAGTAATATAAATATTTAACCAGTACTACTAGTGTTTATATGAAACAAAGAAACCGTTGAGGAAAATCGAAATACATGAATTTATTTATCACTTAGTATTTCAACTGTACCCGAAAGTAATCAACACGCCAACCGTGTAAATACTGTAGGCAAGTTAGTTACCGGTTAGCGAGCTCCGTGTTTTTACGGGTCACGTACCGTTTCCGCCTCAATTTTAGCAATACTATTGTCGTTTATTCAAACAAAAACAAACAATGGTGGAAACATACATGGGATTTTTTGACAATTTATTTTGGTATACTGTAAAATAAATAAAGGATTATGAGATACAGCTACTTCACCACCACCATACAGGACTCCTCCACTATACATAAATGATAATAACCCATGGAAGTGAGGTGATCGCTGCCAAGCTATTTCTATATCTTTATATTTATGAATTTACAGTTTTTGTATGTTATATTGTTTTTCGAAATGACTGGAACAGGAAATTGCCTGCTGGATTTTTTGCGGAATCTTTCCAGGACAAAGGCATTTTTTTGCGAATCAATGTAGTTTAAAGAAATGACGATGCTGTTTCAAAATATGATTTAACATTAATGATTTTCTCTTGGACAGCGATTAAACTAAATGCATTAAGTTTATAACACACAATGATAGAGAAGATATTTTCATAAAAATGTAACAATAAATAGGGAAGAGTTGTGCCTTGTGGAATGGAGACTGCTGTTCTCGGGATACCTCTTGATGAGAAATTTCAATGATCTCCCAAATAGCTAAAGTATCGAGAAGACTTAGCTCTGCAATCTTTCTTATAGTGTGCATACACATTAGAAGTCGTGCTAATATTGTAACAGCTATATTGATTTAATTTAGTTACTTACATAGCGTAATCTCAAATGGTATTTTGTTATATGGCAATGGGGACTATAATAATATTAGACTATAGAAATAATATAAAAACATTTTTGCAGCAGACTGGCCTCTGAGATTAGAGCTATACACTTTAGAGTATCGCTTAGACATAAGCTTAAAGAAATAGATATTATGACCCTCGCCTATCAATACTATACCAAAACTTTATAATGTATTTATAACTAGATAATGTATAACTAAACTTTATGTATGCACACTGTATAAAAGTGTTATAGTCACTATGTGAATCAAATGAAAAATTCTTTACTTGTAGCGCCGGTTACACGAATTCAAAGAGTCAGTTACTAATTCATGGCAATCTACGTATTACAATGAAAATCCCAAAAAGTATACAAGGTATTTCTACCATTTTTTTGTATTAAACTAAGGCTTACTTACTTGGCTTGTTATTACAATATTATTGAACACATAAGGGCCACCAAGCCGTTTCTATAATTGTTTAAATAGTAAAATTTGTATTATTACTGTAACTTGTATAATTAATTAAAAAAAATGAGCCGGCTGGGTATCTTGCAGTATCTTCTCAGATCTGAGGCTTTTTCTTTCGACACAGTGGTAGATTATTAATATATTTTATGCTACTAAAGGTACGAATTTATGATGTACTTATTATATTGTAAGTTTTGTAAATAAATTATGGTGGATAATAATACATTAATGTTAAATATCAGTCCAATTCCGCTATTCCAATTACATTTAATTAACGAAAGGGTAAGCTCCGTTTGGCAGATAACCCTTCTATTCATTAAATTAACTCGGCTATCTAGTTATTCATTTCAGTTTAGGTCCACTATTCATGCTGTTTCCTCCTTATAGATCACCCACAGATGCATATGCTTTAAATAGATTACTAATTCATTACTGTGTCAGTTTCCTAATATACAATATCTTAAAATATTTCAAGGAAATGTGTGGTAGAACAATACTCGTACAATGGAACACACGCAATAGTATGCCATTTGACCGCATCTAACGAAGATCAGCTTGAATCGTCGACGATCAGGTCGTTTCCAAATTGATTGACCCATTGGCCTTGTGAAGACTGACCTTCTAGAAAAGAGCCTACTCTTTTCTCAATGGCAATCAATAAGCCCGCAATTCTACTGACATTGAGCGACGGTCGGATCACTTGCAAGCAGGTAAGTCGAAAATCATTAGTAAATATTTTACTTTATGTATATAATTCTTCTGTGCGTGTTCACTGAACTCCTTCTAAACGTCTGGACCGCTGTTGATGAATTTTTTTGTGTGTGTTTGTGTGGTTCCCTGGATGGTTTGGTTTCATAATTGGACTCGGTAGGTGGTGCTGCGATACAGTTCTAGGAGAATGACAAAAGTCACTCAGTATATAGTTAATCGATAATTCGAATATCGAAAAATCGTTTTCTGAATCTGTTAACAGCAGGCAAGCCAACGTTCGGGCAGGACGACGTCTGCCGGGTCCGCTAGTATACAATAAATATACTGCTGCTACTATCGGGCACGGTTAGGTTAGAACGAGCGAGTGCCTCCGTGTTGAAGCAAACACTTGTGCACTATAATATTTTTTTCTGCGCAGTAGATACCTTCGGTAGTTACTAGTAACTGTGTGTGGCAGTAACTGTGGTTATATAGGCAACTTGAAATATAACTCAAATAAAACTCGTCTATATAACATTTCCATACGTAATCGATAAAGTTCAAATCAAATTAACCTTTGTAAGTGTATAAAAATACTGCTTTCATTGTTCCGGTATTTTGATTACCACAGTAAACCTCCATTGTTAAAACAGCTTTCTATTACTTAACGCCCCGGCATTCCATTCGTAGTGTAAAAAGTGCTATAAAAGTCTATGACCGTATTAACTTTTGTATAAATTTCCCCCGGAAGCAATATGCTTGAATTTGCTTATTCGTACTTACTCTCTTTGTATATTTTGGTTTTATCTCATCCTTGTGTAATTGACAATATAATTATTACAGATTTAATGGAAAAAATTTGTATCCATAATACTATAAATGCAAAAGTAGCTCTA
Source organism: Luehdorfia chinensis (assembly GCA_019845155.1). Taxonomy (NCBI): domain Eukaryota; kingdom Metazoa; phylum Arthropoda; class Insecta; order Lepidoptera; family Papilionidae; genus Luehdorfia; species Luehdorfia chinensis. The sequence goes on from JAHVAK010000292.1 coordinate 2,154,486, forward strand.
TCTGCACTCTGTTTGTTTGTTACATTTTCACGGTTCCACCGCTGAACCGATTCTGACGAAATTTGGTGATACGAGTATGTATTATTTAGTAATATAAAACATTATGATATTAGATGATGCCCGCGACTTCGTTCTCGTGGATATAGGTTTTTTAAACACCCCGTGGGGACTCATTAATTTTCAACTTATCTATGTGCCAAATTTTGTCAAGATTGGTTCAGCAGTTAAACCGAGTAAAGGTAACAAATAGAAAGAGGGACAGGGACAGTTACTTTTGCATGTATAATACTGTGGAGTGTGTTATAAATGCAGAAAAATACTTGCCGTGTGGTGGTGGCTTAAGAGAATCTGCCACCCTCTCTTATCCCGTAGGTGTCGTAAAAGTCGACAGAGGGAAAATAAAAACTAGGGATTGGGCAGCAGCATCTTCTTGGAATATCTGAATAAATAAATTGTGGTTGCCAACCCGCCTACCAAGATTGGCAACTATAGAAAAATCCTCTTAAAATGAGAGTTACAAACCTTTGCGGCAATCTATAGTGGCCTATGTTCAGCAGTGGATTAGTGATAGGCTGATGATGATGATGAGAAAAATACAAAATATACAAAGAGAGAAGTATAGATATATGAACGAAGCAAATTCAAGCATATTGCTTCCGCGGGAAAATTACATAATTTGGACAACGCCATACGTGATACTGTTCAACTATTGTACTTTGTATAAATTATATTTTTTGGTAAGAATATGTAATATAATTATTTCATTTGCTGTGTTTCAGGTATTAAATTCATAGTATAGAACCTTATTTGACATATTTTATTACCATTAGAGTATAATAGCACCATTAGTGTAGATAGCACCTCTTTCCTACCGAGGTGTCGTAAGAGGCGACTAAGGTATTGTACGGACAGCCTTTACATACATACATAGAGTCACGCCTACTTTCCCATTGGGGTAGGCAGAGACCGACATCTTTCCATCTTTCTACGATCCTGGCACACATCTTTAGCTTCCTTTCAATAGTGTTTTCATAAAAGCTCGTTGGTTGCGGGTACTTTTGACGTGGTTGAATACGTTCGCCTACGTCGACCCTTACCGGCTTGCCCATTCACACTCGCCTCATAAATCCGTTTCATCAATCTTCTTTCATCCATCCTGTCTACGTGTCCAAACCATCTAAGCATTCCTTTCTCTATCTTTATCACTGCATCTTCTACCGACACCGCAACGTTCTTTATTACGCAGTTTCTCACTTTGTCTATCAAAGTCACTCTAGCTATACTTCTCACACTTTTCATTTCAACAGCGCTAATCTTATTTTCATGCTGCTTCTGCCAGACCCAACATTCACTACCGTGTGGGGACCAGTACTCCTCTATGTAAAGCCAATCGTGCGTTCTTAGATACTTTCTGGCTACACATAAAGTTATGCAGGACCCCATATAATTTATTTCCTGCGAACGATCTTCGTTCAATATCACTGTCGTACTTTCCGTCCTCTCGAAAATTTTGAGCCCAAATATATAAACTCTTTCACTTGTTCCACTTTTTCTCATTTAATCAGTACTCTGCAATCCGACGTACTTTCTTCTCTTTCAAAAACCATTACTTTCGTCTTACTTTACAGCCTTTATTCATACAGAATAACATCATAATGTGCAAAGCTATACTGCTCGTGGGAACGAATAAGTTTTTTTTTGACTACTACCAAAAGGGCGGCGACGTGGTTTGCGATGGTTACTGTTTTGTATGAGCATGTTTATTATTAATTGTTTTAAATAGAATTAACTTATGAATGCTTTTGGGGTGGTCTATATGGAAGTTCATATTTAATTCAAATCTATCATGTTACTGATAATTAGGAATAAGTCTGTATGGTGGCTGCGAAGAAGTTTAAGATGTGGCATAAGATATATGAGTATTCTCTTTTATTATTCGAAAAATAACAGGCGACAAGGTGGTGGTTACAGGTGGTAAGATTCCTATGCAGGAATCCTTCTAGATAGGTACCACCACAATGCCAGTTATTCTGCAGTGAAGCGATAGTGTGCAAAAATTGCTACGTCACACTGTAGCGTGGGCAGTGTTGTATTTTATTATTTAAATAATAGTTTTCCCTTTTTTCATTTAATATTTTCCTTTTTAAATTTGATGCGTTTGGTTTTATTATTTATGTTTTCTATTTTTTCAACATTTTTCTTTATATTGTTTGCATTTGTTTGAGGCAGCAATAAAAGATTCGTTAATTCTTTTCTTTCTTTCAAACACTTACTGTGTTCCGGTCGGAAGGCCTTTGTTAGGCAGTGTAATTACATATGAGACTTAAGAACTGATGACTCAGATTGACGAGCATAGTGTGGTGCCACTAAGAAATGTTCGAGGTGTTACGAGCAAACGTTACACTTACCAACAGGTGAACAATTTGCTCGTACCGTCATCTTTTTTCACAAAAAAAATGTTTAAACACATGATTTCTGGTAATATTGTCATCTCAAATAAGTCGCCTATTACCATTTTTTTTAATTCACACTTTGTTTGCAATAAATTTACAACGACAAAGTAAAGCTTTAAAGTAATGATAAAATAGAAAATATTAACTAGGTTCCTGAAAGCTTAATATTTTTTTTTGTGTTTTTCCTTAGTGATTTTGTGTAATATTTACTAAGGTTTATTATAACGACTTGCTTGTCAAATCGCTTACTTCCCTAAAATACACAACGTTTTGAAAATGTTTGTATAATCTAATATTTTTTTGTAACCCAATTGAGTACAAAAGAATTTGATTGAACCTTTTACGTGAATGGTTTATTGTTAAGAGGTGTATTCGTAGATTTTATTAATGATTCAAGTTTTTCTTTTAAAGAGTATAGGTATTCATGGCTACAGGGGATTATTTATGCCTCTGTTACTTTTGAAGCATATTATTGTACATTGTATACGCATGCATTAAACGTATTTCATTATTCTCGTGAAGAAGTGTTACTTTTGAGTAAATATCTTGAGTAATCAACTTAACAGATGAAATAATTAAACATATTATTTTTGATCGATGTAAGCGTTATTATTGCCTTGACTTTGACAGAAAACCTATTTGTAATAAGTAACAAACTCCAGAATTATTGAAACTTTCCAACAAACCGAACAGGTCAATTGCCAATATTTACAGCAAGAACTTTTCCGTCGTCGTTTGTACTTGTTTTCTAAACAATATAGATTTTTTTACTTTATTAAAGTCACAGATATGGCTCATAATAATATAATGTTAACACTTGGAAGCTCTCAATTCAATCTAAAATCAAAAAGAAAGTTCATTAATTAGCCTATTGACTAAATCAAAATACTTTCCCATTATTATAAAATTTTCTTTAGCAGTTAGCAACAGCCAGTAGAAGCTGAGAGAATTTGCACTCATGGCAATTTATATTTGCCATCTGCATGTGGATCCCTACGCGTGGTCAGAGTAATAGACTTCTAGTCTTGTGTTCGAATCCCAGCCGAAGCCAAAATATATACTTAAATATAAACTGTAGGTTTTCGAGTCTGGTTGTGTTCTTATTGTACCTCTGTATCTGATACTAAATCCAGAATATCTGGCACTGCGGTAGTACCTATCTCGTCAGATTCTTACATGGATGGAGAAGAGTTGATAGATTCCTTCTACACTGCCACCACTAATTTAAAATTAAAAGTAATCTTATGTAGTTTAGTCTTCGCTTGGCCTTTTAATATTTATCACATGAGATAATTTTGTTCAATATTTATGGCTCATTTTTAAATATGAATTGAACTGTTGGCATGATTTGTTAATATTACGTTTTTAATTTGTCATAGCGCATTTTGGAGACAGGTGGACACCTAGCTTAAAAGCGGCACTGAACTACTCAAAACGGGACGTATGGTCAAGTTAAGTAATAATACTACATATTTCACAAAATTCAGAGAAAGCTATACAGATACTTTGCATATTTAGTTATAATAAAATTGCTTTGAGATTCTGTGGCATCTTTTTACTGCAGATGCTGGTCCGGATTCCTAAGTCCGTTATAATGTTCATTGGTCTACTAAAGTTCTTATAATTTGGTGAACCACCGTAATAACGAAGTTTATTTTTGTATATTGTTACGCACTAATTCTGAAACGTTGTCAGATAGAAGTTCAATTAGGAGAGTATTAGGAGATAATTGTTAAATCTGCAAAGTAATTTTACAATAATATAATAGAATAAATAAGTACAAACATTGAATTATTCTATTTCTAAAATTAGTTCATTTTGTATCTCTAACAATGTAGACATATAAAACGAACTAATTTTAGACAACCAACATTTTTATAGATAAAAATAAGGAAAAGGAAACAAAACAACAAACCGTCCCGGTTATGAAAAATACTATGAATTATTTAAATATTAAAAATATATCTTATTATTACGTTAGTAACTCCGTAAAAATACATATACAACTACATATTTAAATCAAACATTACTTTCCACTGACAAATAATGTTTGGTAGTTTTGATATTTACCAAAGCAATTGCTTTTATTGGAAATATATTTGACGGTTAATGGTTTCACTGCAGCTTTTACATCACGTACATGGATTGGTTTTGGAGAAATAATTTCCTTAGGCAATTTAATTACGCAATATTTTACATACATTTAGTAGGTTTATTTAGCTAAGTTCATCATTATTATTTAGGCTTACATATTCAACGAGGAACCCTTATACTTTTGCCTATTACGTTTCGCCATGTCCATCTATCCGTCATATCCTAGCTTAGCTCAGAAACTCTAAGTTCTAGAAATTTGTAATTTGGTATACATATTAATCACGCCGTCAAAGTTGTAAAATCAAATTTTGAAAAAACAATTTTTTTAGGGATTTTTTTTAACGTGTAGCGGCGGTATTTATCCACTACAGGTAAAGTGGGGACGAATTTTGTTTTTCTAGTCTATCTCATGATGTGGCGTATTGTTGAACAGCTCTTTCAAAAATATTGCGGATGTCTGAAAACCATTTTTCGATTCAGGGATTCGTTTGCAAAATATTACGCCGTATAGTGCCAATTTTTGTGTCCCCACCCCCTGACAGCTAAATGGTAGTTTTAAGATATAGTAGCAGGAACTATTTCAGCTAAGTACGCTTTACAAGTTAACGAGTAATAGTCGACCAACTCAAAAAAGGTATTTGGTCGTATAAATTTCATTGAAAGTTACTTAAATGAAGTTGTTAGTTGTGTAAAAAGCTAATAAATATAAGCTTATAAACCATCTAGAAGTTCATGCAAATGCCCCAACAGTGTCGCAGTAGATTTTGTATGTAATTTGTCATTGCATTATACCCTTGCATAGTAGATGTCATTGCATAAGACCCGGTGGTAAAAATCGTCTCAAATAGTTAATATTTTTTCTAACTTCCTTTGTGAAGTTGTATTTTATAACTACTTTTTCAGTTACCATCGTCCTATGGGGGCCGGTTTTTAAACGTTATTAGTCGCTAAACCGTGAACTATATTTTGTAGAAATGTTCAGAGTATCAAACAAAAATCCCCCTTATAGTTCGCATATTGTGACTAACTAAACCACTGCGCGTGGTCCGACACGAACTTGACCGGTTTTATTTCATCATACCATCACCATAATTACAGTCTATCGCATGTCTACTGCTGGACATCAGATCTCTGATTTTTATTTCATAGAAACAACTTTTTTTGTAGTTTGATGAAATAATGAATTTCCGATAATTCAGCAGTAATTAAATTTAGTACTTTAGTTGCTTACAATGCAGGCCGCAGTTCAACAAAAATGTAGTTTTACTGGCACTGTCATTAATGATAATGAAGAAGATTGGCTGATTTTGAACTTCTAAACTGGTGTCTGATGTCGAAACTCAGAAAAAACTGACAAAATCTCGACAAAATTTTTCAATACAAAACATTGAATTCGCGATCCGTAGCGAGGAGGTTAAAAGTTTCTAGTTCTTGCTAAGGCCAGCTTAAATAAAAAACTAAAATTTGAATTACGTAACCACAGTAAGCCGTCATTAGTACTATTTCTTTCGACTCGTTGAGGGTTGGTGTTCTCTCTTTTTGAGACCCCTTAAATTGGCGCCCCTTTTTGAATTCATTTCATCAGATTACATAAGTATGTAAATTCCTCGAGAAGGTAATCGTACTCCTGGCGTATATTTTAATATTTATTATTTAAAAAAAATGATCTTATCGTTAGCTAAAAAAACCATTATGGATGATTTAATCAATTAAATGATTAATAATAAGTCATATCGATCATTTTACCAAATGCCCTTAAACTTTGACTGGAACCTCAACGGTCTGGGTATTTTAGTAGTAAGATTAATTAATAAGAATAATAAATAAAGCAAATTTCCAATTACTATATTTGGCAAAAGCTTTCATTCAATACAGTGTATTAGGTATTTATACATTAAGTGTAAAAAATATATTCATTTCTTTCGCAATGACCTATTCCCACATTTGGAATGAATTTACGCATTTTTTCTAGAATGGATATAGACAAACTGAGTGTCGCATCGCTTATCGATCTGGCCTCTTTATCAGCAGCGACTACCATTGATTACAAAGTGTTGCTACTGAACAATATTGTACTCACTTTGTACAATGTGCAGGCAACTGTACATCTTGTAAGGGTTAAGCGTCCTCCTGCTCCGTGGATGTCTAGCCGTTATATCCATTAAAATATTGTTAATGCTTCTTCTTCTACCGCTAATGTGTGGAAATTTCTTAAATCTCTCTGCAATTCAAAGCCGTATCTATCCATTAAATCATGCCTCATCACTCACTCTGAATGACATAAACCAACATTTTATTTCTTGTCTATTTATGGATCCCATAGTCCGCTCTCAAACAATTACCTCTATTGGTAATTGTTTGAGAGAGTAGTACATACGTAGTACATCATCTCTTCAAATTTTTAGTTCACGCCGGTAACTCTCAATGATGTTAAAATACTGTGTTAATGTGGAAGCGATTCTGTGTTAATGTGGAGTTTGTAAGCAAATGATAACGATGATACTGGAGTACCAGCAATTACTCACACAATTAATTTTTCCTTGGACTCTGGTCATGATACGACCCTGTGCAAAAGGGCTTTTGTACTATAACTTTCTAAAATCCCCAATCATTGCTGACCTAATCATATTCGTCCGATTTCTATTATTTCTTTTATTTCTTAAGTTCTTGAGGCCTGTGTATATATAAGCAAATCTCCGTTTTTATAACCAAACATAACCTACAGGTCACAGTACCACTACTGCACTTATTAAGGTCACTGATGACTTAAGAAAAGGTATGGATGAACAAAAGCTAACAGTGGTGGTGCTTGTTGACTTTTCAAATGCTTTTAACACAGACGATATCCTTAGATTCTGCCTTACTTACCTTAGATTTTCGACCCACGCCTTGGATTGGTTTTCATCTTATCTTCGCAATCGCCAACCGTCTGTTCGCTTAGGACCGCAGGAAGGTATACTTTCTCCTACGCTTTCGTTATTTATGAACTCTGTCACATAGATTTGGGGTTACTATAATCCTTCTAAATACAAAACAATCATAATGGACGGTCATAAATTATGGTAACCTTACTCCTGTTTTATACAATGGTGCGTTAATTCCATTCTCTAATATCGTAAAACGTCTTGGCTTGCATTTGGACTAGTCGTTGAGTTGGGAATCACAGATTTCTGAAGTTAGCCGGAAAGTTATTGCCACCTTACTTTCTCTCTACTGTCTTAAAAAAATCCTGCCCTATAAAACTAAGCTTTTGCTTATTCAATATATTTTTTTTACATGGGGAAATGCAATCCTTAGTTTTACTCATCATTGACTATGCAGATGTGTGTTACCCGGACCTATTCTAATCACGTTTTGATAAGTTGGAGCGCCTTCTCATCAATTGCCTTTGATAAATTTTCGGTTTACATAAAAATGACCACCATGACCAATCTTACCGTTCTATGCTCTTTTTTTAGTATCCAAGATACACTCTTCTGCACTACACTCTTCTGAAACGCTCTCCCTGATAAGATCAAAACAGCTCCTAGTAGGAACATATTCAAGAAATTAATTCGAGAAAATTACATAAATGATCATTGACGTTGTTCGGCTTATCTCATTTTCGGTTTTTATTATTTTATATGAAAAGGGTATATTACATACCTGCCACCTACTTTTCACTATAACAAGGATTGACTGGCAGAGAATGCCACTAGGCATTAAATCCCCCCATTGAAGCGCTTAGCTTAATGCTGTCAATAAAGAATAAATAAATCAGTAAATGAAAAGAGCTGACGTAAAAAACCAGATTTGATTTTTACGTGTCCTTTGCGTAGAGTGCAAAAACCACTTAGGTTTTTTATTTCGCCCTAGCAAGTAGATCCCTTTATTTCTTCTGTCTCTGGACAAGCACCTGTTTTCCGTCATCTTTTTGAAGTTTCTTTTTGAAAAACGTTGCACTCAAATTCTACCTTGAAATTGTACTGCCATTGCACCTAATGCAGCTTCACGTTATTGACAATCCTCGATACATAATGATGGTAGTTCGTGTAATAAACTTTAAAAATATCGAGAAAAAGAAAGCAGAGTAGATATTAAAATGATTTTAATTTCAGGATACAATTTTTTCTTTTTTATATATACAAGAGAGGGCAAATGAGCAATCAGCTTACCTGACGGTAAGTCATGACCGTCGCTAATGTATATCCGTGAAACTGAAGAATTGCAATTGCGTTTTCGGGATTTAAGAAAGGAGTAGGCACCTGAGACGTATCAGTTCGGAAATGCCGGTAGCGGCAGCAAATTCCACAAGTTGTGTACTGTGAAAGATACATTTGTTTTTCATTACTAAATTTCGATAACTTTGTCCAAAACCAAACCCAGTCTAGTTAAATGACATACCTGGAATTAAAACCAGAAAGACGAATGGTATATACCAATCTTGCATTTAATGTAAATGTACATAACATTGACAAATTACTGCGAGTGATACATTAGGGCCCTATTCTATCTCTTTACTCACGACATGTCTATTATTCATAGAACCACAGCCCCTTTACATATTCACTGATACGCATTCAAACCGCAATGCTTTGATAGGATTAATGGCTTACGTGCGCTACACTTTACCGAGTATAATTATAATAATAACCGCATCTCACTGCAGGCATACTGTTGCTCTTGTGTGTATGCAGCGCAGTTAACTTTGGCTAGGCAGTCTTTGTCGCGAGGTATTTCTCCGTTATTATGCCAGTGGTAAATGTTAACCAATTATAATAGTAAAGATTGGAGAAGAAATCAACATCTTATGATTTACTTACGTACTGATTAAGTATAAGAAGTAACATACATATATATATTTTCACGCTTCGTTCCCATAAGAGTAGGCAGAAACCATATCTGTCCTACTTTTCCCCTCTCAGAAATACGGGACATGACGGGTGGCAAACCACTTCGCCATCATTTTGGTTACAGTTAAATTTCTTGCTCCCATTGCTTATCCCACTAGTATAGGAGGTGGAATCATAATGTATATACATGAAAGTTTAAATTGTTACCACACAGAAATGACTATTCAGCTTAATTTAAATACTGTAAAGATTCAAATGAGCGTGCTATGTGAAGAGCATCATAATATCAACCGACTGGTTCAAAACCATCTCCCTGTGCAATTGTGCGCTTTAACAGGGCTACTTACATATGTTGTGCGTATATACGTAAATACCTACGGAATGTGGAAATGGGAGTACATACTACCAGCTATTTGTAATAAAGTGCCATATTAAATCTTATATCAGATAACCATCAGCAAGTGCAACTCAAAAAAATGTAAATTCATTTAAAAACAATATTTTCTCAGTAAATAGCATCGTGTGATTTTTACGGAATACCACAGTTAAACCCTTTTAGGGTTAAAGTGGTATAAATCTGTAGAAACCATATATATATATATATATATATATATACCATGTATATGTACAATGTGTAATAAACAAATAAATAAATAAAGCTAGTGAAATTTGTCCACCCAAACTGAGCTCCGGAGGCTTGGGTAAGGCTAGCCTTATTCTGGAGTCGCCCGGTCCCAAATCAGATCGGCACGCTAACGACTGGTTCGACCGTAGCCTAGCCGCCGGCACAGTAACCACTGGCTTGAGAGGAGTGGAAATGGATTAGTATTAAGGATACAACTTCGGGGCAGGGAATGTTACGCACCTTAGAATTGGTAAAGGAACTATAGGGTGTAGAATACAACTATCGTGGAAGGAGTAGGAGGACATAGCAGTATTTGCCGAACAAGCTATCTAGGGCAAGTACTCCTTGGCCTATACTATGGAGATAGTGGCAAATATTGTTTGATATAATAACTTGCAATCACGAATTAATAATTGCATAGCAAAGTAGTTATGTCCAGCAGTGGATTTTTAGAATGCTAATGACGATGACGAGGCCAGGAATATTTGTATTGCTTAATGTAAATGTCATAAGATTATAATAAAAATATAATATGTATTCATATACATCTAATGTTAAATAATAGCCGTGGAAGCTCAGGGGCTAGGCGCTCGCTTTAAAAAAATTCATAGTATGCGAGTGACCTGGGCTCAATTCCCGGTGCCTGCACCACTAAAATTGTTAATTGCAATTTAAAGTGGTGATTTACCACGTGCTCGGCGGTGAAGGAAAACATCGTGAGGAAACCGGCATGTCTGAGAAATAAAAATATTTCGAAGACATGTGCAGTCCGCCAACCCGCATTGGAGCAGCGTGGCGGATTCTTCCTAGCTCCAAAACCCTTAGATATGAGCAGGAGGCCTGTGCTCAGTAGTGGGACATTTATAGGCTGAAACTTTACTTTACTTTTTTTTTTAATGTTAAATTAAAAACTTATCGTTGTTATAATAATTAGAATGCGACAACCTATTGATTAGTTTGGGTAAAATTCTAAAACCACCATTCAAATTCTGCGAAATAAGAAATGAAGCCATTTGTAATATATCTTAGACGTGGTTGGATTCCTATGCAGGAGTCTGTCTAGGTCAGTATCACAGCAAGACCAGTTGCTATTCTGCCGTGAAGCAGTAGTGTGCAAACTAATGTTTACGACACAGATTACTGTGTTTCAGTCTTAAGGGCACTAAGAGGTAGTGTAATTACAGGGAATTTACACTTAAGAACTCATGTCTCGGGGGACGAGCGCAGTATGGTACCAAACAGAAATGTTCTGGGTGACACATCATTTTTTATGGGCAGACGTTGCACTTACCAATAGGTGAACCTTTTGCTCGTCTCGTCACTTTCTATCATAAAAATTATAAGTTTTATTTTAATCGTCATTTCGTAATCGATATTTCAGATACTTATAAGCCACAATGGACGTGGATTCATCTATACTCTTATAGGAATTTTATCATCGTTACAAATGGTTCCATATTATTTAACCTACTCTTGTTAAAAATTTACTATTATAGAAGGACACATTTTTTGTAAGCTTCTCTATTGTTCCCTCTGGAGTGCTGCAAGGATCAAATTATGTCCATAGTTATTTAATATATTTTTTATTCAATTTTAATGTTAGGACATTAACGAATTAAGTTTTATTTTTATAGCAGTGGAACATTAATAGGCTATTACTTTTATATTATTATAATTGGATCGACCTTGTACAGGCTGAAAAGATACAGCATTGCGCCGCATTCGCATATTACAGTCATTATCACGTTTCCGGCAACAGATGGCAGTTATGGGGTAAAAGACATTTGTAGGGTTTTATCTATCTCTAGAGGGTTATATGCTTAAGCTTATTAACGTTTCAAATGTAAATTAATTGCATTAAGTACAATGAATTTAGAGGTGGGTTAAGAAATACATAGAGCTGTAAGATGTAAATTATCTTAGCCATGTAGTAAAACAATATGATAGCCAAATGACAACCGCTTTCTTTCTATTAGTTTGACATACATTTCGAATAAGTATAAAACAATATGCTACATCATCCTTCTTAAACAACAATATATGAATAACACACTCAGTAAATTTCGAAACCAATAAAATATAAACTTAATATTATAAAATATAAACTTAACTAATTTAATGATATGACATACTTGTTGACTTAGATCGAAACGAATAAACACAAAAACCGAAAAATATCTTGAATTAAAATCATCATAATGCAGAATATTGGACATAAACGGTCAGAGGTAAAAAAAAGTAGTCCTTATTTTATTAATAAAACACACAGTAAAACTTGAAATTATTTTACTCATAGTGTCAAATATTGGATTAAGAACTTGTTCTGTTTTTTATGTGTGTGATCCATAACAAAAATTGTACTTGAAATGTGTCGCCAAACAGATTGAAATAACGATTACCAACGAATATCATCAAAATAAAATAAACTAATCACAGAATCCACCCGGTCTCTTATTTAAAGATTATGTAGGTTGTAAGGAACTATCGCCTGCCCACGCTGTATAGCCTAGACAGTGTACATCGGCGCAAACATGTTCGCCGTATCGCATAACGTTTAGGTAAGAACGAATGAGTATCTCTGTATTTGTGTGTACAATGACATCTGACAATAGAAGTCTTTGAACTCACGTAAAATATCTATGCAGGCAGTGACTTCATGTGTTACAATTTATAATGCTAAAGTGTAGTTCAAGTTACGAATGCTATTTCCGTATTAATCAATAATACACCTGTCACTGCATTTTCACCACGGCATAGGTTGATTGGCAGAGAATACCTATAGACATTAAGTCCGCCTAATGTTACCTTTATTTTAAGTTAGTTAATAGAATCAGGCGTTACTTTGCGGAAATCCATTATAATAAAAGAAAGTTAATTTACTAAGATCCGTATGCAAATCTTAGCAAATTAACTTTCTTTCCTTTACTTTATTTTAAGGTCTATAGTAAAGTTTTAAACGTCTTTTGTGCTAATTCCTAGTATTCGCACTTCCCAACGGCCATAAAGCCGATGTAAATAGAATTCTTACATCCCAAAAATGTTGCACCATATACAGCTACTTTGCCATCATAAATTATAATATTAAAAATGGGGTCCGTTCGACGACCGCGTGGCCTATTAGTTAGCGTACCTGACTTCTACGTCGCGGTTCCTGGGTAGGAATCCCAGCCGGAGCCAACGATTGTTCAAAACACAAATTGTTGGTTTTGGGTCTAGTTGTATTGTGCATGTGAAATGTGTGCCTGTAAAACGCACACACGGGTACAGGAGAAATCTGACTACGTTTGTCTTCACTCCATGACCTACTCTAGGGTTGGCCACCTCTGCGACATGTCAAGCCCATAATCACTTCAGTTTTATCATCATCATCATTTCAGCCTATCACTAGTCTACTGCTGAACATAGGACCTTTACGATGAGATGGGGTGGTAGTTTCTTTTAAGCCACCACCACAAGTTCAGTTTGCAAACGCGGAAAGCTATGTCGATGACCCTGTCTTTACGGCAGATTTCTTCATTACGAATTTTATCTGGCAGAAAAATCTCGAGCATGGCCCTTTCAATTGCTCTCTAAGTGACTTTGAGCTGGAGCTTTGAGCGTGAGTGAGTAGTCACACCGTTAGTGTCCATGTTTCAGCGTCGTAAGTAACGCTGGACGCATTAGTAGAAGAGTTTCATCTTCAGGCTTTGCTATATGGTATATATTAAATCTCTCGAAGCTTCTATAAATAAGATACATTATTAATTATTAAATGTACTATACATATCATATTTTAGAACATCAATATTTTTTAATTCTTAAAAAAAACTAACTGGGAAGTGTTACTTGGCTCAAGCAAGCCTATTCAAGAGTCTCTTGATATCTTTGTGATATTGATATCGTTGACTCGTGGATAATGTGATTGGTTGCACAGTTAAAATTACATTTGTATTAAGATTTGTCCTGTTATCTATATTGTGCTACTGTTTGTTATCCCAACTAAAATATATTTTAAATCATATTTCAAGCTCATAAAGTCAAAGGTAACGAAAAGTGGCAAATGCATTAGATTTTATTACCGCATGGAGTTCCTTTAAACTCTAAACAACTGAAAGTTGTGGCCGCACTTAACTTTTATTGGTGTTTGTGTACAAAAAAGAAAGTAGTTAAACTGTCGGGAAAGAGCCACTGCAATGTGAATTTCACTGCCTTAATCAAACTTTCTAAGCGATTTGCACTCAGTTAAACATCTCTAAACTCTCAAGCAGGAACATTACTTAGGGAGCTAATAATCTGGCAGCTTGGCGATGGTGTCGTCATATTTAAAAAAGGTGTCGGTTAAGACACTGAAGGACACTGAGAGCTAGAGTAATCATTGGGCATATGAGACTTAAGAACTGACGTCTCAGGGTGATCAAGGTGAGGGTGTCACACCACCGCGCCCGTACGGAACTGTTCTGGTTGACACGGCATTTGTTATGGGCAGATGACACACTTACCATCAGGTGAATGTTTTGCTCCCTTCGTCACTTTATACAAAAAAAAAGGATCCAATTTGAAGTACACAATAGGGATAACGTTTATTTTATAAAAGCTATTTTTATTAAACGATTATAAGTATTTCTTAATGTATTATCTAAAATTTGTTGAAGTGAAACTGTTTTGGGCGTAATGTGAGTAAAATTAAAAAGTCAAGGAATTTGAGTACAGGGTTTTAAGCAACGTTTCTGTTATTCTTAATTAATATGTATTAATTAATTAATCATTGTTTATATACTGAGCAGTAATTTTGCAGTGAGCGATAATTTTGATAATTCAGGTTTATTTATTTTTTATTTTAACTAGCTTTATAATATATTTAAGTTTCACGTCTGTCACGTTAATTAAGTTGCATGCGCTCTTTTCTATATTATTAGCGGCCTATCTCGGCTTTGCCCTGGTACTTTTAGTAAAAATATATGTATACATACATTATATAGCTTATGTCTATCTGAAATAAACTACCTTTCAAATGATGAAAGAATTTTTTAAATAGCAGTGGTTCCGAAGATTAATTTTCCACATAATTATACACAAACTTACAAAATTCTCTCTCTTTATAATATTAGTAAAAATCATAATGCACTTTTTGTGCTATAAGGTATTACAGTTTTTAACAAAAGTAATAAATTCTGCTACGTTAATGCTTTCGGAACCTGTTTATGCATTAAATTCATAGCGAGAGCTTTGTTGAAGACGTGAGAGATGAGAAAAATTTGTTACCTATAAATTTATTTAAAACGGTGTGCTGCCTTTTTTCTTTCTAATGAATATTTTACGTCGAAATACAATTAAATTTAGTACCTTTTGCAGAAATCTCTAATTTTCAATTTTATAAAAATATAAAGAGTTATACTAGAGAACTATGGTACCTCAGAGGTTGGATAGGAGGCCAAATTTCATAATAGGTGAATAACCCGCGTTCGGTGCCGGCACCTCTAAAATTGTTCTGCTATCTTATGTACTGGCTTACCACGTGCTCAGCGGTGAAGCAAAACATTGTGAGGGCCCGGCATGCCTGAGGAATAAAATATTTCGATATTTGATTTTAGTCTGCTAACCCAAATTGGAGCACCGTGACGGACTATTCCCAGCTCTATAACCAGTGCTCTGTATTGGGACATAGTCTGTTAATTTACTCTTTATATTCAGATAATCGCTTGTTTTCACCCTCACGTGACAGATGTGCACTATACAAAAATTGGCTTTCCTTGGATACACAAGAATCACGACTCGGATGCAGGTCAATGCAAAGTCATCAACAGTCTTCTTATGTAAATATTTATTAAAGATTTATTATTGTTTATTAAAGATTTGTAAAGATTGATTATATTATTAAAGAGGTATGGAACCAATTTCATAATGTACAAGCAAAGATAGCGTGGGCGTCCGAAGAAATATTTTATCTAAATCCAAAATATTTCGAAACCCGTGTCTAAAATTACCCATACAAGAAAAAAAAAACTTAATATGCGCAAGTACATTAAAGGTCATGTCAATAAATTAGATAGAAATGTGAAATTAATTAACGAAGAAGAAAGAAGTGGCCAGAGCACCGGACTTCTACGCCGCGGATCCTGGGTTCGGCGGTCCCAGTCGTAGTAAGAATTTGTTAGAAAACGTAAATTATTAGTATGGTTTTGGTTGTGTCGAGCATTTTTACTGTAAAGATGATGCATCATCCGTGGGATTTTCGTGGGATGAAATTTCTAAAGAAACTGTATTCTCGTCTGGACATTGCCGCTGGCGAAAACATGGCCGATTTTTCATGTTCAGAGGTTTATTGCATAAAAGTGTTAATTTTCTGATAGGAAATGCGTTCTTGGAATTATGCTGTGAGGTTTATTACTTTATCATAATTATATGTATAAAATTTTGAGTATTGTAAATTTTTTAGAAATCTTAACTTAAAGTAGTAAATAAATAAGATTTTTCTCTAACAACATAAATCTAGCGCGCAATCATGACTTAGTATTTTTCGTTGTTCACGAGTAATTCTGATTTCACGCGATGGCATTTCTAGACGTCTAATATCTTGTAGTTTTACGTGAAATTTATTTTTACTTTACACTGTAACGAACGTAAAAGTTTTTCGTCCATTCTGAAGATTAATGAAACGTAAACTTAATAATAATGGTAATATTAAAAATTCTAGAAAGAATAATAGATCAGTTTATTGTTCTATTTTGAGATATGAAAGTTATTTTCTGAAAAAGCGTCTTAGCAATTATGTTAGAGGTTGTTTCAATATTGTTCATTTACGTATCAAGTAATTATTTAATAAACAAAAACTCGACTGCAATACCTGTTAAAAAATGCAAATTATATTTGTTAAAGTATATTTTATTATTTGCTTAAGTAGGTACGAGTACAAACAAAAATAACACTGCATCGTGCATTCTACGTTGCTCAAACTAAATACAATTGTTATATATCTTGCGTTTCCTTTTCAGTTAATTATTTTTAAGTAGTTTTTTTTGATAATTTGGTTAATTTTTCTGTTTTGATAATTGTTCTCTATTAACTGACAATTGGATCTTTTCATATCCTTATTTTTAATACATTGGTTTTCAAACTTTTATAAGATATTGATTTAATTTGCATTGAGCGTATTAACGCAATTAAATCAATTATTTGAAGTTTCTAAATAATAAACGAATCGAATTACATATTTCGATACATATCCAAATATTTGCATTTTATGCACTCCTACATTTTATTAAAATTAAACAGTAATAGTGTTCAATCACCTTTTCAGATTAATTAGTATCTAGCTTACTTTCGCAATTAGATCACTAAATATTGTCTTTAAAAATATTGCTACTTACTTATTTGCTTACACATTACATTACGACCGTGATCAAAATGCGTTCATTTAATTGGATAGAAAGTTTTTTTGTCTGTGTGTGTGTGTGTTCATTTAGTTTTACCTGTCTCAATGGAATCATACACACTTATTTTTTTGTTCTTGTGGTAGTTTCCTTTTAACTGTTAGAAGTGTTAATAGAATTGCTAGTATTCTTCCTTAAAGAAGAAAACGCTGCAGACATTATCATTTTTAATGAAGTCTTGGATCTCGTGTAATTTTTATTAATTTTTTTATCGTGTTAATAATAAAGTCATAGTCATTTTTTATCGTATTATTAATAAAGTTAACAACGACTGACAATACCACATTCTACAGGTGAGCCAACCCCGGCGCACGCTGTAAAAACAACTATGGCGATAATGGTATCCATCATAAATAATTCAAACAGACATATGAATAAATCCAAGACTTTTCATTTGCTTTTTTATGGACACGTAGACAGGATAAAACAAGTAAGGGTAGTATTTGAATATTAAATACTAAACATTGAAAGATCTCGGCCAGAATTATGGGATTAACCTTCTGAATTTCGACCCCGTAAATCCTTAATTGCATCAGAGCGTAAAAAAAATATCAGCACCGCCCATGAAAATTTACAATACCTGAGGAATAGGAAAGGCGTTGCCAACCTTTGAGAAAGGAATAGGCTCTTTTCTTGAAGGTCCCTCAGTCGTACCGATCCGGAAAAACCGCTAGCGACAGCAAATTCCATAAAGTGGTTGAGCGTGGCAGAAAATTCCGCCCGCACTGTGGTGGAATGCCAACCATTCCGGTGGTGACGATGGAATTTGTAGTTGTGCCCCGTAAGGTGCGATGGTGAAATTCGGCGGCTGGAATTAATTCAAACAGTTTCTTTTTCCTGTTCCTCCCCGCCAGATCATGCCGATCAGATAGAACATGGTCGTCAACGATTCGAGCCGCTCTTCGTTGAATTCGGTCAAATAGAATGTCCTGACAGTACTCCATGTGCGGCCGAACCTGCGCCTCATAAAGTTGCAAGCGGTGGGCCGGTATGACGTATTGTCGCGCTCTACTGAGCATGCTAAGCTTTTTAGAGGCGTTTTCTTCCAAGTGACCGCGAAACTGAACGTCACTCGATATGTCGACGCCAAGGATTCCGATACTGGCTGAGGCAACGAGGGTAGTGCTTTCGAAATGAGGTGATTACGACGAAGGGTTTCCTTTTACCGGTAAAAGTGCAACTGGTGTCTTGTTAAGTTTGAACTGGACTTAATTTAGTCGGCCCCGAGGCCGACTAAATTAACCGGATTAGGCCGACTTCAGGCACAATTTTTTTTTCGGTACCAGCTGAGCTTCGACGGAAGCCGTACTGGCGGTCACTAATCAGCATGGTGCTCCTCCAAGTACCTCAAGAGCTGGCTGCTCATAATCGACTCAATTATTTTGAATAATAAGAAGGCGATGGCAATCGGCCTATAGTTTGACGGATCTGAGCGGTCGCCTTTCTTAGGGATCGGGTGCACCAAACCTGTCTTCCATGAGTTCAGGGACAATGCCTAGAGAGTAGGAGTAATGGAAAAGACGCGTTAGAATAGGTGTCAACTCTGGAGCACACATCCTCAGCACATTAGGGTGAATTCCATCGGGCCCACTCGACTTTTGGATGTTCATCGAAAGTGCTTTACGCACTGAGCTCTGAAAAAACCGGATGTCCGGCATAGAGCTCTCAGCTGCATGGGATGGTCGGCGGTGAGTTCCCACTGTCATAGAGAGTCGAGCTGGGCGCAAAAAGACAAACTAATAGATCGATCTTCTCCTTAGCATCATGGGCCGCCGAGTAGTCATCCCTATGCAGAGATGGTAGTGCTAACAGAAATTCCCTTGGATAGCCTTGGCGAAAGTCCAGAACGCACGGTTCCCAAAGGAAGACGAACTAGTTTCTCGCCAATTCTGCCAATGTGCTCAGATTGCCCCAGCTATTACTCTTTTGAAGAACCTGGAGGCAGAATTGTACTTTTTCTTAAAATCAATAGATTATAAATCGCGAGAAGTCGATGCATTGGCCCAGGCCTGGTAACACTGCTGCTTTTGGCAAGATGCCATTCTGCACGTGCCACCAAACATAGGCTTAGATCTACCACCGATGGGCACCACTGAGGTTTAGAACGAAGAGTTCCATTCCTTGAAGCACCACATCAGCGACAGACTCGGCAAAGATGTCGGGATTACCCAGCGAGAAGTACACCTTCCTCCATGGGTATGATGATGCAAAGAACGACCGTATCACATCCCAATCCACCGACCTGTAGTACCACACACGGCGGCAGCCTGCAAATCGCGACCGCAATGGGCACAAAATAGGCACTTCGCAACGGATCAGTCAGCAGAAGGTTCAGCAGGCAAGGTGTATGATCCTCCACGTCTGGAAACCGCGTCGGGTGAAGTAACCAGCTGTGACAGATCACATGCCAGGGCATAGTCATAATGGATCTCCCCGTACGATCGGTGGTTCGAGATCGTATCCATTAAGAGTGGTGGGCATTGAAGTCGCCAAGTATCACGATCTCTGCAGATGGTATCTGCTGTAGCACGGAATCTGCACCCATTTAGATGTGGTCGATGCGACTCATCGTCAGTTCGGTACTACTCGTACAATTACAATTTGCTATTTTACCTATGACAATACTCTACTACAAAGTAGGTTAATTGAAAAAAATCAACGCAAACAGTTAAATAACTTTCGATAAGTATTTTATAATTGTTTCATTTTCGAAATAATAAATTTTACAGAATTTTATATTACATAAAGAATAATACCGGTCATAGTTATGTCCTCCACGCTGATTACAACAACAGTAATGTTTCACAGTTAACAACACCAACATTTAAAACCAAGGCTCGTATGAAATGACTGTTTCGGGAGCATTACATTAGTAGAAAATGGTTCATTTTCGAATTCTGTATTCTTACTCTTCAACTATCAACATTTATGTATGTGTATTTAAATATATCCTGCTGATGGTAGGATTCCTATGCAGTGATCCGTCTAGGCAGGGCCAGTTATTCTATCGTAAAACAGTAGTGAGCAAATATTATTGTGTTTCGGTTTGAAGAGTACCGATATCGATAGTAATTACTGGGCATATGAGGTTTGAAAACGATTGTATCAGGGTGAAGGGCGCATTGTGGTGCCAAACACAGATGTTCACAGGTAACACAGCATTTGTTTTGGGCAGACGTTGCACTTACGATCAGAAAGCTAATCTTGTCTCGTCACTTTCTTCCATAAATAAATAATCCGCTTGATTCTATGTTTATATGTACTGTGTATGTATATTTTCATATTATACGATTTTCTCTGAGTTTTGATCGTCCTGATTCCGAAGTAGCGCTAATGTGTGTCAGAGTATCAGAGATGGAGAAATCGATGTGTCGGTGTAAGATTTTCGATATTTTCTGCAACTGCTTCTTTTTTCATTTGTATAAATTTGTTGTAATTATTTATACATTGACTAATGCGATGGTATATGTATTACTTTTACTACTTATAAAAAAATAATGAACATATTTACCTAAGAATATTTAATGAATAGCATTTAATTTATCACTAAATATTTGGTAAGGTTTGGAAAAAAAGGAGTAATGTTTATAATGAGCTAATGTAAAAAGAAGGAGGTACGAGACAATGAACACGAAAGATTATATCATCAACGACGTTTTAAAGTATGTCTGATATTTAACTTTCTATAAAAATGTTACATATCTAAAAAACGGTAACAGTTCAGTGATTCTAGTAAGCATTCAAATTAAAAACAAAACCTAAAACTCTTCCCATATATATGGGTTATGGGATGGGTATATGGGATTACT
This sequence comes from Luehdorfia chinensis, assembly GCA_019845155.1. Lineage (NCBI taxonomy): Eukaryota > Metazoa > Arthropoda > Insecta > Lepidoptera > Papilionidae > Luehdorfia > Luehdorfia chinensis. The sequence goes on from JAHVAK010000292.1 coordinate 2,175,708, forward strand.
GGCAGTTAAATTGCGCCGTGTACGGATGTCAACCACTCCGCCTCTTCCTCATTCCGATCCAAGTGGATCAATTAAGGATCATCTACAACTCTTAATTAACTTTTGGTCTGTTTGACTGTATTGTGAAACGTATCATTGAAATGCTTTTTAGTCTACTTGAATTTAAAGCTTACGGTGTTGATGGCTTAACGGTTGTAAGTTTGAATTATTTTTTTTAAATTAATAATTTTAAAAAGAAATTGAAACTTTACTTGTCGTAATTTTTACATATTTTTTTCCTGTTGCATTAGAAAAGATTATAAACGATCTAATGAATGAGGAAATTACTGTGGTCAGACTATTGCGACGTTGCCGTTTACGACCAGAAGCAGGCATCCGCTTAGCATATTCTAGACACCTAAGTCGTGAGTCCTGGGCCTCGAATCCCAGGCGAAGGCAATATTAATATTGTTAAACATACAGTTTTCGGATTTGTTTGAAATATGATTGTCTCGTTCGTCTGTGACTGCTTCTGATCTTATCGAATAAACGATACATTCAAAGTCAAATCAAAGTCAAAATTTCTTTATTCAATTTAGGCTTGTTTAAAGATCCTTTGAACCGTAAAAATACACCGGATCAAAAAATGACTTCCCAGAGAAGAATCGGCAGGAACTCAAATTTGAGTGCGACGTTTCTGTTTATAGGTATATTCTTGATTAATATTTATCGATTAATAATTTTTCTTGTTTCATGGCGAAGCCCCACAGTAAAATTTCTCGTGTATCGTGGGTGCGTTTTACAGGCATAAATTTCATATGCCCAACACAACAAGACCCGAAAATTAACAATTTGAGTTTTTGTTAATTTTCGGGTTGTTTTGTTAATTTTTGGGAGTTGCTGGCGCGTACACTGTTGGTGGGCTGGTGCACTGACCACTAAGCCACGCGATCGTCAAATTGTTTATATGTATTTTAATCAATTTTCTAAAATATATATGTTAGTTAGTTCAGCATTGTACGTATTTAAGTATATGTATAACATGTTCTTGTAAGTAAAGTTGAGATTAACTTAAGTGAAAGTCATTTTGGAGAATCATATGCACAGAAAACTTGTAAAAAAGATTTCAGTTTCATATTTACGGTTTCAGATTTGAATTTAAATTCTTAATATTTTGAGTGTAGTTCCTAAGTGCACGTGCTCTTTGATATCATGCTATTTTTTTGTTATATATATACAGTAACGCCTTTTCCACATATAAGATGTTGGCAGAGACAACACCCGTCTTGCCATTTTGGTACGAATCAAAAAGTTCTTAACTTCTATGGAGTTTTCACGAGCAGTATTATGACAGCATAACATATTATGCATATGATGAATTTGGTTACAGCGCGCAGTATATAAACTGGTGGGAGGATTCCTATGCAGGAATCCATATAAGTAGGTACCACCGCAAGGCCAGATATTTAACCGTGAAGCAATAGTTTGCAAATATTACTATTTTTCACACAACATATGAGATTTAACAACTGATATCTTAGGGTGCCGAGCTCATTATTGTGCCACTCAAATATGTTCTGGGTGACAGAGAATTTGTTATGGACAGACGTTTATCATCAGGTGAACGTTTTTTGGCCGTGTGGTAGGGCTTAAGAGAATCCACCACCCCATCTCATCCCGTGGGTGTCGTAAAAGTCGACAGATAAATTTAAATCAGAAGATGGGCAGCAGCATCTTCCTGGAACATCTAAATAAATAAACTGCGGTTGCCAACCCGCTTGCCAAACGTGGCAACAATGGCGAAATCCCCTCAAAATGATAGCTATAATTTTTTGTGTGTAGCATATAATGTTTAGCAGTGGACTAGTGATAGGCTGAAATGATGAACGTTTTTCTCGTGTTGTCATATTACATGTCTTTAAAAAATATAGTAATATAAGTTTTTCTTTTATATTCAGGTTCAGTTATCATCAGGTGAATGACTTGCCCGTCACGTCACTTTCTTCCTACTAATCTTAAAGCGATCAAATTAATTTCCTCGATTAAATTTTGCCAAAAAATATTTGGCTGGTTATTCAGTTCACAACAGCCTGTTCTATGTAAAATACCGTGTGCAATTATTATTTATATCAAAAAATTATTTATAGGAAGCGATCGATATCGCTGTAGGATAAAAATCGATCGTGATTGTGGTTAAAAAGTGCAGCACATTTGCATTATAATGAGCGGAGTTTTCGCGTAGCACTGGAAATCCAGTGTACTGGTAATTCATGCATACGCCCATTATCGCTTATAATTGAGTTGCGGGAACACTGTTTTCTTCAATTTGTTGTTCTCCTGTGATATATGAACTGTATCATAACAAAACGGGGCTTTCAATGCAGCCTCTAATTTTTTTTCACCAACATAAGACCAATCAAATTAATTCATAAAATTTCTTAAGGAACTCTCTAGTGTAAATACAATTTGTAATCTGGGTATGGCTCCATTGACTGCCTAATAATGCTTTCGAGGCCTTCAGTAAGCTCATAAAGTAATACCGATTGTGATCTCTCTTGATTTTTACTGTGACCAGAGAAATTATTATTAGAATAGAATAGAATACATTTTTATTCAATATAGATTATTAACATAATACTTATTGAAAGTCAGTTTTTTTTCTTTTTTTAAACTACACTGGTTCGCAAAAAATGTCTCTGTCCTGGGAAGAACCAGTAAGAAACCCAGCGGGCTTTTTTTTTAGTCATTTTTAAAATAATGTACAATAACAGCAGTATTATAAAGATGTAGAAATGGCTTGGTGTCGATCACCTCATTCCCAGGGGTTATCATCATCTATGTATTCTTTATTATTATAATAAACCTTTTTATGAAGTCTTTGTTTAACATAAAATTTGAACTTTTTGATAGAAAGACTTTTAGCACTTTCTGGGATTTTGTTGTAAAAACGTATACATTGCCCCATAAAAGAGTTACTGACTCTGTGAAGTCGGGTAACTGGCATAATTAATTTGTGCTTGTTCCTGGTTTCACATTCATTCACATTATGAACATCACTCTTTTTAGTGAACTGGTTTATGTTCTTGTGTACATACAAAACTTTTTCAAATATATATTGAGAGGCCAAGGTTAAGATATTAATTTCTTTAAATTTATCCCTAAGAGACACTTTAGAGCCAAGATTATAAATAGCTCGTACGGCCCTCTTTTGCAAAACAAAAATCACTTCTACATCAGTTGCATTTCCCCATAGCAAAATATCATAAGACATTGTGCTATGAAAATAACTAAAATAGAATAGAGACCTAAAATAGAATACAAAATAGCAGTTTCAACGTTAGTCAAATTCCTAATTTTTTTACAGCATAAACTGCAGAGCTAAGTCTACTTGCTAGTTTAGATATATGGGATCTCCGTTGAAGTTTTGCGTCAAGAGTTATTCCAAGAAAGACAGCAGTATCCACAAGGCTCAACTCTTCCCCATTCACAAGCACATTTACATCTAATTGTTTAACATTTGGTGTTGTGAATTTAATACATTTTGTTTTATTGCCACATTTTGTATTATTGTTAATTATTAAAAAAAACTATGCCTCACACTAGGACCACCTCACACTGTATCGTGAGTGCGTTTAACAAACCATACCCGAAAACGGACGGCAGGATAGAAATCGGATACTCTGACAACTAGGTAAAGTGGTCGAGAAATGCCCTCGAGGATTTCTGATGCTGATCAGAGACGGCTATACCTTATACATATTAATATCTTCTTATTTGATTTTTTTTAATTTTGCAGCCAATAAAAGTTCTGAGGTGAAGTTTGATCTTATTATACGACTTATAATCACTATGATTAAGAAATAACAATTTATGATACACTAGCTGATGTGACGACTTCATCCCCGTGGATATAGGTTTTTTAAATATCGCGTGGGAATTATTTGATTTTACGAGATAAAAATCCTATGTCCGTCCCAAAGAAACAAGCTATCTCTGTGCGAAATTCCGTCTAAATCGCTTCAGCGTGAACCGTGAAAAGGTAACAAACAGACAGAGAGACAGAGAGAGTTACTTTCGCATTTGTAATATTAGTATGGATTTACGGTAATTGACATAGCCGTCGCGGAATGAGAGATTAAAGAGAAACTTTCCTTTATTTTTACTTTTTCTTTTTTACAGTATGTTACGAGACCAGCAAAAGTTCACCTGACGGTAAGTGCAACGTCTGCCCATAACAAATGCTGTGTCACCCTGAAAATTTCTGTGTTTCACTATACTGCGCTCGTTCCCCAGAGACATCAGGTCTTAAGTATCATATGCTACATACACACTACGGCTACATACACTAACTCTCAGTGACCTTCAGACCGAAACACGCTAATGTTTATACACTACTGCTTTTTATCGAGGAAGTTAATTTAATTACGGCCCTTTTTCATTATTAGGAAGAAAGTGACACGACGGGCAAGTCATTCACCTGATAAGAATTGACATTCCTGTTCATAGCAGTAGCGGTATCTCCCGATTACTTATATTATTATATTTTTTTATAGGAGTTTGTGACGAGCCCCTATGCTTGCCTCGTCACATACTCCTATAACAAAAATAGTAATGTTTGTAACGTTCAACTGATGATAAATGCAACATAACAATTGCTGTGTCACCCAGAACATTTTTGAGTGACACCACACTGATCCCGACGTCACCCTGAGACATGAGTTCTTAAGTCTCATATGGTTACACACAGTACTGCTACATACGCTAACTTTGAGTGCCCTTCAGACCGAAACACACTAATGTTTGCACACTACTGCTTGAAGGCAGAATAATTAACACTGCGGTTCTACCAGTAAATAATATATAATAATATTTTTGATATATTATCTTAATTTTGTTACTTTATCTTAATTCTGTATGGATCAGCTACGACACGTGACTGTGGTGAAAATTCTAAGCACAAAACATTCTAGTCGTGGTTAATTGTGATTTAAACTTGCCTCGTTACCTGTTATTTATTGCGACCCTCCCATAAAATAGTAGCGATCCCTGTTCGTAGACCTTTGTCACAAGAAAGTAAATTTCATGGCAATTTACTTTGTGAAGAAGGAAAAGTGAGCGTACAGTGATATACAGGAGTTCAGTATAGAACTATTTTTTTTTATGGAAGATGAGGCGAACGTGCAAGCGTCACGTCACCTAATGGTAAGCGATAACCACCGCCCAAGTAGATCTACAATTCCAGAGGAATAGCAGATGTGTTGCGGACCTTTGAGAGCCTCTGAAATTTACTGGTGGTAGGATTCCTATGCAGGAGTCCGTCTAGGTAGGTAACCTCCCCAGGGCCAGTTATTCTACCGTGAAACAGTTGTGTGCAAACATTACTGTGTTTCGGTTTGAAGGGCACTGTGAGCTAACGTAATCACTGGGCATATGAGACTTAAGAACCTATGTCTCAGGGTGATGGGCACAGTGTAGTGTCACACAGAAATTTTCTGAGTGGCCACAGCATTTGTTATGGGCAGACGTTGCACTTACCATCAGGTGAACGTTTTGCTCGTTTCATCACTTTATGCAATACAAAAAAAGGTTCTTTTCTTGAAGGTCATAGGTAACTATATCGACCTTTTTTAATTACGCATACATTTACGATTATATCATTTAGATACCGACGTGATGCCTTATTCTGACAGCTTATGAGAATTTACTTTTTGTTGTTATTATTGAATGTCACACTCCTCAGTGTACACTGTCCTAGGAAAAGGCGTACAAATATTTCTCTGTGTATGTAGAAGATTTTTTTTGTTAACATTTTCATTATTATTATTATCTCTTAGTTTTTTTAACGTCAGTGTATCACTCAATTATGTATGTTTAATTCATTATTATTTGTCACTTGCAGATGTTTACATGAAGCAACGAATAAACTTTCATTCTTTCTTCAATCAATTTGAAATCTTATTTATAAATACTTGAAATTAAAAAAAATCATTAAATTGAATGACTGCAGTTCTTTTTGTATTAGTTATATTTTATATTGCACATACTAACTTATGTTAATATACTCCGCTTTTAGTCCTTTTGTATAAAGTTTCTCAATGCTTTTTTAGTTTTAAGCTAATCAAATATATACAGACTGGTGGTTTGTTTGAGATACTAAAGTACGGAAACCGCGAAGCTAACGTAAAATAAATGCTCGAATTGTGGTAGCTTATTTTAAAACATGGTATGCTAATGGATTCTGATACTAGCTTTAAGTCAAATAAGATATGTTTTCTATTGTTTCGCAAAAAAAAATATTCTATTATCATATTATGATTACTTATATTTACATGTTTACAATTTTTTTAATAAATGTTTTGCCGTGCAGCTCCCATAGTCACGGGGGGACTAAGGTGTTACAACGTTCTGATGTTAGTTAATGCGGGATAACTTCAGCTTTTAATTTTTTTTTGGTCCGATGTTTATGTATGAGTAACGTATGTTATCATATATAAAATTTTTCAAATGCTTTTAGGTTGCGGGGGAAGGTTTTGCAGCGATCCTAAGGAGGTCAAAACCTTGGATTGCCTGAGTATTATCGGGTCCATTTTGTTGTGTCCATGTCCCGAGACGTGTGGATAAGCTGGTGAGACTAGGACCACGTGCTTACCGGTGAATGTAATGTGCCCTAAGCTGGCTCTCCTTATTTAAACATATATGTATGTATATTTTTGATTTAAAAATAATTGTTTTCTTTTCATTATGAGTTTGAATTTCATTGCGATGATAATAATGAATAATTTATAAATTTTAATTACATATTTATGTTATTATTAAATTGATAAATTCTAATTTAATTAATTTACACGAATACCAAATGTACTGATACTTGTGTTCCTAATTGGAGTCCGCAGCAACGAGCAAACGAAATTGAACAATTTCTAATTTGAGATTCTGTCCTGATGCGGAGTCATAAAAACGTGGAACGACGGTATCGTTTCATTTAGCCAGCTGTTGTCAAGTAACAAGGACCCTTATTAAAATTAGCATTGGATTTGTAACAATTTGAATCAAGTTCTGGTATATTTTTTGTTTATTCCGTTTGCGTTGCTATACCATTCATCCGATTACGATGATACTTCGGTAAGTTGTTGTGCGCGCACGTTCGCAAAAGTTTCTGGATTAGTACAAACATTTTACAATAAAAAAAGAGAAAGATAGAAAGTGGGTCGTACCAAATAATTGTTCATCATAATCATCATCATCATTTCAGCCTTTTACTAGTCCACTCCTGAACATAGACCTCTCCCATAGATCGCCACAAAAGTTTGTATTTCTCATTTTGGGGAGATTTAGCCGTAGTTGCCACGCGTGGCAGGCGGGTCTGCAACTGAAGTTTATTTATACAGATGCTTCCAGGAAGATGCTGCTGCCCATCTCCTGTGGTGGCGGTTTAAGAGAATCTACCGGCCGGAGGGAAAATAATTGTTCGTCTATCTATAAATTGGCACATGGTCCATTCAATAGAGTTGAAAACTATGTACAGTGTTGGTTGGTTATTTATTTTGTACAAGTAAGTTTGTCTGGTTGGTTATTGAAATAATATGAAAATTCTTTATTTTTTTAACGTAAGAAATATTAATTTCGTTCAAGTAATCAAACGTACTTTTTTTTTTTCAATTTCATAATGAGCTTCATTTGACAGAGAAGGAACAGGCGAAAGAAACTCCGGAGGAGTCGTTTTTGTAAATTCTTTTATTTTTATTTCAGTCATAAAAATATATATTAATATTCAAAGAATACTCTAATAGACAATCGAAGTATAATTAAAAATAATTTAAATATTACTTCAGCAGACCAGCCTCCTCAAACAGCTAAAAAATCGAGAAAGGTGACAGCTGTTCAAAGCTTCCACAATCTACATATGTTATACATGTGAACAGGACATTATTAAATAAGTGTCCTTTACAGAGCGCACGCATAATCTTTCTCAAGATTATTGACATATTTTTTTTTTATAAAACGCTGTATCGTACTAACTTATACCAACATAAATAAACATATAGTTATAAGTTAAATAGATGATTACAAAATAACAGACACTTCAAAAAATAAAGCATTGCAACGCATGCTTAGCATTAGCTAGTCTTGTAGTCTAAAGAAAGAAAAAAATAAAGTAAACGCATTTATTTACCAGAAATAGGCATACCAGTAAGAACATTTAGGTTAAACAATATAAAAAAAAAGAAACATCTAAAATACGAGTAGAATGAAACAAATAAAATATAAATTAACAAAACAATCGATCAGTAAAAAAATAATAAACCCCCGTGACTTCGATGACATTCAGACTCATACAAATAGATCTATAATTGTTAACACAAAATGGTAAGTATTATAGTCATTCTAACGTATAAGCAGGTAAACCGGCAGTACAATCGATAATTGTTGATTATTGTAGATTGTTGATATCCCTAAGGATGAGCAAGCTTAAGTGGCAATGGGCCGGCCATATAGCTCATAGAACCGATAACCGTTGGGAAAGAAAGATTCTCGAGTGGCAACCTCGTACTGGCAAATACGATTTGCATGGTTTTCGATGGCTTAGTACCGTGTTTTGTGGCAATCTATAGGGGAGGCCTATGTTCAACAGTGGACTAGGATGGGCTGAAATGATTAATCCGTCTAGGTAGGTACCACACCAGAGCCAGGGCCAGTTATTGTGCCATAAAGCAGTACTGTGTTTCGGTCTGAAGGGCACTGAGAGTTAGTGCAATCACTGAGCCTATGAGACTTAATAACTGATGTCTCTTAGTGACGGGTTCAGTGTGGTGCAATACAGTAGTGTACTGGGTGATACAACCTTTGTTATAGGTAGACGTTGCACTTACCATCAGGTGAACGTTTAGCTCGTCTCGCCACATTATACAATAAAAAAACATAATACGACTAACACTTAACCACTTCACCTACGGGCATTACTGTTATCAACGTCGAAACCATTGCATAAATATTTGTGCTCTTTAAGAGTTTACGGCAATATAAAACTGAATCTTACAGCCAAAGAAACGAAGGCTATTGTCGTTTTCTTCAAAAGGGTAGATGTAATGTTGCAAACTTTGGTTTCGACCATTCAACCTAATGTCAGACTATTTGTAGTGTAAAAACTGCTATAAAAGTCTATTACTGTTTTAACTCTGAGAGAAGTTTATCGAAACAACAATGGGCTTCAACCGGGTAAAATCTCTATTTCGCAAACTAAGCGAGCATTCTCTGATTTTTTTCCCTTTATTTACTGTTATTTCTTCAATTAATATTAAGTAGTGTTAATTAAATTAACATATTAACGTCCTAAAAATTAACATATTAAGTTAGTTTAAAAAATATATCTAGTATTAATTAATAGTCTTTTAAATTTATCGACCTTAACTATTGTATACCATGTAATACTTAATTATTTTAGAGTATTTCTTTTTTTTATTTAATAAATTTGTATAATGCTTCTCATTGTGTTGTAATTTTTCACTACACAGTGCCCGTCGTCGCCCTGAGATACATGATATGTTAACGTTATTACCTAAAGATGTTATTACAGAAATAACATACATAATTAATAAATCTTAAGCGACAAATACCTATCCGGATGGTCTGGAAAAAATCCATCGTGAAACCTGTATCTAAAATAAGTGACCCTGTTTGTATGTCGGATCTTAGGCCTATTAGCATTCTACCGTGCCTTTCTAAAGTAATTGAAAAGCTTGCATGTAATCAGCTGACAAAGTACCTTGAATCAAATAACATCCTTCCTAAGCTGCAGTCTGGTTTCAGAATGAAGCACAGCACTACCACTGCACCTATAGAGGTCGTAGATGATATACTGACTGCACAGGCAAATGGTGAGGGTACTATTTTGACATTACTTGATTTCTCGCGCGCGTTTGAAACCCTCAATATTCCATTGCTTCTATCTAAATTATATTATTATGGATTAAGTAGAAACGCAACCCATCGGTTTGCCAGTTACTTTAAAAACAGGTCACAGCGAGTTGAAATACAAGTAAATGGAAAAGATAAAACTATCTCTGGTGAGCGACTTGTGGACCGAGGAGTACCGCAGATCCATTTTAGGTCCATTACTTGTCATAATATATAGTGCAGACATTATTAAAAATATATAGTATTGTGTGAGTACCAAATGTACGCTGACGACTTACAGATATATATTTCGTTTAAACCTTGTGATGTTAAAGCGGCAGTGGCAAAGTTGAACTTGGATTTGAGTCGGATATCATTGTGATCAGAGCGTAACGCATTGGTTCTCAATCCAAAAAAGTCGCAGTATCTGATTCTAGGATCGCCAAATCAAATAAAAAAGATTAGAAAGACACACCAAGTTACCCTGTCATTATTCTAAACAGCGAACCAATTGTAAGAGTCTCGGAAGTCAGAAATTTGGGGGTAATAATGGACGACAAACTTCGTTTTGAGAAGCATGTAATGGTTATTGCACGTAACTGCTTCTATAGGTTGAAAGTACTTTATCGTTTTCGTGATTACCTAAATGTTACCTTACGTATAAATCTTTGCGTGTCTCTTGTGCTCTCAAAATTCAATCACGCGGGTTCTCTTATAGGCCCACGTCTATTATCTCGAACAAGGCAAATAATACAGCGGGTACAGAATGCCTGTGCACGCTTTTGTTTCAACATACCGCCGCGTGCGCATGTAACCCCTAAAAGTGAGGCAAAGATATGATAATGAAAGGGCATTATCATATCATTGCCTCACTTTTTTTGAGACTATTAAAAATAAAGAGCCTTTTTATTTATATAATAAGTTGATTTGGTCTAAAGATCAAAATACGAAGTATAATACCAGATCTTCCAATTACAAGTTTGTATATCCTGTCTACCGGTCGGCCGCATACAGAGGTAGTTTCTTCGTTATAATGCCACTAAATGTTGGAACAACCTCCCGCCTCTCCTTCGTGACCTGAAAACAGTAAGTGGGTTTAAAACCAAATACAGATTGTATTTGCTTTGGGAACAAAAAAATAATGGTTAATAAATTATATCATCAGTAATCTTATTAATCCTATAATTTATGTAGATATTTTAATTTTCACTTCATATAATACAATACATACAAACATTTTTTGTTCTGCCCATTTTTTCTTAACTTTATTGTTTAGCCCACGTGCGACGAGGTTCGCCTTTTATTCTGCATCCAAAGGCATTTTATTCGAAATTCTTCCAACACGGGTAAACGGCTCATATATTTAAAGATTTCCACACATCACACTACTACAGAGTAGGTATATGTATTGGTAACCTAAACATAAACGGGAATGTAAAAACTGACATCAATATTTAGATGGAAAACATTAATTATAATTTTTAGCTTAGCTTCATTAGACAAATGATATCCACTGTTTATATAAATAAAAGTTTAAACATAAATTATTTAAGATCCGATATTGCGTCATATTATTGTAAGTGTACCGACGCAGCCGTCCGAGTTGCCTCGGAGTGCAGGCCGGACTGAAAACCAGTGTCGGGATCAGAGCAATTTAATTCTCTGTATCTCGATTTTTACTGAGTCCTGTCCATTTCACGGTGTTATGCTGCTACACAGACTCATTTTATATTATTTTTCACTAATTTTGGGCAATATTATTTTATGTTCTGTGTAATTCCATTTTTTTTCATGTTTTGTTTGAAAAAAAATGTTACAAAAAAGTTCTTAAGTCTCATATGCACAGTGATTACGCTAGCTCTCAGTGACCTTCAATCCGAAACACAGTAATGTTTGCACACTACTGCTTCACGGCAGAATAACTGGCCCTGGGGTGGTACCTACCTAGACAGATTCCTGCACAGGAATCCTACGGCTATTCAGGGGAAGCTGTAATAGCCGAGTTAGTTAAATAAATTGTTAGTTGAACCTGTGACCTGTACTACAAAAACCAATCGCTCAGTCACATCCCGAATCCTTAATATTCCAAATAAATTAACCATGTTAAAATGAAAAAATATTATTTATCAACATTCGACAGTAAGGTCCCTGATAAATATATAACGATAGTAAGTAATAAGTAAAAAACAGTAACATTATTGATATTACATATATGTATGATGTTTAACTGCATTCAAGAAAATCTTAATGTCAAAAACCATTTCAAATTTGCGTTTTGAAGTAAAATAGACGTATTTGTACTTCAAGTGGAAAGAAAATCATCGTAAGTAACCCCCATTACTAAACAAAAATATTAAGAGTACTTTGAAACACTCGCCGATAAGCCTTTTTTGATGATTTCGGTGCACTACACAATTTAACAAGAGGTAAAGGATAACGGGCCAAAATGTTTTAAGTTTAGGCCTCCAACTAATATTTTTGTGTCTCAATGATATTATGCTTATAATAATGTTTGATGACTATATTTTCATTTGCAAAAAGATTTTTTTATTTTTCCTCGTAAATTAATGTTAGGTTATGTTCGTTTAGTACTACAAATACATTCCTTTGTCCTTCATGCTCAAACCATGTCAACTATGTTCGTTCAGGATATTGCTTCTTTAACTTGAGGAAACTTAATAATAGATAAAACATATATTGTGTGCTATTCGAACTAGTGTTTGTTTGTACTTGCTCAGAAACATGTAAGAACAAGATCTAGTGTATTATATACACTGAAATACAGACATACTTGATAATTAATTATTAATGACACCAGTTAAAGGTATTAACAGCAAGGACAGCAAATTTAGGTGTGTATTAATAGTTCAATGAAATTAGTAAAACATTTCGTTTTCTATAAAGTAAAGAAAAATCAGTGTATTGTTGTCCATAAGTACTTTTATAGGTCCACTGATGATATATTATGATAGGATATCTAATACATATTTACCGTTCATCTCATTACACTGTATTAATGAAAAATAAAACTATAATTGTTGTTTAAGCTAATATTGATTTTATTTCACATATATATTATTCTTAACTTAAAAAAACTAAACAAATAACGAGCACAAACATTTAAAAACGAAAACTGTACACATAAGAGTTAACAAATTCAAATAACAATAAGTCACAGGGTCCACAAAACAACAACACTCACAATCGCGAAAGCACAGCGTATAACGTGAACAAATTATCACCAATTAGTAAAACACTCGAAGTAAAAATAGCCAAACAATAGCAATGGATTAAAATAAATTTAAGACACAAGTCAAGCTGTTGCGATTGAGGCACGGAACAATGTGTCGTGCAAATCTCCTTTTATTTTGCCAGCTGAGCTCTTAAACTCGTAGTACAAACCGTACAACCCCTTTGGCGATTACAACAATACCGCCATATAGAAAAAGAAGAAAAAGAACAATGTGTCGTGTACATAGTGAATAAAACTATAGATAACCAATATATTAACTAAGTTATTTTAAGAGCTGGTTTCGTCATCATCATAAAAGGTAATCAATCGCTATAAAATAGGTTCCTTCAAGAGTGAATACGTCTCTAACAGGCTATCTTTTTTGACCATAACACCACTCAACACCAGATTGGCCCATGCACTTAAAAAAAATTAGAACTTCTATGGAAGGTTTTAGTCATCACAATTCTATAAAATGAAATGAAATTATTTGTACTTGTTTACCAAGAAATATAAATTTCGTTATTTTATTTTGCAATTTACCTCTGTTTAGAAATGAGGACGGTCCTAATGGAGAAGAAATAGGCGAAAGAAACTCCGCACAAATACGTTGTTACTAAATTTACGATGAATAGTCTCATAGAAAACTAAAGCAAGATCCATGACAACATTATAAACAGGTTAAATAATAGATATATAGTGTATTGAAACCTAATTTCGAAAAAAATATTGTACACAAAGTTATTTTGAGATCTTAGACTGTTTTAGGTGTAGAAAGCAACACCTAAAACAGTCTAAGATTTAGGTGTAGGCGTCGTAGTCTACGTATTTTAATATTGAATTAAAATAATATATAAGTTGAACAAAAAAAAAAAATTCTGTTGAACTAAAGCCATGATATTAAGACAGTTAAAAGGAGCTTAGCTTTTATCTTAATGTACAGGGTCAAAAATTATTCAGTTCAGTCCATCATCATCATCATCATTTCAGCCTATCACTAGTCAACTTTTGAACATAGTCTTTCCCATAGATTGCCACAAAAGTTAGCATCTCTCATTTTACCACGTTGCCACGCTTGGCAGGCTGGTTGGCAACCGCAGTTTATTTATTCAGACGTTCTATGAAGATGCTGCTGTTCATCTCCCGGTATTTATTTTCCCTCGATCGACTTTCACGACACCCACGGAATGAGATGGGGTGGTAGATTCTCTTATGTCGCCACCTCACGGCAGTTCATGGTCAATAAATTTAATTCTGGTCCTGGGTTCGTCTCCCGCCGGAGCCAACATTTGCGAAGAAACCTAAATTGTCTGGTTGTGTCTCTGATACTGCATCGTCGCCTATTTAGGATTTTTGTACTACGCAGTTGATAGCCGTCGATAGTATTCCGAAGTTTTTTTTTTATTGCTAGTGATGAAACGAGCAAAACGTTCACCTGATGGTAAGTGCAACGTCCGCCCACAACAAATGCCGTGTCACCAAGAAAACCTCTGTGTGACACCACACTGTGCCCATCACCCTGAGACAGGTTCTTAAGTCTCATATGCCCAGTGATTACGCTAGCTCACAGTGCCCTACAAACCGAAACACAGTAATGTCGCTGTCGTCGAAAAACGGCCAGGAGGACATCATATTATATGCCTACACTGTATTGAATTATAGCCACAGTGATAGATTTACAGATTACTTTGGTAACAAACTATTTTATTGGTCGCAATCAGTCTCGCAACCCTGCTCGACGTCGTGCTCAATAATAATTAATGCGCGTGTTAACTTAATTAAAACCTTTTTATAAAATCTTTGTATAAGCGCCTGTATTTTAAATGTGACTTTGTATCATTATAATGATAGTAAAACTGTTGTAGTCTGTTACCAGTTAGGTAACAGACTACAACTATCTCACTGCTGAGCATAGGCTTCTTCTCATTTTTTTGAGCGGACTTGAAGCTTGGAGGAGTCCGCCACGCTGCTTCAATGTTTTTAGCCTTTTTCACATGACCACAAAATATTTTTATTCCTCAGACACGCAGACTTCCCCACGTTGTTTTCGGTCATCGCTGAGTACGTGGGAAATCGGCACTTAAAATAGTAGAACAATTTTAGAGGTGACGGCACCAGGGATTAAACTCATATGCTAATATTAGTTTCTAATCTACACATATAATAAAATTGTAACTGGTCGACGGCTGTACACTGGAGCTGTTTAAGAAAAAATAAAATTAAGTGTCTTTATAAGAGCAATAAAAACCTAAACAATTTTCATAAGAACGCATCACGCAAAAACTACTGTACGAAATTAGATTTGCAGCTGTATTGCTGAAAGTCTAACTTAAAATCTGGTGCACGTTTCATCTTGATACGCCACCCAGAAACCGAGGTAATAATCTAATAAGAAAGCTAGAGAGTTTGTATGTTTCATTGCGATAATCTCAGGACATACTTATCCGACTAGATTTTTTTCCATTAGATAGCCCGTTAATTGAGAGAGACGACCGACATCCGCGTGGCCTAGTCGTCAGAGTACCTGACTTCTACGCCGCGGATCCTGGGTTCGAATTACAGCCGGAGCCAACATTTGTGCTAAAACACAAATTGTTGGTTTTCGGGTCTGGTTGTGTTGTGTTTGTCCCCGTGTTTCTGGCACTGCATCCTAGCCTACCTCCGATCTTATCGCATCAGCGTTACATCGGGCGCGGGTAGTTAGGGACGGGTGAGTGCCTCTGTGTTTGCGTGTACACTTGTGGCACTGTAATATCTCCTGCGCAGTTGATATAAGAATATCATTTAATCCTCCTAGATAATTAAATTACGGAAACATCTTTTGATTAATTACTGGTGGCAGGAATCCATCTAGAGTTATTCTGCGTGAAGCAATAGTGTGTAAACATTATTCTTTTTCAGCCTGAATGGCACTAATAGCTAGAGTAATTATTGAGCATATTAGACTTAAGAACTGAGGTCTTAGAAGGATGGGCGCAGTGTCTGAGTGACACACTATTTGTTATTGGTAGACGATGCACTTACCATCAGGTGTACGTTTTGCTCGTCTCAACATTTTTTCCTAAAAAAAAAACCAAATCATTGATATCCTTCTGGATGACTTTCGAGCACGGCACCAACTTCTTAATATTGTCGGATGCTATCAAGTGCACAGAATATAGTGGTATGCTGGCATGCAGTGTCAGAGATACGGGGACATAATCCCTGTTGTTACTTGAAACGTTACCTGACCCTGTTAGTTTTTTAACGAATTGACTTTAGCTGAGGATTGACTTTAGCTGGGAACCCAGAACGTGCGGCATAATATCGAGGTACTCCGAAAACTAAGCCACATGGTTGTAGTACAAAATATAACGCCACCTCGTCGCCGCAATCATTTTCACCTTCTATATATAGAACGTCGTCGTATAGAAGGTACATAATATATTATATTGTATTATGTAACGTCTATACCAGCATATCGGAGGGTTTATGATATTTATAGTGACTAGAGAAGCAAGTCGCTGATAGATGTTAACCTCGGGTTCTACTGTGTAACTCTGGTTGGTTTCGTGATTAGATTATTATCGATTTTATAAAGTATAATAAAGTAATATGTTGCTAAATCTGGCTCAGAGAAATGTGAATGTGAAACTTTTTCTATGCAGTGACAAAGTTAAAATTAGTTTTTTCACGTGCGTCGTAAAAATAACTACTGTATACACTACTCTGTGAATGCCCAGTTTAATAAAAAATACTAAATAAATACTGAATATGCACTTGATTTTATTATGGGTTGTTTAATTTCCTGCCCTTATGCGGCGGCTCGTTAAAAGAATACTAAAACTCCATCTCATCCAATGGATCTCGTAAAAGGCGAGTAAGGACTTAAACTGCACTGTGCGCCCAACAGCGCATGGTGGCGATGGGCTCACCACCTATCACACCTAGTGCGTTGTATTGTTTTGGTGAAACGTGGATTGTGGCAGTCATCTGTTTTTGCAGTGAGTGCCCAGTCTCTGACTACCCCTTATGGGATACAGTCGTGATCTTATGTATGTATGTATTAAACAAGCCATCAATGGTATTTCGAGTGTAGTATACCGACAAGCTTAAAGCTATTTTAAGCTGAGGGTTGTAAGTCTCGGCCATAGGCAACGCTCAGTGAACGTATAGGCATCTGCGCGCATACGAAATTATTCTGAGATACAATCTTTCAGTATCGATCAAGTGTTAGATCCGAATACAACACGAACTTTTAGAAAAGATTAATATTAATGTGTTTCATTAAATTATGTAGAAAATAGTCTAGAACAGCAAATTATGTAAAATATGGCGTTAAATTACATTGGGTTTGTTATTTTCTAGTCCACAGGTTAGTTCAGGTTATAGTGGTTATTTAACAATGCGACAAAATTTCAGCGCCTGCTAATAATAAACTATAATAGGAGAAGAAAATAGAAGATAACAAAGAAATGGCCATATAAGAAAGAACAGAAAAAAGGAAAACAGAAGAGGAGCTAAGAAAACAGAAGAGAGAAGAGAAGAGAACTGAAAGTTACTGAACAGAAGGGAATGGAAGAAAAAATAATTAATTTGCGGAAGAAAGGACAGAGAAGAACAGAGAAAAGTTGATAACCGAAGATAACGGGACAATACATAACAGAAGACTAGAAAACAGAATAGGACCAAACAGAAAAGGACAAGACCAGGCTGGATGGAAGAGTACAAAAGAGACTATTACTACAGTATGAATCACCCTTGCTTCCGTCGCAGATAAATTGCTCGAAACGAAATTCAATCGTTTATCTCATTCCTTACTTCATTTTAACGACTCATTTTATGTCATATAACAATATTTTACTCTAAGTACAATGTAGATACAATCTACCAAAAATATACGCTTATAGAACATATCAGTATGTTTGGAGAAAAAAAAACATGTAAGTAGTACTAGATACTACTTACATGTTTTTTTTCCATTGTTATCTTAGTAAAATAATCGGTGATTTACAAGGTAACGAAAAACTTATGTGTTCTTCTCAACAAAAACACAAGTAGTCAACAAGAAGGATAAATATTTATCTCGTATCTTTTTGTGAAAATTTTTGAGATCGTTATTTTGGATCATTTTTGTATTTATAAATTTATAAGGAATATATAAACGATTCCATACCGATATGCAATTTATGGTATACCGATGTGGTATCGTCTAATTCAAGGAAATACAGTCTTATACGGTTATTTTCCGTTTGATTCAAAGAAATTCTTTTACCTTTAGTATTAAATTAAGAATATAAAGCAGTTATGCAAAAGAAACTTTCAAAGGTAACCAATAAAACAGAAAATAAAATCTTCGTATAAACATAAACTGAAGTTTAATGCATAGTTATTTTTGAAATATTTATTTTAACGCTACTGTTTCGAGATTTTTATTCATTTATTACGTCTCAAAGAGGCTGTGCTTTATGCTCGACGTGATTTCGCTAACTTAAGTCGTCTCATTATAATTGATACTGCATTTGCAAGATAATAAAAGTAAATAGCTATCAAAAAGACACTTTATTGTAAAAACAAAGATAGAAAAAAATATCTTTGGCGTCAATTAGTCTGTATGGATGTATGGACGCATGTAGTCACTATAGCGCCCGAAACACTTAATGTATAGACTCTATTTTTTTTAATTAGAATGATCAATCAAGCTTATTGAATATCATTAATCATTAACCTAATATTAATAATCGTAATCATTATGATATGCTTATAAAAATATATTTGACTTCAATATGATACATTAAATGAACAAACTTTTGCAAGCTACTCGTATTAGCCAGAATTTGCATGTACACGCTATTGAGGCAGGGAGCGGTGCTCTTCAAATATAATACACACCATTTTAAATTTTGCATTAAAATGCTTTCGCAAAGAAAAGCATTAACAAAATTTTCTTCATCTTTTATATTTATTTTAATATTTATATATACTTTTTCTAAAAAAATAGGCTGTGCAACTATGTCATAACATGTAAAATACTGTTAAGTGATATATCAATAATTTATTTTTCTAAAAATAAAACTTTGAGACGAGTGCTTTTCCCAATTTATTTGGCATTGATCTCATTATTCTGAGTATTTTAGTTTGTCATTCCATCGAGCATTGGATGCATTTCCTGTAATCCATATTGATGTTTCCCTGATGACTTTATTTTTTGTATTTGGTGGTGCTTAAGACGTTGCACTTACCATCAGGTGAACGTTCTGCTCGTTCCGTCACTTATCAAATAATAATAATAAATAAATAGACAACCACAATATGGCAAGCTACTTTGCGTCGACGTCGTTGTTAAATTGCATTATTGCATATATGTCGGCGCACGTGCATTAGAAGTCATTCGACGATCACGTCAGCGATGTGACGTCAGTACTCGCTCCCCGCCGCTCTAAAAGTTTACACGGTTTAAAAGGCCTCGCTCGGCGGCCGAGCCTCTATAAGACTTGCATAAGACCCGTAATGGACTATGCTTGCGTCGCTTTCGCTCACGCGACGGGCAATCAATTAAAGAAGTTACAGAGCGTTCAAAATCGATTCTTGCGAACTGCCACCGGAGCCGGTTGGTATCAACGCAATGTAGATCTTCACAGCGACTGTGAAATGCCTTTAATCTCTGAACACTTCAGAGAATTATCACGGCGGTTTTTCGAAAAAGCCGCGGTTCATTCAAACCCGCTGGTGGTTAAAGCAGCAAATTACCGACCAAACAGAAACGCGACCGAACGCAAACGTCGCCCGCGAAACGTGCTAGACGACACGGACCTCAGCTCTTCCTGACCACGATACTGTCAGTCACGATCCAGGCCACACTGTACACACAGTCAATAGCTTTAATATAACACGCACCACGACGCGCGACCGCTGTAGAGAGCGGCGCGCAATAGTCAATAATCACATCGCGTACACAAGATTCACCCGCGTTCCAGGGCGGTTCTCACCGCCCAGAGTTACCGACACACAAGTCGACAGTCCGAATGGACGCGCGCAGCCTCCTTCGGACGGTCAGTAGACGACTTAAAATGTTTAAGATTTTCGAAACCGCGAAAGCACGCAGCGAACGCGACACAGTCCGAACTTCGAGGGTTTTGTAGGAGTTTTTATTTATTTATTTATTTATGTTTGGGTCAAACCAAACCTGGCACACGGGCCCCTGGCCCGCGAGCACAGTATCCGATGAAGCTGTAAAAGCCGAGAAGGCTAACAGCAATTACATCACTGAAAATATATATCGGCGGCCGACGGGGACATTCGTTGTGCGACTCTCGAAGCGTATAAATGTCGGACTTTATTTATTTTCTTGCGTAAATTAATTGATTTAGTGTAGCGTGTTATTTTGATTATTTGATTATAATGAGGATAATAAGTAATGCTGGTGGTTTTACGAGTTCTGTTCCCCCTCCTCTTACATCAGAAGTGGGATCTGAGTTTCACTGGCCTACAATGATAACAACTTCACAGGTGTTCGTTTTGCTCGTATCGTCGCTTTATTCGATAAAGTGTTAATGTGTGACTATGTTTAAACGATTCGAACAAATTAAGCATTGGAAAGAGTTTCCCATGTCACATACGGTTATTATTTCTTTGGTGATCATTGTCTTTATCTTTTTCTCCATTTCATGTGTTATATCCTTTTGAGGATTTTAATAGTACACTTTTATTAGGTCATTCAGTTTTTAATAAGTCCGAAGAATTTAGTTTTTGGGAGTACCCACGTGAATTTAGTTTTAGAAGTACCCACGTGGTTCCTTTTTTTTAAATTGTTTTTCTTGATAAAGTCTCCGATAGTTTGTGTATTTTTCGTGTTACAGCAGCAGAGGTTTTGAAAAGTTTTTAAACCAATACCGTTTATGTTGTAGTAAGTCTGTTCGAGTAAGGAATTATACTTAATCGCGGAGATTAAACAGGAGGCTTTTAAAACATGTGCATAAGATAGGCATAAGCAGTCCTCCATAACCCTATAGTTTGTAGTTGTTTGGTTTGAAAAGACAGTGGCGATGGAAAGTTTATTTCTACAGTTTCAGTGTAGTAGCTGGCTTCCGAAACAGTTGACTGCCAATGCGATGGAGCGGATTATTGCATGTCGCCGATATTGTCACCGATTTTGTGAAGGTCTCGCCGTGGATCTTTCGCGGAACTCTGCGAATTGATGGCGCGGTGGAGTTAACTGAAACACTTCCTTTTCGTTGACTGCCAACGACTTCCAGCAGCCTATGCCAATGCAGTATTTAATTTTGCATCATAATGTTTGCAGTATTTCTTTGGTACACGAAGCGGGTGTCTATGTTGCTGTGCTGGGAATTCTGCGGGAACATTCTAACAGTCATGTCTAGTTGTAATAGGAGTAAAAAAAAACAGTACAAAATCAGCAGTTTCAGGTTTTATTTGATAGTGGTGCTGACTGCTCATTGGTTAGAGAATCAACAGCTGCTTAACATTATAGACGAAGACAACGAGCAAGTAAATTCAGAAAGTGAAAATGAGAGGTTGTGATGGGAAGAATGACCGAGCAGTCTGAAAAAGATAAATGGGTATGATAGTTGGAAAGTCAAAGTAAAATGAGATACGCCGAATCAATTGACGTGGTCGTAGCCGGAAAGTTTGTCATGAGCATTTACATAGTGCCCTAAATTTACAATACGAAGTAAAGTAGCCGTATCGGCGGCGAATAAAGAGATTAGTCACGAGAAATGCACAGAAGAAAATAATTGTGTAGATTGAAGCTAAGCAGGTATTGCAGGTACAGTTTCTTATAGTTTTGAGGTGAGTATCGACGTTGAAATACCAATATGAGTGTCGAGACTCTATGGGTATTGATGATGACGTTTGTGTGGATCGAAACTAAGGTACAGTTTTTTTTTTAATTCTGAGGTGAGCATCGATGTTGAAAGGCAAATATGAGTCGAGACTCTGAGGCTATGATGGCGTTGAGGCTATGATGGCGTTGAGGCTATGATGGCGTTGAGGCTATGATGGCGTTGAGGCTATGATGAGTGTTAAGGCTCATGAGCGTTGAGGCACTGAAATTGTGTTCATGTATAACTTCCTAGCGCCGAGGCTAAGAAGTTGACATGTTATCATTTGACGAAACCTAACATACGAGAACTGTTTCAGATTAAAATTAACGGCGCAGGGACGCGCCTATCGTCAGCATGGCCGTGTCGGCGCACGTGCATTAGAAGTCATTCGACGATCACGTCAGCGATGTGACGTCAGTACTCGCTCCCCGCCGCTCTAAAAGTTTACACGGTTTAAAAGGCCTCGCTCGGAGGCCGACGGGGGCATTCGTTGTGCGACTCTCGAAGCGTATAAATGTCGGACTTTATTTATTTTCTTGCGTGAATTAATTGATTTAGTGCAGCGTGTTATTTTGATTATTTGATTATAATAAGGATAATAAGTAATGCTGGTGGTCTTACGAGTTCTGTTCCCCCTCCTCTTACATATATATAAAATTATGCAGGATTAGCAAATTAAGCAGCAATAAGCCAACCACGTCGCTTGAAAAACCGACAACAGCTAAGGAAATAAGATTCTCAAGTGACAACCTCGATAAACAAGTGTAGGATAAACCCTTATTAGATGAAAAGTGGAGTCATTCGGTAGATGCGAAATTTTCAAGACCGTTTCTGGGAACACATTTTGTGGAAGGCTTACGTTCCGTAATCGCCTATTGATTGACTGCAATATCTGTTAAGAAACAGAGATTACCTTTTCAAAAGCTTAAAAACTTTTTCCTTATTTATAGTATTGTAATGACATTTTTACAAACCTAACATCCTTCCTTATTCAACTCACGTGAATAACTCACTGAAACTTTCAGGGTACTCTGACTTTAAGTTTATACTTTGTTTAACTTTATTCTATTGTCTTTTGTCTACAAGAAACAATGCATTGTTTAAGGACTTCAAAGACTAAATTTTATGTTAATTAAGCCTGGACAAATTCATAAGAATAGCTGAAATGGATTGCATTTCATTGTATTTAAAATCTGACAGCAAAATTTTAGAAGCAATATTTTTTCAGGAATGAATTGCGTCAATCAAACAACTCGTCAATAGAAATATTTCTGGCACTCGCTTTTTATTTTCCGTTTCGTTAGATTGTTACACGTCCTTTAGGGTTACATTTAATGTGTTGAAGATAAGGAGGTTATTGATATGGACAGATATAAGAATAAAATTGTATTATTTGAATAAAATATTTCTCAATAGTTTATACAAAAAAAAAAATAGCCCTGGCAGCTCTGATGTCGGGCGCTTGCCTTAAATGGCATAGAAAGTAAGTTACCTCGATTCGATATCCAGTGTCGGCACGATGACAATAGTTTATTGTAATTTTCAAGTCTCTATTACACTTGCTCGGCGTTGAAGAAAATTTCGTTTACGTCTGAGAAATAAAAAAAAATTATGACTTGTGAAGTAACTAGACTCATTAAAACATTATACGTTACTTTTAAATTAAATATTCCTAGGTAAGGAAAAAATATTTACGATATCTAATGATAATGGTAATGCAACCATGTAAATGATGATGCCATTCTAGTAAAATATACTCACCCATCGTTAAATACATTACTTTAAATGCAATCCTGCAAGTTAAAAAGAATATAACTGAGAATTAAATGAAAATTTCCATATGAATATTAATAATTTAGAAATGTTTTAGAAACTACAGTTTACTTGAGAATTACTTTTATTATGAAAGTGTAACAAGTTATAAATAATACGTATAAAAGCTATATAAAATGAGCATTAAATATTTCAAACATGAAAATTGATTTAAAAGGTAAAAGTGCCATAAAATCACGACGACCATTAACATGTGTTAACTCGCATACTGCGTAAATGGGGATCGTCTATTTGAGTGGAGTTAGAAGCTCAAATGAAAATGTCGGCAGTAAAATTTCAAATGTTTTTAAACATTTATGAATCCAAAAGAAGAATATTGCCTTAAGATATTAATAAAGTAAATTCAAAATAATGTTCATGTATTGAAGATTTGGCTTTTTTATGAAAACAGTTACAGGGCGAGGAAATAGATAATTAAGAATAAATAATTTTTATTTCATTTCCCTAACAGGAAGGATTTGCCATAACCGCACTACATTACCGGCGCATTAGCAATCGCTGTACCCGATCCCTTGCACCTGAGGCGCTGTTACCCGAATATGTATTTTCGGTCTACCATTTCCGTAAGTCGACTTTTACGACTCCCACGGGATGAGATAAGGTGATGAATGAAAAGAAAGTTAATTCGCTAAAATCCGAATACGCCGATCTCCCACAATAGAGACTAATGCCGCCACCGGGAACCACCACCGCCACCGCATATCATCTACTACTACAACACTACCACTAGGCAATACACCACTGACGTCGAGAACACGTGCTTAACCTCAAACAACGAGGAAATATCAAGTGTTATTGATTCTACGAGAGACAGCCGCCGAGTGAGCGGCGCGGTCAAAGAACTCTCGGTAGATGTCGATTTTCTTACACCACCACCACTAGGACACATAAACGTAAATCATACAATATTTTTTAATTAATGAGTAATACTGAAAATATTTTAAACATAGGTATATTGTGAGTATATAATTTCGGTGATGTAATTGCTGTTAGCCTTTTTTGGCTTTTACAGCTTCATCGGATACTGTGCTCACGGGCCAGGGGCCCGCGAGCCAGAGGCCCGCGTGCCAGGGGCCCGCGTGCCAGGTTTGGTTTGACCCAAACATAAATAAATAAATGAACTCTTACAAAAACCCCGAAATTCGGACTGTATCGCGTTCGCTGCGTGCCTGCGCGATTTAGAATATCAATTTGATTTTAAGCCGTATAATGAACGTCCGTGGGAGGCTGCGGGCCTCCATTCGGACTGTCGACTTGTGTGTCGGTAACTCTGGGCGGTGAGAACCGCCCTGGAACACGGATGTATCGTGTGTACGCGGTGATTGTTGACTGCTGCGCGCCGCTTTCTACGGCGGTCGCGCGTCGTGGTGCGTGTTATATTAAAGCTATTAACTGTGTGTAGAGTGTAGCCTGGATCGTAACTGACCGTATCGTGGTCAGGGAGTACTGAGACATCCGTGTCGTTTAGCACGTTTCGGGGCCGACGTTTGCGTTCAGTCGCGTTTCTGTTTGGTCGGTAATTTGCTGCTTAAGTCACCAGTGGATTTGGATGAACTTTTTCGAAAAACCGCCGTGATAATACTCTGAAGTGTTCAGAGATTAAGGGCATTTCACAGTCGCTGTGAAGATCTACGTTGCGTTGGTACCAACCGGCTCCGGTGGCAGTTCAGCAAGAATCGATTTTGAATATTGTGAGTGGAACAGCTTAACAGCCCATTAATTCTGTCGAGGCTCCGCAAAAATATCCAATAATAACATTATTAAGTATTAATTAATTGATGCATGAAATTATTTATTAGGTTATAAATATTTTACGTTTTGGACGTTTTACGATCCTGTCCGGAATAATTTATAATTCCTATTTTAATATTTTTTATTCAGACTTGACTCACTCAAACGATACAGGCCAGGATTCAGTTTCAGAGCCACGCTGACAATCACAACACAACCAAACCCGCAAACCAACAATTTGTGTTTGCGCAATTTTTTTCCGCCCGGGAGTTGAACCCAAGACCAGCGTAGTAGAAGTGACATACCACTAGGCTACGCGGTCATTACATTAATTATTTACTCGATCAAAGTCAAAATTTCTTTGTTCAATTTATGCCTGTTTAAAGCACTTATGAACGTCAAAATCTACACATAATGCGTATATGATTAATATCTTTAAACTAAGTTCTCCAGTAAAAAGTAGTTTAAATAATACTTTATATTTAAACTACTTTTTACGATATATTACGCTTATAATAATGATGTAACCTCAAAATAATGTAAAAGGAAATACGTAACTACTCAAACCCGAAAAGCGTCAATTATCGTATTTCACCGAATCCTTAAAATTTGCGGCTTTTGGAATATACATATTTTTCCGGGTAAAAGAGATGGAAACAGATTTCAAATTTAAATAATGTATTCAGATCTGCAAAATAATGAAACTCGTACATTGTTGCTTGATACTAGTAATTTCAATCAATTTCTTTTGTAGAATTAGTCTTCGCACATTAGTTTAAGTGATAACACATATAAAAACTGTTCTTTTTAATAATCTAGCTATTTTGTCCAGCTTTCAGCATGTCGACTGTAATTCCATTATATCCCTCAGCTTTGCCGAATTTCAGACCCTTCATTGCTTCCTCAATCTCTTCCATACTGTTATCTCTTTCAGCGCGATCTTCATTCATGACTCCGGATGGAGCCTTGTGCTTGTATATCCTCTTATTCAAATAAGCTTTCCAAAATTTACCTTACATCTCTTCATAACGCATTCCTCTACTCTTACAACACTTCCATCCTGGTTTCTGTTGTTTTCATTCTGCTGTTCATTTTGTCCAGTTGCGAGGTCGTATTTGTTCTATGTACTGTGGCTGTTCTTATGGATTTCCAGAAGAACTTAATGTTGTTAATTTGTTGTTGATAACCTCGTACCTAATTCATCGCTATCATTCTGTTTCTTCCTTCCAATAACATCTTTTCAATTTAAATAGATAATTAACTTAATTAATGTAATAAATAAAATCGGAAACAAATAGAAGACGCACCATAAAAAATGATTACTTCAGTACTACGAGTACATATGTATTTTCCTTTCAGTGCTATGCTTTGAAAAAACCATTTTAATATACCTTTTTGCGGCTGAATCGTGACGTTAAAGGAATTCCTTTGAGTGAAAAGAAATTATGTTTGAAAATAGATTAAAACCAAGAAGTAAACTCACAAAGTGTTCCCATGGAAACATTTATGCTATAAAGAATTGTTTCTCTATTTTTATTTACCGACAGAAAAAGTAGGAGGTTCTCAAATCGACGCATATATATTAAAAACGTATTTATTAATAAATGACATACGTAATTCCTAGTTAGTATATAGTTCTTACTATTATTTTGTTGGGGATACATTTTTCGCTACTATAAATTTGGCATGCAAATTATAGAGGCGAAGTCATCGGTATGTTTTTTTTAAAGTTAGGAACTTTAAGGGTTTCATATCAGAGCTAAATTTATTACACATTTTAAAAGACACGACGAAACAAATTTAAATCTATAGTTTAGTAAATTTTAATCTCGCTGTCCTATATCATTTTATGGGTGATATGAAGTCAATAGGAAATCATATCATATTATGGCTACGCATAACGAAGTAATAGTCCCGAAATTCATCAATCATAGCGACAATTTCCGAATACTGTCGGAAGTTATAAACTGTGTAAGAGATATTATACTCGTAGTTCCATAAGTGTACACGCATACACAGAGGCACTCACCCGATGTAACACTCCAGCGATAAGATCGGATGTTGGCCAAACCCATCGGACAGTGGTGAGTCAAGTTAGTTGGCAAGTTGCCTTTCCAGTGGATCCACACAGAATCGTTTTCCATTTTTTTCGGCCCCCGCGCCGCAATTTATTTTTCACAGGCGTTGTAGAAGAAGGTAAATTAAGTACAGTGCAAATGTAAGTGGACGTAGGGATGCGCAGACGCGCATGCCATATTTTTATACACAACTTTTTTTTTGAAATACTTATAAATAATGACGAGACGGTCTGAGAAAAAAATAGTGAAATAAGTGAGCGAATGTATAAGTCAGGAATGTCTATGGAATATTAAAGGTCAAGCTAAAAAAGGTTTATTTTGTTGGAATAAAATTATGAAGCTTTTTTTTTGTATTAATTAATAAATAGAGAAATAATTGGTTCTATTTGCTCCATAATAATTGCAAGTACTCTGCGAAAAATCGTACGAATTTCGTGACGTAGCTGTTCTGATTAAGTGACATTTGACTGTCTGTAGTGTAAACAGTCGCTGTCCAGGCGACAGAAGCAGAAGCTTGCTGAAGCTAAGCGATAATCTTTTGCGCTGTGGATCGCGGGTTCGTTTTCCGCACGGAATAAATATTATATTTAATTTGTATGTCGTATAGGTAATTCTCTGAATGGGAGTTTGTGCATGTGAATTTTTTTTCTGTAAAACGCATATCTCAAGTTTTTCTTTAACCTACAATATGATTAACATTAAGACAAACGTATTTAAAGTATTAATTACATTACTGCCGTCCTATTACACACACAGTAGCATTAAAAAGTGTTCATTCAGAGCACGTATTAGAAAGTACCGTAATTTTGGCATAGAAGGGGCATGCTTATGCCACCGTGACTTTAACACCCTAAAATTCCACTAATTACCTCCATTAGCTGAACAAATGTGAATCGTGCATAGAAATAATATGCGTTTGTATTTAAGGAAACTGGTGTATGTATAAAAAGAAAACATTAATTTCTCTAATAAGTCTAACTTGATGTTATTCTCTAATAAGTCTAACTTTATGCTGTTATTTAATAAAAAAGTTATAAAATTAGAAAAATATTTTAATGTCGCATTAATCTTTATACAATAGAATTTTTTTTTTTTTTGAAAATTAATCATCCAAATGTAGTTCGTTACGATCACGACACTCCTGTAAGCGACGTCTAAAACTATCGATGACTGTTCGGCAAGTCAGTTCTGTGATGTTAGCCATTTCTCATCGAATATTTTCTTTAAGGGCATCAATTGACCGCGGGATTGTGTTATACAGTTTAGTTTTGTGATATAAAATAAGAAAAAGAAAAAGTCCATCGGGGTGAGATCCGGACTACATGGGTGCAAGGAAATGTCTCCTCTTCGAGATCACTTTGTTGACGGAAATTTGACGACCGCCTGGCATAGCGGTGTTATAGGTTTAGTCCGTCGCTTCATCCCGTTGAAACCAAAGCCGAGTATTGTTGCCTGGAAAATACTGCAACTCTGGTGTAAAAAAAGTCTCATCGCTTACCTAAATACCTATGATGCCACGCGCTGACATAGCGGCCCAAACTATCACTGTGTAAAGGCTTTTGATGTTTACGGTTTGAAATTTTCTGGGCTCCAGCAATTCTGTTTTTATTTTGATTCCTGCACCAACTGAATTTTGTAAGGGTGCATACGTAAATGTTTCTTTTTAATGCCCTGGAACGCTTACGAGTAGACTAGCTAGGCTATTTTCACGAACAGAATGTAAAACTATGTTGATTATTTTATTATTGTTTAAAAGTGACGAAACGAACAAAACGTTCACCTGATGGTAAGTGCAACATCTGCCTATAACAAATGCTGTGTCACGCAGAACATTTCTGTGTGACACCACACTGAGCCCGTTACCCTGAGACATCAGTTCTTAAGTCATACGCCCAGTGATTACGATAGCTCTCAGTGCCCTTCAAACCGAAACACAGTAATGTTTGCACACAACTGCTTCACGGCAGAATAACTGTCCTTAGGGTGGTACCTACCTAGACCCACCAGTAAAAATTCTAAGTTGATGTTTTCTTCCGTATATGATGTCCTTGGTCGACCCGAACCCTGTTTATCTAACGGGCCTTTTCTATTTTTATTTGTGAATGGGCACGCCGGTAAGGTTAAATCAGAGGAACATATCATGATCAGATCAAAGGCATTTTAAGGAAAAAGTTCAAGCGACGAGCTTGTATGAAAACGCAATTTTTTTAAGTGTTTTATTTGATTACCAACACGAAAGTCCACTTAAATTCTAAAATAAAAATTTGGTTTGATGATAATATCTAACTCTTCATAAATAATATATTAATAATAGGTAATCATAGCATGCTTATTGGATTTGTTGCTAATGTTTTAATGATGTATTACTATAAAATAGCAAAGTAGTTTAGACGAATACCATCATTTTATTTACATAAGTATTAGCGCTGATGTATTATAAGTTTATAACAGCGGATATAACATATAACAGAGCGCAATCCTCAGTGATTACTATTATATATTGTATAGATTAATACATATGAGAGTTTAGAACTGATGTCTCAGGTTGACGGGCGCAGTGTCGTCTCACAGAAATGTTGTAGGTGGCACAGCATTTGTTATGGGCAGACATTGCACTTACCATCAAGTGAACGTTCCATCGTCACTTTATAAAATAAAGAAAAACTTTTTGTGATATCCAGCTTTTTAAATTTCTTTTGAACTTCTTGAGGTGTAGATTGGAAGTGTCTATTGTGTCAAAGTGCTTCAGGATACAATGTTTTTTTTTGTCTGTCATTGTTATTTTTCTCGTGTACCGAAGAGAAATAAGTCGCGAACATGTTTAAAATCTTTTCTAAGTCAGTTGATATGGAGCCATCAGCTACCATAACAGTATTTAGATGTGATGAAGTTTTTACGCAATTTTTCAAATGTGTCCAGACTTTTTTTGAGTTTTACAATAGTTCATTTTCTATTTCATTTATATATTTATTTAGAAGGGAGTGGTTTTTTTCTTTTCCTTTAAGAAATCCATTTTCATTTCAAGGGCAGGGTGAATCTTATTAATATTTATTACAGGTTGTTGACTTTCAGTGATCCGTAAGACGCCTTCGTTGCATAGAATTAAATATAAATTGTTATTTTGGACGTTTGTCACGCAGTTAAACTGTTTTAGCTTTTTTAACATCAAAAAATCTACAAATTTACATAAAAGTTTTTTGTGATAGGTGGAGCAATTAAAATAATAGAAAAGGAATAACCATTAATATAAGGTAAATCACAAAGATGATTTGAGTCAGTAAAATATGGAATGGTGTTATTAGCCTCGTACATAATAAATACTGAAACAATATCGAGCTCTTCGCCTTCGTTGCATAGAATTAAATATAAATTGTTATTTTGGACGTTTGTCACGCAGTTAAACTGTTTTAGGTTTTTTAACATCAAAAAATCTACAAATTTACATAAAAGTTCACGATTTCCATATCTTGACAGTTTTGCGCAGCTGCTATTGTCTACGGTGTCGACACAGTCGGCACGCATAATTTCATAATTTTTTTTTCTCCACTTAACCCAAACAAATTTACAGTTGAGCTCCTTTACCTTATTCATTCAGCAGTTCACAAGATCAGTTCATGCAGCAGCGTAAATTGCCTTTTAAGTTGTTGAGATATGTTCTGCTACAAAAAACTGATTTTTTTGCACCAACAATTCCAAGGTTTGATCAAGCTAAATACTAGCTTATCCGAGACACTGCTAGCTTTTTTGTGAAATCTAGCCACTGTAGCTGCTAGAAATTCGGCTACATTATTTGAGGCAAACATCAAAAATGCAGTTCAACAATATACTTCGTTAACACCATCATGGATGAATTTGAATAAGTTATTTATACTAGTACGAATTGCTTCAATATCAACTAAAAATTTGGCTTTTATGTTTCTGACGCGTTTCTTTATTAGAAGTAAGTTATAAAACATTTTGCACATTTTGATGCCACTTCATCGAATTCATTTACGGGAAAATGAGATTGAGCATCAGCGAAATGCTTTATTAGATTTTTAGAGCTCTTGTGCTTGTTATAAAATAAAGATATAATCAATTTTTAGGTTTATGCAATTTACGTATCAAATAAATTTTTCAAATATAGGGATTTAATTACCGATTAAAACCAATGATTTCAAAGTTTAATATATATGTAGACCAGAAAAAGTTCCGTTTGATGTTTTCCATCATCGCAGAGCACTGTGAGTCCACCCATTGTGTGGAGAGATTTTGTGATAGGTGGAGCAATTAAAATAATAGAAAAGGAATAACCATTAATATAAGGTAAATCACAAAGGTGATTTGAGTCAGTAAAATATGGAATGGTGTTATTAGCCTCGTACATAATAAATACTGAAACAATATCGAGCTCTAGAAAGAAAATTTGAACGGATGTATGACACAACATATCTTTTGCGGATTAAAATACAAAAACGTGACAAACTGCAAGAGCTATATCAGTTTTGTATTTGTGTTAAATGGAAAATTACACGATTATCGATGAAAAAAAATTTCACAGAGTCCTTATTTATTTGTAACTTAATAGAAATCATCATCATCATAAGAACTTCAGCCTATCACAAGTCCACTGCTGAACATAGTCCTTCCCGAAAGACTGCTCACTGCCACTTGGTTTTGCAAGAAGTCGATGGATGGAGCTGGTTCAAGACCATATTTCGTGGCAGAGTTTAAATATAAAGTAAACACATGATTACAAACTATCTTTACTAAAAGTATGAAAACCTGTTACGAATTTGTACTTTAAATTATTGAAATATTTCACTCAATAATAATTATGTTATAACTTTTTGATAGAAACAAAGCCCATTGTAATAAGTACTTATAAAAGGCTCGAGTTTGCTGACTTCTAAACAACTGTTGAGAAGTCAATCTTTAAACAATCGCTTAAAATAAGTTCCCACTGATTAAACATTGTTTAAAGTAATTAATCCGCTGGTTATCTTAATTTATCTTTAACATCCCCTTTAACCCGTGGTTAACAGTGTTATGATAGCTGCAGTAGATAATATACTATATGATTTGTGTCATTGTTAAAATATGAGGTTTCATAATAAGGTTTCTTTGTACGGAGAACAAAACAGAAAAAAAAACTTAGCAAAAAAAAGTATTTTAATTGGTATTTTCAACATAATTTGTTAATAAAATTATCTTATAAATTGAAATTTACATTAGTTATTAGTATTTAGAATCAGCCCAGCCATCACGTCATTCCCAGGGTTTGTTACCGTTCATATTTTTTTTATTAATTACCCTTTTTATAGTCTTTGTTTTATAAACTTTTTAAACATGCGGGTAGGGCTGACTAAGTGCACTTTCGGGATTTCGTTGTTAAACCGAACACTATGGTCCATTAATGAATTACTGACTCTTCTCTTTGTTCTTTGTATTTGTTTACATTATGCACATCTCACAAAAAACTTAGGTGCGAAGTGTCTGATGGGTTACGACCGCCAATTCAACTTCCGAGTGATTCCGGCCAACTTTTTAAGAAGAAGTTTAGTTATCTAATATCACTTGATAGGCAAGGCCACAGTTCACTATCCACTAAGACTAACAAGTAAGACACTTGGCACATCCACGCTCTAACCGCGGAAAGAGAGATTCGATGCAGATACCATATCCGAAGCGGATATTGGATAGCGGATTTCCGGATTTACAGCACTAGCTGCTAGCGAATGCTAACAATGGTAAAAATTAAGAATCATGGACACTCTCCCAGAGTAAAACGAGCAACCGTATAGAAGTACTTGAAATGTGGATTGAAAGAGCATTAAATGAGAGAGTTCTGCAGAGAGAGTAAACAACCACCACTGTCAAAATACGCACGCTACAGTATTTGAGTCATATTATTCGCAATGAGAAATACCATCTGCTCCAACTACGGATAAAAGGGGAAATTAAAGGCACATGACTACCCGGAAGAAGGCGTAGTTCGTGGTTGAAAAATCTCCAGACTTGGTTCTACCTGAGCATGACATTTTTCCGAACAACATTATCCAAAATCAAAATTGCCATGATAACAGCCGACCTCATGTAGGAAATGGCACTAGAAGAAAAAGAAAAATAGTAGACAGAAATTATTCGAATAAAATAATTATAACGTAAATTTATATAATAATGTAACGGATCTAACGCTCAACGTCTCGCGTAATAAAAATTTCTGCGAATCCGGCGCCAGTGTTAAAGCTTTGAATAAAGAATGAGGGCTGAACTGAAATAAACATATGCGATGTTGAGATAATTTTGACTCCTTCATTGGATTACATTGCAGGGCTCTCTTAATTGTACCATTACAGCTTCTCAAACACTTGAATGCTTTAATTAGTTAGAAGTTAAAATTTAGATGAGTGTAGAAATTTGAGGGTTTCAGCGGTTAAAAAATATTAACGATATGTTGTTGTTAAGAAACAGTGTTTTATAGAAATGTATGTATGTGTGTATTTAATTACATAAATCGCTGAAAAAAATCGCTTTTATCTTTAAAAATAAGACCTCCGATTGCTATTAATTTTTTTTTTAGTAATTTTGTTTAATAAATATTTTTTATGTACATTAGTGTATCAAGTCAAGTCGAAATTTCTTCATTCACTTTAGGCTTATATTAAGCTCTTATGAATATCAAAATCTACACCGGTTCAAATAATAAGATCTTCTCAGAGAAGTACATCGACATAATTCATGTTTGAATTTTAACAAAGGCAAAGAAAGGCCATCGTGAACCAGACTACGTTTGTCACCACATCTTTAGTCCCGAAGTAGTAGTTCGCACGTAAAATAAATGCTTTTAGTTCAAATTTATCCGCTTCACGCATTCATATACGTTTTATACGTCAATGGCTTCACGTCAACTTAATTAAATTTCTTTACTAATCATTTCATTTATAAAATAAAATCTATCTGTGTTGACAGGGCTAAAATTTTTCACTTTGTTGAATGTAGTAATTCTGGAAAAATGCAGTGAATTCATAGCCTTTCTAGATTTTTGGATACTACTTCTATTCATAAAATGTGCAAAGAACATAGGCGTTGGCGCACGGATGAAGATCATTTAAAACACTTACTTAATACGATGCGCTTTTTCAGGCCTCATTCTTTTTATTTGGAAAAGAGTAAGAGTTATATAATTTAATTATTAACTCTTTAAAAAATCACATAATTAATAAGAAGAAAAAAAAGTTGATATAAAGTGACTTGTACGCACGTACAAGTCGTACGTAATGTAAGTGAAATGTAATGTTAAATATGTTGAAAATTTTAATTTACTTAGATGTGTATCAGCAGACCAAGATATTGCATCGTCCCATCTCGTCCCATTGTTTCCGGAAGAAGCGGCTGAGGAATAAAAAGATTTAATAATATGACAACCGCGCGGCCTAGTGTTTTGACGGAGCAAACATTAATGAAACACACACATCGTAGTTTTTCGGGTCTGGTTGTATTGTGCATGTGAAATTAATGTTTGTTAAATAGTCACTATACAGGCAAAACTCTTGTGTGGTCGTCACATCGAATCGTCATAAGTTTTTTTTTATAGGAGAAAGAGTATAACAAATGCTGTGTCACCAAGAAAATGTCTGCGTCGCACCACAGTGTGCCCATCCTCCTTAAACATCACTTCTTAAGTCTCAAATGCCCGGGAATTTTACTAGCTATCATCATCATCATCATAATTTCAGCATATCATAGTCCAATGCTGAACATATGCCTCCCCCATAGATTGCCACAAAAGTTTGTAGCTCTCATTTTAGGGGGATTTTGCCATAGTCGCCACGCTTGGCGGGTGGGTTGGCAGTTTATTTATTAAAGTGTTCCAGGAAGGTTTTTGTTTTCCCTCTGTCGATTTTTACGACACCCACGGAATGAAATGGGGTGGTAGATTCTCTTAAGCCGCCACAACACGGCCTTATAAAATCTCGTTATTCAATCCAAATCATATCAAAATTGAAAATAACTAGCACACAGTGCCCTTCAGACCGAAACACAGTAATGTTTGCACACTACTGCTTCACGACAGAATAACTGACAATGCAGAACCTTCATAAACCTGGACAGATTTCTGCATAGAAATCCTACCTAAAGATAACTGACAAACTTTTTTGTTCACTGTTTCAAGTTTCAGTTTATTTATTCTGGTTAAGCTAGTGCTTATATATCTATATCCTAACAAATAATTTATATGTTTTCAAATTAATTCCCTGTTAGCTAATTATATGTGA
The DNA here is from genome assembly GCA_019845155.1 of Luehdorfia chinensis. Classification (NCBI taxonomy): domain Eukaryota; kingdom Metazoa; phylum Arthropoda; class Insecta; order Lepidoptera; family Papilionidae; genus Luehdorfia; species Luehdorfia chinensis. Next base: position 2,211,538 of record JAHVAK010000292.1, read on the forward strand.
AGGTCTCAGTTCGTGGATCACGCCACAAAGTCGTCCGAAAAGACGTAATATGTGTAGGTCGTCGATTACGTGTTTTCTGTTAAACTTACTTTAGAGCAATTCGGCTTTAGGTAAATAAAATCCTAAGCATTTTAAGGATATCGCTGTTTAAAGGCAGGTGATCCGATTCTAATTCCCTAAAACGTTTGATGTTTAGGGTGTCAAAGAGCGTGTGTAATCCATTTTGAATTATTTTTTATTGTATTAAGTGACGAAACGAGTAAAACGTTCACCCGATGGTAAGTGCAACGTCCGCCCACAACAAATGCTGTGTCACCCAGAATATTTCTGTGTGACACCACACTGCGCTCGTCACCCTGAGACATCAGTTCTTAAGTCTCGTATGCCAAGTGATTACGCTAGCTCACAGTGCCCTTCAAACTGAAACACACTACTGCTTCACGGCAGAATAACTGGCCCTGGGGTGGCACCTACCTAGACGGATTCCTGCATAGGAATTCTACCACAAATGTTAAGCAAATTAAAGTAGTTTAACGTTTCATAATAAAAAAAAAATTAAGTATTCGTAGTTACTAGATATATGCTGTCTGATAACTGGTCAATTCAATTCAATACAATTTCAAATATACAATCATCCCTAAGCCAAGATATTTGTGCCATCGAGTATGATTCAGCTATATTTGAAGTTGCCTCAGCCCTGCTCCTTCATCGCGGTAGTTGTTCGTAACTAGCGACCGCCGAAATATTCTAAGCTGCGAGTATAAACAAAGTTTAAAATTTTCTTCAATGTTAATAAAAATCATAAATGCATTCATTTTTAAATCCTTATCTTTGTTAATGTAAATATACGAGTAAATAACATAAAGCCGCAAACTAATTTACAAATGGAAGGAATAAATTATTTTGCGATACTTTATATTAAAAATAGCTGTATATTAATTCGATCAATAGTGAAGGATTAGGAATTTAGCTTAATATATAAGATATAAATATATATATTATCTAATCACTATAGATCGCTTGAGGAAGCTCGAAAACGCTTCCGCGAGCTATGGAAACGGCAATGCACAGTGTTTCTCTGCAAGATAGAATCCGTAACGATGATATCCGCAGAAGGACTAAAGTAACCAGATCCGCAAGCTGAAGTGGCAAAAACCGACCATATACCTTGTAGAACCGGTAAGCGTTGGGGAAGTAAGTTTCCTGAGTGGCAACCGGCAAAAGCAGTGTAGAACGACTCGCCACTAGAGGGACGACGACCCGTGCAGATTAGCAGAGTCGATATAAGCAGGAGGTTAATGAATACAATTGGCTCAGGGTCGGGTGTCGTGGCAATCTATGAGAGAGATCGTCTTTAGCAGTGGTTTTGTAATTAGCTAAAGTGACAATTATGATGTTTTTTATTGGATAAAGTGACGAGACGAGCTAAACGTACACATGATGGTAAGTGCAACGTCTGCCCATAACAAGCATTAGCATTTCTCTGTGGCACCACATTGCGTCCGTTACCTGAAGATATTTAATTTTTTAAGTCTCATATGCCCACTAGCTATCAGTGCCCTTCAGACCGCAACGCAATAATGTTTGTCGGATTGACGGATTCCTGCACTTGAATCCTACCACCAGCGAAAATGATCTATTTATACACATACGTTGTACTCGTAAATATGTAGGCGTGTGTGTATACTATAACTATATAGGCACAATCAAAATGACGATTACACAGTATTTCAAGTACTTATAGATAACCTTATGACAAATATAAAGAGAAACACATTAAGCTAATGATCTAATTTGCGAAGCAGCTCTTGACTAATGTCAAAGTATACCGTATCAGCATAATCAAATTAGGTAAATTATGTGCCCACATCGCGTACCAACGACTCGAGAAAACTTTTGAAAGTATGAGCCGAATATATTCCAGTAATTTTTGTAAGCACTAAATTAAATCTTTGTGTTAATAATCCAAATATAAGAGTAAAAGTTATTAGAAATAAAGCAAAATCACAAGGCGTCATAAAAAAATATATAATAATATTTTTTATTAAGGAATTACTCGAGGTTTTGATACTTATGGTCATATTTTTAACCACTTTACTAAAGAGACCGCTATAAAAATTCATAATGGAATAAAGTAATAAAACATAAACCCATAAAGTCACAAAACTTCCTTGATAAATATTTCTTATTTTACCCGGAAAATATGTCTTACAAAGAATGTAAGTATTAAAATATTTTTGGTAGTAAAATAAAATACAGAGATGATACTTTTGAAGTATATACAAATATTGTTTATTTTAATTTGTAATATACTTAATTTAGATTGGAAACGGCCTGGATTGGAAATTGGTTCGCCACCCGTCGCGTCTCGTTTCTGTGGTACTCATTGAATGGGGGATAAAAGCGTGATTGTGTGAATGTGTTGTATGTTAATTTTAATTAGTCCCTTGTAGGTGTGTGTGAGTGTGGTGGCCTCGTTACAGCGGCCACCTCTTTTTACCCCGTGTATATCGTTAAAGTCGACTATGAAATAAAATCTCATGATCTCCGATTGATAACGGAGAAACCACCTCAATAATGCCAGATCTAAATTATCCAGACTGTCATAGGCAGCAGTGTCTAAGTTGCTCATGTTGCGGGGCAGTGATGATATCTTCGACGGCGAGGTTTAGTGAGAGTACTTGACTTCTAAGCCTTCCAGTTCTATAACCGGAGCTGACATTTTTGCAAAAACTGTTGTGTTGTTCCTGTGTCTCTGACACTGCATTCTACCCTACCCCCGATCTTATTGCATGAGCGTCACATTGGGCGCGGGTAGCCAAGAATGAGTGAGTGCCTCTGTATTTGCGCGTAAATTTTTGGCACTATAATATCTCCTGCGCAGTTGATAGCTTGTCGTAGCGGATGAAAATCGACTAGGAGGATATCATCCTGTATCGTAGATTCATTTTACATAAATAAATTTACATGCCCAATACGGCCAGATCCGAAAACCAAAAATTTGCATTTTTGCACAATTGTAGACACTGGCTTGGATTCGGTCCCATCACTAAAGCAGTTAGGTACTCTAACCACAAGACAACTCGGTCATACGGTCGATACAGGATAAAACCTAGTGGGTCATTTTAAAAAAATCGACAACAAAACTAAAATAACCTATAGCCTAAAGGATCAGTAAGTTGAAGCACCAGGTCAGTCAAACAGCTTGTCGTACCAATGATGATGATGTCCTGCTAGCCGATTTCGACCACGGCGAAAACTGCGGACTACTGTCGAGAGCCATCAACTGCGCAGGAGATATTATAGTGCCACAAGTGTACGCGCAAACACAGAGGCACTCACTCGTCCCAACCTACCCGCGCCCGATGTAACGCTGATGCGATAAGATCGGAGGTAGGCTAGGATGCAGTGTCAGAAACACGGGGACAATCAACACAATCAGACCCGAAAACCAACATTTTATGTTTTAGCACAAATGTTGGCTCCGGCTGGGATTCGAACCCAGAACCCGCGGCTTAGAAGTCAGGTACTCTGACCACTAGGCCACGCGGTCGCCAACCAATGTCGTACCAATAACCCTATGGGAGAAAAGGTTCTTGAGTATCAAGCTCGTGCCAGCAAACGCAGTATATTACGACCCCGCCACTAAATAGATGCATTCCAGTGGTTATGGCATGTCTATTCAAGTATCCAGGCCAGGGCCAGTTATTCTACCGTGAAGCAGTTGTATGCAAACATTACTGAGTTTCGGTCTAAAGGGCATTGGGAGCTAGTGCTATCACTGGGCTTGTGAGACTTGAGAACTGATATGACTCAGAAATGTTCTGGGTGATACAGTATCTGTTACGGGCGGACTTTGCACTTTCCACCCGGTGAACGTGTGGTGGCGGCTCGATAAAAGAATACTACCACTCCATCTCGTCCAATGAATCTCGTAAAAGGCGAGTAAGGAATTAAACTGCACTGTGCACCCAACAGCGCATGGTGGCGATGGGCTCACCAGCTATCACACCAAGTGCATTATATTGTTTTGGTGAAACGTGGCAGTGGCAGTGGCAGTCATCTGTTTTTGCAGTGAGTGCCCAGTCTCTGACTACCCCTTGTGGGATATAGTCGTGATCTTATGTATGTATGTATGAACGTTTTGCTCGACTTATTTCCATCTCGAATAAAAATGAAAGGCTCATGGATGTGCTATGTTGTTATATATGAGGTAGTCCTATGTTAAGCAATGAACTTCTGATGGGCTGAAATGTTGAAGCATCAAACTATAAGTGCGTACATATATAGTTATAGTGACGACACCATTCGACCTCGCTCGAAAAAAGACGTGACGGCTGGCGAACCACGTAGCATATTTTGGGACGAGACAAAAAAAAAACTGACTCTCTGTTGCGTTCCCACGAGCAGTATAGTGGCAGCATTGCATATTATGGTATTAATCGACACGAATAATGGCTGTTCGCATCTTAAGTCATCTCGGTAAAAAAGCCGTAGGTGCTATTTTACTCTGCTTGACACCTATCGGCTTGGTGTATACCCAAACCGCATATTAGCACAAAGCCGTAATTAGACATCGTGGATATTAAATGTGGACGTAAACTTTATGGTAAGCGAGCAGTATTGAAACCTTGTCTTAAATTTATATTAAGCTGCTTATTACATACATACATAAGATCACGACTGCAGATGACTGCCACAATCCACGTTTCACCAAAACAATATAATGCACTTGGTGTGATAGGTGGTGAGCCCATCGCCGCCATGAGCTATTGGGTGCACAGCGCAGTTTAATTCCTTACTCGCCTTTTACGAGATCCATTGGATGAGATGGAGTGGTAGTATTCTTTTAACGAGCCGCCACCACACGGCTTATTAAAGCTATGGTATTATAGCAATTAAAAAGACTTATTTTACATAGCATTTGTTTTATTTTCTAACACATTAATGTACGACTCGCTTATATATAAATGAGAATGATGTACTGGATGTATAGAAAGAATACCCCGAATAGTTGGTGTTTTTATTTTATAACATTTAAGCCCCGCGGTTCCACCCGCTAAATATAAGCCGACTACATAATTGCGCAGTGCGGGATGATACCCTAAGACATGAGCATTCACAGTCCGGTCCTTTTTGTTAACTTTCTGTTCTCAACGTGCGGCATCTCTAAGGTGCAGCATAAAATGCTGAAGCCTATAATCTTGCTAAATATATTGGCTATCTAACGCCGGAAAAACCAAAATTCTAGAGATAATTGTTTTGGCTTCTATTTCTTTTATAAAGAACCCTTATAATGATTTCTTATATTTACGCGAACACTACACATTTAAATGAAACTAATTTTACTGATTGTATCGCGTTTAATTTTATTATTTATGATACGACGTTTCGAGTGCTTTACGGCACCCATGGTCACGGGAGGTCTGAGGTGTCAGATGTCCTGATGTCATAGTTAATCCGTAGTACCTTCAGCTTTTATTAATATTTTTGGTCGGATCTACGCAGAAAGATAAGACGCCTTTTGTAAATTATTCTAAAGATTATCTCCTATGTACAGACACCAGTTAGTTACATTTTTATTTTTTGTATAGATGACTTAATTCCATCGAAATCCATTAGTATGATTACTTGTCAATTTAAAACCCTTCAAGTAGTAGTAAGAAAAAAAGTATATAATAATAAACAATAATTTAACAGTAAAAACAATTGCGTTAAAAATATTGAAGTTAAAAAAAGCATTTGGTCCGATCCATTTGGATTTGCACTGTTTTATTCAGTCAAAAGGTTTGCTGTTAGCGGTCTTCATTTGCTTCAGAGTCGACCAAATATACACTTGCTATTTTGGCACCGTTTTATTCGTATACTTTTTAAGTTTAAATACATAGGCCTCTTCCATCTATGGGGGAGGCTTATGTTCAGCAGTGGACTTGTGATAGGCTGAAACGACGACGACGACGAAGGATTGCGTATTACAGAAAAGAAAAATTTTGATAATCCATGTTCTGACTACACATGTTCTTGAAATATTTTAATTCTTCAGACATGCAGGTTTTCTCACGAAGTTTTCCTACATCGCTGAGCACGTGGTAAATAAGCACTTAAAATTGCAGAACATTTTTAGAGGTGCCGGCACCGGGGATAGAACTCAGGTCACTTGCGTACTGTTAAACTTAGGACGAGCGTCCGTAACCTGAGCTTTCACGGCTCTCATTAAAGAATAAATAAATAAAAATATGTGAATAACCTTTTCATACATGTCGGACCTAAATCTACGAACACTGACGGCCAGCAGTGTCTGGTACTCCGATCGCCATTCCGGCCGCCAAGCGTTGCGATTGCGGCAAATGCTCCGTAATACAGTCTGTGAGCAGAGACCACAGGCCGTAGGAAACGAGACGTGACAGGTGGCGAACCACATCGCTGTCATTTTGATACGGGCCAGAACATTCTTATGACCAATAGAGGAACTATTAAGATGTTATTGATTATTGATACGTTACTGTTCATTGGATGGTCAATTCAATTAATTTCAAGGAAGAAGTTTTATATCATTTTACTTCTATGGTAATCAGAATAATTATATTATCACTATTATCATACCATAGTTTTCTTTCTTCTTTGTTTATAAACGGAGGCCCTTACTATGATTTCTCCTGCATGGTTAGTGCGTTTACAAAGTAAGTTTTACAAGCACAACGCAACCAAGATCGAAAAGCACCGATTTGTGTTTTGGCACAAATGTTGCCTCCGGCTGGGATTCAGACCCAGCATCCACCATATGGATGTCATGTACTCTCTCACTTTCATCATCATCATCATTCCAGCCTATCACTAATCCACTGCTGAACAAAAAGCCTGAAGCTGAAGCCTCCCCCATAGATTGCCACAAAAGTTTGTAGCTCTCATTTTGGGGGTTTTTGCCATAGTTGCCAAGCTTCGCAGGCGGATTGGCAATCGCTGTTTATTTATTCAGATGTTCCAGGAAGATGCTGCTGGCCATCTCCTGGTTTGCATTTTCTCCCTGGCGACTTTTACGACTCCTTATACTGGTGGTAATTTCTATGCAGGAATCCGTCTAGGTAGGAACCACCCCAGGGCCAGTTATTCTGCCGTGAAGCAATTCTGTGCAAACATTACTGTATTTCGGTTTGAAGGGCACTAAGAGCAAGCGTAATCACTGGGCATATGAAACATAAGAACTGATGTCTCAGGGTAACGGGCGCAGTGTGGCGTCACACAGAAATGTTCAGGGTCACAGCATTTGTTATAGGCAGACGTTGCACTTTCCATCATGTGAACGTTCTGCTCGTTTCGTCACTTTTATCAAATGAATAATAAAAAGTTAACCGATATCAATCGCGTTTTCACGGCTCGGAATCCATTTCAGCGTGATTTTTTGTGATATTGTCACCAAATGTATTAAAAAATATGTTCTACCATTGATATATTTTACAAATAAGAGTACGCAAATTATAAACAACGAGCACCAAGGTTTTTGTCACGACTTCCATTCAAATATAAATTATTTGTTATCAACATATTCATCGCTCAATATAAAAAGCAACACATGATTAACACCGAAACCAGACTTAAGAATCCCATTGTCCTAAACGATGGAGTCCATATTGGATAAATGAAGAAAAAAAAACGATCATTATCACCATCGACAGCTTCTACCAAAAATTGTGGTTGACGTAATCACCATGCACGACATACGGATAGGCGATCGCATTACCAGCCCCGTACTTTACCCCGTAACTTACGGGTAACTTTTTACTTTTTTTGGTACTTTTTGAGAAAATCACTAAACCATCTGCCCAAGCCATGTGCTCCTCTTACTATTTCCATTAGTCGGGTTTGCAGAATAAGACTGGGTGGCAGATTTACTTACGCTGCCAACATAATTATTATCTGATGATTATCTGCTTAGCCTACTAGCTGACTGGGAGAGAATGGATTTCGGTATTATGTCAGCCATGTGTTCTACTCTGTACATAAAAGTTTAAATAAATAAATGAATAAAATAAGGTACTGAGATAAATAAAAGTAAAAAAAAGGTATAGTGACAGCCTATAAATGTCCCACTGCTGAGCACAGGCCTCCTGTTTTTGAGGCCGGGAAAAATCCGCCACGCTGCTCTAATGCGGGTTGGTGGACTTCGCCGGTCCTAGAAATATTTTATTTTCTCAGATGTGCAGGTTTTTTTTGCTAAAACTATTGAGCTAATATTTGACATACCCGTATAGTTTAGGTGACAATATGAGAATACAATATCTGGGAACTGATTATGGGGCCGAAAGTTGCCCCTGGGAACTAATGAACTAGACAATGGCGTAATTTTTGGGCTCTTTGGATTTCTTTTGACTAGTACTATAGCCCTAGCAACATTTGTAGTCCACTGCTGGACAAAGGCCTCGCAGATCAAAACTTGAAACAAAAATATGATATATTTTTTTAATTTTATTTGAAAGTTCGTGCGTAGGCTTGCTAAACATTCTGATTTACTACCAGTGACCACTTTCAGGACATTTTAGTCTTATTGTTTTCAACTGATAACGTCTTTTGACATCTTTTCTTTAATTTAAATTGTTACTGTATCGCAGAATTACAATCAAATATTTGTTTCAATGTCCGTTCTCCTGCATTTTACGCTAAAACTCTTTCGAATAAATGGGTTCCAACAACTAAGCGCCCCAACACTCCGTTTCTAGTGTAAAAAGTGCTATAAAAATCTACGACCGTATTAACTCCTGAATAAGTTTCCCGAGGAAGCAATAAGCTTGAATTGGGAAGGTTCGTTTATGCTTCTCTCTAATCTTGCAAAGTGTTGTATTCGTTTCCGTCTTGTGTAATTAAGGAAATAATCATGTTTAACTTACCGTCATGTTAACTAAGCACGTCTCGTCACTTAATTCAATAAAGAAAAGAATGCTGCATATATTTATGAATTGATTTCCATTATTATATCATACAAACATAGATACGACGTGGCGGGTGGCGAACTACGTCGCCGTCATTTTGAGCGAGCACTATACTGCACGAGCAGTATAGTGACAGCATTGTATATTATGGTATTATTTTGCACGAATAAAGGCCGTCCGTAGAATCCCTTAGTCGCCTTTTACGAAACCTCGGTAGGATAGAGAAAGGTGCTGTTCTACTCTGTTGGGCACCTATCGGCTATAATACCTATCATATAACAGGCACAGTGGTTTAAGATTATTAATAATTGTTTGTATAAACATATGTTTAATATCCCATAAAATAACCCGATGTCATAGTTTTAAGATCGTTGCGCTTACGCAACAACTATTTATTTTAAGAAACTAACGACATTATTAAAACTTACCAAATTCGAAGGAGCGGAAGAAGTTAATTGGCAATGCTTTACTACAGGAACTTACTTGTTTGTACTTGTTTTCTATACAATGTTGACATTTCCATCTCCCCCAAACTTTCAACATGTGGCAATTATTTTTTATTACACCCTGAAGCTCTCAATTGATTCTTTACATAAAGGAAGGTCTTAAAACAAAGTTCATTGACCAGTGTTGCCAATGGTAACATACAGAATCGAGACGTAGTCCTTCAATGCAAGTCACATGAGGAATAGCCTCATGCGGCTTGCAGTGAAGTTAATTCAAAGTTAAATATTCAAAACTTAAGGTCGCTCTGCGAGTTATGGAAAGTGCTGTACTTGGTGTTTCTCTGCGAGACAGAATTCGGAACGATGACTTTCGTAGCAGAACTAGAGTACCGACGTATCATTAAGGAGCGTATCATTATCAGCGAGCTAACGTGGCAATAGGCTGGCCATATAGCTCGTAGAAACGCTATCCTTTGAGGGAAAAATAAATACTCTATCGTTATATTCAAAAATGATTTCTGTTAAAATCAGAATCATAGATTCTATCAAATACAAAGACATCTTGGCATAACGTCTGAGCATCCGTCCGTATATAAAAAAATATTGTGTTATTAGCCCTTTAAAATATATTTATATTATACTCGTACCTAAAATGGTGGCGATGTAGTTCGCCACCCGTCACGTCTCGTTTCCAGTGGTTTGGAAAAGTGAGCTACGGGTGTGGTTTCTGCCTACCTCTTATATGGGAAAAGGACGTGACCTTATAAATGTTGCTTTAGGGGGAAAAAGTAAAAAAAACGGCTAGGTACTTAAGCAAAAGAGAAATTGTATGTGGAATAATTTCTGAAAAAAGTATGTAAATGGGTTTATGTTTGCATTAAAATATGTTTATTTGGAAGAAGAGAGATACAACACCATTTGAGGAAAATTTATGATAATTTATCTCATCTCTCATGTCTTTACTCGAACTCTCATTCCATTCAAAATGCGTAATGGCTGCCCCAATCGTTTACGCAAATGAAAATGAATATAAAGATTCTTTAATAAAAAAACAGATGTTTTCTAAGGATTTTTTTTATTATTTGATTTATATATTGAGAACCTATCCAGGAACCAAATTTCACCATGACTTTTCTGTACTTGTCCCTTAAAGTTTTTTTTTAATTTTATACTCCATGTACTCAACTAGAAATGAAGAACACAGATGTGTCGAGGTGCGAGGTTTTCTTCAGGAATCACTTCATAGTTTCTAAATTTTCTATTCAGTGCTGTCACCATATTAATAGGCTAACAATACCAGCAGATTCAAGGATAATAAGGACAGGTAAGGTGGTCTTTCTTGGTTTCGTAAAGATGACGCACGCGGCCTTATATACGTATATATCTCATACTTGACAAGAATGCAGTCATTATCATCCATTCTCAAAGTGAAAATTTGCAATAATAATTTCACTTTTTGCAAGGTCTACTAATATTAAATTTTTTTTTTTTCTGTTGGTAGGATTTCTACGCAGTAATCCGTCTAGGTAGGTACCACCCCAGGGCCAGTTATTCTGCCGTGAAGCAGTAGTGTGCAAGCATTACTGTGTTTCGGTTTGAAGGGCACTGAGAGCTAGCGTAATTACTGGGCATTTGAGACTTAAGAACTGATGTCTCAGGGTGACGGGCGCAGTGTAGTGTCACACAGAAATGTTCTGGGTAACACAGACATTGTCATGGGCAGACGTTGCATTACCATCAGGTGAACATTCGTTCCGTGTCACCCAGAACATTTCTGTGTTTGTGACACCACATTGGGCCCATCACCTTGAGACATAAGTTCTTAAGTCTCATATGCCCAGTGATTACGCTAGCTCACAGTGCCCTTCAAACCGAAACACCGCAATGATTGCACACCACTGCTTCACGGCAGAATAACTGGCCTTCTGTTTTCTGAATCATAGAGTACAGGGTTTGCAGAACATTTGCTACGGCTATTCGAGTAGTGCAGGCGATTAAATTTGATGACATTCAATTTAATAGTCTCATGACCAATTCTGTGTCACTGAGAAGGCTTCTGTGTGGCACCACACTGATACATCAGTTCTGAAGTCCCATATGCCCAGTAATTAGATTATCTATTAGTGCCCTTCAGAACAAAATACATTTATGTATGCAGTGCTACTAGCAGTAGGAATCCTACTAGCAGTAGAATACATTTTATGATTCTTAACGTGTTTTATGCGGCACAATATTCTAATTTAGGGCTAGTTTTCCCTAAAATAAAAGCAATGAATGGATCAACTTTTTATTACAACCGTCAAATAATAAATTTTATGATCTTACCCTTCTGTTCTACCCTTACATTTTCATTCGCTATAAATCAATGAAATTTGCTACTGTTTTATTTTCGTGGTTGTTTTGAATTTTTTAGATGAATAATATATTACCTAAGTACGTTAATATTTATTTATTACCAAACCTTTCTTTCAGAGTTTTAAGCAGTTAAAACTTCTGGTTACATATTCTTACGATCATGCAAAGTTGACAGGAGATCGATGGAAGATGGCGGCACTTTGATTTTTATTTGTCAAATACTTGAAATAAAGTTGAACGACCCAAATCTGTATACACTTGGAAGCTATCAACTGCGCCGGATATATTACGGTGTCACAAGTATATGCACAAACAAAGAGACACTCATTCGAGTTTGCTTACTCGTGCCCGATGTAACCCTCATGCGAAAAGATCGGAGAGAGGCTGGGATGAAGTATCAGAGACACAACAGATACAACGCAACCCTAACTAATAACCAACAATTTATGGTTTTGCTCAAATATTGGCTCCAGCTGGCATTCGAGCTCAAAATCCGCGGCGTAGAAGATAGGTACTCCGGTCACGAGGCCAGTTGAATAACCGTGAGCATGAATTTCACAGATTATGTTATTAAATATTTAGCTGCAAATTTAAAAATTTGTATGCAAACACATTTTTTTAAATAGATAAAAAGCGCACATAAAGTTAACGAGCTTCTAAACTGTCGGAAAAGTTTCGCACAGTAACACTACTAGCAGAACTACGAGCTGCGCGCTATTGCATTCATTGTAAGTAACCAAACAACAGAATTAAATTGCAAGCTTGGCAATATTATACAATGAATAATGGATTTTATTTACAATAGAAATAAACGTTATGTGGTATAGTATGGTGTAAGTGCAACGAATGCCCATAACTAATGCTGTGCGACCCCGAACATTTCTGTATAGCACCACACTGCCCTCATAAACATGAGAAATTAGTTCTTAAGTTTATAAGGTCATATGTCCAGTAACTACACTAGCTTTCAATACTCTTTAGACCTAAACACAGTAATCTTCCTGGAACATCTATATAAATAAACTGCGGTTGGCAACCCGCCTGCTAAGCGTGGCAACTATGGCAAAATCCCCCCAAAATGAGAGCTACAAACTTTTGTGGCAATCTATGGGGGAGACCTATGTTCAGCAGTGGACTAATGATAGGCCGAAATGATGATGATGATGATGACTGCTTCACGGCAGGCACTGCGGAAGTACCTACTTAAACAGATTCTTACATAGTGATCCTACCACTAGTAAAATGGTGCAACCGTTACTCGGTCTAATATGTTTAAGATGCCGAGGTTTGCGAAGATAAGAGAGCCGTGGTAGCTCAGGGCCCGGGAGCTCGATTTAAATTTTATGGTACGCGAGTGAAGTGACTTTGATCTCCAGTGCTTCCACCTGTATAATTGTTCCGTAATGCAAGCGAAGGAAAACATTCCAAGAAAGCAACACGAGATTTGTGAAGTCCGCTAACCTGAATCGGAGCAGCGTGGTGGGCTTTTACCAGCTCAAAAGCCCTCTCAAAATTGAGAGGATGCTATTGCTGAATAGTGGGAGTTTTAGAGGTTATTACTTTGCCTTTTAAGGGTTCAGTACCTCATAAAGAAAAAACTGATCCCTTATAGGATGACTCGTGTGTCTGTCTGTCCGTCTGTCACAGCCGATTTTCTCTGACTCTACTCGATCGATTAAGTTGAAGTTTGTTACTCAAACACGGACGTCAATACTTGAATTTTAGATCTTTTATTGGAATAAATAAAAAAAAAAAAAAAAAAAAAAAAAAAAAGATATGAGGGTCACCGACTCGTAAAAAAGAAAATTAAAAAAAATCCAAACAGTACCAACTGTGTGACATATGAAATGAAAGGGCTTCTTGTGAGGGTTTTAAACATATAAAATGAACAGTTTTAAAGTTATTTTAGAAAACTGATGAAAATTGACCATCCGTTCCACCAGTACTTGGACTAAACGTAAGATTGCGCTACATTTATTTACATGGTAGGAGGTACGAGTTTTCCAGAAAATACCTAGCTCCTCTTATTTATGATATCGTTACAACGAAGCAGTAGTGTGCAAGAATTGCTGTGTTCTGGGGCACTGCTGGTGAAATTACTACGCAAGTAATTTATTAGTGAATTATATTGTTTCTATTATGTACATCTAAACTAATATTATAAAGAGGAAAGATTTGATTTTTGTATGTTTGGTTGTAATGAATACATTCAAAAACTACTGAACCGATTTTAAAAATTATTTTACCTATATACAACTACACTATCACCGACTAACATGAGTTGTATTTAATTTAAAAACAACCGAGATCCGTACGAAAATTGCTATGATGTAACTCAAGGTATGCAAAATTTACTGATAAAAGTCATTATTAGGCGTGTGCTGCAAAAACTATTGATGATAAAGAAAATAATGTACTACATTTTCATAGTAGGTACTCATCATTACTCACAAAAAAGTCTTCTAGGCTATATGTTTCACTATTTTAGTTAAATCACAATAACCGCTTTTTGTTTTAGTCTATCAAAACATAGGTAGAATCGAAAGATGATGAAATTCGTATCATGATATCCTAATCCTAATCCTTACCCTACAAATACCTACAAATATAGTTAAGGCTGATTATGTACATGTAAAGTACTCTTTAAAATATTCGAATCGGACCTATCGTTTAGAAGTTACGACAGTTATAAAAATGCTAAATGTAAGAAAAATGCCGCGGTGTGAGCGAACTGCCCTACGCACGCCCGCGCTACGCGCGAATAGACTAAGGTCTATTGATTACTTACCTACTCATATTATTTTTTGTAAACTAGAAATAATTGAATAGTGGTTTGTAATATTAATAATATTTGTAATAATTTTAATTATAAATGTTTTTTAATGTAAACTTTGAAACGCTCTATAAAAAATACCGCGGCCGCGGTGTCTCTCGAACGCCGCGGCGCCGCCCTTGGACTTGGACATCATCAAGGAGCGCGGCCCCCTTAGCGCAGCGGTCGAGAGCGGTCGTTTTATTTTGCTACCGCGACATCAAATATTGGCTATATTTCATGGCTTATGTTCCCTTAAATAAAACATTATTTTCGTAAAACAACGTAATCTTATATGACCAGCTGCAGAGCCGCCGATAAGAATAGTCGTTACAAAAAATGTTTGTGTAAAGAATTGTGGTTGTTATATTTGTCCAAATAAAATACTAATTTATCTTTCCAATATCTATCTACCCGTGCGAAGCCGGGGCGAATCGCTAGTGTATTATAAAGTAATTATGGCTCGACAATAGTGTGCATTAATAATTAAAGTTAAATTAAACAAAGTAAAATAAATTTAGTTACAATAAAAATGAAGTTTAAATATATACTAATTGAGTAGTGTGCCTATATTTGATTTGTATTGGTATCGGTCCATAACGCTTGTGCAAATTTTCAAATTATTTGAACGTCTGGAAGTAGGTGAAATATAGGACTAACGAGAAATACGTTAATTGCAATTTAATATAATTTTAAAAGTAACTTAGGATAATCTATATTTTAAACTTCCGACACTCAAATAAATTAATTCATATAACTAAATTGCAGCACTTATTATTATCGTTTAGTATATCCGCCCTCATAAATTTTGATGCCATTGAAAGTTATAATTAGTAGAATGAAACGGATTCTACTAACTTTTACTCGTACTTTTAATATCTGTATGCTAGGGCCACACTTACAAGGGAAATTTATAATAATTATTAAGCTACTCTTATATTACTTCGTAGATTTATTTTAATGCGCAGCATTTTAATGAATGGCAGTGTAATTAATGTAATTATAGAAATACTTAAAAAAGTACAACAGAAATGAAATACATAAATACTTCATTATTCATTTAAATTAAACTATTTTACGGATTTTATCGCGTTTAATTTTACTATTTATTACTCGACGTTTCGAGTGATTTAAAGCACCCATGATCACGAGAGGACTGAAGACTATTTTTGCGTAGATCTGACCGAAAATAATAATTAAAAGCTCAAGGTTAACTATATCAGGACATCTGTCACCTCAGTCCTCCCGTGACCATCCCACACCAAAGCACTCGAAACGTCGGGTTATAAATAGAAAAATAAAACGCGATAAAATCCGTAAAATGAGTTTCATTTAAATGTGTAGTGTTCGCGTAAATATAAGGAATCATTACTTCATTATTGTATTATTTTATTTTTAAATTTATTTTTTTGTTTCTTGGATCGAAAATTCACACCACAAGCTACAACAACCTCTTATAATGATATAATGAGGTATTATGTTCTTAAATATAACGTTTATAGTTTATATTATTTATGTAACTGTCAATGCCAATTTTATCTTTAAAAAATAATGCACATACAATCAATAAATTTATAAAATATTTACTAACAATTCCTTCTTAATTACCGAAGTACGCAACTTAAGAAATATAATTACAAGAATGATGTCAGCGTAGCCCAAGTCCCTTCTTATTATGAGAAGGGTCGTACTTCCTCGCGTTGCTGCTACTGCGCTTTTATGTGGGAGGCCTATGTTCAACAGTGGACTAAGGCGGGAATGATGATGATGATTAGACCATCCAGGTTCCTTTACTATGTTCACCATTATATTCCCCGAAGAGCCAGATTTACAATACAAAAAATGCGATAAAATCCGAAAATAATAATTTTTTAAACAATTAATATTCGCGTAAATATAAGAATTAATTAAATACTGATTGTTTAACTGTACCATGTATGTACGTTCGCTAACCACTCCGCCTCTTTCTCATGCAGTCGCAAGTGTACTAATAAGTTTTAGAGAGTTCTCTCTGTTTAATTAACCGAATATGAAAATATTCTAATAATGTTGGAATATTATTCTTGATGTTTATTTTTTAATTTCATCTCTGTTTACATTTTGTCTATTTCCACTTCAATACATATGTCTCTTTACATTATGAATTGGAATTAAATATAATCATATAAATTCTCCTAAGTATTATAACACTTTTACGTATTTAACAATTAATTAACATTATCAACAATTCAATCAACTAATCACACAAGTTTCAGAAACTTTTGCTTTATTAAGCTTCGTCGTTCGTCGTTCGTCGTCGTCATTTCAGCCTATCACAAGTCCACTACTGAATATAGGCCTCCCCCATAGATAGCCACAAAAGTTTGTAGCTGTCATTTAGGGGGAAATTTTGCCATAGTTGCCACGCTTGGCCGGCGGTTTGGCAACCGCAGTTTTTTTGGACGTGTGGTAGCGGCCTAAGAGAATCTACCACCTCATCCCATCCCGTGGGTGTCGTAAAAGTCGACAGAAGGAATGAAAACCAGGAGGTGGGCAGCAGCATCTTCCTGATCCATCTGAAAAATATTAAGCCTTATTGAAAATAATAAACAAACATTACAACGGAACGAATTGGTACGACTCGTCAGCTTAAACGAATATAAACTGAAAACAACAAGCGCGATACAAGGATCCTTAATAATTAATTCACGCAGCCATATGAATAAATCTTATAATATTGAATGAAATTTGTTTCTCTGATGATAAGTGCAACGTCTGCCTACTGCATCATGTTACAATAGCAGCTAGAATTTTTCTAACGCGGTTTTACATAGTGTTACGTATCAGTTGAAATGATGTCTTTTTGACCGATTTGAATCCACAGCGACAACTTGCGAGTATTGTCCGAAGCTATCAACTGTGCAGGAAATATTATAGTACCAAAAGTGTTACCTAGCTTACCCGCACTGGATGTAAGGCAATCGGATAAGATCATATATAGGCTTAGATACGAGTACAGTGTTAGAGACACGAGAACAATCATAATACAACCAGACCTAAAAAACAATCATTTTTATTTTTGAACAAACCTGACAGCTAGGTCGCTAGTTCCAATATTACGTTTTCGGCAACAGATGAGCTGTCTATAGATAATGTATGTGCTTAAATTTATTCCCAATAACTTTGAAAAAGGCAATCATAATTTAATTTTAAAAATATTTACAACAAAAATTTAGTATAATATTAAGCTAAGATAAAGCTTAAACATTAACCTAAGTCAGATAGCTAAAGCGTTGAAATTTAGTAGCGTCGGCATACAATAAGCAAGTTCTCTACGTCCGATTATCAAAAGCCGTCTTCCCGCTGGAGGTATTAGTTTGCTTGTGCACGTTCTTTATCTTACTTTAAGTATGTAACATATTTGAATTAATCTGTTTGACTTATATATTGTATTTTTGTTATAATACGAATACCGTATTATAATGATAGATGGTTATGGTAATTCAAGTCCTGTTATAAAATTCAATAAAAAGTAATAATAAGACTCATCCCGTAGCTTGTTTACTTCTTCGCCCATCTCTGTATGAAGTATTATTATGAAGCTATGCACGTAACCCTCGGGAGATACTCGTAGATAAAACCCAACAAACGTCTATTACCCTATTACTGCCATCTGTTGCTGGGAACGTGACGATGGCGGTAAAATGCGGATGAGCGCAATGTTGTAGGAAATTCAAACAATATTAGATCAGATTCACATTTGAAGTTTTTTATTTTAAAAACGTTTTAAGACTCATTAAGTTCAAAATTACTATTTCCAAATAAGGACTGCATTCGTAAACGAACATTGCTTCGTTTGAAAGGTACAGATTCTCGTTATTATCACAAGTTGTCAACTGCACATGACATTATATAAAGTTCGTAGCGAAAATAAAGTCCCTAGTTTCGTAAACGGTGACTAGCGATTTGATCTGTGGAAGGTTCAGAGACATGAAGACGAATCTTTTGGGATCATCTCATCAGGGATTCTAAAATTTTATGTGAAATTTTTGTTTATTTATTTATTTTAAACAAAAACGGTGCCCACAGTAGGATTTCTCATGTGTCGTCGGTGCGTTTACAGACATAAATTCCACATGCACAAACACCCAGACCCGGAACAACTATATGTAGGCCATACAAATAATTAAATAATTGTCCCGTGCGGGAATCGAACCCGCGACCCGCGGCGCAGAAGCCACGGCGCCAACCGAGCCGACTTCTTCTTCTTCTTTTCCAACTATTCATTTCATAAGTACATTACGTGCTACCATGTCATTTTAATTTCAATTCGATATCTATCTTATAAAGATGGCGCCCTAACGGAACCCACGAAAAATATTTATGCTGGTGAGTACATACTCGTATGCTATGAGCACTCTTCAAAGCTTTTGATATATGATAAAGCAGATTAAGAATAAGATGATAGAAGAATACATTTTTAAAATACTTTTAATTACGAAGAAAAATTTCGGCTTCTTGTTGTTTTGAACTACTATTTATAAGACTTGGGAATTCGTCACTTCTTATATTTAATAAACATACATTTGATAATAAAACAAAATATTATACAGATTTCTGTGTGAAATGCAATCAAATACAAAATATTCTATTAAATCGTGCCCCAACCTCAAAAGTAATAAAAGTTTTTTCTTATAAAGTTTCTTTAAATACTAAACAACTAAAAGTTTAGGTTGCACTTGACTTTTATTGGTATTCGGGCACAACAAAGTGGTTAAGTTAAATTGTCGGAAGGAGCCGCAGCAAAGTGAATTTTACTGCCTTAAGCAAACTTTTTAAGCGATTGGTACTTACTCAGTTAAACATGTCTAAGCTCTAATATAGGCAACTTGGAGGACCGCCAGGAGTGGAAGTAGGCGACGAGGTCATACGGTGTGGTATATTACAAATATTTTTTTTTCAGAAAAGTAAATAAGTAAATAAATATAATTTTATTGTACACTATAAATCAATTCTGGCAAGAAATTCTAATTATTTGTAAAATAGGCGGCCTCATACCTGAAAGCGATCTCTTCCATACAACCTTCGGATGGATTAAATAAAAAAAAACGTAAGGACGGCGGTGTGGTCGTCGTTTCCGCCTATCACAAGTCCACTGCTGAACACAGGCCTCCCCCATAGACACCCACAAAAGTTTGTAGCTCTCATATTGGAGGGATTTTGCCATATTTGCCACGCTTGGCAGGCGGATTGGCAACCGCAGTTTATTTATTCAGATGTTCCAGGAAGATGCTGTTGCCCATCTCCTGGTTTTCAATTTCCCTCTGTCGACTTTTACCGTGACCATGAGTGCTATAAAGCGCCCGAAACGTCGGGTTATATATAGTTAAAAATTTAATACAATAAAATCCGTAACATAAGTTTTATTAAAAATAAAATTAAAGTTAAAACAAAATATCCTACATACATTACAATATTATATGTAATAACTGAATATCGAATATATACTTAAAATTAAAATAGTAGTTATATAATAATCAAAATGTCCTAATGACAAATAAAAATGGAAATTGATTTGCTTTTTGGGCATTTATCAGTAAAAATAATCAGAGAGTATATAAATAACTGGCGGCGAAAAAGTTCAAGACCCTTATACATTTTCTAATAAAGATATAAGAAATCATTGTTATAATGATTTCTTATATTTAGGCGAATATTACACATTTAAATAAAACAAGATTTTACGGATTGTATCGCGTTTAATTTTAAACTGTTTATAACTCGACGTTTCGAGCGCTTAACAGCACCCAAATAATTATTGTTGCTCCGAGGACTCGTAAATCCAGGCAAGATCATAATTTCATCTAGTTTTTTTAAGTCTTTTTTTAAATAATATTTTATTCAAATAATTATCAATTATTGCACATTAAAATTAAATAGTGCAAATTACCTTTTATTGCCTCCAAAAATGTACAACATATTTTAAATAGTAGGCAATAAACGTTATCGTACGTTAATGTTTCTAGACGATGTTTATGCATTAAATTCATAGCAAGAGCTTTGTTGAAGATGTGAGAGATGAGAAAAATTTGTTATCATAAATTTCCTTGAAGCGGAACATTACCTATTTTCTTTCTTTTTTGTAAAATTTAAAGTTAAAATAAATTTCATTGTAATATTAGTTTGCCGAAAAATGCAATGTGTTTATAATTCTACAAAAAATTGATGAAAAATAAATTATGTGTCTTAATAAGTGTTGATATATAATATTGTCTTTTCTGGTCCAAACGTTATCAAAGATATCTAACGGTGAGTATAACCACAAACACAGAAACATTTACTTGTTCGCAACTTCACGTATCCGTTATAAGATCTGAAGATACATCACAGGGTCAGAAACAGAAATTCGAGTGGGAAGCCAAGACCCTGTGTACGGGGACTCTGAATCTGGACTCAGAACATTGAAGTTATAATAATGTCCACCTGGACAATTTTTGGCCACCGCGACAATTACCGAATACTGACGGAAGTTATAAACTGCGCAGGAGATATGTAGTACCACAAGTGTACGCCCAAATACCGGAGCACACACTCGCACCAACCTACCTGGTTGCACGTGTTCCTCGTGATATGTCTTTAATGTCGCTTCGCCGTCTACCAAACTATAAAGCGTTGTATATCTCTCAACTTGCGAAAGAGCTATGTCCAGCTGTGACATAGATTGCTTAGAGAATGCCAATGTAAAAATTGCACTAGATCGAAAATCAGAGATCTGTTTTCATCATTAAAATTTATTGCATCGTTTTTCTTTTAATAAATAGAACTTTTTATGTTTTTTGAAGTTCGGTACCTCTAAAGCAAAACCGGAAGGGTTAGGATATCATTATGAGATCACATGATCTTGTGTTGTTTCAGAAATCAAAAAAGATATTTGTTTACTGTAAATAAACGACTAAGAAAATACACAACATATTAAAAATACACGTGTTGAAAGTTGCCCATGGTTTAATATATTGAATGCAATTTACAAATTTTAATATTTTCAGTTTAGCTTCACTAAACTTAACCGATAAAGCAAATGTGTCACTTCATAGACTTTGCGTTTTCTGTCTTTCCTTCCAGACCATGTTTTGAAACCTACATTATATACTACCAATTTAAAAACTTTTTAGGCTGGGTACGACGTATCTGTAGAATTAATAACTTGTAGTACATTGGTAAATCTTAAAGATGTGGTAACTATTTAAAATAATTATCATGTACTGCAATCAGAGTTTCAAAGCAAACTTTAGAATTAATTACACAATACGTTAAAGTTTTATTTATTGCTGCATGGATGGAAAGGGCATACTCGACGTTAATGACGTAAATAATATAGCAAACTAGGTTAATTGGAAATATTCAGTGCAAAATTTTTCTGTCTTATTTATGCTTTCGATAAATGTTCAGTCATTTTCATTGGATAAAATTTTATTTATTTTACAAAATTTATAGAACAGACCATTATATTAATTATTTCTTATATTTACACGAATATTAAACTTTTAAATAAAATCATACAGAAATAAAATCATAAAGAAATAAAATCAATTTTTACGAATTTTATCGCGTTTAATATTAAACTATTTATAACCCTACGTTTCGAGCGCTTTACAGCACCCATGGTTATGGTAATGTATGGGTTACCCAAAATTCACGAACTCAATGCTTCGCTACATCTAATAGTGATCCAGATCGATTCACTAACTTACAGATTGGCTCAGCATGTGCCTAAAATGAACATAGGCCTCCCCCATAGATTGCCACATATATATTTTCGGTGATGTAATTGCTGTTAGCCTTCTCGGCTTTTACAGCTTCATCGGATACTGTGCTCGCGTGCCAGGTTTGGTTTGACCCAAACATAAATAAATAAATAAAAACTCCTACAAAAACCTCGAAGTTCGGACTGTGTCGCGTTCGCTGCGTGCTTTCGCGATTTCGAAAATCTTAAATATTTTAAGTCGTCTAATGACCGTCCGAGGGAGGCTGTGGGCGTCCATTCGGACTGTCGACTTGTGTGTTGGTAACTCTGGGCGGTGAGAATCGCCCTGGAACACGGGTGAATCGTGTGTACGCGGTGTGATTATTGACTATTGCGCGCCGCTCTCTACGGCGGTCGCGCGTCGTGGTGCGTGTTATACTCGTATTAAAGCTATTGACTGTGTGTACAGTATGGCCTGGATCGTGACTGACAGTATCGTGGTCAGGAAGAGCTGAGACGTCCGTGTCGTCTAGCACGTTTCGCGGGCAACGTTTGCGTTCGGTCGCGTTTCTGTTTGGTCGGTATTTTGCTGCTTTAACCACCAGCGGGTTTGAATGAACCGCGGCTTTTTCGAAAAACCGCCGTGATAATTCTCTGAAGTGTTCAGAGATTAAGGGCATTTCACAGTCGCTGTGAAGATCTACATTGCGTTGATACCAACCGGCTCCGGTGGCAGTTCGCAAGAATCGATTTTGAATTCGATTGCCACAAAACACGGTTCTGAGCCACCTGCATCCATCGACTTCCCGCAAAACCGGTCCCTCGACTGGGTTGGCGTGTACGAGGTTGCCACTCGAGACCCTTTCTTTCCCGACGGTTATCGATACTACAAGCTATATGGCCGGCTCATTGAGGGAGGCCTATGTTCAGCAGTGGACAAGTGAAAAGCTGGAATGATGATGGTGAATTAATCATACACATAGATACACTTCAATATTATACATAAAAAATCAAAAATTTAGGAAAATTACAGAATTCAAAATTCATTTATATTTTTGTTAAGCAAGACGTATGAAGCGACATGAATATCTACAAAAATAAAAAAGCTGTATCATTTTCGTTGTAAGTAAACATATTTTCCATCTTTCTCTCTACTTTTTTTCGATTTTTCTCATTTTCTCATATTATAATACTTAAACACATCCCTTTGACTTTAAAGTGCAAGATTACCTAAAGAAGAATAAATGAAAAGAAATCAGGAAATAAATGGTTAGGATATTGAAGCTGTGTATCCGATATGGCGATAACTTTTTTTAAGACTTGAGAGATGAGAAAAATTTGTTATCATAAATTTACTTGCAGCCTTCTTTCATTCAAATTAATATTTTGAACCAAATTGTGTGCAAAATGCTTAAGTTTCCATACTGTTAAAAATAGGCATTTTCTAAAATTTTTAATATATTCATGAAATACGCTGACATTGAAATTAATCATATTATTTATATATAGTTTTCCAAGATATATTGAGAGGTCAAGGTAAGATATTAATTTCTTTAAATTTATCTCTAAGAGACACTTTAGAGCCATGATTATAAATAGCTCTTACAGCCCTCTTTTACAAAACAAAAATCACTTCTATATCAGTCGCATTTCCCCATAGCAAAATACTATAAGACATTTACACTTATAACTAATAACTTACTATGGTGCTAGTTGGATTGATAAAATACAGTACATTCGTTCGTATACCGCCTGTCTAAGCGGACACTGTACGCAAAAAAATCTTTATAATTCTTTGAGGGCAATTTTTAGGGATTATTAATATTTTGTAGTTACAGGGTTTTGCAATGAATTTCGACAAAATTGATCTGATTATATACTAATTATGTTTAAAATAATATTAAGTTTAAGGTTCTGAAATTAATATTATAGGCAATTTTTTTAATGTATTAGATCAAAATTCAAATCAATTCAATTCAAAACCCTGTATCACCAACTGTTGTAAGAATGTCCTTGAAAACAATAAGTAATCAACAATAAGTTAAAAAAAAATTGTTAATGTACATAAAGGGACACCTACAGTAACTCTCTATAGATCACAAGTCTCTAGAGGCAGACAGTATATTTCAAAGTTAACATCGACAATAGATAGACCTTAAGAGAAACGAGACACATTTTAGGAGTAGATACGATCAATGGAGGAGGAGGCATTTATGGTAGTCATAATTGAAAAATGTTATTAAGGGGTACGGGAACGAAAAAATTTGTTGGAAAGCACTGGTCTAGTCAGTAGGTATCCCACGTCTATAAATGTCCAAATAAATTTATTGTTTTAAGATTCGTCTGCTTTAACTGGTGTGTTATACTGGTATATGACAGTCAGTTTGCATACTTAGAAGACTATTTCTTTAACTTCGATAAAATTGTTTCGAATACATATCTATGATTATGAGCAACCAGTTGTAACCAAAAAATAGTTAACATTAAAAAAAAAGTGAGAAGTAGTCTATCAATCCGAAATTCACTTCTGGATTTCATACACTGCTGCTGACTCTGCATAATATTTTACGTAAATATTTCACAAAGTTCCAATAAAATAACCATATCTGAAAACAAATCCTAACACTGAAGTATAATTAAAATCAAATCTTAAAACTCTTGCCATGTGCAATTGCGCCGTGTACAATTGTCAACCACTCCGCCTCTTTCTCATTCCATTCTAAGAGGATTAATTAAGGACCAGCTACAACTCTAATTAACTTTGCATTTTTTGACTGCAGTGAACATAAAATTAGATTTGGAAACAAATTAAGACAACGATGCGAATGTGAACCACGACGAGATTTAATATACTCTTAACGTAGACTTTTTTTAAAACACTCTTGGATACAGAAAAGTAAAAACCAGAAAATAATATTAATTGTAATTTACAATGTAGGCATTACCATGTGGTCACAGTTGCAGTGCAATAGTTACATAAAAAAAACACAAAAAAGTATTAGGTAACATGGGATATGAATGAAAGTAAGCCAATTACGAAGCCATTATATAGTACTAACAAAAAATTAAATTGAAATGAAAAGAAAAGAAAAATGAAATTGTCTATGAAGACCCGAGAAGTATCGTCAACCTTGTTAATGATTATTACATAAATCTAACTGAAAATAATATCGTTTATTTAAAAACTCAAATAAATAAAACAACTGTAAACCACAGAACAAAAAGAGTATATAAAATTATTATGACATTAAATAACATTAATTCGGTAGGATTTGACAGAATTAGTACATAAATTTTGAAAATTTATGCAATACTTAAAAAACCGTTTAGTTACTTAATAAATCTGTCATTTTTACAATGTATTTTTACTTCTACATTAAAAATGTCCATAGCCAAGCCAATATTTAAGAAGGTTGAGAAAGGAGATGTCTCTAATTACAGACCAGTAACACTAATACCTGATATAGCAAAAATTTTTAAAAAGGCATATTATATTATATATATATGTATATTAGAATCAGTAACTTTTCATTGACATTCAATGCAAGCATAGTATACTAAGCCCATTATAGTTTGGTTTTCGAAAGAGTAGCTCGACATCGCTTGCATGTTTCACTCTTATAAAAACCATTGTGGAATGCATAACGGAAAGAAAAGCAGTTGTGACTATGTTTTTGATATGAGCAAAGCCTTTGATTATTTTAACAATAAAATGTTACTTTTTATATTGGAAAAATATGGAATTAGAGGCAAACGGCATACGACAGAATCGCAAACAAAGTACCAAAAACGGTGGTTATAGAAATATTGCGAATCAACATACATACATACATACATAAGATCACGACTGTATCCCATAAGGGGTAGTCAGAGACTGGGCAATCACTGCAAAAACAGATGACTGCCACAATCCACGTTTCACCAAAACAATATAATGCACTTGGTGTGATAGGTGGTGAGCCCATCGCCACCATGCGCTGTTGGGTGCACAGTGCAGTTTAATTCCTTACTCGCCTTTTACGAGATCCATTGGATGAGATGGAGTGGTAGTATTCTTTTAACGAGCCGCCACCACACGGCTTTTGCGACACACAAAAGTAGGTAACGTATGTTTCAAGATATAGAATACAGAAAGTAGTGAAGTATTTTAGTACCCCTTCTTTTCCTCGCGTATATCAATAATCTTGTTAATAAAATTTACGGATGAATTAAACACATTTGAAAATAACATTAATATTACCTTATTGACATTACGAAATGGTTAGACTATAATAGTTTGAAGTTTAATATCAATAAGACAAAAATAGTTAAATTTTTAACATTTAAAGCGCGATTACACAAATTACGTATATAATGTAATAAAGAGGTGGTTGAAGAAGTCAAGAAGAATCAATGATATTTTTGGAAATAAAAATTGATAAACATTGCAAAAAACTGAAAGGTTTCTTTTTGCGCTGAGAAATCTCTACATATGAGACAGTTGCCACAAAACATATCCAAAAGAAAATTAACCAAATGGCTTACGGATCATTGTTTTTATTCTATTAGTGAGTTTATAACAATAAGTTAGCACGTAATTTGACATTTTTATTTTATTGACATTAACTATAATAATTTTTTTGTGTGTTTAATTAGATACTAAGTATGACAATAGTGTGTTGAAAAAAAATTAATTCATCATTATTAAATAATAAATGTAGTACTAGAAATGTAATAATGTACCACACAAAATGGTGACAAAAGGTATATTGGCAATTGAAGATTTTTGAATTGTAGCTAATAACTTTGTAACACTTTTTTTTATTTGCAGACTTTTTTATATACTTAATACCCGTTTTGTAACCTTATTCAAGCAAATATTTGATTTAATTATGATTATAGGTAAAGAAAATCCTTCGTCGTATCACCTCGTTTTGAGAGCTCGACCCTCGTTGCCTCAGTCAGTATCAGTATTCTTGGCGTCGACATATCGAGTGACGTTCCGTTTCGCGGTCACTTGGAAGGGAAGGCCAAATTGGCTTCTTTATACCGGCCCAATGCTTTCAACTTTATAAGGCGCAGGTTCGGCCGCACATGGAGTACTCTTCTCATCTCTGGGCGGGGGCGCCCCAGTGTCCGCTACTTTCATTTGACCGCATTCAACGTAGAGCGACTCGAATCGTCGACGACCATGTTCTACCTGATCGGCTTGATCCACTGGCTTTGCGAAGAGATGTTGCATCTCTTTCCATTTTTTATAGGAATGTCTACCATGAAGAGTGTTCCTAAGAATTGTTCGGATTAATTCCAGCCGCTGATTTTCACCATCGCACATTGCGGCACAGCGCAAAATTCCATCGTGGTGACGATGGTTGGCATTTCAGCACAGTGCGTTTTTCGCGGAATTTTCTGCCACGCAAAAGCCCTTTATGGAATCTGCCGCCGCCAGCGGTTTTTCCGGACCGATACGACTTAGGGACCTTCAAGAAAAGAGCCTATTCCTTTCTCAAAGGCCGGCAACAAATCTACTATTCCTCTGGTATTGTAGATGTTCATGGGCGGCCCCTCTTCCATAAGAAAAAGATATACTACTATACTATATATAAGTAAAAAATCCACGCTAGAGAAATTGCGAGCATTCGCTATTATGAACATATATTAAAACTTGGTAAAAGAAAATAAAAAAGTTGACTTAATTATAAATTCATCAAAATAAAATATATACGGACAGTTTATTTTATCAGGAATCATTTGTCATCATCATCTGTTTCAGCATATCACTAGTCCACTGCTGAACATAGGCCTCCCCCATAGATAGTCAGAAGTTTACAGCTCTCATTCTGTAGGATTTTGCCATGATTGCCACGCTTGGCAGGGCCTTGGCAACCGCAGTTTATTAATTCAGATGTTCCAGGAATACGCTGCTGCCCATCTCCTGGTTTTTATTTTCCCTCTGACGACTTTTTTGTAACCCACGGGCTGAAATAGGGTGGTAGATTCTCTTAAGCCGCTACCACACGGCAAGTTACAAAATTACGTCATTAGTGACGTTACAAGATTTTACTACATCGTTTCCCAACTTAATTACGAATTTGCACCAGAAATCGAAGATGTTATTACCAACACGCTTAAAATAAACAAGTACGAAACACTTTAGTCTGAGCTGATTCGGAGAGTTCTCGCGTCATAAGAGCAAACGGTGTAACAGATATCACCATCAGGGTTATTATTTATTTTTTCGCCAATTGTTAATTTATTCTACGTTTATTTTTTAATTTTATTTCCTATTTTTTTCCCCTAGTTGTTTTTTTAAGGTTTGGTGGCTGCTCGTGAGTGTTTTTAATTAAGGGCACCGTCAAAATAACAGCGCTGCAGTTATGCCACTGCAGCATAATACTGAGTCGGATGCCATTTTGTTGCTGTATATTATGTCCATGTTAAATATATACTTTTATTGCCGAATGTACATCCACACTGAATTAAAGAAAGAAGAAGCAAATAAATTTGTTTGTTTGTTTGTTTTTATTTTATTTGTAATGGGATTAGTTTCGATGCTAAATTTAAAAACAGTATATTTTAAAATAAGTTGATGTTTGTTTAAAATAGACTGTGCCTTACTGGCTATTTAAACATTTCCTCAAAAACTTTTTCCTATCTTATTCTATAAATTCAGAAAAAAGGCATATTCATATAAAAGAAGTTTAAAAGGTAACAAAGTACAAAACCAATTATAGGCATACTCAATATTCAAGGATCTTATAAATAGCTCAAATCAGATTATAAAATATTATAATAATTGTTAGAAATATGGCACTCGCATTGTACTTTCAAAATATATCTAATAAATTTAGTTTGTTTAGGATTCAAATAGAGGAACCAGAATTCAGCAGTAAAGTACGCTGAGCCGTTTGGAATTTTTATGACGAAATAGCCCAGATAAAATATGGACTGGAATTAATGTGATAACTGCAAAGTCTTGGACTTTCAAATATCTAATCGTATTAAAAAAAATGCATTTTGTGTGTATTTATATGCCCTGTGGTGGCGGCTCGTTAAAAGAATACTGCCACTCTGCCTCATCCAATGGATCTCGTGAAAGGCGAGTAAGGAATTAAACTGCACTGTGCACCCAACATGGTGGCGATGGGCTCACCACCTATCACATCAAGTGCATTATATTGTTTTGGTGTAACGTGGATTGTGGCAGTCATCTGTTTTTGCAGTGAGCGCCCAGTCTCTGACTACCCCTTATGGGATACAGTCGTGATCTTCTGTATGTATGTTATATTGGAGAAGTTAAGTGTTACATTATTAAATATAAACGTATTTCAGTTAATAAAATGAATAAATGAAATAATTTAAAGGCGATGGGCGTTTTTAGTATAATAAAGTGCATTTGTTTCGTAGAAAAATAGTTTAAACGTGCAAACCAACGCTAACAGACTGCAGGCAATTTTCACTATAGCAAGCTATGAAAACAGTTTTTAGATGCAAATAACTGCAATTGTTAGTTCATAAAGTTTTAAATAATAATAGCTGTTTGAGTTTTTCTATTTTATACTGCATGGTCATATCGTTACTAAAATTGTAGTCATTTGATTATTTAAAATGATATTAGTTCCATATTGTTAGTTTCATTTGCCATATACATTAGAGAAAAATCATAGCTCAGCTTTTTTGAAGGTAACGTACATACATACATTAATAGAATTTAACTCGAATTTCTATGAAAACGTGTGTATATTCCATGCAGATTTTGAAATGAAAATGAAATGAAAATCCTTTGTTTTTTGGCGTAAGAAATATAAATCTTTTTTATCAATCGTCATTTCTTTACAATCTACTGCCGTTTCGTAATGAGGTTCCTCTGAAGGAGAGCAAACAGGCGAAAGAAACTCCGTAGGTATCCTTTTTTTTTGTAAATCCTTTTTTTTAATCTTAGACAAAAATACGTTATAAATAAATTTACGTATAATAGTCTTAAGGAAAATTCCTCCTTCCTTTGTTAATGAACCAATTTTAATAGTTCTTTCTTATTAGAAAAAGGGTCCGTAAGAGTAGTTCTATACACATTTGGACAAGTTCTGATGATGTGATCTATGAGAAAATAATGAAAGTTTTAAAATTGAGTAAGCATGTCGGAGCTGCTGCGCTGATGTCGGTTTTTTGATTAAATAATTGTTTTTATAATTAACTATATTTTATGATTTTAAGAACATAGTACAACATTACATCAGTTTGTGTATTTGTATTGCTTTATTATCATCGTTGGAAATATGCAGCAAGGCCCGATCAGAGGTCATTACATTATAAAATACATATTTGGAAAACTAACTAACATTAATTTTAGAGAAATAATTTTAAGAAAAGATGGAATAACATTACATAATAGTAATTATATAATATTTGTAGAACGAATCGACGATATAAAACTAATGGTTTGTTTAAATCTGAATCCCATTAAAGCCATAAATAACAAATTAAATTTGACTACATTATTATACAATATTTACACAAAAGGATTATCGTACATAGATGTGTCGTCTGTACCATTAATTAAATCTATTAGGTTATCTGTTTCATGCCTAGTGGGCTTATTGTTCTTGGGCGTAACGCAATGTGCAGGCTGTGGAACAGACTGTGATGATGTATGAAAACAGACAGGACAGTTTCCATTTATGTTGTTGAAATTCTAATAAGTTGGGGAAAATGTTTCTTCGCATTTTAAATGAACACTCAAGACATCTTTTTTTTCAAATTTTATTTATATTAGTAACAGTATTTATTTCTTTATTTATTCGATGACTTTTTGCCATCTTGAAGGCAGTGACATGATCCTGTTGCAGAAATTTTGGGAGCAAAAATACGCGACAAGTAGTTTTTGCAGTCCTCTCTTAACTCTACCTAAGGACTGACTCTACCTACGGAATTCTGAAGAGACGGAAATAGATGGAAATCTGAAGGGGCAAGGTCAGGGCTATATGGCGGATGTGACCTCCCAGCCAACCTCTCTTTATTTTTGCTGAGTTGCTAAAGATGTGTGTGGCGTTGTCGTGATGAAAGACCACACCCTTTCTATTGATCAATTCCAGCCGCTTTCTCTCAACTTAATGCTTTACTTTCATCAGTTGTTTGCAGTACAGATCCAAATCGCTTCTGCCCGGCGGTAGAAGCTCATAATGAACAACGCTCTTCCAATCCCACCACATAGACAACATTACCCTATTGTGAGTTAACCCGGGTTTTGGCACAGTCTGTAAAGCCTGGCCGACCTTTGAAGACGACTTTTTTCACATGTTCTTGTTGTACGTTATCCACTTTTCATCACCAGTTATCCATCTCTTCAAAAACGGTTCGGTTTCATTGCGTCTCAATAAAGAATCGCAAATGAGCACTCGGTTCATTAGGTTTCTTTCAGTGAGCGGGTGTGGCATCCAAATATCGAGCTTTTTTGTGTACGCAACTTTTTCAAATTTGTCAAAACTGTTTTGTGGTTAATGGTCAGTTCTTTAGCTATGTCGTAACTACTGATATGCCGACTTGCTGCACTTTTTCCATTTCCAAAAGGTGTCCATTTTATCCGTAAGGCGAGCGCAAGGGCGACCCGTGCGAGACGCATCTTTGACATCAAAATTCCCGGATCGAAAACGCTTAAACCAGTTTGTGCTACTCTTCCTGACACTGCAGTAGGTTCATAATCGTCACAATTGTTTTTCGCGGCTTGCGTCTCATTTTTTTTTTTAATAAAATTTTAAAATGATTTTCTTCATTATATTCACCCATTCTGAGAAAAAGAAAAACAAATGAAAAAAAGCTAAAAACATAATTTTACTAATTTGTTTCTTTTTTGAAATGTAACCTTTTTATTGTCATCAAAACCTGCCAGAAACAAATAGTACAGCCAAAGAGATTTTTATATTTTCCCATAAAAAATAGTTTGGGTTACTTACAGTAAAATTGATATACGATTGACTAGGCTAGGTAAAAAAATGAACGCAAAAGCTGACCCGGCAGACTCCGATTTCAAATATTTAAGTTACATTAAAAATGTATGTACATATGCTTCATGTGTTGTACCGTTGTCTGATTTTTCACAATTTTAGTGCAAAATAATAAGAGGAGGTAGTACGGACCATGAGTCTGTATAGGGGTAGTGAAAATAAGAAATAATACATATTGGGTATTTGTATCAGGTAAGTTAAATTCCATAATGTACCAGGTACTTTATGAAAATTTGCAATGTTAAAATATCAAATGTGGTCGGACCTATCCGACCAAACTGACGATACCAACATTGAAAGGAATAACCCTTTCGCTGGGTAGATGTGTGGGTTAGCTTTGTGTATGTTATACTTAATTAGATCATGTAATTTTACCTACATTAATGAATTGTTTTGTCTATGTTCTAAACTACTTTGATACTTTGCTTGTATGCAGGCATATAAATATATTTTTTTTTTTGTTGGCGTGAGGGACGTGATGGGCAAAACGTTCACTTGATGGTAAGTGCAACGTCTGCCCATAATAAATGCTATAAAGTAAAAAAGTAAAGTTTCAGCCTATAAATGTCCCACTCCTGAGCACAGGCCTCCTCTCATGTCTGAGAGGGTTTTGGAGCTAGTAAGAATCCGCCACGCTGCTCCAATGCGGGTTCGCGGACTTCACATGTCTTTGAAATGTTTTTTATTTCTCAGACATGCAGGTTTCCTCACGATGTTTTCTATCACCGCAGAGCACGTGGTTAATCAAAACTTTTTTTTGTATGTCAAAATTGCAATTAACAATTTTAGTGGTGAAATGTATTATGAAATTTAAAGCGAGCGCCTAGCTCCTAAGCTACCACGGCTCTAATAAATGCTGTGTCAACCAGAATATTTCTGTGTGACACCACACTGCGCCTACCCTGAGACATCAGTCGTTAAGTCTCATCTACCCAGTAATAACACTAGCTCTGTGCCTTTTAGAACGAAACACAGTAATGTTTGCACACTACTGCTTCACGGCAGAATAACTGGTCCTATGGTGGTACCTACCTAGGCGGATTTCTGTATAGAAATTCTAACACCAGTGAGATGCTCATTCCCGTCCCTCGTCTGAGTATTTTCAGTCCGACCTACATTTAAAATGACTGTCGCACCTCGGATGAGAGTCTACGAACTTTTTTTGGTATTTTAATACAGCATAGTACGCCGTGGGACTGCGAATAAAACATAAATATTCTGCCTGTTTTCATTTCAACATTCTGACTCCGCCAAATATTTAAAGCCAACCTAAATTAGTTCCTGCTGAGAGCTTAATGGTAAATTTGCATTATGACTGCTTACGTATGTATAGCATTTGCATATTTCGTAATTCATACATTACCGTTGTTAGACAAGACTTACAAGTTTTCTACTAAACGTACAATAATAGTAATTGCTTTATGAGCGTGATCTCACCAATTCTGATACATTTAAAAAATATGCTTAAATATAAGGGTTGCCAATAGTACTTTGGTCGATAATTCTACGTAAGAAAATTGTTACTAATATTGAGTCAAATTTGTTTTTAATTTAATATAAAGAGTGTAGTACCGATTATAATTATGGTTAGTAGCCTCTTCAAATTTAATTTTATAACACATACATGAACACTATTTATTTGCTAATCAGTGTAATTTTTTTTTATTGGCTAAAGTGATGAAAGGAGCATAACGTTGACCTGATGGTAAGTGCAACGTCTGCCCATAACAAATGCTGTGTCACCCAGAAAATTTCTGTGTGACGCCACATTATGCCAATCACCCATCACCCTAAGACATAAGTTCTTAAGTCTCATATGCCCAGTGATTACTCTAGCTCACAGTCAACAAAACACAACCGAAACAACGTAATGTTTACACACTACTGCTTCAAGGCAGAATAACTGGCCCTGGGATTAGTCATGTATTATGGATACAAATATCAGGTTTTACACTGTCTCTGTACACACTCACTCACTCACACACACACACACACTCATAAACACATACACACACACACTATTATATGAGACATTGGTTTTCGGGTTTCTATAAGGTACTATCACTGTATTCTCTGATACTGAACCTGAACCTTTCTCCGATTATGTCACTTAGGTGTTTAATAGAAAACGAAAGGGACAAAGTGCGTTAAGGTAAGTAACCGCATGCAATAAAACTAAACAGGTTTAAAATAAAACTAATAACCTTATTAATTAAGGTTACCTAACCGTACTTACTTTTAGTTATCCGTTATCAGGGCAAATACACGTTAATTTTGGCGACAGTACACCCGAAGGAAATGCTAATTGTTTTAATTTTGCCCTACTAATATGTCCCTAACGCATTTATTGTTGTTTTAATTGAAACTACACATTACACAGATATACTCAAACGTTACACATTTACCATGTTCGTTTATATGGCATCATCGTTAAATTTAATTTTAAGTTGGAAGGCACCAAACTAATTACGAAATTTCTGAAGCTATGTTTTTGCGACACCATTGAAACAAATGCGTAGAATTTCGATCATTTTGATGTACACAGCATATAATAAAAGCATCTGCCCATACGATTGCGGTACTTTAGGCTGGTAAATGTGAGACTGGCACACTGGTCTATGAGACATCGGTTCTTAAGGATCGTGGAACTGTTTGACGGCAAAATAAATAACGCTGCGGTTTTAGCTACCTAGGCCGATTCCTGCATAGGAATCCTAATATATAAGGAATCCTAATATATTATATCCTAATCCTACTACTACTTGAAACAGTCCCATGATAGACATAAGCCTCTCCCAAGTTGAAAAAAATTGTTGTGATTGCCAGGTAGACACATTGATAATGAAATTAAAATATATTTTTTTTCAAAATAAAAATATAAATTTCGTTTGTCAGACGTAATTTTTTATACAATCTACCACTATTTTGTAGTGAGGTTCCTCTGTTAGAGAAGAAACAGGCGAAAAAACAGGTATTCTATTTTTTATATTTATTTTATCTTAATCATAAAACGTTATAAATAAATTTACAAAGAATAGTCACATAGACAACCGAAACATCCTTCATGACAAAATTTCAAACAAGGCAAATTCATATAGTTAATAGAATCAGGCATTACTTTGCGGAAATTCATTATAATTAATTATATATATATAATTAATTATATCCATTATAATTATTTCACTCGGCGGCCGTCTGTCGTAGAGTCTATGACGCTGGATAATGCCTCGTTTTGGGGCGAAACACGTGTCGTGTTCTCGACTTCAGTTGTGTATATTATCTAGTGGTAGTATTGTAGTGGTTGGTAGAGTGTACCTGGTGGCGGTTCCTGATGGCGGTGTTAGTTTGCTTGTGCACGCTACTGAGGGAGGGCGGGCGGTGCTCTTCAAGAAACTAGGTAATATACACCATTTTTATATTTTGCATGCGGATCTTAGCAAAGTAACTTACTTTCCTTCATTAAGGCAAATTCAGATAAACATATATAATTGTATTGAAAACTCAAGCAGATCAGCTTTAACAAGCAGCACTTGTTCACAAGCATAACGCATGTGGTAGCTATGGCCCTCTTCAACTATAAATAGGAAGTGGACGGCCCGTCACGTACCCAGCATACTGTGAACAATGCCGCGTGCCCTGTTTACAGGAGAGAGGCCACGAACCTCAGGGCTGACACTTGTGGGTTTTTTTTTATTAAATTAAAAAAACGTTCACCTCATGGTAAGTGCAACGTCTGCCCATAACAAATGCTCTG
Organism: Luehdorfia chinensis; assembly: GCA_019845155.1. Taxonomy (NCBI): domain Eukaryota; kingdom Metazoa; phylum Arthropoda; class Insecta; order Lepidoptera; family Papilionidae; genus Luehdorfia; species Luehdorfia chinensis. The sequence goes on from JAHVAK010000292.1 coordinate 2,247,532, forward strand.
TCACCCAGAACATTTCCGTGTGACACCACACTGCGCCCGTCTCCCTGAAGCATCAGTTCTTAAGTCTCATATGACCAGTGATTTAGCTAGCTCTCAGTGCCCTTCAAATCGAAACACAGTAATGTTTGCACACTACTGCTTCACGGCAGAATAACTGGCCCTGGGGTGGTATCTACCTAGACGGATTCAGGCATAGTAATCCTACCACCAGTAAAATATTTGGCAAAGAACAAGATCCTCAACACACAAGACCGCGCTCAACAAATTGACGGCCCTATTGGCGAAAGAGATAGAAGACTATCAAACCGAGAGCTGGGACCTGCATATAGAAGCGATCGAGGATAACTGGAACTCGATCCACAGACTATGTCGCCAGCTCTCGGGAGTAAAAAACCCTAGGAGGCCACTTAGGCACAGTGACGGTTCACTCCGTCACAGTGAGTCTGAACGAGCTGTGATCTTCGGTGAACACCTAGAGCAACAGTTTCGGCCATTTCCTATTGCAAACCCAGAGCACATCGTGACAGTCGAGAGGCACCTTCGGAACTATTTCCCCAGATCTTCTTCTGTCCCGCCCAGACATGGCGCATGATCAGGACGATGTGACCAAAGAAGGCCCCAGGACTCGACGGGGTTACCAACGATGTATTGAGACACATGCCGGCAAAAGCCATTGCAGCTATAACCAGGATTTGCAATGGTATCGTAAGAAACGGCCACTTCGCCGTCGAGGGGAAAACTAGCAAGGTTATCATGCTGCCAAAACCTTGGAAAAACATTCTCCTTCCGGGGAGCTATCGCCCAATCACTTTGCTGCCAAGTATCTCGAAGGTGTTTGAGAAACTCCTGTCGAGATATATAACACGCAATGCCAACCTGAGAGAGAAACAGTTCGACAAAATATGGCACTCCGGACTACTGTACATGCTGCCATTACTGCCTATTCACAGGACCATAGTGAAGGTGCTGACATCGTTTCTGGAAGACCGTCGGTTGTCGTCGTTTCGTGGCAGTCGGGGGAACTCTGTCATCTGCACGAATAACCATAGCCACACCACAGGGGTACCACAGGGGAGTTATCTGTCCCCTTCATGACCTTCGGAGGCGAACCCATTAACTGGTCCGGTAAGGTCAAGTACCTGGGAGTGACCATCAACCGGAGACTGTCATTGCAGCCCCACGTCCAAGAGACAGTGGCTAAGACGCGGACAGCCCGAGCACTTTTGCGTCCGGTTTCTCTTATTAGTCTCCCGCCGTCCGACGAGGGTGAAGATTAATATATAGAAGACATATATACGCAGCACGATCACCTACGCTGCACCGGCATGGTACGCCATGACAAAATGATAAATCCAAACGGCTCCTACAAACTCAAGAGCACCACTGTCTGCGTACCATTGTCGGCGCTCCTCGCGGAGTGCGGAATGCTACGATACAGAGAGACTTGAAGATAGAGAACGTCGACGCATTTGCGCGACGGCTCCCGAATAATATGTTTGAGCGACCACATACGTCAATTCATGCACACCTGGCGAACATCGCCCCACTGCACGCTCGACCTCCCGATGGGAAACGCCTCCCTCGCGAGCTGCGAATACTAATCAAAGAATAACCAACGCCGAAGCACAGTCTCCGGCACCTATAAGATATACCATACCACCGCCTGCCCGCTGGTAGGCAAGCTGGACCTTTACATCCGGCCAGTCTTTACAGGCCGCCAGTCCGCGGAAGGCGGCGTGAAGATCATAACCTGTGTCCTTCACGGGTCACATGGGTTATGATTCATGTGACCCGTGAAGGTCTGAAGAGCAGACTTGCCACATGCCCCTTCCGATTGAAGTAACTGACCGAGCCGAGGCCTGCCCCCTTGGGCGCCCTCTAGTCAGTTACTTTCGCGAACAGGATGACGGTCCGAGTCGGCGCTGGTCATCCATAAATAAAGGTTTCGGCTAAGCGCCCTCACCGCTCTGCCATCTTTCAATCCGGCGAAGCTGTAAAAGCCTTCGGGGTAATAGTGACCATCAATCATAAAAAAGGGTAACAAATAAAATTGATGTTACTAAGATCATTGTAATTATTTTACAGACCTTACTTACTTTCGACAAGACAACTTTTTTGTCTGTAAAAACGATACAGTGTAAATACATACATAAACATACATACGTTACTTAGTTATTTTGAAAATAACAGTAACGTTATTTGTCATGTTACTTGATGTCGAACTGTATACTTTCCATTCTTTCCATGCAACTGTGTACTCTCTATGCTTCCATAACATTGTAGTAATTCTTTTAATTATAATAAGCTTAGGAGCACCGATATTTTTAATATAAGTTTTAAATACAGTTTCTGTAGGATTCTCTGTATCTTATTATAAATACGTATACATAGATCCATATAAGTTTTTTTTATCTAGTTTGCTATTATTTCTAAATTTAAAATTATGTGTCACTATTATTCGAGAAACTTAAGTATTATTACGTTTATGAAAACGTAATAATACTTAAGTTTGCATGATATCGGTTTTCATAAATGGATTGACTAGGAAAAGTTAAAATATTAATTATATTAATTTCTTTAAACAGTTGCCATACGTAATCACGAGTGAGCATATTATAATATGCCGGAACTGCTCTTTTCATTCTCTCTTCTTTTCCTCACAATAAAGGCATCTTCCGAGTGGGTCTTTTGCCATATGTTGTAATATAGTATACTTTACAACAAACAATAAAAAAACCTATTAAAAATGTATGCTTACAAACAACATGATACGATTCGCGCCATTAAAATTGCCATAAAAATAGTTTGTTTTGACAAATGCTTTACGTGCTTAATTGCTTAATGTGAATGTGGTGGTAGGATTCTTATGCGAGAATCCGTCTAGGTAGGTATCACCCCAGGGCCAGTTATTCTGCCGTGAAACAGTAGTGTGCAGACATTACTATGTTTGAAGTGTTTGAAGGGCATTGAGAGCTAGCGTAATCACTGGGAATATGAGACTTAAGAACTGATGTCTCAGGGTGACGGACGCAGCGTGGTATCACACAGAAATGTTCTGGGTGTTTACCATCAGGTGAACGTTTTGCTCGTTCCGTCACTTTTATGAAATAAAAAAAATAAAAAATATGTTTTTGAATACGCTGAGATTCTTTATTGTGCCAGTACAATCTTCTTACTATTTAAACCTTTTCAACAAAATCGCTCGTTTTGTTTTTGTTTCAATAAACTTATCTGAGAGTTAAGACGGTAATGGACTTTTATAGCAGTTTTTACAGTACAAATAGTTTGCCATTTGGTTTAATGGTCTAAAGTTCACAAGATTACATCTACTGCCCTTTTATAAAAAATAACCTTAGACATCTTGTTTATACAGGTGTAAGGTTCAAATTTGTGTCGCTGTTAGTCCTAAAATGGTAGAAGTATATTTGTAAGGCTTGTACGAGTAGATGACTCGATAACACTAATATCTCTAGGTGAAATAGTGAAGTGTGAGACGTTAATTTTCACGGTTACTTAACGAACTACGCACAGGATAAGCTTCCAGTGTTTTATAATAAAATATACTTTCTTCATATAAGCTCATTATATAAAAAAGTGAAAAGGTGTCGAACACGTCTTAGAAAGAGGTGGCGAGGCACACCTCAACGCTTTCAAAAAGATCAACCAGGACAGGAAGAAATGGAAGGACACGGAAAGATATTTACGCGGCTAAAAAAATTAGTATGTAGGTACTAATTGTTTTTCAATTGTGTCTTTGTAAGAATTTTAGCATATTACTTTTATTTAACGTTATTTAATATTCTCGTTTTTGGTATAATTTCTCCTAATACATATTTTCATGTGCCTAGTCCTGTAAAGTAGTTTTGATCACCCCCATTAAGTCGAACTTATGTTATTTAGTTTAGTACAGGACGATCTGCTCTAGGCTGAAGTAGGATGAAACTACTACTCGTACTATTTGAAGTTGTGAACTGTGTATTATATAATATAGCACCAAGTATTCAGAGGAACACAAAATTACTTACTTCACTCCACCGTTATACATCCGATGCTAAACTTAAGCAATCACGAGACATGGGAATAGTTCCAATACATCCAGACCTGAAAACCGATAACTGTACGTGAAACAAATATTAGCTTCAGTTTGGATTCGAAGAAAGATCTAAAGGCTTAGTAGATTAGTTAGAATCTTTAAATACCGAGAAACCTATCGCTATGCCTTCATGAGTAAATTTATTGAACGACAGCTAGTTCCTTCGATATGCCTTTCCTAACAGAATATTTAATGTTCTATTTTATTCGGATGCAGGAATCCGTCTAGGTAGGTACCACCCCAGAGCCATTTATTCTGCCGCAAAGCAGAAGTGTGCAAGCATTACTGTGTTTCGGTTTGAAGGACACTGTGAGCTAGAGTAATCACTGGGCATTTAGACATATAGACATTTAGACTTAAGAACTGACACAGAAATATTCTGGGTGACACAGCATTTCTTGTGGGCGGATGTTGCACTTACCATCAGGTGAACGTTTTGCTCGTTTCGTCACTTTATACAATAAATCACCATAAAACACCATATCACCATAAAACAAAGTTGGTTTAGTAACACCATTTGTAACTATAGAACGGCTGGACCGATTTATATGATGTTGGATTTATGGGATTTGTCTCCGCCCCGAATAATTAATAAAACATCGAAAAAATCAATTATTTTCTCATACATTTTCCGTATATATCTGTGATACATGTTATGAGGGCTACAAACTTTTGTGGCAATCTATGAGAGAGGCCTATGTTCAGCAGTGGACTAGATGATGATGGAATGATTGTGATGATGATGAAGCCAAACGGTAAGTTGCTTCGCAAAATTGAGAATCAATCGACTGAAGATAAAAATTACCATACTCCACGTTGCAATCCGCCTGGAATATTTTGGAAAGAAGTGGCGAATACGGAACAATTCAAGAGTTTTCGACCACAAAATCGTTTCCTTTCACTTTCGTTGTGAGAGTACGACCATTATCACCGGGCATGATCGGCGGCAAGTGTTCCAAGCGTTATCCACGAAATTTCACGGCAGAGACTATGACTGGCAACGATGCTTATCCAAAGTATCATCTTCGATATAACTGTAGAGAATCGTTAACCGCTAGTACATCGTTAATATAATTCTAAAATTTAAGTGGAAACTAAAAAAAGAAAATTATAAAATCCGACCCGGTAAGCTGTGATGGTGTGGTTGTAAAGTTTCATACATAAATGTTATTCAGAAATCAAACTCATCACATCACATACCGGAATGGGCAGGACAACGTCTGGCGGGAAAGCTAGTTACAAATAATTACTGATTTACTGATTATGCATTTTAATTGTGTAGCGACATCTATGTCGCCACATGAGAAGCTCAAGAAATATTCCATTCATTCCATAATCGCGCTATGAAAGTATTCTGAGATGCGAACTACACTCAGCGTCACAAAAATCGCACCTCTCTGAGTTTGCGCGAAAAATGGCTGTAATGGCTAGAAACGAATTATATTTATATAAATATTGGTATGTTTGAAATGGGTATTTGAGTAGCTTTACATTATTAATAAAAAAATCATGAAATCATTAAAACATTTATCATTATAGAGCGTCAAAAATAAACACTGTCAAATGCTCGTTAGTAAGGACGCTAGTTACACCACCTAAAAAGGGTATAAAAGGGTCGATCTGGATGAAATATGGGCCAATCGTAATTTAGACTTTGCAGTGAACACATTGAACGTGAACGTGAACAAGTAACCCAAGTAAGAACAAATAAAGATGGACACCAGCTCTGAAGAAGCCGCTCAAGTGATTGCCCTATTGCAGTCGGGGATGCGGCAGTGTGACGTTGCTCGACAGTTGAACCTGTCCTGTTTTTCAGTTCGACGGGTGTTCCAACGTTTTCAGCAGACTGGTGGTTATGTTAGAAAACCGGGATCTGGAAGAAAACGGTGCACATCAGAAAGAGATGACCGTTTCATCGTTACGACATCTTTACGAAACCGTTTTACAAATGCTGTGGAGTTGCAACAACAGCTTCGATCAACTCGGACAACATCTGTGAGTGTTTCTACGATAAGAAGAAGGTTACACAAAAAGAGTTTAACAGCCCATAGACCTGCTAAAGGTCTAAAACTTACTGCACAGCATCGCAGAGATCGCCTAGAGTTTGCTCGCAATCATTGCGAGTGGACTCTAGAACAGTGGCGGACCGTACTCTTCTCTGATGAGACGAGGGTCTGTCTTTTCTGCAATGACAGACGTAGAAGGGTCTACAGAAGACAGGGGGAGAGGTTCACACAACCCTGCTTCGAAGAATCCGTCGAATACGGGGGTGGCTCGTGTATGTTTTGGGGCGGGATTTCCGTCGACGGGAAAACGGAACTTGTGTGCGTTTCCCGGACTCGGGGTGGCCGTGGGCAAGGGTCATTAAATGCTGGTCGGTACATTACTGAAATCCTGGAGGAACATGTGGTCCCGTATGCTGGTTATGTCGATGATGGATTCATGATAATGCTCGTTACCACACCGCGGCTATTGTACGGGATTATTTACAGGAGGTCGATATCCCTGTTATGCATTGGCCGGTACGAAGTCCAGACCTTAACCCAATAGAACATCTCTGGGATGACCTAAAACGGCGCGTGCGAGCTCGAGATCCAGCTCCAGCCACTCTTCAAGAGCTCCAAGATGCTATGGATGCGATGGTACTTGAAGAGTGGGAACAAATACCCCAAGAGGCTGTTGCGATCCTTGTAAGGTCCATGAAAGATCGCATGGAAGCCGTTATCAAGGTAAGGGGAGTAACACTAGGTTTTAAGAACTTTTTTTGTATTTATTAAGTTTTTTTTTAATTATTAATTTGCAAATTTGTACATACCCTGTCTTTTTCTTTAATTTCTCTTTCGTCTCGTTATAAAAGTAAAATTCAATTAAAATTCCTGAAAGCTAATGAAATTCGGATGTGCGATTTTTTTGACGCCGAGTGTATATATACAACATCTAAATATTACAAGTTGGAGGCGACGTCTTCACCAGATCAGACCACTCGATCTGGCGGGTAGCTACCCTTTCCTTTGGCAATATCATCCGCCAAAATTCATTAGTTTAATCAAAAATAAACAGTTCCGAAAATGTAAGAATTAAAACAATTGTTCGCTAATATTTACCAAGACTGCTAAATGAATATAAGCAAAGGCAGAGGCTAGTTAATTAAGGGTTGTCACAGATCTTTAATTAATCTACATGGAACAGAATACACAAAGGGTGAGGAGACAGAACGTAGACAAGAAGCATACAATTCATGATAGGAACGCAATATCGAATACCATCTGAAGACCGAAAGACTAAATCTGCGAGGATTTAGATTTTTAAAAAATACTGTGAAATTATTTTATGATCTTGAATATAATGTATCCTATGTTCAGGAAGCAAGTGACGATTTTCTTCGAGATCGGTTCAATGGTTGAGCCGCAAAAAGATCACAAACAGTTGGAGGGACAGAGAGTGTTACTTTAGCATGTATAATATTAAGTATGAATTTAATTCGCATTTCCTGTGTACATCCCTTCAGCCGCCTTTACTAGCTGAAAATGAGAGGATAACTATAACCAGCAGTGGAACGCACTTAGGATGTTATTTTTATAAATATATACTGGCAGACTAATCAAAAAGCTCACTGCAGGTCCACGTCAATCTATTTTATGAGGTAAATCAAAATTATGATAAATGATATAGAATATTAATTAGTTTACAAATTTGAAAGAGTATTGACTTTACATGTTTAAATATACCATTGAATTACTAAACTTGATCAGAATTCTGAGACGAGGGCAAAGTGAGTGAGGAAATTATCCTATGTTCCTATCTCTTATTTTCTCAGTATCCTATCCTTATTTGCGAGCTTGTAGGATGGCAAACGGAAATTGATACCAGAATAAATGCCCTGTATTTTCTAAGTCAGGCTAAATGTACGTTAGGTACAACAAAATGGTAAAATGTGCTTCATCTCCAATTAAAATTACTAATAACATTATAGCAATTAATTTCAATATTTTTGGTAAAAAAAACGAGCGATTTTGTTAAAAAGGTTTTAATCGTAATAAGATATTACTGGCACACAATAAAGAATCCCATCGTATTAGAAAAAATATTTAAATTCACATTACGCATTTAATAAAGCAAAAAATATTTTTTACTGAGAAAATCAATTTTAATGCCGTGAACTGTAACATGTTGTTTGCAAGCATACATTTTTTTATTTAAAAAAACTATGCCCCAAAGTAAGATTTCTCCTGAGTCGTGGGTACGTTTTACAGACATAAATTTCACATGCACAGACACCCAGACCCGAAACAACTACGTGTATATACTAATGTACAAGTATTTGTTCCGTACGGGAATCGAACCCGCGACCCGCGGCGCAGAAGCCAAAAGGTTAGCCACTGCGCTAAGCCTTTAGCTTCTGCGCCACTTTAAAAACTTTTAAACTGACTTTTAATATTAAAATTATTCTAACTTTTAACATTAAAAATATTAGTATTTGTGTCCTCAAAAGGACAATAATAACATAACAGCTGGTAAAATTATAGAAGAAGAAGAAGCTGCTAGAAGAAGGCTGTGTGACCAGTGTTACGTGTCTCGGCAGTTAAATATTAGTGGTACCTATTGTACAGAGGATATGATAGCGATTTCAAGAGATGGTATTCATGGGGAGGAGGCCAAGTTTTACAAGAAAAATATTAACTTAACCGCGGAACGACCGCTTGGACTGCTTGGCGCACTAAGAAATCGAAAACTTACTTACGTGTTAAAAAACTATTGAAGAAGTAAGGGATGAACAAATTACTTTGTCAGGATAGATAATTAGTATCAGAAGAAGATCCTAAATTTAACCGTGAGCATTGAGTTGCTAGACTGAACTTCTCTCAAGCTCTGCATCGTGGACTCAAGTAGAATAGAGTAGTGTTTTATTATCAGAATAGAGCAGGAGCCATGTTTCATAGAAATTGTCCCCCATGTTGAGGGCTCCGTAATGTTTTGGGCACCCATCTACTGTGAAGATCATACGGAGTTAGTCTTAATTGAAATGAAATGAACTTTATGCACACATGTACTTAACAGAGGTTCTTATGTCTCCTGCAAAACCCGGATTTATTGATGTGAAAAAAAAAAGATTTTTTTTTAACAAAACCTTAAATCATATTTTGTATCAATATTTTGTATTATATCTCTTTAGCTGCCGTGCTAGGTCGCAGACCTGTGTTACAGCTGCTAAGCTCTCTGATTTTCATAACGTGATTAAAATTAAACATAAAAAGTAAAATTATTGGGGACTTAGAACATTTAAGGTAAAACCTTTATAAACTTTGTGATCATAGGTGCCTCTTTTTTGCAAAACAGTCTATAAAATTCAGTGTAAAGTGTCGTCACAAGAAGTTTATGACAGAGCAACAATAGTTAGAATATCACCACAATAGAATATTATGGAAAATAAAGAAAATCTTTTTAAATATTTAATTAAAAGCGATGTTAAAACCTAAACAAATTTAATTTAGTTTTGTGCCAAAGACTCCTGCCGCTATGTTGTTTATGTTTGGTTTGACCCATATTTGCTTGTAAAGACTAGCGTGCAAATACGAGAAAACCCAGCACAGCAACCCATTGCTTTTGTCTTTATTTTTATGAACACAACTCATGTTTTTGCAAAAAGTAGTTTAATTTAAAACATGTTGGTAGAAATAACAGACCTTCAGAAATTCTAGTAATTTTCTAACCTTCAAAGTCAAGAAGCGTTGAAGAGCTGAAGGAGTTTTCAAAATGAAATAAACAAACGTTATGTTAATCTAGATGTCAAATTGATGTAGACATTACATTTTTATCATCGTCATCATCATCATTTTAGCTCATCAAGACTGCCACAAAATACGGAACTGAGCCATCTGCATCCATCGACTTCCTGCAAAACCGTGCAGGTCGTCGCTCTATCTACTGAAGGTATGCAAATTACATAGCCTTTGCTGGTAGGAGGTTGCCATTCGAGAACCTTCCTTCCTCAATGGTTATCGGCTCTACGAGCTGTATAGATGTCTCATCCTAACTTTAGCTAGTTGGATGAAGTTCTGATGATATATCATTATGGATTTGGAACTCCCTGCCAAGCGTGTAAATTATTGCAAAATCCCCCCAAAATCAGACCTCCCCCCAAAATGAGACCTAGAACCTTATGTGTTTTGTGGCAATCTATGGGGGAGACTTATGTTCAGCAGTGGCTGTGGCAGTGACCTATGGCAGCTAGTTATAGGCTGAAATGAGGATGATGAAAATTATTGACTATGCATAGCAGGCGGATTAGTGTTCGCAAGGCAAAACATTAAGCACCTTAGACACTGTCAATTGGTCCAATAAGGTAGTCAAATGTCAAGCACATTTGAGATGATTATTCTATTATCAGTTTCGACGTTTGTCTTAATCGACTTTTACGTATCCCACGGGATGAGATGGGTGGATCTACCACCCATTTTGAAGCCGTAACGGCTTCAAAACATCTACCACCCTCACGACGTATTTATATTATAATAATAGCTGCTCCCCGGTAGCTTCGTTTGGCGCACATTAAAATAACTGATTTTTTATGATAAAATAATTGTGAAATGTAAACTATAAGATTTTCCGTGACAAAATGAACCTCTATGTAAAATTTCAATGTAATGTAACAATAAACAAACAAACATACAAACTTACTAATATAACTAGCGACCCACCCCGAGTTCGCACGGGTGCAATTTGTTAATGAAGAAAATGAGAAGTACGATTAGCGATTGAGATTTTGATGCAGAAATTACATCCAATTTTCCGACCTTTCCAGTGAATCTGCAAAAAAAAAAGAAATTTTATTAAAAATATTCAAAATACAAAAAAAAAAACACTTTTTTCTCTATTTTGTGGGAACACAAGAAATTTTGTAAATTAAAGATAACTCAGATTTTAATGTTAAATAAATGAAAGACTGATAACGTGTTTCCCCCTCGTGCTCTAACTAACATTTCTATCCTTCTGGGCATGCTGTGAATTATGTTATCTATTGTATCTTGGGACAAGCTCTGCCACTCTTCAAGTAATGCGTTTTGCAGTTCTCTCAGGTTGTTGGGGGGGGGGGGGGGGGGGGTATTCTGAATTGACACTTTTCTTTTACAAGTCCCAAACATGCTCTATAGGATTCATATCCGGGGATCTTGCTGGTCACTGCATCACTGTTATACCCACATGGTTTAGATATGCTTGGTCTGAGCGAGCACTGTGAGCCCGAGCATTATCCTGCATCAGAACTAAGCCGTCACCATTATAGGGGGCAAATGGCACAACGTCTTCTTCTAAAATATCCCTGATGTACCTATCAGCAGTCATATTCCCTACATCGACCGTCACTAACTCCGTACGAGCTCCGAAAGTTATCCCTCCCCACACCGTAACTGAGCCGCCCCCATATGCTACCGTATTCGGATCTCCATATTCTCTGCCTTCTATCGATTTGGTTAAAGAGCTCTCTTCACTCGTCAGTGAAAATTACTCGCCCCCGTTGGTTTACGTTCAAAAAACGAAAACGATAACCGCATGCAAAGTTTATCCCATGTAAACGATGGTGTCTCTCAAGTTTTGGAGCTTTGGCCGATACATACGAACGTATGTCTACTTCTTTAAATTTTTTGTGAACTGTACGCTCGCTCACTCGCACTCCTCGTACGACTACAAACTCAATTCGGGACTGCACAGCTGATACCCGCGTGTTCCTGCGAGCTCGAAGTTGTAGAAAATGGTAACCCCTTCTCAAAGTGCACTTTTTTCTGCCTTGGCCCTCCTCTCACAAGAGAAGCAGTCAACCGGTACCGTCTACAGATATGAATCGTTGAAATTGATTGCTGCAGTGTTGCGGCAAAAGATCTATAGGTATTACTTCCATTACTTCGAATTTCATCTGCCCTAATAATCTCTGGTGATTCCACTATCGCTAGATGGCGATAGCTTCTATGAAAATTTTCTGTCAACCGGTTTTTAATGAGTTGCATTGTTGCCCTGCTCGAGCCGTTATCAAGTGATGATCTTTCATTCATGCGGCAATGGTTTTTATTTATATAGAAGTTAAAAATGATGAAAGACAGAAGATATATAATTTGAATAACAACAAGCAAAATAATGTTAAATGTTAAATTCAGAATGAAATAGATCTATTAGGAACTACACACAAGCAAATTTTATAAAAGTAATACCTAATGATCACCATAATCGTCGAAACAATCTTTTATTTTATACCTACTTTATATTGTATGTTCCAAAAATCCAAATCAAGGCAGGTGCACCAAGCTAGTCTGAAAATTGCAGTAAGAAGTTGTAAGATGCTCCAAATAATAGGAATTATTTTCCTATTTATACTTAGACCCCCCCCCCCCCCCTTACTTTTTCAAACTTACGGAAGGTAAATTGAGCCTCTTTACATTTTAAATTATTGTTTGTATACACGATTCATATGTGCATTATGTAATTGTACAATATTTATAAGGTATAAGTTATGAAAACTGTGAATGAAAAACTGTAATAAGCAAAATGCATATAACATACAATATGTTTATGCAAATTCCATGCGCACGTAAGCAGTAATAACACAAATTTACTGTTAAGCTGTACGGAAAGCAAATTTAGGTTGACTTCTAAATATTTCGCTATCCCAGAAAGTAGAAATGAAAACAGACGCAACATTTATATGTAAATCATATTAGTGCATAAAATTCCTTTTTTTATATGTAGTTATAGTATTTGTAATGTACCGGTGGTAGGTAGGCTTTCTATGCAGGAATCAAAATTATGTAGATACCATCCACCATTTATTCTGCTGTGTAGCAGAGTGTGCAAACATTATTGTGTTTCGGTTTGAAGAGCGCTGACGACTCGTGTTTTAACTGGGCATATTAGACTTATTACCTGATGTCTCAGGGTGAGAAGCGCAGTGAGTTGCTACATAAAAATGTTCAGGGTCAAGTTCTGATGATGGGATCCATGAGAAAGCCATGAAACTCTTAATTTCGCATACGCATGTTTGAAGCTGTTATATTTTTGCTGCTGATATTTTGATTTTAACAAACTTATATTACATAAATATATTTTATAAGGAATCTATTGTTTCTTGAAACTCTTGTAATACTTTTTAATAAAATATATTTGTATACGATATACCTTTTTGCTAAAATAAAAATCATTTTGTTTCGAACAATAAATTAGATTTCTTAAAAAAAATAAACTTGTGTTAATTTGCTACTGAAATACGTTGAATACGTATACAAACGATCGCAATAGTTCTTCGGCGCGGTGTTTAAAAAAACGAAATTATCCTCTCTCTGGAATCTATCGTGAGCGACTGAATTTGTCGCGTTTGTTACAGATGGCGAGCGTCCCTAGAAATAATGTATTTGGAAGAAAGCTTTTGTCCGACCTCTACCCAAAGTTCCTAATCCTAGTCTACCTAATCATTTTCGACCAATATCTATTTTGCCGTTTCTATCCAAAGTTCTGGAAGCCTGTGTACATAAGCAAATCTCCATGTTCTTAACTAAACATAGCCTACTGAGTGTTTACCAGTCTGGGTTTCGCTCCGGCCACAGCACCACCACTGCTCTAATCAATGTTACTGATGATATTAGGCACGGCATGGAAGAAAAAAAGGTAATAGTGCTAGCGCTTGTGGACTTTTCGAATGCTTTTAACACAGTCGACCACGATGTCCTCCTATCTATCCTTTCCCACCTCAATTTTGCAGACTCCGCCTTGGAATGGTTTACGTCGTATCTTCGCGGGCGTCAGCAATCTGTCAACTTGAGGCAAAATGTCTCAACATGGGCTGACGTCGAGGCTGGCGTTCCGCAAGGCGGAATACTCTCTCCTATAATTTTTTCAATTTTTATAAACTTCATTACTTCTAATATCAATTGCTCGTACCATCTGTACGCAGATGATCTACAATTATATGTACAAGCTAGTATTGAGAACCTCCATGACGCAATAAATCAATTAAACGCTAATCTGAACACCATTAGAGATTGGTCATTTCGCCATGGTGTTACTGTCAATCCCTCAAAGTGCCAAGCAGTTCTAGTTGGTAGTTCGAGGATGTTGACGAAAGTTGACGGTGTCAATTTACCTCCAATATACTATAATAATATTGTGATACCATATAGTAATGTGGTAAAAAATCTAGGTCTGCTCATAGATAATACACTGAGTTGGAGAGTTAATGTTACTGACATAAGCCGCAGAGTCACTGCTGCCTTGCGATCTCTTTATCGCTTAAAACATTTCCTTCCTTTTAAAACAAGGCTCATGCTAGTACAGACGCTCATTTTGCCCATAATTGATTACGCAGATGTGTGTTACCCAGATTTATCCCAAGATCTTCTTAACAAGCTAGAACGCCTCCTTAATAATTGCATCAGATACATCTTCGGCTTACGAAAGTATGACCATATTTCAAAATATCGATCTGAGCTCAATTGGCTTACTATCAGACAGAGGCGGCATTCTAGAATACTGCTTGTTCTTTTCTCTATTTTAAATGATCCATCTTCACCTTCTTACCTCAAGGATAAATTTGAGTATCTTTCTTCATCTCATTATAGGGAACTTCGATCGTCATCTAACAATAAGATTCGTATCCCAACGCACTTCTCCGGGTTCTACGGCAACTCCTTCACTGTTCAGGCCACACTCCTTTGGAACTCCTTGCCCGAAAACATCAGAAACACTACCAATAAATGCGCCTTCAAAAGGTTGATTCGTGAGCATTTAGGGAATCCGGTTATTACTACCTGAATCATTTATTATCATTAGCAGTTATTAGTACGTGTGTATATATGTATATGTATATATATATATATATTTATTTATTTGTGCGTCTGTACATATATATATATAATATATATATATAATATATATATGTATTGTATGTAAGTATTAATGTGTGTATGTATGTATGTATGTGTAGCTTATGTTTAGTTTATGTATTTTATGCACCTATCACAAGTTTTCACCACACCATGGGTTGGCTGGTAGAGAATGCCTATAGGCATTAAGTCCGCCCTTTGTTACCTTTTTTTATTTAAGGTTTGCAATAAAGTTTAAATAAATAAATAAATAAATAAAAGTATGGGGGGGGGGGGGATCTTACGTTGTTTTTAAAATAAATATTACTAAACCACCCGACAATTTTCGAAAAAGTGAGCATGACAAATTTTTTTGAATTCAAGTTTTTCAGTTTGCTATCAAAATTCTTTAAAACGATGCATATTTTTATGGTTATTACTAATATATTATTGCTAACGTCTACTTAACCGCAACTATCGTTTGGGCTAACTTTTCTCGTTGCCCTCCCTGGAGATCTCCTGAGATGGTTTATGTCAATAGTATAATATCGGACTCGAACCTGCGATGTCATGTTTCGTAGTCCGTACCCAAAACCTTTAGACTTGGCGTTAACAAAACGTTTAACCTAGAATTCGCACATCAAAATAGATATTTAATTAAATAAGTTCAATTTAATAATTCTGATAGCATTATCAGGCATAAACACAAACAAAATTTTAGTTTAGTCGAATACTTACATGACGACTAGAACATCAAATTTGTATTTAGATTGATATGGAACTGATCTACTGTCGGAAGCTAACAATCAGCTCTGGAGATATTATAGTTTCAAAGTGTACCCTCAAACACAGAGGCACTCACTCGTCCCTAGCTTCTGTCGACCGACAGAACGCTGTTGCGGTAAAACCAAATATAGGCTAGTATACAGTGTTAAATACACGGGCACAATCAGAACATCATCATCATCAGATCAGCAAAACCAACAATTTGTGATATTTCATAAATATTGGCCCCTTGCTGAGATTCGAACCGCAAACCCACGGCGAAGAAATCAGTTATTCCGATCACTACTTTACAATCCTCCTTGCTAAATATTTATGTGTGGGATGGATAAATGGATGGGTGTTTTATAATATTTTGGATAAATAAGTTAAATAAACGTCCTATAAACATTCCACTAATGGCAACGTAAATCTCCTTATTTTTGAGAGAGCTATAGAGGAAACAAAATGTTCTCGAAAAGAATTACTCTATAATTTTGAACTAATTGTTTCATAATATAAATTTCATTAATTGTCTTTCATGCCATATAAAGGCGAAAATCTAAAACGGCTTCTAATGTTCGAAACGTTAAGAACTGAAATTTGCAGTCTTTACATGTTCTCGAAAAGAATTACTCTATAATTTTGAACTAATTGTTTCATTATATTAATTTCATTTATTTTCTTTCATGCCATATAAAAGCGAAAACCTGAATTGGCTTCTAGTGTTCGAAACTTTAGGAACTGAAATTTGCAGTTGTTCGCAACTGAAAACTGTTTTAAATCATTGCTGTTGTGAAATTTGCCTGCAGCCGGTTTGCATGTTCTAACAACTTTCCAAGGAAATAACTGTAGTTTATACAAAAGAAGCCTTTCAAAGTAATTGAATTTTCTTCTTTTTTTTAAATTAATTGCTTTAATTCCAAAAAATACCTCACATGAATAACGGTTCTAAAACTTATATAGTTACCTATATTTCGGACATTGTAGTCCTCGTTTGATAGTTTCAATTTATGCCACAGAAAACTGATAAATTTCTTTTGGATCAACTTATTATATACGTTGAGTACTAAGGATTCCATATATTTAAATTATTCCGCTATAAAACTTAATGTAAAAAAATAAGAAAGATCCAAATATCTTATTGAGCTGAGCGAATCTCGAATTGAGGTGAGCACAGCAATATCGTGTCTAACGACCAAGTCATATCTATACTATTTGATTTTGGGAACACTATGCTCGGAGTTGTCGATTATGTATACTTAGGACAGATTATCCGACTAGGAAAATCCAACTAATATCAAGAGGTCAAATGACGAATCCGACTCGGCTAGGGTTCACACTGATTTTTTCGTTGAGTATTCTTTTTGTAGGATCACCGCTGCCCATGAACATCCGCAATTCCAGAGGAATTCCGGGTGCGTTGCCAGCTTTTGTGAAATGAGTTGGCTCTTTTCTTGAAGGTCTCTAAGTCGTATCTGTCCGAAAATAACGCTGGCGGCAGCAGATTCCACTAAGTGGTTGTGCGTGGCAGAAAATTTCGGAAATAATGCACAGTAGTGGAATGCCAATCATTTGGGTGGTGCCGATAAAATGCAATGTGCGACGTGGAATTTAGCAGCAGGAATTAATCTGAAAAACTCCTCGATACACTCCTCATGGTAAATACGGTAGAAAACGCAAAGAGACGCAACGAATCTTCGCAAAGCCCGTGGATCGAGCTGTTTGGAAACATCGCGGTCGTTGACGATTCGAGCCGCTCTTCGTAGGATTCGTCAAATGGAAGGAGCTGGTACTGGAGTGCCCGCGTCCAGAGATGAGAACAGTATTCCATGTGAGGCCAAACTTGCGCCTTGTAAAGTGCGTGCAAACTTGCGCCCACGTGTAATACTGTCCCGCTCTACTGAGCACGCCAAGCTTTTTGCGAGGCCAATTTGGCCTTCTGTTCCAGTATACGTACACGTACGTCCAGAGCGTCACATTTTCTCATCGAGTATATCTCAATGTCTTTAAATAAAACTGTTTTAGTCCACGCGTGTCGCCCGTGATAACATACGGAACTGAATTTCTTCATCCGATATATCCAAATATATTAATTGAGATGATCCCACTAGATGGGGCGACGATCTGCACGGTTTTGCGGGAAGTCGATAGACGCAGATGGCTCAGGGCCGTGTTTTGTGGCAATCTATGGGCCTATGTTCAATAGTGGACTAAAATAGGCTGAAATTATGATTTTTTCATTTAGGGTAATTTATTTACATAAGATCACGACTGTATCCCATAAGGGGTAGTCAGAGACTGGGCACTCACTGCAAAAACAGATGACTGCCACAATCCACGTTTCACCAAAACAATATAATGCACTTGGTGTGATAGGTGGTGAGTCCATCGCCACCATGCGCTGTTGGGTGCACAGTGCAATTTAATTCCTTACTCGCCTTTTATGAGATCTATTGGATGAGATGGAGTGGTAGTATTCTTTTAACGAGCCGCCACCACACGGTTAGTACAAACAATTTCAAATTTGGCTAGAGGTGTCCCAATTAATTTTTAATTGAAATGTTTTGATGAGACAGGATTGTATGTTTATCTTTATATGATTTAGGATTTAGTTATTAAAATTATTACTCTAGTACTGGTGTAGAAGCCTGTTTCGAATGCAAATTGAAGATGATTAAGCAAACTTACAGCACTTTTACAGCAGTTTTTACACTTCAAATTGTTGCCCATTAAGTTGTATGGTTAAAACTAAACTTTAAGAGATTACTCTGCTACCGTTTCTTAGAAAATAACGTTAGCCTCCTTGTTTCTCTGGCATAAAATTAAGTTCATAAAACTCCATAAAGTTTTTAATGGTGGAGTATTTTAGAAAAAAATCCGGTTTAGTTGGTAATACAGAAGTGAAGTAGTTAAGTGTGAGAAGTTTGTTTTTATGGTTACTTAATTAGAAGCACTAGCAGCTAGTTTTCTTATAAATACTTACGAACAAAAACAAATAAACCTACACAAAATCTGAATACAACATTTTTAGGTTAAAGATAATAGGTACATGTTTATTTTTATGTGCGTGGAGATGAGGAGGTTTAAGGTAAAACACGTACAATAAACATCATCACACTAATAATAAATTCTTTTTCATCCAACCTCTACTTACCACTTTAAGAAATATATCAATATCTCGCTTTTGTGTAGTTATGCATACCAACGTTTCAAATGCAAGTTATTGAACAAATACTTTTTGAACGAGACATGCCGTTTTCTACTGGCAGATGACGCTTAAGATGTAAAGAATTCATAACTTTTGAATAAACACAAACTTGAGATTTTTTCCAGAATTTTCTCACTTGTCTTTTACGAACATGGAGAATGTTGTTTTTTGATCGATGTTTTTACACTATTACCACATAATAGTCTTATGACCTTTGATAGATCACAAAATAACGATATCAAGTATGATATATCTTAAGCACTTAATTAGCGATGAGAAAACCACGAACTTCTTGATACTGCTATCGCCTCTGCGTCACTCCGTCCACTGCTGATGAAAATGCAATATTTTTTCCCCGCACTTTGACATATCTCACTATCATTACCATTATTAAATTCATCACAAATCCACTGCTGAATATAGGCATTATCGATTGCTACAAAACTTGATTCTTCAATAATATTTTTTTAATAAAAAAAATTAACAAAATAATAATAAAACAATTTAATGTTGGAGCTACAAAATAACGTAAATTCAGGTCCATTAAATAATTGAAGTCAACTTTTTATTTAATTACAGCGTATCACATTTAAGATGGAAATAATATTGAACATAGTAGAAGATAATGTTCAGAACTTATTTGCGCTTTGACATATTTGATACAATCGGATTTTGCCGAGGGTTCTTGAACTTCACAACAGCTGGCGAAATAAAACGCGCCCGGACCAAAATTCATAAGCGCTTAATAGTAACTGCGATGCCGTCGGTCCGCGTTTTTATTACTCTGGGACACAGTATCGGGACAGAATCCCAAATTAGAATTTGCTCAATTTCGTTTGCTCTTTGCACTGAGCTTTAATTTGAAACAGCAGATCGGATATACTTTCATTAGTGTGAAATTGAGTTATTCTTATATGAATTTAATGTAATATTACTTTATATTATATACAATTATAGCTTCTAGTGATCTTAGTTTGTGTTTCCCAAAAATTCGGGAGAAATAAACGGCGAAAATAGTATATTGTTTCGAAATACGACACAGTTACGCATAGTTATATATAAGTAATAATAATTCAAATTTATATTTATTAGGTTGTAAAAATAAAATGAAGTATTTAATACCTCCTTACTTTTTTACTTCGTATGTCTTTCGGGTTCGTGTTTTGGCCTATATCCCGATGTCCGATTGAGCTAAAATTTCGTATACCAATGTAGCTTTAGTGACAATGCAACAGTATGGTACCATGGAGCAGGTCTGATCATGGAGCCGGAAGTTGGCCACGATAACTCCACCATAACGGGAAGATTTATTTACAACATAACTCACTTGGTGACCATAGTATCGGGTATCTGAGATAATGCTATCACCGATCTGGGTAAACAATTATTGTTTTATTTTTTTTAAAAAACATTCAAATAATCCTAAATTAAAGTTAATAAAAGTGTGAAAAGTTTATTTTCATGGTGAGTTTGTAAAACAATACAAAAGTATGGAATTAATTGTGCGGTGTTTATACAACTACATAGTAAATTACGGTATGAAAGAAGTTACGCTTGCGAACTATGCGAGAACCTTCACTGTAATTTGTTTTGTTACGAATTTTAAGGGTAATGTATATAATTCCTTTCGTACGGTGCTTTTCAATAAAATGTATTAAACAAATGTTACTCTGTAGCCTGTTACAGGTAGTATTTTTTTTTTATTATTCGTCCATAGGTGATGTTCGAAGAGCGCTTCCAGTGAACTACTTGTTAAAACTACTAACAACTGTTATGGGCAGGTTTAGGACAGGCCATCGCCGTTGGGATTGCGGTAGTGTGCAAAGCGTTCCCGCACTTCCCAACAAATGGCGACGAGAAGTACACCGTGGGATTTTAGGTGGTAGGAGCCGGGCATAACCTCTTCGTTGGCCCCGCGGCAGGATTTATAAAGATTTCCCATGGTAAAAAAGGACGTGGTTCTTAAGTTAACATTGAGTTGGATTCCACATTAATTTGTATTAAGAAATAGTGCTAAGAGTAACTCAGTCGCCGGGAGCTCGCCTTCAATTTCATAGGACGTGAGTGACCTAGGTTCTACCTTCAGGGTCGATATCACTAACAATTTTAATTATATTATTTAGTTATAATTGATTCAGCGGTGAAAGATAAGTTGCGAGGAAACCTCGGAATTATAGACATTCATTTTGGCAAGTTGTTGTTATTTCAAAATAATGATTTTTACTCAATACCTTCGCTATTCTAGGCAACATCTTACCGTCAACAAAGAAGAAGCTGTGGCCATCGTACATTTTCCTCACTGTTAACACAATCATAGTATTATTACGAGTATTTATCTTCATTTTTTCGTATTTGGTCAACGGTTTCGAGAGATATGCAAATCCCGAATCAATGCCAAGTTTTATTTTCTGCGACAGCTGCGTGACTCGCTAACTCTGACCCTGATACCGAATAGATGAGCCTGATATTGAAATACTAATATAGATTATTTTCAATACGTTTAAAACAAATAGTAAATACAACTCCATTACATAACTACAGTTATATTCATACTTATTTTATAGGATGACAGGGTATTTTATGTTAACTTTTTGTAAAATATAACTGTCACCAAAACGTGCATTGCTCCAGCTGATAAGTGAATGTACGACTATCACCTGCCACAACAAAATGACGAATGCTTTAGGCATAAAAATGAAAGCATCCGTTTCATGGATTACTTACGTTTGATTTATGAACCATTAAACAGTTATCTACATTTTCGCAGCAGACTTTTGTAATTTGTTTTTCAAGTTCAATTAAATTTAACTCGTTTTTTTAAGTATTTCATCATCATATTCATCGTCATCATCATTACAGCCTACCACTAGTCCCCCATAGATTGCCACCAAAGTATTTTGGCTCTCATTGGGGGGGGGGGGGGGGGGACTTTGCCAATTTTAATTCTCTTTTCATTCTTTTTTTTCTGAGTAAAATAATTATATGACCAAGAATTTTGCTAGGGTCATCCAAATAGATGTTCAGTCCATCGAGTTGATTCTCGAAATTATGCAAATAACCACTTTTCGCCCTCGCGGAAAACGAGACTTGATGGTTGGAGAGCGTTGCCGTTCTGCTTACTCCCCATTGCGTTCCCTCAAGTAGTACAGTGTCAGCATTGCATCATCATCGTCATCACCATTTCAACCTATCACTAGTCAATTGTTGAACATAGGCCTCCCTCATATATTGCAATTAAGGTTTGTAGCTCTCATTTTGAAGGGATTTTACGATAGTTGCCACGCTTGGTAAACGGGTTGGCAACCGCACTTTTTTTATTCAGATGTTCCAGGAAGATGCTGCTGCCCATGTCCTGGTTTTCATTGTTCTCTGTCGACTTTTACGACACCCACGTGATGAGATAGAGTGGTAGATTCTCTAAAGCCGCCACCACATGCATTGCATATTATGGTGTTAATCTGCACGAGTGAAGGCTTTCTGTACAATAGCTCATTCGCCTCTTACGACACCTCGGTAGGAAAGAGATAGGTGCTATTCTACTCTGCCGGATACCTATCGGCATAATTAGTATATACATACATAAGATCACGACTGTATCCCATAAGGGGTAGTCAGAGATTGGGCACTCACTGCAAAAACAGATGACTGCTAGAATCCACGTTTCATCAAAACAATATAATGCACTTGGTGTGATAGGTGGTGAGCACATCGCCATCATGCGCTGTTGGGTGCACAGTGCAGTTTAAGTCCTTACTCGCCTTTTACGAGATCCATTGGATGAGATGGAGTGGTAGTATTCTTTTAACACTTATTTTCGTCAGCCATATTTTTAATAAAATAATGGCGGGAAAACATTAACGAATGATTGAATTGTACTACTAAGAACTAGGGTCATGATGCGTGCAGACGCCGCGGCGCATCGAAATAATACTCGTAATATACTAATCGCATAATTAGTATCAACTGCAAATGCAATGTGACTGAGTTCTTTTTTTATATTGCAAATGATTAAATATGTTTATTTATGCAGCAAATTTATTGTTTTTTTTTTACACTTTAAGCAAAATTTAAACTTTTATTGTCGAGCAGGAGGTTGCATGCAAAACATGTTAGCTCAATCTTTTATGTTATTGTTATCTCCAATATCGTTAAAAAAAATAAGTCCAAGGAAATAGGATGGATTAATATATAAAACGGATAAACCGTGTTGAAAAACAAAATGCAAGAATGGAGAAAAAAAAGGCAATTGCCTTTTGCAACGTGCCGATGTTTCATTACAACCCTGTGATAATGAAAGTATAAATACTGAAGAATAAAGGTTATATTGAAAATGTTAATTTAAATAATGTTTTAAAAAAGAGAAAAACAAAAACTTTGGATAAGAATAAGATAAATAAAGAAACGTTATGTTGTTTAGAGCCGAAACGGAAAATAATCATATGCTTTCGCTTAGAACGCCTAAGAATTCGGACGCCATTTTGTGTATGATTTACGAAATCTACCTAATAAATAACTCATGGCTTTAATTTTTGCTTTTACGAACAAAAATGTACATTTATAGTTTCTGCGAAAAAAAGGTAGAGAAAGTAATGTAATACGTAAAAGGCGAGTAAGGACTTAAACTGCACTGTGCACCCAACAGCGCATGGTGGCGATGGGCTCACCACTATCACACCAAGTGCATGATATTGTTTTGGTGAAACGTGGATTGTGGCAGTCATCTGTTTTTGCAGTGAGTGCCTAGTCTCTGACTACCCCTTATGGGATACAGTTGTGATCTTATGTATGTATGTACAAAATATTTTCGTTGATTATTTAGTATTTCTATGGGGGATACATTCACCGTTAATATAGTAAAGGTACTAGTACATGAGTATATAAATAAGTAGATTGATTTTTTAATTCTGTTGACAACATAACGACTGCGGCCACGTGACCTTGTGGTCAGGGTACCTGACTTTTACGTCGCGGGTCCTGGGTTCGAATCTCTGCCGCAAAAACACAAATGGTATTTCGGTTCTGGTTGTGTTGGGCATTTTACATTTATTTCTGTACGTGTAGTACGTGCCCTGGAATAGTCAAGCGCACTTCAGACAACTAACACACAGGTACAACCATTATATACGTATATGTATAAATATCTTTCTCCTTGATATCTTGATTTAATATAATAATAATATCTATATAATTCGTGATGCGAAAACTTTGTACCCTTTTTTAAGCATATTGCGCGAACGAAGGGGTGTGAGATTTGACATAGTGAATGTTTGTGTGGAGAAGAAGCGAGGAAGTTATTTTTTTTATTAATATGTGCTACAAATACACTTATCTTTATTGCTGATTTTGAAGAGAAGCCGCCATGGAACGCTCCATATTAGGGATAGGAAGGAGAGATAGAGTACGCCACACCAGGCTATGAGAAAGAGCAAGACAAATAGATTTCTTACTTCACTCCATGAAACTGAAAAGGAAATGGGCAGGATATATAGCCAGAACGAGGGACACTCGATGGACAAAGCGTACTGCCGTCCTATGGAAAGGCCTTTAAGAAGATGGACCGACGACATCAAAGATACAGCACGAGACGAGTGGCATTCAAAGGCGAAAGATAGAAAACAATGGACAAAGTTGGAGGAGGCCTTTACCCGCAGAGGAGTTCTCATTTAAAAATTAAATGAATACAATAAAAGTATCATATATACAAATATATACAAATATTGGGGGGCAAAAAGCCCCGAACAAGTTCCCGGTGCCTCGTGAGGGGCGCAAGAGAAGAGCTGTGATAATTTTTCATGATCACGATACTGTCCGAAATGTTTGCAGGGGTTAGCTACTAATTAATAATCATAGTAGCGATTACTGCTTTTTTATATTTTTTATTTTATAAATATATATATTATTTTCTATTAGTAGAATGTATTAGCAAAACAATCTGTTAAAAAAATCCACATTCAGAAAATTTGGATCGTCTGCAGAATTGCTTACTCTGCGTAAGCATTGCGGTTTAGCTACCTTTGAATCTCAAACAAACCACCAGCCTGTATGTAATTGATTACGCTTAAAGTGAAAATGGAGCAAGAAGTTTATTCAGATGCACAACGTGTAAATAAGGAATCCATTAAAGTAAAAAATTCATTTAAATATACATATTTTTTTTAATCATTGAAACTTTTGGATTTGTCCTGTATTTAATAAAAAATAAACATTTTCAAGTAGTGTAAACCTGACGCTGTATATTATTTAACAGGTCTCTCCACTTAGTTATGGGCTTAAATTAGAATTTCAAAAGCTAATATTAGTTGAGTCTTCTATGTATTCTAAATGATCGTAGGCCTGTATAAATCGAAACAAAATGTATCAATATAAGGCGTACAGTGAAAGCAATAATACTAAAAATGTTGGCAAATGCTGTAAATTACGACAGATAAAAATGAGTCGGCGAAATTCTAGAAATGCAAATTTTGACTTAGGTGTCGGTACATTCATGAAAACGTCGACAGATGGTGTTATAGTAATGAGCGTTATAAAATTATGGTTCGAATGAGTTTTATATGACAAGATGTATTAATTATTAATCGAAACGGGTATTGTAATAATATTTCTATTTTTTGAAATATGTGTCCTCTTATTATTCATTTAAATGATTAATTATTTTCGACTTGGTATATTTCAACTGCGGGTCAATGAAATTATTAATTAATTTGGTATCTCTCTACTTCATCCATTCTGAGGGTGTATTAAAGTGTATTCTGCCATGCTACTCCACTATAAGCTGTATTCATTGGCGTTTGAATTAGCTAGTCCACTGCTGAACATATGCCTCCTCTTCAGATTGCCGCAAAGGTTTTTAGCTCTCGGTAGGAGGGTTGGTAACCGCAGTGTATTTATTCATGTTGCGGGAAGATGCTGCTGCCCATCTTCGGGTTGTCATTTTCCCTCTGTCGACTTTTACGACACTCACGGGATGAGATGGGGTGGTAAATTCTCTTAAGCCGCTACAAGGCAGCTTAAAATTTAAATTTCATAAATGATAATACGGACGGCTTACTCCATTTAGATGTTGCACTTAAATACTGCTATTGTGTTGTACCACAGATGCTACAATTTATATTTTCTGAATTAAATTTGTGTGTGTTTTATTGTGTGTTTGATGATTATTTTCTTCCAATTTTATTGAAAGCGTCTGGTATCACGATTTTTCATCATTTAGGAAGTGTCGGAGTTACAGTTGTCCTGTAAGTTGTCATGTACGAGTATCTTAGTCCGTACCTAGTTTTTTTCTTACGTCTGTCCAGCTAAATAAAGTGATTTTTATTATTTTAAATTTATATGTATACTGTCTAGCTATACTGTTGTGCTGTTATCTATGATATACTATCCAGTCTATTTGAGTAATTATTAACACAAGTCTTCCTCAAGGGACATTTCTTTCGTATTTTTTTTAAGAGGCTGGTACTCAAGATATAGATTATTTTAGTCTTATCAATACACGTTGTATTGATAAGACTAAAATGTTTAACCTATGTGAAGTCCACTAACCCGTAACAGAGAAGCGTCATGAATAACCGTCCAGTGAGTTCTCACAGTGAGGCAAGGCCTTATTGTACAACATTAAAAGGCAAATAATATTTATACATAACAACAACTAGTTGCATATTCGGACGTTTCCCTATGGTAAAATTTGTAAATATAACAGATAAAAAAGTCTATGCGATCAATTATAAACTAAACTCGGGTTAGGTAAAATTTAATAAAATTTACTTTTTTCATTTATCTTCCAACATTTCTTTTTTAAAACAGTACCTGAAAGGCAGATAAAATTTGGTAGCAAATATGAACGCAAAACAAATTTTATGAACGGCATCATAGACTGCACCCCTTCGCTTCCGCTTCTCAAGTTTACGACATATACAAGTAACATCTGTTCTGTCTTATTGAGTTTCGAACTCAATATTGACTCGTAACTCATAATATAATAAGGAATGCCAATATTTTGCTCTGCTATGAATTGCGTTTGAAACTGTAGATTATTTAAACATTTTCAGTCGTGTTGCATTTGAGTACAATGATGATTATTATTGATGTTATATAAAGTTTAGCAGGTAGCGATCATTTTTAAATGATTTTTGACACGATAATTTCTTTTGTATCGTGATTGCGTTTAACAGACAAATTTTACAAACACAACACAGCCAGATCCGAAAACGAACGGTTTGTGTTTTCGCTCAAATGTCGATTCTGTCTGGCATCGAAACCAGTAAGAGCCGCGGCATATAAATCAGGGACTCTGCCCACTAGGTCACGCCTTCATTAAATTTGAAATTTCTATTTCAGAAAGTTTCTTATTTTAGCAGCTTTTATAATTACTTTTACATATCCATACTAAATTAACTCTCTCTGTATCTCTCAACAATCTCATAAAATACGTAGACATGTATACGTGTATCCAGCAGTGAACTTTTTGATTATTCTGTCAATAAATATTTATCAAACTAAGAGACTAAGTGCGTTCCGCCGCTGTTTACAGTTCTCCTCTCATTTTCAGCTAGAAAAGGCGGCTGAAGGGATGTACGCAGGAACTGCGAATTAAATCCATACTTAAAATTATAAATGCAAAAGTAACTCTCTTTGTCCCTCTGTCTGTTTGTTACCTTTTCATGGTTCAACCGCTGTCCGGAGACGGACCTAGAATAATTTTTATTCCGGAAAATTAAATAGTTCCCACTGGAAATTTAAAAACCCTTTGTATACGCGAACGAAGTGAATAAACATACTAAACGTATTAAAAATGAAACGATTTCTTATATTTACACCAATACTATGAGCAGTCGTGCTAAAAATTACGTCTTTTATTGCAATTTTAATTCAAGTAGAAAGCTCAAAAACCTAACAACTACTAAAGCCGCGATCGTTGTGTCTGTCTTTTCTCGCGCTCATTAGCGAAGCCGAGAAAACACTACCGTGGCTTTGCTCGGTACACGGTTCAGTACTTTTTGCGCCCCGCCTGTACCACATATACAGCTGGGTCTTTGGGCGTCGGGTCTTCCCTTTTAACTGCCGCCCTCAGTGCGTACCTGGTTGCCGGACGAGACCCTGTCTGAGTAGGCCCTGTCAGCTTACCAGAGAGCAAGAGGAGGATTTATTGCACCGTAGTTTGACGCTATGGCGCAGGCGTATCCGAGTTGGTCACATATGATATTCTTACTCGTAGTTCCAAGAATGCTAAGAGATATCATCTAAAAGCTGGCGTGGAAAGAAAACGTAGCGATGCCTGTCAGGTGTTTCCACGAAGATGCATCTACGAACCGCGATCAGCCATGTCGCGTGCCTTTTACAGATTTCGGCCATTTCCGAAATTAACATTCTGTTTGGACTCCTGATTTGTATAGAGCCTCAAGTTAAATAGAGATCAAAATGTATCTCATATTCTACTTAATTGACTGATTTAATAGAATTAGTCGTTCATCATCATTACCATTTCGGCCTATCACATATAGCCTCATAGGCCTCATAGGCCATCATAGGCCTCCCCTAAAGATTGCCACAAAAGTTTGTAGCTCTCATTTTGGCGGGATTTTGCCAAAGTTGCCACTCTTTGTAGGCGGGTTGGCAACCGCAGTTTATTTATTCAGATGTTCCAGGAAGATGCCCATCTCCTGGTTGACTTTTACGACCCCGCGGGGTGAGATGGGTCGGTAGATTTTCTTAAGGCGCTACCTACACGGCTTACTTTGGCGGTACTTTGCGGAAATCCATTATAAAGAAGGAATGAAATTTAATTTGCTAATTAATTTTCTAGTTTTGAAGAGCACCGCCCCCTCACACAATTTTCTGCGGCGGTGCTCTACAAAACTTGGGAATATATACTCCATTTTATATATTGCATGCGGATCTTAGCAAATTAACTTTCTTTACTTCATTAATTGAATGAGATAATGCATTAATTTTTAAGTTAGGCGAATCGGTTATCGGTCGCCTTATATATCTAGACACAACTTGGCTAATTTGTACACTGTAACCATAAATTACATACATATAGTCAAGCCTTTTTTTTCAAATAAGGGGAAGGCAGAGGCTACATATGCAGCTTACTTTCCGCCCCCGCGAGAAACGAGACGGTGGCGAATCACGTCACTGCCGTTTAGGTACTAGTAAAAAAAAAGTCTTACTATCCGTTGCGTTTCCATGAGCAGTATAGTGACAGTATTGCATATTATAGTGTTAATCTGCACGAGTAAAGGCTGACCGTACTTTAGTCGCCTCTTACTTCACCTCGGTAGGAAAGAGATAGGTGCTATTCTTCTCTAGCACTCTCTCGGACACCTATCGGCACACCATAAATTACACACACACACAACTGTGGCTTTGAACTGTTACCGCATCCGCCGTATTCACCTGATCTGGCACCATCAGACTTCTTTCTGTTCCCTAACCTAAAAAAGCACTTGGGAGGTCAAAGATTTTCGACAAACGACGAGGTCAAAGCAGCTGTAGACGCATATTTTGACTCTAAGGAAGAATCATTTTTTTTAACAGTCTAAATGCTTGGAAGAGGAGGTGGCAAAAGTGTATTGAACTTGATGGTGATTATGTAGAAAAATAAAAATATAACTGATTTAGTATGTGTTTATTTTCTTGGTTAGGCCGAGTACTTTTCAATCCACCCTCGTATGTAATTTCGATGGTGCTATTGCTGGTAGCCTTTTACAGCTTCAAAGCAGTGCTTGTTGCCCCTTATTTTGTTTAATGTAAATAAATGACTTCGTTACAGTTTTCTTACATGTATAGTTCATTTTTACAATTTAGGAAAAGGTATATAGATATTCTACAAGTATATAATTATAGTTATTGAAACGTTTCAAATGAAAAATAAAGGACTGTTTATTTTCTAGTCTATTTATACACTATAAAATTCTACAAGATAAGACCACACTCATTACTTTAACATTGCACGCGGGACTAAGTAAATTAGCTTTGTTGCCCTTTGTTGTTATTTGTAACAGACTGCTGCAAAGTAACAAACGGTTTTTATCTACTATTTTACAAACTGTTAACCAAGATCTAAAAATGCGACCTACGTTTATTAAATGATTATAAGTCAATATAGTAATATTTTCGATTTTATAACTGGCAAATTTAAAATTTCCTCAGCTTTTGTTATAATTCGTTTTTCAAAATAAAACAATATGCACCCACTAGCTATGATGTTTTTGGACCTAATTTTGTTTATACACAATTTTGTTTTCTAGAGCCGTGGTAGGGCCGGGTGTCGCAATTTTAAGTGCTGATTTTCCACGTGCTCAGCGGTGAAGTAAAACATCGTGAGGAAACCTGGTTATCCGAGGAATAGAAATGTGAAGTCCGCTAACACGCATTGGAGCGTAGTGGAATATTCCCCGCTCCAAAACCCTCTCAGAAATGAGAGGCCTGTGCTCAGCAGTGGGACATGTCTAGGCAGTTACTTTACTTTTATTTGTTTATTTGATTGCCTTTAAAATAAATTGGAGAACTTAAAAAATTTCAGTATTTTTAACCGACTTCAAAAAAAGGGAGAGGTTCTCAATGTTCTTTTTGTGAACCGATTTTAATGATTCTTTTTTTTATTAGTAATTTTTTCATATATATTCTGATAATGGGATCCATTAGGTGGAATCTTAAATGACATATGGATGTTTGAAGCTGCTGCATCAAAGTCCGTTTTTTGGTTAAATACTTATTAAATAGTAGTTTCGTCACGACACTAACGCAGTCAGACAGCTCACAATATCAATCATTCATATTGGCCACAATGCTGTGTAGCGGCGGCTTAGAGAAGCTGCCACCCCATCTCATCGGTGTCCTAAAAGTCGACAGAGGAAAAATAAAAACCAGGAGATGGGCAGCAGCATTTTCCTAGAATATATGGATAAAGAAACGGCGGTTGCCCACTGGTCTGCCAAGCGTGTTAACACGTGTTAACATATGGCAAAATCACCCTATAATGAGAGCTAGAAACTATTGCGGCAATCTATGGGGGACGCCTATACCGATGATGATGACTTTACTTTTTTGATCTGCTGATTGCTGATCTCTTTCAAAGTACAGCTGAGTTAGCAGCAGCAGTTAATATTAATGATAAAAGACTGTCGGTTCATCTCCGTAAAATTGGCAAAATAAAGAAGCTAGAATGTCTCAGTCATCATCATCATCGTCATTTCAGCCTACCTCTGGTCCACTGCTGAACATAGGCCTCCCCCACAGATTGCCACAAAAGTTTGTAGCTCTCATTTAGGAGGGATTTTGCCATAATGCCACACTTGTTGGCAACCGCAGTTTATTTATTCAGATGTTCCAGGAAGCTGCTGCTGCCCATCTCCTGGTTCTTATTTTCCCTCTGTCGACTTTTACGACACCCAATGTTGGACTACGTTGTTGAACCGTCACAAAAACAAAAGGATTATTAATAGCATTGTAACTTGTGATGAGAAATTGATTCTATATAATAATTATTAGTCTTTCCATATAATAAATAGTAGTAATTTCATTAAAAGTCGGAAACCAGGAAGTAAACCCCCAAAATCCAAAGCAAACTGCTTTGCGATTTGCGTAGTTGTCAAAAAATGTATTCTGATATAATAGGTGTTATGGTCGTAAATTATTATACATCATAAAACCTGTGTGGAAAATTTTAAAAATATTTTTTTTATTGTATAATGTGACGAAACGAGCAAAACGTTCACCTGATGGTAAGTGCAACATCTGCCCATAACAAATGCTGTGTCACGCAGAACATTTCTGTGTGACACCACATTGCGCCCTGAGACATAAGTTCTTAAGTCTCATATGCCCAGTGATTACGTTAGCTCTCAGTGCCCTTCAAACCGAAACACAGTAATGTTTGCACACTACTGCTTCTCGGCAGAATAACTGGTCCTGGGGTGGTACCTACCTAGACGGATTCCTGTATAGAAATCCTACCACCAGTAATTACGATTAAATTTAAGTAAAATGTATTTAACATTTTGCTGTATATTCCAAGGTATGGCCCTCAAATTCTGTGAAGGAAAATATTTATAAAATTTCATGTAAAGTTAATGAGTTCGGCTGTCTTGAACTTCACCGATGCTTTCGATCCCGTTGAATTGAAAAATAAAAACACTCTACTTTAGAAAATATCACTTTTCAAATAAAGAATAACGTATTTCAGTGCTTTTTTTTTCAGCAAATAAGTAATTTTAAAAATTAATATAATATAAATTAAAAGTTCTGAGTCAACAATTTTACACGTACTGTACTTTTTATCATAAACAGGACGATCGTGCTTTAACATAAACAGGATGAGTGTTGCTGTATCAGTGCCTTTAAATCTCAAACTACCTGCACGTTTAAAGAAAAAGACTATAAAAATATCTATTAGATTTTTTCTTTAAACGAGATTAAATATTTAGATCCAGGCTCTTTGAATAAAGAGCTTACATATTTGTAAACCGTGATAGTACATAAATCAGAAGTGGATTAAACGAATAATTAAAAATTAAAAATTATAAAACCCTTAAATAATGTTAAAAATTTACATTTGCTACTAAAAGGTAATGCATAGCGAACATTTAACAAATAATTATATACTCAAAAGTTACCCATTCCAAGTCAAAATATCTTTTTCCACTTTGGGCTCTTTTGTCAAAATCTACTAAAATAGATAGTTATTAAATTATGTTACTTATTTAATAAATAGTTGGTACCTAGATTTGGAATATCCATTGCATGTCGTTTGTTGCATTTTCTTAAACTGTTTTTAATACGTAAAATTAAAAGAGAAAATTTTAATATTTTCTGAAGGGCGGGCAATGTACCTATAATTCCACTGGTGTTGCAGTTATTAATTGGTTGGTGGATATCCAGATATGCCGTCTGTTTGTTTACCCTCTATTCTTTTAAAAAAGTAACTACTGAGATTTTAACTATACACAATTTTAATAATACAGTATTAAAACTAATTTACTGTTAAACACTTCCTGATTACATGGCAAACTAACCAAAAAGTAACTTTCAATATTTAGTAAGTCCCCGTACGGATATTACTATAATCAACTCTTCTACTAACATTGCAAAAATACTAACAGAATTCCAAAGTTGTTACTCAAACGAAATTGACCTTTATGTACAGTTTATTTGTGCATACACTTGCTATTTTAGTTCCAGTAAAGATATCTTTGTAAATTTGCCGATCGAACCCACCGGCGAACCATTCGTTTATGTGTAAAAACAGCCATAAAAGTCAACGAGCATCTAAACTCCTGGGAAGTTTCGCCAAATGCCAGTAAACGTAAATTGCGGGAAGCGTTCTACGGTAAGCATTATACTAACCAATCTCGTGGATTGGGTTTCGAGTTTTGCTCGTGGCATAAAGTTATTGATTGAAGATATCAAATTTAACATATCTTCATTAACATTATTAATGCGAATTTGAAAAGGAAAATTTGAATCCTCGTGACCGATTTTGAAAGCAGCGATATCTTCGCATTTCAAGTTGTGTAATGCGAACTATAAATTATTGCATTGTTAGTAAGCTTTGGGGGACTCATTCGTTAGCGGTTAGAATAAATAACTTCTACGCCGCTGGTTTTGGGTTCGAATCCCAGCCGGAACCAACATTTGTGCAAAACAACAATCTGTTGGTTTTCGGGTCTGGTAGTGTTGTTTATTTATGTGTTGTGTCTTTAAAACGACAAGAAATCCTACCGTTGGACATCGTTTTTTTATAGAAAAGAAAGAAAAATCAATAGATGAATAATTTTTCAGATTTCAAGAATTTCCCGGTTCCGGCACCACTAAAATTATTAATTGCAATTTTAAGTGCTGATTTACCACGTCCTCGGCGGTGAAGGAAAACATCGCGAGGAAACCTGCATGTCTAAGAAATAAAAAAATATTTCGAAGACATGTGCACTCCGCCAACCCGCATGAGCATCGTGGCGGATTCTTCCTAGCTCCAAAACCCTCTCAGAAATAAGAGGAGGCCTGTGCTCAGCAGCGGGACATTTATACGCTGAAACTTTACTTTACTTTAAGAAATTTACGTTGCACTATTTAATGCATAAATATTGACTTTGAGATGAAGAGACGAGCTGCGTAAAGCGGTTGGCAGCAACTGAATTGTCGTTTACAGATATTAAAATGCGTTATGTATTTTATTTTAAAGAATAATTTATACTAGTGGTCGATGTGTGTTCGAAATACGATCGTAATTCGTAATTCATACAATTTTGAACTCTCAGAACGTTATTGAGGTTTGTTATTTGATGGCAATAATAAAAAATTCTATGAGAATCTGTACTCTGTGCGACTGTTTTACCACAGACTATGTTTGGCATAGGCAGTGTCATCGTTAACAAACGAGAGACTATTATGTGATTGACATTGTCAGTATGAACGTAATAAATTAATGTTTTAGCTTTCTCGCTTCCCCTCCATACAAATAACTAGTCAAATGTCACACTCTTTCGTTCAGGCAATATGCAAGTAATAAAATGCTGTGTGTTTCACTG
This sequence comes from Luehdorfia chinensis, assembly GCA_019845155.1. NCBI lineage: Eukaryota > Metazoa > Arthropoda > Insecta > Lepidoptera > Papilionidae > Luehdorfia > Luehdorfia chinensis. Next base: position 2,281,966 of record JAHVAK010000292.1, read on the forward strand.
GTGATAGGATTTCTATGCAGAAGTTCGTCTAGGTAGTTACCACCCCAGGGTCAGTTATTCTGCCGTGAAGCAGTAGTGTGCAAACATTACTGTGTTTCGGTCTGAAGGGCACTGAGAGCTAGCGTAATCACTGGGCATATGAGATTTAATAACTGATGTCTCAGGGTGTAGGGCGCAGTGTGGCGCCACACAAAATTTCTGGGTGGCACAGCATTTGTTGTGGGCGGACGTTGCACTTGCCATCAGGTGAACAACAATAAAAAAATTAAAACACTGTTCAATTGAACAGTATGTATCACTTAAAAAGTCGAAACAATAGCATAATAGTTTAGGGCACGGACTGCGAAATGTGACGTCGCAGGATCGAACCCGCCATTCGAATATTTTCGTGAACCATCTCCTAGCACAAGCTTTTAAGCACAGTTAGAGTGGTTAACGGGAATATTTGAAATGTTAATAGCGTTGCTCGAATAATTTTTTTTTAACTGAAAATACACTGAGGTGAATGTATATAAAAAAAAACTTTTATTAACTGCACGGTACGTTCCGCTCTTACGATACGTAATGAAGTTTTAATTTCCTCCATATCAGCAGGAACATTTTCCATTTACGGTGCTCTAAGTTAACGATGAAATAGAAACGGCTACACTGCGACTTTTTTTGGTAAATTAAATTACTACTTGGCGATTGCTGTTCTGAATATTTCAGTTGAGAGTACCCAGTTCGTTTCAGCAATGCTTTTAATTTCCCAATGTACTTTTCAAACTGTTTACGTAGCTTTTCCATAGTATTTACAACTGGAAATTTTTACTCACAATTAGCATAAAGGGACTATTAGCGTTGACTTACTTAATATAATGTTTTAATTATTAAGATTGACGACCGCGTGGTCTAGTGGTTAGCGTACCTGGCTGCTACGCTGCGGGTCCTGGGTTCGAATTCCAGTGGAAGCCTACGTTTGTACTAAAAACATAAATTGTTGGTTTTCGAGTCTGGTTGTGCTGCGATTGTACCGTCTCTGACACTGCATCCTAGCCTACCTCTGTCTTGTCACATGAGCACTACGTCGGGCGCTTCCGACCGTATTCGGAAATTCGACCTATTCTAAGTACGTTACATGCATGATATTGTTTACGTTAAAAAAAAGTTATGTAAGTGTTAAACATAGGCCTCCTCTATTTTTTACATTTATATTTGATAAAGAGACGAAACGAGCATAACTTTCACCTGATGGTAAGTGCAACGTCTGTTCATAACAAATGCTGTTTCACCCAGAACATTTATGAGTGACTATTCGATTTAATGTATTAGTAACACATCTAAACTAATATTATAAGGAGAAAAGATTTGATTTTTTGAATGTTTGTTTGGTTGTAATGAATAAACTCAAAAACTACAAAACCGATTTCAAAAATTGTTTCATCTATAGACAGCTACATTATCAGCGATTAACATGAGCTGTATTTAATTTAAACAAATTGAGATACTTACAAAAACCGCTATGATGTAACTCAAGCTATCAAAAATGTATCAATAATAGTCATTATTTGGCGTGCGCTGCGAAAACTATCGATGATAAATAAAGTAATGTCTCTAAAATAACTGCCCGCGAGACTATATATTTAATAATAGTCAACTCACAATAACCGAAATTGGGTAAAAATCATGACATTCTTATTATGATATTAAACTTTACCATACTAAATAGTTTCGTGGTTAAGTTTGACTATGTACATGTAAACTCCTCTTTACATTATTGGAATCGGATCTATCGTTTAGAAGTTACGACGGGTATAAAAATGATTAAAGTAAGAAAATGCCGTGGTGTGAGAGAGCAGTCTTTTAATAACCTACCTACACATTTTATTTTTTTTAAACTAGAAACAGTTGAATCGTAGTTTGTAATTTTATTTAAATATATTTTTTACTCCTCAATACACACATACTCCACTCCACAACACAGCGGCCGCGGTGTTTCTCGAACAGCCGCCGCCCGGCTCCATGCGACTTGGTTATCTCCGAGGCTCTCTTTGGGCATTGGTAGAGAGCGGTCGTTTTATTTCTAAGCCACTAAACTTTAGTGGTAAACATAGTATTTACAACTGGAAAATTTAAAAAATTTTCAACTTACAGACTTGTGTCTGTTGGTATTTGGTATTTTTAACTCAACTTTTTAACTCAGGTACGACAAGGCGAGAACCCATAGGAGGGGGGGGGGGGGTGTGTAAAAGGAAAGTAAAGTTTCAGCCTATAAATGTCCCACTACTGAGCACAGGCCTCCTCTCATTTCTGAGAGGGTTTTGGAGCTAGGAAGAATCCGCCACGCTGCTCCAATGCGGGTTGGCGGACTTCACATGTCTTCGAAATATTTTTTATTCCTCAGACATGCAGGTTTTCTCACGATGTTTTCCTTCACCGCCGAGCACGTGGTAAATCAGCACTTAAAATTGCAATTAACAATTTTAGTGGTGCCGGCACCGGGGATCGAACCCAGGTCACTCGCGTACTATGAAATTTAAAGCGAGCGCCTAGCCCCTGAGCTACAGGGTGTAAAATAACCTAATCTTACTTGACCAACTGCAGAGCCGCCGGTGAGAATAGTCGCTACAAAAAATGTTAGTGTAAGGAAATTTTGTTGTTCTATTTGTCCAAATGAAGAACTAATTTATCTTTCTGTATCTATCGCTTCCTCTTCATACAAACTTTAACTATGTCAAATCTCACACTCCTTCGTTCGCGCAATATGCTTAAAAAGTGTACAAATTTATCTCGTATTAATATATAGATAAATGGGGTACGTGGTAGTCATGATGTGCATAAATGGGTAGGCTCCACCACGCTCTCGCAGAACACAAGAACAGCCTACAAATGTGCTACTACTGAGGACATTTTATTCCTCAGACGTGCAAGTTTCCTCACGATGTTTTCGTTCACCGCTGAACTCGTGGTAAAACAGCAGTGCAGGAAAATTTAAGAGGTGCCGGCACTGACGATCGAACTCAAGTGACTCGCTTACTATGAAATTTTATTGACCACCCGGCGCAGATATTACCATTTAGGCCTTGGTTTGTTTATGCCGAACATAACCCTCCCCCATAGATTGCCACAAAAGTTTGTACTTCTCATTTTGGCGGTTTTTGCAACAGTTGCCACGCTTGTTGGCCACCGCAGTTTATTTATTCAGATGTTCCAGGAAGATGCTGCTGCCCATCTCCTGGTTTTCATTTTTCCTCTGTCGACTTTTACGACACCCACTGGATGAGATGGGGTGGAAGATTCTCATAAGCCGCCACCACACGGCAGTGTACGAGTACAACTTAATTTTGGAACTTCCATGCTAAGGGACTCAATGAATGGTATCAAAAGTAAATGAAATGATATCGTTTTCACTAATATTAATATATACATATTTTCATCATTTATTTCACTGCATCTGATACCGCCCCACGAAGCCCCACCCCTTCGCGAAGGTACCCTACAAATTAGAAGCAGTCAAATAATCTTTTTTTATTCGCTTTATACGAGTGCTCTACCATTTCTCAAACGATAAAAATCATGATATCCGATCTCTTGCCATAGTATTCATGTATTCCGTAGAGCTGTAACACCACGGGAACTGTGGCTGGACCTGGCCCGTAGCCTTTTTTGACAAAAACTTTAACTACTACCGGTGGCGACCGAACATGACGAAGCCGCTGGTTGACAGATCGAATATGGAATTTCATTATTTCTAACAATGCTGTCAATCAATCAGTCTTCTCGTCCATCATGAAAAAATACTATTGTAAGCTTTTTATTTCTAGTGATATTTGGAAACATTTGTTGGAAATACAACAATAGTATTCTAAGACAATTAAAAAAAAATCCGAAAGCTGGTATAAAATAACCCCAATTGAAAGCATTGGCTTACAAGCATAAAAATATAATGCTTGTGCAAGAAGACACCGCTTTAATACCGCTAAAATTACAGCTAACAATAATCTAAACTTTCTAAAATACTTTTAGGGACCACCAGTGTTGAATATGATTACATTTCTGTAGTTAAAACTATATAACTATATACTATATAACTATATACTATATAACTATATAAATTAAAAAATGTGAAAAACAGCCTAAAAATGCCCTACTGCTGAGCATTTCTAGGCAGGCTATGCAGGAATCCGTCTAGATAGGTACCACCCTACACTACATGAAACGGGCAAAACGTTCGCCTGATGGTAAGTGCAACAGTCTGCCCATAACAAATGCTGTGTCACCCAGAACATTTCTGTGTGACACCTCACTGTGCCCATCACCCTTAGACATCAGTTCTTAAGTCTCATATGCCCAGTGATTACGCAAGCTCACAGTGCCCTTCAAACCGTAACCACAGTAATGTTTGCACACTACTGCTTCACGGCAGAATAACTGGCCCTGGGGTAGTACCTACCTAGACGGATTCCTGCATAGGAATCCTACCACCAGTACCACCATTCAGCAGTAGACTTGTGATAGGCAGAAACGACGACGGCGACTACGACGTCGACGACGACGACGACGACGACGACGACGGCAACGAGAAGTTTTACAATATGTATGGCGCTGCTTCAGTAAATATTCAAAGCCTTATTTAACATGTCAGATAAGAGACAAAACGTTACGAAAATATATTAATAACACGCAAATTCATGAAATTAAAATTTAGCTTCCGTCTCCCACTATTAATTTTACATACTCGTATTATACAGTTACAATTATGCTATAGAACAATCAAGAAGGATTTTGTTAAACATCCAACAAGGCAAAGGCGTTCATCGCTTACATTCGCACAAGGTCCATTTGTTAAGCACTCGTGAAGACTTCGGAAGTAATTTGAATAAGAAAAGAAATGGTTTTAATTTTACTTTACATATGAAATTTAATAACATTAAGGTACGAAAGAATGCTACATTCTACTTAAACTCAAATAAAATAATATCAGCCTTTACACGACCCACTTCACTGGGGAACGGAGACAGGCGTCTTTTCTTTAGAAAAGAATATGAGGCGGTGTTTATTGTACGGACAGCCTATATTTACATAATATGCACTATACTGCTTGTGGGAACGCAATGGCGAGTAAGAATATTTTGACTCGTACCAAAATGGAATTGACGTGTTTCGCTACTCGTCACGACTCGTTTCCTGCGAGGGTGAAAAGTGGGTTACGGCAGCGGCCTCTGCGTACCGCTTATGTCGGGAAAAGGCGTGACTGTATGTATATCTATATTCTAAACTGAAATATAGTGGAACAGTCGATAGAGAGGACTTGAAACCTGTGCGTATTCTTTAAAAGAAAACGTAGCCACTGTGCTGCCACAGGTTAATTTTCCACTATATCTAAAATGGTCTCAATTTTATTTTATGGAATTAAAGGCGTTATAGGTATAATGCTGTTGGCAATGAGCAAATCCTTCACCCGATGGCAAGTGCAACGACTGCTCTGCTGAAGAATTGCTACGTTCATACCTACGTCTCTCGGCGCACGGGCTCACAGAAAACTAGCGCTGTAGTCTCGGTAGTCTGGTGGTAGGATTCCTATGCAGAAATCCGTCTAGTTAGGTACCACCCCAGGGCCAGTTATTCTGCCGTGAAGCAGTAGTGTGCAAACATTACTTTGTTTCGGTTTGAAGGGTACTGAGAGCTAGTGTAATCACTGGACATATGAGACTTAAGAACTGATGCTTTCAGGGTGACGGGCGCAGTGTGATAACACTGCACATAAATGTTCTGGGTGATACAGCATTTGTTATGGGTAGACGTTGTACTTATCATCAGGTGAACGTTTTGCTAGTTCCGTCACTCTTATGAAATTAAAAAAAAAACTAAGAAAATAAACACCTAAAAAAAGACGTATGTATATGAGCGTGAGTGTACGTGAATTAGTGATACTAGAGTGAATGCATGTAAGTTTTTATGTTTAATTAAGAGATCATGTGAAGTAATTGTTCGGCTTCTGTGTATGAAAGAGTCTGAAGATATCGCACAAGTTTACTTTTACATGACCATCCGTTAACTTTATAAATGGTCTGAAGTCGGGTACAAGAAGGGCTTAAAATGATGATGTATGAAATATCATCTTGAGAACGGCTCGACCGATTTGGCTGATTAATTTTTGTTGTGTTCGTAATTGTCAGGAGATGTTTGTATAAAAGAAGTTTCTTGTAAAATCCACCGGAAAGTCGGAAATTTGGATAGTATTTTTGTATTAAATCTCAATAGAAACAGTAGCGTATAGTTTGTTATAAGCTTATAACATGTTCCGAAGATACAAAACTGAGACGCCAAAGATAATTAAAGGATATTTTGTAGAGACAATAGATAAAAGCTTTTAGCCTTGCATACGGAATCTTCATTTTAATCGTTCAAGTGTTTGGATTTCGAGGGTAGCAAACGTGAGTAGAATTAATACAGGCTCAAAATTTACATTCGAGTTCATTTTCTTTTAGATTAGTCATAAAAATGCGAATTGAAATTATACGTCCAATTACACACTCGCTAAGTTATTTTTTTTTCGAGAATTTCATCTTTTGAATTATAAACGTAGGAGATTCGAGACATTCGAGACTAGATTATTTTTTTTAGATCTCGTAGAATTGTCATCGTTCTGGTACCTGTACTGTAACTTATACATTCGTCTTTCTGATTAATACTACAAGATAGTAACATGGATAATATGAGCCGCATTACTATTGTATTACTTTATTCTCTCTATTTAATTTATATTATTAACATGAATAAAATTATAAAACGAATATTTTTGACAGACTTATCACGTACTCCACGGTGATCAAAAAGTGATAAGAAAGCACATATCTAAAACATTTTATACATTGTTATAGTTCAAAGACATTTAAAAACTGACAAGTCTCAGTAAGATCTCAATTGGAAACACCGTTAAAATGTGAAGTGACGAATAAGAAGTGGTAAGTAGATTCTAAGTGGTAATTCATCATTTTTCATTATAAATTCATACCCATTCCCAAAATAACTGCTATAAAACAGTAGTTTTCAATGATTATACTTTTAGAAACAGCAAGCAAAAATGTTTATAAAAACACTCTTTAAAAAAACGATGTTGTTGAGCAAGAATCGTACAAATGAGAAGGCGGAGAGATTTTATTTGCTCAGACAAATTAGTTCACCTGGGCATTTTGATTTCGTAGCAGACTAAGACCCGATTTCACCAATTGCTTTGGACACCAAGTTTAATAAAATCGCGTCTTACTCAACTTAGTTCAAGTGTATCATTTGAACTCGGTTTTCGTCTAACCGATTTCACCGCCTCCATTTTGATCGCGTTCAGAAAAACGAAATTTACGTGAAATATCGACACAATCGAAACAAAAACTCGATGTATTTATTATTTTGCGGCATCAAACAGCCTGTTTTTATGCATAAGACACATAGGTATGCAAACAATAAACAAAACGTATTAAAAATATTTATTGTGTTTACATAGTTAGGCAATTGACAATGACAGCTCTCTAAACGCGTTTAAAGAGCTGATCGTCGAAAATTGGGCGTTCAGAATTTGAACCGCGTTTAGCTTTAATCCCGTTCAGTTAATGTTGGTGAAATGCAAACAGTAGCATTGAACTCAGTTAAACGCTTAAACTTCGTTCAGCTTGAACTGATCGCGTTTAGTTTCAACGGTGAAATCCGCCCTCAGACGTACACACGATCGAAGCCAAATAAAATTTCTACGGAAATAGATGGATAAAGTTGAAAAATATAAGTAAAAACAAATTCAATAATATTTCGGGAGTTATTTTTATTTCGTTGCAGATGGCGATAATCAACCTTTAATTTTTGTGCCTTATTAATAATTGTATTATATAATTAATCCCTCAACTAGGCAAAAGGGCAATGGCTATTCTAAAATCAATTATACCTTGTCGTATTCGCCACATCAAGCGATCGTAATAGTAAACGCCCCTCACCTTAAATGCTAATTCCAGTATACTACACTCCCAGGATATTGCAGGTTTTGGGTATTTGTCATTACAAATACCCTAAAACCTGCGGGAATTAGTATTTTATCGTTATAACGCCTGCCAGGATTTAACGACGATCTGCACAGCGTGACTAATATATCTGCCTAGGCAAGTACCACCTCAGAGCCAGTTATTCTACGGGGAAGCAGCAGTGTGCATACATTACTGTCTTTCGGTTTAACGGGCACTGAGAGCTAGTGTAATCACTATGCATATGGCATATGAGGCTTAAGAACTGATGTGTCAGAGTGACGGGCACAGTGGGGTGTCGCACATAAATGTTCTTCTAGGTGACACAGCATTATTTATGGGCAGACGTTGCACTTACCATCAGGTCAACCTTTTGCTCATTTCGCCACTTTGTCAAAAAAAAACTAGTTTTTGAAGAGCACCGTCCTCCCTCAATAGCGTTCACAAGCAAATAAATTTTCTTTCCTTTGCTATCAATTAATTTCTTTTACATTTTATTTGCTCAATGAGCACATTGCCATAATTTGCCTCTTAAAATTTTTATGCCCTGTGATTAACTGGCCTTGGGGTGGTACCTACCTAGACGGATTCCTGCATAGGAATCCTACCAACAGTAAAAAAAATAAAAATACCAACCATTTAAAATTTTGCATTCGTATCTAAGTAAATTAATTTCGTATCTAAGTAAAATTTCCGCAATGTAACGCCTGATTCTATGAATTATATTTTGATGGTACAAATGCCACAAAAAATATTTCAGCAAGAGTTTGGTCAAAAATATAACAACGAAACATTTCAATTTTATTTCAAATAAATGAGATATCAAAAATCTGAACGTACATGATTACAGTATGAATATGGAGTAAAAAAGTATAACTTGGATGTGACGTGACTTTAAAGAGCTCCAATCTGGCAGCAAAAATTTAATTAATAAAAATTACAAAAAATAATACATAAAAACTTAAGTAATCCATGAGTGAATAAAGACAAATGCGAAGTTTTTAAAGGTAGCATAAAAGAGCACAACAAGCAGACGTGATTTATAAGAAACATGCAGCTTAGCTTTTAATTCTATTAGATACAATCACTTCCCCAGCCAAATCAGAAGCTGTTTAATCTCAGTCGGAACGTCCAATTGCTTTTTCCTTAATATAATTAACAATATACATAATGCATCCATACATACACTTATAAATACATATACACACATATACATAAATATATACACACGCACACATAATAGTAGCTATTGATCGTAAATTACCCAAGAAATTATATTAATTACTGTTTTTCAGCCTCGTATCAACCAACAAAGAGCTTTAAGATAAATAGTTTCACTCTATATGTGCAAAAACTACTTCGTTGTTCTATTGAAGAAGACTTTTAAGACAAACATAAAAGCGGGTAAACTCCTTTAGTTATAGTTTATAAGCTCATACACAGTTTTCAGATATAAAAGGAAATGTCCAGTAATAGTAATTATGGACATTAAATAAGACATGAGAACTTAAGGCAAACTTAAAGGGCCCACCTGCTGCCTCGTCATTATTTTTAATGGGTAGGTAATCTGGCATCTTGCACTACAGTCTTACTTCGTAATTTTGACAAATGACGGGATAGCTGAAATATAACAGCAATACGTTTTTACTCCTCTCGAAAGAGAAAATTATATCGATCTTCTGAGTATATATACGAGTTTCATCATATTACATCATATTCATCGTAAATAATTAGATTATATTTGAGTTTGGTAAATAATAGCAGTAGCTTTATTGTATACTGAAAATGGTTACATGAAAATGGCTTCCTTGGATAATCATTTATCCTGTATCGTTCCGTAGACATCGAACGGCAACGGGGATGGAACAGGCAACGATGGAATTAAATAAATTAGAAGACGGGCAGCATCCTCTTTATCTCAAAACACTGAACTGGTTGCTAAACCAAAGAAGAGCAAAGTTCTTGTATGGGACGCTTCATGCGGTTTCACAATGGCAACCTCTCATCTTAGGGATACTTCTATCAGAGTCGGGGCAACATCAGAGGCAGCTGAATTAGCCGCCCAAATTTTAGTTCTATGGCTAACGGATACCCCTACATTTAATATATTTTGATTTACCACTTGTACCCATTCCGTAAAATTTTAAATACCTATTTTAAAGTCTTAAATCTCTCATCAGGTCTTTTATGAATAAGTAAAACCGGTCGAGTGCGTTTGCGTGGATCAACGTTGGGTTACATCGCCAACTTACTTACATCGCTTGAAAAGTTTTAGTCATAGGATATTTCGGGTGGTAAACATAAATGGCATGCTTAAAAATATTGTAAGAAAAGTAATTTATAAATCCCTGTTTTAATGATATCATTGCAGTAGAAGTGCACTAAAAAAATAATTTCATCGCCACTTTACAATCAATCAGTCACTAAATATATTCTTTATTGTACACCGAATACAGGAATAGGCTTAAATAAACAAAACAGTGTAAAAATATGTACAATAGGCGGTGTTATCGCTCTGAAAGCGATTTTATATATATTTTTTATACAATACACTACAAATACAATACAAATTAATATATAAAGAAAAGAGCGGAGGGAGTGTATTTAAATTAATATAAAGCACAGGATGAAGGCATTCATAGATAAAAGGAATAGACTAAACTTTAGGGAAAAAAAAGGAAAGCTTTAAATCATAGTACCATGATATGAGCTTTTATAAGTTTTTTAATGGAAAAAAGGGACTTAGCTCGTCGAATGTGTAGGGGTAAAGAATTCCACAAGCGCACAGCCGTGACCGTAAAAGATTTTTTGAAGAAAGAATATGAATGTATAGGAGTTCGGAGGGAGTGATGGACAGAAGAACGAAGGAACCGTTCTAGGGATAGGAAAATGTCCTAAAAACGAACTTTTAAGTATTTAGAAGTGCAGGGATTGAACAGCACACAGTAGCAGAAAGGATATACTCGTAGTATTCTTGCGAAGATAAGTTGAGAGCCACTTGAGCTGTTTACGAAAATCGAAAACATGGTAATTTTTCATGATCATCATCATTTCGGCCTAGCGCTAGTCCACTGCTGAACATAGGCCTCCCCCATAGATTGCTACAAATGTTTGTAGCTCTCATCTGAAGGGAATTTGCGACAGTTTCCACGCTTGGCAGGCGGGTTGGCAACCGCAGTTTATTTATTCTGATGTTCCAGGAAGATGCTGCTGCCCATCTTCTGTTTTTAATTATCCCTTTGCGATTTTTACGACACCCACATGATATGATGGGCAAATATAAATAAATAATAATAATATAAATCGTAGGCACAAATTTTGAATTCGCTCAAGTTTATTTAGCTGTACTTCGGTAATGTCAAGCAAATATTAGCATAGTAAAGGATAGGCAAAAGCAATGAATGAGCAAGCGCAACTTTAGTAGCAGTAGGAAGGAAATTACTTAGTCTTCGTAGAGAGCCTAGAGCAGGGGACATTTTCCTACTAGTCTCATTTATCTGCGAAGCCCATGTCAGGCAGCGTCAAAATATAATCCCAGATTCTTCACCTTATTACTGTACGGGATATAAGTACTACGAGAGTTGAGAATAATTGGTGGTAGACTAGACCAGTTATTTTTGGCATCTAATCTAGAACTCGCAATAAAAATGGCTTGAATTTTCGTGTTATTAATTGTTAAAACATATGCTTTAGTCCAATTTGAGATACAAGTCAAATCAGCGTTAGTGCTTTCAATTGCTATAGACAGGTTTTCAAGAGAAGATTGGATATAAATCTGGAGATCGTCAATGTATGAGTGGTAAGAAGAAGACAGGTGATGAGTTATCGTAATAATAAAAATTGCAAACAAGAGAGGAGACAACATGCAACCTTGTGGAACGCCGGCAACAGTTTAGTCCAGGAAAAGAAAACATCTTGCACCTAGCTACGCTGTCGGCGACCAAATAAGTAACTACGAAACCAACCAACCAGAACCGGAGATATGTTAAGAGAAAGCAAAATACCCAACAATAAGTCATAATCCACAGTATTAAATATATTGCTGAATTCAAGCAAAGTCAGTACAGTGAGTTTTTGGTTTTCCATGCAATAACGAATGTCGTCGGTAGTTTGTAGGAATGCCGCAGTCGTGCGTGCTATGGCCAGGACGATAGCCAGATTGCAATGAATTGAGGAGATTGGTGTTTTACAAGGTCGAAACTTCATTGCTTATGGACGAGGCGTTCGAGAACTTTAGATACGAATAGAAATAGAGAAATAGGCCAATAATCGGACAAACTGAAGCGAATTCTCTTTTTCGGGAGAAGGATCACGTTGGCATCTTTCCAGGCCGAAGGAAAATACTCAGTTTTCAGTGAGTTGTTAAAAATGGCAGTAATAACAGGGGTAAGGAAATCCAAGAGTGGAATGACCATTTTACGACTAAAGCAATCACCACCGACAGAGTTCGAACCCTGTACGTACACATCGAAGTAGGAATTCATGTTCATCCAACACGAATTCCTACTTCGATGTGTACGTATACACCTTTTTCCATATAAGAGGTAGGCAGAGACCACAACTTTAGCCCACTTATCGCCCACATGGGAAACTAGGTGAACCACGTCGCCATTATTTTGGTACAAGATATAAAATTCTTACTCCCTATGCGTTTTCACGAGCAATATAGTGACTTATAGAGCAGTTACATGATTATGGTCTTATTCTGCACAAATTAAGACTGTCCGTACAATACCTTCTACTCTGCCTGACACCATCCGGAACATTAGATATATGAAAGATTAATATACATTTTTGTTCCTGTAGAACATAACTGGTTACATAAAAATTAAATTTGCATAAACATAAATTAGCCAATGACAGATTTCCATTAGGTTACCTAAACACTAGCAATCACGTATCAACGCAACAAACAAAATCATATTATTAATTAAAAAAAAATGATGACGCCACACTAATGATGATGATGATGTTCTCCTCGCAGGTTTCGACCACGGCGACAACTACCGACTATTGTCGAGAGCCATCAACTGCGCAGGAGATGTGTGTATATAGTGCCACAAGTGTACGCGCAAACACAGAGGCACTCACTCGTCCCAACCTTCCCGCGCCCGATGTAACGCTGATGCGATAAGATCGGAGGTAGGCTAGGATGCAGTGTCAGAAACACGGGGACAATCACAACACAACCACAACCGAAAACCAACAATTTATGTTTTAGCACACATGTTGGCTCCGGCTGGGATTCGAACCCAGGGCCCGCGGCTTAGAAGTCAGGTACTCTGACCACTAGGCCACGCGGTCGTCAAATGTGTCACACTAATATTGTGTGAGTGTATTTAAGAGAAAGAGAGAGAGATATAGAGTTTTGTGTGGGTGAGTGCGCGCGACTAAGTGCGCGCGAATTTTTTTAGTTTTTGAATGACTATCCTAGTTGGATTGGTAGTTAAATTGATGAACTATTTTATTTTTATTAGACATAATCATCAACATTTATTTTTGACTTAAAACTTACAGTACAACTAATATTATCATGGGTTTGCCTGAAATAGTATAACGGTAAGGCTTTCAATTCTATAAATATAGTTAGCATATAAATCTATTTTTATGTTCAAAATGTGCAGTAAAGACTACAAATAAAAATAAAATACTAATATACCGCACTTTACTTGTTTTCAGTACGAGTCGCCGACTTCTTTTATAAACTACAGAAAAACTGCAGTTTAAAACCAGTTCAAAATCAATATTCCAACTCTGCTAGTGCGTAAGTGTATATAGCTTGGGAATTCTAATAAGAAATGGACACTTCCCCGCCAGTAAATGTTACTTTGTAAAGTTGTAGAACGAAGCCACTGGTGGAACGTTCGTTTATTTGTAAATGTTGCCGTAAAAGCCAACGCTCGTCTAAACTATCGAAAAGTTTTCTGAAACAGTAATGAACGTAGTTTGCGAAAGTGTTGCACTGTAATCATCATAAAAAATCAACATAAAAAATGTATTAATTTTTTTATAATGAATTTAAATACAAAAGAATCCCGTGGATGTCGTAAAAGTCGACAGAGGGAAAATGAAAACCAGGAGATAGACAGCAGCATCTTCCTAGAACAGCCAAATAATTAAAGTGAAGTTGCCAACCCGCCTGCCAATCCGCCCTAAATCCTATGGTAAAATCCCTCAATCTAAGGCTAAAATAAAAGCCTATGTTTAGCAGTGGACTAATGAATGTGAATAGAGCATGCCATGACTGTAAAAGTCGGTAAGTATTTGATTTTCTTCCTTTGTTCAGTTTATTGAACTATAATTGCATTATCGTTGGCGAAGTGGCTAATCGATTGACTTTTGCGTGCCATCATGAGGCTAATGATGACAATCATGGTGATGAGGAAGTATTAACGTAAACGCAGAGGTGCTTACTTCCCTTACCCTTCCGTATCATGTATAAAGTCAACGGATCAGATGCTGTTACGGAGATAAACATACCGTAAATCGTCTTGCCCTGAAAATAAGTATAAAGTTATAGTCAAACCTTTGCCCATACAAGTGGTAGACAGAAGCCCACTTTTCGCCCCCGTGGGACGTGAGACGTGATGGGGGGCGAACCACGTTCAGCCATTTTGGTACGAGTCAAAAATCACTTCTTACTCCCCATTGCGGTCCCAAGAGCAATATAGTGACAGCATTGCACATTATGGTGTTATTCTTCACGAATAAAGGCTGTCCGTAAAATACCTACGTCTCTTACGACACCTCAGTAGGAAAGAGGGAGGTGCCTGAGTTTCTATCGGATTAAGAAAATAAGAATGTCAACGATAGTATTGCAAACATTACAGTGTTTCGGTTCGAAGGACACTGAGAGCTAGCGTAATCACTGAGCATATGAGACTTAAGAACTCATATCTCAGGGTGACGGGCGCAGTGTGGTGCCACACCGAAATGTTCTCGGTGACACAGCATTTGTTATAGGCAGACGTTGCACTTACCATCAGATGAACGTTTTGCTCGTCTCCTCACTCTATCCAATAAAAAAAATCATACAGAAATCTCACCTGGTTAAGCGAACACAGCATGAACAATACGCGTAGCACGAAGCATCTACTTAGTGTTCCAGGACACGCCACTACCGCTTTCCGTTCAAACAATCCTTTGCCGCCACTTGGAGAACGAAATTCATCTTTTGAACACTAAATAAATGAACGTAATACATACCTGTGTCAAGTTAAAATTGATTTGTTTTCTTCTTCTTCTTCTTTGTTTAATGGCTTTGATTTGTTTTTCTCTTGGAAAAGATGACATGCGTTACATTTGACGTGGTCAAGGACAAATGTGTGGTTGTCAGTTGCCACAGACAAAACAAAAGCAGACTATTTATGATTGTATAAAATAGTTTGTTTATATAAAGATAGTATAGAATATATTAACAATTGTATGTGCTTTAATATGCACGTAATCTTACGAGCATATTACAGCAATAGAACAGAATAGTATAAAATTACTTGATCAAAAGTCAGTACTTTTTCGAAAATATTTAGATTATACGTTGTTTATTTCTTTTTTATTTTATAGTCTTAATTACAACTTTTTCTTTTTAATTATTTTTTCTTTCAAATGCTTTATACTCGTAGTTGTCCGTAAGATTTTCTGGTTAAAAGTACTGTCAGACTAACAGCGCTGCAGTTATGCCACAGCAGCATAATGCAGACTACATTGTTAAAATATACCTTAATTATCGACACTTTTAATTACAGCAGCAAATAAATTTGTTTTTCTTTCGTCCTTTTCTTCTTTCAATCCACCGTACGTGCCCGTGCATGCACATTGAAGATCAAAGAAAGCATCGTGAGAAAACTTCGGAAAATAGACACTGTCGAATTCGTCTAGGTAGGTACCACCAAGGCAGCTATTCTGCCATGAAGCAGTAGTGGTAAGATAACAAATAGAAAAAGATAATGTCGAGGCTCGTGGTCAACTGCGAGACAGTTCAGAGTTTAGTAACAAATTATGAAGCAACAAATTAAATTATATAAAAAAATGTCGTACATAAAAAAAACTGTTTTAAACTTTAACGTCTGTGGATTCTGGAGTATATCCCTTGTAGTGAATTTTATAAAATAAACATACAATGAATACACAAACGCAAAACAAAGTTTGTAGCTTTAGCACATAGACGGTTAATACGTTCACACACATTCACAAGCATCTATTACTCCGTCGAATAGTTTTCTTGCCAACGTCACAGTCACGATTTTGGCAACAGATTGCATCCGAAGCAAATTTATATGAGTAACAATTTTTCATTAAAGTATTATATAACATAACTTTATAGAAACCTTAGTAAAATAACATTCCGAATTTTAATTTTAATACAACTCAGCACACGATTTAATAGTTGTATCTAGCATCATCTCTTATAAGCGTGTCGGTCATGGGGCTGTGGCGCCATCACTGCCGCAACAACGGTTCGGCCCTGCCAATGTCGCAGAGAATAGGGAGAGTGGTGCATCCAAAACTCCACGCGACTCCACCTCGGCTGCGGAGGGCAGGATGCCGACACACCAGCAGTCCTCCTATTCGCATCCAGAGTGAGCTAGCCAGGACCACTTGGAGCGACCACCCCGGACTAGCCTGATGCCACAGGCCGACCGTGTGGGTTCTGCTTGGCTTCACCTTGGGTTAACAAGTTATTAAGCCTCCTCTTCACCGTAAGGCAAAACTCCATAAAGGCGAGGAGGGCACATCAGAACCCTTAACTTAAGAAAAACTAGTTTTTGTATTGAGTCACAAAGCGACGGTAATATTCACTTTTAAAAAGATTGCTAAAAATAACATGTCCGAAAACCGCTTTGCTATGTTAACATGGTCACATAAGCTCAATATTTCGATAGTGGATAATCTTCTGGGGTAATCCTTCACATAAGGACATAGTTTTTATATTACTCGGTTTAATGGATTGGCAACAGTATTACTAAGGTGAGATGTTGTTACCGTTTTTTATTATAAATCATTAATTTTTATTATGAAAGATTATACATTTTAAATAGTTTTTTATTACAAGGTAAAATTAAACTTTATTATAAGGCCCGATACTTCTAGTGAATCAATTTGCTTTCATAAATATTTTACTGTACTATATTATACTAGGTTTAAATTTAATGCACTGTACTGTACCTTAAATGAATTAGTGAAACTTCATGTCCTGTTGACCAGCGCGATAAACTTCAGGTAACATTGACCACTTTTGATCATTGTAGCGAATCTCACAGTCAAGATTTGAAACGTATAAAAAATCATGAGCATGAGCTCCATGATGCCCATAAAATGTTACAAACGTTGCAAACGGGCCAACAAAACAAAATAAAATGAAAACACAAAGCTTCTATGATGAGATGTTGGACACCGGCTCCAGTACTGGTCATTCAGGCATTATTGATACTTAAATAGATTTAACATCGGATGACACATTCAGATAGGTAGATAATAAAAATATTGTACAAAATCTGAGTCGTAATAAAACAAAGAAATATATTAAATTATGTAAATTTATTAAAAAAAACTCAGACCCTTAAGATAACAAATTAACATTGTCCAAAAATAAGTTAAAACAATGTAGACATTTTTATGATTATAATTATATTGTGTGCGTTTCCAAACACTATTTTTTGCCAGAAAACTTAATAAACATCATTTATTTAGGCCAGTGTGATGCCTTAAATAATTTAAAAAATATTATCTACGTGTAGTTTAGTTAACAGCACTTTGGGGGTTAATATAAGTTCGATGATCATGAACATCCTAAGACAATTTGGTTATTCGACCCTTTCCTTTAAAAAAATCTGAGGACTAGTTTTATTGGTGTTCATTGTTATCTATTTATTTATTTGATAAAGTGTCGAGACGAGCAAAACGTTCACCTGATGGTAAGTGCAACGTTTGCCCATAACAGATGCTGTGTTACTCAGAATATCTGTGTAGCACCACACTGCGCCCGTCACCCTGAGACATAAGTTCTTAAGTCTCATATGCCCAATGATTGCGCTAGCTCTCAGTGCCCTTCAGACCGAAACACAGTAATGTTTGCACAATACTGCTTCACGGCAGAATAACTGGCCCTGGGGTGGTACCTACCTAGACGGATTCCTGCATAGGAATCCTACCACCAGTTAATTGGTGTATGGCTGGCTAGGAATATATTAAAATATTAATTAAAGTTTTTTCAAATTATCACTGACTCAAATAACTTTATATTTTTATTTGAAAATAGTGCTAACTTTTAGCGTATGTACTACATACGCATGTATTATAATGTTAACGCCATACCCCTCATTTTCAAACATTTTCCTTTTGGTAGAAAATTTATTTATTTTTCTTTAACTTCTTTTGAAGTGCACCCTTTGGTTGCCTCAAATTCCTTTAGTAAAAGATTTCCTTTGTTACGGTAAAAACATATAGCTTAAAAGAGATTAAAGGAACGAAGTTACGAAAATGTTAGCGATTGAGAATTCTGACGTGTACGAGTAAAAAAAAAAAGTAAAGTTTCAACCTATAAATGTCCCACTACTGAGCACAGGCCTCCTCTCATTTCTGAGAGGGTTTTGGAGCTAGGAAGAATCCGCCACGCTGCTCCAATGCGGGTTGGCGGACTACACATGTCTTCGAAATATTTTTAATTTCTCAGACATACAGGTTTCCTCACGATGTTTTCCTTCACCGCCGAGCACGTGGTAAGTCAGCACTTAAAATTGCAATTGCACAATTTTAGTGGTGCCGGCACCGGGAATCGAAACCCAGGTCACTCGCGTACTATGAAATTAAAAGCGAGCGCCTAGCCCCTGACGTCCAGTTTATTCATGGATAATGCATGAATTTATATATTAACGTAGTTTAATTTACACCATCTTTTTTTCTTCTTCATCATTGCTGCATTAGCTCTCTACGTTACAGTTGTCTGGAAGAAATCATTTTCAGTGATAAGACCACCGCCTTTTGTACCTTGAATATTATACTTCTTGTTTATTTATGTGTTGGTGTAAAATACTCACTAAACTATTTTCTGCAGAGCTAAGGCTTCTCCCATGTTGAGAGAATTTACCATAATTGCCACACTTGGGAGGCACGTTAACAATCGCAATACCATAAGCCTCGCATCTTAGTAGTGTGAAGTAATAAATTGACTCTTACCAACCATAAAGTCCAAAATCAAAGTCAAAATGTCTTAATTCAATTTAGACATGTTTAAACTTGTTTCGACTTCTCTCTTAGGAACGTCAAAATCTGCATAGCGATTACGGAAAACATTTCTAATATCTAATAAGTCTACGAATGATGATTTTAAGGAAAGATACAATTTTTTTATTTCAGTAATTGACGAGAGCTACAAATTATTCACCCGATTGTACAACGTTTGCCCATAGCAAATGCTGTGTCACACAGAACATTTCTGCGTGGCACCACACCGCGCTCGTCACCCTGAGACATCGGTTCTCATGTCTTACATACCCAGTAACAAGCTATCAGTGCCATTCAAACTGAAGCTCAGTCATTTTTGCACTATAACAGTTGTCGGCAGAATAACTGACACATTGGTGCTACCTGCCTAGCAATGACTATGTAGGGAGTATATGGGCTGTTTTGTTGATAATTAGGATAAAACCACCTAATTAAAAAGTAGTTCTGTAGCGAATAGAAATCATCAGAATTTCAATTAGGCATTCAATAGTTGGCACTAATTTGCTGTTTAGTCCTTGTCATCATATGAAACACAGTAAATCTGGTGTATCACATAGTTTTAAGTCTAAGTGTTATTGTGCATATATAAGAGAATACAAAATTCAATTTTTTTAAGATAATGCTTAACCACAATCTTACCCGATGGCTAGTGGCGATGTAGTTTTGGATAGTAAATTCAGTAGCATAGTAAAAACCTATTCACTCTTCTCTTGAATACACACATTGTAAGCAGACGAAAAGTTCCGTCTTTGCAGACAAATTGTTCGAGTCCTTTAGTACTATACACATTATGAACGACGAAGAAAAACGCTTTGTCCACAACAAAAGAATAGAAACCCGCCGTGCGTCTTGTTTTCCGATGATGAAAAGGGGAAAGTGGGAATTATTTCGTATAATTATTTTAGATACTGTAAAAAATGTAACCTGTAGAATACCGAGGGACTGACCACCCTACGCCTGTGTTCGCGGATTAATAGTAACAAAATGTGAATCATCGATAGGCTCGTCTTCCCATTGAGTCCAAGACTGCCAGCGATATTTTGCAGCACCAGCCCATATGTGGCAGTACTCCATAGCCGACCCGGAGGAAAGTAAAATATTTCATCATGTTTGGAATTATCCAAGAGGTCATTATTAACATTATTAATGTTTAGATTACGGTTGTCTACCTTATTTATATCCTCCTACTTAATCGTAGCCCCTGGGTTTAAATTCCAATCACATCAACGTTTTTTTTATGTACCCGAATTCCTATGTTCGTACTTTCTTTTATAAAATTTTAACCGATGCACAGTATATTGGAAGCCGTAGTGTATCAGGGGCGGGCACTCACCTTTAATTCCATACGCGAACGCGAGTGATCTGAATCCGATTCCCGTTGCCGGCACATCAAAAATTGTTCTACAATTTTAAGTGCTGATTTACCCCGACCGTGCTTAGCGATGAAGAAAAACATCGAGAGGAAACCTGCCTCTATGAGGAATAAAAATATTTCGAAGAGATACTCGTATAAAGTCCGCAACTTGCTAGTTTAGATATCGCATTTAAATCTACGTATGCGGACATTAACCTTATTGCAGGTTGTATAAAAAGATGGAATATATTGTATGTAAAAGTAAAAGACAAACTAAAGTCCTAAGTTTCAATTTCATCCAGTTAAAATTCACTTATACCTTTCTTTCCAATTACAGTTAAAACGATCAAGTTAAAAAAAACTTGGTTCCAAATGGGTAGAAAATAAAATTCCTAGCGCAGTGTGAACGCTATATAAATTACAATTGCAAATCGTTTTCGATTTTCCTAATAAGCACATTTGCATGCAGTGCTCAAACGACAATTAGAATGCTATTTGTACTGAACGAGCATAAATGATTAAATGTTTTACAGAACATTAACGGTATTGGTATACTCTACATTTATGAAACGAATAATAAAATGAATTTCATGTTACCAAATCAATGAAACAATAAGCCAATATTATTATTTTATAAACTAGCTGACCCGACAAACGTTGTCTTAGAAGCGTCGTCAGTTATGATCGAGAGTGCATAGAAAAATTATTTATTTTTGCAGTATGTAAGAGATTCCCGACTATTTTTTTCTTGACACGAATTTTTATTTTTAATGAAAACTTAGCCAGGACCATAACGAACAAAACTAAAAAGGATTTAGCATACCTCTCGTTCGAATCGTGACCTATGAACTAAGACCAGTTCATACAAAAATCTCATAGAAAAAGCACTGTCAATTTCCCTAAAAACCTTATTCGAACAATAACGAACATTAAAAAAAAAGAAGAAAATGATTGATTTTCAAGGTTAAAAAGTATCCTTGGTCCGTTACCAGAATGCAAGCTATCTCTGTGCCACATTTCATAAGAATTGGTTCAGTGGTTATGCCATTAAAAAGTAACAAGCAAACAGAGGGACAGAGAGAGATCTTTTCGCATTTATTATACTAGTACGGATTTTTGAACTAAGATAAAAAGCATTTATTAAAAAAAGGATATCCACGGCGTTTCTTTTCCGTCAGAGGAACCTCATTACGGAATGGTTTAAGATTGTATGAAAATGACGTTTTGACAAACGAAATTTATATTTCTTTCATCGAAAAATAAATCATTTTCATTTAATTTAATTTCGTCTTAATCCTCATTCCACTCTTTTCGCAAAGGCCGAAAACGCACCCGGAAGTCCTCGAGTATTGCGAATGTTCATGGGCGGCGGAGACCTCTTAATATCGGGTGAGCCGCTAGCACGTTTCCCCCATCTTCTATAATAAGAATCCTTGAAGTTGGATGTAGCGGCCTCATTGGTCACTAATCATTCGATCTGTTCTCGTTTATCATTTACGCTATTGAGGGAGGGCGGGCGGTGGTGGTGTTCAAAAACTAGCAAATTAAATTAACAAATTAACATTGAAATAAATGAAATGAAATATAACTTTACTGTACACCATTATCAAATAATACAAAAAAGGAGAAAAAGGGTACAATGGGCGGCTTCAAAGGGGCAAATCAATAAAGTATATAAATAAAAGTTAAATATGCATAATATATACATGATACAATATAATACTTCTATTCTTAAATATAGTAAATACAAAAATAATTATAGTTAATAATAATTAAGACGACATATTTAGCAATGCCAGATAGTGTTCCGCATCCAGAGTTTTAAAAATTGGCAGAGATTTGGCATGTCGGATAGGGGTAGGAAGAGCATTTCACAGTTTGGTAGCTTGCAGCGTGAAAGAATTACCGAAAAAAACTATGGTATGGAGAGGAGTTTTTAATTTTTTTTTTTATTGTAGAAAGTGACGAAACGAGCAAAACGTTCACCGGACTGGTAATGATACATCAGTTCTTAAGTCTCAAATGCCCAGTGATTACGCTAGCTCACAGTGCCCTTCAAACCGAAACACAGCAATGTTTGCACATTACTGCTTCACGGCAGAATAACTGGCCTTGTGGTGGTACCTACCTAGACGGATTCCTGCATAGGAATCCCGGTAGGATTCCTATGCAGGAATTCATTCATACAGGATGCATCGCGGATTGGAAAGGTGGAGAATCTCGAAAGGAAACTCCTTAAAGTACGATTTATTGGGAGGAGATTGTGTAGAGAAGAGAAAGGGTGTGTGCACTCCGGTGAAAGCGAATAGGTAACCACTTGAGCCTATTGCAATATTCACAATTCTTTCCTTTAAAAAAATACAGAAAAATATTCTACACAATGAAAATTTTTAAACTTAGCGTTGTGGATCCAGTACCACAAAACGTCTATGTACACGGGAAGTGAAGGAGAAATAAGCGTCAGAAATTACGTAATAAATAGTTTAATATCCAAAGTAACCGCTACAAATTACATGATGTATTCACAGAAAGCATATCTAATAATCTAATTGAACTCCGCAAACCACAGTATAAGCTAACAAGATTTACAATCGTGATTAATTATAATCTCTCTCAATGTTGCGTTCCCGCTGTATAACTTTGATTATTACGATGCAATATAGTTACAATAACGTGACAACCGTATGGCCTAATGGTTAGGCTACCACGCTGCGGGTCCTGGATAGGAATCCCAGCCGAAGCCAACATTTGGGCAAATACACAAATTGTTGGTGTTAAGATCTGGTAGTGTTGTGATTGTCGCTATGTGTCAAACACTACAACCTAGCCTTCCTCCGATTTCGTATGAGTTCTTCCTGAGTGAGAGTAAGAGTGATCTCCTGCGTAGTTCATAACTTACAACAGTATTCGGTAGTTGTTGCTGACGAATATCGACCGGGGAGTACATCACCATAATATGGAATATCTTGTAAAAAAAATTGTAGGGCTAATATTTAAAATATGTCAATTAATGATTTCTTATATTTATTTTTGGTCCGATATATACAAAATGAGCTTACAGTGTCTTGAAGTCTTGGTTTTCGACTTAATGTTATTAATTAAAGGATCCCAAGCCGGTGACAGAATCCAACCACTTCCCTATTGAAATTAGGATGTTTTTTAATTTCGATAGCCTCGCCAATCATCTTTGGTCTATCAAATCTGATGTAATGGTTGGTATGATCCAGAATATGGTCACATACTGCAAACTTCCTAGAGCGTCGATGCTTCACGTCAACTATGTGTTCTTTTACGCGGATGCTAATAGATATTTCTGTTTCTTCTATGTAAGAGAGACCACATTCACAATCTAAATTGTATACTCCTGCATCTTGTAGAGGGATATTACACATGACAGATGGTAAAAATTGACTTATCTTCTTCGGCGGCTTGAAAAATGTTCTTATGGAAGCCCGCATCAAGATACAGCCAATCTTGTCCGTGACTTCTCTGACATATGGTAACATAAAACATCCTAATTTCAATAGGGAAGATGGTTGGATACTACCACCGGCTTGATATCCTATAACTAATAAAATTAAATCGAAAACCGAGCATACCACTGCAAGACTTCAAGACACTATTAGGGATAAACTATGACATTGGGACATCTGCCACCTCAGTCCCCCCATGACCAATTGTGCTGTAAAGCACTCGAAACGTCGGGTTATAAATAGTTTAAAATTAAACACGATAAAATACGTAAAATCAGTTTTATTAAATATGTCAATTATTTTTTCCCATATATGTAATTTCTTGGATTTCATATGGAAAAACTGATTTTTTCAAATTCTTTATAAATATGTTTTCTCTTAGAAAATATGAGTTTACGAAAATACATACTTTCGCTTCTTTTCTCTAGATGGTACTTCACATACATTCACAAATGTATCCTTAAAACAATCGCTTGTTTTAGTCCTACAAAATTATTTAATTTTACGTATTAATTAATTAATTTAATTAAAAACAAAATAACTATTTTATAAGACAGTAGAATGGTATTTTATATACAACATCCGGACTGTTTAATATTTTTTCTTTTGTTTTTATTTTATTTAATTTTTAAATTTGAGACCGCGTGGCCTAGTGGTCTGAGTAACTGACTTCTAGGTAGCGGTTACTGGGTTCTTATCCCAGCCGGAGCCGACCTTTGCTTAAAAACACAAATTGTTGGTTTTCGTGTCTGGTTGTGTTACATATGCTGATGCTGTGTTACGCTAAATATTTCTGTGCAGCACCTAACTGCGCCTGTCGCCTTGAGACATTAGTTCTGAAGTCTCATATGCCCAGTGATTACGCTAGCTCTTAGTGCCCTTCAGACCGAAACACAGTAATGTCGATCGATATGTTCGATGACATAACAGGCATAACAGACTTTAATTTACTTCTTCGTCCTATATTTACATTATCAAAATCTTGGAAAAACATATTAGAAGTTTAAAAAGTACTACCTAATCTAAAATCTTAATTAATCCTATCGATTAACGCAAAATGATTAATTAAGATTTTAGAATTATTTAGGAAATAATTTACTGAGCACGTGTTAGAGTTGAAGGAAAACATCGTGAGGGTATATGTCTGAGGAATGAATATATTCAGAAGACATGTAAAGTCCGCCAATCAACATTGCAGCAGCGTGGTGTACACTTCTCGGCTGTAAAATCCTCACAGAAATGAGAGGAGTAGAGGAGGGAGGAGCGCTGAATGGTAGAATATTTATAGTCTGTTACTACTTACTTAGTAAATAAATAAATGTGTTTGATATTATTTTAATAAATTTTCAGTTTATAAAGTCTTCATTCATCATCAGTCTATAACAGTTTATTGCTAGAAATGGTATTCAGGTTGAAAAGATTTGCCATCAGCTCCAGCTTAGGCAGTTTGATTTGCGATTGTAGTACCTGACGCTTCCTACCGTAGACGCAATAGCTGTCTGGGTATTTCAGGTCACGCATTTATCGATACGATAATTCTGCAATCTGACGAATGGCATGAAATTACTCTGGCATCTCCCTCTGTCGACTCTTACCACACCCACGGGACAAGATGGGGTGGCAGACCTTAACCAGCTGTTTGTATTAGGTGTGATATTTACGACTGTGGATTTTGTGACATTTTCAATCAATTGATCCGTGACGTTTTGTCACCGGTCAGGTTATATCCGCCATCCTGACAAGCTATCAACTTGTTGATATGAGAATGCAGTTTTTAGATAAATTTGTTAATTCTCGTAATTACATTTTTACATTTGTTGTTTTTATTAAGTTTTGTTTGTTACGTGTTTAGGTATCGATTCATAGTTTTTTTTTTTTGATATTTTGAAGTTTTCAAGTTTAAAAATATGAGTGAACCTGGACCAATTAGCGCTTGGACATTTGCTTCGCCGAAGAAAAAGCGATCAAAGAATATTTCGATACATTTAACAGAAAATGAGGTTGTTATTAATGTGAACATTAAATAGAAAAAAAAAATCAGTAAAATAAAAGTTTTGGAAACATTGTTTTCTTTGTTTATACAGTCTTCAGCTGGAATTAATAGATGATAGTTACTGCTTTACTACTACTAGGCCGTAGGTAGCGGCCTAAGAGAATCTACCACCCCATCTCATCCCGAGGGTGTCGTAAAAGTCGACAGAGGGAAAATGAAAACCAGGAGATGGGCAGCAGCATCTTGCTGGAACATCTGAATAAATAAACTGCGGTTGCCAACCCGTCTGCCAAGCGTGGCAACTATGGCAAAATCCCCCCAAAACGAGAACTACAAACTTTTGTGGCAATCTATGGGGGAGGCCTATGTTCAGCAGTGGACTATTGATAGGCTGAAACGACGACGACTGCTTTACTAACATATCTGAATATCTAATATTATAGTAGCAAGAATATTGGTGGCTTTAGATATTCCTTGTCCATGATTATGGAAATTTGCTCCCAATTTATTCCTATTCCCTGTTATTTTACGTTTGCAGGAAACGGATACTAAAATGAAAGTGTTAGCAATATCAGTAACTTCTGACGTAAATGCCGTCTCATAAATAGGTTTTAAACTCTCCTGATACATAACTTCAAGCTACTTTTGTTTATAAGCGAGCAGCCCGTTAACAACAATGCTGCGCAACTTGTATTTAACGATGTAAGTAGAGATCGTATATTAACGTGGTGAATACGTGAACTAACCAGCAAATCACAACTGTACGTGGTACCGTGCCGTTCCAGATTTTATTCATAATTAATTTATTTCTTTAAATAAGGTTTTACAAAACGTTGTTTCGCCAGCATAGATGTATCACTTTTTCTGCCTGAGTAGGCACGGAAATATTTTATAAAATTAATTACCCTATTTACTTATTTATATTATTTGATATTGTTATTATATACACACATACAGTCACGCTTTTTCTCATATAAGGGGGAGGCAGAAGGTACTCACGTAGCCCACTTTTCACTCTTGTAGGAAACGAGACGTGACGGTTGACAAACCACGTCGCCGCCCTTTTGGTACGCGTCAAAAAATATGTACTTCCTATTGCGTTCCCACGAGCAGTATAGTGACAGTATTGCATATTATGGTGCTATTATGCACGAATAGAGGCTGTCCGTACACGCGTTAGTCGCTTGTTTGCACACCTCGGCAGGAAGAGGTAGGTTTTATTTTACTCTAGCGGATACTTATAAGTGTCCGGTTAGAAATTAGATCAGTTAGACATTATTATCAAGTATTATATAGTATTATTTAAATAAAATTAGACTCATTATCGTCTTCAGTTTTATATAAAAGATTTGAATCAATTGTTACCAGAAAAGCTAACTGTCAAGTATATATTATTCTGAAGTGAAACTTCTTTGGGCACTTTTCTTATTTAATATTTATCGATTAATTTATTGATATGCCTTGTGGTGGCGGCTTAAGTAATGTCTTATTACATAATATCATGTATAAAATACATAATTAAATTACAATAGCATATATGTTTAGTAGCCAGTAGTTTACAAATGCAGAGTAAGAGTTCCCTCTACACATCTTTGTCATCTATGTAATGATCTATTTAATAATAATGTCTTCTTTACAAGTTTGTTGCAATATAATACAGTTTTTTGCGTCACACTGTAAAGAATATTATTATACTTAACAACAATAAAAAAAAATCTTGTTTTGGCCAACCTAAGTATAGGAACCTCTAGCGTGTCGCCTCGGCCTATTCTACAGGATACAGTCACTTTTTTATTATATTAATTCATATGTTTTCGTACGTACTTTACATTTTCATACAACGACCGCTGTCGATGTGATCGCTAGGGTGAAAACCGGCAGTGATCACCGAATGGTAAGAGGCACATTGAACTTAAACATTAAGCTGGATAGGTCGTGCCCTTATGCAAAACCCCGAAAGCTACGAGCTCGAATTGCAAAATCGTTTTCAGTGCCTGGATGATTGCGTAACAGTGGACGATATGAACGAGAGGCTCGTGGAAACTGTCCATGCGGTGGGGGCAGGTTTTGCAAGACCCAGCGCACGAAAAAGATCCATAAACTCTATTCCGATTATATCCCGGACGTCGGTCTGAGCGAGATTAGTATGGCTCTCAAACAGCTTAAGAATGGCAAAGCGCCGGGTGAGGATGGAATCACAGCAGAGCTTCTGAAAACAGGTGGAAAACCGTAACTAGTAGTCCTTCTGGAACTCTAACTCCGTCATTTGGGGCGATGCTACGCCGGAAGCGTGGAGTAGAAGTGTGGCTGTCCTGTTCTTCAAGAAGGGTGATAACGCCCTCTTGAAGAACTATAGACTGATATCGCTTCTATGCGGCGTCTACGTGCTGTTTTCGATAGTTATTACAAATCGTCTCGCAAGCAGACTTTACGTCTTTCAGTCTTCCCAACAAGCGGGATTCCGCCAGATTGTACAAAATACCGATGAGTACAATCTCCCGCTATGTCTGGCGTATGTGGTTATTGTTGGGAACACTACGATCGAAGTTGTCGACGAATATGTCTACCTAGGACAGATTATCCGACTAGGTAGGTCCTAACTTCGACCAAGAGGTCAATCGACGGATTCAACTCAGCTGGGCAGCGCTCAGGAAACTGCGTCACATATTCTCGTCGAGTATACCTCAATATCTCAAAACAAATGTATATATAACCAGTGTGTGTTGCCAGTAATGACATCGGAACCAAGACGTGGTCCTTCACTGCAGGCCGCATGAGGAAGCTCAGAGACGCGAAGCGAGCTATGGAAACGGAAACGGCTATGCTCGGAGTTTCTCTGCGAGATAAAATCCGTAAGGATGTTAGAGTAACTAAAGTAACCGACATAGTCCTAAGGATTAGCAAGCTGAAGTGGCGAAGGGCCGGCCATATAGCTCGGTGAATCGATAACCGTTGGGGAAGAAAGGTTCTCGAGTGGAAACCTCGTACCGTCAAACGCAGTGTATGGCGACCCCCCACTCGATGGAACGACAACCTGCTCGGTTTTGCAGGAAGTCGATGGTTTCAGGTGGCCAAATAAGAATTTTTTTGTCTTAAGTCTCATAAGCGTCCACTGTTGGTCATGGGCCTCTCCCAAGAGAAAATTTGGCGTAATCGTATACATTTTTGCCGATACCTTTACCGAGGTGGCATAAGAGGCGACTAAGGTATTATACGGACAGTCTTTTCCATGCACAATAACACCATAATATGCAATTCTGTCACTATAAAGGTCGTGGGAATGCAATGGGGAGTACCAATTTTTTACTCGTACCATAAAGGCGGCGACGTGGTTCGCCACGTCTTGTTTTCCGCGAGGGCGAAAAGTGGGCTACGTGAGTGGCCTCTGCCTATATATTTTCGGATGATCTTCGATAAAGTTATTTCATAATCTGTTTTTTAAGTAACTGTAACTTCCTGCAAAGCTTACTGAGAATGAGCCGCTGGGAGCCTATGCAGATACACCTACCAACACACAAACCTAAGTATGTGTTGTCCGCCTCAACTCTCACTAGACGGATTCCTGCGTAGGAATCCTACCACGTTTTCCAAGCACCTCTAACGATACCCACGGGATGACGTGAGTGGCCGATTTCTTAAACAAAAAAACTTCTTAACATAACACACAGTCAAATCTTTTCTAATAAGTGATAGGCAGAGACCACACCTTTAGCCCGCTTATATCTATGAAATCCTCACATCATGTAATACAGGCAGTGTACTAATAATAATGCTATTTAGTAGTATACTTCCTGTATTATTAAGAAAGAATGAATGTAAATAGTAATTTTAAGCACAGTTTTAAGGTATTAAGCGCTGTTTCAAAGGGAATGGAATTAACACATTTTAAAGGACATAGTAAAACCCCACTCCAATATTCTATGCAAATCCTTTAAGCTCCCTAAGTTTTTAGCTTCGGGCAAAGTGTGTCACGGAGTTAATTTACATAGTGGAATAACAACTACGATGTTTATTAAAAAGTAAAACAAACAAAGAGATTAAAAACATTTCGTATTTCACCAAAGAGAGAATTATGCAGTGAGAATTGCCCCCGGGTCGGGCTAAAATTTTAGCAAAGCTATGGAGGGGTCACGGTTGCGTTCCGAACGGAGATCCCGTGACCGCTCTTAAGCGCTGATGGAGACCACCGTGGGGTTTTTGTTTTTGTTGGGAGAACTCACGCGATACCGGCTCCACTCTTATAGAAAAGTCGAAAAAAAAGGGAGAAATCCCGCTTTCCCGGCAGCCGACTCTATCGCAAAAGCTGCGATAGCCTCAGTTTCTACCCCGAACCCTGCTCTCTCAAAGTAAAACTCCGCCGCCTAATGGCAAGCCTCAGCCACCTAACGGCAAGCACCCGCCGCTTAACAGCGAGCAACCTCCGCCACACGGGAAATCCCAGCTGCCTCACAGCAAGGTCCCGTTGACCCACCACACGACTCTGCCTCTAGGCGATTGGCTTACAGCAAGTCCACGTCGCTCCACAGCCATCCCCAGATATAGCTCAACAAACCCTCGCTGCCTAACAACTAGCCCCTGCCTAACAGCAACCAGCTGCCTACCTGTCCAAAAGTCCGCCGCCTATTTTCATCCCGGCGAAGGATAAATGGCCACAAGCTTCGTCGCCCTTGTCTATCAATTTCCCTTTCAATGCAGTAACTATTACGGACGGAATCAAGCTCCAGCTTGAAATATCTATATATATATATATCGCCCATCGCAAAGTAATTAGTTACTTGCAATCCATCAGTGTGTACTTCCACACCTACACTCTCGCAGAAGAGCGACAAGTTCGGATGGTTCTGAAGAACCTCCAAAAATGAATCCCAGTCGAAGAGGTCAAAGCCGACCTGCTCGCACAAAACCTCTACATCCTAGCCAATCCCCGGATGTACAGCGGGCGTACAAAGGCGCCCTCTTACATGGTGCTCATCGCTCTTGTGCGCTCTACAGCAGACAAGCAGATCTTAAATCTGAAAACCGGTTCGCAACCTTTTGAGGGCTCTCTGTAGAAGCCCCTTCCAAAAACGGCCACTCTTCAAGGAATTCTTACGCACAAGGCACGTGCGTAAAATACCTGGGCGATCACGCCACCTTCGACTGTCCCAGACCATAGGACAAATCATGCCACCTTCGGCCCACCATCCTGTCTTCTTTGTTATACAGAGGGCCATATGGCCAATTACTCGGTTGTCCCTTAGCGCCTAAACTCAAGCGACCTGCGGTGAGACAATTATCTGCACCCAGAACCGTCTTCCACACCATCCCTCCACCCTCCGTATGGGGGAAACCCCCGCGTTCATTATAAACTCGGCTTCACCGAACACTGTCGATGAAAGCGAGTTAGGATTTTTCTGCCACTTTGCCACCGTCTTCAACGGTTCCAATGTTTCAGCCCTTGCATGGACACTGAAAGTTACCAACGGTAAACCCAAATATAGGATCCACGCTATGCGATACCAACATGTCATTAACGCTATAGTTAACTTCCAAGCATAATAACCCTACTGGTTGCAAGTGCCGTCACTTCAACACACACACACACACACACACACACACACACACATATGATCATTATTACCATACTTAATAATCATTCCCGAAGCCGCCCTTCAGGCTGATTAACCGGGTGAAGTTGTAAAAGCCTTCGGGCTTACAGTGATCATCAGTCCCAAAAAATATATACTCAATACCGTATTTGCCGGACAAGGCTACTATGTCAAGTATCCTTGGCCGGACTTTATATAGTATCTCGACAAAGCCAGACTTTCAATGCTGGCTCGAGCAGAAGCATAAAAGTCGCAAACCAATTAGTACTGGGATCGCCAATATATTTCCCATTCGTGCTGATTATCACTACAGCTCCATGGCAGAATAACTGGCCTTGGGGTGGTACCTACCTAGACTGGAATCCTATTACCAGTAAAAAATAAAAAATTAAATAGGTCAACTATGTATATGTTCTTTTAGAGGGGTATAAATAGATCTTGTCGTTGCACCTATGTAAGAGAGATCACATTCAGATTTTAGCTTATAAACTTGACCCCACACGAGTTGGAGGGACAACCTGCACAGTTTTACGGGTTGGTGGATGCAGGTAGTACAGGACATCGTTTTGTGGCAATGTATAAGTGAGGCCTATGTTAAACAGACGTCGATAGACGATAAGCAAAAAGTTATGATGATTCACGAAAACATAAGAATTCGTTAGTTCTTATATTCAGAAAACCGATATAAGTTTTCAATTTATTTATTATAATTATCAGTAAAGTGACATGTCATGTCATTTTCAATCACGTAAAGTTAAAATGACCACAAATGTAGTCGTTTGCATATTCAGTGCAAAATTATGCATTGCTGATGTTTTAGTAGTGAAAGTATTATTCATTATGCAATACATTTCGAAATTGTTACATTGGCAAAAACACGTGCAATAATAGGTTGAACACAAGTATATTAACGTATATTTGTTTTATTAGTTAAGTTAATAATATAATGTTGTGGAAATACTTTAAAAAAAAGTAAAGTAAAGTTTCAGCCTATAAATGTCCCACTACTGAGCACAGGCCTCCTCTCATTTCTGAGAGGGTTATGGACTTCACATGTCTTCGAAATATTTTTAATTTCTCAGACATGCAGGTTTCCTCACGATATTTTCCTTCACCGCCGAGCACGTGGTAAGTCAGCACTTAAAATTGCAATTAACAATTTCAGTGGTGCCGGCACCGGGAATCGAACCTAGGTCACTCGCGTACTATGTAATTAAAAGCGAGCGCCTAGCCCCTGAGCTACCACGGCTCTACGGAAGTATTTACTACTTACGGAAATACTTTAATTAAATATTACTTATGGTATTGGTTTAATTTAGAATAGCCTCATAATTAAGAAAAGAACATGTTAATGTGCTTTTCATTAGCAGTATCATCATCGCTTCCCGTCATAAGTCAACCTCTAAACAAAGGCCTTCCCAATTAGTTTCAAAAAATATGTAAGGGAAGTTACATGATATCGCTTATTGTTTGAACGCGCTTATCTCAGGAAATACTAATCTGATTAAATTTAAATTATGTTTGGATCCGTTAGCCCGTTTTTTGAGGAAGGTGTTAAAATTACTAAGGTGACATAACGCTCATGCGATAAGATCGGAGGTGGGCTAGGCAGTGTCAGAGACACGGCAACAAACGACTTACGTTTTCGAAAAGCGAAAGTTGGCCCCGGTTGGTATTCGAATCCAGAACCCGCGGCTTAGGAGTCAGGTAATTTGACAATTAGGGCACGCGCTCTAAAAGTGTAATTGCAAATGCGAATGAAGTTGAAGCGTGAACAAGTTTGCTTGCGTTTTTGTTAGTGAAAGAAGTATAACGAACAGTTTCAGATGTCAGCGTACTTGCCTACTGACGTGGATGAGCCATTAAGGTTGCCTTACAGCTGTAACAAGAACCCAAAAAGGTTAATACTAAATACTAAAGAAAATATAGCTGTTTTATAGTATCCTTAGTTAAATGTTAACTATTTCAGAAAAATTAGTTTTTTTTTTAAATAGGAAAGAATATGCTTTTATATTTAGAAAAGAATTAGACTAAAACATTTCAAATTATTTCGATTTATTTAATTAACAGATTTTTAAAAGAACACATGCGAAACTTGTTTGAAACTTCAATAATGGTATACCTACCTTACTTACGTCTGTTTTGTAATTCGATATGGTATAGTTGTCTGAGGTAATTCTACGCTGCAGGTCCTGGGTTCGAATCCCAGCCGGAATCAAGATTGGTTTGTTCCCGAGTTTTTGATTGTTCCCGTGTCTCTGAAACTGCAGCCTAGCCTACCTCCAATCTTACCGCATTAGCGTTACATCGCGTACGGTTAATACCGTGTGAGTACCCCTGTGTTTTAGCGTACACTTGTGGCTCTATGATATCTCCTGCGCACATGATAGCTTCCGACAATATTCGGAAGTTATAGCCGTGGTCGAAAGTCAGTCAGGTGGACATAAAAAAAAGATTACTTTTACAACTGTTGTCCTATATTGTTTACTGGTGGTAGGACTCATATGCAGGAATCCGTCTAGGTAGGTACTACCCCAAGGCCAGTTATTCTGCCGTGAAGCAGTAGTGTGCAAACATTACTGTGTTTCGGTTTGAAGGGCACTAAGAGCTAGCGTAATCACAGGGCCTATGAGACTTAAGAACTAATGTCTCAGGGTGACGGGCGCAGTGTGGTGTCACACAGTAACTTTCTGGGTGACACAGAATTTGTTATGGGCAGACGTTGCACTTACCATCAGGTGAACGTTTTGCTCGTTCCGTCACTTTATGTAATAAAAAAAAAGTGGCGGTTATTCAAACAGAACATTTTTTATTTGAAATATAGTTACGGACTCCAAATATTTAGACGCAAAGTTCAAATATCTATTTCTTCTTTTCTTTGATTTGCCATTGCCATTCGTGTTGATAAATATGCTTTGATTCTTGTACATTTTCAAGAAAAGTGTTCAATTGCGAATTCTTCACGAAAAGCTTGAATTAATCTATATTTGCTTTCTTGCGACGTTCGATCACATTTTTCCATTAGGTCCTTCTGAGTATAGTGTCACTTTCGTTAAGGCCTCATTCCAGTACTAGCGGCTAAGCGATTGCAGAATACGATTTTTATTTTCGATTATAATTTTAGATGTGAGACATCTATTGGGACGCCTTGGGGGTAAGATTCGATACCGTGACGGCAAATGGCATGGCGCTCTCTTATGCCTTCATGCCACCCCTTCGCGGCCGTTCTCTGCTCCTTCATATAAAAATATTTATTTTAATAATTATCTTTCATATCATTAATTAAAAAATATCAATTTCGAATTTTACATCTTCCGAGCCTCCCGTGAACGCCACATTTTTTGATTCGTAAGACTTACATAGCTGTGCGTGTATAATACAAAACATCAGTTGTTGATGTTGATGTAATCCATTTGTTTAAACTCGAATCACAAGACAAATTTATCGAGATCTAAAATAATTCCAGCCTCTATTTATATTACCTTTATGAGTAATTCTTTGATTAATATTATGTTTAGGCTTTAATTATTATTTTTCATTTAATAAATAAAATTAGCCGTGTAGTAGCGGCATAAGAGAATCTACCACCCCATCTCGTCCCGTGGGTGTCGTAAAAGTCGACAGAGGGTTATGAAAACCAGGAGATGGGCAGCAGCATCGTCCTGGAACATCAAAATAAACAAACTGCGGTTGCCAACCCGCATGCTAAGCGTGGAAACAATGGCAAATCCCCCCAAAATGAGAGGTACAAAACAAAAACGGACCCTAGTCTCCGGCGGCCCCGCTAGTCCTGGCTACGGTAGCTATGGTAGCGGTCATGGTAACGGCGGGGCAAGGGGTGCTAAGAATCTCCGAAGGAGGAGATCTTGTTACCACCACCGACGACTGGACCTGGCAACATTTAACGCACGCACGCTGAGGACCGACGAGAAGATCTTGAAGCTGGAGAGGTCGCGCCTGGTGAAGTCCACGCTCCGTCCATCTCGTGCCCTTATCCAAAACCCCGAAAGCTTCCAGATCGAATTGCAGAATCGCTTTCAGTGCCTGGATGATTGCGTTACAGTGGACGATTTGAACGAAAGGCTCGTGGAAACTGTCCATGCGGTGGGAGCAAAGATTTGTAAGACCCACCGCACAAAAAAGATCCAGAAACTCTCCGACCACACGCTCAATCTCATGGAGGCTAGGCGAGAAATGAGGCTGCAGTCCTCAACTGATGCGTCAGCATATCGGCAACTGGACAGACAGATCTCCAAATGTATGCGGCGAGCGACCGCCGCTTCTTCAATACTGCTCGTATTGAGGAAGCGATAGAGCGACACCAAGGCTCCAAGGTCTTTGCCAGGGATCTGTCTGCCGGAAAAAGCCAACTGACTAAGTTGAGGACCGATATCGGTGGCGTTATTTCCGCTGGACCAGAGATTTTGAGTGAGATCGAGAGATTCTATGGACAGCTGTACACATCGTCGTTGGAGCCATACACAGAGCAAATCTCGTCCGACACTATTCTGACGATATCCCGGACGTCAGTCTGAGCGGGCATAGTATGGCTCTCAAACAGCTCAAGAATGGCAAAGCGCCGGGCGAGGACGGAATTACAGCGGAGCTTCTGAAAGCGGGTGGAAAACCGGTACTTTTAGTCCTTCAGAAGCTATTTAATTCCGTCATCCACGGCGGCGCTACGCCGGAAGCGTGGAGCAGAAGCGTGGTTGTCCTGTTCTTCAAGAAGGGCGATAATGCCCTCTTGAAGAACTATAGACCGATATCGCTTCTGAGCCGCGTCTACGTGCTGTTTTCGAGAGTCATAACGAATCGTCTCGCAAGCAGACTTGACGACTTCCAGCCTCCCGAACAAGCCGAATTCCGAAATGGCTTTAGTACCATAGACCACATATATACCCTTCGCCAGATTGTACAAAAGACCGATGAGTACAATCTCCCGCTATGTCTGGCGTATGTGGACTATGAGAAAGCCTTTGATTCCGTCAAAATTTGGGCGGTGCTATGGTCGCTTCAGCGGTGCCGAATTGAATGTCGGTATATCGATATGCTGCAATGCTTGTATACCAATGCTACGATGGCTATCC
This sequence comes from Luehdorfia chinensis, assembly GCA_019845155.1. NCBI lineage: Eukaryota > Metazoa > Arthropoda > Insecta > Lepidoptera > Papilionidae > Luehdorfia > Luehdorfia chinensis. The sequence goes on from JAHVAK010000292.1 coordinate 2,318,672, forward strand.
GAGTACAGAACCAGAGTACGAAACCGATCCAATTGCAGAAAGGTGTAAGACAGGGTGAATGTTATATCCCCGAAACTCTTCACCTGTTGCATTGGAAGATATCTTCAAGCTACTGGACTGGAAAGGATACGGTATCAACGTCAATGGCGAATATATCACTCACCTTCGATTTGCCGACGACATAGTAATAATGGTAGAATCGCTGGAGGACCTCAGCGCTATGTTCAATGACCTCAATAGTGTCTCCCAACAGGTAGGTCTTAAGATGAACATGGACAAGACGAAGATCATGTCTAACGTCCATGTTACACCTATACCGGTTGTTATTGGGAACACTACGATCGTAGTTGTCGACGAATATTTATACCTAGGACAGATTGTCCGACTAGGTAGGTCCAACTTCGACCAAGAGGTCAATCGACGGATCCAACTCGGCTGGGCAGCGTTCGGGAAATTGCGTCACATCTTCTCGTCGAGTATACCTCAATGCCTGAAAACAAAAGTATATAACCAGTGCGTGTTGCCAGTGATGACTTACGGAACCGAAACGTGGTCATTAACTGCAGGCCGCATGAGGAAGCTCAGAGTCGCGCAGCGAGCTATGGAAGAAGCTATGCTCGGAGTTTCTCTGCAAGATGAAATCCGCAACGATGTTATCCGCAGCAGAACTAGAATAACCGACATAGCCCTAAGGATTAGCAAGCTGAAGTGGCAATGGGCCGGCCATATAGCTCGTAGAACCGACAACCGTTGGGAAAAAAAGGTTCTCGAGTGGCAACTTCGTACCGGCAAACGCAGCGTAGGGTCCCCCACTGGATGGAGCGACGACCTGCACGGTTTTGCGGGAAGTCGATGGATGCAGGTGGCTCACTACCGAGTTTTGTGGCAATCTATGGGGGAGGCCTATGTTCAACAGTGGACTGTAATAGGCTGAAATGATGATGATGATGATGATGAAATAAAATTAAAAATATGTTACAACTTGAAGAAATTTTATTCCAAAGAATTTTTTAATTACTATATAGTTACAATGTACATAAATATCATAATATTATTCTTGAATTTAATCTGAGCTGCCTGCTGAATACACACTTACTTATAAATTTTAACCAATTTCCATTGATATTAAAGATTCAGGTAAAAGAAACTTCCATTCTAATCATAATTCTCGTAATTAAATATTTGTCTTTCATACAATGAACGTTTGGAGTAACGACAAATGTTCTGGACATACGCCTCATCTGAATTGTGGGGATTTTAACTAAGTAATATTTTACGTTAAAATTCAATTTATGTTTGAATTAGAATTATTTCTACAATAATTCTTATTAATTCTATTCTTAGAATAAATTTAGTTGTCAACAGAAATAGAACATTAATGACATGACAGTGAAATAAGAAATCAGAACACAGAAAAAACATATACAATGTGAAAATTAGCTAAAATAATATAAAAACATGACGATGTAACTTAAACTATATACTACATTGGTATGCACTTGTAATGTACAGCTAACATTATTATTTAAAATTATGTATATAAATATATTATCGCTCCTTATGGTTGACTGTATAAGTTACAAATAATGTTACACACTTTTGAACTGTCTGCATGGGTGACATACGAAGGGGTTGAGTGGATGGAACTCAACAAATAAAAGTTACTCGCAACCTTTCGACTTTACTGAAGAGTTCGAGAACGGGTACGTTTACGTAAGAGCAATTTACATTTCAAATAAAACATTGCATTTTAATGGTGAAGAGATTCTTTTCGAATTGAATTTGTATTTGCAGACTACATCGGAACGTGTGTGTCGTTTGAAAAACATAAAAATATAATGCAATGGTACCCGTATCAGGTTATGCTTGTTTTCTATAAAAAAAATAACCATTTTTATTTAAATATCTCCTATGTACAGTCATTGGCCAGTTATAAATTTATTATATGTATAGATAATGACTCGGCTTCTAGGCAGCGTATCAAGGTGAAGAATGCACCAGATTTTAAGTTGGACCTCTAGCAACACAACAGTGAAAATCGTATCCCATGTCTTGCAGTGTTTTTTGCGAGTACAAAAAAATCTAATTATAATTGTTTTGGCTTCTGTTGCTCGCAGCATTTTATAATATGTGCTGTCGTGATTCACCAATGGAACTGTTTAAATAAATTAATATTTTAACTTATATATGCCTATATATTTATGAAAACATGTTTGTAATGAACACGTATGAGATCATGTATGTCATATAAGAAACTATTCCCAAACATAGTGACAAACTTATATTAAAATTAAGAAATATATAGTTTACTATATTGGGTAATCCATAACTGAGGCTTCTTTTATAGCTAGATGTACACGTATTTATAAGAAAATTCCGGAAGGTATAGTGGATCTTACGGAGACTAAATTTAATACTGACATTAAAAAATGTCTGTGCTACAAGGCATATTATAATGTAAATAATTATTTCCACGATAAAGACGCATAGAATGTATCCATTCAGTTTGATATCATGAACGTAACGTAATTGTTATTTTGTAATGATTTGGAGTAATTAAAAACATAACTTCCGAATATTTATATCAAAAGCTTACCTGGTCCAGTGAACATAACATTCACTGTACTCGTGGCGCTAAGTTTTTACTTGCTGTTCCAGGACACGTCACGGCTGCTTTTCGCGGCAGTTTTCGCTACCTAGCAACTAAGTGTTGGAATAATCTCCCAACCCGCTTTCGTAAAATTCAATCCAAGGTTAATTTCAAAATGCGATATAAATTGTACCCTCTAGATAACAAAGAAAATTGTAGTGTATTATTGTTGGGAGCAAGCAATTAAAGAACAGCCGTTCGGTAATATGTCGTTTAATACACTGGCGCAGGTTAACACAGAGTACCCTCTTATATACTACAAAAATATAAAGTAAGGACTTGTTGTTTGTACACTAGGTAGGTGGTTTGCGTTTTTTCTTTTTTTTTTATGATGGTTCCATAAGTTTTACAGAATAAACTACGTAATAAAGTTCAGTTTCCATGTTGAAATTGAAATAGATGACGTGTACAAATTTGACGTGGTTTACACAGATAAAAAATTAATATTGGTCAATGATGTACACCATTGTCCAGGAATTTGCACTATATCATAGTATAAATATTTGTTATTATTATTATTTCTTTCATTATTCTATTATATACTATTGCCAACAAAGTTAAAAGTAATATATTTATCTATTTATTTTTCATTATTGATCGTTATTTTAGAATTTTATCTTTATAACAACTACACTTTTGTGTTATATGTCTGATACATTTAAAATATCTTTAGTTTTTTGCTTTTCTGTTATTTTATGACATGCATAAATTTAAACTGTCTGACAGCTGCTCATAGGTTTTATATTAGTGGTGTCGACAGAATAACAGCGCTGCGGCAATTTTGCTGTAGCATAATGCTGAGTCCTTTTCGTTGCTGCAATCCAATATAAATTGTAATACTTAAACTAAGTTATTTTCTTTCTTTCTTTCTTTGTAATGAGCTAAGTAACATAGGAGTATATGTACGTATATTAATGTTGGCTTAAGTTTTTACGATGTAGTGTTTTACAAACAAAAAAATGTTAATGGTAATACGAGTAGGTGCGGTCTATAAAGGACAGTAATCTCAGTAATGTCAATATGTTTGGTTGGTTGATTGTTTGGTAGTCTTGAGTACGTCGTTTTAATGTCTCTGCTAGAGGCGTCGTCGTGTGACAAGTCATCTACTTTCCTCTAAAAATGTTTGAGCAGGGTTATGGCTGCTGCATGCGTCATACTTGTGAACAGATGATGTTTATGGTGGCTGGTCTGCTCGAGTTTGCAATACAGTTATATATGAACTATTATTAAATATGTTTGAAATTTTTGTCACAGAGTGTGCTTCGATTGACTAAGAGACTATTCTTTGTAAATTATATAATGTTTTATGACAGATAAAAATGTAAGAATAACACAGTCGACCACGATGTCATCCTTACCGTCCTTTCCCATCTCAATTTTGCAGACTCTGCCTTGGAATGGTTTACGTCCTATCTTCACGGGTGTCAGCAATCTGTCAACTTGAGGCAAAATGTCTAAATGACGTCGAGGCTGGCGTTCTGCAATTTTTTAAATTTTATCAACATCAACACTTCTAATACTGCTTGTACCATCTGTACGCGGATGATCTACAATTATATGTACAGTCTGGTATTGAGAACCTCCATAACGCAATTAATCAATTAAACACTAATCTGAACAGCATTAGAGATTGGTCATTTCGTCATGGAGTTACTGTCAATCCCTCAAAGTGGTTTCGAGGATGGTGACGAAGGTTGACTGTGTTAATTTACCTTCAATATACTGTAATGACATTGGTTTAAGGCTATAGTTTCAAGACATTGTGATATACTACTCTACGAAAAATGTGACGTAATTTTCCGAACGCTACCCAGCCGATTTGGATCCGTTGATTAATCTCTTGGTTGAAGTAAGAACTACCTAGTCGGACAATCAATTTTAGTTTTTTTTTATTGTATAAAGTGACGCGACGAGCAAAACGTTCAAATGATGGTAAGTGCAACGTCCGCCCATAATAAGTGATGTGTATACACTGCACTCTTTACCCTAAGGCATAAGTTTTTTAGTCTCACTACGTCCAGTGATTTACAATAGCTCTCAGTGCACTTCAGACCTAAACACAACAATGTTTGTATACAACTGCTTCACGGCAGAATAACTGGCCTGGGGCCTTGGACCTACCTAGACTGATTCCTGAATAGGAATCCTACCACCAAAATACATATTCGTCAACAACTTCGAGCGCAGTGCTTGAAACAATAACCGGTATAGGTGTGATATGCACGTTAGGCATGCACCTATACACATCATTACGTTAGTGAGAAAGATGAATTTTTCAGTTTTGTCATTAGAACCTAATTTGTCGACTTTCTGAATTAACTAAGTTTATTCAGACTTCACGGAAAGGTAATATTTTGTGTAAAAGTAAAATTACAGCAGGGAATCAAAAGATATCCTCTTATTTTTAAGTCGTGTTTGGAGAACGAAGGGCTTTGGTGTGGATTGGCTGACTTCACATCTTGTTAACGAATGTTATTATTAACCGCCAAGGATGGCTATTAAATAGTTGTCCTAGATCTGATGATGATGTAAAAATATGTCTGTAAAATGCATTCGTGAAACAGCTGAAATCCTAGCGTGGGGTATTTTTTTTTAAAGTTAGAAAAAATAATTAGTTTATTAATATTGTAATAGCCGATAGGTGTCTGGCAAAGTAGAATAGCACCTATCTCTTTACTACCGAGGGTGGACGGGAAGTGAGGACGCAATAGGGAGTAAGTTTTTTAAAAAAAAGTAAAAGTAAAGTTTCAGCCTATAAATGTCCCACTGCTGAGCACAGGCCTCACCTCATTTCTGAAAGGGTTTTTGGAGCTGGGAACAATCCGTCACGCTGCTCCAATGCGGGTTGGCGGACTTCACATGTCCTCGAAATATTTATATTCCCCGAACATGCAGGTTTGCTCACGATTTTTTCCTTCACCGCTAAGCACGTGGTAAATCAGCACTTAAAATTGTAGAATAATTATAGAGGTAATGGCACCGGGGATCGAATCCAGGTTACTCGCGTACTATGAAATTGAAGGCCAGGCCCCTGATCTACTTCGCCTGAGCCCTTTTGTGTACTAAAGAACAAAACTTATACAAAAATATCGCAGCACATGTACCTTAATGTCTTATATATAATACCAAAAAATATAATTCTGCCCTTGTAAGTATAAAAGCGATTCAAATACATATAAATATTTTAGTGTTATTGCTCGCAGGTTACTAGGAGCACGTAAACGTAGAATTCGGATATTTATTAAGCTTACGTGTAAATCGTAATTTTGTTCATGGAAAAGCCGCTGAATATAAATGATCAGTGTAAGGACAATTCGATATACGTTTGAGAAAATACGAAATATATTTTTTTTCGTATAGGTTTTTCCTTACTGTAAATTTTTGAGACAACTGCGATATACTACTTTACGTAATACTATACGATGTCCTAATAACGGTATTTCTTACGTCGTTCAAAGCGGCAAGTGGATGAAACCTTATTAAACTGAAAAGGAACGATCTTCTTATTCTTATCAGCATTATCGTGGGGTATTGGTAGTGCCTTGCCGATAGGTGTCCGGCAGAGTAGTATAGCACCTACCTCTTTCCTACCGAGGTGTCGTAAGAGGCGACTAAGGTATTGTACAGACAGCCTTTATTCGTCCAGAATAACACCATAATATGCAATGCTGTCATTACACTGTTCGTGGGAGCGCAAATGGGAGTAAGAATTTTTTAACTCGTAGGAAAATGACGGCGACGTGGTTTGCCACCCGTCACATCTCGTTTCTCGTGAAAAGTGTGCTACGTGAGTGGCCTCTGCCTACCCCTTATGTGGGAAAAAGCGTGACTGTATGTATGTATTTGCAGTGCCTTCTTAGTAGCGTTTCCTCTTTGTTCGATCTTTAGCGTCAAACTAAGACTAATCGCTAACTAGCACTGACCAACTAACAAAAAGAACTAGCTGGTGCCTCTTTCGTGCCTAAAAACAATCATATTCTGCGACTACATGCTGGTTCTGATTTGGACCAATAAAACTATACTCTGAAGACAGGTGTATATATTTCACTCAAATATACAAGAACTAATTATTTAACTTGTCGCTATCTCTTGACTCGCTCTGTAGCTCGACTAAACTCCGACTTTTCTAATTTATTCTACGGACGCGCTTATATATGCCATCGAATATCCTAGAATATCCCGATATACAATGTTCGTGTTAAATCCAGAAACTTCGTTATTCGCTAAGACGAAAATACATCATACTAGAAAATTCTTTATTTGTTACGGGGAAGACATAACGTTCTAGAAACTTCGCTATTCGTTGAGTCGACGACGTAGCGTTCTAGAAACTTCTCTATAAGCGGAAGACGTAACGCTCTAGAATGTTCGTAACAATATTGTTACAATTTAACTAATTAATTCCTCAACACTAAAAAAAATATTGGTGGGAGTACGATTGTTCTGTATTGAAAACTTCTTCTCTTAAAATCAACTTACGACTTAGAGTATTCGTACTGGAAGACTTGTTACAATTTAGAATTTTGTGTTCATTGAAACAATAATTGTATACGCCTAGTTGGAGTTCAACTTTTTAAAGATTTTTTAATGGCCCGATCCTCTAATAGGGTTACTCATCGCTCAAGTAAACCCTTAAAATAAGAAAAGAGCATACTACACGCCGTGTGGTAGCGGCTTAAGAGAATCTACCACCCCATCTCATCCCGTGGATGTCGTAAAAGTCGACAGAGGGAAAATGAAAACCAGAAGATGAGCAGCAGCATCTTCCTAGAACATCTGAATAAATAAACCGCGGTTACCAACTCGCCTGCCAAGCGTGGCAACTATGGCAATATCCCCGCAAAATGAGAACTACAAACTTTTTTGACAATCTATGAGTTAGGCCTATGTTTGAAATTTTGAATGATCTATTGTCATTCCCGTGACTGACTTGACATTGGAAAAATTCTATTGAGAGAGGCCAGAATTAAAAGAAGAAGAACTAGTCTATGACATTGTTATAAGTTTAATTTTTTCCAATAAATAAAGACAGTCACGCCTCTTTCCCATTAAATATTATACGGTATCTAACGAGTTTAATATTCTTAATATAAAAATCTGAATACATATAGTATTCAGAATTTTAAAGCCGTATCGATAATGTACTGCGTAAAAATATATTTTCAATATGTTTTTTACTTTTTGTAATAAAGTAATTCGATAACTCGCTTATGTAAAATTTGTGGGAGCATAATGGTTATTTTCAATAGACTTATTCATACGCGAATGATATATTTTTGTATGATGCTCATTTGTGTAAATAATATTTAAAATAAGAATGTTTTGTCTAAAAGTAAAGAAATCTGTAAAAGGCTGGTACTGGTTTCAATAAACAGTGATGATTTTCCATGTCTATTTCCAAACTTTCTCATAGTTACTTTATTTTACAGTGATTAACTTTGTCTAAGTTTGTTACTTTGTTGGTTTGTTGTAACTTTGTCTGTCGTTGTTATGCTTTTAAGTTTTGTAACAGTCAACATGTATTTCTAACTTTTATTTGTGATGAATAACAAATAGTACATCCATTATTTGTACCACCAGGTTGGTTATTTTAACGGTTTGACTATGTACTCGTACGAGTACTGTTACTGGTGGTAGGATTCCTATGCAGGAATCCGTCTAGGTAGGTACCACCCCAGGGCCAGTTATTCTGCCGTGAAGCAGTAGTGTGCAAACATTACTGTGTTTCGGTTTGAAGGGCACTGAGAGCTAGCGTAATCACTGGGCATATGAGACTTAAGAACTGATGTCTCAGGGTGACAGGCGCATTGTGGTGTGCCACTGTTCTGGGTGACATAGCATTGGTTATGGGCAGGCGTTGCACGTACCGTCAGGTGAACATTTGGTTTGATCCGTCACTTTTATCTAATAAAAAAAGAGTCGTAGTAGAAACTAGATGGTTCGTACCAAAAACATAAATTGAAAAATATGTTACCAAAATTCGTAGTAGTCGTGCAAATATGATAATAATTATGTGTATTTACTAAAACGGTTTTATATTTTTACCATGCAATAGAACAACTTATATTTCTTGCCCGTGTGCTATTTTACTTGAAATCGTTCCTAATTTTCAAACATTCTTGTCTTCTTTTTGGTGGAAAATTTATTTTATTTTCCTCTTCCTACTTCGTTTCTTTTGAAGTGGACCCTTCGTTTGTCTCAAATTCTATGAGAAAAGGATTTCTTTTGTAACCTCAGAAATATATAGCCCGAAGGATATTAAAAAACCAAGTTATAAAGACGTTTTCATATTTCGTTTGTATAGATAGATGTAACAATAGTGCATTAACTTTTTTTTAAATAATTTTATATTTTTGTGTTTACCAAAATAGCATCTAAAAATGTAGTAAATGGCAGCTGAATGAATATTGCCATTAATATAATATTTATACATACATAAGATCACGACTGTATCCCATAAGGGGTAATCAGAGACTGGGCACTCACTGCAAAAACAGATGACTGCCACAATCCACGTTTCACCAAAACAATATAATGCACTTAGTGTGATAGGTGGTGAGCCCATCGCCACCATGCGCTGTTGGGTGCACAGTGCAGTTTAATTCCTTACTCGCCTTTTACGAGATCCATTGGATGAGATGGAGTGGTAGTATTCTTTTAACGAGCCGCCACCACACGGCCAAGCCGCCACAACACGGCCATAATATTATAAAGCATTTATAACACAAATAAAACTAGATTGTATGGTGACTGCATGCCGAAACTATTATCCTATCATCTCCTTAAATGTCATTGGAAATTACATTATCTTTCTTTTAGTAATAATGAAAAACAGGCACACAATAATATGTATTAACTCAGTAATATTATTTTAATCGAGAAAACACAATCCGTTGAGTAATTTACAGAATTTATAATAATCTGTTTGGAACAAGGATAAAGTTATTGTATCCATGCGTGTATGTGCCCAAACTAGAACGGTTTATTTTAAACGAAAACTATATTTGTGCAGCCCAATAATAGCTCAGAATAAAACAGGTAATTGAGCAGTAGAGCTTAACGTTTGCCTTAATTTTCATAGTAAACGGGTGACTCGGTCTAGCATCAATAAAATTGATAGTAATGATACATTTACAGGCTGTTACTTTACACACACAATTTGTTTTTTTTTAATTCATCATCATCATCATTTATTATTCCAGCCCGTCACACTTCCACTGCTGATCATAATATGCCTCCTCTATAGAGCCACCTGCATCTATCAACTTGCCCCAAAACTGAGCAAGTCGTTTCCTCCCCAACGGTTCTTTGTTCTACGAGCTACGAGTATATGGCCAGGCTAATTCAGATTGCCGATCCTTAAGCCCGGTTTTCATTTTGATTAGTGTCAGTGTGATTGAATTTGTGAGGTGCGTAGTGATAAGTATAAAACACGTTTGGACAATAACTGATTAGTGCGAGCGAGTAGAGTTGTTAGGAGGGCGTTCTACTTTTTTGGGAGTAACTACTCCTCGTGCGTCCCACTTTTACTTCAACTAGCAGCGTGCCTGCGACTAAACAGATTTAGACATGCTTTTGTTTGTTCAGTGTTCAGCGCTCTGCTGATAGGCACTCGTATGTATGCAGTGTCTCATTTTTAATAATGTCACGGTTAAACGCAGATCACATTTATACATTTCTGTAAGTATATTTTTGTATATTTATACAAAAATAAAGGAGTTCTTGCAGTTCCAAAGTTCCACCTTATGTGAGCTAGCGTAACCACTGGGCATATGAGAATTGGGAACTGATGTCTCAAGGTGATGGGCACAGTGAGGTGTCACACAGAAATGTTCTGGGTACAGCATTTGTTATGGGCAGACGAGTATCAGGTGAACGTTTTGCTCGTTTCATCACTTTCTCCAATAAAAAAAAACGCGGTTGTTCGTCTATCTTATAGGTGTTCCTCATCCAAAGACCGATAGGCTGATTTTACTAATCGCAACAGCTAAACAGTATTCGATACTACTCGCACTACAAATATGCACTAATCACTAGCAATAAGTACTAACCAATAATCACCTGCACTCCCACTAATCAAATTGCAAACCGGGTTTAGGAGCTTTTTAATTTATTATATTTAGAGAATTCAACTAACACATTACAATATATCTGATTGGCTCTGCTAGAAGGCAATTTATCCATATAAAAAATTTAAAATTTAAAACAATATCTAATTTAAAATTGAAGTGTGCCTGTGCAAGTGCAAGGGCGTGGGCATGGGCATACCACTCTATATTGAAAATACGTAAATTAAAAGCGCCAGAACTAGAGCAAAATATATGGCGATTGGAGCTCTACTGATGATCTTAATTTTGTGAGAGGTATTAATTTTTTGACATAAGATTTTTTGTATACCTAAATGCTGTATCAAAGGATTTTATTTTTACGTTGTATGGGCTTACAGTGACAAGAATCCCGCTTAGAAGATATGCGACTATGTGCTATTCAGTTAAACAATCAAACTGGGGCACCAACGAGAGTTCAAAAATGAAAGATCCTTTATTTGATGAGCGCCGTATTTGCCTGCACGTTGTCTGCATATGCAACAAAATTTGCCGATTGCTGTAGTTAGTAAAATAAAAGAAATGTCACACAGGCGTTCTCTCATTTTTAAAGTGCTGTCGCCACGCTGCTTCATTGCGGTTTGTCGGACTACACATGTACTCGAAATATTTTTATTTCTGAGACATGCAGGTTTCTTCACTATGTTTCCTACACCGCTGAGCACATGGTAAAAATAGTTAATAAAAATTTTAGAGGTGCTGTACCGGGGATCGAGCTCATGTCACTGGCGTACCATTAAAATTTAAAAATAAAAAAGTATCAAAAGTCTTCAACCACTGCGTGTGGCCAGGTATGACATACGGAACAAAGACTTGGTCCTTTACTGCAGGCCGCATGAGAAAGCTCATAGTCGCTCTGCGGACTATGGAAAGAGCTATGGCCGGAGTTTCACTGCGAGATAGAATCCATGGCCAAAGCAGAGTGCAAACAGGCAAAGGCAGCTTTGCCCGTCATCAACAGCCACATCTCCAAAGTACTACTTCGTCTGAACGAACCCCAGATCAGAACGATTAGTAGCGCCATATCTGGACATAGATCATTTAACAAACATCTGTTTACTATAGGTGTTACAGACAGTCCTCTAATGCAGACCATATAGCTCGTACAGCTGATAACCGTTGGGAAAGAAAGGTTCTCGAGTGACAACTTCGACCCGGCAAGCGCAGTGTAGGGAGATTCCCCTCCAGATGGAGCGACGACCTGCACCGTTTTGCAGGAAGTCGATGGACAGGTTGTCTCAGGATGAGGGAAGCCTATGTTCAACAGAAGACTAAAGGCTGAATTATGATGATGACGATTAAACGGGTATGAATGTTCAATCGATTAACAGGATATTTATTATCATGCTATAAATAACTTTTATTTTAATTTTTATTTTTATTCTATAAAAAGATAAACGAGCAAAACGTTCACCTGATGGTAAGTGCAACGTCTGCCCATAAAAAATGATGTGTCATCCAGAACATTTCTGTGTGACACCTCACTGTGCCCATCACCGTGAGACATCAGTTCTTAAGTCTCACATGCCCAGTGATTACGCTAGCTCACAGTGCCCTTCAAACCGAAACACAGTAATGTTTGCACACTACTGCTTCACGGCAGAATAACTGGCCTTGGGGTGGTACCTACCTAGACGGATTCCTGCCACCAGTAAAGTAAACCAGTTTTATAAACCCAGTACTATAAAACGTTTATATTAGGCGATAGGGGTCCGGCAGAGCCCATACAAATATTTGTTCCGTGCGTGAATCGAACCCGCTATCCGCGGCGCAGTGGGAACACAATGGGGTGTAAGAATTATTTTTTACTCGTATCAAAATGGCAGCGACTTGGTTCCCCACCTATCACGTCTGTTTCCCGCGGGAGCGAAAAGTGGGCTACGTGAATGCCCTTTGCCTACCCCTTATATGCGAAAGGGCGTGTCTATATCTATGCATATATAAAACACAACTACTCTTAAATACAAAGTATCCTTATAATTTTACCAACATCAATCCTTTACAAAGTAGAGAGAATTAACTGTAATAACCGTGCTTGCCATTAGCAACCTCGCTACGTTGTGCAGAAATCAGTCTAGGTAGGTACCACCCCAGGGCCAGTTATTCCGCCGTGAAGCAGTAGTGTGCAAACATTACTGTTTCGGTCTGAAGGGCACTGAGAGCTAGCGTAATCGCTGGGCATATGAGACTTTAGAACTTATGTCTTAGGGTGACGGGCGCTGGGTGGTGCTACACAGAAATATTCTGAGTGAACACAGCATCTGTTATGGGCAAACGTTGCACTTTCCATCAGGTGAACGTTTTGCTCGTCTCGAAACTTTATAAAATAAAATAAAAAATCTTCCTATCGGGTATTTGTACAGCACATGCAGCCAGTTTGTCATTTTTCGAGATAGCTATTCCGCTACCTGCCAGAGTTTCCGGAAATTTCTAGATATTTCCTCTAGTCGACTCTCACGGAACGCATCTAACATGGAGGAAGTGATGGATTTTATTAAGTTGTCGCCACACGGCGACTCATAAACACACGTACGCATGACGCACGCTATGATGCATGCACAATTTGTTATGACATAAGAGTGTCAAAATTCTTTAATCGTGTATTAAACGGTACAAAAATGTCGCAATATGCGGATTGTAAATCTCATTTCTGATGTGAAACCTTTGAGGATGATGTAATTTGCATTGAGAATTTCATAGACTTTTTTAATATCTACTGATGTTAAAAAAAGGCACTACGATTTAAATAAGGATATGATTATTTTCATACATTATTAGAACATAGATTGAGAAACTCAATATGCAAAATGTGCTTTTGTGAGAATTTGCTTGAAATCCGATTGTAGGTTTCAAGTGACATACGGATGGCTGGGTGAAGATAGTAGTTGAATCTATCAGATAAATCAAATCAAACTTTCTTTAGGTTAGTTTTCATCTTTCTTGAAACATATTTCTCAAGCAAAGCCGATAAAAATAGAAATATGTTATTAGCAGCGTAAGTTAGTTCGTAAGTAAGCGCAAGCGTAACCTCTATCCTACTTAAATCGTATATTCTCAAAACCTAATAAAGGACGGTAAATTAATTACATAATTATTTTTAAAGAATTGCAACTACCGCGTGACACAACGGCCGGGACTCATTTTTAAACCGTTGGCTTTCGAATCTTTTGTTTACAATCTAACCTAACCTTTTTCGGTTTATACGCACAGGTACGGAAAGTGGGGTGAGTTTTAATTGAAAGTCAACTGTATATGTATTTTTAGTTGTTTACATTTGCTTATAGTTATACAATTTTAACGTTTATTTTTTTATTAGTTATGCTTTAGTTTATTTCAAATCAAAGCTGTACGGAACGATGTTTTTCTTCACAATAGAGCATGTAGAAATTGTCTTTATTTATTTTAGTGGAGTCGAGACCTGGGTCGGCAACGGGGATCGAACCCAAATCAATTTAAGGTTTCCTAGTGTTTGAGCTACGGTTATTTCTACGGTATATTAAAAAAAATATTTATGTGCTTTCATCATTTTTATGTATAAATCTTTTTAACACTCCATTCATATCATTTTAAAGTAAATGATTATAATTATTTAAGCCCTATTAATATATTTTTGATATTAACAAATAAAGGCAAAAAGAATCAAATTCAACAAGTAACAGTCTTTTAAGATCGCTCATATTACTCAAGAGTACCCTCAAAACGAGAAAAATGTTTTACTTATTCTTATTTCCAAAGGGATCTGATATTGTCTTTTTTTACTTAGCATATTCTAGTATCTAACATGTATCTGTAAAAAGATAGATAGACTTTTATTTTTTTTCCAGATGATAGTGGACGTAAATATTGCTAATAAAGAAATGGTGGCTGGTGGTAGGATTTCTATGCAGGAATTCGTCTAGGTAGGTACCACCACCCAACTCTGCTTCTGTCGTGAAGCTGTAGTGTGCAAACATTACTGTTATGTTATGGTTAACATTGGATATTTTCTATTCTAACTTTTTATTTTCTATAGAATTTAGCTCATGACACTTAAGATCTATTAACACTGTACCAGGGGTATCATTTTTGTTCCGCTTAAGGGCATACCCATTATCCCCCATATGCTCAAGATATTATTTGTATACTCCCCCTCCACTGCACCAACGAAAATTCTTAATTGAAGGTGATTTTCATTTACTTATTATAGAAAGTGAATTTAATGCTCAATTTGAGCGTTTTCTTTAGGACAGTACAGTAAAGACACTCAGCAGGAATCGCTTTTCACTAATTTTATTTTTTACTAATAATCTGCATTTTCTTAAAATGATATTGTATACTAAGATTTCTCCTGTATAGTGGCGTTTTACAGAAATAAATGGCCGTGTGGTGGCGGCTTAAGAGAACCTACCACCCCCATCTCATCCTGTGGGTGTCGTAAAAGTCGACAGAGGGAAAATTAAAACCAGAAGATGGGTAGCAGCATCTTCCAGGAACATCTGAGCAACTGCGGTTGCCAACCCTTCCGAAAAGCCGTCGCTTCGAGTCCGATCTTACAAAGATAGATCGATCTTACAAGGGTATAAACCACATGCTTTGACTCCTGTCACAGTGGCTGATTTCCTATGCCGCCACTATATAGCAAGCACCACCTGGACTTTGTCACAAATAACCTAAGAGGTAACGTTCTTGTGTTTTTTTTTTTCAATCAACTCGTTCATAATCAGGTATTAGATGGTGGTGTGTACGTAATATATGCGTGTAGCATAAGAAATATAATATATGGGATTTGCTCGTAACTATTGAGCGAGTAGTAAATGGGTCTCCATTGAGTACAAACGTCGTTTAATTACATACATACCAAATAAAAAACACCTCAAGATTTATTTCATTAGTATTATGTTTGGACTTAACTGACGAACAGTTTCGTTTATATTTAACGCGTGTTAATGTGGATTCCGAATCAGTTTTATTAAATTATCTACATTTGTTGTCGCTTCAATGTTGTACCTGTTGTAATATGATCATTATAAAACTCAGAGCGGTGGAGTTAATACGTCGTTTTTAATAATAAATCCAACATAACCCTATTAAATTTTGTTAATGTGCCTTTATTCGTGCACTATAGTATGCAATGCTGTCATTACACTGCTCGTGGGAATGCAATGGAAAGCAAAAGTTTTTTTGACTCATATCAAAATGGCAGCGATGTGGTTCGCCACCAGTCACGTATTGTTCCACGTGGAGGTGAAAAGTTTGCTACGTCTGTGGTTTCTGCCTACCCCTTATATGGCGTGGCCTAGTGGTCAGAGTACCTGACTTCTAAGCCGCGGGTCCTGGGTTCGAATCCCAGCCGGAGCCAACATTTGTGCTAAAACGTAAATAGTTGGTTTTCGGGTCTGGTTGTGTTGTGATTGTCCCCGTGTTTCTGACACTGCATCCTAGCCTACTTCCGATCTTATCGCATCAGCGTTACATCGGGCGCGGGTAGGTTGGGACGAGTGAGTGCCTCTGTGTTTGCGCGTAAACTTGTGGCACTATAATATCTCCTGCGCAGTTGATGGCTCTCGACAGTAGTCGGCAGTTGTCGCCGTGGTCGAAATCGGCTATTAGAACACACACACACACGTTTCACATTTTACTACATATGGTAGTAAAAAAGAATGACTGTATGTATGAATGTATATAATTTTTCATCCTTAAGAAAATTACCTCCATTTCATTTTTATTTCCACATACACAATTTTAAGCGTAAGCCGTTGCCTTGCTTATTCTAGTCGCGAATTTAGTCATAAACACTTACGAACGTTTATGAATAATTTGTACCCAAAAGGGACATTTTATTAATATTTTAATTGACCATTACCACCGTGACAATTTTCACGCAGGCCTACTAACTTTTGCTCGGTATATTAAAACCAAAGTTTTGACGACCCCATGACCTAGTGGTCATAGTATCTATATCTAAACAGCGGGTCCAGAGTTCGAATTCCAGCCGGAGAAAAAAAATTGTGCAAATACACTAATCGTTGGTTTTCGGAACTGGTTTTGTTGTGGACGTGAAATTGATATATGTTAAACGCACTCCTGATACAGAAAAAAATCCAAGTGAGGAGTATCGTTTTTTTTAAATAAAAGATTATACGTTTCAGATTTTTTAAATTGTTTTTCCATATGGTTTGCGATCGCATATTTAAGTAACCATAAAACGTTAATAGATCTACTTTAGCGTTATCAGGTACAGCGAGGTTGACTACAATGGTCCATTTTTCGATACTTTTAGTTATAAGCGAGGTATCTGTAGGTTATTTAAGACTGTTTATTTTCTTTGTCACTAAGACAGTTTTCTTAAAACTTTGTTCTATTTTGTCTTTCGATAGTTTTGTTTCTATTTCTTCTGACGCTGTCATGATACTTTTGTGTGGCGAGTATTTTACTTTTTATATAGTGTCAGTGACACCTATTTTATCACTCCTCTTTCACACCTTAATGAATTCTATTATTTATTGAGGTAACATGACAATTATAAAAAGAAATATCATGAAGTCGCAATCTTGGTAGATTTGTATTCGTGTCTTCTTTTTCTTAAAAACTGATGAATTGTTAGACAAGACGTCACCTCTTAGATTATAAACATATGATCTTATCAACATTTATTGCAAATATTGTTAATAAATTCTCGTCAAATATAAACAAATATCTAATTGTGTATACTGAAATCTATATGTTTATAGAAATATTTCGTGTATTAGCGGCGTACAAGAAATCACCACTGAACGAAATGGAGTATTTCATTCAGTGTACGTCGTAAGAAGTGATTTAGGGAATGTTCTGCAAGATATGCAAACTATTTTATTGCCAACCCAAGTAGTAAGCCAACGGTAGATAATATTCCCCATAACTAAAACGCAGGCTACGAGTATATACAGCAAGCAACTATAATGGGCTACAAAACTGTTAAACACCTAAAGAGCTCAGGTTATAAAATTTCAAGCTCCGGAATTTATTTATACTGCTAAACACTAAACTGGAATGTGCAAAAATAAACTTAAGTTTAAATACTTTAATTTATTACTTGTATGTAATAAAATATCCTGGCGTGCGATGGTTATACACAGTTTTGCGTTTTTTGATTTACATTCATTAAAAAAGGATTTGGAGAAAATAATATATTTATGTACTCTTATTTATTTTCTCGCCGGGGTGTGGAGGCTTAAGAGAAACTACCACTCCATATTACCCCGGGAGTGTCGTAAAAGTCGACAGTGGGAAAATGAAAACCAGAAAATGCTGACGTTGACGAATAGGAAGCCACTTTAGCTGAGAGTGAAACGAGGAAACATGATCATACTTGCGAAGACAAAAGATGAAACGGATGCACTTATTGACATGACGATCCAGCTTGTCCAGAAGATCCTCGTTAATATTAAGATAACACAAATGGGCATAATCATTGATGGAAAGAGTAAGAGAATGCATCAGCTATCTTCACTTAGACCGGAAGAAAGTTTCTGTGGCAAATCAAAGCTCACTAGTATTATCTAACAAAAAACAACAGGTTTAAACAATTAAATAAATAATTACGTAGGTATTGTACCGTTTTAATGCCTTGTGTTCATGTAACGTAGCGGATTTATTTGTATTAGTGAAATTATCGCAAAATCCAATTATATGAAGTGGATTACCTAAAACCTTTCCATGCTCTATTTGATCAGCATGTATAGCTCCAATATATGCAATATGCCGATAAGGCTCAAATTTCAATAAACCATTTTTAACGTCAACAATAAACTTTTCCACGCGCACGTTCGTCCGCGTGGATAAAGGTTTTTTAAATATTCCGTGGAAACTATTTGATTTTCCAGAATAAAAAGCATCCTATGACCGTCTCCAGGATGCAAGTTATCTCTGTGCCAAATTTCGCCAACATCGGTTCACTGATTGAGCCGTGAAAAGGTAACAAACAGACAGAGGAACAGAGAGAGTTACTTTCGCATTTATTATATTAGTTTGGATTTCTTTCTTAGGTGACGTTACGAGCAAATCCTTCACATGACTCCCCATAATAGTTCCAGCATCACCTAGTTTCCTTCAGCTTAACACCGCACTTCGCTCGTTACAATCAGACATCGGTCTTTAAATCTGGACAGGGCATATGGCCCTGTAATTACACTAGCTTCAGTCAAACCGGAACGCAGTGATGTTTGCACACTATTGCTTGACGGCAGAATAACTGGCACTGCGGTGTTATCTATCTAGACTAATGTTAATGACTCTATTGACGATCAAATACTAAGAATTAGTCGAATATAATCGTTAAAAGATGTTTATACTTTAAGCCAACAGTTTTTGAAGATTTTTAAATGGAGAAGCTTACACTTTTATTGATACTTTCATATACAATTTTAAATGGAAATATAAAACCTTTTTTGTACGTAAAATATTTATAAGCTAACCGAAGCAGGTAACCGAAACACTTTGCTTTGCGTACTTTAATTTAAATAAATTACTTGATCATTAACTCCAGCGGCACTTATTCTAGCAGCTGTTTTTCGTAATTACTAGTTAGTACAATTAGTTTATTATGTATTTACGTGGAAAATTCTGAATAATTTTTTTATTTATTATTTACTACTATATAATTATGATTTTAACTTATTTCGTTTTAGAATGCAACTCAATCTTTTCCAGCAGTGTAGTCTGTAAATGCGTATAATAACATTTTAATGTTTATTATCATACATTAAAATTTGATTACATGCATACAAACACGCCTTTTCCCATGTCAGGGATAGGTATAGACCACACACACCAGACACACGTAGTCCACATAAAGGAGAAGTAACGGATGTCGAACCACTTCGCCTCCATTTTTGTAAAAGTCTAAAAAATTCTTACTTTCCATTGCGTTCCATGAGCAGTATAGTGACAGCATTGCATGTTATGGTGTTATTCTGCACGAATAAAGGCTGTCCGAACAATACCTTAGTCGCCTCTTATGACGCCTGGGTAGGAAAGAGGTAGGTGCTATTTTACTTTGCCGACACCTATTGACAACATAAGTGCAACGTAATTTTAATCAAATGTGTAATGAAACTAAAATTAAATATGTGACAATGTTAACAGTTATCTGTATTAAGTTTTATTTAAATCGTTCGCGGTTGTTTTAAATGTATAGTAATGGTTTAATACTGGTAGTAGAATTCCTATGCAGGAATCCGTCTAGGTAGGTACCACCCCAGGGCCAGTTATTCTGCCGTGAAGCAGTAGTGTGCAAACATTACTGTGTTTCGGTTTGAAGGGCACTGTGAGCTAGCGTAATCACTGGGCATTTGAGACTTAAGAACTGATGTCTCAGGGTGACGGGCGCAGTGTGGTGTCACACAGAAATATTCTGGGTGACACAGCATTTGTTGTGGGCGGACGTTGCACTTACCATCAGGTGAACGTTTTGCTCGTTTCGTCACTTTATAAAATAAAAAAAAATACTTAGAATTATTAACTATTTATTTATTTAATATAAATATAGCTGCGTCAGCTGAAGAGTAACACAACAACAACAAACAAATCTACGAAAATGCAGATGCTCTTTTTCATTTTGAACTCGTCATTACGGATAGGATTCAGCAGTAGGATCTGTTAAATCTTTTGATGTAGTGTCAATGACACGAGGAGCGTCACGACATCTACTAAAACCAATAATTTGTATTTTTCATTTGCATATTTCAGATTTTTACTTCAACTAGGATTTGTACTCGGAACATCTTGATTCATAGGTACACTCATCATTGTGCAATTATTTTTTTATGGAAGAGGGACAACTGAGCATGCGGCTCACCTGATGTTAAGTGATCACCGCCGCCCATGAACATCTACAATACCAGAAGAATAGCAGATACCAGCCTTTAAGATGCAGATGTATTTTTGTATTAAAGTTACTGAAGGAAGGTAAGTTACTTTGCTAAGATCCGCATGCAAAATATAAAAATGCAAAAAAACCCTTTTTGCTTGTGCACGCTACAGAGGGAGGGCGGGCGGTGCTCTTCAAAAAACTAGGTAATATACACCATTTTTATATTTTGCATGCGGATCTTAGCAAAGTAACTTACCTTCCTTCATTATAATGGATTACCGCAAAGTAACGCCTGATTCTATTAACTATATTAAAGTTACTGTCATATTATATTACCAGAATTCGTTTACTTAAGGTTATCAAAGTCTTTATGGGATGACTACGTGTCCAAATTTAATATAATTGAAACTTATGTAATGTTTAAATGCACTGCAGCAGCAAACTAGACTGCTCAATACATAATAAAGTACTCCATGTTACTTCTTTGAATATTACTCTATAACTTAATTTATTAATATTCAAATACTTAATAACTTACAGTAGTAGTAGTAATCGCCTCTTACGACACAACGTCTGCCGCGAAACGTGCTAGACGACACGGACGTCTCAGGTCTTCCTAACCACGATACGATCAGTCACGATCCAGGCCACACTGTACACACAGTCAATAGCTTAAATATAACACGCACCACGTCGCGCGACTGCCGTAGAGAGCAGCGCGCAATAGTCAATGCGACGTACACACGATACACCCGTGTTCCAGGGCGGTTCTCACCGCCCAGAGTTACCGACACACAAGTCGACAGTCCAAATGCAGGCCCCCTCGGACGGTCATTAGACGACTTAAAACATTTGAGATATTCGAAATAGCGTAAGCACGCAGCGAACGCGACACAGACCGAATTTCGAGGTTTTAGTAGGAGTTTATTTATGTATTTATGTTTGGGTCAAACCAAACCTGGCACGCGGGCCCTTGGCACGCGGACCCCTGGCCCGTCAGCACAGTACCCGATGAAACTGTAAAGCTAAAAAGGCTAACAGCAATTACATCACTGAAATTATATATGCGATACCTCGGTAGGGGAGAGGTGTCACATCAAATAGTAAATCTTAAAATTAGACTCAAAGAAGAAAGGCGTAACTGTATTTACTATTGATTAATGATAGCATCAATTCTTGGGCTTTTGACTTCAATTGGAAAAGTGACTGTACTGTTTTAATTGAATTTTGTAATTTCTGTGTTGATTATGAGTTTTGATGTGTTATATTGATATTTTATAATGCAGCAAGTGCTTGTGAAAGTTTGCAGTGATTGAAAAATGCAATTTAAGACTAGAATTGTACTTTATGTTTTGTCTCCATCAGTCCAGCAAATCTTCAGAATCAGAATCATTTAATCCTTAGAAAATCGTTACAATGTTGGTGTACAAGTCAGGTTAGTACAAGCATCTTCTGCCAAAATTGGCGTAGGAATTAGGAGCTAAATTTTATTACATTACATTACATTTCAATTCATAGTTATATGTCACATATTTTGCAATTTAAGATTTAATTTTATTAATAATGGCTAATCACTTTCTATAATTTATATTACAATTAGGTCATGGTTATAATGTCAGCTTACGAGTATTGTTATAATAAGTATATTTAATTAATCAGTTACACAGTTACAATATATATTTTATTTATAACATTTGTCAATTATCTTTATTATATTTTATGCAGCGTTAAAAGTCATACCTTAATGTCACATTTGCAGTGGTATCAGGTTATATTGTCGTTTAAGTAATCTTGTACCTTGTAATAAAGTTTTTCTAAAAGTGAAAATAATGCCTTTTTGAAGTTATTAATATTTAGTTTATGGTACCTATCTGGAAGATGATTGTATATTTTTACAGCCATGCAATAGGAATTATTAGAATATAAGTGCAGTCTCTGTAAAAGTACTTCAAGTTTATCTTTGTGTCTAGTTCTGCTGAATTCTGTCTTTTTTACATTTTAACAGATGCAAATGTTTTATAACGAAAATACAGATTTCAAATATATATAACCAAGGGAGTGGCAGCATTTTGAGTGATTGAAAGTGACGTTTACAAGATTCCATAGGACCAATGCCACATAAAGCTCGAATAAATTTCTTCTTTTGTAGCTTAAATACGCTTTCAGCCTCCACGGAGTTACCCCACAAAACTAAGCCATATCGTAATACTGATGACACATATCCATGATATGCTGAAAGTGCAATATCCATTGATGCTAATTGTGTTAACCTTTTCATTGCATAAACAAATTTGTTCAATTTGGGTATAGTATTTTTTGCGTGCGCATCCCATTTACAGAATTAGTCAACTTCTATACTCAGAAACTTTGTTGTGTCTACACAATTTATAAAGTTACCTTTACACAACACCTTTAAATTTGGAGGGGTACTATTATGTGTTTGGAATTGGATGAGTTTTGTCTTGTTTACATTTATTTTTAGGTTATTTTTGTCAAGCTATTCAGTTATTTGTTGTAATGCAAAATTTATCTTCTTATTGTAAGAGTCTTTTACTATTTGCTTAAATAAAAATGTTGTGTCGTCTGCGAAAATGATCGCTTTATGGTGTGTAATATTTGGTAGGTCATTTATGTATAGTAAAAATAACAGGGGACCTAAAACACTACCTTGTGGCACCCCATAGTCGTATCGTCTATATTCAGACCTGTTGACTTTATTTTTATTATTTACAATTCTGGCAATTTCTACACATTGCTTTCTGTCCTCTAAGTAGCTCTTAATCCATTTTTTAGCTGTGCTTCTTACCCCATATCGGTTAAGTTTAATTAGTAGTATTTCATGACACACAAAATCGAAAGCCTTCGACATGTCTAGAAATATGGCTGTTATTGGAGTTTTTAAGTCAAGACTTTCTGTGATATATTTTATCAAAGAGAAACAGGCCAAAAATCATCATTAAGGATATGAAAAGTTTCAACAAATTTGTAAAGTTTATCCCGCATTAATCCTTCAAAAACTTCAGACAATATTGGTATAAGAGTAATAGGTCTGAAATTGCTCATATCATCGATACGTCCTTTTTTGTGAAGTGGTCTTATAATAGAATATTTAAGTCTCTTTGGAAATACTCCTTGGACAAAAGATAGGTTAATTGTATGAGCCAATGGTTTACAAACAATAGAAGCACATATTTTAATAATTTTTTTTTTGGAGATTGTCATAACCAGTCGCCGATGTGTTTTTGAGTTTTATTATTGTTTTGTATACATCCATTTCACAAATAGGGTGCAAGAACATACTTTTTATATTGTGATGAATGTGTGTATTACACACATTACGAGATGGAGGTGCAAGTTCTTTTTTTTAATTTGTTATGTTAATGTAATATTTATTGAACATTTCAGCGATTGTTTTCGGTTCAGTTATAGTAACATTATTATATGTTATTGATGTGATATTAGTTTTCTTTGATGTGTTTTCTGTATTATTTTTTATAATGCTCCACGCAGCTTTACATGTGTTTTTTGAGGTGGTAATATAACATTTATTTGCAATAGTTTGAGCTGAATGTATACATTTTTTAAGAATTTTGGAATATTTATAGTGAGGTTCCTTATTTTTCTTTTTATTTGATTTTGACAAGTGGTATTGTAAATATAGACGTCTCTTATTCACGCAACACTTTTTAAGGTTCATTGTCAACCATTTATTTTTTATTGGTTTGTTATTTATTTTTATCTGGATTTCCGGAAAACAAAGTGTATAGAACAGTATAATATTATCATAAAATAGATTGAAAGCATTATTTGTATCTGTTTCTGAGTAGACGTCAGTAAAAGTTAAACTAGATAAACATTCAATGAACTTTCTTATATTATCGTTGCTGTAGTTTCTCCTTGTTTCCGACCATTTTTGTTGAGATTTCTCCGATACGTGATCAACTTTTAATTGTAAGCTCAGACCAGTTTCGTGGTCTGAGAGTGCTAGACAATGTAATTTAGCAGTGATGTCTTTCAAATTACTCACTATTAAATCTAAGCAAGATTTTTTTCCTCGTTGCACAATGAATGCGGTTTGTTAGATTATTCTTTGCTAATATTTGTAAAAGTTCTATAGAATATTTATTTTCACTCTTTAAAGGATCTATGTTCCAGTCCCCACACAGTAATAATTTGGATATTTGTCTGTAAGTCGTTCAAGTTCTTTTAAAAAGATATCTGGTTTCGTAAGGGGACTTCTATTAATGCAAATTATTAATAAATTATAGTTAATGATTTCTATTCCACAGTATTCAAAATGAGAGAGAATAGGTTTGGCTATATCTACTGTTTTATAGTCGAGTGATTGCTTTATAAGAATGAATGATCCGCCGCGGGCTTTGTTATTCGCGAGTAGTGAGCGGCCAACTTATATCCACGAATGTTCAAGTTTGATTCAGTTCCCTGTTTAATAAAAGTTTCTGTTAAACAAATTACTTGTATTTCGCCTAGATCCCTCCTCAAATCCGACAAGGCTATTGCAAATTCATCTTGTTTACCCAATATCCCTGCTAAATTCTGATGAAATATGGTTGCAATAGTTAGTGGTTTAGTTGCAACATATTCTATTTTGTTTTTCGGCAATATCGTGGATAACTTCGGTTTTAGTGACCAGCTACAGTAAAAATCAACTTTTATTTTACTGTCGATCGATATTTTGAATTACCTATTGTCATTCCCGTGACTGACTTGACATTAGCAGAACTTTATTCAGAGAGGCCAGAGTTAAATGAAGAAGAAAAAGAAGAAGTCGTTGCCTAGGCTTAACGTGTAAATACGTTAAAATTTATATTGGTGTGTTGTTAGTTGTAAATTGCGTATATAAGAGATAGTCGATTTATAGTAAGTAAGTATAAGATTGTATGTGTGAGTCAATAAACTGTAACTGGAGTTTACGTATTTTGTTTCTTTGTCTAGCCGTTACTAATACAATACATACTCGAATGAAATTGATACATTATTGCTGCTGCTACGTATACGAATACGAATGATATGAAACGTAAGGAAAGCTAAGATGTAGTGTCTAAGCATCAAATCCACGAAAAACAAACTTTGTGATGCTCAGATCGGATGGAATTCTAATGCTTATTGAGCTAATTTGCATGTACTCTAAGATTAGCTTAAAAAAAAAGAAAGCTTAAAAATGTGCATCAATCAGCAGCTTAGCAGCAAAAAAAGTGTCCTCACTTTTGGAGAATGGTTTGCTGTTCTGGAAATAGTTCTACATACTGGGTGTCGAAAAAACGAGATGGGCAGTAGCATCTTCTTCAAATCATCTGAATAAATAAACTGCGAATATTAAGCCTGCCTGTAAAATGAGAGCTACTAACTTCTGTGGCAATCTATGGGGGAGGCCTATGTACAGCACTGGACTAGTGAAAGACTGAAATGATGATGATGACTACCGATACCAGTGCGAGTTGGCGGACTTCAAATGGCGTCGAAATATTAGTTATTTCTCAAAAATTTTACCTTTCCTCCCAGTTTTACCGCCGTGGTAAATTATCACTTAAAATTACAACTATCAGTTTTGGTGCTGCTATGACTGGGAGATGGAATGCAACCCACCCGCGTATAATTTAAGGCGAGCATCAGGTACCTGGGATAACTATCTGGGATATGTTACGTGGCAATTCGACTCTATTAAAATATACGAGTATATGTAATATATAGAAATATCTTTTCGCAACCCATTTCATACAGGTGCAGATTAATCATATACTAACTGTGTCCCGCGGTTTAACTCGCGTGTAATAGGCTCCTGAGTTGAGGATTCACAGTTCGGTCCTTTTCGGTAATGTGCGGTTCTCGGCGTAAAGTAAAAAGTTTCAGCCTATAAATGTCCCACTACTGAGCACAGGCCTCCTCTCATTTCTGAGAGGGTTTTGGAGCTAGGAAGAATCCGCCACGCTGCTCCAATGCGGGTTGGCGGACTTCACATGTCTTCAAAATATTTTTTATTCCTCAGACATGCAGGTTTCCTCACGATGTTTTCCTTCACCGCCGAGCACGTGGTAAATCAGCACTTAAAATTGCAATTAACAATTTTAGTGGTGCCGGCACCGGGAATCGAACACAGGTCACTCGCGTACTGTGAAATTTACAGCGAGCGCCTAGCCCCTGAGCTACCACGGCTATCCCTGAGCTCTAGGCGTGCGGCACCTTAAAAATGTAGCATGAAGTTTAATACCTTTAAATCTTCCTCACTAAACGGGCTATCTAATACAAAAATAATTCATGATTCCTTATAATTACGCGAATAAACTGATTTTACGGATATTTACTGGTGGTAGGTTTCCTGTGCAGGAATCCGTCTAGGTAGGTACCTCCCCAGGGCCAGTTATTCTGCCGTGAAGCAGTAGTATGCAAACATTACTGTGTTTTGGTTTGAAGGGCACTGAGAGCTAGCGTAATCACTGGGCATATAAGACTTAAGAACTGATGTCTGAGGGTGATGGGCGCAGTGTGGTGTCACACAGAAATGATCTGGGTGACACAGCGTTTATTATGTGCGGTTGTTGCACTTACCAACGTTTTTTCTCGTTTCGTCACTTCATGAAACAAAAAAAAAACAATACATGTCATCATCATCTCAGCCTATCACTAGTCCACTGCCTCCAATCGCCAATCTATGGGAGATTGCACAAAATTTAGAAGCTCTCATTTGGGGGGGTTTTGCCATAGTTGCCACGGTTGGCAGGCGGGCTGACAACCGCAGTTTATTTATACAGATATTCCAGGAAGATGCTGCTGCTCATCTCCTGGGTTTGTCTTTCCCTCTGTCGACTTTTACGACACCCACGGGATGAGATGGGGTGGTAGATTAAAATTAAATGGGATGAAATCGGTAAAATTAGTTTTATTAAACAAAAATATTTTTAAAATAGCATTTGTATTCCTTGAGGTTAGGGCGTTCAAATATACAAACTTTCCAGCTTCATTATTATAGTAAGACATATAATAGAAATTGATTCATACACTAGAATGAAGTCTTTTGTAATTGCGAATAAAATTTTGTTAATATTTTATGAGTAGATAATGGAATACATTGTAGTTCTATAAACATCTACTGGTGGTAGGATTCCTATGCAGGAATCCGTCTAGGTAAGTATCACTCCTGGGATAGTTATTCTCCCGTGAAACAGTAGTTTGCAAGCATTATTGTGTTTCGGTTTGAAGGGCACTGAGAGCTAGCGTAATCACTGGACATATGAGACTTAAGAACTCAAGTCTCAGGGTGACGGGCGCAGTGCGGTGTCACACAGATTTTTTTTGGGTGACACATCATTTGTTATGAGCAGACGTTGGACTTGCTACCAGGTGAACGTTTTGCTCTACAAAACTTAATAAAGCATCAACGAAGTTGAAAATGGGTGCATAGATTTTGCATATGTACTGCATATGTACTGCATATGTATTGCTCCAAGATTTCCCTAGAATTATTATTATCCCTTAGTCGAATTTAACGACTTCCACGGAATGAAATAGTTTTTTTTTAATGGAAGAAAGCGACTTGACAAGCAAATCGTGGACCTGACGATAAGTGAAACGTCAGCCTGTTACAATTTCTGTGTCTTCTAGAATATTTTCGTTAGCCACACTGCCCTGAGACATCAGTTCTTAAGTTCTTGAGTCGATTGGATATACAAACAATGTTACGATACCACCACACCCATAATTATACACACTTTGAGTTAAATTATGAATTCGTAATATACAAACACGGCTGCAGCATCTTCCTGGAACATCTGAATAAATAAACTGCGCTTGCCAAACCGCCTGCCAAGCGTGGCAACTATGGCAAAATCCCTCCAAAATGAGAGCTACAAACTTTTGTGGCTATCTATGGGGGAGGCCTATATTTAGTAGTGGACTTGTGATAGACGACGACGACGAAACGTATTTCATATTGTGGCGTGAATAATATTAATACAATTCAGTATCATTTCTGCCCATCACAAGTCCAACATACGCTTACCTCGAGATTGCCAAAACAATACGTTCCTGGGTCATCCTGAATTCATGATTGATAACTCATATACTCGTACTTTCTAAAATTATAACTGTCCACTATGTTTGTTAAATAATGACGTACTTATTGAATATTTAACACGTTGTTATAAAGGTAAGACTGCAGAAAAACAACTTGTATGATGAAATTATCTTAATAACAACTTGAAGGTACAGCAAATTTCCGGATTTAATCCACGGCGTTTGCGTCGGTGGCACAAGTCATATGTACTGCGTGTCAGTATTACATTATTAACACAGTTACGCCTTTTTCACATATTAGGGGTACGCAGAGGCCACTCACGTAGCCCACTTTTCGCCTTTGCGGGATACGCGACGTGACAGGGACATTTTGGTATGAATTAAAAAAAAAACTAGAGCCGTGGTAGCTCAGGGCCCCATTGCTCGCCTTTAATTTCATAGTAAGCGAGTAACCTGGATTGAATCCCCGATGCCAGCACCTTTAAAATTGTTCTACAATTTTAAGTGCTGATTTACCACGTGCTTAGCGGTGAAGGAAAACATCGTGAGGAAACCTGCATGTCCAAGGAATAGAAATATTTCGAGGACATGTGAAGTCTGCCAACCCGCATTGGAGCAGCGTATTGGATTCATCCTAGCTCCAAAACCCTTTCAGAAATGAGAGGAGGCCTGTGCTCAGCAGGGGGACATTTATAGGCTGAAACTTTACTTTTACTTTTTAAAAAAAAACTTACTCCCTATTGCGTCCTCACTTCCCGTCCACCCTCGGTAGTAAAGAGTTAGTTGCTATTCTACTTTGCCAGACACCTATCGGCTATTACAATATTAATAAACTAATTATTTTTTTTTACTTTAAAAAAATACCGCACGCTAGGATTTCAGCTGTTTCACGGAGGCATTTTACAGACATATTTTTACATCATCATCAGATCTAGGACAACTATTTAATAGCCATCCTTGGCGGTTAATACTCGTAATAACTTTCGTTAACAAGATGTGAAGTCAGCCAACCCACACTAAAGCCCTTCGTTCTCCAAAAACGACTTAAAAATAAGAGGATATCTCAGTAGAGGGATAGTTAAAGAATGTCACTTTGTAGCATTGATTGACTTCAAACACAACTCATGTTACACTCATGTTATTGAAGTCATATATCTTGAACAAGATGCTTGGAGAACGAAAGTTTCACAAAACAAAACTGGCCTGGTGAATATTTTGGTGTTTTTTAAAGGCTTAACAAGTCATAATATCGAAATACAGCTACTACTACGAGTTCCTCCATAAATGAAAAAAAAAAAATCAATTAACGAAAAATCGACACAGCATTATGCTCCAACAGAATTGCTATCAGACAGCTATAAATTTAAATGTTTACATAAGATAGTAGAAAAAAAACCACGAAAGATATTTCAAATGTATCCGGTATATTACACCATAGTATACAATGTGTGGCGTAGGTACGTAAATATACCGTGTGATGGCGGCTTAAGAGAATCTATCACCCCATCTCATCCCGTGGGTGTCGTAAAAGTCGACAGAGGGAAAATGAAAACCAGGAGATGGTTAGCAGCATCTTCCTAGAATATCAAAACAAATAAACTGCGGTTGCAAATCCACCTGCCAAACGTGGCAACTATGGCAAAATCAGAGCTTCGAATTTGTGTGACAATCTATGGGGGAGGCCTATGCTCAGCAGTGGACTAGTAATATGCTGATATGAAGATACGATGTATAAAATACCAATAATAATTAGACAAACACGCCCACAGATTTTCTTGCGTCGCCACCACGTACTTCGTTTCGTCGTTTCAGCCTATCACTAGTTCACTGTTGAACATAGGCCTCCCCCACAGATTGCTACAAAATTTAGTAGCTCTCATTTTGTGGGATTTTGCCATAGTTGCCGCGCTTGGCAGACGGGTTGGCAACCGCAGTTTATTTATTCAGATGTTCCAGGAAGATGCTGCTACTGATCTTCTGGTTTTAATTTTCCCTCTGTCGACTTTTACGACACCCACGGAATGAGATGGGGTGGTAGATTTTCTTAAGCCGCTACCACACGCACGATGATGATAAAAATATTTTCAAGCAAAAAAATCGCTTGTAGCTTGAACCGTTCGCTTGCATCGTTATTTCACATTATGAGGGCGCATGTTCTGAATTTTATGAGGGCATAAACGAACTAGGGCAGTATTTTTTGGCCCAAAACTGTTTTTAATTATAGCTTCAAGTTGACGTGAATTCTTTTCGTCAAGAAGTCTTTTTTTAATTAAAATGTACACTTATATATGGTTCTTTATACTTATAACAGAAATAAATGTCACAAAGTATTTTTTTTTATTGCTGCAGAAGTATACGAGTATTGTTTTCGTAACGGTACATATACATGTTTTATTATATTAGTAGTGGTAGGAATCCTAAGCAGGAATCCGTCGAGGTAGATACCACCGCAGGGCCAGTTATTCTGCCGTGAAGCAGTAGTGTGCAAACATTACTGTGTTTCGGTTAGAAGGGCACTGTGAGCTAGCGTAATCACTGGGCATTTGAGACTTAAGAACTGATGTCTCAGGGTGACGGGCGCAGTGTGATGTCACACAGAAATATTCTGGGTGACACAGCATTTGTTGTGGGCGGACGTTGCACTTACCATCAGGTGAACGTTTTGCTCGTTTCGTCATTTTATACCATAAAAAAAACATATAAAATAAAAAAAATATAACAGTTCTACTGCATCCCAAATATCTCAACAAGACAATTTTTTAAAATATGTCTGACTGTTTTACACTGTAACTGGTGGTACCTGCGGTGGTTAATTTGGTGTCCCTCCAATTAATGTCGTTATTTGCATTTACATAATCTTAACATGACAAGAGTAGTTAGGTCATCATCATCACTACTGGTTTTATTTTTCCCTCTGTCGGCTTTTACGACACCCACGGGGTGAAATGGAGTGGTTGTTTATCTTAAACCGCCACCACAAGTTATATCGTGGTAAGTAATTTAAGTATTTTATTAATGAAGTCATTAGAGAGAAATATATATATATATATATATATATATATATATATATATATATATATATATATATATATATTGCCTAAATTTTTTTTATTGTATACAGTGACGAAACGAGCAAAACGTTCACCTGATGGTAAGTGCAACGTCCGCCCACAACAAATGCTGTGTCACCCAGAACATTTCTGTGTGACACAACACTACGTCCGTCACCCTGAGATATCAGTTCTTAAGTCTCGAATGCCCAGTGATTACGCTAGCTCACAGTGTCTTTCAAACCGAAACACAGTAATGTTTGCACACTACTGCTTACTAGACGGATTTTTGCATAGGAATCCTACCACTAGATAACTAAGAAGGGAAATATAGACGAAAATATACATATACGTATATGTACAAGTGAAATAAGATTATGAAACGCTAACACATATGAAACTTAAAAGTTACACAACTTATGCTTTGACTACGAATTCGTGCTGTAAAGTTGTATGAATATTATCGCGACATCAAAACAGCGGCGAGTAAATTGAAAACTTTGTGTAAACCTATTTCTAGCAACTTTTGAGTATTTTTGTTAGTAATGCACACGAAATAATGTATGACATTATTTCTAACGTTTAAAATGTAGATACAGTATACAAAATTCCTAACGTAAGACATAAGTCTCCTATTAGTATAGAGAGGATAAAGCCGCCGGCGTGAATGTACTCGTAAGATAGATGGAAAACTGATTTCTAAGTGTGACGGGCGCAGTGTGGCGTCACGCAGATCTGTTCTGGGTGACACAGCATTTGTTATGGGCTATACGCTGCACTAATTTACAGGTGAACGTTTTGCTGGTTCCGTCATTTTATTTAATAAAAGTTAATCTTACTTACTTTCACGTTTACTTTAGATTGCTGTAACAATAATAAAATTTCATTACTTATCTATATTTAAAAATTCTATTATCTATTATTATTATTCTACTATTTAAAATTCTATTATCAAAACAAAGTCATTAAGTAGGATGAAAATCAGCACTGTTTGATTCTGAACAGTACGCGCTGAGCCTATCTCCTTTTGCTATCTAGTTTTTATATTTATTTCTTGTGGTGTAAATAAGTGTTTATGTTTAAGCCTTCTGTTATTTTTATAGAGTACACCTGTTCAGTTTTTTAAGAAGATAGCAATAAATGAATTATTATTATTATTAATTATTATTATTATTAATTATTATTATTATTTAAACAAAGCGTTTTATATCGGACTGAATCTTTGTGTAGAAGTCCTGGCATAAGCCAGATGGCCATACGGTACTAAGTAATTGCTAAGAACCGGCAACAACTAAAGTAAAAGAGAGAAATTGCTTTAGTTTATTCCGCACCGGCGGTGGAACGAGCAACATCGTTAGACGCAAATAGGCAAGTGGTATTTCAGTCAGGGAAAAGTAGGCACAATAACAATATTTTCATAGTGATACTGGAAAACGAATTTAATTCTCTTATAACGTTTTCAAAATCTTTTCGCCAGTATAAAATACCATCATCATGCATTATGGGCATTGAGACCGTGACTTTGAGTCCAGAGGCCCAGATGAATTGTAAGATGGCCGAGACGATCTATTTCGTCTTGACGTGAAAATATTCATATTGTAATGTCCAGGTAAAACGTGGACCAAAATTTCCGGTCCCTGACTGTGCATACCAAAAACGGAGATTCAATCGCCTTTCGAATCCGCTTCACGGCACTATAATTGGCCGTGAAGCAGGAATGTGCAAACATTACTGTGTTTCGGTTTGAAGGGCACTGTGAGCTAGTGTCATTACGGGGCATATGAGACTTAAGGACTGATGTCTCGGGGTGATACGCGTAGTGTAGTGTTACGCATAAATTTTCTGGATTACACAGCATTTGTTATGGGCAGACGTTGCACTTACCATCAGGTGAAAGTTTCACTCGGTTCATCACTTTATCCTATAAAAAAAGGAAGGAAAATACTAAATAACGCCAGGTTTACCTACCGGCATTACCTGTTTTCTTAATAAAGTGTACGGTATGTTCGGATGGTTGGCACTAGACTGCACGGTGCGGCGTATAGTGTGCAGGGTAGTGTAGTATGTACAGGTGAAGTTTACATAAGCAGTTAGGGTCTTTTAAAAAGTAAATAAATTTAGAATCTCTTAATAAAAAAAAATATTATCCGTGTTTACATATTTTATTAGCATATCAACACACTCACAAAAATACGCTTTTAAAATAACATTAAAAAAAAACGTTGACCAAAAAAAACCTTACTAATATTATAAATGGGAAATTAATTCTCTCTGTCCCTCTGTTACCTTTGTTCGGTTCAACCGCTGAACCGAACTTGACGAAATTAGCGATAGCTTGTGTCCTGGAGGCGGACATAGGGTACTTACTTTTCCGGAAAATCAAATGATTACTATATAATTAAAAAAAATACTTATATCCACACGAACAAAGTCGCGGGCATCAGCTAGTATAAAATATAATAAGTGATTATCCATGAGTAGTGTAATGCAAATTCTGGACTTCAAATCGGCATATGCCTGCTGCAGCAGTAATTTTACGCGAAGCCCAAAAAAATAGTATACCCGTTTCATTCCTTGTACCATTATCACTTCTATACTAATATTATAAAATGCGAAAGTGTCTCTCTCTGTCCCTCTGTCTGTTTGTTACCTTTTCACAGTTCTACCGCTGAACCGATCTTGCCGAAATTTGGCACAGAGATAGCTCGCATTCTAGGGACGGACATAGGATTTTTATGGCGGAAAATCAAATAAATACCACGCGATATTTAAAAAAAAAACTTTATCCATGCGGGCGAAGTCGTAGGCATCAGCTAGTTTTGTATAAAAATGTACCTGTGCGTTTAATAAATAATTAGTGCTTATTTTACAAGTCTAAAAAGTAGAAAGAAGATAGTTTACTTTCTTTTGTTAATGTACCACAAAGTAATCATATTAAAAACTAAAATAAAAATAAATTTCAAGAAAATCTAACTTAAAACCAATAATTACATACAGTCACGCCTTATCTCATATAAGAGGATGGCAGAGACCGCACCCGCAGCTCACTTTTTGCCCACGCGTGAAATGACACGTGACGGGCGACGAACTACGTCGCCGCTATTTTGGTACGAATCATTAAATTCTTACTCCCCATTGAGTTCCCACGTACAGTATAGTGACAGCTGTGCATGTTATGGTATTTATTATGCACGAATAAAGGCAATTAATAAGGAATTAAACTGCACTGTGCACCCAACAGCGCATCGAGGCGATGAGCTCACCACGTATCACACCAAGTGCATTATATTGTTTTGGTAAAACGTGGATTGTGGCAGGCATCTGTTTTTGCAGTGAGTGCCCAGTCTGTGACTACCCCTTATGGGATACAGTCGTGATCTAATGTATGTATGAATAAAGGCTATCCGTACAATAACTTAGGCGACTCTTACGATACCTTGCTAGGAAAGAGGTAGGTGCTCTTCTTCTCTGCAAGACACCTAATCGTCTTCTTCGTGTCGATGATTCTTTTGTAATCATGAATGAATATATATGAATGAATGTAATATTAATTATGTAATATTCATGAATGAATGATGAAATGTGTCGATGATTCTTTTGTAATATAGTTGTGAATATATACTGCGACAGTCACCTCAAGAGGACATTTGATTATAAGAAAACTAACATTGTATTAATCCTACATAAATATTTCAATACAATTACTTTCAGTGTTCTTGAGAACGTAACCATAGAGTTCAAATATTTATAGTATTTACGTGTAACGCAAAGGTTCTCTAGCGAAAGCTCCTGAATATTAAAAAGCTTACAGAACAAAACACACACTCTGTCTCGTGCTTTTAATTCAACGGTAATGATAGAATTAGAAATCCGTAAAAATGCAAGAGTTTTCAATAGGTACACTTATAAGAATAATGTGGTATTACAAACATAAATAAAATCACGCCTTTTTCCCATATGGCCTCATATTATGTTGACAGAGACGGTAAGAGAGAGAGAGATGTAATTCGGTATTATAATACTTATTAAATTTACTTTTTCTTGTTATAAGCATTAAAAGAAGAAGAAGTAAAGTAGTTCCATTGCTAGGCTCACTCTGATTTTAAGAATGTTTAGGAGACGGCGTCCGCAATGCCGCTCAAATGCGGGTCGAACTTCACATGTCGGCGAAATTATTTTATTAATTATACTACTTAGCGATACAGGTTTCCACACGATGTTTACTTCGCTGACGAGCACGTGGTAAATAAACAATTGTAGTGGTGCCAGCACAGATCGTCGAACCAAGGACAATTTATTTCAATTAAATTTTAAACGAGCGCTGTGGCTCAGAACTACCTAAAGCTTAAAGTCTCAGCCTATAAATGTCCCACTGCTGAGGACTCCTCTCATTTTTGCAGCTAGGAAGATTTCGCCACGCTGCTCCAATGCGGATTGGCGGACTGCACATGTCTTCGAAATATTTTTTATTTCTCCGACATGCAGGCTTCTTCACGATGTTTCCCTTCTCCCGTTTCCCGAGTACGTGGTAAATCAGCACTTAAAATTGCATTTAACACTTTTAGTGGTGCCGGCACCGGGAACCGAACTGAGCTACCTACGGCTTGTTTATACGGTCGAAATGCTAGTGCCCGCTTTTCAACATAAATATTTTCAACGCTTTGGCGTTATTGGCTTAGAGTTCTCATGTCTGACGATACAGAGCTTTTGGACTCTACCTCGCTGTAACGCAAAAAAACACCAAAACTTTAAATGTTTTATTTAATGGAATAACGTAACCCAAATATGACTTCTCAATATTGGTTCTCGTTTTTCAATCCAGTCTACGGCTTAGAATAACCGTAACGTTTAAGTATTTTTTTTGTGTTCATAGAAATAGCAACGCCCTCTTCGAGTTCAACGTTCAAAAAACCAGATTGCCAAATGACTCGACCCTCTAATAGGGTCACTCATCACTCAAGTAGACCCTTAAAATGAGAAAAGCGTTTTACTTATTCTGATTCAAGAATTTTCTGTTATTTTACACAAGAATAAGTATGCATGAGAAAGTTAAGAAAATGTAATATTAAAATTGCCGTACGTATACGTTGTGAATAAAATACTATTTGAAAACAACATCATCTTACAACATAATCCATATTATGATAACATTGCCGAGAGGTGTCCGGCAGAGTAGAATAGCACCTACATCATCTTTCGAGATGTCGTAAGGGGTGACTAAGATGTTGTACGGACAGCCTTTATTCGTGCAGAAGAACGCCATAATATGCTGTGCTATGTCTATACTGCTCGGGAGGACCCAACGGGTAGTAAATATTTTTTTGAGCGGTAGGCTACATGAGTGGCCCCTGCCTACCCTTTGTGTGGGAAAGGGCGTGACTGTATGTATGTAAGTAATAAAACCATAATATGCAATGCTATGTGCTGCTCTTGGGAAAGCAATGGCGAGTATGAATTTTTTTACTCGTACCAAAATGGCAGTCACGTGGTTCGCCACCCGTCACGTCTCTTTTCCTTCACGCCTTTGGCTAGCCAGTCATTTTGTTACTTGAAGTAATATTCCTTAAATACCAATATATCACTCTAATAATATATCAAACAGTTTTTTTTCACCCAACTCTACCTGCCACACGCTTTCGCTATCTGTACAAAACTGTACTATTTAATACATGTAAAAATATTGAATGCACGTTGCATTAATATGTGTGTGTAAAAGTAACCATACAAATGAGAAAATATCGATTTCAGTTGACATTTCAATTCCAAGAAATACATGATAAATAGAATAAATTTATGTTAAAGTTTCCTAACAATGCACAGCGCTTAACAAACAAGAAGTATGTCAAGTCGCAAGCTTAAGTGCTGACAGCGGAAATTAGATCTTTCTTGCGTCTGTCACTACCAAGAAGCTTGTATTTTTTCTTTATAAAATATCAAAATACATCAGAAAATATTAGATCCAAGGTAAACTTTGCGGGGAGAGGATAAAAGCAACAATTGACTTTCTTTAATTGTTGACGTGCGTTGTCTGTACGTGTGAGTGAATATAGATTATATTACGTGAGGCATACTGAAAGTTTTCAAAAACTGGCAACTTATATTGATAATAAAAATAGTTCGTAGTAACGTGTTCCACAGTGGGATTTCTCCTGTATCGTGAGTACGTTTTACAGACATAAATTTCTCATGCACAACCTTTGCAGGAATCCGTCTAGGTAGGTACCACCCCAGTGCCAGTTACTCTGACGTGAAGCAGTAGTGTGAAAGCATTACTGCGTTTCGGTTTGAAGGGCATTGTGAGCTAGCGTAATCACTGGGCATTTGAGACTTAAGAACTGTTGTCTTAGGGTGAGGGGCGCAGTGTGGGGTCACATAGAAATAATCTGGGTGACACAGCATTTGTTGTGGGCGGACGTTGCACTTACCTTCAGGTGAACGTTTTGCTCGTTTGGCCACTTTATACAATAAAAATAAAAAAAAACTAGACTCGGAAACAACATTACATTTTTGGGTGCAGATACGATTCGAAGGAAGTATAAGTCAGGTACTGACCACTAGGCCACGCGGTCGCCTGTTGTAGATTGTAGGCCGCAACGGATTTCCGCAACTCATCATATCTATGCCATGTCACATCACATCTAGGCACGGATGTTATGACATATACTACTGGCAACGCTACATAAAATAAACTGCATCCGTCGTACTTACTATTGATATTAGTAAAATAAATAAGAGTATAATAATAATGACGAACACTTGGCCTAGTTATTACAGTAGATATTATATATTTGAAATAACACTCCCACATATAAGAAGAAATAGTTTTTACTTCCATAAAATCATCCCGATACCACATCAAGTAGAAAACAGTATTCTTACTGTTCTACCGATCGCCGAGGACGTCGCAATAAATTTAGAGAAAGCCGCTTATTTTATAATAACAAAAATTTTAATGTAGTCCTGTTTATTTCACGAAGACTTTTATATTTGTATGTTACAAAAACCTATCATTCATCTGATAAACGACGAGCGATTCTGCGATTCGTACTTTGCCACAGGAAATTGTAAAGTTTCTAAAACAAAATTTAGAATTAATGAAGCGAATTGCATTTACCGTCACCATTCTGTTATTATTGTTGTGACGCATCTATACCAATATTATAAACCTAGACTTTATTTGGTTAAATGCGCTACTTTCAGGAACAACTGGTTAGAATAAAAAAAATAGTGTTGGATAGCCCATTTATGGAGAAAGGCTATATAGCACCACGACCCTCAGAGCGATTTCTTTTAATTTAAACGGCGGGCGAAACGGCGAAGCACAGCTAGTACATTATAAAAATCATATGTGGTGATCGTGTTACACTACACAGTCTGGACCGAGCTGGAATTATAACGATGAATCAGCAACACATCATAAAGGGCACTGACTTTACGATCCATTCTTTACAACCATTGTCTAATAAAATGAATGTTATGCCTATCATTAACGTGCCGGGACATCTATAAAATCAATCACGCTTTCAATCTTAGCATACCGTTGGACCATGAGTACTTGACCAACAAAGATATAAATAAGACCATTACAATAATCGGTGAGTAAATACAAAATATCAAAATATCAAAACAAGCATGAAGCCAGGAGACTCGCTTTCATCGCACGATATTCATCACTATTGAATCAGTCACATAGTTGTTGCAATGGTCGGAATTGTGACAGTAATCTGGAAGTGGAGAAAAAAATCGAGTTAACATGTCGACCGGGCAAATATGTCCACGACGGGTGGACCTTCCTTCCTTTTCAGTAGTCAGTGCTAAAGCTATGTCACCGGTCCACTGCTATTTACTGAACCATGGAATATGTCTATTTTTATTTTTATCCAACAATCGATATACTGGGACTTCTCCTACATCATGAATGCGTTTTACAGGCATACATTGCACATAAACAAACATCAAGACCCTGAACAACTATCTGTAGGTCTTACTTATATTTGGTCCGCCCAGCTACAGTGCAAAACGACCCGATGAAGTCAATTGTGATAATATTTTTTTAATTTCTTTTTCAGAAAATGTCCTAGCAAGACCTCAATGGCGTACTGAGTACTGAGTCCTCGTACAACAAAAAGTAAAGGACCAAATCTCAGTTCCTAAATCATCACTATCAACACAAAAAGGTAAAGATGTGTTCAACCGAGTTTGATTCTTTTGTCTGCCTCTTTGAATATACCAAATCGGAAAATATAATACCCATGAAACTATCTTGCTGATAACTTCCAGTGTAGTTTTCCTACTTTCTGATGATGATGATATTCTCCTGGCCGATTTCGACCGCGGCGACAACTTTCGAATA
Source organism: Luehdorfia chinensis (assembly GCA_019845155.1). Lineage (NCBI taxonomy): Eukaryota > Metazoa > Arthropoda > Insecta > Lepidoptera > Papilionidae > Luehdorfia > Luehdorfia chinensis. The sequence goes on from JAHVAK010000292.1 coordinate 2,358,690, forward strand.
TTGTCGAGAGCTATCAACTGCGCAGGAGATATTATAGTGCCACAAGTATAAGCGCAAACACAGAGGCACTCACTCGTCCCAACCTACCCGCGACCGATGTAACGCTGATGCGATAAGGTCGGAGGTAGGCTAGGATGCAGTGTCAGAAACATGGGGACAATCACAACACAACCAGACCCGAAAACAATTTGTGTTTTAGCACAATTTTTGGCTCCGGCCAGGATTCGAACCCAGGACCCGCGGCTTAGAAGTCAGATATTCTACCTACTATTAACTATCTAAGCTGCGTAAAACGTATGTGCAAAATAAATGAATTGTAACTATTATCCATTACATACAAACCTAATTGAGTGTTATCTCGTACTATTTGTTATGGTATTTAAAGCTCCTGTAAAATTTCAATAGCAAATACGTGAAATTTAAATTATATCTTCTCGTCTACCTAGGCGCTTTGAGTTACATCGAAGCAGTATACAAAGCCACGTGATTTTTTTCTTCTAAAATATAAATTTATTATAGTATAAAAGTTTGAAAAGTATAGACAAAATTTAAATTTCTTCGAGGAGATATTTGAAACTTCAAACACGTTATAATAGTCTGAGCTCAATAATTTATTATTAACGAAATAAGAGACATATCTAAAATATAAATTAACAATAGTGGCGTATTTTTTTCGAACTTACGGTTATTTCTCAGGAAAACAGATTTCCTCACGATATTTTTTTTTTATCACCGAGCACGTCAATAAATAAGCATATAAAAAATTTCTTACAAATTCACGATGTGCTCGTATGATATAAATTTTAAGTATTTCTAATTTATTTTGTCATTACATGAAAAATATGCGTATAGTATTTGTTATTTACTTGTTCAGGCATTACGGATTTGGTTGACAAAAAAAAATCTTTTTAGTATTCGTAAGCCATAGCATCAAAACTTGTCCACAACAGGGTAAAAAACCCTTTCTTATTGGAATGTTTTGCATGTGATCATGCTAGCTACCATTGGTAAGCGCTTAGATTATGACAGTACTGCTGTCAACTGTTGGCCCAGTGAACGAGTTGAGCAAAAAGCCGATGATAATAAAAAAGTGTCAGTGTGCACACATCTATACTAATATTAGAAATGCGAAAGTAACTCTCTGTCCCTCTGCCTGTTTGTTACTTTTTTTTGTTAAACCGGTGAACCGATCTCGACGAAATCTGACACAGAGAAAGCTTGCGTCCTAGAAACGGATATAGGATATTTATATCCCGGAAAAAAAAACCTAATACCACCCAAACAAAGTCGCGGGCACCAACTCGTAGCATATAAAATAAATAACTAAACTGGTGGTAGGATTTCTATGCAGGAATCCGTCTAGGTAGGTACCACCCCAGGGGCAGTTATTCTGCCGTGAAGCAGAGTTGTGCAAACATTACTGTGTTTCGGTTTGAAGGGCACTGAGAGCTAGCGTAATCACTGGGCATATGAGACTTAAGAACCGATGTCTCAGAGTGACAGGCCCAGTGTGGTGTCACGCAGTAAAGTTCTGCGTGACACAGCATTTGTTATTGGCAGATATTGCACTTACCATCAGGTCAACGTTTTGCACGTTTCATCACTTTATACAATAAAATATTAGAGTGGTAAACACATTTTTTTTATTAACAATAATATATGTATGATAAGCCTATGAAAAGTCCTGCTTTAACGCATATTTATGTAGATTTTCACTCAACATTTTCATTGTCTATGCAAAGCTTTTAAGCTCCTCTAAGTTTTTAGCATTGAACAAGGGCGAAGTATCTAATTTACATTGTCCATGTCCTGTTAAAATATTGTAAGATACTTCCTTGTTTTGATAGGAAAGGTTATAAAAATTCATTAATCGCTATAAAGAACCGAGTAATTTAGTGTTTCCCCACTTACAAATATAAGCATATCGGCCAATTACAAATTCTCATTGGCTTTCTTGTAAATATAATGTTTTATTATGATGTTACAATACATTTCAGTACGTATTATTCAGTCCAAAGAACGATATGACTTTTGGTTAATATGGACGTAATAGAAAAAAAAAATTAAATATAAATTTAAAATAATCTTTTTTCATTTACCAACTCGTACTAAATTTTGATCACCTTATTCGTTTGTGTTTGTGACATAACATAAGCACGTGCCGTGTGGTGGCGGCTTATTTAAATGTACCACCCCATCTCATCCCGTGGGTATTGTAAAAGTCGACGGAAGGAAAATGAAGACCAGGAGATGGGCATCGGCATCTCCCTGGAACATCTGAATAAATAAACTGAGTTTGCCAACTCGCCTGCCGAGCGTGGCAACTATGGTACCCCCCCCCCCCCCCTCCCATGAGAGCAATTTCATCAAATATGGGAGCCAAATGTTCAGCAGTGGACTAGTGATAGGCTGAAATGATGATGATGATAAACACGTGTCCGTAATTTTCCAAACAGGATCTCCTAAGCATATGATTACTAACTACTTTCTGCTATAATTGGCCCCAATGAGCTACCTATGCTATTATAATAATAGCTACGCTGTTTTAAATTAAATTTTGTTCATATTTTTAAATAAAACAAATTTTTACGGATTTTCTCGCGTTTACTGCTGTAAAGCACTCGAAACTTACTTTTATTTAAATGTGTAATATTCGCGTAAAAGTAAAGTTTCAGCCTATAAATGTCCCACTGCTGAGCACAGGCCTCCTTCTCTCATTTCTGAGAGGGTTTTTGGAGCTAGGAAGAATCCGCCATGCTGCTCCAATGCGGGTTGGCGGATTTCACATGTCTTTGAAATATTTTTTTATTTCTCAGACATGCCGGTTTCCTCACGATGTTTTCCTTCACCGCCGAGCTCGTGGTAAATCAGCACTTAACATTGCAATTAACAATTTTAGTGGTGCCGGCACCGGGAATCGAACCCAGGTCACTCGCGTACTATGAAATTTAAAGCGAGCGCCTAGCCCCTTAGCTAAAATGAAATCATTTCTTTATATTACTTTTCAAAACTGAAGCCCGGTGACTTAATTCTGACTTAATAAAAATAAATAGCGGCTCTGAAGAAAAGCCGTTTCGATCAAACCATGCAGACACACTCGTAAGTCATCCGTATTGTGTCATGCATGGATGGACATTGGGCAAAGATTGTGATCAGTCAAGCGTAGTTAGCCGGAAAAATCTAGGTATACTGGTACTCGTATGATGGAAGAGTTTCTAATATGGAAAAATTATGATTCTGCTAAGCATGATAGTTGCAGTCTGTTTCTACGTTAATCATGTATGTATTTTATAAGAGCCCGTGGGAACTATTTCACTTTATTTTGGCATGAAAGGTATCCTATGTCCGTCTCCAGGATTTTAGCTATCTCTGTGCCAAATTTCATCAAGATCGGCACAGCGGTTCAACCGTGATAAGGTAACATAAAGACGGAAGGATAGAGTACTTTCGCATTTTTTTTTAGTTTATAGATAATACTACAGTTTATACTACTATTATTGTACTAGTATTATAGTTATTACTTATAAGTACAATTTTAAGCAATCTTGGGGAGCGATTTAAGGAATTAAGGACAATTTAGAAAACACACAATGAAATACAGCAACTGTTTCTTTCTACTTATCATACAAAAATGAGGAATAGTCTGACTGAGTCGACATTAGCGAAAGCCAAGAAGATTTTTCCTATTCCAAAGGTTTAACCGGAACGGGTGACCCTATTAGAGATTCGCTTCACCTTTTAGTTTCCCTTTTATCATATTATTCAGGCCAGTTACGCGATATATACTTTTTCTTTTTGACATAATGATGTTGATGCTGAATTAAAATTAACCTTCTAGATTAATATCTTGAAAATACGTGACGGATTATAACTAACTTTCAACGCAATTTTATCTTTGTGAGACATTGATTAACGTATCTATTTATCGTAGGTATCGTATCTATATAACGTATATATTATCATTAACGTATGACAACTAGAATTTATCTACTGTGCAGAATATATTAGAGCGGAATAAATAATATCACAAAAGCACCCTCTCAACTTCATGTTTCTATATCGGAACTAAAGTTTACGCGATTAAATTGTTGAAATTGTCTGATATTATGTCGGAGACACGAAGACTTACCAAGTCATACTATACGTACGTATATTATTACTTTGAGATAAATTATCCATTAACTTGAGGACGATGATCGCTTCCTGCTCTATTCTAAATAGCATACATACATAGAGTCACGCCTCTTTCCCATAGGGGTAGGCAGAGACCACATCTTTCCGCTTGCTACGATCCTGACACACATCTTCAGCTTCCTCATTAACTTTCATTAGTGTTTTAATACAAGCTCGTCGGTTACGGGTACTTTTTTCGGACAAATTAGCTGTCGAAGAATTCAAATACCTATATTCCGCGTACCGTTATCTTGCGTACGCACACAATTTTACTAGTTAATAAAAGTAGGTATATTTTTTTTAAATGTGTTAGAGGTGATATTTTTTTAATTTTTGATAGAACGTTTCTATCTTAGTTTCTTCTATTTCAATGATACGGACACACTAAAAAGTCAGCTGCTAAAGTATCTGAAAGTCAACTAACAACCGGTTATGACACAACTAGTAATCTAAATCGTTACGGTTAATTTTAAACCGGTTAATTTATTAACCAGTAAATGCATGAACGGTTTATTAAACGACATTTAACCGAACCTAACTGATTTCTCGAAACCGGTTCCAAGCCCTGCTTTCCATTCCTTCTTACATCGTCGCTTGCAAAATAAACAGACATTAAAATAGAAAAATATCACAACGTAGCAGAAATAGGGCAGTTATTTCGTCACAAACGTGCCTTTGCCGAGAAATTTGGCACTGTAATACTCTTTAGCTCGGCAGCGTCAAAGGTACTGCTTTTTAATTAGTAACAAAAATTCGTGCTACCTACAGACATTACAAAAAAAGCGGTCATGGTTGTTGTAGAATTGTTTATGGATGCGAATACTACGGACTATGTATTAAGTACTCAAGTACTCGTATAATCAATATACGGAAGTTGTGACCGTGGTCGAAAAACTATATCATCATTCGTTTTCGAGGACTAGTTTTACTGTAATGATTTCCTACATTAACCCGAATTTTTTACATTTGATACAACAAATTTTACGGATTTTATCGCATTTCATTTTTATCTATTTAAAACCCGACGCTTTCAGTTTTCGAGCGCTTTACAGGACGAAGAGTGAGCTAGCGCGTAGTACCACTTTCATGGGAAAAAGGCGTGATTGTAAGTATGCACAGCACCCATGGTCCCTCCGTGAGTATTTTATCGCGTTTAATTTTTAACTATTTATGACCCGACATTTCGAGCGCTTAACAGGACCCATGGGTGCTGTATCAGCTCATCTTGTATCAGATAAAACGCTTGCTAGAGTCAGTGTCAGAGACACGGAACACAACACAGTACAACTAATAAAACTAATTTTATGGATTTTGTGGCAATCTGTGGGAATGTTGCTCACTGCTGAACATTCCCACAGATACACACTAGTTCACTAGTGATAGGCTGAAATGATGATGATGATGATGATAACCCGACGTTTCCGTGTCCGGAAAGCGTTTTATCGGATACAGGATGGCGAAGACAAGTCAATGCCTCTACTTTTGTGATTATTTTAGTACCGTAAGCACTTATAGCTATACATCCGACAGGTAGATAACCGAATTAATCATAAAATTGCGCCTGTCGTCGAAATAGGACTGGACGCCTATGACCAGTACTTAATGATATTTTCTAGTTGAAACTCAAATGCAGTAAATAAATAAAACCTGATTATACTACTTGGTTTTAACTACTTTTGGATTTTACTATTAATTGGAGGTCGCCTCTGGTGGTAGGATTCCTACGCACGAATCTGTCAAGGTAGGTACCACCACAGAGCCAGTTATTCCTCCGTGAAGTGAAAATATTGCTGTGTTTCGGTCTGTCGAGTACTGCCAGTTATATATGATGCTGTTGTTGATTGATGTTGAATGAATCTTCAAACACGGCGACAACTTACGAATATTGTAGGAAGCAATCAATACGCTGGAGATATTATAGTACCATAAGTGTACACGTAAAAACAAAGTCACTTATTCGTCCTAACCTACCCGTGCCCGATGTACCGCTCATGCGATAAGGATCGGTGTGCGGAGGTAAACTAGCAGTATCAGAGACACGATGACAATCACAAAACAACCAGACCCAAAAATTCCTCCTATGTGTTTTTGTACAAATGTTGGCCCCAGCTAGAATTCAAATCCAGGAACCACGACGTAGAAGCCATGTCAGAGTACCACCAGCGTAGCGGTCTCATATTCAATCATTTGTATCTTCAATTTCACGAATTAATAATAAATTTAACCCCGTACCGAAAGGAAGTAAAGTGATCGCTTTTAAGAGAAAGGAAACCAAAACATTAACTGATAAAGCTTGTGTAAATTTGTTATTCGAACCCAAATCCCTTTTAAAAGCTTTTAGCTTAGATACTTATTGACTATAAACAAAATCTTACTAGGGAACTGTACGCAAATAAACAAAATCCACGTTGTATTAATTAACAGGGCCGTGCATCAGACCGTAAAGAAATTTTTCGAAAGAAGTTGTAAAAAATCTTCACATTATCATTAAAACAAAATCTTTCATTTCGTTTGTTAACTTACGAGTATATCATATATTTTCTGATTAATGATATTTAAGTATGATGAATATACTGTAACAATTGTTATTTCGTGTAAACAACTGTTTTCAAATAACTGTGGTCGAAATATTAAAAGCTTTAAAACACTCTTTTTTAGAGTTTTGTTATTTTTTAATCTCACAAATTATGTGTGATCAATGTTGACATCGAATCGTTATCGGTTTCTGGAAAACCAGGCAAGTCATCGCTCCATCAAATGGAGGCTTTGCCTTTGGATTTGCTGGTGTGGGTTACCACTCGAGAACCTTTCTTCCAAACCATAAACAGTAGTAATAAATAAAATTCCTAAAGAATTCGATTCTTAGTTCGGTTCTAAAAGTCTATCAATAGTAGGAGTCTTATGCAGCAATCGGTCTGGGTAGGTACCACACCAGGGCCTGTTATTCTGCCGTAAAGCATTACTGTGAAAACATTACTGTGTTTCGGTCTGTAAGGGCGCTTAGAGCTAGAGTAATCACTAGGCATATGAAACCTAAGAACTGATGTCTCAGGGTGACGAGCGTAGTGTGGTGCCACACAGAAATATTCTGGGTGACACAGCATGTGTCATGGGTAGACTTTACATTTACCATCAGTTCGTTTTGGTCGCCTCTTCACTTGGCCCGTTAAAAATAATATGGCATAGAATGCAAAAGAGAGCATAAATTGTACTTTTTGCAAATGACACATCCTTGTTGTTTAAACACAGTTTGTACAAAAAATTTAGAGCAACTTTACGATATTTTTGATAATATTTCTTTTTAATTTGAACCCAATATTGAGGCTCGGTTGGCGCAGTGGCTAAGCCCTTGGCTTCTGCGCCGCGGGTCGCGGTTTTGATTCCTGCACGGGACAAATATTTGTATGGCCTACATATAGTTGTTCCGGGTCTGGGTGTTTGTGCATGTGGAATTTATGTCTGTAAAACGCACCCACGACACAGGAATTTGGTTTTCGTACAGACCGTATTGCGGCGACGTGGTTCGCCACCCGTCACGTCTCGTTTCCCGCGAGGGCGAAAAGTGCGCTACGTAAGTGGTACTGTCTACCCCTTATATGGGAAAAAGGGCGTCAATGTTTGTATGTATGTAATCATATTACAAAAGCAAACAATAAAAGCCATTTATACCAGACCGCCATACCGAGAACTGTGCTTATAAATAAGCATAGTGAATGTCATTTAATTAAACTAACTTACAGAATTTATCGGGTTTAATTTTAACTATTTATAACCCGACGTTTCGAACACTTAACAGCGCTCATGATCACGGGAGGTCTGAAGTGAAAGACGTCCTCATGTCTGTCATAGTTAGCCCAGGGTATATATATATATATGGTATGCTTGGTTTTTTATTTAATTTTAATTATTAATTCCAACCATTACATCAGATTTGATAAACCACAAATCCTTGCAAAAGAACACCGATTCCTTCCAAGGATGATTCGCGAGGCTATTGAAATTAAAAAACATCCTAATTTTAATAGCATCTTCTCTATTTGGGTTGGGTTGGTTGGGTTAGCACTATATATTATTACCAATAAAATCCATTATTACCGATACCACCAATAAATTATTATTACCAATATATTATTATCAATAAAATCAAATCAAAACCAAGCATACAGCAAGATTTCAAGACACAGTAAGGTCAGTCTACGTAGATCGGACCAAAAATAATAATTAAAAGCTGAAGGTACCCCGGGTTAACTATGATGACATCAGGATATCTGTCACCTCAGTCCTCTCGTGACCATGTGTGCTGCTGTAAAGCACTCTAAACGTCGGGTTATAAATAGTAAAAATTAAAAGCGATAAAATCTGTAAAATTAGTTTCATTTAAATGTGTAGTGTTCGCGTAAATATAAGAAATCCTTAGTTATTCTTCCGTTAGGCAGTGATGTAATTACAGGGCATATACAACACTTAAGAACCGATATCCCATGGTGATGAGCGCAGTACGATGTTACACAGAAGGTGCATCTGGGTGAAACCGCAACTATATATTATGGGCAGGCGAGGCACATCGATGCGTGGCCATCAGATTGGCCACTTACGTAATCCATAAAAAATGCTTAAGACACAATTTTTAGTGCAAATTGTAAACAAAATGAATATATTCATCATAAGGATTTAATTCACAGGATTCATAAAAGTAATAAATGACGATCGCATATTGACGACCGCGTGGCCTAGTGGTTAGCGTACCTACTTGACTTCAAAGCCGCGGGTCCTGGGTTCGAATCCCAGCCGGAGCCAACACTTGTCCAAAAACACAAATTGTTGATTTTCGAGTCTGGTTGTCTTTTGCATGTGAAATAAGCGTCTGTAAAACGCACTCACGATACGGGAACAAGAAAAAAACAAAGATAAAAAATTAAGTATTTCGAAGTATCAGAAGAATTATGTACAAGCCACCCGGTGAGTTTTCATAAAAGAGTAAGAGTAAAACTTTTTTTTATATTTCAAAGCCCTTTTGTTAATACTTCGTATAATTCAAGGACAACTTAAACATCTACAATGATTATTTGAGATTACTGGGATTACACCATTCGCATTACTTTCCTTAATTATACCTTGACGTCAATATTGTGCCTTAACTTTATTAGGCGTTGTTTTATGTGGCCTATCTATGTAAATTTCTAAGCAAATTACAAGCGACAGTAAATTTCTTTATAAACTTTAAAAACTTTAAAAAAATATGTAGAATATTTCTTTTTCACCAGCGATCCGCCCCGGCTTTGCACGGCTGAAATTCACGAATGAAGAAAATGAGATGTGTGCTTAGCAAAAAATGTTAAGATTTTGTTCTCAATGTTTTCATAAGAAATATTAATACAGACATCCAAATTTCTGACTTTTCCGGTAGATTTTTTTCAAAAAAAAATTCTTTCATACAAACCTTGTCCTGACAATTACAAAAACAAGAAAAAAACCAGCCAAATCGGTCGAGCTAATTCCAAGCGATGATTTATTATACATGCCGTAATTGATTTTTATTTATCTAGATAGATTAAATTCAGTTTCAGGAAACGCTAAATTTTACTGCTCTACTTTTTCTGAAATAAAAGCATAAAATACGATGATACCGTGTCCATATTCTGGAAAACAGTCGCCCAAGCCAAAACAATGTTGTTAACATCGACTGGGAGTTCTCGCAACACACGTTCGCGCTGCTCGATGTGTCAGAGTGAGAGTCCGACAAATTGTAGCAGCTGCGTAAGCGACGACATATGACAAAAATACGTTGACGTAGTGATGGAAAACTTAGGTATCGATATTTTGAACGTAACTAATTAGTTTGTATTGTGTGTATTTAAAGTATTTTTGAGTAAGTAAGCAAGCAAGTTTTTACGGATACTTGTAAACCGAATAGTCGTAATATCGTAACTCTATTACTTAAAAATGACGATGACGTACTTGAGTCGCGGGCTATGGATTCGAGTCACAGATAAAACTAGTGTTTGTGTAACACATTAATAAAAGGTTTTTCGCGTTACATATATAAACATATTAGATCCGATCCTTTATTCGGTTTTATTGTATAAGCGTTACATTTGATAGGGGAAAATAGGGACAAGTTAGTGCTTCAATTATTGTTCTTACATATTTTCCTTGATATTGTACATTGGGCCCTCTCAAGTCCTATATCTTATTATAGTATGGCATAATTGACGTGATGAGAATTGCAACATAACTGCCTTCCTTTAACTAATGCTGTGTTACCCAAAACAATACTATGTAGTATGTCCAGTAATTACACTAGTTATCAGCTCCTAAGACCAAAACACAGTAATGTTTGCACACTAATGCTAGACGGCACAGTAATTTGCACACAGTCGTTTTAGTGGTGCGCAGTCGATAACCTCCAATATTAATAGAAAGTGCCCAATATATGTATTGTTTTTTAGTTTTCTAGTTATTAAATCCAAAACACCGCGCATACTTTCACACTATGTTTAGAGACGTGGTAACTCAGGTGCCGGGCGCTTGCCTTTAATTTCATAGTACATAAGTGACCTGAGTTCGATACCCAGTGCTGGCACCTCTTAAATTGTTCTGTCATTTTAAGGGTTGATTTACCACGTGCTCATTGGCGTACATATATAATATTGAATCTGTTGTCATTGATATATAATTTCGGTGATGTAATTGCTGTTAGCCTTTTTGGCTTTTACAGCTTCATCGGATACTGTGCTCACGAGCCAGGGGCCCGCGTGCCTGGTTTGGTTTGACCCAAACATAAATACTTAACTAAACTCCTACAAAAACATCGAAATTCGGACTGTGTCGCGTTCGCTGCGTTCTTGCGCGATTTCGAATATCTCAAATGATTTTAAGTCGTCTAATGACCGTCCGAGGGAGGCCGCGGGCCTCTATTCGGACTGTCGACTTGTGTGTCGGTAACTCTGGGCGGTGAGAACCGCCCTGGAACACGGGTGTATCGTGTGTACGCGGTGTGATTGTTGACTGCTGCGCGCCGCTCTCTACGGCGGTCGCGCGTCGTGGTGCGTGTTATATTAAAGCTATTAACTGTGTGTACAGTGTAGCCTGGATCGTGACTGACCGTATCGTGGTCAGGGAGTGCTGAGACGTCCGTGTCGTCTAGCACGTTTCGCGGGCGACGTTTGCGTACGGTCACGTTTCTGTCTGGTCGGTAATTTGCTGCTTTAACCACCAGTGGGTTTGGATGAACCGCGGCTTTTTCGAATAACCGCCGTGATACTTCTCTGAAGTGTTCAGAGATTAAGGGCATTTCACAGTCGCTGTGAAGGTCTACGTTGCGTTGATACCAACCGGCTCCTGTGACAGTTCGCAAGAATCGATTTTGAACGCTCTGTAACTTCTTTAATTGATTGCCCGTCGCGGGAGCGAAAGCGATGCAAGCATAGGCCATTACGGGTCTTATGCAAGTCTTATAGAGGCGAAGTTTGTGTCTTAAGCACATTTTGCTTGAAGAGCAAGTTAACGGATATAGTCGGCTTGAATTACGGATTGAAATTACGCCGGGCTTTGGCGTGCCCCTCGAGAAGTATATCGCTACACTTTTCTCGGGGTTCACCTCTATTCTCCATTTCCGGAACCATTCGCCTAGGCGATCGGCTGCGGCTTGGAGTTGAATCGTTATGCGGCCCTTGTGCTTGTCGGAATAGTACAGGGCCGTGTCATCTGCGAAAAGCGCAAGATTGACTTTCGGGTCTGTAGGAATATCGCTAGTATATAGCGAGAAAAGGAGTGGGGAGAGACAGGAGCCCTGTGGGACACCCGCTCGAAGAGGACGGCTTGAAGAGCGCGTTCCCTCTACCCGGAATCGAAATAGGCAGTTCGACAAGAAGGCTCGTATGATGTTCACGAGTCTGTCCGGCACTTTAGTGTGATACAACTTGTAATACAAGCCGTCGTGCCAGACTTTGTCAAATGCCTTTGCGACATCAAAAAATAAGGCCCCTGTGCCTACAGGCTTAGGGCGGTCGTTTAAATTCTCTAAAATGTGCTCCGTTAAGCGGTGCACTTGATGAGTACAAGAGTGTTCGGGGCGAAAGCCGAAATGCTCGTCGGGAAGAATGTTATTAGTAAGAACATAGTCTTTTAATCGACTGAGTATAATTCGCTCATAAATCTTAGCCATCGAGTTGAGGAGACTTATTGGGCGATAATTGGACGGAATGTTCCTAGGCTTGTTAGGCTTTGGAATGCCTATAACGTCGGCTTCCTTCCAATCGTCCGGAAAGGAGCAGCTGGAGAGGAGCGCGTTAAAATAGTAACTAACAGACACAATAGTGGCGTAGTTAGACATTTCATCACCCTGTTGTTTATGCCGTCGAGGCCGGGCGCGGATCGGTTTTTAAGGTTTTTAACTATGTTAGTGACTTCGTCGAGAGTCACTGGAGGCAGTGGTTCGCCCACTGGTGGTATGACAGCCCTGCGTTCGAGTTCCGCAGCCACCTGCTGCAGGTGATCGGGATCCGCAGACACGAGAGACGGAGTGCATTGGCTCTCTAGACTGTCTGCGAGGCATTCGGCTTTTTCGCTGTCGTCGAAAGCGAGCGAGTTGTTGAGTGATCTAATGAGCGGAGGCATGGGTGAGACTTGCTTTGCTTTGAGAGATCGTGCCAACTGCCAGTAGGCAGTGTGCGACGGCTCGATTTCTCCAAGCATAGTGTCCCAGCTGTCTTGACTATACTCAGATAAGCGCTCTTTAACATCCCTTTGTAGGAAGGCGCAGTCTGAGTCTATTTGCTTCGGTTCTATATCTATCGTGCGCTTTAGCGGCGCGATTCTTTTCTCTTATCAGGCGTCAGAGGTCCGCCGGCAGGTTACAGCGTCGATCACTCGACACCGTAACCGTCCGGGAGGATTCTCCGACGAGTTGTCATTGAATAATCGTACAGGAGCCGGAGGCTCTCTTTAAATATCTTAGTACGCGAGTGATCTGAGTTAGAAAAGAAAAGAAAGAGACGTGCTCATGGTAAATCGGCGAATGGAAAACATCGTGTGGAAACCTGCATCTCTAAGCAATAAAAATATTTCGAAGACATGTTAAGACCGCAACCCGCATTGGAGCAGCGTGGCGGACTCTTTTCGGCTCTTCCGTAAATGAGAGGCTGTGCTTAGCAGTGGGACATTTAAAGGCTGTTACTTTACTTTACTATATGTTTAACAAAAGTGGTTTTCATAAGTTGACATGTTTATACTAAATTGTTTTGAGCTTTCTTATGATTACAGATCACCTTATAGAATTAGACCAATATTTCCACATTTTATTTATCGTAGAAAACAAAATAGGATGCTAGATTAACAGCTAACAGATTGAATCAAATGTAGTTACGTTTATGTTAAATAACACAATTTCATTGTTAATATGTATTCCGCACATAAATCGATAAGTTTACATCTATATTATCCCATCACTATGTAGGCAAACGATTTAGCGACACTATACTAAGCATAATAACATCGCCATAATCATAACTCAATTAAATCTTATATATTTATGGGAATAGTTAAATCAACACACTGCGACGGTAAATTACCGTCAGTGTTGGCGTGCATTTAATTGCATGATCCTTTACTATCGTGTCAGAAATACAGTTGCGTAGTTTTAGAATTGCTGGGTATTGTTTCTTTTCAAAAAGTTTTTTTTTTACGTGTGTATGTGAAAACATGTTCAATTTCATTTGTTCAGTAATAAGTTAGTAATAAAAAAGCGAATAACTTTATTTCAATTACGTCAAGTTTGAAGAGCGGTGGTAAGTCAGGAGCCGAGCGCTTGCCTTAAAATTCGGCCCTAGTGCCGATACTTCTGAAATGTGTCTATAATTTTAAGTGCTGATTTACCATATCGTCTTTACATTCGACTTTACATGTCGTTGAAATTTATAAAAGTATTTCGACAACATGTAAAGTCTGCCAACCCGCATTGGAGCAGCGCCGCGGACACTTTCCGGCACCATAACCCTCTCAGAACTGAGAGGAGGCCTGTGCTCATGAGAGGCTGTTTCTTTTTTAAGTTTGTATTATTTTAAACGCATTAATAATTCTGGCTGCGAAAAAGTCCCATCACATCCTGTGAGTGTCGTGAAAACTTACATTTTGGTTCCCTCGAATTGTCTAAGAAACGAATCATGCTTTTCTACAGGTGGCGGAATATCCATCTCAATATATTATGACAAAAACGAAAAATACATTCCAATTACCAATGACCAATTAAGCATGTATTTCCCTCAGTTGATTCTAAAGACACCCATACACGAGTTGTGATATTTTCTTCGCCAAGAGGATATCAGGATACGGTAGCTACAGATTTTTTTTTAAAAGGTTATCATAATTTTAAGAAATAATTCAAAATTAAATATTTAAATAAGAAAAATAAATAAAAAAGAAAGGAATAAAGCGATAGCCTTAGATATATAATGAATAGATAAAGTATAATAGCACTCATACGTACGAAAAAATTAAAATATCGCGAGAGTATTCGAGATAGCATTAAGAATCAGAAAGCTACAGAAGAGACCAAATTACTTGTAGTAGCGAAAAGCGTTGAAGAAGAATGGTTTTTGAGTGGCAACCTCGTACTGGCTAACGTAAACGTTTAGGGCGAGAAGATGAAGCGACGATCTGCGCGATGTTTCGTATTTTGTGCAGTATTTAAGGAAGGTCAAAGTTCGACTGTGGACTTGTAATTGGCTGAAAAGTTGATGATGATGATGTCGACTATTCCGTCATCGTTTTGGTGTCCATCAAAGCGACATCTTCCAATAAGCCATCAATATCTAGAGAAACATCATCGCAAAGACGAGTCTATCTACGATTTTGTCGACCGCGTGGCGTAGTGATTAGCGTACCTGACTTCTGCGCCACCGGTCCTGGGTTCGATTCCTAGCCGGAGGTAACATTTGTGCAAAAACACAAATTGTTGCTACGAGTACAGATACAGGAGAAAATCCTTCTGTGGGGCTTCGTTTTTTAAAAAAAGAAAAAAAAAATAAAAGAAGATATATATCCTACTATGTGAATTTAGGTATTTTAAAAATACCTGGAAGCTTTGATTTTTTTTGAAATAAAAAGATTCTTATGTCCGACTCCATTATCAAAGCTATCTCTGTGCCGAATTTCATCAGGACCGGCTGAGCGGTTGAGCCGTGAAGATGTAACAAACAGACACTGGGACAGAGAGAGTTACTTTCGCATTTATAATATTAGAGTACAGATATTATAGAGAAACACGCGTTTACAACATAGAATTCCACACTACAAATAGGTCCGATAACTATTTTTAGAGAGTTACACAAACATTACCTTTACTTGGGATTCGAACCGATGATCCACAAGTTAGCAGACCAGTGACCTGCATGCCTACGTGAGACCCTCTTCACCTTCTCACCTACCAACAAAATATGGGTCCCTCTCTACATAACAGATAAGCGTAGAATTATTTTAACAATTATATCTGAGACCGATTACTGATTTGCAAGTCAAAAAGTCAAGACAGTTTTGTGGATATTCAAATAAAATAAGGTATAAAAATACCAACAAGAAATCTGGGAATACAGAATACATTAAAAATTCACCAAAGCTAAACTTTATATTAGTTGTATAAAATTAAAAAATAAGCTGTGATAAAAAAGGGAACTCTTATTTATTATCAGTGATATAATTTGGCGACAGAAAAGTCGGAAGTTCGGTAAAATATCGCTTGGCATTCAAATATATCTCTTTCTATTTATATCGTCCATCGTCTAAGGATCGTCACGAGTGAATGTTCACTGAATTTTGAAATAAACTTGTCTTTTATAAATTGCATTCCACGTGGTCGGATCCGTCCGTATCCTGAGAGTTATGGCTGCACGTTCTATTTGATGAATACTGACTTGCGTGCGTAGTCGCCAGTTTATTTAAAACTCACACTTGCTATTACTTTTTGCTCCGGTGACAGGGACAGAAAATGGAATATTTTGTATAAGTGTCAAAACCGCTTATAATGTGCCTAACATATACTTTGTTGCTTATTTTTCTGTGTACGTAGTCTTTACTCATTTGTAATCCTCGTAGTGAAATGCACCTTTTCTTAAGTCTTCAGTTTTGAGCAATTTAGTCAGCAGATAGAACTTGTTTTACTTTTTGCTTGGAGCATAGGTAAAGTGGATAATACGCACATTAAATTCGTCACATGTTGTGAATAACAAATGCCGTATTAAAATCCAGGACTCGTTGTTGAACAGACAAATACTTACTCGTTGAAGTAACAGTCCTTAAATCTCCCACTGCTTAAGCACAAGCCTTCTCTCATTTCTGAGGGCTTGAGATCAGTTAAGAGTCCGCCGTGCTGCTACATAGCGGGCGGACTTCACATGTCGTCGAAATATTTGTATTCCTCAGACATGCAGGTTTCCCCTCTAAATTTCCATCACCGCCGAGGATGTGGTGAATCAACCCTAAAAATTGCAGTAAACAAATTTAGTAGTGCCAGCACCGCGATCGAACCCAGGTCAATTTAAAACGACCGCCCAACCCCGAAGCTACCGTGTTTCAGTGTCGAAAATCTTATACATTTTATACTGTTTATAATATACTGACTACCAATATACGCGATAAACCAAAGTAACGATAATCAGATTCGTACCATAACATATTGTTTCGACTTCGCGATATGCTATTAATCCATGTGTATTGGTTTAAACGTATTTGTATTATTACATACAATCTCTCAAGCAGACTCTTGTCTAAGCACATAAATCAACACTGGCTTAGGCGGCTTATTAATATTTGCCGCTTGACATTGATATATAGATATTAGTTATGTCAAATTCAGAATAGTACACGAGTAATTCTTCAACGGTGTCCGAATTTTACGCGAATTTTAATTTTTTTTATTTGATAAGTTGACGAAACGATCAAAACGTTCACGTGATGGTAAGTGCAACGTGTGACCATGACAAATGCTGTGTCACCCAGGGAAAATTCTGTGTGACACAACAATGAGCCCGTCACACTGAGACGTAAGCTCTGCATGTGCAACGTGCACACTTTAAATTCTAGTATTCCATGTCGTCAATGGATTCGAATAAAGCACAGCAATAAAAATTGTATGCAATTATAAAGAAAAATTCAGTCGTTTCAGCCTATGACTAGTCCACTGCTAAACATAGGCCTCCCCCATAGATTGCCACAAAAGTTAGCAGCTCTCATTTTGGGGAGATTTTGCCATAATTGCCACGCTTGGCATGCGGGTTGGCAACCGCAGTTTATTTATTCACATGTTCCCAGAAGATGCTGCTGCCCATCTCCTGGTTTTTATTTTTCCTTTGTCGACTTTTACGGGATGAGATGAGGTGGTAGATTCTCTTAAGCCGCTACCACACGGGAAAAGCACATAAATCATCACAATCATAAATCAAGATCTCAATATAATGTCTTTCTGGTCGATTTCGACCACATTACATTAACAAGATATAACAACTATGCGATAAGATTGATGTAGGTCAGATGCAGTGAAATATGATTTTGTAAAGATGCCCCACAGTAGGATTTTTCCTGTATCGTGGGTGGGTTTTATGACACATGCACCACCACCATACCCGAAAACCAATAATTTGTGTTTTTGCACAAATGTTGGCTCCGGCTGTGATTCGAACCGAGGACCAGTGGCGTAGAAATCAGGTACTCTGACCACTTGGCCACGAGGATCGGCAAGATACACAGGACAAACACATATCGTCACTGGTTGGGATTTGAGCCACTGGCTTAACGGACACGCTAAGCACGGAACTATGAATTTCTTTCAATGTATACTAACCTACTACCGATTTTCATAGAAAAGGGGGCAAACTAGTAAACGGCTCACCTGGTGGTAAGTGACCACCGCCGCCCATGAACATCTACAATACTAGAGGAATCGCGGGTGCAGTGCCGGCATTCATTTATGTTACTCAAATTTTAATTTCAGGTAGAACTCACGATACTCGACAGACGATTGTGGCTTTGTGGCCAGGGTTTTAATACAAAAATACCTTCCAATATTCCGACTTTTCCGTAGGATTTTCCAAAAAAATATTTTTTGCAAACCTTGTCCCGACAACACGTAAGAAATCGCCAAAACAAAATTGGTCGAGCCGTTCTGAAGTCATCATCTTCCAAACAAAGGGCAATTGATTTTTATTTATATATAGAGCTTAAAAAAATCTTAAACGATTGAAATAAATCATTGCCATTTCCGAATTAATCCGAATAATACACTTAATTGAGAAATAAACGTTTTTAACAGTATTTCATTTTGCAACATTATCAAACAACAAAGAAGTGATAATCGTATTTATTTCAAAGTGGACTTCGCTCTGGTCCAATTTTGAGCCTCAATTAAGCGATAGCTGCAAATTAATCAGTCGTACTAATTTGAAACGTACTTTGTTTAAATATCTGCTTACATTTTTATGAGAAATATCTTCAATAGTCTTTATGAATGCCACACAAAGTGACGCAGATGATAATAATCTGCAAAAACTGAAAATAGTAATTCCTTTTTTAATAATTTTTGTCCGCTGGTTCTACAGAAAAACTGTTCATTGTTAAAAACTACAAAATTTATTATTATAGACTTTTTTTACATTAAATTACATTTTTGTACATCGTGGGGCATAATCTGGCATTGTCATTTCCCATGTTGAAAATAGCCAGACCCTGAACAACTATCTGTCCGCTATAAGCAAAAGCCAATCGATTAGTCACATGATAGGTATAACTACACATATATTCTTAATCTTATCGCAGTTTTACACTGTATAGTACGGAAACTGAAGTCGTATGCTACTGTTGGCGCTTAAAATTATCTACTAAGAGCATTTGAGACCCCGCTTCTTAAGCTGTCTCGAGACTATATATCTAATGCTTTAAAATGCATATGTGAAGGTGAAAAACTGTATCAGTGTTAGCACGACATTTTATTAAAAACCAGCAAAACTCGGTAGACGTTCACGCCTACCCAAACATATTTAATAGAAGTTGATATGCTACAGCGCCATCTAGTGGCAAGTCAAAACAAAGTGGAAAGCGCGAAAATATGTCACCGTGCTCAAATACTTATGTATATCAATTTTCATGGCGATCAGTTGAATTTTGTAGAATGTGATGTGCTGCAGTGCCATCTTGTGGCGAGTTACAACAAAGTGGATAGCATAAAAACCTTCTTCATAAAAAATCAGTAAGAATTATTTTCATGGTAATCGGTCAAACGATGTTGAAGTCTATAAATCTCAAACAGATGTAATCAACATCAACGTTGTGTAAAATTTCATAGCAAACCTGAGAGGAACTTTCAAAGATTTAAGATTTTGAAAAAACGAACATTTACATTTTATATAGATTATTTCATATATTTTTGTCAATGGATTAGACATATGTCTTATTAAATCCGTTGTCATTGTATAGGAATATACACGTGGTGGCTCAGGGGCCGGCCGATCGCCTTAAATTTCATACTATCATTTCATACGATCTCCAGTGCCGGCAACTCTAAAATTGTACTCCAAGTTTTAGGAGTCTAAAATAATGATCTATACCTTGAATTACAAATAACGATTTTTAAAATTACCCGTATTTAATAAGAGGCTGAAGAAAGTCGAGGCACATCGGCCGTAGACACTAATTCACTTATATTTTAAGTGACAGAGATCCTGGCAGTAGCCATTCAATAAACTCAATATTGGGATATTGCTGCAGTTATGTTGTCGGTAATCGAACTATTGATTATTGTTGTCATGTAATGACTGTCATATGATTTTTTGGTTGGGCTCGGCATCAACGTAATATTGATGTTCAGGCAGCATTTCTCGATAATGTATTTATATCTGAAGCAAGAGCAATGAATCAATAATTCTGTTATTGTTATGTCATTTTGGTTGAAAACTGCATTGTGTTAGTGACTTACGGAAATCTGCCACCCTACCGTCCCATGATATCGTATGATCTCAGGCAGATGGCGGAATGACCATCTAGCCATCTAGACAGATCGGCTAAGTAACCAGACTTGTGAGACAGCAGCATTTGAGGCATGGAATGTCAAGTATTGGAATTGCCAATTTTGTCATTGGAAGATACTTATGTCCATCAATGGACTCCTAAAAGGCATCTGAAATAGAAGAACAGCTTTAATTGCTGCCTTATATGTAGTATTATTGTTACAGTTATAGGTGTAAATAAGTGGTGTCGTAGTTTTAGGATTTTTCAGCCCTTATACCGAGGGAACCTCTTCCAGTGACGTCATTAATAACAATGGCGTTGTTTTATCAAAAAACTATTTAAAAAACTATTCCGGCCAGATGTTATTACCGCTTTGATAATTTATACAGTGCAATGATAAAAGCGATTATTGTAGTTAGGTTTACAAAGAAACCACAAGTTCTAACGGCTTTAAATTATTTATTTAGTTATTAGTAATATATCAGTTATAAAACACACCATACAACATTTGTGTACACGATTTTTTTAAGTGGGGCAAAGTCGTATAGACATTCTCCTTTATGTCTGTACAGTATAGCAAAAATCCTGCTGTGGGACATCTTTAGAATAAAATATACATGCATACATATAATCACGCATTTTTCCAATATAAGGCAGAGGCCATTCACGTAGCCCACTCCTCACACACACACACACACATACGCCCATACGAGTTTCTTAATTTTTTATACTTTCTGTTTTTAAGTACGTAACGTTAGCAGTTTTTAATTCTTTTTTGTTGTACATTTTTTATATTTTAATTTTCATATGGTCAATTCTGGAATATATGATGATGACCTCAATTATCATAATTCCCGTATAATCAAGGAGATGAGAGTGTCTGAAAATCAACGAAAAAAGCTGAGACATCTTCTATTGCCTAAAATTATTAAGACCTTCATGTGTAGTTGTTTTTTGTTTCTTTTTTTTGATGCAATCCAATTATATTTAATTATTTAAAAAAAAGTACTGTCAACAACGTAGAACCTAACCCAAGATGCATGACTCATTATGAAGGTACATAAGGCTCCGCGATGCGGTTCGCAGAAAGCGATGAGTCAGTGAAAACAACACTAAATGTCTTAAATAGTTTGATGAAATGCGGCGATGTTAAAGATTAAAATAGTTTTTGCTTTCATTTAAGTTACAGGTGCTGACATCCTGTTTGTGGCTATAAAAGTTTTATAGTTTACTATGAATGTTCTGTTTTGGACTATTGCCATATCTATTTAAAGCACTTTTATCCTTAGTTATAAGTTAAGTACATGTTTTTTGTATCCATCCCTTATCGTATATCCTTTCCTTTATCAATGATTATGCGTGTCTTTTTACTGGTGGTAGGATTTCTGTGCAGAAATCCGTCTAGTTAGGTACCACCCCAAGGCCAGTTATTCTGCCGAGAAGCAGTGGATATTACTGTGTTTCGGTCTGAAGAGCACTGAGAGCGAGCGTAATCGCTGGGCGTATGAGACTTAAGAAGTAATGTCTCAGAGTGTCGGGCGCAGTGCGGTGGTTCTGGGTGGCACAGCAATTGTTGTAGGCGGACGTTGCATTTACCATCAAGTGAACGTTTTGATAAATCTTATCTCTTACATCTATATATCTGATACTGGTGGTAGGATTCCTATGCAAGAATCTGTTTAGTACGTCTCGTAGGTAACCACCGCCGTATTAATCTGCCTTGAAACAATAGTGTTCAAACTGTGTTTCGGCACTGAGAGCTCATGTAATTACTGGGAATATGATACTAAGAGCTGATGTGTCAGTGTAACGAGAGCACTGTGGTGTCACGAACAAGTGTTGTGTTGTAATTAAGTATTTATAATTTTTATTTTTTATTTTTAGGAATTAAGAATATGGAAAGCTTGTGCATGTTTGACGCCCGCGCAGTCTTTTGTGAATACAGCTCCGACTGGTAAATCGTTTTTTAATTCATAATTTAACTGGTTTTGGGATTGTATTCTCCAGAGGTTGTCACCGAAAATCAGCGTTGTGGTTGTCACTGCACAAATATGCTGAGTGATGAACATTTTGGCATGACTTCGCGACGTGCAATAGCCAATCGTACAGCTAAGTTGTAAGATTAGTAGTAAAGATCAACTTTTTATGCGAAAATTTTAATTTAATTTTTGTTTGTTTTTGCATGCTTCGCACGTCAACGGTTTTTGGCTAATAAACTTATTCTATCTTTCTTTATAGCGTTAATTATGGGTAGACGCAGGGCTTGGAGAACGGTTAAATTTCCAAACCGGTTTCGGTCGTTAACTCCGAACCGAAATTGATTATTGGTTAAGATTTCGGTTTCGTTTCTAGTTTACCGGTTAAAAGGAAACTGGTTTTGTTCCCTTTAATAAACCGGTTAAAGCAAATTTAAATGGATGGCTGTGTCGAGCAACCCATGTTAATCGTCCGTTGATAACACTAATATAGTCGATACGAAATGAAATTTTTTGGACAAATTAACTGTCGAAGAATTCAAATACCAATATTCCGTCATGCGTACGTACGCTCACAATGTTACTAGGTAATGAAAGTAAGTATATTTTCTATTCTTTTTTTTCATTTATTGTATTATTTGATATTTTTATAATTTTTGATAGAACTTTTCTCTCTATCTAACCCAGGTTTCTTATATATCGCTGATACGGATACACTAAAACGTCAGCTGATAAAAAGTATCTTAAATTCAACTAACAACCGGTTATGGCACAACCGGTTAAAAATGCGTAACCGGTAATCGAAATCGTTTCGGTTAATCTTTAAAATAGTAAGTGCATGAATGGTCTATTAACCGAAACTAACTTTTCTAAACCGGTTCCAAGACGTTTCACTTACTATCAGGTGTAAGTTTCGGACGTTTAGTCAAATTCTTCTTTTAAATAGGTATCATTATTAGATACGTTAGAATTTAGCTATGTATTACTATGTTGAGTTACGAAGTCTGTG
This sequence comes from Luehdorfia chinensis, assembly GCA_019845155.1. Classification (NCBI taxonomy): domain Eukaryota; kingdom Metazoa; phylum Arthropoda; class Insecta; order Lepidoptera; family Papilionidae; genus Luehdorfia; species Luehdorfia chinensis. The sequence continues at coordinate 2,381,841 of JAHVAK010000292.1, forward strand.
GTTTCGTTTGGAAATATAACTTAGGCCTATGAAAGAGCAGGCAGTCACAGTAAATATGCTTAAAGGTTTGGCGGATGATATTGCCAAGGAAAAGGGTAGCTACCCGCCAGATCGAATGGTCTGATCTGGGGAGGACGTCTCCTCTTACTAGTAATATTTAAATGTTGTATATATAGTTCGCATCTCAGAAAACTTTCATAGCGCGATTATGGACGTATGGGAATATTTCTTGAGCTTCTCATGTTGCGACATAGATGTCGCTACAAAGGCAGTCGGCATAACTATAGGTATTTTTAAGCACGTACGCTTTAGCGAGATATAGATGCGAATATTCAAAATGTCTCAGAATTTCATAACAAAATTACGTATTTCTCTCGACAAAGTCCAATTCTTAGTAATTAACAACGTTAACAGACTAATGAAACCTCAATTTCACTTTGATTCGTAAGACTGTCATTTTGAGAACAATAGAAATTAAATTTAGGAGCTTTTCACTGGCAATTCCATTAAACAGGATTAGTAATAATCTATTTAAAACGGACAGATAAGCATACATACCGCTTCCTACCGAGGTGTTCTAAGAGGCGACTGAGGTAGTGTGCGGAGAGCCTTTATTCGTGCAAAATAACACCATAATATGCAATGCTGTCACTATACTGCTTGCGGGAACGCAACGGGGAGTAAGAATTTTTTGTCTCGTACCAAAATGGCGGTGACGTGGTTCGCCACCTGTCACATCTCTGCCTACCTCTTATAGGAAAATGGCGCAAGTGTGTATGTATGTATTCAAGCAAAAACCAATACAAAAGGCAATGAAGTAAATACAGAAAACGGTTATGGAATTTCAAAAATTACTTATAACAAACATTGATTTTGTCTGCCATCTTTCGGATCGATGTGTGAGAATGTCGAATGGGAATGATCTCTTAGTTTTTACTTTTGTTTCTAAATTGGATAACATAATTAATTGTTCTTGTGACCCGCTACTAGGTCAAACCGACTGCATATTATAGTGGTTAGACTACCTGACTTTTATGCCGCAGGTCTTGAGTTCGAATTGCAGTCGGAGCCATCTTTTGTGCCTTAAGTCTATAAAAGGCACCCACGAAACGGGAGAACCCTGGTGTGGAGATTCGTTTAAAAAATTGATTAAATGCTGTTATTGTACCAGAAACCTCGATGAAATATCAAGAAGTTGATGCGATATCACCCGGAGGATTATGTCTCTGTGACTCTTTGCTTTAATCATAAATTACTGATATTGGGACTAGATTATGATATTGATCCTAAGATCATCCGATCATTCATAGAACAGCGTATAAATCTGCGCCTCTTTACTCTCTGGTAATGAGGCATTCGTCCTAAAATTCGACGTACAACTGCATTAATTTATTTTTCGCAACTTTTTTGTACAGACTAGAAATATCTAATTTAGAATCTAGAGATAGTACGGTAATAAAAAAAAAAACAAAAAAAAAACGTTTAAGTATAAATCTAAAACACCTGCAAATCATTCATCAATAGCCTTTGAGTCAAGAATTATTAAATATTACGTTTGTTTTAGTAAATATCCGGTTTAGCATATGATAGAATTGTTGTGAGATAATCTAGATTGTATTGTCAGTTAATAAAGTCCATTTTCAGTAATGTTTAACTCAGTTTCAGTTGTTTATGTATCACGACTATTCTGTTTTTCTGGTACCTAGATTACAGGTACAATATTAGAGCATGCTACAGTAAATTGTAAAATGCCCCAGAAATATTCATGGGCCTGAATCTGAATCCTGAAATTTATCTGCTTCATTTGCTCATCCACCAAATTATTTGATGAGCTCACTCTGCGTCCAGGTACAGAAAACGAAGCGGAAGATTTAGTTTACTATTTATTTATGAATAGAAACAGTCGATTAACTATTTTCCAGTGTCAAGTAACATATTCCAAGTATACAATCTTCGAGCAGCAAGACTTGACTTCAAAATTTTGATCGACAGTAAAATGGATAGTTGACTTTTACTGAAGACTGGCTGGACTGATGTAGACAAAACGAAACGCGCAGTTTTGTCTTGAATTGAGTTTTCCGATCACCGTACACTTTCAGGAGCACTTTGCTGCATAATAAACTATCAATATTAAACATCGAAACTCCAAATATACACAGAAATTACAAAAGTAAATAAAAACACTAAGTCCATATTTCGAGTTGGCGCCAAAAGTCCAAGTAATTTGCGTTTTTATATTTAAATGTCAGTTTACGCAAAGGGGTTTTGACAATTCAAAATTAAGCACAGTATCAAAGTTATTTACATATTTCATGTCACTGCTGCAATTAAATAAAAATGATCAAAAATAAAATAAGGTTTAAAAATGTAATTTATATTTTTTATTTATTGTGCTTCTCGTGTTTATAAAGTCGGCCGATTCGGCCCATTAAATTTAATTAGTGATGTAACGTTCGAAAATATACAATAGTGAAACAATCGTAAAATAATAAATATTGACTTAATGTTTAAACAAAAAACAGAAACAAAAAAACAACGCTTTTACAACCAAATAATTTCATTCTCTTTTGAAATGAATTCCAAGACCGCATATTAAACTAAAACTTATACTAACTTACAAATTCGTCATACAGAATCAATGTTGAAATAAGTTTAAAGAGGTTATATATACTAAGGTGGATTGAAAAGTACTCGGCCTAACACAGATCCATTCAATTCTAAAAATCAAATCTACCCACATTATTTAGTTCAGTTCAGACTAGTTCATTGTGAGAAGTTCGAAACGTGTGCGATAATTAGTTGTGATTTTATAAATTTATTAACAAAGTAATCGGTCATAATTTCCGCGAATGGAGCAAATCGAGCAGCGTGCCGTCATTAAGTTCCTCCATAAGAAGGGGCTATCATCAAAAGCCATCCATGATGACATGGTCAGTACATTAGGCGATTGTGCTCTGTCATATTCATCCGTCAAAAAATGGATAGCAGAATTTAAGCGTGGTAGAGAGAGTGTGAAAGATGAACCCCGCTCTGGAAGGCCTTCGACGTCAACTACTGACGAAAATATTAAAAAAGTACTTGATTTAATAATGGGAGACCGCAGATTAAAAATTAGAGAGATAGCCGAGATTATAGGCATCTCTTATGAACGAACTCAAAACATCATTGTCAACGAGTTGGGTTTCCACAAGGTGTCTGCGAGGTGGGTTCCGCGACTGCTTTCAGTTGAACAAAAAAGGACGCGATTGACTATTTCACGCGACTGTTTGGAGTTATTTGAAGCCGATGCAGATGATTTTTTGAATCGTTTTGTTACTATGGACGAAACATGGGTTCATTACTGTACACCGGAAACAAAACAACAATCAAAACAGTGGAGAAGACCTGGTTCACCACCCCCTAAAAAGGCTAAGTCGATTTTGTCGGCAAATAAGGTGATGGCTTCAGTATTCTGGGACTCGAAAGGTGTGATTATGATTGATTATCTTGAAAGGGGTCAGACTATAAACTCTGATTACTACTGCACCTTACTACGTCGTTTACGAGAGGAAATAAAAGAAAAACGTCGAGGAATGCTCAGAAGAAAAGTCCTGTTTCATCAAGATAACGCCCGTGTTCACACGTCAGTACAGTCAATGGCTGGAATTCACAACTGTGGCTTTGAACTGTTACCGCATCCGCCGTATTCACCTGATCTGGCACCATCAGACTTCTTTCTGTTCCCTAACCTAAAAAAAGCACTTGGGAGGTCAAAGATTTTCGACAAACGACGAGGTCAAAGCAGCTGTAGACGCATATTTTGACTCTAAGGAAGAATCATTCTTTTTAACGGTATAAATGCTTGGAAGGGGAGGTGGCAAAAGTGTATTGAACTTGATGGTGATTATGTAGAAAAATAAAAATATAACTGATTTAGTATGTGTTTATTTTCTTGGTTAGGCCGAGTACTTTTCAATCCACCCTCGTATAATATATAAGCTTATTAAAATAAGCTACGATATAATAATGAATTGACATTTGAAATGTTTATGAATAAAAAAAAGAAACAGTATAAAATTAATCGGAAAGCGGCAATTAAATACATTTATGACCATCTCAAAAGAAATGATTATTATAGAATATACATTATTCCAGTTTAGAAATTTAAAACTGGTAATTATAAAGAAATTATTGAAGACAAATAATCCAAATATAGCACCAGAGATAAGAAGATTAGGACATGATATATCTTCTGGAAGGGAGATTGTGTGATTTAATATTTTTATGTAGTACCAATACTAGAATGTGATATGATTATAAAATTCAACTTACTAAAGTAGCCTAATAAATTACCTACATTTTTTACACTATCTACAACCTTAGTGAACCGAATTACGATTTCTTCTCTTTATACAATGAAAAATCAAATATTTTACGTAATTTTTATTATAATTCAATTACAATCATAATTTAGGACTAGTTCCGAATAACTTACTAAGAAAAACCACTACTTCTACATAAATGTTATGGTCGTAAATTTTGTACAAAAGTATTTCTGTAATTATACATTAAATTGCTATTACAATGGAGCCTAAATAGGCGAGAATGATTCGAAATAAACAATAGATGTTTAATCTAACAAAAGGGTTCTCTTACACACTAAGCTCTCTTTTGTACAGAATTGTAGAAATATAGTTACTACAAGGTATTTTCTCAACTCCTTATTCATTCACAAATACTTAATTGAAGAAGGCAAAAAGAGGCCATACTGAATATCAGTTGAAATAGGCCGCGAGAGTTAAAGTAAAGTCTAATAAATGCGTACTTGCTTACGACTATTATACATATAGTTCGCTCTATACCATACTTAAATCGGAACCTTTATGGCACACGACCATTTATCACTCAAAGTCCACAAAATCACTTTCTTGTTCATGACATTGGAATTTCAGCTGACAAGCGGTGTCTAGATGACGCCCTCGTACCACACGTCCCGCAAGTATTGTTGCTGTAACCAGAGTCAGAGCCAAATGAAGAATCTCCACTCGGTGGCTTAGGTGACGCGCGAGGTCCTCGCCAACATGCTATCCCTGGAAGTTCACCTCCAGGCCATGCGCCTCCAGCAGCCATAGGAAGGGGCCCTGGTGGTCTTGCTCCAACAGTGCCAACTTGTGGATACAATCTTAATAGTGCATCCAGTAGCACGCCTTCGTGAAACTCTGAAGGATCTGGCGGATGTAAATGACGCGGCATTCGATGATGACCCCGTCTTCTCTCTAAAGATTTAGGTCTTCGGTCCATACGCTGTGGTCTTTGTCGATGGGGCAATGAATAAGGGGCTGTCGGTCTAGAGCATGTTCGACAGGGTGCTGCTTCCCCAACCAGACTCAGTTCATCTTCAGCGAAGTGATCGTCACTATGTACGGAATCGTCCGATCTATGAGGAAGTTCTTCATAGAGTGGAGCTCCGCATGTATCACCTCCGCAAGAGTTGCCTCCTCGCCATGTGCCTCCACTGTCGCAAACAAACACTCGTCCTTGGCAGGTCGGTCGCTTTGCTTCCACCATCTGGAAAATAAGACGCGTTCTATTAGTAATTTGTTGCAAAAATATGTATAGTGTGTTAATGGTATAGATATAATTTGGTTATAATGACATTTTCATTAAGCAAACCAGTCAGTACGTCAAATGAAAATTTTGAGATATTGCCACTTTCCTTTAACGACATGCTCCGAGCCGATATTCATTACAATTTTTGCAAATAATCCGAAGTAGAAAAAGAAGTTGTTTTGAAAAACAATTTGAAAATAAGTCAAATTTTACCTCCAACTGAGATTCCATCTCAGGTCTATGTGGTAGTGGTGGTCGCCTAGGAAGGTCTTGCAAGTCTTCGTACAGAGGAGCTGGAGGCGGTGCTCTTCTCTGCGAGCCGGCGCTCTGAGAATGGGCCGATGATTTTGATGGCAGAAAATTGGTCACTTTTCGCTTGTGCCTGTTGACAAGAAAATATTAACTTTTAGTTGACTGACATAACAAAGTCAAATAGAATTTGCTAAGATCCGCATGCAAATCAACTTTCTTTCCCTATTATAATGGATTCTCACAAAGCAACGCCTCATTCTATAACTTTATTTTTATCATTATTTAAATACTATACATTGAATAAAGTAAATTTACGAATTTTAACTCTTGAATGTATTACTTAGTTCTGATGTTTCCAGTGGTTTGCAACACCATTGGTCATGGAAGAACTGAGGTATTGGATACCCATATCACAGGCTACCTTCTGCTCTTAATTCTTAGTTGTGATCCAATGTAAATATAACATCCTATTGGTGGTAGTATTCCCATGCAGGAATCCGTCTAGGTAGGTATCACCCCAGGGCAAGTTATTCTATCGTGAATCAGTAGTATATAAATATTATTGTGATTCCGTTTGAAGGGCACTGAGAGCTAGTGATAAACTTAGTATAAGAATTAAGAACTGATATCTCAGGGTGATGAGCGCAGTGAGGTGTCACACAAAAATGTCACAGCGAATCTACCACCCCATCTCAGCCCGTGGGTGTCGTAAAAGTCGACAGAGGGAAAATGAAAAACAGGAGATGGGCAGCAGCATCTTGCTGGAACATCTGAATAAATAAACTGCGGTTGCCAACCCGTCTGCCAAGCGTGGCAACTATGGCAAAATTTCCCCAAAACGAGAGCTACAAACTTTTGTGGCAATCTATGGGGGAGGCCTATGTTCAGCAGTGGACTATTGATAGGCTGAAACGACGAGACGTTGCACTTACCACTATAAAAAATCTAACATGGTTTTTGCGTATTATTCTTGCATTCATTGTGTAAATCGTATGTAGTCTTCTGTGCATAGCTGACAAAGATTATTTAAACAAAAATTTACATTGTGCAGAAAAGATAAACCTAAAATCCATTAAAGTTTGAATTATGTTCACAAGGTTCACGTATTAAAGCTGAAGTTTTATGAATTTTACAAAGGCAAAGCGGATTCATGCAAAGTTTTATAACTAGCTGAGTGCAAAGTCCATTATCATTTATCGCTTTTGTAACATTGGACATCTTAGGTCTGCTTTATTTTACGGTAGACTTGTAGAATCTCATTTCCTCCTCTAATTTATTATTAATTTCTTAATATTAAATGTTTGGTCTTATTTCAAGAGAGAATAACAGATACTGAATAAGTATTTGCATATTATATTTTTATGTTTTGCTTGAACTAGTTGATATGGTAACTTTTTGGGTTTTTTTAATATTTAATTTAATCCATAAGAAATATTGTACAATATTTACGTTTTGAAATTGTAATTGCCATTTTTACATAAAACATGCAAGCACAATCATCAATATATACTCGTAATAATCACAGTGATTTTTTTTATATATAAAGTTTTCCATAAAAAAAAAACTATTTAAATGTATTCTGAGTTTAATGTGTAACTAAAAATTTTGATTAAAATTTATTTTAAAATTAACAGAATGTATTATTTTGAACATTTGGATCCCTACTACGAACAAAATAATGCTAGTGGTTCCTAGTGGTGAAGAAAAGATTGTGAGCCTCTGCCATAAATGATGCTTTGGGTCTGCCGATGGATTTCTTATTAAAGGTAAGAGATGAGGTAACGCCTGTTGTTTATCCTGTATAAACGGTACATATATTTATTTTCTGCCTGGCTAACCTTTTAGAGCGCCTCAATATCCGACGACGCTAAAATAAGTGGTGTAACCGTTTCCGTTGTGGAGTAATGAGGTTCTTTTTCAACCCCCCCCCCCCCCCCCCCCGGGCTCAAAGACGTAGGCGCACTTACAGGAACCGTACAGTGGTCTATTTTTAGAATATATACAACTTCTAGAGATCACGAAATACATTCATATGTTTGGAAACAACAAAAGCGTTTCATCGCAAACTCTGGCGGGACCTTAGTATGGAAGCTATTTTAAAAACGTTTTCACGTTAAAATTCTAGTGCTACCTTTGACAACTAAACATTTAAGTACACCATTTAAACTTTAAACTCCCGTTTCTAGCTTTTAATTCAACATCATCAATAAGCTGCTAAGCGAAGTCTACTCTAAAGTTAGTCGGATTATATTGGCTCGGTACGTGTATTGGCCACCGCAATTCCTGACGTCTCGCACGCTCTTGACAGACCACATAAGCTTCTGTCAAAATTGTTTCCAATTCCTAAAATTAATAATCCTAACAGATCTATTAATGATTATATTAGTTTAACTGTTAGCCATAACATATTTAAGTAGCAGAATGATCAGTTACTGTACGAATAGTGAAGAATGTATGTGATAAGTAATGTATATTAATAGATAAATAGTAGTAGAAAAAAGCGTTTTGCATTTGATTTGCGTGCGTGTCTCGATTCTCAAAGTAACAAAGTAACTCGGCGACATTAAAGTGCAGCGCGGCTACATCGAAACACCATGGGCCACGACCACCCACGGATAGCTGGAGCTTTATAAAACAGCGGGCGTATTATACACGCGTCGTTGCGTGTTGGTCGCTGTCTTACAATTACCCCAAATGAGAATTTATAAACAACTTTTGTTTTCAAAGAAGGCTTTGTGTTTGGAGCATTTAAATGTCAACGCTTTATCACTCATGTTTTATATATGAAATAATTCAAAAGAAATCGCTATCCGGTTTTACTTTAATTCTGTCATTCTCATCACAAGCCTAGATATTAAGGTAACTAGGTGAATTTCTGAACATACCAGTATGCCTCTCTTAATTTTAGAGAATGTCCCGTAATCGCAATGCTTGACGTTTTTTTTTTATAGAAGAAAATAACGAACCAAGCAAAACGAGGTTCTTTCCGATCGGCTTGATACACTGGCCTTGTGAAGAGATGTTGCATCTCTTTGCATTTTTTACAGGATTTACAACGGGGAGTGTTCCGAGGAATTGTTCGGAATAATTCCAGCCGCTGGTTTTCACCATCGCACTTTGCGGCAGAACACAAAATTCCATCGTAACCACCTGTATGGTTGGCATTCCACCACAGTGCGTTTTTCGCGAAATTTTCTGCCACGCACTACCACTTTATGGAATCGGCTGCCGCCGGCGGTTTTTCCGGACCGATACGACTTAGGGACCTTTAAGAAAAGAGCCTATTCCTTCCTCAAAGGCCGGCAACGCACCCGCGATTCCTCTGGTGTTGCGGTTGTTCATGGGCGGTGGTGATCACTTACCATCAGGTGAGCCACTTGCTCGTTTGCCCCCTCACCTATAAAAAAAAAAAAAAAAAAACGCTCGTCTGATGGTGAGTGCAACGTCTGCCTTAACGAATTCTGCGTCTTCAAGAACATTTCTGTATACAACGGACTGCACTCGTCCCCCTGAGACATGAGTTCGTAAATCTTATATGCTATTAAACTAGATCTCAGGGCCGTTCAGACCAAAACACAGTAATGTTTGTACAATACTGCTTCACGACAGAATAACCTATCCTGCGGTGGTATCTGCCTAGAAGGATTCCTACATAGGAATCCTAACACCAGTGAATGTTAGTAGATTGACGACCGCATATCGAGACACCGTGTGCCTTAAACGCTGCTTCTCATTTTCGGCTTAAATGATTTTAATTTGGTATACTTGTGATGGCTAATGTCATCTATCGGACCTGCATTTTTTTCGGCCATTATGCTTAGTGGACTTTTACAAAATCAAATGACCCACCCCACTACCATCATACCTGCTAAGCACAGGCCTCCTTTCGTGAGAGTTCTTTCAGTCCGCTACGCTGCACCAATGCGAGTTGGCAAACATTACAAGTCCTTAAAATATTTTTATTTCTTAGACACGCAGGTCCCTGCAGCTCACGCAGGCCCTTCATACATTATGTGTATGACTCAATTAAATACTTTGAACTTTTAACAATGTCTGTGCTTTTAACTATTATGCATATAGAACACTTGACACACACACGAACACACCCGCACACACACACACACACACACACAAATTCACACACCCAAAATAAATTTAACGCTGGTATCTGTAGTTTACGTAGCAACAATGCCCTGAACCAGCGAAATCATGTTTGCGGACCGTCTTTTTAATTATAAGCGTATTTTAAAATATAATTATTATAAGTATTAATGTTCAATTTTGCCACTGATTTTTTTATTGATGTTGTCATATAAAAGTAGTAGAAATATAAGTAATATTTACCTATATTTAGAAGAGTTTTAATGCATTAGGTATTGAAGAATGAAATACATAATGTGCAAATTTCACAGTAACGTGAAAATTTAATAAATATTTTGTATTGTTAGCTTTATATATTATTATCAAAGATTAAGGCACCGGTCCAATTCTATACGGAGGAATAACACCGGTCTATGGACGATTCTTTATCTTATATCTAATTTTTAAAGATAAAAACATGTCCATTCCTTACGTAAACAGGAAGAGTACACGTTTAATTATTGTGACCTTTATTGCGTTCGAAATAAACTATGAAATTGTTTACTTTCTCATATGGATTTAATGCCTTTTACACCGGCATCACTAAAAAAGCTTTCTATGGATCGTCGATAAAAATAATGCAATAAATCAGAGAATTTGGATGGCTGCCGGTAACCTTCAATGTAAATAAAATAAATTGCATCTTATTTGAATATCTGATTGTTGTGATATTGATGTTTTAAAAAATTCTAGAGACAAATCACCATCGTAAGTAATGGTGTTGATAATTTTAATCGAGAATCTTTGGTATATTTAATTCAAGAGTTACGACCGCTTGAAATTGATGCGACGAAAGATTTTTTTTTTCTATGCAGCTCCCATTCCTTAACATTGCATCGCATTAGTTTTCTTACAGATGCTTATATTTTTGAAGACAAGACAATAGAACTCAAAATTGTTGGTGATCATTTTCGCGATTTATTTATTCAAACTTAAATTTGCACAAAAAAGAATTATAAAAGAAGGACCTAATGCCCAGAGACATTACTCTACCAGTCCAGTCTACTTTTGGTTTTAGCAGAGAACATGGTAAGGGTACTTAGTAATTAAGAAATAATTAAATAAAATAATTACATAATTAAGAAATCTGTAGACAAATAAGTGATGATGGGGATAAGGGAAGTAGAAGATAAGGGAAGTAGAAGATAAGGTAAACTAGTTAATATCTTCTTTAAGACTAAATTGAGGAGTTTTTACGTTTCCTTACTCGGTTGTTTTACAGTCTTAGTGCTTAATTAGAAGAATCTTTGGACTTTTGTACCATCATCAGCATCATCAGCGTTAAAACATTATTCGTATAGTAAGATAACGCCTACCAGTCAGAGTACCTGACTTCCACGCAGTTCAAGGTTCTGGGTCTGGTAAGAGATGTAGCCAAATATTTCTGCAATAAGACATCGTATCGTTAGTTTTCGGGTCTGTTTGTGTTGTACTTTATGTCTGTAAAGTGTACCTACGCAGGAATTTCTCCTGGAGTGAGGAATTGTTTTTTTTTTCAATGAGAAAAAAACACAATCGGGACAATGTGACACTGCTTGTAATGTCTGATCATCACCAGCTTTCTATCTTTATCTGTCCCAAGAGTTTGCCGTAATCGCTAAGGTTAGCAGGTGGCTTGGCGATGGCAGTACTAGACACCTTGCTCCTTAGACAATCGTGTATTTTTTATAAGAGAAAGTGATGAGACATGCAAATCGTTGACCTGATGGTAAGTGCAACGTCTACCCATAACGAGTGTTGTGTCACTCAGAACATTTCTGTGTGGCACCACACTGCACCCGTCACCTTTACACGTAAGTTCTTAACTCACAAATGCCCAGAAATTACACTACGAAACACAGTAATATTTGCAAACTACAGCTTCACGGCAGAATAATTGGCGATGCGGTGCTGCCTACCTTGATGGATTCCTACATAGGAATCCTACCACCAGTGCAATGTCAACTATCTCGATTCAGAAGTCAGCCCAAATAATCCAAAGTCTTTAACACAAGTGTGTACACAAAGTAAATTAAAAATGTAAACGATATCAATATGAATAAATGCCGCATAGAAATTACGTCCCGTTACAAGTATAGCACATCGAATTACAAACTACAAGCAACAATTTTAGACACGGTGCGTACAAAATTAACGTCGACTTCACGTTTTGTCGATGACCACAACGATGAACCGGTATCGCGTTACTCGATACTCGATAATTAGTGGCACGTCACTAATCACCAGAGACGTATTATAAGATTGATTGGCATTCGCCTATATATAAGTCGACGTATCAAGTGTGATAATAAGGTGTGACGTCTGACGGTGTTAGGAACTGACGAGGAAATGAATTCAATTCTGGGTATGTTACAATCGTGAGAAGTGAGATGAGTAAAAATAATTATACAAGTCAGACGGACATAACGAATGCGTTGTGAATATTCAACTGAATTGATAAAAATCTCCAGTGGTTTATTATTTGGTTAGGTAAATGTCTATTAAATGGTTGTTGATTTCTTTAAATCTTACAGAATATTCAAATAGTTGCTTACATTTAATTCATTCTGTGGAATGTATGAGGAGATGTCCCGCTCTTAGTGTAATTTAATTTAAAAAAAACATTACAATACGTCGAAAATTGTTTTATAGTATTTATTACTTTTGTATCGTTTACAAATATATGTATTGCTTTCGATGTGCTGTGTAAGAAAATTTGAGAACATAATAAATAATACCTAAAGGATTTTATTTCTTCCACAGACTCTAATCCAAACCATTAGGGAATAATTAAAATATTATATCCAACTCAGCGGTAAATCTAACACTTACACGTAATCTCACACTACGGTTGTTTCGTAAAAAAACTAAGAAAAGCGTATTTATTTATGCGTACTCTTCATATATCTTCTCCAAAAGCGAATTATCCATCTCGCACTTTTCGTCCGAAGGAGGACTAATTAGGCGGCATTGACGCCTTTGGTTCGTATAAAAATCTGTTAAGCCTATTCATTATTGCAATTCGTATGTCATTTTAGGATTTAATAAATTGCGTGTATTCTTTTTTGAAAATCATATTATATTTCTGTATGGTAAAAGGTATCATTAAGGTTGGCTACTATTTATCCATCATTACCGTAAATACAGCCCGCCATTAATCTAGATCTCTGTATTCTGCCCTAAATACTGTCACCAAACATGTTCCTAAGCTACGCGCACCTATCACCTCCTGCAAACTTGGTAAGATCATCTCTAAGTATGTTATTGGATTGTCGTAAAAGGTTTAATAAAGTATAATAATCCACTTTAAAAAAATCTAAAATATTTTTTTATTGATTACAGTTCTTAAGTTGCTATGTATGAAAGGTAAACAATGGTTGCAGATAAAACCATACGGATAATCATAGATCAAAAACATAGCCGATCGACTATACATATTAATATTATATAAATAGGTCGGCTCCACAGGAAGGGCTATACTATCACAGAATACCATCGTAATACAGAAGTAAAGTCGCAGACGCGGTTAGCTGGTGAATAGGTAATGAAAAACAGAGATACAAATACAATTCATCCAGAAAGCGTATATGGGTCTGTGGCCACTTGCTATCAGATGAGTGTGCTCGTTTCTATAATCTATACATATAATAAAATTGTAACTAGACGATGTCTGTACATAGGACATTTAAAAAATAACAATGTGTGGGTTCTTTATAAGAGCTGCAGAATTATGTTTAGAATTTTTATTTGTCTCTCTGTATGTTTGTACGTGCTTCACGCAAAAACTATTGCACGAAATTGGATGCGGTTTTGAAAATAATTTTTGCATTAGATAGCCCATTTATTAAGGAAGATTATAGGCTACATAATTTCATGTTGCAACTTTAAGATGCCGCACGCTGAGAACAGAAGTGTTTGCTTATGTCATAAGGTACGGCGCCGCACGGCGCAATTATGTGGTCGGCTTACTTTACGCGGGTGAAACCGCGGGCCTCAACTAGTTACCAACTAAAAAAAATCCTTGAAATGGTAAGTGCTTGCCTACGTTTGAAAACTAAAAAGGCGTAAGGCAGAGGAGGTTTTTTAACAAAATCAGATTGAATTACACCGCTTTGTTAATCTTAAGCCGTATTCATGTATCACGTTTAAGAGTGTTTAAAAAGATGAACAAAGAAGAAATAACTAAGATTTGATCAGTTGAAACAAAACTCTTACGTCTTTTATTAATTCTTTGATAAAAATCACAGTAACCAGAAAATGCACGACGTTTGACATTAACAGATAATGTAATTAGATTAATATAGTTTTTTGTGCAAGTGTATCCACTAAGTCAAGAACAATAAATGTAATGAAAAAAAAAAAAGATGAACCTTCGTATCTCAAGAACTGCACTAGAAATTTTATCCAGTTGTAACGTTTACCCATCTCTTCGGATACGTCAGTCGAAGGATGCGGGGAGCATTTGATTGTAAACTACGTAAACATTTACAGCACTATAATATTGTCTTCGCAGGCGTCGATGACGTGTTCTTGTCATCAACTTTCGGTTACATTATGAAAATTAAACAATATTAAAAAATCCAAAGAATTTATTTTACGTAATCGTATTATAATTGACTATTGAAAAGTAAACACTTGTTAAAGTAACAGATAATAATTAGAAATGAACTTCAACTCAAACAATAAATAATTATCAAAGTCAAATAAAATAATTTTGAAAGATGAAGGCGAAAGTTTGATAAGGGCACCCGCATTCGAGTTATCAAAAACAAGTCTGTCGAACTTTAAGACAAAACTTAGTTTAAATTTCAATATGAGGAGTGATTTTATTCGAATGTTTGTAAATTACACAACATTGTAACATCTAAATTTAGTACGTTTAAAAAAACTACTTCCCTACACTAGTATTATAAAATGACTCATTTAATTTAAAAAAAAACCTTGCCCCGCACTAGACATATTAAATGAATCGAAATGTGTCTGAAGTTTTATTCTTAGAACAAAAACCAATAACTTAGGCTCTAATTGTACTAGAAATGTTATTACTAGGACATTATAAGTAAGGGTTTTGATCACTCTTACAGAAATCGGGATTCTTGGTAAGTTACTACTAACTTTGGTGGGTAATACAAGTCATCTGAAGAAACAAAAGAATAAATTTGTATGAAGCAAGCTTTATCGTATCGAACTCATACATAAAACTTTTATGAATTTAATTTTGGAAAATAATACCTTATAGTTTTTTAATAATAAATAATAAATAAATATCAGTTTATTGCCACAAAGAAAACACAAAAATAAACCTTTACATGAAATAATCCCTTAATTAATTTTAGGCAAGAGGAGGTGACTCAGCATTTGCTGACACGAGATTAATCCCATGCAGCGCTGATTTTCAGGCACTCCAGTCTCCCTGAGATGTTATGCGGGGATTGTGGTATTTGAGGGCTCCCCAATCACCATTAAATATAAGAATTTTGCCAGATGTCAAAATTTTATTCTAATAATTTTATATTGTTTACTCATCTACATATATTCAAATACCTTATGTTTAAATCTCATTCAAATGTTCGCATAATAAACGGTGATTTTAGTTTGAAGTTTATGTGTTTCCAACACTGAATTCGAAGCAATATTTAACATTCATTCACTGACGCTTCATCAAATATGACAGTGCGGGTAAGTCTTTCTCATTTGTAATATATCTTGAGACATAACTAGATGACGAGATGTTTATCATAACTTTGGCAGATTATCATTATAAAGTACTTCAATTGACGAGTGACTGTAAATAACAATTTTACCGGCTAGCTCAAGAAGTAGTGAAACTTTCAATAGACTCGAGTTAGGCTCAACGAGAATATAACACGGAAGGCAATTCGTTTGCTGGACCCTGATCGGAATCGGAATCTGGTTATTGAGTTCCAAGATTGCTTTTGGAAGAAGAAGACAGTAAAAAATATATCTTGCCCGAGTTGCACTTTTGATAGTAGCTACAAATCAATATTGTTAAATGCAGTCAATACTTTGAAATCATATTGTCTTTCTAATTTTAAACGCCCGTATTTTCACTACGTAAATAAATAATGTCTTTCGAAAGTAAGAATTAAAATAGACCTGTAGACTACACGTACGTTCCATGAGAATAGCTAATGTGAAAACTTGCCAATGGAGCGTAGATAATCGAAGATTGATGACCAAAGTAGACTAACTTTTTCGGGACGAACAAAAATCACATTATTCTCGTATATTATTATAGCGCACATTCTAATATAAATTATTAAGATAAATGAAATAAGTATCACAATTTTTGATGAAATACTTGATGTCCTTTTGGCCGATTTTAGGCACCTTTCGAATACTGTCAGAAACTATGAACTGCGTAGAAGATAATATAGTGCCTCCTCGCACCCGATATAACTCTCACGCGTTAAGATCGCAAGGATGCAGTGTCAGAGATATGGGGATAATCACAACACATCTTGACCCGAGAACCAACAATTTATGTTTTTACACCAATTTTGGCTTTGGCTAGAATTTGAACCTAAAACCCACATAGTAGAAGTCAGGTACTCTGCCCACTATGCAACGCGGTCGTCTGTGATACTATTACTACTGCTACTTACCCTCATCCTGGATTAGACGAACCTGTAAGTTACGTTTATAACTTAACAGGTTCGCGTCACGGTTGCGCCAGAATAGCGACGCGTGGTATAGCGGCCTGTGTACATGTATACGCATATATACACTGAATACATTGTATATACTCGAACTGTATCGTGTTTGACTTTTTGGATGGGTTCTCTCAAATCTCATTCTTGTTTTCGGTGAAGTAATCGCTGTTAGCCTTTTGGCTTTTACAGCTTCATCGGATGCTGTGCTCGCGGGCCCGGGGCTCGCGTGTCAGGTTTGGTTTGATCCAAACATAAATATATAACTCCTACTAAACATCTAAATTCGGACCGTTGCGTTCGCTGCGTGCTTGCGCTACTGTGAATATCTCCATAAAATTATAATTTTAAGTCATCTACTGACCGTCCGAGGGAGGCTGCGGGCCTCCATTCGGACTGTCGACTTGTGTGTCGGTAACTCTGGGCGGTGAGAACCGCCCTGGAACACGGGTGTATCTGGTGTACGCGGTGTTATTTACGATAGCTGCGCGCCGCTCTCTACGGCGGTCGCGCGACGTTGTGCGTGTTAAAGCTATTGACGTATAGACTGTGTATAGAGTATTGCTTGGCTCATGGTTGACCGTATCGTGGTCAGGGAGTGCTGAGAGGTCCGTGTCGTCTAGTACGTTTCGCGGGCGACGTTTGCGTTCGGTCGCGTACGCCGATCGGTAATTCGCTGCTTTAACCACAAGCGGGTTTGGATGAACCGCGGCTTTTTCGAAAAACCGCCGTGAAAAAATCTCGTGATTTCACGTCACCGACATGCTGTAATAGCAGTAAGTCAATTTATGTTGACCACTTCTAATGTTTTTTTTTTTGTATATACTGTGCATTGTTTTAATAGTGTTTTGATAATCATTATTTGAATTGATTAATGGTAGAATCACTGTGCAGTACAACAGTGACTACTTAATATACTTATATGTTTATGTAAGAAAAGTAAATGATATAAACAATGTATTTATTGTCGAATATTGCCTCTGTTATTTTTTTGCATATTTCCGTAAGAGCATTGGACACTGGAGGGTTAGAACGATCCAAATTTGCTCGAAAACTAAAGGTAAATAAGATGATCATGATTGTAAAATTAATTACAATATACAGTATTTCATAAATAATTCTTTACTGTTAATAGGATTCCTGTGCGGTATTTTGGTGGGTAACACCGTAGAGTCAGTTATACTGCCGTAAAACAGTAGTATGCGAACATATCTAAGTTACGGTCTGAATGGCACTGAGAGCTAGTGTAATTACTGGGCATATGAGACTTGAGAACTGATGTCTCAGGGGAATTGGCGCAATATGGTGACACACATAAATGTTCTCGGTGACATAGCATTTGTTATGGACAGCCGTCACTTACCACCAGGTTAACGTTTTGCTTGTCTCCTCACTTTATACAAAATTACACACTTTATTAAAAAAATACCAATATAATATGATTTGTGGTTACTAAAGAAGAAAATATTTCATGCGACAAGTTTGTAAAAAAAAAGTTCATTCAATATCTCCTCCCGACGATCTTGCGATAAAAGTAAAATAGTTTAATGAAGTCTGAAAACTTTTTACGTGGAATTGGCATATCGAATTTTTAAGAAAGTTTGCCAATTCCCTTTGGAATTACACCAAATAAATTTCGCTTAGAAAATTTATGTTATTTTTGCTTAGGCAGTGTTATTTGTGTTTTAATGGCAAAAAAGAATTATTTCTAATGTTTTAATATTTTTATTAAATATTATTAATTAATAAAAAAAATTGATTAATTATAATTAATCGAATTTAGATTAAAATTTGAAATAACCGATTAGTGTATACATTTGTGAAACAATTGCTTACCATACTAAAAGTATGTAATAGCCTATACATGTCTCACTTCTGGACAAGCCTCTTTGCATATTTAAGACGGTCGCTTTTGCTCTTTGCTCTTAAAGAGCAAGAGCAACCGTCTTAAATATTGAGTATTATTGAGTATTGGAGCCGAATAAAGTCTATAAATGCAGGTCGGTGGACTTCATCTTTACGATATTTTCTTTCACCTCTTTTCACAGCACGTGATAAAATAACATTCATTGTTACCGGGAATCGAACCCAACTCAAGAGCTGCCATGGATTTGAAAAGAACTATAATTAAATTACTGTATAAAAAAAATAAAGCACGTGGCAGCTCAATACAGAATTAATCAAAAATTATGCTTCTGTCTGTCTGTCCGCCTTGCTGAAGCTGAGATATAAAATTATGCATATTATAAATTAGTAAACCCGTTCTTTACTGGTACCTTCCGGTACTGGTGCTTACTTTACTGTATTAGATGGAAAGCTTCGGATGCAGTGTTGGTGCCACAGAGTAAAGTCATAATACATCCAGACGGAGAACTATTTTTGAAGCGACTTCTATGGACGCAATGAGAGTAAAATTTGGTGAACGAAGTTTAGTGCAGCGTTTTCTTGCAATCGTTTCTGTTATTCATAATTAATATATATCGATTAATTAACAGTTGTTTATATACTGAGCAGTTAGTTTATTGACCTAGCCTATTGACCAAGGAGCTAGCAAAGAGCTAGGAGTAGATTCCTGAGCATGGTCAGGGCATTAATCCAAAAAAGGGATTATTGAATTACATTTTTTTTTTGCTACCTTCACATAAAAAAGAAATTCAATAATAGTGGTCATAACAATAGTGCCGTGTGGTGGCGGCTCGTTTAAAGAATACTATCACTCCATCTCATCCAATGGATCTCGTAAAAGGCGAGTAAGGAATTAAACTGCACTGTGCACCCAACAGCGCATGGTGGCGATGGGCTCACCACCTATCACACCAAGTGCATTATATTGTTTTGGTGAAACGTGGATTGTGGCAGTCATCTGCTTTTGCAGTGAGTACCCAGTCTCTGACTACCCCTTATGGGATACAGTCGTGATCTTATGTATGTATGTATGTAACAATAGTGCCACCGCACCAAAGTCAGTGTTTTGCTTCCTAGTGAGTAATACGTGCACTGAGCTACGACCTTTTTGTAAATTGCAGTGCACACACTTCTGTGTACAAACTGTGCCGGAAAAAGTTAATGTGGTTTATCTAAGTTTGTGTTCTTGTAATCTTTATATTTGTGTGTGTGTTCTGTAAAGTTATAAATAAATAACTACTCGTATCTATCTATCAATCAATGAGCGCCGCGTATAATGCTGGAAAATAAATTGATAAACTGAACATCCGTGTGTCACGTACAAATCAGCCAAGCGTGAAATGTTTTGTGGCTATTCAAATCAGTGCGCAGCATAAGAACGAATTGAGATATTATGCAAATTTGTGATTGTATGCAGATTGTCGATAATAAGCTCGCTGCGCTTGGAAATCAACGCCGTACGATTCGTTTGCCATAATGAGAGAGAGACAATGGGGGCTTAATAAAGACGTAAACCCAAAGACAGTTACCGATCTTGAAGATAGCATTAAGCGAGAGGACGTTGCTTCTATTCCGACGGAAAATATAAATTTCATTTCTTACGAATTAGCTTATAGAACTATTGTTTCAGAAGAAATATGGTTATATGTTAATTATGTTACTTTTTGCATAACACAAAAGTACGCTCCTCAGCAGGAACATGGTCAAGCAAACGCTTTTTACTCTTGATTCGCCATTTGGGGCGCCCACTTTTTTACAGGATAAAGTGTCGAGACATGTAGATCATTCACCCGATGGTAAGTCAAACCAAAAAAAAAAATGCTGCGTCTCTCACAATATTTGTGTGTGGAACCACACTGCACTCATCACCCTGAAATATCTATTCTTAAGTCTCATATGCCCAGTGAATGCAATAGCTCTCAGTGCCCTTCAAAACATAATGTTTGCAGACCACTGCTTCTCTAAGAATAACTGTTCTGGAGTGGTACCTACCTAGATGGATTTCTGCATCGGAATCGTACCTCTTGATACACCACCTGCAGTTGTGGATAAGTGAATGGTATTTAAATTATTATTCGAATTTATATGTCCCGTGTGGTGGCGGCATGAGACAATCTGCCGTCCCATTTCATCCGGTGGATGGCGTAAAAGTCAACTTTTGCAGCAGCATTTGTTATGGGCGGACGTTGCACTTACCATCAGGTGAACGTTTTGCTCGTTTCATCACTTTATCCAATTAAATAAATAAAAAAAAAACTTAAAACAATCTCATAGTCTGGGGTTCATGGCGGAATAAGCCTCTCAGGTCATCTTACAAGTCGTAAGACTTACATTAACAGACTGAACGTGCAGCTATGGTACGTAGGGTCTTGTAGTGTGATCCGCAAACTTCCTGCTAAGCGTGGTGATTTCGGGAAATTTTTCTTCGGTGAACTTGGGAGAAGTCTACGTTCAGCAGTGGATTTATTACAAAATGATTATGAAATAGAAGACGATAAAGAAGGATATTCCGACATCTGTCGAAAACCTTTAGTTTTCTTACGCATTTATTAGGTGACTGCAACATACGGGATGAGACGGGGACGATGAGACTTTTTCTTACATTTTGTTTACATTTTAGACTAACCCGTCCTAAAGATGCATGCCATCCAATTCTTAAAAATATTTATATTGACATCTATATTTTTGGGAAATTAGAATTCAAATTTAAACTAGTGAATTTACAACACTATATCCAATTACTGTTAGATAACGTATTGTTTCAGTTTTATCAAACAAAAATATTATTTCCAACTTGGTAATACAAAATTAATCGATTAGTTTTTTTATAAAACCATAGACAGAAATAGAGTAGTTAAATGATTATTCTTTAAGCTACATTGAAACATCATCTTTTATTAATGACAGACGATGAAAAGGCATCGTTAACGAATTTAAAATTAATGGAGTAAAATAGTTTCAGAGTGCTAGAGGGTATTCTGACAAAATCTGCAAGGCGTCTTTTCCTACCTGAGGCTAGCACTCACACAAAGTGCTTGGCCTCTCAAAGCTAAGACAAAGAGGACCCGTAAATAGTCTATTGTGCTCCGACCCCACCCGCGTTGGGGCTTGAGAGCTCCTCAACGAGTTTACGCGGAGTTTTTTGAGAGCGAAATTCCGCTTTGAGGGTTGTTGTTCGACAATAACTTTCATAGTTTGAACTGAAACGGAACTGTGTTAATTTTGTAATGAATGAAAATAGATGTTTGTAGAGTAGTAGACATTGTAAAATATTATTTTGCTAGGGACTTCTAACAATATAATATATGGATTGTGGTAACTGTTCTAATATTTGCTTTAACTATGAACGATTTCTGAATGAACATATTAAAGTAGCCGATAAAATATGATTTGTTGACTCGTTAGGTACACTTCATTACTAAATTCGAAACGAAACTAGAATATGCGCAAGAGTTACGCCCTCAACGTTTATTGGTTGTCCATTATTATGCTGGCCAATCATAAGCCGACGGGAAGTACTCCGTATAATTTTGGCATAATTAGTCACGCATGAAAATAACGAGATACTGCATAAAAAATAACATACTATAGACAGTGAGGTTTTAATTAAAATCAGTTTTATTGTAATCTACAAAGCGAACGTACTGGCTTGTTAAGAGGACGTTTTGCTCTATGTGGGGAATTCTGGGAGACGGTAATGAATGTTGTTTTATAATTTCCATTCGAGGTCTCATTTGCATTTGAAATGAACTTGTTTATGTTAGACTGTTTGTATATTATACAATTTACTGAAACGGTGATTTGTCACGAAATTCAACATGAAGGGCATAAATATTTAGTGTCAGTAGATATACATATTCACAGACAAGTTATCTATTCGATTACGTAGATTTACCAAGGTCTTATTTTAACTTTATGTTAAACTTAACACTGAACTCTGGCTGTCCATGGTGTATTGGATATTCCATTTAAATTCCGAAACGAGCTAGTCGTGTTGTCTATCCGTTCAGTTTGTCGGGAAACTACTAAACATCATGCTTCCCGAATTAGCTTTGTTTATGTATTGACAGTTGTATGATTTATGAATAATAAACGCTCGCGGTATGCCGCCATATTGTTCTAAAATTATTCGAATCATGTTCGGTTTCTGGAACATTGCTGTGAATAATTTTATGATAATTACGATAGTATAACGTATATTCACGATATCTGTATAGTGCCTGATCCTGTGTCTATAATTAAGTGTATAGTGTAATACGACGGAGTAGTTTAAAAAAATCGGAAACATGAAGTATATCGGTTTCCATTTTATCCATAGCAGCGGAGGTTTTCTAGACAAGAGTCAATATCTGTTCTTTAGGCCTCTTTTAGCACCCAGAGTAGGTACGAAAAAAAAGTACTGGTCTTTGGCACAATGTGAAAAAATTATGTATTTATTCAACTAGAGAACAAGAATATCTTTTAAAAGATTTTTTCTATTATTTGATAAAAGTGGCGGAACGAGCAAAATGTTCACCTGATGGTAAGTGCAACGTCCGCCCATAACAAATGCCGTGTCACCCAGAACACCTCTGTGCGACACCACACTGCGCCCGTCACCCTGAGACATCAGCTCTTAAGTCTCATATGCCCAACGATTACTATCTCTCAGTGCCCTTCAAACCGAAACACAGTAATGTTTGCACACTTGTGCTTCACGCAGAATAACTGGCCCTGGGGTGGTACCTACCTAGACGGATTCTTGCATAGGAATGCTACCACCTACACCATAAAGAAATACAACAACATAATAAATTAAAGCATATCTTAAAAAAACTCACACTAGGGCTTTGTTTATATCGTGGGCGCGTTTTACGGCCTCTAATTTCACACACATTTAGACCTGGAACAACTACACTCAGCGTCACAAAAATCGCACCTCTCTGAGTTTGCGCGAAAAATGGCTGTAATGGCTAGAAACGAATTATATTTATATAAATATTGGTATGTTTGAAATGGGTATTTGAATAGCTTTACATTATCAATAAAAAAAAATCATGAAATCATTAAAACATTTATCATTATAGAGCGTCAAAAATAAACACTGTCAAATGCTCGTTAGTAAGGACGCTAGTTACACCACCTAAAAAGGGTATAAAAGGGTCGATCTGGATGAAATATGGGCCAGTCGTAATTTAGACTTTGCAGTGAACACACGTGAACAAGTAACCCAAGTAAGAACAAGTAAAGATGGACACCAGCTCTGAAGAAGCCGCTCAAGTGATTGCCCTATTGCAGTCGGGGATGCGGCAGTGTGACGTTGCTCGACAGTTGAACCTGTCCCGTTTTTCAGTTCGACGGGTGTTCCAACGTTTTCAGCAGACTGGTGGTTATGTTAGAAAACCGGGATCTGGAAGAAAACGGTGCACATCAGAAAGAGATGACCGTTTCATCGTTACGACATCTTTACGAAACCGTTTTACAAATGCAGCCCATAGATCTGCTAAAGGTCCAAAACTTACTGCACAGCATCGCAGAGATCGCCTAGAGTTTGCTCGCAATCATTGCGAGTGGACTCTAGAACAGTGGCGGACCGTACTCTTATCTGATGAGACGAGGGTCTGTCTCTTCTGCAATGACGGACGTAGAAGGGTCTACAGAAGACAGGGGGAGAGGTTCACACAACCCTGCTTCGAAGAATCCGTCGAATAGGGGGGTGGCTCGTGTATGTTTTGGGGCAGCATTTCCGTCGACGGGAAAACGGAACTTGTGTGCGTTTCCCGGACTCGGAGTGGCCGTGGGCAAGGGTCATTAAATTCTGATTGAAATTGAAAAACTGGTTGGTACATTACTGAAATCCTGGAGGAACATGTGGTCCCGTATGCTGGTTATGTCGGTGATGGATTCATGTTAATGCATGATAATGCTCGTTGCCACACCGCGGCTATTGTACGGGATTATTTACAGGAGGTCGATATCCCTGTTATGCATTGGCCAGCACGAAGTCCAGACCTTAACCCAATAGAACATCTCTGGGATGACCTAAAACGGCGCGTGCGAGCTCGAGATCCAGCTCCAGCCACTCTTCAAGAGCTCCAGGATGCGGTACTTGAAGAGTGGGAACACATACCCCAAGAGGCTGTTGCGATCCTTGTAAGGTCCATGAAAGATCGCATGGAAGCCGTTATCAAGGCAAGGGGGGGTAACACTAGGTTTTAAGAACTTTTTTTGTATTTATTAAGTTTTTTTTTAAATTATTAATTTGCAAATTTGTACATACCCTGTCTTTTTCTTTAATTTATCTTTCGCCTCGTTATAAAAGTAAAATTCAATTAAAATTCCTGAAAGCTAATGAAATTACCTTTCGAATGATACCCTCAAACCACAACATTGTCATTGGCTTGTTGTGTTAAAATAGTATTTAAATTATTTTTTTCGGATGTGCGATTTTTTTGATGCCGAGTGTAGTAAGTCATACAAATAATAATACTATGGGGGTATTAAAGGCACGTATCGTAATCGCAGAAGCCAATCGCTCACCCACTGCTCAAACCGAGTATTCATTGTCCCATCGATAGTGTAATTATCCTATTTATAAACTTTCAAACCGGTGCCTGATTATCTTATCTCAGACTCTGAACGCTTAATTAAATCGGTATTAGTCACCCGACCTGCTTATCACATGTACAACATATACTTTACGTAAATCCGACCTCCTCAAACTGCCGGTAACGCGGCGACACGACTATTGTGACTCGTATAATTAAACCAATGTTTTGGTACAAACCAAATAATGTAGCGGGGACGGATTTTAGAGTAATGAAATGTATTTTTATGTAAGTTTATGACGATATAGAATTAATGTACGCCTTGTGACGGAAAAAATCAGCCGTCCGCCACATATCGTTGGTGTCGTAAAAGTCGATTAAGGGAATGCTTGAAAAATATATGGGTTCGGTAGGAAGATTCACCCATTAAGTTTTCAATTCACTCACGAAAAATGACAAACTAAAAAGGCATAGACCAAAGACGGTAAGCGGCGTCTAAAACCCTCCCGATTGCAGTAACTGACCGAGCCGAGACCGGCCCCCTTGGGCACCCTCGAGTCTGTTACTCTCGCGAACAGGATGACGGTCCAAGCCGAGGTCCCCTCTCGGGGGCCCTTGCGCCAGTCATCCATAAATAAAGGTTTCGGCTAAGCGCCGTCAGCGCTATGCCACCTTTCAATCCGGCGAAGCTGTAAAAGCCTTCGGGCTAACAGTGATCATCAGTCCTAAAAAAAAAAAAAAAAGCGGCGTCTAAAGTTCGAGACGTCTGCTAATGCACATATCACAAGCGGCACGGCAAATTCTACTTCTTGGAAGATCTATATTTGTCCACTAGTGGATTATAAACAGGATAATGATAATAAAGACAATGATACATATGTCATGCGTTTTTCCCTTATAAGGGGTTTCGCTTTCGCAGGAATCGGACCGTGACTGGTGGCGAACCACGTTACCGCCACTTTGATACGAGTAACAAAATTCTTACTCCCCATTTCGTTCCCACGAGCAGTATAGTGACAGCATTGCATGTTATGGTGTTATTTTGCACGAATAAAGGCTGTCCGTACAATACATTAGGCGCTTACGACGCCTCGGCAGGAAAGAGGTAGGTGCTATTCTACTCTGTCGGACACCTACCGGTGTCCGATGACGATGATACACAAGTATAAATGTGTTGTCACAGCAGATTTCAATGACGTAGGTAATGAAGTTACGAGTGATGAATTGTTTGGTTGATACACTTTCTTTATATAAGTGATTGGACAGCCACATAGTTTACCTGAGCAGTGGTGGCTAAGGCTAGGCGATCGCCATAAATTTTATGGTACGCGAGTGACCTAAGAACAATCCCCGGCGTCCGGAATCCAATCATAAAATTGTTCTTTTAAGTGCTTTATCATTTGAACAGCAGTGAAGGAAAACACTGAGAGGAAACCGGCGTGTTCGCCAACTTGCAATGGAGCAGCGTGGCGGATTTATTTCAGTTTCAAAACCCCCTTAGCAATGAGAGGAAGCCTGTGCTCAGCAGTGCCCGAAAATGGCAGTAATTAAGTCTCAAATGTAGATTATTTTCGCCACCTATACTGCTCTCCAAACCGAAGTACCGTAATCCTTGCATACTACTGCTTGGCGGAAGAATAACTGGCTACTACCAGTAAGTGTGCCGCGTATTCTTAAAAAAAGAAGTTTGTGTTTATCAAGTTTATTTCTTTTTTTAATGTGACATCATAATTTTAGTAACGGATTTATCATTTAACATGAAAATAAATATGACTTTGTCTTTCGGAGAAATTGATTTCGGATATTAAATGTGTTTATTAAAATATCAGTATTAAAACCCCCACGGTACGGGCGGTAGAAATCCGTCTATGTAAGTACCACCGCGGGCCAGTTATTTTGCCGTGAATCAGTAGTGGTGCGCAAACGTTATTGTGTTTCGGTTAGAAGTATACTCAGAACTCGTGTTACTGGGCATATGAGACTTAAGAAGTGATGTCTCAGGGGACGGGCGCAGTGCGATGTCACACAGAAAAGTTCTGTGTGACACATAATTTGTTACGGGCTGACGTTGCACCATCAAGTGAACGTTTGGCTCGTTGTCAGTTTCTCTTATAAAAAACTCAGTTAATTAACTCTATTAATAAACTAAGAAGACGCGCAGCCCTTTCAAATTAACAAATGCCCGATTTTCGGCACGCTCCTCTTTTAACTTGCGCTGTGAAGTGTTTAAGACTGGGATTAAATCTCGACTAGGTGACAGCCACTCTAATCAACTTTCTCAAGTCATTGCCTCCGAGTGCGACGTGTGTGACGACGGTTTTAACGACGATTAAACTGTCACGGGCACCCTGTCGTCACTGTCGACGCTTCTACATTCACTACTAATTCTTGAAATCACTGGCGCTCGCTCTAAACGGAAATATCCAACTGTTTCGTATTCACGCGAGTAATTTGTTAACTTCACAATTGGTATGCTTCGTGCATATGCGTGGGCGTAATTAAATTAAATGTAAACACCGTACCGATTACTAATTGAAAATCATTTTACCGGTGGGAGGATTCTTTTGCAGGAATCCGTATGTACCTAGATACCGATACCACCGCAGGGCCAGTTATTCTGCCGTGTAGCAGTAGTGTGCATACATTACTGCATTTCGGTGTGAAGGAGACTAGTGTAATCACTAAGATGATGTTTCAAGACTCCACTCCAAGAGTTGCCACACAGAAACGTTCTGGGTGACGCATCATTGGATATGATTATATATAAATATTTGATATTAAGGGAAATGCTAGAAAAAGGTCATGATTTCAGATTTAGTTTAGACTGTTGATAATACCTTTGTGCTGTGACGCGACAATTATGAACAGAAACGTCTTTTGTACCTTACTACATCTTGTATTGCGATAAATCTGCCAGTAAACATTTTTCTGCTGTGGGATAGACCTATATACGAGACGAGATATCTGATTACGACGATAACTTGCGAATACAGTCGGACACATTCAACGGCGCAGTAGATATAGTATCACAAAGTTTATGCGCAAATACAGAAGCGCTCACTCGTCCGTACCTACTTGTGCCCGATACACGGGTACAATAACAATACAACCAGACCCAAAAACCAACAATTTGTGTTTCGGCACAAATGTCGGCTCTGGCTGGGATTCGAGCCCAGGGCCCGCTAGAAGTTTGGTACTCGCACTACGGGATTACTCAGTAACGATAATCTATATATTTATAAAATCTTTGTACCCCTTTTTGAATGTCGTAACAAATAACTACTCAAATATGAACGACGGACGATTTTTGACCGCCGCTAGTAATTATAAATATAATTTTTTTTACAGGAGAGAGGGCAAACCAGCAAGCGGCTCACCTGATGGTAACTGATCACAACCGCCCATGAACAACCGCAATACCAGAGGAATCGCGGGTGCGTTGCCGGCCTTTGAGGAAGGACTTACCACTTACTGGTGGTTTGATTCCTATGCAGGAGCCCGTCTAGGTAGGTACCACCCCAGGGCCAGTTATTCCGCCGTGAAGCAGTAGTGTACAAACATTACTGTGTTTCGGATTGAAGGGCACTGTGAGCTAGCGTAATCACTGGGCATATGAGACTTAAGTACCTATGTCTCAGGGTGATGGGCACAGTGTAGTGTCACACACACACATACATCACTTGTTATGGGCAGACGTTGCACTTACGATCAGGTGAACGTTTTGCTCGTTTCATCACTTTATGCAATAAAAAAAAGGAATAGGCTCTTTTCTTGAAGGTCCCTAAGTCGTATAGGCCCGGAAAAACCGCCGGCGGCAGCCGATTCCATAAAGTGGTAGTGCGTGGCAGAAAATTCCGCAAAAAACGCAATGTGGTGGAATGCTAACCATCCAGGTGGTGACGATGGAAATTTGCCGCAAAGAAATATTTATAATAGTATATTTGTTATCACGTAAAACTGCGAAGTAAATTTCAACAATCACATCGATAAATCAAACTTACAAACAGACAAGTGTAAACGTCGTCTATTTGTCTTTTGACGCCAATTAAACTGTCACGGGCAGCTAGCCGTCAGTATTATTACTTCCACGTTTGCTGCTAATTTGTGAAATTTTCGTCCCTCTCAAAATCGTTATCTGAATGATTTGTTAGATGCCATTTAATTGAATTAGTGTTATTGTTACCTATTAGCTCGCAATTTATAGTAATTATGTGGATCATTTCGAATGGACGTTCAAATCAAAACCAGTTTAGTTAATTGCAGCATAAAGTTATATATATTAAAGTTATATATTGTTATTTTGAGTATGTCGTTTTATATGAAGTTTGTTTTTTATGGGTAAAAGTTCCAAATATGTGAATCAACCACCAATTTGCTGATAGGATTCCTAAGGAAGAATTCATCTAGTGTTGCTACAGAGCCGTCCACTACAGAGCATTCTACCGCCAAGCGGTATTGTGCAATCATTACTGGGTTCCGATCTTATGAGCACGGCATTGTGCAATCATTATTGTGTGTACGATCTTAACAGCACTGTTAGTGTAATGACTGCGTATATGAAAAGGGTTTGGTCTCAGTGTGGTGCTGCACAGATGTGTTCTTGGTGACATATAATTTTTTATGGGTAGAGGTCTACCCATAAAAACGATTTGCTCGTCTCGTCATTTAATTAAATAGAAAAACGTATAATACAAAAAAATATTGTTTAAGGTAGTTTAAATTATATAACATAAATAAAAAAGAACTTACTTCCAAACAAGTATAGCACCAACGAGGACACCCACCAAGAGGACTACGGAGCAGAGCGCAATGACGGCAGATGTTTGAAATGATGGCCCACTGTGGTTGTACGCATCTATCTTCTGAAAAAAAAAGCAAACAAAACAAATTAGCATAACTAAAGTTTACTGCATGTGTTGGTTGAAAGAATAATTAGTAACATGACCTAAACCTTTTTGTTTATTATCTTATTATTTATTATTTCAAAAGTCGTACGAATTAATTTGTGTACTACTTTATTGCATATTTGTCGAACCGCTTGACTAAGAGATCTGGCTTATTTCTTGAATTCCAAACCTTTCGCACCTTAAACGCTGTTGCTCGTCACCAGTCTGAATAATTATGTCTGCCAAAGCTTAGATGATTATTCCGCCATCAAACGGAGGCCATGGCATTTCCCTTAGTCTTTTAGGACACCCACGGAATGAAATGGAGTGGCATTTTCTCTAACACCGCCGCCACATGACAAACTGTCCTGATTCGTTCCCTGCTTTAACATATCTGGTGTAACACCAGTAAGCGCACACCCGAAGAAAGATTCGAATCTAGCAAAAGAAATCAATCACTACACACCGATATAGTGAAATAAATAATTTGTGTCAAATTATTGTTATCAGCCGAATAAGGTGTGGACTTTATAATTCCATTATCACCGATTCAGAGTGCCGACTTGGCTACTGAGCCGAGAAGTTAATCAATCAATATATACACCAATACAGTACCAATACAGAAATAAACAAAGAAGTAGGTACTATATTTAAGATAAGATTCCTTCCAGACAACCTCCAGACAAAGAGGGTGATGTACATAGAACAATTAACATAAAACACTAGTTTTTAGCATCTCATAATAGAAGCTACAGACGCTAGGTACAGAAGTACTAAAAACCGAAAATTAAAAGTTAAAATATGTGCTAAAATGCCGAAAAACATCAAGTTACATGGTGTTGAAAATAGATAACAATTCGTTTACACATAAAATTCCATCGCAAAGCTCTTGTCTGGTTAACGAATATGTTCAAGAGGCTTGAATCAAACGCTTGGAGTAACCAACGAAAAGTGCCGACCTCAATCCAATCGAGTGCCACAACGGGCTCGAGGGCAACGTAAAAAATTAAAATGCTGCTCCAGTTACACAGTGCGACCTAAAATTCACTGATGAATCAAAAAAAAGTACACAAATATTGATTACAACATTACAGACAATCACTATTTTTTATTTTGTAATGATGAA
Organism: Luehdorfia chinensis; assembly: GCA_019845155.1. NCBI lineage: Eukaryota > Metazoa > Arthropoda > Insecta > Lepidoptera > Papilionidae > Luehdorfia > Luehdorfia chinensis. The sequence goes on from JAHVAK010000292.1 coordinate 2,412,916, forward strand.
ATGTTAAACATTAATAATATAGATATTCAAACGAAACAATTGCAAAATTAGCACCACTTTTTATACTTTACTTACTACTTACTTTACTTTAATACGAGTAGTACATGCACTAAGAAGGCGTTCCGAAACTGCACTACCATGTAATACTCGTATTTTTATCAACGAATTAATTAGGATAAAAACCAATATTTGATACTTTAATTAGAATTTCAAAAAAATGTCTATCGCTCGTAACGTTCACCTTTTAAGTATAGAAAAATGTGAGATAGCTATGCGTCACTGTTAGTTTCCTTTGACATTATGGGTATGTAGATAAATCGCTTTAGAGCTAATTCGCGCAGTAAAAGGGTAATTAGCATAGCTAATAGCCTCCTCTGTCGTTACTATAGGGATAAGACTAAAGAATGGCTAACGTAATTCTTTTAAAAAGGTTTTAGTCATTAATAGGCATAAATCGTTTAGGATTTTTAGAGAGAAAATGTCTTTCATTTATTTTGCTGTGCTGACTATTGAGTAGTGAATCCCGAGTTCTATTGCCAGCCTCGAGACAAATTATTACATTTCTGATTTGGGTTTCTTATTTCTTTCTTTTCTTTAAGTAACAACTATGTCCTCACTCACACTAGGTTTTCTGTTATAGTGTGTGAGTTTTACAAACAGAAATTTTACATGCACAGCTAAACCAGCTGAACGAAAACCAACGACATTAGTTCCGGCTGGGATTCGAACCCAGACCCGTGCCTCAGTTATCTAGGCTACGCGGCCTTTATTGCTGAGATTCTCAGTCTGAATCAGTGCAGTTTTATTTTTGAAATCGATTATTTTATGGGATACAGTGATGAGACGAGCAAAACGGTCACCTGGTGGCAAGTACGTCAGCCCATAACAAATACTGTGTCACTCAGAACATTTCTGTGTGGCACTACACTGTCACCCTGAGACATTAGGTCTTAGGTCTCATATGCCCAGTGACTACACTAGCTCTCAACGACCTTCAGACCAAAACACAGTAATCTTTGCACACTACTGCTTCACTGCAGAATATTTGGCCTGTGGTGGTATCTACCTAGATCCGTCTAGATAGATACCACCAGATTCCTGCATAGGAATACTATCACCACCGTCACCAGTAAAATTTTAGGTAGGTAGACGAGAAATAGAGACTAATGTACCTGAAGCTATGTGAGCACTATCGAAATCCCAATAATTATCTTAAGCTGATGTAAATCATTGGTAGTTACCGAAATATGCCACTGTCGAATGTATTAACACTAAGGTTAAGTGTGATCAGATCGGCTAAATGACTGCTTTTGTGACTAATCAAAATGTTCAAAAGTAGGATTATGTAATAATTCATAATATATTTTGTTTAAATTTACATCAGTCTGTATCTTTCAACTTTATATATTGACTTTTGGTGTTTAATTGTCTTACTATCTTCTAAAACGCTATACCATAGAAATATAAAATGTCGGCAGGTTGAGTGTTAATATCGTTGTAAAAATAATCATTACGTACAGCAATAAAGCAGAACAGATAATCTTATAATCACAGAAAATTTAAGAAAGTGACAATAAAAGTGTATCTAGTGGAAAAATATCTCTATTTAGTCTATCAAATACAACATGAAAGCTTCGGTAAATTAATCAAAGCGAATGTATCAATAGAAAGGAATAATTCAATTCGGAAATCCTTGGAATGAATCCAACGTTTCAACAAGACGCCTAACACGCTTCACTATTTTGTCTTCGATTTATCAAATACAACACAGACCATCGTTTTTTTTGTATTGAAACCAGATTTTTGTGCCAGTACTGTTAAAGTAAAACTAGTTCTGTGTAAAATATATATGGCATTTAATGGTAATTATAGATTTTATAGATTCCTATTGGATTTCGAAAGAAATACATTCAAAACAACTTCATATAAATATAATATAGAATTTCTCATTTCAATCATTAAAAGCGTCAGAAAAAAAATGTAGACAAGTCAAATGTTGCACATGATGCGTGTGACTATTATCATTTTCCTCCTTCATTAAATAAAATTACTGGGTACTGGGTTCGAATCCCAGCCGGAGCCAACATTTTTGCAAAAACACAAATTATTGATTTTCGGGTCTGATTATTGTGTGCTTGTCCTTGTGTTTCTGATATTGCAACCTAGCTTACCTCCGATCGTATTGCAAGAGCGTTACATCGGGCACGGTAGGTAGGGACTGAGTGCCCGTATGTTTGCGCGTACACTTGTGGCACTATAATACTTCCTACGCAGTGGATAACTTCCGACAGCATTGTCGTCGTGGTCGAAATCGGCTAAGAGAACATCATCAATAGGCGCTTTCAATAATCTCGAAGGAAAGACTATTTTCTTTATAATGTAGATGTGTGACGAGATGAGCAAATCGTTCACCTGATGGTAAGAGCATCGACCGCTCATAACAATTGCACTCCCAGCTAGAACTTTTAATTGATGTAGGCACCGCACGTCATCCCGAGACGTCAGTCGTTCTCATATGTCCTACTAGCTGAAGCCCGGGACTTCGTCCGCGTGGAAATAAGTTTTATAAATTCCCGTGGGAACTATTTGATTTTCTGGGATAAAAAGTAGTCCTATGTCCGTCCCTATGTATGCGAGCTATCTCTGTGCCAAATTTCGTCAAGATCGGTTCAGCGGTTGAACCGTGAAAAGGTAACAAACAGACAGAGGGACAGAGAGAGAGTTACTTTCGCATTTATAATATAAGTATGGTTTAACTACACTAACTACAGTGTGATTTAAACCGATGTGTAGTAAATAAGCGACCGACAGTAATTGCACGCCATTGCTTGGTAGCAAAATCGGCGGATGACTGTGGTACAGTCAATATCACTTGATAATGCCTCGTTTTAAGGAGAAAAACACCACTGAAGTCGAGAACGTGTCGTGTTCTCGACTATCAGTTCTTGCCTAGTGGTAGTGTTGGAGTGGTGGAGCGTGTCTGGTGGCAGCTCCCGGTGGCGGTTATTGGTTTTCTCGTGCACACTGTTGAGGCAGGGCGGGCGGTGCTCTTGAAATCTAGGTATTACACACCATTTTACAAGTACATTTTTCATGCGGATCTTAGCAAATTAACCTCTCCTCCTTTACTATGATGGATTTCCACAAAAGTAACGCCTTATTCTATTAACTATATTTAACAAAATGACTGTCATTGCACCTAGCTGTTACCTAGCTTGACTTCTAAATAGGACTCCAACTAGGGACCATTATCTAGGGAGATGGACACTGTGTGGTGTCACACAGAAATTTTCTGGGTGATACAGCATTTGTTATGGACAGACGTTGCACTTACCATCAGGTGAACGTTTTGCTCGTTTCAGCACTTCAACTAATATAAAACAAAAACGCCGTCGTAACACACCATCTTGCTTGAATAACATAATAGATTTTTTGTTACGAGTATTTCTGAGGGCTGGAGGTGTTTATATAGCAATATTTTCGTGCAATGGCCGTCACGCAACGGTGTATGAATGTATGAGAAAAAAGGGTCATTTGATATGTTTTTTTCGCCCCCTCCTGTTCAACCCTCTAAGTGGCAGCATTATATTTTTTGTCTCCCCTAATAAAGGGAGGTGAGATTCACGTATAGTCGTTATGTAAGGTCTGCAAATGTTTTATGTTATTATATCAAAAACTGTTTTTTCATGTATTTCTTCTGTAATAAGGTCTAAGTCGTGAAGAAATCTGTGGGTGGTATGTTTATTTAATTAATTCTACTAATAAATTTTAAAGATATAGGAATTGAAGAAGAAGGATATAAATATGGATTTAATGATGGGAGTAATGCATTTAGAAAAGATATCAATGCTACTGCAAAGAAAATTTCGCCATATCTGAATGTATAGTTCAATAAGAAATCTTGCAGATTCAGTACTTGTCATACGTCACTTACATTATTAAATACTAACTAACTGTGTTTGAGATATTAATATTAAAAAGGGCTAAATCCCAGGGGTTAAGAGTCATCATCATCATTTCAGTCCATTGCTGACCATAGGCCTACTTCATAGATTGCCGCAAAAGTCAGTAGCCTTCATTTTGGTGGGATTTTGCCATAGTTGCCACGCTTCGCAGGCGAGTTGGCAACCGCAGTTTATATATTTAGATGTTCCAGGAAGATGCTGCTGCTCATCTCCTGGTTTTCAATTTTCCTCTGTTGACTTTTACGTCACCCACGGGATGAGATGGGGTAGTAGATTCTCTTAAGCCGCCACCACACGGCGTATCATAAAACATAAAAGACCTCAATTTCGACAAATTACTTTTCTGCACTAAACTTTATTTTTTCTTTCATTACGTTATTATATTATACATATTTCATTAACATTAACACATATATATGTGTTTGACAAACAAAAAACCAGCGTCAATATTGCCAAGAAATCTTATATTTCGGGCTTATATTCGGACTAAAAGGAGGAGGTTCTCAATTCGTCTGCATATATTTTTGTTTATAAACCGATTTTAATTTTTTTTTATTACATAGGGGATAACGTTAGGTTTCCATAAAATTCATTAAGTATGTTATTCGTAAAGTTATGATAACGATTCACGATCCAGAAGAAAACGTATTGAGGCTGCTGCGTTGAAGTCGGTTTTTGAATTAAAAAATTAAAATTCGTAAAATTGATAAAGTAATACCTTACAAAGAACGCGAAGTATAAGCTAGTTATAGTATTAGAAGTGATGATGAGTCGTGGCATATCAACGCGAAAATCTATAGAACGGAACAAGTGAGGGCGGAATAATGGTTTTCTATAATAAAAACATTTATACACAACACAGCCAACGCAATTAGTGAGCTTAGTGGGAGGGAAACAGAATTATTATATTCAGTAATTCGATAGATTTTATCGAATTAGGGCGTTCTGTTTGTTGTTTATACTCGTACCCCCCGGAGTAGTGGAAATGATGTGAGAGTTGTTTTTGTTTTTATAGACAATGAATAGTTCACTTAAAATATTGGAATCGTTTAAATTATTTCTATGCATATAGTTATAAAAGTGTATCAGCGATCACAAACTCCACCCTGCCATTCTCAAATTTCAAGTACAACAACAGGCTACCACTTTCTTCAAGCGTTCACCTGATGGTTAGTGTAACATCTGCCCACTACAAATGATGTGTCATCCAGAACATTTTTTTGTGACATCACACTGCTCCCGTCCCCCTGAGACATCAGTTCGTAAGTCCTATATGCCCAATCATCATCATAATCACCATCATTTCAGCCTATCACTAGTTCAATGCCGAACATAGGCCTCCCCCATGTATACAAGTTTGTAGCTCTCAATTTGGGAGGATTTCGCCATAGTCGCCACTTTTGGGAGGCGGATTGGGTACCGCAGTTTATTTATTCAGATGCTCCAGGAAGACGCTGCTGCCCATCTTCTGGTTTTCATTATCCCTCTGCCGAATTTTACGATACCCACGGGATGAGATGGGTGATAGATTCTCTTAAGCCGCCGCCACACGTATACACGCACCATATACCCAGTCAGACCGAACATAGTTATGTTTATGTAATAACTGACCCTGAGGTGTATCTACCTAGACGGGGATATGTTATATTTTCAAGAACCAGGAAAATGTATTTTCATGGCGACTACTTCAGATCTCAACAGAAGAAAAAGAAAAAAACTATGGATGCAATGCAAAAAAGTAATAAAAAAATGTTACCTAACACAACAATATTTCTGTATCACTACGCCCATCGCCGGTATTACAAAAAACCAAAGCCGCATATATGTATAAAATATTTCGTGATTCCATACCACAATCGACGCCTCATGAGACAACTACGATCAATAAGCACAGCGGCTGTCAAAAAAATATAAGTGGATATGAAAATGAATAACTTAACTAAATTCGCGCAGTTCGTCGCCGGGTCCCTTTATAATAAGTAGGTATAAAAATAAGGAAAAATAATATCAGAGATCACACGGGGAACGCTTTTCGTAAGTCACAAGGCGTTGGAAGCGAAGATCTCCTGCACATTTTTGTTATACGTGACCGGAATAAGAACCATCAAACACGATGCAAAGTAGGTATGGTGCCTACTCCGGAAAATTTGCGGTTCCGATTTTGATTATAACCGACTGTGCGCTGAATTATATAAGATAACCGTCAAGATGACTGCGTGACCTAGTTGTCAGAGTTTCTAACTATTGCGCCGCAAATGGGGTTTCGAATCCCAGCCCGGGAGATTTGAGCAAATCCAAACTGTTAGTTTCCGTGTGGGGGTATTGTGTTTGTGTTAGAGGCATCACTGCATCCTAGCCTACCTTCGATCTTATTACTAGGAGTGTTTCATCAAAACTTTTGATGTTTTAAAATGTGTTGAAAAAAAGTTTTAATGAAACACTCCTGCAGAAGCAGCAGAAACTGACCGCAGTGTGGCGTCACAGAAATGTTCTAGGTGACGCAGCATTGGTTTTCAGCAGACGTTGCACTTACCATCAGGTGAATGTTTTGCTCGTTTCGCCACTTTATCCAATATAAATATTTTAATAAATGAAATCAGACGCGGGTGGTTTAGGATGGCCGAGTGCTTGTGTTTGCGCGTTCGCTTCTGGCACTAAAATATTTTCTGCGCAGCTGACAGTTTTCGTCAGTATTCGGAACTTTTCGTCTTGGTTAAAATCGTGTTCACATCATCACATAAAATAAGACGACATAAATGTGACATGAAGAGACGCAAAGAGTAATGGAGATTTAAGGACGTACATATTATATGTCCGACAGACCGTCAGAAGGATTCTGAAATTAGCATGTCATGGAAGTTATACCGCCGTTAAACAGTGTGTGCATAACATGACTGTGTTTTGGTTTCAATGGCACGATAGCGAGTGTAATTACAGGGTATCTGAGACACCGGTGGTTGGATTCCTATGCAGGAATCCGTCTAGGTAGGTACCACGGCAGAGCCAATTATTCTGCCGTGAAGCAGTAGTTTTTATTATTGGATAAAATGACAAGACGAGCAAAACGTTCACCTGATGGTAAGTGCAATGTCTGCCCATAACAAATGCTTTATCACCCAGAATAATCCACTGCGCCCTGATAAACTAATGTGTCAGGGGGACAAGCGCTGTGTGGTGCGACAGTGAAATGTTCTGAGTGGACACAGTTATAGACGCCTAACCACCAGGTGAACGTTTAGCACGTGTCGTCACGTTCTCAAATATATAAAAAAACTTAAGAAGAAATGTCTCTCGGTGAGAAGCGCATTGTGGTGCCACAGAAAACTTTACAATTTATGGTTCTGAATGAAATCGCAACTGTTATTGGAAGACGTTGCACCTACCGTAGCGACATCTACGTCGCCACATGAGTAGCTCAAAGAAATCGCACTGTGAAGAGTTTCTGAAATGCGAACTATATATATAACACCTTAATATATAACTAGTTGGAGGAGACGTCCTCTCCATATTAGACCACCCGATCTGACGAGTAGCTACCCTTTTTCTTGGCAGCCGAAGTGGTGACCACGGTATGAACATCGCAGCCAGCTTCTCCAAACCATAGCAACAACGTCAACGGCAGCCATCGCAGTCACAGCGTCGTAGTCTGTCAGCCACTGAGAATCATAAACGGCGGCCCCCCTCTTCGGGCTGACTCCTGCGGCATCAACGCTGTATACACACGTCTCGATGCACTGTAGACCTGGGCCACAGCCTCACAGCATCGACAGACTGCACAAAATCGCCTGGCGACTCAACATCTCCACACTCACTACGACTTCCAGTCCAAGTGGAGAGATGTAGCGACATCCATGTCGTCATATGAGAAGGTCAAAGAAATATGTAATACTTTCCATAATCGCGCTATGAAAAGTTCAGTTCAATACAAGCAACTGCAACTGTCACATATTTTTGTTCATCAGCCTGGCTTGCCTGCGAGAGAATGCTACAATACATTTCATCCATCCATTGTAATCCTAAATTTAAGGTGTTAACAATAAATAGTAAATAAATATCTTAGTTGAGAAGAATCGTAATACAAGAGAATGTTGCATAAGCATGATCACTGAATTGGGAATCCCATTCTACGATTTATAGATAACGATTTACGCGTATGGCTCAAGAGAACAAACACTTAAAAAGGACGTCTATTTGTCAAAACCTGGCACTATCTGAGGAATGATCCCTCATCGGACCGGAGACGATTTATCGGCCTATATCGCACGTGAATCTTTGAACAATAATATCACAGAAGTGAAATCTTCGAAACGACAATATTCAAAACGGTCCGTGGCCGAAGTTTATCAAGCTGTCCATCTTAAGGCGGTAGCCGATTTGTCAATGACTCCTCTCTAATTAATAAAAAGTCCACGAAGAGGAATTGTATAAGACCTTAATCAATTAGGGCAGCTATGATCTTTTTTTTTTTGTTAAATTATGATTATCATTATCCTTAAAAAGTTTCCGGTTGAAGCGTTAAAGTCATTAAAAAATAAAACAAAAGATTCAGTGTGAAAAAAAACTTTTGATAAAATAAAGGACTAAGGAAATGAAAGATTAAACTTAAAATTTAATAGAAATTTCATTTGCTTATAAAAGAGAAATACTGTTTTGGTCAGAAAGTTTAGAAAATGGGGCGAGAGTTAATTTCAAACATCAGATAAAACAGTTCAGTAACAAAATTTTGTGAAAGCATTCGAAGTTTAAATGCGACCGATCCGCTGCATCTGACAAAATTCAAGCTAAACCGAAATGAGAGGCGATGCATTTTGAACTTTTGCATTATAATCTTTTGGTTCAATTTTAATATAACGATAGTGAAATTCGATCAGTTTAAGTAATGAGACTGTGAGTTGTATTATTATTGTAACGATGTCATCACTTTATGGAATTTAATGTACATACTGGGGCATTTTTACTCACGCTTCACATATTTCATTACAGTAATGGAACAAATATCAATATTGTATTAAATAATACAATTTACAATTATTTACCGTGTGGTAGCGGCTTAAGAGAATCTACTGCCCCATCTCATCCCGTGGGTGTCGTAAAAGTCGACAGAGGAAAATTGAAAACCAGATGAGCAGCAGCATCTTCCTGGGACATCTGAATAAATAAACTGCGGTTGTCAACCTGCTTGCCAAGCGTGGCAACTACGGCAAAATCCGCTCAAAATGAGAGCTACAACTTTGGTGGCAATAAATGGGGGAGGCCTATGTTCAGCAGTGGACTAGTGAAGGGCTGATATGATGATGAATATTATGAATACAATTTATGTATAATGGTTATTTGATAGATTATTTTTTACTGTAAAGTTTTCGTAATCGACTTTTATTATCACACCCGGCAAGAAAAAAGCTGGTAAAAGAAACAGGTACGTTACAGTAGACTTAAACTAGGAGTGAACAAATAAAATACAATATAAAAGTATTTCTTTAAAATATATTTTTTTAATTTATTTGACTTTAAAAAATTCAACCAACAATTCCGTACGGTACAATTCACTCCCTAAATTTTGGTTGCACCTTTTAAGAAGAAAACGACACACAGAAAGCGTAGGAATTTAACCCGAGTAATTTATGCGCATTTAGAATAGACGATCTTGCACTATCATCTTAAACAATTATACGAACGTACATACAAACAAGCTTCATTGTCTTTCGAGGGGATGTTCCGGTACGAATTAGTAACGTAATGACTCTTACCTAGGTACTTTTAAAGCGAATAGTTGATCTTTGTAACTGGGCTCGGGAGTGACATTTTGGGAGTAATTTAAATTTATTTTATATATTATTCAAGCCTTATTTTACTTGGCGTCATTTAACGTAGACCGGCCCGCTCGACAATGGCCTTTGTATTTGTACTAATAGGTACTTTTTGAGGTCTTTGAATAAATATTCATGATGAAACCAAACTAAATTTAAGGTGTTATTTAAATACAGGATGTTTGCTTTTAACGTAAAATTACGTCAAGATTACAATGTGCATTAAAATATATTTGCCACTGAAGTTTGTCCTTACATATACATTATGTAGTGTCATTGCCTGTAAAAATGAAATGGCACTTAATTTGAGCGATGGGTCCTTTATACCATGAAAATATATTTTTTAAAGACAGATCAGTTTTCAAGTCATTTTTATTCTTGTGCCTCTGACACTGCAACCCAACCCTCCAGTAATATCACTTAGGTCTGCTAAAGAAGAAGAGAAATAGTGAATATGAATATCAGCCTGATTAGATGACAACTTTAAGCAATAACCAGATATTGTCCAGCAAATAATTCTATAAAGACCACGCCGACCTCAAGTTCTATTCGTAATATCATCGTTTTATACATTATCTGTAACAATTCCATCTTTCCAACACAGGTGGTACCACTTCAGGGCCGGTTATTCTGCCGTAAAGCAGTAGTGTGCTAGTGCTAGTGTAATCACATAAGAGACTTAAGAAGTGATGCCTCAGGTTGACGAGCGTAGTGTCGTATCACTTAGAATCGTTCTGGGTGGCATAGCATTTGTTATTTATTTGAGCAAACGTTGCACTTACCATCAGGTGAACATTTTGCTCCCTCCGTCACTTTTAAAAATTAGAGGAAATTTAAAAAAATATCCCTTTTTCAAAATTCAGTACATTGAAACCCAAGTCTAATATTTAACCAAAAAAGAATCAATCAAGAATTTTAAGTTTTGGATCTTTATAATCAGTCAGTTAATATTAAACAGCCGTGCCGAGATATGTCTAGCATAAATGGTAGCTCCCCGTTCGATTCCCGGTGCCGGCATCACTAAAATTGTTAATTGCAATTTTCAGTGCTGATTTACCACGTGCTCGGCGGTGAAGGAAAACATCGTGAGAAAACCTGCATGTCTGAGAAATAAAAAATATTTCGAAGACATGTGAAGTACGCCAACCCGCATTGGAGCAGCGTGGCGGATTCTTTCTAGCTCCAAAACCCTCTCAGAAATGAGAGGAGGCCTGTGCTCAGCAGTGGGGCATTTATAAGCTGAAACTTTACTTTATTTTAGACATAAACCTTTCCTAAAAACGGAGTATTTTCTGCAATCACGCTTGGCAGCCGAATCGGCGAACGTAATTTTCGCATTAGTCGCATCCCCCTTAGGCGAAGCATTATGCTTAATCGGCATTTCGTAATTAGATGAAAAGTCTACAATCAGTTTGAAACTATACAGTTTTTATGTAGGATATCAAAGCCGCGTAGACTCACGCAATTTTTCGTGGAAGTGTGACGAATCCACAGTGATTCATCTTGGAACACCTACTGTGGTGTGTTTCTTGTTAACACCGGGGTGTTCGCTTATTCAATGATTATCTCGTTATTGGCGCCGATTTTTAATGTCTTAATCAAACTTTTAACCGCAGAATGTTTCTTAGTAGGTGTTCCAAAGTGAATCAAGGAAATTTTTTATAAACATTATTAATGGTAAACAATTTGATAGCTTGTTTTGTAGACGTCAAATTCTATTCTTGGAATTTAACTTAATAGGGTAAAGTTTTACTAACGACCTGGTGACAATAAAAGTAAGCTACATTATTGAGTTTATGTTCACCGATACGGTTTTCCAAAAGGACCATTGCAGGACTGGGGATTTGCCGTAATGGTTACGAGACATGTTAGTGAATTTTTTTTTATGAAAACAAAGCTCCACAGAGGGATTTGTCCTGTGTCGTGGGTGCGTTTTACAAACATTACACAATTTAGTTTCGTATACATGATAAAAGAAGACCCGAAAATCAAAAATTTGTATTTTAGTCCAAATTATGGCTCCGGCTGGAATTCGAACCCAGAACCCGCGGCGTAGAAGTCAGGTACTCTAACCACTAGGCCACGCTGCTTCCTGTCACCGGTCCGGATTATTAAGTCGGGCATAACTTCATATTGTTAGAGCTCAAAACAGGCATAATACCCATATAATGGCAAGAAAATTATTATAATAACCGTAGTTTTATTTTTCATGGTTTTAAATAACGATAGGAGCAAGTCGTTAAACTGATGGTAAGTGCCACCCGTACCCTTAACAGCCGCAGTGTCATCCAGACTTTTGGGTTTAAAAAAAACGTTGCTCTACACTAGGACTTCCTCTGTACCATGAGCGCGTTAGACATAAATTTCACAAGCAAAACACAACCGACAATTTCTGTTTTTGCACAAACGTTGGCTCTGGTTGACGTTCGAATCGAGGCCCAGACACAGATACTAAAGAATCAGTGCCCTCACTGATTCTTTAGTATCTGTGTCTACCCGCGCCCGATGTACAGCTGAAGTAATAAGATCAGAGGTAAACTAGAAGATAGTGTCAGGGACAAGGGAACTATCACAACACAACCAGACCCGAAAACCGCTCCGGCTGGGATTTGAACTCAACACCCGCGACGAAGCAATCTAGTACTCTGACCACTAGGTCAATTAGTCGTCGGCTGTACTTATTTATACGAAATTTAGTATAGCAGTAGCATCCATAAGTGAATTGGTGGAAAACATGGTTAATATACCATGGATATCCTCATAAAGTGGTACAATCGTTTAATATTTTGCATCGATAATTTGTTACCAACTTCACAAGAGTACCTAAATATTATGTTAATGGATTCTCTTATTCTGCTTTACAAAGGTACCTAATCCCATTTACCGTTGATGTAATTGCAAAAGAGAAGCCTTTTAATAATAGCAATTACATTCTAGTACAAAACTCTGTTTACCAAAGCCATGAAATTTTGTATTCTAATATCATATAAAATGGTTAGTACTAAACTGGCTAATAAACAGTGAATGTACACATTAATTCGTTATTCTTAATAAAGTAATATAGTGACTGCTGCGTATAATCTTAAGTAATCTAAGTGCAAGACTAACATGGAAAAGTACACAGAATATTATGTACATTTCAAAATACCAGCATTCTATGGCATTTCGGCGACAACTGTGTTTACAAAAAAAAAACCAGGCAGATAGCTACCATCAATGTTAGTATTACACGTACACACTAAAACCAGGCGGACGGACCGTTATTCTGTCAGTTTCATCATTTCATGGAATCGGTTAAGTACAAACAAATTGCTGGGGAAACGAGTCTCTTATAAACTCATAAAAAAGTTACAGATAGAAAGATAAATGCGCATTGTCGCTGCCATGGCTTCATTAAGACCCGCATATATCAAATATTTACCGAGTCAGATAAGACCAAGCGTAGCTGTTTATTCATTACCATTTTTAGAACAAAACGTGAAACGTTTTCATAGATAAGGCTGGTTTCGGTTGATTCATCAGGTTGCAGGGGGCTTTTAAATGTTTTCGAAAACAAAGGAAATGTTTGTGCTTCGAATCGTCCGTTCCGCTTACCTGCTTATTTGAAAAAAAAAAGATTAAGGCACCCCGCATTCCTTTCAAAGTATGTTATCTACAAATGATGTCTAAAATATTAACTTATCGCATTATATTAATCTCAGAATTAGGAAATGCTTAATGATGGGCATTTCTAAAATTTGTGGGGTAATCTATGCGGTCTTATGGAGTCATTTATTCCATGGAGCGAAAGAAGTTACAAATGCAGGGTCGGAGATGAGCGACGTGAATGCAGAACCCATGACCCTGGTCATTGAACGTTTGAATATATGGTGAATAAATAAACAAGTGAATTTTATACGTACTGGTTCTGTGTCGCAAGTCTCAAGATCAGCTATAGGATCGTCGCCGCAGTAGTAATCGGTTTGTAGGAAAGGCGGACGTGGAGGCGGCGGCAGTAAAAACTCCGGAGGTGGCCCGAGACAATCACACTCCGTCAAGTCCGATGGCTCTAACTCCCACATCTCGTACTTATCTAACTTAACACTATTCACAACCTTTTCGCTGATATCACTAACACTTATGTGAGCACTAGTATCACGTTTCACACGTTTATCTTCATTTGAAGTTCTTACTTTTATTATATTGGCTATGTATAGTTCGTCATCAACATCGCTCCACACATTTTTTCTAACTTCATCGTCTTCATAATTATCCAACGCATTGTATGCTTTCTTTAACGACTTCACTTCATATGCTATAAGACGATCTTTGTCATCGCGACTTGATTCTGTAGTTGAAATTTGGGTTGGTTTTTCTGTATTTCTCCGATAAACATTTTGATCGTTTGAGATTAGATGTTCAGTAGTGTCAGTCAATTTAGAATCAATAAACTTCTCTGTGTTGTAACTAGGGGGTATCATGCGTCACAATTTGGGTCCAAATAGGGTGCGGTGACGCCGTTCTTGGACTCTTGTTTTTTCTTTCGGCCATACGCAACGTTATATCTTTATCTGAAAAAAAGAAAATACAATTAATAACTCAATAATACTTCGTGTTTTCCACACTTAAAAGAACGAAAATGCAGTTACAACAAAAACGTCTGTCGAATGATGCAGCCACTGTTAATTGATGTACACGATTCCTTCCAATTCAAAGCCATATGCAGCATAATTTTGAAACCGTGTATATGTATTTCACGGCGCAAGGTCTCTACTCCATCTAATTATAAACTCCATCACATTTGAAAAGATATCGTAATACTGACCACTTTCTTATCTGATATTGAATGTATCAGTTTGTAGAAGAATTAAACTACTTAATATTTAATAGAAAAGCTAACACCTCATTTTGAATAACAAAGAAGCCGCAATTAGAGACTACCACGTCCAAATGCACAATGGGCGCGTATTTTGTATCGATATCACCAATGCTTTGGTCGATAGTTATTTTAATTTAGTTTTTATAGTTTCAAATTGAACGGAGGTCTTTAAGCTCCACTCCACTCTTTTATATATCGTAATATCATACAGTACTCGCTTTGGAAAGGATTTAAGACAGTATCAAATCCTTAACATAGAAATATTTAACAAAATTAAAGCATTTGCAATAATCGGTTTAGTGATAAATATCAATAAATGGTAGGATGAAACGAATTTTACGAATTTTATCGCGTTTAATTTTACTATTTATAACCCGACGTGACCATGGCTGCTGTAAAGCACTCGAAACTAAATTTAAATGTGTAATGTTAGCGTAAATATAAGAAATCATTATAAATAGTAGGCTCTAAATAAATATGATATTATGTACGTAATTATGCATGCGTAAGGCGTCCTAAGTAGGTGCGTTAGATTGCGAGGTCGAAAGGTCAACAGGCGTCGGACAGCTCTCATGGCGAGACCAGTTCGTATGGCATACAATGAAATGTTTTATAGTCAGAGATCTTAACAAGATGATGAACTTTTAGCTGTATAAATTCGCCTTTGAAAATTCAGAGTACATGTTTTAATACTGTTAATTTGTATTATATTCATAGTAGTGAGAAGTAAAGTATGTTAAACTTTTATAATAATAAATATCTAAACTAATTTTAGTGGTGCACAGAATTAATATACTTATCTATTATTATGTAGGTATTTTTTTGGATAACCGTGTAACCACACACATAAATAATATATCTCCGTGGTTACACGAAAACACAATTTTACTTAATTGACACTTAAAGCAAGTGATGTTTTTTTTATTTCATAAAAGTGACGGAACGAGCAAAACGTTCACCTGATGGTAAGTGTAACGTTTGCCCATAACAAATGCTGTGTCACCCAGAAAATTATTATGTAACACCACACTTCGCCCGTCATCATCACCCTGAGACATTAGTTCTTAAGTTTCATATGCCCAGTGATTACACTAGCTCTCAGTGCCCTTCAAACCGAAACACAGTAATTTTTGAACACTACTGCTTCACGGCAGAATAACTGGCCCTGGGGTGGTACCTACCTAGACGGATTCCTACATAGGAATCGTACCACCAGTAAAGTAAGTGTAAGTGGCAATGGTATTTATCGATAAACAATATGTATATATCTACGAATACCATTAAGCGTATGTAACGTTGTCAACGAGGATTGTAACTGAGAAAACATTATGCTTATTTTTATTAAAATTTCTATTCTACTTGATGAAAACAAAACTTTCGAGACAAAATATACGCAAAAATAAGAAATTTTATATTTTTCTAGGGAAAGTGATTTAAAAACCTCTCTGCGGACCCATTAATTAATGCATGTAACGAGTCAAACATCAGATCAATGGCCATCCACGTTGGAAAGATGTCTCATTAACATTTTGGCGCTTCGGTGGCCACTCGAAGGCTGTCATTGAAGACCTGACATCAGCACAATGCGGGCTGAGAGCTCTCGAGCCTCTTAACGAACTCATTCAGTTGGTTTTCTCACGTGAATTATTGCGAGCTTCATCGATAACGGTCATCCCTCTTGTTGTTTGAAATCTTAATCTTTGCCTACGTGAAAGGTCTATAGATCTTCGTGTTATTTTCGATTGGCATCGTACTCGAGGCGCACTCGTCTTATATTTCAATATTTTATATTATTTTTTTTGTCACTATTCAATTATGTATAGGATAGAATGTAGCGTCTCAGTTGCAAATGTTCACACAGAAACAGATAATATAGTCATCTTTGGCGTCCGGCATGGGACGTGATTTTACGACACGATCGAGGGCAAGATAACTCATGAACAACGCGATTTTTGTATGAAAAAAAAAATTGAGAATTAATGGAATTTTTCGTATAAGAAAACACATGATTTTTTAAAAAATTAAAATAGAGTTTACGGCCATGCCTTTTCATTATAAGTGATATCAGTTTTTGCGCTAATAATCTATAAACGACGCTAGCAGTGCAAGACTTGCATAGTTATCTATCCAATTAATCGATTCTTTAGTAGAATTATATGGGAACGCCTTATCATTAATAGCGTTTATATTTATATTATGCAAGAATCTAATTTGAGCTGTATGAATTACAGATATCTTTTAACAACAAACCATTTACATTAATGGTATCAAATAAAATCAAATTTCTTTTTCTCTTATCATACTTTTTGTCTTAAATGGATTTATAAATTGAAATTGTTTTTAGTTTAAAACCATTAAAAAAACACCTAATCCATCTAATGGTAACACTACTGGTGGTATGCTGAATCCGACCAGGTAGGCACCAATGCAGGGCCAGTTATTCTGCCGTGAAGCAATAATGCTGCAAACATTATTGTGTTTCGGTCGAAAGGGCACTGAGAACTAGTCTATTTACTGTGTGTTGTTGAGAACTAGTCTAATTACAAATGTGCAATTACAATACCTCTCAGTCCGGCTCATAAAAAAAATGACTTTCGACTAATGTATTATGTAAATAATCTATATTGAATAAAAATTTATTCTATTCTATTCTATTCTATTCATAGGCTTGAGAACTGATGTCTCATGTTGACGGGCGCAGTGTGGCGCTACACAGAAACGCTGTGAGAGAAACGGCATTTGTTACAGGCAGACATTGCTCTTACCATCAGGTAATTTGATCCGCCTAGTTACTTTCTTAAATAAAAAAGTTGTTACTTCAAAACATCCATTTTCGTTGAAGTAGCAAGATTATAAAGCGTTGTCACCACTAAGGAATGGGGCGGAATGGCTCATGTCTTATTGTTAATAATTGGGTCTCCAGTTCTTTAACCATTCTGAGAAAAATAAGCAGTGATACACTTCATATGCTGATAAGCCATTAAGCTTCTTCCTCATCGTAAAGCATAGATGGGTTTTCGTTACAATTTTCTATACTCCATTCTCACGTGCTAGCACTGAGAAAATGTGGTCTCATTTGATTGTTTTGACATAAAATGCATAGTCAGTGTTCGAATAATGACAGTGCTCGTCTCTATTTAAAAAACATACATACATACATAAGATCACGACTGTATCCCATAAGGGGTAGTCAGAGACTGGGCACTCACTGCAAAAACAGATGACTGCCACAATCCACGTTTCACCAAAACACCAATAATATTAAAAAAAATCTAGCAAATTGGTCTATTATATTTGTAGTTACTTCTATTTTTGTCCCAGTCTCTCATATGGAACTAGGTGCCCCCGGCTTCGCACGGGAATTATTAATATGTTAGATTTTGTATAGAGAAAAACAGTGTTAGCAATATTTGTAAAATCTGTTTCGTTAAAGGAATTATCATCATCATCATAATCATAATCATGATCATCGTCATTATTTCAGCCTATCACTAATCCATTGCTGAACATAGGCCTCCCCCGTAGATTGCCACAAAAGTTACTAGCTTTCATTTTGGTTGGATTTCCGCCTTTGTTGCCACGCTTGGCAGTTGAGTTGGTAACCGCTGTTTAATTATTCAGAAGAGAAGATGCTGTTGCTTATCTCCTGGTTTTAATATTCCTTCTGACGACTTTTACGACATCCAAGGTATGAGGTGGGGTGGTGGATTCTCTAACGCTGGTGAAGCCACCGCACGGTAAAGGAATATGTATGCCAAATTTCAAGTCAGTATTTCATGCAGTTTCAGAGATATTGTGACGAGTCAGTGGTTTATTTTATATATGTATAGAGATCTGACAAATAATTTACCCTAAGTTGTTTCAACGAATATAGTGTGATTACGAGTAATGTTGTAAAAACTACTACACGACCTAATCGAATAAATGTTGACAGTCACGTTGGTGGTCGAAAGACGAACAAAACAATCTTTACAAATGTAACCCGCGCTTTCCCTCCTGTGTTATTGCTCATAGTTAGCATAAAAGATAAAGCGGAGGGCTAAGTTGGCTACCGAAGACATGCCGCACGCCGCTGGACCCATTAGCCGGGCCGTGGCTAACACCAAAACAAACAACAAAACATGTTTCATCCTCTTATAGCTAAAACGTTCGACGGCTTCTTGTATGGATCACGTTTTAGTAGAGAGAACGCAAGCGGGATACGAGTGGCTTTGTACATAACGTCTAAATGTATTTGTTTAACGAGTGAACGTCACGACATTTAGACATTTTATACATACCCTTTATTTTACATCTCTAATCGTAGCAGGTATTTCATTACATTTAAATTAGTATCGCGACGCTTTTCCCGTGTAGTTCATAATTTACGTTAATTCTCCACTTTGGCCCTCATATCTCGAGATTTTTTTCTTCATCGAAGAATTACGCGCGGATAAAGATTAACCTAATCCTATAGACTCCTATAATGCATGGGTAATAGTAGGTAGATTCACATACACGATTATCGTATATTATTGTTATTATAAAAAAAACAACGATGACATATTTTTTTAAATTTTGCGAAATTCCGCAAAAAGGTTATGCCTTTTTGCGGCATTTCGCAAAATTCCCCATACCCCTACTTTCAATAAAATTACTTCTTTCTTAGAGAATCTCGTAATATGTATTTCTTATAACAATCCACACTTTCATTCGTCATGGGTGTACGAAAAATAATTCTTTGCTCTAGGTAAATAAAATATCATAAAGAAGCCATTGTTTTTTTATGAACAAATGTAACGGTGAATAACTTAATTAAAGTGACTTTTCACTAGTTTATGCATGTGCGCCAGATCTGAGTTAACCTTTAGTCGCTGTATCCATATTATTTTAGTATTCCTATATAAACTTGCCAAATTAAACTTGACTCGATAAAATTTATATAACACGAATGAAACAATAAAATGTAAAGGAAGATAAAATTTTCTAGGACAAAGCTTATACTACCTAATAAAAACACAACCATAAGTATAAGAATACGACCAATTGCTTTCATAAACGACTTTCCACGCGTCGGAAGACGAAAACAACCTCATAACCCAATTTTTTCCCCATTCATCTGCTGAATATAGGATGATCCCAGCATACGTTAATCGCTCCTACTAACAAAATAAGAACGGATCCGTTACTATGCTTCGCATTGCCAACCATTTGCCAAGAGGCGTCTCTGCCAAGACTTGCTATTCGTTATTGATGGCACGCCTCTTCTCGTGCCTAACATGTCCCCTTGTAGGGGGACGACAAGACTTGGCAACTATACCGGATGCGCGCATATTGAGTTCAGCGTTTTGTCTGAGAGGCGAGATGAGCTCTCGCCAAATTCATTGGTATCTTTCCAGTTTATATTCGACGGAACATTGTGTTTAAATTTAGGACGATTACTGTAGAAATTGACTTAAGTGAAATAAATTAATTTATTAAGATGGGCTATAGTTCAAAAACAAATAGAATACACGATAAATCTTTTATATTCATATACATATATATATATATAGAGATTAGGGTAATTATTAGCATATTTTACTAGTAGTAGGATTCAAAAATCTGCCTAGACTAATTATTCTGTTTTGTTTTAAAGGGCGCTGAAGATAGTGTTTTATTATGTGAAGCAGAAAATGGGTGACACTGTGAATTCTCGGGTCGTTGCCTACTTTCATAAAAAAGTACAGAAATAATTCGTAGAGAATTTTTTTGAAGACAATCTCAAGTTACAAATGTTACGGTACATTTGAGCAGTACATTCGAATCGTTAACATTTTGATATACAGTTCCCATGCCTTATACATGAAGTCGAAGTATGTGAAGTATTTTCAATTTACATATATTCCATCGCAAGACGCCACACAAGCCGTTGATATAATGTCACTACGTTTATATCTGTAGACCCAGTCAACGGAAATTCCTAAAACATGTATTTAGAGCGGTAGATTACGTCACTATATTTAACGTTGTTTGTATCTACAGACAACTGATAGGCATAAAATTTTTGATTATTATTTTTAAACGTAGCTCATACTAGGATTTTTCCATGTATCGTGGTAGTATGTAACAGATATACATCAATATTGACCACCTATTACAAATAAAAAAAATACTTCACTATTAAACACTATTATATATTTGTGTTGTTGTGTACACTATGTTCAATAATAGAAAATGTTTATTTAAAACTATTTAATACACACTGTATTATAAAATATAACTATTATAAAGTTCTTTTAGTCAGCAAAGCTATCATTAAAATTTATTCAGATAGTCGAGGGCGAGTCATTAAGATAGTTAAGCAAGAACTCTAAAGGATGGCAGGTCTCAGTTACAGTCCCGCTATCCAACGTGGCAAGCCACGACGCCAGTCTAAAAACTGAAGAGGCTTAATTAAGATCTCAAACGATGCCAATTTACAAGGAATCCCGTACGTGTCCGCAGACTCAAGAAGCTATTAGAAGGTCCCAACGCTAATAAGGCACGCTGAAAATGACTTCGGTATGACATTGAGTTCGAGCATACAGTTGCTATAATTGTCGGTACGTGGGTCGATTTGAATACTGATTCAGGATTTCGGGGGTGTGACTGTATGTCGTTAGGTTTGAATTTGGAACGCGTCGCTCTAACAAGTTCCAGTTTGAACTTTGTTTTACATAATCTGATTCAGTCTAATGAGTTTTCTGTGTGTGTACTTTTAGTAGATTGTATGCTAACACTGATTTACGAACGGTGTTTGAATTCTAGATCAGCATGCATTAAGATATTGTATGTAATATAATGTTAAAGTCATTATAAAATAATATTTGTATTTGCTTGTCTTACAGTTTACAATAGCAACGTCAGTTATTAGAAACTAGTAATGTAACCGCTATTCAAATACTTCAAATTGATTGATTGAACTAAAAGCCAACCTCGGTTGCTATTTTTTAACCCTATTTTAACGAAGACATATTTTAATTCCTCAAAGTAAAGCCAACTTTAAATTGTATAAGTTAATTTTTCATTAAATTTCCATTAGAAAACGACAACTACATGTTAGAAGGGCTTCTGTATCCATTTTTTGGCCCCGCTATATAGGCCACCCGGGTCTGATCTGAGGAGGACATCTCCTTCGACAAGTAATTTTTAGATGTAGTATATATAGTTCGCAACTCAGAAAACGATGTTAGTCATATGACTAATTTCTTGCGGTTCATGTGTTCATATAGATGTCGCTGGAATATATATCATAAGTTTATTTCAATTTTATTCGATTAACGTTATGTTGCGAATTACGAATCGATAAAGTGTGATTTCCGACTTTCCTTTTTGCAAACTTGTTTCATTATAAAGAAAGATAATTAGGGCAAAAATAAGTACATTTACTTCTTCGAGACAAAATTATCATTTCATATCATTATGACCTTTAGATCAAAAATAAATAATAGTCATAACTTCATAATAGCATCTTAATTTCGTAGTAATTATTTCGATCTTCTTACTAATTAGAAATGTTTTAAATGTAGATAGGGCAGGAAAATTCACAGTTTAATAAACATTTGGAACTGGACGAAGTGTTACTGAAATATGTATGGCCAGTTCTTCGCGTTTATGCCCTATGGAGCTACACTTCGTGCCACTATTTATGTTGTCAATAAAACTGAACGCGTCGCACGGGGAGTCGCTAGACATAAACATGAATGAAAATAGTTGTGGGAGACGAGTCGCCCGTTTTTATGCAATCCACAGTCATCTTGGATAGTCTCCGGGGGTTTTTATTTTATTAAACTAGGAGTCCAATTATCAGATATAGCTTTAGACAAAGAAATAATTATTTTTTACTATTATATCTTTTTAAGGCATGTAAGCAAAAGTTTGACCATTTTTAAGCCCCACAGGAAGATTTCTCGATTACCGTGGGTGCGTTTTACAGTCATAAATTTAACATGCACAACACAACCAGTCCCGAAAACCAACAATTTGTGATTTTGCACGAACGGTGGCTCCAGCTGGGATACGAACCAAGTAACCGCAGCATAGAAGTCAGGTACTCTGACCACTAAGTCACGCGGTCGTCTAAAATTGATCGAACCCAGGTGAATTTCATGAATATAATAATACTGTTACAATATTAATATTTCGCACTGAACCCCAATCGTTTGGTTATCTTTTCGGTAATACCATAGATCGATGCCACAGCGTGCATGCCCTAAAACCTAGCATATAGCGGAAAGAAAATGTTTAGACTAGACTTCAATTATGACCGGTGACAGGCAACAGTATCTGAAGTGTGAAATGTTTGGTACAGCGATCGCTAATCCGCATGATGGTTGCTGATGAATAATAATTTCAATCTATGATGATGATCCACCAAAAATGCAAATTTCCTAATTCCAGATGGTTTGATTTGGTAACCAGATCGGTTATTACTACGCGACTCTCTAGAAGCTATAAAGCCAAAGGCAGTGCTCAAGCACCACTGTCTTTGACTTTATCAATAAAACGTTATATTAATGTTTTACCGTTGTTACTGTTTCTCTAAGCCCCGGCCTTTTGCTCCGATAGCCTGAGATGCCACCCTCAAAAAGGATAATAAATAAATAGGTAATACTTTTACTTCTAGCGGTAAACACTCATTGTTTGTCTTATTATAGAAAAACATGAAAATCTATTATTAACTCCTATTCAATTAACCTTTGCTTAATGTTGCAAGAAAGGGCAGTAAAATAAACAATAGCCAGTATTGTTATGGAATCGAGCTTAATTTTAAATTAGTCTTAATCTAAAAAAGAACAAAAATGTTTTGACAGTAAATAAACAAAATGTGTCGCAACGAATACGGATAATACAAAAACAACAACAAAGCATGTAGAAATAAAGAGCACTGAACAAATGTTGCCAATATTTCTAGATATCCAGATGAAACTCGATTGCCCACAGCTGTATTTTAGTTACATCCATAATTTATTGTTCGATTTATACATTTCTGAAAGTAAATTGGTTCGAACGTTTAATCCCCGTAATTGGTATCGATCACATGAACACTGTTAAATTGCTAGACTTGAATAATGGGGTGCTTTAATCGGTTACAAGCAGGGTTGCCAGAATTGCCCGAATAAAAGGTCGGACAGGAGACGGAAGTGATGAACGGCCATGAAAGCACGGAGATCCGTGTTGTGTGTCATTTGGTGTCCATAATAAAATATTTAAAGATGTCCCCTTATGGGATACAGTCGTGATCGTATGTATGTATGTATGTAATAGGAATGTAACAGAACTTAAAAACTATATTACATATACGATGATATGTATATTAATTTGCGAAAATATGGTCGCCCATTAAATAAAACTGAAAAAAAAAACTCTTTATTTTTTAATAGTACTTATAAATATTCACCATATTACTTTTTTCAACTTCAACGACATACACGGAGCACTTATACTAATTAAGTTCGTATCTTGTTTGCAGCAGAATTGTAACCACCCGGGAGCAACAAAACAACTATCGCGTAGGTGATTTATTTTCGACCTGACAGTCAAGAGAGAATAATGCGGCAAAATAATAAAATAAAAGGGAACACAGAGGTCTTTGATATAACGAAATGAATGACAAAACGCTACAAACCGACGCAAGCCCCTTGCATCTAGGTAAGAAGTAACGGCAAAAGCACGTTAGGCAAAGTTAATTAAAGTATACACAGACAAGATTGAGTGTTATAAGAGTTGACTAAGGGAAGTGCCGGTATATAGGTTGGTACATGTTATAGGTTCATGTGTTGCAATAGGTATAACGATCAGATCAAAGTCGTTTTAAGGTAAGACTACGTCAAATGTACCTGCAAGCGACGAACTTGTATGAAAAAACTAATGAGAGTAGAAGGAGCAAAGGGGTGTGTCAGGATTGTAGCATGTGAATAGATGTGGTCTTTGCCTACCCCAATGGGGAAGAAGCTTGACTCTATGTATGCAATAAGTAGCAGCATAACCATCTCGAAAAAAAAAACAGACCTAAAAAATGTCCGTAATGGGCAGCAGCGTGTGACGTACAAGATACCTGGCCAAACGTGGTGATTATGGCAAACCGCCCCTTCTTGGAAGAGGTTTATATCTAGAAGTAAACTATTAAAGGGACTGATGAAGAAGAATTACATAAGTACGATATTTTATGGGAGAAAGTAATGAGACGAGCAAATTATTCTCTTTAAGGTGAGTTACGTCTGCCCTTACCAATTTCTGTGTCACCCAGTACATTCAGTTGCAAATTGCAAATCACGATGTCTAGAAGTAACACTTGCTTATTATATATTACATATATTATATATTATGCCCTTCATACCGAAATCCAACAATGTTTGTGCACTACCACTTGACGGCGGAATAATGGGTACTGCCGTGGTTCCCACCTAGGCGGATTCCTGCGAAGAAATTCCACCGCTAGTAAGCCGTGTAAAGTTCTTATCAACGTCACGATTAAATATAAAATGAGATAGATGTAAGTTTTACGGCTTGAAAATAATTGGTGCGTCAGTCGATAGGTGGTTGAATAGAGACGAAAGTCCACACACACCAAAAATATGTTCCTGGCTGTAGTGTTTAGTGTATTATCTATGTTGTAAATAATTATTAGATCCCATGCTACTAAAAAAGATGACGATTTTAGATCAAAATCGAATCCCGCAGTGGCTAAGCAATTTGATTTTTCGCTGGGATTCGCGGGTTCGTCTATGCCCTTTTGCTACGGGTCTGGGTGATCGTGTTTGTGGAATTTATCTACTTACATCGCACACACGATGCATAAAAAGTCTTAGTCTGGGGAGAATTATTACGAGTTTTTACTTAACTTCAACTGTTAGTATGTGTGGGTAATTCTATGCAACTGAATCGTAAACCAGTTCCACTTGAGCTGTAATTTTGTATACCTATGTAGGTTTGGTGACGATACAATAATATGATACCACGGAACTGGTCTGATGATGGAGCTGAAGGTAACTAAGCTACTCCTCAACTAAGCAAGATAGGTCCATCAAGTTTGGGCTTGTTGGATTTGCTTTGAGAAGCACCATAGTCCTAGCAATGTTTGAGGTCCACTGCTGGACCGAGACCTCAAAAATAAAAGTTTGTAACAAAAATATGAAGTTAGATGAAAATTTAAATTTAATCAAAATCTGCAATTTAAATTTTTCACTTTTTATTTTTTGCGATTTTCACACAGAAATCGATGTCGAAATAAGCCACTAACATTTCTATCAAAAACTCTACATTCTGAAGAAAAAAACCAGTAAACGATTGTATGTTCGAAGTTAGTATGAATAATGAATGCAAACTTATTCTCTTTATTAAAACAGGAACACAGTTTATTTACTGTGAGTAAAATCATTTGCAAACTGAATAAAACCGCGGTTTCTTATTGGTAACACTTACTTCGATATAATCCATACTAATTTGTCCTACTGTCTGTTTGTTTCCTTTTCACGGCGTAACCGTTTAACCGATCTTGATGAAATTCGGCACAGAGATAGCTGTTATCCTGGAGACGGAAATAGGATACTTCATAAAAACCTAAAACCACGCGGGCGCAGGCGCGGGCTTCAGCTAGTAAAATATATAAATAAAATCCCAACCAGGCGGAGTTCCATATTATTATTATTATCAGTATTGAAATTTACTTACAGCATATCTTGAGCGCTAAGACGAAGTTTTTATACTGAATAGAGAGTTGAAAGAAAAGCAAAATACGTATAAGTAACTATGTCTTATGTCTAAACCAATAAGTACGTTAGATCCTAAAAGCGCGTCTTACGAAAACTTTATTTACGATCTACTTATTAAATAACTGAAATGAAATTCAAGAGAGAGATCTTTTAACCACGCATTAACTTCGCATTACAAGTAGAGGGGAATTAATTAAAATTGATGTGCTTATATATATTAAATTAACTCTACTCCACTTTGATGAACGCGAGGGCGCGCTCGAAAACCGAATGTATACCATTGTATTTACTCGAGCTCTTTGCTCCGTGGCGTTAATCTTGAGAGCTTCTTTGCCACGATTTACATAAAAGCCGAATATTAGCCGTTGTATTTGGTTTAAGTATGTGGGAGTTTGTTAATCAGAATTTTGACGATTTGAAACATTACGATATTTTTTCTTGCTCTCACAATCAGTCAAATGCGCAAGCAAATGTAGTGTGCGTTATTTTTTTATAACTGATATAAATACCTTAAAATTAAGCCATTGCCAGTAACAAGACGAAGGGCCAGTTAAGGACAATATTGGAACATTTACAGATGTTACTCAGCAATGATAATAGCAATTATAATCTATGTAATATAATGGAAATAATTATTTGGAAATTTAACTCATGTTTACTTATAGTTTCGGTTAATCCCTTACCTTGTCTATCGCTTTATATTCATCATCATCATCTCTTCAGTCTATCACTAGTCCACTGCAGAACATAGGCCTCCCCAAAAGACTGTCACAAAAATTATAGCAAACAGTAATAGACCCTTTCATATTATTTTTATTACGTTAAACCACATCGCCTGTTAAAATGAGACAAATTTTGTACGCACGTACGATCCCAACAAACGCAGCAGAGCAGGGTCGATCGTGATTTCGGTACTGATCAAAAGTAAATACTGTGACAATGTTTGTCCCTGTTTACGCTTGAAAAGGCTTCGCTATTGAAAAAAGTAAAAAAGTTAAAATGAAAAATGTTTTTAGAA
This sequence comes from Luehdorfia chinensis, assembly GCA_019845155.1. Lineage (NCBI taxonomy): Eukaryota > Metazoa > Arthropoda > Insecta > Lepidoptera > Papilionidae > Luehdorfia > Luehdorfia chinensis. Next base: position 2,440,278 of record JAHVAK010000292.1, read on the forward strand.
ACTGCTTTGTTCCAAACTGATAATCGAATTGTATATTCTAGCAATGTAGTTTAATTTTTATGACATTTAATTCTATGGGGAATACCAGAAATATCTCATGGAAAAGTAATCTAAGATGGCACTAAAGTTAGTGTTATCACAGGGTAAAGTCTCGTTTTACTGGTGGTAGGATTTCTAGGCAGGAATCCGTCTATTTACCACCCCAGGGTCAAGTGATTCTGCCGTTTAGTAGCATAGTGAAAATATTAGTATTTCGGTCTGAAGGGCACTGCGAGCTAGCTGAACCAGAGCTAGTAACCAGAAGATAGACAGCGCCATCTTCCTGAAACATCTAATTACTGGATATATGTGATTTAAGAACTGATGTCTCGGGACGAGCGCAGTTTAGTGACCCACAGAAGTGGTCTGGGTGACATAGCATTTGTAATGGACAGACAGCACGTCTCCTCATTTTCACCCGTAAAATCCCTTAAAGAAGGTCCATCAGTGCCTTTTAAGAAACATTACATATGACTGATTACTCAAGTTTGTATTCCATTACTTCCATTCGCAACAAAACCTCGCCGTAATTTAGGGCGTCAAACGACGATTTGCCAGTTAAATTGCATTCAGATACTCCGCAAAAACTGTTTTCTTTCGAATAGATCGTAAATTTCGATGGAGCTCTGGATTTTTTCGGGAACTTCAAAATAAAATTTACGATTATCGAGTGGAAAGACGATGGGCGGGGTGTTTGTGCCTACGGTGTATTTTTTGTTTGAGGCATACAAGACTTCAAGTTCAGCTGATAAATATACAAAATAAGTAGAGAACATTGATATTCGTATGAGAAGATCCGAAAGGCAGTACTTTATGTTTATTTATTGAGATGAAATTGAGCTGAAATTTATTGGCACAAAATTTAAATTTACCTATTCATTTTACGCAACAATAACTTTAGAGTAATTACAACGAATAGTAATCAAAGTTGAATTGTTTTTCTGAATAACCGTTTATATTCCTTACTTTTAGCCTTATGTATTTGATAGCACAATGAATATGTGGATAGATTTGTTATACTCCAAAAAATTGCGTTAATAGATTCAGATGTTTCTTTGACCTTTCAAAATTCTGTTTCATAAAATAGTGCGCAACGTTATTATACGGATCAGTCCACATACAAAAATGAAGAAAGAATTAAGTAATGTGTATTTACAGTCACTTTGATAAACAACCGCTTTTTCGAAATATTATGCACATGTAAACCACACATCACACCAACATAAAATTATTTCAACTAAATTATATCTTCAACCACAATTTAAATGTATCATATTTTAAAGGGAATCAAAGAAAACTATTTTAATCTTTTATAGAAAGATTTACTGGAAACAAAAAAGGTTTATTCTCATCCCTTTAGTCATTGCCAAAGTGCTTAAGCATTCTTTTTTCACTACATCCGTAAATCCTTCTGTTTTTCTCTGCCATACCAGGTCGACGTAGATTGAGAAAAGCCAAGACCTCCGTGAAGTTTGAATAAGGATTGCAGTCTCACTTGACACAGAACAACCAGATACAGAGCGGATATTTAGTGTTTTATTCTGTTTTAAATTGACGTTTTTTTCAATTAAATTCTTTGACTCTTTGAGGTTTCATTTGATGAACATTATGCGGTATTTTTAGACCTGTTCGTTCAGTACGTATCTTCAACAATAATATTTTTAAGTTACTATAATAAAATTCTTAAAAAATATATTATACTACAATTTTTGTTAATCATTCTAAGTAATCTTAAAATATTAAAAGCGACGATTAACAACGTAGTTAGATGGTCCTTTGTCATTAAGTCTTACAGACTGTGCCCTTAATATAGAATATTCAGAGGATCTTAGCCAACAAACAAAGATATTTTGGGTAAGAAGCCATTAAAACCTTTTAAATCAGAACAATCTGACTTTTTATCTACTCTATGCCAATCAAGGCTGATACAAGGACATTCGTTTTTCGCTTGTCTTCAATTGGAGCTCATCAATCGTATACTGACTTATTTAAGCGATTGCGATTTTCGCTTCTGTAAAAAATCTCTCTCTGAAATCTTTGTTCTCGCCAACAGCCGGCAATTACCGTGACATTTGTCACAGTGCGTTCGTATTCTCCGAATTCGATTTCAACGCGGAGGCTTTGGACTGATTGATTGATTAGTTCGTTTGGTTTATCCTGATCCAAATATTGTATTTAGTAAGTGAAATTACTTAAATTTTTTAACACTAAACTAACTACAAAATAAAATGATCTTTAAAAATTAAGCAATGATTATCAATTGTTATAAAAAATAAATAAGACCTCTACCGCGAATGAAACAGGCTATTTTAAATTTTTAGCATTTTAAGTGATCGACGCTTTGAAGGAATATGTACCAATCTTCGTGCCAAAGTAGTAAAAAAACAAATACAGGAATGAGTATGTGAAATAAGGAGATAGGAACGCAACATGTGACTACTTCTTAGAAATACAGAGTAAATAAATAATTAAACTTTTTGAACTCAACAAAAAGCCTCGTTGCCAGGTCTCCGGGTCTAGTCGCTTCTCAAAGGATTTTTTGCAGCATAATGTTGCTAATTTAAGATGGTATTATATTAGAACAGGATACTTCCTTACTGGGTTCACCTTACCCGTTAGTGTCTTCAATACTACTTCTTTTCTTGGATAAAGTGACAAGACGAGCAAAACTTTCACTTGATAGTAAGTGCAATGTATGTGTGTAGTAAGTACAAATGCTTAGTCACCCAGAACAGTTCTTTACGGTACCACACTGCGCCAGTCACCTTAAGATATCAGTTCTTAAGTGTCAGATCGATACCCCGTAATTTTGAACACTGCTGCTCCACGGTAGAATGGGTGGTCTGGGATGGTACCTACCTAGATGGATTCCTACATAGGAATTCTACCACCAGTAAACTAGCTATTTATCTTCGTATCTTAACGTATAAAATCCAAAGTTTATATTTAAGTGATTGCTGAAGATACAGTTCCACGTGCCATGTTCGATTATTATGCCACTCAACAATGAAAAGACTGCAACATGTCTTGAGCATTTTTATTATTAGCTTTTATTATTTATATTATAGCAGTATTGCCAATTTGTCAGATTCAGAATAAACTGGCATCAAACAATTAACGCCTGTAATTGCGTCTGAATTAATAAAAATATCCCATAGTAAGTTTATTTATAAACAGAAAGAGAGATATCTTGTAACAAGATGAAAGTTAATTTAAATGCTCGCGTTTGTTAGCTGTAGAGTAATTGGATTTTAAGACGTCGCGGTTGACAGTTCATTTCGTAGTTTCACCCCACCTTTTCAACCTTTTCTGTTGAGATTATGAAAAGTTATTACACCCTAGGACGTTTCCTTTGTCACTTTAATTGGGGATTCATTACTGGATTTAATGTCGAAAGTTATTTTAAATATATCAAATATTAGTTCGATAAACATAACAATCTCCACTAGTAAAGCTCGAGCTTATTGGGATACTGGGTCGGGTAATCTAGTCATGTGCTTTGCTAGTGCTGTACCCTCTATAGTATGTTACGCCAGTGCACCCTGCACAACGGTCAGTGTCTTCGTTCTGGCGATCTTACTTGCCGTTGGCGAGTAATGCGATGAGAGGCCTTCTCTGCCTGCATGCCTATGTGCGGGGAAGTCAGTAATAAATCTACTATAGAAGACCAGCTCTACCGCTTCCACGTAGAGGCCATCGCCTTAGTGTGCTAAAGGGTAGTTACCGACAAATAATAACAAAACGAACATTTAACGAGAATCACGTTAGCCGAGGAGAGTTTGTAGTAAAATCCGCATGAGCATTAGTTGGGGAAGCACCAACCAAAATCCTGAAGATGATAGGTAAAACAGTTGATTGTTATGTCCTTGGGAGGCTCACTGAGCTGCATTTAGCGAGAGCTGGTGCATCGCGGAAAAGTTTTTTCGGAGCGACATTTTCATTATTTTATTTTATGAATTGTTTACCACTAACATAGACATATAAAACATCACTAACACAATATGGGTTTAGATAAACCTGAAATATTTTTATCATTATTATTATTAGAATACGGTGTTTATACGTAAGGAAAAACAGTATTGAGTACAACAGTTACTAAACGAAATTTTTTTTCACTTTTAAATAATCGCTAACAATAATTCAAAATGTGAACAAAGCAGACAAATAATGAGATACTTATTCATGAATTCATGATATATTAAACTTAGCCTGTTGAAGTAACTTGTCAAGTAGCAAAAACAGTAGACAGCCGGGCAACAAGCGTTTTTGTGTCAACAATAACAAGGCAAAACAAAAACGGCATCAAAATGTATGACGCTCAGTCACCTTTCCTTCCAGCGCTTTTTGCGCTACACAAAAACAGAGCGGTTGTTGTTCGGATTTTAAGGGCTTAAGTGATTTTCGTCGTATTCAGTTCAGTAACTTTGACGCAACGAACTTAATTGTTTATATCTTTCTTTAGAAAACTTAAAATGTTTTACTTCAATCCAGCATTTCCAATCTGCGATAGATTAAAAAAATACTATCACTTTAAGGTCTATTAATATTTTTAATATTACGAACCGTGTTACTGTATCGTCTATTACTATTCTCTATTTATTGGGCTGTGAAGCAGTTATGTGCAAACATTACTGTGTTTCAGTCTGAAGGGCACTAAAAGCTAGTGTAATCACTGAGCATATGAGACTCAAGAACTGACGTCTCAGGGGGAAGGGCGCAGTGTGGCCACACAGAAATATTTTCGGTGACACAACATTGGTATGAGCGGACGTTGCACTTACTAATGAGGTGTAAATATAAAACAATAAAAAAACTTAAGAAAAATAGTAGATAAATGTCATTCTAAGGACTTCCTTTGCTAGAAAGATTTGTGATTTCCACTTATATAATACGATAAACAAAGCTGAAAATTTAAGGAAGCTTAATTATGGTCAAATCAAAAAGGCTGGTATATCGTGGTTGATTCGTTGTGTCTTAGCTGCGAAAGCTTAATAGATCCTAAAAATTCAATCATGTGCTACTCAGTAATACCCAACTTAGATTATAACACCCACCTACACTAACAAGCATAGACAACACTTATACAAACACACAACACACTCACAACAAATACATTCACAACCTAATCTTAATATAATATATAGATTTTTATTTCTGATGTAACAATTTCTAGTTTTATATTACTTAATAATTGATAATTAAATTAACAAATTATAGTGTCTTTTAAACTTGGAACGGACTAGCTCCTGATGCATAGCTTCTTTAGTTCAGGAGCTAGGGCTCAATTGAAATTAAGGGTAACGAATTTTTGTATCAAATAAATAAATATTATATTATTATTGTTATTATAACTATTCTAAATCAATTATCAAGTATATTTTGATTTCTTGATAGCGATATGACTCAGCAGTTAGCGATTATTAGACCTGGATTCTAATTCCAACCGAAGCCAAAATTATTTCATAATAACTCACAAAGCAGCGCATATATCAACCTAACCTGTAACTTTATCATAAAATTTTTCATCAGATATGAGATAATAACAATAAAAATACCACTCTCTAAAAGGTAGTAAGAGGTATATACAATAAATAAAAAACCTGAGACTTATAGTACGAAATTCCAATCTTGTTATTCTTCAAACATTGAGCAAACGTTTGAGCAAGAAAGTAAATAACGTTACGTTCGAAATTATGAGCACGTCGGCAAAAGAGAAGTAGAATCGACACATTCCCACACCTCATTGCATCGATCACGGCATTAGTAATACGACAACAGATTTATTGTTAAACAAATAAGTAACATAAAAAATAAATTGCTTCTGTCAACATCCAATCCCGATCGAATGAATCAACACGTTCATGAATGGAGCTGATAACATGTGAATATGTTTTGAAGAAACAATTGGCTCATAATCTGGCAATGACTTTACATTAATCACAGTGACACATTTACTATTTCCAATAAATAAGTAATATTTTTTGAAGTACTCTCGTCCATTCGATGTTCAATGGAAGTCTAACATTTTTCCGATGAAAGCTGTGAATCCGGTGTTCTATTTAAATATAGATCGATCATATAAAAGAGGAGATAATTGAAGCTAAAAGTCAAAAATAGTGAAATGTAGTGTCCACAAAAGTGAAAATTGTGCGGTCGAAAGATAAGAGGAGTAATTGATAGACAAAAAAGCCTTACACACTACTGGTTTATCTCTGAATTTGTTTTCCCTTCACTAGTCTAATATGTTATCTGATATTCATGGTGAAAACCTCTCCTTTGCCGACGAAAGAACATTAAAAATTGAATACGATTTAAAATCCTATAAGTTAATTTAAATATGCAAATAAAAGTATTATTTTAAAATGCAATACTTAATGCAGGTTAAATAACCTGTTCTTTTTTTATTACGAACATTGTAAAGCCGGCTCTTCGTTTCAACTTGACCTAAACTAAGACTTAATAAGTAGTAAACTAACTTATACTTAATTATAATATTAATTTTTAATTCTATTTATTTACGAACTTTTTTCTGCCTTATTTCGTCGTAACCGAAATAAATTATGGTAATTTACTTAATAAACTACTAGTTTGATGCAAAAAAAAAAATAAATTACGCAGAGTTTAACGCGATAAATTAAAATTAAAATCCTACAGTCTATTTAAATACATCGTAGTATATAGTTCCTTAAAAAGGAGATGGTGTAAACAAGCCTAAAACGTTAAAAAATCTCAGTTCAAAATTGTTAATACGAAATGGAAAAAAAAATATGGCATCTCATTTTAGAATCCGTCGAAGAGAAAAGTTGCGACGGAAATAACCCAATCACAGGCAATAAACGGGAGCAAAGGGAAATTAATACCGCAAGCAGCGACAAAGTTGATCTTGTTCGACTTGACAGATGTTTGAAAGATGAAAAATGGCGTCGACATGGCGTCGACAGCGCCGGAATCCAGTCCGAGACATACGCGACTGGTGATTCGAAGAAACGATACCAATATAAATATAAATCGACGTATGTTTTAAAAGACTCACTTAATCTTATCTCTAAAACAGAGAAAAAAATAGCACTTTAACACATTTTCAGGAATGAGATAATACAGATAGATAGCATTAATCAAAAATAACTCGCATAAAATAAATATATCTAAAATATGTGCGGACCGCCTACTCTTACTGCAGCATTGTAGCGGTCTCTTCCCGGCTCCAAAACCCTCTCAATGCGTCACCACAGAGAACATGTTAAATCATCAGTGGAACCTGGAATCGACGCATATGCAAAATCTAATAGCTAATTTGATTCTATTTCATTATTGTCAACATTTTATTCATTCAGTATTTAATGGAATAACTGAGTTTACTTGAGTTTAATTCGAAAACAATAGTTAACGATTGGACCGACTGGCGTGTATTTTAACAAAACTATTCATTAGACCAGAAACGTGGAACTTCCATGACCACCCAAGACGATCAATGGTTTTAGTGATTTCGTATCATAAAATCTCACTTTTTATAGCTTTTAAGTTCATCCGGGCATAAGAAAATCGAACAAAGATTTAACACCCACTCAACATGAACCATCAACTAGTTTATGGCATCATTATTAAATACGTTAGATTGACGATACTGCAAAAATACTAGTAATTTTTATCAATAGTTAATCAAAACCGAATTTTATTTAATGATAATATTTTTGAAGTGTTACTGGTGACCGATGCCAATATGGTTACATTTTCGTAATTATTGTAAAACCGTACACAAACAAAGACACACTGGTCGTTTTTTTTCTTGCGTAATGCCCGAACGATGAGAAGTTTTTGATGCAATATCAAAAACGCAGCTAACGATATATCTAATCTTAAAAATCAGTTACTTGTATGTTACTGGATTAGATGGCAGGACTTACGAGCATGTATGCTGACTGCTAAGCCACTTGGTCGTGATATATGTATATTAAAACGTCAAAATAATTTATGAATTTTTGCTTTTTCATACTAACCTTCGAATTTAGATCGTTCAACTGACACCGTCTTTGCCCAAGTAAATAACAATTTTCGTTATAAATTTTGCGTTAACTCTACCATTTATTGTAAATGTCTCACTTGAAATGTTTATTTAATTTATACCAATAACTCTCTCTGAATTATGGGCGTGGGCAGGAAGACTGTTAGATCAGATATTTATTGTGAAACTCCTCATCCATTTATAAACGATTTATGGTTGTTTCAACGTTGAATCACTAGTTTTTTGGAATTCTTAAATTAAATAAGATATTTTGAAGACATAAAGGAATACAAGTAACTTAGTTGAAATATTTTCGGTGTATAAATTTATATAGTAGTGCAAACTAATAAAGAGAATGCGGCAAGCGATGAGCCGGATATTTTTAAGTAAATATCTAAACAAAGACAAAGCCACATCAAATAGGTTGTAAACCCTCTTATACAACTGCTACGATATAAAACTGGACTGTAAAACATTTACAACTAGTGAAACGACATAAAAATGCTTAACATGCTGGACATGTTGGCGAAATTTGTATTAAAGTAGAAGTGCCTAAAGATCGCAGTACATATATAAATATGTACTGCGATCATGACGATTACTGGTAGTAACGTAAGTTGTCATCTGTAGATATTGTGTAGCTTGTTAGTCCCTTATATACTTGTTTACGATTTAATGCCTAAATAATAAAGGTCAAGATGCAATTTCAGGGACACGAATACATTTAAGTATATTACATCATTACTCGAAAATCATAGTAACAGCACTTGAATACAGCGCTGCAACTATTAATGATTTATTTTATTGTATAAGGCACAAGTTTGTTCATCTTGTTGATATTTAAGAAATAAACTGATACTCAACTACTAGTTACACCTTAATAAAATTGACTAACATTAAAATTGTGTCAACGCATACATTTTCCGGAATTAAGCTCATAAGATGACATTTTTAGTTTACTGTAGTCAGTAAACTAAAAATGTCAGTAGGCAGTATCTAACTATAAATTTGCTATCTCCAAACGAAAAGCGAAATCATCTACAGTTTATCGGAACCAGTGCTAATATTACTAAATCATAATGTACCACTACTACTCATGTTCATTAGAGAGTATATTGATATAACCAGCGATATTGGCAGAGCGAATTAGAACAAACAGTAGGATGTTCAATTAAACAGACGAAATACGATGTGGTACAATACTTGCTGACGAGTTAAGGGAATCCTACGTTTGACTTTCAAAACATGGAAAAGAAACAAACTAACAACGATAAAGAACGGCATTGTTTTGACGTCTGTCGTCACAACAATTGTTTTGACAAAACGTAATATTTAAATTAACTAAGAAAAGGGCTTGTTCTTTGGTATTGATCAATATGAAGTTAAAAAATTATCAAATATTCTCTACTACTGGAGATTTTTCTAACTAATATAACATAAAACGAATATTAAGAAACCATAATTTAAAACATTTCCATTAAAACTCATATAGCCATTACCAATTATGCTTATTACCTGTTCGTTTTTATGGGACCGCGCCAATCTATAGCGCCTGGTCACTGCCCACTGGTATAAAAAAAAAACAAACCACAACAGCTGGCATAGAAACGGGTATAATAATAAAATAGAAATTTTGACGGACATTATCCATTATCTTAATTTCGATACGGTTTACAAAAGAGCGTTAACTTTTGCGACATATGCTCAGGGTAGAGGAAAAAAACGGTTAAACCCATTCTACATACCAAGTTGCAATTTAAATAATATTTAGTTATTTTCACAGTGCTATGAATAATTCAGTGTTATATTTTTATTGAACGTTTATTTTATTTTAATGGTATAGTGATGGAGAAACGTAAAAACAATTGCCTTGCAGCAAATCTCTCGCCAGGTTTGATGTAAATATGAAACTTTCAACGGGGCTGGAAATGTCTCGTCGTATCGAAAAAGTAATAAAGGTGATTCAGTGTTACCGTCATCGAATACACAGCAACAGGGGGACGTATTTATGACACTCACCAAATCGTAAATTAAATCTTGTCGGCACTCCATGTTCACAGTTGACGGTCATCAGTAGCGGATCGATAAGACTATCTCCCTCACACATCGTGACAACCGCACTGACTTCGAGGACATTTTGGATAAAAAAAGGAACAGGTATCGAAGCCGTCCTTCGTTAGCGGTGCCGAAGCATCAAAGCGAAAAAATTGATAACAATCTATAATTTCTTAGAAGTCGTGGACCTATTACAGTCCTGAGAGACCTAAACCGAAGAGAATTTCGAATTTTATTCATAATACGAATTTACCTGTTCACACTTGGTGAATACAGAAATTTAACTCTGAATGAGCCATCAAATGGACATTTAAAGGCTACGGCTAGTTTATCTGATAGATTTGATGTGAAATATAACTTTATTTGTAATGCAGGAATGTGGACTGGGGACGGACCATTGGCTGCCAATGAGCCGTTCTCGGATAAAACCAACGAAAAGAAATCACAAATATTTGTTTTCATCGTGACTACAGTTTGAATTTGTTTTAATGAAAATAATGACAACTTCGTTGACAATATTTGATAGACTAATGCGTGTTGATAAATGTGTTGAAATAATTTATTGCAAGCATTTCTGAGAAGTTCTCGAGAGAAAAAAAAACGATTCTATGAAACACTAAACTGCGGCGGTTGTAAAGTTGACTTCGTAAATTGAGACATCACATTAGCTATCTGGTATGTCATTATTATTGCCACCTTTTCGGGTGTTTTTTTTTAACGGCTCAGGTAAAGATTTTAAGGTCGCGGCATATGGTTACACAAATTATGTTCCTTTGAGAAATGATTGATGAAACTTGAAATGAGTAGAGGATTAACGCATCGATGACTTCTTCAATAATAGATAGAACATATTATTTTTTAATTTTTGTGCCATAAATACCAAGAAAATTCGGGGAGGTATTGAAGAAATTTTTTGTAGTCTGTTTTGCATGATGCCGATTATATTTAATGTAGCAACATTAATAAAAAGTACAAAATAATAATTAAAATAATATAAACAGTCCAAGAATTTAACCCCGTCAAAAATAGTTTACATGATATATTTAAAAAAATAATAAATACATATTTTCTGGATGTTATAAGTGGTTTTGATTTTTTATGTGTACTAAACTAAAATAAAAATTACGTGACCGCTGTACGCCATTATGACCGTTTTATTTTTCAAGTGCCGTTGTTGCGTCCATTCGCTTAACTGTGTCAATAAAGGTGTTTTGTTTTATGAGACGCAATAGGTCGTTTTAACTTTAATTCTTGACTGTTTTATGAAGATTTTCTGTTTGTTAAGTAACATTCAGATGAGAAAACAATCTGAAACACAGAGGGATATTTTATGAAAGTTTATTTTTAGAAATTGTTGAGGTTCACTGTGCTCCACACGAGGTTTTCTCCTGCGTCGTGGGTGCATTTTACAAACATACATAACGCAACTAGACCCGAAATAATTATAGTTTTTGCACAAATGTGCGATTCGGCTGGAATTCAAACCAGACAGAACCGGCGGCGTAGAAGTCAGGTACTTTAATCACTAGGCCACGTGGTCGTCACGCGGGTATTTTTAAGTTTTTAAATAGGTTATTATGAATATTGTTTGAATAGCTCTATTGATTTTGCTAAAAATAAGCTGAATATTTTTCACTTTTCGCAGGAAACGAGACGTGACGGGCGGCGAACCTAATCGCCGCCATTTCGGTACGAGTCAAAAAATTCTAAATCCCCATTGCGTTCTCACGAGCAGTATAGTGGCAGAACACAACTACTTACTACAATAACTTAGTCGCCTCTTACGACACCTCGGTAGGAAAGAGGTGTTATTTAGTTAGTTATGCTACTCTGCCAGAGATCTATCGGTTATAAAAAAAATATTTGGATATATACGTCGCAAATAAAAAAAGATTAGCAATGTCAATAAATGTAAAGCAATAATTCAAAGTATTAATAATAAACATTGTGTATAAAACACTTACTGGCTGATTTTAAACCGTCGCACATTAAGGTCTAGAAACTTTTAGAAAAAAAAACAATAAAGCAGCGGTGGTAGCCGGACTATTTTCTTACAGTCATCTTGACAAGTGTTAGGGGTAAACAAACTTTACGATCCCTCCGTGGAGAGAAAAAAAACTTTTTCGACAACAATCGTAAACGTTCCTTTATTGAAATGTTTTAGAGCTCTGAAGATGTTTAGCACCATATGTTTGGCGCCAGGGGACCTAAAACAACATTAACGTTTAGCGCCACGTGATAGAAAGAGGGCCGCATCCTTTTATGATGTTTTGCTAACTCACTGATAAACAATTATGACTTTAAGTTGTTTATATCTTCAGAATATTTACTTCAAAAGTATCGTTAAAACTGTCGTTGATGAGATTAGAAGAAGGGTGAGGCTAAGTTCTTTAGGAAATAAGTTATATTAAGCCATAGTAATACTCTAATTGTACTCTCTAATTACAATTTTTGTTATTATTTCAAAAAAAAAGTTATCTCAAGAAATCAACTTTAGTATTTTATTTATTAATTAAAAAAAAACATATTTACTCATGTGACATGGGTACGTTATATAGATATATATGTATTTCACATTCACAACAGAACCGGACCCAAGAATCAATAGTTCGTTTTTTTGCACTAATATGGATTCTGTTGAGAATCGTACCCAGGTCGCGCAGCATAGAAGTCAGATACATCTGACTAGATCACGTAGTCGTCAAAGTGAGGTCAATTTAAGAGCCTATCGAGATTACGAGATTATCTTATTTCTCCATTGGGAAAAAGGTAGATGTAAGTGTCTATTGGCCGCAGTGACCATTTAACATCAATGCCAAGGCATTTTTTTGAGGAAAGTGACGAGACAAGCAAATTTTTCACCTGATAGAATGGGCAACGTTTGCCTATTACAAATGCTGTGTCACCCAGAACATTTTTGTGTGACACCGACCTGCACTTGTCACTCTGAGACATCAGTTCTTAAGTCTCATATGACCAGTTATTACACTAGCTTTCGGTGCCCTTCAAACTGACACACAGTAGTGTTTGAACACTACTGCTTGGCGGCAGAATAACTGGCACTCCGATGGCACACCTACCTACACAAATTCCTGCATAAGAATCCTACCATCAGTTAAAGAGGTATATGACCAACGTCACAGTCGATCAGTACGGAGTATCAGTATGTGGCGACTGTCGTTTTTCATTGTAACATAAAAAAAGGGTTTGAATGAATTTAAAATTTTACATTAATAAATCACAACTACAGGTTTACTTTATAATTCTTTCTTCTTAAATATTTTTAAATTGAACCAGTAGCGCAGAAGCGAGCGAATGAGCCGACCTTCGAGTTACGTTTGCACATGAGTTGTAAAAATATTTTACGTGCATTTATTGTTAAGTGCCTACTTGCCCGCCTTAAGTTGATGATTTATAAAATTTACATTATAATAGCAATGTTATTGAGTAGTAACCGTGTTTGGTTAGCATTAATAACAAATACAGCATGTGGCTCACTCAGAATAATAATTCAACAATCAAATATTGCACTGTGTATTAATCTCTACGTAACATTCGTACGCCGGTTTATTTGTTGTTATAATAGTTCGCATTGAAAAAAGCGGTCTTTTATATATGATGGAAATACAAATGTGGGGTTCGTTCGACCATCTGTCGCTTCGGAGTTTGGTTTGAATCAATTTGTATATCAATGGAGGTTTTCATGTCGGGGTTTGAATATTCCGACGCTAAATTACATCATTTCCCGTAATTACGTTTTTCACTAATTATTTCACGTTCGTAAAAAAAAATCATTTAAATTACTATTGATTTAAATTTGATTTAATTCAATAATTTTACGGATTTTTTCGCGATTAATTTGAACTGTTTATAACCCGACGTCTCGAGTGCTTTACAGCACCCATGGACACGGGATGACTGTTATGCACTCGAAACGTAATCAATACAAAATACGGTAATTCAATTTTCTAATCAATATAAATAAATGAAAAGCTGTGTGTCAGTTTGGTACTCAACACATGTTAAAGGAATTTTTTCGCCGGAAGAACGAGACTAGCAAATCGATCACCTGATGGTAAGTCTGTCAATAACAGTTGCTGTGTTAACCAGAAAGTTCTATTGCGTAGTCCTGTGTGGTCGCACAATCTCTGTAATTACACCGAAACACAGTAAAGTTTGCATGCCACTGTTTCATGGCAGAATAAGTGGTACTGCAGAAGCTAGCCAAGCTAGAAATATACCTACGTAAGAGTTTAATGCCCGTTTTCACTAAGAACAAGGCGACGACTTAATACCCAAATTGAAGCAATGTTTAGCATAGAGTTGCATTTCACCAATAGATTTTTACTAGGGAATTCCTTTGTTAGGAGTAACCTTACGAGTTTTGACACTTGTATACGGTTTTGTTTTTTAAGTCGTCTTTTTTTCTATTGACGTTGGTGGTTACAGAGACGTGTTTTCTAAGATCTGTTTAAAGTTTTCGGATTACATACTAGTTTTATTTAACATAATGCTGTAAGTACCTCAAAAATGTAAAAATTCGTGTTATTATGAACAAAACGCCAAAATATGTACTAGTAGAGCAGGAGCGACTGTCACATCTGTCAGTGAAAGAGTCCATGGGCATTGGTATACTAGCACGGACCCCCTAAATAGTTTCCAAAGCATTTTGTATATCTAGGATAACTGAAAATTGAATCGAAATAATAGAGCGAGGTTTAGATTAACAGAGGAATTTTGTTAGGAAGCCTAAGTATTTCAAAATAAGCTCTTTAAGTCCAATAACTATATAAAGGTAAATAAATATTATTTCATTCGGGTTGTAGCCGGGTAGCTCAGGGGCTAGGCGCTCGCTTTAAATTTCTTAGTATGCGAGTAACCTGGGTTCGAGCCCCGGTGCCGGCACCACTAAAAGTGTTAATTATAATTAATTTTAAGTGCTGATTTACCACGTATACGGCGGTGAAGGAAAACATCGCGAGGAAACCTGCATGTCTGAGAAATAAAAAAAATATTTCGTAGACATGTGAAGTCCGCCAACTCGCATTGGAGCAGCGTGGCGGATTCTTCCTAGCTCCTAAACCCTCTCAGAAATGAGAGGAGGCCTGTGCTCAGCAGTGGGACATTTATAGGCTGAAACTTTACTTTACTTTAATTTTTCAGGTTGTAGATGGTCTGTTGCTGAATAAGAGATTTAATTACGGATTTGGCTGTAGAGCATTCTATCAGAATACGTATTAATCTGTTTGAACGTATTAAACTGTTGGGACATTATAAAGTTATAACATTCTACAATATTTATATTATACCGAAAGTGCTTTTTTGGAGGATTTTGGTAAGGGCCTTATTAGACTAGTTCTAGAACAGTCTTAAATTATGCCAATAAACAGACTGTAATATTTGTCAACTTTATCATGGAACTCGGAGCTTTAGAGTGCTCTTGATTTTTTTTTAAATCTTATGCCTTATTTTATTACACAATAAAACTAGAAATATAGTGGAATGTTAAAGCTGTACAATGTACAGTTTTTGTTGTATAAGTGATTTCTATATAATTACATTAAAGCTGATAGCCGAGTAAGAACTTTATAGAGGGTTTTTTTACAGCTAAAGCCGTTAATAAGATTCGTAAATTCTTAAATTCAACTTATATTACCGCTCTTTAACATTAAGCCGTAATTCAGTATATTTCCATGTATATTTGTAATATTGTGTGCTGGTTGGACTAGCACCGCTTGGCCCAGTGATTCAAATCCCAGCCGGAGTTAGTATTAGTGCAAAAACACTAGTTGGTTTTCGGATCTGGTCGTGTTGTGATTGTTCCTGTGTCTCTGACACTGCATCTTAGCCTATTACCGATATTTACATAGCATTTATATTATTATTATAAATATTATAATACATTTTCAAAGAATTACCCCGAAGGGTTTTTAACAAGAAACCCTACGGGGTAATTCTTCTTCCCAGGTTTGCGGAACTTTTCTTCCGAACTAGTGGTGAAATGGAAATAAAATGACATTCAGTAAGTGTTATGGAAATTTATACTAATGTTATAAATTCGAAAGTAACTCTCTCTGTCCCACTGTCTGTTTGTTGAATGTTACTTCATTATAAATAGCTTAGTAATGTCAAATGAAATACTTCAAAAAGCCTACCACCGGCTTGACTGGTGGTAGGATTCCTATGCAGTCATGCAATCAAGCAATAGTGTGCAAACATCACCGTGTTTTGGTCTGAAGGACACTGATAGCTGTGTAATTAATGGGCAGACGGCACTTAAGAAATAATGTCTCAGGTTGACGAGCACAGTGCGGTGCCACATAGAAATGTTCTGGTTGACACAGTAATTGTTATAGGCAGACGTTACATTTACCATCAGGTGAACAATTTGCTCGTCTCGTCACGTTCTTACATAAAAAAAATCGTCAGACTAGTAGCAAAACATATCTACCGCAGTAGGTATACGTTTCGCCACCAGTACAACTAAATAAAAATTGGGCGTTAAACTTAACGATCGAATGAAACATTAATTCAGCATATGGTAACACAAGCGAGGAGCAACAAAAACATCGCCACAAGAATTTATAACACGTCAAATCTTCGGAGAAATGGCTTCCTCTACATAGAGACGTTATTTTTGAAAACGTATAAAATTAATTGTGCAGTATCTCCGCGCATCTGCTGCCTCTATTGTCCTTTTTTTTCTCCCCGTCGTTCGCTTTCAATAGTGGACGCAGGATGAAAGCACGATAATAATGTACGAAACCGGCTCAGTGACTATCGTATGTGGTTCCTGAATAAGATACTGGGTTGGAATCCCATCTTAATATTTGCGCAACTCGTTAATTGTTTTTGAGGTATCTGGCGAGGCGATTAAAATTTTGCTTACAACCGTATTATCGAGTTTCATTTAATTCAAGAAAAGAGCCTACTCCTTCTCGAAGGCCGGCAACGAACTTGCAATCCCTCTGGTATTGCGAATGTTCATGGGCAGCAGTAATCACTTACCATCAGATGTCGTGCAAATGAGCAAGCCTTTGCTACTCTTTGACCAAAAAAGTTGGGAGCGGGAAGCTTGTGTTTACATAACCACTGACGGTACTACCATTATTTCGCGTAGACTACATATAATCTGGAAATTGATAATTAAAAGAAATAGCCAAGTTAGAAATCAGCTAGAATAATAACGGCGCACGCATTATGAACAATCATATATATAGACAGTGCTTATCCAACACAGTCATTAAAATGTGTATACAGTAACTGATATTGAGTTTATCGATAATTTTCGTATCTTGTATCCGAGATACGAGTACGTCGGCACAACGTGGCTGCCAGACTCATGTTACTGATACAGGTCGTCGTAGACTATTGATAATGAACGTCTCGAAATCGATTCCTTAAATTACGTACATTTCAATTACCATATAAAACGTTCGTACGAGCTTCACGTCTCGACGCAACCACTATTCGATAATTATCTAATCAGAGATCAGTCAAAAATTTTTATATAATGCTACGGGGTCCAGTCCTACAAAAGCAATTCGACGAATGTACCGCTTTAAGAAATTAGAAATAAAGACCATAGTGCTCTGAGAGAGCAAATTGAGATTTCTATTTTTATTCTATAACTAGTTTGAGAACATTATTCTTTCAATTAGATATCTACGGTTACAACTTTTTAAATAGTACAATAAAAAATAACGAGAAAGACATTTCTAGTCATTTTTATTGTACAATTTAGTAAATTTTTGGATAAATTTTAGGTATCGTCTTATAAGCTACATCAAAAGTGACTGATTTTAAATTCGGAACGAACAACATTGTATCTCGACTTGTTAGGTCATCGTTTCACAAAAAGTTACCAGATAAAAAAAAAAGAAAAGTGAGTTGCATCGTGAGTTCGTTACATGTCCGAAGATTTATTTGCTTTCTTTGAATGAAAACACATAAAACTACGACCTTATTTGAGACCATTGTTTAGAGTAAATTAAAACATTATTCGAATGCTTGCATAAAGTCCGAATACGGGAATTGCTGGTTCAACTTTTTTATGTATCTTTTTTAAAGGTCTACATCTTAATTACGTACATCTGTTAAAGCGGTCGGACAGTCTGGTTTTATAATATAGTTTTGTTTTACAATAAAATTCTAAGAGACAATAAAGTTAGTTCAGAACAAAACGGGGATGAAAAAATGAACGAAGAAAACAAAGCGCATACTGAATTAAACAACATAATGAGCTGTCGATTTCGGACTGAGATGCCACGAACACCTGCGTAGGAGCCGAAATGTCTTCATTAAAATGAGAACCTCTGAGGACAGGTGCATTTTTATTATTGGAACCTGCAAACCAATAATTTAGGCCGTCTGTAACGTTGTACAAATGTTTCCTGACATATCGGTTTTGCTTTTTATGCTAGCGTCCCACGTATCAGGGTGTTTTTCGTGCAAAAACTGCGACACAAAAAAGGAGCAATCAATAAATCTGCATTGCAATAACGTTCAGTAATTAATTTACGTGGTGTTGATTCGAAAGGAAATCTATTTTTTTATGCTTTCAAATATATTTTAGGATAAAACAATTTTAATGTTTAATTGAAACCTAATTTTACGGATTTTATCGCGTTTAATTTTTTTACTATTTATAACCCGACGTTTCGAGTGCTTACAGCACCCATGGTCACGGGAGGACTGAGGTGACAGATGTCCTGATGTCATAGTTAACCTGGGGTACCTTCAGCTTTTAATTATTATTTTTTGTCCGATCTACGCAGAAAGAGCTAACTGTGTCTTGAAGTCTTGCAGTGGTATGCTTGGTTTTTGATTTAATTTTATTTATTATTGGATCCCAAGCTGGTGGTAATACCCAACCATCTTCTCTATTGAAATTAGGATGTTTTTTGATTTCAATAGCCTCGTGAATCATCCTTGGTAGGAATCAGTGTTCTTTTGCAAGGATCTGTGGTTTATCAAATCTGATGTAATGGTTGGGATGATCCAGAACATGGTCACAGACTGCAGACTTCCTAGAACGACGATGCTTCATGTCAGCTATGTGTTCTTTTACGCGGGTTTTTATCGATCAGTCCTCCCTGTGACCATTGGTGCTGTAAAGCACTCGAAACGTCGGGTTATAAATAGTAAAAAAAATTAAACGCGATAAAATCCGTAAAATTAGTTTCATTTAAATGAGTAGTGTTTGCGTAAATATAAGAAATAATTTTAATGTTTTTAAGCAATATGTTACGTAATATGTACAATGCGCGTCTTCGACTTTTGTGTCTAAAATACAGAATTGGTCCTGCGGCCTTGAAGTATTTGTTGTATTCGGGAATTGACTGCACGAATCACGCAATCGTAACGCTGAAGCACGGTGATGAAGCGTAATCGCTTCATCACCGTCACAGACAGACACAAACCAGCAGTCAAACTTCGATAACTACCGGTAATCTATGTAAATTCTCGATGGGAGTTCAATTTCAAAGTCGAAATTGAGTGCAACGTTTTCTAACACCATTCCTGTTATTTTTAATTAATATTTCTTGATTAATTAATTATTGTTTATACACTAAGCATTTATTTTAGAGTGAGTAATATTTTTGTTATTTCATATTTATTAAAGTGTAACTTCTTTGGGCGCGATGAGAGTAAAAATTCAAGTTCGAATTTCAATTTTCGATGGCAACGTTTTCATAGAACCATTTTATTCTTAATTAATATTTATCAATAAATTAATATTTTCTTTATCTACTGAACAGTTATTATACACCGAGTAAGATTTTTATTAATTCATTGTTTATTTATACCACTAAAACTTTATTTACCTACTGAAACTTAACTACAAAAAAACAGAGTACATACGTTCAGAAAGTTTATATAAGTTTTTTAAACCGTCGTTCAATTTACTCTGTGTTTATTAGTTGCTATGATATTTAAGGTTAAAGACAAAAAGATCGCTTTTAATTTAAAGTCTGATATCACAGCAAAAACTGAACAAACTAGCTAGCTGACCTTTAATCTCAAAACAACCATTTATGTCGGAGATACAGCCATTCAAGAATAACTAAAAAAATTAGGAAATTTTATGTACCTTTCATTTTTCCCGTGCTGTATATTTAATTTATAAAAATTTCTATTGGTTTAGTAAAATTATATTTTGACTGTGACAGTTTTAATTAAGCATTTTTCGTACTAAAAGAATTTGCCTTATATTACAGCGTCTTCAGTGTCTTACCAGGCGCTATTTACAAAGTCACGATCCCTGTAATTGTTTCGCTTATTCCGTTGACAGGCACCCCAGGGAAGCACCGATTGGCGGGACTCTCGCAAGATGGCGGCCGACCTCGCCTGACCCATCCGTCAAGCGCGAAGGTGGAACATCTGTTTTAACATGTCGGAGTGGCAGTTAATAAAGACGTCCCGGTCTTAATGTTTAGAATTTAGATAATATATACTTAATACTTTTCCCATTTGTTTACCAAATTTGATATAATACATTCAAATATTTACTTATCAACATTTTACATCTTTGAAACGAATAACCTTTTTGATAAATAATCCTTTTTAAATGTTTGATTTTAATTTAGACAAAATGTATAACTGTACAATTTTTTCCTCGCCATACAATTTGATTTTTCTATCGCAAATAAAGTGAAATGAGGTCTACAGCGCAATTATAAGATAACCATCATGGCAGGCGACTTTGAAATCATTAATTTCGTAAACATGGTACACGGGTTGTCTGACTCTCCTAAACGAAATAGGCTTATAAAGTTAATATAAAAGAATATAATGGCCGTTGCCCGAGGCTCGCAATTTCCGTTTGCCTCTGTTCGCTACCGAAATACGTGAATTAACGCGGTGTAACTTTGATTGTACATCATGCCAGAAGCTTGTTTAGAACTATCGTTAGCGTGTCGTACGATCGTTGTGAAACTCCTTTATTTATTACATCTTAAATTTATCACGCAGAAAAAAGGGGCCACGAAACGAGCGATGAAATAAGAAATCTTCGACTACTTAAAAAACAAAGTTTGCAAATGGGCTCGAAGTAATCTACTCGTAGATAACTGCGGAAATTGTTACTTAGATACAAGTCATCACTATTATGATAACAGTTTTTGTTCAATAAATGTTTTTTTTATTGTGCGTACAACAAATGCTGTGTCAACCATCAAATTTATGTGTGACACCATAGTGCGCCCGTCACCCTGAGACATAAGTTATTAAGTTATTTATGCCCAGTTATTACACTAGCTTTCAGTGCCCTTCAAACCGAAGCAATACCTGCACACTACCGCTTCATGGCAGAATTATGCAAATGTTGGTTGGTTGGTTGCGACTAGTGAGTGCCTCTGGGTTTGCTCGTACACTTGTGGCACTGTAATATCTCCTGCGAAATTGATAGCTCCCGACAGTATTCGGAAGTTACCGCAGTAGACGTAAATAGGTCAGGGGGACATCTAGATGTGTTCAGATATTTTTACAGATATATTTATTTTTATCTAAGTCAAAGTATACAAAAGTCAAAGTAACACAAGCGTTTATTTGATTGTAATTAAAATATGTAGGTTTTAATTTGCTGCCCATCTTCTGGTTTTCGTTTCTTCAGATTCACTTAAACAAATTCTTTAATTATTTTTCAAAATTGATTTTTGCTTTTTATAAGTCATGATTAAAAATTACAATTTATATTCATAATAATAAAAATAGCATCTGGAAAACGACGAACGCTCATGAAGGGGCTTTGTGATTTTAGTTCGTTTAACAGATTTAGTATTTATCTTTAATTATTATTGATATGACCTTGCAGTTAATATTTTAGTATTTCAATGGGAAACAATTGCTATGTCGTTTCTTTTATGTTTGCATCACATAATACTTGTAATATAATTGTTTTGTTCTATTACCGCAGGTAACTGAAGTGTCAAACCATTTTTTCTACCTATCACAATTACCACAAGAACACGATTCCTAATGATTCCACCCTCGAATCCCTTAACACATAATTCCTTATACCTGAAAGGTGCTTGGAATCGCTTATATCCATCTTTGTTATTGCTTCCAAAATTTATATGTGCATCTCTTTCGCCGAGTGCCCTGTCGAGATCTGAGCAAACAACGCTCGTTCCGAATTAAGTAATTATGTTTAATTTCGAATCTCCCCATAGTCGGTCATGGCGGCGAGAGAATGTGTTATTTTGAATTATAATTTGTGAGAAGGCATCCGTCTGAGCAGCTGTAAATTATACACTATATAGGTAATTTCTAAGTAAAGTGTACGTTAGCTATAAGAGAGTTACGCGTCAGTTACGACAGACGCTTAATTGGGGAATAGTTGTTAAAAGTGTAAAATGATGAGGTGAATTTTCTCACTTGGATACATAAGCATAATCACATTTGTGATATTGACGTCTTATTCTGTGCAGACGAGGAACACAGGTCCGTTTCCGATTTTGCTTTCTGCCAGTACTGACCAAAGGATGCTAACATGGTCGACCCGAAGAACCTATCCATTTACATTTGCGGTATGGTTGTCACACAGAAATGTTCTGGGTGACACATCACTATTTGTGTTACCATCACGTGAACGTTTTGCTCGTTTCGTCACTTTCCACTATGAAACAAAACCCAATCAATAAATTAAGATAGGAAGTAATTAAATACAAATACAAAACGACCGATACACCATATGCGCCGTTTAGTGGCGGCTTAAGAGATTCTACCACTCTATTTAATCCCGTCTTATAAGTCGATCGAGTGCAAATTAAAACCAGGAGATTGGCAGCAGCAATAAATAGACTGCAGTAGGCAACCCGCCTGCTGCTGCGTAGCAACTACTGCAAAATCTCCCCAAAATGAGATATATGTACTAACTTTTGTGGAAATCTATGGGGGAGGCCTTTTTTCAGCAGTGGACTAGTGTGATAGGCTGAAATTATGATGATGATGTTACACTTTATTTGTACTACACATTTTCTCAAACAAATACTTTAATGTATAAATAATTCAGTTTACTGAAGGAAAAAATGAGAAATCAATTAATCCAATAACAAAAAAATCAACAAAAAGTAACACAAGCAATACCCTTTAATAGGTTGTATCTGATCGAAAATAAACGAAAAACATAACGTTTATAAATTTTCATATTCGATGGAGATTTTACATATCAATCATCATTTATATCACGGCACTTTCGACAATACGTCAAAATGTAAATACATTTCGATAAATGACAAAAAAAGTCAGCTAGACCTCAATTCTCTTTCTAAAATCATAACGACAGAATGATTAATATTCTTCGAGTTCACCGAATGACACTTCACGTCAACGGTCTCGAATATGATTGGACGTTTTCATATGAATTACAACACCGGGCGGGGCGTATTGGTATAATTAAAAAGCGTAGATTATTATCGCCTCACCAACCAGCCAGGTTTCCGGTGCATAATTGTTAATAGGGCAGCTCCGAATACGGTTTTTAATGAATAAATAACATTGTTTTCCGTGAAAATACTTGCATGCTTGAAAGAATGGCCGTTATTTTTGAACTAAACACTCGAGTTCACTTTTGTAGAAATACCTTCTATTAAAATTATTACATTCAAATAGAAATTTATGTACAGTGAATTGCGTTGTCACAAAAAAAGAATAAAATAAAATTATAGTAATGGAAAAATAAGGAGTTACATTCAAAGAAAAGTAAATTGGGCTTAAAGGTTTACAGAAAATTATGTTCGCTTCAATATTCTAGTTTCTTTCAAAGAATATTTGAGATTGTATACCTTATTTTAAATATAATGTTGATGTAATAAAAAAATGTAATATTAAACTCGATATCTTTTTACGAACCAAGATAATCTAAGTAATCTCGGCTAGCTATAAAAAATAGATATTGTCTGAGTGACAGACTGATTAGGTCTTTAAATTATTCTTATACTGAACATTTTATATACAAAAACTTACTTCATACATTACATTCATTAATTGTAATTTAGTATCTATTTTCTTATTGACAATAAAGCCTGAGCCCTATTGATACGCAGTGACCTTACACCCTCAAAAATATAGCATGATACGGTATATATACGTAGCAACAGTAAGATATAATATTGGTGGAATTTTGAGTATGCCTGATAAAATTACTCTACGCCCCAAAGAATTGATGAAATGTGAAAGACGGAATTCAACATAGAACAGCAACTGCAGCAGGGAGATCCTTAAGCTGTTAGCGTCAAAGGGAAGCAAACGCTTTGTACGAATGCATTGTTTGATGATGACATAAACGTAGCAATGGCTCAAATATAAAATACAGAGTAGAAATCTGTTTTCAAATGTACCATTTTAACAATGTAGACTTTTATTATAGTCGTAGTTACCAGAAACTAGAATATCAAACATATACATGATGTCCTGCTAGCCGATTTTCGAACACAGCGACAACCATCGAATACTGTCAGAAGTTATCAACTGCACAGGAGATATTATTGCGCCAGTAGCGAAAACGCAATGACACTCACTGTGAGTTGTGTCTGAGACACAAGAACGATAACAATAAAACCAGACCCGAAAACCAACAATTCCTTAGTCATTGCCACAACCCATGACAGACACTTGGCATGTGTCTATCGTAGAGTCAATAACAATTGATATTGACAAATTTTGAGGTGTCAGTGGCGTGGTCTCGACTTCAGTGGTGTATATTGCCTAGTCGTAGGGTTTTGGTTGTGGAGGGTATCTGGTGGCGGTTCCCGGTGGCAATGTTTAGTTTGTTAGTGCAGGCTATTGTGGGAGGGCGGGCGGTGCTTTTCAAAACTAGGTAATATACACCATTTTATATTTGGCATGCGGATCTTAGCAAATACATTTTCTTTTCCGAATATTAGTAACGTTCAATACACATGTGGTTAATTAATTAATTAGACATATCAGAGCACACTTCAATCAAAACTAATATAAAACTTACTAATGTGACTTTGAGCTATCGATGGTAATAATTTCAAATGTTACTTCTGCTCGACTAGCAAATTTAACACCCAATGCACGGTAGGTATGTACGCAATATGAGTGTAACATGATACGTACGCCCGTGTCACAGCACTGTTCCTTATCATGTCTTGATGAATTACGAGTATCACTGTCTGGAAGTGTTGCTGTTGTGACTGTAACGTTAGTTAAACAAGACAGGCGTAGTGTAAGTTAATGTTAAACCGTTGTAAATTATGTTTGGTTATTAAAACAAATTTGGAGTGGGTAAACCGCATTATTTTAGGTGAAGCCGAGTGGTGGTAGCCTTAAATTTCATAGTACGCGAGTGACCAGAATTTGATCCCCGCACCTCTGAAACTGTTCTGTAATTTTTAGTGCTGATTTACCACTTGCTCAGCAGTGAAGAAAAATTTTGGGGGGGATTTGCCATAGTTGCCACGCTTGGCAGGCGGGTTGGCAACCGCAGTCTATTTCTTCAGATGTTCCAGAATGATGCTGCTGCCCATCTTTTGGTTTTCATTTTCCCTCTGTCGACTTTTACGACACCCATGGGATGAGATCCCCCAAAATGAGAGCTGCAAACTTTTGTGGCAATCTGTGGGGGAGGCCTGTGTTCAGCAGTGGAGTAGTGATAGGCTGAAAAGAAGAAAGAAGAAGAAGAAGAAGAAAAATTTCGAGGAGTACTGCATGTCGGATAAATTATAATATTCCGCCAACCTGCATTGGAGCAGCGTGGCGGACTCTTCTCGGTTCCAAAACCCTCTCATTATACATTACGGACATTTATAGGCTGTTACTTTACTTTTTAACTTCACTACATCCCCGCATTAGTGATGCTGATGGACTTTTCGATATCTGTCGGTCGCCCGAGCCCCACATACGTACATAATCACGCCTCTTTCTATTTTTGGTAGGCAAACGCCACTTGCTACGATCCTGACACACTTCTACTTTCAGGAGCGTTTACATACAAGCTCGTCGGTTGCAGGTACTTTAGATTTGGCCTTTTCCACATGCAGATGAACTTGATTTTTATGGAAAAACCTTGTATTAACCGCTTACCATTTAAAGTTAGCTACTTGCAATTCAGCTTATCGACATGGTGGGATCAAATTTGGATTTCAAGTTCTCTTATAGTGAAAATTACCCTCGTATCGGAATTCTGTAGGAAATCCTTTGAAATGTAAATTGTGATAGCGAAGTGTATTAGTCGATGCTTTATTAGTTCCGCCCTCCGGGGAATTAACGAGCTATGCTGTTTATAAATTAGTATTATTGTTTATAAAAGAAGTAAATATTTATTGCTCTTGTATTTTTTGCTTTTGTGGATTTGATTTCTTATTAGATCAACTTTGCCACGGCTAACTAAAAACTTCCAGTTACATACTGAAAGTTTTAAAAATGATTGTGGGCAATAACTGTTAAGGTGTCTGGCAGAGTAGAACAGTACCTGCCTCTTTCCTACCGAGGTGTAAGAGCCGACTAAGATATTGTACGGAGACCGTTTATTCGTGGAGAATAATACAATGCTATAACTATACTGCTAGTCAGAACGCAATGGGGAGTAAGAGTTTTTTGGCTCTTACAAAAATGGCGGCGACGTGGCTCGCCACCTGTCACGTATCGTTTCCGGCGAGGTCGAAATTATGACATGGGCTGGTCTCTGCCTACACCTTATATGGGAAAAAGGGCGTGACTGTATGTATAATTAAAATTCGTCACCAAAATAAATACATTATGCAATATGTTTTTAAAAAGGTCGTTATTCTATAAAATGTGATATTATATTTTCAGAAATAATGAAAACTGAATCACTAATATTTATCATCGAAGCTGTCGAAGGCGACTGACTTATCCGCTAACCTGCTCTAGTCTGCCCACTCGTACTGGTGCAGAGTGGCGGACCTATCCGAGTTCTTAGGCCACTTAAAAAATGAGAGGAGCCCTGTGCCCAGCGGTGGAATATTCCAAAGCTGTTGCGTAATGTCGCATTGTACTTTTTTAATTTGAAGAATAGTGACAAGGCGAGCAAATCGTTTACCTCATACTAAGTACAACGTCTGGCCATAACAAATGCTATGTCATCCAGAACATTTCTGAATCGCACTGAGACACTACCTTATACACTAACTCTCAGTGCCCTTAAAACCGAAACACTGTAATGTTCGTAGACTACGCTTCACAGCAGAACAACCGACACTTCGGTGGTGTCTAACTAGACGGAATCCTACCAACGGTAGAAATAGTAGCCAAATAAAATAAATAATTTAATAAAACTTATAATTACGCTTCTTTAGATTCAATATAGCTCTTACTCCTGAACTAAAAACCTTTTTCAGGAGTCACTTTCTATATTTAATGAAACATTATATATTAATATTAGTTTTAAAAGAGTCATCAAAGTTTTAACTAAATTGTTGCTGTATTTATTAAGTACTTTATAAAAATAAAATGTTATTGTTTATTATTAACCTATTCACCATTAATTAAATTAATCAGTATTCTTAATAACAGGTGTATGTAAGAGTATTATTAATAAACTTTTTTATAGAGGAATGAGCAAGTGGCTCACCTCATGGTAAGTGATCACCGCCTCGCGTGAACATCTGCAATACCAGAGAAAGTTGCCGGCCCTAGAAATTAGTAGGCTCTTTTTTTCTTAATTGGTATCCGTAAGTATACTTTTTGTAACTTATAATCACTCATTTAGATTCATTGTGTAGTTTATGTATGCAACTGTTTACGATTTATTTTTTATAGATAAAACCATTTCAATACACTGTGTCGTAACAGTTATATATATAAGTCATAATGATGTATTATAGTTGTTTAGATAGTCTACAAGCTAGGACGAGATAAACGTAACCATTCAGCAATCCTGCCATAAATCAATAGAGCCGTCTCTCTTAGAGCAGTATACGGCTCGTATTATTACGAGATTATATTAACAAATATTAACAATGCAAATTGATTGTTATGTTTGACACCTTTA
The DNA here is from genome assembly GCA_019845155.1 of Luehdorfia chinensis. NCBI lineage: Eukaryota > Metazoa > Arthropoda > Insecta > Lepidoptera > Papilionidae > Luehdorfia > Luehdorfia chinensis. The sequence continues at coordinate 2,468,357 of JAHVAK010000292.1, forward strand.
TCCTTGATATATTTCAAACTCAATGAATTATTTCAGATAAACTATAATAATATCAATTGTAGATTATTGTTTATAGTAGTATATTTTAGCACACTGACAAACATACATAAATACTAGAACGCAAACACATACACTAACGCATACGCACGCACACGCACACACACGCACACGCACACACACACACACACATGCGCGCACACACACACACACACACACACACACACACACACACACACACACACACACACACACACACACACACACACACACACACACACACACACACACACACACACACACACACACCTGTATTGTCTTTTTTTTTCATTATTCTCTATAAATAGTAAACTGTTAATTGTCCATAGTAGACAGGGCAACCTAGTACGGATACCAGTCTCCCATACATAATACTATTTATATATTGTACCCTATATACTGTACTTTTTTTTGTAACTTTGTGAAAGACTAATGAATATTATTTTAATTATTATTATCGCATACGTATAGGGATAATTGCGTTCACGATTGTACAGGTGATTGAAGTATATTGTATACTGTGTTAAGAACTGGTCCCCACACTTATCTATGGTGGTGAATGTTATGTACAGAAGAAGCTTAAAACTACGATTAATGGTGTGTAAATAAAAAGTTTGTGGAGCATAGCTGGAGTGACTTTGATGTACAAAGTGAAAAACAGCGTGCCAAGGGAACGTTGTGATGTGGTAGATTTAATGAAAAATATAGATATATTTTCGGTGATGTAATTGCTGTTAGCCTTCTCGGCTTTTACAGCTTCATCGGATACTGTGCTCGCGGGCCAGGGGCCCGCGTGCCAGGTTTGGTTTCACCCAAACATAAATAAATAAATAAAAACTCCTACAAAAACCTCGAAGTTCGGACTGTGTCGCGTTCGCTGCGTGCTTTCGCGATTTCGAAAATCTTAAACATTTTAAGTCGTCTACTGACCGTCCGAAGGAGGCTGCGCGCGTCCATTTGGACTGTCGACTTGTGTGTCGGTAACTCTGGGCGGTGAGAACCGCCCTGGAACACGGGTGAATCGTGTGTACGCGATGTGATTATTGACTATTGCGCGCCGCTCTTTACGGCGGTCGCGCGTCGTGGTGCGTGTTATATTAAAGCTATTGACTGTGTGTACAGTGTGGCCTGGATCGTGACTGACAGTATCGTGGTCAGGAAGAGCTGAGACGTCCGTGTCGTCTAGCACGTTTCGCGGGCGACGTTTGCGTTCGGTCGCGTTTCTGTTTGGTCGGTAATTTGCTGCTTTAACCACCAGCGGGTTTGAATGAACCGCGGCTTTTCCGAAAAACCGCCGTGATAATTCTCTGAAGTGTTCAGAGATTAAAGGCATTACACAGTCGCTGTGAAGATCTACATTGCGTTGATACCAACCGGCTCCGGTGGCAGTTCGCAAGAATCGATTTTGAACGCTCTGTAACTTCTTTAATTGATTGCCCGTCGCGTGAGCGAAAGCGACGCAAGCATAGTCCATTACGGGTCTTATGCAAGTCTTATAGAGGCGTATGCAAGTCTTATAGAGGCGAAAAATATAGAGAAAGGGATGCTTGTCTAAGTCCGAACCGTCTGGTTCGGACACGTAGAGAGGATGGATGAAAGAAGATTGACAAAACAGATTTATGAGGCGAGTGTGAATGGGCATGCCGATAAGAGGCGACTTAGGCGTTTTAAGGAAGTAATGGAAGACGTAGCAAGTGGAAAGATGTGATCTCTACCTACCCCAATGGGAAATAGGCGTGACTCTATGTATATATGTATTCTTATTATTACCTGCATTAATCGACTTTACAAACTTGGGACAGATTGTCGCCCGTTCTTGCGAAAATGGACACTGCCGCTATATGATCTTCAGGAGAGACTATAGACCTCTATAAATTTGGAAATATTTTTGGACGAAATGGTCATTACAGACCTAGGCTGACCTTAGACGCTGCAGCCTCACCTATATATTTATTAATAACTATCCTGTATTTTTATACAGGATAGTTATTCGGCCATCTGTGCTACCAGATTTTCTAGCATTTTTAACAGTTAAATTTTAGAAACCCCTAAGTTGATAATACTAAAAACAAAAAAATCACATCTGTTTAAATAAAACTAATTTCAACGGATTTTATCGCGTTTTATTTTTAATTTTGAAATCTGGACATCTGTCACCTCAGTCCTCTCGTCAAAATTTAACGCGATAAAATCCGTTAAAATTTGTTTTTATTTAAATGTGTTGTATTTGCATAAATATAAGAAATCATTATATGAACATGTGTGTAAAAACTACCATGTGTACTAAAAACATACTCCTGATGAAAACACAATCCGATTTTATGATCATTTTATCCGAGAGTAGATAACAAGGCCTTCCTTCGCGTGCACCTACGTACAGTTTTTGAATAAATAATATCAACCATTCGCGACGACGTTCCCGCCAAACCACACAACCGCAGTACTCCGCGTAATTTATATACGCAGGCTTCAGATGTAATCTCCCTCAATCCCGTGTATCCCTGTTATCCCTATGGAGAACCGGGTGCCTTTCCTTACAGCTGTTACGTACTTTGCACGTGATTGTTCCGATGAATATCTTGTTTGAGAAAGTCGACTCCGAGTTAGCATGATTTACTATTACACACATATTTACTATGTTATTAATTGAAAATGTTATTATCGTTTTTTGACATCACCCTTTTCGATGATAATAATAGTGTAATACTTTAACAGTGGCATAATGCAGTGAAAAGATGAATATTTTTTTAAGAATAATTAATTATATTGACGTTATGCTTTTTTTAGATTGTGTATAGTCAAATAGCGGAACCGCAATTCTATCTATTCAAACTACAACTTGCTATTTCGTAGTCAAAATTGTTAGGCTATTCACGCTGAAATAATATGTCGTAATAAGTCTTAAATTCATTTTAAGTCTAATTATGTTTAAATAATACTTTGCATACAGACGTTACTGGCGTAAGAATACCTAGCAGGAATCTGTCTATGTTAGGTGGCAGTGCCAGTTTTTCTACTGTCAAGTAATAGCGTGCAAGTAAATACTTAACAGTAATCTGTGTTTGATTAGAAGTGTACTCATAGCTAGTCCAATTACCAGTAATTACACTAGCTATGCATAGGAGACTTAAGAAACGAAATTTCAAGGTGACCAGCGCAGTGAATTAAGATCAGAAGTAGCACCTTATAAATGTGTGAAAATTAAGAAAATTTTAAATTAAAGGCACACTTATAAAATCCGATTATCTCTTAACTGCAACTCGTTATGGATTCATCTCTTAAATTTATATTATAAAAACATAATACATAGTGTTAGCAATTTTGCGGCGGTAGGTCTGCGAATAACTGCCGAGGCATTAATTAAAGTCTGATAAAATTCTAACGTTCATGCATTATGTTAATATAAGTGGCAAGTTCATTCACTAGCAGCTAGTTGATTATTAAGATAATCTATAACAGCGAGCACGTCGTACAAACGACCGGTTTTACAAAATGAATGTGTAATTTCCAAGATCAACTTCATCTTGCATTAAAGCGCACATGGCAAAAAAGTTTAGCTCGCTAAATATATGCAATTCCTGCGCCCATAGCGAATGGCAGAAATTAAGTCATCAAGTCGCTCTATAAGGGGCCCGCTCGCTGGCTACCTCTGTTATATTTAACAACTACGAAGCTCAAGCTTAAATAAACAAAATATACTCTAAATCGACTCGGTAAAGTTGATTTTATATTGAAATGTTTAGTTTTAATAGCAGAAAAAATCGCGGCGTCATTCCGTTGACGGCGGAGCGGGACGAATCGCAATGGAGACGTCAATCCCTCCGCATCCTCGACCAAAAACCAACAAGTAAAGTACAAAAAACAAACAACGTTTAGAAAACTAAGTAAACAGAAGATGAAAGTCGTGCCGTGATCACGAGCTACCGTAGAGATGTAGAAATGAATAAAAAACATCGAAACGACAATCGTTTTCAACTTTTTTACCGCAACTATTAACCCAGTTACGGATCAGCGAGTTTGGACCAAAGTCAACGAGTGCATTTTTTAGCAATGTTCAGAGTGCCTCTCTCTATTTATTTTAGTTGTTTATTTAATGATTGATTTAAAAAACTTAGAAATTATTTCTCAACTTGATTTGTTCTGTTCATCCACCACTTTTTTGTTTATCTTTCATTGTACTGGTCGTAGGATTCCTCTAGTCTACTAGCTAGGTTACTACCGTAGTACCAGTTATCGTCGTGAAGCATTTGTGTGCAAACATTACTGTGTTCCCATTTATAGGAACAAGTAATTACACAAATATTTTGGCTGACACAGGCGAACGATTTGCTCGTCTCGTCAGTTTCCGTAAAAAATATACAACTATATATTTTGACGACTGCAAGATTTAGCGATTATTGGTACATGCGTAATAAGTTTTGCGTTTGTATTAGAACTTAAATCATAAATATGAATATTTGTACAACACAAACGATTGTTATCTGTCAACATATCTGTGACGCTACCACGATATCGTTTTTTTTTCATTGCTCTGTTATTCATAGATAACACTAGAGAATGTATATAACTACTATAACAGCTATTATATAACTAAACTATTATATAGTTTGTAAACTGAGCTTGCGATCAATAATTCAATTCTCTAGATCATCATCATCATCTTTTCAGTCTATCACTAGTCCACTGCTGAACATAGTCATCCCCCATAGATAGCCACATAAGTTTGTAGCAGTCATTTTGGGGTTTTTTGGTATTGTTGCCACGCTTGGCCGGCGGATTGGCAACCGCAGATTATTTATTCAGATGTTCCAGGAAGATGCTGCTACCCATCTTCTGGTTTTAATTTTCTCTCTGTCGACTTTAACGACACCCACGGGATGAGACGGGTGGTAGATTCTCTTAAATCGCTACCGCACGGCGTATTCTCTAGATACAAACTTGTATTTAATTACTAAAAACTTTAGCTTAGCAATATTAGTAAATATTTCTGTATTTCGTATAAAATTTTAGATCGAACTTATTCGTTCTTCGGTGTACACATATGTTTACATGATTTATAATATTAAAAAGAAAAATAATTTAAACAAATTTTAGAAGTAATTAATACATTTTACTCTTTGAAATCTGAAACCAATATTTACTAATCTGCACTAAGCGTAGCCAATATTTCAAAATTAAAGCTGTGTGTAAAAAAACTTTATTTGAAAAGGCCGACCGCTAAAGCGAGTAATTACCAAAAAGCTCCCACGTATTTTATAACAGAAAACAAATTTGTATTTGTACAAACATATGAAAATACATGTATCTGTATTTTGATGTTTGTAAAGTGTGTTATATTCACTCACTTAATAAACCAAAAAACCGAATTTCAGATCACAATTTGACGAATTTTGCTTTACTAATCATCATGCTTTTGCTTTACTTTTTGCTTTACTAATCATCATCATCATTATTATTTTAGCCTATCAGTAGTCCACTGCGGAACATAGCCTCCTCCGCAGATTGCCACGAAAGCTTGCAGCAATCGCTTTGGGGGATCGATGATGTTATTAGCCTGGATGAAATTATCGAATTTTATATTTTGAACGTTACGAGAATGATTGAGGATGAATCGTTTTTTTTACGATTTTTTTTATGCGCTATTAATAAACAGACTTTTGTTTGCCTCCTTATTCTTTATACAAGATTTTATTTGACTAGCTTCCTTCATGTGTCTTTCCGGTTTAAATCTTGTAAGTAAATTTTGACCTACTTTTCTATGTCCGATTAAGCTAAAATGTTGCATACACTCGGTGGCAATATAATAATATGCTGGTCTGAAGATGGAGTCGGAAGTTGACCATAGAACATTCTCAACTAAGCAAGATAGCCTCGTCATACTTATACAAATAAAAGCGTGTTACAAAAATAGGATTTTTTTTAAACTTATTACTATATTAAGGGTAACAATGTCATACAAGCTTATCATTTTCTTAATAATCGTGGGTGCGATTTGAAGACAAGCTGCATACAAGCAGATACCAAAACCAGAAAAACTATTTGTAGGTCTAGAAATAATTATTCCATTCGGGAATCTAGCCTGTGCCGGTGACTCAGGGTGACGGGCGCAGTGAGGTGACACATAGAAATATTCTGAGTGACATAGCATTTGTTATGGGCAGACGTTGCACTTGCCATCAGGTGAACATTTTGCTCGTTCCGTCACTTTTATGAAATAGAAAAAAAAAGTTTAACGGTTGAGCCGTGAAAAGGTAACAGCGGACAGAGGGACAGAGAGAGTGAATTTTTCATTTATAATATAAGTATAGATATAGTATGGATAAACAAGTCGGTGAAATCAGTGTCACAATTTTCACTGGGGACGATTAAAGCGCATTTCTCGGTATTCCGGTAACACTTTCGGGTCCTTCATAATTGTTTGTCCTATATTTTTCTATTTGGAAATCTAGACCGTGACCCGCAGCGCTGAAGCCACGGCTCAAACTTAGTCGGTATATATAATTTTTGTATGTAATTTATGAATTAATAAACAGGTCGGTGAAAGCCGTGTCACAATTGTCACTAGGGGCGATTGTAGCGCACTTCTCGTGATTCCGGTAACACTTTGGAGTCCTTTGTATTTATCTTTTGTTCCTTTCAAAATTCGTCGTCTTTGTCTTCATTACTCCCTTATTTAAATAAGTTCGTTCGAAACTCAGAAAACTTGTTTCGTTTGGAACTCAAATTGTGATTATAATTTTTCTGTAGATGACGGCTCGGTTGGCGCAGTGGTAAAGCGATTGGGTCTACGTTACGAGCCGCGAGTTCTTATACCGCGCAGAATAAATATAGTATATTTGAAATGTATAGTTTATATCAAATCCCTTCGGATTTGAGTGTAATGGACTCGAATCCAACACAACATTTCTGCAAAAACACAAATTGTTGGTGTTCTGATTGTGTTGTTATTTTAACATTGCATTTTCACCTACGTTCTGATCTCAGGGCACAAGCGTTACGTCGGACGAGGATCGGTTAGTACGAGTGATTCTTCTGTAGTTGCGGGTAGACAAGCGGAACTGTAATACACTCAGCGTCACAAAAATCGCACCTCTCTGAGTTTGTGCGAAAAATGGCTGTAATGGCTAGAAACGAATTATATTTATATAAATATTGGTATGTTTGAAATGGGTATTTGAATAGCTTTACATTATTAATAAAAAAATCATTAAAACATTTATCATTATAGAGCGTCAAAAATAAACACTGTCAAATGCTCGTTAGTAAGGACGCTAGTTACACCACCTAAAAAGGGTATAAAAGGGTCCATCTGGATGAAATATGGGCCAGTCTTAATTACACTTTGCAGTGAACACACGTGAACAAGTAACCCAAGTAAGAACAAGTAAAGATGGACACCAGCTCTGAAGAAGCCGCTCAAGTGATTGCCCTATTGCAGTCGGGGATGCGGCAGTGTGACGTTGCTCGACAGTTGAACCTGTCCCGTTTTTCAGTTCGACGGGTGTTCCAACGTTTTCAGCAGACTGGTGGTTATGTTAGAAAACCGGAATCTGGAAGAAAACGGTGCACATCAGAAAGAGATGACCGTTTCATCGTTACGACATGTTTACGAAACCGTTTTACAAATGCTGTTGAGTTGCAACAACAGCTTCGATCAACTCGGAGAACATCTGTGAGTGTTTCTACGATAAGAAGAAGGTTACACGAAAAGAGTTTAACAGCCCATAGACCTGCTAAAGGTCCAAAACTTACTGCACAGCATCGCAGAGATCGCCTAGAGTTTGCTCGCAATCATTGCGAGTGGACTCTAGAACAGTGGCGGACCGTACTCTTCTCTGATGAGACGAGGGTCTGTCTTTTCTGCAATGACAGACGTAGAAGGGTCTACAGAAGACAGGGGGAGAGGTTCACACAACCCTGCTTCGAAGAATCCGTCGAATGCGGGGGTGGCTCGTGTATGTTTTGGGGCGGCATTTCCGTCGACGGGAAAACGGAACTTGTGTGCGTTTCCCGGACTCGGGGTGGCCGTGGGCAAGGGTCATTAAATGCTGGTCGGTACATTACTGAAATCCTGTAGAAACATGTGGTCCCGTATGCTGGTTATGTCGGTGATGGATTCATGTTAATGCATGATAATTCTCGTTGCCACACCGCGGCTATTGTACGGGATTATTTACAGGAGGTCGATATCCCTGTTATGCATTGGCCAGCACGAAGTCCAGACCTTAACCCAATAGAACATCTCTGGGATGACCTAAAACGGCGCGTGCGAGCTCGAGATCCAGCTCCAGCCACTCTTCAAGAGCTCCAAGATGCGGTACTTGAAGAGTGGGAGCAAATACCCCAAGAGGCTGTTGCGATCCTTGTAAGGTCCATGAAAGATCGCATGGAAGCCGTTATCAAGGCAAGGGGGGGTAACACTAAGTTTTAAGAACTTTTTTTGTATTTATTAAGTTTTTTTTTATTATTATTAATTTGCAAATTTGTACATTCCCTGTCTTTTTCTTTAATTTCTCTTTCGTCTCGTTATAAAAGTAAAATTCAATTAAAATTTCTGAAAGCTAATGAAATTACCTTTCGAATGATACCCTCAAACCACAACATTGCCATTGGTCTGTTGTGTTAAAATAGTATTTAAATAATTTTTTTCGGATGTGCGATTTTTTTGACGCCGAGTGTATCACCAGCGCAGTTGATAACTTCCGACAGTATTCGTACAGTATTTTCTGGTATTAGAACTGAAGCATTTTTCATTTTCGTATAAATTTACGCATAAAAGTAATCAATTCTTTCACACAGTTTAGGATTCCATGCACTTTGCTTATTCAATGTTTTTTTTTCTTGTTGTTGTTGCAAGTAGTCCAAAAGTGTATCAAATCACGTCACACAACAAGGTGACATACAGTTTCCACCAAACACTATTGTCCGCGCAAACTTATTTATTGCACCGTAGTTTAGCATTGAATATTTTTAACCAAACTTGACTCGCCTTAATATTAATATTACGCGAGTTGATTTCGATTCCCGGTACCGGCATCTCTAAAATTGCTCTACAATTTTAAGTGCTGATTTACCACATGCTCAACAACGAAGGAAAACATCGTGAACAAGTCCCAGAGGATTAAAAGTATTTCGAATTCACGATTAGTCAGCTTAGCCGCATTGGAGGAGCGTGGCAGGCTGTTCTCGGTTCCAGAAACCTTCTCAGAAGTCAGAGACTGATTGTGCTCAACAGTAATAGTCATCATCATCATCATCATCGTAAATTAAGCCAATCACTAGTCCACTGCTGAATATAGGCCTCCCCCATAGATCGCCAGAAAAGTTTGTAGCTCCCGTTTTGGGGGATTTTGCCATATTTGGCAAGTGGGTTGACAATCGCAGTTGTTTATTCCGATATTACCAGAAAGATGCTGCTGCCCTTCTTCTGATTTTAAATTTCCCTCTGTCCACTTTTAAAACACCTACGGGACGAAATAGGATGCTAGATTCTCCTAAGCCGCCAGTCACACGGCTATTTAATAGTAATATAACTAAATGGAGTTCATTACAGTCTAACAAAATAATAATAGTTCAAGTAAATATCATTCATATTTACGTAAAATATTGGCATAACATAAAATGAGAGTAAACCAATCCAATATCCCTGTTAACATTACATGCAAATCCTCCCAGCAGATACTGATCAAATATTTGATTACGAGCTCCGTGTTTGTACGTGCGAATGCGCCTTTTACGAGTATAATCCAAAGGGGCTAGCAATCCTAATTAGGCCTATAACGGGCCATTAAAAGCGGCCGCGTCTGGGTTAACCTATGCGAAATAGAATTCTCTGCCCGCCGATTTTGTTGTGGCTCCTTATATTTTAATAGCAAGCGTCTGTAGCAACAGTCGGGGTTTTTGTTTTCTGAGCCGAAGTTTGAGTTCGAGTATCCCCAGTCCGCAGTTGTTATTCATATTTGGTGTTTTAACGGTTTTTTTTTAATATTTTCTTAGTGATTTTAATATATCGCAACTATCGAGATCACACATAATTTTCATTCACACATCATCGCTATGTGATGGTGCGACAATCTACCGTCCCATTTTATCATGTGAGTGTAGCAAAAGACAATTAATGAGGAATGCCAGAATAATCTCTAGGTCTCCGAAAATTATATGCATTATTGACACCGGTGCCTGTTCTAGTAGATTTAACTTCTAAACTCCTGAACGTGTTTATAATTTATTTTGATTTTTTATAGATTATCTCTTAACATAAATATAAAAGCGGTTTACCACTGACTCATCGTGATATATCCGAAACTACAAGACCTCTTGACTTGAAATTTGGCATACATATTCCTTTCCCGACATAGATTTTTACTGGTGGTAGGATTCCTATGCCGTGCATCCGTCTAGGTGGGTACCACCCCAGGGCCAGTTATTCGTGAAACAGTAGTGTGCAAACATTACTGTGTTTCAGTTTGAAGGGCAATGTGAGCTAGCGTAATCAATAGCCATATGGGACGTAAGATGTCTCAGGGTAACGGGGCAGTGTGGTGTCACACGGTAATTTTCTGGGTGACACAGCATTTGTTATGGGCAGACGTTACACTAACCATCAGGTGAACGTTTTACTCGTTCCGTCACTTTAATGGAAAAAAAAAAGATTTGCTGATGCTGTTTTTCCCTATGCAGATTTCATAACAAAAATCCGTGCGAAGCTGGGGCTGGGGAACTAGTAAATAATGTTAATTTTAGTCTTCAGTTCATTACAATAGCTGAAATAGTTTTCATAAATTCTCTACGTCGAAAAAATCGCGAGCACAGCGTGATGAAACATAAACAGATTCCTTCAAAGCATGTAGTAATGAATTACTTTCGTATGTTTACTTTCTCTATTTATCTGTCATGGATAAAATAAAATGGCAAACTCTATAAAGAGAATAATAGCTTACAGAGGAAAAAGAAAGTCTAATAAATCTATCGCATTCATAGTTTCTTAGGTAAACTTTGTGCATCTAACGAAAGACTAATTTCTAAAAATCTGGATTCACTTTTTTATTTTAATATACTAAAAAGTAGACAATGGAAATATTAGTTGTCATATTTTTGTAATAATGAGAATATTTTTATTATCCATTATGTAATTCAAACGTGCTGAAAATTTGAGAAAAAAATTGTTTGGGATAATATTCAAACGTGGGTCGTTTCAAAGTTCGTGATGGCAATGTAAGAGAATCTATCACCTTATCTCATTTAGTGGTTATCGTAAAATTAGACTCAGAGCAATACAGGATTTTGTAACTTCGAAGACATGCATTTAAAAGAACGCGGAAAAAATTAATGCAAATGTATCTAATCCAGATTTTGGATTCTTTCACGGCATCACATTACACATATCTGTTATCAATAGACAATCATTAACGACGTTTATTAAAATTTATCAAGACAATAGCTTTTATGTCTAACATTTCCTTATCTCTTAAAACGAATTCAAATCTTAATTCAGATGACCAACAGAGATGAACAACGCTGTTTAGTTTGTTGCCTCTAAATTGAGTAACTAAAAAAAAATACAAGAAGCCTGCTGTGGAGGGGCGTGTGCGCAGCCTGCGGGTGTAAGGTATATCGTAATTATTGTTAGACAAGCGGCGAACTCAAAAACACCGACACACACACACGCGCGCGAGCGTGCCCGACCACATTAACACTTATATAACACACATTTACAAACATCGTATTCGCGCGTTAGGTCTGATACACACACATCTCTCGAGTTAACATCATAATTACGAGCCCCACTGACGTGCTTCGAGGTGTAACGAGCTTAAACAAAATGGCGGCCAATTTCCCTCATATCTAACACAAGGGTATATGTGGTAATTTATTGATGGTGATTTCGACTTCAATCCTTAAATAGTTTTATAGCCTAATCGTCAGTTAATTTTTTGACATTTTTGAACTACTGATTATTTGTCTTGATTTTGTTTTTGACAAAGTATCCCACCTATCTAAAGTCATCTGATTTAAACTTTATGAGTAACTTTGAGTTAATATGCTAAAAGTAAAACGAATTAATGTTGTATTTACTTAAATAAATGAATTTGAATATACAAACAAAATAAGGCAACTAGTTATTATAGTTTAGAATTAAGACGTAATTTCTTTAACAATAACTCGTAACAAAAATAAACGGTGAATTAATGAAGGAACCAGTAGGGCCACACGCCAAGCCCTGTATGATAATGAAGTCTTTATATATAAAATTCGTTTGGGCATTCTTAATTTTCTAACAGTAGCAGGAAACATTTAAATATGACTTAGTGAATGATTAAAATTTATTACCGTCATAAAGACGATAGGTAGTTTCTCTATTTTTATAAAGACTATTACAACTGACTCAAAAATGTAAATTTTTATGAATGAAACAGTTTTACTAAGTCTTATGATTGGAAGATGACAGGGCATTTTGATAATACTAAAAGCAGTGAAGTATATAATATGGATAGTATGCATCATGAATAAAAATATCTATTCTAGAATTAGTATCGTTCCTAAATAATATTAGTGATATGCACACTCGACTAATTCGACCACGGCGACATGTTTCGACTACTTTAACAGTGGACGATATTAAAATACCTTAATTCTATATTATCATTAACAAAAAGTCTAAATAATACGATTGAAAGAAACGCAGTGTCAAACTCACTTAATAACTAATTGTATTTAGGAAAACAAATCGGATATAAAGAAACATTTGAAATAAATGTAATTATTGCCAAAAATATAGCGTTATTGCAAATTTAGAAGAGCTAAAACAAATTTAAAGTAGACACAGAGTACAGTTAAATATTAAGGGGGGACATTACCTAGAAACGCTTCACTGATTCCTTGTCAGATAACACCAACTAAGAGAAATCACACGAATTAAACATTCCTAAAAGAGTTGTCGAGCCACCAAGTACGGCGGTTCACTTGAAAAATAACATACAAATAGAACTAATCAAGATTGTTGGAAGAAAAATAACTTGGTAATTATTAATACAAGATTATTATCGAAATCGCTATAAGTCTTGTAAGTTCAAAACAAGTTCCCCACAGATTAATAATGGACGTCAGTCATTAACGCTTCTAACAGTAATTGCCTGGCACTATTATGATGAATTGTTGTTGGATTTTTGGTTGGTATATTCCCATCGCCGTTTACAAAAAGCTGTAAGGGATTATCTTTCCAAAGGGAAGGTAATAACGTCTTTTATCGTATTTATATTTGAAAGGGTAATTGCTCTTAACTTTTCTGCTAATAGAATTTTTATCTTACGTTTATAAATATTTTCACATCTTCAAAACTTAACAAGCTCTCGCAAAAGTTTCAAAAGACTTTCACTTGGAATATTATTAAGACGCTCGAAATAAGTACATAACTTGTTCTTTGTGAAAAAAACTTATTTGTTTACAATTCGCAGTGAAGTCACAACAGAACTTTATTCTATGTTATTTAAATTAGGTAGTATACAGTTATAATAAATACAGTTGGTTCGAGTGGCTAGAGAAGCTTGGAGTTTTTGCAACTGTGGACTCGGCCTGGTGAGCTCCCTTTAGCCAAATTGTATAATTTTGCATTCATTTTTGACAAAGTATTCTTAAGCCCGTCTTCGCCGTGATATTTTTTTTCACTTCCTTTACAATTGGCTGTGCAATTACTAGCTTTATAAATATATTTTAATAGAGTCAGGCGTTACTTTATGGAAATTCATTATAGTTATGAGAGATAAATGAAGGCCATAAGACATAAGCGACTTTGTTTACCTACAATTATTATAACATTTTTAACAAAATTTTATCGTACACTACATCACTATGTATTTGATATTAGTGTCATATTCAGTTGAGAACTTAAGCTATTTTTTTATTGGATAATGTAACGAAACGAGCAAAACGTTCACCTCATGTGCAACGTCCGCCCACGACAAATGCTGTGTCACCCAGAACATTTCTGTGTGTCATCACACTGTGCCCGTCACCCTGAGACATCAGTTCTTAAGTCTCATATGCCCAGTGATTACGCTGGCTCACAGTGTCTTTTATACCGAAACTCAGTTATTCTTTTACACTACAACTTCACGGACTCCTGAAGAAAGAATCCTACAACTAGTACCTATTTCTACTACTTAATTGTATAGAATTAGAAATTTGATAAAAATGTATTTGTTTTTACTTCCACTGACTACCGTCAAAGATTTTGAAACACGTTAACGCTATAACCCACCAATAGCCTAATAGAGGACCATCGATAAATACACTATATCATAGCTAAGGATTCTCATTTCGATTTTTAAAATAATGATGTTATATTAATAACCGTTAGTACCAATGTTAAATATAGCTATATAGGAATAATTTTACTGAGATATGAGGCGTTAAGCATTCAGATCTTTGAAATTACAGGTCATTAATTGAGATGTCAAGTTTGCACTGGACGAAAAGAAAAAAGTATGGACCTGTCTCCATACTAATTTAGATATCAAACCAACGAGCCCGACAAATTGTTGGCCATTCGTATTGGGTTCGTGGAATTAAGACATCGTTCGGCGCTTTGTTTCTGAGAGTATTTTTAGGCGGCGTATTTCAATCGAAAATGGTCAAAGTTAGAAATTTGGCTGTTTTTGTTCACGTTTAGTTTATTTATATGAAAATAAAGCGTGGTATAGTCACATCAAATCAGGAAAGTCAAAAGTAATTTTTCGCTATGTCTGACTTTTCAACTTGGATTTGATAAAGAATTAAATATAAAGTACTTATTTTTGAAAACAAAAACGTGGTAAGTGCACCTAATGGTAAGTACGGGTAGGCGTACTTACTATAAGTTGCACTTACCAGTTGCGGTGTTATCCAAAACTTTGATCTGTAAAATTCTGTATAACATCGTATGATCGTACGTACCGTGAGACATGAGTTCTTAAATGTCATCTGCATTTGCACTAGATCTAGTGCCCTTTAAGCCAAAACACCATTATTACTGCTTCAAGGCAAAATAATTGACTCTGCGCTGTCAATTATGTGGTGCGATACCTACCTAGGCGGTCTGAGATTAGTGAGAGAACTTAACGGCTCTAACTTGTGGATTTAGTTGAAATTTTTACATAAAACGTTAACATATTTGCCCGTTCATTTTATATTGGGTCGATTAATACTATTTGTTTAAAATTTATGATATACCAGTACAACTTATTATAAAACAAAGAGAACTGTTTAAAAAAAATCAGAATAAAGTCTACATTTTTTAATCATATCCAACGACGCACTATTTTAAAGCGGGTAAAATAAAGGACAATTTGGAATACATGTTCTTTCGTTATGTTCTTTTATTAAGTTATAATGAAGAAGTGATCAATAAGTTCTAACAAAATGCAACGTGAAATATAAATTGAAGGATACCTTGATTCCACCTTCGTTGAAAATGAACGAACGGCTTTAAAATATACTAATTTATAATTTCGAAATACATTACAATGTAAATCTTGCTCTTCGACTACGGTTAATTTATGAAAAAAAAATATCAAAAGAAAAGGTGCTGTTAATGAAGTAAATGAAACAATATTACTATGTTTGACATTTGATAGAACCAACGTAAAATCGTTACCATAAGATAGGCCTTTAACTTGTTGCGAGCTAAGTTAATGAGTTTCTGCAATCAAATCGCGACACTTTGGCAATTTAAAATATAACTTGTCGACGATAATTTGTGTTTTAATGGTTATTTTATGGAAATGCGGTGAAAAGACAGTGATTTATAACTTAATAAAATTATTCCATTTTAAATTTCCCTCTTCACGCTTTGAATTCTAATGAGGTTATAGATTGGTGCTTCGAAATATTATCATAATCAATATATAACTACATATTAATCAATTATTAAAAGAACTGTTACAGCTATTATGTTTTTAAGCGGGTTATCACCAAAATAAACGATAGAGTATTCATTTTAACAGTTCACAAGATTTTGGAGAAAATCGGTGGAACAAAATATTATTTTCTGCACCAGTACGTTTAGTTGGAATTCTTATGAGAAAAGTGAGTTGGAACTGACCCAGTCTCATTTCCATATTATCCATGCAATGGAATGGGTCTAGCGATATATTAAATAACGGAACTGACATAGATACGATGCAAAAAGGTCGCTATACATAATCGCCTTTATGAAATACTGCATTGTATGTGCCTACTCCATTTCAAATGGCATCATAAACATAAATCGTATGCGACGTACGTGATTGTGCATGAATTTTGTTCATCCGAAGTAACTTTTATTTTGTAACAGAGCTAACTATTTTGATCTTTGTTTACTTTAAATCAAATCATCTGGATTTGTACTAGAATAAATTCAAAATTTTGACACATACGCAGTGTGTAAATGAACGTGATTTTTATGAAAAATTACAATCATTTAATTTAATTCTAAAATACTGCGGAGTATTTATATTTATGTAAATGCTTATAAATATTATTGTTAACATTGTTTATTTTTAAAAACATCTAATACTCGTAATAATCAACGGACGGAGGGGGATACAAAAATTATGTTATCATTCCAATTATTTCTGCGGGAACTCTTTACGTCACTTCTTCGAAACATACTTATATATAATTTTTTTGGTTATTGTACTAAAATGCGATGAATAATACAAAAACGCTTAATAGTAATCCAATCAAGCTTTTGTTGATGAGACAATCCATACAAAAACAAAGATCATTATTTACATTCAACATGAAGCACTGAAAGTAATATTAAAGTTTCAAATGACAAAATTTATTTGGTGTCGTTTAAAATATTGTTACCAATAATAAAACACTACAAATGTATAATACAACTTAATAAACGGAATCGCATACACGTTAAGTAATCTGAGAACACCGTGTAAAGTTATCTTGGTGTAAATAAAATAAGATCGCTTTTGTGAATAAGTTATAGCGATGTAAAGTATGATAAATGATATAGAGTTTATAATGAAACGGCAAGAGATGTACATCTATCGATATAGTTCAGCGCTCCATGATATCACGAAAGCGATATTAAAAGTTATGCGGAGTTGAAAAATGATGTCGCTACTTTTGTAGCAGGTTGTAAAGGTGCCTCACATTAGACTCAGCGGGAGGTATGAAGAAGTAAACTAGTATCGGGCGGTAGGGTAACGTAATAATCTTACTATCCCTCGTCCACAGTAACAAGATATATTAGCCGCTCGTTATTGAAGTATGGAGCCTTTGTAGATGCAAGTGGTAAATGCGTTATTATAAGAACGTACAGGTGCCAACTTAAACTGGTGTTATATTGATGCCGACACTCGATGATTACTCACGAATCACATAATTACGATGTTAGATTATTAATTATGTTATAGACATTTTTCATGCTTTGTTTAATTGTGCATTAGTACTGGACACTTATAAAAAAAGTGCTTTTATAAATATTGTATTTATATGATCAGAATTTAATGAGGCATTTAATTCTGTACATATAAGTTTTAATGTAAAAAGACATAAAGTTCAGTTCAGTTCTGGATTTGGCCGCTAATATTCTAAGAAGTGAGCGCCCGAAATTCTACGAATTCGATGGTTAGTTTTGAATTTGATTTCTAAACAAAATAAATACTTGTACCATCCTGTCACTATTATTATTCGGTTTTTGGGTAAAAAGGACTGCCAACATGTTTCTGAAAGTGTTTTGTCTTCTAAATTGAATCGCCTTAATTTGATATGGAAGGAAGATGAGTAGGCGTTTCTATGTAACACTGACAGTACTGGCCTTATACGTGAAACCAAATGATACAAATGCTATTTAAAATGGCTTATGCGTCGTATTTTAATTAATACGTTAACGATGTTCATACAAAATTTTCTCCAACGAAAGCAGGGACTTAGTTGTAATGGATATCGAAACTGAAATGCTAAAGTTACACATCTAGAACTACGAAATGCACAGGGAAGATTAATTGAAATCAGATCCAAGTAGTTTCTGGTACAGTTTGAAATGTATGTTTCGATTTGATAATTTAGTTTCCAACGCTATGTACGTACTCAACGTTATCTCGTAATATATGTATTTAACATAAAGCTATATTAATTTGAAATCATTATTACCATCACCAGTGAGTTAACAGATCATCGCTGGACATTGGCCTCTCTCAAAAAGGGAGACTTTACCAAGAATAAGAAATTATAACTATATAGTGTTACTGCAAGTAGTTAAGAGTTTATAAAAATTAAGCATTTAGTAATCTTTATTAAATAAAACAACGCCATATTCTTTTAAATTAATAATTAAGAGCATAAATAAACGCTTATTAAAAAAAACGATTGAATTCTAATTTATGTACTTATTTAAGTAATCTGCTTCAATTTCATTAGACGAAGTTTTCGGTTTAGAATGAACTCTTTAGTATTTTGGTTTTGTAACGCTCACTGTGGGGCACAGTTCTTCTATCTATTGAGGTGGTTATTAGCCGGGAAGTACTTGCCGCGGCTAATTAATGATTTATCATGTCTCCGAAATAATTATTTTTCATCATTTTTTTTTCTAGTCTTTCCTTCTCAATGATTGTTTGCTCTTGTATTATATTTTAAGCAAAGCTACAGGATTCTAAAAATTTAACTACTTATTATGTCATTGAGAAGAATAAGTGATTACAATAAATACGATTACATAATAGAAATTAGATAGAAAAGTTATGAATTTCGTCTTTGTGAACCTTATTATGGATTCAATGTTTTACAATCCAATATTGAAAATTATTTTGTAGACGCATTCTATAATATAATGACACACTGAAATAAACGAACATGCTGTCGGTGTTGTACAATTAACGCGACAATTTTTATTATATAAATAATTTAAAAAAAAAAAATCACGTATAAATGTTAAAATTGTATCTGTGATAATTATAATTGCAGAATCGATATAAATACCGCATGCTTCATAAACGTCAACGAAAGACATTTCGGGACTTGTGATTAACGTATTGATTTAATGTAAGGAGCAGTTTGAACAAGAAGTGGTAATTACAAGTTACAACCGTCCGGCTGCTCCACACAATTGTTTTATACACAGCAGGATGCCTTGTAATTTGCGCTCGAACGAGACACGAAAACTTAAGTTGTTCTTAACGTTCGCAGCGACGGTAACACGAGTTCGTTTTCTGAACGAATACATTTTAATTACTTCAAGAGTAAGACATGAGTAATTAAAGATTTGCCATTCGGTTGTCTAATTTCGCTATTATCGGGAACATTTTTTAACTGAGAATACATCAATTAATTTAGTTCTTTCGTTTCGTTTTCGGGTCTATTAGTTTTTATTTTTATGGATTAAAGTGATGAAACGAGCAAAACCTTCACGTGATGGTAAGTGCAACGTCTGCCCATAAAAAAATGCTGTGTCACCCAAAAAATTTCAGTGTGATGTACACTGTGTCCATCACCCTGAGACATTAGTTCTTAAGTCTCACGTGCCCAGTGATAACGCTAGCTCACAGTGCCCTTCAGACCGAAACACAGTAATGCTTGCACACTACTGCTTCACGGCAGAATAACTGGCCCTGGGGTGGTACCTACCTAGACGGATTCCTGCATAGGAATCCTACCATAGTCCCGTATCTCTGCCACTGAATCCTAGCCTAAATTCGGTCTTATCGCACGGGACAAGTGAATGCTTTTCAGTTTATGCGAGTATGTGTAAAACGTGTCCTCCAGGCTGTTTTTCGACGACAGCGAAGACTTCCAAATTTTGCCGGGAGGTGTCAGCTGCGTAGGTATTACACAGAGGTACTCATTGGTCTTATCCTAACCTACCCGCGCCCAATATACTCGTAACGCTGATGCGACTAGATGGACGGTAATGTAGGAAGCTCTGTAAGATACACGGCCCAAGCAGAACACAAACAGACCCGACAACCATCAATTTGTGAATGTTGGCTCCGGCTGGGATTCGGAACCATAACCAGGGGCTTAGTAGTATATTAACGATTTAGTTTATAGAATATATTTATGTCATAAAAAATATAATTTTAATGACCAAAAGTATTGCGCCCATTTCCTCACAGAACAACATTTTCACTGTTTAAAAAAAAGTTACTTTCTAAAACGCGTTTATAGTTTATGAGTCCGCAAATAAGGTATGTTTTATACTGACCGCATCAAGCCTTAAAAAGCAATACTTACTTAGCCAAAGGCTTCATCATAAGAGCATCACAAATGAGAGTTTAATGTCGAGTTGAAATCTTTAATACGAATACGCTGCAACGAATGCACTCGCCCGATTTCCTCAGCCGGATGGCAGCGGCCAACGCAATTAACTATATTGTTGTATTAATCGGATTTCTCGTTGAGTTACACCGGGATGATGATGCGAGATAAATATCTTCTTATTGGGTATTTACATTATGATTTATGTACGTCGCCGCGCGTTAGCGTTGATCAAAATTGCCATTAAAGCTTTAATGTTTCTTTATAAAACCACGAACGAACCTTATTTTATTTTCATAGAAATCATTCAAGGGTGGACATAAGCCTTTAGGTATTTTCTTCCGGTCAACCCATGGCAGTGGCGAGATTTGCAATGTGTGTATCACACACACACACAAAGACAAAAAAATTCTTGACCCATATATATGTATAATATAATATACTAATAAAATTTTAATGTTTCAGAAAACTTTAATCGTAAAATAATCATATAACGGTTTATCAAAATCGACAATAGTCACTTCATTACAGCGCAATGAAATCGTGATTCTTAAAGAGCAGTCGTCCTGAACAGTTCTTGATTAGAATATTGTAACGTTAGCGCGGCGGAATCTTCCGGAACGTTAGCGCGGCGGAATCTTCCGGATACTTGCAGAGACTATCAACTGCGCAGGCGATATTATAGTGTCATAAGTCACAATTGCCGTGTGTTGGCGGAATCTATCACCCCATCTTATCCCGTGGGTGTCGCAACAGAGGCGACAGAGGGAAAATTAAAACCAAAAGACGGGTAGCAGTGTCTTCCTGGAACATCTGAATAAATAAACTGAGGTTGCCAACCGGCCTGCCAAGCCTAGCAACTATGGAAAATATCCCGAAAAGCTACAAACTTTCGTGGCAATCTATGGGGGAGGCCTTTGTTTAGCAATGGACTAGTGATGTGGATTATGAAGTCACAATTGTCCTAACCAGCAACGCTCACGCCATAAGATCAGAGGTAGGCTACAATATACATAATATGTACGCTTTTAGGGCTAAATTTACTAAACTACTAGGTTAAAACGGAATGTGCCATCCGTATTTAAAGCGGTGCATCGTATACGGGGAGGCGAAGACGTGCGAGTACGTTAGTTTGCGATGACTAACTATATGCGTTAGAAAACTTCTGGTAGTAACCTATCGATGTCGCCAATGTTGAAATCGGATGGAGGAGAGTATGAAGGAAAAACTAATTATTTAAAAACACTTACTGGGGGTAGCATTTCTACGTAAAAATCCGTCTAGGTAGGTACCACCGCAGTGTCCAGTTATTCTGCCGTTTAGCAGTAGCGTGAGAACATTAATGTTTTTCGGTTTAAGGGCGCTCATAGTTAGGAATTAATGTAAAGGGAGACGAGCGCAGTGTGGTGCCACACAGAAATGTTTTGGGTGCCACAACATTTCTAATGGGCAGACGTTGCGCTTACCGCCAGAGGAAAGATTTGCTCGTCTCGTCACATTCTTCCGTGAAAAGAGCATATTTTAATTTAAACAGGTCATTTGAAATCATCACCATCAACGCAGTTACGTGATTCCGTCATACAAAATATGTAGCTCCCTATCAGCACATTTGTTCCCAATTAAAGCGTTGAAATACACACTGGGAATTCCTTGAGTCGGATGGATTGTCGGCCCTGTAATTAATATTCCCTGTATGCTCTTACACAACACATGTGCGAGTCACGTTACAGATTTATTGCATAATTAAATTATATTCTAATTTCTAATTATGTGCTTAAATAGTCATAATCATTAACAACTTTTTTCACGAATCCATTAAAATCATTTTTTTCTACGAAAATTATTCTTGTTTTTTTTTTATTTAACTGGGGTTTATAATTGCCGCTCACACAAAACAGTAAATTTTAAAAGTAATACGATAACACATAACCGAAGGTCCATTTTTAATTACAAAAGGTTCCGCACCTTCTCATATCCGCAGTGATGTATAAACACAGACCGAATAACAAACAGTCCGTTTTTTAGGGCGGCGACACTTCGTTATCAAAGCTACGTTAGGCCGACACGCTCCCACAGATAATGGTCGAGGCGGTCAATATTTGAAAATCCATCAGTGACATCGTAAAAATGACTTCTTCACTTTACATCAAACCAGTTTCTATTTACTGTCCATCAACTATAAAACTACTTTAACGAGTAAAGCATAAGGTTGTGAATCGCAAGTTTCAAAACGAATTGCTGCCGGTCTCGCTACTTGATCCATTAGGTAGGTTGGTATTAAAAATAAAATAGACAATGTTAATTGCGTCGGAAATGTGACATACACTGATTATGTTACATTGCATGTATTCGATAGTATTCACTAAAAATATAAAGTAAACCATTTGTTCACACACATATATACATAAGTACACATATTATGTATCGGATAATTACGATGCACTTTTACATTGTATTAATATACATAAATCGTCAAAAAGAAGTAGAAATAAAAATATTTTCAATTAAGCCACCATTCCAAAGAACGAATAAACATCCATTCTATACTATAATATTATCCACACTAATATTATAAATGCAAAAGTAACTTTCTCCGTCACTCTGTCGGCTCAGCTGTTGACCTGATCTTGACGATATTCGGCACAGCGTCCTGGATACGGACATAGGATACTTTTTATTGCGGAAAATTAAAGAGTTCTCACGGAATTCTTAAAAACCTAAATCAACGCGGACGTTATCGCGGGTTTCAGCCAGTACATACATACATACATACATAAGATCACGACTGTATCCCATAAGGGGTAGTCAGAGACTGGGCACTCACTGTAAAAACAGATGAATGCCACAATCCACGTTTCACCAAAACAATATAATGCACTTGGTGTGATAGGTGGTGAGCCCATCGCCACCATGCGCTGTTGGGTGCACAGTGCAGTTTAATTCCTTACTCGCCTTTTACGAGATCCATTGGATGAGATGGAGTGGTAGTATTCTTTTAACGAGCCGCCACCACACGGCACTTCAGCCAGTACACGATGCGTTATTACATTTGACAAGACTAAGAAGCAATATTTTTATATTTGCTTGTTTATAATACTGAAAGAGAGTTAATATAATCAGGGGTCATTTTTTGGAAATTCATCACAATGAAAGAATGGAAACCAAGTTAGTGTACACACGAAGCATAAACAAAGTTAGTGTACAAATATAACACAAAATCGCGTTCACATGCAAGTGAAGGCGATGCTCTTCTAAAAGAAGGTACTACAAACTATTTTTAAATTTGGACGCAGAAATTTCCTTTACCGAACTGAATAACAAAAAAGTGTTAATGCCTTTTTTTATAAAAAGCAGTAAAAATTTTGAATCAACCTAGAACAGCCGCATCGGTGCTGGTGTTAATTTAAGATTGTTAATCATCACATATATTTTTTCTTGAAAAATCGACGCCTTTTGCTAAGGTTTCTTCTTTATCGTGGGTGCGTTATACAGACATGAATTACAAATGCACAACAAAACAAGACCTGAAAACCAACGAATTGTGTTTCGGCATAAATGTTGGCCCCGTGTGGACTTTGAACCCAGAAACCGCGGCGTTGAAGTCAAGTACTCCGACCACTAGGCTACGAGGTCGTCCTATATGTTTACATATTATAATAGAATTTGTGGTAAGTGAGTGAATGTATATTTATAACGCAAAAGTAAATCTTAATCAAATTTTAGTAATAGTATTAGAACAATTGAAGAAACTCGGAACTTGATCTCATTTAAAGTTGAACGATAAATCCTAAAACGAAATTGTACGTACAAACGTCCCAGTAAATAAAGATTAAAGTATTTAATCAGTTTGCTCTGAAGTTCGCGTCTTGCTTTGTATAACAAAAACTTTTGACATGACTTATATCTTCCGAACTTTTCTTTAAATTAAGAGTGCACGAAGTGTGGGGAAATACGAAAAAAGAAATTAAAGTTCGAAAAAGTTATTGCTTCGGAATAAAAATTATGTATATACAAAGTAATTGCTTTGGCATAAAAATTATGTATGTGTATACAAACAATGTTAACTAATTACCTTCAAATGTTGGTTAAAAGCGGAATCGTATTGATGCAGCAGATTACCTGTGAAGTGAAAATTAAATATTTTAAAACATTAATTACATTGAATTGACTCGTATGGTCTATTTGGGCTTTTTAGATGTCCTATCTAGAGATACATTAAAAATTGACACTGCATTAGTATTAATGGAAGATTATTACAGATTAAATGTACGCGTAGGTGTGGGATCAAAGAAATGTTATGCGTTTCGGCTAACCATTTCAAGATAAAGGCGTGTTATGGAGACGCCTATACTCTTAGAACGGAAGATTACAATTTTATTTACTGCTTCAAAACGTTTGATAATACATGTCTTAATTAACCAAGCGAGAGAGGCATTGTACCACAGGCTTTTAGGAAAAAACTATAAAATATTACAGAGTTTAACGATATGTTCCAAATCATTCTTTAACGCGATCGTTATAAAGCTCGGAGTTATGTGTTAAAATTAAAAATTAATCGGTCACAGACAACTGTAATGTAGCGCCTTTTAGTTCATTGGTAGCGGGCGCTTTACATGTGTTTTGTCGGCAACCAATATCCATTTGCTCCGGAATGATTTGATTAGAAACTGTTTTTCTACGCATCCCAAACATCTTAATATATGACTAACAAAGTTACAACACTAAATCGAAAACAAATTTGTTATCTAAACATATATAGCGTCGAACATTCTAAACAAAAACTAGAACAGTAAATTGAACTCATTCCTTATTTAAAACCTTTAAATCCGTCTCCCAGTTTTTGTTTAAATTTTAATACTGCAGCATAAACCAATCAGCCTGACTAAATCCTTTGCATTGATAATGTCGATATTTATTTGGAGGAAGTCGAATCAATCACAACCGGTAATCCTGTCAGGCTATAAACAAACTCGGACAAATGCCGATAAAGCCGAGTTTTACGATCTGCCACCTCGTTTATTACTGAGTGTGTTCAGGCGAAACAAAAGTAAAGGGAATAGGATATTAACAAATAGGACCGCACTCAATGGCATTGTTGGTTACACTAACAAATTTACGATACCAGCCGATATAAAGCGTATTGGAACGCTAGACGTCATTAAAATGTTATATCGTTAACGACTTATGGTTTGATTTAGATTTATTTATGACATTGTACTATTTGAGATCGGCCTATTGTATATAGATTTAATGATCTGGGTTTTATTAGTAGATTTATTAGTTTATATACAAATCTCTATGCAGCGAAAAGCTTAACCGTTTGTCCTCCCACAGACTTTAACATGTTTTGTATTTTATTTTTAGGTGTGTGTAAATAAAGATTAAATGGCCCGGGGGTGGTACCTACCTAGACGGATACCTGCATAGGAATCCTACCACCAGTAAAATATGTAGTCTAAATCTAAAAGCTGTGTAGAAATAGTCGTACTTTGATAGCCGATAGGTGTCCGCCAGAGCAGAATAGCACGTACGTCTTTCCTACCGAGGTGTCGAAAGAGGCGACTAAGGTATTACAGTCTTTATTCGTGCAGAATAATAGCATAATATGCAATGCTGTCACTATACTGCTCTTGGGAACGCAATGAGGAGTAAGTTTTTTTTTTGACTCGTACCAAAACAGCGGACGACGTTGTTCGCCACCCGACACGTTTCGTTTCCCGCGAGGACGAAATGCTACGTGTGAGGCCACTGCCTACCCCTTATATGGCGTGACTGTAAGTATGTATATATGACATAGTATTGGTAATATTCGAACATTATTTATTAATAATAATTGTAAATGTATCAGAAAAAGGAATTTATAGTTATACAAATAACAATGTTCAGGCCCAAAGCTTTTAACAATCTTTAAGATAAAAACGTCACTATGACATCAAGCTCACGACCGAATCGGAATCCGAGATTGTCAGGATAGGCAGGCGTGTAACAGATTCGAACCTCCACTGACAGGGTCGTAGCTCTCATCCGTGTAATAAGATTAATGCTGCTCGTGCCCTTAGGCGAGATAAGATTTCTTTGCTATGGAAATAAAGAAAAAAATACAGAGGAGACGTCAAATAAGCAGTAATGTAAATTTTCCGCGTCGCTAAAGTACTTACTTTCAATTTAAATATTTAACAATTGTTTAAGACTAAAATTTGAATGTAAAAAAATCCATAGAGAAAATTAAATTTTGTCGCCTTGTGGCAGTCTATATTGTCTATGATTATGATGATATGATTCACTTTAAATTATTTAAATTTTAGCCATAACAGCAACAGCTGGCAGACATTTAATATTATATTCTATCGGAGATGGATGAATGCCTATGTCACCATATGGTAGGCGGTAACGTCAATTTTACACCCTTGTAGTCTGAGATCCATATTGAGAAGTAGCTTTCCAGAACAGCACAAGCAAGCTTATGTTTTGTGTGACATGAGCATGTTATTAAAAACCCTGTTCTCGGTATCCGGCATGTACATAAAAGTATTTAGGAATAATATTAATTGTATAAATATAAAACATATCATATAATAAATTATATTTCTTATTTTGATACCCGATCAAAAAATAGCTATGGGTATGAAGGGATAAATCCTATTTATTTTTAGTATATCAGACAAAACTATTTCGTGTGGGCTCGCTCCACAATGATCGACATCGAATAGTCGTGGAATAACTTTCGTAACTTCGTTCACTGTTTCATCAACAATTCTCTCTAGTGCTATGATTGTTTGATAGATTCGAAGGCGAGTAACCGTTACCAAGATTATGAGTGAAGTATTTCGATTACGCCTAACCCTGAGTTTACGAGAAGTCCCATTAGATAAATGGTTTCAAATTTTAAGAAAGCCTTAAGAGGCCTTAAAAGGAACAAGAATGCGAGAGGCGAACAAAATGAAGAAATTAACCCGAAATCGGTGGAACAGCGGGAAGATCACTTAATCGCCGCCGTGTAAGAAACCGGTTTTTTTTCCGACGTAAGGTCAGCGGGCCCACACAGTTGTTTGTTCTGAAGAGTGATTGTTGTTTTTATTACCTATGGGCAATTGCGATCTTTCTTAAATTTATACAGTTATTCATCAAGTATATTTCACTGTAAACATTATTTAATAATAACTAAGACGTAAAAACTAACAAGACTTCTTTGTTACTAGCGGCAACTAAGTCGCGGATATTCCTCAAGACCATAATACATAAATGAAATACAGTATTGTGTAAACTAGATTCCACGAACTAATAGTTGGCAATAAAATAATTACAGTTTTTTTTCGGAAAACTACGAGTATCGCGTAGTTTATTTAATAGTAATGCACTGAAATTCAATGCAAAAACTACTCTCGTTCATAACACTATATGGATATAAGATGAGGCGAAAAGTAAATACTCCGCGTATTCGTATAAATTATATAACTATATAGAAAGCCGGGGCGATCTCTGAGGGATATTCGATCGCGCCTCTCGGCTTGTTTAAGGTTCACGGACACTTTATCATCTTGTATTCTCCGGAATGATTCCGTAGACACGATAGTTAATATAATCAGGTGTTAATTTTGCGGAACTGCTATTACCGACAACTTGGGTAACTTGCTTAATATTTTGTGTGTGTTGTTGCGCTGTGAATTATATAATTAAATTATTAATAGTATTTTCGAATTGGCAATCAGTGCCTTATTTAAAAAAAAAGTATTAAAGGATGAAGTTTTCTCTATCATGAAATATTAATGAAGAATCTTTCATTCCCCTTTTAAACCCTATTTAAGCCCCTTAAGGAATAAATTTTCAAAAATTCTTTCTTAGTACTCACCTATGTTGTATTGTATATTAAGTTGTATACAAATTTTATGCATCTAGATCCACCGGCTTAGGCTGTGCGACCTCTGTTAGTCTGTGAGTGTTAGTTGATTAGGTTGATGCAGCAGAATTTAAATACTATCCAAATCAATACTAATGTTTTAGTAGGTGCTGCTATGAAAAGTATTTGTTGAAACTAAACAAAGAAAGAGCCGTGGTAGCTCAGGGGCCTGGTGCTCGCCTTTAATTTCATAGTAAGAGAGTAACCTGGGTTCGATCCCCGGTGCCAGCACCTCTAATATTGTTCTACAAGTTTAAGTGATGATTTATCACGTGCTTAGCGGTGAAGGAAAACATCGTGAGGAAACCTGCATGTCCGAGGAATAGAAATATTTCGAGGACATGTGAAATCCGCCAACCCGCATTGGAGCAGCGTGGCGGATTCTTCCTAGCTCCTGAACCCTTTCAGAAATGAGAGGAGGCCTGTGCTCAGCAGTGGGACATTTATAGGCTGAAACTTTACTTTTTACTTTTTAAACAAAGAAATGAAGGCACAATACTTTCTGTACAGGAATTGACGTGCATCAGCACGTACAATCTTTAATCATCATATAGCATTGAACTCGTCGGTTACTTATTATGCAAAAGCCGTCAGACCATTCTGCATATAAATAGGAAATTGCATGAAAATAACATAAAAGCTATAAAGTTTCTCAAATATCTCAAGGCTCCCGGGAGAGACAGTAAAGGGAAACCGCAGGAAACGCCGCGGGGTGGCAGGTGATATATCGTAGGCCCACACTGAACTAGAAATTACAATTTATTGCCATGGCTGATGAAGATATGATATACGCGAAATAGGCAAGAAGCCTTTAAAGTCTCATATATAGGCACTAGCGCAGCACTTTTATTCAAAGTAGATAAGCATATAAAAATTTACAATGGGCGATTTTCGGTTACTTTAATTTTTTGGATTAGAATCTAAGCAATTTGTGCAACACTATAATAAGAAACATCAACAAATTTTATGCTTTCACATATATCAGCATTCTGTTTCTGCTATTAGACCTCGCTCATGGGCCTGGTAGTGAATCTTACGTTCCGAACGTTCTGGTTAAATTAGTTTTACTCAAATATTAGCGAGGATTTTAAATTGAAAATTTTAATGAAAACATTACATTTATTTACAGATTACATAAACGTAATGTTTTCCTTCGTCTAGTTTTTGTTTAAATTAAAAATGTACTTCCTAATGTTATTGGGGCAAAATGAAGAGAATTTAGTTATGCTTCTCCGGGATGTCAATAACGTCAACATTTCTGTGTGACACCACACTGCGCCCATCACCCTGAGACATCGGTTATTAAGTCTCATATGCCCAGTGATTGCATTAGCTCTCAGTGCCCGTAATGTTTGCACACTACTGCTGCACGGCAGAATGACTGGCCCTGTGGTGGTACCTACCTAGACGGATTCCTGTACAGGAATTCTACCACCAGTAAAGTACTAAACACATACAGAAAACATTAAGAAACGTTTAGAAATCGTAATAAAAAAGCTTTCCATAATTATATATATAAAAATTGTAATATTTCTTAAAAACTATCCGAAAAATAATTCGTTCAAAATTACCAATCATTTATTTATTTGCAATTACAATTAAAATATACTGTAAAAAATATTTTTCCATTACTCAAACAATATATTAAACCACGCCAATGTTTTATCGGATATTATTATCTCACGATTAACATAAATTTTATTCGAAGCCCCGTTGACAGAAAGGTACGCCTAAAAGCAGCCTCTTTTTTTGGGATTTAAGAGGTCGACCGTTGTATTAATTTTATGTGTTGGCCATTTACAAACAATACTTTTTGCTCAAAAGTTCTTATTTTGAAAATGTAAAAGTAACGGAAATTGTTTACACATGCCGCATGGAAAGCTTAAGATTTATCCGGGACATTATTTCTGTACAAGAAATTTAAAATGTAAAAATAAGTGAAACTTTTTAAGTACGCACCAAATTTACGTATGGATATGTTACCTTAACAATATTTCTATAATACTATCAGTATTATTGGAAAACGAGGTGTCCTAAGAAGCGACTAAGGTCCTTTATTCGTGCAGAACTATACCATAAAAATGCAATGCTGTACTATACTGTTCGTGGGATCGCAATGGAGAGTAAGAATTTTTTGGCGGAAATGTAATTCGCCCCGTCACGTCTCGTTTTCCGCGAGGGCGAAAATTGGGACAGTGAGTTGCCTCTGCTCACCCCTTATATGGGAAAAAGGCGTGACTGTATGTTTGTATGTATTATTGGAAAATGATTTGTTTCTAAAATATTCTTCCTATACAATCATCAATATATTACTTAGAACATCAAAATCAAAAATTATTAAACAACCATGACAAAAAAGTTTGCTACGGAACCTTACAGTGTCATAGGCTTCACGCCTTGCAAGCTTGTTTTTTAATATCAAGGATTGTAGTCAGGTACGATTTGAATAATGCCGTCAAGAAAGCCTTGGATGAAATAAAGAGCTTAAGAATGAGAACCGAAATAAATATTGCCTTGATTCAGCTTTATATTCATTTATTGCGCCATCGGAATATGAATTTCTATTAACTTTAAGCATGAATGGTGTTTTAATTTATTTAAACTTCTTATTATATTTACAACAAACAGACATAAACAAGGTAAATACAATATTAAAATTATTCGTTTTTTACGTCATATTTTGTTCTTTATTTTACGCAATAATCTTGTACCTAAAAACAGAAACGAATAAGTAATGTTTGTTATGTATATATTTGATTTTCTCGTTCAAAGCCTATTAAACGATATATTTTTTGCTAGCATACCCAACATCTTAATAATAAAAATACAGCGTTTATAAAATAGATGACGATGACGATAATGATAATGTACAGTTACGTTACGAGTTAGTGACAGTTTTTGGTTAACAATCAAAATGTTTCATTTGCGCAGGCTAAGTTAAAGTGCTGTAAGTTTTAACGCAAACACCGATGCTCCTATTCATTTTCTCATTCTCTGATGTAACGCTTACACGCCATTTGATTGACAATTACAAATACACCGAAAACCATAGTTAGCCTCCTCTGGAATTTAAACATTTAGCCACGTATTAGGCGACAGGTACCTCTGACATTCCTGAAAGAAAGTCATAAGCGTTATTTTGAATGAATTAGTTAGTGTTAACTAAAAGTGTGACTTTCGACAAATGCTATGTATTTATCGATTACCACGGTACTGGCGCCTGTGTAATGGAATAGCTTTGATCTGAAATGAAAGCGAAGACATGTTTATAGACGATTCCTCTTGTTTACAGCGTGACTGCTTTTGCGGCAGACCTTTCATTATCTTCAATCTACATTCAACAGTTGAAAAGCGAAACACCAACTTCGCTTCATACACAATAGCATTAGAAATGTTACTGTGAATGAATTGTATAGATTAAGATTCTCAGTAGTAATTATTTTAGTTCCAAAAGGCTACTAACTATTTGTGTGTGGGAAGTGAGAAGACTCAACGGTTAGCATTGGTATTAAATTCCTAAATTTGACGCAATACAAAAGCTATGAGTTTTCAAGTTTTGGATCTATTGCTTCTCAAACCGCATGTTATAATTTTTCGAATATACTGGATGTTTAATCGGATATAAAAAGATGAGAAACGACTGTTTCCGTTTTTGTGGAACCAGACCCCAGTTTTTTGTTACTGAGATGACAGTTTTTGGCATTACCTTAGAGACTGAGTACTGGTTCTATGCAGGAAAGTTATTTATTCAGATGTTCCAGGAACATGCTGCTGCCCATCTCCTGTTTTTTATTTACCCTCTATCGACTTTCACGACACCCACGGGACGAGATGGGGTGGTAGATTCTCTTAAGCTGCTACAACATTCGTTATGCAGCAATTACCCTCGGATAAATGTTTTGCTTGTATTGCCACTGAAGTAAGTGTAAAACAACTGAAGAGGCGACAGGGTTATATGATATATATTATAAAAAACAACAGTTTTACCCTGTAATACAATGTATGTTTGATGTTCTTTTTTTTTATTACAGCTGTTTCGAAGTATCTGATGCATACATTGATTCGAAATGATTTTCCAACCCATCTCACCTTTATCATTCGTGTCCTCATTCGTGACAGTAGCCCTTACACAACCTACAGCCTCAATACCCGGGAGACCCAAAACAAATTGATAAGAGAGCTCCGATCAATCATCCGAAGTCTCGGCCCACGTGTCTGACTCCTAATCCATTACATCCTTCCAGTTAATAAAGCCCCGTCGCGTCTTATTTACAAATTGATAAATATGCGATAAAGCAGGTAACAGCTACTGGGGTGACGACGTGTCAGTTGGCGATAACACACGCACCAGACGCCGTTGTATTTTATGAGCGTAACGGAATTTTTATGCTTGAATTTTTTCATGTCATAAAACTGGTTCCGGAGCATAATTAAAATAAAATTGCGCAAGTCAAGCTAGATGGGTATATAAAAAAAGTCATTAAAATTTCCTAAAGTTGCATTGGTCGTGGCAAAATATTCATAGAATAATTATTATGTTAATAATTACATCAAATTTTTAAATTTTTAAACTCGTAATAAAAGTGTTTATAGAATTGTAATAAAATTTACGTATTTCCTACAATTGATTACTCAGTGCGCCCAATAAGCGACTAAGCGATTTTCGGTTAGACACAGTCGGAACACAGGTTCGGACTACTGCTTAGTTTTTTTTTATTTATTGTTGCCTTGTCTCCGAACTCCTCCAAACTCATCGTTGAAGTATTTTATCTAATAGAAGAAGTCAATAACTTCTTTTTACGTCCAATTGAACACTTACGGCATTATGCACCGTGTAGATCTCGACTTCTGACAATATCGACTACCGGTCGGAGTTACTGGGTTCGCATCAGAGCCGGCGCTTAAATTGTGCAAAAACGCAGATTAGTTGGAACACGCGAAATAAATTTATTTCCCGCCGTTTCGCTTTACAACAACAGCTATGGAGCCACGGTGGAAAATACAGTAAAATGTTATCACGATCAAAATCAGTCATCGTTCTGTTAATAAGAAGGTTTCAACGAATGCTTAATCTAATTGAAGTTAAATGTAAAAAAACGAAATACTTATCACGAAGATAATAAATACTGATTTCAACAAAACTATCTGGAGGACCGCTGGAATTCATAAGTATTGAATACCATTTTTCATCATACTTTGATGTTAAAGAAAATTTGCTAGTCAACTTGACTGCAGAATATATTACCAATACATAATTCAATATCAAGCGAATCTAATGAAGCTGTCAAGCACCAAGAATTTAAAGGTACCTTAAGTAATTAAAGGAAAATCGTACTAACTGCATTCAGAGTACCGTTTTCGATTCACCATGTTTTGTATGAAAATTACGGCTTGATTGCCTCGTTATATGAAAGCGGCTAGGTCTATATTTGCATACGCTACTAACGAGGATGGCGATTCTATGTTGGACCTGTGTGAATATAAATTGTATCAGGCGTAATTAAGCTCCTTGGTCATGTGGATGTGTTCATTAATGTTAGTTCATTTATAAACGACAACGATGTTACTTTATTTTTAAATAAGTTTCATGAATCTTACTCTTAAATTTTTTAAGTGATTTGGTTTTAGGCTGCATTTCCAATAATGTAATCGTTCATTTGTTGTTCTAAATGAAATTAGAAAAAAATAGTAATAATAGTTAATTACTTATTAATCATTTATTTAATATAACTATGCAGATATGTTTATTATTATTGCGAAGTTAAGAACTGTAAATATTCTACAAATTCAGAAAAAGTATTTGGTTTAAATAATTAATCTGTGAGCGCGTTTTTAGTTAAATACCACCACCACCCCCACCATTTCAGCCTATCATTAGTCCACTGCTGAACAGAGGCCTTCCCCACAGATTACCACAAAAATTTGTGGCTCTGATTTTGGAGGGTTTTTGCCATAGTTGCCACGCTTGGCGGGCGGGGTGGCAACCGCAGTTTATTTATTCAGATGTTCCAGGAAGATGCTGCTGCCCATCTCCTGGTTTTCATTTTTCCTCTGTCGACTTTTGCGACACCCACGGGTTGAGATGGGATGGTAGATTCTCTTTAGCCGCTACCACACGGCAACAATATAGGTTATAGTAAATACTTTATTGCCACTTAAATGCCACAAAGTCAGATACACAGAGGTATGCCATTACATTATAATGAAGCTTCAATTACGCATAGATCCAAACATATAACGACCCACACAGAACTGTTCACGTTAATTAAACACTCGGAGTGCATCTTGACATTGCATCTTAAAGGAGAATAGTTTCTGACACGCAATTGCAATAGAGACGCGGGGAGAACGCTTTGCGAATTACCCATTCGACTCGTCTCGTCACTTAGATTATGATAAAAAACCTACAAATAGCTTTCCAGTGTAGCCACTTTTATGTACCGCGAAGGGATAAATAATGGATCCGACAAAACGAAAATGAGTCAGTCGCAAATGGCATTTTTCACGCGAAAGACGCTTTGTATCAGAGCACTTTGTTTAATTTCCCCCGCTGATATTTTCATGAAATGAAATATAAAATTCAATTGTGGTATAGAATCTAGCTATACGATCTTAAAAACCTACTTTTATTTAGTTAATTTGTTTACCAGTTAAAGTTTTCCAGTCCGTCTTGGTAGGTACCACCGCAGGGCCAGTTATTCTACCGTGAAGCAGTAGTGTTTGGGTTTGAAGGGCACTGTGAGCTAGCGTAATCACTGGGCATATGAGACTTAAGAACCTATGTCTCAGGGTGATGGGCACAGTGTAGTGTCACACAGATATTTTCTGGGTAGCACAGCATTTGTTTTAGGCAGACGCTGCACTTACCATCAGGTGAACGTTTTGCTCGTTTCATCACATTATGCAATAAAAAAAAACCCATTTGGAAATGTAACTAGTCATCATTATATAAATAACACTTATTTAAAAAAAAGGCTTAATATAATAGCAGTTGCTAGCTTAAACGTGAATAGTTTTCTATTTGCAGTTTCTATACATGCTCGATATGCTGTATGTCGATAATTCAAATACTTAACTACAATACACGCTGCATACTGACAGCACCGAGCCCTAAAGGCAATGTTACGATTTTATTTGATCAGCTTGGAGTAGGAAGAGTACAAATATTTATTCGATGTGTATTCAATGGTCTCTAGTTTCCGTTCGTTGTTGAGACCAGTGATCAAATGTCAAATGTCAGTGATCAATATGTGATCAAAGATTTTCAAACCAAACTACACACTCTATTTATACTATTCAACAAATTTTTTACGTGTAAATGACTATATACTGTAATGTTTTCCAGACCGATGATAAGCACAAGGACATTATCTAGTTTCTGATGTATTCAAGTGTCACTGGTGGAGGACAGACAGACAAGTAATGCTAATCGCCCTTCTCAAACTTAGTGTTTCTATATGCCTATAGAATACCTATAGAATATTTTACTGGTGTTAGGATTCCTTTGCAGGAATTTGTCTAGGTAGGTACCACTACAGGGCCAGTTAATCTGCCGTGAAGTAGTAGTGTGCAAACATTACTGTGTGACGGTTTGAAAGGCAGCGATTTGAGCTAGCGTAATCACTGTGTGACTTAAGAACTCATGTCTCAGGGTGACGGCTGCAGTGTGGTGTCACACAGAAATGTACTGGGTGTCACAGCATTTGTTTTGGACAACCCATGCACTTACCACATAATAAAAAATACAAACGCATGCTTCCTTTTCTACAGCCTGTAATGCGTTTTCTAGAAGGTAGGATTTCTCATAATCGCCATCTCAGCAGTAGTATTGGTCACGATTATCAAAACTCAATAACAATAGCATTACTAACGGCCGGCAGCCCTTACATGATCGCTAGCCCATCCAACCGTAAAAAAATCCATTTGATATTTAATACAAATATTTCATGATACCCAATTCGGATACAATCATTGTACTTCAACAATCAAATGTTTGTATACAACTTTAAATATACAATATTGCTTTGCAAAAATAAGCACAAAAATAAACTTCTAAGCACGGTTTAATATTAAAACAATTGTTGTATATTGAATGTTGGTGAATAAACAGAGCTTCTGATTTAGGTGGAAATGGTAGGCTGTTCTAAATTATGTGAATGTAGGGGTAGATAAAGCGAAATGCAAATTCAAGAGGCATGCTATTCTTACTTGGGAATATTCAATTATTTACTTACGAACTACGCAATATTAACAACTATGAATTTGTTAGCAATTTTAATGGAGATTTAAAAACATTTCTGCGGTAAAGGGAAATATGGTAAGGAAATCTGTTTGTCTAGGATATAATTAATATTTCGAGAAGACGTGTTACGCCAAGTTACTTGATTCTATGAGGAAAGACCGACCGCATGGCCTAGTGAACTGAGTACCGGACTCCTACGCCGCAAGTGGGTTTGACCCATCCGAAGCCACCATTTTTGCAAAAACACAAATCGTTCGTTTTTGAGTCTGTCTTTGTTGTGCATATGGAATTTATGTATGTAAAATGCAACCACGACACAGAAGAAACTAGGATTTCTCCTGTGTGTCTCCGTGGGGCATTATGTAAAATACAAATTAAATAATTGTTTCTAGTTTAAACGAACTATTTCATTACAAAAACAAAAACCATTGATCATGAAGTTCTCATCTTTAAAATGTCTCTAGACTCGTTCCATAGCATTGTCTCAAATGTTGTCCCATTCAGAACTGTCGCTGTTTCATTGAGCGACAATTTGTTACAACGTTATTTCCTGGAAATACATTTGTGATCTAATTTCCTTGTTCAATTTCTTAGATTGAGTTCCTTTTTTTAACGACATTGGATATTAGAATATATTCGTTTATGTCAAGTTTATTTATAAAAATTCAGCATGTTACATTATTAAACAGTTTGTCTGAAAGATTTTTTTTAATGCTATTGCAATTATTAAAACATTTATTTATTACAGACACAAACCGTTATCTGCCTAGTATTTTTTTTTGTATGGAGTAATGTGACGAGACGAGCAAATCGCTCACCTGAAGACAAGCAAGCAAGGTCTGCCCATAACAAATACCGTGTCGTCCAGAATATTCCTGTGTTACCACACTGCGCTCGTGTCCATATGACATCAAATATTTAGTCTCATATACCCAGCGATTACACCACCTATCAGTCCTCTTCAGAACCAACCGAAACACAGTAATGTTTGCATTGCATACTAGTGCTTGACAGCAGAATTACTGGCAATGCGGTGGTGCCTATCTAGACGGATGCTTGCATATGAATCCTATTACCAATAACAATAATATACAGTAGTACCGTAAATTTACTTATTAGATGTCAACTGTTTATATCTAATGAAGACCCTTATTTTAGAATATCGAAAGAACAATGGATTGCAGAAATGGATATACGATGAAAAGTAGAGACATACAAGACTATATTAATGGGATTAGAGTCGCTTACTTGCGTCGATAATAATAATCTCTACTTTACTTGCATGACGTTTACTACGTATCCCCTGGATAGTGTTTAACGATCCGGGGCATTATAAGTGATGAAAGGCAATACGAATATTTGGTATAAAGCCTTGTGAAGCAGTAGTGTGCAAACATTGCTGTGTTTCAGTCTGAAGGGCAATGAGAGCTAGTGTAATCATAGGTCATGTGAGACTTAAGAACTTATGGCTCAGAGTGACGGGCGCAGTGGGGTGCCCACACAGAAATGTTCTGGGTGACACAGCATTTGGTATGGGCAGACGCTGTTCTTACAATCAGGTGAATATTTTGCCCGTCTCGTCACTTCATCCAATAAAAAACATCCCCACTGCTCATTTTGTAAAGGAAGTTTCAATCCCTTCATTTTATTAATGTTCCGAAATATTTAAAAAAGACGTAAAGTCGCAAATTAGCCTTAAAAGCTGCGGAGCTGCGCATGAAAAGGTAATATTTTGTCCAGAGTTTCGAAATACTACTTTCGTCGTACCTTTTCATTAACGCTTCGTAAAGAACATCAGGTCCTCTATAGTGCCTTTGAAACACTAGCAATGGCCGTCTAGCGAATATTACAGTATTTATTCAGTAAGAGATTTATTCTATACCTAATTTAGTCGACCACTTACTATTATTATTAAATGAAGCTAAGGTTCCTTTTAATTACTATTCATCATACATTTTTCATTCAAGCGCGACCATTGCTGTGACCAAACCCGAATCCATTTTGTGTAGAAAAATGATTAATATTTTTTTTAAACTTATCATCATCATCGTGCACTGTAGATATAAGTATGTATATAAACTTTCCTAATTTGCTTAGAGCCTTAACCCTTTTTAATGGTCAAAATATCCTCTGCAACGTTGTTACTTGATAGAAATCGCTTGAAGGGGTAAGGCAGCAAATTGTACTTTTGTTTGTAAGCATTTTCTGTTTTATCTATATTTCTATTTGTGTCATTCATTAATTTACTAGATTAATAGTGCAGCTCAAGACATAGACTCTAAACCCCCACTAAATAACGAGACCTTGACGCAAAACTTGGCGGGTGGATTGGTGACAGTTGTACCAGACGTTTACGTAACCGTCACCGTTCTGTTCATTTTCGATCTGACAATTTACGAATTGATTATTCCACAACTTATCATCAGCCTGGATTTATTAGGTATTTCACTTAGTTGACTCTTACGTCACCCACTCGATAAGACAGGGTGGCAGATTCCCTAAATCATCCCATACATAGCGAAGTACAAATAATTATCTGATTTATAAATCAATGTATTCATACGTGAAGAGAAGACTTTGTTCCAGTTTTTAAGCATATTGCGAGCACGAAGAAGTGTGAAATTTAGTATAGTTATGTTTGTATGGGGAAGAAGCGAGAAGGCTAAAATTTAAATAGAATAATATGTGTTACAAATACATTAAATTAAATAAAACATCCATCACATAATAGTCTACCGTTTGATTACGTTCGTGCTGCCCATGTCAAACACTTAATAATCTGTGGTTGAACAGTCACACAATTTAGACGATGCCGCCATAGAATTATAAAATTTGCCTAAAAATAATTACTCAAACTTCCATACAGTTCAAATTAAAAATTAATGTAAAAAAGTAAAGTAAAGTTACCACTCATTTCTGAGAGGGTTTTGGAGCCGGAAAAAGTTCGCCATTGCGAGTTGGCGGACTTCACAGTATCTTCGAAATGTTTGTGTTCCTCAGACATGCAGGTTTTCTTACGATGCTTTTCCTTCACCGCCGTGCAGATAGGTAAATAAGCACTTAAAATAACAATTTTAGAGGTGCTGGCACCGGGGATCGTACTCAGATCACTCGCGTACTATGAAATTTTACCACGGCCATTTTATGAATAACGGTCGAATGGTACACCCGTGGTAGCTCAGGGGAGCCGTGGTAGCTCAAGGGCTAGGCGCTCGGTTTAAATTTCATAGTACGGATTTCATAGGACCTGGGTTCGATTCCTGGTGCCACCACCACTTAAATTGTTAATTGCAATTTTAACGTCGTGAGGAAACCTGCATGTCATGAGGAATAATAAATATTTCGAAGACATGTGAACTTCGCCAACCCGCAATGGAGCAGCGTTGCGGACACTTTCCGGCTCCAAACCCCTCTCAGAAATTAGAGGAGGCCTGTGCTCAGCAGTGGGACATTTATAGGCTGTCACATACTTTTATTTACTGTCGACTAATTGTTTGTTATTATTGACTATTGACATTGGTTTTGATTATTATGAAATCGATCATCTAATACCTATTCAAATTAATAGAAATTCTCCCGGGCCATGGTAGCTCACGCATTTGCCCAAAATTGTATTGTACGCGAGTGTTCTGTCCTAAGATTGTGGTTCGAAATGTTAGTGTTGGTAACACTTGGTCGAAGAAAACTAAAAAGTTTGAGATCTAAAAAAAATATTTCAAATCGTATTGGGTGATCGCTCTCGGCTTTAAAATATTTC
The DNA here is from genome assembly GCA_019845155.1 of Luehdorfia chinensis. Taxonomy (NCBI): domain Eukaryota; kingdom Metazoa; phylum Arthropoda; class Insecta; order Lepidoptera; family Papilionidae; genus Luehdorfia; species Luehdorfia chinensis. The sequence continues at coordinate 2,508,518 of JAHVAK010000292.1, forward strand.
TATATATGAGAATAGACCTGTAACTACAGCAGGATATTTCTATAAAAATATATAAATTCCCCCGTAAATTCTCCCGACAGCAAAATTAAATCATCCCCTAGTAAAACCCTTTATTCTAAAAGTTAAATTTGAACTGATAACGATCTACCTGAATACGAGAATTAATGTTCCCGTTCATAACTGGAAGTAGATCATGCATCAATGTGTCAACAAACTGAGTAGGGACTAAGTAAAAAAACATTGACATGCCCCGCCCGCCTTGACAATTTGCTTCGTACGATACGGATGACAGTGGGAGTCGGCTGGGAATAATATTCAGACGTATGTCAATATCCGTACCTATGTTTTTTTTTTTCATTATATGTTTTATAACATGAATATTTCATTTTGTTATTATTTCCTAGCCGAAGACCGTTCGCCACTCTGTCTACCCCTCTGTCTCTCTTTGTCGCTCTGTCTGTTTGTTGTCAAAGAGTTTCCCCGGTATAATTAAAAGAACTTAAATTCACGTCGACGTAGTCGCGGCCTTCAAGTAGTATTTTCTAGACTGTCATTTCATATATGTCGTTATAAATAGTCTAGCTTTCATATCACTTGTGATATGAAAGCTAGACTTTTTATCACATTTAATAAACATTTAACTATTTAGGTTAATTTCATCACGTTGTCGTGATGTTAAAAACGTATAATTTTTTTTCTCATTATATATTAAGCTGACATTCGACTTTGGAACTTAGACCACTTTAATATAAAACAGTCAGGAGTATTGACTCTTTAGTTATAGTTTCACGATATAATCAAGAGCAACAAACGAAACATCCTACTGGTGGTAGGATTCCTATGCAGGAATCCGTCTAGGTAGCCCACCCCCGGCTGGTTGTTATATTGTGAAGCGGTGGTGTGCAAACATTTTTGTATTTCTGTCTGAAAGGCACTGAGACCTTGTGTAATCACTGAGCATATGAGACATAAAAACTTGAGAAACTTGAGACATCAGTTCTTATTTCTTCGTTTATGTAACATTTTTGAGTGGCACGGCATTTGTTATGGGCAGAGGTTGCACTTTCCATCAGGTGAACGTTTTGCATGTCTCGTCACTTTATTCAATAAAAAAACAAAAAACCACGAGTACCGACGATAGTGTTTGAAACCTAAATCAGTTAGGTTGGATTAAATAATATGAATTCACCATTGTCATCATTCCAATCCTAGCTTACCGCAGCACCCACGACTCAAGAGGCAGGTACATTGACTTAATAACCTATCGATGAAATACGCTCCTGGTGCGCAATGTTTGAGAACATCTATAACATGACCACTTCAAACTAATTAAAGAACCCCATAAATCATACTTAACGAGAAACTAGTTGTTTTAAGTACTTTGTTAAAATTAGATATAACATTCACCAAGGCTTTTAAATACCAAGAGGTTAGGAAGCATTAAAATAGACTGGCATATCTCATCATAATTTCTTAAAACTCTTCCAAACTAAGATCGATATTCAAAGAAGGCAAATTACACTGATTTTATGTTAATATTTTTGGTAAATGAGCACAGTTCGCCACGCTAAGTGTCGGTTGGTGAACTTGCCATCCCATGTCTTCAACATATTTTAATTTTTTATACATGCATAATCGACGACCAGCACTTAACATTGCAAATAACAAGTGCCGCGTAAGGCACCATCGTTCGAAATTTAAAGCGAACAGTGATCTTTAAGCTACCGAGTCTATTTTTATTTGAGTCATAAAAGTATAATAATGATTTTCAATAAAGGTGTCATTCCGACTCCGTTTCTGATAATAAAATCACCAAAGCGTTCCATTTTCAATATTCCAAACAATTTAATCACAGCACCCGAATACATCCATAAAAAACGTAAATCCGCTGACATTAATCCATCAAAAAGAGAGGACAAACGATATTATCAAAAAAAAACGTGAACACATCACCGGTCGGACTGACAATAAAAAGATTGCAAAGGAAGCAAAGATATTTATAATACAGGAATAAGGATAAAAACGTAGTAAGACCATAACGTGGGTCCGCAGTCCGAACGTTCCAACAGTGCCATTCATACATAAACTACTATTGTCCCATTGTCAATAAAATGAACACACTACACAATCGATATTTGTTGTCATTTATATTTTAATGTGAAACCTTTCGATTGAGGACATTTTTCGTACTTCCGGAACTATTATTAAAATACAATGGATAGACCATCTGACACAAGTTACCTTAGATATTTCGAACCGCAAACATTAGTGAATTAGATACGAGTTACAATTACAAAAGAAGACACGTCTTTACGAGATCCCCTCTATATGCGAACGATATTGCTTTGAAATGGAATAGCTACTAGAAAATGAGAAGCGTTAAAATACTGGTCGAAAAATAATAAAACGAAATAGAAAAGCAAATTAAATATAGTAAATATACCGACGATTATATGAAGTAAGTGAAGCCAAAATTTTAGGCAGAATAAATTTAACACCTATTACCAAACAAAGCAAAATTCAAGGGGTTCATAAATAAAATAAAAATATTGTGTATCAGGGCAAACAAGTTTAGCGAAACCAGATATTTCTCATGCTTCAGTTTTAGTCAAAACAAAATCAGAATGGCCTTTTGTTAGCAATCCACTCCTGTGGGTATCATATTTAAGAGAGAGGGATGAAAGAAGTAGAGTCAACATAAAATATGTCTGGCAATATCTGCAATATAATTTTATAAATACATACAGACACGCCTTTTTCCCATATAAGGGGTAGGCAGAGGCCACAGAGCCCACTATTCGCCCCCATGGGAAACAAGACGTGACGGGTGGCGAACCAGGTCGCCGCCATTTTGATACGAGTCAAAAAAAATTCTTACTGAGGGCAGTGACAGCATTGCATATTATGGTATTTTTCTGCACAAATACAGGGTGTCCGTACAATAAGTATCTTAGTCTATCGTAAGACACCTCGATAGGAAAGAGGTAAGTGCTATTCTACTCTGCTGAACACCTATCGGCAATATCTATAATTTTATTCATAGCCGTTTTTTACGAAAGCAATGTAGAGTCTATTTTCTGTATATGCGGGTAAAATTTCATGTCAAATTTGTGATATTATTTCTGATGAACCTTACTTCGATGACCGGTTGCAATCCTATATTTTTCCACGAGTTATGTGACAGTAATGACTAGCATTTTCTTCACGGGTTCACGCGGAAAGTTACGGTACTGTAATATAAAATTTTAATTACAACCAAAAAATGAAGCCGAAAGTATTAAAATAATAATTAAAATTGTAAAATTTAAAGTTAATCACTGGTGGACATTTGTCTATTTTTTAGAAGTGCCGAGCACGTGGTAATTGCGAGCTTGAAATTGAAAACACTACGCTTCAAGATATATATAAGACCGGAAACGTGATACGCGTGTTGCAACCGTTTCTTTATATTATTTTGTTCAACAATGTAAAAAAAAATTGATTCCTCTCCCCAGTCAACATTGTAGCATTATATATCAAGTAAGCCTTGCTTGTTTACCCTTTTTTCTATAAAAATACTATTAAGATGCGACACAATCCCCACCTTATAGTAAAAGGCAATACAGAATTATGTATAATGCTTTACATTGTTATTCAGTGGGAGCACGATAAAGATTTTTTTTTAATATTCAGTAATATCAATTCAAATTGAGACTGTGCCGATATATTTTCGGTAAACCTGTATTAATATATTAATTAATAAACAATTACACTAACAAGTTTAAAAATTAGACTTATTTTTTTAGTCATAGGGATTATGACTAATAATACATATATCAAAGATTATTATAAACTAAGAGATAAAGAATTTTATCCCACTTCATTAATGCTGACCGTACACTGTCGCGGAAAGAGGACAAAAGATAGTGTTGCCCCCAACGGTAAATAAACATCATGATCCGAGGAATCGAGTTACATGTGTCGATTCATTTATCCCCATACGCGTTAAACTACCAAGGAACTTTTATAAAGAATATGAATAGCCTTAAACATGTATTGTGAAATTTTACACCTCTTTTTAGCGCCAGTGTTCGGTATGCTTACAAATTTATTATAAGCTGTTGTGGGGCTAAGATAATTTTGTATGCAAACGAACTTGTATCGCTCTGCTGGTCGCTTTTCTTTTGAAAATCATGACCTGGCTGACGATGACCATGATGACTGCTTCTACTTATCAACTGGAAGATGTGATATGTATAAGATTTATTATAATATCGTAAGTAAAAGGCAATATTGTAGAGACTGATACTGCTATTGCTGATTTGGAACCATCACAATACGTTCAAACCCAAAAAGAAATCATTAGTGTATAGCCAAAATATCGACATAGTTAGAAATGCAATTTTAGTACTAAGATCGTGATCGGGTTTTTTTGGCGTATGAAGTTCATTCTTTGGTTAATGGGATCAAATGAAACCGACCATGAAACCAACCAGAATTACACATTAGGCCCCCAGTTTTCCTTTAGATGTTAACCAACGCTTAGTCCGAATCTTAGACGGGGTAAAAGTCCAAGTTGATGTAATGTCCAAAACGAGTAAGAAGTCAGAAAGATTTTTTAAATTGACGTTAAGATTTTTAATCTATTAAAATCAACAGATCTTCAATCTACTGGCCCCGAGTTAACTTTTTTTTATAATTTTCTTTCTCAATTAATAAGCAAGTGACTTCAGAAAAAGACACCACAGAAACACATCTCTAAGTGCGTTTGGCAGACATAAATTTCACTTGAAAAACACACCCAGATTCGAGAACCACCAATTTGTTTTTGCACAAATGTTGGCTCCGGCTGGGATGCGAACCCAAGGAGGTTTTTGTAGGAGTTTTTATTTATTTATTTATGTTTGGGTCAAACCAAACCTGGCACACAGTATCCGACGAAGCTGTAAAAGCCGAGAAGGCTAACAGCAATTACATCACCGAAAATATATGAACCCAAGGATCACGGCGTAAAAGTCAGTCTGAGTTAAATTTTCTAATACATCATCATCATCATCATCATTTCGGCCTATCACTAGTTCACTGCTGACATAGGCCCTCCTCATAGATGCCACAAAAGTTACTAGCTCTCGTTATGGGGGATTTTGCCCTAGTTGCCATGCTTGGCAGGCGGGTTGGCAACCGCAGTTTATTTATACAAAGGTTCCAGGAAGATGCTGCTGCCCATATCCTGTTATTTTCCCTCTATCGACTTTTACGACACCCACGGGATGAGATAGTTTAGTAGATTCCCTTAAGCACGGCATACATTTCTTCTTTATAAATTTGTACTGGTTTAAAAATATCAAATATGTAACATATTCACGTTCGTTTTAGAGCTTATAATTACAATTTTAAGATTGGTGTAGAGGTTAAATCATTATTTATGCGCTTTGTAGCGTGTTCGTTACCCGCGCGGACAAATTTGTGTGGTCTACAGGTAGTTAGGGGCCGGGATAACGTGCATGTAAATTTATATATTTTTTAATTGTATAAGACGACGAGACGAGCAAAACGTTCATCTGATGGTAAGTGCAACGTCCGCCCACAAGAAATGCTGTGCCACCCAGAACAATTCTGTGTGGCACCACACTGCACCCGACACCCTGAGACATCAGTTCCTAAGTCCCATATAATTACATTAGCTTTCAGTGCCCTTCAGCATCAGAACACAGCAATGTGTGCACGCTACTGCTTCACAGCAGAATAACTGGCACAGGGGTTGTACCTACCTAGACGGATTCCTGTATAGAAATCGTACCACCAGTGTTATACACCCACGAAATAAGAAAAGTACCAGTGTTCATTACTTTTTTAATATGAAAATTGGCTAAACAACTATGAATATATATTTGTATTCGAAAATAATTATACCATTTATTAAAACGGACATGAGTTAAAACTTTTTACTTTGTTACTTACATGCGCCATTTTTAAATTCTTTAATCCGTCTAACGCTTTACGTTGTGAGAATAATCTTCTGGGTCAAGACAGAAATATCACTAGACATGATTCTGTTTCCCTTTCTTTCGCATTGTTGATCGTCTCGCCATCCTTTTCTGTTTTAATACTCCTGATATCTTATATCAGTGGGTATTAATGCCGGTACTTTATGCTGCACAAGCCAACATAGGGCGGGTAAACAAACATTATGATCTTGAGCGTCAAGTTACTAGATAATCTTGTTCTTCCTTTTCTGTCTTTATTCGAATTTTTTCGAATTTTTGACGTATTTTTTTTTGGCTATAGAATTCGGCTTGTCATATTTTGTACTTTGTTTGGATATTTTGTCATAAATCATTGTAATTACTAGTTTACAGTGCCGTTTAGATCGAAACAGTCAGAGGTCAGAATAACTGATACTGCGATGGTATCCACCTAAACGAATTAATAGAAATGCTACCAATTAGAGAGGCAGATATATGCTAATGAGTGTATTACAGGAATCTCAGATTTAAATGTATTTAACATATTATATAACATCAAATTAAACCTCCCATAAAAAAAAACACTACATGCAAAACTAGTAAAGACGTACTTTAAAACTTATTTAACGTAAATCAGTGGAATACCTATCTACTTACAATTAATACTTCATAAGCATAATCGTATCCATTTAAACACGTCTCATTTCAACTGAATAAAAGGAAGTTACTGAATCAGAAGTAATCGTCTAGGGTGCAGGAGTATCGTCTATTTATTAATTACGGACGTAAGTTACGGAAGAATAAATTTCTATACAAGTCCACGCAACCTCAGGTAAATTTAGTTTTTTTTTCCTTCGGTTCTATGAGGGTCGGGATTCGCTTTCACGGTAAATCGGTTCGCGAGCGTAATCTCTTTTTATTGGACATAAAAAAGATTTTTTATTGCTCAGAAAAGAAACTCCTTAAAGCATTAAAAAAGGGAAAGGATGGTTCCGGGATATATTAAAAAAATATTATTTATGTAGAGTTATACATTTTAAGACTTGTTAATATTATGACGACGATTATCGAAAAAAAGGCCAAATTAAAACGATTGGATGAAATTGATATATCAACACAAGTCAATAAAATTGAGATGCCTTAATACTAAGCGTCGTTTCTTAGTTGAACCAATCCACAAAAAGTCAAGAACTAAATCATATTGAAATATTATAAATAATAATCGACAACAATCTAATAGCCTATGACTTTGTGGGGAATTAATTTTGAATATATGCCACAGCATTGACAGATAGCAGTGTCTGACGCACGAGACGTCAGATACTGCGATCGAAAATCAGTCAGCAAAGCTGATTGGTAATTAAGGCATTTCTTCCCCTTCTTGGATCAGGCCTACAACAGTAGACTTTCAACATGTTGGCGAAGTATCTGGGACCAAGAGACAGGAGTCTTTTGAGAGGTTGGAATAATAATAATTTGTCACTGGTTATTCTTGAGTTGATGACAATGTGCCAGCAAATTATGTTACGGTCGATAACTCTGTTAAACAATTCGGATTGATTCACGTTTGTGTAACTGCGTCCAGTTTTTAAGTCAATCAATCAATCAATATATTCTTTATTGTACACCAAATACAGAAATAAGCACACAAATTAACGAAAAAAAGTGTAAGAATATGTACAATAGGCGGTCTTATCGCTCAGAAAGCGATTTCTTCCAGACAACCATTGTGAACGGAATTGCTGTGATTAAGAAGGGAGCAGAGGGGGGTGTACATAAATTAATGTAAAGCACAGGATGAAGGCATTCGTAGATAAAAGCAATAGACTAAAGTTCAGTAAAAGGGAAGTATAAAATCATAGTTCCAAAAATGAACTTTTACGAGTTTTTTAAAGGAACAAAGAGAATTAGCTTGTCGAATATGTAGGGGTAAAGAATTCCATAATCGCACAGGTGTGACCGTAAATTGACAGAAGAACGGAGGAACCGTTCATGGCAGAGGGAAATATACTGAAAGCGGTCTTTCAAGTATTTAGGAGTGCAGGGATTGAACAGCACGCAGTACAAAGCAGAAAGAATATGAGTATTCCTGCGAAGTCGGATTGGGAGCCACTTGAGCTGTTTACGAAAATCGGAAACATGATCATATTTGCGAAGCCCAAATATGAATCATAGGCACGAATTTTGAATTCGCTCATGTAATTCAGCGTAAAACTGAGGGTGTAGCTTGTGACCTTACCATTTTATCATTACCATTATGTTTAGGAAAATAAAAAGATTAGTTTTCTTTTTAAACATTGATGTGTCAAAATACAAATCGCCAGCATAATTCTATTTTCCTACTTTACTACGCATTATTAATCAAATTGATATAAAATTTAAAAAATCAATCTCAAAGATGTCTTAACTGAACTGAAAGAGCTGGCTCACGTTTTAAGGTTAATAAATCCATTAAGCCATTAGAATAGATCACAGGCATTGAGACAAAACCCCGGGACAAAAGCGGGCTATGACGGAAACAGATCACGATTGCACATCTACCCTCACAACTCGTGATTAACCGACTGCGATGCGGTCACGAGCCGAATTTATTAGTTGAACTTTGATTATAAATCAGTATGAAATTGCATTGTAATAGTTCATGTTCACATAACGGGGTTGACAGCTATTGCTACAGCTAATATATGTTTACAATATCGCCAAACTAAAAAAAAAAAAATTCGTTTTTGTTTATCATTCGGTACGAAGGCGCAAAAAGAAGTCATAGTCCTTAGTAAAAAATCTGAATCACATTATACTCTCCAATTAACATATTTTTTATGGAAGAAAATGACCGGCAAGTCGTTCACCGGACGGTCACACTTGTATATTACAGCGACGGTGTCGTTCCGAAGCACCTGCGTAATAACGCACTGCGTTCATCACCAGTAGACATTGGTTCTATAGTTTCATATTACCAATAATTACACTAACTTTAGTGCCTTTCAAAGCGTCACAACGGTGGTGTTTGCATAACACTGCATGACGATAACGGTACTAGCACTTCAGGGGTGTAGATACCACTAGGCGGGTTTCTGCATTGGAATCCTACCACCAGAATAAACGTTGCAAATGTTATGACTGATAGACTTACATCAGACTCTTCTTGACGTTTTAACAACAACGGTGCTAAGATGGTTATATCCTGAATAGTAACAGAAATAACGATTTTAACGAATTTATATTTTATAAATATTATAAAAGTGAAATGTTTGTATGATTTAATATATTAAACTTCGACCAACAACGGACCAGTAGCGGTTCGACCGCCGAGTGACCGACGGTAGGCCGTCTGTCGTAGAGTCTATGACACTTGATAATGCCTCGTTTTGGGGCGAAACACGTGTCGTGTTCTCGACTTCAGTGGTGTATATTATCTAGTGGTAGTATTGCAGTGGTTGGTGGAGGGTATCTGGTGGCGGTTCCTGGTGGCGGTGTTAGTTTGCGTGCGGTGCTCTTTAAAAAACTAGGCAATATGCACCATTTTTACATTTTGCATGCGGATCATAGCAAATTAACTTAATTTCCTTCATTATAATGGATTTCCGCAAAGTAACGCCTGATTCTATTAACTATAATAGCGGTATTGTTGACCGAAAACATTAAAGCATTAAACACTGTTCAATGAAACTTATCCATTCAGTGTTAAAGAGTAACGGTATACACTTAAGTGCATCGTAGATTATGAAGTACGAGAAATGTTGGCCACACGTTGAGCTCTCTTTGTCTTGATCATTGTCTATAGCGCAGCAGTTACAACGGCTTGAATGGTCCCACAAATTAACCAAAATAGATATACCTCCCGGCAAATAATCATACGTTGAAATATAAACCCTATTACGCAGCATTAAGACCAATAGTTTGAGTGAAAGAGTACGTACGTACAAAAAACAAAATTGTCGAGCGCACTTGTAACTTGTCATCGATGTCTGTTAATTTGGATTGTTGTACGCGAGCAACTTTTTTTAGATACGCAGAAAAAGCTTTAGGATTTTTAGAACACAAAAACTTGCGAGTACATCTCTTGATTGTTCTTTTGTTTTGTACTGATCGATTGAAGAGGAAGTGTGTTTAATTCATTTTTTATTGCCGCCAAACGTTGTAGCGGCTTTCGATCGGCTGTCTATATGTCTGTCATAGCGGAAAATATAAAGAAATGATTAGGAAATACTTTTAGAGATACATCGAGAATTAATAATATAGTGTTAAAGTTTTTTTTTTGGCTTAATTTAAATTGTAGTTACAAAAATGAAGGTTACGCTATGTATATTTTTTTATATAAAACATACGATTCACACAATAGTTAGGCACTACATAAGTTAGGTGAAAATAATCCACAATATAGACCACAAAGTTTATAGTGAATTCAAGTTTAACTGGAATGAGTACATTTAAAGTACCAATGATTGTAAAGATGGGTCAATTTCCAGGACTAGGTCATCGCGTGCAGGTCATCTCTCCATCATCGCCCATCGTCGCCTTAAACTGCTTTGCCGTATATGGTTACCAATCGGAAATCTTTCTTTCCCAAAGCTTATCGGTGCTACGAGGATATGGCCGGCCCATGCTGAGCCAAAAAATTAAATAAATAATTCATCATATAAGCTTTAAACTTCAGAGTACACGTTAACGAAAGTAAATTACAGAGCTCATCAGATATCTTCGACCTATACAAGGCTATAATAGATATAAATCTGAGCCATAGACCCTAAAAGTTTGTTTCGTATACTAATAAGCTGATAGCGGGAAGGTCGGTTACTGGCTTCAAAGGATATCTCTCTCGCAAAATGGGAAACTAAATCTGATCACTCAAACTTCTAGTTGATAGTTTGACTATGTATTATTTATAAATACTGAATAGTGCGTGCTGGGTTCCGAATCAAACATTTATACACCCGTGAAAAATTTTAATTATTGCATTCCGGGGTTGGATGTAATGTAAATGTCCCTGTTTCTGATACGGCATCAAATAATTATTTCGAGTCTATTAGCACAGTTCTTAGATTTTTTACGTAATAGAACGACTCTGTATAGTGATTCAGTGTTCTCAGCAGCGTGGTTAAAAGAAAGTAATGTAAAACCCTCCGGTGCCTAATATACTGGTGACCTAATTAATCTTGGGTAACATCGTACCTGTATCTTGATTCTATATCGAGGATGGATTCTTGCCTGCATAGTACGTATATAGACTACAGTGATTTACCGTACGGTACAGACAAATTCCACATGCACAAACACCCAGACCTGGAACAACTATATGTAGGCCATACAAATATTTGTCCCGGCGGGAATCGAACCCGCGACCCGCGGCGCAGAATCCAAGGGCTTAGCCACTGCGCTAACTGAGCCGACCATTAAAAACAATTTGATTAACGGAAGGTACATTTATAGTGAAACTGTTTGTGTTTAAGTTAACTTACAACACTGTAATAAACTCGCGCGTATAACATTAACGTATAGAAATCATGAGATGTCGCAAATCAACCAGGAAAACATAAAATAATTAAAAAGCGATGAAGATGGTGGAAGGATTCCTATGTAGGAATCCGTCTAGGTAGGTACCACCCCAGGGTCAGTTATTCTGCCGTGAAGCAGTAGTGTGCAAACATTACTGTGTTTCGGTTTGAAGGGCACTGTGAGCTAGCGTAATCACAGGGCATATGAGACTTAAGAACTGATGTATCAGGGTGATGGGTACAGTGTTGTGTCACACAGAAATTTTCAGGATGACTCAGAATTTGTTATCGGCAGACGTTGCACTTACCATCAGCTGAACGTTTTTCTCGTTTCATCACTTTATACAATAAAAAAAAAAGAAAAAAAAGATCAATTCGCAAATTGTTATGGTAATAGTGATGTGCTCCAATCCAATTTCGATAAAGGATACCTTGCGGCTATAACAATAATCTGCTATAAATGTAGGATAGAACATCATATCAATAATGTTCGTTCAAGTACATATACGCTCAATCGTCATATGTGCTAGTGGAAGAAATTAGTGGATGCCAAAAGAGAACGTTGAAAAGTCGATAGCATACAATTTTAATAGGTACAATATATGAATTGCAATTGTTAAACTTTTTAGATTAAAGATAACAAGAATTTTAGTAAAAATATCTTAAGTATTATACTTTATTAACGGAAGGGTAACGTAATAAAAAAACAGGCAAATCAAAAAAATATTGTTCTGCGAACTGTACCGCACACGATCGTGACGTAAGCGCGATTATCTCCAACGCTGAGATAGATATCTCCGGCGCAACAGACAGTAATGTCTTCATTACTAGTCGGTCAATTGATTCGGAATAACCGCGAGGATCGCTCGATGGGTTTTGATAACTTAATACTGGTGCTTGTGCCTGTAATCATAAAAAGAACAAGGAGGGAACGGTCTAAGTATAGAGTCGCATTGCAGGTACTTACTAAACGTGACATCAGTCTGCAATGATATTTAGAGTACGTCTGATTTATAGCTGAAGGTTCTTCGGAAAGTCTTTTCTGAGTAGTTCCATAACTTTAAAAACAAAGCACCAAAAGTGTACCACAACGAACTGAAATCTCTTATTTCTTAAACCTAAATATTTCTTATATTTACGCGAACACTACAGATTTAAATGAAACTAAATTTTACGGATTTTATCGCGTTTATATTTACTATTTATATCCCGACGTTTCGAGTACTTTACAGCACCTATGGTCACGGGAGGACTGAGGTGATAGAGGAGACAGTCTACTGATGTCATAGTTAACCCAGAGTACCTTCAGCTTTTAAATATTATTTATGGTCCGATCTACGCAGATAGAGCTAACTGTATCTTGAAGACTTGCAGTGGTATGTTTGGTATTTGATTTAATTTTATTAATTATAGGATCCCAAGCGGGTGGTAATACCCATCTTCCCATCTTCTCTATTAAAATGAGGATGTTTTTTAATTTCAATAGCCTCGCGAATCATCCTTGGTAGGAATCGGTTTTCTTTTGCGAGGATTTGTGGTTGATCAAATCTGATCTGTGACCGTGTTTCAGAACATGGTTTACATTAAATTAACATAGCTTTCATAAGTTAGCAGAAATTGCAAATGACTTTGTAATATAGTATTAAACAAAAGGCCTAAGATTTTAGCCGGTTTTTTATTATTTCTCGAACCGGTGTACCTTCATAGTGATGTAGCTATAAACAAGAATATGCTAAAAAAGTATTGTTTAACTGTGACTGAAGAATTTGGGTTCCTTACCTAATCAATATTTGTAAGGAACGATTTATACTTTTTGAATCCTCAATGCCGTCGTGTTTCTGATACTGATTTTAAAACCTCTACATCATTTAAGGCATTCCTTTAGATATAGGAGAAGAATTGAGAACCAGTTTCGGTATTTTATTATTGTCTAACTAGTTATTTTAAATATACGGCTTTAATAAGAGCATTTTTGTTTGTGAGCAAGAGGATGCTGGTAATTTAATGCTAATTTAAAAGCTATATTTTTTGTTTATTTTTCTATTACTTAAATTTACACTCATAAATTTACTTGTGAATAATTCTTCATGAATTTCAATGAAGAATTTCTTTGTATATGATTTATATGTAAATTAACACGTATCAATTTTATATTCTCGTGATTAAGATGTTGAAATTTAAACTGAGAGTCTATTTTTTTGATTCTGCAATAAATCAGCGGTTTTTGTATGCGGGTTATCGTCCTCGCTTCGTTAATTATAATAACCAGCAGAAACGACCGGATTCACGCATAATAAATATCTGATTCGTGAATTTGATTTAAAAATCGAAGTAAGAACAACGCTTCTTCTGAAAACATTTTTATTAAAAAAAGAAAAAGTCATTACGAAGATGAAGATTTATTGATCCTCGTTTCGAGTCACTTCTGAAGTTAAAATTTATAAAGTAACAGAATATCGAAATGCTGCTTCTAAGTAAAGGCTTTTTCTGATTTTTTGAGCTATTATTTGTCTGAGACTCTGCTCCAATATGGGTTAGTCTCTATACGTTATATACTATGTATTTTTAATCTCTGTGATTCTTGTTGTCCTTTACTGTCGATCACTGATAAATTAGCACTTATAATTGCAATAAACATTTTAAATGGCGCAAAAACCAGCGCACTATAAAAATATCGACGACCTCACGGTTCCTGAGTTATCACGATTACGAAAATGTATCGCTATCGACACGTGAATTGTCACGTTGTATTATAATGGCCCCACAGGATACGCACATTATTTGCTCTGTCACTAACGCCGGTATATCTTGTTCAAACCGCGTTTATACTCAGTCAAATATAAACAAAAACTTAACAAACAAGTTAGTATCACATACTTTAATCGAAGGTTTCACATTTATATGATGGCGACACTGATGGATCCAATGGTAGTCCTCTCACCGACGCGCGCATTATATTCTCGTACTTTGAAATGTATGTCAAGTGCTTCAAAATCCCATACAAATACTACAGCGTCATTAATATGCTGTCAGAGTCCAGTATGAGGAATTAGACAATTCATTAGGTGTAATTGTATGGTATGAGTCAGCGTTTAGCTTATTAAAATACGTTAATGACTGCGGTATTAGTGATGTGAATGATTTTAAGTGATGTGTACAGTGACAAAGTTTACATTCGCGACGTGGTTGTACTTTCACTGTTGTGAATAAGTCACAAATTATTCGTATTCCACTTCTTTTACGGTGTTTGAATGACTGTGATATTAGAGATACATACAGTCGCGCCTTTTTCCCATATAGGGAGTAGGCAGAGGCCACACACGTAGCCCACTTTTCGCTTTGTGGGAAACGAGATGTAACGGGTGGCGCAGCACGTCACCGCCATTTTGAAACGATTAAAAAAAATTACTTCCCATTGCGTTCCCACGAGCACTATAGTGACTGCATTGTATATTATGGTGTTATTCTGCTTGACTAAAGGCTGTCCGTACAATACCTTAGTAGCCTCTAACTACACCTAGGTAGTAAAGAGGTAGGTGCTATTCTACTCTGCCGGACTGGCTTAGCTGATTTATTAGAGATGTGAATGATTTTTACTGATGTGAATGATGTTTACAGACGGAGCTTTTTTTACGAGAGATGATTGTGATTTCATCGCGGCGATTTAAACTACAAATCATTATTATTATTTCTCATTTTTTCAACGGTGATTGAAAGCATTGCAGTTGCCAATATAGAAGGAGTTAAAATGGAATTCGTAAAAGTAAAAATATGTTTACGGTTATATATTCCATTTACGGTAAGTAGTAAGTAATGACTAACTTTAAATATCTAGGTATACAAAAAATAAAATTTAAGTGTCCGTCTGTGATTTAAAAATAAATGCCTCAATTTTAGTGAAAACTACTATCACGATATCTAATTAATCATAAATTTTCGTGTTTAGAATTTTAGTCTGTTTGTCTGAAAGCTTGTCTAGAATAGGTTCTGAAATTGCTCAATGAGTTTCAATGAAAATATTAGAAATTAAAACAGGTGTTTTAACTTAAACTTTCGTGTATGTACCATTTCGATATCTTGCAGGGTACCTTCTGTACCTTCTGAGGTATGAATATAAATATTTGTAATATATATAATCAAGTGGTCGGTTTTTTACGCGGATGAAATGGCTGGATCTCGTATATAATAAATGTAATTGACAATCAGTTTAGAAATTGATGAAAATTCTCTATCAAAAATCTTAGAAACTGTACATTTTCCTTTTATTATAATACTCTTACAAAATTTTATAACTTTTTTATTTTATATTGGACAATTTTTGTAGCAAATTCGTTTAAAATCATTAATTCTTAACATATTTATATCAACGGGTCGAAAAACACCAAGTTCTCTTGATAAGCCCTGCGCGAAGTGACTTAAAAAGACTTTGCGAAATTGCCTTAAGTGAAATGCAAATCAAGTTAACCTTTTTCAATTCAGTGAGCGTTAACTTTCAACACGAGCCAAACGAGGGCTCTTCTTATTGAGTTAGTATTTAAGTCTGAGATTTGTTTTAAATGGAACAGCCGTTTATGGATACCTTACTATCCTCACAAATAACACGGTCGGTTAGACCATTCATTGGCATTCAGACCATTATCTGTATTTGTTTGCTGGGTTTTTCATTATAACAAGTTAAAAGTAAAGTTTTGTTTATAAGGATTAAGTGTTAGAAACTGCTAGACGAGTGATCTAATCATGAACCATTTTGCTGGTAAAATTGGCGTACACATGTCTCGGAAAATTTACTGTCGTGGAATAAATTAGAAAATCAGTAACTTCAGGTTCATAGCATATAATAGCTATATAATTTATTGTGTTCAACGTAAGTGTAAGCAAGACAAAATTTTTGTTAAAACCTTCTTTAAAGTTTCGATATACGTACCCGTGCCTCAACGTCCCTTCCTAAAAAAATATTTATGTGATAATTAACAGAAGTTCACGATATGTTACATAAACTGTCTTAAAGTATATAACTAAACTAAAATATATTTAAACTAAAGCGCGTAAAATTTATATATTTTTTAAAATTTTCCATAGCTAATTGATAATGAACTTTTTTAGTGAAAGTGTGTATGCATACATTCAAGCATGTGTGCATAACCTGTTTGCCTATGTGCATGAATACAACGTGTATGTTGCTACAGACAAACAAACTTTTTCTGTATATAGCAGGAACTCTGCTTCACAAAACGGTTATCGGTTATAAGAGCTTACCTTAATAAACTATGTAGCTTTCGTTGTGCTTATAACATTAAAAAAGCAAATTTCCATGTTATCTTATCTAATATTAAAAAATATCCAATTTGGGAGAAGCTATTTATAAGCTTAATCCCAGCTGTGGACTATTAACGAGCCGTGCATAATAATGCAAAACAAAAAAAAACCTTTGCTAAATTTTCTTTTGTTTCTTAGTAAATTCTTATTAAAACTTTAAAGTCACTTCGTGCATGCAAGATCGTAATCTACTTATACATTCTATTTAAAACACAATTGTCACATGAATAATCTTCCTCAAAGTAGAAAAAAAAACGGTCAAGCTCTTTGTAAGTGCCGCATCCACGCTCACTTCACTCCGACCGGACCAACCATACAAAACGGCCGTTTAGTATTCAAAGAGCACATCCTTTCATAATTCCGCTACTACTTAATACAGGCTCACATGACCACCACGGTTTAAACCAAATGAAAAAGTACAACGTACTTCTCCCAGTCAAAGCACTACAAGAGGGTCCAAGTGGTCGGACTAAAGTGAGGAGAGCTCTTATTATACTGGACAATTTGCTTCATACTTTGCCCAAAATCTTTGTTTTACAAAAAGTAATATAAAAGATAAACTTATTAGTATTCCGGAAGCAGAAGAAGATCGCAATGACACTGCGTGAGAATAACGCTAGAAATACTGATGTGAGCCACGTCTTCTAACTGGAAGGTATCAATTGCCGTATATTGTGTCACTTTTTCATTGCATGTTTTCCCGGCGTCAGCTCCTCGTATGTCTCGCCAACGTTTCACTAATATTGAGAACAGAAAATGTTCAGGCGACGATACGTGATTTGAATTGTGACACGGCTTTATTGGATATTTCGTATCAACTACGGTGTATCCAAAAATTATACGTAATGTTTTCAGTGAAAAACCTTACTAATGACAAGTAATTTACGAGTCTATTAGACGTTGATGAATATTTACACTGCAATTGTTCTTAATTCGCTAAGGCAATTTTTGAATATTATTATTACAGTGTTCTGTCAAAGGAGTAAAATAGTATGACATTTTTCATCCTAATTATAGCTGTATGGCATGAATTGTAAAAAAAGAAATATAAACAGTTAAACAATTGTTACTAGATAAGTGACACGAGGAAAAGCTACTAAGTAACATTTAAACGGCTATCGTAAAAGTAACTGTTACAGAGTACTTAAAGCCGGAAATTCCATGAACAAATTATATTGACAGAAGTCTTCGCTCAAGGAGCTGTGAGAAAGCGTTAAAAAGTTTACCCATAAATAAAACGTTAACAGCGGAATAGCGATCTAATGAAAGAAATAAAGCACCTTAATTGCTCCTTAAAGATGAACGCGAATAAGTACTTAGGATCCGAACGGCTACTCGACTATTAGCGATTTCAAGCTTTATTCACTCTGAGCGCATCTATTAGTCTTACTGATAATTCTCGCTCAATTTCCCAATGGTATCCAAGTACTCGCTCGTAAAACATTCATAAATATAGTTACAACTCCCGCTTTTGCACACAATGTACGAGTATATTGCCTTTTCTAGATACTGTGTTGTATATAATTCATATAACGATTTATTTATAGGAGGGCACCGGACTTACAACTGACGCATTTCTTTCATGTATTGATTGTTCAGTTTGGGCTCGATATTTTCCAGTTTAAACAAAAAAAATAACTATACCGGTTGTATTATTGTGCCGTAGGTAACCATGCAAACTCAGATCGTTTGCTAGGCATCAAGTATCTGAGGACGCATTCAGTGATACGAAAACAGCAGCGTTATTGCATTATTAACAATCAGAAACAGCCGACGACAACGCGATAGACTCAAAGTGGATCTTGGTCTCCAATAACAAAATACGCCATGGATCCAGGTCTTGTGCCAGTCACTTTAATTCAAGATCCTGTAGATATTTATGGACTTTCACGGCAAAATCCTCTCCCATTCTCTCTATGTATTTGTATCTCCAATAATATTGGCCCCGGACACCAGATTTTCAATTTCGAGTTATTTTCTTACTCTGAAATCCCCTCTAGATCCCTTTGGGATCGTTAGCAGACTGCTTAGAAACTGATAATGTGCAAACATTACTGTGTTTCGGTTTCTATGGGCACTGTGAGCTAGCGTAATCACTAGGCAAATGAGACTTAAGAACTTATGTCTCAGGGTGATAGGCACAGTATGGTGTCACACAGAAACTTTCTGGATGACACTGCATTTGTAGAAGGCGTTGCACTTACCATCAGGTGAACGTTTTGCTCGTTTCATCACTTTTTCCAAAAAAAAAAAAGTTTATAGAAGTACAATAGGATATAGACATTTTATCAAAGGGCCTTTCTAAGCATCAAACCCTAAATAATAGATAACACTGCTTGAATATATTTTATGCAAATAGTGGTGACAAATAAACCCACAGCCTCAATACAGTATTTAGATATCTAAAAAATAAAACATGCAAATCCGGAATTTGGAAATACTTCGTAAATAATTTGTAACAAGTCGAGGCGACCGTAAACTAAATTCGTTCAGTTCATGATTTGATTGGGTGTATAAATAAATAAAATAGAAACATAGTCTGCTATAACGTCGAAAATTTTGTGTTTCATATTATTTCAAAGGGCTATGCCGGGCGCTAACGACCGCATGGCTTACCGTACCATACCGACCATACCATAAATACAAAAATAATAGCAACACATCAAATAAATTAAGTGAAAATAATGTCTAAGAAAAAACTTAATAAATGACATCATAGCGAAGTCACATCGAGACACAACTAAAGCCATGGAGCCACTATGTCCGTCGGGACAGATTAATGATACACTTTATTGCTTTCGCTATCTTAGCCCAAGGAGTCAGTAATTACCCCATAAATGCATAACGCCCCTTTTCTGGTTATTGTATGGGAAGTGATTAATAACAACATAATGTGCACGAAGATTATGTTAGTCCTTAATGTGTTAGTACGACTACAATAAAGTTGATATTAAAGAAGAGATTGTTATTATTTAAAATCCACCACAGCATGCACATTTGATGCACACAAAGCATGAAACCAAAGACTCGTGTCAATCGAGAACCTCATGAGATATTAGCTTCTTTTATACTTGGGGCAAAATCCTCCCAAAATGAGAGTTGCAAACTTTTGTGGCAATCTATGGGGGAGGCCTATGTTCAGCAGTGGACTAGTAATGGGCTGAAATGATGATGATGAAGATACTTAGGGCAAATTTCATTCGTCCATTTTCGGTTCGGTTATTATAATAATTAACTCGTGGATAATGTGATTGGTTGCACAGATAAAATTACATTATTATGATTTGTCTTATTTTCTGTATCGTTCCTTATTATCCCAAATAACGAAATAAAATGTATATGCCTAGTAAAATAAATCTATTAGTAATTTATTTCCATACGGACAGATATACAAACAAACCAGACAACCTCATTTTATTTCAGAGCTATTTAAAAAACAATATAAATGCTTAATATTTTTTTCTTATAAATCATGTTCACGTGTGTCAAACTGTTTAAGTGATTTCTTACATCTGACCAATTTCCACAAAAGAAAACAGTCGATCACGTAGAGAAATTTTCGTCTTCGTCCGCGCGGAAATATTTTTTTTTAAAATCCCGTGAAAACTATTTGATTTTCTGGGATAAAAAGTATCCTCTGTGACAAATTTCGTCACGATAAATTTAGCGATTAAAACCGTGAAATGCAACAAACAGACTGAGAGAGTTACTTTCACATTTATAATATCAGTATGGACTGTGCCGTCAGAACACTTCAGAGACAAAATACTCCCTCGAGACGAACTTCTGCACTTATTAAAATATATTCAATTGCTTAAGCACCTCCATAATATTGATTTACATAATACTGATTAGTATTAGTAACGATATTAACTAAGACTATAATTTGTGTGTTATACAAAAGTTGGCTGCAGGCGTGTATCGAACTTACGAGTATGACCGCTAGAACCATTACGTTAATATAGGCAGCAAAGTACTCACTAGATTTTTATAAAAAACGATTACTCGTGCGTGGATTTCTTCTGTATCGTGGGTGCGTTTTACAGACATATACTCGTATTTCACATGCACAACACAAACAGACCCGAAAAGTAACAATTTTTGATTTGATTCGAACCCTGGACTTGCGATGTATACATCAGGTACTCGGACCACGATCATGAGATCATCAATAGTTGTAATTGTTAGTATTTGTAAATAAATTATTCACCACGTTATTCAAATGAAGGTCAGACATTAATTGATAGCATTTGTAAAACAAATCCAAGCGCCTATATCAAGCCCCTTTATAGAAGAGTATACTCTCATATGCCTCGTATAAATTGACGACAGTAATATTTACCCAAATTCCGTGCAAACGACGATATGGAAGCTTCATTCATGGCGACTGGTTTCGAAAAGCAATAATTGAACCGACGACCATTTAATCTTGAGCTCCGTTAGTTTACCGAACTTTTGATCTAACAGCTATTTAACGTAGGTAAGTTACGAAGCTATAGTCCTATGAATGTTGGACACTATTGAAGATGTTCATCAATGTAATTTTTAGTCTTTAATTGAAACTCGATACTGTGCCGTATGAAATTATAAAATTCAGAGAATTTATTGATACTTATGCATGTCGTCGTTTGAAATTTACGTTTTATTATGTTTTTAGTTTTATGCTCTTTGATTGTCGTTTGGAATTTGTTAGATTCTCACAGTAAAATACAATTTGTTTGAATTTATCTTGTGTTTGTCTAAAAAATACAAGAAATATCATTGAATCATAATTTATATGCCCGCTGAGTCAAATGTTCGAATACTATTTAAGTCAATAATTGTGCAACACGAATTATTTTGTTTCGTGTCTAGGTTTATAGTGAAAGCAAATTAAAATTTTTAACTTATATTCCACAAACAAATAACGGAATTTGATTTTTCGAAATCGCTATTGCTCTACCTGTCTGGAGTCAGACATTTCCCTTAGCCCCCCGTACATTAAAAGCGAGATCGCGAAAACATATTTCCAGCTACCACTACTAGCTTTATTTCCAGCGAACGAGGGGGCGTGGTGTGATAGGGCTATAGTTTTGTTTTGTCGCTCCGCGCCCGCGCTTTTATTGTGGGGGAGGCCTTAGCAAACTTTTACGACAAACGCTTAAACGCTTAACTTTAAAACTTATGCCGCTATAATAGGGCAAGGCACCGTAACACATAAAATCTCCACATACATACATTCACGCCTTTTTCCCTTGTATAAGGGATAGGCAGAGATATAACCCGAGGCACACTTTTCGCCGATCCCACGAGCAGTATAGTGAAATTTCATATTATGGTAACATTGCATATTATGGTGTTGTACTGAACGAAAGAAGGCTGCCAGTACAATACCTTAGTCGCCTCTTAAGACACCTTGGTAGGAAAAAGGTAGGCACTATTGTACTCTGACGAACACCTATCCATACTAATATTATTAATGCGAAAGTAACTCTCTCCGTCCCTGTGTCTGTTTGTAATCTTATCACGGATAAACCGCTGAACCGATCTTGTGCAAATTTGGGAAAGATATAGCTTGCATCCTTGAGATGGACATAGGATACTTAGATTAACTAATGGGGATATTTAAAAAAAAAAAACGTATATCGACGCTCGGGCATCAGTTAGTCGGCAATAAAATCTATATTAAATAAATAATAATACAAAAAAGGCGACAACCGTGACCCTAATACTATTATTGTACTTAACTATTCTCTTTTTAAATAACAAAGAATTACAC
This sequence comes from Luehdorfia chinensis, assembly GCA_019845155.1. NCBI lineage: Eukaryota > Metazoa > Arthropoda > Insecta > Lepidoptera > Papilionidae > Luehdorfia > Luehdorfia chinensis. The sequence goes on from JAHVAK010000292.1 coordinate 2,531,032, forward strand.
AATAAACAAATATAGAGACCATAAATTCGTCAAATCAAATTACTCTTACAATTACGTACCCCCATCTAATACGAATCGGAATATAAACTCCTTGTAGCGAAGTAACAAGGAAACAATTAGAACAATCGAAGAATTTAAAGGGGGAATGTCCTATTAAACTCGAATAACACACGACAAAACTCCGCCGATATAAATGTTAATGTAGCTGAAACGGATTTTATCAGAAACGCTTACCATTAGGCGTCGTATTGAAAATTCATAACTTAGCAAGTGAAGCGCTGAAGGGTGAGTAAATTGGTGAAGAGATAAGGACGCGTGCAATTTACTTTATATCTCCTCTAAAGGAAATTCCGAGAGGGCTGAGGAAACAGAAATGGCTCCAACAAAGGTTTATCGACGCGTTAGCTACACTTTCGTTTTTATCGAGTCCTCGCGTTTCGTATCGGGTCTCATGGGTAAATAAAGACGTTGAATAATATGGACGTCCTTCTATTATATTGATTGTATTCTTAGATAGTGATTCATGATATCCACAGTATATTTTTTAAGAAACGCTTGGTTTGGATCTACATTGGGGTCATGTTTGAATACAAGCCAATGCCAATTATTTACAATACACAAATAAAATACTTTCGAGTAAAACGAAATCGAATTTCTCTTCGACTGTATTGCTTAGGCAAATCAAATTTGGGAAGGTGAATGTGGGTATCTCTGTATTTGTTTCTGTACTGACTGCAATATAACTTTCTCAGATGACAGATTGTAGTTCCTAAAAGAAAGTGTCATGGTCAAATACGACATCATGATTGCATAATCCATCTTTAAGCTCCACTCATTAAAAACTTAAATTAAGAAAAGTGGTTACCGGACAGTACCTGACAGTGAAGACGAAAGTTGTTAGGAAATCAGCGCAAATAAATTAGAAATAATAAAGAATATTTGGTGGTAGTTTTGCACAGACACACACAAACCCGGATACAATAGTTTAAAAATTAATAGAAACCTGTGCCCCGTAATATGACATTATAGAACATTTATATCGGACCTAAATAACACTTAATAAAAAGGGTGTCAGATGATATTAGTACGTATTGTAATACTGTCGACTTAATAAAAAAAGATATTAGATGCATTATTAGCGGTAAACCTAGAAAAAGTTCTAGTGCTGAGCAAAGGCCTCTTCTAATTTTTGAGAGGGTTTTGGAGAAGGGACCGGGTAAAGTCCGCCATGGTGCCCAATACGAGTGTGTACACATGTGCTCGATATTTTTATTCCTAGACATTCAGGTTTACATTCACTGTTGACCACGTGGTTAATCAGCTTTTAAAATGTATCTATGAAGTTAAAGGTGAGCGTCATACCCCAGAGCTTACGGCGATAACAACATAATAACTACTTGATAACACTCAATAAGTCAAGAACTACTTTACAACACCCAAGTAGGCCAATGGGTTCTCTAGAGCTGCCACCACACTACACCGGGATACATAAACCCAAAGACTCGGAACCAATATCTGTTGGTCATGCGAATATTTCTACAGTTCGCGAATAGAACCCTTTACAAGCCAATCGCTTAGCAACTGCGCTAGCCGAGTCGTCAATATACAATATACAAACAATTATATATTCGTATTTTATTATATATTCGTATTATATTCGTATTTGTTCTATGTACACAATATAATATCTAAAATACAATAATAATTAAAACATTTCGAAGCAAAATACATTATTACGGAGCAAGTAGGTTGTACAATATGCAGACATGCAAATTAATATGAATTTCAGTTTTTCGAATAAATTATTTTAATGATATGGCATGTAATACATTCTTCATTATTCGACCTCAAATAGTGAACACAATAATTAAAGCAGGAGATGTAAAAAATATATTAAAGGTAGAGCGAAATTGTATATAATATTTTAAGTTGTTCAACATAGCATCGTTTGTTTTTCACGCGATCACGCCATGCTATGTAATTAATTAATCCACATAATAAATTAGTGGATTAATTACTTCTATGAGATTCGTTTACAAAAACACACGCAGACAACGGCACGCATGCTCAAGTCTCGGTTCGTATAACCTTATTACGTAAAACTGGCTTATGAGAAGATGTTATTACAAGTAATTACTTTTAACGACTTTAACTATAAACATGTACATTTTTAAAGTAATTTAGAAAACTGAATCTTTGTCACCGCTTCAAAAGTTTATCCATAAAAATCGCAGTGTACCTGGGCGACCGAGCTTCGCCCGACATCTTTCAAGTTTGCTTATATTCACTTTCACTAAAAGATATTTAGATACATAATATACAAAGTCTCATCAAAATAGCAATCGCAGCGCCTGATTCTATTAACTATATCCGGAAAATCAGTTATATAAAGAGTTGCTCGTTTGTTAGTGACTGTTTGTGCCGTCCCGTGACGATACCTGCTGTCATTTTAATAATGTCATGTAATTTAATATGATGTCGAGTAGCAAATATCAATTTAAATAAGTAACTTATACATTAAAATATTTGAATTACTTGTGTGAATGTGATTCCTATCTAGATGTTAAAACATTATCTAAAGACAAAATTTCATCCAAATCGTAAAAGCCGTTTCCAAAAAAACCAATTGCATAAGCATACAATATTATGTCGCTATTTCAAAGCAACAGATTAAGTGCATATCTAGACATATATCGATATTAATAACGACGTAGCCACACCAAACCGCAGGCTTTCGTCGCATCAACGCGATACCACAAAACAAGCTGGCGTAATCTGTAACATCGTCTGAATCCGCCAGTGGCGCTGATAAATCCTCTCAAATGTCCCAGGAAGATAGAAAATTTATGCGGCAGAAACAATAGCCTAATGGAGTTAGTAACTTAATGTACGATTCCATTACGGACTAGTTATATTACGTGGCTTCCATCAGGTCGTGTTTGGAACTATGCAAATAATGAGTTTTTGTTTTAAAATTTTCTTTTAAAATTTAAGAGCGACGAAACAGTATATGCACTTACAAAAGTATATTTAAAGTAACAAAAATGTATTAAGGTAATTAAATAACCTTGTGATCTTATATCTTTCACGATAGAAAAAAAATAAAAAAATACACTGACGTAAACTGCTAATACAAAGATTTTATTTTTTATTTTTAACAACGTTAATGATTTTGTAAAAGTATTCTCAACGACGCCACACGAGCCCATTAAAAACAAATTAAAAATTAGATATTTACTTGAGATGTAAAATTAATTTAACTTTGATAAACTTATATTAAATGTACATAAGTAATACGCAATTAATTAGGCTTCGGAGCCGACGTCACTAAATTATTAATGTTGAGTGTTAATTTAATACAAATAATTTTGAAAAATGCGAAATCTTTTTCATACAAGCTCGTCGGTACTTTTGACGTGGCCTTTCCTTAAAACGTCTTCGATCTGAAAACGCTAATGTAAGTAGAAGAAGCTCAAGATATGTCAGAATCGTAGTAAGTTGAAAGATATTAGCCTAACCCTATGGAAAAGAGATGTTAGTGTAAGTGAAATTTTGTGAGTAATGGAGAAGAGTGGCGGACTCTTTCGCCTCCGAAACCGTCTCATAAAATGAGAGAAGTGGATAAAGCAGCGGAACATTTATAGGTTGTTATTTTACTTTTTTGAAAGTCTATAAGTGCGCGCAGTCGATGGGTGTAAATGCTTTAAATTCGCGCGTTGTAGCTATCCAGTATCATGAGATTTTAGTTTCCGAAAAAGACATACGCACTTAATCAAATTACCTCTAGTTTTTGATTGGAATGTAATGTACGAAGTATTCCTGTAGTAGCCTTTTGCTTAAAGCAAATTCGTATTCAAGTAAATGCAGTGTAACTTAAAAGCTCATTCATTACCGACGAGAGTTATTGCGATAGCGTGGCGGGTTATTTGTAAACGCTAGACGAGTCTTTGTGGAATTCTATGAGTTCTCAGGAACAAATTAGTTAATGCAGCGACAATTATTTACCTGATTCTAGAGCTGTTTCGGGATTTATATAATCGCCTTACATCGATCCCTATATGTCGCTTCAAGCGAAGGTGTTTTCGGTGTCACTTATTATACTTGTTTTTGATATACGCTTTCGTCACTTAACCTATCAAGTTCTACGAAATTACAATTTTTTTTTGCCAAATATCTTATGCTATGTTAATATATTACAACTTATCTATACCTATCTCTACCCGTCAATCCTTGTTATGGTGAAAAGTACGCATGTGCTAACACAAGTGTCTGTAATAACAAAATAACAGCTTTTTTTATTTTTGTCTACTTGTCTGCTGGTTCCGGCCAATCTCCGAAACGGCTGGACCGATTTTGTCTGGACTTTCACTGACTTTAATTTTTTGGAAAAAACTAGAAAATGTTAAAACCCCAAAATCCGATTCAAAAAGGGAAGTGTATATATGATCGCTCGAGGTCGGCTTTTTACGCGGGCAAAACCGCAAGGCACAGCTAGTTATAAATATTATTGAAAATATTAACTTTATCAAGTTCAACAGAATAGAGCGCTTCTCCTATCATGAGACTACTCTAACTTTAGTGCGAGTTGTGTACTCCTAATATAGGAACTTTTGATAGGATATGATAAAAATACATACAACGGTTCGGTTGGTGCAGTGGCTCAGTTATTGGATTCCGCAGCACGCGTCGCGGGTTTGATTCCCGCATGGAATGAAATATTTGTACGATGTACAGATGATTGACCTAGTCTGGGTGCTTATGTATTTACAAATTATATTTATATCCCCCCCTATTGTAGAAATCCTCGTGTGAGGCACCTTTAAGAATAAAAGACTGATATTCGTCATAGAAATGTTTGCCTTTTGCTTTAGTCTCAATCCAGATTAGGTGTATTAGTATCGGGCCACTAACCTTTTTATAGGAGACAGGAAAAACGCAAGCGGCTCACCTGATGGTAAATAATCACCGCCTCGCGTGAACATCCGCAATACCAAAGGAATCGCGGGCGCGTTGCCGGTCTTACATTGTATTTCATAAAATATTTTATTTCATAATTCAATAAAAATGCGTGCAGTTAAAACAACTCATTATCAAGTAGCTTGTATAACATCATTCATCATTATCATCATTTTAGCCTATCACTAGTCTACTACTGAACATAGGCCTCTCAACTGTAGTTTATTTATAGGATGCTCCAGGAAAATACTGAGGCCCATCTCCTGGTTTTTTTTCCCTCTGTCGACTTTTATGACACCCACGGGATGAGGTTAGTAGAGGGTCGGTCAATTATTGAGATATGCTTGCGTATGTTACGAGATTTGGTAAATAAACTTCATGATCTTCGTGTGTAATAATTGTACGAAGTACTTAGTAATTTCATTATGTCATCATTTCCTCATTTGAAATCCAATCGCAGATTACCACCATCTTATAGATACGAGTATAATTCCTTTTATTGATCTCGCAGAAGTCAGAAGCGATTAAAACTTTATCGCTTTAATTAAACAGTCAGATGTGCATGTTTTAATTTGGACGCCTAATTAGTTCTAGAATGTAAAATTTTAACGTTGCAGTTTAACTATGTGATTTAAAACAGGTAAATTACATTATCAATTTAATTATTTTCGTACGTCTTATGTTTACGGGGGCCATTGCCCCCATTGATAACGAAATTCTGGCTACAGCTGTTGTTTTCTTTTTAAAAAAAAATACTATATATTTATAGAACAGAGAATAATTATTGTTAATCAATTTATGACCGTGTGGTGGCGGCTTAAGATAATCTACCACCCTAACTCATCCCGTGGGTGTCGTAAAAGTCGACAGAGGGACAATGAAAACCAAGAGATGGGCAGCAGCATTTTCCTGGAACATCTGAATCAATAAACTGCGAAAGCCAACCCGCCTGCCAAGCGTGGCAACTATGGCAAAATCCCTCCAAATTGAGAGCTACTAGCTTTTGGTGGCTATCTATGGGGGAGGCCTCTGTTCAGCAGTGGACTTGTGATAATGTCCTCCAATTGTTGTTTATTGTTTTATGGAACTAAGTGACGACTCGTTCTGGGTGACATAGCATCTATGATGGGCAGACTTTGTAAACGTTTCGCTACTTTCGTCACTTTATCCAATAACTGTTTGACGGTGGAATCACATAGAGGCCCAGCGCTGGTACCCATCTAGACCAATTCCTGCATAGGAAAATAACCACCGGTAGTATAACTATCTCAGTTAGACCCACATTTTTTAATAATGTTATTGTTATTTTTAAGAAACCGACATATTTCGTTACAAAACCAGGCGCTACATCTTCGAATGATATATCAACCATTTTCTCGTACCCTTAACCACAGCGACTTTTGGTTAGGTCGGTAAAAAGATTGAATCTAGGAACAAAAACAATGAAATAACACATAATAGTTTCTTATATTTCCGCGAATACTACACGTTTAAATAAACAGCACCCATGGTCACGGGAGCCAGCCACAGTTGAAGGTTACCATATATCAGAGGAGTCACGGATAAGATTGGCTATATCTTGAAGCTAGTTTCTATAAGAACAGGCCGCCGAAGAAGATAAGACAGTTTTTACCATCTGTCAAGTGTAACATTCCTCGACAAGATGCAGGAGTAAGCACGCTGGATTATGAATGTGGTCTCTCTTGCATAGGGCAAACTAATAGATCCATAAAAACCCGCGTTAAAGAACATATAGCTGATGTGAAGCATCGACGCTCTAGGGAGTCTGTCTGTCCTACCACCGGCTTGGGATCCTATTATTAATAAATTTAAATCAAAAACCAAGCATACCACTGCAAGGCTTCAAGACACAGTAAGCTCTTTTTTGCGTAGATCGGACTAAAACAATAATTAAAAGCTGAAGGTTTAGCTGAAGCGGAAGGTTAACTATGACATCAGGACATCTGTCACTTCAGTCCTCCCGTGACCATTGGTGTTGTAAAGCGCCCAAAACGACGGGTTATAAATAGTTTAAATTAAACGCGATAAAATCCGTAAAAATAGTTTTATTTCAATGAAATAACACATTCAAATTAACCTAAGCGTTGGATCTACTAGGACTCGACCGCAAAATAACAGCTCAGCAGGCAAGTATGTTGACTGCTAAATGAGTAGTTTTTCCCCTCAAAAAGAAACAAATGCAAAGCTTGTCAAACTTGTCCTTAACGAAGTTTGATTAACCCTCCGTTAACCTCATAAGGAGAATCCGAAATGAAAGTATGTGATAAATACCGTTTAAGTGTCCCCTGCGTTCACTTCGTACACTGCACCTTGACAGAAACCCGATTATAAAGTCAACAATGATGTTATAAGAAGCGGTTATTAAATCAATAATTTACTGAAGCGAAAAAAAAAGAAATTCTTCGGTAAAGCAATGTCCGCTTGTCGGATAACATCTCGTTAGAAGTCGATACACGTATCCAATGATTTTTAACAACGACTGCAACGGAGTCGCTGTTCCAAGTTTTTCTTTTATCAATTAATTACAAACTTAACTGGACGTGTGCAAGTTGCGACGCAATAACACGTACCGCAGCAATTTAGCAAGAAACTGACTGACGCTTAAAACAAAAGAGGATTCGAGTAGTGAAAATTACTGTATTCAACTTTCGATTTGATTCAAATAGTTACAAAATCAAACGGTGGTTTAGAAAATATGATTTTCTTGTAGAAAAAGGGATGAGAAATTGCTAAGTCGAATTAATATTACAGTATTATCGTCGTGTTTAATTCCAAACCGCAATATGGCTACAGCCATGTGGTGGCAGCTTAAGAGCATCTACCATCCCATCTCATCCCGTGAGTGTCGTAAAAGTTGACAGAGGGAAAATGAAAACCAGGAAATAGGCAGCAACGTCTTCTTGAAATATCCGAACAAATAAACTGCGGTTGTCAACCCGCCTGCCAAGCCTGGCAACTATAGCAAAATCCCCCAAAATGAGAGCTCCAAACTTTTGTGGCAATCTACGGGGAGGCCTATGTCCAGCAATGGACTAGTGATAGGCTGATTTGTTTTTATTGCATGAAGTGATGAAACGAGCAAAACGTTCACCTGATGGTAAGTGCAACGACTGCCCATAACAAATGCTGTGTCACCCAGAAAATATATGTGTGACACTACACTTGTGCCCATCACCCTGAGACATAGGTTCTTAAGTCTCATATGCCCAGTGATTACGCTAGCTCACAGTGCCCATCAAACCGAAACACAGAATAACTGAATAGGCTGACACGATGATGACGATAATGATATTTATGGCTAACTATCAATTCGCTTATTGAATTTATTGATTAACCTAAACATAAAGTGATGAATTATTTTGACTAACCAGGTTACTTCCACCTATCTAAAAGTTATTAATGGAATTCGTTACTTTTGTGTTTTGCTTTTTCCCGCGTATATATAAAAACTTTTTTTAAACGTTGCCGCACACTTTCTTATTAGTTTACGTGGGTGCATTTTACAGATAAATTGCACACACACAAGCACTCAGAGTTGGAACCATTATTTGTTTAATTTGTTTTCTGTAAGCCATACATTACTGGTGGTAGGAATATCTATGCAGGAATCCGTCTAGGTAGGTACCAGAGCCAGTTATTCTGCCGTGAAGCAGTAGTGTGCAAACATTACTGTGTTTCGGTTTAAAGGGCACTGAGAACTACCGTAATCACTGGGCATATGAGACTTAAGAACTGATGTCCCAGGGTGACGAAGTAAGAATGAAGTTATTGAAATACTGTCTATTCTATATATATATCTGTATATGCGCCATGCATAAAATAAGTAAGTGCCTTGCAAAAGTATCTAAAAAGTAACAAAATTATTGTATGCTGATATACAGGTAGCCATGATATACGTTAAGTAATGAGCGTAGCGAGGAAGTTCCTATTAACACTTCCTCATTAGCGCAGGGTGGGATGAAAGGGGCCACTCAATAAAATTTTAGAGAACGCTCTATTGGTGAATAGAATTTTACGAGGGGGCTTTTTTCTGTATTAAATTGTTTTACAGCTTCAAAGAAATGTACGGTGCTAAGTGATTTCTACATTTTAGTATCAAACAATGGGTGGCACCGCTGCACAATAGGGTACACTTCAAGTGTGCTTTTGTTGTTTTCTATTTGCTTTATTGGTTTCGAACGCTGTTGGCTTTTGTTCGAATTGTGTGACTTTAAAAACATATCCCGCAATTTTGATTGTTATTAAAAGATTTTGAAGCGCCAACTAATTCAATTTAGAAATGATATTTTTTCAAAAGAAAAGAAAACATAATTAAATCTTATCAATACCATCACTTCTAAATAAAGATTCATTTGGGTTTTAGACGTACCTGTTGGAACTATCCACATTTCTCGGAGACTGTATGCGTAACTAACTTTCTACGATCATAAACACTATGAACGTGAGGAGAAGTGAATGCTTTCGTTTTTACAGGAACATCGTCAGCACTATATTTTGAGTGTATATTATGTGATAGTGTCGGCTGGTAGTCGAAAGACGAATTACATGTTCGAAATCGAAAGAACAATAAAAAAATGGCTTTTTTAAACAGAATTTTAGTAGGAGACGCTGTCTTGGTAGTAGATTCGGTGTCGGAAACATTTAATATAGGGAGAGATTGGCATCGTCGACGGAACTTGTGACACCGACTGCGGTGACAAGATGGTGAAAGTTTTTTAATAAAATATGTACTAAAGTGCGAGCAGAAGGTTGCCTGTTTTTTATGACGTCTAGAAGAAAATTATTCTGAAAAACACCGACCTGTAAGTAACAAGAAAAAGATTTAGCTTAATTTTTACCAAAATATAGCTGAAATCAGTGAAGATTTATAGTTTTGAGGTAGAAAAGCAATACTGAACAAGTAGCAAATCTAGACCCATTCTCCAAAAAATGTTACAATTAGGTACAAGAATTGTGAAGCACACTAGTGGTCAAGAGCTCAATCTTAATAGACTCAAAAGCAAAAAGCCGGTGAGATTTTTACATGAAAAAATTCGTTTGATGTGGTATGGTTTCACTGGGTGCATTTTTTAAAGCACGGCTCGAACAACTAATACTCATCAATACTTATAGATATGAAAATCATTCCCGTTTGTTAAAAAAAAAAACAGTGTTGATTTTAATTCTAGACCAGTTTTAAAAGGTATGATACGTTAAATCACTCATTTGCGTTCATAATTGCCCGACAGTTACGTCAGAATCGCTCTTGAACGTTGTTTATGGCGGTCATAATTTAATCAGAATTGAAATATAATGCCAGGGAAAATTCGAATAGACGCGACGGGCCATAAACTGTGTTTTACGACAAATTTCGTTCAATATTTGTGTCATAAATCACTTACATGATCTGTTTTTCTGAAGTCACTGAACGGGGGAGTTTGGACGGTTGACCGGTAAATGAAACTATCTGACGAAGTGATGGTTCCCTCGGCTTGACTTAGTCACTTTGTGATTTGTTCAAAAAATGTGTAACCCGATCGTTATATGATTTCTTCTTTATTTTATTGACATTGACGGTAAGGTGAAATTGGTCAGTTAACACTTTTTTTTTGCGATAGGGATACAAATGTCATTGATATCATTACAAATGAAGGAGTTTCATAAAATGTAAACAATTTCAATATACTGCATACACAATACGATGAGTAGTTATTTTTGTGTAAGATATTTTTGTAAGTAAAATCCTGTGTGTTTCGTAGCAATCTATAGGGGCGGCCTATGTTAAGCAGTGGACTTGTGACGGGCTGAGGTGATGATGACAAAACAGATAAATAAAAAAAAATCCCGGGTAGATATTTAACATTAGGGTTAAATCGTTTTAGTGTAATATAAACTTTAAGTGTAGCATGAATCACCTAAACTCTCATTTGTAAATGAGATTCCTTGAAATATGCTAAGATATTTTTATAGAAATTTTAAACGAATAGACTAAATTATGTTAATTTAAGTGGAAGAGAAGTGCTTATACTCATAAAAAGATACGAGGGTGGATTGAAAAGTACTCGGCCTAACACAGATCCATTCAATTCTAAAAATCAAATCTACCCACATTATTTAGTTCAGTTCAGACGATAATTAGTTGTGATTTTATAAATTTATTAACAAAGTAATCGGTCATAATTTCCGCGAATGGAGCAAATCGAGCAGCGTGCCGTCATTAAGTACCTCCATAAGAAGGGGCTATCATCAAAAGCCATCCATGATGACATGGTCAGTACATTAGGCGATTGTGCTCTGTCATATTCATCCGTCAAAAAATGGATAGCAGAATTTAAGCGTGGTAGAGAGAGTGTGAAAGATGAACTCCGCTCTGGAAGGCCTTCGACGTCAACTACTGACGAAAATATTAAAAAAGTACTTGATTTAATAATGGGAGACCGCAGATTAAAAATTAGAGAGATAGCCGAGATTATAGGCATCTCTTATGAACGAACTCAAACGACGAACGAAAGTCAACGAGTTGGGTTTCCACAAGGTGTCTGCGAGGTGGGTTCCGCGACTGCTTTCAGTTGAGCAAAAAAGGACGCGATTGACTATTTCACGCGACTGTTTGGAGTTATTTGAAGCCGATGCAGATGATTTTTTGAATCGTTTTGTTACTATGGACGAAACATGTGTTCATTACTGTACACCGGAAACAAAACAACAATCAAAACAGTGGAGAAGACCTGGTTCACCACCCCCTAAAAAGGCTAAGTCGATTTTGTCGGCAAATAAGGTGATGGCTTCAGTATTCTGGGACTCGAAAGGTGTGATTATGATTGATTATCTTGAAAGGGGTCAGACTATAAACTCTGATTACTACTGCACCTTACTACGTCGTTTACGAGAGGAAATAAAAGAAAAACGTCGAGGTATGCTCAGAAGAAAAGTCCTGTTTCATCAAGATAACGCCCGTGTTCACACGTCAGTACAGTCAATGGCTGGAATTCACAACTGTGGCTTTGAACTGTTACCGCATCCGCCGTATTCACCTGATCTGGCACCATCAGACTTCTTTCTGTTCCCTAACCTAAAAAAGCACTTGGGAGGTCAAAGATTTTCGACAAACGACGAGGTCAAAGCAGCTGTAGACGCATATTTTGACTCTAAGGAAGAATCATTTTTTTTAACGGTCTAAATGCTTGGAAGGGGAGGTGGCAAAAGTGTATTGAACTTGATGGTGATTATGTAGAAAAATAAAAATATAACTGATTTAGTATGTGTTTATTTTCTTGGTTAGGCCGAGTACTTTTCAATCCAACCTCGTACCTTAAGAAAATCGAATTAAAATCTAAAAACTAAATTTCAATTCGTACGGATTAAACAAATTGCTTTTTTAATTTTTAAGGCGCTATACTACGTGTTTCTTTAACACTAGATTTACGAAATCCGTCAATTTGACGGTTTTCAATGCTTTTAATTCTGAACAAATAAATATTATTCTTTAGCGATTATATAATGGTTTTTAATGATGCGGCGAATATATATGTCTAGTAGTTTTACCTGAAACACCTATATTTTACTAAATCTAGATTTTTTTTGTATGTGTAGAGTATTGTTAGCCGGAAGGCTTTGACAATTTCGTCGGAAGCGACTCGCGTGCAGGTAGGCACACGAGTGAATATATATCTAGATGTTGTCTACCTATTTGTAATATACCCTTCCCGTCCCGTCCGTCAATGCCCGTAAATCTGTTAAAAATACGAAATCGTAAATGTCCACAAATACAGAGTAACTTGTCAGCGACACTCGATCATGACAGAATTATTTATCTATGCTGTAAATAATTCTATTATATTATAATTAATTCAATCTATATTATGACAGTCGTCTCGGTTGACACAGCGGCTACGCAATGGGCTTAGGCGCCTGTGTGAGTCGCGCCCGGGACAAATATTTGAATGGCCTATAGATAACCAGGTTCAAGTGTTGGTGTAAGTGTAATGTATGTCTAAAACGCACCCGCGACACCAGAAATGTATCGCAATAACTAAAATATTATTCACAAAAAACTAAAACCGGTAATTTGTGCATGTGTATTTTAATTTTTATTTGAAGCTGAAGCTAAAACTCCGCTAGATGGTAAACTATCGAAACGAATATACGTACACATTTAATTATAAATGTTTGATGCCTGTGATAAAATAATGTGGTCCGATCCTCTAACGAAACACAGGCGCAAGTTTATGTGAGTACTCATTAAAGTCTCCCCTTTTAAAGACCGTAATAACAGTGTGTGTGGGTCTATCATTGGTGTAGTGATGTTTGAGATCAAAGCGATTAAAAATAGCCTCGTAAAGTTTACCCCGTCCACTGCATTAAGTAAACGTTTACGAAATTGTACAAATAATGTAAACAGTATCACTCGCGGAACGGACTGTGTGAATGAAAACTTTACGACCGGAACTGTTAAATGGTATTCACGGACATTGATGGTTAGATGTTAGACGAATTAGAACATAGCAAACAAACATTACACTTTGGTTGTTGCTAATTAATGAACTAACAGACGCGAGAGAAGAAATATTCAAATCTGTTCGAATTTGTTTATGTAATTTTACATTTCCCTGTTACAGTATTTACGAAGCTACAAAAGAGTTTCATAATGGTCTCTTGGCTCAACGCAACTCTTTTAGTTAAAAGACAGAAGCTTTCATCCGTTTCCAAAAATATGTCCTATATTATTAGTGTTGGAAGTGTCAGAAAAAAGGCATTTTATCTTCACGCTCCCGATGCAAACTTAGGAGATAAGATAGGAGGAATTCACTAACAGAGTTTCAAAGACTCGGGCAATCGTAGTAGAATTATGTATCGCACACAAACTTGGCTTCGGTTTTGATTTGAACCCGGGAATCGCAATTTAGAAATTAGTTACGTCGCAACTGAAACTAAAACCGATTTTTCATTGAGTAAGGTTATGGATCGAAACAGTTTTACACGAGTTTTACACAAATTACTATATTATAAATAGATTTCCAATCAGACAAATTAAATTTCAAGGGCTGACTTATTTTTGGTTCCGACTGTAGGTCATCATCGCCTATGCGTTAAACACAAGACAAATGAATAAAGCCTGGAGTCTAGTAAATAATATTACTCGAACATTCAAGTTTAGGACTACAAAAAAAATCATATTTAAGTTCATTTACTTACCAATAAATCGCTTAGATTTTATTTCTATCTTCGTAAATTAAAGCAGTGACTTTTCCTAATTAGCGAAATCCTACTAATCCAGGTCGAGCGTCATTATCTTAGGACAAACGGCATTATCTATGTATTCTAATGGGTAATGGCACATGTAGCTATTTATCTGGGGTAACCTCCCATCAGGTCTCACTCGTGTACCGTCAGAAAAATAAGCATTGCCTTATTTTATGAACTCGCAGTTTAACTGTCACTTAACGTCAATTTTTGTACGACGAAACGACGAAAATTGATATGTAAATAAATAAGAAACTTTTCTCCTATTAAAATTAAATTTTGACAAGAAATACAAAAATGTTCCTTTGTTAAAGATTTGGCGTAGATATTTTTGGATTAAGTCACTAATTTATTTAAATTCAACGCTGATTCACACATGTCTTCTTAGACAGCGGTAGCGTGTATTGTCTATAACCTCTTGGTTATAGACAATACACGCTACCAAAACTACCGTTATTTTTAGTCTACATAAGAAATATTTACTTATTAGAATATGTATTTCAGTATCACATAGACAAAAATCACAGATACACTTATGATATAATTAAGTTTATAAATAAGGAATTAATATTAGTTTAATTTTATCAAAGAATAAAAATAATAAAAATGAACATACATTTATACTCTAGGGTATCATAAAGTTGGCGCGCGCGTTGTTAAGATTAAGTAAACGATAAATAAAAGCTATTGTCAAAATATATTGAACAAAAACTTCGAAAATGAAATTCCACAGGCCTTCCATATTGTGAGATTATTGGCAATATTTTAATGCTCCCTCGGGTGTATGGCTTGGCAATCTGTGCGCTTTAAAAACTTTTATCATTCTATAAAATCCATGCAGTATCCGTGCAATTCACTATTCACAACTTTAACTTACTAAAAAGAATGAGCATTATTGGAAGTTGACAATAAAAGAATGATAGAGGAAGTTTTATAAAATGGTAATTTATTCTAACTAAACGCTTCCAACAACATTAGATATCATTTTTCTAAGGAAATTCGCTGTCATTTCAGAAAGTTTTCTTCTGCCAATATTTTAAGCAAACCATTTCTTGAATATAAAACAAGATAGTTGTGCAGGATTTACGGGGTCCAAATTACAACGGCAGGCAAAGTTAATTCAAGTGAATTAATTTCTTATCTAGAATATCTTTAAATTGTCCACCTATCGCAACCATTACTTATGATTCTTCTTTCAATAGTATCCCTAAGTAACTTCATCGAAAAAGATGATAAAGTTTGATTGCGTGCTCATACGGTCGTTGGCGGCACTACAATATGTTCTTCTACTAAACAATTATCTGACAGTAACAGGAAAGTTATAAGTCTAGTATTAGTTTACTAGGCGAACATAATCGTCGTATATAAAGTAGAACCTCCTGGTTTTTAAGGAGTTGCCTTGCTGTCGGTGCGGTCGTGCGAGATCTCCCTGTTAGCATAAACGTAACGACACGTTTTGAATAACATTAAGTTACTTATTTCGAACTTGGTCAGATCGGGTCTGATTACTTCAGCCCGGTGAGAATTTGAATCCGATATAGAAATACGTGAGTTGTTCGCGGTCGCATATATGGATGATCTGAGATCAACGGAACGACTAGCGAAATATATTTTAAAATTTCAAATATGGTCGAAAATAATTGTATCTACTTTGTGCTTATTTAGAATAGACAATGTTTTATATTCATTACACGATTTTTCAACTTCTTTTTATAATATTAATATAAAAAGGGGTTCGCCAATAAAAAAGTAACTACTGAAACGGCCGCGTGGTCTAGTGGTTAGCGTACCTGACTGCTACGCCGCAGGTCCTGGGTTCGAATCCCAGCCGGAGCCAACTTTTGTGCAAAACACAAATTGTTGCTTTTCGGGTCTGGTTGCGTTGTGCATGTGAAATATGTCTGTTTTTGAAAAACAAGAAAAAAAAAGAAAATAAGATGTGGTAAAAACTAAAGGAAATAATAACTACATGTCGAATGTAATGAAATTAATGATTAAGATATGAACAAGCAAACTTTTTCTAATTTAGCCATCAAACATTTCACTTGCATTCATCCAAAATAAGAAAGCTAAAACGATAACGAAAACACAAATTAACTTAGCTTTAATTACAGAAATAAAACCGCTTCTTAAAAAGCGATGAATAGACTGCTAAAACTGCTGTCTTTGAAGTGTGAGCGTAACACTGGCCGTAAAAATACTTTTGCGACGTTAGCGTCGACGAAACACGAAAAAGAGAAACACTGTCGACTCAAAAATTTAGTAATCAA